>CM057459.1:831960000-834460000 GCA_016271365.2 Neoceratodus forsteri | reverse complement strand
TGTACAGCATATCCACCCACCACTCCATTATAATGGTGTCAAATCTGCATGCTGCCGTGTGTCAAATCAGCTATGCACCATCTATGGAAAGAGAAATTATGCCATTCCAGCAGCAGAAGTCTCTGTAATATTACAATATTTACCTTGTGTTCTTTTTCTGGATCTTAGTTACATAATTTGATTTGTTTGCATTTTGTTTAACCAAAAAGGCACATTCGCCTGTAATAGTGTATTTCAGGTATATCCTGGTGGTGATTTAGGAGGATCTATTTTACTGACAGGGGAATGTTGGTCCTGAGAGATGTTGCAAGTTTCGATCTGTTGGGAAGATGGTAATATGGCACAAAGCCACCAGTTTCACAGCAGACACCACACTATCATTTTTTAAACCCTTGAACTTCAACAAAAATACCCAAAAAAAGAAACCTCTAGAAGCTACCCCTTCCCCAGCTAAAACATTATTTCTTTATACCTCCCATCTCCCACTGGCACCCCACCGCCCTGCAGTGAAAAGTAATTCCTACCTTTGGATGGGGAGTATTAATGAATATAACATTTTTGAGTGAGTGTAGGGGTATAGCATCCAATTCACATTGTGAGTTGCCCTACAAATTGACAATTTGTAAAGTTTTACCATGCAAATTTGGCCAAGTTCTCTGATGAATAACAACATGAATTGTGGTCATCAGTTGCACAAACTGCCAAAATTCACTAATTTTATGGCAGAGCAAATTTCAGCAAATTCGCACACTAATGGCCATTAACTGTGGGACAATCCTCCTATTTTTTCTTCTAGTTATTTTTATCACTAGAAAGGTTGTGATGGGTACTTGCTGTTAAGATACTTTTACTCAGTATTGGAAATTCTTCTACAGTGTTCCTATTTTTATTTTAATTTGTTGCAGTGATGTTTTGCACAGTTTATTCCCAACAAATGTCACCTAAAGTTTGCTTTTGGTCATCAGTACAGAAATTTAAATCCTCTGTTATTAATCTAGTAGCATTGAGGGGACTGCTAACTCCTGATATAACTGTAAACAATTTAGTGAGCATCTTCTCATATACTTATCATTCCCTAATTTGTTAATTCTAGCAGTAGGTGTACACGTTGTTAAACTGGCTGTCATGTCAATAACTTGCACTGCTTTCAATGGTTTAGATATTTTTTTTCCATTGGGGGTTGGTCATACTTATTGACTGTTGTCTGCTTTACGTGTGTATTGTAATTGAAAACAATATTATACAAAGAAAGATGTACAACAATATCAAACATTATTAAAACACCTCAAAATGCCCTGAGTTATAAATAGAAAGTACAGTTTCCATCATAGTTTAACTGCCCAATATCAACAGCGTAATAGCAAAAAATCCAGAAGAGCAGAGAAACTGTCTTGATGTCATTTTGCCTTGTTTGTTTGTATAAATTAAGATGCTGACATTTTTCCGTTTGGTACAACACTTTTTCAAATGAGTGCAGGAAGATTACTTTCCTGATGTTTTGAGTGCTTGTATTCTTTGAATGGAGACAATTAAACATATTCAGCAAAAAGTACAATGCAAGTTAGGGATTGCAATTCTTACAATTCAGAATGACTTTCCCTCTGGATGCCTGGACAATTAATGTACTGGCAGCTGCTACTTCTTGCACAGTTATAAATTGTAAGTTGCATCACACTGGTTGCCTCGAATATTAAAACAAGGTATTTAAATACACTACATTCACTGAGGAAGTTACCATAAAAGTAACAAGCAGTTCAGTGACCTCTTTAAGCAAACTAGAAAAGATACCATTTACATCTATATAACAATAGAAAGGCAATGTTCACACTCTCCTGAGTTTTAGTGACCTTTTACTGAGTAAATGTAATCTGTACAGCTTTAAACTTTTGTTGGCTATACAATCAAGGTGCCTAGTGTTTGGTCCCTTATTGATGCTTTGCAGACTCACTTTGCAAAGAGCTTGAATAGATGCAAAATCTAAATTCTTCATTAGGGTTTAGACTAGCATGCAATGTATGAGTTTTTCTAAGAACCAATGGCTGAGATGGCAAGGCAGAATTTAACTGCAAATAGTGCTCACTAGAGAAGCTTAGTAGCTTAGTAACTCAACCTCAGAAAAAAATCAGGAGAAAAATGAGTGTATCATCAGCCAGATTGGAGTTCTTCTCTTTGTTTCTGGATTTATATAAGCAAGGAAGCAATAAGCAAAATGGAAGGAGCCAGTGACATCAAACGTGTGATGTCTCCACAGCCTCTAGACCAAGCAGGAGAGTGCAATGACATTTAAAATTTTTAAAGGCAATCAGCTTGTATAACCTCTTCAAGTCAACAAAGAGGAAAATGGTATACAGTATGGGGAGATATATTTAAAGTAATCTTAAATTCTAGCTCGGATTTGCAAGAAGGAAACAAATGAGGCTCAATTGATGTTGCAATTTAGATGATGTCTTATCTTGTAATTCCATAGTTAAACAGTTTCAGTATCTCAATTTAACATCTTAATTTAGTCACTTTTTAGAAAAAGACCACTAGTTTAAGTTGCATAAGTATCTTTGTGCTTGATGTCTCCATAGATGGTGAGAATTGTCAGTTTTAGGCTCATATATTGTGATGTGTTCACAGGCTCTAGACCAATCAGGAGAGTGGAATTTTTTTATTATTTTTAAAAGGCATCCAACTTGTAAAACCTCTTAAAATCAACAAAAGAACAAATTGAGAAAAGTACTTCAAAGCAGTGATCTCTAGACACTTGTTCCTCATCTCCTGACTTCTTCCTTCTTCTTGCTTTATCTAAACCTCTTTCAATTCACCAGCTTCTCAACCAACCTTCTTTACCTCTTCTCATACAAACCCTAGTTAAAGTTTTGCAGGAGAAAGGCAGGAGTCACAATCCACCACACTGCACCACACTGCCACCACTCCGCCTCCACTTCAGCTTCTCTCCAATTTGTCTTTACTCTGCTTTCATTCTATCCCAAACCTTCTGTACAACTCTATTCAAGGCTTCTGGGCTTTAGGATTCTGGGCTCCAGCTACTCAAGGCATATATTGCTGTTAATAAAAACAACTGGAATCAAGGTGGCATAAAGCACATCCAATCTAAAATAACAAAAAAAAAAAAACACCTCACACACTAGATGACATGTCTGCTGTAATAATATTAAAAGCCTTTAAGTAGTCAGGAAGTGCTATCCTCCAGAGTAATGACGTAGTCCAGCAGTGAGCCACCATTTCAATGTGAATTCCTCCTAGATATAGCTTTTCTATCATGAGAGGTACAACAAAACCTTCTAACATTCTATACAGAAAACCAGCTCACTGGCTGCTGCATGAGCAGGAGGGTGAAATGCATTGCATTAAAATGTCTAACACCATAAGTGAGGTGCCAATACCAGAAACAGATAGCACAGTTAATTAAAAACAGAATTGAGCGTATAAAACTTCACAATATAAAACTGTGCAGATTACTTTGATAAAATGAATGTCTCAGTAGTAATACAGAACACTCTCCTGTCAAGCCAGCTCCTTCATTCAAAGACTGTTTTGGATTACCTATAGCTACACCTCAAAACATATTCTAAGGATAGCAGTACATGGGATTATTGCTTTACTTGAAAAGCATTATTTCCATTTACATGCAGTCATTGATGAGTAGGGGATCTGCAGAAGATGTTAATCATATTCCATGTTATCAAAATGACTTAGTAGTCAAGTGATTCCCCAATATTTCAAGTAGTAGCATTGCATGCTATTATTCCCCAACTCCAGGACCAAATCCATTATAAACATACCTAACAATTAATTAAAATAGAAACATAGAATTTGCCAGCAGTTAAGGATCTCTTAACTCACCTAGTCTGCCCATTATTCCCTGCCTACTGTGCCACAGCAGACCCTACTCGATCTTTGGTCATCTCCTCTCCTTGTCTTACTACCAAGTTCCCATTGTATCTGACTCATGCATGCTTGAATCCTGTCACCGTTTGAAACCAACCACCTCTGTTAAAGGCTGCTCCAGGTGTCCACCACACTCTTCATGAAGAAGCATTTCACATTTCCTCTGAGCCCCCCACCAACTTCAAAGCATGACCCTTGTCCTCAAGCTTCTTTTTTATGGAAAATTTTACCTTCCTGTACCTTATTGATGCCCGTTAGGTATTTGAATGTTTCCGTCCATATCCCCCATTCCTTCTTCTCCTCCAGAAAGTACATATTCAGTTCTCTGAGTCTCTCTTTCTTGTAACTGGGTTTCTTGAATGTTACAGTTACTACTCCTGCCTTGTGGGCTCAGACAAGATTGAGGAGCCTCTGCTCTGTTTTTTGTGAGCAGGAGGTTCCTTTCCAACAGAATAACAAAGAGGGTTGCCTCCACCCTGAGTTAAATTTAAGCAGGCCTTGTGATAAGGTGGTACAATCCGCTGGGATGATATACACACCCACCTCCCTACAGTCACCCCACAGATGGAATACCATACACTGCTGCAATATTTCAATGCACATGTAATTATTGACTATCTCTAATAATATGTTCACAAATTATATGCTCACAAGACAGTTTTAAAATGAGTAACAAACTATTTATTAAACAGGGTAGGTATGGGGAAAAGGAATGAAGATAATACAACTGGTTTCAACTATTTTAAAACAACAACAATAACAGTGCCCACCCTTATCAGCATTGCAAACAGTACCATTCCCAGTCTTACAGCCCAACTGTACTGGTGGCACTACTCACTTCTACTGGTACTAGTCCTCCCTCAGTTAAATAAATGCGAGCCCCAAGGTCTTCACTAGGTACCCAGCCATTGGAACTGTTCAGGCCTGATGGTGGTGCAGCTGGTTGGCCACCGTTGATGCACTTTAAACAAATATGTTAGCGTAAAACCCACTGGCCTATGCAACTGCAAAATGGCTCTTGAATGAAATACGTGTAACTCCTGATGCAATGGCTAAAACAGTTGCCTTGGAGAAACTATTTCAAAATCCATAGGTGCAGTGCATACCATGATGTTACTCAAGGTTCTGGAGATACCAGTCTTTGAGTTTTTCAGGCTGTAGATCTTTCAAGCTGCAGCTCTGGAGTGTTCTGAACCTGGATGCAAGTTTTGAATGGCTTGACTGATAGCAGGCTCTCTTTGCAGACTAGAGCCCTTTTGCTTCTTTTGCAGGCAACCTGGAAGGACCAGTTTCAGGGACTATGACCACATGCCTCACCCACCCATCCTGGCATCCAGCCCTCAGGATAAAGGGATAGTCAGTACCTAGCAGAGGCACTAACTTGTTGATTTCTCAGACCATCCACTGACTTGGAATTTCCTCCTGGATCTCAGGAACACAAGCTTTTCCCACTCTACAGGCTAGCAGCTTTGACTCAAGTATTCAAGCAAACTGTATGCCTCCTATGGCTCTTAGCAGAAATCAGTCCCTCAGTATGTGTGTGCTCTGGCTCCATTCATAAAAACAGAACTTCACTTGGATGCAAGTTGCAGAAACCTTCTTGAATACCTCCTGATTACTGGCTGGGAAATCTTAGGCAGATGTCCAACCTTCAGCAGGCACACAGTCTGAGCCCTTCTTACTCTGGGTGTTCCAAGCAGACTATCCTAAGCTGGATCTGCCCTCTGGATCTGAAGAGGTAAGGGCAGTGTCCAATTGGTTGAACAGGCTGTCAATCCACCAAATTAGTATGTAGAACATTCGCGTGATGTCTGATTGGCAGAACAAAAACAGAGCACAGTCCTCCCTTTCTCCCAGAAACAATTGTTGTAGTCTTCTAGGCTCCTGCGTCTTCCTTTGGCTGATTATGGAGTCAGGGTAACAAAGATTGCTGCTACAGGAAGACAGTTTAAAGTCCCAGCTTTAAGTTTCTCCTGCAGGGCTCCTGTATTGTTTTAACATTAATTGCTTCAAGGTTTGATAGGTGCTGCTCTACCTTGCTATCCAGTGGCAGAATGGGGCCTGGGGAAGGGAGCTATGGTGCTCGTGACAGCAAGGGTTTCAAATATACACATCAGCAGTTCTGCATCTTAAGATGATAGTGCTTAATATCGCTTTTACAAAGTTCTGTCTTTCTTCCCTTCTCATGTGTCTCTGAGCCCTCTTGCTGTTTCTGAGATCCCTGGTGCTAGAGCACAGAAAGGGAGATGCCCAAGATTCACTGACTGGCTTTAACACTGAGTACCACAGAGCTCCACAGAATCTGGAAGTTGACCTGCCAGCTTGCATGTTCGAGCAGGAGCCAGTTTGAACATGTGCACAGTGAGCTGTGCTGCACTTGTAGAGACTCTACTGCCAAGCTGGCAGTTTAACTTTATACTTCCTCTCCAGTCCCAAAAGCATGACAGGCACACTGGGACCAGCAGGTACACCAAAGGAGAGCAGACCAGGACTGGGCCCGCAGACCAGGGGCTTCAGGAGGCAGTAAGGTAAGCCCCACCCATTAGGTGAGGGTTACACTATTAAACCTTTAAACTTCTAACCAGTACTTGAAAATAATAGCCACTTTGTGAAATTATTGAGTAGTACACTAAAATATTAAATCCTAACTTAAAGAGCAGTCACTACTATGTGAACAGTTTGCAAGAGGAACCTGCAATATGCAACAGGACACCAACAGTTAATCAACTTTGCCATAATAATAATGTGAAGAAAGTCCATGTTAATGTGCATGCCCTGAAGAGGAGCTAAATTTATGTGAAATCCTGAGACTAAGTCTCTTAGCATTTCTTACATATCGTGTTGTTGCAGCACGTATGGCCATGTAGGAGGGCACTAACCTGTTGAGGAAGAAGGCAGGAACTGCCATGATGAGTCTAACAGTCCTTGTTGATCAATTGCACCACTGAGAGACCAACATCCCTTGAATTAGGAAATTTACACTGAGTCCTGGGATTTAACATTGTTCATATTGGCTGTGCCAAGTAAAATAAAAATAAATGTAATCGTCAAGGTCCAGAGCTCGTGAAGGTTCAGTGTCCGTGTCCTTTATAGCCACACCTTTTTCTCTTCTCTGATGAATTTTCTTTTCACCTTTGCCCATGTCCACCTTTACCTAAGAACAAGTTCATCTTCCTCCTTGGGGTCTGTAAAAGATGCTGATGACCATTCCAAACAGTTCGGACCTTTGCAGGAACCAGGAGTTGATGTTGCAGCTTGCTGTCACAGCTTGCTATGGACCTTGTCAAAAGCTTTTTATGCTGGCAGGTGCTGTAGAAGATGTCTGGGAACAGCTGAACAGCATCCTCTCTGTATTTCAATGTTCTTTGTGCCTGGCTACTATGAGGGCATGTCCATGTTCTGATCTCCAGTGCATATAATAGTGATGGTATGAGCGGTGGAAGCCTCTGTTACTGCCCTTTAGGGAATAAGGCTTTTCCAGTGACAAAGGGGAATCAGTTTCAGTAAATCCCAGAATAGTTGGTAGCATTAGCCCTTGCAAAGTTGAAAGAGTTCTCACCCTACACTTTTTTTTATTCTTTTGGTAACCAGGTAAGGCCCACTAGGCACGCGTGCCTGTTTTCAGGGGCACCCGAGCACTGGGTGGTTACGTGACTTACTCAGAGTCACACAGTATGCAAGTGGAGGTTGTGGGAATCAAACCCAGGTCTGCTGGAGGTACCAAGCTTATTCACAACTCATTACTCTAACCTCTAGGATATACTGCTAGTCAGTGATACAATGATTCTGATAGCCCACAACTCTTAATGTTCTTTTCTTAGATTTGATTCTCTACATTTCCAGTTGATGCCATAACATAGTATATTCCTTAATCAGCTTGAATGTCAACATCAGCCAAAATCTGCATCAAAACCTCTGACCATTGAACCATCTGTTCCACACTGTCCATATAGGATTCAATTGGTGATACTCTGGGGTCAAGGCATCAAACTTACAGTCAAGGTCTTGTACCATTTTAGCTAATTGATGGCATGCGGTCTGGATGGTACAGGTGATGGTATCTCCTGATGGAGACTCTGCTGATTCTGTGGTTTTTCCATGCTGCCCAGGCCTCCCTTCATGTGGTTGACCCTTCAGAGAAAACTAGTCTGCTACTAAAGATCTTGTTCCCCAAGCCCTGTGCATCTTTTTCAGAACAGATGTGGTGGATGTTTAGCTAACAAATTAAGCAGCTTTGTCTCAAATATTCAAAATTGAAGTTATTGTATGTAGCTATTGTCATGACTGTGGGTGTATGGATAGACCCTGGATACAGAGGAACAATGGTGGCAAGGCAATTACCAAGCCACTAGTTTATTCAGTTTCTTCAAAGGATGGTGAGAAAACAAAAGACACAATTACAACAAACTGATAAATGGCAAAATAAGAAAACACATGAAAAAAAACACTCCTGCTGTATAGAGGTCAAGCTGACAGTCATCACCTCTCTTTAGCAAATGGAATCTAGGTCTGTATAGGCACAGACCTCCACTCAGGGATCAGTAACTAGCTGATCCTAGACTGAATCTGAAGGGGTTACCACAATGAGCTCTCTTTATACATGGGAACCATCAGGTAACCACCTTTAGCTCTGCCCCTTAAACACCTTGCATAAGCAAAACCGTTACAGCACATATTTATTTACTTTTACATACAGGGAAAGTCTACATATCTTTATTCACATACATACATATCCTGAAAAGCAGTAATTCCCAATATTAACACAAAACAGCTTATTGCCTGAGTTGGCCCTCATACCTGTCTACAGTTTTATAGGGTGAACAGTGGGCCAGCTGCCTCTAAGGACATAGCTGCAGCAGCAGGAGCACTGTGCACCACAGAGAACTTTCCAGAATGGGGAACAGTTAAGGTAAGTCGTTGTCTCTCACAACATTCCTGGCTTTCTATTGTAACTGAGACACAGGAATACCAAAAGGAACTGAAACATTATATAGAACTGGTAGAAATTCTAAAATTGTGTACACTTTGTCTAGCAGTTCCTCATGAGTTTTATTTCAATATTTCCTGCTTTGCAACATTTCTGCTCATTGCTCAGCATAGCAAGCCACTGTGTAGCACAGATGTACATGAACAAACAAGCTACTGCAATTATTGTGCCACACTTGAACACGAAGCCCTTTTATAAACCATAAACAAATATAACTGTTAGTCAAACACAACAACTCAGTGTGTTTGCAGGTCTTAGTCCCTAAATAAGATGGTCCAGGACTGTGCCACAGTTTTCGTAGTGTTTACTATTTTCATACATTTTGGCAATACCTGAAAACTGCTTACACAAAATTGTATGTTTGTAAAATGCACTGCAAGGGTTTTCTACTCCTCGCTAGTGCAATTCTGATGCCTCTGCCTTTACAAACCTATTCAAGTGCAAAATCAGACTCAAGTTAACAGAGATTCTAGCTTCCTGTTCCAGCTTACAAACAGTAACCTCTTTGGGGGAGGAGGGGTGAGTAGTGGATCTCTGCTGCCTGCCCAAGGTTTGCAAATAAGAATAAAGGGATAGAGGATGCTTATTTCCCAGGTAGCCTGCCTGGAAAAGGGGCAATGAAAGTATGAAGAAAGGAAAGGATAGAAATGAAAGACAAAAGGTGCTACTGCAGTAGGCTTAATACACTAGAAATAGGCAGGATTTTGGGGGAGTACACAGCGCTTTCACAATTATAACCCAGGAGCTCAAGATCAGTGCTTTTCATCATCAGTTGCTCAGCAATGCCCCATGCATGGTGACTTTGACACCCCTCTATCTATTATGGTTTTCCATTCAGCTGACATCTACATATTCAGCAACTTGGAAAGTACTTCAGTAGCTTTGTCCAATATTCCAAAAGCAGAGGTTAAATTGGCAGGAGCCCACAGGAACTCAGTTCTGCCACGTCTTAAAAACTGTATAACAGTTGAACGACTTCTGTCATCTTTCTTCATTAACTAATATAGGAGAGTTCTATCACATAGAAATGATAGTTCTGCCACCCAGAAATTTAGATATGAGTTCCCTAGCCTAAACTTTTCCACTTTTACCACTACCAGAAAGTACTCTGAAGTTTTAGGCCTGTGTCTCTGTGTAGTCTGATTGAAATCCTGGCAAATGTTACAGTCTTTGACGTAATGGGTTATGCTCAAAGAACACCCACACAGTTTCTGGTTGTCTCTGTGATATATCCATTTTCTGCACTGGTAAAAGTGAAACTGTGCTTTACACAGCAATGACATACACAGATGAATGAACTTTCCTGAAGGAGTAGCTACAAGTGAATAACAAATTCCACTGGCAAAAATTAATCACAGAAAAATAACTTCCACTGGTCCAATGTTCACTCTTCTGATAGTGGGAGGAAAAGAGCTGTAGTAGTTTGGGGCCACACTTATAGGTGACGCTGTCCCTGATGTTGTGCACAGAGATATCTCAACATGGCTGGCCACATTTTGAAAAGCTTCCTATGATGTCCTGATGCCAACAGCTTAAAGTCCAATGTATAATGGCTCTGTGTAGATACTCTTAAAGAAGATCCATCCAAAATCCCTCCAAGTTGACAGGTCACCAAGCACATCCTCGCCTGGACACTGTGATCCAATGACAGGCCACTTATAAAGATCCCAGGCTGAATCGAGGATACCTTGTCAGATAAGAACTGAACACGCCACATTTTTCTACAGAAAGTACTCTTTCAGACAAGGGACAGGGCAGATTAAGGAACCTGTCTACTGTGTAAAATAGTCAAGCCAGTCAGTTCTTCCCTGCAGTAACCACACTTGACAGGAATCCTGTGTCTTTTAGGGAGATTGCCTGCTTGTATTCATTATATTGAACCCTCAGCACCAGCCTAACCTTCATTTACTGAGACTTTCATCAAGAATGCGCTAGTCTTCACCCCTTAGTGTCCAGCCACCTTGGCTCATCACAATACCATGTCAAGCTGTGTGGGAAGGTAAAGGGATGAACACAGTACAGTGCCAGGCAGTCCAAGGTAGAAATGATAGCTATGTCATAGCTCTATGGCTTTCTTAGCTCCTCAGCACAGGCTGTCACCATGTTTGAGACATCCAATACCATCAAGAGTTTGCTAGACTCTATAATGTACTTAGGGTTGCTTTGAGCCATCTCCAAATAGGGGAGTTTATTTAGTCATTCATTTATTTATTTGTTCACTGGTAGGTACACTGATCATAGGGACTGCTTTCAGGCATGACCTGGGCCATGGAGATGGCACATATGGGTACAGACAATAACAGAGTACATAGCATAGAAAAGTACATTATATAAGACAATGTGCAGGTATTTTAACAAACTAGGAATACATATAACTTCATTGAGCACAGCAACAAGCCAAATTTGTGCAAAGTACATTTTAAATTGGTGCAAAGTACATTCAACAGGGAGCCCACAAAGGAACCACTTGGCATGATGACACATCAACTGATGGGATCAATCATGACAATTCAAATGGCAAGATTTAGTTGTAAACCCAAGTCCACATAATAGGCCTGTTGGTAAGTCCCAGAGACAACAGTCTGTGCAAAGCCAAGTGATGTTATTAGCTGGAGAAGCTGTTATCCAAACTGCAAGTCATCATCATCGACAAAGGCATTGAAATCTCCTAGTGCAAGAAGTCTGCAGGCGTCAAAGACAAGGACAATCATAAAATCCACCTAGTCCAGCAGCAATTTATTCACTTGCATGGGGAAGGTACATGAGAATGATCCTGCAACTTGCATCCAGCACATCCCTAACAGTGATGCATTCAAATGACCTTGTCACTCCAATGAGGTGTATCATAAGTCCTAATGCAGATATACCAACCATGACTTGGAAATGCACAATAGGTCAGAGGAGGAGTCTGCAATGAATCCTCCATCACCATGGTTTTGTTTCTCAGTGACCTTTGTGTCATAGAACTGCATAAAGGGAGGAGCCAGGTCAGCTGGTCCACCAGGTGGCTGACTGCTAACATTAGGTAGAGCCCTGGAATCAGAACCAGATACTGATTCCCCCATCCTGTTCCAGATCTTTCCATGGTGTCTCCTTGTCATCACCCCCAATCTTACCAATCCCTATCATCAAACTGCAGACTAAATATGAATCTGAGGTGCTGGCCTCAGTGGATCAACAACAGCCCCAACAGTGATGGAAAACTGCTCCAAAGGGAAAGGGGATCCTCCAAGAGTTGATGCAACCACAGCTGGTCTTGGAAATGGACATGCCTAAATGAAGCTGCAAAAACAATATACAGTAATTCTTATGGTAATACACGTTGTCATCTCTATTTATAGAACTTGTAAATATGTTATTATTATTTTACTTTTAATGTTTTACCAGGAAAGACACAGTGACCATCCTACTTATCTGCCCCACTTGGAGACTTTAATGACAGGCTGATGGACAGAGACTGTCTGACAGACACTGTAGCTCTGCTCAGCAAATTAGCTGATCTTTAACTTGAACACTCTATTTTGGCAGCTGCCTGATGATCTTGGTATCTGAAGTTTGAATGTATGCTCCTGTAGGAGCAAAGTTAAAGAGTGGTTGCCAATGGATTGAAAAACAGTTGGGTTGTCTGCTCTGTTGCAGCCTGCAGGAGCTGCTTTATTCTTTTCGTCCAGAACAAATCTTTTTCCTTTCTCACCTCCAATACCTATCTGACCTTTCCTGCTGTAGCTATAGTCTCCCAGCAGGCAGACCCATCCCACAATTAGTTGCTTCTGGGGCTGGCTATTGCAGAAATAAAGGCCAGTCATTGCACAAATGATTCATAAGCTGTTTGTACTGCTGTTAGTCTTCAAATCCTCTTACTAGCTTATCCAGTTCTTCAGAATATCATGCCCCTGACTGGCTACCATATAAGCAACATTTTCTGATGGGGTGATAATGGGTTATATCAGACCGCGAGAGGGTGTAATGAGGCCCAATGCCACAGTTGAAGGGTCTTATATTCCTGGAAGGTTTGATATAGCCTATACCACCCAGAAGGGTTTTATTGCTCTTAGAAAATGGGTCATTTGTTGAGATTTAAAAAGGTTTACACATTAAAAAGCCCCTTAAAATGAGTAAAATTAAGAACAAAACATTTCTTATTTGTAAAGTTGTCCTTCTACTGATACATTTGCCAGTAGAGGGCACTGCTGTTTTGAGAGATTGTGTTTTGTTTACTTTCACTTTGTCCCCCCTCCCACCTGCCAACAAAAACAACTCCCAAACTCCTGGACCCTGCCTCGTAGTAGCAGTCTGTTTTTAAAACAATGTAAGCCATGATTGGTTGTGGTAGTGACTGGGTGTAGGCAGTTGCAACATGATCAGGAATGAGTGGGTGTGAGTCAGATGCGATGTTACTGGATATTATGCCATGATCAGCAGAGTGTGTAGAAGAGACCCTGAACTGAACAAGATACTGAATCCTGTTTTCTATTTTTTTGGTGGGGGAGGTGTTGTGGGCAGTGGGGAAGCCAGGACCAGTGCTAAACACTGTTCAGTAGTGGGGTTTTATAAATGGCTGTGTGTGTGTGTGTGTTGGGTCAGAAGCAGTGTCTGAGCTAAATCGGCAAGCGGAGGTAAAATAAATGTTAGCTATTTAAAATGCTAGCATTTGATTTTAGTTCACTGATCTTTTAAGTAAATAGACAGGCAGTGACTGGGAAGTTTTATTTCACAGTTTCTGTTATGTGATACCAGACCTGGTGGTGGGTAAACACAGAAAAATAGAATTTGATGGCAGATAAGGACTGCTTGGCCCACCCAGTCTGATCATTTCCCTATCTGATGGATAGGCTGCAGATTCTAGCTAATCAACAGCTTACTTCCTCCTACCCCCATTGCTTTATGTCTGTCTCATACATTCTTGAATTCTCCCACTGTTCCCAACTCCACAACCTCCTCAGGAAGGCTGTTCCATGCATCCACAACCCTCTCTGTGAAAAATACTTTCTAACATTACCTCTGAGCCGTCCCTCTATCTTCAAATTGTGTCTCTTGTTCTTGCATCTCTTTCTGAAAGATGCTACCCTCTTGTACTTTGTTAATTCCCTTGAGATACTTGAAAGTTTCTTTTTATGTCCCCCTCTTGCTCCTTTCCTCTAGGGCATACATATTAAGCTGCTTTAATCTTTCCTTGTATGTCCTCTGGTGCAGATCCTACACCATTTTGGTTGCCGCCTTCTGAACAGCCTCCACTCTGTCTATGTCTTTGTTGAGATGGGGTCTTTAGAATTGCACACAGTACTCCAGATGGAGTCTCGCCAACTGTCTGTACAGAGGATAACAACTTCTTGTTTTCTACTGTTGATGCCTCTCCCTATGCATCCCAGTATCCCCCAGCCCTCCTTACTGTCTTTTCACATTGCTTGCCCACCTTTAGGTCATCTGATATAATTACTCTCAGGTCTCTTTTGATTTTTGTTGTTGTTATTATTTCACCCCCATTGTGTACTCTTCCTGGGTTTTGTTTCCCAGGTGCATTACCTTGCACTTCTTTGCATTGAATCTGAGCTGCCATATATCTGACCTTGCCTTCAACCTTGCCAAGTCTCTTTTCATCCTTTCCAGCCCACCTTGTATATCAACCCTATTGCAGATCTTTGTGTCATCTGCAAAGAGGCATATTTTCCTTCCAGGTGCTCTCCAATGCCACTTATAAAGACATTCATTATTACACATTTTATTGTATGGTTAAGAAACCTTCACAATCATTTACACACTATAAAACACAGGATAACAAAATCTAAAATCCATGAGTGCACCACATTCATTAGTTACAGTACATATCCAGTTTATACATTATACAATTTTAATTCTGCACTTTACTTTACTAATGGCCTGGAAATAATTGCTAATCTCTCCACCGTCCAAATATCTCCAATATGAATCAAAATATTTGTTATTTCAATTTTATCTACTGGGTAAGTATCATTTAAAAATGTTCCTATCTAGTATACTTAGAGTTTCTCACACCATCTGCAATCCCATAAAATATGCAATAAATCTTCCTTGCCACCACTCCCACAGTCGCAAAACTCAGAAGTAATTCCTTCTTTTTATATCTGAGAGCTAACACATTGCTGGGAAATTGTTCAAATTTATAAAGAGAAAATGTGTTCATAACCCCAAATCCGTTAATATATCTAGATATTGTTTGAACTCATGAGAATAGTTATTAGAGGCAAACCATCTAGAATAATGTGACTTGCTTATCAAATACAAATCTAATTTATTCCAATAGTTTTTAACTTTTATGTACATATTTTTATACTTGATACTAATTATGATACCCTTATCTACCGCCTTCTTCAAATATAATAGGTTGTACTTCTTTAGCAATAACTTAACTGAGTTTAACCAAAAACCTGTCTTATATACCAAATTTTGCCAAAATTCCTTTTCCATTAACATCTTTTAACCAAAGAATCTTATTTTTATTCATAGCCTGAATCCAGAAATTGATCTTCCTAGTATCTAACAATGCTTTGATGTTAACCAAGTCTAATTCGGCTCTAACATATAATGCAGGGCATGAATGACCAACCCATAAAATTTGTCTTAGAGATTTCTGCAGGGGGGTCATTAATTTATTAAAGTTTTTACTTTCCAAATCTCACACCCATACAATAGCTATGATTACATTTTTGCTTCAGTAATGTAAACTAGTGGTTAAACCGACATTCCTCCATAGTTGTTATTAAATTTATTTAAACCTGTTACTGTTCTTTTGGTTTCTTTATGGTTATTGCTGTATGTTTGTTCCATTTACCATTTTGTTGACTCATTACACCCAAATATAAATATTCTGACACCACTTCAATTTTGTTAGTACCAATAGACCAATTCCATTACAAGTTGAGCTACCAATTATCATTATTTTGGTTTTATTTGAATTAATAGACAGTTGTAAAGCAGTAGATTACTTATATAAGAAGTCCAATTTCTTTGCAACCCTACTGTTGTTAAGGTTACAATTATAATATCATCAACATAGGCCAATATAAGAATAGCATAATCTTTAATTTTGGGGAGTCCCTGTCCACCATCACATTGAGTGAGTATAGGCTCCATATATAGAGCAAAAAGCAATGGAGCCAGTACACAGCCCTGACGGACCCCTCAATTAATTATAAACACTTTGTAAACTGTCCTTCTAATCCAAATCTAACTCTGGTCCATGAATTAGAATACAGGTTTATAATAATATTTACTAAATTAGGTATATCCCTCTTTAAGGAGGATCTGCCATGGGCTTACCCTTGACAACACTGTCAAAAGCAGTACTATAGTCTATAAATGAGACATATAGTTTCTGTCTTCATAATTGGGTATATTTTTCAACAAAATGATGCAATACATATATATTATCAAGGGCTGAAAAGTCTGCTCCGAATCCTGCTTGGTAAGGGAAATACTTCCAGTTTATCAACCTTGGCCACTAGCCATTGTAGAATAATTTTAGAAAGATTTTCAAATTAGTATCAAGTAAACTAATAGGTCTGTACATTATGGGATCATCTAAATGCCCTTTCTTATGCAGTGGTACTATAATAGCACCCTTCCAAGAATTGGGTAGCTCTTATCCATAATTTACTTATAGTAAAAGGCTGTCAAAGGCGACACCATGAAGGGGTTTCCGTAAGATACACCTCAGCGGGAACTCTGTCATGGCCTGAAGCCTTTTGCCTTTTAAAGTATAAATGGCTAAATAAGTTTCATCCGTAGTGACTGGACTAATTAAAGTATTAGACCTTGCAAAGAATCACCCATTATGTTACTTTCATTTATAGCATAACTTTTCTTAAAGTGCAGTATGCATTTTCTTCTGAAATAGAAGAGTCAACACTGCCTCTAAAAGCACCCTGCCCTTGGCTACTAAAGCCCAAAATGTTTTGAGATCCTTTGTTTGCACAGCCCATAACATCTTCCATCACTTTTTTTCATAAAATTGTTTTTCTTTACTAAAATCAACTCTTTATGTGCACTTTTTCCCATTTAATTCTTTTAATTTTATTTCTGAAGGCACCTTATTATATGCTCTACTTAATTTTCAAATGGTTGATTTACTTCTTCTACATTCATAATCAAATCAAATTTTCTCTATTCTAATTAAATTATTCCCTCCCAATGTCTTCAAAACAGTTTTATTGCTTCAAATAATAATTCAAGAAATTCTAAAAGTTCTGCCCAAGGGTAACTAGTAATTGAACCTGGGAATAAGGAGTTATTGAATTAAATATAATTGGAGATATGTTGAACTCTGAATTCATTTCCAAAAAATCCTCCTAGATGTTCTTATTTGACTTACTGTATATGTGCCACATTTTCTTCTTGTACATTCTTAGAACATGCGGTGCAGTCAAATGTATTGGAAAGTGGTCACTTTCTACTCTTGTTGATATTTATAAATTGTTCCAAAACTCATTTGACCAGACCAAAAGGCTAAATCAACCACAGAAGCACCTCTTGAGGAGAGGAAGGTGATATCTCCTTCTAGAGCTCCCAGGAATCTCCCATTGAACAGATACCAATTAGTTTCTTTTAATATCTCTATCTTCCTCCTCCCATTCTTATTAATTATCTTATCCTTAGTTTGACTTTCTTTACATTCGCTCATTGGACAATTCTGAAAAAATAAGGGATGGTCTATAAAACCATCAAAAGGTCCAATCTGTGCATTAAAGTCTCCCATCATTAGTAATTCTGCCCTGGGAAACTCTGTTGAGCTTCTTTTAAAATATCAGAGTGCTCATACCAAATCTTCTCAGTAAAATAACAGGTACTCTCTGGAGGAACATATGAATTTATAAGGATAATTTCTTAAACTTCATTCTGCATATGAACTATTATCAGGTTCTTTGTGGTCTTCCACAGCAAAATTTTCAAAAAACATCAACCTTAATCAATGTGATGATACCACCGAATATCTCCTCAGCTTTTGTTTTCATTCCTATAACCATAAAAGATTCATAGCTATTCAAACTAATGTTTGCCTCCTCATTGTGCCAAGTTTCTGGCAAACATATTACCTCATAGTTTGTTAAAACAACTGGGTGTCTTTATCTGCCCAAATAGACCGCCAGTCTGCTATATTCCAAGAAATGAAACAAATATTATTTTCAGAGGACCTACAATTATTCAAAGCAGTGGGTAGTCAAGCATCACTATATCCTGTTAATGCTAAAATGTATTGGTCAGAGGCAAATTTATAGTTTCTGAAGAAAAGCTGGATGTGCATGTCATTGGTTATCCACACTTAATAATGCTGCATCAACAATGTGGAGCCCAAAGTGTCCAATTTTGCAGATTGGCCTAATATCTGTTCAGCCAATCTCTCATTACTAACACTTATATCAATTTGACTGCCTGTATGTACATGTTTTGCATACAATTTCGCAATTTTTTCCACTGGAATTTCAAGAAAATTTGTCAATAGATCACAAAGAGCCTGGGACAGCTTTTCCCCTGTTTCTTCAATTATTGATTTGTACCTAAAATGTCAATACTTTGGTCTTTTCTTTACTTATGAGATCAGTTATCTTGTTAATATTCTCTCTTTCAGGGTAAAAAGCAGGACCTCCTCTATACTTAAGTTTTGTCTATTAATCCATACATAATTTGCTAATCTTGGGAAGCAAAATACAAATCAATAATTGTTGCTCCATATATGGCTAATTTTTTGATCTTAACAATATCCTTCTCCAACACTTCTATGTCCAATTTCTTATTCAAATAATCTATTACATATAGCTCCAAATGAGCTTTCTCTAAGCTGTCCCAGGCTCCTGGGCCATAAAGTCTAATGACTGGAATACATCTCAAATCATCATCCAGCAAACCTTCATTTAAAATACCATTCTCAAGATTCTCTTCCACATCTTCATTTTGTGTTAAATCTTTCTTTACACATACTAACTCCTCACTTAACCCCATTTCTCACAATCTACTTTAGTATTGCACTCATTTTGTTCTTTACCAAACAAATCTTGTTGTAATCCAGCCATTTCTTTTTCTAATAATACTAATTGGGTCATTAGTTCTGAAGATCATATTGGCTTAAAACTAGGGTTCTTCCTTCCATCCAAAATTGAAGGTTTTATTAATTGGCCCTGACATATATCCAGCAAATACTCACTTTCTTTGTTGTTATTTTTATAATCCACAATTTCACACAGGAATAGACCCTTCTGACTCCACTTCTATCTCCATTTTCATAATTTCTGGTTTATTTTCAGCTTCAAAACTGTTATCCTTTTCTTTTTATTCTTTTTATTAATTTTCCTCCTTTGGGATCTAATCTTTTCTTTCCTCATTTGTATTTGGGTAAATTTGGGAACTCAATTATATCAAAATCAGGTCTTAATTGAATAGTATCCACTTTTCATTACTCTCAAACTGTTCTTGGATTTGTTCAGTACTTGGGGAAAGGGAAATTGTTTATCCAGGAAAGGCACACTAAGCCAGATCTTGTTTCCAGGTGTGACCAGGGAGCACAAGGAAGTTAAGTGACTTGTTCAGGGCCAAACAGTATGCAAGTGGAAGCTGTGGGATTCAAACCCAGGTCTGGTCTGCTGGATGTTACCAGATTTGCAGCTCAGAGCATTAGACCACTGCGCTATACTGCCTCCTTAATTCCAAGAATCTGGTTTATGTTAACTTCATTAAGGGCAATATGAGCTCTCATATTCTCCATAATATCTCTGTTCACTATCAGCTGTTCCATTAGTATGAGAGGTACATTGCTAAGATTTCTCAGTGTAGTAATTAACTTCTCACTCAAAGGAGTGGAGTAAAAGATGCCAGGAAATCTTTCTTCCCTTCTGTAACCCCTTGGCATTCAAATTACCACACTTATGGTAACTTACATCCTTAATTTTCTTCCAAGGCTTTAGACCATTAATTGTATGCTGCAGTTCTTCACACACCCCTTTGAGCTCCCTATCTTTGAATCTGCCAAGTCTGGAATACACAAAGGGAGTCTGCCCCAATACTATCAGGCTGGAGACTATTATCCCAAGGCCTGGGAAATCTATCTAGATCACTTTTAGGGGCCAACTCATTCCCATTCCCATTCTTCCTTGTGCAAATACCTGATGTACCTATAATCTGCTCTGTGCACTCAATGTGTTGATCTTTTAAAGCCAATGCATTTAATTTTTTTCCAAATATACAGGAGATCCTTTTGTCACAATTATAACTGACACATCTACCTGCACATGAGCATCCGGTGTCTCCATATTACAGAATGGGTTCCTACAAGGGGTTGAAGAATTAACGGTATTTCTTGAATCTCACCAGATTTCTGTCAGTTTAGTTTGTTTCTTCCTACCTTAGCCTTTTTAGTTATAGTTGTAATTTCCAGCAAAGGTGAGGGATTACTAGTTGTTAATTTTAGCTTCCTAGTTTTAACCATTTTGGAATAATTCAATTAATTCAATTAGTACACAATTTACAAAACTTAAGCACTTATTCCATAAGGCTAGGAACTTTACAAGACAGACAAATAACTAATAGACAGTTAACAAAACAACTAACAATCAATTCAAGCAATTAATTCCACAGCTGCACAACCACAGATACCAGAATGTTTTCATAAGATAGAACACTGTAGTTCTTTTAAACTAAAGCAGAAACTGCACAGGGTACAGGGCTGTAAATCAGCACTTACAATAAAGAGAAGAAAAGAACTGAAGATGGCCTTAGTGCTAACCAATAATCTCAGAGTACCAACATTCTGCTATAAATTCCCTGCTGTATAGTTAATTGTCCTATTGATTTTCACAGAATTTAGCTTCTTTAAAAATCTCTTTAAAAAATCTTTGGCATCCACAGAATCACAAAGTTCTCGATTTCTTTGAATTCTCAGATTCTTTAAAAAGCGGGTACTTCCAGCTAGATTATAAGCCAGTTTATACACAGTTGGCTTAATTCAAATCAACATCTAGTTTCCAGTTTCCAGTTCTCATAGGTAATTTCAATTTGCCCTCAAGTTAGCTGATATAAATAATTATTTAAAAGGCTTCTGCAAGTTCTTTTCAGAGAACGTCCAAAACAGGAAACATAAATGGAAGAACTGGATGTGCCAAATGGTACTTTAAATGAATCACACACACAAAAAAAAGAAAATTATAAGTATCAGACAATGTTTGTAATTAATAATACACACTAATGCTAACATGCAGATCTTTACACAACTATCCACTTTTAATTATTCAACATAACAACACATTCTAATCTAAGCACTGAGATAAAATTCAACTTACTTCATCTTTATACAGCAGCCAGCGGCTGATATGGCACCTTTACCTCATAATCCTTTTTTCTTTATTTTTTCCCAGCTTGCTTTAATATAGCATTAGTTTGAACTGATGGCAGCAAACACACCTGAATCACTAAGTAATTCAATAACCAGCAATACTAAGACTAAAAAATACTGCAGCGAAACACTGAAGGGCTGAAGCACTGGGAGAAAAACTGGTAGCAGCCTCACCCAATTTGCAGGAGCAAGCGGATCTGTGGGAGAAATGCTAGCACATGCAAGTTATAGGACTGATCACAGGGTCATCCAGAGAAAGCACAAAAAATAAAATTGCCTCTTAGTTAATTTAAACTTTAAAACTTTAAAACTATGTTAAAAAGAGAGAAGAAAAAATAAAATAAAATCTATGAAACAATTACAAAATACAAGTTTTTGCTTAACACATCCAACCGTATACAAACATATACTGATTTCTAAGGGATCAATTAAGTCTTCTTTTAAATCTTCATTCCCTTTAAATCTTTGTTCTCCAGGGTAAGCAGAGTATATCTTCTGTTGTATTTCCACCACAGCACCTGAACCTCAGTTTCTGAATAAATGGAACTGACTATTTCCAGGGGCTGAAAATCACTAGTCACCTTAGTGTCCCAACAATGGTGGCTTTAATGCTGCTGATCACACCCCACGGTGCTTTCCACCAATAACTCTTGGGTGGCTACCACATTCCAGCACTCCACCTAGAAGAGAAAAAAGGAGATGGCAGTGAGAGAGGACACAGAAATGAGCTGCACAAGGTGGCCTGGAAAGAGCTGTGAATAGGCAGGTATGATCAATACTTAGGTGGCATACATTTTCAAAATATAAAAATAGCTTTTGCAGCTTCTGCTACAGCAACTATTCCCTAATTGCTCAGCGTGCAGCATCTTTGAGAACAAGGTTCCTTATGGGTTGTAGCTAGAGATGCAGTGAATTTTTAATCCATGACAAATGAATGGCAGTGGCCACTTCACGTTAGCAGACACAATGCAGTGTGCACTGCAAGGTGCTCACTTCACATCATTATTATTACCACTTCGCATTGCCATTGTGCCTAATGCAAGTAAGGCAAAGTGAGAAGAGAATAGGCAGCCCCCTAAACATCACATGGGTTACAGTACTGTAAGTCACATGCTTTAGCCAGGCAGGAAGGAAGTGAGTCAGAGAAGCAGTTTCACTTTCTCCTTTGCATTTATAGAGGAGAAAGCATTGTGAGAGGAGACTAAGAGTTAAAGTGCTTGATTGCCTTGCCACTTTCGTTTCAGAAGAAAACCAACAGCTTTTCTAAAAGCTATCTCTTTATTTAGTTTTGAATTGTATTTGTGTTTTTTTTTGTTAGTGAATTTTTGTATAAGTTTTGCTTTTGTTTGTGTGTGTGACTGACTGTGTATGTCAGTGAGTGTCAGTGTGTGTGTTGGCCAGGGACTTGTGTGTCAGGATGGACCCAGGAGAAGGTGAGTCACTGGCCTGTGGGCATGGTTGGAGGGGAGTGGACCCATGGGGCAGGGCGTTCGTGTCATGCTGGACTGCTCCTCAACTCCTGGGTGTTGCTTCCCCATGGTGAAGCAACAGGAGCTGCAACAGCAGCAATACCAGTGGCTGCTGCTCATCCACCTTCTCTGCCACTACCACCACCAGTAGCAGCAGCTGTAGGGCTCCAGCAGCACCCTCTCCACCACATCAACAGCCACAGGAGGTGGCCCTGGATAATGTAGGTGGTGGGACTCATACAAGGATTGTGTCTGGTCCCCTGCAGCTCCCCAATGTGGAAGTTTTAACTCTGTTGGAGGAGGCAGCACAGTGGTGGTGTGCCATCTGTGTGATGTGGTGGTGTGCGTGGCCCCGTGGGACACATTTGGGGACTGGTGGCCAGTGCACCCACATGCTGAACCACCACAGGGCAGAGTGACAGGCTGCCATAGAAGGGCCAGGCGTCCACTAGCTGGCCCTTCCATGGCAGTGGCAGAGTGCTGCTGGGGTGGGAGTTGTGTCTCATCACTGCCGCAGAAGGAGGAGGGCTAGTACAGCAGCTGCTCTGCCACCACCACCACCACAGCCACCAGCACCACCCACTCCACCACCACCCCACTACCTGGATTCCCTGCTGCAGTGGACCATGCCAAAGTCCCTGCAACAGATACTGACATTGCTGTGGTGTGGGCAGCTCTTGAAGAAAACAATGAGTGGTTTGGTGCTTTGCAGCAGCAGGTGAACAGAATAGAAGCACAGCTGCAGCAAATAATTTCAATGCTGCACCTGCTGCTGGACCACCATAGCATCCCACGGCCACATTAAGTTAGGGATTGTTTTCTGCCCCACCCCACCCCACCCCACTACTGTGTTGTACTGTTTTTGTGCTTTTTCTTTGTTGTTGTTTAATCATACACATTTTCCCTTCCAGGAGAATCTTTTTGTACCACATAGTGCAATACATTTGTGTGAAAACCACCATAATTGCATTACAGTGTATTGTCCGCGACGGAGGAATTCCTTTTCAGAAACCTGCCCATGTTCTGCCTTCCTTCTCAGCAAATGTTAGAACATGATGGGAGAGCGTTTGCATGCTCCTACAGTGAATATCTAATTGTCTCAGCAGTTTTACAAATGTTTCTTTATGTTATAATGGTCAGTTTGTGGAAACGTAGGCACGCTTCCAATAAGAAGAGCCTTGTTAGTGGAAACATTCACATTTCACCACAATGTAAACCTTACAACATAAGGAAACATTGGGATAGCTGCCAGACATTCACTATAGTGGAGCATGCACCTGCGCTTCTAGCATCACGTCCTAACATTGCTGAGAAAGGGGCCGAATGTGGGTGGTTTTTCTGATCGGTAATTCCTCCATCATGTGACACACTGTAATGAAATTATGGGCAGTTTTCACAGAAATATATTGCACTCTGTGGAGCAAGAAATAGTCCAGTGGGAGTAATGCCCCCACATATTAGTTTATGTGCATCACTATACTGTAACTATGTAATGTGGTGAATCTCTGTAAAGCAGCAGTGCAACAATCTGTTGAGAACTCTGACCTATACTTTTAATGCTATGTTACAACTTCCTTTACTTACATCCTGACTGACTGGAATGATATGAGCATTTGCAGTACAGTAGTTGAGTCTGCTGTACTACCTATTTTCATGTATGAAATAATGAAAGGAGCATTCCTTTTAAATTGGTGCTGACAGGGCTTTGTCTTTGTTTTCCTCTGCTTTTCCATCACATCAATTAGTTGTTATAGATCACTTTGTTGTTAATTAACAATTATGCAGCAGGCAGTGTTTTATGACACCACAGAACAATAGTTATTGAAAAGCAGCTGCAAATAAATACAAACCTGGTCCAAACAATATTGGAAGGCTTGCTCATTTTATGTTATACATGAAAAAAGTCAAGTAAGTAAAGCAGACATAAATTGTGAAAAGAAGCACATCATTCAAGTCACGACTCAGAGGTAACTACTGGTGGCTGTGGCAATGCAAAGTAGCATATAAAAGTACAGTTCAAAACTGTCAGGATATTCTTGCAATACTGCTTTAATTGTAAAATGTCAGTTTGACATCATGAGCTCACATCAACAATTACAGAAAACACAAAAGTGGCACAGAGTCCCCAGATGTTTCTTCATGCCCACAATGCATCCTCCTTGTGTGCAGAAAATTGACAAGTGGTAACACAGTGAAATGGGATCATTTCAGCATATACAAAGTCCCCCAGAACTAATTGTGCACTCAATCATGCATGCAGTGGTGGCACAGAGTCCCAGATTTTTCTGCATGCCCACAGTGCATCCTCCTTGTGTGCAGAAATTGACAAGTGGTAACACAGTGAAATGGGATCATTTCAGTACATACAAAGTCCCCTAGAATTAATTGCACACTCAGTCATGTGGGCAGTGGTGTCACAGAGTCCCAGATTTTTCTGTAGGTCCAAAATGCATCCTGCTTGTGTGCAGAAAATTGACAAGTGGTAACACAGTGGAATGAGAGTTTTCAGCACATACCCCAGTATAAAATGATGACTGTGAGCATCGTGTTGCTGGTCCAATGTGTTTCTGCGAGATGATTCGAGGCAAATGCAATGTGATCGCTCTCAACTGAATTGAAGGGTGCCCTTTGGCTGTACACTAATAGTAGCCTTGGTGAGTAGATATATATATATATATATATATATATAGTTGTGTATTTTGTAGGTGAGGAGGGGTTGACATGGACATGTACTCATGGTATTGTTCTGCATCACAGGTCACACAGAAACTGTTGGTGCGCATATCCAGTGCTCAATTATATTTTTTTGCGCTGAAATTGGAAACAGATAACTGCACAGCATAACAAACATGAGTACACATAATCACTATATGGTTTAAATATTAACAATCTTTATGTCTGTGGCTGATGGATGTGGTGGTCCAGACAGACTCATGCTCAGTGGTGGCAGTGGCCAACATCAGTCCCGTGGTGGTGGTCTGGGGAGGGACACGCCAGGCTCAGTGGTGGCAGTGGCTAACAACAGTCCTGGTGGTGGTAGTCCAGGGCAGACAAACTCAGGCTCAGTGGTGGCATGGGTAACATCAGTCCTGGTGGTGGTGGTCTGAGGGCACACTGCCTTTAAAAACTTCAGTTAAAACCTGCACAACATTAACCACATCATCATCCTCATAAAGACAGCTTCCTCACAGTCATCGATGTCTGATGTCTGACCACTGGGAAATTCTTTCTCCATTTTGTCATCATCTACATCAGTAGTGGGCCGTTTCAGGCAGCCACTGCCAGTGCCACTAGGATGCTCCATTTCACATCAGCAAGACCACCATGACTAGGCCAGGGTATGAATACCGAGACTGCAGTCTGTGCTGGTATGTGCCTCTCATTCATTTTAATGAATGTTAGCAACCAACATTTGCAGGAGACAGGTTTGTTCTAGCTGGGATACATTTGACTGAGTGACATGATTGGGCTGCACCATGATTTTGATTTTGTAAAGACATTGACCTCAGGCCATGACAGAACTAGGTTGTAGGTGCAATCCAGCATATTATTTTATAAACACAGACACATAGAATTTGATGACTGAAAATACTGCTTGGCCCACCCATTCTTCCCATTTTCCCTAAGTACCTTATCATCACAGACCCTACTTGATCTACAGCTCTTTCTCCCTCCCCTTATTTTCCACAATGATTCCATTGTGCTTATTCCATGCATACTTGAATCCAATCATTGTTTTCACCCCACCACCCCACTGGAAGGATGAAGATAAGACAGGTACCATTTTTTCTTTGCAGGAAAAAAGGGACAGTTTTCTTCTTTACAGGATACTGACAGGATCATTCTCACACTGGGATTGGGCCTCCCAATATCAATCTACTGTTCAGCAGCACAGCAGGTGGGCACCCCAGTGCTGCTTTGTACATTATGGGAATGGGGCAAGTTACTTGAGTGGAAGGGCATTAAGACAAGTGGTACCAGTGATAGGCACCCTTGTCTGCTTAACAAAAAACTAAATAGTTAAATTATCTAGATAGCTATATAGATAGACAGGCAGACAGACAGGTAGATAGATAGATAGATAGATAGATAGAGAGATAGATCAATAGAAAGAGAGATAGGCTAACAGACGAAGAGAGACAGGAGGAACAGGGATAGGCAGCTCACTGCTGTCACTGCAACCAGCAGCAGGACTCCAGCTGCAGCTGCCAAATTCAAAACAGTTGCACTGTTGTCATACAGATAATGTGGGTGAATAGCTCTCTCACAGGGTTGGCCACCCTGGATTTTGCAGCGCCAGAAAAGTTGTTTCTGGCAACTTTAAAAAACAAAAACAGAATCTAGGTAAATGGGTTCTGTATAACTAAGTTCAGGTGTTTGCTTTTAAAGAGACAAATGTTATGTATTTTCAATGTTTGTGAGTTTAAAAAGAGAAAAATAATATTGTGTCCATTATGACTGGTATATTTTGAACATCACAGGTAAATCATGAAAATAAGTACTTGCAAAAGATTTTTTTTCCTACAGGTTGAACATGAATTTTAACACAAAAATTATTGTAACTCTAAAATAGTATAATATTTTTTCACTAAACCTTCAAAAGGCACACCCTTGACAGAGGCCCTTCAGACCTAAACATTTCATGGAATAATTTCACATCATCTACTGTAGGCTGAAGGGTAGAGCAAAAATGTGAAATGTTAGTATAGCTGTTTTTTTTATATTTTGGCACAGCATGTCTCAAAACCATACAAGATGTCATCACAAAACTTTTCATGTCTTGAGACTTTGACAGCCTGATGGCACATGCCAAATTTTGTGAAGTTCCGTCAAATAATGGCAAACTTATTAAGGTGCAAAAATGTGATTTTAACACTGAACAGCCAACTCAACCCTAACTATAGGGGCACTACCACACCACTATGATCGATTGATCTGTCTGTCTGTCTGTCTATCTATCTATCTATCTATCTATCTATCTATCTATCTATCTATCTATCTATCTATCCATATATCTCTGAAGTCTGTGGTTATCAGGGATAATGTAGTGAATGGCATGGAGACAAGCAGTAAAGCCTTGAGGTCACAAATTAATTCTTACTAATCTATCTCGAGGACAAAGACCTAATGGGTTGCACACCACCAGATTCACCAATGCACAACAATACTCATTACAGCTTGCAGCATCATATGCACAAGTAAGCTAGAATAATAAATATGTATTTCTAACCACAAGGCTTTTAAACATTTATTTGTTGTCTGTTTTACCTCCACTCCAGTTAAGACATTGTGAGATGTTTTTCAGCTGAATTCTCCAAATTTATTAAGGTAAGGGTTCGGAACAGAAACTGAACTGAAGCTGCCACTGTCTACCATCTCTTATCCCTACCTCTAGCTAGGATGCCTTCCACTGAATGACAGAATTGGGACGCAAAGACATTGATCTATGTCCATGACAGAACTATGCTGCAGGTGCAATCCAGCATATTATTTTTGAAAAATAAACACATAGAATTTGATGACTGCAAAGACCTCTTGGCCCATCCATTCTGCCCATTTTCCTCTAAGCACGTTATCACCACAGACCATACTTGATCTACAGCTCCATCCCTTACTTTCCACTATGATTCCCTTGTGTTTATCTCATGCTTACTTGAATCCAACCACTGTTTTCACCCCACCACCCGGCTGGAATGCTGTTTCAGGAATCCATCACTCTTTCTCTGAAGAAGTACTTCCTCCCATCTCTCCTGAATGTACCCCCACCAAAGTGGATCCAGATTTGGGAGCGGGGAGGGGCAATGCTGTCAAACATTTTCTCCACAGTGGGCACCCAACAGTGAATAAAGATGGTAGAGGGCACCACTACTCATGCTGGCACAGTTGGGAAGGGCAACACCTCTCATCTCCCCTCTAGCTCTGCCACTGCCCCTCCAGCTTCACAGCATGTCCCCTTATTCTTGAGCACTTTCTTACTGACAAATTCTTCCTCATGTACCTTATTTACCTCCATGAGATATTTAAATGTCTCCATCATATCCCTGCCTCCCTCCTCTGTTCTAGGATGTACATATTAAGGTCCTTTAATCTCTCTCATAAGGCTTTTAATGTAGACCTGCAGCATTTTAGTTGCCCTCCTCTGGACCTCCTCCACTCTGTCTATGTTCTTCAGATATGTGGTCTCCAGAAGTGGAAACAGTACTGTAGGTGGGTTCTTACCAGTGATCTGTACAGAGGCAACACCACCTCCTTCTTTCTACTGGTGATACAACTCCTTATGCACTCCAGCATCCCAATAGCATTAACAACTATCTTGTTGCACTGCCTGGTCATGTTTAGATCATCTGATATGATTAGCCCCTGGTCTCATTGCTACTTGGTAGTCATGAATATCACTCCCTTTATTTTGTACTCTTCCCCTTGGTTTCTGTTCTTCAAGTGTATTATTTTTCAGTTTTCACATTGACCATTCCTCCAGTTTTCTCAGGTCTGTGCTCATCCCCTCTCCTGAGTGTCCACACTATTGCAGATTTTGGTGTCATCCACAAAAGAGACTTTCCTTCCAGCTCCTCGGCAATATCACTTATAAAGACATTAAAGTGAACTAGTTCCAGCACTGGTCACTGAGGCAATCCGCTTGTCACCCTCGCCTCCTGGGAATGAACTCCATTTACCACCCCACTCTGTCATCTATCCCATAACCAATTTCTTATCCAGGTTACTACCTTTGGAACCACTCCTAGGCTACCCAGCTTGCTTACTGGTCTCCTATATGGACCTGTGTCAAAAGTGTTATTATATCTAGGTGGGCCATGTCCACCGCTCCACCCTGATCTAATTTCTTTGTTACCCAGTCAGTGAAATCTATCAGATTCATTTGACATAACTCTCCTCTCCATGAACCCATGCTGCACTGAGTCTTGTAAAGCACTGGGTTCAAGATATTCTACAGTCCTTTCTTCAGCTGTGGTTCCATTAACTTTCCACTACCAATGTCAGCCTGACTGGCCTATAATTGCCAGCATCCTTCCTGCTACCACTTCAGTGAAATGGGACTGCATCTGCCTCCTCCAGTCCTTCAGAACCA
Source organism: Neoceratodus forsteri (assembly GCA_016271365.2). Lineage (NCBI taxonomy): Eukaryota > Metazoa > Chordata > Ceratodontiformes > Ceratodontidae > Neoceratodus > Neoceratodus forsteri. The sequence goes on along the minus strand of CM057459.1, from coordinate 834,430,205 downwards.
CTCCTGTTTCCAGTTATCTGGTACAAACTATATATTCACTGTAAAAATGAATTTATAATTGCAATTCCACCTCTATCACTTGGGGAGGGGCCTTCACTGGCACAGTGTATCAACATTTGTGTATTGTGAAACTGAGTAGCAAAGGAGCTGTATTAATGGTGTACAGTGATATGAGTGAGTATTATTGAGTGGCTCAATATGAGTGACTCAATAATACCGCTGATAGTTACAGCGACTGTTGAATGAGATCGCTATATCCTGTAGAATGAGTTTAGCAGGAGCTACATTCTCTATAGCAGGATATAGGATGTTGTTTGGCCAAGCACTGCCAAGTTGGCAATTTAGTATAGTGCTGTAAGTCACCACCCTGAAGCCAGCAGACTCAGGTTTGGGTCTGGCGCTAGGAGAAAAAATGTTTTCTTCCTTTTTGTTCTTTTCCCCTAACTCCATGTCCCCATGAAGTTGATTAGATTTAGTCTGGGGCATGGGAGACTTGCTCCCCTAAAGGCGGGTGTGGGCAATAGCACTCTGCATAAAAATACTTATTTTGGCTGTTTATGGTAATGGAGTAAGCAACCGTCATTATAATGTTAGTTGCCCTTTGACGTCAGGCTGTTTTTGTCTCTGTCTTTTCGGTCAGCAAGATAAAGTACTTGCTGTTATCACATAAAACCATATGAACAAAATCAACCAATATTGCATATAGCAGCTGAGAATGGCCTATATTGTTTGATTTAAGAGTTAAAATGTTGAACACCAAATTCAATTTTGACTTTAAATGTATATAAAAATGCATGAATTCTCATAAAATGTACACATTAACCCTTAGGCTGCCAGAAGATTTAGAATGTATAGGTTTTAAGATGTGTATAAATGCTGGTGGCACAGCAAGGGTTAATATCTAAAGTTTCTAGCCTAAGCGACTGTATTTAACACACCTCTGTTTCGTTATGCAGGATCTTAAAACAACTTTTAGCAAATGATGTTCAATCAAAAGTTAATTATTACCTTAATTTCTCACTGTATACTAAATCAGTAAACGACTGTCAGAACTAACAGTTTATTAATAATAGTAATTTAACTGGATGGTTTAATGTCATTTTTTTCCTCTGAGACAAACTATCTGTGCAATTTGCCTTGAATGGTTCTGATCTCTGGCCTGAATTCCTGCTGTCTCATTTTATAGTAAAATGCTCTTAATGCCCTTTTGCTTCTTCTGAGGTGTCATGATTATTTTGTTACACTTCAGAAAGTGTACATCCCATACATATGACTTCAGGTGTGCAGTGTCTCCATTCTACAGATAGCCCAATTCTGTCAACATGATTTTGATAAGTACAAGGTTTAATAATGTATTTTTTTCCAAGTTCTTGTCAGTAAAGGACTCTAAAATAAGCAATCCCTCACCAGAGATAATTAATCACAGTGGGGAGTATGAGACATATAATTATGTATGGTAACACAAAAAGCAAAGCTTGATCCCTTTAAATGCTAGCATTTGAATCTCTTACATGAGTTATGGCTGCAAATTCATTGAGTAAACTCCTTCATTCCAACATAGATTACTTAGTTCTTTATGTTTACTTTTAAGTAAATTTGAAAATTAACACCCTCAACATTTTTTCTGATACCCAGGACCCCATTTTTGGAAATCATTCTTTAAATAGATTTTATTCTGCATGCTACCATAACTTTAGTTCACAAATGCATGGGATAGGCACAAGGGTATCATTGTACAGAAAGGTTGTGGTGGGGGTTGCACCCTATTACATTTTTTGGGTGGACTAGATGGATCTCATGATCCCCTTCTGCCATCACTTTCTATGTTTCTATGTTTAAGCTTTTGCATTGTTTACCTTTGTCAAAATATTATCCCAGTCTCAATGTTCCACCTAAGTAGTTATGCGTAGCTATATTTGTATTTATTTATTTATTTTAAAATTTCTTTGAACCATAAGGAGTTCATACCGAGATACAGAAATATACATAATCTCATTTCCAGTTGGAATCTGGAGGAATAAAGACTTTTGGGAGAAAAAAATAAGTTGCAGGTATCTAACAGAATACAAAATATAATTTACTTAATCACAGTATAGAAAACATGATTACGTACATTGCAGAATATACACTTTACAGTTCATCTATCTATCTATCTATCTATCTATCTATCTATCTATCTATCTATCTATCTATCTATCTATCTATCTATCTGTTTGTCTGTCTGTCTATCTGTCTGTCTATCTACTGTATCTGTCTATCTATCTATCCATCTAACTATCTATCTATCTATCTATCTATCTATCTATCTATCTATCTATCTATGCTTACAAAGACTTTGTTAATGCATTAGTTAGGATTAAAGTGACAAAAGTAGGAAATGTGGTGTTAGGGTTTCCAAGCCTAACACCCCTCACCTCGTAGGCAGCAACAGGAAAAAACATTACAGTTTCACCTCTCTTGCCTTTCACAAATCATGTGGGGTGCTCCTTGGGGTTGTCAACCCCATGATCACCCGATTCTCATATACTGTACACAGCTTATTTATTGTTGGAATGGGTGAGCAATAGGGCTGACAACCCCAAGGCATACCACACACCTGATTTGCGAAAAGGCAAGAGAGATGAAACTGAAATGATTTTTCCTGTTGCTGCCTGTAGGTGTGGTGTGGAGTTAGGGTTGGAAATGTTAATACCATATTTCCTACTTTTGTCACCTTAGCTATAACTAATGCATTAACAAAGTTTCTTTCAAAACATTTCCTTACTTTTGAGATAGAGCACTGGCATCTTCATTTGTCTGCATGAGCATGGGGCCCTGCATTTCCATTTGTAGTAAAGAGGAACAAAACTGTCAGCATAGCCTTCTTATTACCCCACCTCATGAACCCCATAATGAAACTTTTGAAATCGTTGCCAAAATGTGATTCCACGCCACTGCAATGTCATTGCACTCCACAGGTGTGAAAACAAAATTTGGCCAGGGTTTGAATAATGACAGCTGTCACATTGATGTGATGGTGTAAATAGATGGTTATGTTGAAAATTTGGAGTCAAAATATTTAACATTGCAAAGTTTCATGGCAGCATAGCAAAAATTCAATGTCTGCACATAATGTTGCCATTTTGTATATTTGTTCCTCATATTTTCAGCATAGCATTGTTATGACTTCACCTTATGAACAAGGTTGGTAAAAATGTTCAAATCCCACCTGAATGGTGATTTGCCAAACAACTGCAAAATCGCCTTTCAGGCCAGATTTAAGTAATTCCACCCACACTGTTCCTGAGATGGGGTCTCAAAAGGCATGTGTTGAAAATTTGGAGTAAAAATACGAAAAAGGAAAGTTATACAGTAAAGTAGAAAATCCCATTGAAATATAATACATTGAACTGCAGTTACCTTAGTTTCTCATATTGCAGTCAGTGGTTACAGCAGCAAGCTGTGTCTTGTATTGAGAGTGGATATACACCCCAGGACCTGTTCAGGTGAGTGAGCTGGTGTGGGAGATGTGGGAGTGCAGGGTAGTGGATGCTCAGTGGGAGGTTGGTGGAGGGTTGCATTGGCAGGAGTCCATTTTTTTCTCTTTTAAAGGAAAACAACATTTATGGATGGCTTTCTATATTACAGCACAGGGACAGCAATTAGAGGAGGGCACCACTAGACAGCAGGAAAAATGTTTAAAAGGTGGGGATGGCAATCCAAGGTGGGGTATGCTACTAGACACCAGTGATCAATGTTAAATACATGAAGACGGCATTTGGATGATGGGGTGCCACTAGACATCATGGATCAATGTTAAATCGATCTGTCTGTCTGTCTATCTATCTATCTATCTATCCATCTCTATCTATCTCTCAATCTATTCTTTGCAAAAAAACTTTATTTATACACTAGTTAAGATTAGCACCCTAACACCCTTATACCCCTCCCCTCCACTCTGCAGGCAGCAACAGACAAAAACATTATGGTTTCACCTCTTGCCTCTTTGCAAATCAGGTGTGGGGTGCACCTTGGAGATGTCAACCCTAATGCTCATCAGAATCTCATATACTGTACACATTTCAATTTATTTACTGATGGAATGGGGTGATCTTTTGGGCTGTCAACCCCAAGGCACACCCCATGCTTGAGTATCAAAGAGGCAAGAGAGGTGAAACCATAATGCTGTTTCCTGTTGTTGCCTGAAGGGTTGGGTTGAGGTGTTAGAGCTGGAAAACCTAATGCCACTTTTCCCTGCTTTTGCTGCTTTAACCCTAACTAGTGCATTAACAAAGTTTTTGGAAAAATATTACTTTTGAAATAGTATAATTGTATCCTAATTTGTCTGTGGGAGCTAAGGGCCCTGTGCTTCCATTTGTAGTAAAAGAGAACAAAATAGTTAGCATAGCTTTTATTACCCCACCTCATGAACTCCATGATAGGAGATACTTGAAAGAGGCATTAAGGAAATGGGGCAGATTTCAGGGTTGAGGAACAGTGGGCAATATTTAAAATGGGGATTACAAAAGCAACAGAATTATGCAATAAGCAGGTTAGCAAGAGGAAAAGGAAGAGGATACCATTATGGTTCTCCAAAGAGGTAGCAAAGAAAGTGAAAGCCAGAAAGATTGCATTCAGGCGCTACAAAAGACACAGGTAGAAGGGATAGGGAGAAGTACCAGGAGAAGTAAAGGCAGGCAGGGAGGTCAGTAAGGGAAGCCAAAGCTCAGACAAAAGAACACATTGCAAAATCAGAGGGCAGAGGGGACAAACCTTTCAGGTACATAAGTGAAAAGGAAAGGCAAAGGAGGGTAGTGAGACTGAAGGGGAGGATGGGGCTGTGTGGAGGATGGCAACAGTAAAGCTGACATATTGAACAGGTATTTCTGCTCAGTCTTTACTGAGGAAGAGGAGGGTAATGGGTCTAAAGGGAGTACAAGGGTGAGAATGGTGCAGAATGGACACAAGTCCCTTTACTCTAGAAAGGGTCCTGAAGGAACTGGAAGTTATAAGAGTTGATAGAGCAATGGGGCCAGATGGGGTGCACCCCAAGGTCCTTAAAGAACTAAGAGAGGTGGTGACTGAACCTCTGATTATCCTGCTTAGCCAATCACTGGAAACAGGGAGGTACCCAAAGACTGGAGGACAGCAGATGTAGTCCCCTTATACAAATGTGGGAACAAGAGGAAGGGAAACTATAGACCAGTCAGCCTCACCTCGGTAGTGGGGAAGTTCATGGAAGCACTACTGAAGGAGAGACTGGTGGAACATCTGGTTGTCAATGGACTACAGGACCAAAGGCAGCATGGTTTCTCCAGGGGCAGTCATGTCAGACCAACCTTGTTGAATTTTTTGACTGGGTGACTAGAGAGGTGGATCAGGGAGGGCAGTGGACATGGCCTATCTGGACTTCAGCAAGGCCTTTGACACTGTGCCACATAGAAGACTATTACACAAACTGGGGAATATGGGTGTGGGCAGGACAGTAGTGTGGTGGGTAGGTAACTGGCTGGGTGGCAGGACACAGAGGGTGGTGGTAAATGGCTGTCACTCCACAGAGGGAAGAGTGACCAGTGGGTACCACAGGATCATTGCTGGGACTGGTCCTATTCAACATCTTCATCAGTGACATTGCACAGGACCTAGAAGGCAGAATTTCACTGTTTGCTGATGACACAAAGCTCTGTAACAGAGTAGACACACCAGAGGGTGTAGACAGAATGAGAAGGGACCTGCAGAAACTTGAAGAATGGTCAGGGGTTTGGCAGTTGAAATTCAATGCAAAGAAGTGCAAGATAATGCATAAGGGGCACAAAATCCTGGCACAATATATCAGTTGTGGGGTGAGGATAGCATGCACCAAGCAGGAAAGGGATCTTGGGGTTATCATCTCTGATTACCTCAAGGTAGGGAAACAGTGTGACAAGGCAGCAGGTAAAGAATAGGATGCTGGGATGCATAGACAGGGGCATCACCAGCAGGAAAAGGGAGGTCATAATTCCACTATACAAGGCACTAGTGAGGCCCCACCTGGAGTACAGTATACAGTTCTGAGACCTTACCTACATAAGGACATAGACAGGCTAGAGAAGGTTCAGAGGAGGGCAACAAAGATGGTACATGGATTGCATCACAAGTCCTATGAGGACAGGTTGAAGGAACTGAATATGTACTCTGGAGGAGAGGAGGAGAGAGGGATATGATAGAGACATACAGTACCTTACAGGGCAGAACAGGGTGAGGAATACACTATTTTAAGCGAAAAGATGTTCCAGAACTAGTGGGCATGGGAGGAAGTTGGAGGGAGGACGATTCAGAGGAAACATGAGGAAGAATTTCTTCACAGAACGGGTGGTGGACAACTGGAACACCCTGCCAGAGGAAGTGGTGGGGCTGAAACAATCACAGGATTTAAGAATGCATGGGATAGACGTAAAGGAATTCTGGAGGTCAGGGAAAGGGCAACAGACTTCTAGGAAAACATAAACTGAACTTACAAGCTCAAATAGGTAGACTGGGGGCCACAGGCCCTTATCTGCCAACACTGTCTATGTATCTATGTATCCATAATGAAACTTTTAAATCCCTCACAAACATAATTACACACCAATGCAATGCGATTGCATGCCACAGGCGTGAAAACAACGCTTTGGTCAGGGTTTGAAAATGACAGCTGTCACATTGATGTGATGGTGGAAAAGATGGTTATGTTGAAAATTTGGTGTCAAAATATTTAAAATGTAATTATTTATTTATTTGAATTTTGGTAACCGGCTAAGTCCACTGAGACAATTACAGTCCCTTTTAGGGCCAACATGAGAGGAACAGCAATAAAATAGACAAAACAATAAGCAACTTTAAGAGATACAAAAGACAATAGCATAAACTTGATTACTGAAGGCAAGTTGAGTCAAGTGGAACATGACAATTCAACACAGGTTATAGTGTAGCAAATGCAAAGACAGCCTCTTTGTAAGATCAGTCATATTAAACATACAAGTACATAGGGTAGAAACACATTTAGAATAGAGTGCAAAGCCTAAATAAAAATTCAATACAAAATAGATAAAAACAAATGAATACATTAGGTATATACATATTATACAGAGGGAACGATACCTGCCAGAGAATTACAGTAGAATTATACCTGAGATCAAATAAGTAAAATGGATAAATGCAATCAGGATTATTCACATGAAACAATGGTTCAAAATAAGACCCAAAGCGATTCAGAGAGATAGCCTGGGAAAACATGGCATGAGGGTGAGGGGAAGAGAACATGGGGATACAGTAAAGATGAGGAGACTATGAAGAGAGAGAGATCAACAGAAACAGATGCAGTGAGCAGAAGAGGAAAGGAAGGTAAGTAAAGTGGTTTGGAACTTGGGTAGGAGGAACAGAAAATGACTGAAAGGGGCAGGGAGTTCCAGTCAGTTACTGCTGTGAAGGAGAAGGACTTATGAGCAACTGCAAACCTCGGATTAGGCTGTTCGAGATGGGCCAGAGTGGTGGAATGGAGGCCATGTGCTGCCTTCCTAACATGAATAATCTCCCTGAGGCAGGGAGGGTAAAGTTACAAGGCAGCCTAGCAAAAGTTCAATGTTTGCACATAATTGCCGCTATCCACCAATGTGCGGAGAGTCTACCACCACACGCCTGGGCACAAAGACCTCCCTGGCCCCTGTGCCCCGCACCCAATCTCCATGGGAGTGTGGTGCTGGTACATGCTGGATACCTTGCACAGCTGGCATGATCCACAAGGGAGTAGTCTGGAGGAACAGTGCAGGGGATGCCTGCCTGCCATGCTATGCTGAAAAGCACAGAATGCCAGGAGAGGGGTACAGGCTACAAATTTCTGAAGCAGTCATAGCCACTGCACACCCCTTGACAGCATGCTGCTGGCAGTGGAAAACCCCACAGGGCCTCCCCACCATGCCTCCCCAGCCCAACGGAACAACAAGGGCAGATAGCCCCTGCCCACATCACCCACCAGACATAGGGTCACTGGCCCGTGAAGGCACACAGGCTCCCCCACCCACACACCCAGTACAGCCTAACTGGACCAGCCATGCTGCCCTGGTCATGGCCACCCTGGCCATCCATGGGTGATCTGTGGACCCCCATGGCACTGATGACCCTCTGAACCCTCAGACCTGCCCAGCGGTACTGGCATGGGATGGCCAGTGATGCAACCTCCTTATGCCTCTGCCAGCCATCCAAGTGATGCTGGATGCATGCCACAATATATAGGTGGCCAGCACCCAACATCACTGGGATGGCCAGTGGCCATGGAGGTTTGAGGAGGGCTGTGCTGCTGGCCATCCCATGTCAGCACTGATGGGCAGGTATGGGGTCTGGGGTTACCAGTGCCATTGAGGGGCAAGTGGCAGGTGGGGTTGGTACCACTGCCACAAGGATGTGGCACGGGGTGCGTGAGGGATTCACTACCTTGGGGATGGGTTGTCGCTGTGTGGGGTGCTGCCTACAAGTCAGAGGTCCACCCGCTGGGGCTGTCCATGCGCTGCATGGGAAATTGTCCATGGTCATGGCCAGGAAGCACACTGGCTGTGAATGTCAGTCCACTAGGTCTGGGTGCCAGCATTTGGCATTCACGCGACTTGGACTCATGCTCTACAGTGCAAGTGATCCACTGCGGACCCTGGCTGGGCATCCCATTGGATGCCCACCATGGTCTGCCACGCCACCCTTGTCTGCCCTGCATGGCTTTGTGCACTGGGGGCAGCCACTGAAGGAGCCATGCAGTGGCTGGTGGCTGATCATGTAGTCACCATACATCGTTCTGCAGTTGCAGGGCTGCGCAGACAGGATATGTACCTCTGATGCATATGTCCCACTCCTTGGAGAATCCTACCATTGTTGCTATTTTAACATATTTGTTACTCAAATTTTCAACATAGCCTTGTTATGACCTCACCTCACAAACAAGGTTGGTGAAAATGTTCAAATCCCACCTGAAAGGTGATTTTGCTAAGCAACTTCAAAATTAGCTTTCTGGCCAGACTTCTGTGATTCCACCAAATCGCTCATGAGGTAGGGTCGCAAAAAGGCCACATAGAAAAATTAGGTGTCAAAATATGAAAAATGGCAAAGTTATGCTGTAAAGTTGAAATGTCCATTGAAATACATTAAACCGCACTTACCTTAATTTCTCATATTGCAGTCAGCAGTCGAGAGGAACACAGGTCAACCTAACAATTAAAAGAAAGGATATAGCTGATAAAATACCACAAATAACAGGTCAATTAGATATTCTGGGCTTGCATGTTGTTTAACCAATGGTGCTAGGAAGTGAAAGAGTGACTATTAATCACAGTGTAAATAAGTTTCATAAATTAGCATGTCAATATGATTGACAAAATTATAACCTGATCACCTCCCAGGAATCTAGTTGTGTTAGTGGAATGATGAGAAATTCAAAAGACTATCACTAATCTCATGGAACATTTCAGGGTGAGGTAATAAACTCACTGGCAGGATTCACCAAAGAGATGCACCGAGCACAAGGGAGATTCACCAGCGCAACTCAAAATCCCATGAAATGATTCACAGACAGCAGATGCGGCGACATCCCAGATGCACTGCACCAAATTGGATGCGCTGTAGATGCATAATAATGTTATGTGGCACATCTAGAGGGCTTACACATGCATACACAGTGCAAAGCAATTCACAGTGCAAAATGAAGGAGCAACGAGAGCAAAGCTGGCACAAGTACCAAATGCGCATGAAAAGATAAGTATAAAAGACAGACTTAAGTGCAAGCCACCAGCAGGTCAGCTGCAGAACAGCAGCAGCACCAGCACAGTGCCAGACAGAGAGGGAGAGAGAGAGACAGCACACCACCAGCATGGATGCAGCACCATTTGTAATGGTGGTAGTACTAATGAGGATGAAGAGACGGGAGGAGGAAAGCACCATAGGCAGTTGGTCCCACGGCAGTATTGTGCCAGGCTGTCCTTTGAGCAGCTGACAGATGTGGAGACAGTAGGCTGATACCACCTGAACAGGGCTATTCTGAGGCAGCTCTGTGAGCTGTGCCATGAGAAATGCAGGCACCCTCTGCATGTGGTCATGCCATAGCAGTGGAGACCAAGTTGACAACAGTAATGTGCTTGCTTACCACAGGAATCTTCTGGAGGCCTACTGGGGACATCACTGGTGTATCACAGGTAGTGGTGGGAGAAGTGGCCAAAATTCACTCCGCAAAATGATTCGCAGAGTAACCCGAATCTAAAAGTATTCCACAACGGAAGTGGAGTACTTTGCATCATGATGAGGAATGCAAGTCCATTGAAACCAATGACTTCTCATTATTCCGCCTTCCCAAACCATTTCTCCACCAATGTTAAGGTGCAGTACATTGAAATCAATGTATTTTGCATCACTTCACCTTGTTATTGAGCTCCAAGGTGAATTTTGCAGTGCTTTATGGGATTGCAGGTCACATGGATTGTTTTGCACAGCCTCAGTTCTGTTAAGTGTGTGTGTAGTGGAAGGAAGATGGAGACAGTTTCTTCTCCAGAGCTCTGCGATTCAAATCCTCTAAAAGCTGTTAAAAAGCATTTTGAACCTTTTCCCCTCAAAATTTAGTACATCAAGTGTAGGAACCCTCCTGTGCTCATATCATCGAGTGTTTATTGTTTGTGTGTGGATTTTGAATGTTAATTTAGAGCAGTCAGTAAGTGTACTGTGAAGTGTACTTTGGGGAGGGTCATATCTGTGGTGTAGGTAGATTAACTGGGAGAAAAGGCAGTCTTTGTGTTTTGCTTATATTTTCTTGTATAACTGTGCTAATGTACACAAAATATTTTCAGTAATTCTTGGCATTTTTTGCTGAATGTTGTGGTGCAGTAGTGTATAATTTCAGTTTGTTTAAAACATTTGGTTATATTACTAAAAGTTTTCAATTTGCTGTGCATTACTTGTAGTGTGTGTGTGCAATGTGTGCCATTAAATCAGACACCTTTTATTGTGCCTAGAGTAATTGCAGCAGTGAGAACCTGCTGTCCACCTCACCTGCATGCATTTTTTATACTACTTTTGGTATCTTTACTGTTACTACCGTGCACTACCCTCCAACCAGCAAAAGGTATTCTTTTCCAGATATGGATTTGTGACTTGTGAGCACTGGTTGGGTGTTGTTGTCCCTTTGCGTCTGCATCTCTTGAGTGTGCAGCACAATCTTAATCTGTCTGTGCGTTTGCAGTACACCCTTATTTCTGGAAGACTTTGCATTTCTTGTTATGCTGTCATTTCACTTCATCAGCACTGGGGAATTTTCTAGACACAAGACAGTAGCATTTTGGGGATGCACTTAATTCTGGTGCCTGTGTGTGAGCACGGCGTGCATGACGAGTGCACCATTAATTCTGGGAGACTGCATTTTTGTTACCCTCTCATTTCACTTCACCAGCACTGGAAATTTTCTGGACACAAGACAGTAGCATTTTGGGGATGCAAATTAATTCAGGTGACTGTGTGTGACCACTGCATGCATGACTGAGTGTGCCATTAATTCTGGGAGACTTTGCATTTCTTGTTGTGCTCTCATTTCACTTCGTCAGCACTGGAGGAGTTTTCTGGACACAAGACAGCAGCATTTTGGGGATGCACATTAATTCTGGTGACTGTGTGTGTGAGGGGCTGCCAATATTGCTGTCCTTCACCTTACTTCATGTTAAGGTGGAATGACAATCTGATAATAATTACAAGGTGAAGTGACCTTTTGTATTGGTCGCTCAGCGTAGTGAAGTGACAACACAAAGTGCCCACTTCGTTCACTTTACCAGTGAAATTTAAATTTTCAGCATCTCTAATCACTGGCCTCCACTTCCTGCCTCCTCACACAATTCCTCACCGCACTGCTACCACATGCTTGGAATATATCCATTTCTCTAGCACACAAGCAGAGCGGACAGAAGCCATGCAGGGGTTCTACAGGGTGGCATGCATGCCAGGCATCATGGGGCCATTGACTGCAGCCATATGGCAATCCATGCACCACCTGGCAATGACACCATAATCTACATAAACTGCAAGGGATACCACTCAGTCAACTGCCAGGTGGTGTGCAATGCCACAGGGTGCATCAGCAATGTCTGCACCACACAACCTGGGAGCACACATGATGCCTTCATATGGCAACAGTCCTCCTTCTGCCAGAGATTCCAGGAAGGGGCCATTTAGTAGGTGAGTGGAACATGGCAACCAGATGCACAACAGGGCACCATGGCTCAGGACAGGAGGAGGGGAGGTGTGCAGATATCACCATGCACAATTCACATAGGGTGCAGCAGATGTGGGACAGCAGAGCTGTGTAAGGATACCCAGGCAGACACCAGCAGGTACAGGAGGCACAAGTGCAATGCATGGAATGTGGGTGCAGAGCCATGGGGGCATGTGTGGCAGGGACATGCACAACACAAGCAGACAGTGGGCAGTGCCGTAATGCACACTGATCAGGGCATTGGTGGGCATGACACGGTGACCCTAATGGCATTGGTGGCCTGGGACCAACAAACAGGTGCAGGCCCAGTAACAGCAGGTGAATGTGGGGGTAAGACTGCAGGGAAGGGACAGGCACAGGCAGCAGTGGATGCTCAATGCACACACCAGTGCGGAATGGAGCAAGGAGTGCTAGAAGACTGCACATATGACCATTGTACTAACAGCCACCCTCCCCACCACAGGTGATGGTATGTACACACTGAGGCCCTGGCTTCTCACACCCTTCCAATGACCTGGAACAGAGGGAGGAGGAGCATTATAATGAGGCACACACTGTTACGTGCACCATCATTGAGTGCATCTTCAGCATGTTGAAGATGCACTTTCTGTGCCTGTGTAGGTCAGGTAGGGCCCTACTGTATAGCCCTGAGAATGTCTGTGACATATTCCTGGCCTGTTGTATGCTACACAACATGGCCATTGACCATGGAATAGCTGTCAGGACTAGTGAGGGCGACAGTTCCGAGCAGGAGGAGGGTGGGAGGAGGATACAGTGCCACAGGGCCCCAACACTGACCCACCAATGGGCCAGCAGGACCCACTGCTGGCTGCATGGGTGAGGTAGTACAGGAGCACGCTGTTGGAGGAGCAGTTCGGGAACCGCAGGTGAGTATCAGAGGTATGTATCTGTGAGGTGCACAATGGTGACAACAGGTAGACACAGAGTTGCGCATTGCATGGCAGACACAGCTCAGCACACAAACAGCCCTACACAGGTGCACACACACACACAACACATGCCACACAGTGGAAACAGGACAGCAGTGGACTGCACATATGCCAGGGACCATGAGCCCTGGAGACACACACACAAACACATATACACGCATGCACGCCACACACACACACACACACACACACCTCACAACACACACACAACCATGACAGTGATAGGATGGCATGAATCAGTTGCACTGCAGCTGCACACAGGTGCAGCAGACACCAGAACACACTCATCATGCCCATGCCACACGGCACAACAGTGGTGCACACAGACACACAGGTGGCATTGCACAGGGGGTCCATGATAGCAGTGCACTGAGTCAGGTGCCTGCCACACATACCCCAGGCATCATCATCCAGGTGTGTGGGACACAGTGGTGGAACGTGCAGCTGCCATTGGAATGAGGACCTGGACATCACAGGGCAGCACTATGGCCTTCACGGACATGTGGGCATCCTCTGCCTTGACTTGTGGATGCATTTGTGGCACCACCAACCACAGGGGTGTATCTAACACCCGTAGGAGTACTGCAATGAAACCATGAATGGGTGATCATTGGTGTGGTGGCCCTGCGAGCCATGTCTGGGCCGGGATGCAGGTCAGTGCAATGTGAGGCAACAGCATCAGCAGCACTGGGTCCACCTAACACCACTGCCTGGTGTGCAGGAGATGCTTCTGGGTGTCTGGCTGGATGCCCAATGGCCACGGCATGCAACAGATGCACACACCATCTCCGCAGCAGCTGCAATCCACTCTAATGCTGTAGTCATGCCCACATGCAGAAGGCATGCCTTGGTCAACATCTGGGCCACCATGCAGCCATGGACTCATGCTCCAAGACCATCACTGTCCGGTGGCTTCTGAATTCCACATGGAGGCTGCCTGCCTCCACAGTGCCATGCAGGAGGCAGACATAGCTCTCCATGTCATTGGTGGGTGATGGGTCACAGTGGTATCACCGATGAGAGGGGGTGATACAGCATGCTGCAGGGCACCCACAGGTGGTGGGGTGTGCAGTGGCAAGCTGTGGTATGGGCAGGCCTTGGGCATGCTCCACCACAACACTTCCATGGCCAGTGTTGCCACGATCCAATGGTGCCTGCATGTGTCCCATAGCACCTGAACTGGATGCCCTTGATAGGCCTGCTACCGCACCTGGACTAGATGCAGGGACACAGTACCCACTGCCATGGGCAGCTGTGCAGCGACTGCATCCATGCCACATGGTGCAGGGCTATCAGTGCCATCAGGGCCCACCTTCCACAGGTACCTGTGTGCTGCATGTCATTTTATCAGCCGTGTCTCCCTCTATCTGGGTGGTGTCATCATCCACAGGGACATCGCTGGCAGCTCCTGCATGCCAGATGCAAGCACAAGGATGGCATCAGCAATATCTGCTGCATCTGCAGGGTCATCATCAGAGAATCCCAGCAGACCCTCCAGCCATTTGTTGTCATTGCCGGCTGCTGTGGTGGCATTGGCCAAGGGTCTGACGGCCCACCACCACTGGGGCTGGGGCAGGTGGGGCTGGTGAAGTTGATGGTCCAGGGATAGCACCATCCACCACAGTGCCCACAGCCCCATGTGACTGGCCTGCATCATCGCCCACTTGAGTATCCTGTGCAGCCGTGCCCATGGTTGCACCTGTGAGGGTGATGGAGCTGTGAAAGAAGAAGGGTGAACATGGTTAGTATCCTGGAATATACAGTGGCATACATACAGACAAACATGCAGACATGTACAGTGTGTCACAGTGTAGTCCATGGTTGCACATGACAGTCCCAAGCACGGCTGTGCAGTACCTACAACACCACTGCAGTCATGCACCAGCTGGGACTGGTGTGGTGACAGTCCATGGCCACATGGCACCATGTGTGGCAGTGGTATGACAGGCCCATCCAACAGTATGTGTGTCCCACCAGCCTGATTGGCACTGGCCCATAACAGGTGCCACCATGGGCATGGACTGTCAGGCACAGTGTACCACAGCATGGGCCACACACATGTGCCACCGCCACACATGGTACATCCCGGAACACAGTCGCACAGCACAACACAATGGGACAGGTGCAGCAGCCAGGGCACACACTCTGGCCAGACAAGTGTTGTGTGCATGGCTACTACAGTGCTGTGATGGGCTTCTAACTGTCTGGAACCTCCCACCTGGGACTCCTGCATGACGGATCTGGCAGTGGTTGCCACGAGGAGCTCCTCATTGGGGCTCAGACAAACATCAGCCTGCAGGCCACCTCATGTCCGCATGCAGGCCTCTGTGGGCCACCTCTCCTTGCCCACTCTTACTCATCATTTAGATGCTTCCTGCACTCCAGGGGGTCCTGTTATACCTTCCTACTGTGTTCACATGACAGGCCACTGCCTCCCAGCCCTCCTCCTGTGCTGGCCAGCTGTCACCCCTGCCCTACAGTACATCACACCTTAGATGGTATGCCCTCGATGAGGGCCTGCACTCATTCCTTGTGAAGTTCATCCACCTTCGGCTGCTGACACTGTTGCCTCTTGACATATAGAAATATATAGAAACATAGAAGTTGACAGCAGATAAAGACCCAAGGCCCATCCAGTCTGCTCATTTCTTTTCTACCTTATAAATGTACCATCGGCCTTTGCTCTGTCAGTGGCCTATCTATTCATACTCATCTGTATTGCTCCTTATGCCTATCCCATGCCTGTTTGAAGCCCTGCACTGAATTCACAACCACCACTTCCTGAGAGTAGACCGTTCCATGCATCTACCACCGTTTCTGTGAAAAAGAATTTCCTTACATTCCCTTAATCAGCCTCCCTCTAATCTCATGCTGTGTCCTCTTGTCCTGCTATTTTTCTTATTTTTAAACATGTTAGACTCTTTCACCTTGTTAATGCCCTTAAGGTGTTTGAATGTTTCCATCCTTTCACCTCTCTCCTCCTTTGCTCAAGGGTATACATACTGAGCTCCGTTAATCTGTCCTCATATGTCTTCTGATGCAGTCCCTGCACCATTTTGGTTGCCCTTCTCTGGACTGCCTCAATTTGGTTAATGTCCTTGTGAAGGTGTGGCCTCCAGTACTGCATGCAGTACTCCAGATGGGAGCCTAACCAGTGTCTTGTAAAGAGGATTATTACCTCCCTCTTATGACTTGTGATACCCTACTAATACACACAAACATCCCCTAGCCTTACCTACTGCATTAGAGGTCTGCTTGGATGATTTCAGGTCATCGGTGATGATGATGCCCAAGTCTCTTTCTTCCTTTGTGACTGCCAGCAACTTCCTCCCAGCCTATAGGTGGCTTCATGGTTTCTCTTCCCAATGTGCATGATCTTGCACTTCTTTGCATTAAATCCCAGTTGTCACTCTTCTGATCATTTTGCTAGTTTATCCAGATCTCTTCTCATTCTGCCCAACCCATCTGGATCATCTACTCTGTTGCAGATCTTGGTGTCATCTGCAAACAGAAACCCTCTAGTCCATCTGCAATGTCACTAATGAAGATATTGAGAAGGACTGCCCCAGGACTGATCCCTGAGGTAACCCACTTGTGACTTGCATCTCTTCTGACTGTATACCATTTACCACCACTCTCTGTTTTCTGCCCGTCAACCAGTTTGCCACCAAGTTGACCAACTTCTGACCCACCTGAGCCTACACAACTTATTTATCAATCGTCTATGTGGAACAGTGTCGAAGCTTTGCTGAAGTCAAGGTAGGTGACATCAACTGCTCCCCTTGGTCTACCACTCTGATTACCCAGTCAAAGAAATCTATGAGATTAGTTTGACAGGACCTTCCTTTGTAAACCCATGTTGTCTTGGATCCTGTGCCCCTATGGATTCAGGTGTTGCACTATCCTTTCCTTAAGGATTGCCTCCATAATCTTGCCCACTACTGAGGTAAGACTGACTGGTCTGTAGTTCCTGCCTCCTCCCTGCTACAACTCTTGTGGAGCGGGATCACATGAGCCCTTCTCCAGTCTTCTGGGACTCTCCTGTGCTCAGAGACTCACTAAACAGTTCTGCTAATGGCATAGTGGTTTCTGTGGCTGAGTACAGACAGACATTAGCCATGCTCATGTAGATTACTGCGTGCCCATTATTGATGTACAGTGAATGCATTTGCCTACCCCAGCACCTTCAGACAGGGTCTATGGGCATTACATGTGTGTTGGGATGCACAGTGTGTAGTGGTGTTCAGTACTGCATCTGGCATGTTCAGCGAACCCGCCATGGACAGCTGCACAGCCAAGGCCTTGTCACCTGTGATGCATGTACAGCTACATGCAGCTGGCTGCCCATCACTCACACTATGCACACCTCACTGTTGGTGCAGGCACATTGTCCACCAGTACCCCCCAACTGGTGCAGCCTGTGGGACAGTATGTAGCACACCATGTCACTCAACAGGTGTCCCTGCACATGCTGGATGGCGACAGGTTGTTCACAGCCAAGTTCATCATGTGGATTGTATACACTAGTACTGGCCTTGTACACACAAATGGATGGCTAAATAATACAGTCCTCGGCAGTCATCTGTGTCCCTCTCACAGGGTCATGACTGAGTCTGGGCAGCATTTGCCTTAGTGCACTTCTCCAGTCCACTGCAGCAGAAGTGAAATGCTACTCCCCTTCAAGGCTGTGAATCCTCTCAGTCACCTATTCTCAGTGTGGTGTGAGTTGGAGCATTTATGGCTCAGGGCATGAAAATGAGGATTGGGGCAGTGATAATGAGATACTAAACAGCTGAGATGCACCTGAATAGGTTATTGGTCTGATTTGGGAGCATTGTCTGTGAATTGGATAATTGCCTTCAACTCATCTCAATCAGTACGGTGAATCTGCTGAGTTGGGCACATCTCTACATGGTGCATTACCCATGCATCGTGGTGCATTTGGGCATCTCCCTGAATGGGGTGCAAGCACTTTGGTGTATTCAGCGTGCATGCACTGTGCGTTGTACCCTGGCACAGCACCGCAAGTTGCGTGATTGGTCCACCACATGCATTGCAGATATGCATATGATGCACAACATGTAGTGCAGTCTGTCCATGCAGTATGACCCCTGCAAGATGCACATTGTGACAGTTGTAATTTATTGTCAGTGGATCTTGCATTATATGCCATTGATCGACGTTGTGGGACCGCATCACAGACACTATATGTGATAGTGCGTGCCACGTAACATGACGGACAGCTACATATTGCACATGAGCCACATGGTCATGGCCTCTTGATCCCACATTCCCACCATGGCATTGCATATTGTGCATGTGTCAGTGGGCACGCGCGTTCGTCCAATCGTGCAGCACATTGATGTGCACAGGGCATGCACATGTCCCAGTAGCACAAGTGGAGCCATTTGCAGTTGTCTCCATGCAGAACATGCAGAGTGGTGGACACCTGTTATTCAGCTGAGATGCCCAGGAAGCCAGAACTGGGCAGAGGGCCATGAACTGGTTGGATGTGGAGCTGCTTCACCTGGTGGCACTTGTTCTTTGTGTGGAGGGCCAGTTGTTTGGAAGGGAGGACCTGCAGGTGCCAGGAAAATGTCTAGGCCAACATTGCCCAGTGCCTGGTGTGCCACAGGACTTCCACACTGGGGAACAGTATAATCACCGGTATGGCGACCTGGCCAGGAGGGTCCGGGCAAAGCTGGCGAGGCCGGGTGCATGCACACAGGGTGCACTACCAGTGTCAGGTAGGTATCCTGTGCACGTGTGCAGCACAGCACATGTGGGTGGGGTTGGATCACATCACATCAGCATACTCACATGGGCACTCCACAACATGCATACGTATGTGGCTGCACCTGCTCTGTGGTGCCCTACCATGCATGCCATATGGTCTGGGCCTCTCCGCTGTGGTGTGTGTGTGGGATGGATACACTGTGTGGTGCATGTGATGGGACCACCATGTGCTGTGCAACTCCATGGAAGGACACTTTGGGGGTTCTGGCATGGCTGCAGTACATAGCTGCTGCCTGCATGGCCATTCGCCGGTGTTGCACTTCATGTGTACACCAGAACTGCATGCTCACACTGGTGTTGGGGATTGGTTTCTGCACCAATGTGTCTACTCATGGCAGTCTCTGTCTGTTGTGTCTTGCAGGGCTGGAGACCAGGTGGGTGGGCCATGGAGGCCCACTTAGGTGTGGCGACATGGGGCTGTGGCTCCTCATGGTGGCCATATGGGTGCAGGTAGGTGGCAGTCTTGTGTGTGCATTGTCTGTCTGGTGGGTGGGCTTACTACTTGTGGGGTTGTGTGTCTGCAATGGGACTTAGTATGTGTTCTCTGAGCCCTTGCTGTAGGTCCCCAGGTTCATCAGACAGCAGCAGGCGGTGGAGGTGCTATGGCCTGGCAGAGTAACCTGGACTGGCGGATCTGAGAGGCCATCCATGTATCACTAAGGCCCATCAGATGGATGCAGGTGCGCCTTCAGTGCACCATAGGGGCCATCCTTCAGCTCTTGATGGCTCGTGGTTGTGTGGGGTTGGAGCACAGAGATGCGAGGCCACGTGTGTATCCCTCTGCCATATGCTACACTGTGTTGTATATAGCCTGCTGTGTCCCCACCTCCCACCTCTGTTGCTGTCCCTGCCCTCCTCCCTTTGCCCACCTGTTCCTGTATATAGTCCCTCACACCACATCCCTCTGTTGTTGTTTTCTGTACATAGTTACTGCTGTTTATTGTGTTGCATTGTTTATTGTACATAATGTTCTTTCTAGAAAAGATTTGAGTCTCTGACATGGTGTCTGTGGTCATTCAGTGTTCCACGATCCTGGGAGTGTGTCCCATCAAAGGCTGTTCACTGTCCCCATGCAACCATGACCTTATGTGGCCCCGTTCTGTTTGGTCCCTCCCCCTACACCCCACCTCCTGGGAGTCCCCACTAATGCTTATGGAGTGTTCATGGGCCCATGTTCTTGCTGCTCATATCTATTCCCCAGTCTGTGTGTGTGTGTGTGTGCTGCTCGTAGCCTGCATGCCTTGCACCTCTGTACTATTGGTATGGGGTCCTGTGTGTGTTTTCTTGTGGTGGGCTCTGTCCTGGCTATGTTGCACTGTGGTGGCACAGTGTGATGCCCACTGTTTGCAATGGTGTTGCCCTGTGTGTCCTCCCCACAGCCACAGTCTTGGCCACCTGTGGTGTTGGCCTTGTCCAGTGGCCGCCACCTTGCTCCTTGCTTTTGCTCACTGTTGTGTGGCACCATGCAGGCTCCAGTGTACCTGTTCTGTGTGCCTGCCATGAGCATGTCTGAGTTGTGGCCTGGGCCTCTGGGTGCTGTTCTGTTTGCCCGGTCTCCTTTCAGTGCCCATTTAGGCCACTGTTGTGCCTTGTCCTCTCTGGTATGTTCCATTGGTCTTGTGTTCCTCTTTCCTTTGCCCCACTGCATTGAACCCTGTTACTCCCACTTGCCTTGCTGGGTTGCTCGTATTCACTGTGTTGCTCCTGCAGTGGTTCTGCACATCCTGGATGTGCTTGCACTTCTCACTTGTGCCATGCACTTTCCATGCGATTCACAGTGAAGTTGCGCTTGGCGCATCCCATGGTGCATCCTTTTGTGGATCACCGGTGTTTGATGGACATATTCTATTAGTGCCAGCTCATCTCACTTGCACCTGGTACATCTCTTTTGTTAATCCTGCCCACTGATAATAACTGGAATACTTTTATTAAAAACATGATATAATTGCTATACAAGAGACTTGGCATGACAAAGAAGGAGAACACATTTAAATGAGTGTGAGGTCACCATTCACCAGGTATTAGAACCCAGAAACCTGAGAGATCCTCAGGAGGCCTGGCCACTTTGTAAAAATTGGTGTGTTTAATAAGTTGAAATGTGTAAGTACAGGAAACAATCTCATTTGCACCTTAGTAGAAAACAGTGCAACCAGGTTCCTGATTATTAATAGTTATAGTCTTCCTGGAAATTCCTGCTTTTACTGACAATCCGAACATCTGGGAAAATTTAAATCTATGCCATAAAGAGATGTCTAGAAGATTTAGGGATTTGGATATCTTACTAGTCAGGATTTTAACTCCAGAATAAGTAACTATGATGGTTATGTTGACAGTTCTTTCTTTGCTTATAATAACAATGATGGAGACCTGTCATACAGAAACTTCAAAGACACCAAGACTAACTTAGCTGGTAAAATGTTAATTAATGTTATAAAAGAGCATGCTTTTTACCCACTCAATGGGAGAGTTAAGGGAGACATAATAGGAGAATGGACATGCATCTCATTCATGGGGCACTGGTTTTAGAGTATGCACTATGAAATGGGCTTAGTCCATTCTGAGAGAATTTATAGGTAGCAGAATGCACAGAAAGTGATCTCCACTGGTATTGTCCTACACAAGGAATGTTCATAACTCACAGGAGGGAATAACTCATGCATCCATTTACAGAGATTAAGGCAAATAAAAGTTACTCTGGAACATTAGTTCAGAGCTAAAAGTGTGTAACATAGTGAATCAGTCCTTCTGACCAAAAACACAGCTAGCCTTTGTGTTCTATCTTTGGAACAATTTAATGACTTCCTACCTGAATTAATGAATACTATTAGAAAATAATCTGAGGTTACTGTACTTCCTACATTTAGGCAGAAGTTCACCCAAGATGGCTGGTATAATAATGAGCGGAGGCATATGAAAAGAAAAATAAGAAACATTTATAGATGTTATAAGACTAGAAAACAACAAGCTACACTAAACCGATTACATAAGGCCAAAAAGAATATAAAGCCTTAACTGTTAAAAAAAGCAAATTTTCACAAAAGACAAAGGGAAGATATGCTGGATGCCATAGATGCCAAAAACATTAAAAGTTCTGGACACTTGTAGCTAGAGATAGTAATTATGCCAAGATGGTTATTGACACATTTATATCAGAGGACAAATGGATTAGCCATTTTCAGAAGATATTCTGGGACCCTAAAATACAAGAAACAATTCCTAGAAATATATTAGAATGTGAGAATCAATAATAATAAAATTTCATGAGATACTGTTTACAATTAACTCCCTAAAAACCATATAAATCACTGGGTACTAATGGTATCCTGACTGAGAGTTTTCAGTGCAATACTACACTATGGGCAAGATCACTTACAATATACTGTAATAAATGCATAAGGGAAAGCAAATATCCCTATTCATGGAGGGATGGCTATAATATACCAACAACAAAAAGGTAGTACACCTGACCCGTTAATGTATCGCCCCATCAGTCTTTTAGATACAAGCTTGAAAATATTCTCCAGAATGTTTCTAGAAAGGCACCTTTTAGAAATAGACTTGACAGGTGGACTATCACCATTACAAGTGGGCTTCTGCAAAAACTACTCCATGATTGACAACATCTTTGTGTTGCGATCTCTCTTAGAAAACTATATATTTTTACACAAGCAAAAGCTTTTTCTGTTTTTATTGACTTTTCGACTGTGTTCAGTACTATATCTATGAATATTCTTTGGCTATCTCTATTAGCTAGGGGTATAAATAAAAGCCTAATCTATATAATATTCAGTCTGTATTCCCAGACCTGGGCTAAAATAAGGCTAGGTTACTTAGGAGAACTATCTACTTCAGTTAGAATAAATAATGGTGTAAGACAAGTGTGCATTTTAGCCCCAACATTGTTTTCCCTGAGTGTTAACATATTATTAACAGATGTATTGACTACTCCCTCTGACTCACCAAAGATTAATGATATTCCTTGTCCAGCTTTGGAGTACACGAGGATTTTGTTTTGTTTTCCTTACTACAGTGAGCTTAAAAAATAAAACAGATATTCTATATGCAAGATCACAAGAATTACAATTTACAGTCAATTTACAGAAAACTAAAATCCTTATTTTAATTCAGTCACTAAAAATAAAGGATATGGTTCCTTAGCAATCAAAAAATTGAGGTTGTCTCAAAATATATACTTAGGGGTAATTGTTAAAAATAATTGTACCTGGCTAGGTCATTGTGAAAGCACAAGGAGAAACTGAACAAAACATCTCAAGGCAGGAAGGATTCCATTATAGGTATAGAGATCAATCGACATGGGTGAGACCACTAGACACCAGGCATATGGGGTCTTTGGGAGGGAAAATGCTTTTTTTATTTAACATTATATGAAATTCTGCATTTCTCACTGGCGAAATTACGCAAAAATGCTAAATTTCATGAATAATATTTTGAGAGGTGAAATTCCTGATTTTCTGGAATTTCACAGGAGAAATACTAATTTTGCTGCAACTCTAGTGGTAGTTGATCAGTGGAAGGTCACAGTGGTGGATGCATCGGTGAGGACCTTTTTTTAAGGAAAAAGACATTGAGGATGGTTTCTATATTACAGAACTGAGACAGCAATCAGAGGAGGGCATCACTAGACACCAGAAAAATTTTAAAAATAAGAGGATGGCAATCCAAGAGTGGGGCATATCACTAGATACCAGGGATCAATATTAAATATATGAAGATGGCATTCAGTAGGTGTGGCTGCCAGTAGACACAGGGATCAATGTTTAATTTATGGGGATGGCATTCAGAGGGTGGGGGTGCCACTAGATGCATGGATCAATGTTAAATCAATCAATCAGTCTATCTATCTATCTATCTATCTATCTATCTATCTATCTATCTATCTATTTATACTATTTATTAGATTGTCTTGTATCACAATCCTACTGTAAATGGCCACTCTGCTACTTATTTTCAATGCACCAAGTGGGGCAAAAACACAGAAGGCACCACAGGCAAGAAATTCATGAAGCATACTATTATGATACCATTTTAATTCCATGTTATAAACAGAGCCATATCTGTGCAAAGTTACCAGAGGTTTATATCTGAAATCGGGAGGTCAACTGGGTCAATTTAAACACCTGTAGAGTTGAGCTATGAGGTGAGTAAACAAAACACATCTCAAGGACACTAAAGAAACTGCAATTGCTTTGAAGGCATTCTTGCTGTCTGCCAATTTTACCCACATATTTGGGAGGTCAAAAGGTCAGAATTAATAATATGCTCACATGAATAACTGTTTATAAAACAATTGTACATTCCATAATCATTGCATACTTTAATCATAACATTTGGTTTAATCGATCCTGTTTTTAACCAAACAATGTATATGTGGCTCTGTACTAATCATACTCAACATTTATTTTTAAGGAATGGAGCGAGGTTGAAGCCATTATTCAACCCTGATTTATACAACCCTTTTAGTTGGTAGATCTGGTAGATCTAAAATGCTTTTCTTTGGAGGAACAAGATTTCAATGCCCCCACACACACACACCTCAACAGATACTCTTTCCACCTCACAGAACTGAAAGGAATGTTCTGCAGGGACCTGGCTGGTAATAACGTTTTGCCAATGCATTTTCATGTGTGCAAACAGTACTCTGATGTTCCTCAATTCATAACTTGAAAGCCAGGCCTGTCTTGCATGTGTAAAAAGCCTGACTTTTACATGTAGCTAAGTACACCACAGCACAAGTTGAACAGTTAATAAACTGCTCAGTTTTGAAGTTCTTGTTGCTGTTAAAATAGGTAAAGACACACATTTTCCTAACCACCTCACAATGTGTGCAGTGGCCACATTTAAAAGTACCTTTTGGGGTTGAGGTTACCAAGTCTCTGTTTTTGTACTGGTCGTAGGCTGTGTATTAATTCATCATGTAGGTTGGGTCCCTCTTGTATACCATCCTTGGTGTATTGCTGACTGAATCCCTAATAATGGTTCCATCTGTAACATCCTCACAATGCCTGTTCAAACATTTCTTACTAACACAGATTGTTTTGCGTAAGTGGATGCAAAATTGATGGTACTAGCCTCTCTGTTCCTAATGCTTCTGTCTTGATATGACATTAGGTTGTCTCTCTCCATACTGGCTGCAGTATCCTGACTGTACAAATAATGTCAGACCTATAATCTCTCATTTTAAAGCATGTTTCCAATTCTGCTGCTCTTACCTCAAAGAGTTATCTGAAGAGCAGTTCCTTCATACTCTAAGGAATTGTGCCTTAAGAATATTATCTACCATGTGGTAGGGAAAGTGATGGAGTCACTTCTGAAGGAAAGAATAGTTGAGTACCTAGAGGTCAGTGGAGCACAGGACCCAAGGCAGCATGGGTTCACAGCGGGAAGGTCATGTCAGATGAATCTAATAGATTTCTTTGACTGGGTGACCAAAGTAGTAGACCAGGGAGGGGCTGTGGACATGGCCTACCTAGACTTTAGCAAGGCATTTGACACAGTCCCACACAAAAGATTAATAGTCAAATTAACCAGCCTGGGAGTGGGTCCCAGGGTGGTAGCCTGGTAAAACATTGGCTGGACAACAGGACACAGAAGGTAATTGTAAATGGAGTCCACTCTGAAGAAAGGGCAGTTACTAGTGGGGTACCGCAGAGTTCAGTATTGGGTCCAGTCCTTTTAATGTCTTCATCAGTGATATTGCAGAGGGACTGGAAGGAAAAGTATGCCTTTGCAGGCGACACAAAGATCTGCAACAGGGTTGATACACAAGTAGGCATGGAAAGGATGAAAAGGGACTTGGCAAGGTTGGAGGAATGGTCAGAAGTATGGCAGCTAGAATTCAATGCAAAAAGTGCAAAATAATGCACCTGGGAAACAAGAACCCAGGGAAGAATACACAATGGGTGGGGAGGAGTAGTAACAACAACAAAAAGGAAAGGGACCTGGGGTAATCATATCAGATGACCTTAAGGTTAGCAAAGCAATGTGAGAAGGCAGTAGGGAGGGCCGGGGTATACTGGGATGTATAGGAGAGGCATCATCAGCAGAAAACAGGAAGTTGTTATCCCTCTGTACAGACAGTTGGTGAGACCCCATCTGGAATACTGTGTCCAGTTCTGGAGACCACATCTCCGCAGGACATAGACAGGATAGAGGCAGTCCAGAGGAGGCAACTAAAATGGTGCAGGGTCTGCAAGAGAAGCCGTATGAGGAGAGACTAAAGGAGCTTAATATGTACACCTTGAGGAAGAAGAGAGGGGGACATGATAGAAACTTTCAAGTACCTCAAGGGAATCAACATAGTCCAAGATGGTAGCATCTTTCAGAAAAAAAGACTTGCAAGAACAAGGGGACACAATTTAAAGATAGAAGGAGGGCGGTTCAGGGCAATGTGAGGAAGTATTATTTCACAGAGAGGGTAGTGGATGCATGGAAGAGTCTTCCTGAGGAAGTTGTAGGGTCTAAAACTGTGGGAGAATTCAAGAATGCATGGGACAGACATAAGGCAATTCTCGTGGGGGTAGGAAGAAATAGGCTGTTGGTTAACTAGGATCTCGGCCTATCCTGTAGGTAGGGAAATGGGCAGACTAGATGGGCCTAGCGGTCCTTATCTGCAGTCAAAGTCTATGTTTCTATGTTTCTATGTTTCATGTTTCTTGAATGGCAAATGGATTCTAACAAATGGTATTTCTATCCATGGGCTTCATAAACAGATCTGCATGTAGTCTTCCATTCTCATCCTTGGTAATCAATAGGTCCAAAAAATTTACAGTATGTGCACTGCTTTCTACCTTGAATTTCAGATTTCTATTTGTGTTCTCCAAGTACCTCACAAATTCTAACAGCTGTTCTACATTATATTCCCCTTCCATATCAGGAATATAGCATCAATGTAATGTTCCACAGGCCCATCCACTCAACAAAGAGGTTGGCTCATGGAGACATCACAACATCACTTTCCCAATTACCCAAATAAATGTTAGTAAAATTGAAGTGGCGTCGCACACCATTGCAGTCTCCTTTATCTGCTGATAGTAGACCTATTGAAAGAAAATACATTACATTCAAGTACATATCTGGCACCTCTATAATGAAATTTTGTTGTGCAATGTCCAAGTCGGTGTTCTCACTAATGTACTCATGTAATGCTTGTATAACCTCACAATATGGAATATTTGTGTGCAAGGACTCAGTGTCCATTGTACACAAAATCCAATCCCTATTTACACTTTGTTCTGAAAGTCGTTCAGTATGTCAGTACTATCTCTGACATATGAGGGCAACTATTTAACTTTGTCTTTGATAAAGACATCCACATATTGTGATAGTGGTTCAGTGATTGATCCAATGCCTGTCTCAATAGGCCTGCCAGGTGGATCCGTGAGGTACTTGTGGACCTTAGGCAAAAGGTATATAGTACTTCTTATGGAACATTTGAGTGTTAGGAATTCAGCTACATCTTGGTTTATCACTCCATTGCCCTTGCATCCTGAATAACAAGATCAATTGCATTTTAAATGATAATGTGGGTCATGATTGAGTTTTCTATAAAACTTAAATCATTAATCATTAGAGCTGTCAGAATATTTAGAACAAAAGGTTTTTAGGATGTGTGTACAAGTCAGTGGCACAGCAAAGGTTAAGCTGTCTTTGAATGGCTTGCACATATTTGGCAGTGTCCATAATTACAACTGACCCACCTTTATATACAAGTTTTATGGTAATAGATACATTATTTACCAGCTCTTTCAGGGCAAGTTCTTTCTCTGATGACATGTTCCTGTAGTATTGTGTGTCACCAGTAAAGTGCATACATTCAAAGTCCCTTAAACAGGCTTTTTAACACCTTACAGTTGGATTGTTAGGTGGCAAAACAATGATGGTGCTTTTAAAATGTCCATCGAATCATAAAGGCCTTCATTAGTATCTAAGGTGGCACATACAGTACAGCCAGTGGTGGTTCCACTTGTTCTATATCCAAACCCATTTATTTTTTGTTGAAAAAGCTTTTAAATTTAGCTTCCTTATGTTTTCTTTAAGATTCAGAAATAGTTCAAATGGTCTCTGAATCAATGTAGGGACAAAGAAAAGTCCTTTATTTAATACTTTCAGCTGTGATATAGTGAACTCTGCTGCGGAAAGGTTGATGACATTCACCTCCTCCTCCTAATCCTGCTCTGATTCCATCCTCATTGTTATAAGCCTCTGCCTCTCTCCCTTCCACCTGCATCCACCTCTCCTTGTACACCTCCTTGAAGTGGCCCAGATGGCTGCTGCATCTCAGATCTGGAGGATCAGCTATTTGAGACTCCTCTTCTAAACCATCTTCTCCTTCAGACTCACTTATATGATAGCTGGTGTTGCTGTTTCTCAATATAGATTGTGCCCATCTCTCTGTGATTGGACATATCCTCTTTTGTTGTTTTTCTAAGTGAATATGTGGACCAGTGCATAATCTACTCTGTCCCACTTGAATTTCTTTAGTTTAGCAGGTTTATTTTAGTGTCATGTTCCACTTTCTCTTTTAATGCTGTTTCCAAGTTTACAAAGTCAGTGTGGTTTTTAAAAGCCAACATAGCCTGTTCTTTTTCTGTGATGCTGGACATAAATTCCTCCTCCTAAGATGTATAATCCCTGATAATGCAATTAATGAACAAGAGGGAAGCTTGTTGCTGAGTCTCCTTCCAATCTAGGAAATTGTTCCCATTCTTGGTCATAGCCAGGACACTCTGGTGTCCTCCTAACTATTAGTATGCTTCAAGGGAGGTTTTATTGCAGAAGTTGTGACATGCCCTTAGTGTGCTTTTCTCTAATTCATGAAAAGCTTTTTCAATATATGGAATGGGCTCGGTGGTAGATGTAGAGTTTGAAGCTTCTGCGCCTGATGGTAAATCCACAAAGGATTCTGATTCTCATTAAATGAGAATAGTGCACTCCAAAAAGCATTGTCCTCTGAACCCGATCAATAAAGGCACAGACACAATGCTTGTGATTGTTGCGTTGGCAAAAGTTTACTGAGACTCCAGTTTCCATTCTTTACAGCAACTGATCATTCTCATTGTCCTTACACACAGTTCAATCATATTGCTTATAATTATGCACATACATACACTGTGTCACTCACTCTTTTATCCCCCCAGACGTATGTCATGGGAGGGTGGTAGCCCTCTTTCTTCTTCTTGTTGCCCGGGGCACGTAAACCCATACCCTGCCTTTGTCCTATCTCCTCTGACCTTTCTCCTGTTTTCTTTTAAAGCTCTTTCCTTTCCTAGTCCTCCTTTTCCTCCTTTTCTTTTCTCTCCTATTCCTCCCTTCCTTGTCCCTTGTTCTCTGCAGTCCACCTCCTGCAGTCTGCTTTCTAACCTTACCACTGTGCTCCACCTGCCACAGTGTTGCCTGTACTCCACCTACCACAGCTCCTTTCTGCCACTTCTTATAGGGACGGTGGGTGGGAAAAATTCCTCTGGAGCAAAATTGTGCCCATTTACTCCCTTGCAGCCCTTCTTAAGCCCTCTTTAGCTCCGCCCTTCCTGGCTTCACCAATCCTGGGCTGCTTGCCTATCTTCCCCTCCTTTTCTTACCTGCCTTCTTGTGACCTCATCCTAGGCAACTCCTCCCCCACCCTCCCTTATTATTTCTTGTCTGGGTCATGAAGACAACATGGTCTGCCCCTTAGTTGGGCAACCCTCTTTATCTGTAACTCCCAACATAATATCTTTGAAGTTTGTTGACATGACCACCCTGACTATCTCACTGCAGGGTTAATAGATAGTGTTGGAATGCAACAGTTGTAGTGAGCCAGCTAATTAATTGCAGTCAACACAAAGAAAGAGGTTCCACTAAGTTGTGCCAGCTCAAAACAATAGTTGTTGAGTTCCAGAAAAGTGTTGCACCAACACCGTTGATTATAACAAAGTTATTATTTCATACTTGCTCGAAATACAGGTCTAACACTTTAACTTCATAAATGAGCTAAGATCCACCACCAAATCACCCGACCAGTTTCATGTATGCGCGCTTCCTCAGGGAGACTGGTCATGTGAGTGAACAACTTATTAAATAGTCAAAATAAATTAGCAAAAGGTGCTCCTAATAAGAATTGTTCATCCACACACCAAAGTGAAAAAGCCACAATGAACCCACATTTGTGATTAAAATATTGCATACCATTGACAGCTTAAGCATTTATTTTTTATTTATTTATTCAGAAATTGAATTACATCCTTTGAGTCAACAGACTCTTTTGCAAAGGCTCCTCATCGGTAGACATAGTATAACATCACAAGTACAGATGCAAGACATCAATCAGTCCATATATTACATTAGTAGGTAAGGAAAGAACTGAGTAACATTCCATAACAGAGGGCAGAGACAGCCCAGAGTCATGTGCAAAACAACAGCAAAATTACAGAAAACATAGATACAAATTGTAAGGCAGAGGTTCAATCATAATAACTGATAACGATGCAAGGAGATAATACAGTTGAGAGGAAAAGAGGAAGTGCACTAAATGTTACATGATGCAAAAATAACAAGACATAAATACTTGAAGAAAAAAGACATTTTTAGTCAGTGTGAAGGAGGTGGCAGGGGCTGAGTTAATATAGTACTACTAGGAGCAGTCACAAGTAGAGTTGCTGGCGAGAAATTCCTTGAGTGAGGTTTTAAAAGGGCCTACTTTTGTACCAGCAGTCAGAGCAACAGCTAGGTCATTTAGCCAGCTTGGAGCCCTGTGATAAAAGGCTCTCTGACCCATGGATGTCCTGCAGTGGGGACCAAGAAGAGGACCTTGGAGGTACTTCTGGTGAATCTTTGTGGGAAGGAGGGTTGGATGAGGCCCTGTAGACTAGGTTGGGTGAGTTTCCACTGGATTTTTCTTTGCCAGGAGGCATGTGTGGTACATAAAGGCGACATTCAAAGTTTAGTCAGTTAGAGCGACTGTAGAGGTCACACGTGTGGATAGTTCTATTGTAGCCTGTCACCAGGTGACAGGTCTTGTTTAGTGCTATCATAATTTGACAGAGAGCAGTGTTATCAGCTGAGCCATAAAACACAATTTCATAGTCCAGCACTGAGAGAACCGAGGATGACACAGCAAGCGCAGCCCTCATTAGCCAGACAATGTTTGATCTGATAAAGGAAGCCAGTTCTGGAGTTGATGGTGTTACAGAGGATATGGATATATGCATGATAGGTAAGGGAGGAGTCAAGGGTGATGCCCAAGTATCTGAATGCATTTATCTGCTCAAGTCGGGAGTCTTGAAAGGTGTTGAGAAGTAGAGTGGAGTGGAGTCATGGTAGGGGTTCTGATGGTGTGCGAAGATCATGGTCTTAGTTTTCTTATAGTTTATTACTAGCCTGTGCTCTGTGAACCCGGACTCAACTTCTGTGAAAGACTTCTGTAGGGCATCCTGCAATGGCTGAGGCTGAGGGTTGCTCCAGAAAATGACTGCATCATCGGCATAAAGAAGTAACCGACCAGAACAGGATCTGGGTAGTGAGCTTAAGAAAAGGCTAAATAGAAGGGGCCTAGAATGGAGCCTTGAGTGACCCCAGAGTGAACTGGAAGGTGGAAGGAGGGTAGTGCCAAGCTTGACCTGCTGAGACCTGTTGGATAGGTAGTTTTCAAACCAGGCCATAGTATTGGGTGTCAGTCCCACGTCAGTCAGGGACCTAAGGAGAAGGACATGATAGACAGTATTCAAATGCCTTAGTTAGGTCAATGTAAACCGACCAACTAAGTTCCCCAGATCCATGGCCTTGTTGATGTAGGAGGTATATTCAAGGAGAGCTGTGGTGGTGCTACTATGGAATCCATGCTGCTCGGGCACAAAGGTTAAATTTTGATAGGTGTTCAGAGAGCTGATCGGCTACTATTTTTCAAGGGCCTTAGAGAGAGGGGCAGAATAGAGATCGGATGGTAGCAAGGTAACCAATCGCTACTAAAACATAATCAGGTTGCATTAGTACTGCTTAAATGACTCAACATCCTATCTGACTGGTCTAAAGTATGTAAGCAGTATATTGTAAACTCAAATTATATTCTCTACAGGAGCAGTGATATAATAAAATAATGTGAAGTTGCATCTAAACATAAAGTAAAATACTTTGGAATGTCTGGTAGGGTTGAACGATTACTGTGTCTGCAGTCACTGTGGTTAATGTATTTATTCAGTGCACCAGTGTTAATTTATTGCAGAAGGTCACGCAGATCAAAGAATTATTTCACAAAATCACTAGCAGTTTTGAGTAGAACACTGCAAATTTATGTAGTGAAACAGTGTGAAGTTGCAGATTCCTATTCTATTTATTAGGTTGTCTTATGCACGAACATACAAAATTTTCCAGCAGATAAAGGCCTAGAGGTCTATCAAGTCTGCTCGTATGTGCAGCTAGCACCCCTATTCTGCAGCTGCCCCTCCCTTCCACACTCCCTTCATTGACCCTCCCCTTGTCCTGTCCCATCCCTTTGAAGCACTCCACTGTTCTACTGGATACCACTTCTGCAGGTAACGATTCCACCCAGTCACCACCCTCACTGTAAAAAGTGTCTCCTCATCACCTCCTGAACCTTCCTTCCTCCAGTCTCATATCATGGCCCCTGGTGTCCCTCCCTCCCTTACTTTGAACAGCCCATCTGTACCTGTCTTGTTTATTCCTTTCATGTACTTAAAGGTTTCAATCATGTCCCTCCCTCCTCTCCTCCAGTGTGTACATGTTCAACTCCCTCAGCCTCCTCTCGTATGATAAGTCCCCCAGCCTCTTGATCATCTTTTCACCCTCGCTGCACCCCTCCAGTAACATAATGTCCCTCTTCAAATATGGGCACCAGTACTGCATGCAGTACTTCAGGTGTGATCTAACTAATGACCTATACAGTGGCAGAATCACCTCCTCCCTCCTCAAGGATATACCCCTTGAAATACAACCCAGCATTTTGTTGGCCTTTGCAGCTGTCTTCCTACATTGTGCTGAGTTGTTCGTTGACCCTGTAATGAGCAATCCCAGATCCTTCTCCTCCTCTGTCTGGGCTAGCTGCACCCCCCAGCTGGTAACTCCTCCTTGTGTTCTTCATCTCAAAATGCAGCACCTTGCACTTTTGGCATTAAACCCCAGTTGCCAGGTGTCTGACCAGGTTTCAAGCTTTACCAGATCATTCTGTAATGTCTTCCCCCCCCTAGGTCATCCACCACCGCCCTACCTTGGTATCATCAGCAAATAGACTGATCTTTCTCTTGATGTTCAATGATATGTCTGCAATGAATATCCCAAGCAACACTGGTCCCAACACAGAGCCCTGTGGAACACCACTCATCACTACAATTGGGTGTGAGAGCTCCCCACCCACCACCACCCTCTGTTGCCTTCCCTGAAGCCAGTTCCCTACCCAACTTACCAGCTTTGCACCCACCCTGTGCCTTCTAACTTACTACCCAGCATTACATGTGTATCGAAGTCGAATGTCTTACTGAAGTCCAGATAAAGGACATCCACTGCATGGCCCCTGTCCAGTTGCCTAGTTACCCAGTCATAGAACTCCACCAGGTTGGTTTAGTAGGATCTTCGCTTATGAAGCCATGCTGTCTGCTGTCCTGTAGTCCTTTGGCCTCTATGAGGGTCACCAGCAGCCTCCTCTTCAGGATAGGCTCCAGATAGTCTCCATTAGCTTACCCACGATGGATGTGATGGTCACTGGTCTGTAGTTTCCCTGTTCATCCTTGGGGCCACTCTTGTGGAGGGGCACCATGAGCCATCCTCCAGTCCTGAGGTACACACCCCAGTGTAGTGAGGCATTAAATAGGTCTGCCAAAGGTCCTGCAAGGACCTATGCCATCTGCTTCAGTACCCTGGGGTGGATGCCATCTGGGCCTGGCACCTTGTCCACCTTCGAGTGCCTTCAAAGCCTTCCAAACTCTTCCCTCCATGATTTCCCCATCTGTCACCCCCTCCCCCGTTTCTGTCATTTCTTCCCCTTAGGTGCCACCCCCTCTTCTCCTTAGTAAATACCGAGCAGAATTACTCATTTAATGCTTCTGCCTTGCCTCGCACCCTGCTTCCACCCAACCCCCTCCTTCCTAATCCTTACTATGTGGTCCCTTACAGCTCCTTTTCTCCCTGATATACCTAAAGAAGTCCTTCTCCCTTTCTTAATGTCTTGTGCCAGCCTGAGTTCTGTAGGTGCCTTGGCTCCCCTTACTGCCCTTGTCACCTCCTTCAATTCCATCAAGTACTCCTCTCTGTCCTCCCTCCTCCCTGTTTACTTATACCTCCTAAAGGCAGCTATTTTCCTCCTTACCATTTCCATGACCTCCTTGCTCAACCAGCTTGGTTTCTTAGCCCTAGCATTCTTGCTCTGGGCATTGCAGCAGGTTTGGTTGCCTCACGCTATCCCCAGCTTTATGAGCTCCCACCTCTGGTTACTGTCCATACTAGATTGAATTCTGGCCAGATACCCTTTTACCATTTCCCCATCCTCCCAAAGTCAGCCCTCCTGAAGTCCAGCACTCTTGTGCCAGATTCCACTCCTTCCTTGCCCATATCCAATGTGGTGGCACTGAATGGTGGTCACTCCCTGACAGCGGTTCTTCCACCATAAGTTCTCTCCACAAAATCCCCATTTGCCAGCACAAGGTCAAGGTATTCCCTAACCTGGTTGGTTCACTGACCATTGCAGCAGGACGCTGTCCTGGAAGGCATCCAGCAGTACCTGCTCCCTTCTGTTCCTGGTTGCTGGGGTACTCCAGTCCACTCCTGGCATGTTGAAGTTCCCCACAATCAACACTCTACTCTTTCTGCAGGTCCTCCTGATCTGTCCCACTAGTTCTCTAACTCCTCCATCTGAGATGGCAGTCTGTACACCACGCCCATTCTGAGAATCCTATTCTTGGAATCCTGGATTTGCATCCAAAGTACTACCTCCTCCCTTCCTCCCTTACACACTTCAGTCTTTTCTTCACATATAGTGCCACACCCCTCCTTTCCCAATCACCCTGTCCCTACAAAATAACCTGTACCCTGGTACAGACAGGTCCCAGTCATTGTATTGGTGGCCTTGTTTCTGTGATGGCTCCAATGTCCACCTGACCCTCTGCCATGAGGCATCTGTAACTCTGCAGTTTTCCTCCCACAGCTCCTAGCATTAATGGTAACAACCTTCCACCTTTCCCTCCTCCCATCCTGCCTTCCTTGCTATCATCACCAATAGTACTTGCCATTTGTCCTTTGTCACTGTTATGGGGGTAAGCTCATATAGTTTCCCCAACCTGTGGTCTCTGCATGTCTCATGCCCAATTGCCAACCCCAGTTCCTAGTTTAAATTCCCAATTTCTCTCATGTACTCCTCCATCCTCTGTTTCAACACTTTCTTTCCCTCCTCACTCAAGTGTAGTCTGTCCTTGGCATAGAGACTATTGTCCTCCAGGTCCCTCCCCACCCCCAACAGTCCATACCCTTTAGCACAACACCAGGTTCTTAGCCATCCATTAAATTCCTCTATTCTCAGCTTTCTTGCTGTGCTTGCCTTGGGCACTGGAAGTGTCTCTGAAAAAGTTACTGATCTTTCTGCCCCAAATAATTGTCCTAGTTCCTCAAACCTCCTCTGGACTATATCTACAGTCTTGTCAGCCAGGTCATTCGTCCCAAGATGTATAATTAAATGAGGCTTGTCCCTACCCCTTCTAGCATATTTCAGAACAGATTGTCCCACCCTTTCCGTTGTCATTCCTGGCATAGCCTCTACCCAAATGCAACTATGCTTCGCCCTTGCTACCCCACCTGACTCTCTTAGTATTGGGTCCCCTAGCCCTCTTACTCCCTGCTTGCTTCGTTCATCTCCTCTCTCATTTCTGGCTCCTTTTCTTCCTCCTGCACATTATTTCCCCTTTAGCCCTGTTGCAATTCTCCCAGCAGAACTTCCCTCTGCTCCAGTTTGGTCCAGGCATGTATCAATACTCCTCTAATTTCATCATTTCCTCCTCCTCCTCCTTCTTCCTCTCTAGCAGTGCAAAACTGTTTTCTGAAGGCTCTTCACAAATGCCGCCCCCTCTCTCTTCATAGTAACCTGTTCTCTTTCTACTCCATGACTTTTGCTGCTTCTTCACCTCCACTCCCTCTCCTATCTATCTCCTCCTTCCATTTGTCTTTTGTCTCCTGACCTGGTTTCCCCAGCAATCGTTCTTCCTGCCTGTGCCCCTTGTCTCTGCTTCCTTCTTCTGACTCTCTCATCGCCACTGTTGGCTTAAATTGCCCTCTCTCATCTCCCTCCTTCTCCATCCAGAATTGAGATAAACCACCCCCAGTCTGCCTTGCCTGTCTTAGTTCCTCCTGCAGACCCTTGATCGCCTTTCTAAGTTTCTCTATCGGTTGCACACTAAACATCCTCCCACATTCCAGGCAATTTTAGAAAGATTGATGCACCACAGTTGTTGCAGCTACCACCCTACCCATTGCTGTCATTGCCCAACAGATACCCCCACCCTTCCAGATGAAGGATATCAAACACTCCCCAAGTCTCCCTCTCCCCATTAGTGCAAAATATTATTTTCTTAATTTCCTTACGCCTTTTGTTGTACATGTTTAGATAGATTGAGCAACTGCTTTTATATCCCTATCCTTCCTATCCACACCAAAAAAAGACTTTAAGTAGCTATTGCACAACCTTCTTCAAACTCCTACTCCTCCTTTCTACAATGCAATAACAATGCTAAGAAGTAACAATGACAGTTCCTTGATTTGCAGTTACTTTCCTTCCACTGAGATAGCAGTCACCTCTTCACTCACTGCTGTTTCTTTCCTGGATGTCTGCTTCTGCTATAACAGGTGCATATCCTTTGCCTGTTTGAGGAAGTGATGTCAGAACCCCAGGTATAAATGAAATCATGGACCTGGGTGGGTGGGGTGATGGTTTGGGGTGTGGGACCAATCCAAATCTTCCAGAAACAGTCAGGTAGCTGAGGCACCTGGTCAGACCATTAGCACCCTTTCCCCTCTATGTATTAAACTTTGCAGCTAGTGAAGCCAGCAAAATGAATCACAATTCTACTCAAAGCCCCCAAATAGGTTTGCTACCAAAAGAAACAGGTCTCCAATTCAAACAGCTTCACCAACAACACATCAAAATAGGCTTGAAATTAGAAGATATAGGTCTCCAATTCAAAGAAACAGCCCCAATTTAAATCACACCAAATAGGTTTTAAATCAGAAGAAATATGCCTCCACAAAAGCAGCCTGCTACATAGTGAAACAACAAACAAATGAGCCCACTTATAGCCACCAAAACAGGTTTCAAAATTCCAACAGCCCAAAACAATACCTTGCTAGCCCTTAGAAGTAGTAAAAAGAAAAGAAACAACCTTCTACCAAGTAAAATTCACAAGAAACAATGTAAAAACAACAAGAAGAAGCTGCTCTACTGTATCACAATCCTACTGTAAATGGTCACTGTGCTACTTATTTTCCAGTGCACCAAGTTGGTCTAAAAACACAGAAGGCACCATGGAGAAGAAATTCATAAAGCATACTATTATGACTCCATTTTAATTCTATTTTATAAACAGTCATGTTAGTGCAACATAACCAGAGGTTTATATCTGAAACCAGATGGTCAGCTTGGTTAGTTTAAACACCCGTAGGGTTGAGCCATGAGGTGAATTAACAAAACATTTTTCAAGAACACTAAGGAAAATGCAATTGCTTGAAGGCATTCTCACTGTGTGCCAAGTTCACCCACATATATGGGAGATCAAAAGGTAAAATGAATAATATGCTCACATGAATAACTGTTTAAAAATAATGAAATAATTGTACATTTCATAATCATTACATACTTAAATCATAACATTTGATTCATTTGATCCTGTTTTTAACCAAAAATGTATGTTAAGAATGGATGTATATGTGTCTCTATAATAATCATATTCAGCATTTCTTTTAAAGGATGGAGCGAGGTTGAAGACATTATTCAAACCTGGTTTATCCAACCCTTTAGTTGGTAGATCCAAAATGCTTCTCTTTGGAGGAGCAATATTTCAATATCCTCACTCCTGTACCCCAGCAGATACCATTTCCACCCCACAGAACTGAAAGGAATGTTGTGCAGGGACCTGGCAGGTAATAACATGTTTTGACAATGCATAAATATATGAAGAATGCAATCGAGGATGGGGGTGTCACTAGACACCCAGGTACAATGTTAAATATATGAGGATGGGATTTGGAAGGTGGGGGTGCCAGTAGATTTTTTTCAATTTTAAATATACAGGGATGACATTCTAAGGGTGGAATGTGCCACTTAACACCAGGGATCACTGTTAAATGTGTGGGGATGGTATTCAGAGGGTTATGTACTACTAGACACCAGGGATCAATGTTAATATATTGGGACAGCATTCAGAGGGTGGGGATGCCACTAGACACATGGATCAAAGTTAAATATATTGGGACAACATTCAGAAGGTGGGGATGTCATTGGATGCCAGGGATCAGTGTTAAATATACAAGGGCAGCCAGAGGTGTAACCAGGGATTTAAAATTTGTACACAGAGCAGCCACTGCACCCCGTTGAGCCCCCACCACCTGGTCACTCTTATTCTCCTTGTCCCTCCACACTGCCTTGGATTCACCATCGAGTGTCAGACTTGCAGACTGACTTTTGGTTACAATGTTGCATTGTGACAAGCCTCATACCACATCATGGTAGCCAGTCCCACAGAGGTCCATTCATCATTGCCTGTGCTCATACACTCTATCCACTCACTCAAGCTGAAGTGCCACACCAGTCAAAAAGCAAACAAACAAAAAAAAACAGTCAAGTAGTCAAAAAGTATAAACTCTGAATGGTAACATCCCATCAGCAATGTACTCTTACAAATTACATTAAAATGACAGTAACTATTTACATTACTTACCATATAAGAGGCTGGCTAAGCTAGATTGTGCCCTGGTTTTCGTATTCTGGTTTAGGTTCAATCATCTTAACCACCTAAACTGTCCACACCAACTAGCCAGTACCTCACAGACTTACTGTAGGTTACTTCACCAATTTACAATTTAAAATTGAACTATGACTCAAATATCAAGGCACAACACAAACAGAAAAAAAGAACGCAGAGCCCTACACTAACCAAAGCCCATGCATACCCAACATAACCAAAATCACCCACTCAACAAAATGGTAATATACCCACAGCAGTGTGTTATTGCTAACTGTTACAATTACATGAATTATTTACATAACATTCTATAGGGAGGGCTGGGTAAGCTAGATGGTGCTCTGGTTTTGGTGTTCTGGTTTAGGTTCAATCACCTTAACCATCTGAACCGTCCATACCAACTAGTCCAGTACCTTACAGACTTGGTTACTTCACCAATTTACAATGTAAAATTGAACTATAAAGCAAGTACCAAGATGCAAAACCAACAGAAAAAAAGAACGCAGAGCCCTACACCAACTGAAAGCCCACATACCAAAATAACCAAAATCGCCCACTCAGCAAAATGGTAATATACCCACAGCAGTGTGATAGTACCACCTCACCCCATACATTACAGAATTAGGTACATTACCAGTTTAAAATGATATATTGTGTAAATTGAGTGTTTCATTTAAGAATGGACCACAAATTCAACAAAACAAGACACATCGAAGTTGACCACCCATGCCACCCAGAGTTAATGTACTCACTCATACACACCCAAATAACAACTCCATCAACAGAAGAATGTCTAATAAATTTCTTCTAAGTTTTAAACAAACAAAGCAGAAACCAACCAATACATTAAACCACAACACGGACAGCAAAACAAGCTCTGCTGGCAGATGTCACCTTAGCACAAAAGTTAATCCCACGATCATTGCATTGGTCAAAATCCTCAAGTACTTGCTACACGTCAACTGGGATATCATGATGTAGATGCAGCAGTGCTAAACTGGTCAGTCAACTTTCACTCCTACTTTCCGTAACCAGGTCTTTATGCTTTGCAGTGCACTAAATAATCTCTCTGCTGTAGACACACTGACTGGCATTGTGGCCAAAACAGTAAGAGCTGTGTTAATATCTGGGTAGAATGCAGGATTTACCAGAGATAATGTAGCAATGATGCTGTTTGGCTAATTTTGTTTTGGGACAGACATCCACTTAGTCTTCCAACTCTGCAGTTCTGCTATAAAGCTGTCCAGGCTGGAGAGGTCACCCTTGTATGCATTATACACTACTGTCACAATTTCTTCAGTGTCCATAGCATGTAGTTTATGTAGCAACTAGTACTGTGCGAGAAAACATTGATTCCATTCAATCAGCTGTTCCGACAGCTCTGAAATAACGTGGTCCAAGAAAAGAATGAAGATCTTTCTTCTGTGATATTCCTGTGGATCTGATGCAGCAGTAGTGTTCCTCTGTGTTTGTCATCCACATATTATTGGCATGGATTCTTCAATCAATGCACAACTTGCAAGCCATTTCACCTCATCATACAGTGCACAGAATCTGGTATCAGCATCCTCTCTCATGCTTTGAAGTGTCTCAACCACAACATTTGCTTCTTCACATGCTTGAATCAAGTCAATATCCTCATGTTACAGTTACAGATGAAGAGGTTTAGTAAGTTCCATAATTGTCTCCACAGACACCAAACAAACAGGGAAATCAAATTCCATGATTGAAAACTTAAATTTGCTGGCATTCTCATCAAACTCAGCAATTTTCTCCAAGGCACTGATTATCACAAGATACTTTGATTCAAATCATTTAAATAAATCCTCTTGGCTCATCCATCATGTATTCCCAGGGCAGGCAAGGCTGTACTTTGATCTTCTTCCTCATCATCATCCCAGTCACATGGCAAGTTCATGAATTCTTTCAGTTCTGTCAAATGCACATTGCTGTGCTTGTTGGAGGATTTCAGGGTTGCAATTACTTTTCTACATGTGTCAAACATATTTAACATCTGGCGTGTTTTGCAGGAGTGAACAATTGCAGTGTTCAAATTATGGGCTTTGTAGGCACTGTAGGTCACTTCAGGAAGGACTACATGGATTCTGGCTTGCATGCCATTAAATTGGCCACTCATGTGGCTGCCTCGATCATAGCCTTTGCCCCTCATGTATTCCTAACTGATACCCCAAGCAGTAAGCCTTTGCAAGAACAGCTCTGCAGGTGCTTTCCCAGTTGTCTGGAAGGCTTCCACAAACTTGATAAAATCTTCTCACAGTTCCACAGCTCCATTTCCTTTCAAAGAACGTATTGCACCACAAGGGTTATTTGCTCTTTGTGATGATATCATTGGTCCCATCTGCAATCAAGCTGAAGA
Source organism: Neoceratodus forsteri (assembly GCA_016271365.2). Taxonomy (NCBI): domain Eukaryota; kingdom Metazoa; phylum Chordata; order Ceratodontiformes; family Ceratodontidae; genus Neoceratodus; species Neoceratodus forsteri. Next base: position 834,388,910 of record CM057459.1, on the reverse strand, counting down.
ATTTTGCGCCTAGACTTGTGCTAGAATTTCTCGTTGAATCTGTTGACCCATCAACTGTATCAGCTCATTCTGAATTTGGGCAGATGTGTACTGTGCATTCCGTGGCGCTAGGCAGGTGTTCTTTGAAGAGCACATCCAACTCAGCTGCATATTGCAGAAGTGCATTGAACTTCCCAGTGGCCTTCCTCTCAGTGCTATATTATTCCTTCCACAAAGAAGAATGATGTTCACAATGTGCCTAGGATATGCCTTGTTCATTCAGTTGTTTTCTGATCCTGCTTTACAAAGCACTGATAAGCCATTGTCTGTCTTCCATCAAATATGCTTATAAATGCTTTTGCCCTTGCAGTGGCATTCCCATGTTCTTTTGCATTGCTGTGCCTGCTGAGAATCTTTTTCCATTTGACCAGTCAGTCATTGGCGTAGATACCAAAACTGCTTCCGTGCAGGTGTTAAACACAAACATGGTCCACAGAAGACTGCATCCAGATGCTTTGAGTATAGTGCAAAACTGTACACTTGCAGAAGCTGAGTATTGAAATGTCGATACTGTTGCTGCCACTGCAAGATTTCATTATTCATTTTGGGTACTGGAAATTTTGAGGTGGCTGCCATTGGCTTATTAAGTTCCTCTTCTTTTGGACTTCTGTCAGTGTCTGGTGGTCATGGAACCCAATTTCTCCTTCATCGTGCACATGCAGATCCTCTCTTAAATGGCTCTCTGTGTTGCTGCTTCATGGTGTTAAAGGTTCTTCACACAAAGATGTGGTCCCAGGTACAGGTCCTGCTGCAGTGTCATCAATATTTAAGGCTCCAACTACAGAAATGTCAGTTGGCTTTTCAGGGACATAAATAGCAGATTCAGATTCATTGCTAGGGACTTGCCTATAATGAAAACAAGATAAAAAAAGTAACATGAGGAATGATCATTTGTCACTTTCAATGCCTACAAACCACTGTTCACTCAACAGGGTACTCTGTCACTTGCCAGTTTGTGACTGATGCACCCTTTATAAAGGTAAGCCATTGTAGGCAGGCACAGTTTGCATTATGGAGCCAGCTGATGTGTAGTCTACCTCGACGATGTTTGTTTCTGTATGCAGTTGCATCCATCATTTAGAATCCATTTATAGTTTGTGAATGTGCAAGTGAGAGAAGCTAACAGTGGATAAGGTTTGAAAAGGAGAGTATAACTTTCTCATTTAACTAGCTCCCCACCAGTTACCTGCATATTTACTTTGGAACCACACCTTATGTAAGCCTGTTTTGGGCCAATACACCCGATATCAAGGTAATCCATTTGAGGTAGATGCAATTTGGGGTAGTGACCTACCAGATGGGTTGTCTATTTCACAGCAGGGCCCTGATGTGAATACCAAAACCACCACTCCTTTTGAAATCAAATGAGTAAGCAAAACGAAAAGTATCAATCATTACATATCATCATTATGAACTGAAATAAAAAGACAGAACACATTCTGCACACCATAGCAGGTGCCTTCACCATCAAGTCAAAATTCCATAGCCGAAACTAACACTCCAGAACTAAATCACATGCAGAAAAAGCACATCATAGCATGGAACCATAATATACATAAGTTACAAGTCCTCACCAGAAACAATAATTACAATAGCTGGCTCATAAAGAGTACAGTTCTAAAACAATGAAAATAAAGCAAACCAGTGAAGAGCTGGTTGCATAAATCTGACATGCAGAGGTGGGTGGGTGGGGCAAACTGTAATAACTCATTTAGTATACTAACCTGTGCCCTCTCATTACCCTTACATAAGGGCATTGAGCACTCATATTCAACTGTATCAGATAAGTTATCACACAGACACCACCACCCCCATTCCTTATAAGTAAGGGGTTGGATGGATAACACACTTTGAGGACTATACCCTTATTCCAAGTGGGCTTTAACCAGTTAAAGCAGGACATCAAAATAACTTACTGAGTTGAGGATGTTCCTTCATAGAGGTGTGCTGGTGTTGCAGCAGATGTAGGTGTTTCAACTTGGCTAAAATGAAACAGTGGTGTCAGATATAAGCTGCAGTACAAAGGTGTGTTCGAAGGGCAATAAAATTTTATCATTAGCATACTTCACCTATTATATCTAACCTTTGCCAGTATTAGGCCATAAATGTATCAAACAGTAGAGCACATTACACAGAAGCACAACGTAATGAAAAATAAATAAAATAAATGCTTCTAGTGTAGTATTAACAAGGTATCAAAAGTCCTAGGACAGAAAGAGATTCACAGATGTCAACTAATTATACTGTGATAAATACAATAGCCATTTCAATGAATGTTAATGAATGGTATTTCAATAACTTACCAAGCTGAACAGTCCTTCAAGGTGCTCGACTGGTGTCACAGCTAATGCAAGTTTTCAACGCACCTGAAATTAAATAGCACTGATGTGAACTGCAGCAAAAGGCATATACAAAACGCAATAACATATAATTGCTAATTAACAAAAGTTACCTTTAATTTAGCCCTTACTGGTATGAAACCATAAACTGACGAAAACTATGGCCAATTACAGAGAAGTACAAACGAAAAGATAAAAGGGGAACTAGTGTAAAATATGGCAACAAACGTCCTAAAGAGAAAGACAGTCATAGAGTTGAACTAGTTATATTACAAATGTTTCTGCCATCTTAATACTGTTAGACACATGAGGGTTGGCATACTGTATAGAGCTTATTACTACTACATGTTTTCACTTACCAAATTAGAAGAAGGTGAAACCCTTAGACAGCTGTGCTGTCTCCTCTTTCCAGGAAAATTTAGCTTTCCTCTGTTGGGCACCAGACAGATTTCTCTTCTGAATGAATTCCATCCTAGAAAGGCAAGTACAAAACCAGTTAGAAATCTAGCAGGACATCTAAGCTGGCTAGGAATTACAATAAACATGTAATTAATTTCAACTTACATGTTTGGTATAAGAGACCACTGCTTTTCCAGTTAGCTCTTCACCATCTGTGTCAGACATGTCTCTGGATGGAACCCAAAGTGAATGATATGTTCTGCACTATGAAAATCAAACTAAGGTCTCGTTCCAGAAACACTTAGTACAAAAGATATTTATCATGATGCAGATGCAGCATAGTATCATGCACATGTTAATGCTTTTCTCCCTAGGATAACTTAGTAGCAGTAGCACTATATTTTAAGTTAATTGTGTTGTTACCAATTCCTGGTTGCATATAAGCAACTATTAATGAGTTTTATCTTAGAGCCAACACACTGTCTCACACATTTGGAAAGCTCATAATAAGCAGCAAATGTCTGTGTGTCAACATTTCATCCAGTGAAGTAGAGTTGAATTACTACTAAGCAGTACTCTCTATGTTTCTATATTCATAAATGTGATGTTGCTGTAAAGCTAAAAACATAATTAGTGTTAATCTAGTGTTTATGCTTTGTTATTATAGGAAGTTGCCCTTTAAAGAAGCTAAGAAATTAATTATTGCTGTGCTTTACTGTTTAATAAATTAAAACTTGGCAGCGGCCTCTGTGTATATGTGTGTGTGTGTGTGTGTGTGTGTGTGTGTGTGTGTGTGTGTATTTTTAGTTTCAATGTTTCTCATTTCTGATTCCAAAAGTCACCCGTGTCAGTCGCATTCAGAAGGGGCTCCAACTACACCTGCCAGGAGGTAGTCTAAACCCACTGTGACAGACTGGGAAACTGTTCTAGGTGGGCTTCATGTGGGGTCATTGGGAGAAGGGCAAATAGAGGCATAGGGAGGGTTTTTGTGTAAGTAGGACAGTATGGGATTGTGTTGGCACCTGGCAGGTGCATATGCATTTGCATGTTATACATAGGCATATGCATCCTGCCAGGTGTTCTACTCACTCCCTTACTCCTGCTGACAAAACAACCATCACTATGCCCCCTTGTGCCACTCCTGGCCCTGCACCCCTCCTGGCATGGGTCCCCCCATCACCACCACCTATGCTGGACTGTCCCATGTTGCAACAGTGGAGGGGATCCAGGTCCTTGCAGCATGTGCCACTGCTACACCCTTGGTTGGGTGCTGTGCCACACTGTGGCAATCCTGGGGATTTTGGTGCCAGGACCCTGCTTCTTTGCAGAACATGGTGCAGGGTCCCTGGTGCACCAGGTATCACTGCAGCCATGGAGGGATGCAACTTGTGTCACTCAAGGGCATCTTTTGGAATTGGGCCCAGTGTGTCATTTTCCAGTGCAGTCATAGTTTAACACATTTGTAAATGTCCTCCTGCCAAGTTTCAAATATCATTATTTAGTCGAATCACACCTGTGTACAAGTCCTCCAGGTCTGAAACCTCTAGTCCTTGTCAACCACAGCATGAGGAAGACAAAGCAGACAAGATATTTGTATTTTAAACAGTGCCCACAAGGGAGGGTTTTGATGTGGCGACACTGCTTTTCACCAAGCTCCCCTACCCCAGCATTTACAATGACAGGGCTTGAATGAGACACATACACATGTCTGCATGCATGAAGCATGGGACAGTAAAGCAATCATATATACTGCCAGTATCCACATACAAGGATACTGAAAACAGTCAACAGCATGGAGTTCTACACAGTTTTGAACACTATACTGTGTGGTCGCAGTGTCTAAAGTGCACATTCCTTAGTACAGCACTTGATCGGCAGGTAAATGGAAAGCAGTGCTGTGCCAGAGATGTGTACTTAAATTATAAAGAACTATGGTAAATTACTTGTTGCTCTACTAGTAGCAGACTGACACTCTATAATTTGTGGAGGCATTTCTTTATGGACAGGATGGTGGCAAAGTGGAATACACTACTGGCTGAGGTGGTGTCATGTAAAGTAGAATGCCTTAAGAAGGGGTGGGACAGGGCAAAGGGAGGGAAGGAAGGGGAGGAGGGGGCAGCTGCTGAAAGGGAGCTAGCTGTAATCTTGAGCAGCCTAGATAGACAAGGATGGCCTTTTGCTGGCAACTTTCATATGTTCATGGTCATCATAACTTATAACTGAAACCAGGCTCTCCACCTGTACTTCTGACCACTGGCATCTCAAGCAATAGCTCGAACCCAATGAGCCACATGAACCATAGCATGTTAAAGTACCTCAGCTGCCTTTTGTGATGTCAGAAAAAGAAGGCTGTTTGTGTTCCATAGACCTGTATTGGTGCAATTTGTCAATGACTGTTAATACTATTTAGAGTTGCCACTTGGAAAATGAAACAATCACTTCAGTAAAAGGGAATGTGACTCCAGCGTCTGATTATTGGCACATCTAAATAGTACTAAAAGCCATAGATATATCGCATACATAAAAGTTAATGAAATCATCCCCAGTATTCTTTTCTGACATCACAAAGGGGCTGAGGCGTGTCAGGTAGCTCTGGTTTCCTGGGGTACAAATAACTTTTAAGCTGAGGAAGCGCATAGAATTTGTAATATCCTCAACATTGGTACAGGTCTGCTATGTTTGAATGGGGCTGGGTACATGACAGTAGCTACTTGCTCTATAAATAGCACAAAAGAATGAGCATGTTCAGGAACTTACTTGGGTTACTGGATGACCGGCTGGGAGGGAAGGTTGGAGCATCCAGTGACTGCTCACCTTCTCTGGGAGGAGGATGGGATGAGGCCTGGCACGGATGGCCCCTGGTGGAGGCTGGGAGCATAGCAGAGCATCAGAGCCTGATGACTAGGGAGAGTGGCGGATGTCAGTGTACACCCTGATGTCAGTTGCACGCCACTCCCTGTAGGAGTTCAAACCTGGGCATGCCACTAGAATGACAGGCTTGTCAGTGCCAAAATATGCTTTTACAAGTCTTAGACATATGTCGCTGAACCCATACAAAGAATATGATGTAAATTCAGACTTAAAGCTAACATACATAATTCTAAAATGCTAAATCAGAAAAAAACTTTGGTATGCACTTACACACTCACAGCCCATTCACAGTGTTACAGCCTTCCACTCCAAATCCACCCATGGCAGGACCACTGACAGACTGTGCAGAAATTTAGCCTATAATAAAACATACTGTCTCCAACCCCCCACACACACACAGAAAAGCCTCCAGCAATACCTCTCTGGCTCTGCTCCCAAAAAAGAATATGCTGTGAATTCTGACATGAAATCTGAAATCCATAATATTCTAAATATGCTAAATCAAAATTGAACAGGTCAAGCACGCATGCAAGCGTGCAAACACAGTCTGCCACACATAACAGATCAAACCCATTCCCAGTGCTACAGCCTTCCACTCAAAACCACCCATGGCAACCCCACTGCCAGACTGGCAAGAATGTACCTAATAAATAAATAAAATAACATACTTAAATAAGAAAGAAGGAGGCTACTCTCTCAACCCTCCCCAAGCACACGCTCAACACCAATGAGCCACAAGAACCATAGCATATAGCACAGAATAATCAGCATGGCAGTTCAAAACCTGGGCATGCCACTAGAATGACAGGCTTGCTAGTGCCAAAATATGCAATTAAATTATAATACTAATGGATGTATCCTGATGAGGCTTTGTCTAAACACCCTGTATATACAAACTTTACATCTTAGTCATACTCTCTGCTCCCATACAAATAATATGCTGCAATTTCAGACTTATTAAAACCCATAATATTCTAAAATGTTAAATCAGAAATAAACTTGAACAGTCAACACCTGCGCACAAATGTTCCCACACTGCCAGTCTACCTGCCACATGACACAGCCAGTCAGACCAAGCTCATTTCCAATGCCATATCCTTCCTCCAAAACCACTCATGGCAGCACCACATCAGACTGTCCAGAACTGTTGCAAATAATAAATGCAGCAAATAATAAAGAAAGAACATAAACCACTCCCTGTACACACACACACACACACACACACACACACACACACACACACACACACACAAAGTCTTAAGCCTCCAACCATCCACATAACACATACATAAATAGGAAATAGGAAAGAATGAGAGACCTCTAACCCCACCAAAAAAAAGCCAAAACCCAAACCAAATCCAAAACCAGCCATGGCAGCAGCAGCATTACCAGAGCATCCAGAAATTTAGCAAATATTAAATAAATAATAACATAACATACTTAAACAAAAATAAGGAAGAAGGCTCTCTACTCCCCCCCCAGACAGTGCACAGTCACAAAGCCATAAGCCAAAATCCTTCATGTTCCAGAAATTCAGCAAATATTATAAAATAGAACAAACCTAGATCAGAAGGAAAGAGGCTTGGTCAACATCTGACTAACTTCCAAAACTTCTTTACTCTCCAACCGATGACTGGCACTGCTGTCTTCTGCTCAAGGGTGGCTTATGGTCTGCTCTGCTAAGCTGCACAGTGACTATCTGACTAAGTCAGACTAATAAATGAAACAGCTCTTTTTTGATATAGCCGGTTTATTTTGTTAGCAGCAGCTAACTACCTGGCGAATGCAGTGGCAGCAGGCAAGGGATCTAGCTGGTTGATTGTACCTCGAGTCTCTGAGTCCTGACTAGGCTGTGTGCTGAAGGCAGGCTCTGCTCTGAATGAAGTAAGTGAACAGCAAGATTCAACTCTGGATGGTGGCTTCAATCACAAAATTCTGTCTGTTGCTCTGGAACTCCTCTGCTGGATGAGTACCAAGAGCACCAGAGACTCCTTTATTCTACTGCCAAGGACCTGAGGGGGACAGAAAAGTTCAAGTCCAAGGGGTGGAGGTACAAGAAAGAGCATGGACCAAGTGGCACCCTACTATTGGTCTGAATGACACTCACACCACTACCTGTGATGTTAACTGCTCGGTCTGTGCTACTATAGTGAGGGGAAACACAAAGGAAGAGATGGCATTGACTTCGTGGCTCTGCTCCAGGAAATCTAGCTGGCCTGGTATGAAAGGTAAATCATGAGGGATGGCAGGATTCAGGATCAGGACTCTTGGAGACTCTGGATAGAGAGAGATGTATCACCCCCACACACACACACACACACACACACACTGCTTTTACACTGGATTTAGCGCCTTACAGTTTTCCCCAGAGACAGGGCAATAAATCAGAAAAAGTTGCTAGCAGGCTGGGCAGGCATCTCATCACAAAATGGCACCTACCACAGAAGAATAAATGCAATTGTGTACACTTCCTATACACCTGCCAACGCCCCTTGGGACAGCAATCAGAGGGTGGGTGGTGCCACTCAGACACCATGGACCATGAACAAATAGGGGAATGTCCCAAATGGCTTCTTTCTAAGGTATTACATCCCTTTTGTGACTCAGCTTCTTTTTGTATTAGCGGCTGAAACTGCTTTTCATTTGTTGCCTCCTTGTTCTCCTTTTTCCTAACTTCTGATCACCAAACAAGCGAAAAGCATATCTGGGCAAACCTCTTTGTACCCTGAAAATTCCAGACCAAAATTGCAAACCATGTAGTGCTACAGGTGTCAGAGGTTAGTGAAAACTGAGAACATTTCATTTCATTCATATTTTTATACTTGTAAGCCAATGGGCATAAATGCACATTTTTATTAGTGAGAAGCTTAACATACAACCATTAATCACAATTAGTTACACAAACAGGTATGGGCAAGGATAATAAATTCAGTAAGTATCAAAGCATTGGCAAATAGTTTTAAACATAAATGAATGGAGCAACAGAATGAGTGAAGTGATTAATAATGAAAGATTAACCCTCCAAATTATAAGAAACAGAGAACTGTTTGAAAAAGCGTGGTCCACTTTTCTAAAATTATTTAGACAATGCATTAGGTACTTTTCTTCCTCTTCTTGCCCTGATAGTTATGAGACATTTCATATTCATTATGATACTTTGTTAAATGAATAAAGGTTTTGTATCTTCTGATCTCTTACTGTGTTTATTGCCTTAGTTCAAAACTTATTGAACCTATCTCTGTAGTCAATCCACCATATTATTTAACTATTTGTGTATTGTTATATTTCTTCAGGGGCCTAAAGAAAATGTTTATATATTTGCAATATGTAATTCTTACTGTTTCAAATATTTTGCTGTGATTGTTGTTTGCCTTTTTGTTTTCCAAGAAAAAACATTAAAAAACACATAAATGATCATTAAATAATCCTTTAAAAATCTGAGATGGTATTAGTATTCCTAATCTCTACTGGGAGGAGTTATAATGTAATGGAGCTTTATATAAAAAGACCTCTGGCTGAATGATTTTTTGAAGCAGGAACTATGTATTATCTAAAGGGGCTAATTTGGTATCATGAGAATATGCATTAGTCTTAAATAAGTTTGAAATCATAACAGGAGTAAATCCAGAACATTTTTATGAATTAGTGTAATCACATTTGACTTAAATCTATCATCCACTGTCAAACAGCCAGCAGCAGAATATAAATTGCAGTGGTATGTATATGTAGTAGGTTGGTAATAAGTCTACATATACTGTTGTATATGTGATTATTACCAACTTACCAAGGAGTACCCACCACTGTGAATTATAGCATAGCAGATAGCAGAAGTGAGTCATGTAAAAGGTTTATTATCTGAGAAACACACACACACTCAAATTTCTTGATCATTCCTGCAAAGTTAGCTGCAAAATCCATCCAATGGAGTCTTAATGAGCAAGACACATGCATTGATTTCTCTGCAGGATATCGTTTTGTGGGTTTTCAATTTTCTTTTACAGTCCAAAGCACAAGGAACAGTTTCAAGCCAGTTTCTCATAGTGATACACACTTCAAAGGTAAATAACTATGTCTTGCCATGTTGCCAGAACAATTTATTGTAACATTCTATTTTTAACATTCTTTATGCTCCCCATACAACCTCTTAGGACTCTTTGTGGTGTGGACACATAGACTGGCCAACTCCAGCTGTGCCTGAGGTCTACCCAGACCTAGTGTCCATCCCAGGATCTCTCCTCCTCACTACTGACTCTCCAATCCCTTGCCTTTGGGTCCCCGAGATGGGACAACATACTCTTCTGGCACTCTATCTAGAATCTAGTAGGGTAGCTGGAGCATGGATGATATTCAGAGGCTGGCTGGCTGGGTTAGACACAGCATTGAGCATTGGGAGGCATCCACTGGATCCACCTTTGCCTTCCCAGGTGCTGAGGCAATTTTCCTTGTTTCTAGCTCCCCAAGATGCTGTTGTGTAATGCCATCCAGTGTGCGATGGACATGCACCTCAGCCACTGGCAGGACAACAGCTGACTTCTTCTGCATCTCAGGTTCCCAACTGCAGTGAACCCAGTCTCCATTGGGTGTCATGAACACCATACACCATAGAATAAACTCCTCCTCCTCCCAGGAGTGGAGAGCAGTACAAACAGTACATAGGATGCTCAATTCTCCTCCTCATCTAACCCCAGCTCCCGAGCTCGCTTCCGCACCCAGATCACTGGCATGGTGCGAGGTAAGGCTGATGCCTCAACCCTCAGTACCACAAGGCAGAACTGTTGTAGCTTTCTTTACAGAGATCATTTGTGATGTTGTTTGCTCAGGAACAGGGTGAGCATTAGGGTTGACAAGACTAAGAAAGACACCACCACTGATTCATCAGGACTCTGGAGACCCTAAACCCTAATGTTTTTTTTCCTTTTGCTGCTTTGGTGGGTGGAAGTGGGGAGTTAGAGTTGGAAACCCTAATGCCACATTTTCCTACCTTTGTGGTGTTAAGTTACTCTAACTGTAGCATTAATAACATTTTTTTGCAAAGAATTTTCTTTGTTTTGAGATAGACAAATTGTATCCTCATTCATGCAGGTCCCAGTAGGGACCTGCATGAACAGATGCAGATGCCCTGTACCAAGGGAAGAGTCCATTCACCTACAGATATTCAAGGCCCTTGCATGCCCTGCAGTTCTGTGCAACAATGGCATGAACAATTCATGGTGCAGTCTGGTGGGCTGCAGAAGTCGGGCTCTGTGGTCCTTGGACTTCTATTGGCTGCAGCTACAGATGCACAGGGCAAAGAGTGCATCTGTCAGCCAATGCACAGGGTCCTCTCCTACCCAAGAGAAGAGGTGCAGGGCCCTATGCCAAGAGGACAGTTGTCTTCACTGTATGGTAGCTGGACCCTTGTGGACAACCCTTCACCTTTCATTCCTTGGATTGGGGTGTCACATAATAGTGACATCCCCACTCTCACCCCATCCAGCTGGGTCACTGATTGTGGTCAAGACTGGCATTATGCAGCTGTTTTATTATTTTTTTTATTTTGACCCATCATTTTCAAAATACTTGTTTTATAAATCACCTTATAAACATGACATGTGCCATTTATAGCATATTGGACAAAATGTCATTTCATACCAGAAGTCTGAAAACACATCTTGCCCAGGATTTAAAGCATGACACATGTCATGTTTATAGGTGTTGTGGAAAAATGGCTATGTTGAATGTTCAGATTCAAAATGTTTTAAATTAGGAATTGGCCCCTATGCACCAATGGTGGGTAGTATGTGCCAGAGGACATTACCCACCTGCAGAGCTCTGCACCTCTAGACAGGTGGGCACTGGTGGTGTGCATGACCAACAACCAACTATCTGTCTATGGTCCAGCACCCATGGCATGTAGGTTCATGGAGGGTGGGTGTGGGTGGAGTCACAGACCCAGCTGGGCATCCCATTGGATGCCCAGTGTTTCATCCAACAGTGGATCCCTTACATGGTGGGGTGCGCATTGGAATCACACCCCACAGATGTCCAATGGTAGGCAGCTGTAGCAGGTGGGAGGAGATCAATGCTTCTGGTCTTCTGATAGCACTAAAGCAGTGCACAGGGACAGGGAGTATGTCAGGTGGCAGAGGGTGGTTGACATGTGGGAGCCGCTGGGGGACAGCATCCATGTGCCGGTGCCCCTGTGAGGAATTTGGTTATGGCTGCACACTGTTGTGTGCTGGGGTGGGTGGGTGGCATTGGGCAGCCATTTGTTCTGGCCCCAGAGGATTGGTGAGCTGTTCACCCTGTCCTGCAGTATGTCCTGGGGCATGCACAGGCACATAGGGGCTCTATGGCAGGGTTTTCCTTGGCATACCCTGCACCCCCTATGCACTCTGATGGCCAGCACTACATGCCTTTGTTTATGGATCATAGTACTGGCATGCTCCTAGCTGTGTGGATCACAGACCTGGGGGATCTGGTGCATCCTGTGCACCTCCCTTTATGCATCCCATGTGGGGGTGAATGGGTGGAGTGGCATACATGTCAGATACACGGCATAACCACCTGCCCTTGGTGAATAGGGCCCAGTATGAGTGAATGTTGAAATACTGCAATGTTCACTCATAACCTGGGCAATTTATCATATTTGTACACCAAATTTTCAGCATAGCCTTCTTATTACCCCACTTCATCTACCTGGCAGGCGAAAAGTTTCAAATCACCATGGAAACATGTTTCCATGCCACCAACATTTCATTCCGCACCACTAGTTTGAAAACAAATTTTGGCCAGTATTGGACAAGCGTCAGATGTCATGTTTATGTGGTGGAGTGAAAAAATGGCTGTTAAAAATTTGGGGTCAAAATATTTAAAATTACCAGTTATGAGTGGCGTAGAAAAATTCCAAGGGACATGGATATCTTTGCAATTTTTACATATTTTGACACCAAACTTTCAATATAGCCTTCTTATTACTCCACCTCATGAACAAGCATGGTGATTAGAGAAGCAGCGAATTTAAATTGCCAGCGAAGTGAACAGCAAAGTGGGCACTTCACATTGCTCCGCTACATGGAGTGGGCAATGCAAAGTGCTCATCATCGCCTTGTCACTGCTACATTATACGTTAAGGCAGAATGGCAACGGCAAGACAAAGTCATTGTTTTTATCGGACTTCACGTTCCTCATTAGGATTCTAAGTGATCCACTTGGTGTTTCAGATTTGGCAGCCCCCCACACATCACATGGCTTACAGTACTGTAAGTCACATGCACCTAGCTAGGCACGAAGAAAGTGAGTCATACAAGCAGACACTTTTACTTTCTCCTGTGCAGAAGGAGAGAGTAGTGTGTTTTGTGACTGCTGATACTTTTAGATCAGAGCGAGGAGGAGATTTAAACTTTGATTTAGACCCAAAAGCTTTTTAAAAGCTAAATTTTTTGTCTTTTCTGTACTTTTTTTCACTAAATTGTTCTTTCTGTAAATTTTATTTTTCTTACCTTTATAAGTAGTTAGTTGTTTGTATGTGTGTGTGTGTGACTGTGTGTGTGTGTTGTGTGACAGTGTGAGTAGTGATTGCTTGGATTGAGGGAGCTCAGTAGGCGAGAGAGGACCAGGGTGAGGGAATGTCTGGGGCAGGGGCTGCTTTGGGACAGCGTGACAGTGGTAAGCATCATACCGTGTGCATGTGTGGAGGGCATGGGCCCATTCCTGTTGGACCACCGAAGCAGGACCAGCACCACCTCCTGTCTGACTCTGAGGCAGTGGAACCACCACCATCAAGTCCAGCACCAGGTCCTCTGGAGCAGGAAGTGCCTGTTCCCTGGGCCCAGGTGTGGATCCCATCCTGTTCAGCACCATGACCAGCAGGCTTACAATACATCCAAGTAACTATTAAAAACATTTATGTTGTGATTCATGACGTGATCATAAATCATAGTTTGTGACTGCATTTGTGACCATGATGATGAAGAAAGCGTGAATGCCTATGGCTGTACTTCCCGGGCCCTGATGAGCTGTAACTTAAAACTCCCAGACTTAAAAACACGTATCAATGAGTACAATGGTGGGGTGGTGAAGCCTGGATAGATACTACAAAACAGGCTTACAATACATCCAAGTAACTAGAAAATAATTAATGTGATTAGTAATGTGAATGATCATGAATCGTGATTTGTGACTGTGATGATGAAGAACGTGATTTGTATCACGAGTGACTTGTGGTGATGATCCTGACTTAAAATGCATATTAATGAGTACAATGTTCATGCAGAATTAGCACCACACCTGTCCAGTACTCTGAAGGAAGCCAAAGAAACATCTGTGACCTAAGTTACAGATGAAGATTGAGCCCTAAAGAGATGCAAATGCACAGACAGATTAAGATTGCGCTGTGCACTGAAGAGATGCAGACACAAAGGCAAAACACCTACACAGTGCTCACCATCAGAAATTCAAATCTGGAAAAGAATACCTTTACCGATTGGGCGGGCCTCCCGAAGGCAGTGTACTGTACTACTGCAGTAATAGTCACTAGTACTAGTACCAGTACCAGTAAAGATACCACAAAGAAGTACAAAATCACACAGCTGCAGTGGATAGCAGCTTCACATTGCTGAAATTATTATGTGGCACAATAAAAGGTGTCTGATTTGATCACACGCATCACACATACTCACACACACACTAAGTAATGCATAGCAAATTGAAAACTTCAGTAATATAACCACATATTTTAAACAAACTAAAATTATGCACTGCTGCACAACAACAATCAGCAAAAAATGGCAAGAAATATTGAAAATATTACTGTGTGTACATTAACACAGTTAAACAAGAAAAATATCACCAAAACAGAAAGCACTGTCTTTTCCTCCAAGTTAATCTACCTACACCACAGATACACCCTCCCCAAAGCACACTTTCACTGTCTCTCAGTACACAGACTGAATGTTGTACATTAACATTCAAAATCCATACACAAACAATAAACGCTCGATGATATCAATCAATCAATCAATCAAATCTTTATTTATCCAGGCGATCACCATTGAGCAAGCTCATTTACAAGGTGGACCTGCTGTGGTCAAGTACAAGTATACATACATACATACGTACAGTAAACACAGGCTACAAGGTGAGAATCAGGATACAAAACAATCATACAGCAAACATGATAGATGCAATATATACATTCCAATTGTTCACAGAGCTCCTACATGAGAATCATAACCTTTATGCAGTATTTACAACCTTCAAGTACACAGAGTTGAGTTATCATGAGTATTATTGCCTACATGGAAGGTACAATTATTTTCATTTCAGCCCTCATTAACTGATTAAATGCTTGGTGGAGGTCCCAGTTTACTGATGAGCCCACAGTGAGGACAATAACTCCTGCTTCAGAGGCAACTGGAGAGTAGAAAAAGAGATGCCAAGGTGCCGAGGGCCAGAATGGCTGCCGGTTAGTGACTAGTTAAATGGGGAAAGATAGAGCTAGATTCATGGCTGAGTGTGATGGAACCAAAGGGTAACCGTATACAGGACTGCTAGTGACGGTGGAAACACTTACAGATTTCAGTGAATGCTTTATCATAAATAGTCCTGAAGAGGGTAATGCTGACCAGAGAACTAAGTCTCAGTGTTCTTTGTATCTTATTCCAGAGTGTGGGCAGTGCATGGCTTATGGCAGCCCTACCAAATGGTTACTGATCCTGGGGATTTTCAAAGTAATTAGTGAATGGCTTCCGTAGATCGTAGTTACTCATTGGATTTAAGGGGAGACAGGCAGTGATGTATTCTGGGAGCTTGTTGGTGAGGGCTCTAAGTGTCCAGAGGGCTGCATTTCTACTCCGTCTGTATTGCAGGGAAGGCCACCCTACTGCTGAATACAGGGAGCAGTGATGTATAGAGGATGGGAGGTCAGTTATGAATCTTAAGGCTCTATGATACAGAACATCCAGTTTTGCAAGGGATGAGATGGAGCATTGGCTATAGATAATGTCAGTGTAATCGATTAATGAGAGGAATGTAGACTGAACAAGCTGCCTTCTAGCATCTGTGGTCAGGAGGTGCTTAATTCTGAAAAGAGGCCAAGCCTCTGCCTTAGTTTTTCATCAGGGCTTCTGTGTGCTCCAGATAGGAGAGTTTGTTGTCAAGCCATATGCCCAGGTATTTGAATTTAGGTACAAATTCAAGCTTTTCACCTAGTAAGGTAGTTATGGGAGGAAATGTACCAGTGGCAGCAGTATAGGCCCCAGAGCTTATGGGTGAAAATATCATGGCCTTGGTTTTTGCATTTAGTAGTAGTTTTTTATGTGAAGCTGGTACTGTAGTGTACTGAATTCTTTTGTAAATCTGAGCACGCAGTTCCAGGTGAGTCACGGCTCAGGTAGAGCACCATATCATCAGCAAACAGATGTATACTAGCTTCCTTGATTCCCAAATCCAAATTGTTAATGTAGATGGCGAACAGTAGAGGGCCCAGTATGGATCCTTGTGGGACTCCTCTATTTATTGGCTTGAGTGTAGAGAGCTCACCTTCTGCTTTGATTTGTTGCTGTCTGCGGTGAGGTAGTCCTGAAACCAATTCAATGAGATTGAGTCCATGCCTATGGAATTTAGGGTGGAGAGAAGTAAGCAATGGTCGACAGTATCGAAGGCCTTGCTGAGATCTAGAAACACCGCACAAACAAATTTTTATTGTCAAGGTCCGTTGCCAGTCATTAGTGACTTTGGCCAATGCCGTAATGGTGCTATGCTTAGCTCTAAAGCCGGACTGCATAGGATTAAGCAGTGAGGAGTCATCTGGAATGCTCTCAACTGTGTATCCACAATTTTTCCATCAGTTTTGAAAGTGTTGGTAAAAGAGATTGGCCTATAATTGTTTAGGTCACTTGGATCTCCTGCTTTAAATAGTGGGATGACATGAGCAGTTTTCCATTCTGCGGGAGAGAACCTTGGGCTAGTGACAAGTTGAATAGGTGTGTGATATAGGTGGGGCAAGTATATGGTATGCAATTTTCAGAAAGTATGGGTCGAAGGAGTCGGCTCCTGCACTTTTCTAATATCTAGCTGTAGCAGAAGGTTCTCAATTTCCTTAATGGTAGTTGGGGAAAAGGGAGAAGATCATATCTTTATTACTTGATTCAGGCAGCTGAGCTTTGAGCTGTGGGCATAGTCTGCTTACTGGTGCATCATCAAATGCCATGCCTGCAGTGGCAAAGTGGTTGTTGAAGGCTTGAAGAATTTCGGTTTTAGTAGTGATAGTTGCATTGTCAATGGTAATTTTGAGGGTAATACAGTACTTGGAGAATGTCCAGACAGTTCCTTTATGGTAGACCAAAATTTGGCAGGGCTATTGGCTGCAGAAAGTAATTCATTTTGATAAAAGTTGGCCTTGGCCTGTCTGACGAAGTTTTGTGCAGGCATTTCTAGCTGTCCTAAAGAGGCACCAGTCAGCTTCAGCATGCGAGTTCCAGGCCTTTTTCCATAGTAGGTCTCTTTTGAGTAAGGCTTTCTTCAGATCCGTGTGAACCAACGGCAGGTTTTGGTTTTTATTCGAGTTTTGGTCAATGGAGCATGCTTATTTAGAGCACTGGCTATGATTTTGTGGAGCAAGTTATAGGCATCATTTACCGATTTAGCCAGGTAGAAGATCTGCCAGAGTAGAGAGTTTTTAGATCGTTGAAGTAGTCCAAAGGGTCAAAGTTCCACCTAGCTCTTCTGGTAGAGAACTTTGATGTATTTGTTGGCTTAACGATCATTCTTATCTCCAGCTATAGCGGTGATCACTGACATCCGCTGGGAGGATACCGGCATGAGAAAAATAGTGTGGTTTATTGACAAGGAGGACATCCAGAAGGGTGCTTCTCGCTGGGTTTTATTGTTAATGCGAGTTGGCTCAGATATGAGTTGGGAGAACCCATGGAGTCACAAAATTGTTTTAGGGGTAACGATCCTTTGGCTAACCAGTCGTAGTTAAGGTCACCTATTACAATTGTTTCTAGAGGTGTTTTGTCTATTTGTGATGATAGGTATGTCAGGAGCTGTGGTCACTGCTGGTGGTCTATAGCAGCCTATTACTGTAGTGCCACAGTTTGGGATAGATCAACCCTAAGAGTCAGGCATTCAGAACCCCAAGCAATGGAAGTAGCATCTATTATGGATACTGTGAATTTGTTTTTAACATAAATGGCCTCCTCCCCCCATGGTCATTCTGTCTGCTCTGAAGAGTAGGTAGTTGGGGATGTTGACCTCACTATCTGGTGTGGTTGCCGAAGCCAGGATTCCGAGATCACAAGAATGTCTGGGGCAGTATGAATAATCCAGGCCTGGACGGAATCCAGCTTCTTCAGTAGGCTGCAGACATTAGCATGCATAAAACTGATTGCTTTAGAGTAGCAAATTCAGATGGGAAGAAATCAACTTTGTGGGGCCAGGGTTAAGTTCAATGTCTCCTGAGCATAACAGTAGGAGAAGCAGAATTCTTCTCAGGTTAGTAAAGAGATTTTAAGGGCACAGGTCTTTTGCATTAATTGCAGGCTCTATTGATTGGATCAGAGACTAGTACATCCTCTTGCATTGTCCTAATAGGGCGTAGCTTAGGGTCCATGCAGAGTAATACCAGGCTGTGCAGTGTTTAGGTGGTTGGAGTTTGAGACCGTACATATCTGAATAGATTGCTGTCCCACTTCTAGCGATTCAACATAATTAGAGAGTCACAGACAGGCAGAGGTAGCAAGAAAGTGCCTATCCTTATTGTATAGGTATATTGCTGGCAGGGCATATTTCTATAACTGGATCAGCACTATTTGGTGGTTCACTCATGTTGGATAGCAAGGAAAGGTGGGCTAGTAAACAAAGCCAAGGTCTCCCATGTTTGTTTTGCCGGTGATGCATTGTACTACCAAGGGAGTAGTTAGCCAGAGTCTTTGAGTCCCTGAGTTTGTTCTGAATTCCAGTACTACTGCGAGATTTTTGAGGGTTAAAGTGCAGTACAGGGAGAAGTGAGGCCCTAGGCGTGATATGTGTCTAAAACAGTGTTTAGCTTAAAGCAAGATAATTCCTGGGAGGGGTGAAAAAGGACCAATAGAAAACTGAAGGCGTGGCTAAGCGCAGCTATAAAATAACACCCAGAGGGGGGATGGGCGGGTGGGCAAAAATTTGCTGCTTGCCGTACCTTGCTGGCGAGTGTGCAGGGCCGTGGTCTCGGGCGTCGGCCTGGAGAAGCGCCGACCGCCCGGTGGCCGCCCGTCCTGCGGTTGCCTTCTGAAGACCCTAAGGAAGACAGAAGGAGGGACTATTACAAGAAGTCCCAGTCAGCTTTGTGGCAGTCCACACCAGACCAGAAGGAAGCAGAGCTGAATTAGCAAGACAAAAGGAGCGATTTTCTGGAGCCCCTATGTCTAGCTGAGTGTTACAATGCTTCAGAGAGGGCTGTAAACGCTTTAGTTTGCACCCTTCCTACAATTCTGGCAGCAGTTAACTCACTCAACAGTACATTTACAAACAGTTCTAACATTATACAGGTTCCAAAGTTTGCGAAAACAACTCCTTTTTGCAAAATTGAAGTAAAAGAAATGGAAGAGTGGAGATCCAATCGGAGTAGGCCTCAGGAAGGTGCTCGCGCTCCAATTGGCTCTTGACTTTGCCGTACCTGGCTGGATATGAGCACAGGAAGGTTTCCTATAATCGATGAAGTAAAGTTTCATCAAAAAAATTACTCAAAAGGCTTTTTAACAGCTTTTGAAGGTTTGAATGCAGAGAGCTCTCAGAGCAGATTGTCTCCTACAGCTTCCTACACACACTACTCCAAACTGAGGCTGTGCAGAACAATTTAGAGCCCATGTGACCTGAAATCCCATGAAACACTTCAAAATTCACCTTTGGAGCTTAAAATAAGGTGAAGTAAGGTGAAGTACATTATTTTCAATGTACTTCCTTAAGAATTGGTGGAGTAGTGGTTTGGGAAGGAGAAGTAATGCAAAGTCATTGTTTCAATGGACTTCATGTTACTCATTGCAATGCAAAGTACTCTGCTTCATGTTGTGGAGCACTCCATGAATACGCCTTCACTCCGTGGATCACTTCACTGAGCGAATTAGGGCCACTACACCCACCACTAATGGTGATCATTTTCAAATCCTACCTGAAAGGTGATTTTACCAAACTACCACAAACTTACCTTTGGGCCAGAGTTGCATAAATCCACCACCACTGGTCATGATATGGGATCCTGCAAAGCCCATGTTGAAGATTGAAAATATGCAAAAATGATAAAGTTATGGATAATAGTTAACGGTGCCTGGTCAATGGGCCATTTCAAGAACAACTGTGTAAGCGATAAAGCATTCAGAGCAAAAGGGTATAATAGCGGTAGGTAATTACCACTACCCCTGTCACACACTGCAGAGTGGAGGAAGGGCTGAAGAAGCCTCAGGTGCTGTGCCTTTCAAGCCACTTCCATGGTGGAGTGGCTGAGGCACAAGCACGGGAGTGAAGGAGACCTGGGGATCAGGATTTGGTCCCCGTCTCTTGATATTGTCTGTTATTTTTTTCCTCAGGAACAAAGTTACCCCTCCAGAGTTTCTTCTTATCCCCAAGTTCCACACACTCCAGAGCTGATTATTATAATTCTGGGGTGGGTGGCAAAGCCCACATGTCAGTGGTGTAGGGGCAGTGCCCCCTGCAAAATGAAACATTTATTATTTTCTATGGGTTGCACTTTTTTTGTTAAGGTCGGTGTTTTTACCAACTTTATTTTAGGGGACATCATTATGCTTGTGGCATTGTTTGCTGTGCTGTTTTCGTTGTTGGCCTTATGACCCCATGGCAAAGTTAAAACCCCACTGAAATACATTGAACTGCACTAACCGTAGTTTCTCATACTGCATTCAACGGTTCCAACAGCAAGATGTATCTTCATCCAGAGATTTGATCTCCACCCTGGGACATTTTCTGGTGAGTAAAGTGATGTGGGGTGTGGTGAGGGTGGTGGGTGCTGAGTGGAGGTCATTTGGTGGGGCAGATCAGCAAGGGACTGTTTTCTTTTACAGGTTTAACCAAATAAAAAAAACTTTGCAGTATGGTTTTCTTTATTATAAGGAATATTAATGTAGGTATGGTGACCAGAGAAAGGGGTGCCACTAGACACCAGGAAAAAAAACACACAGTTAGGGGACAGCAATTGGAGGTGAGGGCACCATTGGACAATAGGGAAAAACATACACGATGGTGATGGCAATCAGAAGGTGGGGATGCCACTAGACACTAGGGAAAAACATATAATAAAGAGAACAGTGATTGGAAGGTGGGGTGCCACTAGATATTAAGGAAACATTTTATGGATGAGGGACAGTGATCAGAGGTTGAGGAACACCACTAAACATCAGGAAACATAACAAATAAAGCAATGGCAATTGGAGGGTGGGGGCACCACTAAATACTAATAAAACCTAACATGGAATAATGGGACATTTATTGGAGGGTGGAGGCACCACTAGATACCAGAGAAAGTGCTGCTCACTGCTGTCAGAGTAGCCTGCAGCACAAGCTTCAGCTGCGGCTCTAGACCTCAAAGAAAGTCAGAAAGGAAACATTATATGATTAGGTGATGGTGCTTAGAAGTGGGGGGCACCACTAGGCACCAAGAAAACAGTATATGAATGAAGAGACAGCAATAAGAGTCTTGGGCACCAATAAACACCAGTGAAACTTCATATGAATGAGACAATGGTGCTCAGAGGGTGGGGATGCCACTAGACACCAGGGAAAAATAACATGAATGAGGGATGGCAATTAGTTGGTGGCGGCGTGTCAGTAGACACCATCAAAACATAACTTGAATGAGGAAATGGGGATCAGAGAGTTGGGGGAGCCACTAAACACCACGGAAACATAACATGAATGAGGGACAGCAATCAGAGAGTGGGGTCACCACTCGACACACAAGTGGTGGCTCACTGCTCTCACAGCTGCCTGCAGCACTAGTTCCAGTTATAGCTGCAGACCTCAAGGAAGTCCCACTGTTCTCATACAGAGAAAGCAGGTAAACAGCTCATTTCACTAAGCTGGGCACCCTGCATTGTAAGGTGCTCAGAAAATGTATTTGTGGATTTTTTTTAAAGCAAATAGCAGAATCTTGCCAAATACAGTAGATATTGTTTAGCTAGGTTCAGGTGTTTCTTTTTAATGATATTATTGTTATGCATTTTCAGTGTTTGTGAGTTTAAAAAGACATAAAATGGTGGCTGACATGATCAGTACTTTTCAGCACAAGCAGTAAATGATGGAAATAAGCATTTGCAATCATTTTTATGTGTGAGGTAAATGATGAAAATAAGAAATCTAAATTTTTATTTCTTTTTCTTTGCTGTGTGTGTCAGTATGTAAACTCTAAAATTGTTATAATTCTGGAACCATATAATATTTTTCACAAAATCTTCCAAGGCATACCCTTAGCATGGGCCCCTTCAACCCTGAAAACATTATGAAAAAATACACACCATCTAGGCTGTAGTTGACAGCAAAAATGCCCAATGTTAAGTATGTTAAGTATAGAGCAAAACAAAGCGTGTTTACTTTTTCTGTTTTTTGGTGCTCTGTATTTCAAAACTGAACAAGGTGCCATCACAAAACTCTTCACATCTTGAGACTCTGGCATCCTGACCTTTCATGCCAAATTTTGTGATATTTTGTTAAACAATGCAAAAGTTATTAGGTGCACAACTTGGGGTTTAACATTAAACAGCCTACTCAACCCTAATTATGAGGTGCAATACAAAATTACCAGTACTGATACTGTTTAGACAACCCGTGGAACATAACAGGTATGCAGCACAAAATATCCAATGTAAGATATTGTACAGGCAAAGACTGCAGCTCAAGTGATATTTCAGAGTTCAACTGCCCTGGCATTTATTGATCTGGTTTGACCCCTGTATTACACAGAAAACATTTTTGAAACTACCATAGGACTGCAACCTAGTGCAACTAGTTCTAGAGCCCACCAGAGCTAATAATGTCCTAGACTCCTTGACTTGGGATTAATCATTGTCATTCATAATACTGCTTCTTGCATACTTCATTTGGTAGCAGTAACCATAATACAACATTACCTACTGTTGGAGCCCACTTCATAAATTTGTAAATAGGCAACATGTTTTAACTGGTCAATTGATTGGACGTTGTAGTGTAAACTACATATTGAGATTGCTTAGCTGAACTAGATGAATTAGAAGACAAATTATTGTTCAGTGGGAAATATTATGAAATAAACTACTGGGGCTGTAATCCAAATACATCCCTTAGTGCAAAAAATGCAACAATAAGAGAAAGAGACCACTGTGGTTTTGGAGCAAAGTACATACAGTAAATTCATTATAGCAATGGAGAATACATACAGTAGATTGAAACCAAGGATTCCAATATGGCATTACAAACAACAAAACATTGCTTACTCTATGCAGCAAGACAATCAGGAAAGTAAAATGAGCTCTAGGAACCAATGAGCTATTGGTGAGATTTGATATGAATGAATGTTATGCTTGTATCAACAAAAGAAAGATGTCAGATATGGGTATAGGCCAATCAGTACTGATGGGATAGACATCACTGACCCAATGATTTCACTTAAATTCTCAATACTAACGGGGTAGCCATGAAGACACAATACCTATATTGGCCTTTAGTGGCAATAAACAATAGGACATTTGGTAATAATAGAGGAAGAACTATTATCTAAATTACTAGACATTGTTAACAAAACAAGAACAAAAAAAACAAAACAAAGCAAACAACCAAAGCTGGATGATACAATTTTACCCAAATTATAAAGATACTAGCCAAGAAATCACATGTATATTCAAGAAAATCTTTGCATCTTCTTTTAAATCTGGTGTTATTCCACCAGTCTGCAAAATGGCAAAAGTGATCCTTATCTATATAAATGATCCAGCTCAGACTTTTATAGCTATAGACCTATTAGTCTCATGCCCTGAAGTAGAAATTATTGAGTCATTGATAAAAAGCAAACAAGAAAATCCTGACAGGATGTCTATTAAATTGGTATTGCTGAATCACCATCAACATGGTTTTAAAAGGGCAGATCATTACTATCTAATCTTCTTACCTTCTTGGACCCTGTTAGCAACATATATAGAGATACTGGCTCAGGGCCAGAAGTTGATTCCTGTCTCTAATGTCACACCTAATTCTGATTGAGGGGCTGAAATGATTGATCTGGGCTTGTGGTGAGTCCATTTATGTAGAAAGGTCAGGAGTAGCCTCAGTCTGGCTTATGAATCCTTGCCCTCAGCAACAATGGTGGTACAGTAGCTTAAAATGTCTATGGCATCTGCTCATGTAAACAAGTGAATCAGTCTTTGGCCATAAGTGGCAGTCTGATCTTTAATATTGTACCTGCTCCTGACTGGATGGACTTCTGTGACTGATGTCCTGGTTGCCTACATTTATCATGGGTTCTTTGGTGTTCAGATAGAGCTTCAACCTAGATCATGAACCACAGTCCTCAGCAACAAGGGTGGCTTGGCCACTTAAAAGCATCTATGAGCATTTGCTTGAAAATGCAAAGCAATTCTGAATTTGAGCCAGGAGCAGTACTCCAACCTCCAATTTCACACTGCTTCTGAATAGCCCACAGACCCACAGTTGATATGTAGAATCAGGGTTGAAGTTGGGGTGAAAAACTGAGTATCCTACACTTAGACATAAAAGGCTGCTAGAAGTACATGGGGACTGGATGAAACTTTGTTTTTAAATGCATAAGAGAGAGTACATGGAATTTATGAATGATGGATGTGCACAACTTATCTGTAAAATGAAGATTTGGAAATAAGATTTGCTTCTAGGAGGTAATCAACCAATCCATTTCAACAAAAACAAAACAGGAAGTCTCTCAAATTAGTAAGCCAGGTCTATTTCATATGTGAAATTAAAGACACAGTCAAGCCTCATTTCTTCCTTCAAACAGTCAAAAGTAGCTCACATGTTGTTGTCAGCTTTTCTGTTTACTCTGAATCCATTGCAAATACTTGATGAATTGAATTACCTTTATATCTATCTATCTATCTATCTATCTATCTATCTATCTATCTGTCTGTCTGTCTGTCTGTCTGTCTGTCTGTCTGTCTGTCTGTCTGTCTATCTAGCTATCTATCTCAGAATTTCAAATAGTTCATCGGCTTTAATGCTGAAATTATTACAGTTCCTCTTCAGGAAAACTGGGAAAGGTTGGTCAGTGAGTTAGAAGCAATAATTAGCACTGAAAATAAGAAATCCCGGAAAAACAGTGTAAAATTAACCAGAAAATGATGTTTAGTGATGTTTGTCTTTCAGCCCATCAAAATAGAAATAATGGAAACTAATCACAGTATTTTATTGCTTAAAATATTTCAACATAGATATATGTGTGTAGCTGTAAAAGATTTATGTGAATAGCTGTAATTTACTGTACATAAAGTTGTGTCCCAATACACAAATAACACAAATTCATTTTACATTCCCACACCCTGCCCTTTTGTTATTTCTCCAGAACACATCTTTATTGGTTCTCTTCATCTCATTCTGGTGCACAGAAGCACAAATTACCTTTCACCCTATGCTACTTGTGTAGCCTCCCATTAGTATTCCCTTAATAACATGGAGGCTATTACTGAGCATTTAAGAGGATGTCATGCAGTATATGAATTAGATTTAACCAATTTTTTTATGAATGTTTAACCAGCAATAAAACCATTGCTTAATTTTAATTAAATATAGATTGTCACATGGCAGCTGAGTGTGTGTACAGTAGTAATGGCAGGTAGTGTAAATATGAATGCTAAATAATATAAAGATTTTTGCAGAGAAAGAGGATCATTTTCAGTAAAAGAATCTCAAGGCAAATGAATTTCTGTTTTCAGGGTAGGCAACGGACCTGTCATTTACCTACAGATATGATGTTGCTGAATCAGCCACATTTTCTCTTCACACCAACAGAGAAAAGGGTGTATAAAATGGGACAGATGAATCAATGATCAAAGGAAATGCCATAGGTGATACACATTAGTCCCAGGCTGAAGATCCTGATTTAGTGTTCCTATGAATTTTACAGTCTCTCAGAAAGAGTATTTTATTCCCATCTTTAATTGCCAGTGTAACAAAATAAAAGTTGAAAACAACAACAGTAAATATGAGCTGCTCTGCATGTCATAAGACTGAAACATCCTTTGTTATATTCAAGTATGACTTACTTATTATTTCCCATGCTTTGTAGCAAATCAAAAATATATTTTAAGAACAAATAAATCATATGTAGTCAACCTACTCAAATACTAATGCCTTATTCACAGACTCTCAGGAGGTCTACAATTAAAGTAGCCCCCAACATAAAAATATATTTTTTATATGTGGATGAACTGTTTTATTCAGTTTGATTAAAAACTGGTTTAAAATCTCACTTGTTCAGCAACTGTAAGGGCTGACTTTTCTATTATGGATAGTCTCAATGGTGGAAACAGATTTCATTTCATTTAGTACCATAAAATAATCTAAATTTCTGTCCGTGGTAGCTTCCTGAGTTGCTAAGGAAGAAACTGGACCATGGGAATACAGCGTTTATCTTTAGTATATCCCAAATTAGTTTGATGATATAACACTGTACAAGGAGAAAATATGCATTTAAAACTGAAACACACATTATGAGACAGATTTTAACTCAGATCTTTTTTAATCATTTTAATACATTAACAAAAAGTGCACACTTGTTGACAGACTGTGTTAATTATTGTTATCACAATCAAGAACACTTTTATTTAACCATAAGTCAATGTCATCTTTTGTTTATCCACTAATATATTAGTAAAAAGCTGGTGACTAAAGTAACTTCAGAACAGTAATCAGTTGAAAAATGCATTTGTGTTAGTTCTCTGTATCTCTCCTTCCAACGCTCCAGAGTTTCTTTTTTTTCTATTCAAGATAAACTCTTTGCCATCCTGAAGGCCTAAATGACTTTGCTATAAACCGCTATAAGGGAACAAGAACTCCATGACAGAATATTGCATCACATGGGTTAAATTGGGCCCTTTGTCACAGAAAAGGGATTTGGGAATAATCATAAGTGATTTCCTAAGACAAAATTGACAATGCAGCCAGAACAAAAATCAGAAAGACTGGCACCAAGAACTGCACTTGCCACTCAGATAAAAGTGCAAAATTTATGAATGCACATGTTGTAGCTGAATATTCCTAAATACAGTGCATCAGCCTTTCAAGCAGCCCTCTGCTCTTTCTCAAAGTGTAAACAGACATAGCTCAACATTCTGCTTTTCTTACCAGATGTAGTTAAAGTGGCAGTGCATTACTATGATTTAATGTGTAACACTGTCTATACTTGCTGTAATAGATAGCCTATGTGCAAAACCATTCATATGTGCAAACTTCATGCTGTGAAAACATAACAATAATAATAAAGTGCTATCATATGGCATAATACCTGGATGTATGCATGCCACCCAAATCACATATTAAAAACCCATATCATAACATATTGTACATTTTGGGTTCAGGCCTTTTCAGGCTATGTACTCATATATTTCTCAAGAGTCTTTAGTTACTTACATTCTCATAGAAATGTGACAATGATGGAAGAACACACTCATTTCCTGGTGATAATGGAAGAACACGCTCATTTCAATGTATCTAGCTAGATAAAAGTTCAGATTCGCAATGAGAAATATCAATCAAGTATATATACAGGTTGGATGGTATTTAAACTGAACACGAAGGAAATGTTAATACATCATAAATTCAGATAATCACATAGAATATGGAAAGAGGAAGGGAGATTGGGAACTGGTTTGGGAGAAAAGGGGAAGGAAGAAATCAAATGGTCTATTGAATAAATACAACTGGTCTGATTTTGAAGCACACCATTTAGCGCAAGGTGCCTTACATAAAAGGAATTGACAAAGTGGCACCTTGCACCAAATATTGAGGTAATCCCAATTTTGAACACAAGCTGCCTCAAAATTGGGATGCCTTGCACCAAAGCTACCTTGTTCCACCCATGTGCAAGATGTATCAGTGTGCCAGGCTGTAGGAGAGCTTGCTCCATGGGGTGGGATTCACCATCCCATTATTTGGGAATTTAGAGACCCCCATGGTCACATGAGAGGGCTGAGTTTAGGCAAGCCATTAGCTGGTCTAAAGGCCCTGAGCCACTTCCTCAAAGATAGGCAAGTGGGACGGTCTGCAAAGTTGGGACCAGAGCAGAGGGACTAGTGGGGTGCCATACAGGGTGATGGGGGAATGGCAGCAGTGGCAGGATTCTGAGGTGGCACATGGTGGAGGTGCCATGTCCACTAGGACAGGGCTACTTGGCCTGGGTACATGGTGGTTGGCATGGATGGACCCTCTCCCAGACTCCAGATGGCAACAGCTTTGACACCTGCCCAGAGGTGACACAGTCCCTACATGCAGTAGGCATATTGGCTGCAGATTAAGGGGCTACAGTCGGTGGACAGGAACATCCCCTGGGCACTGCGACCTTCCTCTGGTACACAGCCCACCATGTGGAGGCAAGCTGATGCCAAACTAAACTGTGGGGACTGTGTCACCTCTTAGGCTGGTGTAAAGCTATTGCCACCTCGGTTCTGGGAAAGGGTCTGTCTGTTCCTTCTTCTGTGTTATTGGGCTGAGCAGCCCTGTCTAAGTGGACCTGGCACCTCTACTGGGTGCCACCTCAGAATCATGCCACTGCAACCATTCCCCATCACCCACTATGGTACCCCAACTGGTCACTCTGCTCCATGTCCTGACATTGCATGCCTATTCTACCCCAACTCTTGGCTCCACTAGGGTTGCACTGGGCTATGGGGGCTTGACAGGGCCCTCCATTTAACCCTTTAGGTGTAATAAAAGTTTGACAAAGCCCTGCAGCAACAACAACTCTCAGGACTTTGGAGCAGGACCCCCATTTTTCAAGAATAGGACACAGGGTCCCTGATGCACACCTAATTTTCAGCAGCCATGGATTGGTGCACCATGTGCCAATCTAGGGGCCAATAAAATCGAGCCCACTGTTTCAACATCAAGTTTCTTTGGGAAAAGAGTCTAGATAAAATCTTTTGTTTAGATCTAGATACTCTGTTGCTTTCAGATATAATTTCCAAGAGGCCTCTAGTGTGCTTTGAGCAGCATCTTTGGCATAAGTTCTCATGTTGGTGTGACCCTGCTTGTTTTAATCAATTCAACAAGGCCTATAGCAAGGAAACTTTTATGTTGGGGTATATTGGGAGGCATTTGATAGCAGCAGCATATTACATCAAAACAGATCACTGGTGAGACCCCATCTAGAATGCTATGGCCTGTTCAGGAGTCCTTATGTATGCAATGACAGAGACAGACTGGAGACCATGGGTTCCTAGTATGAGAGCTTGGGGTCGATGTACCACAAAACATCATCCAGATAAAAATAACCGATTTGGTAGATTCCTGCCATTGAGCTGTTTCCTTCCTATCCATAAGATTTAAATGCTTTGTGATGTTGGTAAGCTGGAGTTTTTAGCTTTCCAGTGCTATCACGATGTAAGTTTCTATTTTTACCAGTACAGAGATAATGACACAAACTAACACTATGTTAACCATAAAGCAGCAAATTAATTTATTAAAAAGTGATTGAGCCACAAGATGGGTGGAGGCATGTCCAAGCCCCAGCAGTCATCAAGGCCTTCTACTTTAGTGCAGAACTGAACACACACACAGGGCTGACTGTAGAAGACCAATGGTGTGATCAAAGCCCTGGGGTATCGGTTACAGTCACTCATGGTGCACTATTAAACTGATTACACTTGCAGTTTTATATGACTGGTGACTTTTATAACTGCACAGAGTTAGTATGCATACTCATTTTATTTCTTCTTTTTTGTACATTGGTGGCCAGCCCAGTGGAATGCACAATGGAAAGTGAGTTAAGCCCATGGTGTACACTGTTCTTCCTTTTCTCAGAACACTCATATGTTGATTGTTATCTGCTACAGTCATACATGATTTGGTGATTCTAGTTGAAAGGGTAGGTGTAGGAGCTCTAAAAAACATAGTAGCATACAGCATGCTAGCAGAAAGAGGCCCAATGGACCATCCAGTCTGCCTAACCATATCTATTTCTCTTGAGAAGGCCCTAATGGCCATCTTCCTCCTTTTTCCCTTCCCTTTACACCTCCTTCTGACCATCTCAGGCCCTTGTGGTTGCCCCACCCAAGTTTAAATCCACTCACTATTTTGTCACAGACCACATCTTCCAGCAGTCTATTCCACTTGTCCACCACTGTTTTGATGAAAACGCACTTGTGAACATCCTCCTGAATCTTCCTCCAGACAGCTTTAATGGATTCCAGCTTAGGTTTGTGCTAAGTGCAAACTATTTATTGCATTTTATTTCTAATCCCATGGAGAAATTTGTACATTTCAATCATATCCCCTTTTCACTCCTTGTCTTCAGGGTGTACCCATTAAGGTCACCAACAGAAACTCACTGCTGCAGTGTTGTCACCGTTTCGATGATCACTGATATTTAATGGCTGCTTCTTTTGCCTCACCATTTTCCCTCTCCATTTTGTCATCATTGTTTTGCTGTTTCTGATATCACATAGAACTGATTATTGGAGGAGGGTGGGGTCATGCTCAGATGAACCTGATTGATTTTCTTGACATGAGAGATGTTCAGCTGAAGAACATTATATGCCTGTTACAAAGCTAGAAAGGAGTTTGTATTAATTCCAGGAGCCAAGGCAATAAAATTCTTGAGCTGCAAGTGATGATGGCAGAATCCATTGTTGAATATCGTGGCCATCACAAAAATGTAGACTACTGATAAAAATGACTGGGACCAAACTGTGCCTGGATACATACTACTGAGAAGGGACAGGGAGTAGGAAGGGGGATGTCAGACAGCTATGTCACAGAGGGTACTGAAGTATCGTAGGATGGGAATATTAGGTGCAGCTCAGGGAAAACTGAGTCTCTGTGGGTTCAACTCACAGCAGCATCTGGGAAGAGCCTATTCCTGGGGATATGCTATAGACCTCCAGGCCAAGAAGAGGCAGAGGATAGGGAGCTGAGCAAAGAAATTAGAAGGGAAGAGCAAAGGGAGATGTTGTGATAGTGGGAGAATTTAACTACCCAACATAGACTGGACATTCTGGTAGCAAGAAGCAGGAGAAGTCAAGCTTTGCTTGATGTCTTTCAAGACTGGTTACAATTGCAACTTGTAGGAACCCACAAGACAGGATGCTGTCCTAGATGTGTGCAGATGCATTTAAATCAGTAGTTAGGGAGCCACTCGTAAACAGTGACTAAAATGTGGTTTGTGTTGAAGTTGCTCTTGAACTCTGAGAAAATGCACTATAGTGCATTTGCCTGGGATTTTAGAAGGTGGACTTCAACAAACTCAGAATGATAGTTCAATATAGTTTAAAGGAGAGAAAACAAGGGGCAGAGGTTGAGAAGAGAAGAAGGGTAATTAAAGTGACCATTCTTGAGGATTCAGTTTTGCTTGAGGAAAGTAAAAAAATAAATAGATTCAAGAAACCACATTGGTTTTCAGCCAGGGTCAGGCAGGTAGTAAGAGGCTAATAGGATGGCCATCCACAAATATGAAAAGGGTATGCCTGCGAAACAGTGACATTTGAGGAGAGCCCATCACAGCAACAATCTCGACAGGTTTTGAGATTGTTGCTGTGATGGACCGCTAATAACATTTCACCTTTTCACCACTGAATCCCTCATTTTGATGAAACTCTGACTCAGAGTTTGTTATATAAAAATGGGAGGGGTTTGAGAACGCAGCCCCGATAGAAATTCCCACCATGTCTGACAGGTGAAATTTCACCTGTAGACATTGGGATATCACCGACCGCATGTTTACAACCCGGTATCAATGCGACTTGTTGGAACAAAAAAGGTAATGGAAGCAGAAAAGAATACCTCCTAAAGATCAGGAGGCAAAGAAGATGATAACAGAGGTGAAGGCAGGCAAAGATCTGCAATTAGATGAAGTTGTCAAGTGTGAAGAAAATATTTTTTTCAGATACATAAATGAAAAAAGAAGGAAGTGGAGGACTAGTTAGGCTGAAGGATGGGGCCATGTGATAGAGGATGATGACCAAAAGCTAAAGACCTAAATGACTTCTTTTGCTCCATCTTCATCAGGGGAGCTAGTGGACCCCAACCTGAGAGTGGCATTAGAGTGGTTGCAAAGGGATCTAGGATATGGGAGGCCAGCTTTTACTGGGGATAGAGTACAGAAGGAGTTAGCAGCCTTCAGGACAAACAAGGCCCAGGCCCAGATGGGATCCATCCAAGGGTATGCAAAGAGCTAGCAAATGAATTGTCTGAACCTTTGGCATGCCTTTCAATAGCTCACTTCAAACAGGGGCTGCACCAGGTGACTGAAGGGTGGTGGACGTGGTTTTGTTTTATAAGGGGGCAGGGAACATGCAGGCAACTACAGACCCATCTGTCTCACCTCTATTGTTGCAAAGCTGATGGAGTCATTAATCAAAGTAAACCATGTGGACTATCTGAAAGATAATTGTCTCCAGGATAGTAAACAGCATGGTTTCATATTAAGGAGTTCCTGTCAGACAAACTTAATAGTCTTTTTGATTGAGTTACAAAGGAATTGGATAATGGTCATACTCATGGATTAGCTGTATTTTGACTTCAGCAAGGCTTTTGATTCTGTGTCTCACAGATGCCGGCTGAAGAAGCTGGGGACCTTGGCATGGCTAGGGATATCTTCAGATGGGTAAAGAATTGACTAAAAGGGGGACGGCAAAGAGTAGTGGTAAATGGTATCACATCAGAAGAGAAGGAAGTCATAAGTGGGGTACCACAGGGGTCTGTCCTGGGTCCAGTCCTTTTCAACATGTTCATCACTGACATTGGAAAAGGGATCTGGGGTAGGCTAAGTCTCTTTGCAGATGACACAAAACCCTACCGAAGAGTGGATAGTGCTGAAGTAATTAGGAAGCTACAAGACGGTCTGCAGAAGCTTGAGAGATGGTCAAAGGTCTGACAGTTGAATTTCAAAGCAAAAAGTGCAAGGTAATGCACCCAGGAAAAAGAACCCCAGGACAGAATACTGGGTGGGTGAGGTACAACTCAGTATTATGGCAGAGGAACATGACCATGAAGTCATTATTAGCGAACACTTAAGCAGTCTAGCCAATGTGACAGAGAATGCAGTAAGGATAACAGAATGCTGGGATGTATAGGAAGGGGTATTAACAGTAGAAGGAGGGTGACCACCTCTACAGATCCTGATGAGACAACATCTGGAATACTGTTTCCAGTTTTGGAGCCCATTAAAAAGACAAGGATAGGCTGGGCTGTACAACACAGGGTAATGGAGATGATTCAGGGTCAGCAGGAGAAGCCCAATGAGGAATGACTCAGGGCACTGACTATGTATTCATCGGAGACTAGAAAGGAGAGGAGGAATATGATAGAGATATTAAAATTTCTAAAGGAATAAACAAGGAGGACTCTGGGGACTGTCTATAAGGAACACCAGCTCAACAATGACAGGACATGACTGAAAACTGCAGAAGCAAGGTTTAGGATGGATGTGAGAAAGCATTACTTTACAGAAAGGGCTGTGGAACTGTGGAACAGCCTACTGGTGAATGTGGTGGCAGCTAGAATGGTGGGTGATTTCAATTGTGCCTGGATAGAATGGAGGTGATAGTCATCACTTGCAGGGTCAAGGATGGGGAAAGAACAGGATAACTGCTAGGATGGGTAAAATCTGATTGTTGCCAAGTCACAGGGTTATATAGGGACAGATGGGCAGACTGGATGGACCATTGTTCTTTTCTACTGTCATCATCTATGTTTCTATGACTTGGTGAACAGAGAATACATCAGGAAAAAGCAGTGGGCATGGCCTATCTGGGCTTTAATGTAAGGCATTTGACACTGTGCCACACAAGACACTGACTGAGAAATTGAGTGCCTGAGGTTTGGAATCAAGATAGTGAACTGGATTAGAAATTGGTTATGGATAGGTGACAGAGGGTGGAGGATAACAGCAGTCACTGTAAGGATTGAAAAGTGATCAGTGGAGTGTCACACAGCTCCATACGAGACTTGTCCTCTTCAATATTTTCATAAGATATTGCAGATGAACTGGAAGTGAAGCCATGAGTATCGGTTGATGATATCAAAATCTGTAATATGGTGGACAATCAGAGGGGAAGAAAGACTGTGAATGGATCTTAGGAGACTTCAGGAGTTGTCAAAAACATGGCAGTTTGGGTTCAATGCCAAAAGTACAAAACTATGCACCTAGGGCATAGGAACCCAGGAACTGAGTATAGGATGGGGAAGGCAATGTCAGATACTAAGCAGGAAAGGAACCTTAGGGCTATCATACCTGTATATGATCACCTCAAAGTGGCAGAGCAGTGTGATGAATCAATGGATGGGCAAGTGCAGGGCTGGGATGAATTGGGAGAGGTATCTCCAGCATAGAGGAGGGAGGTGATTGTGTCTCATTGGTGACACCCACCTGGAATGTGTCCAGTTTTGGAGGTCACATTTCAAACAGGACATAGACAGGATGGAGACAGTCCAGAGCAGTTCAACTAAAATGGTGCAGGGGTTGACTAAATGCCTGAAGAGGAAAAACTGAGTAATCTTAACATGTAAACACTGAAGGAGATTAAGAGGATACATGGTGGAGACCTATAAGTATCTCACAGGGATGAATAATGGTGCAGGAGGGAGTATTTTTCAAAGGTGGAGAGACCCACAACCAGAGGGCAAACACTGAAGCTGGAGGGTGAGTAAAGAGGGATGTGAGGAAGTACTACTCACTGAAAAGTGGTAGATGCTTGAAATAGGCTGCCTGTGGAAGTGGTGGAGATGAAAACAGTGGAGGCTTCAAGCATGCATAGGATAGAAATAGGAGAATATTCGTGAATAGGCAGGGAGGAGGGAGGGAGGATGCCAGACACCATTTAGGGTCTGAGGAGGCAGACAAGTCAAGGACCATCTGGTTTGACAGGTGGTGGTGCATGTGGGAACAAACAACTTGGCCAGGGAAACAGTGGAAGAGGTAAAGAGGAGGTTCAAGAATTGGGTAGGCAGTGTGAGGAGGTTGGTGTGTCGGTGGCATTCTCTGAGAGTGCTACTGGTATCATGTGCAAGTACAGGGAGAAAAAAGAGGATATAGGAGTTCAATGGGTGGCTGAGGATTGATGCTGAACCAGGAAATATGGACTGCTGTCAGATTGAGGCAAGATTGGGACAACAACGACCTATACACAGGGACAGGTTACATTTGAGCAAGGAGGGAAGAGCATACTCAAACAGGAATGGAGGGCTATATTTCAACAAGATTGGATTTAAACTAGTAAGAGGGGTGGTAAGGGGACTGTTGTTAGAAACAATGTCCGGAAAGAGCATAAGTGCTCACTCCCTAGTTAGAGGTGAAAGCAGTGAGGAGGGGCACAGATAGGGGACCAAAGGGAAGAGGAATGGTAAGGTTGGGAAGGCAATAGGCTGGAAGGTGGTCTCACTGAACTAAGAAGCCTGAGGTACAGAACTGCTGAGTTATAGGCTCTTTTGGTTGTGGAATTGGTGGACATAGCAGCCATTATGGAAACATGGGCCACCCAGTACCAGGATTGGGATATGAGGATCCCAGGGTACAGGCTATTCAGAAAGGATAGGGCCAAGGGGAATGCGGGGGAGGTGATGATCTATGTGAGGGGGGATTAGGTGTGTAAGGGAGGAAGACGAGGAGGGGAGGACAGAAGCTCTGTGCATGCAGTTCCAGGATGCAAGGAATAGGACAGTGAGGATAGAGGTAGTGTACAGGCCACCATCACAGGGTTGTAACCTGGACTGGGAACTGACAGATCAAATTTGAAGGGTAAGCAGGAAGGAAGCATGGTGGCGGAGTTTCAACCTACTGTGGGTGGTTTGGAGCATGCCTGCCACCATGAGTGCAAGACAGAGAATCATATCGCTCATGGAATGTCAAATTTAAGTCAATCAATATGTGCCAAGTCTTTGACAGATAGGCAAGGCTATGTCTACAGCAATGGGGCAACAGCTTCTGGTGCAATACCCACCACCAAGTCACATGCCCATAAGTTCCACCTTCACCCCAGAAATTGTCCCCCCACCATGACCCTGAAGGTAACTTCCCCAACCCTAGAGGTCCACATCCTCCCTCATGTTCCTAGAGGTCTATATCCTCTCCTCCACTCTATGACCCTGGAGGTCAACATCTACCCCGATACCATCATCCCATACACCCTGGCTACAGACTGCCCTAGTCACAAGCCAGTCCTTCCTCCTCCTGAATGATGCTTCTGGTCATCAGTCCTGAAGACCAGAATGCTGACTCAGTGGAACACACTCTATTGGCATCTTCTGGCTTGGCAGACTTTAGATATGGGAAGATGAGTTTATTACTCTAATGGAAGAAGACAAGCAGCACAGCTAAAAAAGCACCAAAGGTTTTGCAAGATCACAGGGTTTGGTTTTGTGTAACTGGTGTATGGTGTGATGGATGTAGAAAGTATGTCAGTAACAACATATTAGTAAAAATGCTCAAAGGTTGTGGAAATGCCAATTTTCAGGTACGACCATTAGGAGATTACAGCAGGATTGCAGTAGCTCAAGATTACATGATACAGATAGCAAGCGGGGCTGTTAACCATGAAGTCATATAACAAGCATGGAGAGTAAGGTAGAGTTTCCTACCCAAGAATTCATCTATGGATAAATAACCTTCATACAAACATACAAACTGCACATGACATGAAGGAGAACAATCCATATATATGTCCAAACAAGAATCTATATTTGGTTTTCCGGTGGTTCAGCAAACTAT
The DNA here is from genome assembly GCA_016271365.2 of Neoceratodus forsteri. Lineage (NCBI taxonomy): Eukaryota > Metazoa > Chordata > Ceratodontiformes > Ceratodontidae > Neoceratodus > Neoceratodus forsteri. The sequence goes on along the minus strand of CM057459.1, from coordinate 834,352,373 downwards.
GGAATGCTTTTAGCCCTTACAACTAACAAACAGCAGGAAGGGGTTATCAGAATGTGGAGTTCTCAGAAAGTCTTACCTCACATTGACTTATCACAGACACACACACACACACACATATATACACACAGGTTTCTTCTGGTCAATTTAGCCTATGTGAAAGAGACATCTCAAGGGTTATACAGTATATAGTGTATGTTCTCCTCATCCTCTCTTTCCCTTGTGATGTAGTGCAGAGGTGATAAAGTCCCATCATGCCCTCTCTCTCCCTCACTCAGATCAGTAGAGATGATGCAGTCCCATCATGCCCCCTCTCTTTCTCCCTCGCTCAAGTCAGAAGGGATCGAGAGGGTGGAAGATGTAATACCCACCCCATCTTGGTTGTTATATTAGTATAGTAGCCCCAGAGGCCTGGATACCTTTGGGCACATTTTCAAATGTTCACAAATTTGCTTGCATAAGCTAAAATTGCAACAGGGATAAGCGCAAAACAGTCTTTCTCTGATAAACATAACTGAATCAGAAAAACCAGGAGAAGGAAAATTTGACTGAATCAGTGGGTGCTACCTAAGGTGTGTAAGTGTGAAACGATTTCTGACATTAAATAGAATCTTGCCACCATGTTTGAAGACTCAGCCAGAGCTGTGCCTGACCATGACAGCCAGAGAGCCCAGAAACTGACCTGCAATCACTTGAAGAAATTGAATAGAGTGAATCTGACACTTCTGATGTAAGAGGATCAGGCTAAAGTCATGAAACTAACACTACAGATACAGTAGAGAAGAAGCATTGACTGATAGCCCCACAACCAAGCAAGGAGAATATTGATGGCAGACACCACAGCTAGAGGGGCAATGTGGGGACAAACAGAAGTTGAAGGTGCTGAAGAGCCAGATGCTGCCCTGAGTGATGAGCCTGAGGTAGACAGTGGAACCGTGGTAAACATACAGATGAAGAGCCAGAGGAGAAAGATGACAGGCATAAAGCAGACAGAGAGGAGAAACATCCACTCCAAAGGAGCCATAGGTAATGAAAGTGTTTTCTTTCACTAATTTAATATCTTAGGATACATTAAAGCTCACTGAAATTACAAATGAGCAGATCATCTGTTAAATTAACTTTTAACAGGTTGGATATAAAATACAGGGACCAATGCCGTTTTCTTTGTTTTATTTACTTTTATTAGAGTACTGAAGTGGAGATGGAACAGCAGACAGATTCAGGGGCGTGAACGATCTTGTCTCAACAAATCTACAATTTGACTGTGTGTGCTGTTGGAAGGAAACAGAAGTAAATGTTAATAAGATAGTTGATTGGGGCAGAATGTTAGAAACATAGATATTAATAGAGTTGGTAACAAAGAGAGAAAAATCTTTGTGATTAGTCAAGGACAGTCATATGAAAGCAAGACTCACCCTCTTGACCTCTCCTGGCCTGAGAAGGGAGAGATAGAGAGGCATGATGGGACTGCATCACCTCTGCTGACCTGAAAGAGGAGAAAGAGTTGATGCAGTCCCATAATGTCTCTCTCTCCCTTGCTCAGGTCAGGAGGTTGAGAGAGTGGGAGATACAAGCCCACCCACATCTGTTTTTATATTAGGCTAGTAGTTAGCTATGTTTTGTAAAACAGAGGTCTGGATATTTTACACTCCTTAGAAGAAAGTTTAGACTTTAACCTCGTTCTTTTTATTGGATGTTTTGAACTTTGAAATGCTTCTTTTAAAGTACAAGTATAGACATGGCACCTTTCGCTCAAAAAAAACAAAACCACCATAAAGTCAACTAATTTGCTGATTTATTTTAAGCTCACAGTGTGTGCCCTTTGCACCTCGGCTACTAATATTCAAGGGGATGTAGGTCATGGTAATCAATGTGCTCATTTTCTACAATTCGTGTTAATGTGACATCATTGAGAATGACATTTTATCCAATCACAATCTTAACAGGTAACAAGTTATAATTTTATGAGAAAGGGATAGAAATCTACATAAATAACCTTGTGTTATTTACACACAGAATTTCTTACATTCACAATTAAATCACTACAATAAAAACATTTGGAAAAAGTACCATCATAGGCTTCAAAACAGGAAGCAAGCCCTGTAAAGCAAAACCCAAAATTCAGATCTCCAACTGGTGGCTGCTTTTAACATTATTAATGGGTTCTCCAAAAATTGGACACACAAAAATAATAATTTAATTTGTATACATTTCTATTACAGCCATTCATTGGGTAACAGAATAACTTTAACTAGCATAGAATACACCCTCAATACAAAGAATGGAGTAGAATATAAAGCTGTACTTTTTACTTAGACTTGCTATATGTATATATATTGCTAGCATGTAATGGATCTGAGCATGTAAACCTCCAGCATTAGCTTGTACAAAAGCATTCTTAGATTTTATATAAACCATTCTTTAAAAAGAAATAATTTTAACAAACATAATAAGAAGGAGAGCACATCAAATTCAAGGTGCATTTTCATATAGATTGGGATCAAAACTGGTTTCTCTTTATAGCTTGGCCTTGTAGAATGAACATAGAAGATCTCTATAACAAAATACAAAGAAAAGAATGTTAAAATGCATCAATATAAAAAATACACATTTCTATATATTCATTAACCCACTTAACCCAACTACAAAATACAATTCACAATCAAGAAACAGTCAGCATGCAAAAGCAAAATGGAATAAGAGAATAGAAAGGGGAGGAGGGGGACCAAAGGATTAAAAACAGAACATTTATGGGGTTAAGAAAGAGTAGAGAAAGAAAGAGTTAAAGAAAGAAAGAGGAAAGTTTAAGAAAGGGAAGAAAGGAAAACATGGGAGGAAGAGGGAGAAGGGGAAGGAAAAGGAAGGAGAGAGAAAGAAAGAGTTAAAAAACAGGAATATTTGAAAGGAAGACAAGAAGGAAGGGGTGGGGGAAGGAAAGGGGAAGGAGAAGAAAATTTGCAAAAGTATCCAAATGAGTGACAATATCTCTTACAGATCTCTATAAGCATAGGTAACAATCGAGGATTCTCTGCAGTTTTTTCTTTTAATACTTCAAGAAGGCTTCAGGTCCCATCAGTCATTCAGGTCATTTGGCCTTACTGTGTCTGTTTTAAAGATCCAAAGCCTCTCTTTTCACTAAGGTATTCTGTCTGTCACCTCCTCTAACTGGGCTATACACATTTCTAAACCCATGAACTTAAGGCTCTGAGGATCACAATCATGTTTTTCTGCAAAATGTCTACTCACAGGTTTGTCCATCTCCTTATTAATAATGGAACAAACATGCTCTTATATACGTTCCTTCATCATTCTTATTCTTTTTATGTAATAAAGTTTGCAATCACACCATAAAGTGTACACTACAAATGTGGAGGTGCATTTCATAAAATCATTGATCTAACACTAGTTCCATTGGCATGACAAAAATCTCTACCTATCTGCATATATTTACACATATTGCATCCCACATTTGTGTAGCCCAGAAGGTTTAACTGGTAACCAACTCTGCCCGTCCTGTGATTTTGGTAGAACTGACTCCTGACTAAATTGTCCTACAGACTAGCCATTTTTCTAAATTATATTCTGGGATTCTCTGCAATCACTTGCCATAATGTTCCTTCACTACTTAAAATACCCCAATTTTGCCATATAATATTACCCACACGTCTGCCAAAGCATTATATTCTGTGAAAAATAAAGTTATTTTCTCCTTCTCTCTTGTGAACATTCTCCTTCCATTCAAGTAATGATGTATGTGTGAAATTTTGGACCCTATTAAGAGCTTCTGTGAGAATTTACTCCCATAGCCTTTCTCTCTAAACCTAACAATCAGTCCACTGCTTCTCTGAAAAATCTAATTCTGTAGTACAGTTTCTTCTAATTCTTAACAATTGGCTATAGAGAATGGATTCTTTTAACTTTTAGGGTGTGAACTACTGTGCCTCAACATACAGTTCGTTGCAGTTGTTTTCCTAAATACCTGTGTACTTACTATTCCTATAGCTGCATCACTCATGCATGTTATGTCTAGAAAATCAATTTGACTACTATCCATTCTTGATGTGAATCTTTAATTTAAATCATTGCAATTAAGCCAGTCTAGGAACTCCTGAGCTCTATCAGAGCTCCCTTCCATACACATATGCAATCATCAATAAATCTCCCCATTTAATCATATTTTCAAAATAGGGATTTTCTGCGGATTATTGAGATATTTTAATTCTCAGCTAACCATGAATAAATTGGCATATGTAGGAGCCATTGATGCAACCATGGCTGTCCCACATATCTGCATAAAATACACATTACTGAATTTGAAGTACCCATGGCTAAGTACAAAATCAAGGGTTTCTGCAACAAAATCTACGGAGCACCAGTCTCTTCACAATCCTGTTCTAAAAAAACCTGGCTGCTCTAATCCCATCCATATGCCTAACTGAAGTGTAAAGGGACTCAATGTCACTATTATCCACATGAAATCAGGTTCTCAGGTTAACCCATAAAATTTCTTTATCTCCTGAATCTTTCAAGTATGAATGTCATTTAAGCATACTATATTGCAAAACAGATCTATAAACTCACAAAGATGTTCTGCTACTTATCCTACTGCTGAGACAATTGGTTTCCTGCTGGATCCAGCATGTTTTGTGTATTTTAGGCAGGCAATATAATGTAGGCAAAATAGGATGTTCTCAATACAGATATTTAAATTCCTCATTACTTACACTGCCATTTCATCGCTTTTCTAGTAACATATACAGATCTTTTTTATACAGTATTCATAAGTAGGATTACTTTTCAATTTCTTGTAATTATTAACATGAAATACTACTTTCTCCACCATCACTCTGTAGTTTATGGCATCCATTATTACAATATTGCCTCCCGTGTCTGCTTTTTAATTACCAGCTCTTTATTCAGTGATAATTCTTTGATAGCTAGTTGTTCCTGGTAGCTCAATTACTTTTACTTTTTTATCTTTAGTGCTTGAAAGAAGTGCCTTTACCTTATATAGAACCACATTTTCAAAGGCTGAAATATTTCCATTTATGACACTGGGACAGAAATCTGAACTGCTAGTAAATAAGGTCTCTCTCATTCTTTTCAAATCCATAGCATTTTTGTTAACAAGTGATATTCTCAGCATCTGATTCTTCTGACTGATAGTTAGCCCCAGTTGATGTCCCATCCTCTAGTATCATCAAGCTCCATTGTTGCTTCAAGTAAATAACAAATCTTCATAAACGGCACTCATTTGCACATTTTCCTCCAGCCCATGTTAGTCACCTCTCTTCTTGTTTCTTCAAAGCAAAGTAATATTTTAATCTTAATTTTCTGAACAACTTGAAAATATCAACAAACACCATGAAGCAATTAACTGCTGGTGTTGGCACAAAGTTCAGTCCCTTCTTTAGCAGAGAAACCTGAGGCTGTGTAATTAAATGCTTACTCAGATTTACTACTTGTGGACTGGATTCCTCATAGTTCTGAGGGTTCTATTTTTACTTGTTCCTTCTTCCCCTTGATTCCCTTTTCTGGTGTATCTTCTTTTCTCCTAGTCACCCTGGTTCCATCTCTAAAAAGGCTTAGAATGTTTCATTAAATTTATAGATATTGATTTACCAGCCTTTGCTCCTTCCTCATGCTTTCTTGCCTTTTTATTTCTATTTTCTTCCTTGTTCTGATTCCTACTTTTATTCCTTGCTCTCCCTCTATTCAAAGATCTCCCAGCTGGACCCTTTTGCAAAACATAGGAGTTCCTAATTGATGGTCCCTTTGTAATTTCTCTTGCTTATGTTCTATCACTTCTTTCTCATGCTTGCATACTTAATTTTCAGAGACTTATCCAATTGTACAAAGTCAAATGATTTTTAAAGCTAGCTACCCCTCGCTTGCTTTTTAAATTTTGTCTACCAGATTTTGATAGTCCTCTGTATCCTTCTCTATAACCAAATTGGTATAAGCAAGGGTAATTTCTGATATTTTAGCCAAGCTTCTTTTCTCTTAAAATTCTCCAGTCCATACACTGGTGTTTTTAACACTCACAAGTCTCTAGGAGCTTGTTCTTTCTCTGCATATGTCTCTAGTAGCGCTATATAATAGCTGATATTAATTTCTTTAAAAAGTAGTCTTTCTAATTAAATAAATGATTTTTAATTGTACCTTCTGCATGGCTGGTTTTACTGCTTCTCCAGTAATTGTTTCTCCTTTAGGTTCGCTTTCAGCTGTTGTTTCCTAGTTAGAAGTGACAAAATCCTTCAAACTGAAATTGCTGCCTCTGCCTGTTTCCTTCATTTCTATTGGCACATCTTCCAACATAACTGCAGGTAACTTAATCATGGTGACTTTATCCACAGATTCTGGGAAAATAATTCTACCTCTTAGTGCTCTTTTTAAAAAATGTACTCATGGCTTCACAAACTCTTGTAACCTCTGTCGCTTTCTCTCACACAGCCTTAAGATCAAGCAGAAATGAACCTCACAGCCTGCACTAAGATATAGCTTAATCAGTGGATGGTTTGATACACCTGAGCACAAGCAATGTGCCTCGATGCTCGCAGGAACAGATAAGGCATGAACATGGAAAATAAAAGCAACCGTTCTGTGCATAGTGCATGGTGGTTACGCTTGCAAAAATAGAAGCCAGCCAAATATGAGAACAAGTATAGATATTGCAGCACTCACTCAAAAAAAACACCATAAAGTCAACTAATTTGATGATTTATTTTAAGCTCACAGTGCGAGCACCTAGCACCTCCACTACTAGCCTTCAAGGGGCATAAGTCATGGTAATCAATGTGCTCATTTTATACAATTCATAATAATGTGACATCATTGAGAATGACATGCTCTCCAATCACAATCTTAACAGGTAACAAGTTACAATTTTATGAGAAAAGAGATAGGAATCTACATAAATAACGTGTTTTCACACAGAATTTTCTTATATTTACAATTAAATCACTACTATAATTTTTTTTAAAAGGACCATCTTAGGCTTCAAAACAGGAGGAAAGCCCTGTAAAGCAAACCCAAAATTCAGACCTCCAACTGGTGTCTGCCTTTAACATTATTAATGGTTCTCCAAAAATGGGACACACCAAAATAATAATTTAATGTTTATGCATTTCGCTACAGCCATTCATTGGTATCAGAATAACTTTAACTAGCATACAATATGCCTCAATACAAAGAATGGAGTAGATATAAATCTGTACTTTTACTTAGACTTGCTATATATATATTTTGCTAGCACATGTGGATCTCAGCATGTAAACCTCCAGCATTAGCTTGTACAAAAAGCATTCTTAAATTTTATATAAAAAGGGTGGCACAGGGAGGAGGAAGGGGAAGGAGAAGAAGAAGAAAGAGTTAAAAAGAAGGAGGAAGATCTGAGAAAGGGAAGAAAAGAAGGAAGGGGTAGGGAAGGAAATGAAGAATGCAAGCATGACAAAGAAGTGATTGAACGTAAGCAGGAGAAATTACAAATGGACACCAGAGTCTATGAATTAGGAACACCCTATGTTTTGCAAACTGGTCCAGCTGGGAGATCTTTGAGTAGAGGAGAGCAAGGAATAAAAGTAGGAATTGGAACAAGGAAGAACATAGAAATAAAAGAGGCAAGAGAGCATGAGGAAGGAGCAAGTGCTGGTAAATCAGTATCTATAGATTTAACAAAAGTTCTAAGCCTTTTTAGAGAAAGAACCAGGGAGACTATGAGAAAAGAAGGTGCCAGAAGAGGGAATAGGGGGAAGAAGGAACAAGCAAAAGAGAACCCTCAGATCTATGAGGAATACAGCCTACAAGTAATAAATCTAAGTAAGCATTTAATTACAAAGCCTCAGGTTCCTCTGCTGTAGAAGGACTGAACTTTGTCCCAACACCAGCAGTTAATTGCTTCATGGTGTTTGTTGATATTTTCAGGTTGTTCCAAAAATAAGATTAAAATATTACTTTGCTTGAAGAAACAAGAAGAGAGTGTGTCTAACATGAGGCTGGAGGAAAATGTGCAAATGAGTGCTGTTTATGAAGATTTGGATTATTTACTTGAAGCAGCTATGGAGCTTGATGAAACTAGAGGATGGGACATCAACTGGGGCTAATAATATGTCAGAAGAATCAGATGCTGAGAACAGCACTTTGTTAATAAAAATGCTATGGATTTGAAATGAATGAGAGAGACTTTATTTAAGAACAGTTCAGATTTCTGTCCCATTGTCATAAATGGAAATATTTCAGCCTTTGAAAATGTGGTTCTATATAAGGTAAAGGAGCTTCTTTCAAGCACTAAAGGTAAACAATTTAAAAGTAATTTGAGCTTCCAGGAACAGCTAGCTATCAAAGAACTGTCGCTGAATAAAGAGCTGGTAGTTAAAAAAGCAGACAAGGGATGCAATATTGTAATAATGGATGCCATAAACTACAGAGTGATGGTAGAGAAACTAGCATTTGATGTTAATAATTACAAGAAATTGAAAAGTAATCCTACTTATGAATATAAAAAGAGCTGTATATGTTACTAGAAAAAGCGGTAAGAAATGGCAGTATAAGTAATGAGGAATTTATGTATCTGCATTGTGAACATCCTATTTTGCCTACATTATATTGCCTGTCTAAAATACACAAAAACATGTTGGATCCACCAGGAGACCAATTGTCTCAGCAGTAGGATCAGTGACAGAACATCTTTGTGAGTTTATAGATCTGTTTTTGCAATACAGTATGCTTAAATTACCTTCATACTTGAAAGATTCAGGAGACACCATTAAGAAATTTTATGGGTTAACCTGGGAACCTGATTTCATGTGGACGTTGAGTCCTTTATACTTCAATTAGGCATGTGGATGGGATTAGAGCTGACAGTTTTTTAGAGCAGTATTGTGAAGAGACTGGTGCTCTGTAGATTTTGTTGCAGAAACCCTTGATTTTGTACTTAGCCATGGGTACTTTGAATTCAATAATGAGTATTTTTGCAGATATGTGGGACAGCCATGGGTGCATCCATTTCTCCTGCATATACTAATTTATTCACGGGTAGCTTGAAATTAAAATATCTCAATAATCAGCAGAAAAATCCTATTTTGAAAATATGATTAAATCGGGAGATTTATTGATGATTGCATATGTGTATGGAAGGGAGGTTCTGATAGAGCTCAGGAGTTTCTAGAATGGCTTAATTGCAATGATTTAAATTTAAGGTTCACATCAAGAATGGATCATAGTCAAATTGATTTTCTAGATATAACATTCATGGGTGATGCAACTATAGAAATAATAAGTACAAAGGGTTTAGGAAAACAATTGCAACAAACTCCATGTTGAGGCACAGTAGTTCACTCCCTAAAAGTTAAAAGAATCCATTCCTATAGCCAATTCTTAAGAATTAGAAGAAATTGTACTAGGAATTAGATTTTTTCAAACAAGCAGAGGAACTGATGGTTAGGTTCAGAGAGAGAGAGAGAGGTTATGGGGAGAAAATTCTCAGAGATGCTCTTAATAGGGTCCAAAATTTCACACATACATCATTACTTGAGCGGAAGGAGAATAGTTCACTAAGGGCGAAGAGAGAAGAAATTACATTTTCCACAGAATATGATGTTTTTGCAGGATGTGTGGGTAATATTACATAGAGCAATTGAGGATTTTAAAAGTGAAGGAACATTAGGAAAGTGATTGCAGAGAATACCAGAATAACATTTAGAAAAATGGCAAGTCTGCAGGACAATTTAGTCAGGATTCAGTTCTACCTAAAATCACAGGACAGGCAGAGTTGATTACCAGTTAAACCTTCTGGGCTACACAAATGTGGAAGATGCAATATATGTAAATATATGCAGACAGGTAGTGATTTGGTCATGTCCAATGGAACAAGTGTTAAGATCAACAATTTTGTGACATGCACTTCCACCTTTGTAGTGTACACATTATGGTGTGATTGTAAACTTTATGACATAGGAAAGACAGTAAGACTTATGAAGGAATGTATACAAGAGCACATTCATTCCATTATTAATAGGGAGATGGACAAACCTGTGAGTAGACATTTTGCAGAAAAACATGATTCTGTTTCTCGAGCCTTAAATTCATGGGTTTAGAATGTGTGTATAGTCCAGTTAGAGGAGGTGACAGACAGAATATCTTCATTAAATGAGAGAGCTTTGGGATTTTAAAGCAGACACAGTGAGGCCAAATGGCCTGAATGAGAGATGGGACCTGAAGCCCTTCTTGAAGTATAAAAAAAAAGCTGCTGAGAATCCTGATTGTTACCTATGCTTATAGAGATATGTAAGAGATAGTGTCACTCATTTGGATACTTTTTGCAAATGTTCTCTTCTCCTTCCCTTTCCTTCCCTCCCTACCCTTCCTTCTTTTCTTCCTTTCTCAAATCTTCCTTTCTTTTTAACTCTTTCTTTTTCTTCTCCTTCCCTTTCCTTCTGCCTCTCCTCTTCTCCCCCTTTTCCTGTCTTCCTTTTTAAACTTTCCTCTTTCTTTCTTTAACTCTTTCTTTTCTCTCTTCTTTCTTAAAAATCCCCCTTAATTTTCTTTTCTTAATCCTTGGTTCCCCCTCCCACCTTTTTATTCTCTTATTCCATTTTGTTTTCCATGCAGTCCGTTTCTTGATTGTGAATTGTATTTTGTAGTTGGGTTAAGTGGCTTAATGAATATATCGAAATGTATATTTTGTCAATATTGATGCATTTTAATATTATTTTCTTTGTACTTTGTTATAGAGATCTTCTATGTTCATTCTACAAGGCCAAGCGTAAAAGAAACCAGTTTTCATTCCCAATCTATATGAAAATGCACCTTGGATTTGATGTTCCTCCTTCTTATTATGTTTTTTTTATTATTTCTTTTTTAAGAACGGTTCATATAAAATTTAAAATGCTTTTGTACAAGCTAATGCTGGAGGTTTACATGCTGACTTCCATTACATGCTAGCAAAAGATGTGTATAGCAAGTCTAAGTAAAAGCACTTCTTTATATTCTCCATTCTTTGTATTGGAGGGAGTATTCTCGCTAGTTAAAGTTATTTTGATATCCGACAATTGGCTGTAATAGAAATGTATAAAAATTCAATTATTATTTTGGTGTGTCCCATTTTTTGGAGAACCCAATAATAATGTTAAAAGCAACCATCAGTTGAAGATCAATATTTTGGGGTTTGCTTTGCAGGGCTTGCTTCCTGTTTTGAAGCCTAAGATGGTCCTTTTTCAAAATGTTTTGTATAGTAGTGATTTATTTGTGAATGTAAGAAAATTCTGTGTAAAAATAACACAAGGTTATTTATGTAGATTTCTATCTCTTTTCTCATAAAATTGTAACTTGTTACCTGTTAAGATTGTGATTGGATAAAATGTCATTCTCAATGATGTCATTATTACGAATTGTTTAAAATGAGCACATTGATTACGATCACCTACATCCCCTTGACAGCTAGTAGCGAGGTGCTAGGGGCATGCACTGTGAGCTTAAAATAAATCAGAATTAGTTGACTTTATGGTGGTTTTGGTTTTTTGAATGAGCGCTGTAATATCCATACTTGTTCTCATATTTGGCTGACTGCTATTTTTAAAGTGATCTACCATGGACTGAACTAAGGATAGTTACTTTTTATCTTCTTTTAAAGTAGTTGGGAGGACTGATCAGAAGCAAATTGCCCCCACATTTCTCTTTCTTCCTTTCTTGACTAAACAGACCCAATCCACCTTGAGGTGGAGGGTCACTGTGACGTTTTTGAATGACAGCACTAGTCACATGATCTATAACATTTTAGTAACATTTTTGCAGCGGTCTGTATATACAGTTTGGGGACATCAAATCTCCTTCTTAAAAGGATACAACTTTTCTAAATAAACTACAAAATATCCCAATGATACCAGAACCATACATAACAGTACCCCATGAAAGCCTGGGAGACCATATCCAGCCTTCACTTTGTAATAGCTTCTGCACAGTGCTGGTTTCCCATATTGTCTGATAACTACCATCCTTTGTTAAATTTTAAAGCAGTCTCTGGAGATGAAAATGCAACTTCATGATTACAGTTCCATACTGAAATGGTACTAGTTCACTTTGGTAATTCTTTATTTCAATACTGACTGCTTTGATGTGATGTTTTTTTCTCATTCAATATGCTTTATTAAATTTTTAGTACAGTACATGTGCAAATATTCCAGTACACTTGAGGCGATGATGCCAAATAAGTACAACATTCTATGAAACAAGGTCTCCTTCTTCTGAATATAAGTAATGTACAATCTATAATATTCTTAATGCCTTCCCACCTTCCCTTGCCAAAATTAAGGGTAAAACTTAGATACAAGTATTATAATCTAAGTCAAGTATAGGACTGATTACGGTTCCATGCATGAAGAAGGGCTTCTAGTGGTCCCCACTTATCAAGATACATTTGGTTCTTATTAGCCATCATGGCAATATGTTTTCTAATTGTAAGGCGGTAAAGCCTCTTTGTGCCTTTCTAATAAAGATAGAGGTACTTCATCCTTCAATGCCTCATAATAACAAGTTTAGCTACCATGAAATAAGAGCCATGTAATATTTCCTGCATTTAATAGTTCCTGATGGGAATATGTTAAGAAGGCAAATCTCTGAAGTAAATAGTGCTTCTAATCCCAATGATGGATTCAATAATTTTTTAACCTTAAGCCAAAAATGTTCACCTTTGGACAAGACCATAGCATGTGATAAAGGGCTCAGGGAACCTGCACAGCGATAGCATTGTGGGGATAAAGCTTTCTAATTTTGAAAAGTATTTCCAGGGTAAAATACAGATTGTGCAGAATATAGAATTGTATTGTGAAGCCTATCCTGTTTATTATATATATATATTGATTGCACCATATAGAGTGCCATATGGTGGTTTTATCTTTGGGAGAGCTTATTAACTCAATAATAACAAATATAATTTGTTAAATTATAGTCCAGGGTTTGCAGCTCTTTATACACTCTGGATATAGGATGTGGTTGGTTTGCTATCATTAGAAGGGCGACATTTCCTTGGTCACAGGCACAATATGAGATGTTCTATCGAGGAATGAAGTGACAGCATGCTTTAACTGCCAATATTTAAAAATATTTTTATCTGGAATATTAAAAGAGTGAAACATTTGTAGTAAAGAGAGCATTTTACTCTCATGAATGACATCCTGAAGTTTAGGTTTATTAAGGGGTCCAAAAGGAGGGTAGGATGGGAGTTTCCCAATATAAAGCATGGGTTTCCTATCAATGGTTGTTCCAGGAATTTGTACCACTCAATATTTAAATGCTTTTGTAGCTGATGTAAAGCCCTGATAGACCATCCAATGGGGTATTTCTTAATACTTTCAGTACACATTGAGGTAAGGAATGGAGTAAGGCAGGTAATGTACTGGAAGATTGCCTTGCTAGATTTGTTTCTATATCTAGCCACAGAGGCTGAGGGATTGCCTGGTTTTCTTTGGTCAGGTGTCAGTGACCTGTGGACCAGTTTACTAATATGAATTGCACTATAGTACATAAAAAGAGGGGATAGCAATTCATCCTTGTAATTTTGGGCAGTAAGTATAAAGTAAGCTTGCCGTACTCCTTTTCTTTTCCATAGTTAACTATTAATTATTGTTTGCAATTGTGTAAACCACTTCTTAGGGAAAAAGGCCCAGCATTCCCATGGGGTAAAGAATGTAAGGTAACACATTAATTTTATTGTGGCTGTTCATCCCATAAAGAGATTGGTAGAGTGCCCCATCTGGCTAAATCTGTTTTAAGGGTAGTAAGAAAGGTGGTAAAATGTTCTCTCATTATGGAGGGAATACTTTATAGACTTTAATGCATAAATAAGTCAAAATCTCAGTTCCATATTAGTTTGCATCCTTCAACATCTGAAGGTAAAGCTTTCCCATTCAATGGGGAAACTTTAGTTTTAGTCAGATTAAGTTTATAGTAGGAGACTTTGAAGAAGAGATCAAATTCCTAGGTAAGGCTAGCACACCACAAACTGGGTTTTCAGATGCAATAATAAGTCATCTGCATAGGCAGATATGAGGTGCCTACTATTTTCTGCTTTTATGCCCAGAAGGTATGTTGAAACTATCAATTTTCTGATAAAAGGCTCCAGATATAAATTAAAAGGAGGGGATAATGGCAACCTTGTCTGGTACCGCATTGTAATGCAATTGGATCGGAAAGTATACCGTTACCCTATACTGCAGTAGGTGAACAGTAAAGAAGTTGTGTCCACTTAATGAAATTTTTGGGAAGCCCATCTTGCCCAGTATGGCAAATAAAAAGTCCTAGGAACTTGGTCAAACTCCTTTTGGCGTCGAGTGAGATCAGTACAACAGGGATATCTGAACGACTGGACAAGGAAAGTAGGTGCAGTAGAAGGCGCATATGGTCACTGGAGGACCTACCTACCATGAAGCCAACTTGTTCTGGCCCAATTAAATTTCTCATGATAGATCACAACCTATTTGCAGAATTTTGCTAAAATTTTAATATCAGTATTCAATAGTGATATGGGGTGGTAATTTTCTGGATAATAGGGTCTTTATCAGGCTTGAGGATAAGGATAATACTTGCTTCAAGGAATCTGTTTTAAAGAAACCATTGTTAAACCAATGGTTAAATACTTTGGTTAATAAAAGGATAAATTCTGAGGGGCAGGATTTGTATAAGTTATTAGTTAAGCCATCCAGTCCAGGCAATTTGTCCTGAGGGAGTTGTTGTGTGGCTTGCTCTACTTCCTGCTCAGTAACTGGATTACCAAGAGTTATTGTCATATCTTGGGACAGAGAGGGAGGACCACTAAGTCTAAGTATTTAGTTATTTCTGTCTGTACCATTATCTCACTAGTGGGAATATTATAGAATTTTTGGAAATATTCTTTAAAGATCGTGGCAATTGTTTTAGGTCTGTAGTAATTGAGTTATCCTCTCTGATCTCAGTCCCATTACTTGATGGGTTGCTTCAGCTTGTTTAATCTGGATGGCAAGAAGTTTCCTGGTCACTTGCCCGATTCTAGGTACTTAAGTTTAATCCTTTTAATGCTAATTTGGCCTTCTGGAACATTAAATCAAAAATTTTGTCTGGATGGTATGCAACTTAGCTCAATCTGCTTCTGCTGAGTTATTTTAATATTCTTCTCCATACTCTTTATAGAACATAATATCTCCCCACTTTGCTATTGGATTGCTGGATCTAAGAGACACTAGGCATATGCATTCGCCCTGTAGAGCATTTCAAGGCAGCCCATACCACATCCACTTTAGTAACAGAGTCCCTGTTAGTTTCAGAAATTGGTAATAAATTCCTTAATATGAGGTAGAATGGCCGGATTTTTAAGTAATTCATTATTTAGTCACCATAGGATGTCTCTTTGTATGATAGGGCCTTGAAGAAAAGTGAGAGTAACTTGGGAATGATTAGAGATGACTCTCACTTTTATTTCCGCTAGCCAGCACCCAAGGCAGAGAAAAGGAGCTTATTAAAAATAATCAATTCTGGAGTAAGTTCGGTGGGGAGATGAGAAAAAGTATAGGCTCTGCAGTTGGATTTAGTATTCTTCATATGTCTACTAGGCCTGCACCAGACATGAGATCTGACAGGGCTGTTTGGGCTGGAGAGGGCCTACTCTTCTACTATCTGATCCGTCAAGATGTATATGTAGCGTCAAGTTCCAGTCCCTCCCAAAATATAAATCTTGAGTTTGGTGAAGTCACTAAGTTCAGAAGGTGGGTAAAGAAGGAAGAATCAACATTAGGCCATAAATAAAGCCCAGTAGAATTGCTTGGGCGGTAACATTCCATGTACTAGTAAGTAATGACCATTGACATCCCATACCTCTTGTATTAACTTAAAAGTAACCTGTCTAGAAATAAGTATGGCCACCCCACCCCTTGTTAGTGGAGACTCCTGATCCATAGGCTTATCCAATCAGGTCCTACATAAAAGAGAGGTATCCTTTCTTCTAAGATGGGTTTCCTGTAAGCAAACCATCCCAGCATTAAGATGATGTAGATGCTTTAAGACCATTTGGCATTTACATCTGTCTTTGACAATCCTAACTTTCCATGTTACAATATTATATGTCCCACATTGCTTAAGAGTTGACTTGACAGCAATCTGTGTTCAAAATGTTCCATTTTATTTTGCCCTTCGATTTTGTTATTGTGGGGTCCATCCCTGGAAAAAGGATTTGGCACTCCAACCACCCTCCTCAAGATAGATCAAAACAAAACTGTCCCATTTTAAATCTATTTAGCTAACTGTTTCTATCCACATTATAAACTGTATTACCCCAGTTCTACAAAACTGTACTGGCTTAATAATCCAGCCAGGTGATGTCTCAATGCAAGCCCATGAGGTAGTTCACCCCTCACGTCTCCATCAATATATGTTGTGGAACAAACCACTAACGCTATAGTTTCAATAAAGTAGCTTCGAAAATGAGAAAGCAGGGTATCATATAATCATTCCTCTATAGCTTATTGGCACTAAACAATGCTTATACATAATGTACAGGGTGATATAATGTTCTTTTCATATATACCAAAAGTCACATCAGTCCTGAAGCACAAAGAAAAAGGAAAACACAACGAGGAAAGAAAAGGGTAAAAGTTGTACTAAAGCCATGACCTGAGATAAACCAGCCACATTTCAGAACTTAGATTTAGAGTTATTTTAGGCTTGGAGTCACACGTCCATTATATTCACAGAAGTGCGCTGGTGGTTCAAACACATACAAAGAGTCTATATCTGGGGAAAATGTAAAGAAAGTTTGTTACTCAGCCATTGAAGTGATTTCTGAATCCACCGGGATCCTTCTCAGGCAATATTCCAGAGTCAGAGCTCTGCCTAAGCTGTGTCGAGACAATTGAGGTACCATCAGGAAAGACACTAAAAGGCAAACCAGTCAGCATATTTCACCTGAGGGTATGCTGCAAGAGATCTAGATCGAACAGTATCTGTAAGCTCTCAATAGAGCACCATTGATGACCTGTTAGAGATTAGTACAACTGTGACCCATTATCATAGGCAAAGCAATCATTCACAACAAAGTAACTACTGCCACTGTACCCATCATCAGGTCAGGTAGGAGTTTCTTAAGATCCAGGTGTGCATGTTCCTGCATATAAAAGGAGAGCCACCGTTCTTTAAATTTCACTTCCAGAATAGCTGGGTATCAAACTCGAACTGTCTATCTGCAGCTATTAATTTAGACACAAGTGGGTGTAGTCCTTGCCTTTTGATTCTGACTGATTGCAGGAGGTCTTGAGCAATACAGATTTTTCTGTCCTCCCATTGAACTTCCTGAAGTGATTTAACTTAGCTAAGATGTGTTGTTTGTCCAAGAAGTTAAGTAACTTGAAAATAAAGGGTCTAGATGGTGCATTCGAAGTGGTAGTGGGCAAAGCTGTATGTGCCCTTTCAATGATATAAGCTACCCCATTCGGGGATGGGCCCATGATTTTTTCACATAATTTCTGGAGGAAAACAATAGGGGAGCTGCCTTCTTCCTTTTCAGGGATCCCGATGACTAGTAGATTGTTTCTGTGGCTTCTACCCTCGAGAGATTCCATTTTTCCTCCAGTTTTTAAGCCTGCAAGCTGTTTTGGTGACGTCTAAATCAACTTTATCTTGTTTCTTTTCAATGGAGATTAATCGAGTTTCAGAATTAGACACTGTCATTGCCAGCGATTCCATAGTAATGCGTTGGTGAAGTTCTTCGGAGATATCAACCCTGGAGTTCTGCATCGACTGAATAATTTCCAGAACCTTTCCTCAATAAGAGCCATGGACCCAGTTGTAGCTTTACCAGTAGGATCTGGTTGCTGTTTAGGCCATTTTGCATTCTCCTCCTTTTCAGGCATACATGAGGCGGAGTGCCCATGATGGAAACTCGCATATATACATCCATTTTAGAGTATTTCTTTGATGTCTAGGTCTTAGCAGTGATTTAATCTTGCAATCCTCTGTGGAATTTGATTGCAGTTTAGTGGTTTATTTTTGGTTAATCAGTTGTAGGGACGGGAGTAGAGGGAGAGAGCTGCAGGTCGCTAGGCTGCCATCACGTGACCCTTGATGTGATGTTAACAGATGGTCTGGTAGTGGGGTTTATCATAGGTAATGGTCACAATCTAAGTGTCCTGACCCCTCACAGGTACACATCTCAGCAGAGGTACATAACTATCACCCACCATTTCATGTGTGATAATATCTGTATAGATAAAAGCATAATAAAAAAATAATATCTGTGTGGTTTCTTGTCATACTCTTTTCTATGTCCACATCAAGCCTTGTAATATCAATATATGCTTTAATTACCCTATCATTCACAGGGTGCATTTAATGTCACTGGCAACAGGTAATTTCTTTGCTATGGGCTGTTGTTCCAAAACCACATGCAGTTCATTTTTAGAAATATACTTTTATTGATCTGATTAATGTTTGCAGTGAATGCTAATATCTTTTGGGATTTCACACTTTCTCCTTGAGCATCTATGGCCTTACAATCATGCCTGCATTATTGAAGGAACATAGGTTAGAGAACATGTTTTTATGAGCAGGCACATTTTCCACGTATGGGAGTATTGAATTTCCACAAGCCCACTTCCCAGTTACCTTTCAGTTCAAGTGGTATTGCCAGTGTTACAGTAAAATAAGATATGTTAGTAGGAAAAACATATTGTAAGGTGTTGCTGTACAAGGTGATGTAAAACCCATTTTAAAGCATTCTGTATGTTATCTTTCAATGTCCTGCACACGTGCAGCCTCAGACCAACTATTAAATTTATCAGGCCACCCCTGCCACTTTAACAGGTACAAGGTTTTTCTTCCACATTTTTTTCTCTGCAATGATTTTCTGTACCCAATGCACTTTGTCCTCATCTGGTTCAATATTTTGCAGCTCTTCTGCATAAAAGTGCCTTTGATTTCTTCACCTTGGTAGTCTTTAAACTTATGTCAGTCTTGGTGTTTTTAAGACCTCTGTCAAATATCTCATTTGTGAATGTCTGTTCAAATCCCATTTCAAAAACCTTTTCAGCTTAGATATTCTCACGTAATCACCTTTCTGAGGACTACCCTGTTGCTTTTGCCAAGAACAGCATCACCATAGATGGTCTCCATATTGACAGAGGATTGGAAGGATTAACATCCACTGGTCTGTGTTTAATGCGTCTTTGATAAGTATGATTATAGCTTTGCACCAAGTCAGACAATACATTTATATATATATATATATATATATAAATTTTTAACTTGCCCGGCTCCCACGGCTTCAAAGGAGGCCTCGTAACTCCTCCTACTCCGTCCAACAGGGCATCCTTCTAGGCAGTTCCTGCCCTGGCTTCATCTTTGCTTGGGGCCAGGGGTGTATGGATTTTCCCCTTTTCTCCTTCACCCTTGAGGATGCTGGTGCAGAGGACATACGTCCAGGCAGACAATGTGTGGATGCATGCTGTTGCCAAGCTCCACAGCATCCTTCCTTCCCTGGCTCTGAAGAGTCACCATTGCCCCAAAAGCCCAGCTTCCACCAGACCCAGGAGCATCGGTGCTCAGGGCACCCTGGTAACCCACCCCAGTAGGAGGAGGAGAGCATCTGTTAAGACACTCAATCCTCCATCCCTCCGCCAACCCCAACAACACAAGTCTGTTCCTGAACTCGTGTGACCGGCTTAGTGCGAGGTGTGGCATCCAGTACCTCAACCCTCAGTGCCACTGGACCAGCCATACATTAATATATTTAAAAGTGTGTAAGGCTGCACAATAACACCCCATCCATGTCTTTAAAGTTTTGTTAAATCTTTCTGCAATGCTAGCCTTAAATTCATTATTTGTCATAAAATGGTGTATTTTGTTTTGTTTTATTAATGTTTTCAAGGAGAGCATTTAAAATTTCTTTACCCTAATCAATCTGCAACTTCTCAGGTGTGTGTCCACTTTTAACAGCACAGTAAAACCCTGTTTATCTGAAACCCAGTAATCCGAAAACCTCAGTTATCTGAAATTGAGTCTTGTGCCCACATGCAACACATCCTTCCATTACAACTAATCCATAGTTAAAGTGTTATAGTTTGAGTACCCTTAATTTTCTTTTTTCTGATTGTTTACACCTCGTTCACATATAACTAATCCCCATATTTGCTGTTCTCACCTACCAAGAGCTTAGTATAGTACTAATCCCCCTTTCCTGCAGGAACCGGAAGCAAGTGGCAAAGTGTTGCTCAGTGGTTTCATTTAAAAAAAAAAAGAATGTCTCTATGAGTGAGCTAAACAGAAATCAGCACTTGCCAGCTAAACTCTTGAATGAGCAAACTTACAGAGGCTTCATTGGCAAAATAGTGACTATTTATTCATCTGTTAACATCAAAGTGTGCAGTGTAAATTCCATGATAAAACACAGATGAAAACACCATGCCTCTGTAAATTTGCTGTTGTTTAGCTAGTAAGTGCTGGATTCTCTAAAACTGTGTGTCTATGTAGAACAGTTTGGATTTGAGTCTGTGATGGATGAGATGGGGGGCTCAGGATAAAAAAAAGAAAAAAAAAGAAGCGTCTCTATGAACTTGTCTGTACGAATGAGTCTGTGGCGCTGCTTGTAAGTAAAGCTTCAGTGATAGATGGGACAGGGAGTTCATAGATAAAAAAAAATTGTTGTGCTTGTCTCTTCATGAACATGTCTGTGGCACTTCCAGCACAGCACTACTGATGAAAGGTGTTTGTCCCACAGGCTGCTGACTCACCGCTACAGTCTTCCAAGTCAGTCATGGTCAGCTGCAGTGTTAAGTATAGGAACCTCATTTATCTGAAACCCCATTTGTATGAATGCTTTTATGTCCCCAAGACATTTGGATAAATGTGGTTTTATTGTAATTTTAAAGACTTCTGTCATTGCCTTGCCTGATTTGTCTTTTAAAACCACTACCCAGGCATGCTTGGATAGCACATCGATACATGTCTATACTGTATGTATTTAAGCCTTTATTGTACTTTTCATATTTATTCATATCCACTAAATCAGACTGCCATTGTCTGTCAGTATCTGAGACATGGATAGGGTTGCTTTTGAATCTGCCCCATGTTGGCTTGTAATGTATAGGGCATCTTGCTTTGAGAACTATGTTGCAACCTGTTGTCTGGTGATGTGCTAATTAATCTACTTAACAGTACTGTAAAGGCATTTAATCCAGAAAAACATCCCACAACCTTTGGAGTCAAGTATTGATCTCAAGCAGTTGATCAATGATGTTAATGCTAAAACTGACAAATTGAATCTTTTTTTTATTAATACATGAAGGTGGACAGTGTGTGTGTGTGTGTGTGTGTGTGTGTGTGTGTGTGTTGGTGTGTGTTGGTGTGTTGGTGTGTGTGTGTGTGTGTTGGTGTGTGTTGTGTGTTGGTGTGTGTGTGTGTGTGTGTGTTGGTGTTGGTGTTACCTGTGTTGCTAACAATATGTAGATTGATGGGGGCATTTTTAAGCAGTAAAGATCTCTTAAAACAACAAACTCATGCTTGCGTCACCATTTATTTTACAATTATACAATATAAATATACAGTATACTGTACATATACAGTACTGTATGTGTAAAATGAGTACATACACATATCATAGCCATGCAAAGTTAATATACAGTACACAAAAGGTACAGAAAAATAGTGAAGCATATATCTCTGAAGGACATACATAAAATATGGGCTAACTGTTTATGTTTCCTGGTTACAGAGGGAATTTTCTCCATGACCCAAGCTAAAAACAGCATGTGTATCACACAACCATTTGTCATCATCATTAGTGCTCTGACGTATGCACTTAACAATACCCAGGGATAGTAAATGTGCGGCAATCGCACTGGCACTGGCTTCCTGTATTCTTCCCCTGGACATGAGTTGGGCACAAAGGACTACCACATGGGCACAACACCAGGTTAAAAATGGTGGCCCTGAACTGCACAATACCCATATTAAATAAATAATTAATATCTTATTAACAGACCATATATTACAATTTCCTTTTTGGTCAACCACATCACAGCATATGCTCCAAAAATATTTTGGTATACATTTGATCATGGTGTTTATATTTTCTTCCAATTCACATAATACAGGATTGGTGGGCAACATTATTTCTGGGTCTTTATCTTGTCATTTATGACTTGATACATGGTACACTCAAAGACTCTCTGCAATACCCAGAACAAGCCATAATCCACACCATGTACAATCTGTCAGCACATTATAATACATTGTTACATATATAATCATATCATCCATGCAGGCAAGTAGGTGAGCAAACTATTCTTAATCATGACAGATACCTATGCAGCTCTTTATTCACAACAGCATAGGCAGCATACTGGTAGCTTGGATAATATCAGATTCTCTCCCTGTCCCCAACTGCAAGGCAGCCACACACATGTCTATGACAGCTCCAGTAAAACTAAAGAATCTCATTTGACAGTCATGAATGATGAGGTAAACCTCTGCCACAGACCTTATGGTCTCCAGAAGGGACTAATTTGATCTGCTCAATAATCAATAGTTTCATCAGGTGCCCTGCTGAGAGTCTCCCAAAGAATTATTTGCCAATTTGTAATAGAGCAAAGGTGCTCTTCCTCTAGGCAGATTAAAAGCTGGCTGTTTAGATCAGAGTCTTATAAGGTCATAAATTAATTACTGATGCACTGACAGGGTGTTTCCCAAATATAATGTATGGGAGAGGTGATTATCACCTGAAATTGGCAAGTTTACAAATATGTTATGCTATCGTTGTGATGTCAAGAGATTGTTAACCCATCTTGACTACATCACAGCCATACCATAACAGTTTTGGATCCTTTGTGCATGTGCGTCCCTTGTTGTTTGCCAGAAAATTACTTTCCCCATTTCCTACTAAAATATTAGTTGATTTTTTCATTTTCTTTGAAGTTCTTTTTTCTTTTGCCCCTTCCAGATTACTTATTGTAAGAGTGCTCCAAATGCCATGATGTGCTGCATGAATCTTCCAATATCAGCACACCAGAAGATGACGCAGACACTACCCACAATACAGTGTTATAGCTTTTGAAGTAACCTGTTTGGACCAACTGAATCGCTGTGGAATATTCTTTTGATTTAATCAAAAATCAGTTCTGTTTTCATGGTGTCATTTAGATTGGTGTCGCTATCATCTCTTGTTCCATACACTATAAAATATAATGTTTGATTTTTGTTGATAACTGATGCTGAACACCACTTGTGGTTTCCACGGCAACAGTAAACCTCTCGAGCTGCACTTTCTAGGTTTACTATGTTGTCCTGGCAACCACTGAGGTGATTACAGCATAGTTATCAACCAAATCCTGGTATGCTATCCTCTGTGTTATAATGCAAAACAAATCATATTGTTTAGTTATCTTTCAAGAAGTGGAGCATGCTTACAATTGGGACTGCATAGGTTACAGTATGTGCTATGTTAACATTCCTTCCTAGTTTTAAAGAAAAACTATATATTCTTACTACAGTAACCAGAAAACAGATGCCAGCACTGGACACTGGATTACAACAGGAAATGAGGTACAAGCATTTGAATACACTGAAAAAGTGTCTCATTAGACTCTTTAACATGTTAGTCTACATCATCCCATATTTTTTCAGCAGTATGCAGAATCATATAGATGACATAATTGGCATCTTTCACAGACAATTTTACTTTAAGAAGATTTTAAATTAGTTTTTATTTTGGTGCCTTATAAGCTGTTACATTATTGCAGCTGTGTTCGAGTCTGTAATCCATTTAATTCTTTGCAAAATGTATCATGAAGTAATGGGGTAGGTTGATGATATCAGAAAAGAAACATTCATGAGAGATTAGGGTAAATGACTTTTCCTGTTTTTTATTTTTGTTTTGTTTTGTTGTTACAGAAGGGCCATAGCCTTCCTTTCCAAAATTTTTGAATGTTCCTTGCTAACAAGCTGCCTGGCTAATTTACATCTCCCTATCTGTTTCTCGGTAAATCTTTTTAAGTGGTTGCTTTGGGTCATCTGCCCCTTTCAGCTGTATTAAAAAGCAACTAATACAATCCAGTGCTTCATTTGTGATATTAATCCTTCTATTTTGCAGCCAGTGACATAATTACTTTCAACAGTCTTTCTGTAGGTAATGCATCAACAGCATTTCTATATGCTTCTCTAGACATTATATCATCAGCTATGCAGTTGTGGTTTTTCTGACTGGGGTCATCTATTAAGCACCCTGGCATGCATCAGTCATATGACAATGTACAGGTCTGCCTATCACTGTCACAAATACATCACACATGCTGTAATGCATTATATACAGTAATTACAATGCAGTTCATGATCTGTACTTGAGGGCTTAGCACCTGGTTCTTGCGTTTCACATGACTGTCCTTAAAAATCACAGAGATGTTTCCACCCTCTTTGTTACCAACTCTATTAATATCTATGTTTCTAATATGTTGGTTCCCATCAGCTATCTTATTAGCATTCACATATTTTTCCTTCCACTTTTTTTTTTTATTTTTCCAGCCAACTCTGTTAAGAAGGGGGTTAAGAAGGATAAGACCTTTATAGGTACATTAGGGAGCGAAGAAAGACCAAAGGAGGGATACTGAGGCTTAATAAAGGGAGGGAATGTAGGTAGAGGGTGACAATGAAAAGCAGGGATACTGAACAAATATTTCTGCTCAGTATTCACAAAGGAAGAGGAGGAGGAGGTACCTAAACCAAACAGAGAAACACTCTGAAGACGGGGTCGATACCAGTCCATTTACAGAAGGAAGAGTTCTGAAAGAATTAATAAAATAGAAGGTGGACAAAGCAATGGGGCCTGATGGGATTCACCCAAGAATTCTAAAAGAACTAAGGGTAGAACTAATGACACCGCTTGACTACTCTCTTTAACAAATCATGGGAGGATGGGGTGGTACCTGAGGACTGGAGGAGGACAGATGTGATTCCTCTTCACAAAGTGGGAGCAGGACAGAGGCAGAAAACTACAGACCAGTCAGTTTGACCTCAGTGGTAGGAAAATGATGGAATCACTTCTGAAGGAAAGAATTGTTGAGTACCTAGAGGCCAGTGGGGCACAGGACCCAAGGCAGCATGGATTCATGATGGGAAGGTCATGTCAGATGAATCTAATAGATTTCTTTGACTGGGTGACCAAAGTAGTAGACCAGGGAGGGGCTGTGGACATGGCTTGCCTAGATTTTAGCAAGGCATTTGATACAGTCCCACACAAAAGATTAGTACACAAGTTAGCCAGCCTTGAGGCGGGTCCCAACGTGGTAGCCTGGATAGAAAATTGGCTAGACAACAGGACGCAAAAGGTAGTAGTAAATGGAGTCCACAGTGAAGAAAGGAGGGTTACTAGGAAGGTACCGCAGGGTTCAGTACTGGGACCGGTCCTTTAATGTCTTTATAAGTGACATTGCAGAGAAACTGGAAGGAAACATATGTCTCTTTGCAGATGACACAAAGATCTGCAACAGGGTTGATACACCAGATGGAGTGGGAAGGATAAGAAGGACTTGGCAAGGTTGGAGGAATGGTCAAATGTATAGCAGCTCAGATTCAATGCAAAGAAGTGAAGGTAATGCACCTGGGAAACAAAACCCAGGGAAGAGTACGCAATGGGGTGAGATACTGACAACAGTAAAAATGGAAAGGGACCTGGGGTAATTATATCAGATGACCTAAAGGTGGGCAAGCAATGTGAGAAGGCAGTAAGGAAGGCTGGGGATACTGGGATGCATAGGAGAAGCATCAATAGTAGAAAACAGGAAGTTGTTATCCTCTGTACAGACAGTTGGTGAGACCCCATCTGAGTACTGTGTGCAGTTCTGGAGACCCCATCTTGCAAAGACATAGACAGAGTAGAGGCTGTCCAGAAGAGGGCATCAAATGGTGCAGGATCTGCACCAGAAGACATAATGAAGAAAGACTAAAGGAGCTTAATATGTATACCCTTGAGGAAAGGAGGGAGAAAGGGACATGATAGAAACTTCAAGTACCTCAAGGGAATCAACAAAGTCCAAGAGGGTGACATCTTTCAGAAAAGAGATGTGCAAGAACAAGGGGCACAATTTGAAGATAGAGGGGGACGGCTCAGAGGTAATGTGGAGGAAGTATTTTTTCACAGAGAGGGTCGTGGATGCATGGAACAGCCTCCTGAGGAGGTTGTGGAGTCAAGAACAGTGGGAAATCAAGAATGCATGGGACAGACATAAGGCAGTCCTAGTGGGGGTAAGAGGAAGTAAGCTGTTGGTTAACTAGGATCTGCAGCTTATCTGTTAGGGTAGGAAAATGGGCAGACTAGGTGGGCCAAGTGGTCCTTATCTGCTGTCAGATTCTATGTTTCTATGTACAGTACACACAGTCAAACAGCTGATTTGATAAGACAACATCTCCTGTATCCCCAAATCTGTTTGCTGTTCCATCTTCACTTCAGTACTCTAATGAAAGTAAATAAAACAAAACAAGTAAACAGTATTGGTCCCAGGACATTATATCCAACCTGATAAAAGTTAATTTACCAGGTGATCTACCTATTTATAATTCCTATGAGATTTACTGTATCCTAAGATATTTAATTAGTGAAAGAAAACACTATAAGTTCTGGTGACCATAAAATCAGCCGGATTATTGTATTGTTGTAATGCATATCAACCTGATTTGAGGTTATTGTCTCCAAAGACAATAATAACTTGAAATCCGGTTGCTGTGACACTTCATAATAACCACAAATCTGGTTGACATGATTGTCCACAAAGAAACAGACTTTAAAACTGTTGCATTCCATTGTTTCACAAAAAGTATTTCAATTGCAGTGTTTTCAACTGTGTTTTATTCATGTACAGTTCAATTTCTTCAAAAATAAAATTGCACTCTAGCTAAAAAATGTCTTTCTTTCAAGCTGCTAGAAATACAGTATAAACCTCTACACCAGTAATTATAAAAATAAAGGATAGGTAAGTTTGATGTTATGGATTTTTCCACAAAAATCCATCACTATTATACCTATCCATTATTCTCTATGTTGTAACCTGAGTGTCATTTGGAGTGGATGTTTTTCTTCTTTTTCTTTATGCCCTTCATTCTTCACCTCAGATTCTTCATTTGTATGTTTACCTCCTGTTCCACTGTTTATGTCAGGCTCATTGGTCAGGACAACATCTTGCTCTTCAGCACCTGCAACTTCTGTCTGCCCCCCACACACACACACTGCCCTCCAGCTGTGGTGTCTGTCACCAATACTTCTCCCATGCTGGTTGTTGGGCTATCAGTCAAGGCTTCTTCTGTCTCTGTAGTATTAGTTTCATCGTCTTCTGTCAGGTCCCCCACACATTAAAAGTGTCAAAAATGCTCTCTTCAGTTTCTTCAAGTGGTTGCAGGTCCAGACATTCTAAACAGGTTTCTGGGTCTTTCTGGCTGTCATGGTCAGGCACAGCTCTGGCTGATTCTTTAAACATGGTGGCAAGATTATTTTAATGTCAGAAATCTTTTCACTCTTACCATACCTTATATAATACACACAGGTTCTGTCAAAAGTACTTCTTCTGGTTTTCCAGGTTCAGTCATGTTGATCTGAGAAGGACTGTTTTATGTTATCATTGATGCAATTTTAGCTTATGGAAGTAATGATGACCCTTTTGAAAACCTGTCCAAAAGTATCCATGCTGTTGGGACTACTGGCCTAATATGACAATCAAGATGGGGATTCACTTCTCCCACCCTCTTGACCCCTCCTGATTAGAGCAAGAGAGAGAGAGAGAGGCATGATGGGACTATATCACCTCTGCTGACCTGAGTGAGGAGAAGAGTGAGGGCATGATGGAACTGCATCACCTTCTGCTGACCTCTCAAACCCTGACCTGAGTGTGAGAGAGAGAGAGAGAGAGAGAAAGAGAGATTAGGCAGAATTAAACTGTACAGTATATAACACTTGAGATGTCTCATTCACATTGACAGAATCAATTAGAGAAGGCTGTGTATATATGTGTGTGTGTGTGTGTGTGTGTGTGTGTGTGTGTGTGTGTGTGTGTGTGGCGTGTGTGTCAGTGTGAGATAAGCTTCTCTGCAGAATTCCACATTCTGATAACCCTTCCTTCTGCTTGCCAGTTGTAGGGGCTAAAAGTATTTTGCAGCTAGCTGAACCAAAGAACAAAAAAAAAAAAAAAATACTTGCCTGGAATCCTATATTATGGATTGGTTTTCCTTCATGGCACGTGTAATTTGTGTATTCACTCCTATGAAGGTTATTTATCCGTAAACATATTCTTGGGTAGAAACCTCCTTCCTGCCTTACACTCCATGCTTGTTACATGACTTCATGGTTTATAATTTTAAGATGCACCTCTGCTTGCCATCTGTATCATGTAATCTTTTTCGTGTATGTACCCTGCTGTAATCTCCGTAGGGTTGTACCTGAAAATAGTCATTTCCACAACCATTGATCATTTTCCTATTGTTTTGTTACTGACATGCTTTATTTATCCATCACACCATACAACAGTTACAGAAAATGTAACCCTGTGCTCTGCAAAACCTTTGGTGCTTTTCTGTGGCTCTACTGCTGCCTTCTTCCATGGTTGCTTAGAGCAACACACTCAACTTCCCATATCCAAACTCTGCCAAGCCTGAAGAGGTTGATAGCATGTAATGCAATGAGTCAGCATTCTGGCCTTCGAGGAATGTTGACCAAGGGGATCATTTTGGGGAGGGAGGACTGGCATGTGTCTAAAGTGGTCTCTAGCCAGGGTGTATGGCATAATGGTCTCAGTGGGGGGAGATTTTGACTTCTAGTTTCTGGGGAAATGTGACCTCTTGGGTCAGTGAAGTTGACAGCAAGGGTCAGGGGTGGTGATCTCTGTGGTAATAGAGTTGGGGTATGTGGACCTCTAGGGTCATGGAGTGGGGGAAATATCCAAGTTAGGCATAAAATCTAATCACTCATGTTAAACAAGAGACGATACACAACTGGTGATAATTTGGCCCCTGAAAGATCAGATCATCGTGCATGTGTATGGGGTAGGGCACAACTTAAAGGCATTTCAGAGAGATTTCAGAAATGCAACAAACATAAATATTTGTCTCTAGAAGACTTTGTTTAATCTACCAAAACATACTGAAGTAAATTTAAACATGCACTGAAAAGTATGAACCATACCTGTTAATTAAATAACCACTAATGAAAGTTCTAGCTATTGTGAACACTGAACTTTTAGCCTTTCACTTCTATTTTCTACCTTTTGGGCTGTATAGTTCCATATAGTAAACTATCCATTCCTCCATTACCACAGAGGTCCAAATCCCCATGACCCAAGAGGTCCACAGGTGCAAAATACATTTCGGGCGGATGTGAAAAATGACAGTTGTACTGTTCATGAGAAGGTGTGAAAAATGGCAATGTTGAAAATCTGGAGTGAAAATATGAAAAATGGTTTAGTTACGAGTGTGCATAGAAACTGCACAATGCAACCATTTTTGGAATATTTTCACCAAATTTTAACATGGGCATTTTGAGACCTCTTCTCATGAAGAGTGGCACTATGATTGTATTAATCTGTCCTAAAAGTTGATTTCACATTGACCGAGCCATTCTGTGCTACAGGTGCAAAACATATTTTGGGCAGAATAAAAATGACAGCTGTACTGTTCATAAGGAGGTGGAAAAATGTCAATGTTGAAAATCTGGAACAAAAATATTAAAACTGGTGAAGTGATGAGCATGCATAGAAACTGTGCAACACACGCTTGTAACGTAGTCACTTGTTGGAATTTTTTCACCAAATTTGCAACATGGGTTTTTGGGACCCATCTCATGAACAGTGGCACTGTCATTTTGTTAATCAGTCGAAAGGTGATTCCATGCAGCAACTGCAAAATCACATTTTGAGACTGAGTAACCAAATGACAGTGACATGTTTGTGAGCTGAGATCCCAAGAACCTATGTTAAAAATTTGGGTCAGAATTCTAAAATGGCCGTGTAGATATCAACTAAGTTGAACCCTCCACCGCTGACTCCCATTATATGAACATATGAACATACTAATGTGCCAGCAGAAACAGACCACCCAGTCTATCTAAGTCTGCTCGAGTGTGCAGCCAACACCCCTAATTTTCAGCTGCCCCACCCCTCCCCTTTGTCATCTCACTGCCACCCCCACCTCACTCTCCCTGTTCCCTGTCCCATGCCCTTTGAAGTTGTTCACAGATTTACATGATACCACCCATTCTGGTAGAGCTTTCCATTTTGCTACCACCTCTCTGTGAAATAGTGTCTCCTCATTTCTTTCCTAAATCTTCCCCACTCTATTTTAGCCTGTGCCCCTGGTAACCCTCCTCCTCCTTAACTTAAAGACCCCATCTGCAATATCCTTATTGATTCCTCTCAGATACTTGAATGTTCTATCATGTCCCCCTGTCCTTTCTATCCTCCAGGGTGTACATATTCAGGTCTCCCAGCCTGCTGTCATACTTTCTCCCTCCATTCCACATATCATCTTTGCTGCCCTCCTCTTCACCCCTTCAATAGCCTGATATTATGCTTTAGGTATGGCCTCCAAAACTGCATACAATATTCTAAGTGTGGCCTTACCAGCGACCTGTAGAGGGGCAAGATGATCTCTTTGCCAGGATGAAAACCCCTCACTTAGCACTCCAGCATTTTGTTTGCTTTTGAAGCCACTATCCTGCACTGGGCAGTGTTGTTCATAGTCCCTGTTATCATTACCCCTAGGTCCTTCTCCTCCTCAATGATACCCAGCTTAACCCCCCAACCAGTATTCTGTCCTTGGTTCTTCACCCCAAAGTGCATAACCTTAAACTTCTTTGCATTGAACCCCGACTGCCACCTTTTGACCACCTCTAGCTTATGTAAGTCCCTGCAGCTGCTTCCATCATTCCTCTCCATCCACCACTGCTCCGATTTTGGTGTCATCAACGAACAGACTTACCTTGCTCACCACCCCATGTACAATGTCTGATATGAAGAGTCAAACAATACTGGCCCCAACACAGAGCCCTGTGGCACACCGCTCATCACCGGCCTTGGAGTTAAGAGGTCACATCTCACCACCACCTGTTGCAGCCTGCCACTCAGCCAGCTTGTAATCCAGTTTATCATTTTTGCCCCTACCCTACATCAGTTAGCTTCCCCAAGCCACCCATGAGGCACTGAATCAAAGGCCTTGCTGAAGTCCAAGTAAAGAACATTCACTGCATGACCCTTAACCAGCTCACCTGTCACCCAGTCATAATATTGTATGAGGTTGGTTTGACAAGACTTCCCTGAAACAAACCCATGCTGCATCACATTCTGGAGGCCATTGTCCTCCAGGTGCAACACCAGTCTTTCCTTTAGTATTGTTTCCATGAGTTTGCACACTGTGGATGTGAGACTTACAGGACTGTAATTACTGGTTCATCCCTTGGCCCACTCCTGTGTAATGGTACTACATGTGCAATCCTCCAGTCCAGTCGCACACATCCCGGACTACAGTGAGGTGCTGTACAGATCTGCCAGCAGCTCTGCCAACACCTCCACCATCTCTCTCAGCACCCTGGGGTAGATACCATCTGGCCCTGGTGCCTTGTCAACCTTCAGTGCCCCAGTCCCTCTAGGACTCTATTTGCCTCAATTATTCCATCTGTCACCTCCTTCTCCCCTGTCTCCACCCTCCCAGCCCATGCTTGTAGTAGTCCTCCTTTTCTTCCATGAACACTGAGCAAAGCATTCATTCAGTGCTTCTGCCAGCTCCCTTTTCCATCCACTCCCCACCCCTTTTATCCTCACTATTGATTCCTTGCACTTCCTTTTCTCCCTGATGTATCTGAAAAGTCCCCCCATTAATTCCTTTGCTAATCTCAGCTCCTCTGGGCTTTGGCTTTCTCACTTTTCTAGTCACTCTCTGAACCATCTTGCATATTCCTCCCTGTCCACTTCCTTCCCCCCTCCTAAACCTCTGGTGCGCCACTCATTTTGTCCTCACCACCTCCAACCTTGCTGTTCAACCAGCATGGTTTTCTTGCTCTGCTCCTCTTACTCTGTGCCTTGGTGCAGGCTTTGTTGCCTCTGTAACCCCCATTTAATAATATCCCATTTCTGTTCCATGTCCATCTCCTGCCTTATGCCCTCCAGTTTCCTTCAGTACTTCCTGCATCCTCCCAAAGTCTCCCCCTGAAGTTTACCACCGAGTAACTGATTTCTCTGGCTCCCTGCACATCGTGATATTAAAGCACAACGCTTGGTGATCACTGTCCGGCTAGTGGTCCTCTACCTTATTTCCCTCACTGCATCCCCATTCACTAATACCAGATCTAAAGGGTTCTTTAGCCTAGTAGGAACAGTAACCGACAGTGTCAGGAGACCCTCCTGGATCGCATCCAGGGCACTTGCTACCTAACACTGGAGGTGACCGAATGCTCCAGTCAACCCCTGGCAAGTTGAAATCCCCACGATGACCACCTTCCCTTTTCTACATACCTTTTGATTTGTCCCGCTAACTCCTGTCAAGCTCCTCAGATTGGTACGGTGGCCTGTATACCACCCCAAACCTCAATTCCTACCCTTGAGCCTACAGCCAGATTGCCTCTGTTCTCCTTTTTCTCCTTGTCCCTTGTGCATTTGATTCCATCCCTCACGTAGACTGCCACCCCACCCCTCCCTCCTTACAGGCCTTCCCGAATAATTTGTATCCTGGGATGGCCAGATCCCAGTCCTGGTGCTCCGATGCCCACGCTTCTGTGACAGCTGCAATATCCATCCTCCAAACTGCTAAGAATGCCTGTAGCTCAGCGAATTTATTTCCAGGCTTCTTGCATTCAATGAGACCACCCTCCATAAAGCCCCTTCCCTTCACTATTCTCCATCTTTTTCTTCTACTCCCTCCTTTTGGCTGCCCTGAGTCCTTCTCTGTTAGCCTTGGGGTAGGCTGTGGCTCCACTCTATTGATCCCTGCCTACCTGCTGTCTACTTCACACTCCCCATCTAGTTTAATCCACCCTTGTCACAATATACCTCCAGTATTTGCTTTAATACTTCCTTCCCCTGCCCACTCATGTGCAGCCTATCCCTTGCAAACAGATTGTTATCATCCCAGGTACTGCCCCAGTCACCCACAACCCCTGCAGAATAAGGTGTTAGCTGCACATTCGAGCAGACTTGCTAGACCTCTAGGCCTTTATCTGCTGGCAAATTTCGTATGTTCGTATGTAACCCCATACCCCTTAGTTCGACAGCATTCTACCAACAATGTGTTCAACTCTCTGATCCTCTCCTTTCTCACTGTGCTTGTGCGGGTACTGGGAGCATTTGGGAGAAGGCCACAGACTCCCAGCCTCCTCACACAAACTTCCCACTTCCTCAGTCCTCTCCCTTGTTACCACCACCATTTCTCCTGCTAGGTCATTTGTCCCCACAGGTGCCACAATGTGTGGTTTTCTCCTACCCCTTTATGCACCTTAGGATTGCCTGTCCTGCCATGTCTGCCTTTAATCCTGGCATGGACTCCACCATATCTGACTGTGCCTCCCTTGCTGCCCCATCTGATCCCCTGAGTATGGCTTCCCAACACCAGTACACCCGCCCTCCTCTTTCTGTGTGCCGTTGCCACCCCCACCCAGGTTCCCATTTATGGAGCCATCAAGGCTGTGTTTTTATAATATGCCCAGTGTTTTCCCTTGTCCCTCCCAATTAAAACCCCTCCCTCCTCCTGTTTGACTGCCAACCTTCCTCTCCTCCTCACTTCTGAGTATTATCCCTCCCCACCACACCATGCTAAATATCTCCACTAGTAATGCCCTTCACTCCCACTTCTTTGTGAGTGCTATTCCTTGTGCAATCACCTCCTGCATCCTCTTTCCCATGTGTTGCTATTAAACAAACATGTTCCCTATCCCTTTGCCTTACTATGTGCTTTTTCCTCCCTCCTGCCTACTGCTGCTCCTCTTTTCTAGATCCTCCTAGAGTCCACCCTTCATCAGCTGGCTTCCTGTCTAGTTTGTCCCTCCCCTCCCTTGACCCACTGTTCCTTCTCTGTGATGCCCCACAATACTCTCATGTGTCAGCCCTCCTTCCGATGCAATCCTCCCTCATCCCTCAACCTCTCCAGCTCCCTGTCAAGCCACTGAACCTCTTCCTTGGGCCTCCTTTGGCATATTGAGCAACCTCCTAGCCTCCACAGTATATTCATATGCATTGCTGCCCCACAACCATTGCACCCAACAATCGTACCCATGGTCCATACTACCTAAACAGCCTCTCCACACTAACTAGCTCTACAGCAAAGGGTTAACTAATCCTAGCCCAGCCTCTAACAGAAATGTTTATTATATAGTCCAGTTGAAGGCCCTCCACAATATCCACCTATCACACTAATCAGCAATTCATTGTGGATGCTGTACTTCTATTTGAGACCTACCTATGCTTTTCCCTGTCCCGTGACTGCACTATTGGATAGAACTATATGAGCTGCACCTGAAGCCCTTCCTCCAATAGCAGGGTAGGTGTTCCCCATAAATGAGCTGTGCTCTGGGAGGAGGGGTGGGAGAGGGTGGGATTAGGGCCCACACCTGACTCTCACGAGAGTGTATCAGCCCTGTGTCTGCCTCTCACTGCACCTCCAAGCACTGCAACCTCCTGCAGAGGAAGGTAGCACGCACACACGCACACACAAACACTGTATTAACAAATCAGCACTACTGCCCTAAAGTCCACAGACTGAAACAGAAGTTAAAGCTTATCCAATAACCAAATCCTTTCCCCAACTGCAAAGAAGGTTCAGACAACCTCTGCCAGACCCCAACTGCTTTTTCAGTCCTGCTATATGAGAAGCCCTGGTATGTAAGCCCAAGTGAGCTGTAACTGATCCTGGCTGAGAAGGACAGAAACTTCCAGAAAGCTGCTCACAATGCCTGTAGAAAAGGTAAATTAATATCCAGCTTCCACTACGGATCCTCCACACCACACAACACTGTTACACAAGTCAGCACTACTGCCCTAAAGTCCACAGACTGAAACAGAATTTAAGGTTTATCCAGCAACTAAATCCTTTCCCTACAGCAAAAGAAGGTTCAGACAACCTCTGCCAGACCCCAACTGCTGATTATACAGTTTACCATCATTTCTTCAGTTTGCTGGTCAGTTTTGAAGAGTGCAGATGTGTCCTGGTACATAGAAGATAACTCTCCTGACCTCCAGAGGTAAGGATGGGGTAAGGGAGGTGCAAGGAGGTGGGTCCACAGAGGAGGGTGGGAGAGGTAGGAATGAGGAGATGATGAGGGACCATTTTCTTTTCACAGGGAAAAAAAGACTTCATGGATGGTTTTCTTAATTTTACAGGTTGCCAAAATGAATTAGACACAGTGGGTGGCACCCAGTGTACCACAATAGTGTGTGTTTGTGTGTGTGTGTGTGATTCCAGCATGGGGATTGGGCACCCTATGTTGGCACTTGACATATTCAGGCTGGTAGGGTTCATTTGACCCTGGGAGTAGGTATCCCAGTGTTGTAAACATATATAAAAATTATTTTGGCACACTGGGGTGGGCTCCCAGTGCATCACATTAATGGTATACATGCCTACACAGGGATTGGGCACCCTGATGTAGGCTTCTGGGAGTGTGTGGTGGGTGGCAGGAGCTGCGCTGTGGAAAGCAGTGCTGGGGCTCATTTATTTATTGAAATGTTTCACCAGAAAAGGCACATGGAACAAACAAGGTGCTTGGTGGCAGGAGCTGACTAAGAATTAACTCCAGCCTTGCTCATTACTGTGCATGGTAATGTGCATGACTGGAGTCTTGTTTGCTGCTGCCAACAGAGAGAAGGTATGTTTGTGTGAGTGGTTGCAAGAGAGGGAAGGTCCTCCTGCAATGAAGAAACTGTACCTCATTGCAGCAGTAGATTTCTTTCAAGTGTGGTCCTCTCTTTCAAACTGCTGTCATAGACAGCTCACTGATTCATTGGTACCTGAGGGATGAGCCCCATAAAGTGTCAACTCATAACCATCCCCGATTGGAATGACACTTTTATTTAAAGTGAAGACCGCTTCTCTCAAACTGGTGGCATAGACAGCTCACCAATTCATTGGTGTCTGAGGATGAGCCCCATAAAGCTTCAACTGCATTGCACAGAAACTCACACAGCACTAAAATATTGTACTTTCCCAAGATGTTTCTTGCATGCTCAACATGCATGCATGCAAGCAAACATAAAAAGGGCAGACTGGATGGACTGATGAGCTTTTTCTTCAGCACTGTCTACTGTATGTTTCTATGTTTCTGTATGTGCTCATTGATCACCCCTCCCATGGCAGAAATGGCTGGTCTCTGTCTGCCATCAGAGACACAGCACCAACTCAGGAAGGATATAGATTGTCCTGCTTGAGATTGTTGAGTGGCTATGGCAAATTTCCACTTTTAGGAAGGGGTAGTGGCATTATCTGCTTAGATTACACCTTCAGTTTCCTCAAATCATGCCTCCCTATCCATATCCCTCCCAGGCAATCTTTGCTCAGCCATAAGCTAAAATTGCACTATTACCTCCAGCGCCACACTTCCTAGATCACCAAAAGGTAGATTTCCAGCTGAAATACACCTGCCTGTTACCTCAGTCTGTGCTCATAATGAAAACCTGGAATGCCAACATGGCAATTGACTCACCAGTTATTGATCCAATGAGCTGAGACTAAAGAAAAGACAAATCAACCCCTTATTGTGGTGCTTAAACTGAAAAGCCATCCCTTTCTTATTTCTTTACTAGTTAATTCCTTAAAGTATGTTAAATAACAGTTGTGTATATTTTTGAGTCAGTCTTGCAGGCAGTTCTTAGTGAACAGCGATGTAAATATAACATTCTGTATTTTACATTTTTGGCATATGCTTATAACAAGTGAACTTAAGTGAATTTGGTAATGTTTTTAAATTGTATTGACAATTTTGTTTGTTAAAACAATAAATTTACTACTACTAGTGAGACACACATTATATTACTTGTTCATCATGAATTTTGCAGTGCAAAATATTTCATAAAAACAGCAGTAACTAAATATATTCCAAAAAGATAGTTCCAGCTACGAGTAATAAAAATATTACCATGTCTTTAAATCTACTTTTCTAGGTACCCCCTATGATGTGTATCATGATTTTTTTTATTTTTTTTTTACGTTTGGTAGGTCTGCAATGCTATTTCTAAACCAAATGTGGTGGCCATCTCTTTATCTTAGAAAAAAAAACATAAATTAAAGCATTTCTAAAATATTCATATTTTGGTGAAACCAGAACATTTTATCACCAAATAAAACTGGAAGTCACTTTGAACTTTATAATGAAAAAAGGGTAGTATAAAATTATTTGTCCAGTTGTGTTGTACTGCTACTTCAAAAGCTAGTTCAACAGGGATGCATGCTGTTCATATTGCAACTGGGTAGCTATTAACACTATAGAAACTGGTTTGTCATAGCAACTAAAGATAATTAATGCAAGTCCTCCTGTGGGCATTTTTCTACTTATGAAATGTTTTCCACCATCCACAGGTACATCAGCAGCCTTGATGCTCATAGTGCTGGACAGCCGAGTGTTGAGAACAAGCTCAAGGCAGCAGAGGACTGAGAAAGTGAGGGGGTCTAGAGTTCCCAGAAGACATTTTACTTTCTGGGGAGAGAAGCTGTACAACTGTGTTGCTCTACTGCCAACCAGGTTATTACCACAGGCTGGCAGGGACAGATAATGTTGATGCACTCTGTTGTGGCACATGCTTGCATACACATGTTAGGCAGAGTCATCACATTCTAGTTTGAGGTGAAGAAACAAAGGGATAAGCCCCAGTGTGAAGCAAGATATTGAGCAGGCACTTACGAATCCTCCCTTGCTGACTACCCACCTTTTCTGTTAGGACTCCCAAAAGGATGCTGACCTGAAGACCTTGCCACAGTGTGCTAGCCATGTATAAATTGAGGTTCAGTATGGTACAGTAGGTTTTGCCCACTCTAACAATCAAAAGAGGAGTTCAGGAGTATTAGGTCTCAAGCAGCTGAAACAACAGTAGCTGCTGATCCTGATGGGATTCATTTTGTGGCAAAACAGAGTTGTTAGGTATTTGGGAGTAACCAGTTTCAGAGCATGGGCTTCATGAGAATTAATACTTTTCCTGAGTGTGTAGGAAGGCAGTCAGATATTAAAAGACATTTGGCCATTGACTTTGTGCTTTCTAATATACCCAGAGCATGCATTAATTCTCTAGAAACCCTTGCCCTATTGTGTGCTATTGCTTACAATGTTGTTTTTGTTTTTGTTCTTACATTGCATTCCCAGATACTGTCTGTATTTAGAGACTGGTTATCATTGCTAGATTTTGCTCCTTTTTATGTTGATTGCGACAGCGAAGAAACATATTGTCACAGCTTGTTGAGAAGCAAGATGTGGAGGCACAGCACTGTTGTGGCCAATGCCCCACAGTCTGCAAAGGCTTTTCGCACTTCCCCAATGCTGTTGCAGGTTGCTGGTGACACAAGTTTGGAACGTCTGACCAACTTGTGACAAATCAGCCGCCGCAATCAGGGCCACCTCATCATTGCAGCGTGAATCCATCCGCTGCAATGAGGGAGCGACCTGTCATTGCAGGGTGGATCTAGAAAGCTCTGATATTGTTTGTGAACAGGGCAGCAGGTTGCTGTCCTGTTCACAACCAATATAATCCCCCAATGTTTATCTGGCGAAGGGGAGCCCACCCCATTGGCATAATGTGACCCCTTTCATTTTCTGCTGGCGGGTGCCCAATTGCCATCAGCAAAGGAATCCCCTTTGTTGTTTGCTGGCGGGTGCCCAATCTCCGTCCAGCAGAAAGATTCCCTTTCTATTGTTGCCAATGGGGTGCCCAATCCCCCATCAGCTACAGCACCCCCCAAAACTGAGATTCGTGGCATGCTGAGAGCCCACTCCAGCATGCCAAATGCCCTGTGAAGTGAAACCATCCCGTGTTGTCTTTTATTTTTAACCTGGAAAGAAAAACTGTCCCTCGCGGTCTCCCAGAACCACCACCCGCAACCGCGCCCACCCACTGTGCACCCTGCCTCCCACACCCTCCATCACCCCATACTTACCTCCGAGTCCAGCGGAAAGATCTTCGTGACAGGAAACACATCTGCACTCTTCAAAGGCGACTGCGAACTGAGGAAATGCTGGTAAGCTGTATAATGGAGTAAATAGGGTTTTTCAACTTTGCTGCATATCTCAGGCATTTTTGGAATTTTTCACCAAATTTTCAACATTGGGTTTTGGGACCCTTCCTCATGAATGCTTCAACTGTCATGGTGATAATTGGCCTCGAAGGTGATTTCACACTCACTGCGGAATCACCTTTGGGGGCGATTAATGAAATGACAGTGCCAGTGTTCATGGAGGTGGGCTCAAAAAGCTCATGTTGCAGAATTTGTTGAAAAACTCAAAATGACTGTTTTACCTGAGCCGCAGCGCTGCTCAGTTGCTATGCACGCTCATACCTTCATGAATTTGTACCTTTGATGCCAGATTTTCAACCTTGCCATTTTGTTACACCTCCTTGTGAACAGTACAGCTGTCATTGTTCACATCCTGGCGGAAATGTGTTTTCGCACTTCTGGCACAGAATAACGAGTTGCTGTCGGAAATCAGTGTTTGGGACAGATTAAGAAAATGACAATGACACTGTTCATGAGTAGAGGGTCCTGAAATGGCTATGTTGAAAATTTGGTAATGATACTCCATAAAATGACTGTGTTATGGCGTGCATTACGCGGTTTGCATGCGCTCATAACTTTGCGAATGTATAATATTTTCACTCCAGATTTTCAGCATTGCCATTCTCCCACACCTACTTATGAACAGTGCAGCTGTCATTTTTCCCATCCTGGCTAAAATGTGTTTTCGCAGTTCCGCACAGAATAGAGTGGTCACTGTGGGGAATCACTGTCGGGACAGAGTAATAAAATGACAGTGATACTGTTTATGAGCAGAGGTCCTAAAATGCCTATGTTGAAAAATTTGGTGATGATAGCCCATCAAATGACTGTGTTACAAGGTGCATTGCACACTTTCCACACACCCTTGTAACTTTGCAGATTCGTAATATTGTCATGCCACATTTTCAACAATGTCAATTTTTCACCTCCTTATAAGCAGTACAGCTGTCATTTTTCACATCCTGAGTGAAATGTGGTTTCACAGTTGCGGCACATAACAACGCCGGGTCGCTGTGGAAATCAGTGTCCGGGACAGATTAGAAAATGACAGTGGCACTGTTCATAGAACAGAGGTCCTAAAATCCCTATGTCGGAAATTTGGTGTCAAACTCCATAACATGACTGTGTTACAAGAATGCGCTCAACTGTTTCACGCACCCTTGTAACTTCGCAAATTTGTAATATTTTCACACCACATTTTCAACAGTGGCATTTTTCACACCTCCTTATGAACAGTACAGCTGTCATTTTCATGTCCTTGCTAAAATATGTTTTTGCACTCCTGGACGGAGAATAGCACGGTTGCTGGGACATCAGTGTTTGGGATAGACTAAGATGGAATGAGTGAGAGGGGGAGTGACCGAGCTCAACTGAGCTCTGTCTGGACTGCTCCGGATTTATTTGTGGGCAGAAAAGGACCCAACGCAAGAGGCCAGGCACAAAAAGGGCAGCCTGCAGCATTGGGAGAAACAGAACGAGAGAGTGAGTGAGGGAGGGGAGTGAGCTCACCGGAGCACTGTCAGGACTGCTGTGGATTTCTTTGTGGGCAGAAAAGGCATCAATGCAGGCAGGTACCCAGTAGAAAAGGTCAGTCTGCAGTGGTGGAAGAAACAGTATGAGTGAGAGAGACAGGGGACTGAGTGAGCCCAACGAGCTCTACCAGGACTGCTGCAGAGTTCTTTGTTGGTAGAAAAAGGCGCCAGCAGGCAGGAGCCATGTACAAAAGGGTCGCTTGCAGTGCCAGGACAAACAGAATGAGTGCATGACAGAGTGAGACTGAACAACCTCAATGGAGCTTGCGGTACAGCTGTGGATTTATTTGTGGACAGACAAAGGTGCTATAGCAGCCAGCAGCCCAGTACACAAGCGCAGCCTGCAGTGCCAAGAGAACAGAATGAGTGAGTGACAGAGTGGCAATGAATGAGCTCAACAGAACTCTATTGTGATTGCTGCAGATTTCTTTGTGGGCAGAAAATGCGGCAATGCAGGCAGGAGTCCAGTACAAAGGCCAGCTTGCAGCACGGGCAGAAACGGAATGAGTGAGTGAGACAGGGGAGGAGCGAGCTCAATGGAGCTGTGTCGGACTGCTTCAGATTTGTTTCTGGCCAGAACAAGCCACCACTGCTGGCAGGAGCCCAGTACAAAGGGGCAGCCTGCAGCGGCAGGAGACTCAGAGTGAGCGAATGAGGGAGGGGGAGTGAATGAGCTCAATGGAGCTCTGTTGAGACTGCTGCAGATTTGTTTGTGGGCAGAAAAAGGCAGCAATGCATGCAGGGCCCAGTACAAACTGACAGCCTACAGTGGCAGGAAAGCCAGAATGAGCGAGTGAGAGAGGGGAGATCAAGCTCAGTGGAGCTGTTTTGTAACTACTGCAAATGGCGGCAATGCAGGAGGAGCTCAACAGAAAAGGGCAGCCTGCAACACCACCAGAAACTGACTGAGCGAGTAAGAGAAGGGGACTGAGCGAGCTCAACGGAGCATTGTCGGGACTGCTGCATATTTCTTGTGGGCAGAAAAGGTGCCAACAGAGTCAGGAGCCCAGTACAAAAGGGCAGGCTGCAGCGCCAGGAGAAACAAAATAAGTGAGTGACACAGGGGAGTTAGTGCCCTCAATGGAGCTCTGTTGGGACAGCTGTGGATTTCTTTGTGGGCAGAAAAGGTGCCAACACAGGGAGGAGCTCAGTACAAATGGGTAGCCTGCAGCGCCTGGCAGAAACAGAAAGAGTGAGTGAGAGAGGGGGACCCAGCAGGCTCAACAGACCTGTGTTGGGACTACTGCAGATTTCTTTGTGGGCAGAAAAAGCCACCAGCAGAGTCAGGAGCCCAGTACATAAGGGCAGCCTGCAGTGCCAGGAGAAACAGAATGAGTGAGTGAGAGAGGGGAGTGAGCCACCTCAACGTAGCTGTGTCGGGACAGTTATGGATTTCTTAGTGGGTGGAACAAGGTACAATGTCGGCAGGAGCCCAGTACAAAAGAGCAGCCTGCAGCACTGGGAGAAACAGACTGAGTGAGTGACA
Source organism: Neoceratodus forsteri (assembly GCA_016271365.2). Taxonomy (NCBI): domain Eukaryota; kingdom Metazoa; phylum Chordata; order Ceratodontiformes; family Ceratodontidae; genus Neoceratodus; species Neoceratodus forsteri. The sequence goes on along the minus strand of CM057459.1, from coordinate 834,310,139 downwards.
GAGGGGCAGTGAGCGAGATCAACATACCAGCACAATCAACATTCAGCATTGACAAATGCTTGTTTGAAGCTGAAGTGGGAAGACAGTGGTACACATCTGAGAAGTGCATTGCACTCAGCAGCTGGTCTCCTCACTCCAGCATTCTATATCTTTTTTTCATTAAAAAGGTTATTTTATTGATTTAACAAAACAACATCATACAATACACATTCTTACCAGAAACAAAGATCTGCATAAGGAGCCATCCAATGGAATAAGTAAATACAGTAGTCTGAAAAGTTAGGCTTAGGATCTGAGGGTATACCTAATACAGCGTTATTAACATTTTAACATCATGTCAGCTGCACCTTGCAATAGTGTGGCAGTCTTGCAAAGAAAAAGTTTATATACCAAACATTTTTAGATTCAGCTAGACAATTGATGTGATTCCATCCCAAAGAAGTTATAAGAACCCTAAATTGTTAGCCCAACACTATCTATTCAATAGAAAAGCTCAGCACGAGTATTCTGCAGTAAGCAATAATGTAAATTATAATCAATATTGGTTAATTTTCTTAACTCTGCAAATTCAGCAATTACAGGATTTAAAAACTAACTTTGGTTTATAAGTGACAATTATACAACAGCTGCAGAATAAAGTGGAACTTTTGAGACTTGGGTCTCCCTAATTGTGGTCTCAGTTCACGCATAATCCATGCAGCAATATCTACATAGTCCAAAGTAACAGAAGCTAGACCACTCAATCCATGAGCAGTCTCTGAGGCTCGGCACAATAATGCAGATTGCACTTACTGCCACATGCAGTCCACGAAATTAAAAATGCAGAAATAGTCTGAGTTGGGGGTCATGTACAACAAAAACTACTGGTAAATATAAACATATCAAACAGAAGTACAAACAATTATGCATAAGGCACACAACATTTACAAGACCCTGCAAAGTGAGCAAGTTCCTTCCAGTTCCACATCAGTCCACAAACTCAGGCAACAGTTGGTAAAACAGTTTTTATTAATCCATTGACCCTTCAAGTTTCCTTCTCTTATCCTTCTGGTTTCTGCCCTCTACTAGCCTCAGATTTTATTTGATCTGCTCCACCTCTTGCCAGCCTCATTAGGGTCTATAAGTTGGAATGTGCATCCTTTGTATTGAATACAGAGCCCAGCCAGCAGTGAGAGAGTGAACTACCTTCAGACCCTTGAGCCATGCCTGCACCACAACAATGTTTTCTCATGTAGCAAGTTGCAAAGGTTAGTTCAGGAATATGTGCAGCAAGTGGCCTTCAGATTTCAGGTTTTGTGAGTTATGAGCATCCTGATGCACAGTGTCCCAGGTGGCCACTTTTGAAGTTACCAAGAGCACCATTCTGGGTACATCTTGCTGGACAGCTTCCATTCTAGAGGAGATCCAATATGCTTTGACCATTTGTAATGCTGTGGCTGTGATTTCTGGCAGTAGGACTCCACGAAGCCAGTTTTTCAAAAAGGATAGCAAGTTTGGCCCTTCACTACACTTACGGGCCCCACCAATCGAAGGTTGACTGCTCGGTGTGCTTTTTAAAGCTTTCAGTCTATAATGGAGCTGATTGATCTCTGTATAATTTTATTGGACATGGAGATTGCTTTAGTTGCTTTTGCCTCAGCTGACATTGCTGTCTTCTTTCTTAATGTCCTGTTTGTCCATTCGTTCAGGATCATTTCTACCCTGAGGTCAATAGCTTTCATTGAAAGAGTCAGTGCTTGCCATGGGGATTGGTAGTAGTTGGTGCTACCATCATGGATGATGTGCCATGCTGACTAGACTGCTGCTGACTTTTTCTCCTCCCACTCCTCTGAATCATCATTAAATCAGATCATCATTAAATCAGATGTCTTTCTAATCCTCAGAACCTGCTATTCTGAGTGGGGTAAGTTTGAAGTTTGTTAGTCATGTAAAATGTGGTATTTTTATCAGTTAAGAGATTTCACCTCCACAGCTGAGCAGCTGAGGCAAACATATATTCTCAGCAAGGCTGCTCAACAGCACCCCATCCCAGCATTCTGCATCTAATTCCTGTGGATTTCACAGGAAACATTTTCAATTATTTCCTAGGCAGGATACCCTCCTCCTACACACACACACACACACACACACACACACACACACACACACACACACGGAATTGCATATCCATCATTTTTGTGCCGGGTTGATGCCTTTAATTGTAGTTGTGTTTACATATTTGCAAAATTAAAAGTGCTTTATTTGCCTTCTTGTATTATTTGGGCATCATACAGTACATAGTGAACTTTTTCATCAGAATTTAATTGTCTTCCTCTTTCTACTCACAACAGCAAAAACACAGGACTTCAAATGTATCTGCTTTCAGGAGCAGAAGCAATAGTAACTACTCATTTGTATGGGATTCATCTTGTGGTAAAAATAACTGTTAGCTGGCTCATAGCACAGCTGTAGAGCTACAGCTTTCAACACTGATGACCTGAGTTCCGGAAACAGCCTGACACATCAGATGACTGGTCATAAAGAGGAGGATCAGTGTCCAAGGTACTGCTCTCCTCCACCAGGAGGGTGGCATGGTGTCTGGAGAATGAGTGCCCTGTCATGCCATTCATTGGTGTGTGCCTTTCTGGAAGCTGAGATTTAAATTCTTTTGATTTTTAGCAGGAAGCTTTTTAGGAACATTAATATTACTTTTAATGTGATTGGCTATGCTAAAAGTAGTCTCAGAAATATCTGTTAGGCTGATTACTAGGTTAGTCACATACTTATTCAAATTATTCGACCTGTCTTTGACAACTAATATTGTTCCCTTGATCTGGAAACAGGTAAATGTCATACACATTTCCAAATCAGGGCACACATCGAATTCAGTAAATAATAGATTTATTTTGGTTCTCCAAGCATTGCTTAAACTATTGAGAGATGGTTTATAATCAATTATTTGATATGTTGAGAAACATAAAATCATATCCAAATATAATCATTGATTACCAAAAGGCATAGCACTTGTGCAGTCTTGGTCTGCCTGACAGGTGACCTCAGTGAGGCATTTGATTGGGGTATGGTCATGGGGGGCATTTTTTTTTGTTTCAACCTGATCAAGGCCATCAACTGGCTGCCTCACTTGCTGATTAAAAAGGAAGTAAATTGGAGTGGCTAATTACACCTTAAACTGGTTCATTGATTATCGATCTGGCCTTTACCAATAGGTAAAGACAGGGACAGATTTATCCAGTTCAGCTGAAGTAACAGCAGAAGTCCCTCAAGAATCTATTTGGGGATCCTAACTGATCTTAGTATTTACCAGTCACATACCATCAACATGTACAGTAGTTACACTAAAATAATGATTTACTAACATATGAAAGTGCCAGTAGAAACAGGCCTCATGGTATATCGAGTCTTTTCAATTGTGCAGCCAGACCCCTTAAATTGCAGCTGCCCTACCCCTCTTCATCAGTACCCCCACTCTGTACCATCCCTCTTAAAACCACCCACTGTTCTATAGGATATCACCTCCTCAGGTAGAGTATTCCACTTGTCCACCACTTGTTCCATGAAAAGTGTCTCCTGATTTCGCTCATGAATCTTTTCCCTCCAGTTTTAGCCAGTGCCCTCTCATATCCCTCCTCTTCTAATCTGGCAAATCCCTTCTGTATTAGTCTTATTAATCCCCTTTAAGTATTTAAAGGGTTCAATCATATTTCCACTATACTCCTCTCCTCCATAGAGTACATGTTCAGCTCACCCAGCCTATCCTCATAGGACATTCTCTCAAATCCTTGGATCATCCTTGTTCCTACACTGTACCCCTCCAAAATCTGATATCCTTCTTCAGGAAGGGGTGTCAGTACTGCATGCAGAATTCCAGATGTGGCCTGACCAGTGACTTGTACAGGAGAAGGATCACCTCCTTATTTCTGGATGAGATTCCCCGCTATAAACCCCAGCATCTTGCTGACTTTTGCTGCCATCTTCCTGCACTGAGCTGAGTTGTTCATACTCCCCATTATAAGCACTGTAAGACCATTTTCCTCCTCGCTTCTGTAGGTTGATGACCTGGTGCAATATAATAAGCATAGTATACCATTTCTATAGTATAGGAAGTATGAAGCTTAGTAAAGCAGTAAAACATTAGGCTACCAAGCAGTAGAGGAAGGGGTCCTGGGTTCGATCCCCAAAAGTGGAGCATTGGTATTAATATGGTACAGGAAGGTAGAATTTTGCATTGAAAATAAGCTTGAGGACAAGGAGTCATGCTATGAAGTTGGGGGCTGCAGACAAAATGTGATGAATACTTTGATGGAGACAGTGGTGGACACCTGGAAAAGCCTTCCAGTGGAAGTCCTGGGTGCCAACATGGTGATGGAATCCAACATGCATGGGACAGATACAAGGACCTTGGTAGGTAAGGCAAGGGAGGAGATGACCGAGATCATGTAGAATCTGTGTGGCACAGCAGGCAGGGAAAACTGGGCAGACTATGAGGACCAAGAGATCCTTATCTGCAGATAACTTATATTTCAATGTTTCAGGAGAAACTTCAGAAGACATATGACACCTTTCGACAATGGATTGTTTTAAAAGGTATTATATTGAACAAAACAATAACACTAAAATCATGTTGTTTGGTACAGCCCAACAACTGAAACAATTGCAAATAGAGCTGTCCATTAAAGGACTAGAAGGAGTACATTTGGAATATGGTGATTCTTTAAATACCTGGGGATGGTGTTGAATCTGAAATTTACAGTTGAACCACACAAAATGTTAAAACAGAGAAAGTAAATAATTAATTTTGTTTTCATTATTATTCAGAAATAGTTCAACTTTGTGAAAGGACACAGAACAAACAGTAGCTAAAAACTGTTTTGAAAATGTAAGAATACAGGCTAAAGATTTTCTATGGTCTTCCTATTAGCATGCTAGCCAGAATGTTACAACTTTCAATAATTTTTGTTGATTTGGGTTAGGAGTCCAGCTGGAAATGGAATTGCTTTTGCCAGTGTCAACAATAACATTTCAGAGCAATAACTTAATTTATTAATTATTATTAATTAATTAACAAATTTCTAAGTGAAATATCCAATTGTTCTCTTTGAGACATTAAAGGATGAATTGGTCCATATAAATTCAGAGTGGAAATTCAAAGAAAATTTATGGAATCAAGATGAAAATAAAAGATAGTGAAAGACAATACTACAAAGTTTGTAATGATTTAACATTTTTGAAAAAATGACAGATTGCAGAGCCCATTTTAAGCATAATCCTTTGTATATATTTGTCTAATCTAAAACAATGAAGTTGTATATTACCTGTTATTTTGTTGTGCTAATATTGCATACATGATTCTATGAGAAGTTACCTTGTTTTTCTTATATATTTGTTTTAATCCTGCAGTATGTACCTCACATCCAAGGTATTGATGAAATAGATCACAAGACTGAGTCTATAGCCTCGTTAAAATCCAATAAAAAATAAAATAAAGTCTGCATAGTGATGTGACCTACAATTTTAAAGGTCTTGACACAGGACTTGTGGCAAGTGCACTGCAGCATCTGCATCCCTACAAATGTGTTATAATGTTTGTGATTTTCAAATGTTTTCATTCATTTGCAAAACTTTGCTCATTTTATGGATCAAAATGTGATGCATGCATTATTTTCAATACACAACTAGTGGCACTTGTGACAAAAGTTAAACCATGTTTTCTGTGGTCTAAAAGTACTGTTTTCAAACTTTTTGAAATTTATTACACATTTTATATGCAAATGGGTAATGACAAATGCACATGTTGTAACATGGACTATTGTCCATTATAATTAGTATTTGAACTGTATAATATAGTGGTCTAACAGTATTGTTTCAAGTACCATAAGTGTGGCCATTATGTTTAAGACTGAGCTGGGCCTTGTGGATGTGCCATTAGGAACTACCAGATCCTTTGAATATATCCTGGGAGAGGGTGTAGGTGTGGGATCCTCCTCATTTACCGGCCCACCAGGTGACGGTGGAGAATTCCTGGAGATAGAAGACTTCATCGTCGACTTGGTTTTGAGGTCTCTAGACTGATAGTTCTGGATGACTTCAGTGCCTGGGTTGAGGATGAACTCTCACACTTTGGTCAAAATCTCCTCCAGCTGAAGACAATGCTGGGCCTAACACAGGTGATTACCTCCTCGACCCATGAGGGGTCATTCATTGATCTGATCTTTCTTTTGGGTATGGAGATCGCTGATCTGGGGTGGAACCAGTCAGCTGGTCTGACCATCACACCATAAGGTTCAGCTTCAGGGCCCCCCTAATAGGTCTGTTCTACGGAGATGGTTCGCACGCCTTTTAAGGGTATTTACCCCAGTGAGCTAATGGCAGTACTGGATCTATCGGGTTTGTCAGGTGAATGCATGAGTCCTGATGATCTTGTACTAGCCTATAATAAGGGTGTGGGGGATACTCTGGAAAAAATTGCTCCTGTTTGTGTTCACCTCTCGCCTCCATCCAAGGAGCCCTTGGTTTGATGGCTCTTAAAGGAGTTAAGGCAAATTGGTTGAAGGTTGAGAGAGCCTGACGGAAGTCTGGCAATGATGCTGACAGGCTTAGGTTGATGGCACATTATGATGGCTATCAATCAGAAATCACCCATAAGAAGGCAGAATTCCTGTCCAGGGAGATTGCTGCTGCACAGAACTGACTTGGTCAGCTTTTCTGGACCGTGGACAGATTGTGCAATCCAATCTGTCTCCAGCCCAGAGAAGCTTTTTTCAGCTAAGATGCGAGGAGTTTGCTCAGTTTTTGCAGATAAGGTTGCCAGCATCAGGTCTGGCATTGGTCTGATCTCTCCTATGGGGATTGCGTGATCGACAGGGAGTGGCATGTACTGGTCGTCTGGTCAGACTTTTGCCGGCTGGAGTTCAATGACATTGTAAAGATCATCCAAATATTGCAACCAACTAGTTGTAGTTTGGATCCGGGCCCTACACCCCTCTTAGTAGGATGAGTAGAAGTTATCTGCCCAACTCAGTTAAGAAGGGGATAAAACCTTTATAGGTACATCAGGGAGCAAAGGAAGACCAAGGGAGGGATAGGAGGCTTAATAAAGGGAGGGAGGGTGGGCAGAGGGTGACTGTGAAAAGGCAGCGATACTAAACAAATATTTTTGCTCAGTATTTACAAAGGAAGAGGGAGAGGACCTAAAACAAACAGTAAGAAACACTCTGGATACAGAAGTTGATACCAGCCTATTTACAGAAGAAAGGGTTCTGAAAGAGCTCTTGAAACTGAAGGTGGACAAAGCAATGGGGCCTGATGGGATGCATCCCAGAATTCTAAAAGAACTAAGGGTAGAACTAGTGACACCACTGACTACCCTCTTTAACAAATCATGGGAGGATGGGGTGGTACTCGAGGACTGGAGGAGAGCAGATGTGATTCCCCTTCACAAAAGTGGGAGTAAGGCAGAAGCAGGAAACTACAGACCTGTTAGTTTAACCTCAGTGGTAGGAAAATGATGGAATCACTTGAAGGAAAGAATAGTTGAGTATGTAGAGGCCAGAGGGGCACAGGACCCAATACAGCATGGATTCACAGCGGGAAGGTCATGCCAGACAAATCTGATAGATTTCTTTGACTGGGTGACCAAAGTAGTTGATCAGGGAGGGCTGTGGACATGGCCTACCTAGACTTTAGCAAGGCATTTGACACAGTCCCACACAAAGATTAATATACAAGTTTGCCAGCCTGGGAGTGGGTCCCAAGATGACAGCCTGGGTAAAGAATTGGCTGGAGAATAGGACACAGAGAGTAATAGTAAATGGAGTCCACCTGAAAAAGGGGGTTAGTAGTGGGGTACCACAGGGTTCAGTATTAGATCTGCCCTCTTCAATGTCTTTATATGTTTACATTGCAGAGGGACTGAAGGAAAAGATGTCTCTTTGCAGATGATACAAAGATCTGCAACAGAGTTGATGCACAAGGTGGGGTGGAAAGGACGAGAAGGACTTGGCAAGGTTAGAGGAATGGTCAAATGTATGGGAGCTTAGATTCAATGCTAAGAAGTGCAAGGTAATGCACCTGGGAAACAAAACCCAGGGAAGAGTACACAATGGGGGTGAGATACTAACAACAACAAAATGGAAAGGGACCTGGGGGTAGTCATATCAGATGACCTAAAGTGGGCAAGCAAGTGAGAGGGCAGCAAGGAGGGCTGGGGGATATTGGGATGAATAGGAGAGGCATCACCAGTAGAAAACAGGAAGCTATTATCCTCTGTACAGACAGCTGGTGAGACCCCATCTGGAGTACTCGTGGCAGTTCTGGAGACCCAGTCTCCGCAAAGACATAGATAGGATGGAAGCTGTCCAGAGGAGGGCACTAAAATGGTGCAGGGTCTGCACCAGAAGACATATGAAGAGAGACTTAAGGAGCTTAATATGTATAGCCTCGAGGAAAGGAGGAGAGGGGGGACATGATAGAAACTTTCAAGTGACTCAAGGAATCAACAAAGTCCAAGAGGGTAGCATCTTTCAAAAAAGGAGTGCAAGAACAAGGGGCACAATTTGAAGATAGAAGGAGGGGCTCAGAGGTAATTTATGGAAGTATTTTTCACAGAGAGGGTGGTGGATGTATGGAATGGCCTTCCAGAGGAGGTTGTAGAGTATGAAACAGTGGTGGAATTCAAGCATGCATGGGACAGTCATAAGGCAATTCTAGGGTGGGGGTAGGAAGAAGTAGGCTGCTGGTTAACTAGGATCTGCAGCTTATCCATCAGGTAGGGAAATGGGCAGACTGGGTGGGCCAAGCGGTCCTTATCTGCCGTCAAATTCTATGTTTCTATGTTCTATGTTAATCCTTGCTGACATTGTCTGGAAGTCCTGGAGAGGGGGTCTTTCCCGACACCCTCAAGGAGGCGGTCGTTGGACAACTCCTTAAAAACCCTCCTTGGATCCAGATTGTCTAGTTAACTACCGCCTATCTCTAACCTGCCATTTGTTGGTAAGTTATTGAAAAGGCGGTTCGTTGCAACTGGATGATCATCTTATGACTCACAATGTCTATGATACTCTCAGTCTGGTTTTAGGAAGAAGCACAGCATGGATACTGCCCTTGTCTGGATATTGAGTGATCTCCTAATGGCTAGAGATCGAAAGGCACGTACCATTCTGTCCTTCTCGATCTCTCTGCTGCATTTGACACTGTAGACCACAGTGTGCTGCTGGAACGCCTGCAGGTTTATTGTGGGCTGTCTGGTACAGTCCTCAAATGGTTTCACTCTTACCTCACAGACAGGTCTCAGAGAGTTGCCACCGGAATTTATTCCTCTGGCGTTCATTCCCTGCCTTGTGGGGTACCACAGGGCTCCATTTTAGCTCCCATGTTGTTTGCAGTGTATATGCTGCCATTGGGAGAAATCATCAGGTGATACAGTCTGGGTTTTCACTGCTATGCAGATGATACCCAGCTGTATATGTCCTTTCTCTCCAGCCAGGATGATGCATTCTCCTTGCTAAACAACTGCCTTGCTGAGATCAGACTTTGGATGAGTTCCAGCTGGCTGAGACTGAATCCAGATAAGACTGAGGTACTGGTAGTGGACCCAGGTCATCTGGGGTGGGTTTTGAGCTGGACAACCCTCAGGTTTGTTACTTGTGGAATGCCGCCCTACCTCCGATCAGGTGCGTAATCTGGGTGTTATTTTTGATGACTGACCTTAAAATCTCAGGTATCAGCCATCGACAAATCCTCTTTTACCATCTGAGGAATATCACCGGTGAAACACCTGGTTCTGTTGGGTGATCTTCCAACATTGGTCCATGCCTTTGTCACTACCGTCTTGATTACTGCAATCCCTTTACCTAGGGCTACCTGGGGTTGATATCCGCTGCCGCAGCTGGTGCAGAACGCGCAGCCAGGCTTTTGACTGGGACGTCTAGAACCAGTCATATTACACCAGTGCTCCGTGAACTGCACTGGCTGCCTGTTAGGTGGCGGATCGCCTTTAAGATTGGTTTACTAACCTTTAAAGCCCTACATGACCAGGGACCCAGTTACGTGAAAGATCTCCTGATTCTATTGCCCCCCACGCCCTTCTCCGCTCTGCCAACGAGGGATTGCTAGAGATTCTCCAGGGTTCGATTGAAGACCTCAGGTTCACGTGCTTTTGCCTTTTCAGCACCAACCCTGTGGAATTCTCTACCTGTTGGTTGAGAGAATGCCCGACCATCGATAGTTTTAAAATTGGCTTAAAACATATTTATTTAGTCTAGCTTTTATTTAATTATGGTTGACATATTTTAATGTTGTTTTAATTTATATTATCTATATGATTTTATGTGCAGCGCCTTGGCTCTGAAAGCGCTATATAAATAAAGTTGATTTGATTTGATTTGAAGTGCAGCACAATTGTGCTACCTATGTTTAAAATACAGGTCCTGTTTTTGACACATCTCTGTACTGTTGGTGCTTTGATTAACTACTGGTATTGCTGGCCCTAAAAATAATCTAGAATTCAGTTCAGTTCAGTTTATTAGGTCACAGAAAAAAACATGTATAATAACAAAGTTTACCACATATTAAAACTATTAAAATGACAAGCTTAAGACAACTTAATAGTCAACAACTTGACTAATTTTAAAAACACAAAGGGCTGGATTCACAAAATAAAAGAAGTCAAGAAAACCTGCAAGCACCCCAAATAATGCACAGGTGCATAAAAAACACATGGCGTAATGCGCCCAATTCACAAAACACCCACAGCTGCATGACAAAATATTATCGACTGTGGAAAAAATGCAACTGCGTGAAACCACTTCAGAAAATTCCCAAGTAAATGTATGCCACAGTCCCTAAAATGCTATCCACAGTCCCAAAACACCCACAGCTGCCAAAAAGAATTGTACACATGCTGCACAAAAGTCAGGGAGGTGTAACTCACACCCTGTGAGAAAGGCAACATGCCATCAATTAAGACACAAACCAGGATGGGAGTAGTAACCAAACCATACAAAAGTAAGGGTCAGTGCAGGAGACAGCAACCAGCACCAACATACTGTACAAAGGAAATCCAAACAGCAGACAACAGAAACCTGCAATACTGGCTGAGAAGCAAGGGAGACAGCATAACGGGCAGTAAAAACCCGTGGCCAAAAGTGACACACAAGGAAAGCACAGAGAAAAGGGAAAACCATAACAATGCCATTGGGGCATGGACAATGTGTATCGGGGTGAAAGGCGTGGCAGGCAACAGGAAGCACCACAGCAGGCACAAGCACCAAAGCAGCAACAATTCAACAGGGTGGCCAGGAGGAGATATCAAGCATGACAATTTGCGTGCTACATTCATACAGGGATTTGACAGATAAGCAATGTAGATCCTGCTATAGACTACCAAAAGCAGCAATCAATGAACTGTGACAAAACTACGTGGTGAGCTGGAAAGTAGAACATCACAGAGCCATGCCATACCACAGCTTGTGAAAGTCACTGCAGCATTGCTTGTATTGAGCACAGAAACATTCCAGACACCAACAAGTAATACAGCAGGCATCAGTCAGGCATCTGTTGGTAGATATCTTGATCAATTCCTGAACACCCTGATACCCCACACAAATGAATATATTCACTTCCCAAACAGATACATGAGCAACTGTCATGAAGGGGTTCTATGGATTGGCTGATTTCCCAAAGGGTGACTGGGGCTGCAGAATGCACACATATTGCTATCAAAGCACCTGTAGACAATGCTGATGTCTACATAAACAGAAAGGGTTTCCACTTAATAAATGTGCAGGGGTGTGTGACAGCTAATCCCGAATCAGAGATGTCTGTGCCAGATATCCTGGACCATGCCACAATGCATCCATCCTGCAGCACAGCACATTCTGCCACATATTTGAATGTGGTGAACTCACACATGGCTGGCTACTGGGTAAGTACTGCGACACAGGAACACACAGTTAGTGTGATGGAAGAATGACAACAGTTAATAACAACACACAAACAGTATATGTGGAGCAAGACTCGTACCTTGCACAGGATACAAAGTGGGGATATATGCACAGTGCACACCAGAGAAAATGGCTAACCAGACACAGGCATGTGCGTAGACAAAGAAGTGCCACACCAGGAACCAGGCATGTGACAATGGCAGAAGGCACCAAACTACAGCACAGGCTATGCAACATTAAACATATAGTGAAAGGTCAGGAACATGTCACACAATACCCTGAGCATAGGCATGTGTGTGTGATGTAACACCACCAACAGACATCAAGAGGCCCTAGATCATGCCAGTGGTTGTGTAGCATGCACCACAGACCACTGGTGTGTGCACACTATACAGAGTGCATGTGGATGCGCAGACAAGGAACACATGTCTGTGTGAGGGACAGCACAGCAAAATATGGAATGTTATCATCACAACCATGTATTGCATGCTGAAACACCATATGGTGCCACAGCACACACACCACCGACAGCTAAATACAACTGGCCGCTGCAGCAACCCCAGACACACACTGCCACTTGGAATAAAAGCCATGCATGTACAGACTAAACAACACTCTGATAACCAACATGTAGCCAGACCGAGAATACATAAGCAGCTGTATGGCACAATAGACACACCCTCTGATATGCCATACACTCCCGGCATCCATTGTATACAATGCAAACAATACAATGTGTCACAAGGAGATACACCATAATGCCAGCCACATATATGCAACTGCAACAGACATGCTGCTGTATATTGATGTGTGACACTATTCCTGAAAACAATAGTTATACATTAAACAGTGCATTGCAAATGTGACTGTCAAAATAATGTTCAAGTGCATCTCACAACTGCAGTAACAGCCAGCAAGCTGCATGGTCACATGTGACATGCACTAAGGGCTGTAAACACACACAATGCATATCAGACAGATCAGTGTACCTCACACATGTGGAACACACAGCCCATGATACACAGTGATGTATGAGGATCTGCGTGTATGAAACACAACCAGGACACTCAGATAGCATGGGCATGCACCTCAACAGTGCATACAACTGTACCATAAGGCAGTAATTGCAAAATGACACAGCAGTGTCACATAGCAATGTTTGCAATATAAACTCCATGAATCCCTGCGTACACAGCAACCTGTGCGGATAGAGGTGTAAACAAGAACAGGCATGAGTGTACAGCGGTGCACACAACACACACAGCACGGTCAACATAATGGATGCGAGTGTGTGGGCTGCATCACAGGGCAATGGTGTGCTCAAACAAACCAGAATGCAGAGACATGTACAGGTAATGATCACATAACAGTGTCCTGTGCATGCACACAGGATCACATGTCACTGCATAGCTATATACATGTCAGGGCAAAGTGTGCAACCATGCCATGACCATGAGTGCATGTCAGCTGTCAAGCATACCATCTACAATAATATAGATGCCCAATAAACTCATAAAAGTGTAAACCCTGAGAATCAGCTGAGGCAGCCATTGTGTAACTCCCTGTCCTGGTACATATACACACCAGCATAACACACAATACACAATATGGTATGCCAGTGGTACAGTACAGTACTGAAATGGCCAAGCACCACAAAGTACATGTACCCCCACACATGGCCCACCAACACTCCAAATAAAAAACACAACAGCCCAGTAAACACACAGACACATATAAAAATCTAAATAAAATGTATTAAAATATAAAGGTTAACAACAAAGTATGACAAATGTAAACAGTTAACATGATATCAACAAGAAATAAACAGTAAACTACAATAATACACAATAGGTAATGGAAAGGGGTGTTGGAAAGATAGGAAACACAGTAACAGAAACAAAAACCCCACCCAAAATGCAAACCTCAATGAACAACAACAAACATAATAAAACAAATGTCAGAGAGCCAAAACCAATTACTGGTGATGTGCACATCCCTCATCAAGATATTTAGAAAGGTCAAATAACTGTACCAGTAGTGTTTTAAAGGTGTTAACAATTGTGGACAACCTACACCTCACCTCGGACACAATAGTACAGCAGTAGCATGCTGCTCCCATGGACTGCCCCATGCTTCCTGTGGATGCTGATGATGCCACAGCCCAGCAACCACAGGTGAATTCCAACTCCATCACCTCAGCCCCAACTGTTGTGTCTTCTTCACATACAACAGCTTCCTGTGAGGTTGCTGTCACCGCACTTCAGGCATATCTTGTGGTGCAGATACCTGCATGACATCAGCAGTCAAACAGTAGAAACATCTGGCCTGTGTCCATGAACCACCATCCTCCGCCCCTCCTCTGAATCACTGTTGATTCATAGGCGTACAATCCGTCTACGCTGTGGCTGGGCCACTGCACCCCTCCTGGCAGTCATGCATCACTGTGCCATCATCACCCTCCTCAACTTCTCCTCTCCTTCTGCACATGGCTCTTGGCATCTGCAGTAAAGACGGAATACATTTTAAGTGTGAAGTGCAACATAAGTGGTAGTTCTGCTCTGTGAGCAATACCAACAATAAATAACACAGGGTACATGCATGTGAGGTTAGGCACCCAGAAACAAATATGTCCATCAAACACATCATATACATATGATGTAGCACACTATGCATGTAACCCAAGCCTCACAATGTGTAATGTGTGTGACAGTTAGCCAGTCAGCACCAAGGTTACAGTGAACCCATAACAAAGGAAATGAAAGTCCCACCATAACAGAAGCACTGAATGGGGGTGGGCTGTGAAATCAGGAAAATGGTAGGGGCTAGGATGGGGGAATGACATGCTTGAAATGACCCCAGTCACAGATGTGGAGTTGTACACTGCCATGATGCACAAAACCAAGGCATCAGATGTGTGTAATGTATGCAGTGACATGGTGGACAAGGTCAGGCCATGATGAGGGGACTGTACACTGACATGTTGGACAAGGCCCAGGCCACACATATGGGAGGGCTGACATGCTGGACAAGGCCCAGGCCACACATGTGGGAGAACTGACATGCTGGGCAAGGCTGAGGCCTCACACGGGGGGGGTACACTGACATGCTGGACAGGACCACCGCTTCATGGGGGCACTGACATGCTGGACAAGGCCTGGGCTTCAGAGGTGTGTGGGAGGGTGACAGTGCCATGCTAGAAATGGCCCAGCCTTACATGTGGGAGTGTGTACAATGACATACTGTGCAAGGCTCAGGCTTCAGATGTGGGGAGTTACACTGACATGCTGGACAAGGTCCAGGATTCAGAGGTGTAGGAGGGTGAAGTGCCATGCTGGACATGGTCCAGCCTTAACCTATAGGTGTGTGAGCAATGACATGCTGGACAAGGCCCAGGCTGCACACTGGGGGGTAAACTGACATGCTGGACATGGCCAAGGCATTACATGTGGGGTATACTGACATGCTGGACAAGGCCCAGGCTTCAGAGTGTAGGAGGGTGACAGTACCATGCTGGAAATGGCCCAGCCTTTACATGTGGGTGTGTGTACAATGAAATGCTGGACAAGGACCAGGCTGCACAATTGAGGCGGTGTACAGTGACATGCTGGACAAGGTCCAGGCAACACATGGGGGGCTACACTGACATGCTGTAAAGGCCCAGGCAACACATGTGGGAGGAGTACACTGACATGCTGTACAAGGCCCAGGCCACACATGTGTGAGGAGTGCATTGACATGCTGGACAAGGCCCAGGCATTACATGTGGGAGTGTTACACTGACATGTAGACAAGACCCAGAATTCATAGGTGTGTGGGAGGGTGACAATGCCATGCTGGAAATGACCCAGCCTTTACATGTGGGTGTGTGTGTACAATGACATGCTGGACAAGGACCAGGCTGCACAATTGAGGTGGTGTACAGTGACATGCTGAACAAGGTCCAGGCCACACATGGGGGCTACACTGACATGCTGTAAAGGCCCTGGCTACACATGTGTGAGGAGTGCATTGACATGCTGGACAAGGCCCAGGCATTACACGTGGGAGGGTTTCACTGACATGCTGGAAGACCCAAGATTCATAGGTGTGTAGGAGGGTGACAGTGTCATGCTGGACATGGTCCACCTTTACATGTGGGTGTGTGAACAATGACATGCTGGACAAGGACCCAGCTGCACAAGTGGGGGTGTACAGTGACATGCTGTACAAGGCCCAGGCCACTATGTGGGGGTACACTGATAAGCTGCAAGAGGCCCAGGCCACACAAGTGGTGGGGTACACTGATATGCTGGACAAGACCCAGGCTGCAAATGTGGGAGGGTACAATGACATGCTGGAGAAGGCCCAGGATTCACATGTTGGGGGAATCGCTAACATGCTGGACAAGGCCCATGCATTACATGTGGGAGGGGTACACTGACATGCTGGATAAGACCCAGGCTGCACATGTGGAGGAGGGACATTGACATGCTGGATAAGGCCCAGGCCACATATGTGGAGGCGACTGACATGTTGGACAAGTCCCAGGCTTCAGAGGTGTGTAGGAGGGTGACAATGCCATGCTGTACATGGCCCAGCCTTACATGTGGGGTGTGTACAATGACATGCTGTGCAAGGCTCAGGCTTCACATAATGGGGTACACTGACATGCTGGACAGGCCCAGGCTTCAAGGATTGTGTAGGAGGGTGACAGAGCAATGCTGGACCTGGCCCATCCTTTACATGTGGTGTGTGTACAATGCTGTGCAAGCCCCAGGCTTCACATATTGTTAGTTACCTTTCATGCTGGACAAGTCCCAGGCTTCACATGTGGGGAGGGGTACCTTGACATGCTGGACAAGGTCCAGGCATTACACGTGGGAGGGGTACACTGACATGCTGAACAAGGCCCAGGCTGCACATGTGGGGTGGTACACTGACATGCTGGACAAGGCCCATGCATTACATATGGGAGGGTACACTGACATGCTGGATAAGACCCAGGCTGCACATGTGGGGGTGACATTGATATGCTGTACAAGGCCCAGGCCATACATGAGGGGGAGACGGCATGCTGGACAAGGCCCAGGCCACATGTGGGGTCGACTGACATGTTGGAAAAATTCCAGGCTTCAGAGGTGTGTAGGAGGGTGACAATGCCATGCTGTACATGGCCCAGCCTTACATGTGGGGTGTGTACAATGACATGCTGTGCAAGGCCCAGGCTTTACATGTGGGGGACAGTGACATGCTGGACAAGGCTCAGGCTTCTGATGTGTGTAGGAGGGTGACAGAGCAATGCTGGACCTGGCCCATCCTTTACATGTGAGTGTGTGTACAATGACATGCTGTACAAGGCCCAGGCTTCACATGTTGTGGGTACACTGGCATGCTGGACAAGGCCCAGGCTTCTACATGTGGGGGTGGGTACCATGACATGCTGGAGAAGGCCCAGGCATTACATGTGCAAGGGTACACTGACATGCTGGACAAGGCCCAGGCTGCACTTGTGGAGGGTGGTACACTGACATGCTGGACAAGGCCCAGACTTCAGAGGTATGTAGGAGGTGACAGTGCCATGCTGGAAATGGCCCAGCTTTACATGTGGGTGTGTGTACAATGAAATGCTGGACAAGGACCAGGCTGCACAATTGAGGCGGTGTACAGTGACATGCTGGAGGAAGGTCCAGGCCACACGGTGGGAGGAGGGGCTACACTGACATGCTGTAAAAATCCCAGGCAATACGTGTGGGGGAGTACACTGACATGCTGTACAAGGCCCAGGCATTACATGTGGGAGGGTTACACTGACATGCTGGACAAGACCCAGGATTCATAGGTGTGTAGGAGGGTAACAGTGCCATGCTGGAAATGGCCCAGCCTTTACATGTGGGTGTGTGTACAATGGAATGCTGGACAAGGACCAGGCTACACAATTGAGGTGCTGTACAGTGACATGCTGGACAAGGTCCAGGTCACACATGTGGGAGGGACTACACTGACATGCTGTAAAAGGCCTAGGCAACACATGGGGAGTACACTGACATACTGTACAAGGCCGGGCCACAATGAGTGAGGAGTGCATTGACATGCTGGACAAGGCCCAGGCATTACACGTGGGAGGGTTACACTGACATCCTGGAGAAGACCCAGGATTCATAGGTGTGTAGGAGGGTGACAGTGTCATGCTGGACATGGTCCAGCCTTTACATGTGGTGTGAACAATGACATGCTAGACAAGCACCCGGCTGCACAATTGAGGCGGTTGTACAGTGACATGCTGTATAAGGCCCAGGCCACATATGTTGGGCGGGGTACAATGATATGCTGCAAGAGGCACAGGCCACACATGTGTGGTGGGGTACACTGATATGCTGGACAAGGCCCAGGCTGCACATGTGGGGAGGTACAATGACATGCTGGACAAGGCCCAGGCTTCACATGTGGGGTACACTAACATGCTGGACAAGGCCCATGCATTGCATGTGGGAGGGTACACTGACATGCTGGATAAGACCCAGGCTGCTCATGTGGGGGCATTGACATGCTGTACAAGGCCCAGGCCACACATGAGAGGAGGAATTGACATGCTGGACAAGGCCCCTGCCACATATGTGGGGGTGACTGACATGTTGGACAAGGCCCTTGCTTCAGAGGTGTGTGGGAGGGTGACAATGCCATGCTGTACATGGCCCAGCCTTTACATGTGGGGTGTATACAATGACATGCTGAGCAAGGCCCAGGCTTCACATGTTGGGGGTACACTGACATGCTGAACAAAGCCCAGGCTTCAGAGGTGTGTGGGAGGGTGACAGAGCAATGCTGGACATGGCCCAGCCTTTACATGTGGGTGTGTGTACAATGACATGCTGTGCAAGGCCAGGCTTCACATCTTGTTGGGTACACTGGCATGCTGGACAAGGCCCAGGCTTCACATGGGGATACCTTGGCATGCTTCACAAGGCCCAGGCATTGATGTGGGAGGGGTACACTGACATGCTGGACAAGTCCAGGCTGCACAGTGGGGGTGGTGCGCTGACATGCTGGAAAAGGTCCAGACTTCAGAGGTGTGTGGGAGGGTGACAGTGCCATGCTGGAAATGGCCCAGCCCTTACATGGCGTGTGTGTACAATGAAATGCTGGACAAGGACCAGGCTGCTGGTGAGGCGGTGTGCCGTGACATGTGGACAGGTCCAGGCCACATGTGGGGGTGGGGCTACACTGACATTCTGTAAAGTTCCAGGCAACACATGGGGAGTACACTGACATGCTGTACAAGGCCCAGGCCACACATGTGTGAGGAGTGTGATGACATGCAGGACAAGGCCCAGGCATTACATGTGGGAGGGTTACACTGACATGCTCTACAAGACACAGGATTCATAGGTGTGCAGGAGGAGACAGTGTCATGCTGGACATGGTCCAGCCTTTACATATGGGTGTGAACAATGACATGCTGGACAAAGACCCGGCTGCAGAAGTGGGGGTGTACAGTGACAGGCTGTACAAGGCCCAGGCCACATATGTGGAGGGGGTACACTGATATGCTGGAAAGGCCCAGACCACACATGTGGGGGACACACTGAAATGCTGGACAAGGCCCAGGCTGCATATGTGGGAGGATACACTGACATGATTCACAAGGCCCAGGCCACACATGTGGGGGGTACTTTGACATGCTATACAAGGTCCAGCCTTTACATGTCGGAGGGTTACACTGACATGTTGGACATGGCCCAGGATTCAGAGGTGTGTTGAGGGTGACAGTGTCATGCTGGACATGTCCCAGCCTTAACATGAGGTGTGTGAACAATGACATGCTGGACAAGGACCCGGCTGCAGAAGTTGGAAGGGGTGTACAGTGACATGCTGTACAAGGCCCAGGCCACATATGTGGGGCGTGTACACTGATATGCTAGAAAAGACCCAGGCCACACATGAGGTACACTGATATGCTGGACAAGGACCAGACTGCACATGTGGGAGGGGTACACTGACATGCTGGACAAGGCCCAGCCCACACATGTTGGGGGTACACTGACATGCTGGACAAGGCCCATGCATTACATGGTAGGAGTACACTGACATGCTGGATAAGACCCATGCTGCACATGTCGGGGGGTGGGACATTGACATGCTGTACAAGGCCCAGGCCACATGAAGGGGAGAACATGCTGGACAAATCCCAGACCACATATGTGGTGGGCGACTGACATGCTGGACAAGGCCCATGCTTCAGAGGTGTGTGGGAGGGTGACAATGCCATGCTGTACATGGCCCAGCCTTTACATGTGGGGTGTGTACAATGACATGCTGTGCAAGGCTCAGGCTTCACATGTGGGGACACTGACATGCTGGACAAGGCCCAGGCTTCAGAGGTGTGTGGGAGGGTGACAGAGCAATGCTGGACCTGGCCCTGCCTTTACATGTGGGTGTGTGTACAATACATGCTGTGCAAGGCACAGGCTTACATGTTTTGGGGTACACTGGCATGCTGGACAAGGCCCAGGCTTCACATGTGGGGGTACATTGACATGCTGGACAAGGCCCAGGCATTACATGTGGGAGGGCTACACTGACATGCTGGATAAGACCCAGGCTGCACATGTGGGGGGCATTGACATGCTGTACAAGGCCCAGGCCACACATGAAAGGGGAACTGACATGCAGGACAAGGCCCATGCCACATATGTGAGGGGTGACTGACATGTTGGACAAGGCCCAGGCTTCAGAGTGTGTAGGAGGTGACAATGCCATGCTGTACATGGCCCAGCCATTACATGTGGAGTGTGTACACAACATGCTGTGCAAGGCACAGGTTTCACATGTGGGGGTACACTGACATGCTGGACAAGGCCCAGGCTTCAGAGGTGTGTAGGAGGGTGACAGAGCAATGCTAGACCTGGCCTAGCCTTTACATGTTGGTGTGTTTGTTCAATGACATGCTGCAAGGCCCAGGCTTCACATGTTGTTGGGTACACTGGCATGCTGGACAAGGCACAGGCTTCACATGGGGGTAGAACCTTGACATTCTGGACAAGGCCCAGGCATTAATGTGGGAAGGGTACACTGACATGCTGGACATGGCTCAGGCTGCACATGTTGGGGTGGTACACTGACATGCTGGACAAAGCCCAGAATTCAGAGGTGTGTAGGAGGGTGACAGTGCCATGCTGGAAATGGCCCAGCCTTTACATGTGGGTGTGTGTACAATGAAATGCTGGACAAGGACCAGGCTGCACAATTGAGGTGGTGTACAGTGACATGCTGGACAATGTCCAGGCTACACATGTGGGGGTGGGGGGTTACACTGACATGCTGTAAAAGGCCCAGGCAACACATGTTGGGGAATACACTGACATGCTGTATAAAGCACAGGCCACACATGTGTGAGGAGTTCATTGACATGCTGGACAAGTCCCAGGTATTACATGTGGGAGGGTTACACTGACATGCTGGACAAGACCTAGAATTCATAGGTGTGTAGGAGGTGACAGTGCCATGCTGCAATGGCCCAGCCTTTACATGTGGGTGTGTGTACAATGAAATGCTGGACAAGGACCAGGCTGCACAATTGAGGTGCTTTATAGTGACATACTGGACAAGGTCCAGGCCACACATGTGGGGCCACTGACATGCAGTAAAGGCCCAGGCAACACATGTGGGGAGTACACTGACATGCTGTACAAGGCCCAGGCCACACATGTGTGAGGAGTGCATTGACATGCTGGACAAGGTCCAGGCATTACATATGGGAGGGTTACACTAAAATGCTGGACAAGACCCAGGATTCATAGGTGTGTGGGAGGGTGACAGTGTCATGCTGGACATGTTCCAGCCTTTACATGTGGGTGTGTGAACAATGACATGCTGGACAAGGACCCGGCTGCATAAGTGTGGGGTGTACAGTGACATGCTGTACAGGGCCCAGGCCACATATGTGGAAGGGGTACACTGATATGCTGGAAAAGGCCCAAGCCACACATGTGGGGGACACACTGATATGCGGGACAAGGCCCAGGCTGCACATGTGGGAGGGATACACTGACATGCTGGACAAGGCCAAGGCCACACATATGGGGGGTATGCTGACAAGCTGGACAAGGCCCAGCCTTTACATGTAGGACGGTTTCAGTGACATGTTGGACAAGGACCCAGGATTCATAGGTGTGTAGGAGGGTGACAGTGTCATGCTGGACATGGTCCAGTCTTTACATGTGGGTGTGTGAACAATTACATGCTAGAAGAGGACCCGACTGCACAAGTGGGAGGTGTACAGTGACATGTTGTACAAGGCCCAGGCCACATATGTGGAGGTGGGTACACTGATATGCTGCAAGAGGCCCAGGCCACACATGTGTTGGGGTACACTGATATGCTGGACAAGGCCCAGGCTGCACAAGTGGGAGGGTACACTGACATGCTGGACTAGGCCCATGCATTACATGTGGGAGGGGTACACTGACATGCTGGATAGACCCAGGCAGCACATGTGGGGGCATTGACATGCTGTACAAGGCCCAGGCCACACATGAGAGGGATTTGACATGCTGGACAAGGCCCGGCCACATATGTGGGGGTGACTGACATGTTGGACAAGACCCAGGCTTCAGAGGTGTGTAGGAGGTGACAATGCCATGCTGTACGTGGCCCAGCTTTACATGTGGGGTGAGTACAATGAAATGCTGTGCAAGGCCCAGGCTTCACATGGGGGTACACTGACATGCTGGACAAGGCCCAGGCTTCAGAGGTGTGTGGGAGGGTGACAGAGCAATTCTGGACATGGCCCAGCCTTTACATGTGGTGTGTGTACAATGACATGCTGTGCAAGGCCCAGGCTTCACATGTTGTTGGGTAGACTGGAATGCTGGACAAGGCCCAGGCTTCATGTGTGTGGGGGAGGATACGTTGACATGCTGGACAAGGCCCATGCATTAATGTGGGAGCAGTACACTGACATGGTGGACAAGGCCAGGCTGCTCACGTGGGGGATGATACACTGACATGCTGGACAAGGCCCAGACTCCAGAGGTGTGTAGGGCGTGACAGTGCCATGCTGTAAATGGCGCAGCCTTTACATGAGGGTATGTGTACAATGAAATGCTGGACAAGGACCAGGTTGCACAATTGAGGCGTGTGTACCGTGACATGCTGGACAATTTCAGGCCACACATGTGGAGGGGGGAGGCACTGACATGCTGTAAAGGCCCAGGCAACACATGTTGGGGAATCCACTGACATGTTGTACAAAGCCAAGCCACACATGTGAGAGTGCATTGACATGCTGGACAAGGCCCAGGCATTACATGTGGGAGGATTACACTGACATGCTGGACAAGACCCAGAAGTCATAGGAGTGTAGGAGGGTGACAGTGCCATGCTGGAAATGGCCCAGCCTTTACATGTGGGTGTGTGTACAATGAAATGCTGGACAAAGACCAGGCTGCACAAGGGGGTGAACAGTGACATGCTGTACAAGGCCGAGGCCACACATGTGGTGGGGGGGCTACACTGACATGCTGTAAAGGCCCAGGCAACACATGTGGGGAGTACACTGTCATGCTGTACAAGGCCCAGGCCACTCATGTTTGAGGAGTGCATTGACATGCTGGACAAGGCCCAGGCATTAAATGTGGGAGGGTTACACTGACATGCTGGACAAGACCCAGGATTCATAGGTGTGTAGGAGGGTGACAGTGTCATGCTGGACAAGGTCCAGCCTTTACATGTGGGTTTGTGAACAATGACATGCTGGACAAGGACCCGGCTGCACAAGTGGGGGTGGTGAACAGTGACATGCTGTACAAGGCCCAGGCCACATATGTGGAGAGGGGTACACTGATATGCTGGAAAGGCCCAGGCCACACATGTAGGGCGTGCGCTGACATGCTGGACAAGGCCCAGCCTTTACATGTGGGAGGTTACTGACATGTTGGACAAGGTCCAGGATTCAGAGGTGTGGGGAGGGTGACAGTGTCATGCTTGACATGGCCCAGCCTTAACATGAGGGGTGTGGAACAATGACATGCTGGACAGGGACTCGGCTGCACAAGTTGGGAGGGGTATACAGTGACATGCTGTACAAGGCCCAGGCCAAATATGTGGAGGGGGACACTGATATGCTGGAAAAGACCAGGCCACTCTGTGGGGGGCACTGATATGCTGGACAAGGCCCAGGCTGCACATGTTGGGGTAAGCTGACATGCTGGACAAGGCCCATGCATTACATGTGGTAGGGGTACACTGACATGCTGGATAAGACCCAGGCTGCACATGTCGGGGGTGGGACATATGACATGCTGTACAAGGCCCAGGCCACACATGAAGGATAGAACT
This sequence comes from Neoceratodus forsteri, assembly GCA_016271365.2. Lineage (NCBI taxonomy): Eukaryota > Metazoa > Chordata > Ceratodontiformes > Ceratodontidae > Neoceratodus > Neoceratodus forsteri. The sequence continues at coordinate 834,285,885 of CM057459.1, read as the reverse complement.
GACATGCTGGACAAATACCAGGCCACACATGTGGGGGACACACTGATATGCTGGACAAGGCCCAGGCTGCACATGTGGGAGGGATACACTGACATACTGGACATGGCCCAGGCAACACTTGTGGGGGTACACTGACAAGCTGGACAAGGCACAGCCTTTACATGTGGGAGGGTTACATTGACATGTTGGATAAGACCCAGGATTCATAGGTGTGTTGGAGGGTGACAGTGTCATGCTGGACATGGTCGAGTCTTTACATGTGGGTGTGTGAACAATGACATGCTGGACAGGACCGGCTGCACAAGTTGGGGGGTGTACAGTGCCATGCTGGAAAAGGCCCAGGCCACACATGTGAGGGGTACACTGAAATGATGGACAAGACCCAGGCCACACATGTAGGGGGCGACGCTGACATGCTGGACAAGGCCCAGCCTTTACATGTGGGAGGGTTACACTGACATGTTGGACAAGGTCCAGGATTCAGAGGTGTGTAGGAGGGTGACAGTGTCATGCTTGACATGGCCAGTCTTAACATGAGGGTGTGTGAACAATGACATGCTGGACAGGGACTCGGCTGCACAAGTTGGAGGGTATACAGTGACATGCTGTACAAAGGCCCAGGCCACATATGTGGAGGGGTACACTGATATGCTGGAAAAACCCAGGCCACTCATGTGGTTAGGGGGCACTGATATGCTGGACAAGGCCCAGGCTGCACATGTTGGGGGTAAGCTGACATGCTGTACAAGGCCCATGCATTACATGGTAGGGTACACTGACATGCTGGATAAGACCCAGGCTGCACATGTCGGGGGTGGGACATTGACATGCTGTACAAGGCCCAGGCCACACATGAAGGATAGAACTGACATACTGGACAAATACCAGGCCACACATGGGGGACACACTGATATGCTGGACAAGGCCCAGGCTGCACATGTGGGGGATACACTGACATACTGGACATGGCCCAGGCAACACTTGTGGGGTACACTGACAAGCTGGACAAGGCACAGCCTTTACATGTGGGAGGGTTACATTGACATGTTGGATAAGACCCAGGATTCATAGGTGTGTTGGAGGGTGACAGTGTCATGCTGGACATGGTCCAGTCTTTACATGTGGTGTGTGAACAATGACATGCTGGACAAGGACCCGGCTGCACAAGTTGGGGGGGGTATACAGTGCCATGCTGGAAAAGGCCCAGGCCACACATGTGGGGGGTACACTGAAATGATGGACAAGACCCAGGCTGCACATGTGGGGGTACACTGACATGCTGGACAAGGCCCAGCCACATATGTGATGGGGAGGTACACTGATATGCTGGAAAAGGCCCAGGTCCCACATGGGGGGCTACACTGCTATGCTGGACAAGACCCAGGCCACACATGTGTGAGGAGTGCATTGACACGCTGGACAAGGTCCAGGCATTACATATGGGAGGGTTACACTGACATGCTGGAAAAGGCCCAGGATTCATGGGTGTGTGGGAGGGTGACAGTGTCATGCTGGACATGGTCAGGCCTTTACATGTGGGTTTGTGAACAATGACATGTTGGACAAGGACCCGGCTGCACAAGTGGGGATGTACAGTGACATGCTGTACAAGGCCCAGACCACATATGTGGTGGGGGTACACTGATATGCTGCAAAGGCCCAGTCCTCACATGTGGAGGGGTACAATGACATGTGGACAAGGCCCAGGCCCACACATGTGGGGGGAATGCGCTGATATGCTGGACAGGCCCAGACATTACATGTGGGAAGGGTACACTGACATGCTGGACAAGGCCCAGGCTGCACTTGTGGGGGTGGTACATTGACATGCTGGACAACGCCCAGACTTCAGAGGTGTGTGGGAGGGTGACAGTGTCAAGCTTGGAAATGGTCCAGCCTTTACATGTGGGTGTGTGTGCAATGAAATGCTGGACAAGGTCCAGGCTGCACAGTGAGGCGGTGTACAGTGACATGCTGTACAAGGCCCAGGCCACATATGTGAAGGGGGTACACTGATATGCTGCAAGAGGCCCAGGCCACACATGTGGTGGGGTACACTGATATGCTGGACAAGACCCAGGATTCATAGGTGTGTAGGAGGGTAACAGTGCCATGCTGGAAATGGCCCAGCCTTTACATGTGGGTGTGTGTACAATGGAATGCTGGACAAGGACCAGGCTCACAATTGAGGTGCTGTACAGTGACATGCTGGACAAGGTCCAGGTCACACATGTGGGAGGGAACTACACTGACATGCTGTAAAAGGCCTAGGCAACACATGTGGGGAGTACACTGACATACTGTACAAGGCCCGGCACACATGAGTGAGGAGTGCATTGACATGCTGGACAAGGCCCAGGCATTACACGTGGGAGGGTTACACTGACATCCTGGAGAAGACCCAGGATTCATAGGTGTGTGGGAGGGTGACAGTGTCATGCTGGACATGGTCCAGCCTTTACATGTGGGTGTGTGAACAATGACATGCTAGACAAGCACCGGCTGCACAATTGGGCGATGTACAGTGACATGCTGTATAAGGCCCAGGCCACATATGTTGGGCGGGGTACAATGATATGCTGCAAGAGCTGAGGCCACACATGTGGTGGGGTACACTGATATGCTGGACAAGGCCCAGGCTGCACATGTGGGAGAGGTACAATGACATGCTGGACAAGGCCCAGGCTTCACATGTGGGGGTACACTAACATGCTGGACAAGGCCCATGCATTGCATGTGGGAGGGTACACTGACATGCTGGATAAGACCCAGGCTGCTCATGTGGGGGCATTGACATGCTGTACAAGGCCCAGGCCACACATGAGAGGAGGAATTGACATGCTGGACAAGGCCCGGCCACATATGTGGGGGTGACTGACATGTTGGACAAGGCCCTTGCTTCAGAGGTGTGTGGGAGGGTGACAATGCCATGCTGTACATGGCCCAGCCTTTACATGTGGGGTGTATATGACATGCTGAGCAAGGCCCAGGCTTCACATGTTGGGGTACACTGACATGCTGAACAAAGCCCAGGCTTCAGAGGTGTGTGGGAGGGTGACAGAGCAATGCTGGACATGGCCCAGCCTTTACATGTGGGTGTGTGTACAATGACATGCTGTGCAAGGCCCAGGCTTCACATCTTGTTGGGTACACTGGCATGCTGGACAAGGCCCAGGCTTCACATGTGGGGGATACCTTGGCATGCTTCACAAGGCCCAGGCATTGATGTGGGAGGGTACACTGACATGCTGGACAAGTCCAGGCTGCACACGTGGGGGTGGTGCTGACATGCTGGAAAAGGTCCAGACTTCAGAGGTGTGTGGGGGTGACAGTGCCATGCTGGAAATGGCCCAGCCCTTACATGAGCGTGTGTGTACAATGAAATGCTGGACAAGGACCAGGCTGCACAATTGAGGCGGTGTGCACGTGACATGCTGGACAAGGTCCAGGCCACACATGGGGGGTGGGGGCTACACTGACATTCTGTAAAGTTCCAGGCAACACATGGGGAGTACACTGACATGCTGTACAAGGCCCAGGCCACACATGTGAGGAGTGTATTGACATGCAGGACAAGGCCCAGGCATTACATGTGGGAGGGTTACACTGACATGCTCTACAAGACACAGGATTCATAGGTGTGCAGGAGGGAGACAGTGTCATGCTGGACATGGTCCAGCCTTTACATATGGGTGTGTGAACAATGACATGCTGGACAAAGACCGGCTGCAGAAGTGGGGGTGTACAGTGACAGGCTGTACAGGCCCAGGCCACATATGTGGAGGGGGTACACTGATATGCTGGAAAGGCCCAGACCACACATGTGGGGGACACACTGAAATGCTGGACAAGGCCCAGGCTGCATATGTGGGAGGGATACACTGACATGATTCACAAGGCCCAGGCCACACATGTGGGGGGTACTTTGACATGCTATACAAGGTCCAGCCTTTACATGTCGGAGGTTACACTGACATGTTGGACATGGCCCAGGATTCAGAGGTGTGTTGAGGGTGACAGTGTCATGCTGGACATGTCCCAGCCTTAACATGAGGTGTGTGAACAATGACATGCTGGACAAGGACCCGGCTGCAGAAGTTGGAAGGGGTGTACAGTGACATGCTGTACAAGGCCCAGGCCACATATGTGGAGGGCGTGTACACTGATATGCTAGAAAAGACCCAGGCCACACATGGGGGTACACTGATATGCTGGACAAGGACCAGACTGCACATGTGGGAGGGGTACACTGACATGCTGGACAAGGCCCAGCCCACACATGTTGGGGGTACACTGACATGCTGGACAAGGCCCATGCATTACATGTGGTAGGAGTACACTGACATGCTGGATAAGACCCATGCTGCACATGTCGGGGGTGGGACATTGACATGCTGTACAAGGCCCAGGCCACATGAAGGATAGAACTGACATGCTGGACAAATCCCAGACCACATATGTGGTGGGCGACTGACATGCTGGACAAGGCCCATGCTTCAGAGGTGTGTAGGAGGGTGACAATGCCATGCTTCATACATGGCCCAGCCTTTGTGGTGAGGTGTGTACAATGACATGCTGTGCAAGGCTCAGGCTTCACATGTGGGTACACTGACATGCTGGACAAGGCCCAGGCTTCAGAGGTGTGTGGGAGGTGACAGAGCAATGCTGGACCTGGCCCTGCCTTTACATGTGGGTGTGTGTACATATGACATGGCAAAGGCACAGGCTTCACATGTTTTGGGGTACACTGGCATGCTGGACAAGGCCCAGGCTTCACATGTGGGGGTACATTGACATGCTGGACAAGGCCCAGGCATTACATGTGGGAGGGCTACACTGACATGCTGGATAAGACCCAGGCTGCACATGTGGGGGGCATTGACATGCTGTACAAGGCCAGGCCACACATGAAAGGGGAACTGACATGCAGGACAAGGCCCATGCCACATATGTGAGGGTGACTGACATGTTGGACAAGGCCCAGGCTTCAGAGGTGTGTGGGAGGGTGACAATGCCATGCTGTACATGGCCCAGCCATTACATGTGGAGGTGTGTACAATAACATGCTGTGCAAGGCACAGGTTTCACATGTGGGGGTACACTGACATGCTGGACAAGGCCCAGGCTTCAGAGGTGTGTAGGAGGGTGACAGAGCAATGCTAGACCTGGCCTAGCCTTTACATGTTGGTGTGTTTGTTCAATGACATGCTGTGCAAGGCCCAGGCTTCACATGTTTTGGGTACACTGGCATGCTGGACAAGGCACAGGCTTCACATGGGGGTAGAACCTTGACATTCTGGACAAGGCCCAGGCATTAATGTGGGAAGGGTACACTGACATGCTGGACATGGCTCAGGCTGCACATGTTGGGGTGGTACACTGACATGCTGGACAAAGCCCAGAATTCAGAGGTGTGTGGGAGGGTGACAGTGCCATGCTGGAAATGGCCCAGCTTTACATGTGGGTGTGTGTACAATGAAATGCTGGACAAGGACCAGGCTGCACAATTGAGGTGGTGTACAGTGACATGCTGGACAATGTCCAGGCTACATGTGGGGGTGGGGGTTACACTGACATGCTGTGTAAAGGCCCAGGCAACACATGTTGGGGAATACACTGACATGCTGTATAAAGCACAGGCCACACATGTGAGGAGTTCATTGACATGCTGGACAAGTCCCAGGTATTACATGTGGGAGGGTTACACTGACATGCTGGACAAGACCTAGAATTCATAGGTGTGTAGGAGGGTGACAGTGCCATGCTACAATGGCCCAGCCTTTACATGTGGGTGTGTGTACAATGAAATGCTGGACAAGGACCAGGCTGCACAATTGAGGTGCTTTACAGTGACATACTGGACAAGGTCCAGGCCACACATGGGGGCTACACTGACATGCAGTAAAGGCCCAGGCAACACATGTGGGGAGTACACTGACATGCTGTACAAGGCCCAGGCCACACATGTGTGAGGAGTGCATTGACATGCTGGACAAGGTCCAGGCATTACATATGGGAGGGTTACACTAAAATGCTGGACAAGACCCAGGATTCATAGGTGTGTGGGAGGGTGACAGTGTCATGCTGGACATGTTCCAGCCTTTACATGTGGGTGTGTGAACAATGACATGCTGGACAAGGACCCGGCTGCATAAGTGTGGGGTGTACAGTGACATGCTGTACAGGGCCCAGGCCACATATGTGGAAGGGGTACACTGATATGCTGGAAAAGGCCCAAGCCACACATGTGGGGACACACTGATATGCGGGACAAGGCCCAGGCTGCACATGTGGGAGGATACACTGACATGCTGGACAAGGCCAAGGCCACACATATGGGGGTATGCTGACAAGCTGGACAAGGCCCAGCCTTTACATGGAGGACGGTTTCAGTGACATGTTGGACAAGACCCAGGATTCATAGGTGTGTAGGAGGGTGACAGTGTCATGCTGGACATGGTCCAGTCTTTACATGTGGGTGTGTGAACAATTACATGCTAGAAGAGGACCCGACTGCACAAGTGGGAGGTGTACAGTGACATGTTGTACAAGGCCCAGGCCACATATGTGGAGGTGGGTACACTGATATGCTGCAAGAGGCCCAGGCCACACATGTGTTGGGGTACACTGATATGCTGGACAAGGCCCAGGCTGCACAAGTGGGAGGGTACACTGACATGCTGGACTAGGCCCATGCATTACATGTGGGAGGGTACACTGACATGCTGGATAGGACCCAGGCAGCACATGTGGGGGGCATTGACATGCTGTACAAGGCCCAGGCCACACATGAGAGGGATTTGACATGCTGGACAAGGCCCCGCCACATATGTGGGGTGACTGACATGTTGGACAAGACCCAGGCTTCAGAGGTGTGTGGGGGGTGACAATGCCATGCTGTACGTGGCCCAGCCTTTACATGTGGGGTGAGTACAATGAAATGCTGTGCAAGGCCCAGGCTTCACATGGGGGTACATGACATGCTGGACAAGGCCCAGGCTTCAGAGGTGTGTGGGAGGGTGACAGAGCAATTCTGGACATGGCCCAGCCTTTACATGTGGGTGTGTGTACAATGACATGCTGTGCAAGGCCCAGGCTTCACATGTTGTTGGGTAGACTGGAATGCTGGACAAGGCCCAGGCTTCATGTGTGTGGGGGGGGATACGTTGACATGCTGGACAAGGCCCATGCATTAATGTGGGAACGGTACACTGACATGGTGGACAAGGCCAGGCTGCACACGTGGGGATGATACACTGACATGCTGGACAAGGCCCAGACTCCAGAGGTGTGTAGGAGCGTGACAGTGCCATGCTGTAAATGGCGCAGCCTTTACATGAGGGTATGTACAATGAAATGCTGGACAAGGACCAGGTTGCACAATTGAGGCGGTGTACCGTGACATGCTGGACAATTTCAGGCCACACATGTGGAGGGGGGAGGCACTCACATGCTGTAAAGGCCCAGGCAACACATGTTGGGGAATCCACTGACATGTTGTACAAAGCCAAGCCACACATGTGGAGTGCATTGACATGCTGGACAAGGCCCAGGCATTACATGTGGGAGGATTACACTGACATGCTGGACAAGACCCAGAAGTCATAGGAGTGTAGGAGGGACAGTAGCCATGCTGGAAATGGCCCAGCCTTTACATGTGGTGTGTACATGAAATGCTGGACAAAGACCAGGCTGCACAAGGGGGTGAACAGTGACATGCTGTACAAGGCCGAGGCCACACATGTGGTGGGGGGGCTACACTGACATGCTGTAAAGGCCCAGGCAACACATGTGGGGGAGTACACTGTCATGCTGTACAAGGCCCAGGCCACTCATGTTTGAGAGTGCATTGACATGCTGGACAAGGCCCAGGCATTAAATGTGGGAGGGTTACACTGACATGCTGGACAAGACCCAGGATTCATAGGTGTGTAGGAGGGTGACAGTGTCATGCTGGACAAGGTCCAGCCTTTACATGTGGGTTTGTGAACAATGACATGCTGGACAAGGACCCGGCTGCACAAGTGGGGGTGGTGAACAGTGACATGCTGTACAAGGCCCAGGCGCACATATGTGGAGAGGGGGGTACACTGATATGCTGGAAAAGGCCCAGGCCACATGTAGGCGTGCCTGACATGCTGGACAAGGCCCAGCCTTTACATGTGGGAGGGTTACACTGACATGTTGGACAAGGTCCAGGATTCAGAGGTGTGTAGAGGGGGTGACAGTGTGCTTGACATGGCCCAGCCTTAACATGAGGGTGTGTGAACAATGACATGCTGGACAGGGACTCGCTGCACAAGTTGGGAGGGTATACAGTGACATGCTGTACAAGGCCCAGGCCAAATATGTGGAGGGGGTACACTGATATGCTGGAAAAGACCAGGCCACTCATGTGGGGCACTGATATGCTGGACAAGGCCCAGGCTGCACATGTTGGGGTAAGCTGACATGCTGGACAAGGCCCATGCATTACATGTGGTAGGGGTACACTGACATGCTGGATAAGACCCAGGCTGCACATGTCGGGGTGGGACATTGACATGCTGTACAAGGCCCAGGCCACACATGAAGGATAGAACTGACATGCTGGACAAATACCAGGCCACACATGGGGGGACACACTGATATGCTGGACAAGGCCCAGGCTGCACATGTGGGAGGATACACTGACATACTGGACATGGCCCAGGCAACACTTGTGGGGGTACACTGACAAGCTGGACAAGGCACAGCCTTTACATGTGGGAGGGTTACATTGACATGTTGGATAAGACCCAGGATTCATAGGTGTGTTGGAGGGTGACAGTGTCATGCTGGACATGGTCCAGTCTTTACATGTGGGTGTGTGAACAATGACATGCTGGACAGGACCGGCTGCACAAGTTGGGGGGTGTACAGTGCCATGCTGGAAAAGGCCCAGGCCACACATGTGAGAGGTACACTGAAATGATGGACAAGACCCAGGCCACACATGTAGGGGGCGTCACGCTGACATGCTGGACAAGGCCCAGCCTTTACATGGGAGGGTTACACTGACATGTTGGACAAGGTCCAGGATTCAGAGGTGTGTAGAGGGTGACAGTGTCATGCTTGACATGGCCAGTCTTAACATGAGGGTGTGTGAACAATGACATGCTGGACAGGGACTCGGCTGCACAAGTTGGGAGGGTATACAGTGACATGCTGTACAAGGCCCAGGCCACATATGTGGAGGGGTACACTGATATGCTGGAAAGACCCAGGCCACTCATGTGGTTAGGGCACTGATATGCTGGACAAGGCCCAGGCTGCACATGTTGGGGGTAAGCTGACATGCTGTACAAGGCCCATGCATTACATGGTAGGGGTACACTGACATGCTGGATAAGACCCAGGCTGCACATGTCGGGGGTGGGACATTGACATGCTGTACAAGGCCCAGGCCACACATGAAGGATAGAAACTGACATACTGGACAAATACCAGGCCACACATGTGGGGGACACACTGATATGCTGGACAAGGCCCAGGCTGCACATGTGGGAGGGATACACTGACATACTGGACATGGCCCAGGCAACACTTGTGGGGGTACACTGACAAGCTGGACAAGGCACAGCCTTTACATGTGGGAGGGTTACATTGACATGTTGGATAAGACCCAGGATTCATAGGTGTGTTGGAGGGTGACAGTGTCATGCTGGACATGGTCCAGTCTTTACATGTGGTGTGTGAACAATGACATGCTGGACAAGGACCCGGCTGCACAAGTTGGGGTATACAGTGCCATGCTGGAAAAGGCCCAGGCCACACATGTGGGGGGTACACTGAAATGATGGACAAGACCCAGGCTGCACATGGGGGGTACACTGACATGCTGGACAAGGCCCAGCCCACATATGTGATGGGGAGGTACACTGATATGCTGGAAAGGCCCAGGTCCCACATGTGGGGCTACACTGCTATGCTGGACAAGACCCAGGCCACACATGTGTGAGGAGTGCATTGACACGCTGGACAAGGTCCAGGCATTACATATGGGAGGGTTACACTGACATGCTGGAAAAGGCCCAGGATTCATAGGTGTGTGGGAGGGTGACAGTGTCATGCTGGACATGGTCAGGCCTTTACATGTGGGTTTGTGAACAATGACATGTTGGACAAGGACCCGGCTGCACAAGTGGGGATGTACAGTGACATGCTGTACAAGGCCCAGACCACATATGTGGTGGGGGTACACTGATATGCTGCAAAGGCCCAGTCCTCACATGTGGAGGGTACAATGACATGGTGGACAAGGCCCAGGCCACACATGTGGGGGGAGTGCTGATATGCTGGACAAGGCCCAGACATTACATGTGGGAAGGGTACACTGACATGCTGGACAAGGCCCAGGCTGCACTTGTGGGGGTGGTACATTGACATGCTGGACAACGCCCAGACTTCAGAGGTGTGTGGGAGGGTGACAGTGTCAAGCTGGAAATGGTCCAGCCTTTACATGTGGTGTGTGTGCAATGAAATGCTGGACAAGGTCCAGGCTGCACAGTTGAGGCGTGTACAGTGACATGCTGTACAAGGCCCAGGCCACATATGTGAAGGGGGTACACTGATATGCTGCAAGAGGCCCAGGCCACACATGGTGGGAGTACACTGATATGCTGGACAAGGTCAGGCTGCACAGTGGGAGGGGTACACTGACACGTTGGACAAGGCCCGGCTTCAGAGGTGTGTGGGAGGGTGACAGACCAATGCTGAACCTGGCCCAGCCTTTACATGTGGGTGTGAGTACAATGACATGCTGTGCAAGGCCCAGGCTTCACATGTTGTTGGGTACATTGGCATGCTGGACAAGGCCAAGGCTTCACATGTGGGGGTGGTACACTGACATGCTGGACAAGGCCCAGGCTGCACATGTGGGGGTGGTACACTGACATGCTGGACAAGGCCCAGACTTCAGAGGTGTGTAGGAGGGTGGCAGTGCCATGCTGGAAATGGCCCAGCCTTACATGCGGGTGTGTGTACAATGAAATGCTGGACATGGCCAACCTTACATGTGGGGTGTGTGACAATGACGTGTTGTGCAAAGCCTAGGCCACACATGTGGGGGTGCACTGACATGCTGGACAAGGCCCGCCACATATGTGGGGGCGACTGACATGCTGGACAAGGCCCAGGCTTCAGAGGTGTGTAGGAGGGTGATAATGCCATGCTGTACATGGCCCAGCCTTACATGTGGGGTGTGTATAATGACATGCTGTGCAAGGCCCAGGCTTCACATGTGGAGTACACTGACATGCTGGACAAGGCCCAGGCTTCAGAGGTGTGTGGGAGGGTGACAGAGCAATGCTGGACCTTGCCCAGCCTTTACATGTGGGTATGTGAACAATGATATGCTGTGCAAGGCCCAGCCTTCACATGTTGTTGGGTACACAGGCATACTGGACAAGGCCCAGGCTCACATGTGGGGGTGCGTTGGCGTGCTGGAGAACGCCAAGGCATTAATGTGGGAGGATACACTGACATGCTGGACAAGGCCCAGGCTGCACATGTGGGGTTGGCACTGACATGCTGGACAAGGCCCAGGCATTAATGTGGAAGGGTACACTGACATGATGGACAAGGCCATGCTGCACATGTGGGGGTGGTACACTAACATGCTGTACAAGGCCCAGGTCACACATGAAGGATAGAACTAACTTGCTGGACAAATCCCATGCCACATATGTGAGGGGCGACTGACATGCTGGACAAGACACAGACTTCAGAGGTGTGTAGGAGGGTGACAGTGACATGCTGGAAAATGGCCTGGCCTTTACATGTGGTGTGTGTACAATTAAATGCTGGACAAGGACCAGGCTGCTGGTGAGGCGTGTACAGTGGCACGTGCTGGACAAGGTCCAGGCCACACTCGGGGGACACTGACATGCTGTAAAGGCCCAGGCAACACATGTTGGGGGAATACACTGACATGCTGTACAAAGCCCAGGCCACACATGTGCGAGAGTTCATTGACATGCTGGACAAGGCCCAGGTATTACATGTGGGAGGGTTACACTGACATGCTGGACAAGACCAGAATTCATAGGTGTGTAGGAGGTGACAGTGCCATGCTGGAAATGGCCCAGCCTTTACATGTGGGTGTGTGTACAATGAAATGCTGGACAAGGACCAGGCTGCACAATTGAGGTGCTGTACAGTGACATGCTGACAAGATCCAGGCCACACATGTTGGGGGGCTACACTGACATGATGTAAAAGGCCCAGGCAACACATGTGGAGGGATCACACTGACATGCTGTAGAGGCCCAGGATACACATGTGTGAGGACTGCATTGACATGCTGGACAAGGCCCAGGCATGACATGTGGGAGGTTACACTGACATGCTGGATAAGACTCAGGATTCATAGGTGTGTATGTGGGTGACTGTGTCATGCTGGACATGGTCCAGCCTTTATAGTCGGTGTGTGAACAATGACATGCTGACAAGGACCCGCTGCACAAGTTGGGGGGGTGCAGTGACATGCAGTACAAAGCCCAGGAAACATATGTGGAGGGAGGTATACTGATATGCTGAAAAGGCCCAGCACACATGTCGGGGGTACACTGATGTGCTGGACAAGACCCAGGCTGCACATTGGGGGGTACTTAACATGTTGGACAAGGCCCAGGCATTACATGTGTGAGGGGCACTGACATGCTGGATAAGACCCAGGATGCACATGTGGGGGCAGGGACATTGACATGCTGTACAAGGCCCAGGCCACACATGAGAGGGGGGACGACATCCTGGACAAGTCCCAGGCAACGTGTGTGGGGCGCACTGACACGTTGGACAAGGCCCAGGCTTCAGAGGTGTGTGGGAGGGTGACAGAGCAATGCTGGACCTGGCCCAGCCTTTACATGTGGGTGTGAGTACAATGACATGCTGTGCAAGGCCCAGGCTTTACATGTTGTTTTGTACACTGGCATGCTGGACAAGGCCCAGGCTTCACATGTGTGGGGGTACCTTGACATGCTGGACAAGGCCCAGGCACTAATGTGGGAGTGGTACACTGACATACTGGACAAGGCCCAGGCTGCACATGTGGGGGTGGTACACTGATATGCTGGACAAGGTCCAGGCTGCACATGTGGGAGGGGTGCACTGACATGCTGGACAAGGTCCAGGACACACATGTGTGGTGGTGCTGGCATGCTGGACAAGGCCCATGCATTATGTGTGGGAGGTACACTGACATGCTGGATAAGACCCAGGCTGCACATGTGGGGGGGCTACATGACATGCTGGACAAGGCCCAGGCCACACATCAGAGGGGAACTGACATGCTGTACAAGGCCCTGGCCACACATGTGGGTGGTACACTGACATGCTGGATAAGACCAGCTTGCACATGTGGGGAGGGACATTGACATGCTGGACAAGGCCCCGCCACATATGTGGGAGAATGACATGTTGGAGAAGGCCCAGGACTTCAGAGGTGTGTGGGAGGGTGACAATGCCATGCTGTACATGGCCCAGCCTTACATGTGGGTGTGTGTACAATGACATGCTGTGCAAGGCCCAGGCTTCACATGTTGATGGGTACACTGGCATGCTGGACAAGCCCAGGCTTCACATGTGGGGATACCTTGATATGCTGGACAAGGCCCATGCATTAATGTGGGAGGGGTACACTGACATGCTGGACAAGACCCAGCCTTTACATGTGGGAGGGTTACACGACATGTTGGACAAGGCCCAGGATTCAGAGGTGTGTAGGAGGAGACAGTGTCATGCTGGACATGGTCCAGCCTTAACATGGTGTGTGAACAATGACATGCTGGACAAGGACCCGGCTGCACAAGTTGGGGGTGTACAGTGACATGCTGTACAAGGCCCAGGCCACATATGTGGAGGGAGGTACACTGATATGCTGGAAAAGGCCCAGGCCACACATGTGGGGCTGGGGTGCACTGATATGCTGGACAAAGCCCAGGCTGCACATGTGGGAGGGGTACACTGACATGCTGAACAAGGACCAGCCCACACATTTGGAGAGTGCGCTGACATGCTGGACAAGGCCCATGCATTACATGTGGGAGGGATACACTGACATGCTGGATAAGTCCCAGGCTGCACATGTGGGGGGGCATTGACATGCTGTACAAGGCCCAGGTCACACATGTAGGATAGAACTAACTTGCTGGACAAATCCCAGGCCACATATGTGAGGCGACTGACATGCTGGACAAGACCCAGGCTTCAGAGGTGTGTAGGAGGTGACAATGCCATGCTGTACTGGCCAGCATTTCATGTTGGGGTGTGTACAATGAGATGCTGTGCAAGGCCCAGGCTTCACATGTGGGGGTACAATGTCATGCTGGACAAGGCCCAGGCTTCAGAGGTGTGTATGAGGTGACAGAGCAATGCTGGTCCTGGCCCAGCTTTACAGTGTGGTGTGTGTACAATGACATGCTGTGCAAGGCCCATGTTTCACATGTTGTTGGGTACACTGGCATGCTGGACAAGGCCCAGGCTTCACATGTGGGGGGTACCTTAACATGCTGGACAAGACCCAGGCATTACATGTGGGAGGGTACACTGACATGCTGGATAAGACCCAGGATGCACATGTGGGAGTCAGGGACATTGACATGCTGCACAAGGCCCAGGCCACACATGAGAGGGGAACTGACATGCTGGACAAGTCCCAGGCAATGTGTGGGGGCGACTGACACGTTGGACAAGGCCCAGGCTTCAGAGGTGTGTAGGAGGGTGACAGAGCAATGCTGGACCTGGCCCAGCCTTTACATGTGGGTGTGAGTACAATGACATGCTGTGCAAGGCCCAGGCTTCACATGTTGTTGGGTACATTGGCATGCTGGACAAGGCCAAGGCTTCATGTGGGGGTGGTACACTGACATGCTGGACAAGGCCCAGGCTGCACATGTGGGGTGGTACACTGACATGCTGGACAAGGCCCAGACTTCAGAGGTGTGTAGGAGGGGTGGCAGTGCCATGCTGGAAATGGCCCAGCCTTACATGTCGGGTGTGTGTACAATGAAATGCTGGACATGGCCCAGCCTTTACATGTGAGGTGTGTGCACATGACGTGTGTGCAAAGCCTAGGCCACACATGTGGGGTGCACTGACATGCTGGACAAGGCCCGGCCACATATGTGAGGCGACTGACATGCTGGACAAGGCCCAGGCTTCAGAGGTGTGTAGGAGGGTGATAATGCCATGCTGTACATGGCCCAGCCTTACATGTGGGGTGTGTATAATGACATGCTGTGCAAGGCCCAGGCTTCACATGTGGAGGTACACTGACATGCTGGACAAGGCCCAGGCTTCAGAGGTGTGTGGGAGGGTGACAGAGCAATGCTGGACCTTGCCCAGCCTTTACATGTGGGTATGTGAACAATGATATGCTGTGCAAGGCCCAGCCTTCACATGTTGTTGGGTACACAGGCATACTGGACAAGGCCCAGGCTTCACATGTGGAAGTGCGTTGGCGTGCTGGAGAAGGCAAAGCATTAATGTGGGAGGGATACACTGACATGCTGGATAAGGCCCAGGCTGCACATGTGGGGGTTGGTACACTGACATGCTGGACAAGGCCCAGGCATTAATGTGGAAGGGGTACACTGACATGATGGACAAGGCCATGCTGCACATGTGGGGGTGGTACACTAACATGCTGTACAAGGCCCAGGTCACACATGAAGGATAGAACTAACTTGCTGGACAAATCCCATGCCACATATGTGAGGGGCGACTGACATGCTGGACAAGACACAGACTTCAGAGGTGTGTAGAGGGTGACAGTGACATGCTGGAAAATGGCCTGGCCTTTACATGTGGGTGTGTACAATTAAATGCTGGACAAGGACCAGGCTGCACTGGTGAGGCGTGTCAGTGGCACGTGCTGGACAAGGTCCAGGCCACACTCGGGGGACACTGACATGCTGTAAAGGCCCAGGCAACACATGTTGGGGAATACACTGACATGCTGTACAAAGCCCAGGCCACACATGTGCGAGGAGTTCATTGACATGCTGGACAAGGCCCAGGTATTACATGTGGAGGGTTACACTGACATGCTGGACAAGACCCAGAATTCATAGGTGTGTAGGAGGTGACAGTGCCATGCTGGAAATGGCCCAGCCTTTACATGTGGTGTGTGTACAATGAAATGCTGGACAAGGACCAGGCTGCACAATTGAGGTGCTGTACAGTGACATGCTGACAAGATCCAGGCCACACATGTTGGGGGCTACACTGACATGATGTAAAGGCCCAGGCAACACATGTGGAGGGATCACACTGACATGCTGTAGAAGGCCCAGGATACACATGTGTGAGGACTGCATTGACATGCTGGACAAGGCCCAGGCATGACATGTGGCAGGGTTACACTGACATGCTGGACAAGACTCAGGATTCATAGGTGTGTATGTGGGTGACTGTGTCATGCTGGACATGGTCCAGCCTTTATATGTCGGTGTGTGAACAATGACATGCTGGACAAGGACCCGGCTGCACAAGTTGGGGGGTGTACGACATGCAGTACAAAGCCCAGGAAACATATGTGGAGGGGAGGTATACTGATATGCTGAAAAGGCCCAGGCCACACATGTCGGGGGGTACACTGATGTGCTGGACAAGACCCA
Organism: Neoceratodus forsteri; assembly: GCA_016271365.2. Taxonomy (NCBI): domain Eukaryota; kingdom Metazoa; phylum Chordata; order Ceratodontiformes; family Ceratodontidae; genus Neoceratodus; species Neoceratodus forsteri. Next base: position 834,269,248 of record CM057459.1, on the reverse strand, counting down.
GGCTGCACAGTGGGGGTACTTAACATGTTGGACAAGGCCCAGGCATTACATGTGTGAGGGTACACTGACATGCTGGATAAGACCCAGGATGCACATGTGGGGGCAGGGACATTGACATGCTGTACAAGGCCCAGGGCACACATGAGAGGGGAATGACATCCTGGACAAGTCCCAGGCAACGTATGTGGGGCGACTGACACGTTGGACAAGGCCCAGGCTTCAGAGGTGTGTAGAGGGTGACAGAGCAATGCTGGACCTGGCCCAGCCTTTACATGTGGGTGTGAGTACAATGACATGCTGTGCAAGGCCCAGGCTTTACATGTTGTTTGTACACTGGCATGCTGGACAAGGCCCAGGCTTCACATGTGTGGGGGGTACCTTGACATGCTGGACAGGCCCAGGCACTAATGTGGGAGTGGTACACTGACATACTGGACAAGGCCCAGGCTGCACATGTGGGGTGGTACACTGACATGCTGGACAAGGCCCAGAACTTCAGAGGTGTGTGGAGGGTGACAGTGCCATGCTGGAAATGGCACAGCCTTTACATGGGTGTGTGTACAATGAAATGCTGGACAAGGACCAGGCTGCACAATTGAGGTGCTGTACAGTGACATGCTGGACAAGGTCCAGGCCACACACATGTGGGGGGCTACACTGACATGCTGTACAAGGCCCAGGACACACATGTGTGAAGAGTGCATTGACATGCTGGACAAGGCCCTGCCTTTAAATGTGGGAGGGTTACACTGACATGCTGGACAAGACTCAGGATTCATAGATGTGTAGGAGGGTGACAGTGTCATGCTGGACATGGTCCAGCATTTACATGTGGTGTGTGAACAATGACATGCTGGACAAGGACCGACTGCACAATTATGGTTCGGTGTACGTGACATGCTGTACAAAGCCCAGGCCACATATGTGGAGGAAGGTACACTGATATGCTGGACAAGGCCAGGCACACATGTGGGGGGGTACACTGATATGCTGGACAAGACCCAGGCTGCACATGTGGGAGGGGTACACTGACATGCTGGACAAGGCCCAGCCCACACATGTGGGGTACGCTGACATGCTGGACAAGGCCCATGCATTACATGTGGGAGCGTACACTGACATGCTGGATAAGACCCAGGCTGCACATGTGGGGTGGGACATCGACATGCTGTACAAGGCCCAGGCCACACATGAAGGAGGAACTGACACCTGGACAAGGCCCAGGATACATATGTGGGGGCGACTGACATGCTGGACAAGGCCCAGGCTTCAGAGGTGTGTGGGAGGGTGACAATGCCATGCTGTACATGGCCCTGCCTTTACATGTGGGTGTGTGCAATGACATGCTGTGCAAGGCCCAGGCTTCACATGTGAAGGGTACACTGACATGCTGGACAAGGCCCAGGCTTCAGAGGTGTGTGGGAGGGTGACAGAGCAATGCTGGACCTGGCCCAGCCTTTACATGTGGTGTGTGTACAATGACATGCTGTGCAAGTCCCGGCTTCACATGTTGTGGGGTACATTGGCATGCTGGACAAGGCCAAGGCTTCACATGTGGGAGGGGTACCTTGACATGCTGGACAAGGCCCAGGCATTACATGTGGGAGGGTACACTGACATGCTGGACAAGGCCCAGGCAGCACATGGGGGAGGGGGGCACTGACATGCTGAACAAGGTCCAGTGCTCAGATGTGTGTGGAGGTGACAGTGCCATGGAGGACAAGGCCCAGACACCAGAAGTGTGTCTGTAGTATGAGTCCTGTACTTAATTTGTACACCTTTATATAATTATATATTCCTGCACTGCTTGCATTGTAATGTTGACCAAAAGACTCACAGATAATGATCTAGTCCCAGTTGAGCTATCCAATTCATTCATTTGTGTATGTACTGAATAAAATGTTTACTACTACTCACATGTGAAGAGGTATACACTGATATGCTGTACAAGGCCCAGGCCACATATGTGTGTAGGTGGGGGGTGTTCAATGACATGCTGTATACAACCCAGGCCACACAAGTGTTGGGGAAATTGACATGCTGGACAAGGCCCAGGCCTCATAGGTGTGTAGGAGGGTGACAGTGCCATGCTGCACATTGCACAGCCTTTACTCGTGGGTGTGTGTACACTAACATGCTGGACAAGGCCCTGGCTGCACATGTGGAGGTGGTGTACAGTGACATGCTGTACAAGGAACAGGCCACATGTGGAGGGGATGCAAACTGACATGCTGGACAAGGCCCAACCATCAGAGGTGTGCAGGATGATGACAGAACCATGCTGGACATGGCCCAGCCTTTACATGTGGGTGTGTGAACAATGACATTCTGGGCAAGGCGCAGGCCACACATGTGGGGGTGCACTGACATGCTGGACAAGGCCCAGGCTTCAGAGGTGTGTGGGAGGTGACAGTGCCATGCTGGACATGGCCCAGCACTACATGTGGGGTGTGTGCAATGACATGCCATGCAAAGCCCAGGCCACACATGTGGGGGTGCACTGACATGCTGGACAAGGCCCAGGCCACATATGTGGGGGCGACTGACATGTTGGACAAGGCCCAGGCTTCAGAGGTGTGTAGGAGGGTGATAATGCCATGCTGCACATGGCCCACATTACATGTGGAGGTGTGTACAATGACATGCTGTGCAAGGCCCAGGCTTCACATGGGGGTACACTGACATGCTGGACAAGGCCCAGGCTTCAGAGGTGTGTAGGAGGGTGACAGAGCAATGCTGGACCTGGCCCAGCCTTTACATGTGGGTGTGTACAATGACATGCTGTGCAAGGCCCAGGCTTCACATGTTGTTGGGTACACAGGCATGCTGGACAAAGGTCAGTCTTCACATGTGGGGTGTACCTTGACATGCTGGAGAAGGCTAAGGCATTAATGTGGGAGGGTACACTGACATGCTGGATAAGGCCCAGGCTGCATATGTTGGGGTTGGTACACTGACATGCTGGACAAGGCCCAGGCATTAATGTGGAAGGGTACACTGACATGCTGGACAAGGCCATGCTGCACATGTGAGGGGTGGTACACTAACATGCTGGACAAGGCCCAGACTTCAGAGGTGTGTAGGAGGGTGACAGTGCCATGCTGGAAATGGCCCAGCCATGTGGGTGTGTGTACAATGAAATGCTGGACAAGGACCAGGCTGCACAATTGAGGCGGTGTACAGTGACATGCTGGACAAGGCCCAGGCCACACATGTGGTGGGGATACACTGACATGCTGTAAAGGTCCAGGCAACACATGTTGGGGGAATACACTGACATGCTGTACAAAGCCCAGGCTACATGTCTTGAGGAGTTCATTGACATGCTGGACAAGGCCCAGGTATTACATGTGGGAGGGTTACACTGACATGCTGGACAAGACCCAGAATTCATAGGTGTGTAGGAGGTGACAGTGCCATGCTAGAAATGGCCCAGCCTTTACATGTGGGTTTGTATACAATGAAATGCTGGACAAGGACCAGGCTGCACAATTGAGGTGCTGTACAGTGACATGCTGATAAGATCCAGGCCACACATGCTGGGGGGTGCTACACTGACATGCTGTAAAGGCCCAGGCAACACATGTGGAGGGAGCACACTGACATGCTGTAGAAGGCCCAGGACACACATGTGTGAGGAGTGCATTGACATGCTGGACAAGGCCCAGGCATTACATGTGGGAGGTTACACTGACATGCTGAACAAGACCCAGGATTCATAGGTGTGTAGGTGGGTGACAGTGTCATGCTGGACATGTTCCAGCCTTTATATGTCGGTGTGAACAATGACATGCTGGACAAGGACCCGGCTGCACAAGTTGGGGGTGTACAGTGACATGCAGTACAAAGCCCAGGCCACATATGTGGAGGAGGTATACTGATATGCTGGAAAAAGGCCCAGCCACCATGTCGGGGGTACACTGATATGCTGGACAAGACCTAGGCTGCACATGTGGGAGGGTGCACTGACATGCTGGACAAGGCCCAGCCCACACAGTGGGGCGTCGCTGACATGCTGGACAAGGCCCATGCATTACATGTGGGAGGGTACACTGACATGCTGGATAAGACCCAGGCTGCACATGTGGGGGGTGGGACATTGACATGCTGTACAAGGCCCAGGCCACACATGAAGGGGAACTGACACGCTGGACAAGGCCCAGGCCACATATGTGGGTGGCGACTGACATGCTGGACAAGTCCCAGGCTTCAGAGGTGTGTTGGAGGATGACAATGCCATGCTGTGCATGGCCCAGCCTTTCAAGTGGGGGTGTGAACAATGACTTGCTGTGCAAGACCCAGGCTTCACATGTGGGGATACACTGACATGCTGGACAGGGCCCAGGCTTCAGAGGTGTGTAGGAGGTGACAGAGCAATGCTGGACCTGACCCAGCCTTTACATGTGGGTGTGTAAACAATGAAATGTTGGACAAGGACCCGGCTGCACAAGTGGGGGTGTACAGTGACATGCTGTACAAGGCCCAGGCCACATGTTGGGGGTACACGACATGGTGGACAAGGCCCAGGCCCACACATGTGGAGAGTGCAGCTGACATGCTGGAAAGGGCCCAGACATTACATATGGGAAGGTAAACTGACATGCTGGACCAGGCCCTGGCCACATGTGGGTTGGGCAGCTGACATGCTGGACAAGGCCCATGCATTACATGTGGGAGGGCTACATTGACATGCTGGATAAGACCAAGGCTGCACATGTGTGGGGGATCATTGACATGCTGTACAAGGCCCAGGCCACACATGAGAGGGGAACTGACATGCTGGACAAGGCCCGGACACATATGTGGGGTGCAACTGACATGTTGGCGAGGCCCAGGCTTCAGAGGTGTGTGGTAGGGTGACAGTGCCATGCTGCACATTGCACATGTACTTACTCAGTGGGTGTGTGTACACTAATGCTGGACAAGGCCTGGCCGCGTAGGAGTGGTGTACAGTGCATGCTGTACAGGGACCAGGCCACACATGTGGAGGGGATGCAAACTGACATGCTGGACCAAGGCCCAACCATCAGAGGTGTGTAGGGATGACAGTGCCATGCTGGATATGGCCCAGCCTTTACATGTGGTGTGTGAATAATGACATGCTGGGCAAGGCCAGGCCACACGTGGGGGGTGCACTGACATGCTGGAGGCCCAGGCTTCAGAGGGTGTGGAGGGTGACAGTGCCATGCTGGACATAGCCCAGCCTTTACATGTTGGGGTGTGTACAATAACATGCTGTGCAAAGCCCAGGCCACACATGTGGGGGTGCACTGACATGCTGGACAAGGCCCAGGCCAGATATATGTGGGGGACTGACATGTTGGACAAGGCCCAGGCTTCAGAGGTGTGTAGGAGGTGACAATGCCATGCTGTACTTGGCCCAGCCTTACATGTGGGGTTGTGTACAATGACATGCTGTGCAAGGCTCAGGTTTCACATGTGGGGGGCACTGACATGCTGGACAAGGCCCAGGCTTCAGAGGTGTGTAGGAGGGTGACAGAGCAATGCTGGACCTGGCCCAGCCTTTACATGTGGATGTGTGTGCAATGACATGCTGCAAGGCCCAGGCTTCACATGTTGTTGGGTACACTGACATGCTGGACAAGGCCCAGGCATTAATGTGGGAGGGGTACATGACATGCTGGACAAGGCCATGCTGCACATGTGGGGGTGGTACACTGACATGCTGGACAAGGCCCAGACTTCAGTGGTGTGTAGGAGGGTGACAGTAGTATGCTGGAAATGGTCCAGCCTTTACATGGGTGTGTACAATGAAATGCTGGACAAGGACCAGGCTGCACAATTGAGGTGGTGTACAGTGACGTGCTGTAGAAAGTCCAGGCCACACATGTGGGAGGGTTGGCTACACTGACATGCTGTAAAGGCCCAGGTAACACATGTGGGGAGGACACTGACATACTGTACAAGGACCAGGCCACATGTGTGAGGAGTGCATTGACATGCTGGACAAGGCCAGGCATTACATGTGGGAGGGTTACACTGACATGCTGGACAAGACCCAGGATTCATAGGTGTGTGGGAGGGTGACAGTGTCATGCTGGACATGTTCCAGCCCTTACATGTGGGTGTGTGAGCAATGACATGCTGGACAAGGACCTGGCTGCACAAGTCGGGGGTGAACAGTGACATGCTGTACAGGGCCCAGGCCACATATGGAGGGGTTATACTGATATGGCAAAGCGCCCAGGCCACACATGGGGACACACTGATATGCTGGACAAGGCCCAGGCTGCACATGTGGGAGGATACACTGACATACTGGACATGGCCCAGGCAACACTTGTGGGGGGGGCACATGACAAGCAGGACAAGGCCCAGCCTTTACATGTGGGAGGGTTACATTGACATGTTGGACAAGACCCAGGATTCATAGGTGTTGGAGGGTGACAGTGTCAAGTGGACATGGTCCAGTCTTTACATGTGGTGTGTGAACAATGACATGCTGGACAAGGACCCAGCTGCACAAGTTGGGGGGGTGCAGTGCCATGCTGAAAAAGGCCCAGGCCACACATGTGGGGTACACTGAAATGATGAACAAGACCCAGGCTGCACATGTGGGAGGGACATTGACATGCTGGACAAGGCCCAGCCCACATATGTGGAGGAAGGTACACTGATATGTTGAAAGGCCCAGGTCCAACATGTGGAGGTACACTGCTATGCTGGACAAGACCCAGGCCACACATGTGTGAGGAGTGCATTGACACGCTGAAGAAGGTCCAGGCATTACATGTGGGAGGTTACACTGACATGATGGAAAAGGCCCAGGATTCATAGGTGTGTAGGGAGGTGACATGTCATGCTGGACATGGTCCAGCCTTTACATGGGTGTGTGAACAATGACATGTTGGACAAGGACCTGGCTGCACATGTGGGGGCTGTACAGTGACATGCTGTACAAGGCCCAGGCCACATATGTGGTGGGGGTACACTGATATGCTGCAAAGGCACAGTCCACACATGTGGGGGTACACTGACATGGTGGACAAGGCCAGGCACTCATGTGGGGGGTATGCTGACATGCTGGACAAGGCCCAGACTTTACATGTGGGAAGGGTACACTGACATGCTGGACAAGGCCCATGCTGCACTTGTGGGGTGGTACATTGACAAGCTGGACAACGCCCAGACTTCAGAGGTGTGTAGGAGGGTGACAGTGTCATGCTGGAAATGGTCCAGCCTTTACATGAGGGTGTGTGTGCAATGAAATGCTGGACAAGTTCCAGGCTGCACAATTGAGGCGTGTACAGTGACACGCTGGACAAGGTCCAGGCCACACTGGTGGGGGGTGCTACACTGACATGCTGAAAAGTCCCAGGCAACTCATGTGTGAGGAGTGCATTGACATGCTGGAAAAGGCCCAGGCATTACACATGGGAGGGTTACACTGACATGCTGGAGAAGACCCAGGATTCATAGGTGTGTAGGAGGGTGACAGTGTCATGCTGGACATGGTCCAGCCTTTACATGTGGGTGTGTGAGCAATGACATGCTAGACAAGGACCAGGCTGCACAAGTGGGGTGTACAGTGACATGCTGTACAAGGCCCAGGCCACATGTGAGGGGGGTACACTGATATGCTGCAAGAGGCCCAGGCCACACATGTGGTGGGGTACACTGATATGCTGGACAAGGCCCAGGCTGCACATGTGGGTGGGGTACACTGACATGCTGGACAAGGCCAGGCCACACATGTGTGGTGATGCGTGACATGCTGGACAAGGCCCATGCATTACATGTGGGAGGCTACACTGACATGCTGGATAAGACCCAGGCTGCACATGTGGGGACTTTGACATTCTGCAGGGCCCAGGCCACACATGAGAGGGGAACTGACATGCTGTACAAGGCCCAGGCCACACATGTGGGGTGGTACACTGACATGCTGGATAAGACCAAGGTTGCACATGTGGGGAGGCATTGACATGCTGGACAAGGCACAGCCTTTACATGTGGGAGGGTTACATGACATGTTGGATAAGGCCCAGGCTTCAGAGGTGTGTTGGAGGGTGACAGTGCCATGCTGGACATGGCCCAGTCTTTACATGTGGGTGTGTGTACAATGACATGCTGAAGGCCCAGGCTTCACATGTTGATGGGTACACTGGCATGCTGGACAAGCCCAGGCTTCACATGTGGGGGATACCTTGATATGCTGGACAAGGCCCATGCATTAATGTGGGAGGGGAACACTGACATGCTGGACAAGGCCCAGCCTTTACATGTGGGAGGGTTACACTGACATGTTGGACAAGGCCCAGGATTCAGAGGTGTGTAAGAGGGAGACAGTGTCATGCTGGACATGGTCCAGCCTTAACATGAGGTGTGTGAACAATGACATGCTGGACAAGGACCCGGCTGCACAAGTTGGGGGTGTACAGTGACATGCTGTACAAGGCCCAGGCCGATATGTGGTGGGGAGGTACACTGATATGCTAGAAAGGCCCAGGCCACACATGTGGGGCTGGGGTGCACTGATATGCTGGACAAAGCCCAGGCTGCACATGTGGGAGGGTACACTGACATGCTGAACAAGGCCCAGCCCACACATTTGAGAGTGCGCTGACATGCTGGACAAGGCCCATGCATTACATGTGGGAGGGATACTGACATGCCTGATAAGTTCCAGGCTGCACATGTTGGGGGACAATGACATGCTGTCAAGGCCCAGGTCACACATGAAGGATAGAACTAACTGCTGGACAAATCCCAGGCCACATATGTGAGGGGCGACTGACATGCTGGACAAGACCCATGCTTCAGAGGTGTGTGGAGGGTTACAATGCCATGCTGTACAGCCCAGCCTTTACATGTGGGGGTGTGTACAATGACATGCTGTGCAAGGCCCAAGCTTCACATGTGGGGGTACAATGTCATGCTGGACAAGGCCCGGCTTCAGAGGTGTGTAGGAGGGTGACAGAGCAATGCTGGACCTGGCCCAGCCTTTACATGTGGGTGTGAGTACAATGACATGCTGTGCAAGACCCAGGTTTCACATGTTGTTGGGTACATTGGCATGCTGGACAAGGCCAAGGCTTCACATGTGGGGTTGTACACTGACATGCTGGACAAGGCCCAGACTCAGAGGAGTGTGTAGGAGGGGTGACTTAGGTACCATGCTGAAATGACCCAGCCTTTACACTCTGAGTCTGTGTACAATGAAATGCTGGACATGGCCTGGCCTTTACACATGTAGGGGTGTGTACAATGGCGTGCTGTGCAAAGCCAAGGCCACATGTGGGGTGCACTGACATGTTGACAAGCCCAGGCTTTGAGGTGTGTGGGAGGGTGATAATGCCATGCTGTACATGGCCCAGCCTTTACATTGGGGGGTGACACTGACATGCTGGACAAGGCCCAGGCTTCAGAGGTGTGTAGGAGGGTGACAGAGCAATGCTGGACCCGCCCAGCCTTTACATGTGGGTGTGTGTACAATGACATGCTGTGCAAGGCCCAGGCTTCACATGTTGTTGGGTACACAGGCATGCTGGACAAGGCCCAGGCTTCACATGTGGGGGCGGGGTACCTTGACATGCTGGAGAAGGCCAAGGCATTAATGTGGGAGGGATACACTGACATGCTGGATAAGGCCCAGGCTGCACATGTGGGGTTGGTACACTGACATGCTGGACAAGGCCCAGGCATTAATGTGGAAGGGGTACACTGACATGCTGGACAAGGCCATGCTGCACATGTGGGGGTGGTACACTAACATGCTGGTCAAGGCCCAGACTTCAGAGGTGAGTGAGGGTGACAGTGACATGCTGGAAAATGGCCTGGCCTTTACATGTGGGTGTTGTACAATCGAAATGCTGGACAAGGACCAGGCTGCACAATTGAGGCGGTACAGTGACATGTTGGACAAGGTCCAGGCCACACGTGGGAGGGGTACACTGACATGCTGTAAAGGCCCAGGCAACACATGTTGGGGAATACACTGACATGCTGTACAAAGCCCAGGCCACTCATGTGCTAGGAGTTCATTGACATGCTGGACAAGGCCCAGGTATTACATGTGGGAGGTTACACTGACATGCTGGACAAGACCCAGAATTCATTGGTGTGTAGGAGGTGACAGTGTCATGCTGGAAATGGCCCAGCCTTTACATGTGGTGTGTGTACAATGAAATGCTGGACAAGGACCAGGCTGCACAATTGAGGTGCTGTACAGTGGACATGCTGACAACATCCAGGCCACACATGTGGGGGGCTACACTGACATGCAGTAAAGGCCCTGGCAACACATGTGGAGGGAGCATACTGACATGCTGTAGAAGGCCAGGACACACATGTGTGAGGACTGCATTGACATGCTGGACAAGGCCCAGGCATGACATGTGGGAAGTTTACACTGACATGCTGGACAAGACCCAGTATTCATAGGTGTGTACGTGGGTGACAGGGTCATGCTGGACATGGTCCAGCTTTTATGTCGGGTGTGAACAATGACATGCTGGACAAGGACCGGCTGCACAAGTTGGGAGGGGTGTACAGTGACATCAGTACAAAGTCAGGCCACATATGTGGAGGGAGGTATGCTGATATGCTGGAAAGGCCCAGGCCACACATGTCGGGGGTACACTGATATGCTGGACAAGACCCAGGCTGCACATGTGGGTGGGGTACCTTAACATGCTGGACAAGGCCCAGGCATTACATGTGGGAGGGTACACTGACATGCTGGATAAGACCCAGGATGCACATGTGGGGGCGGGGACATTGACATCCTGGACAAGGCCCAGGCAACATATGTGAGGCGACTGACACTTTGGACAAGGCCCAGGGTTCAGAGGTGTGTAGGAGGGTAACAGAGCAATGTTGGACATGGCCCAGCCTTTACATGTGGGTGTGAGTACAATGATATGCTGTGCAAGGCCCAGGCTTCACATGTTGTTTTGTACACTGGCATGCTGGACAAGGCCCAGGCTTCACATGTGGGGGGTACCTTGACATGCTGGACAAGGCCCAGGCACTAATGTGGGAGTGGTACACTGACATGCTGACATGGCCCAGGCTGCACATGTGGGGGTGGTACACTGACATGCTGGACAAGGCCCAGACTTCAGAGGTGTGTAGGAGGGTGACAGTGCCATGCTGGAAATGGCAGAGCCTTTACATGTGGGTGTGTGTACAATGAAATGCTGGACAAGGACCAGGCTGCACAATTGAGGTGCTATACAGTGACATGCTGGACAAGGTCCAGGCCACACATGTGGGGGGCTACACTGACATGCTGTACAAGGCCCAGGACACACATGTGTGAGGAGTGCATTGACATGCTGGACAAGGCCCTGCCTTTACATGTGGGAGGGTTACACTGACATGCTGGATAAGACTCAGGATTCATAGATGTGTAGGAGGGTGACAGTGTCATGCTGGACATGGTCCAGCATTTACATGTGGTGTGTGAACAATGACATGCTGGACAAGGACCCGACTGCACAATTATGGTTCGGTGGTACAGTGACATGCTGTACAAAGCCCAGGCCACATATGTGGAGGGAGGTACACTGATATGCTGGACAAGGCCCAGGCCACACATGTGGGGGGTACACTGATATGCTGGACAAGACCCAGGCTGCACATGTGGGAGGGTACACTGACATGCTGGACAAGGCCCAGCCCACACATGTGGGGGGTACGGACATGCTGGACAAGGCGATGCATTACATGTGGGAGCAGTACACTGACATGCTGGATAAGACCCAGGCTGCACATGTGGGGGGTGGGACATCGACATGCTGTACAAGGCCCAGGCCACACATGAAAGGAGAACTGACACACTGGACAAGGCCCAGGATACATATGTGGGGGCGACTGACATGCTGGACAAGGCCCAGGCTTCAGAGGTGTGTGGGAGGGTGACAATGCCATGCTGTACATGGCCCTGCCTTTACATGTGTGGGTGTGTGCAATGACATGCTGTGCAAGGCCCAGGCTTCACATGTGGGGGTACACTGACATGCTGGACAAGGCCCAGGCTTCAGAGGTGTGTGGGAGGTGACAGAGCAATGCTGACCTGGCCCAGCCTTTACATGTGGGTGTGTGTGCAATGACATGCTGTGTAAGGCCAGGCTTCACATGTTGTGCGGTACATTGGCATGCTGGACAAGGCCAAGGCTTCACATGTGGGTGGGGTACCTTGACATGCTGGACAAGGCCCAGGCATTACATGTGGGAGGGTACACTGACATGCTGGACAAGGCCCAGGCAGCACATGTGGGGGGGGGCACTGACATGCTGAACAAGGTCCAGTGCTCAGATGTGTGTGGAGGTGACAGTGCCATGGAGGACAAGGCCCAGACACCAAAGTGTGTCTGTAGTATGAGTCCTGTACTTAATTTGTAAACCTTTATATAATTATATATTCTGCACTGTGTGCATTGTAATGTTGCCCAAAAGATCTCACAGATAATGACCTAGTCCCAGTTGAGCTATCCAATTCATTCATTTGTGTATGTACTGAATAAAATGTTTACTACTACTCACACGTGAAGAGGTATACACTGATATGCTGTACAAGGCCCAGGCCACATATGTGTGTAGGTGGGGGTGTTCACTGACATGCTGTATACAACCCAGGCCACACAAGTGTTGGGGAAATTGACATGCTGGACAAGGCCCAGGCCTCATAGGTGTGAGGAGGGTGACAGTGCCATGCTGCACATTGCACAGCCTTTACTCGTGGGTGTGTGACACTAACATGCTGGACAAGGCCCTGGCTGCACATGTGGAGGTGGTGTACAGTGACATGCTGTACAAGGAACAGGCACACATGTGGAGGGGATGCAAACTGACATGCTGGACAAGGCCCAACCATCAGAGGTGTGCAGGATGATGACAGAACCATGCTGGACATGGCCCAGCCTTTACATGTGGGTGTGTGAACAATGATATGCTGGGCAAGGCCCAGGCCACACATGTGGGGGTGCACTGACATGCTGGACAAGGCCCAGGTTTCAGGGTGTGCAGGATGATGACAGAGCCATGCTGGACATGGCCCAGCCTTTACATGTGGGTGTGTGAACAATGATATGCTGTGCAAGCCAAGGCCACACATGTGGGGTGCACTGACATGCTGGACAAGGCCCAGGCCCATATGTGGGGGCGACTGACATGTAGGACAAGGCCCAGGCTTCAGAGGTGTGTAGAGGGTGATAATGCCATGCTGCACATGGCCCACATCACATGTGGAGGTGTATAATGACATGCTGCAAGGCCCAGGCTTCACATGTGGGGGTACACTGTCATGCTGGACAAGGCCCAGGCTTCAGAGGTGTGTAGGAGGGTGACAGAGCAATGCTGGACCTGGCCCAGCCTTTACATGTGGGTGTGTGTACAATGACATGCTGTGCAAGGCCCAGGCTTCACATGTTGTTGGGTACACGGGCATGCTGGACAAGGTCCAGTCTTCACATGTGGGGGTGTACCTTGACATGCTGGAGAAGGCTAAGGCATTAATGTGGGAGGGTACACTGACATGCTGGATAAGGCCCAGGCTGCATATGTTGGGGTTGGTACACTGACATGCTGGACAAGGCCCAGGCATTAATGTGGAAGGGTACACTGACATGCTGGACAAGGCCATGCTGCACATGTGAGGGGTGGTACACTAACATGCTGGACAAGGCCCAGACTTCAGAGGTGTGTAGGAGGGTGACAGTGCCATGCTGAAATGGCCCAGCCTACATGTGGGTGTGTGTACAATGAAATGCTGGACAAGGACCAGGCTGCACAATTGAGCGGTGTACAGTGACATGCTGGACAAGGCCCAGGCCACACATGTGGTGGGGATACACTGACATGCTGTAAAGGTCCAGGCAACACATGTTGGGGGAATACACTGACATGCTGTACAAAGCCCAGGCTACATGTCTTGAGGAGTTCATTGACATGCTGGACAAGGCCCAGGTATTACATGTGGGAGGGTTACACTGACATGCTGGACAAGACCCAGAATTCATAGGTGTGTAGGAGGTGACAGTGCCATGCTAGAAATGGCCCAGCCTTTTACATGGGTGTGTGTACAATGAAATGCTGGACAAGGACCAGGCTGCACAATTGAGGTGCTGTACAGTGACATGCTGACAAGATCCAGGCCACACATGCGGGGGGTGCTACACTGACATGCTGTAAAGGCCCAGGCAACACATGTGGATGGAGCACACTGACATGCTGTAGAAGGCCCAGGACACACATGTGTGAGGAGTGCATTGACATGCGGACAAGGCCCAGGCATTACATGTGGGAGGGTTACACTGACATGCTGAACAAGACCCAGGATTCATAGGTGTGTAGGTGGGTGACAGTGTTAATGCTGGACATGGTCCAGCCTTTATATGGTGTGTGAACAATGACATGCTGGACAAGGACCCGGCTGCACAAGTTAGGGGGTGTACAGTGACATGCAGTACAAAGCCCAGGCCACATATGTGGAGGGAGGTATACTGATATGTTGGAAAAGGCCCAGGCCACACATGTCGGGGGTACACTGATATGCTGGACAAGACCCAGGCTGCACATGTGGGAGGGTGCACTGACATGCTGGAAGGCCCAGCCCACACATATGGGGGTACGCTGACATGCTGGACAAGGCCATGCATTACATGTGGGAGGGTACACTGACATGCTGGATAAGACCCAGGCTGCACATGTGGGGGAGGTGGGACATTGACATGCTGTACAAGGCCCAGGCCACACATGAAGGGAGAACTGACACGTGGACAAGGCCCAGGCCACATATGTGGTGTGACTGACATGCTGGACAAGTCCCAGGCTTCAGAGTTGTGTGGGAGGATGACAATGCCATGCTGTACATGGCCCAGCCTTCAAGTGGGGGTGTGTACAATGACATGCTGTGCAGGACCCAGGCTTCACATGTGGGGATACACTGACATGCTGGACAAGGTCCAGGCTTCAGAGGTGTGTAGGAGGGTGACAGAGTAATGCTGGACCTGGCCCAGCCTTTACATGTGGGTAGTGTGTACAATGACATGCTGTGCAAGTCCCAGGCTTCACATGTTGTGGGTTACATTGGCATGCTGGACAAGGCCAAGGCTTCACATGTGGGGAGGGTGGTACCTTGACATGCTGGACAAGGACCAGGCATTACATGTGAGTGGTACACCGACAGGCTGGACAAGGCCCAGGCTGCACATGTGGGCGGGGGGCACTGACATGCTGAGCAAGGTCCAGCGCTCAGATGTGTGGAGGTGACAGTGCCATGGAGGACAAGGCCCAGACACCAGAAGTGTGTCTGTAGTATGAGTACTGTACTTAATTTGTGCACCTTTTATATAATTATATATTCCATATACATGCATTGTAATGTTGCCCAAAAGTCCTCACAGATAATGATCTAGTCCCAGTTGAGCTATCCAATTCATTCATCTGTGTATGCTACTGAATAAAATGTTTACTACTACTCACACGTGAAGAGGTATACACTGATATGCTCTACAAGGCCCAGGCCACATATGTGTGTGAGTGGGGGGTGTTCACTGACATGCTGTATACAACCCAGGCCACACATGTGTTGGGGGAAATTGACTTGCTGGACAAGGCCCAGGCCTCATAGGTGTGTAGGAGGTGACAGTGCCATGCAGCATATTGCACAGCCTTTACCGTGGGTGTGTGTACACTAACATGCTGGACAAGACCCTGGCTGCACATGTTGAGGTGGTGTACAGTGACATGCTGTACAAGGACCAGGCACACATGTGCAGGGGATGCTAAACTGACATGCTGGACAAGGCCCAAGCATCAGAGGTGTGTGGGATGATGACAGTTCCATGCTGGACATGGCCCAGCCTTTACATGTGGGGTGTGTGCAATGACATACTGTGCAAGGCCCAGGCCACACATGTGGAGAGTGCACTGACATGCTGGTCAAGGCCCAGGCCACATGAGAGGGGAACTGACATGCTGATAAGTCCCAGGCCACATATGTGGGGCGACGACATGTTGGACAAGGCCCAGGCTTCAGAGGTGTGTAGGAGGTGACAATGCCATGCTGTACATGGCCCAGCCTTTACTTGTGGGGTATGTACAATGACATGCTGTGCAAGGCCCTGGCTTCACTTGTGGGAAATACTGACATGCTGGACAAGGCCCAGTCTTCAGAGTTGTGTGTAGAGGGTGACAGAGCAATGCTGGACCTGGGCCCAGCCTTTACATGTGGTGTGTGTGCAATGACATGTTGTGCAAGGCCCAGGCTTCATGTTGTTGGTACACTGGCATGCTGGACAAGGCCCAGGCTTCACATGTGGGGAGGGGTGGGTAACTTGACATGCTGGACAACCCAGGCACATATGTGGGAGGGAGGACACTGATATGTTGTAAGAGGTTCAGGCCACATGTGGTGTGGTACTGATATGCTGGACAAGGACCAGGCTGCACATGTGGGAGGGTACACTGACATGCTGTACAAGGCCCAGGCCACATGGTTGGTGGTACACTGACATGCTGGATAAGACCATGGTTGCACATGAGGGAGAACATTGACATGCTGGACAAGGCCACGGCCACATATGTGGGGGCGACTGACATGTTGGACAAGGCCCAGGCTTCAGAGGTGTGTAGGAGGGTGACAATGCCATGCTGTACATGGCCCAGCCTACTACGTGGGTGTGTGTACAATGACATGCTGTTCAAGGCCCAGGCTTCACATGTTGATGGGTACACTGGTATGCTGGACAAGGCCCAGGCTTTACATGTGGGGGATACCTTTGACATGCTGGACAAGGCCATGCATTAATGTGGGAGGGGTACACTGACATGCTGGACAAGGCCCAGCCTTACATGTGGGAGGGTTACACTGACATGTTGGACAAGGCCCAGGATTCAGAGGTGTGTGGGAGGAGACAGTGTCATGCTGGACATGGTCCAGCCTTAACATGGTGTGTGAACAATGACATGCTGGACAAGGACCCGGCTGCACAAGTTGGGGTGTACAGTGACATGCTGTACAAGGCCCAGGCCACATATGTGGAGGAGGTTCACTGATATGCTGGAAAAGGCCCAGGCCACACATGTGGCTGGGGTGCACTGATATGCTGGACAAAGCCCAGGCTGCACATGTGGAGGGGTACACTGACATGCTGAACAAGGCCCAGCCCACACATTTGGGGTGCAGCTGACATGCTGGACAAGGCCCATGCATTACATGTTGGAGGGATACACTGACATGCTGGATAAGTCCCAGGCTGCACATGTGGGGGCATTGACATGCTGTACAAGGCCCAGGTCACACATGTAGGATAGAACTAACTTGCTGGACAAATCCCAGGCCACATATGTGAGGCGACTGACATGCTGGACAAGACCCAGGCTTCAGAGGTGTGTGGGAGGTGACAATGCCTTGCAGTACTGGCCCAGCCTTTTCATGTTGGGGTGTGTACAATGAGATGCTCTGCAAGGCCCAGGCTTCACATGTGGGGGTACAATGTCATGCTGGACAAGGCCCAGGCTTCAGAGGTGTGTATGAGGTGACAGGCAATGCTGGTCCTTGCCCAGCCACACGTGTGGTGTGTGTACAATGACATGCTGTGCAAGGCCCATGTTTCACATGTTGTTGGGTACACTGGCATGCTGGACAAGGCCCAGGCTTCACATGTGGGGGGTACCTTAACATGCTGGACAAGACCCAGGCATTACATGTGGGAGGGGTACACTGACATGCTGGATAAGACCCAGGATGCACATGTGGGGGCGGGGACATTGACATGCTGTACAAGGCCCAGGCCACACATGAGAGAGCAGACGACATCCTGGACAAGTCCCAGGCAACATATGTGGGAGGCGACTGACCCGTTGGACAAGGCCCAGGCTTCAGAGGTGTGTAGGAGGGTGACAGAGCAATGCTGGACCTGGCCCAGCCTTTACATGTGTGTGTGAGTACAATGACATGCTGTGCAAGGCCCAGGCTTCACATGTTGTTGGGTACACTGGCATGCTGGACAAGGCCCAGGCTTCACATGGGGGGTACCTTGACATGCTGGACAAGGCCCAGGCACAAATGTGGGAGTGGTACTCTGACATGCTGGTCAAGGCCCAGGCTGCACATGTGGGGGTGGTACACTGACATGCTGGACAAGGCCCAGACTTCATAGGTGTGTAGGAGGGTGACAGTGCCATGCTGGAAATGGCCCAGCCTTTACATGTGGAGTGCGTGTACAATGAAATGCCGGACAAGGACCAGGCTGCACAGGTGAGGTGCTGTACATGACATGCTGGACTAGGTCCAGGCCACACATGTGTGGGGGGCTACACTGACATGCTGTACAAGGCCCAGGACACACATGTGTGAGGAGTGCATTGACATGCTGGACAAGGCCCTGCCTTACATGTGGGAGGGTTACACTGACATGCTGGACAAGACTCAGGATTCATAGATGTGTGGGAGGGTGACAGTGTCATGCTGGACATGGTCCAGCCTTTATATGTGGGTGTGTGAACAATGACATGCTGGACAAGGACCCGACTGCACAAGTATGGAGGCGGTGGTACAGTGACATGCTGTACAAAGCCCAGGCCACATATGTGGAGGGAGGTATACTGATATGCTGGACAAGGCCCAGGCACACATGTGAGGGTACACTGATATGCTGGACAAGATCCAGGCTGCACATGTGGGAGGGTACACTGACATGCTGGACAAGGCCCAGCCCACACATGTGGGGAATGCGCTGACATGCTGGACAAGGCCCATGCATTACATGTGGGAGCGGTACACTGACATGCTGGATAAGACTCCAGGCTGCACATGTGGGGGTGGGACATCGACATGCTGTACAAGGCCCAGGTCACACTTGAAGGGAGAACTGACACACTGGACAAGGCCCAGGATACATATGTGGGGGGCGACTGACATGCTGGACATGGCCCAGGCTTCAGAAGGTGTGTAGGAGGGTGACAATGCCATGCTGTACATGGCCCTGCCTTTACATGTGGGGGTGTGTGCAATGACATGCTGTGCAAGGCCCAGGCTTCACATGTGGGGGTACCTGACATGCTGGACAAGGCCCAGGCTTCAGAGGTGTGCAGGAGGGCGACAGAGTAATGCTGGACCTGGCCCAGCCTTTACATGTGGTGTGTGTACAATGACATGCTGTGCAAGTCCCGGCTTCACATGTTGTGGGGAACATTGGCATGCTGGACAAGGCCAAGGCTTCACATGTGGGGGTACCTTGACATGCGGACAAGGCCCAGGCATTACATGTGGGAGGGGTACACTGACATGCTGGACAAGGCCCAGTGCTCAGATGTGTGTGGAGGTGACAGTGCCATGGAGGACAAGGCCCAGACACTAGAAGTGTGTCTGTAGTATGAGTCCTGTACTTAATTTGTACACCTTTATATAATTATATATTCCTTGCAGTGTGCATTGTAATGTTGACCAAAGACCTCACAGATAATGATCTAGTCCCAGTTGAGCTATCCAATTCATTCATCTGTGTATGTACTGAATAAAATGTTTACTACTACTCACACGTGAAGAGGTATACACTGATATGCTCTACAAGACCCAGGCCACATATGTGTGTGTGAGGTGGGGGTGTTCACTGACATGCTGTATACAACCCAGGCCACACAAGTGTTGGAAATTGACATGCTGACAAGGCCCAGGCCTCATAGGTGTGTGGGAGGTGACAGTGCCATGCTGCACATTGCACAGCCTTTACTCATGGGTGTGTGTACACAAACATGCTGGACAGGCCCTGCTGCACATGTGGAGGTGGTGTACAGTGACATGCTGTGTACAAGGACCAGGCCACTCTTTTGGAGTGGGATGCAAACTGACATGCTGGACAAGGCACAACCATCAGAGGTGTGCAGGATGATGACAGTACCATGCTGAACATGGCCCAGCCTTTACATGTGGGTGTGTGAACAATGACATGCTGTGCAAGGCCCAGGCCACACATGTGGGGGTGCAATGACATGCTGGACAAGGCCAAGGCTTCAGAGGTGTGCAGGAGGGTGACTGTGCCATGCTGGACATGGCCCAGCCTTTACATGTGGGGGTGTGTACAATGACATGCTGTACAAGGCCCAGGCCACACATGAAGGGAGAACGACACGCTGGACAAAGCCCAGGCCACATATGTGGGGGTGACTGACATGCTGGACAAGTCCCAGGCTTCAGAGGTGTGTAGGAGGGTGACAATGCCATGCTGTACATGGCCCAGCCTTTACATGTGGGGTGTGTACAATGACATGCTGTGCAAGGCCCAGGCTTCACATGTGGGGGTACACTGACATGCTGGAGAAGGCCCAGGCTTCAGAGGTGTGTGGGAGGGTGACAGAGCAATGCTGGACCTGGCCCAGCCTTTACATGTGGTGTGTGTGTAAATGACATGCTGTGCAAGGCCCAGGCTTCACATGTTGTGGGTTACATTGGCATGCTGGACAAGGCAAGGCTTCACATGTGGGGGTACTTTGACATGCTGGACAAGGACCAGGCATTACATGTGTGAGGGGTACACTGGCGTGCTGGACAAGGCCCAGGCTGCATGTGGTGGGGGGCACTGACATGCTGAGCAAGGTCCAGTGCTCAGATGTGTGTGGAGGTGACAGTGCCTTGGAGGACAAGGCCCAGACACCAGAAGTGTCTGTAGTATGAGTACTGTACTTAATTTGTACACCTTTATATAATTATATATTCCATTACCATATGCATTGTAATGTTGCCCAAAAGACCTCACAGATAATGATCTAGTCCCAGTTGAGCTATCCAATTCATTCATCTGTGTATGTACTGAATAAAATGTTTACTACTACTCACAGTGAAGAGGTATACACTGATATGCTCTACAAGGCCCAGGCCACATATGTGTGTGTGGTGGGGGGTGTTCACTGACATGCTGTATACAACCCAGGCCACATGTGTTGGGGGACTTGACTTGATGGACAAGGCCCAGGCCTCATAGTTGTGTAGGAGGGTGACAGTGCCATGCTGCATATTGCACAGCCTTTACTCGTGAGGTGTGTGACACTAACATGCTGGACAAGACCCTGGCTGCACATGTTGAGGTGGTGTGCAGTGACATGCTGTACAAGGACCAGGCCACACATGTGCAGGGGATGCAAACTGACATGCTGGACAAGGCCCAAGCATCAGAGGTGTGTAGGATGATGACAGTGCCATGCTGGACATGGCCCAGCCTTTACATGTGGGGTGTGTACAATGACATGCTGTGCAAGGCCCAGGCCTCACACGGGGGGTGTACCTGACATGCTGGTCAAGGCCCAGGCCACATATGGGGGGCGACTGACAAGTTGGACAAGGCCCAGGCTTCAGAGGTGTGTAGGAGGGTGACAATGCCATGCTGTACATGGCCCAGCCTTTACTTGTGGGGTGTGTGCAATGACATGATGTGCAAGGCCCTGGCTTCACTTGTGGGGGTACACTGACATGCTGGGCAAGGCCCAGTCTTCAGAGGTGTGTAGGAGGGTGACAGAGCAATGCTGGACCTGGCCCAGCCTTTACATGTGTGTGTGTGCAATGACATCTTGTGCAAGGCCCAGGCTTCACATGTTGTTGGGTACACTGGCATGCTGGACAAGGCCCAGGCTTCACATGTGGGGGTATCTTGACATGCTGGACAAGGCCCAGGCATGAATGTGGGAGGGTACACTGACATGCTGGACAAGGCCCAGGCTGCACATGTGGGGGTGGTACACTGACATGCTGGAGAAGGCCCAGGCATTACATGTGGGAGGTTACACTGACATGCTGGACAAGACCAGAATTCATAGTTGTGTAGGAGGGTGACAGTGCCATGCTGGAAATTGCCCAGCCTTTACATATGAGTGTGTGTACAATGAAATGCTGGACAAGGACCAGGCTGCACAATTGAGGTGCTTTACAGTGACATGCTAGACAAGGTCCAGGCCACACATGTGGTGGGGGCTGCAATGACATGCTGTAAATGGCCCGGCAACACATGTGGGGGAGTACACTGACATGCTGTACAAGGCCCAGGACACACATGTGTGAGGTGCATTGACATGCTGGACAAGGCCCAGGCATTACATGTCGGAGGGTTATACTGACATGTTGGACAAGACCCAGGATTCATAGGTGTGTAGGAGGGTGACAGTGTCATGCTGGACATGTTCCAGCCTTTACATGTGGTGTGTGAAAAATGACATGCTGGACAAGGACCCGGCTGCACAAGTGGGGGTGTACAGTGACATGCTGTACAAGGCCCAGGCCACTTATGTGGAGGGAGGGTACACTGATATGCTGGAAAAGGCCCAGGCCACACATGTGGGAGGACACACTGATATGCTGGACAAGGCCCAGGCTGCACATGTGGGAGTAATACACTGACATGCTGGACATGGCCCAGGCCACACATGTGGGGAGTACGCTGACATGCTGGACAAGGCCCAGCCTTTACATGTGGGAGGGTTACACTGACATGCTGGACAAGACCCAGGATTCATAGGTGTGTGAGGAAGGTGACAGTGTCATGCTGGACATGGTCCAGCCTTTACTTATGGGTGTGTGAACAATGACATGCTGGACAAGGACCCGGCTGCACAAGTTGGGGTGTACTGTGTCATGCTGTATAAAGACCAGGCCACATATGTGGAGTGGGGTACACTGATATGCTGGAAAAGGCTCAGGCCACACATGTGGGGGTACACTGATATGCTGGAGAATACCCAGACTGCACATGTGGGAGAGGTACACTGACATGCTGGACAAGGCCCAGCCCACACATATGGGGGTATGCTGACATGCTGGACAAGGCCCATGCATTACATGTGGGAGGGTTCACTGACATGCTGGATAAGACCCAGGCTGCACATGTGGGGGGGGTGGGACATTGACATGCTGTACAAGGCCCAGGCACACATGAAGGGGAGAACACGCTGGACAAAGCCCAGGCCACATATGTGGGGGTGACTGACATGCTGGACAAGTCCCAGGCTTCAGAGTGTGTGGGAGGGTGACAATGCCATGCTGTCGTGGCCCAGCCTTTACATGTGGGGTGTGTACAATGACATGCTGTGCAAGGCCCAGGCTTCACATGTGAAGGTACACTGACATGCTGGACAGGCCCAGGCTTCAGAGGTGTGTGGGAGGTGACAAAGCAATGCTGTACCTGGCCCAGCCTTTACATGTGGGTGTGTGTGCAATGACATCTTGTGTAAGGCCCAGGCTTCACATGTTGTGCGGTACATTGGCATGCTGGACAAGGCCAAGGCTTCACATGTCGGGAGTGGGGGTACCTTGACATGCTGGACAAGGCCCAGGCATTACATGTGGGAGGGTACACTGACATGCTGGACAAAGCCCAGGCTGCACATGTGGGTGGGGGGCACTGACATGCTGAACAAGGTCCAGCGCTCAGATGTGTGGAGGTGACAGTGCCATGGAGGACAAAGGCCCAGACACCAAGTGTGTCTGTAGTATGAGTACTGTACTTAATTTGTGCACCTTTTATATAATTATATATTCCTTACCGTATGCATTGTAATGTTGCCCAAAAGACCTCACTGATAATGAGCTAGTCCCAGTTGAGCTATCAATTCATTCATCTGTGTATGTACTGAATAAAATGTTTACTACTACTCTCACATGAAGAGGTATACCTGATATGCTCTACAAGGCCCAGGCCACATATGTGTGTGGGTGGGGGTGGTGTTCACTGACATGCTGTATACAACCCAGGCCACACATGTGTTGGGGAAATTGACATGCTGGACAAGGCCCAGGCCTCATAGTTGTGTGGGAGGGTGACAGTGCCATGCTGCATATTGCACAGCCTTACTCGTGGGTGTGTGTACACTAACATGCTGGACAAGACCCTGGCTGCACATGTTGAGGTGGTGTACAGTGACATGCTGTACAAGGACCAGCCACACATGTGCAGGGGGATGCTAAACTGACATGCTGGACAAGGCCCAAGCATCAGAGGTGTGTGGGATGATGACAGTGCCATGCTGGACATGGCCCAACTTTACAGTGGGGTGTGTACAATGACATGCTGTGCAAGGCCCAGGCCTCACACGTGGGGTGCACTGACATGCTGGTCAAGGCCCAGGCCACACATGAGAGGGAACTGACATGCTGGACAAGGCCCAGGCCACATATGTGGGGGCGACTGACATGTTGGACAAGGCCCAGGCTTCAGAGGTGTGTGGGAGGGTGACAATGCCATGCTGTACATGGCCCAGCCTTTACTTGTGGGGTGTGTACAATGACATGATGTGCAAGGCCCTGGCTTCACTTGTGGGGGTACACTGACATGCTGGGCAAGGCCCAGTCTTCAGAGTTGAGGAGGGTGACAGAGCAATGCTGGACCTGGCCCAGCCTTTACATGTGGGTGTGTGTGCAATGACATCTTGTGCAAGGCCCAGGCTTCACATGTTGTTGGGTACACTGGCATGCTGGACAAGGCCCAGGCTTCACATGTGGGGGTATCTTGACATGCTGGACAAGGCCCAGGCATGAATGTGGGAGGGTACACTGACATGCTGGACAAGGCCCAGTCTGCACATGTAGGGGTGGTACACTGACATGCTGGAGAAGGCCCAGGCATTACATGTGGGAGGTTACACTGACATGCTGGACAAGACCAGAATTCATAGTTGTGTAGGAGGGTGACAGTGCCATGCTGGAAATTGCCCAGCCTTTACATATGGGTGTGTGTACAATGAAATGCTGGACAAGGACCAGGCTGCACAATTGAGGTGCTTTACAGTGACATGCTAGACAAGGTCCAGGCCACACATGTGGTGGGGGGCTGCAATGACATGCTGTAAATGGCCGGCAGCACATGTGGGGGAGTACACTGACATGCTGTACAAGGCCCAGGACACACATGTGTGAGGTGCATTGACATGCTGGACAAGGCCCAGGCATTACATGTCGGAGGTTATACTGACATGTTGGACAAGACCCAGGATTCATAGGTGTGTAGGAGGGTGACAGTGTCATGCTGGACATGTTCCAGCCTTTACATGTGGGTGTGTGAAAAATGACATGCTGGACAAGGACCGGCTGCACAAGTGGGAGTGTACAGTGACATGCTGTACAAGGCCCAGCCACTTATGTGGAGGAGGGTACACTGATATGCTGGAAAAGGCCCAGGCCACACATGTGGGAGGACACACTGATATGCTGGACAAGGCCCAGGCTGCACATGTGGGAGTAATACACTGACATGCTGGACATGGCCCAGGCCACACATGTGGGAAGTGCGCTGACATGCTGGACAAGGCCCAGCCTTTACATGTGGGAGGGTTACACTGACATGCTGGACAAGACCCAGGATTCATAGGTGTGTAGGAAGGTGACAGTGTCATGCTGGACATGGTCCAGCCTTTACTTGATGGGTGTGTGAACAATGACATGCTGGACAAGGACCCGGCTGCACAAGTTGGGGGTGTACTGTGTCATGCTGTATAAAGACCAGGCCACATATGTGGAGTGGGGTACACTGATATGCTGGAAAAGGCTCAGGCCACACATGTGGGGGGTACACTGATATGCTGGAGAATACCCAGACTGCACATGTGGGAGAGGTACACTGACATGCTGGACAAGGCCCAGCCCACACATATGGGGGTATGCTGACATGCTGGACAAGGCCCATGCATTACATGTGGGAGGGTTCACTGACATGCTGGATAAGACCCAGGCTGCACATGTGGGGGGGTGGGACATTGACATGCTGTACAAGGCCCAGGCCACACATGAAGGGAGACGACACGCTGGACAAAGCCCAGGCCACATATGTGGGGGTGACTGACATGCTGGACAAGTCCCAGGCTTCAGAGGTGTGGGAGGGTGACAATGCCATGCTGTCGTGGCCCAGCCTTTACATGTGAGGTGTGTACAATGACATGCTGTGCAAGGCCCAGGCTTCACATGTGAAGGGTACACTGACATGCTGGACAAGGCCCAGGCTTCAGAGGTGTGTGGGAGGTGACAAAGCAATGCTGTACCTGGCCCAGCCTTTACATGTGGGTGTGTGTGCAATGACATCTTGTGTAAGGCCCAGGCTTCACATGTTGTGCGGTACATTGGCATGCTGGACAAGGCAAGGCTTCACATGTCGGGAGTGGGGGTACCTTGACATGCTGGACAAGGCCCAGGCATTACATGTGGGAGGGTACACTGACATGCTGGACAAAGCCCAGGCTGCACATGTGGGTGGGGGGCACTGACATGCTGAACAAGGTCCAGCGCTCAGATGTGTGTGGAGGTGACAGTGCCATGGAGGACAAAGGCCCAGACACCAAGTGTGTCTGTAGTATGAGTACTGTACTTAATTTGTGCACCTTTATATAATTATATATTCCTTACCGTATGCATTGTAATGTTGCCCAAAAGACCTCACTGATAATGAGCTAGTCCCAGTTGAGCTATCCAATTCATTCATCTGTGTATGTACTGAATAAAATGTTTACTACTACTCTCACATGAAGAGGTATACACTGATATGCTCTCACAAAGCCCAGGCCACATATGTGTGTGTGGGTGGGGTGGTGTTCACTGACATGCTGTATACAACCCAGGCCACACATGTGTTGGGGGAAATTGACATGCTGGACAAGGCCCAGGCCTCATAGGTGTGTGGGAGGGTGACAGTGCCATGCTGTACATTGCACAGCCTTTACTGTTGGTGTGTGTACACTGACATGCTGGACAAGACCCTGGCTGCACATGTTGAGGTGATGTACAGTGACATGCTTTACAAGGACCAGGCCACAATGTGGAGGGGATGCAAACTGTCATGCTGGACAAGGCCCAAGCATCAGAGGTGTGTAGGATGATGACAGTGCCATGCTGGACATGGCACAGCCTTTACATGGTGGGTGTGTACAATGACATGCTGTGCAAGGCCCAGGCCACACATGTGGGGGTGCACTGACATGCTGGACAAGGCCCAGGCTTCAGAGGTGTGTAGGAGTGTGACAGTGCCATGCTGGAAATGGCCCAGCCTTTACATCTGGGGTGTGTGCAATGACATGCAGTGCAAGGCCCAGGCCACACATGTGGGGGTGCACTGACATGCTGGACAAGGCCCAGGCTTCAGAGGTGTGTAGAAGGTGACAGTTCCATGCTGGACATGTCCTAGTCTCTACATGTGGTTATGTACAATGACAAGCTGTGCAAGGCCCAGGCATTACATGTGGGGGTACTCTGACATGCTGGACAAGGCCCAGACTGCACATCTGGGGAGGTCTACAGTGACATGCTGTACAAGGCCCAGGCCACACATGTGGGGGTGGCACACTGACATGCTGGGACATGGCCCAGGCATTACATATGGGGACTCACATGCTGGACAAGGCCCAGGCTTCAAATGTGGGAGGGGTACACTGACATGCTGAACAAGGCCCAGGCTTCTGATGTGTTGTGTGGTATATGTGCAAACATACAGGACCAGACAATGGTCTCGATATATTGGAATGCTGTACAGAGCAAAACACTGTCATGTTCTCACGGTCAATGCCAATGACAGACATACTGTTATCATGGTATACAGGCTAGTCAGTCAATATATCTGCACACAGTGTCAGTTGCTGTATATACATGGAGATTTACTCTACCAGTACTGTCACATGTCCCTGTGTACATCATTGCATTAATGTGGCAATATGGCAGTATAACAGCTGAAACACGTACTCACCCTGTTGCTGGGATGTTCCAATTGCTGATTGCCTTGATGTTGATGGCTGGTTCTCACCTCACATCCAGTGCTGTACATATAATAGAACCATATTGTTAAAACCTTGTATACCCATGTCACAATGGTGTGCTGATCAGTTCAGATGTCATATGCATTACCATGTACACAGTAGAAACCACAGTTAGTCCTTACAGACCATATCAGGCCGCAGTGCCAACAGTTTGATGACAGCCCTGTGTTTTGAACAATCTCTGACCCTGTGGCCATGTATATACCATGTTGTACACACATGGACTGATGACAGTTCTTCACGTGACACACCTTCCAATTATTATCCAGGATCACTATCAATGACTCAGACCATGCAGCCATCCATCCATCAACATATCTACCTATTTATTCATACACCCTTCTATACATCTACAGTACACATCTATCAACCTACACACCTGTCTGTCTGACTACCTATCTATATATCCAACCATCGCTGTCTCTACCAGCCCATGTCACTGCACAGCCATCTATCTATCTATCTATCTATCTATCTATCTATCTATCTATCTTCTATCTTCTATCCATCCATCAATCCATCTACTGTATATCTAATATAACAACTCATGTTAATATGTCCAATGTACTAGACATTATATATCAATCAACTATATCGTCAATTTTGCACCTGTCAAATGTCTTTAATCAGTACATATTCAAACTTTAATAAAAGCCATTTGTGAATGCAGACCTGCTTTCATGACTGTCTGCAGCGTTCCCACTGCCACTTGACACCAGGTTGGCAATTGCTGGATAATGGTGTCGGAGGTCACTCCAGTGGTGCTTTAGCTGGTTACACTTCTAGACACACCTGTTGATGCCTTCATTTTCTTATCAATTTTACCCCACCTTGTCCCTTGCCTTGGGGAGGGGTACCCTCTTATCAGGAGACAGCAGTATACCCCTGTACATCCTGAGTCCATCCAGGATCATGGCAGTCTCAATGTCAGAAAAGTTAGGTTGTCAGATAGACATCCTGATGCTCAAATACACAGAGAAGAACACTAGCAACTGTTCTTTCAAACTGTATAAGCAGACCTCACAGTTTTACGCACGTGCGTTGAGAATATGCGCGTGATCATGCACTGCTGTTGAATATGCACCATTCAGCACGTGAGTGACAAAGTGAAACAACGATATCCATATTTCATGCATGTGCGTAATATTCATTCAGTGTTCAATTGCAAGTGGTTATCATGATTACACAGGCCACATTGTGAACAACTGCTATGTGCAAAGTCCAATGGCATGTTTTACTGAATGAGCACTCTGTAAGGCATCTGGGAGGTATAACTGTCCATGCATGGCATATTGTTAAGCAGATGTGTCACATGTCCCAGCAATGAGGCCATTGTTAGTCTGCATTGCCACTGGTGATACTCACATGTCATATTCACAATTAACACATTTGTCAACTATGCATTGTAATATTGTACAAACACATCATGGCCACTACATGTGGTCTGTTATTAGGTAGCTATTCATGATGTCATGCTGTGGTGCATCCAATACCATCATTTGTCACACAGAATCAAGTCTTGTTGTGCTGTCCTTCCTGACCTTCACTGACCCATATGTCAGGTGTTACCCTCATATGCCATCCCCACTCCCCATAATGAGACATGGCATGGATGAACACTCAGGACATATGGTGCCCTATATGGAGCCACTTTACAGCATGGCGTCCACCAGGTTCAGCTCTGGTTTGCCTCACATCAACTATTCCTAAATGCCATAAGACAGTCTCCATGACCTTTGCCACTAGGCAGAGACTCTGTAGACAACAACCCTTACCATCTCTCCAGACTCTTGATGTGACCATCCTTGAGTAAAACCCATCTTTCAGATATCTTGGGTTTTGCAGGACCAACACCTCAGCTTCTCTGGCCACATTGACCCCATTCTTAAAAGACTGCATCCATGTTTGGAGCCCTGTACAGGAACCATAGTTGCATCCCTCCTATGGCCTGGCAAGAACACATCCAGAAGAAGATCCTCCACATTTCTGACTACTGTGATGTAGTCTATACTGCTGCTCCCATATCTCCCTTGCCAGATTGGACTGTCTTGTCAACTCCTTCTGCCCATTCGTTCTAGACACCCCATCTCAAACACATCATTGTGACCTTTACTGTGCCTATCCTTCCCTCGCTTGCTAACAGATGCCTGGCTCACTGTACTAAGCTGATGTTCAAACTTTGGCTTACTGTACTTCCTTCCTACCACTCATGCTCCCTCCTCCTACCCGCCTTCCTCCCACTCCCTCAGATCCTCTGACACTCACACCCTGCTAGACCCTCATCAGTACCAGCCTAATCGGCAAATCAGGAATCTCCCATCACATCCACAATATCTGGAACTCCTCCCACCTCACATACAACAATCCTCCTCCTCCCCTCCTTGGCTCTGCCTTAACACAACTTTCTCTCTGCTAGCTGCACCTGATATAATCCTCCTTAACCTGTTCCCTGTGAGCCTGCTTCAGCTTCATGCACACCTCTGACCTGCAAACCCTCCCCATACATCCTCCCCCACACACCTTCCATTCCACCTAACTCCCACCCCGGTTCCTCCTTTGTATACCTGCTTACCATTAATACACAGTTGCATTGCCTTGCCTTGGTCTCTGGCAGGGTTTTCTGCATCCTGGAGGTGTCTGGAACCTAGGCAAACACCTTTCTCGCCTCCTACTCCACCCCATTCTTTCCTGAGGTGCTGGGATTCAGCCCCTCTTCTCTCCACCTCCTTCTGTCTTAGTCATTCTGAAGCCTGCCTGGCTGCTGCCTAATTCCCACTCCTGTCGTGCATTATGTATGCTGCCTACAACCTGCCTCCCTCCTGTTGTGCTCTCACCTCTGCCTTGTGCAGCAGGTCCAGCATGCACTGGAGGCCAGGCCCTGCAGACTCTTCTCTTCCCCTCTTTTCCATTTTGACGTGCCCTAACTCACACTGCCTACAACATGCTTCACTGCTGTTCATGCTTGATCTCTGCCTGTTGCAGGCAGGGTCCCAACATTCTGGAGGGGCAGGTCCTGCACATGCTTCTTCACCACCCTTTTGCCTTCCCTCCTGCAAATCCCCCTTTACACCCCTTCTCTCTGTCAATATGCCCCCATCCACCGCCCACCCACCTCCACCCCTTTCTAGCTGTAGGTATTGTCAAACCCCTAATCATTAATGCACTCAAAGGCAGCCCTTCACCTTTATTACACTGTCCAAATTTCGTTCTATCTGTGTTTCTCTCGCAATCTTGCCCTGCATCATCCTCCTTGTACTATATCCAGCCATTTACGATCTCCATAGCTATATCCCACCAAGTGTTTGTCAACATGTTTGTGCTCTCGTAGCCATCTAGTTCAAGACTGTTAGCATTGTATCCATCTAATTCATACCTGTTAGCATTCTTCCTGTCCAGTACTTCTGTGTAGTCTCCTCACCTTATTGAATGTAATCATATTGTATATCTGTATTGTGTACCAAATCTCTGTATACAATCCTCATGTTCCCCTACCCTCAGGCCGCACCAGGAGATGAGCAACCTGTTGCTCAGCGTGCCTTCCTGGTGGAACATTTCATCATCGTTATCTGTGTGCCACTGTGGACTGCTTGTCACAGTCATGTACAGTACATGCATGTGCATGTGCATAGAACATAATCACCATTGCACAGGGCTGACTATATATAGTATGACCACAGAGTGGAATGGCATGTGTGCCTAATACAACATGCCACATGGATGAGCACTGAGGACATATGGTGCTTTGTGAACAGATGTTGCACACTGAAAATTTTTAAGGACAGTGCTTGGTGACATACCTATCCAAGAACAATGACACATGCATATAACAATACATGGAATGTATGGCGGTGTCCCTATTGACACAAATGTGCACGTGTTCACCTGTCACACTCAGTGGTACATCATATGTATTATGTGGCTCATAATGTGTTTATCTATCCATAGGTGACAGTGGATAGCCACTTAGGACAT
The DNA here is from genome assembly GCA_016271365.2 of Neoceratodus forsteri. Taxonomy (NCBI): domain Eukaryota; kingdom Metazoa; phylum Chordata; order Ceratodontiformes; family Ceratodontidae; genus Neoceratodus; species Neoceratodus forsteri. Next base: position 834,237,529 of record CM057459.1, on the reverse strand, counting down.
AGCTCATGACACCTGTAGACAACCCACAGACACCACAGGAAGACATATACAATGACAGTCATGTGGCCAAGAGAACAGTGATTGAGAGGACATTTGAGTACTCAAAATGAGATATAGATGTCTAAATACATCAGGAGGTGCATTACAGTATCGACCAGAAAAGGCATGTAGAATAATTATTGCATGTTGCATCCTACATAATATTGCTATATCACTCAACATGGCCATGCCTGATTTACAGGGTCCTGATGATGATGGTGAAAGTGGCAGCAGCACACCCAGGCCTCACACACCATTGCCACCACCAGATAGATGAGGTGCCGCTGTGTTTGCATGATGAGTATGAGACCAAATGATTCAGGACTGCTTCTGATTATCCTGGGACATACAACAGTGCTTATGGCAGTCTGTGTATGTGGCAGACAAGGACACCGCCGTGATTATCAATCAAGGCCGGGACACCTGACTTAATACTGACCTGTTGTGCACGGTTAGATAATAATTGCCTGTGTCATGTACATGTCATTGCAAAATAAAATACAGCCATTGTGGTGGCTATAACTGTGCCTGGTGCTGCTGCTATCATTGATGTCTGTCTTATACAATATATTAAATACAATGTTACTAACATCACACCTTTATGGAATAGAATTGACAATCACTGTGGCAGTGCGGTTCCAGTGTATCCCCAGCCTGTGTTGCCCTGTGTGTATGAGGTGTGGATGTTGTTACAGCACACGATACATACACCTCTGTACAGTACAAATAAGTAGCGTAAACAATTATATTATCAGTATGTAGTGTAACCAAGGACAGAGCAGCAGTGCCATGGTCTATTATGCCACGTTACATGTACGGGCACACTGTACCACAGATGTGTCATACACGCAGCAGTGAATGCATCACAATAAGGCTGTCACACAACATTGGTGTATGCTTTATATACATCTATACATACTGGCAGTTGCCTTGCTGTGCTGTTGTCTTGTGTATCTACAGTGTCAGAGGTGAACATGGTATGATCACGGACATACACTGAGATGGAGTGACAGTGTGTACCACACCTCAGAAAGGACATCAACCTGCTGGAGAAGTTCCAGAGGATGGCTGCAAAGATGATAGCCAGTCAGTAGGGCAAGGCATACAGGGAAAGGTTGAGGGCACTGAACATGTACTCCATGGAAGACAGGAAGGAGAGAGGGAAAATGATTGGGACCTTCAAGTACTTGAAGGGATATATAAAGTTGATCAGAGGATCTCTTTAAGCTAAGTGGCAACCAAAATACGAGGGCACAGCCTTATGCTGGGGGTGGGAGGTTTAGGAGGAGGTCAGGAAGCACTACTACTTTACAAGGAGGGTAGTGAACACCTGGAATGCACTGCCAGAAGAGATAATTGCATTGAGTCAGTGGACAGCTTTAAGAGAGGCTGGAGAGGCATAGGAGGAGCAGTGGGATCATGGATAGGGAGGATGGGAGGTGTGGAGGGAGGGCAAGGACATTAGCTCAAGCTGTGGACCCTGCAATATGAGCATACTTGATAGACCAAATGGCCTTCTTCTGCTGGCTCTCTGTGTGTTTGTATTAGTATTCGTTTCATCATACACATGCATAGTAACACTGCAGAGGAACACACACAGGAACAGACAGAACCGGATAGATGTTATTATTGCACTCCATCTGCTCATAGGTGTCATGTGCCAGCAACACACACGCCATTCAGTGTCAGTGCATGGATAGTGTTATGGGATCATGTGTACATAGCTGTCACCTTTTGTTTGCAAGGTCTTACATGACAACATCTGTGACATTTGAGGAAATACAGGGACAACTGCAGAAAGCCACGTTATGGCGATACATCATAATACATGTATGTATACACAGCACACACTGATACAATACCTGTGTGTCACAGAAAATACTAGTCTATCACCCTGAATACTATACAGGAGGTCTACTGTGCACATGTCCATTGTATGTTTCATTGATGCACACATTTATTTTGCAATCCATACATTATTTACCTGACACACACGTCAGTAATGTGATATAATAATGAGGAATACATATCATTTCAGACATGTATTATCAGGTCAAGGCTATGCATACATATTTTGGTACATTGTAAATTAAATCTCTGCAACAGTAATACACCAAGGTCCCTGTGCCTGTGTTAACAAACTGTGCATCTTTGAAACAAACAATTGTACACCACATAACAATAGGGAAGGTTGTCACAGAAAACATTATTGATACACAGTAGATGAGTGTAATGGATACTCTGTGCAAATGGATAACATTACACTATGTTATAGCATTACACAACTCTTATGTTAGCACCAATAGCAATCATAACATTCATAAGCAGGCCCACACTACAACTGAAAGATCCCACATGAGGAATCCATGGGGTACCTATGACATCACATTCATATATGACATACCAGCTGATTTACTAGTTGGGCACTATGAGTCAGTGCTATGTACCATGCTTTCCTTGATCCTCAGAATACTTCACTCTGTCCTTACTAGTCTACACTCTGTACTGTTCTCCAACCTCCACTTTACCTTGCTCTACCCATGGGACATATCTTGATCCCCTCAGAGGCTGCAACTGGATATGTACACACCACCTTCTGCACTGCTGATCTGGATTCTAAGAATTAGCCATCCTACCGGCTACATCTGTGAGTAACATGTAATGATTCATATACCTCTCTCCCTTCTATTGCACCCTCATGGGCCACCACCTTCCTCAGCGAACACACTTGTTTATCCAAGATGTGACCCCTGCTCTGACCCTTGTGATGTGCTACTCCGCACTCTACCCCCTTTCTACCTGAATTTGACATTCCTAGGATACCCTGTAATTCTATGCCTTCCTTCCCTACAAAGTCATGCACTGCATGCACCCTGCTGTCCTCACTCATAGGCCAGCCTCCCTATGCTGCTCACTATGTGCTGATTACTCCACTGCATCCATACATTCCATCTACCCTGAATGCTACCATTTGAGGACTCTTGTTCCAAGCATTACACACCTGGCCTACTACATAACTGTATAATGATATATCCCTCTGGACTCTATATTTGATGGCTGTTACATGCACCTTGACGGTGGCTTGTGTCTTTGTTCCTATACTCACTGGCATTTGCTCCTCCCTCACTGTCCTGCACCTACAATGTGGTCTGTTCTCACCAGTTGCTATCAGGAGACATACAATGTAATGCTTGTCCTACTGATTAACTACAGCCCTCAAACCATATCTGGCTTATCCACACAGGGTACATTATGCACACATGAACATCTGTAGCCTCACATCTAGGTCTACTGATGTAGAGGTAGGAATATCACCCCACCCTACATGCCCACGCCATGTCAGTAACATGGCTGCTAGTGCCATCACGGGATCACACATACCTCCTCCCAGGGTACACTCTGTGATGCTGGGATAGGACAGGCCTACAAAGAGGTGTGGGTGTGTCTTTTATAACTGAGTACCACTATCTGCCTCCTCATATACTACTGTGACCCAACATTCCCCAGTGATGTGAGCATTGTGTTTATGACCTTTGGACTGCTACACCTAGATGTACAGTATGCTGTATTCATGCTGCCTCCACAACACACCAACAGGTGGAACAACAGGGCTAGAATACCTCTGTCTGCCCTGGTCATCCAGTTGCGACAACATAACAGATTATGATCACTACATAACAATGACTATGACCTGCTGAAACAGCATACTATGACCAATGACTTATCTGTTTCAGTTAGGAAGCACCTGGAACCAAACACACTCCCTCCTAGACAGTGTGGGCATGAACACAGAAGACAAGGTATATCACTCTGGTGGTCTGCATGTTTCAATCACTGATCATTCCTAACATTTATCACCTGGGCTACCAGCTCAATACATCCCCATAAAGCACAACTCTATTGGTACCTGCCAGCGCTGATAGCCCTGCTGTCCTGAAAGACAGTAGAGCAATTGACTACAGTATGTGGCTCTATACTTCTTTATGGGCATAACTGCACCACAAGCATTTATTCCAAGGTCCTCCTTTGACTACATTACCACTATACACCTCCCACTTCCAGAAATGTGAGTAGTGGCTGCACTGCTGTGCAACAATACAACTCCTGCCCTTGATGAAGGGTACTACACATTCATGGGATGTGTACTATCAATACCTCTCCTGCTCTCATCCACAACTGTAGGAGATTCCGTAACCAATGCAATCAGTCAGCAATGGTACCTTCATGCCATGACCTCAGTATTCAGAAGATGGTGGCTCAAGGAGCCATGTAGCTCCTGAAAAGCTATCAACCCACTTCTACATACCATCCCATACCAGCACAGTTCAACTGTCAGTGACCCAGTGGTACATGAACCACAACCAATGGAAGTATGCCATGTGTAGACGCAGACATGGTCTATGGTGTCGCCTCCCAAATCTTCCCTGACCAGATTGGACTCTCTCTTTCACTCCTTCTGCCGTTTCACCTTGGACACCCATCTCGTTCTCATCACTGCACCCTATACCATACCCTGTCCTTCCCACCACTCACTAATAGGTGCATTGCCCACTATGCTTACCTCATTTCAAGATATTGGCTTGGGAACTCCCACTTACCGCTTATGCTCCCTTTCCACCCTCCACCTCCTTCACCTCCCTCAGATCCACTGATTGTAGGACCTTGATGGTCCCCCATCATTCCACTCTGATTGGCCAGGCTGATGTCTCCTACTCGATTCCTGCACCTCTGGAATTCCCTCCCCAAATATGATACTCCTCCTCCTTGCCTCTGCCTTACACAACCACCTCTCCTCTAGCTGCTCCTGCTTTAACCCTCCTTAAAGTTTCCCTCCCATGGGACTGTTGCCCAGGTCCATACCCCTACCCTTACCCTTAATGCACTCCTTCCCATTTTCCTGGCCTCCCTGCACCCTCCCTCTTCTCTGACCTGTTATTCTCACTAAAGTGTTTCCCTTGGTAGGGATCCCAGCTCCCTGGAGGTGCTAGTTCTAGCATGCCTAATCCCATTCAGCTACCTTCTATTCCTCTGTTATGCCCAACCCACTATCCTTTCTCTCCCTTATTTGATTTGCCTGGCTCACCTCTAGCAGGGTTCTCCACATCCTGGAGGGGTTTAAACATATGCACTTATGTTCTCCCTCCTCTCTATTATCATCCCCTTAAATGTTGCACCTACCTCTTTTCCTGGCAGGTTATCCAGCAACCTGGAGGAGCTGACCTGGGCCTAAACCCCTGATTCCCTGAACACCATCTCTCCCTGTCCCTCTTGTGTTGCCTTGTACCCATTGCACTTATGTACCTCCTCCCCACATGGCTGCACCACATCTATTCATCACTCTGTACTGCTAATTCTGCCCAAACAAGATTGCTCCATCTACCTCCTATCCTGTGCCTAGTACCGGCTACTGTTATTGTTCTATTACTCTGTATTGTTGCTTCACCATCATCTAGTGGACCTCTATTCCTTCTCATCCCTATTTAGCCCTTCACCTGATTAATTTGTCTAATTACTACTGATGCTTAATTGCAATGCTAATCCACCAGTGTGTTGTTGTTATAGCTGTTTATCCTCTTTACCTAATTCCCTTGAATGTTTACACTAAGACTAGATAGTTTTAACTGAGACTGTATGTATATCCACTGTTTTATGTATATTCACCTATGTTATCCACTGTCCCCCCCACCCGGTCTTACCATGAGGCGAGAAACTTGTTGTTGAGTGTACCGTCCTAGTAAAACATTTCAATACATAAATAAATACATAACAAACTGTACAGCCTTTCAGGTGTGCATTCTTGCCTACATTCCAGCCAGACCAGTGTTTCATGACATTGTACCTGATTTGTCTATGTCAGGCAAGGCATTATGGCTGAGCTATGCTATCTGTGTACAGTGTGTAGACTTGGCAGGCAAACACATGGCACAGTAACATCCACAAACAATAGTGAACTGTAGAAAGGATCAGTGGAGGAGGACCACCTGGTATATGTCAACTGGGTTTGTGATGCAAGGTGTCACCTTACAATGTATAACCATGTGTCCTATCTGCAAAAGGCTGAACCTCTCCCACCCTCGACCCCTTGATCCCAAGGGTTCATGTTGTCTGTGTGCCATAGTCTCTGCCATGATCCCATGTCCTTGATGATCCCCACCCAGCCCGCTGCAGGTGCAACACACTCACTGTATAGGGCAACATCCTTACATCGGTTCACACACCCTGTCAAATGTAGGTTGTCTAGCAGGATGGTACAAATTGAAGCTCTTCAAGGCACAGACCTCTTGACAGTATATGTGTGCATCAGGTTGGGTCCGATTCTGGTGCACCCATGCAGCTACATATATTGGCATGCCATGCTGCCTGTGCCCCCTCATTGTTGCTGGTCCATGGGAAGCATTGCTAACTCCACCACCCTTTCAAGGGCCGTGACTTGCCATAGTCTGCACTCAGTGACCCCAGGGCATTTATGAAATATGTCTATGTCAGCTGAGCACACATATACTATGTGTACATGTGCAGGTAGTGCAGTGGGGACAGAGGCTGTATGGATCATCACAGGGGCAAGGGAATGTACTGTGTGTCCTCACAGTTACAAGTGTAATTAGAATTGTCATGGGGACGGTGAGGGATAATGATAGGTTATGCACGCATCAGCAGGACGGCGGCAGATAACACTCCTTGTATGGTGGAGAGAGTCTTACAGGAATTCACGACCTATAGGCTGGACAAGGACATGTGGACAGACCAGAGACATCACAGTGTGCTATGTGACATCAGATAGGTGCTGGCAGCACCTGTGACAGACCCATTTCACATTTAGTTTGGAACCGGTTTGGTAGCATAGGACAGGGTGCTTGAATGTAGTCCTCTCCACAAATGTTGGGACATGTTAGAGGCTCTAATTGCAACACCAGTCCTAGTGATCTATGTGGTGGTGATACTACTTCATTAACTAATGCCATACAGATACTGTATGTGTTGGATCCTGTATCCAATGGAGCACATGTTAAGTGTCAGCGTGGCTTCTCTGGATGGATGTACTGTCCACAGTATCACATATTTCTTATGACTGAGTGCCTAGAGTGGTTGATCAGGGAGTGGCAATGGATGTTGCCTGACATGTTTCCTGCATGTCCTTCTACACTGTCCCACTTAGGGGCTATCACACAGTTACTGGAAAGCCTGGGTTAGGGTCCTAGGATGTTAAACTGGTTAATCTATTGGCTTATTGATGATTCACATTGTGTGTTGTTGAATGGATTTCAGTCTATAGTAAGATCCATGGTAAGGCATTGGCTTGCAGTGTTCAGCATGAATGATTGCTTGCACTGGTCACCGTTAATGTCAATGTAGGTGACATTGCAAATGGCAGTAGAGAGTGTGTTTCCCATTGCAGTTGACAATACAATCTGCCACCTGTTGGACGCTCACAGAATGGGTTGAGGCTATTGGGATGGACAGATGCAAGCATGAACATTGGGCAGGTGTTATGTAGTTCTACATCAATGTTAGGAACTGCACTATCATGCACCTGGTACAGGTTTGCATGATGTTAGTACATGGTGGGTGAGGGTTTACAGTCACAGACTGGAATGGAGCACAGTTAATCACATGATATGCTCTACGGGTTCACAAACAGTATTGTATGGCTGTAGGATGTGCCAGTGACATGCTGTTGTGATTACGAGAGGTATCACCAGCAGCTGGGGATGTCCGTGGTAACACAGTATATGACAATCGTGCACACCCATCTAGAGTACTGTCTCCAGTCCTGGAGTGTACATCGCTCTTTGGACATATACAGGGTATATGGCTTTCAGGATAGGTGACATTAACTCTACATGTGCAGCAGCAATGGACATCTCAGAGGATACTACAGTGCCTCCATTCACATTCCCTGTCAGTGAGGGAGATGGTGGGATATGTTGTTTCCTGTATAATAACACAAGGCTGTTACTGAGGTATGAGGGTAGTATTGTGCAAAACAAATGATGTTCATAACCAGGGGACCATGTGATGGCGTTCTAGGTTGGTCTATGTAGGTGTACTGGAATGCAGTCATCATTCACACAGTATGATGGATCCATGGGGCTGCCTCACAGTGGTGTTTGTACAGTAGTGGAACTAGAACATGCATGGCAAAACAATATAGGACCTCTAGTGATATGTCAGTGATGGTCAGCAACAGATCATTCATGTTCAGCATTACCCGATAAAGTGACTTGCTCGTGATTGAATTGGTTGTCCAAGGGTGATTATTGGGCATCATGTAGTGGTATATATTAATGTATGTGCTGTACATCAAAGTGCAGAGATACTGTATGCAGGCAACATCACGTGCTTATGCTGAAAACACGTATCATTGTAGTTTATATTTGGGGGACGTTCCTCATTTTTTTTTCTGTAGGTGCTGTTGCACCTTTATCTGTGTTGACAGTGTTTCCATGTCCTCTGTGCATCCAGTAATCATTGTCTCCATATGTGTGTGTGCCTGTGTGTTTACATGGCTGCCAAATGTGGTATTTTCTGGTGACTTTGTCTTAATGTTTCACCAGCCATTTGTACACACCCAGTTCCACTTTAGTCTGTCCCCTGCTCACACATATGGTGTGTTTTATACTTTGTCTTTTGGGGAACCATTCCATTGTGCCCCTGTGTACTCCTGTTGACTCTGTGTGTTTTACTGCTTGATGTTCTATCTGTTGTACATGTGTATCCTTAACAGTGGTACAGTAGGTGTTTTGTTGTGTTTGCCACTTTGTTGACCACCATTCAGTTCAACTGCATCCAATGTAGGTATGCCTGTGTTCTTGGTAATGACATTGGCTATGGGTTGGTCAGGTACATATTGCAACTCTATGGTTGTGGCTGTGTGAGCTGGTGTAGTGTGCATATCGCATATTTGTTGTGCAATGTCTGACAGAAGTGTGCTGTTCATTGCCAGGTTTGGTGTATCTGCGGGTTGTAGTGGTTTGCTTATGTTGTACTGGGGACTACCGTCACCACCCTTCCCGTGATTTGTGATGTAGTGCTGGTATGTGTGTCCATTATGTTGTTAACTGGCCCCACAGTAAATTTGCTACTTAACATCATTTGACCCATAGGCTGACATGTTATCACATGGTAACCTTTTGCTGTGTGTATTGACCTCCTGTGGTGCACACTTTGTATATATAAGCATTTGTTACCATGGAATGCTTTTGGTAATCATTATTCAGGACTAATAGGTTAATTGTAGTACATTTATTATGTCACCAATTCATGCATCATTGTACTAGCACTGTGTCTGACTTCTGCAATGTTTGATGATTATAGTGCAATGCTGCTGCATATATTAGGTAACTGTATTTGGGTTTTATATTGATGCATGCTGGGGACTGACTCTAACCTCTGCTGGGGACCCATAATGCAGGGTCAATACATAGATGTGTTTGTCATGTCTACTGCAGTGCTTGCTTTGAGTGGTGCTATATATCATAATATGTGCTCATCTCACCAATGTGCTGTATGCCAAGATGTTAAGTTTGTAATACGCTTTTGTACCACCTGTGTTTCCTGCATTGTACATGAGTAGTGCCAACTCATTTGTCTGCACTGTGTACTATTCCTTCTTCAGTCTCTACCTATTGGTGTTGGCTTGCTGATGGTCACATGAGCCAGTGTGGCACCAGGACTCCATTCCATGTTGGCCACATTGTGGCCTTCACATCAGGTGCATCCCAGTGACTGTTGGGATTGTTTGTTCCTGTTACCTGTTGTATGATTATTGTTTGTGTCTTCATGCTGTAATAGTGATGCAGCAGATGTACATACAGTACATTTGTTGTATCACACAGTTTGGGATCCATACACTGAGTCTGGTCAGTCTGCACTGCTTCCCATCCCTCATGGCACTGGTTATATCTATTGGGTGCCCCTGACAGTGAAAGTGTAGCATTGTTATTTTATCAGTGGTTTTCAGTTATGGATGGATAGCAGTAATATGTTGCATACAGCATGTAATCACACACACACACACACATTCTGTTCTTTGTCCATACCTGTTTGTTGTCTTGACCTATGCATGTTGGCATGCTTTTCTTTGGAATGTCTCCTAATGTCATCATGTTTTTCTTGATGGCATCTACTGTCCGATTGGCTGTGCCTACAGCATTCACCTTTCTTGCTATTTTCTCCCATATCTCATTCTTTTGCAGCTTTCCCAGTCCCTTTATCATACAGTTGTGAATAGTTAGCCTCAATCTCTTCAGTCAGTACATCCATCTCTAGCTTGGTCCAGTTGGCAGCTTGGGACCTCTGCCGCCCTCATCCCGTGTTTGTCTGGCATTGCCCTGACTGGTGCCTGCGCCCTCCTGTTGGGATGTTGTTTGTTGTTCCCCTGTGTGGTGCTGGTGCTGCTGTTGTTGCTGGTGGTGGTGGTGTTGCTGCTGTGAGTGTGGCTGTTGTTGCATATGCTGGCCCTGCTGGTACTGCAGGTACTGGTGGTTGTGGGTTTCAATGCCCAGTTGTTGTGGCACCTGTTGGGACTTCTGTTGGATGTATTTGACTTGCGCTCTGCAGTTGTATGTGTGCTGTTTGATGGGATATCCTATACACTGGTATTGCTGTTGCACTCACACTTTGGCTGTGGTATGCTGGCTGCTGACATTGCTACCCCTGTCTGTATTATGTGTGATGCTGTTGCCACATGTCTGGTAGGCCTCCTGTCTGTAGTTGCTCACCATTGGATGCTATTGGACCACCACTGGTTGTATGGGATTGCCTGGCCATGTGGTTGCTGTGTGGCCAGCTGCTGGTAGACTGGTGGCTATAGTGCTGCCTGGCATGGGTCATGGTGCTGGCCTCCCTCACTTTGTTGTCTGCACTGCATTTTGCCCTGTTTTCTCTGGCTTCTGCTGCAGGGTGTGTCAAAACAGGTTTACGCCTGTCTAATTAGCACCCTATATTTTCTGCATGTGCGGTGCACACATGTGGTATTTTTCATCGCTAGCACATTCGCGGGTGTGCATTTGTAACTGTGTCATTTCGTTTTCTGCCCGTGGTATTTCCTTTCGTGAATATCGTGCATATGCATTTCTGCAAGGAGTATGCTCCTTTCTCATGCACGCATCGCATTTTTAGCCTCATGTTGTGAATCCAGCCCAAAATGTGCACAATTGGCCACAGCAAATAGGACTCTCATGGACTGGCAATAGACTATCTTATTACAGATGACTGAATCTACTGAATCTGATTCCACTAAAATCAATAAATAATTGCTTAACACATTTATTTTTCCTTCTCAAAAGTGGGCATTTCTTAATTATGTGTTTTACAATCAGTTGATATTGTCACTACAAATACAGTCAAATCCATTATAATGGGCACATATGTGTAAACCCATAATGCCCGTTGTAGCCAGCAGTCGGTGTAATGAGATTGTGAAAGAAATCAAATAAGTGCAGTAGTGGTTAACAATTTAATAGAGGTACCCGATAGCAAACAAAGATAGCAAATACTGTACATTTAAAACTGATGTAGTGTTTGAAAGTAAATTTTCACAGCACACAGCATAAGTTCAGTCGATCCTCAATGCATTAATGTTCCATGCAGCAGTACAGCAGTGTGAGGTTACAATGCAAGTTACAGTTCTTTTCTGCTGACTTGAAAAAGTCAGAAATTTTACTATGATGAGTTGTCTTGCTGCAGTAAGGTGCCCACTCTCTCTGCAGTCAAAATCACTCCCAAGTCTGGTTCAACATCTGAATGCTGCTACATGGCTTTTCAGAGTGTTAGGACCGCATTCTAACATCTCCCAGTGTTACTGCAGCCTCCGGCTCCTCATCATCATTGTGTTGTCCTCCACTTCCACGTCCTCAGTGCGCAGACTATCGATGACTCGCTGATGTCATCTATCACTGACTCCTCCTCCCCATCACCCAGGATACAAATCACTTTGAACTCCTCAGCTGTTATCTCTTCAGGAGTTGGGACACTGTCCTCTATTTCAGAAGTGAGGTCCAGTTCTGGTGTTGAGGCACTGGATGGACCCTCCCTTAGTCACCAGGGTCAGTGGGGCAGTAAAACCCTGCCTCCCTAAAACTTTGTTGGATGGTTTGGGCACATACAGCATCCAGGACTCTTTGAGAAGTTTTATGGCATCGAGCAGTGTTTATTTATTTATTTCAATCTAGGATTACAATACCATTGAGCGAGGCTCTTTACAAAGGTTCCACTTCAGCGTGTGCAACAGTCATCATTTTTAGTTACAAACATATAGTCATTGACTTACAGACATGTAATAACCAGTACAAAGACTTGAGCTATGAGCAAGACAAGGGAAGGGGGATGAGTGGTGGGGAAGTGAGGGTAGGAGGATCGGGGAAGGAGGTGCAGGGGTAGACAGGAGGTGGTTGGGGCAGGGCAGGAGTGGAGATACGGGGAGGTGGGTGAGGTGGGAGACAGTGCAGCCAGGGGCCTTGTCAGGGAATATGACAAGTAAGGTGCTAGAGGTGCAAAGACTGATTGTAAGTGCTGGGTGCTGGGACATTTGCAGTTGGAATATGGTGGAAATGTTAAGATGGGCAATCACAGGATACAAGCAGTGAGAGGCACAGCTTGGACTTGAAGAGGACAAGTGTTTGACGGTCACTATGTCGCTACCAAGAGAGTTGAGCCAGTTGGATGCCCGACAGTGTGATTTGTTTTACATTTTCAGCTGATGTTAGCAAAGTCTCCTGGGTGCTATTTCATCAAGGACTCGTTTTTCTTATACAGCGCACATAGTGCTGTTTGATTGTCATAAATTATTCCCTTATCCAGAGGTTGTACAAGACATGTTGTGTTTGGGGAAAGGAAAATCAAGTTTATGCTGCAAAGTCCAGGTACAGCAGGTGGCCTGAAAATTATCTAAAAGCAGGGCAATCTTTCTGCCATGAAGTCTGCAGTCCCAAAGTCACAAGCCATTCAGTGAAGATGACAGAAATCATCCATGCTGATTTGTTAGATCGATAAAGTACGGGGAGGGATTCATTCCTCTGAAGTATCGTGGAGAAGCTAACTTTCCACTGGCCACCAACTCCGTTTTTCTGGTTCCTCCATATTGCAACAATGCTAACAATGAGATTGATTCTTTGGCTTTCTTTTGCCCCATCAAAGTCTCACTTTTGAATGCCAATGTCCCTGTTTTGATGCACCTGAAAAAGCCCAGTCTTGTCACAGTTGAAAATGTCTCATGCAAAGTAAGATGATAAGAGACTGGGGAGGACATTAACAAGCCAATGTTCAGCTCTAGCACTGTCAGCATTTAATTTTCTCAATGCTGCCTTCTGAAATAGATGTGTTATGTCTGACTTTCCACCTGTGAAGCCAGCCTCAGATTTAGAGAAATCAGTGTGGCTCAGTGCAGTGGCAAGTTCAATGGCCTTTGTAACAGCAAAGGCCCACTAATCAAGTGCATCCTGTCCTCTAGCATTGCTGAACCATCTTACCAGCACATCCTCTACCTCCCATTCTTTCCATCACGTTTTCATTTGCACTGGGGTTAACATTTTGATGCCAGTCTGAAAGGGTTTGTCCCTCTGTCTTAACAGATCTGCCAGTGTTGACTTCGCAGATTCAGATGTTGAGACAGATTGTGCTGACTCATTTTCAGGAAACTATCAATTGTTTTAAAAGTTCGACCTTCTCACTTAACGAAATGGCTTTTCATTTCCTGCCACGAGTTCAAAGCACTACTGTTTGGAAAGAAGCTGTGAATGGTCTGCAAAGATATGGGGAGTGCATGAGGTGCAGTTTAAAAAGAACACCTGTTATTGCAGCACTGACACCTCGGCAGAGGTGTTATTTTCAGTGATAAAGTGGTTGAAATACATGGCACCCTTGAATGTTTTATTGGAAGACAATTTAATTCTAAATGGTAAGGCTTTTGGCAATTGAAATCTTCCTACTATAGCTGTGGGCGGTATACTTGGGGTCGACTGTTCATGAATTATATATACAAGCCATTGTCCAAAACTTCAGATATTTACCCTATTATAAATTAGCCCTAGGCACAATCTTGTAAGAACATTCCTATGCAAGGTTGTTTCACATATGTCAAGATATGAACTTCAATCTGGAATTTTATAGCCTCATAGTAGGCCTTCAAATGTGGCAGTTGGAATATAGGCTAGCTCTTTATGCAAGCCATTTTTCATAAATACCAATTTTAGCCTCTCTTATATACAGTAATTAGAGGCATTTGAGATTATGTATGGTAGCCAAAGGGATTCCAAACCCACCTTCTGTAATTTAGTATTATACAATGGCAAGAAAAAATCCTGGTCTCTGATTAGTCAGTCTTGGGCTGGACCCGTAATGTTAATCAGTACAGCATCACGGGTCTAGTCTCAGCCTCACTGTGAACCTGCTGATGAACTTTTGCTTGATGATCTATTCGATTGTATCATCTTCTTTTAAAAAACAAAATATTTTTCCCACGAACATCTTTAAAATGATTTTTTTATTCTGTATAACAACGAGCCATTGTATAATAGCAATAATGCCTCAGGGTGTGTAAAACACCAATAACGTCGCACCTCGGTTGTTGGAGCGCACTCAGCCTGCGACCTTGTGCCTAACCACCTGAGGCATGGCGTTATCCCAGACACACACACACCCTGTTGGGCATTATTGCTTAATTAAGGCTTTGAAAACATCCCTTATCTTGGCAGTTATTATTTACAAATTCTAGCCAACACAATTTTGGCAACCGTCATCTTCCATTTCAATTATCTTTTTACAACAAGTTAAAGCTCCTGTTCATTCTAAGTACATTCAATGAAATTAAGTTTGATTCTATGTGTAAGACAGCTGTTGTTACTAAACTACTGGTTTTGCAAGGAGATAGCTAGTCTCCAGGACTAAACAGGAATTAATCCATTTCTCCAGTTGTCTGCAACCTTTAATGGAAACTCCTTTTCCATTATCATTTTCATTATCCCAGTCTCATTCCCAAATGAGTATTTTATCTCCACAGGGCATATAAATTCAGTGATTCTAGGTTGTTTCTGTTTATCTTCAATTCTAACTTGCTTCTTTCTATCAGTTTTGTTTGTTCTTTTTGTTTCCTTAATACTTATTTTGCCCGGCCCATTTTGGGATATTGGGAATGTGAATCCAGCTCTGGTAAAGAAACATTCAGATTAAAGCCCAATTTTCTAAAACCTTAAGCATATTTTAATAGAAATGCCTAATATCAGGATCCTTAAGAGTTACACAAACCCATCTTTGCACCTTCTTATTAGCATACCTATAAACTGAATTTATATCTGACCAGGTGATTATATTTCTAATTGTACTTTTGCATGCATTATATACCATACTTTTTAAGGAGAACACATTTTAATTTCTCACTCTTAGAGCACCCTTAACATAAACAGTAGTTGCAATTGTCCTTTCCTGATTAATAATTCCTTAGCATTCCTATCAAGTTTAACTTGGCCCATTTTACCTTGTCATTTCTGAGGTCCTCTGTACATAATAGCATATCACCCTCTTCAAGTTGTCATCCCCATTTATAGGGTTCCTCCAATTGTATCGCTGAGATTTAATTTAGGCCATTGAGGTTCTAGCTGATTCCAAATTAACCATTTGCCTTGCACTACTTCCTTGTGTCCAATCCATCTAATTTAGTTTCTTCTTTATTCTCTTTGATGTCTATGATGGACTGAGATTTGGGATTGGGTGAAGCTGCGAGTATTGGGGTTTGTTTTGTGCTGGCCTTCTTTGCTCTGCCTGCTGTTGATTTTGACGCTGGAGCTGTTTGTGGATGTTATTTCCTGGTTCAGATCTGACATCGCTAGTTACTGGCGGCTTTTGCCGACGTTTATACTGGATACCTAGCTGCAGCTCGTTGGAGTGGCAGATTTCCTTCAAGCAAGTTTTATTTCTGTGGAGTTCACACATTTGGAAATACTGCACTAAAGCTGTTTCTGTGTTCCTGCTTACTGGGTGTTCGATTTACTTATCCGGCCCTCTGGCACTATTGAGGAGTTAGTTGGTGACTTACGCGGGGGTTGGGATTGGAGCCTGCTGGAGAGCTGACCCTTTATCCCATTCCCCTAGACCCGAGTGGAATCAGTCGAAGGGCTGATCCGGCCTGAAGTCGTAGTGGTGGGTCACCACTACAGCCCGGTATTGCCTCTGGGTCAATTGGTTGGACTACATGGCTGAAATATGCTTTTCCCTGAAATTTGACTGTACTGGAATTTCTTATATTGGGAATTTTGTCTGGTATCCTGGTTGTGGGAATGTTTTAAGGATTTGGGTCCAGTATTGTCTGACTCTCTGAAGTGTAAAGAAGTGCAAAAGTGGCTGAAGAAGACTCCACAAGATAAGTGTCTGTGGACATAACTACTGCTTTCTCGAACCTTTTGTTATTAATTTTTGGTGGCCTACTGGGCTTTGGCGGTCCTGGGCTGGGGTCTCACGCAGTGGGGGAGTGGGATTGGCTAGAAGGCTGGTCCTTTCTTCTCTCCTCTATGCTCCTGGGGAGGCTGGCCAAGGGCCTTCCCCTAGTGTAGTAGTAGTGGGTCTCTATCCCTTTTGGACTGGTTGGTTCTTGTGATCTGTTGATTGTTTTAATCTTGTTTTCATTTAGGTGCTGATGAATATTGATTTATTGTACTGTCTTTATTTAATTTTTAGGATTTGTGATGTTTAGTTATTTTGAGGGAAAAAATTTTAAGCAGTGAGAGTGCTTGTTTTCATCTTATTTTCCACCCTTTCAGTCCTGTGAGAGAGTTCTGGTGGGTGGTTTATACATTTTTCCTGTAAATATTTATTGTATTTTATTTTAGTTGCCATAGTTGTTTTATTATTTTCTGTCTCGTGGTCATTGAGTGGACTGTGGGACTTAAAGTAATTCTTTTGATTGTTTAATTGTTATATTATAATATTGTTTTATTTAGTTTTATGGTGGGTGGTAGTGTTTTTATTTACTGTTTATTTGTTTTACTTGGTTTTAATTTTATGAGCAGCCTGATGTGCTTGCCAGTTCCACCAGTTGTCCGTTACTCGGCATCCGCTCTCGCACCCTCCGCCCCTTCTTCTCCCCCTTACCAACTCAGGTTTATCATCGGTGCCGGGCTTTGGGGATTGTGCGAAGGGGAGGGAGGAGTGAGGGTGTTGGAGGTTGTGGACAGCGGGGTGGTTGCTCTCCATTGGGGTGGTTAGGCCTCGAAGGCGCCCTGGGGGAAATGGGTTCTGGAGCATGGTAATTCCACTCTAGTTCCCATACCCTAGGGCACCTCTTCTCTTAGAGTTCAAGTGGTTGGGACAATTCGTCACCCTCGTCCAACTCGGGCTGTTGTGCAATGCCAAATCTGTCTGCAATAAGACTGCCCTTATGCGGACTTTGTTCTTCAGGAGCAGATCTGGCTTGCATTACCGAGACCTGGTTGGATGGGAATGTGGCCCCAGTTTTAGAGGCCGCTGTTCTCACCGGTTCTCGATTATACATCGCCCAGGATTGGATGGTGGGGGAGGTAGCGGTCTGTTTCAAGACCGGATGGGTCTAACTGAAGTTCCAGTTGAGGAGGCCAGATCATTTGAGTACACTGTGGTAGCTGGGGTGGAGTGCAGGATTGCTCTCATCTACCGTCTACCGGGGATGAGAAGCTTTTCCTGCAGGAAATGGCAGATTTCGCCACTGACATGGCATGGAATCACCCAGATTGATGGTGCTGGGCGATTTCAATGCTTGGGTCGAGGACCGAATCTTTGCTTTTGGTCAACATTTCCTCCAGGCGATGTCATCTCTTGGGTTCACTCAGGTTGTTTCCACAGCTACTCACAAGGGAGGTCACTCTCTTGAGCTTGTCTTCCTCCTGGGGATCGAGGCATCTGACTTGGTGGTGGAACTGGTCGGCTGGTCTGACCATTACTCAGTTGGATTCAATTTTGTGGCCCCTGGGTAGGTCGGCCCCTGTGGAGATGGTCAAATACCATCCATTGTGGGATGTTGTCCCTGAAGACCTGTTGGAGTTATTGACCTCTTGTTGTGTGAGGATTGTGCTCTGATCCTGGCGGCTGGTGGTGGCCTATAATGGGGCCATCTCAGATGCTCTGGACAGTACTCAACCGTGTTCACCCCTTCGCCCGTCCCATCACCCGTGGTTTGATTGGGTGTTGAGAGGTTGCGGAGGTTGGGACATAAGTTGGAGCGTCACTGGAGGAAGACTGCCTCGGATGCCGACCATCTTATTTTGCTAGAGCATTATAAGCTCTATCAAACAGAAATTTCCTGTAAGAAGGCAGAATTCCTGTCCAGGAAATCTCTGTTGCTCGGAATCGACCTGCTCAGCTCTTCAGAACTGTTGACAGACTGTGCAACCCAGCCTGTTGGCAGGTCCGCCCGAGTTTTACGCAGATTGACTGCGAGGAGATCGCTTCGATCTCTTTAAGTAATAAGGTGGAAGACATTCAGAGGCAGTGTCCCCAACCTCAATCCATGGCTGTTGCAGTTGATTGGGGTGTTGTCCCAGAGCCCGGAGTTTCCTGGAGTTCCTGTGATCTTCCTGACCTCGTGGACACTATGAGGATTGTCTCTGAGATGCGCCCAACTTGTTGTAGTTTGGATCCAGGTCCACTTCCTTGATTATAGGATGTAGTGAACTTATTGGCCCTGTCCTTGCTCAGATAATTCGGTGTTCTTTGGAGATGGGAGTTTTCCCCAGCTCTCTGAAAGAAGAAGGGTGGTGACTCCCCTCCTGAAAGCTTCCTTAGACCGAGCGACCTTGCCAGCTGCCGTCCGATCTCTAACCTCCCTTTAGTAGGGAAGGTTATTGAAAAGGTTGTGCGGCTCAACCTGATAACTATTTGACCATCTACAGTTTATCCGAGCTTCTCCAGTCAGGTTTTACGAGAGGCATAGCACCGAGACTGCTCTGGTTGGTGCTCAATGATCTCATGATGGCGAGAGATCGAGATACCGCTCTATTTTGGTTCTCCTTGATCTATCATCAGCCTTTGATACTGTGGATCATGGGGTTTTGCTCGAACATCTGAAGTCCATCTGTGGGCTTTCAGGTGTTGTCCTCAGATGGTTTTCATCTTACCTCCTGGGGAGAACTCAGAGAGTGGTTTCCGTTCTATATTCATCCGAGGCTTTCTCTCTTTCTTGTGGGGTACCTCAGGTTCGGTGCTTTCCCCATGTTATTCGTAGTATATATGCTACCCTCGGAGACATTGTAAGACGAACAGCTGAGGTTTCATTGCTATGCCAATGATACCCAGCGCCACCTGTCTTTTGCACCTGACCAGGTTAGTGCTATCTCGGTGCTGAATAATTGCCTCGCTGATGTCCAAGACTGGATGAATACCAGTGGTTTAAAGTTGAACCCGGAAAGACTGAGGTTATGGTGGTGGACCCTGGTCGCATGGGTTGAGGGTTTAGGGATAGGGTCCCCTCTGGATTAGTTCTTGGGTAGACCAGATCCCTACCTCTGAACAGGTGTGTAACCTGGGTGTGGATCTTGACACTGGCTTGACCTTTCGTTAACAGGTGTCTGCAGTAGTCAAGACTTCATTTTCCATCTCAGAAACATCACCAGGATTAGGCACCTGGTTCCACCAGGCGATTGCCAGTTTTGGTCACGCCTTTGTGACATCACATCTTGATTACTGTAACTCCCTATACCTAGGGCTTGCGGGGTTGATATCCGCCGCTTGCAGCTAGTGCAGAATGCTGCAGCACGCTTGTTGACTGGGGTGTCTAGAAAGTCTCATGATACCCTGTGCTGCGCACTGCACTGGCTGCCTATACAGTGGTGGATCACCTTCAAAGTGGGTCTTTTGACCTACAAAGCCCTACATGGGTTAGGTCCGACTATCTGAAAGAGCTTCTGGTGCCTTACACCCTCTGAGACAGCTTTGCTCAGCTGACGAGGGTTGCTGGAGATTCCGAGGTGAATTTGGCCTCCTCGAGCCCGTGCTTTTGGCTTTGTGGCTCCCACCCTTTGGAATTCTTGCCCGCCAGCTACGAGAAAGTACAACTGTGGATAGGTTTAAGAAGGTCTTAAAGTCATTTTATGGAATCAGGCATTCCCTGCTGTATTTAAATTGTTTATTTTAAATATTTTATTGGTTGCAGTGTTATTGTTTGTATGGTTATGTTGAATGTAATGATGTTTTGTACAGCGCCTTGAAATACTTGAAAGGCGGCAATCAAATAAATTTTATTATTATTATTATTATTATTTATTACATTATTTAATCTGGCTTTTAAGTCTAGTGTTACAATATTTGTGGCCTTGGCCATTAACCTTTCCTATCTTTATATATTTCTGCCACCTTTTCTGTTTTTTTGTTCTTTTGCCTTCCTTGCTAGTGCCTTGATTTCCTTAAATTCCTTTTCCTCAAATTGCCTGTGTAGTAGTTTTAATTCTCGGTTTGTTGTGATGAAATGCATCAGATGGAGCCTTAGTTACTTTAATTGCATCTTGCTTTGGGGCTTGCTTAGGGCCAGGGGCAGGACCCTCACATCGATCTTTCTCCATTAATTCATTTAACAGCTTAAGTAATTCACTACTCTTTTAATTTCCCTTTGATTTTGCTAATCCTGCAATCACCAAGTTTTGAACTATAAATGACTCTCAATTAGAAGGAATCTCACCTTTCTCCTTCCTCCATTATCATAAATTCTCTTGTCCAATATTACTATAGTGTCTGTTAAATGTAAAGCTTTCCACAAAAGAGCAATGTCTGGTAGAGCTACTGAGGTGGATCCAAACTATACAATTTGCAATATGGGAAATAACATTTTAAAATCCTGTAAAAAGAGTTGACATCCAACACACCAGAAGTGACGTTATCCTGGCATAACACTAATCCTGGAGAGCATTATTGCTGCTATGCAATACCTCATTTACCTACAAAAAAAAAAAGGATAGAATAAGAAAGGGTTTACCATACAGTTTTTTTCCTACTTTTTCAGGGTCAAGAATACTGTTTTACAAAGAGTTTGCTTTCAGTTTTCCAGTAGGTGGAGCTGTTCTCTTCTGTTCTCACTATGTCTTCAAGCTGTGGCTCTGTCTTGTGTCCCACATGTCTGGTTCTGTTCAGTCTTGGTTGTTCAATGCCCCTCCTATGTGGTTCACTGTTTCTCCCAGTTCTGTTCACCAAGATAGACATTTGTACTGAGAGAAGAACACTTGTGCAGTCGTAGGTTTTAAAATAGTAGGTCACAATTGAGCACTACTGTTGAGTGCTGGCAATCATGGGGCATCTATAATCGGATTCGGTGGTTACAAGTGCAGACTGCAGAGGTGCATTATAGTTGAGTTCTGTTACCAAAGGAGTTTTTTAAATGTTGATGATTTCCTTTTTGAGGAGATGGCAAACAGAGGACAAGAGAGCATACAGTGAGCAGACAGAAAGCGGTCAGCCACAGTGCACTGTGTTTTCATGAACCACTTACTTACACTTTTTGAACTGTTTGAAATAAATGAAATTCATAAAGGAAGAAATTAATTTGATCAAGGGATGTTATTCTTTTGAGGCGCACTGTGATGTGGGAGGGAGGATTTCCATTTTACAGGTAAGGAGAACTAATCTGTGGGACTGGAAGACCAATAACTTGGTTAGACAGAGGTTTTCTATTTTACAAGGTGAACTAATCTGTGGTGATGGATAAAGTCATCTGGCTGCATAACCTTAACACATTGATGTTGTACTGGTATAACATCATTGTTACTAGGACTAGCTGATCAATCAGGTTTGAGAACACTCTAAATGCTATTGTATAATAATGGATGTTACTCACCTAATTTGAGTTGTATAGCATCATTTTCAGTTTCCTGGTAATACTGAGTTGGCTTTTCTATGCCTACTTGACTGCTGGGTAAAATAGAATACTTAATGATCGACTCCCCCAACACTCACACAATTTTGTCAGCTTTTTCTTTTGATTAACTCTCTTGGATTTTATTAGGTTTGCTCTTAACCACATTTTAATTCTGTTGCATTTGTCTTATCTTACAGTAGTTTAACCTAAAAATGCTCCACAGTAGTCTAATACCACCCCCAAATAAAACAATGTAAAAGCGTTCAGTCAGAGACTTGAAGATATGGAGCCAGTACCAAGATATTTCTAGGCAGAAATCATGTTGGTCACCTCAAATAAGTCCAGGGCTCTAACAATTTAAATACAGCAATATGTAAAATGTTTAGTCTTAATATTATAAACAGTTGCAAGTAACCACTATTAAAACAAGCATTTGTCAATGCCGAATGTTGATTGCGTTGGTCTGTTGAGGCTCGCTCAGTGGCCATGTGTCACTTGCTCATTCTGTTTCTCTCGGTGCAGCAGGCTGCACCTTTGTACAGAGACTCCTGGCTGCATTGGCACATTTTTTTCTGCCCACAAAGAAACCTGCAGCCATCCTGACAGAGCTGTGTTGAGGTGGGCCACTCACCTCTCAGTTGCTCATTCTGTTTCTGCTGGCACTGCAGGCTGCCCTT
Organism: Neoceratodus forsteri; assembly: GCA_016271365.2. NCBI lineage: Eukaryota > Metazoa > Chordata > Ceratodontiformes > Ceratodontidae > Neoceratodus > Neoceratodus forsteri. The sequence goes on along the minus strand of CM057459.1, from coordinate 834,215,008 downwards.
TTACTGGGCTCCGCCTCTGTTGGTGGCTATTTCTGCCCACAAAGAAATGTACAGCAGTCCTGACACAGGTCTATTGAGCTACTCACTCCCCTCTCTTGCTTCGTTCCATTTCTGTTGCGCTGCAGGTTGGCCTTTTATACAGGGCTCCTGCCTGCATTGTCGCCTTTTTCTGCACACAAAACAATCTGTAGCAGTCACTATAGAGGTCTGTTGAGCTTGCTCACTACCCCTCTCTCACTCGCTCATTGTGTTTGTCCTGGCAATGCAGGCTGCCCTTTTGTACTGGACTTCTGCCTGCATTGGCACCTTTTCTGGGCACAAACAAATCTGCAGTTGTCCCAACACAGTTCACTTGCTTGTTCTGTGTCTCCCGCTGCTGCAGGCTGCCCTTTGTACTGGGTTCCTGCCTGCATTGGTGGCTCTGTCTGCCCACAAAGAGATGTGCAGCAGTCCTGACACAGCTCTGTTGAGGTCTCTCACTCGCCCTCTGTCACTCGCTCATTCCGTTTCTGTAGGGGCTGCAGGCTGGCGCGCTTGTACTGTGCTCCTACCTGCATTGCCACCTTTTCCTGCCCACAAAGAAATCCATAGCAGTGACAATAGACCTCCATTGAGCTCGGTCACTCCCCTCTGTCACTCGCTCATTCTGTTTCTCCTGGCGCTGCAGGCTGCCCTTTGTACTGGCCTCCTGGCTGCATTGGCACCTTTCCTGCTCACAAAGAAATCTGCAGCTTCCCGACAGAGCTCCTTTGAGGTCACTCACTCTCCCTGTCTTACTCGATCATTCTGTTTCTCATGGTGCTGCAGGCTGCCCTTTAGTACAGGGCTTCGGCCTCTATTGGAATTTTTCCTGCCCACAAAGAAATCTGCAACAGTTTTGACAGAGCTCTGTTAGCCTCACTCACTTCCCTGTCTCACTTGCTCATTCTGTTTCTGCCCATGGTGCAAGCTGCCCTTTTGTACTGGGCTCCTGCCTGCATACCACCTTTTCTGCCCACAAAGAAATCTGCAGCAGTCATGATAGAGCTCTGTTAGGCTCGCTCACTCCTCCTCCTCTCTCACTTGTTCATTCTGTTTCTCCGCCACTGCAGGTTGCCCTTTTGTACTGGCCCCTGCGTCATTGCTGCCTTTTTCTGCCCACAAAGAAATCCACAGCAGTCCCAGCCAGGCTCTGTTGAGCTCACTCACTCCTCCTTCCCCTCACTCACTCACTCATTCTGTGTCTCCCACTGCTATAGGCTGCCCTTTTGTACTGGGTTCCTGCCTGCATTGGTGGCTTTTCTTCCACAAACACATCTGCAGCAGTCCTGAGAGGCTCCATTGAGCTCACTCACCCCCTCTCTCAGTCGCTTGTTCTGTTTCTGCCGGCGCTGCAGGCTGGCCTTTGGTACTGGGCTTCTGCCTGCATTGCTGCCTTTTCCTGGTCACAAAGAAATCTGCAGCAGTCATGATACACCTCCATTGGCCTCACTCACTCCCCTGTGTCACTTGCTTGTTCCGTTTCTGCCCACAGTGCAAGCTGCCCTTTGCACTGGGCTCCTGCCAGCTAGCCACCCTTATCTGCCCACAAAGAAATCTGCAGCAGTGATGATAGAGCTCTGTTGAGTTCACTCAGTCCCCTCTCTCACCTTGCTCATTCTGTTTGTCCCACCACTGCAGGCTGCCCTTTGTACTCAGGCCCTGCATGCATTGCTGTCTTTACGCCACCCACAAACAAATCCGCCAACAGTCCCAACAGAGCTCCATTGAGCTCCTCCCTCCCCTCCTCACTTGCTCATTCTGTGTCTCCCAGCTGCAGTCTGCCCTTTTGTGCTGGGCTCCTGCCTGGGTGTCACCCTTTCTGCCCACAAAGACATCCACAGCAGTCCTGATAGAGCTCAGTTGAGCTGGGTCCTCCCCACCCAGTCGCCGATCCTAATCTGTCCCAAACACTGATTTCTGACAGCGACTGCAGTATTCTCACTGGAAGCCAGAACACATTTCAATCAGGATGTGAAAAATGACAGCTGTACTGTTCATAAGGAGGTGTGAACAAATGCCACTGTTGAAAATCTGCGTGAAAATATTACTAATTTACAAACTTACAAGGGTGCATGACACCTGCACAACACATGCTTGTAACATAGTCATTTTATGAAGTTTCATCACAACATTTTTAACATAGGCATTTTAGGACCTCTGCTCATGAACAGTGTCAGTGTGATTTTCTTAATATGTCCTGAACACTGATTTCCCACAGCAACCATGCTATTATGCACGACAGCGAAAACACATTTCAGCCAAGATGTGAAAAATGGCAACTGCACTGTTCATAAGGAAGTGTGGCAAAATGGCAATACTGAAAATTTGGAGAGAAAATATTGCAAAGTTGCGAAGATACGACCGTGCGTGGAAACTGTGTAATTCACATTAAGTAACACACTCATTTATGGACTTCATCACCAAATTTTTCAACATAGGTATTTTAGGACCTCTGCTAATGAACAGTGCCACTGTCATTTTATAATGTGTCCTGAACACGGATTTTCCACAGTGACCACGCTATTCTGTGCGGAACTGCAAAACACATTTTGGCCAGGATGTGAAAAATGACAGCTGTACTGTTGATAAGGTGGTGCAGAAGAATGGCAATGTTGAAAATCTGAGTGAAAATATTATAAATTCGTGAACTTGCAACTGTGCATGGAAACTGTGCAATGCACATTCATAACACACTCATTTATGGAGCATCATCACCAAATTTTCAACATAAGCATTTTAGGACCTCTGCTGATGAGCGGTGCCACTGTCAGTGTCTTAGTCTGTGTGGAACACTGATTTCCACACTGACCATGCTATTCTGTGCGGAAGTGCAAAACACATTCGGCCTGGGTGTGAAAAATGACAGCTGCACTGCTCACAAGGAGGTCTGAAAAATGCCACTGTTGAAAATCTGGGGTGAAAATATCACACATTCGCAAAATTCACAGCGTGCATAACAACTACATAACACCACGCTCATAAAACAGTCATTTTTGGATTTTCTCACCAAATTTGCAGCATAGGCTTTTGAGAGCCCACCTCATGAACACTGGCACTGTCATTTCATTAATCAGTCCCAAAAGGTGATTCTGCACAGTGACCACGAAATCACCTTTCAGGGCTGATTAACGCCATGATAGTGATAGAATTCATGAGGAGGGTCTAAAACCATGTAAAATGTGGTGCCAAAATTCCAAAAATTCCTGAAATATGCATCAAAGTTAAAAAACTCTATTTATTCCATTATACAGCTTACCGGCATTTCCTCGGTTCGCTGTAGAAACTGAAGAGTGCAGATATGTTCCCGGTCACGAAGATACGTCGCTGGACTCCGAGGAGGTAAGTATGGGGTGAGAGGGGGGTGTGGGAGGCAGGAGACCGCTGAGGGACTGTTTCCTTTTTACAGGTTCCAAAAAAAGACATTGGGGACCATTTTTATTTTGCAGGGGCATGATGGCATGCTGGGGTGGGCTCCCAGCATGCCAACGGAGTCTTTCTTTTGGGGGGGCAGCTGTGAGCTGATGGGGATTGGACACTCCCGTCGGTACACAACAAAGGAGGGGTTATTACATTATGCCGACAGGGATTGGGCACCCTATCAGCACACAGCAAAGCGGAAACATAATGCCAACGGGGATTGGGCTCCCGTCAGCAATATAAATATTGGGGCACTGCAGGCGATGGGGATTGGGGCCCCTGTCAGCAAATAAACATGGTTGGGGGCACATACTGCCAAGGAGGATTGGGCACCCCCTCGGCATAGGAGGTTAATATTGTTTGTGAACACGGTGGCAGAGCTGCTGCCATGTTCACAAAACAATATCAAAGTTTCAGATCCCACCCTGCAATGACAGGTCGCTCCCTCATTGCAGCGAATGGCTTCAGCAGCTGCAATGAGGCTGCCCCCTGATTGCAGTGGCTAATTTTACAAGTTGGTGCACGTTGGCTGAACTAGTGTCAGCAGCAGCATGTCCGGCATTGGGGAAGCGGGACAAGCGCTTTACAGGCTGTGGGGGCATTGTCACAACAGTGCCGCACCTCCACAACCTGCTTGTAGAGAAACCTGCTGCAACATGTTTCTTTCGCATGGGCATAATCAACATAAAAGAAGAATGACATATAAATGAAAGAAAGAAGGGTGTTAAAATATTGGCTCTTACCAAAATGTATTTATAGCTAAGCAGAAAGCAATCAGCTAACCTGCTACTGCTGCTGCAAGCACGTCCTCACCTCAGCATACACTGAAGAAATGAGAGGCTGTGTGGCTGTATTTGATTAAATCAAGGGTGGGAGTCACCTGGTTAGGCTATGGCATGAAACGTAAACAAAAAAGAATAAAATATTTAAAACAACCCAATTTATAACAAAATATATATAGCTCAAGTGTTGACATGAATTATCCTTGATTCCCAATACATGAGTCAAGCTCTATACAAAATTAGTGCTTTAAAATCAAATAAATAAAATGTTCCAAAGTCTTAAAGCACCTGCCAAAATACAAATCTTCTCATCAGAAAAGCAGGCAAAACTTAAAACTTAAGTCTAAAATTTACAGCTTGTAAAGATCCATCTCAATGACAGCCACAATAACATAGAAAAAGCCACACACTGGTCCCTTGGTAGTTCAAGGTTTAGAGCAGCAGAAAGATCTCTCACTATACTGGGAGTGGAGGCTGATGCAGAGCTGCTGTGAGTCGTGGACCTTATTTCATGCATGACCAGACTCCGAGCTGAACTCTTGGGCACTCTCGAGCAGCTTACTGTATTTCTAGTATCACTTCTGTACAAGGTACAACACTGGTATAACACCATGGTGTCACAGCTCCTTGTGTCCTGGTTTCCACATGTTGAACATAAGTTCTGCACCAGCACTCAGTACTCATTCTCTGCTTCACTCTCCGCTTACTCTGAGTTGTCCGAGATCAGCCTTCTCTGCTCCTGGAAACATGCAATCATACTGACCAGGGTCTCTCGTGCATGATGTTACTCCTGTCTCATGAATTCACAATGGCACACATCCTGTGGGGCTAAACTGAGGAGAAAGTAAACAAAAGAGATTCTTCTCTAAGTGTATTAAATTTAAAACCTCTGCCTTCTGTTAAAATCTGTTCTGCTCCCTTAGGCATCAATGCTATACCTGTACAAAACTATGGCCAAGCCCACATTTTGTCTTAGTAGGTTACCCACAACTCTGCTGCAGCTCACAGTTCTGCCATCTTGCACACAATTACTATAATAACAAAATGAAACAAAGTCTGCATAGTGATGTGATCTACATTTAAAAGGTCTTGACACAGGACTTGTGGCAGCTGTACTGATGCAACTGCATCCCTACAAACATGTTAGAATGTTTGTTTGTGATTTTCAAATGTACTGGGTCATTTGCGACACTTTGCTCATTCTATGCCTCAAAAATGTGATGCATGCATTATTTTAATGCACAACTAGTGGCATATGTCACCAAAAGTTAGACCATGTTTTCTGTGGCCTAACAGTATTGTTTTAAACTGTTTTTAATGTTTTACATATGTTATGCAAGAAGGTACAGTAGTGACAAATTTACATGCTGTAATATGGGTATGGTCTATTTAAGGTGTTTGAACTATATAATATAGCTAGTCTAACAGTATTGTCACAAATGCCACAAGTGCAGCAAAATTGTGCTGCAAATGTTTAAAAATACAGTTCCTGTTTGGGGCACATCTCTGTACTGTCGGTACTTTGATTAACTACTGATATTGCCTGCCATGATTAATAGTACGGCATTTATGTTCATGTAGTACTGTTCATGCACTTCACCTCAAAGTGATTTACAAAAATGTATTTGCACAGGATATTATAGCTAAGATGACCCAGTTAACTTTCAGTGGGGTCCTGCTTCTGCATAGGACAGCTTAACACTGCCTAGTACCATAAAACTGTTTCTCAGTTTACCTGTTTTATAAGTGTAATAAGATACATCATGTTTTTGTTGGCTGTGTCTGATTTGCTTCCCTGTCCTAAAAGTACTTTGCACAAGCACCTCATGTCTTAGTATTCAGCTTGGCATGCATTAACCCCAGACAATCACTGTTCTGTCATGTTTTATTGCTTACAGAAAAGTGATCCATACTCCATGGCGGAAATAAATTTCATTAATAATTGAGGGCTTGATTTCAAATCTTAATACCACTGTTTTGGCCTACTGTAGCTTTACTTGGGACATCATTGTCAGATACCATAAAAGATGGTCTATGGATTTGCTACAAGTGTTACAAATTGTGCATGAAAAATTAAACACATGTCTAAAATGATGCATAAGACTTTTTTACAAAGTGAGGAAACAGTAGTAAATGATCCTGGACACTAGAAAATCTCATAAATATATGTGTGCATTTTGAGTGCTACAGCATCCATAGAAAAACTTGCAAACCTAATGGAATGACTTTTAAAAATCCAGCTCTATTCATTTATCTGCAGCTGGTAAAATGTGTATAATATTTTAATATTAATAGTTTTAATGTCATTTACATGGAGCAAAGGTAAGTGATATTTAGAGGGATTGCTAAAGGAACCTGAACTGTTGTAACAAAGTGATTACATTCAGTGTGGAGTCAATGATATAAGAATATGCTGGAAGAGGAAATCAAAATTAAATTAAAGAAATTGGCAGAGTACTTAAAACAGGGGTTGTCAACAAATCATCTCTGAAATCTTGCCATTGCCTAGAGCAAGACATGGGAGAATTTTAGCAATTAAGAAAACTAAAGCCTGGCTATGAAGCTGGGTGAAACTGAAAATCATACTTTTCTTAGAAAGTGGGATACACTTGTAAGGAATCCTGGGGTATTGTGAAAGGATGTACTCCCCTGGACAGAAACTGAACACACTTATTTGAGGGGAGTTAAGAAGACCTTTGTCAGCTCTTCAAACTTTTGCAAAGGGGACAAGGAAACCAAAGACCTGTAATTATTCCAGCAGGTGTGAACACAAATTATACATCAGAATCCATGTCTTCTTGCCCATTGTTATATGAAATAAACACAGACAGTAAATGATAGTATTATAATGTATGGATAGCACTTATTACTGCCAAAAAGTGGCAAGATTATTTCTCTATAATGGAGTTTGCCCTTTAAGGGCAGACCAGTTTGTCCTGGTGCACCCTTCCTTCTTCATTAGGATGGTTGTGCTCAGGAGGAAGGGGGAAGGAAGGGGAGGGCTAAGGGTTAGAACAATGGGCAGGCAACAGGAAGGGAAGGGGAGGGGCAAGTGGAGGTACATAATGGACAGCACAGAGGGGCTTCAGCCACTTTTGCTGGAGTTTTGATTCTATACTCAACTGCAGCACGTTGGATTGTCATATTGATTGAGGTTTGTTCTACCAGAGAGAAAGGTAAGGAAGCAAACAACTAATTTGGTGGAGGATAATTGAAGTTGGTTTAAAAAAAGATATATAATATATTTTATAAATATAGTTTGGGCAGAATGACATATAAGATATATGATAAAAGACAGAGAGAAGCAGGTGTGTAATAACCAATAGGATGCTGTGAAAAAAAGAAAAAAAGGGATCTGATATGGTTTATGGCTGTTTAAAATGTCCAATTCATCCATTTTGGTTTGGGGATAATGATAGTAGCGTTTGGTTTCAAGGGGCTTGGCAGGCATGTTGGGTTATAAGGCGGGGGATTTATCTTGGCAAGGTTATGAAGATGCAAGGTATGGGGATGGTTAGTCACGATAGAAATCACAAGCTGCTGGGCAGCTGAAAAAGCGATTGTTTCTGGACCAGTTTAAGGTTGCAGCAGACCATACATCCCCGTGGCGGGGCTTAGCCACATGTAAGTTGTGGCAATAACATTGTGTAGGTGGTTTTCCTGAGATTTTGTGGCATGGCACGGTGCTGCGGTGATGTAGTGGCACTTGTAAAAGCCAAGTATTGGTAACCGCCAGAGGTTAAAGCAGTAGCAATGGAGGCCTAGTAATGAAAGGGGTAAGCCTAGGGTAAGGCGAGGCTTTTGCAGAGCTTGAGGTATGGTGGGAGGCCTGGAAGAGGCCCTGAATCAGAGTGGGGAGAAAAGGAGCAGGAGCATGAACTGGTGACCACGCGGGCATGACGTCACATGCCGTGTGGTAGTCTGAATAAAAACCCTTCCCATTTTTGCCATTTACTGCATGTAGTCCTGGTCTGTTACCACAGTACAGGGCAAAGAGGCTGAATCCTTTGTTTGGAGGAGTTCCTGTTGCTATTTAGCCCTGGCATCGAGGCAGAGTTCATGGTAGTGGATGTGGGGTGTGGCGCTGATGTAATGGGTTTTGTGGGTTTGAGACCCACAGTAGAACTTCCATATGAGGGAAGCAGAGCAGCAGGGGCCAGCAGGAGGCCCTGTAACAGGGGAGCAGAAGCACACGCTGCGCAATGGTCACAGAACAGGGGATGGGAAGAAAAGGCAGTAGGGGTAGGAAGGGCTAAAGGCGAGTGAGGTGGGTCTGCTTTACAGGGGAGCCTGGCTTGCAATGGACAAGGGGCGCGAATGTGCTATGTCGCCAGCTGGGTGCAGAGAGAAGCAGACACTCCCCACCCAAAGGAACCTCGTGGCTGCCTCCCGTTTGCTTGTTTTCATGGGGAGAGCAAACCCCTCAAAAGAAAAATTTTATTCTATCCTGTCATCGCCCACGAGGGAGGTAATTCATTGGGGGCAAGCAGCGAATGTTATCAGCCCCATTAGATGGCACTGGAGAAGCAGGGGATGCAGGGGGATACGGATAGGGAGAGGAAGGAGGCACACAAAAAGGGCAATACTGAGAAGCAGCATTTAAAAAATATATTTTATATATAAAAGGGTCAAGGAATGCTTAAATGGGGCCAGTGGAGGCTCGGGGTGACGAGCGGCCTACGTGGCGTGGCGCCACACGCCAAGAGCGTGGCAGTGAACAGGCAACTGATGTTGTTGCCCATTGGAAGGTAAAGCCATATATATATATATATATATATATATTTATATATATATATATATATATATATATATATATAAAAAAACAACCTTGGTTGTTCAAGAATACCGGGGGCATGTGGACACCAAAGGGCAAATGGAGCAGGATGGAGGCCTGTTACTGGGGGCCTGACTGGGCATGCTGGCACATGGCAGAGGACAGATGGAAGGCATAAAAAAAAATATATATATGTATATAATAAATCTTGTTCTCTTCCCGTAGTTGTCGTCACAGAGAGAAGGAGCGAAGGACATGGCACCAAAGAAAAGCAGGCCATCGAAGGAAGACGCTACAGGGCTATAATCAAATTGGCGGAAACAGCCAACAGAATGTGGAACTGGTGGAGGGAGGAACCAGGAGACCCGGGAGAAAAGGAAAGTGGGCCGGAAAAGGGGGCAGAGGGAAACGGCCAGCTGAAGGGCCATGCAGCCCCACTAGGGTACCACTGCTGGCAGTGGGACCCACCAGGGTGGCTGATCCAGTACCTCTGCAGCCTTTAGACATGGTAATGCCAGTATCTCCCCTGATCAAGGTGGGATCTCCTTGGTGAACCTGGACCAGATCCCCAGAATGTAGTGTTCCTCCACAAACCCTAGTAGTTCACCCTCCACCTCAACCACAGGGAGAAAAAAGGGACACTTGGAAGATGCCAGGCAGCAAGCCCAGACAAGGTTACAGGTAATGCACCCAGTGCAGTGGGGACAGTAAACAAGAATATATAAGTCAAATTGTGCCGGTGCTTGGAACAGGAGGGTTAGGGCAGATGGAATCGGCTCTGGCAGAGATTAGGATGGAGAAAGAGGTGCGGAAAGAAATGAAGGAGTACAGAGAAAGAAAGAAAAGGTACAAAGGGAAATAGGTGGCCTGGGATGAGGATAGGTGAGCATGTTCCACTGGCCACAAAAGAAAAAATATAGAAAGGGGTGTATGTGGATATATTCGCCTTGGTGAGCCAAGCGGCAGCAAAGTATGAGGAAGCTGAGAACATAGGTAACAGTGAAATGGCAGCGGCAATAGTGCTTTTAGGAAAAAGGAGTTGGACAAGTTCACAAAAGGGAAGACTTGGGATGGGTGGTTCGTAGGTTTGCCACTTTCTCAGCCATTGTCTTGGAAAAGAGGCCAGAGCTGGGCATCCCGCTCATCACTTATTCCTTGATAATAAGGAGGTCAAAAGCAAAGGGGTGGTGGGGTGGTTATACTATGATGAATTTTTTGACAGAGAATGGCAACATTTGGGGATGTAAGATGGGACACGAAGCAGCTAGACTTATGGACAGATTATGTAACAGATCAGTCCACACCTGAAGGAGAATGGGGGAGAAAGGGTGACGCTCCAGAGATGCTGCTGGGCTTACAACAGGGCTTTTTCCTCGTGGCCTCAATGTAGTTTTCAGCATGCTTGTTCAAAATGTGGGGAGGGCACCCGGCAAGTAGATGCAGCATGACATGGGCCCAAGGGGCACAGGGACACAGGGTCAAGTGTCAGGTCAACAGCTCTTTCGAGAAGAGCAGGGGTTTAAAGGGCAGACATGGAACAGGGGATGGAGGGAGGGTGGGGGAACATGAGTAGAGGGGTCAAAATCACTGACCATAAAACATCGCACAAGGTGGAAGGGAGGGCAGGGAGAAGAGATGGGTGGAACGACAGGGAGCAGTTGGGGTAGCTAGAACCCCATAAATTTAGAGGTATGGACAGCCTGTTTGGATAGATATGCAAACAAAAGAGTGGGGATATGATTATAAAGGTTTTAGCAGGGGCTTTCACTGCAGTGTGGGGGGCCCAGACAAGCGAGAGGCGAGCAACCTGGGGTTGGTTAAAGGAAGGGAAGAAATGTTGAGACAGAAGATAGAAAGAAAGGCAGCAGGGAGGGTAGAGGGCCATTTGACACCCCTATTGTGAGACATGCAGATTTGCCATTGGGTTTGGTACCCAAGAAACAAGAGGATGCGGGTGATTCACCACCTGTCCTATCCAGAAGGGATTCGGTGACATATGCGACACTTGAGGATGCAGTCCGGATAATCCGAGCTACTGAGGATGCATGGATGGCAAAGATGGATATTGAATCCATTTTCAGACTGCTGCCGGTTAGGAGAAGACTGGGATCTATTGGGTTTTAAGATTGGGGGCAGTATTATTTTGACAAAGCCATGCCGATGGGTTGTTCCATAGCATGCGTGACATTCAAAGCATTCAGCACATGCTTGCAATGGATATTTCAGGAAAAAATGGTTATAGAGCGGTCATTCATTATCTGGATGATTTTCTTTTCATTGGGAGGGGAGAGGAGAGACACAGAAGATGCTGGGAAAGTTTCAGGAATTATGCAGGGAGCTAGGGTTCCACTGGCACCAGAAAAACAGAAGGGCCCAACAGGGTGATGGAGTTCCTCAGGATTGAGATAGATGCTCCAAAAGAAATATTCAGGCTGCGGACAAAAAGTGAGAAACTGAAGGAATTGATCCAAGTACACACCAGCAGGAGAAGGGTACAACAAAAACAAGTGCAACAAGTACTACGGCACCTGAACTTCACCTGCAGGGCCATTGGACCAGGGAGGCATTCACAAAGAGGTTAGCTAGAGGCTACAGCAGGGGTCACCAGACCACATCACTGGGTGGATCTGACAAAAGGTGTCAGGGAGGATTTTAAAATATGGGAGGAATTCCTTAGGGAGTATAACAGCTGCTCTTTCTGGCAAGAGGGTGGGTGTACAACACAGACCTCGACCTCTACACAGATGCTGCCGGGGGCTAGGCATGGGGGTTACCTGAGGGGCAGGTGGTTTGCAGAACTATGGCCTGCTAGCTGGGTGAGGACAGCAAAGTGAGAGATATAACATTGTTGGAGATCATGCCCATATGGGCATGTACCCTGGTCTGGGGAGGAATTATGGGATCAGAAAGTGACATTTTGGTGTGACAATAGAGCAGTGGTGGAGGTCCTAAACAACAGAGCCAGGTCAAAGCGGTCATGCAAGTATTGCAATGTTTAGTGTTAAGGGCTTTGCAGCTGAACATGTCATTCAGAGCAAAACACATAGAAGGGGTGCACAATACCCTGGCTGACAGCCTTTCCCATCCATGAGCTGGACCATTTTCAGAGGCTAGCACCAGCAGCGGAGGAGCAAAAACACCCATACCAACGAACATCTGGGATGTTGACAAGAAGAACAGAACTGTTGTTTCACAGCTCATGGGTGCCTCAGACTTTTAGGGCCTACGATGGGGCCTGGTGAGTGTTTCAAACATTCAGGGCAGCACACCAGATGGGTAAGTAGACCACTCACACAGGAGGCAGTTGGGAATGTTCACCATGGACCAGTGGCAAAAGGAACAGCTCACACCACAATGGGAGTCTATTTGGTGGGGATTAGCATTATCTGCAGTCTAAAGGGTGGAAGGACCTGACAAAATCATTGTTCATCAGAAGAATTATGCAGGGATGGGGCAGGTTGAAGTAGGGGCCAGTAGACAATAGGAGGCCAATAGGGGAGCAGTGGCTAGCAAAACTAAGGGCGTGCTCGCAATATGCAGATCAAAGTCCGAGGCCCAGCTATTCCACACAATTTATGTTGTAATGTTTGCAGGGGCCATGAGGTGAGTGAGGTGGTAGGCCATGGAAAAGAAGACAAGGAAGGGGATTAGAATGGGAAGATATAAGCTGGGGTTGAAAGAGATATGGCTCAAGATCAAGAGGTCAAAAACTGATCAAAGGGGACAGGGCTGCATAGTGACACTGAAGGGGCAGGTAGAGGGCTCAGTATGCCCAGTGCAGGCTCTGAGGGCTTTCGCCGCAGAGCATGGGACCAGGACAGGAGATTATTCATGCATGGTGATGGAAGAAGAGTCACGGCTATCAAGTCACAGCATTACTCAAAAGGGTATGCAATTCATGGGAGAGGACCCCTAATTATTCATCCCATTCCTTGCAGATTGGGGCTGCATCACAGTGGGCAGCAGCGGGAAAAACTGTGAATGATATTTTGGAAAAAGGACACTGGTGGTCCGCCAGTTATAAGAGATACATTCGAACACTGAAGTAAAAGTAGCGTATTGCTCATGTTTTCATTTACAGATCTGGGGGCAAGAGGGTGGGGGGAGGGCAGGGGAGGATACTACTGTGATGACACTAAGAGCATGTATAAGTTAATTAATTTTGCTTGACCCCATAGGAAAGGGAGGACCACAGAAGTCTGGATCTGCAGCCATCCCTATATTTATTGGGTGGAAAGAGAGCAGAGAACAAGGCTGGGGAAAGCAGCTGTACCAGGATGTGAAGCAGTGTAGGTTGATCTGGCATGGCATCCAAGGGATGAGATGGGCACAGCTGTTTCCCACCTTAAAAGGAACTCAAGGCGGTGACCCAGTCCAGATTTAATTATTATACATTTGGAAGCGACCTTGCGGACAAAGCCATGGTAGACACATATTTGCAGATAATAAGGGACCTAGGAGCAATACGACAGTGGTGGCCTCAGGTATGCCTCTCCTGGTCAGATATGATACCAAAGAGGGTGTGGAGGCAGGAACACAGCCATAGAGCTGTGGAGAGGGCCAGGAGAAAGATGAACAGAAGGGTGGGGACATTGGTAAAGTAGATGGGAGGACAGGTAATACTGCGGGGTGTGGAAGAATGGGTAGAAGATTTCTACAGGTCAGATGGAGTGCACCTTCGGACCTAGCCATAGACATGTTCAATACAGAAACAATGGGTTTTATAGAGCATGAAGGAACATGCAAGAAGCGGAAAAAAAATAGAAAAGAAAGAGATGGAGTAAAAGGAGCTTCCCTGAGATAGGGGAGGAGAATAATACCTAAGTGTGGGAAAGCCAGTCATCCAACATAAGCTGGAGACTGGCTAGTGGAAAAGGGAAGGAGGGAGGAAAGAAAAGAATAACACAAGAAGAGGAAGAAGATGAAGGAGACAGCGGTCTTGGTTTCACCATTACCTAATGGAAAAGGAGAAGAAGAAGGCACCAGGTTTTCACCTGGGGGAGAAAGAGGAAGAAAGAGGATGATCAGAGATTGATATATGGATGAAATAAATGAATTTGAGAAATATGATAATAAGAAATGATAAAGGAATATAGAATTATGATGTATAAATAAATTAATTGCCAATATGAGCACAACAACAAACAATGGTCTCTGTCTTTTGTGAGGGAAAGGGGAATCCGGGACGATGGAGTTTGCCCTTTAGGGGCAGACCAGGTTGTCCTGGTGCACCTCCCTTCTTCGATAGGATGGTTGTGCTCAGGAGGGAGGGGGAAGGAAGGGGAGGGCTAAGGGTTAGAACAATGGGCAGGCAACAGGAAGGGGAGGGCAAGTGGAGGTACATAATGGACAGCACAGAGGGCTTCAGCCACTTTTTGCTGGAGTTTGATCCTCCTACCCACCCTCAAGGCGGAGCAAGAGGAAGACAGTCAAGATGGGACTGTATGGTGGGTCTGTCAAGGTGGATGACAGGCGTGTCAGTTGGACAGTTTGGACTGCCAAGGTGGATGGCAGATGATGATATGGGTATGGACTGCCAAGGTGGATGTCAGGAGAAAGGGGAAAAGAGGTGGGGGAAGTGGGGAGGGGAAGAAAAGGAATAACACAAGAAGAGGAAGAAGATGAAGGAGAAAGCGGCCTCGGTTTCACCGTTACCTAACAGAAAAGAAGAAGAAGAAGAAGGCACCCAGGTTTTCACCTGGGGGAGAAAAGAGGAAGAAAGAGGGATGATCAGAGATTGATATATGGATGGAAATAAATGAATTTCTGAGAAATACTGTATGATAATAAGAAATTATAAAAGGAATATGGAATTATGATGTTTAAATAAAGTAATTGCCAATCTGAGCACAACAACAAACAATGGTCTCTGTCTTTTGTGAGGGAAAGGGGGAATCAGGGACAATCCCATCGCTATGAAGTAAGGGGTTATTAACCCCTCTTGAGTATGTCATAGTGATGAGATTATAAACTGAGCTGATCTGTGCATTCATGCACCTTTATTTACATTTTGCTGACAACTGCAGCGGTGAGAGAGAATGTCCCGTACGACTGCGTCAGTGACTGAATTGAACTGTAAGGAGCCTGCTTCTTGTTATGGGGATCATACACTGGGGACCATACACTATGAAATACCTGTATAATGTATGGTCTCTCTATTTGTAACCGGTTTGGTTAACCGTCTTGAGGTTGCCATGGCAACGTAAACCTCTCAAGCTTCACTCTTGAGGTTTACCTGGTCATCCTGGCAACCACTCAAAGGTTAAACCAGTTACCGATAGAGGACCATACATTATCCTCTATATAATCAATAGAACACTGGAACCAAAAGTAGGCAATAAAGTAAATGGAATTGTTAGGAACCTTCAATGCATTTTACTAACAACTAGAGTTTAAACAACAAATTTCATATCCTAGATTGTTTGATAATTACATAGGACATTGATGTAATAGGAATTATAGAAACCTGTTTATCAGATGAGGATACACAGTATAAGGGTATGAATTGTACATACTGTGAGGGAAAGACAGATTAGCTATAAGAGGTGGGAGTGGTCATTTTTATCAGAAATGATCTCCAGATAAAGGAATTTGAAAGGATGGATGAAAATGTTCCCTGAAGCTTATGGGTATAGAAATCAAATGTGAGGGTACAGTTAAGGCCAGCATAAGGGTGCCCTTGCCATGCAGTGTTAATGGTTTGTAAGCTCAACCCTGAATACTGCACAGGGATTTTATCAATTTGCATTCATTGTTCTTAAATCAGATCCTGAATGGGTGCTTAAAGCTGCAGCTCAGCATGGCACCACTGATCAGCCACCACTGCAATGCCCCTCTCCTGCTTACAGCAAGCCAGTGCCAGCCAGCCAACCTCTCAAAGCAATCATGCTGAATGGGCGCTCAAGCTGCGGCTCAGTGTGGCACTCCTGATCAGCACCGTGCTGCCCGTTCTCTTACTTACTGCAAGCCAGCACCAGCCCAGCCAACCTGCCAAAGCTGTAAGTCTCCTTTGGGTCCACTGCGTGCCTCTTGCTTTAAATTTTTCAGTGCCTTGCTGTCTGGAAAATGATTGGTCACACCGATTTTCAGGCACTCCAATTGGCTACATTCACCAGCTGCCCGGGCTTCTCTATTTTCAACCTCCTGATGTTTCCGAGTTCAGTTTAACATTATTAGAAATAACTTGCATTGAGAAATTTGAATTATTTTAACTGTTTGAACTGTTTTTTAAATGACTGTGATATTTTGAACTGACTCTTTCCTGCTATTTTCCTGCTCTACCCTTTCAATCTCTATCTCTCTAGTCTTCTGGTTTCAAGCAGCTTCCCAATGTGGCTCTGTTCTCACACCTCAAGCCCCTGCCATCGTCTTACAATGATTTTGCTCCAACCCCACAGTGTGCCTCTTTTGTTCCTCTTAACATACTGTCTGCGCTAGACCCTGCATTCCTGCACCCACGATTATCCACTTCTTAAGTAACCTCTCTCTTTCTTTGTTCTTCCAGATTCTGCTAGCCCTAAATGGGCACTTCAAGCTGCAGCTCACTGTGGAACTCCTGATCAGCCACTGCCACCGCGCTGCCCACTCTCCTGCTTACTGCAAGCCAGCTCAAGCACAGACAACCTCCAAAAGCTGTAAGTCTCCTCGGGCCTGCTGTGCACCTCTTGCTTTGAATTTTCAGTACCTTGCTGACTGGAAACTGATTGGTTGTACCCGATACTTGGGCACCTCAGATTGGCTACCTTCTATAGCTACCTCTGCTTCTCTATTTTCAACCTCATGATGTTTCCAAGCTCAGTTTAACATTGTTAGATATAACTTGTATTGTGTACCCTGAATTATTTTAACAGTTTGAACAGTTTTTAAATGACTGTGATGTTTTGAACTGACTTTTCTGCTACCTTCTTGCTGCCTAAACTCTCAGTCTCAGCCTTTCTAGCCCTCCAGTTTGAAGTGGCTTCCTGCCATGGCTCTGTTCTCCCCTCAAGCCCCTGCAATTATCTTCTAATGACTTTGGCTCCAACCCTCTTTTGTGCCCGTTTTGTTCCTCTTAACTTACTGTCTGCTGCTAGACCCTGCATTCCCACCTGCCGATTACCCACTCCTTATCTAACCTCTCTCTTTTCATTGTTCTCCCAGATCTTACTAACCCTGAATATGCGCTCCAAGCTGTGACACAGTGAGGCCCTCCTGATAGGATGCTGCCACCATGCCGCCCACACTCCTACTTACTGCAAGCTGTGAGTCTCCTCAGGCCCACTGCATGCCTCTTGCTTTGAATTTTCAGCACCTTGTTGACTGAAAACTGGTCTCAACCTATCCTTGGGTGCCACTGATAGGCTACCTTCTCTAGCTGTCTCCTCTTCTCATTTTCTACCCCTGATGTTTGCAAGCTCAGTTTAACATTGTTAGAAATCACTCACAATTGTGTTACTAGAATTATTTTAACTGTCTGAACTGTTTTTAAATGACTGTGATGTTCTCAACTAACTCTTTCCTGTTACCTTCTTGCTGCCTACCCTCTCAGTCTGTACCTCTCTAGCCATTGGGTTTCAAGCAGCTTCCATCCATGGCTCTCTTCTCCACCCCCAAGCCCCTGCCGTCATCTTTAATGACTTTGGCTCCAACCCCGTGCCTCTTTTGTTCCTCATAACTTACTGTCTGCTGCTAGCCCCTGGATTCCTGCCCCCAATTACTCATTTCTTATCTAACCTCTCTCTCTCTTCTTTGTTTTCTCATATCCTGCTAGCCCTGAATGGGCACTCAAGTTGTGGCTCAGTGCAGCACTCCTGATTAGCTGCTGCCACCATGCCGCCTGCTCTCCTGCTGACTGCAAGCCAACATCAGCCCATCCAATCTCCCAAAGCTGTAAGTTTCCTCGGGTCCCACTTTCTTGCTGCCCATCCTCTCAGTCTCTACCTCTCTAGCCTTCTGGCTCAAGTGGCTTTCCACTGTGGTTCTGTTCCCCCTTCTAGCCCCTGCTATCATCTTCTAACAACTTTGGCTCCAGCCCCCACTGTGCCTCTTTTGTTCCTCTTAAATTATTGTCTGCCACTAGACCCTGCGGTCCTACCCCCAATTACCCACTCCTTATCTAACCTCTCTTTTCTTTGTTCTCCCAGATCCTGTTAGCCTTGAACAGGCACTCCAACCTGCAGCTCAGTGCAGCACTCCTGATCAGCCTCCAACACTGCACTACCTGCTCTCCTGCTTACTACAAGCCAGCACCAGGCAAGTCAATATCCACTGGTGCTTCACATCAGCTCCCACCCTCCCCAAACCCACCCACCCCATCTGGACACTTACTTGTATAGCTCCCTAGATCACGTGTCAAGTTGCTAACATTTCAAAGTAGTTAGTTTTCCATCTGCAAATTATCTTGATTATCCACTAGAGGGCTTATCCCTGCATACTTAAACAACATTCTAGCTGCACCCTCCAGAACATCTAAGGACCTAATCACAAAATCTACTACACAATGGCATCAACACACATAGTGCCTGTCTGCTCACCCTGCTCACTCTCACTGCCTTGACAGGCTTAGTCAGTGAGTGGACTCCCGCTCTGATATTTATTACATTGATATGTACCCACTCTGAATCTATGGATCTACTACCTCTGCCAAGCCTAAACAATACTGACTTTAAACTGCTGGGGTACAGCACTTGCTGATGTATATATTGACTCCATCAGTATCCCACATCTTCCTGCACACTGTCTCACCTCCCAGGCTACTCCATTGTGCAGCAAATTCTCAACAAACAAACTTTCACCTAGATGGTATGCTTGTTTCAATCCAAGAATATAATGGAACTTGTTAGATGGCTAATACTACTGCTACTACTAATCTCTGGCAACATACACCTAACCCTGGTCTTCCCCAACATAGTCCCAATAGCATAATGAGATCAGGGCTACTCTCTCTGGGGAGCATTAACATCTGCAGCCTTTTCTCAAAATTTGATGCCCTTGGTGCATGAGTCGTGTAACACAACCTGGATGTCCTATTAGTTGTTGAGACATGGCTCTGCCAAAGATCCCTGATTCTGCCATAGCATTACGGGATGCATTGTCTTTAGAGATGAAAGGTTATCCTAAATAGGTGGTGTTTGTGCTCTTTACCTAAAAGAACCATTAATGGAGCATGCCTCATCCTTACCCAACATTAGGATTGACACTTAGGTGCTTGCCAAAAAGATACTGCTGGGTGCCCATACCAGAGTGCTTACCATCACTTCAGTACACATCCTGCCTAAGCAGACTGCCTCAGGCCTAAACACCCTCCTTGACTGCATCTGCACCCTGGAACATAACTCAGAAACTATAATGTTAGGAGATTTCAATGTGAACTGGCTCTCCCTGATGCATCGCCTAAAAGATGCCTTGATTGCTGTCAGTTTCACTCAGCTAATTGACTCCACAACCAGGATGAACTATAGATCTGGAACTGCACGCTACTAGACTGGGTGCTTACTAACCACCCAAGCTCATCTCAAATACTAAAGTTCTCCTGATTCTATTAGTAATCATTCCCCCATCTTGTGCAACTCATCTAATAAATTAATTAAACCCTTTGCTAAAACAATTACTAGTAGAGTATTGATTCATGGTCACATCAAGCCTTTAAATTGCTCCCATATCAACACAATTGATCACAAATTTACACTGCTGCTGACATAGAAACTGCACTGACTTACTTCATCTCTACATTGACTACAGCTTGTGATGTCCACACCCCTACAAAAGGTAGGGACAAGGGCTTTAGCAATCTTTGGGTTACACCTGACCCCATAGATCTCATGAAAGCCCAAGATCATCTATGGTTTGGGTGCATGCCATGGGCAAGCAAGCAGATATTGAGACCTACAAAGAGCTAGGAATAATTGTACCAGAGCAATCTGTTCTTTAAAAAAAAAAAAATACTACCGAGATGCCTAGCCAATACCTGGAATGATGGTAGGAAATTCTCGAGTAATCTGAAGAAAATTACAGAGAAGGACCAGAAAGCAGCACACACAATGATTAATATTGATGGCACCTCTACCCTAGACCCACTAACCATTGCTAATACATTTAACTCTGCCTTCACTGACCTTAGTTATGTACTCCTAACAATTTCTTTGATGCCCCTCAGACAATGTTCACAAGGCATCTTCAGCACAACAACAAGTCCATCCACCATTCTTTTTATTTATTTATTTATTTAAGGTCTAGGAATTACAACCCTTTGAGTCAGGGACTCATTGCAAAGGCTCCATGTCAAACAAAAAATGGATTAAAACAAAGTACAGTATGTGATTTACAATTGAGACATCAACTTTGTGAACAAAGAAAGACAGTTACATACAGAGATGAGCGAGAAAAAATATATAATGGACAGTCATGGAACAACAGCAGTTTGTGAAATACTAGTGCAATGGAGACTTATTGGGACTCATCTGCAGTCACAGTGGGAGTTAGACATAATGTGGTTTCGTAACTCAGGTTTGAAGGGACCAAGCTTGAGGATTGATAAAATGCAGTCAGGGATTATATTCATCAGAGTGGGGCCGGAAATAAAAAGACCTTTGGCCAGCAGTGGTCTTTGTGAAGGGATATGGAATGTGGCAGTGTCAGAGTGTCTAGTGGAGCGAGCAGGAAGGTTCTTTTGGAGGAGTTTTAGACAGCTAGGGGCTAGGCCCAACTGGATTTTTGCAAGTAGACAGGTCTGATAAACTAGCCACCCCTGAAAATTGAGCCAGGATGAGCGCAGATAGAGGTCACAGGTGTGCATCAGGCGATCACCACCAATGGCCAGTCTGCTGGCTTTGTTTGGAGCAATTTTAATACTGGACAGTGCTGTGTCAGAGGTGGCTCCATAGATGATTGCGCTGTAATCTACCAGTGAAAGGATGGAGCTGGAGATAGCTAAGTGTGAGCCTCGAGGTGAGGCATGCCCTAAGTCTGTAGAGGAGACCAATTCTTTTGTTAATTTCTGTGCTAGTTGATGCAATGTGCTCCACGATAGGTAAGGGCAGAGTCTAGGGTAACCCCAAGATATTTGAAGTTGGAAACCGGTTCAGCATGGTGCCTGTCACATTAAGCATGGATAATTTAGTAGTGCTGTGTTTATGCTGTGGATGGGTGAATAACATGACTTTCATCTTTTTGTGTTGAGTACGAGCTTGTGAGAGAAAACCAGGCTTCAATATGAGTGAAAGAAGCCCTGCAAGGATTTTGAAGCATCATGGGGTCAGGGTGATGACTGAAAATCACAGCATCATCTGCATGAGGAAAAACAGCAGAAGTGGCCAGAGGTAACGAGTTCAGGAAAAGTGAGAAGAGGAGCCGGACCGAGGATAGATCCTTGTGGGACACCGATCGAACTGGAAGGTTTGCAGAGAGGGTGTTTCTTATCATCACCTGTTGCGTGCGCCAGAGATAACTATAGAACCAGCTAGTAGTTTCATTGGAGAAGCCAACAGAAAGAGGGGAGTTAATGAGCATGATGTGATTGATGGTATCGAATGCCTTGGAGAGATCTATGAAGACTGAGCCAGCCAGGTCTCCATGGTCCAGAGCATCATGTACAAAGGAGGTGAGTTCTAGTAGGGCAGTGGTGGTACTGTGACCTTTCCTAAAACCGTGTTGTTGTTGGCAGATTAGGTGTCAGGTGTCTAGATAGTTGGAAAGTTGAGCAGCCACAATTTTCTCCAAAGCTTTAGAGAGTGGGGGAGTATGGATATGGGCCTGTAATTACTAGTGGAATACAGTGCACCACTTTTATGTACTGGTGTGATCCTTGCCTTTTCCACAGAGCTGGGAATTGTCCCAGGCAGAGGGACATGTTGAAGATTTTAATGAGTGGTACTAGAACGGCATCAAGGGTTAAGGACAGTAGTTTAGCATCTAGTGAGTCACCACTATGTCTGGACTTACCAAGGAACCTGGCAATGTGAGGCACGGGCATCACCAGTGGAGATAGTTTTAGCTGAAAAGGAGGCACAGTGGGGGTGGAGTAAAGATCCGCTGCAGCACTGAAAAAAATTGGGGGAGGAGGATCGAGTTTAGATCTGAGAATGATATATTGAAGGCATCAGCTATTTTTCGTTAAACGCATGCGCAAAGAGCGTCTTGGAGAATGGGACACTTTGTAGGTGTGCCTGTCCTGTACAATCCCTGCTCCGTTGAGCAGGCGGAGAATCTACACCAATCGATGCGGTGCTGTGTATGACAGCGGTGGTCTTCTCTTCAAAAACCACCGCTGTGTGCTGTAACAGCGCATCCGCCCAAATCTTTGCTGCCCGCTGGAAGCCCACCCCAGTGTAGCAAACATACTGCATCGTCTGCCGATGGGGTGCCCAATCCCCGTCAGCTCCACCTCCCCAAACAGCTTTCCCTGCTGCCACACTGGGATCCCACCCAGCGTGGCAAACATCCAGCGTCATCAATTTAGAAATAAAAACCTGTAAATTAAAAAGCGGTCCCAGCAGTCTCCACCCCTCCCACAACCGCACCCACCCACTGTACCCTGCCTCCCACACCCACCCCATACTTACCTTCAGAGCTCAGCGATGATCATCGCTGGACAGGGAACATGTCTGCACTCTTCAAAGCCGACCGCGAACTGAGAAATGCGGTAAGCTGTATAATGGGCTAGATGGGGTTTTTCAACTTTGTTGCATATCTTAGGCATTTTTGGAATTTTGCACAAATTTTCAACATGGGGTTTTGGGACCCCTTCTCATGAATTCTGTCACTGTCATGGCGTTATTTGGGCCGAAGGGTGATTTGCGATCACTTTGCGAAATCACCTTTCAGCCGATTAACAAATGACTGTGCCAACCGTTCATAAGGTGGGCTCTCAAAAGCCTATTTTGAAAATTTGGTGGTAAAATTCTAAAATGACTGTTTACGAGTGTGCATTGTGCAGTTCCTACGCAGGCTCGTAAGTTCACGAATTTTCAATATTTTCAATCCAGATTTTCAACATTGCCATTTTACCACACCTTCTTATGAGTAGTATAGCTGTCATTTTTCACATCTCACCCAAAACGTGTTTCCACCCATGTAGCGCACAATGGCACAGTCGGTGTGCGAAATCAATATATGGGACATTAAGAAAATCACAGTGACACTGTTCATGAGCAGAGGTCTTAAAATGTCTATGTTGAACATTTAATAAAAATTCCTAAAATGACTGTTTTATGAGCGTGCATTGTGCAGTTCCTCGCACGCTCATAAGTTTGTAATTTTCAATATTTCCACTCCAGATTTTCAACATTGCCATTTTACCACACCTCCTCATGAGCAGTACAGCTGTCATTTTCACATCCTGCCCAAAGCGTGTTTCCGTCCATGTAGCGCACAATGGCGTGGTTGGTGTGCAAACTCAATGTATGGGACACATTAAGAAAATCACAGTGACACTGTTCATTAGCAGAGGTCTTAAAATGGCTATGTTGAAAATTTGAAAAAATCCTAAAAATGACTGTTTCTGAGTGTGCGTTGTGCAGTTCCTATGCACACTCGTAAGTTTGCGAATTTTCATACTTTCACTCCAGATTTTCAACATTGCCATTTTACCACACCTCCTTATGAGCAGCACAGCTGTCATTTTCACATCTTGCCCAAAACGTGTTTCCGCCCATGCAGCTTATTAATGGCACAGTCGGTGTGTGAACTCAATGTATGGGACACATTAAGAAAATCTCAGTGTCACTGTTCATTAGCAGAGGTCTTAAAATGGCTATGTTGAAAATTTGGTGAAAAAATTCCTAAAATGACTGTTTTATGAGTGTGCATTGTGCAGTTCTCATGCGCTCGTAAGTTTGTGAATTTTCAATAATTTCACTCCAGATTTTCCAACATTGCCATTTTACCACACCTCTTTATGAGCAGTACAGCTGTCATTTTCATATCCTGCCCCAAATGTTTTTCCGCCCATGTAGCGCACAATGGCCAGTCGTTGTGCAAAATCAATGTATGGGACACATTAAGAAAATCACAGTGACACTGTTCAATAGCAGAGGTGTTAAAATGGCTATGTTGAAAATTTGGTGAAAAATTCCTAAAATGACTGTTTTGACGTGCATTGCGCAGTTCCTCATGCACTCGTAAGTTCGCTAATTTTCAGTATTTGCACTCAATGACTTCAAATACCTAAACAGCACATATAAGCAAGTAACATTAGGCATTGACAAATGCTTGTACTTCTTGCCCTGATTTTTTAAGCCATGTCAAGTGCCAAATACCACTGCAAATACCTGCAAGTGAGCGTTCGGCATTGACAAATGCTTGTTTAGGTTCTTGGGTAGGAGTACCATCCAGGATAAGAACCATCCAGGATAAGATTCTACTTTAAAGCAGTAACTGAAAGTGAAGCTAAAAAGTACATATTTAAGGTAATTGGTAAAATTAGATCCAGTGGGGATATTCTTCACCATCGCTGATTGCCTAACTTTGGATGAAGTTCTGACTCCACTAACCAAGATCACTAACCATTCCCTCATGGTAGTTCAGTTCCCTCAAATCTGGAAATCAGCCTTGGTGACCCCAGTGCACAAAAGTGGTGACAGGATACATCATGGTAACTATAAGCCAGTCTCCATCCTCCACCCCTTCTCCAAAGTGCTTGAAAGGATTGTGGCTGACCAACTGGTTGTCTATCTGGAGAAATACCAGTTGCAATGCCTTCAGCAACATGGATTCAGGAAGGGTACAGTATCACTACTGCCCTGCTCGAATTCTCAAACTACATCCATAATGCACTTGATCAAGGCCAGCTTGTTGGAGCTATTTATATTGACCTTACCACGGCCTTTCCTATGGTCAACCACTCACTGATGATTGACCAACTAACCAACATTAGGCTATCAAAGGACACTACGGTCTGGTTTAAAAGCTACCTCTGTGACCTATCACAACAAGTTAAGATTGGAGCTGTCCTCTCAACAAAGCTACTTGTCCACTCAGGTGTCCTCCAAGGATCCATTCTGGATACACTCCTTTTTAGCATCTTTCTAAACAAACTGTCTGACTTCTGCCATGATCATAACCTTCTCTATGCAGATTACGCTGTTACCTATACCAGCAACCAAGACCCTTACTTCTTCAGAAACAACTACAGAACAGCTTTGCAAATGTTGAGGCCTGGTTGATTAGACAAAAGCTCATTCTTAACTGTAAAAAAACAAAAGCAATGCTTTTCATTAGCATGCACAGAAACATAAATCACACCAACTTACAGTCCCAAACTGCTCGGGTACTGCTTTGGACCAGGTACAACAGTTCAAATACCTTGGTGTCACCTAAACAGCACTCTATCTTATACCCATCATATTGACATTGTTGCCAAAACTGTGGACTCTCGTATCGGCCTGCTGTACAGACACAAACTTTATCTAACTACTCAAACTCTCAATCTGGCAATCCAAAGCTCTGAAGTCTCCATCATCTACTATGGGCTTGTGATCTATGGATAAGCAACTAATACAGCTCTGTGTCATATCTCTATAGCACTAAACAAGGCCTGCTGACTCCTTACTGGAGCTGCGCACCTCGCTTACACCTGTGATATCTATGCACAAGCAAACTGGCTCCAGCTGAAGGACAGAGTTGCCTATCAAATCTACCTGCTAGCTAAGAAAGTCACCATTTTCTTGTACCCCAGGGGTTCAGAGGATCCTTAGCCCTTACTTCATTCCCAGATGGACAAGAAGTTCTGAAAACCTCACATTCCAAGTGCCCCAATGTCACACTTCACAATTTCAGCAGTTGTTCCCCATCAGAACCTCCACCTGGTTCAACTCACTTCACTGTGATATCTCTAGTACTGCCACACTAGGATCCTTCAAATGTAAGCTTGCAATACCTTATGGCAAATGTCACTTCTGATTGCTACAATTAAGCTGTCTCATGTATTGCCCACTCAGCCTATATCTCTGCACTTAATTACCTCCCTCAACACCATAGCCCTACTTCCACCCCTCCCTTTCCTATATCTATCCCTTATTGATTCACTATGTCAAAGATAATCTATCTACCTCTCATCTCCAACCCTCTCCTCTCTCACCCACACCTGCTTCTTCACTCTAAAGTTCTACTCTGACTCATAGGTTCATAGGTTCATAGTGTTTGTCAAATTCAGCAGACTGAAGTCCCTTATAGAACTTGCCACCATTTAACTTATTGGTGGAAGAACTATTTCTTATCGCCAATATATTTAAAAATATTTTTTAAAGGAGTTCATATTATCACTTTCCACAACATTTTTAGGCAAAGTTTTCCATGTGATTGTAATTCTTTGATTAAACCATTGATTCCTTTGCAGTGTTTTATTGACTTCACCCTCAGTTTATAACTGTGACACCTTGTTTATTATTTTCAGGGATATGTCTAACTAATCCTAGTGCTTCCAACAATGCATCATCATGGTAGGCTTTAAAGTAAGGCATAAGACACCTCTAGTTTTCAGTATTTAGTAGACTATAAATTAAGTTCCTTTCATCTGTCCATATAATTCATATTATTCATATTTGTCATATGTTTAGTTGCCCTAAGTTGTACTTTTCAATTTTTGTTACTGTCTGTTAGATAAGGTGTACAAAATGGTTAGCAGTACTTTAAGTTTGGCCTGACCAAGGATGAATAGAGAGGTTTATTTACTGCCTGATCCCTACTTTTGATGTTCCTTAAAACACACCTTAATATTCCATAGCATTTTTATAGTTGCTGTAGTGTGACTGTTGAATTTCAAGTCATTAGTTATAAGTATTCCTAGATCTCTTTCAAAGTTGTTTCTTGTTACTGTACTTTATTCAGTATATACTGACATCAATGTTATTTCTATCTAGGTGCATTACCTTACATTTTGCTTCATTAAATTCTAATTTCTTTTCTTGTGCCCATTCTGCTAGATGATCAAAGTTTGTTGGGATTGTATTCCTGCTTCATGATTGTTAACTATTCCTTACACCTTGCAGTCATCGGCATATTTACATAGCCAAGTGTTTTGTGTGACTGCATTGATGCTGCTACTATATTAAAGTACAGGTCCAATGACTGAGCCGAGAGGACTCCACTGGTCACCTTCCCCTATCTGATTTTCATACCTAATTGCTACACATTGTTTTCTTTCAGTCAGCCTGGAGTTGATCCATTATAATAATATTAGGGTGGAATTGTAATATGATTAGTTCCTCAATTAATATTTTGCATGAAATCATGTCAAATGCTTTTCAGAAGTCAAAAGACAACATCTACTGGCATTCCTTTTGTCTAATGCAGCACTAACTGATTTGAAAAACTGGATAAGATTAGTGAAGCAGGATCTTCGGGAGGTAAAGCCTTGTTGTGCCAGGTCATTATGTTTACCATTATATATGTGCTCTATAATACGTTTATGTAAAAGTCTTTCTAGTAGTTTTCCCACAACAGACATGAGGCTTATTGGCCTGTAGTTATTAACATTGTGTTTACCACCTTTAAAAATAGGGGTAAATATTGCTTCATTCCACTCTTTAAGAGTTATGCCTTCATTAGTGAGGCATTAAATAGTCTAGTCAGTGGACCTACCAGAAGTGGAGTGAGCTCTTTTAGAAATTTTGGTGTTAGCCCATCTGGACCAGCTGAACTATTGATTTTAATAACCTTAATCACTTATCTTCTTCATTAAATGGGTCAAAATCAGATTTTAGGCTTGGGATTTCTACTGATTTTTCCTTTATCTCATATACAGTATACTGAGGACATATTTGTTCAATTCTGTAGTATTAAGTGTTTCATCAGTTATTAGAACATTCAGAATCAGGACAAAACCAACTGAGTTATTGTTTCCTTTAAGGAGCCTACATAATTATAAAAAATATCATATTATCTTTAACTGTTGTTGTTAAGTGCTGTTTTGCATTTTGTTTGGCTCTTCTTATTTGGGTTTTAGTTTTTGGCCATGGTTTAGCAAGTTCTGTAATTTATGTCTGTTGGGTGTTTTATACCATCTGCCTTCTTCTTTATACCTTTACAGATACTATTATTCCACCATAAAGGTGCTCTCCTTTTTATTATACTTATTTCTTTCTGGGACCCATTTTTTAATGCATATATTCAATTGTTGTTTAATGTATGCCATATTTTTATTAATTCTAGATTATTTAGATCCTTTCTCCAGTCCCAGTCAGATAAAAATGTTCTTATTTTACCATACTCAGCCCTGAAATAGTCTTTAATTTTTGTTTTTCCTGATGTTTTATTCTTTGTTGGTATTTTAATTTCCAGTGAGATAATATTATGCTCACTTTTCCCAAGTGGTGGGATTATCTTGGGTTCATGTAGTTTTGGGGGTTAATGAGGATCAAATCTAATGTATTCATTCCTCTAGTCCCTTCTTTTGCTAACTGCCTAGACAAGTTGCAGAACAATTTCAATAAACTTATTTTCCATAGAGTTTGTTCCTAAAAAAGGTTGGCAGTTAATGCTTGGCAAATTAAAGTCTCCCATGAGTACATACTCTCCAGTGATGTTTATAGATTTAATTTCTGATACAAAGTCTCTAGTTTCTTCAGTCTTTAGATTAGAAGAGTGATATGCTAATCTGATAGTCAGGTCAGATCTCTCAGTTAATATTTTTACCCATATTAGTTCATTAGGACTATTATGATTAATATTTTGTTCTAATGCATAAGCTTTCAAATCCTCTTTAATATATAGTGATATTCCACCACCTCGCTTGGTCTCTCTATTTTGGAAAACATTGAGTAGTCTGGGATTGTAGTGTACCAGTCCGATTCTGAAAACCAGGTTTCTATCACACCACAGATATCAATGATTTTATCATTTAATAAGTTGTTTAATTCATCATTTTTTCTTAAGACTCTGAGCATTAGTGAGTAATAGTTTCAGGGTTCATTCTTTATTATTCTAATTTGTTTATTATTAGATCTTTGTCCAACAAGTACTGGCGCTTTGACTGTTAGAGTGTGATTTATTGGCTGGCTGTTAAGAGTGACTGTATTATTCAGTCTCTCCCCCTTGAAGTCAGTTTAAATACTTGTCGATGCTAGCTACTATTTGTTTTCCTAGCACTGTATTACCTTTTCTGCTCAAATGAAAGCCATCTTCTGAGTATAATTCTTTCTCCCCTCAAATTTCTCCCAGTGTGTGACACATGCAATTTCTTGTCTTATACACCAAGCCCTCAACCAATTATTTATATTTTAACTTCATTCTGAAGATGTGTATTGTAGCGAGGTATGGGTAGAATTTCTAATATTATCACATCACAGCTGAACTCAATGAATTTATTAGTTAGGGCCACTAAATCTTATTGAATAGTCATCACAGAGTCATAAATAATATTATTAGTCCCAACATAACATGTGTAATTACCAGGGGTTCCATCAATATGACTCCACTCCACCCACTCACCCATTAGCCTTCATCACCCACCCACCCAGGCACTCCCTACATTCCACTCTGGAACCCCAGCTGACTCACTCTTTCAGCCTAAGCTTGTTACCTTGTATCTCCTTTCTTCCCTGACAAGACCCCAGGGCTGCACTACTCTTAATTATACATTAATAATTATTTGTTCTAGGATTAGTAGTCTCTCACTTAGCCCTAGCTCTTTGTTAGATTAGCATCTGGCATACATTATACAATGCTTGTGTTTTTTTTTGTTCTTGTTATTGTTATTAACTATAATGCTCTGTACTGAAATTCAATTTATATACTATCGTATGTTCTGTACTCTGTCTCTGTGTCAAGACATGGAACCTATGTAAATTAACTCATAGCTCATAGGTATTTAATTTCAAGACTTAAATAAATAAAATAAATGTTTAATTTGTGTCTCTGGTCTGTAGCCAAATCAGAATCAAACAGTTATAGTAACTATGCCCCGACCCCCATAAAAGCTACTTAAAAGCCTGCATCTCAATTATAATAATTCCTTTTTCTTCCTTTATGTCATCATTAAATCATTTTAAAATGTTAAAGGGTTCATGTTCTCATTATTGCAGGCTTCAAACAGTTATGCCTTGGAGCACTAGTACTATATCTGTTTGATTCTGATTTTGCCACAAACCAAAGCAACACTGCAAACCTCAACAAATTTATAAGAAATAAAGTCTCTGTGTATTAGCCAGGGTTGATATTTCTCAACACTTAACATTGCATTAAAGAACAGGAAAGGGATGGTCTTCAACATAGTAGACTTCCTCTGGTCTCCTGTTATCCTTTTATGGACTAGAACACAGTATATAAATGATGCAGCCAGAGAGTGGTCTCCACATAAGACAGAGATAAAGCAGTGGGACCTCAGCCCATATTTGACATGTGAACATTGAAAGTGTAGGTACCCGACCAAAGAGGGGTCACCTTGTCAGCTGTGTCTGGCTAATCATGGTTCAGCCAAATGATAAGACCAAGCATCCCTTTAAAATGCTAAAATGATGGAATTAAGACAGAAAGTATGAACATGGAATTCAATGAACTGCAGGCTTTCAAGCTGCTTTTGGGAAAACTGGTATTATTACCACTTGATTCTGATTTTGGTCACACAACTGCAGCACTGCTGCAAAATGTAAGAAAAATGTGTAAGAAATGTAATAAAATCTCGATGTATTAACCAAGCTTAAGCTTGCTAAACTCTCAACATTTCATTGAAGAGCAGGAGAGATGTGGCCTTTTCCTAGTTAGTAAGCGTCACACTGGTTATCTGTGAGACTGTTATGGGTCAGAGCACACTAGTTAAAACATGTAGCCAGAAAGTGGTTTCAACACAGGAAGGAGAGAAAGCAGTGGGATCTCAGCTCATATTGCCATGTTAAAATTTAAAGGGTAGGTACATGACCAATGAGAGGCTCACCTTGCTGGCAGTAATCAGGCAAATCTGAAACCAAGAGCCCTTTAAAATGTTTAAATGATGGACTGAAAACAGAAAGTAAGGAAATGGAATTAGCTTAAAATAACTGCAGGCTTTTGATCAGCTTTTGAAGGAGGTACTGGTACTAAAACTGTTTTGCCTTTCTACTGCTCAGCAGATCACATCATGGGTGATGCAGCAGGCAATTACCAGAACACAATGACAATGAAGGTTGCTTTTCTTGTAAAAATTGCTCCACAGTGATTTCTGCCATGAGCCACTGTCATGTGATGCAGCAAAACAACATGAAGATGGCCTTTGCTGCACATAGACTGTTAATCTGGTTATTTTCTAAAGACCAGCCAACTCTGATTTGAGAAGAGATAAAAATTGAAAATGTTATTTGTAAACTCTGTAAAAGTGGTAAAGTGACAGCCAGTGGGATTTAAAATGCCAGGTATTGACTGGGTCCTGTGCACTGGGAAATATGACATGGTGAAATTATTAATTTAAATGAATGGAGATAATAAACAACATATTACTGAGCTAACAAAAGACAGCAATTCTGGATTTTGCTATTACAAACTATAACAATAGAATTACAGTCTGTTAGATAATGGCAACCTTAGGAAGTAATGACCTCAGCATGGTCCAATTTATTATAACAAGGAGTTTTATTCAGAACCATTAGTCCACTGTATGTAAAGACTAAAGCAAACTTTAAGATCATGAGGAAGGAAGCAGTGGGCTGCAAATGGAAAAGATCATTTTAATTAAGAAGGGTGGGCCAATACTGACCATCCTGAAGGATAAAATCAAGTAGTTTTTGAAAGATAATATCACTAGCAGGAAACAAAAACTCAGAAGAGATAGCAATCTCTCCAGCCCTTCAATAGTATTCCCTTATTAAATGATTTATTTAAAAGTTCCATAATGAGGCCAAAGCAGTTCAGTGGTCACCTCAGTTATGATCATAGGATGAGAGTCATCTGCTCATGCTGGTTTGTTATGTTACATTTTAATGATTTGTTCTAATATAGATTTCTCAGTAATAATACATCCATAGACATAGATTCTACCTTATGCCCTACACCCAGTGATTTGGTATTGTAAAAGCTGAGCAAAAGTGTTTACTAAAGCAAGAAGCATCTCTATATCATTTCTTATATTAGCACCACCATCATCCAGAGCCCCACAGATCTGGATGGCCACTATTTTGTTGCTTGCATGCATGTGCAAGAAACACATTGCATCAACTTCCTTCAAAAGTGAGTTATAGAGGCTAGGCAGTGTTGTGCCAGATGGCAGCAGTCTGTTCTAGGGCTGTTCTCTGCCCGGTCAATAAAGGAGCATGCTGTTGATGACAGCAGTTAATGAGCATGTCACAGTGCATAAAGAAATTCAGCCATGTCACTATGCAATCAGCTGTTTTGGTGCATTGTGTGGTGTCCTATAGAGACGGCTTCTCCATTGGCCTCTCACAGTCCCCAAGAAGCTGACAGAAAGCCATCACCTGCCATTCAGTGTACCTTCCTGGTGAAACATTTCAATGAATAAAAAAAAGCCAATGGGGTGCCCAATCCCTCTGTTGGCTTGATCCCTCCCAGTTCATTTGCTGATGGGATACCCAAATCTCCATCAGCATTATGCATCTCCCTATTTGTTGTGTGTCTAGGGTGCCCAATCCCTCCTCAGCTCATGAGCCCCCCAGCACACTGTATGGCTGACCGGGGTACCCAATCCCCATTGGCTCCACTGCCCCCAAACAAACTTCCAGGTGCCACTGGGAGCCCACCCCAGCATGGCAAAGTCTGTGTGGCCAATAGGGATGCCCAAACCCTCATTGGCTCCACTACCCCTCCAAACAAACTTCCTGGTGCCACTCTGGGAGCCCACCCCAGCATGACAAAAGTCCCCGTCATCTTTGTAAAAAGACACCAGAAGAAAAAAAGGTCCCTCTTTGATTCTCTTGCCCCCAACCCACGCACACCCTCTGCATTCCTCAACTCCCCATCCTCCCACCTCACCCCATACTTACCTCTGGAGCCCAGAACAACAATCTTCAGTGGACTGGAACATGTCTGCACTCTTCAAAGTCGACCACGAACTGAAGAAATGCCGATGAGCTGTATAATGGTATAAATATTTTTTGTTTTTTTCAACTTTGGTGCATATCTCGGCCATTTATGGGAATGTTTTCACCAAATTTTCAACATAGGGTTCTTGTGACCCCACCTCATGAATTCAGTCACTGACATTTTGTTATTCATTCCCGAAAGGTGATTTCATGGTCACTGCACAGAACCACCTTTTGGGACTGATTAACAAAATGACAGTGTCTGATTCATAAGGTAGGCCTCCAAAACCCTATGTTGAAAATTTGTGAAAAACAAAAATGACTGTTTTCTGAGCTTGTAACTTTGAGCATTTTTAATATTTTCCTCCAGATTTTCAACATTGCCATCTTACCACACCTTCTTGTGAACAGTACAGCTGTAATTTTCACATCTTGCCCAAAATGTGTTTTCTCACATGTAGCACACAATGGTGCTATTGGTGTGCAAAATCAATGTTTGGTACAGATTAAGAAAACCACAGTGACACTGTTCATGAGCTAGACCCCAAAACCCTATGTTGAAAATTTGGTGAACAAAATTCCCCATTACAGTTTTATGAGTGTGCATTGCACAGATCCTCTGAGCTTCGCACCTTTGAGCATTTTAATATTTTCACTCCAGATTTTCAACATTGCCATTTTACCACACTTCCGTATGAACAGTACAGCTGTCATTTTTCATATCCTGCTCTAAATGTGTTTTCGCACCTGTGGCGCCAAATGGTGCAGTCGCTGTGCAAAATCACCTTCGCTAACGAACTGATAGTGTCACCGTTTATGCAGTGGGATCACATAAAACCCATGTTGAAAACTTGGAGTTAAAATACCAAGAATGTCCAGGATGTTAGGGTTTTTACCATAATGCCTACCCTGTGGTACTGACAGGCATCAGGGGTGTGACTTAGGGTTGTCGACAGTAATGCTCATACCATTCCACCCCACCCACACCTTGCAGCCAGTGACAGGTGTTGAGGTGTGCCTTGAACTCTATGGCCCCAGAGTTCACCCCATTCTCCTATACTGCACCCATTTCAGCATATTTCCTTATGGAATGAGGTGAGTAAAGCCTGAACACCCAAGGCACACCTCAACACTTGTCAGAGTCTGCAGGGTAGGGTGAGGTGAAATGTCATGACCGTTATAGGCAACAACCCAAAGGCACACCCCAATGCCTGTCCATCTCTTCAGGGTCGAGTGGGTTGTCATCAGTTAAATACTTCACTGCCATTCCTGTACTGCATGGGCCTGATTCTCATAGGGGCCTGTGTCTGGCACAAACTGTAGCAAACAGCAGCTTACACTGATGCCCAGTGTGCAGGGACCCTGCACCTGATTCAGGTACAGGAGGGGTCCCAGCGGCTAAGTCCCCATGTTTGCCCTGACCAGAACCTTGCGGCAAACCCTGGCACCACCACGGGTCTGCCACAGGCCACCTGAGACTAACACAGGACCCAAGTCCCACCAGGTAATGTGCATTGGACCCAACCTGATGGGCGGTGTCCCCCTACCATGTTCAGTGCAACTGGTGTCTGGCCACTGAGGTGAGTGGTGGGATATGCCGGGCACCTGGGAGCAGTTGGAACTGGTGTATGGGGGTGGGCACCACCTGCGGGCATAGGTGGGCACTGTACCAGCATAAGTTGATGCTGCGGTGGTGCAGATGGGGTGGACTTCAGGGAATTGGGGAGCTGCTGCCAGTATGGGCAGTATCAGGATGGGTGTACCAATGTGGTACATAGGTGGCATCAGAGAGCTGTGAAGGGTGCCATTGGACCACTAGGACAGGGCCACACATATGGGGCCACACTTGGGAGTGTATGGTGGGTGGACCGTCACCCAGGGTGTGCTGCACACAGGCATGTCACCAAGGGGAGAATGTCTAAGTCCCTTACGCCTGTCCTGGCTGGTCTAAGGGCACTTAGACTTTCTACCGCCAGGTGATGTCTGTGAATCACAGAATGCAGCTTGTGTCGGCCGCAGTCCCCTACAGATGTGCCGCAGTTCATTGCAGGGCAGGTGCAAGCCCTGTTTGGGGCATATGGCCTGCAATAGATGCAGGTCACCTTTATGAATAGCACAGTGGGCAATCATGGATGCAAGGTGCACCTTGCACCATATCTGTTCGGGCGCAGGCACCTTGTGTCCGACGCAGGACTTTGAGAATCGGGCCTATCTGTCTAACTCCTGCACTTTCACTGCTAATGCCAGCAGACAACCATTCAGCATTGACAAATGCTTGTGTAGTGAGCTCTGTCCCATAAGAGGCTCACAGGTGACCAGCCGGAAGCTCATTAATTAGGAACAGACTGCATCTCTCCTGTCTGCAATGCAACGTTAAGGGTTCAGCAAGCTCAGCCCTGGCTAATGTGTAAAGACTTTATCACATTTCCTATGAGTCTTTCTTAAATGTATTTTATCTGTTTACAGGAGTGCACCTGATTTGAGGCCAAAATCAAAAGCAAATAGTTATACTAGCAGACACACACACATGCACTCCCTGAAAAGCTGCTTAAAAGCCTGCAAATTATTCAGATCAATTCCATTTTCTTACTTAGTTGGGATTCAGTGCCAGCAAGTGTAAAATCATGTACCTAGGGCATAGAAACCCCAATGCTGAGTATAGGATGGGGAGAGTACTGATACTCACTAGACATGAAATGGTGCTTGAGGTCATTATATCAGAGGACCTCAAGGTGGTAGTACAGTGTGCCATGGCTATGGGCAGGGCAAATTGGATTCTGGGGTGCATAAGGACTGGCATCTCCAGTAGGAGGAGGAGGATGCTGTGCTGCCATTGTATCACTCCCTAGTATACCCCAGCTGGAGTACTGTGTCCAGTTTTAGAGTTCACACTTCAGAAAGGAAATAGAGTGGAGGTTTTCCAGAGGAGGGCAACAAAAATGGCTTAGGATTTTCACAGGTATTCCTACAAGGAAATGCTGAAGAATCTCAACATGTACAATCTGGAAGAGAGGAGGGCGAGAGGTGACATGATCAAGACCTACAAAAGTACCTCATGGGGTAAACAGAGTACAGTTGGGAGTTTCCTTCAAATGAGGATGAGCACCCAAACCAAGGGGCATACAATGAAGCTGGAGGGAGTTCAGGATAGATGTGAAGAAACATTTTTACCGAAAGGGTGGTAGATGCCTTGAACAGACTGCCAGGAGAAGTGACGGAGGCTAAAATGGTAGGGGCATGAAGCATGCATGGAATAAACATAGGAGTATATTAGAAAAAGGGAAGGAGGAAGTCAACAGAGATCAATAGGGCTATGGAGGTGGAGTAGGTTCAAGTTCATTGCAGGAAAAATCCATTGAGCAAGCTCATTCACAAGGAGGCAGAATAAGACATACAGTAACCTATACAGGCAGGAGTTACAAGTAGATAGAACACTTGGGCAGACTGGGTGGGTGGAGTGGTCCTTTTCTGCTGACAAATTCTATGTTTCTATGGCATCATGTGTTCATTCAGGTGCAGTGTTTATTTTAAGTTGGGCCTACCATACATCCAGATGTAAGGTACAGTAAATTGCCAAATTAGATGCAGCCGATTTACAGTACAATAAACAGAATCCCAGTGCTTCAAGAAGCCTTTACTCTTCATAAGGCTGCTTAAACAGCTGGGGTTCTATTTTCAGTGTCCACACTGGTATGCTGATCTTAAGATCGATGCCGCATCTGATTGAGTACTTGATTCTTGCTCACTCCATTTCTTCCCCACTTTGAGCTGCTTGCCCTGAGTTAGTTTTGGGCTGGCAGTGCCTCACCTGTGTTGGAAGATGACCAATAAGCAGCACTGACAGATGTCAGACTTTACAGACTGTGAAGGCAGCTGCTCACCCACCATCTTGGCAAGAAGAAGGCTGCAGGTGTGGCCAGTGATGACTGTTAGGTTGTGGGGATGGGGGACCAAAGGGACAGTCATAAGTAAATAAAATCATAATGAGAATTGTGAAACCTTCACCAGCTTGCCAAAATGCTTACCAGTAAAGAACTCTCTATGAAGTTTTTCAAATGGCAACACAATCTGGTGAGCCCTCTGTCTGCTGTCTGACACAGGCATCAACCAGAGTAAAACGCCTAAAGAAGGCAATGTGGTCATGTGGTTAATGAAATACTGAAATTACAGATTTATAAGAACAAAAGAATATCACACAGACGCTGGCACATGTGCCTATAGCAGCTGTCTCCTGCTTCTCAGTAGTTATATTTATACCCTTGAGGTACTTGAATGTTTCTATCATATCCCTTTTACCCTCCTCTCTTCCAGTGAGTACATATTGAGGTCCCATAATTTCTCGTCATAAGTCTTGTGTTGCAAGCTCTGTCCCATCTCATTTGCCTTTTCTGGACCATCTCAGCCTGTTAATATCCTTATGAAGGTGCAACCTCAGAACTGCACACAATACTCCATGGAGTATGACCATAGTTTTATATAATGGCATCACTACCTCCCTCCTTATGCTGGTGATACCCCTGCCTATGCACCCCAGCATGTCACTGGCCCTTCCAGCTGCCTTAGCACTTTGACATTTTCAGGTCATATGAAATAAGATCCC
This sequence comes from Neoceratodus forsteri, assembly GCA_016271365.2. NCBI lineage: Eukaryota > Metazoa > Chordata > Ceratodontiformes > Ceratodontidae > Neoceratodus > Neoceratodus forsteri. The sequence goes on along the minus strand of CM057459.1, from coordinate 834,177,496 downwards.
CAAAGAACCTTCAGGTCCCTTTCCTTCTTTGTGACTGTCAGCAGCTCCATCCCACATCCTGTAGCTTTCCACAGGGTTTCTATGTCCCAGGTGCATAATTTTGCATTGTTTGAATTTATATTCAGTTGCCAGTCCTCAGACCATTTTCAAGCTTCCCAGGTCCCTCCTCATTTTCTCCACCCCTCTGGGATATCCACTGTGTTACAGATCTTGGTGTCATCTGCAAACAGGTAGACCTTTCCTTCAGCCCTTCTGAAATGTTACCAATGAAGACATTGAACAGGACTGGCCCCAGGGCCGATCTCTGCAACACCCACTGGTCACCCGCTCTCCCAGACTGCACCCATTTATCACCACTCTCTGCCTCCTGTCTGTTAGCCAGTTTCTAACCAGTTTACCACCCTTGCTCCTGTACCTAACATACCCAGCTAGTTTATCAGTCTCCTATGTGGGATGGTGTCAAAGGCTTTGCTGAAATCAAGGTAATTGTTGTCCACTGTCCCACCCTGATTAACTTCCTTTGTCACCCAGTCAAAGAGAGCAGCCAGATTTGTCTGGCATGACTTCCACTGTGAATCCATGTTGCCTATGGTCCTGGGCTCTGATGGCTTCAGATGCCCCACTATCCTTTCTTTAAGCAATGTCTCCATGATCTTCCTCACTACTGAGTTGAGGCTGACCAGCCTATTCATTCCCTGCCTCCTTCCTGCTGCTGATTTGTGTAGAGGGACCACATGTGGCATCCTCCAGTTCTCTGGTACCACCCAGTGTTGAATGACTCAGTGAACATGGCTGCCAAAGGTACTGCTATCTCCTTCACAGTTCTATTAATATCCTTGGTGTATGCCATCTGGTCCCATCGCTTTGTCCACCTTCAACTTAGCACCTGCAGAGTTCTTTTGCCTGTGAATGGACTACTGTCCACCTCTTCACTGCCTTGACAGCTGCTGTACTGCTGTGGCCTTGCGCCTCCTCCTCTTTGGTGAATACTGAACAGAAAGACACAGTGGATGTCTTGGGGGCACATAACATTTCTTAGCGTGGCACTATCACTTCCAAATACCTAAGCAGCACATATAAGCAAGCAACATTCGGTATTGACAAATGCTTGTTTTCTATTTATCTTTTATAAGAGTAGAGTTCCTTAGCATTATGTTGAGCTTTGCTGCTCTTTCCTTCATCCTAGATTTTTCCTTTTAATTTCCTTTAACATTTGATGTGAATATCTTTGTTAAGTCAACCATTCAACCAGCCCCCAATAGGAACATTTTAACTACTTTATACAAAGGGCATCCACCCACGTTGTCTTCCTTGGAAGGAGGGTGGACTAAAAGCCTAAGGTAGGAGCAAAAAAAAATTGGAGGGTCTCAGTCTGATGTAGGGAACTGTAAACTCTTTAATTTGACTTCTGTTCTTGGCAGACTAATGGAACACATTGTTAGACACTTTCTGGAATTCTGATTACATAGAGAACAATATTATAGGTAATTTCAGTATGATATAAACAAGGAGATCATGCCTCACTAATTTGACACACTGTTTGAACCTGTCAGTAAGGCCTTAGATAAAGGAAAATCAGTTGATGTTATAGATCTCGACTTCAGTAAGATCTTTTATACAGTGCCTCATAGAATCTTGCTATAGAAGTTAAGTAAGCAATAAGACATGACTGGGTGTTGGTAGTACTGAGATACCGCACACTCAGAGGTGTACTTAAGCACGAGACTGCAGGTCGAATGCCTTCAACCTCTGGGTGTGCAGGTATCTCAGTACTACCAACATCCATCCATGTCTTATTGCTTATAAACTGGGCCCAAAGGCAACTTTGAAAAAGAATATTCTAAATGTTTTCAAAGTCACAAAACAATATACTAAAATGTTGCTGAATAATGTAAAATATCATTCCACAGATGTTTTTCACCTGTCAGACATCTGTCTTTCTTCACACTCAATACATTGGGTGATTGTTTAGCACGGAACAGAAGAATTCAAAGCTGTGCATTTTTCCAGCAGTAGAATCACCCCCACACACACAGAATGGTAACATGGAATACATGAATTCAACATTCTTCAGAGTTCAACTGGCATACAAACAAAGATACAAATACAGGCCTGAAGTGGAGCCAGAACCTTAATTTTATCTGTTGCAAGGTAAGGAGCAGGGAGTTCTCTGACAAAGTTGTAGGGATAGGAGGGATTTTCATGGTCATCAAAGAAACACCAGCAATGGAAACTCTGAATAGTACTTGATTTTTAAATTTGTGAATGTGTGTAGCGGGGCTTGTGACTATAAATAACATTCAATTATTTACTTACTTATTTAATTTTATAGACTTTTATTTTTTAGGGCCAGTTCAAAGTTTTATATGTGAGTAAAGGCTGCAGTCATGTCTGTGATGGAAACTAGGAAATAGGTGGCTTATGAATTCTATGAGTTGCCCTGGTTGTCAAGGACTTATTTTAGCCATTGGTGGTACTGTCTTACTGCAATGGCTAAACAGTCTCAACCAATCAGGACACAGGGATTTATGTACCCATTTTATACAGTACTTTGGAAACCCAGCATAACTAATCGAATGAACTGGGAACTGGCTTACAGGTAGAAGGCAGTTAGTGAGGTAAATGGACTAGTATCCAGCAGTCAGAGATATGGGGAGGAGGTGCCACAGTGATTGGTATTGGGAACAACACATTTAACTTTTTTGTACGTGATACTGTATACACTCCAGCCTCAACTGTTAGACTAATAATTTTGTGATGATATGAAGCTAGGAACAAATAGTTCAACTGACATTGCAAGTCAGGATATTCAAGATGTTGTAAAAAATTAGAAATATGGTCCATTAAGTCCAGTATGATGTTTAATCTGGAAAAAGAGGTTGTCCCTTAAAAGGGCAGACCCCATTGTCCACAGGACCAAGGTAAAGTAGTGTGGGTAGCCAAAGGCAGAAGAAAGAAGGAAGAAGGGGATGTGGGGATGGGAGGGAAGGAGGGAGGGGAAGTGGAAGGAGTTTGGTGAGTTCACAAAGGGAGGGACAATTATGTCAGGGATAGAGTGAGGTGGGAAGCAGGAATTATAGGAGAGGAAGAGAGGGTGAGCTACAGGAAATTTAAGGGCTGTCATAGGCCAAGGAGCTCATAATTTTGCTCCAAGAGAATATTCCTAAATGAAGCACATCAATTTGGCAATTATGTTCTGAGTTAGATTGGTTATTGAGCCATTGGGCAGTTTGCTGTAGACATTTTGAGTTAATACACACTGGCCTTTAAGGCAATATTTACTGAGAGACAAGTAGGTAATAAGGTGCACTACAAACTTTAAAGGAGTGCTTTCTGACAACTACACATGAGTATTACAGTTGGTGGAAGACTAAGGTAATTTTAACAAGCATTTGTCAATGCCGAATGTTTGCTTGCTGGCATTGGCATTGGTAGTGTAGAAGTTACAGAGCTGCAAAATAGGAATGGCAGTGAAGTATTGAACTGAAGCCAACCCCACCACCACCCTGCAGAGACAGGCATTGAGGCGTGCCTTTGGGTCATCAGGCATAAAGACCAAACCATTTCACCACACCCTACCCTGCAGACACTGACAAGTGTCACGGTGTGCTGTAGGGTCTTGGCCCATATGCACACCCATTCCATCAGGAAATACGGTGAGATGGGTGTAGTATAGGAGAATGGGGTGAAGTTTGGGCCGAAGGTCAAGGCACACCTTGATTCCTCTCACTGGCTGCAGGGTATGAGTGGGGTGGAATGGTATGAGCATGACAGGCAAGAATCCCAAGTCACACCTGATGCCTGTCATTCTCTAGAGGGTGGGGCGTTATGATCGGAAACCCTAACGCCTCAGGCATTCGTTGGTATTTTCACTCCAAATTTTCAACATGTTTTTTGTCACCCCACCTCACGAACAGTGGCAATATCAGTTTGTTAGCGAAAACTGCTTTTGCACAGCGACTATGGCATTTGGCACCACAGGTACAAAACACATTCTGAACAGGATGTGAAAAATGACAGCGTACTGTTCATGGGGAGGTGTAAAAATGGCAATGTTGAAAATCTGCTGTGAAAATCTTAAAAAACTGGTGAAATCCGGCGTGTGTAGAAACTATCGATGCACACCCGTAATGTAACTAGTTTGGGGATTTTTACAGCAGATTGTTAACACTGAGGCATTTTGGGACTTCGATCATGAACAGTGTCAGTGTGATTTTCTTTATCTGTCCCGAACAATGATTTCCCACAGCGACCACGCATTTCTGTGCTAAAAGTGTGAAAACACATTTCGGCCATGTTGTGGAAAATGACAGCTGTACTGTTCATAAGGAGGTGTGGAAAATGCCACTGGTGAAAATCTGGACTGAAAATATTACAAATTCATGAACTTACAGTGCGTGGAAACTGCGCAATGCTCACTAGTAACACAGTAATTTTATGGAGTTTGTCAACAAATTTTCAACATAGCCATTTTAAGACCTCTGCTCATGACCAGTGTCACTGTGATTTTCTTAATCTGTCCCAAACATTGTTTTCGCCACCGACTGTACCATTGTGCGCTATATGTTGTGGAAACACATTTGGCGAGATGTGAAAAATGGTAGCTGTACTGCTCATAAGGAAATGTGGTAAAATGGCACTGTTGAAAATCTGGTGTGTAAATATTACAAATTCGCAAACTTGCCAATGTGCGTAGGAACTGCATAGCGTGCATTCCTAAAACAGTCATTTTAGGAATTTTTCACCAAATTTTCAACATAGCCATTTTAACACCTCTGCTCATGACCAGTGTCACTGTGATTTTCTTAACGTGTCCCATACATAGATTTCCACACCACTGCGCCATTAGCGCTACATGAGCAGAAACACATTGTGGGTGAGATGTGAAAAATAACAACTGTACTGCTCATATGGAGGTGTGGTAAAATGGCAATGTTGAAAATCTGGAGTGAAAATATTGAAATTTTGCAAACTTACGAGTGTGCTTAGGAACTACTTAGCTCGTGAAACAGTCATTTTAGGAATTTTTGCCAAATTTTCAACATAGCCATTTTAAGACCTCTGCTCATGAACAGTGTCACTGTTATTTTCTTAATGTATCCCGTACATTGATTTCAGACGCCAACTGCGCCATTGTGCGTACATGGGTGGAAACACATTTTGGGTGAGATGTGAAAAATGACAGCTGTACTGCTCATAAGAAGGTGTGGTAAAATGGCAATGTTGAAAATCTGGGGAAAATATTGAAAATTCATGAACTTATGGCGTGCGTAGGAACTGCATAACGCACACTCATAAAACAGTCATTTTTAGAATTTTTGTCACCAAATTTTCAAAATAGGCTTTTGAGCCCACCTTATGAACACTGGCAGTGTTGTTTCATTAATCATTCCAGAAAGGTGATTTCACGCAGTGGCTGTGAAATCACCCTTACGACCTGATAACGCCATGACAGTGACAGCATTCATGAGAGGGTCCCAAAAACCCCATGTTGAAAATTTGGTGCAAAAATTCCAAAAAATGCCGGGATATGCAGCAAAGTTGAAAAAACCTATCTATTACATTATACAGCTTACCGGCATTTCCTCAGTTCGTGGTTGGCTTTGAAAAGTGCGAGCGTGTTTCCGGTCCACGAAGATCGTCGTGCCGAGGTCGAGGTAAATATGGGGTGAGGGGGTGTGGGGAGGCAGGGGCGCAGTGGGTGGGTGCGGGTTGTGGGAGGAGGGCAGGGAGAAGCACCGAGGGACAGTTTTTGTATTTACAGGTTTGATTGTTTTACTAAGACTACGAGGGCCGAAGACTACGAGGGCGTTTGCCATGCTGGGGTGGGCTCCCAGCATGGCACCTGGAAGACTGTTGGGGGCTGGATCCGACGGGATTGGGCACCCCGTCGGCCATAACATCAATTTGCCACGCTGGGGTGGGCTCCCAGCGTGGCACCTGGATCTTTGGGGGGCGTGGAGCCGACAGAGGTTGGGCACTCCCGTTGGCTCACAGTGTGTGGGGAGGCGCATGAGCACGCAGTGTGCGTGCATGCACATGTGTGTGTGTGGAGGGGAGCTCTGCTCACTGAGCAGAGCTCTCCTTTCAACTTATGTCACTGCATTTTCAGCTGTCATAGACAGCTGGAGCAGTGATTGGCGCACTGCACCACACCTGCAAACACACTGACTGAATTGGAAGAGGCTGACACACTTCTGGAAAACTCGGATGATGGCACTATGTTTCTTGCACATGCATGCAAGCAAACATAAAAAGTAAAAAGGCTCATTTTGTAATGTCATTGTGCTGGAGGACAGGACATATTTTTCCTTCCAGTTCCTCTGCAACGTCACTTATAAAGACATTAAAAGGACTGGACCCAGTACTGAACCCTGTGGTACTCCACTATTAACCCCTTTCTTCACTCTGGACTCCATTTACTACTACCCTTTGCATCCTGTTGTCTTGCCAATTTTTATCCAGGCTACCCCTTGGGACCCACTCCAAAGCTGGCTAACTTGTGTATTAATCTTTTGTGTGGGACTGTATCAAATACCTTGCTAAAGTCTAGGTAGGCCATGTCCACAGCCCTCCCTGATCTACTACTTTGGTCACCCAGTCAAAGAAATCTGTTAGATCCGTCTGACACAACCTTCCCATTGTAAATCCATGCTGCCTTGGGTACTGTGCCCCACTGGCCTTTAGGTACTCAACAATTCTTTCCTTCAGAAGTGATTCCATCATTTGCCCTACCACTGAGGTCAAACTAACTGGTCTGTAGTTTCTTGCCTCTGTCCTGTCATGCAAGATGCAGTGAAAAGGAACAGACACTTGGTCATTTAAAAAATCTTTTAACAATTAGTTAAGGGGAGTTTGTAACACTTTGTTTATAAGGGTGCCCACACCTGGGAAAGAGCACGATTTGTTTGTATAGGGAAGGCTGTTTTGCCCAGGCAGGGAACTGCTTGTGTTCTGTTTTTTCTGGTGATTTGACACAATTCCCAGTACAAAGAAGATTGGAGAAGTGGCACTACAGCACAGCATGTACTAAGGTGTGGTTGCGTGCCCCCAGTGGGGGTGGCAAGTGTATACCAGGTTCATTACCTAAGAGACAGCGAGGGCACCATGCATTCTCATAATGCATTGGTTTCAAAAATAAAAAATAAAACGAGAGGCAGAAGACAAAGGAGACTGCAGAACCACCCAATACAGGCAAGGGCAGAAGTGAAAAGGGAATAAGCAGCAGGGAGAAAAGAAGGACAAATGGTCACCCGGGCCTCAGCGGTACCTACACCCCAGAGGCGTATGACAGAACTGAGCTATCCTGTGCCTCCACTGCCCTGGTGCCCATCCTGGCACCGATCCTTGTTCTGGTATTCATTAAGCAAGTTAGCAGAGGAAGAGGAAGAGGAGGCCATTATGGTTTTCCAAAGAGGTAGCAAAAAGTGAAAGCCAAAAGATTGCATTCAGGCAATACAAAAGACACAGGCAGAAGGGGATAGGGAGAAGTACCAGGAGAAGCAAAGGGAGGCAGGGAGGTCAATAAGGGAAGCAGAATCTCAGACAGAAGAACACATTGCAAAATCAGTGGGTAGGGGGACAAATCCTTTTACAGGTACATAAGTGAAAAAAGAAAGGCAAAGGGAGGGATAGTGAGACTGAAGGGGAGGATGGGGGCTGCGTGGAGGATCACAACAGTAAAGCTGACATATTGAACAGGTATTTCTGCTCAGTCTTTACTGAAGAGAGGAGGTAATGGGTCTGAAGGAGTACAAGGGGTGAGAATGGTGCAGAAATGGACACAAGTCCCTTTACATGAGAAATGGTCCTGAAGGAACTGGAAGCAATACAGTTGATAAAGCAATGGGGCCAGATGGGATGCACCCAGGGTCCTTAAATAACTAAGAGGTGGTGTCTGAACCTCTGGCTATCCTGTTTAGCCGATCACTGGAAACAGGGAGGTACCCAAAGACTGGAGGACAGCAGATGTAGTCCCCTTATACAAAAGTGGGAACAAAGAGGAAGCAGGGAACTACAGACCAGTCAGCCTCACCTCAGTGAGTGGGGAAGATCATGGAAGCACTACTGAAGGAGAAATTGGTGGAACATCTGGTTGTCAATGGACTACAGGACCCAAGGCAGCATGGTTTCACCAGGGGAGGTCATGTCAGGCCAACCTTGTTGAATTTTTGACTGGGTGACTAGGGAGGTGGATCAGGGGAGGCAGTGGACATTGCCTATCTGGACTTCAGCAAGGCCTTTGACACTGTGCCACATAGAAGACTATTACACAAACTGGGGAATATGGATGTGGGCAGGACAGTAGTGTGGTGGATCGGTAACTGGTTGGGTGGCAGGACACAGAGGGTGGAGGTAAATGGCTGTCACTCCACAGAGGGAAGAGTGACCAGTGGGGTACCACAGGGATCAGTGCTGGGACCGGTCCTATTCAACATCTTCATCAGTGACATTGCGCAGGACATAGAAGGCAGAATTTCACTGTTCGCTGATGACACAAAGCTCTGTAACAGAGTAGACACACCAGAGGGTGTAGACAGAATGAGACAGGACCTGCAGAAACTTGAAGAATGGTCAGGGGTTTGGCAGTTGAAATTCAATGCAAAGAAGTGCAAGATAATGTATATGGGGCACAAAACCCTGGCACAATATATCACTTGGGGGTGAGGAATAGCATGCGCCAAGCAGGAAAGGGATCTTGGGGTTATCATCTCTGATGACCTCAAGGTAGAAGCAACAGTGTGACAAAGCAGCAGGTAAAGCAAATAGGATGCTGGGATGCATAAGCAGGGCATCACCAGCAGGAAAGGGAGGTCATAATTCCACTATACAAGATACTAGTGAGGCCCCACCTGGAGTGCAGTGTACAGTTCTGGAGACCTTACCTACGTAAGGACATAGACAGGGTAGAGAAGGTTCAGAGGATGGCAACAAAGATGGTACATGGATTGCATCACAAGTCCTATGAGGACAAGTTGAAGGAACTGAATATGTACTCCCTGGAGGAAGGAGGAGAGAGGAGATATGATAGAGACATACAAGTATCTTACAGGGAGGAACAGGGTGCAGGAATACACTATTTTTAAGCGAAAAGATGTTCCAAGACTAGAGGCATGGGATGAAGTTGGAGGAGGGCGATTCAGAGAAGCGTGAGGAAGAATTTCTTCACAGAACGGGTGGTGGACAAGTGAAACACCCTGCCAGAGGAGTGGTGGGGCTGAAGCAATCACGGATTTAAGAATGCATGGGATAGACATAAAGGAGTTCTGAAGGTCAGGGTAAGGGCAACAGACTTCTAGGAAAACATAAACTGAACTTACAAGCTCTAATGGGCAGACTGGGTGGGCCATAGACCCATATCTGCCGACACTGTCTTTGTATCTATGTCTCTATGGTACCTTAACCATTGCAGAGCCTGCAGGGACAACCACACTATTTCCTCCTGCCCGGTAGAGCCAGCAAACCTTGCAACAGGACCCATCATTACCCAGCCAGCCCCAATGATGAGTCACTGCCCACAACTGTGCCTGCAGCAAGGTAATAAGGTGGTCACCTGGAGAGCAGTGTGAAAGAATATGTGGAGCAAATGCCCATAATGATGGGTGATAATGGGGTGGGGCAGTTTGAAAAGCTTTGAATGAAATTAAGAACAAAGAACAGGGAGAGGGCAAGGGCGACAAGAGCACATCTCTAGGAGAGTGAAGGGTAGGAGCTGTAATAGAGGGGCCTGGGGTGGGATTGGGGACCATGTTCCAATAACCACCAAAGAAAAGATTTGCAATGGTGACTTGATGGATATTTTCACCCTTGCCAATGTAGACAATTTGGACAAGTCGAAGAAGGAGAGCTTTGAAAAGAAGGACATGGTGGCAGCTGTGGTCCTTTTAGGTAAAGGGAAGGCAGAGAAGTCTATCAAGGGAAGGCGTGAGACAATTAGTCTACTGGGTCTACATATTTTACAGCCACAGTAATAGAGGAAAAAGCCTGAATTGGTCACACCCTACTGACTTATTCGTTAATCATAAAGAATGCTTATAAAAGGGTGGTTTTAGCTGGTTGAAATATGATAAAAAATTTAGAAAAAGAATGGCAGTTTTCAGGGCTGTAAAATGGGATGCCTGTCAGATCGATTTGTGGCTGGAGATCTATACGTGGGGACCACTAATGAGGAAGAGAGAAAAGGCAGGGCACCAGCAAAATGTTGCTAGGCATACAACTGAGCCTTTTGCTCATGGCCAAACTGCCACTTCTGATAAGCTTGCTCCAAATGCAGGTGCAACCACCCAGCCTCCAAGTGCGGTACAGCAGGGAAAAAGGCCACGCTAGTCAGGAAGGATCCTATAAACAGTCCTTTCAGGGACACCAGATGGGTTTTAGCAGACAACAGTGGGGAGGGACACCAGGGATAAGGGAATAGGTGGAGATGTCTGGCCTTCTACAGCCGACTACAGGACAACTGGGGAGGGAGGACATTTCTTCTGCCCTTTTACACTCATAATAGTGGAAGTGTTGGAGGGTGACTGTGGTCCTACCTAGATAAGGGGCTGCAGTTACATTACTGAAAGGCTTCTGGGAGGGTTTCAGTCTGCACTTTAATGGGGCCCAAAAGGGATGATAGCAAAAATTTGTGATCAGTAAAGGAAGGGAACAGTTGTTACAAAAATTGGAAAGAGATAGCAGCGGCAGGGTGGAAGGTCCATTTGGGCAACCACCTTTGCCTAAACTAAGAATCTCACCCTTTGGGCTGGTCCCAAAGAAGCAGCAGAGGAGTTCGGGTGATACATCACCTGTCTTATCCGGAGGGATTCAGTCAATGACCACATCAGGGAGGAGGATAGCCGGGTGACATCGCCACCTTGGAGGAATCAGTCCAGTTGGTTAGGGCAGCCGAGGGGCATGGCTAGCAAAGATTGACATTAAAGAGGCCTTCCATTTACTTCTGGTCGTGCCAGAAGATTGTAACCTCTTGGGTTTTAGGGTGGGGTGTGCCTACTATTTTGACAAGGCCATGCCCATGGGGTGTTCCATCACCTGTGCAACATTCGAGATGTTCAGCACATGGTTACAATGGAGTTTCTCAGAAGTACGGGCACCAGACAGTGGTGCATTATTTGGATGACTTTGTTTTCATTGGACAAGGGACAGAGCAGACAGAGAGGATGGTGTGGGATTTTGAGTCCGTGTGCCAGGATTTAGGGTGCTTCTGGCTCCACAGAAGACAGAGGGCCTAGCAGAAGTATTGAGTGCCTAGGTATTGCATAAGAAATGGATGGGGGGCTATTCTGGCTGCTCAAAGAAAAAGTGAACAAACTAAGTCACTACTGGGAGTGGTCAAGGGCGGTGAAAGGTGCAGCTCAACAAGTGCAGCAGTTCATGGGGCATTTGAATTTTGCTTGTAGAGCTGTAGCACCAGGCTGCACATTTACTGGTGCCTGGCAAAGGCAACACAAGGAGCATCTGAGCCATATCATTGGGTGGACTTTAACAAAGGGGTTAGGGAGGATTTAGCAGTCTGGGACACATTTCTAAGCAGACACAATGGCAAGTCCTTTTGGCAAGACGAATGGGTATTCAACACTGACCTGCAACTATATACTTATGTAGCGGGAGTATAGGGATGGGTGTGTACTTTAATGGAAATGGTTTACCACAGCTTGGCCACAGAGTGGTCCTGAGCTGGAGTTGATGAAGGATATCACATTCTTGGAGATATTTCCAATCTGGATGGCCATGGAAGTCTGGGACAAGATGCTGCAGAACCAGAAAGTAACTTTCTGGAGTGACAATAGAGCAGTGGTGGATGTGTTAAACAGCAGGGGCACAATGTCCATGAGGGCCATGCAAGTCCTAAAACAACTTGTGCTCAGAGGACTAACACTCAATATGTCATTTAGGGCTAGACAGATAGATGGTATGGACAATGTGATAGCTGACTGCCTCTCCTGCCTGCAGATAGACAAGTTTCATGCCATTGCCCCAGGAGCAGAGCCAAGGCAGATGCCAGTTCCAGATTACGTCTTGAAGGTTGGATTGGTGGAGCTACATAGAAACATAGAATTTGATGGCAGATAAGGACCTCTTGGCCCACCCAGTCTGCCCATTTCCCTACCTGACAGATAAGCTGCAGATTCTAGTTAATCAACAGCTTACTTCCTCCTGCCCCCACTAGAATTGCCTTATGCCTGTCCCATGCATTCTTGAATTCTCCACTGTTACTGATTCCACAACCTCCTCAGGAAGGCTGTTCCATGCATCCACAGCTCTCTCTGTGAAAAATACTTTCTAAAATTACCTCTGAGCTGTCCCCTCTATCTTCAAATTGTGTCCCTTGTTCTTGCACATCTCTTCTTCTGAAGATACTACCCTCTTGTACCTTGTTAATTCCCTTGAGATACTTGAAGTTTCTATCATGTCCCCCTCTCCCTCCTTTCCTGAAGGGTATACATATTAGGATGCTTTAGTCTGTCCTCGTATGTCTTCTGGTGCAGACCTTGCACCATTTGGTTGCCCTCATCTGAACAGCCTCCACTCTGTCTATGTCTTTGCGGAAATGGGGTGTCAGAATTGCACACAGTACTCCAGATGGGGTCTCACTAACTGTCTGTAGAGAGGATAACAACTTCCTGTTTTCTACTGTTGATGCCTCTCCCTATGCATCCCAGTATCCCCCAGTCCTCCTTACTGCCTTCTCACATTGCTTGCCCACCTTTAGGTCATCTGATATAATTCCTCTAGGTCTCTTTCGATTTTTGTTGTTGTTATTCTCATCCCCATTGTGTACTCTTCCCTGGGTTTTGTTTCCCAGATGCATTACCTTGCATTTCTTTGCATTGAATCTGAGCTGCCACGTATTTGACCATTCCTCCAGCCTTGCCAAGTCCTTTTCATTCTTCCACCCACCTTGTGTATCAACCCTGTTGCAGATCTTTGTGTCATCTGCAAAGATGCATACCTTTCCTTCCAGGTGCTCTCCAATGTCACTTATAAAGATATTAAAGAGGACCGATTCAGTACCGAACCCTCAGGAACCCACTAGTTACCCTCCTTTCTTCACTGTGGACTCTGTTTACTATTACCTTTTGCGTCCTGTTGACCAGCCAGTTTTTATCCAGGCTACCACCTTGGCACCCACTCAAGGCTGGCTAACTTGTATACTAATCTTTTGTGTGAGACTGTCGAATGCCTTGCTAAAATCTAGGTAGGCCATATCCACAGCCCCTCCCTGGTCTACTACTTTGGTCACCCAGTCAAAAAATCTATTAGGTTCGTCTGACATGACCTTCCTGCTGTGAAACCATACTGCCTTGTGTCCTGTGCCCACTGACCTCTAGGTACTGAACAATTCTTTCCTTCACAAGTGATTCCATCATTTCCCTACCACTGAAGTCAAACTAACTGGCCTGTAGTTTCCTGTCTCTGCCTTGCTCCCACTTTTGTGAAGTGGAATCACATTGCCTTCTTTCTGTCCTCAGGTACCACTCCATCCTCCCATGATTTGTTAAAGAGAGTAGTCAGTGGTGTTACTAGTTTTACCCTTAGTTCTTTTAGTATTCTTGGGTGAATCCCATCAGGCCCCATTGCTTTGTCTACCCTCAGTTTCAGAGTTCTTTCAAAACCCTTTCTTCTGTGAATGGACTGGTATCGACCCCCATTCAAGTTTCCCCTTGTTTGGTTTAGACACCTCCCCTCTTCATCTGTTGTGAATACTGAGCAGAAATATTCGTTCAGCATCCTGCTTTTCACTGTCACCCTCTACCCACATTCCCTCCCTTTATTAAGTCTCTGTATTCCTCCCTTGGTCTTTCTTCAGTCGCTAATGTACCTATAAAAGTTTTATCCCCCTTCTTAACAGAATTGGCTATCTTTTCCTCAGTTTGTGCCTTTGCTATTCTGACTGCCTTCCCTGCCTCCTTCTGCTTTATCTGATAAAGTTCTCTGTCCTGCTCCTTCTGTGTTTCCTTATATTTCCTGAATGCTATCCTTTTCTCCTTAACCATCCCTGCCACCTCTTTTGAGAACCATAGTGTTTTTTTCCTTTGTTTTGTTTTATTGATTTGCTTCACATAAAGGCTTGTTGCCTCTCGATGGTTGTTTTGATTATTCCCCATTGTTCCTCCACCCCTCCCTCTTGCCCATTTGCTAGTGCTTTTCTTAGGCACTCTCTCATTTCCCAAAGTCAGCCTTCCTAAAGTCCAATACTCTTGTTTTGTGATGGCTTGACTCTATGGCTGTTTTGTTGTGAACCACACTGTTTGGTGGTCACTTGTTCCCAGATAGCTACCCACTTCTAAATCTGAGATCCTTTCTCCTTCCCATTTGAAAGTACCAGGTCTAGATTGCTCCCTCCTGAGTGGGTTCCAACACTAGCTGTCTGAGGCATGCCCCTGTAGGGCATCAAGAATGACCCTGCTCTTGGATGTGCCTGCAGCAAAGGTACTCCAGTTAACATCTGGCATATTCAGGTGCCCCATCAACAATATGTCCCCTTTTTCTGCCATTTAAGGATGCCTTCTATCATTTCCTTGTCCATTTCCTCCCCTGAGATGAGGGTCTGTACACAACCCCATGCAGATTGTGGTGCCATTTCCTGTCTCAGGGTGACCCATAGTGACTCATCAACTTCCTGTTTACTCTTTAGTTCTGTTGCTTTAATCCCTTCCCTTATAGAGAGCTACTCCTCCTCCTCTTTTACCCACCCTATCCCTCCTGTAGACTGTGTATCCTGGTATGTTGACTTCCCACTCATGGTTCTCTGTGTACCATGTTTCAGTGACTGCCACAATATCCAGGCATCCCTCTTCCATTAAGGCCACTAGTTCAGGAGCTTGTTGCACAGACTACAAGCATTGGTACTCATCACCTTCCATTTATTTTTATGGCCTTAGCCTTTTAGCCCCATCCTGTCCTTAACACCTTTTTCTGCATTTATCCTGTCCTGCTCCTACTGACTTCTCTGCCTTGGTGTTCATCTCTAACTACTGCACTTTGTGGGAGGGGCTGAGTTTCCCTGCTCCTTTGGGTACCACCCCTAGCTGGTTTAAATGCTTGCCAATGAGCATTTAAACCTGTCACCTAGAATCCTGGTTCCCCAGCCAGATGAAGACCATCGCACTAGTATAAGTCTGTATCCTCCAGGTGGCTCCCCAGTCCCTATGAGCCAAAACCCTGGGCTCCACACCAGTTTTTCAACCATTCATTGAATCTCATGATGCAGAATACCCTAGCATCATCCTTGCCATAGACAAGCAGCACCTCCGAGAAGGTTACCATACATGTTACTTGTCTAAGGCCCCTCCCCAACTCCACAAACTCCTCTTGCACTGCTCTGATCCCATTTACAGCCAGATCATTTGTCCCTAGGTGGACAATGACATCCAGCTCCCTCCCTCGTGCAGCTGCTCCTGCGATCCTGAGTTAGCTTCCTGTCCCTCAAACCGTGGAGCCAGGCAGGCACCTTACCTCCCTATCCCTTCCTCCCCACGTCTACCCCCTAATGATTGAATCCCCCACCAGGGTTGCTTCCTTCTCCTGTGGGGTCTCGTCTCCACCCTCCTGTGGGTCTCCTTTGTGGAGGTTCCCAGCATCCTCCTTGGTCTACACTATAGGTGCCTCCATAGAGGAACCACTTTATGCCAGAACAGCATATGATTGTGGAGAGCTACAGCTGGGGTGATGCCTCTGTTCCACCACCCTCTCCCTCCCTGAGCCCACCTTGGTCCAACCACTCCTCTTTCTTGGCAACCTCTGAAGTAGCGGTGGTGGCCCTGGTGGACCATGGGTGGGGAAGAGGTTCCAGATCTAGCCAGGTCAGCCTGGAGATGGGCAACCTCCTCCCTCAGACAGAGGTGCCTGCAAACAGGGCAGAATCGCAGCCTCCAGAATGTCTCCCAGAACACTGCTGCTCCACAGCCATTGCACTCACTCCCCATCTTGATTTATTTTGTGTCCCTCTCCTGTTGCTTTGTTTGCTTATTGTCTCATCCCTCTATGTATTTTACACTTACTTTCCTACTGCCTATGTGCCCTTACAACTCTCATACTCCCTGTTCAGGATAGGAACTTCCTGTAGTCTTCAGTAGTCTCCTTCCTCCATCCTTGGATTCAGACCTCCAGCAGCCAGGGGATAAAGAGTTTTTTTTTTTAGGTCCCTTCAAGGTTGCCGAAACTAAGGTGTCTCAGTGATCCTTCCTTCCTACTGCCAAACAGGAAGTTCCTGTTGTCAGTCAAATTCAGTGGCTATAAAACTAGAACTGGCTTTGGGTGGGTGGGTGGAGGGGTAGGAAGGAGGAAACTAGTAAAAATATGTAGTTCTGGACTTCTGTTTCTTTGCTCTGCAACCAGTCCTCTTCTGCTAGAAACAGCCGAAGCTGTAATTGAGACAGATGCTTTTGTAGACCTAAGCTGCTAAGCCACACCCCAATTAGATTCACTCTCTGCTCTCAGGAAATTAAGGTGATACTGTCCCTTCCTCAGAAAAAAAACTTTTTTTTACTTAAATGAGACCCCTTCTTCTAATAAAGTATAGTTTTGCTTAATCCAAACAGATACTACTCCTGTTGAGAAAGAAGTGATTAATTAGTAAAAATCTGTAGTTCTGGACATACCTCTCAACCTCCTGCCTCATAAATCAGGGACAAGGCTTAAAAAATCAGAGAAAGGACCAAAATCAGGGACACTTCTTCAAAATTGGAGATATCTTCTCAGGAAGCTGGTAGAATAAAGGCTTAGTGTAAAATGCATTTTCTAAAGAAGAACAAGTCTGTAACTTTAATGTTTGACATTAGTTTGTGCTTATAACCCCACTGTTTGGACATGGAAACACAATTTTAGGAGGGACAGAGTAAAATTTTGGCGAAATCAGGGACATCCCTGAAAATCAGGGACAGTTGAGAGGTATGGTTCTGGACTTCAGTTTCTTGCTTTGCAACCAGTCCTCTTCTGCTAGAAACAGCCGGAAGCTGTAGTGGAGACAGCTGCTTTTGTAGACCTAAGCTGCTAAGCACACACCCCTATTAGATTCACTCTCTGCTCTCAGTAAATTAAGGTGATACTGCCCCTTCCTCAGAAAAAAACCTTTTTTTATTAAATGAGACCTTCTTCTAATAAAGTATATTTTTGCTTAATCTAAACATGTACTACTCCTGTTGAGAGAGAAGTGATTAATTAGTAAAAATCTGTAGTTCTTGACTTCTGTTTCTTGCTCTGCAAACAGTCCTCTTCTGCTGGAAACAGCGGAAGCTGTAAATGGAGACAGCTGCTTTTGTAGACCCTAAGCTGCTAAGCCACACCCCAATTGATTCACTCTCTGCTCACAGGAAATTAAGGTGATACTGCCCCTTCCTCAAAAAAAAAACACTTTTTTTTTCTTAATAGGACCCCTTCTTCTAATAAAGTATATTTTGCTTAATCCAAACAGGTGCTACTCCTGTTGAGAGAAAGCTGAACATTTGTTTCAAAAGTCCTTGTCCCCAGGACCCTTAAAGCCTATGAAACCTCATGGAGGGCCTTCCAAGATTTCTGAGCACAGAATGGTGGCCAGGTAAGTGGGGTTATGACAGAGGAGCAGATGGCACAGTTCATTGTAACAGGGTGGAAGCCCAAATGACCCATGTGATCATGAGGGTTCACTTGGCTGTGGTAAGCTAGGTGTGTATATTGCTAGGATGGGAGAATCCCACAAATCTAACCTCATAAAACACATGATGCAGGGTTGGCTATGGGAGGCTGGGAGGTCACTGGACAAAGGAGACCAGTGATGGAGAAACTCCTGGGAAGGCTAGTAGGTGTTCTTCACCATGTTTTCAGCTGTCAAAGTGAAGCAGTGTGGGTTGTAGGGCATGGCAGAGCAAGCCTGAATGATGGTTTGTGCTGGGAAGACATAACATGGTATGGGGCTAGGGTTCCATTTTGGTACAGAGATCTAAAACTTACCAGGCTGGGAGAGGGCCAAGGTGGAACTGTGGCACCACAGGTAAACATCATTCTGCCCAGTGGCAACCCCTGCACACCTACGTGGCAGGGCACCCATGGGAGATGAGCCCATTATTTTTGTATATCGGAACAGGATCCCAGTGAAAGGGTCACAGACAGTGGCCATGTTGAATAAGGGTATAATGTTCTTAGGGAAGACCTCACAGGGTACTCCTCCAACTCATTTAGAACTGGAGCAGCCTCGGAGATGGCAGCCGAGGGAACACACCAGGGATATTAAGAAAAGAGTGAGGTGGTCTTCTGATTGTTATAAAGATATGTTCGCAACACATTGCCTAAACATTAATATTATCATTATTTCCTTCCCTTTTAGCAGGCTGGGTATAGTACAGAGAAGATACCAACAAGACAGAATGGGGGCTAGGGTATAGGGTGGGAAGGATGGATGATTAGTAACTTCTATGTTATGGTCCCTAGGAGGAAGGACATGGAGGCTGGAAGCCTGGATATGTGGCCACTCTTTCATACATTGGGTAGAAGTGGGCAGTCAGGAGGTCCGGGGAGGCAGCTGTACCAGGATCTCAGGAACATCAAATTGACCTGGAAGGGAGAGAAGGCATGAAATGGGCCTAGCTGATACCAACACTCAGGGAGTTAAGAAGGGAGCTCAGCCACCATGATTTAATTATTATTCACTTGGGAGGCAATGACCTGGGTACCAGGCCATGGTTGGACATCTTTCCAGCTCAAAAGGGACATGGAGCAGATTAAGTAATGGTTAGCTGGAGGTGACCTAATATGATCAAACATTGTTCCACAAAGTGTGGAGACATGCGGATAGACACAAAGCCATGGAAAGGGCTAGGAAATGTATGAATGCCAGGGTAGGAAGACTATTCGAGTGCATGTGAGTGCAGTAGTGCACAGGAGGATAATGGAGGAGAGGGATGAGTAGTGCAGAGGGATGTGGTACACTTCTCCAGTTTTTAGTTGGCACAGTTTAATGAGGAGATTGCCAACATGATTGAGCCCTGGGTGGAGCAGAGATTGAATAGAGCAGGTCCTGTTCCTCTCTCCCGCTGATATGAAGTCCACCATCCATGGCAGGCAGGAGGTGGACTAGTGGAAAAATAGGGAGGGGAAAGGAAAAAGGGAGTAAATTGGGAGGGGGACAGAGACATTAACATGTAAGAAAAGGTGAAAGAAATTCAACAGGAAGTAGGTGGTCAGGCATGCTAGCTCCCCATGGAATGAAAGAGGATGACAGAAGACAGCTCCCATGATATACATCTGGGGAGAAGAGGACAGAGAATAGAAGAAATAAGTGTTGACTATGGGCAACAAAATGTACAAAATGACTACTGGAAAATGATTGAATGGAGGATGTTGTAAATATGTTGAACAGAGACATATGTAAATGAATGTATAAGAACAAATAAGAACCTTTAAAGTAAATTGATTGCCAAATTGAGCACCCACACATACTTGTCTGTGTATTTCTTGGTGGAGTCTGAACGGAAAGAGGGTTGCCTCCTAAAGGGGCAGACCCCATTGTTCACAGTACCAAGGCCAAGGAGTGTGAGTAGCCAGAGGCAGAGAAAGAATGAAAAGGGAGGGGAGGAGGGAGTGGGGGTAGGAGGAAGTGGGAGGAGTTTGTGAGGTCACAAAAGTGGAGAGATGATGATGTCAAGAATGGAGTGAGGTGGGAAGCAGGGACTGGAAGAGAGGAAAAGAGGGGTAAGCAACAAGAATGTTTAAGGGCTGGCACAGGCCAAAGAGCTCCTGAATTTTGCTGCAGAATTTTCCTTACCCACCTAGAGTTCAGCTATAAGGGACATGCATGGTCACTGCGGCTGGTTGAGTGCAGCTGAGTGGTATTTGGACTGCCGAAGGTGGACAGCAGATAAAGGCCAGAAGGCTGAAAAAATTAGGGAAGGGGGAATGAAAAAGGGAGGTAAATTGGGGGGGGGACAAAGAAATTAACATGTTAGAAAACAGGTGAAAGAAATTCAACAGAAAGTAGGGGTCAGCATGTACGCTAGTACCCTTGGAATGAAGGAGGATGACAGAAGACAGCCCCTCCCATGATATACATGTGGGGGAGAAGAAGACACCGAATAGAAGAAATAAGAGTTGACTATGAAACAAAATTTTCAAAATGATTATTGGAAAATGGTTATGGTATAATGTAGAGATGCAATGGAGGATGTTCTAAATACGCTGAACAGTGACACATGTAAATGAATGTATAAGAATAAATGAAAATGTTTAAGTAAATTGATCATCAAATTGAGCACCCACATGCTTATCTGTTTATTACTTGGTGGGTTTTCTGAAGGACAAATGAGTGGTACTTCCTTTGGCTCTAAGAACCCAGAAGTAAATACAAAAAATGGTTCTACATTACAAAGCCTGATGAATGAGAAAAATGTGTGAGTTATAGTAGCTGGAAATTTTAAATGGGCATTACATTGTGATACAGTAGATAAACATGTTACCAGATTGCTGGGATCATAGCAAGGAATATAGTTAGCAGAGCCAAGGAGGTGGTGGTCCCTCTTTATATCTCATTGGTGTGTCCTTACCTTGAATATTGTGTCCAGTTCTGGAGCTAATATCTTAGAAAGGATGTGACTCATCTGGAGGGTGTTCAGAGGGTTTTATTCTTGATAATCAGAGGTGAGCAGATATGATATTCAAGGAGAGACTAAATGATTTGGGCTTTTTCTACCTAGAAGTTGAAGACAGCAAGGAGATAGATGATGGTGTGTGAGATCATGTTTATCAAATTGCTTGGGAACACTTTAAGACAGACAATAGAATAAATTGGCTAACACAAAAATTATCTCTGGGTGGATTAGATTTCCTGTGGATGTGGTCAACAGTAATTTATTTCTTGGATTGTATGTGTATTTATTTGTAAAATATGGATAAGCCTCAATTATACTGTACTAAGTTATATAAAATTTCCCAGCAATACATCACTACTCTCAATAATACTATCCTGAAAAGTGATAATACTATTGTTTTGCTGATAATACTACAGTTCAAAGGTTATCTCCAACTGTAGTATTATCAATGGATCAATATATTACAAAAATAACAGAAAAATAAGTGTTTTACAAGGCAATAATACCATTTCAAGGTTTTGGGGACTTTAGGACTTCTCAAGCTTCCTCTCGAGGTTCCATGTCCCCAAATCTCTGATGGTATAACTGTCTTGTAATACACACTTATCTATCTAGTATTTTATTTATTTATTTCAAGAGTTTTGCAAGTAAAGAAATATTGAGTTATAATATGTCATTTCCAGAAGTGGGGGATAAGTAGAATGTAATAAAAATGACATTAATAATGTCACAGTTATAATGAACAATAATAAAAGTGCAGGGCAGATATTAAAAAGCTAGTGGAGCCAAAACAGACAGACAGGAAAATAATAGAAATTTTAAGAAGTAGTCAGTTGTAACTTTTTATTTCTGAAGAATTTTCTTTTCCCTTTGTTCATTAGAATGTCATCTATGTGATAATATTGTACTGGATGTGTGGAACAGCTCTTAGGCCTCCCACACCCCCACTACATCATTAGCATCGTGATTTCACTGACAGCTGCATCACATGTGAATGACCTGGTAGCCACTAAGTGACTGTTCTAGCAGCAGTGATGTCACAATGCAGATGTAGTGTGTGTGTGTGGGGAGGGAGACTAGATAAGCCAACTGACAGATAGAGTGCTGTCCCACACATAACACATACTAACATCAGGTAAACAATGTTCAAATTAAATAAAAGAAAAGTTACCTCAGATATAGAAGGAAATTGTGGACTGCTTTTAAAAAAATATTAGTTTTAGGCAGTAAACTAGCTCTTTAAGGAGGTAGCACAGTTTTCAGTTCATGCAAACCAGCATTTCAATGGCATATCAGTAACAACAGTTAAGTAATGTGCAACTGGCAGTACAATGAGGAAGAAAGGCACTGTGTGCAATAGGAGGAAGTCCAAAGTGGAGGGACCAATAAATAGGGCAGTAGGGGAGGTTGTAATTTGAGGGAGCAGAGCAGCGGAGCCAGTCTAGGAAAATCAGCCACTACAGGAGTGGTAGTGAATTCATGGAGGAATGGCTTTGGTGATAGGGAAGTGGAATCATTACAAACAGCAACATAGAGTGGATGCCAAAGTTTGGGGAAGCAGAAAGATAAAGCAACTTGCCCAGTAAAGGATTTTATAGAGGGAAGAGGCGAGAAAGAGTGTGCCAGAGCTGTGAAGGGAACTGGATGTAGGAGAAGGGAGAAAAGTTGGGGTGAGGGGCAAACCAGAAACTGGAAAAAAGGTAGAACAATAAATGAAACATCTGTAATCAAGGTAGGGTAAAAAGTAGGAAATACAGGAACAGTGGTCAGAATCCAGTGCATAGTGGTAGAAGGAGGAAAGAAGGATCCACCCTGGCAAGGGTGCACTTGAAAGTGACATTATAGACAATGTTAATATAACTGAAGATAGAAAGAATCATCTTCTTAACAGTCTATCTACAGTCAAGAGGCAGGAAATGTGCTTTGTTCCTTAATGTGCTCAACTTAAGAATGCAACTTTTGGTGGCTGGCATCCATGTAAGTAAATAAGTCAGGTGACAATCCAGCCAAACCCTGAGGTATTTAAAGGAGGAGACATTCTCAGTTAAAACACTATCAAGAGTCTGGAATGAGGTTGACAAGCCTCTACCTCTGCTAAGGTCATGGAGACCTTTTTGCATTGAGGGCAGCTGATGTGCTCATAATCAGTGCTGGGTGTTGTTGAAATTCAGTTTTACTTAGGTTGTAAGGTCAAGGCATAGGAACCAGAGGCATAAGAACTGTCACCTGCATATGTGTGAATGGTGAGGAGAAGGTTGTTTAGGAAAGCGAAGAATAAAATAGGGACAAGGATGGATACTGGCGGGATGCCACTGTAGATAGGGAGAGGAGCGGACATGGCATCATGGACAGTTTGGGTCCAGTAACTGTCTGGTCATGTTTAAACATTGTTTACAAAAGTTTATAGGGGTGTATGTTTATTTGATTACAGTCGGTGAGAATCAACTGACACTTGACATGGAAGTATCACCTGTTTTGCTTGAAATATTTTTATTCATCATTGTTTCTTTGTTTTAGTAGGGTATGGATAACTTCATTTTATTTTACCTGTTTTTGGTAACAATGTACTACATATGATAGACCACATTACTGTAGTTAGGGTTGAGTAGGCTGTTTAACGTTAGACCCCAATTTTGCACTTTAATGACTTCACAACCATTAAATGGATTTGCACAAAGATTGCATGCTCCATCAAACCAAAGGCCCTTGATATGCAAATTTCATTTTGATCAGATGTGAGAATTCTGAGATGTGGGCAGTGAAAAATTAGTAAAAATCTTTTTTCTGTTTTTGTTGACCCCTAACTTAACAGGTTTGGAACTTTGGTCTGAAATTTTAGGATAGAAAGGGCCTTGCCCAGATAGTGCCTTTCACTAGTTTGGTGAACAAAATGTAACAATCTGTTGCAGAGTTATAAGGATTTTATATTTTTTGGTTCTGAGCATGCCTATTGGCACTTTAGGATAGGTGTTTGAAATTAAAAAAAGGTCCATATGAAAAGGATCCTTTTCATATGTAGCTAATCCTTTTTGTGAGGAAAACATGTTTTTCGAATGGCCACCATCTTGTTTCCATTAAAGAAATAAATACATTTCAAATTCCTCAAGCGTGACATCCTGCAGATAGCGAACACATGCATCTTGCTCATTGGAGTCCCGTTAAGTGGATTCTTCACTTAAGTGTTGGAAAATGCCCCAACATGTTTCTTTACATTTTACATCCTTTTCAGTAACTAGGCTTCTGCTTTTTTGTATGGCCATATGAAAAGGATCCCTTTATATGAGAAACAAGATTTTGGACTTAGGGTTTTTCTGATTCTTTTTCATTTGAAGGATTCCTTTTTCATATGGATTTTCATTTCATATGAAAATGATTCCTTCGTGTGAAAATGATTTTGGACTTAGAATTTTTATATATTTGAACTTCAACAATCCTCAATATTTGGACATAAGGGACACTCTATATATAAAACCAAAGGTCTTAGTGAGTACTGCAAGAATAATACATAATCACCCCAAAAATATCTAGGGCTATATAAAAAATCACAAACTTTAAAAATGCAAATCCCCATAGGATATCATTGGACATTTAAGAAGCTATAACTCCCTCAATATTTGGACTTAAGGGACAATCTATACATCAAAATAAATATCTTAATGGGTACTGCATTAATAACACATAATCATCCCCAAAGATATAGGGCAATATTGAAAAGCACAAAATGATATCATGTAAATTCCAATAGGATAACATTGAAACTTTCAGAAGACATAACTCCCTCAATATCTGGACTTATAGGACAATCTATATATCACTACAAAGGCCTTAACACATACTACAATAATAACATACCCTCCCCACACACATAATGATTTAGGAACAATATAAAAAATTAATAACAAATTAAAAATGCAATTTCCATAGGATAACATTGTAAATTTTACAAATCACACAATGAAGGAAAGGAATTGCTGTTTTGGCACAAATGCAAGTGCAGAGCTCTCTGGGCCCTATGTGTCCACAGCAATATACATGTGTACATCTATGGAGGGATGGGAGTGCAGGGCACAAAAGCAAATGAGGATAGAATTATACTATCTCAAAAAGTAAGAGAATTCAATGCAAAAAACTTTGTTAATGTACTAGCTATGGTTAAACTGACAAAAGAAGGAAAATGTGGCTTTAAGGCTTCCTACATTACCCCACTCACAGACAGCAGGAGAAACCATTATGGTCTGACTTCTCCTGCATCTTCACAAATCAATTAGGTCTGCCTCAGGGTTGCCAACCCTAACACTCACCCATTCTCATGTACTCCACACATTTCAGCTTCTTTAATAATGGAATTAGGTGAGCATTTGGACTGAGAACCCGGGGCACACCCATACTTCATTTGTAAAGGTGCAGGAGAGGTGGATGTTTCTCCAATTGCTACCTGCAGGGTGCTGGTGGGTGTTATAGTTGGAAACCATAATGGCACATTTCCCTACTTTTGCAGTCTAACCTAACTAGTGCATTAATGTGTTTTTGGCAATGAAGATATATATATATATATATATATATATATATATATAAAGGGGCATAGTCACACTCCTACAGTATATCTAAAGTTGAGTAGGCAGTTCAATGTTAATCTGAAAATGTTGCATTTAATAACTTTGCAACCATTCAATGGATTTCCACAATATTTGGTACGCACCTTCCTGTGGGAAAGATCTCTTCATGTGGCAAGCAACGTTCCAGTTGGATGTGTGCTTTCAAGCTATGGAGATGTAAAAAACATGTGTTTTCACTCATTGACTTTGCTGGGATTTTCTTTGAACTTGTGTACTGCCCAGATGGTTTGCTTTTTTGGTCTGAAATTTTCAGGGCAGAAAGGGACTACATCACAGATGTTCCTTTTGCTAGACTGGTAAAAAAATAATACACAGTTTTCAAGTGATTGCAATTTAAAAATGTGAAAAAAATTCTTTCTGAGCATGCTCAGTAAGCAATAAAATATAGCTGTATGAAATGAAAGAGAAATCCTGCTCGACATGAGAACATTTCTCTTTCATATGTCTGCCATTTATTTTCAGTTTTGCCTAAAAAATTCAAATTTGGAACTCCCTAAAATGATGATCTGGGAAGGAACTGACACATGTAGCTTGCTTATTGGGACCCCTTAGGTGCATCCTGCAATTAACTGCTTGAAAAATGCCCTTAAAATGTGTTTTCATTTTATATTGAAATTCTTTGTTCGTATCTGCATAATCTGATAGGATCTTACTTCATATGCCGAGATATGGAGAAAGATCCTATTCTGTGAGCTGAAAATACCAACTATTTAATTCAATATAAATATTTCTGCTGACATCTGGGTGCTCAATCTCCATGTCACCACTATATGCCCCCCTGCCAGTGTGGGACACGGAGAGCCCACTCTCAGTATCCAAAAAAAACTGTCCAGTATATTTCCAACAATGAAGTGCCCAATCCCAGTGTCAACAGTAGTCCCCTCCCACAAGATGGGACACTAGGGAGACCACTCCCAGTGGCCCCAGTTATATCATGCCCCCCACCACCACCAGCACTGTTGGACAATGGAGAGCCCACCCCAGAGTCCTAGAATGTTTATTTATATAAAGTATACCTGAAAAAAGAAACCTCCCTGTAGTCTTTTTCAATCCTGTAAAAGAAAACCATCACTTGATGTCTATCTGTCCCCTTTCCCTCATCCTGACCCTCCCACTGAGCATCCGACCAGCCCACATCCCCTTGCCTATACTTACTACCAGAGATCATCTTCTGTCATTGTCTGTGAACTGGGACATGTCTGCACTCTTCAAAGCCGAACTGTAAACTGAATAGTCAAGGTAAGTGCTGTAAAGTGGTTGTCAAGTGGAGTTCTGAACATATGTTGATATCTCATTCATTTTCAATATTTTCTCACAAAGTTTTAACATTGGCATTTGGGACCCCACCTCATGAACACTGGCACTGTCATTTTGTTACTCAGTCCAGAAAGGCGATTGAGTGGCTACTGCACAAATCACATTTGGAATGGAGTATTGAATTGACAGTGCCAGTGTTCATGAGTAGATCTCAAAAAACCCATGCTGAAAATTTGGTGCAAAATCTAAAAACACCAGAGTTACATGCGGTCATTTAAATTTTTCTATGCACTCTTGTAACTTCAACAGTTTTAAAAATTTCACTCCAGATTTTCAACATTGCAATTTTTTTACACTACCTCATGATCAATATAGTTGTCATTTTGCACATCCTATCCAAAGCGTGTTTTGTACCAATGGCACAAAATGGTGCATTCACTGCACAAAATCACCTTTCATAAATGATTAATGAAATGACTGTGACAGTGTTCCTGAGGTGGGGTCCCAAAAGGCTATGTAAAAAATTTGGTGAAAAAATCCTAAAAATTATTGAGTTACGTGAGTCTGTTGAATTTATTCTATGCATGTGCATAACTTTGGTACTTTTAATATTTGCTGCCAAATTTTCAACATAAAGACTGGCGTGGTGGTGCTAGAGGTTGAGGCACTGGTCACTACATCTTGCATCATGCTGGTGGCCCACATTCGGAAATGAGCCTGGATCACCACAGGTTGGCAGTGGCAAGAGAGGATCAAGCATCTGGAGGACTGCTCTCCTCTCTCAGGGAGGGATAGGTTTGTCATACTACTCATTGACTGCCCTCTAGTAGTGGCTTGAGGGCAATATGGGTTAGGAGGCATGTACTGGCATCCCTATTTTGATGGGGGAATGGGAGTAAAGGTGGAAAAAGGGAGCTGGTGGGCTCCATGATGGATCTGCATCCCTGTGCCACCCAGGGCTTCTGGATTATGCTCTGGGTGGAGAAAAGCTGACACTCTCCTCCCTGGCCCCACTGCGGGGCAAGCCACAGGAGAACTACCAGTGGTCGGCATTAGCAGTGGACGCATGGGGCCAGAGGATGAGTCCTTCTGAGGGAGGGTCATAGGTGTCTGTCAGGCTCAGGGAGCAAAACAAATTTTCAGCATAACCATTTTCCACACCACTTCATGAACAGTACAGTTGTCATTTTCATAGCCTGCCTGAAATGTATTTTTGCACTTGTGGTGCAGAATGGCATTACAGTTGCACATAATTATGTTTTGCCTTCCATTTCACAATTTATCTGTACCATGGTTGATGAGATGGGGAATAAGATGGCTATGCTGATAATTTGGTCACTGTTGTTAACCACATAGAAACATAAGTCAAGAGTGCCCTGCAATTCCTCACCTAAATACACATGGGCATCTATGGAGGATTGGAGCACAGGGTCTGAAGGATCTTGCACTCCCTCAATAAAATAAGGATACTATTATGCTATTTTAAGGAGTAAGGAAATTCATTGCAAAATGTTCCATTAATGCATCAGTTAGTGTTGATATTAAAAACAACAAAAGTTGGGAAATTCAGTGTTAGGGTTCCCAGCCCTACCACCCCACCCTCTACATACCAACAGGTGTTGTGTGCCTTGGGGTTGTCGGATCTAACTCTCACTCCCTTCTACTATACTGTACCATCTGAGTGTCCTTACATATGGAATGGGGTGAGAGTTAGGCAAGACAATCCCAAGGCAGAATCCCCTGTTGGTGGTTGTGGAGGGTGGTAGGGGCTGAAACCCTCAACACTGAATTTCCTGACTTTTGTTGCTGCAATATCGCCGTAACTAGTGCATTAATGGATTTTTGCAATTAATATCTATATCTATAAATATCTATCTATCTATCTATCTATCTATCTATCTATCTATCTATCTATATTCTGTTGGCACCCTTTGCAAACTGTGTGAGAGCCTTCAGCACCATGCATCTCTGCTTAAAATTGAACCAGCTTAATATTTAGTGGTGATTTGCATATGCAGCCCATGATGCTTTGCATTGTGGGGACATGTGTAATTCTGTATTTCTTTGAAACTTGGCTTCCCAGCCAAATGCCCTTTGAGTAACCATTTCCTCAGTGCTTGCACTGAAATGTTCTTGTCATTTATATCTATATATATATATATATATATATATATATATATATATATATTAGAGGCAACAAACCCAACTGAATGCATTAGTTAGGGTTGTTCCACAGTGACAAAAGTGAGAAATTCAGTGCTAGGGTTGAAATCCCCTTGGACCCCACAGCCCACCCTCCATGGCAGTAAGGCTAGCTACCTATAAACTTCAAGTCACTAGCACAATGCAGAATGCTACCCACAAAATGTAAACTCGTCACAATATCGCCCCAGCAAATTAATTTTCTGAAACCTAAACACCATAATTCACATCTACAGGACATCCCTCAACACCCTCCAAATTTCAAGTTAAAAGACAAAACAATTTCAGAGATATTTAATTTTAATGTTTTGTACCTCTAAAAGTTCCATGTTCACAAGAATCGACATAAATTTGTGATCAAAGATAAAAATCTTTGATTGTGTGGAGAGGCAATTTTAAAACCTTATAACTCTGGAATAGAACAACATGTTTTCATCAAACAAACACTGGCATGTTCCTTAAACAAAAGTTTTCTACATGTCAAGTTTCAGGCAAATCAACCTCACAGTGGCTGTGCTAGGTGTTGCAGAAGACAGTGAGCAAAAATAGCAGAACATTTTTGATTGTGGGGGACAACTTCAAATCCTTATAACTCTGAAATGGAAAACCATTTTTCACCAAACAAAAACTGGTATGCTCCTTAAATAAAGGGAATTCTATGTGCACATTCCAGACAAATCAACCACACAGTGGCTGTGCTATGTGTCACGAAGGTAGTGAACAAAATAGCAGAAACTGCATTTTTGGTACTTCTCTGCACAAAAACGTATACAATTGTGAAATAGAAATTGGTAAAATCTTCAAAGCACACCACCAAAGCCACACCCATGCATACAACCCAATCCCAGAAATGCATCCATTTCTCCTAACATCACAGTAAAAGTACTGAAAATCATATGTATTCTTGGGAGCACAGATTGCTGGGAGTGCGGGCCCTTCTGGCCCCATGCTCCTACCAACTTTTCCACTTCTACCAAACCGCACTGCAACTACTGATTATCATACACATTGCTGGGAGCACGTTTTGGTGGGAGTGCGTAGCTCTTCACGCGGCTCCCACCAACTTGACCATATCTAACTAACATCACAGTACAAGTACTAAATCTCATATGTATTGATGGGAGCACATATTGGCAGGAGCGTGGGGCCCGTTGTCCACTTCTGCCTTCAGGCCACTTGATCCCTCCCACATTGCCCAGCATTCCATAACCACCACATCTGCCATACATTTTTAGATCTCCTATACCTTATCATGAAATCTTCCTACACAACCAAATATATACTCACCATGACTTTCACAATGCACAGAAATGTTTTCCCACTAACTATTATGAACATGTGCCACAACCCACTACTGTAAATGGCACCAACACAAAAACTGACACAATCCAAGGTCTGTGATGACTCTTTTACATACCAAATTTCACGCAAATTGTGCTCATGGTTTAAAGAGTTACTGAAGCAAAACAAACCAAATTTTCATTCATCGGAGTGGAATAGTTCCACACATTTTTACATTCCACACACACAAACAATTAAAATTACCTCCATGGCAGTAAGGCTAGCTTCCCTATAAATTTCAAGCCACTAGCAGAATGAAGAACGCTATCCACAAAACATAAACTGCATCACTAATATCCACACAAAAATTTATTTTCTGACACCTAAACGCCATAACTCACATCTACAGGACAGCCCCTAAACACCTTCCAAATTTCAAGTTAAAGACCAAACCATTTCTGAGATGTTTTAATTTGAAAGTTTTGTACCTTTAAAATTCTTTGATTGTGAGAATTGACTCAATCGCAAAGATACAAATCTTTGATCACGGGGGCAACTTTAAACCCTTATAACTCTGTAACAGAAATAACATTTTTCACAAAAAAAACTGTCAAGTTCCTTAAGTAAAGGACTCTCTACTTGCCAAGTGTCAGACAAATCAACCTCACAGTGGCTGTGCTATGTATTGCAGGTGACAGTGAGCAAAAGTAGCAGAAAATCTTTGATTGTGAGGGTGGGCAACGTCACACCCTTATAACTCTGAAATGGAACACCATTGTTTCACCAAACAAAACTGGCATGTTCCATGAACAAAAGGACTTCTATGTGGCATGTTTCAGACAAATAAACCACACAATGGCTGTGCTATCTGTAATGGAAGGCAGTGAAAAGAAATAGCAGAAACTACATTTTAGTACTTCTCTGCACAAAAAACATATACACTAGTGAAACAGAAATCAGTAAAATATTCAAAGCACACCACCAAATCCCCACACCCATGCATACAACCCAATCTGAAGTCACTCAAATGCATTCTTCAACAACTGTTGGGAGCACAGGGCCCTTCATGCCCCATGCTCCCAAACACATTCTTGTCTCCCAAACATCACAGTACAAGTAATAAATATCATATGTATTGGTGGGAGCACAGATTTCTGGGATCATGGGGCCCTTTGAGCCCCAGGCTCCCACCAACATGTCCACTTCTGCCTAACATCACGGTACAAGTACTAGATTTCTTTTGTATTGGTGGGAGCACATATTGCTAGAGTGCTGGGCCCATTGGGCCCTACACTCCCACCAACTTGTCCACATCTGCCTAACATCACACTGCAACTACTGATTATCATTCATATTGCTGGGAGCATGTAATGATGTGAGTGCAGGGCCCTTCGAAACCCATGCTCCAACCAACTTGTCCATTTCTGCCTAACTTCACAGTACAAGTACAAAATATCATATGTATTGGAAAGAGTGCATATTGCTGAGAGTGCAGGGCACTTTGGCTCCATGCTACCACCAACTTGTCCACTTCTGCCTAACATCACACTGCAACTACTGAATATCATACATAATGGTCACAGCACATATTGGTGGGATCACTGGGCCCTTTAGGCCCCACTCCCCAACATGCCCACTTCTGCCTAACATCACAGTACAAGTACTAGATTTAATATGTATTTGTGGGAGCACATATTGCTAGGAGCGCTGAGCCCATTGGGCCTACACTCCCACCAACTTGTCCACATCTGCCTAACATTACACTGCAACTACTGATTATCATACATATTGCTGAGAGCATGTAATGGTGGGAGCAAGGGCTATTCGGACCCCTTGTTCCCTCCATCTTGTCCATTTTACCTCCTAACATCACAGTACAAGTACTAAATCTCATATGTATTGGTGGGATCACATATTGCTGGGTGTGGGGGCCCTTGAGCCCCATGTTTCCACCAACTTGTCCACTTCTCCCTAACATCACACTGCAACTAATAAATATCATATGTATTGGTGGGAGCATATATTGGTGTGGCGTGGGGCCCTTCAGGACCCACACTCTCTCCAGCTTGTCCACTTCTGCCTTCAGGCCCCATGCTTCCTCACATATTGTCCAGCAGTCCATAACAACATACATCTGCCATACATTTTTAGCTCTCTATACCTTATCATGAAATCCTCCTACACAACCAAATATATGCTCAGCATGCCTTTCACAATGCACAGAAATTTTTTCCTAATAACAATAATGAACATGCACCACAACTCAACAACTGTAACTGCCACTGACAAAAAATTGACACAATCCATGATCTATGATGACTTTTCTACATACCAAATGTCACGCAAATCTTCCACACAGTTCAAGAGTTACTGAAGTAAAACTAATCAAATTTTCATTCGTTGGAGTGGTATAATTCTGGACTGGTTTACATTTCACACACCTAACCACTGAAAATTACTTCCGTGGCAGTCAGGCTAGCTACTCTATAAATTTCAAGCCACTTGCACAATGCAGAATGCTATCTGCAAAATGTAAACTGTGCCATGCAATATCTCTGCAGCAAATTAATTTTCCAACACCTAAGCACAATAATTCACATCTACATGACATCCTCTCAACACCCTCCAAATGTCAAGTTAAAAGAACAAACCTTTTCTGAGATTTTTAATTTTAAAGTTGTTCACCTTTAAAAATTCTTTGATGTAAGAATCGACCATGAATTCACGATCAAAGATCATCTTTGATCATGAAGGGACATCTGGTCATGAAAATTGGGCTATCTGGTCACTCCAAATCTTGCCATCTTATCCCTCCTCACAAACGAAGCTCACGATTAAAGAATCTCGCGATCAAAGAATTTGCAGGCTCATGATTAAAGAATTAAAAACATTCATACTCTATTTTTGACACAACTACATTAAACCACAGGCATGCCTTGATAGAGGGAAGCCCCGAGCAAAACCATCCTAGTTTGACTTTACAAGTGACCCCTGAAGTGAGATATTTTATTTTTCCAACCTATAAGTCTGGCCATCTCATCCCTCCCTCATGAACAAAGATCGCGATCAAAGAATCTCGAGATTAAAGAATTTGCAGGCTCATGATCAAAGAATTAAACATGTTAAAACTCCATTCTAGTTTGACTTCATAAGTCACCCTGGGCTGAGATATTTGATTTTAAATCTGGCCATCTCGTCCTCCCTTGTGAATGAAGATCATGATCAAAGAATCTCACAATCAAAGATTTGCAGGCTTGTGATTGAAGATTGTTGGTGAGCCACGATCAAAGAATTTTAAACTTTAAAACTCTATTTTTGACATAACTAAATGAAATCACAGTCATGGTTCAATAAAGGGAAGACCCCTGAGCAAAACTCTTCATATTTTTACTTCAGAAGTCACCCCTGAGCTGAGATATTTATTTTTTCTGACGCAAACTGAAAACAAGATGGTGGCTGTCATCATCAATAAATTTCTTACGATCAAAGATTCTTTGATCTGAGCTGCAAATTCTTTAATCATGAGGTGACCAGATTGCCAAACCCATTCTTCTTTCACAAAATAACCATATAAATTTTCCCATAGAGTTATAATGGGAGCTAAAAGTGGAATAACTTTTGAATGGATTAATATTTTTCACCAAACAAAAAGTGGCATGTTCCTTGACCAAGCTCTTTCCACATGCCAAGTTACAGGCTTGCACACCATACAATGGCCATGCAGCACCACAGACAAAATCCGAAAACTGCCCACAAAACTGGAGAAAAGTGAATTTTTTGATCGAGATGGCCGCCATCTTGTTTTCAGTTTGTGATCAAAAAACTCAAATATCTCGGCTCAGGGTGACTCCTGAAGTAAACCTTGTATGGGTTTTGCTCAGGGGCTTTACTCTATCAAGCTATGGCTGTCATTTCTTGTAATTTGGTCAAAAATAGACTTCAACTTTTAAAATCTTTGATCATGGCTCGCTAACTATCTTTGATCACGAGCTTGCAAATTCTTTGATCGCAAAGATTCTTTGACTCACGAACTTTGATGGCGAGGCCACGACTACATAGCCAGATGAAAAATCTCATTTCTCAGCCCATCGGTGACTTATTAAGCCAAATGAGGATGGATTTTGCTCAGGGGCTTTGTTCTTTCAGTCATGGCTCTGGTTTATTTATTTTTGTGTAAATTGACTTAATGTCACCCATTCTTCTTTACTGTGACTTGTGATAATGATTACACATGGAATGGGGTGACATTTAGTCACAACCCAATGACACCCCATCATCTGTCAATCCCAGGAGGATGGGCGGGTCCATGGGGGAAGGAGCAACCCTAAAGGTCTAATTTCCTGACATTTGTGTTTTAACCTAAATGATGCATTAACAAAGTTTTTGAGTAATATATATATTGTTTGTTTGTTTGTTCGCTTAATGGTAGGCACACTGTAAAACTAGTTACTTTTACAGATACGACCCACATAAAATTACATGTATTCAATACAAAAGACATACATATACAATACAAATATAGTAGACCAAAATGTCTTTGTTACAAAAAGATAATCCTAAAAACATTCACAATTAAATTGAAATTAAAAAACATCCTTAATTCATCTGCAAACACTTTAGCAGAACGTAACTGTCTTATGTCACAAGGAATTTCATTCCAAATGAATGGGGCAATATAAGCAAAGGCTCTCTGTCCACTTTTAGTTCTCATAAATGTAATTTTGAGAACCAAACCATCTGTCCTATGTCTAGAAAAATAGCCCTCATTATAGGGCCTCAACAAATTGCACAATTTTGTGGAACTCCAGAGTTAACAATTCTATGTAAATTTAGCTACGTAATACTGAAAATTTAATGAAACCGGAAGCCAACCCATCTCTTTCAGAATCTCACAATGATGAGATAATTTAGGATAGTTTAAAAGCAAATTTAGCAATCAGCTGAAGTAAAGTGGATTTCCTAGAGATCACCGTCATAGAAGCAGTATCAGTTACAATAGCAGCATAATTTACAATTGGAACTAAACAATGATTAGAAATAGATAACCTAGACTCCATAATAAGAAATGAACAAATTCTATATAAAGGGGCCATTCTATAATGAATTCTCAAGGTTACCCTCATAAAATGAGGTTAGTAACTTAAATTAGAATCTAGTAATACCCCATGATACTGAAATGTATCTACTTGATCAAACAATGATCCATCAAGAGATTTAACCTCCAAACACTCTTCCCACAGTTCTTAATCTTGCTAAGGTTCCAAAAATCATCACCTTTGTTTTTGATTTATTTAAAACCATCCTAAATGCAATAAGGGATGATTGAAAATTACACATTTCTTCTGTTAAAGAACCACCTAGGTCCTCAACAGAAGAACCCTGCTTACTGTATATATAACTGCATCATCTGCATAAAGAGTTAGAAAAGCATTATTAATTACTTTCCTTGCTGATCAAAAATAAAGAAAATAAAAGTGGTCCTAGTATGGAGCCTTGTGGGACCCACACTTTACCATTACAGATTCAGAAATAACACCTCCATATTTAACCCTTTGAAACCTATCGGTTAAATAATCCCCAATCAAACCAAAAAGACTGTCCTGCTCCCCAAAACTCTAATCTAGAAATTAACAACTAATGATCCACTAAATTGAATGCCTTGGTCAAGTCCACGAACACAGCACCGGTCAAACAACCTTTATCCATTCCATCCAGCACCATGTTCGTGAACTCGACCAAGGCAGTCTCAGTGCTTCTTCCTTTACAGAAGCCATGTCGATTCTGAGACAGCAATCCCAAAGAGTCCATATAATCAATCAACTGATTGTATACTATCCTTTCCTGGACTTTAGCCAGGACAGACAAAATTGAAATTGGTCTATAATTACCAAACTCCTGATGTGAGACAGATTTAAAATAGGAGTCACCAAGGAATGTTTCCAAATATTAGGTACAATACCTGTCAAAAAGACAGATTGAAAATAGCACTAATTGGATACGCTAAGACTGAAGCAGCGTCAATCAATAAAAGGGGACATAGGCCATCAGAGCCCGCTGAACTATCCCTTTTAATATGTAACAACCTCTCAACCTCTTTTGGAGTAGTAGTCCTTAAGTAAAATTTACGATTGTCATTAGGACCATCAATAAATCCTGGATGAGTCACATCAGACTGGTCACTACAAGAATTAACTGAAGCAGTAAATTTTACATTAAACTCATTAGCTATTTTATAGGACAAGTTAATAAATCACCATTCAGTTTCATCGGACTCAATTGACCAATGTTAGGTTTTATCAAAGTGTTAATTGTTTTCCAAAAGTTGTAGCATTAGACAAACCTTCATATTGTTTTTGATGAATAAATTCTATTTTAGGTTTCTTTATCTGGGCCTTACATTGATTCCGTAGTGTCCTGCAAGTATGATAACTAGAAACAGAATTTCTACTTTTATATGTTTTCCACGCCTTATCCGTTGTCTCATAAGTTTAATCAAAGATGTTGTCAACCACCCATGAGTCTTCCTCGAACCTTCTTGAACAAGAGGAGCAAATTGATCCAAAGCGCGTGTAAACTCAGTAATAAAAAATCTAAAGCAAAATTAACATCAGGAATGGAATGTAAATAAGACCAATCTACATTACTCAACTGTAAACAAAATGTATGCAAATCAAAATTAGTAAAAGATCTTGAAATCTTTATAATTGGCTTAGGCTTCTTTGCTCCACCGTGATTCCATATACAAAACACAGGGTGATGATCACTTAAGGCATCTGAAATCAAGCCACATTTCATCACATTATGGGCTTATTAGATAATATCAATCCAACAATGTATGATTATTAGATGTATTATTATGTTGAGTAGGCAAAGTGACCAACTGTTGCAAACCAGAATGAACAAAACAGTAATTCATTTTGAAACACCAGAACCAATCCAATTTAAATTAAAATCCCCTAATACTATAAGATCTCCAAAAGCCCTATTATCTAATTTATCTACAAATGCCTGAAAACCAAATTTACTACCATTAGGTGGAAGATATACACAACAAATTGTTAATTTCTTAACAGGCCCAATATCAACTGAATGGTAATGTGTTCACAATAATCCAGAGTATCATTAAAAATACAAGACTCGTTTACCACTAAATTATCCTTAATATAAATCATAACCCCTCCCCTCTACCACTAATATGATCTTTCTAAATACTTTTTAAGCAGGAATACATATTTCAGAAACTAGAACAGTAAAATTTAACAAGTTTCACTCAGTGCTAAAACATCTGGATTATATAAACTAATCCACAATTCAACCTGTGAAATTTAGACAGTAAACTTTGGACATTAAAGTGCATAATTTTAACCTTGAGAAACTGCATAACATAATCACTATCAGCCATGTCATTTACTAAAGAGCCAGGGTTTGTTTCAACATTACCAGACCGAATTAATAAAAGTAAACAATGAGACCAGATCTTTATATAGGTATAAAAACATATATTTTACCTTCTGTTTCCAAATATTATACCCCAAGTTATAATTCATATGTTTACCTTTAACCCCAAACATCATACTACAATTGAATACAAACTCAATTGTTGATTCCCAGACACAGTTTCCTGTTTGTCTTCCTGAACTCTAAAATCATTTTTACTATATGATAGAATATTCCATCAGTGCAAATCACACAAAATATATTTTACACACACAATAAAATCTCTCTCTATTAATCATGACACTGCAATATAATACCAAACCTATATGTAATAAAACAAAAACGAATCTGTAGAATTTTATGGCCCAGTCAGTCCCGGTCAGACTTCTCGCTCCACTTTGCCGTCCCATTAGCCACTGCCGCTAGACGCTACCGCTGAATGGATGCAGACTTTTAAACAATTGAAGTCGCCCTCCTCCACCTCCCAAAGCTGCCACCAAGGAAAAATGTGGAGATCAGAGTAGATTTCAATTCAATGTCAGGTGTTAGGAATAAAGCAGCAAGCAGCTAGAAGAGTGTACTGTTGCCTAGTGACCAAGTTCGATCTCTGCACCACGCACTCTGATCCAATCGGACTAATAGCAACAACTTCTTCTAGGTGCAGGCATTAAACACAGTTCAAAATGAATATTGCAGCACACAAAAACAGTCCACAGATAGTTCATCAAAGACTCACACTGACTTCAAAACGAATAAAAGTAGCTCAGTCACACATATTGGGAGGAGGGGAAGCATAGGCAAGGCTGGATAGTCGTTATTCACTCACTGACAGAGAAATTAACTTCTGGAATCACACTTCAAGGAAGATAGAACAGTCCAGCCACAGAGCCTGCCACACTCTGGTCAGACTCCTCACTCCACTTTGCCGTCCACTTAGCCGCTGCCACTTAGGCGCTGCTGTTGAATGGAAGTGCGGACTTTTAAATAATTGAAGTCGCCCCTCCTCCACCTCCCAAAGCTGCCACCAATGGGAAAATGTGGAGATCAGAGTAGATTTCAATTCAATGTCAGGTGTTAGGAATAAAGCAGCAGCGGCTAGAAAAGTGTACTGTTGCCTAGTGACCAAGTTCGATCTCTGCACCACACTCTGATCAAATTAGACTAATAGCAGCAACTTCTTCTAGGTGCAGGCATTAAACACAGTTCAAAGTGAATATTGCAGCACACAAAAACAGTCCACAGATAGTTCATCAAAGGCTCACACTGACTTCAAAACGAATAAAAGTAGCTCAGTCCCACATATTGGGAGGGAGGTGGGAAGCATAGGCAAGGCTGGATAGTCGTTATTCA
Source organism: Neoceratodus forsteri (assembly GCA_016271365.2). Classification (NCBI taxonomy): domain Eukaryota; kingdom Metazoa; phylum Chordata; order Ceratodontiformes; family Ceratodontidae; genus Neoceratodus; species Neoceratodus forsteri. Next base: position 834,138,792 of record CM057459.1, on the reverse strand, counting down.
CTCACTGACAGCAGAAATTAGCTTCTGGAATCACACTTCAAAGGAAGATAGAACAGTCCAGCCACAGAGCCTGACACAATCCGGTCAGACTCCTCGCTCCACTTTGCGTCCACTTAGCCGCTGCCGCTTATATATATATATATATATATATATATATATATGTGTGTGTGTGTGTGTGTGTGTGTGTGTGTGTGTGTGACCAATATATGTAGATAGACAATAGGCAGATAGATATAGTTATAGATATATAGATTTAATATACCAGCACAGTAGTGCCAATATACAGTAATTAGAGTTCACTGGAGTGGTCAGTGTTAAATCCAATCTTTGCACCTTAATAACTGGTGGCGTTTGACTGAATAGAAACATAGAAACATAGACTTTGATGGCAGATAAGGACGCTTGGCCCACCAAGTCTGCCCATTTCCAACCTACAGGATAAGTTGCAGATCCAAGTTAACCAACAGCCTATTTATGTGCAATCCCAACAAGAATTGCCTTATGTCTGTCCCATGTATTCTTGAATTCTCCACAGTTTTAGATCCCCAACCTCCTCAGGAAGGCTGTTCCATGCATCCTCTCTGTGAAAAATACTTCCTCACATTGCCCTGAGCTGTCCCCTCTATCTTCAAATTGTGTCCCCTTGTTCTTTCACATCTCTTTTCTGAAAGATGCTACTCTCTTGGACTTTGTTGATTCCACTGAGTTACTTAAAAGTTTCTATCATGTACCCTGTCTCCTCCTTTCCTCAAGGGTATACATATTAAGCTCCTCTAGTCTCTCCTCGTATAGCTTCTCTTGCAGACTCTGCACCATTTTAGTTCCCTCCTCTGGACTGCCTCCATCCTGTCTATGTCCTTGTGAAGATGGGGTCTCCAGAACTGGGTGCTGTCTCCTGATGGGCTCTCACCAACTGTCTGTACAGAGGAAAACAACTTCCTGTTTTCTGCTGGTGATGCCTCTCCTATACATCACAGTATCCTCCAGCCCTCCGTACTGCCTTCTCCATTGCTTGCAAACCTTAGGTCATCTGATGAGATTACTCACTGGTCCCTTTCCATTTTGATGTTGTTACTACCTCCCCATTGTGTACTCTTCCCTGGGTTTTGTTTCACAAGTGCATTATTTTGCAGTTCTTTGCATTGAATCCAAGCTGCCATACTTCTGACCATTCCTCCAACCTTGCCAAGTCCCTTCTCATCCTTCCCATGCCTCCTTGTGTATCAACCTGTTGCAGATCTTTGTGTCATCAGCAAGAGGCATACTTTTCCTTCCAGTCCCTCTGCAATGTCATTTATAAAGACATTAAAAGGACTGGACCCAGTACTGAACCCTGTGGTACTCACTATTAACCCTCCTTTCTTCAGAGTGGACTCAGTTTACAATTACCTTCTGTGTCCTTTTGTCCAGCCAATATTTACCCAGACTATCACCCTGGGACCCACTCCCAGGCTGGTTAATTGCTTATTAACCTTTGTGTGGGACTGTGTCAAATGCCTTGCTAAAGTCTACGTAGGCCATGTCCACAGCCCCTCCCTGGTCTACTACTTTAGTCACCCAGTCAAAGAAATCAATTAGCTTCATCTGACATGACCTTCCTGCTGTGAACCCATGTTGCCTTGGGTCCTGTGCCCCACTGACCTCTAGGTACTCAACAATTCTTTCCTTCAAGTGACTCCATCACTTTCCCTACCACAGAGGTCAAACTGACAGGTCTGTAGTTTCCTGCCTCTGTCTTGCTCCCACTTTTGTGAAGGGAAACACATCCACCTTCTTCCAGTCCTCAGGTACCACACCATCCTCCATGATTTGTTAAAAGGATAGTCAGTGGTGTCACTAGTTCTCCCTTAATTATTTTAGAACTCTGGGTTGAATCCAGTCAGGTTCCATTGCTTTGTCCACCTGCAGTTTTAGGAGTTCTTTCAGAACCCTTTCTTCTGTGAAAGGATTGGGATTGACCCCCATCCAGAGAGCTTCTGACAATTAGATTAGGTACCTCCCCTCCTCCTCTTTTGTGATTATTGAGCAGAAATATTCATTCAGTATCCCTGCTTTTCATTGTCTCTCTCTGCCCACCAATGTCCATTCTGTTCAGCCTCACTATCCCTCCCTTTGTCTTTCTATGCTCCTGATGTACCTATAAAGGTTTTAGCTCTCTTAACTTAGCCCAAATGTTTGTATGTGCAGTGAGGTGGGCAGAGTCCCATGCCATGCAATGTTTTGGGATGGCATCTTGCACATTTTCTGAGATATGGATACCTCATGTTTATGTTGGCTCGCACTTGTGCAGCCAACATCTTATAATGTGTAGATTTGGAGGTGCGGTCACTGTTGGGCAAATGCAGGGCATGCATCAGAAGGTGCTTCCCTCATTCCGCAACCAGCCAGCAGCAGGCACTAACCTCATGCATCCCTAATGTAGCCAGGAGAACAAAGAAAAGGTCCACTGCACTGAGAGAGAATCTTCATGCAGCACGACCACAACACACTTCCCGGCGTACAGGCAAACTGCCTGTCACAATGCTGATGGGGCACTCACTCCCTGTCAGCATCATCACCCCCTCAACAGTTTTTCTTTGCTGACGGGAGCCCAATCCCCATCTGCATTTATCCCCATCTCCATTGATTGTGCTGATGGGGATCCCACCCCGTCAGCATAATGTCTCTCCCACTTTTGTTGCATGCCAAGGGAGTTCCAATCCCCTCGGCTTGTCTCACCCCCTCAGTGTGTACTGACAGGGGTGCCCAATCCCCATCAGCTACAGAATCCCCCAAAAGAACACTTGGGTGGCATGCAAGGAGCCTACCCTAGCATGCCAAATCTCCAAAAAAAAAAAAACTGTCCCTGATGTTTTTATTGTTCTTGTAAACCTGTAAAAAGCTCCCTCATGTTCTCCCTGCCCCCACACAACCTGCACCCACCCACTGTGCACACTGCCTCCCACATACACACCCTCACCCCATACTTACCCCGAGTCTGGCGCATGATCTTCAGTGGACTAGGAACACGCCTGCACCTTCAAAGCTGACCGGAAACTGAAGACATGCTGGTAATCTGTATAATGGAATAAATAGGTTTTTCAACTTTGATGCATATCGCAGGCATTTTTGCAATTTTGGCACCAACTTTTCAACATGGGGTTTTGGGACCCCCTCCTCATGAATTCTGGCACTGTCATGGTGTTAATCAGCCCTGAAAGGTGATTTCGCAGTCACTCGTGGAATCACCTTTTGGGACTGATTAATGAAATGACAGTGCCACTGTTCATGAGGGTCTCTCAAAAAGCCTATTATGTAACTTTTGAGAAAAATAAAAAAAATGGCTGTTTCTGATATGCGTTGCGTGGTTTCCACACACGTGCGTAACTTCATGAATCTGTAATATTTTCACTCCAGATTTTCAAAATTGGATTTTTTCCACCTCCTCATGAACAGTGCAGCTGTCATTTTACATATCCTGACCAAAATGTGTTTCGCACTTCCGGCACAGAATAGCGTGGTCGCTGTGCGAAATCAGTTTTTGGGACAGTTTGAGGAAATAACAGTGACACTGTTCATGAGCAGAGGTTCTAAAATGCCTATGTTGAAAATTTGGTCCTGAATGTCCATAGAATGACTGTTACAAGCATGTGTTGTGCAGTTTCCATGCACCCTTGTAACTTCTCAAATTTGCAATATTTTCACACAAAATTTTCAACACTGACATTTTTCACACTTCCTTATGAACAGTACAGCTGTCATTTTCACACCCTGCCCAAAATGTGTTTCCACACATGGCGCACAATGACATGGACACTGTGGAAATCAACTTTGGGACAGAGTAACAAAATCACAGCGCCACTGTTCATGAGGGAGGTCTCAAAATGCCTATGTTGAAAATGTGGCTAACAAACTCCCCAAAATAATTGGGTTATGGATGTGTGTTGCGCAGTTTCTATGCATGCTCATGCCTTCACCAATTTTTCAGCTAACAAACTGATTGTTCCGCTTTTCATGAGGTGGCCTCACAAACAACCCACGTTGAAAATTTGGAGTGAAAATACAAACACATGCCTACAGTGTTAGGGTTTCTAACTGTAGCACCCACCCTATACAGACTGACAGGCATCAGGGGTGTGACTTGGGATCATCGGCTGTAATGCTCACCATTCCACCCACCCCCACCCGGCAGCTAGTGACAGGCATTGTGGTGTGCCTCGCACTGTTCGACCACAAAAGTCACCCATTCTCCTATACTGCACCACTTCAGCATATTTCCTTATGGAATGGGGTAAGTATAATGCCCAAAGACCCCAAAGCACACCACAACACTTGTCAGTGTCTACAGGGTAGGGTGAGTACAATGGCATGAGCGTTATAGCTGACGACTGAAAGCACACCCCAATGCCTGTTGCTCTCTACAGGGTGGGGGTGGGGTTGGCATTATTCAACACTTCACTGCCATTCCTATTATGCATCTCTAGCTCTGGTACTACCAATGCCAATGCCAGTGAGACAAAATTCGGCATTGACAAATGCTTGTTTGGAAATATGTGTTTCATTCCCCAGTGCTTAAGCATTATGCATGGGATTTGTTTGCCCTCACAGACAGCCTAGACAGTACAGAAGATTTTCACAAAACTTTAGGGTGAAGCAACCTGTTCGAGGTTGTGCCTTTAGAAATTTTTTTGAAAAAAAAATATTAAAGGGTTTCAGAGTTATAATGATTCTAAGTTTTATTTTGAGCTGTTCTGAACATGCTTTGTAGGGTTTTGGATAGCCCCCAATACGATCCAAAAGTTTTCTCTTCATGACAGCATCTTCAGTTCATATCACTCAGGTATCAGGGTCTGAAAATGGATCTCAAGAACCAATTGTTTTTCAAGTTTGCGATGGCTGATATCTTTTTCAACTGAAAAATGTAGAAATTGCCTAAAATGATTATTTGTGGGAAAAAACACCAAAAACTACCTAGATGGGTCACATTTAGTTTGATTTTTTTGCTTGTTTTAACAAAAAATAGCCAGAAATACATTTTCTGTGCACCCCAAAATTAAGGGTGCCCAGTTTAGTAAGAGTTTCATCCACATTCTCAGTATGAGAACAGTGTTTTTACATCTTCAGCTGCAGATGGAGATGTGCTGCTGGTCGTGCCAGCAATGATTCAATGCTTGCTCAATCTCTTTTCGTGTGTGGCAGTTAGATAGTTTTTGATGGTCTTTTGTCAACTCTGCAACATGTCAGTCGAGAATGTTTCCTACCCACAATTGCAAAGGTTATTTTCAAAGGGTTCTATATGTTCAAATCTGGTCCACTCACAGTGCAAATCCTTGTAATTGCGGTGTTCAGAGTGTTTATATTTTGTGAAGTATGTTGCACATTTTGGGGGTTCGGCTTTGAGAATTATGGTACTGTACTCATTCCTCATTGCTTTGCCAGTTTTGATTGATCTGGGCAGCGTATCACTCTTGTTCAGAAAGATTGTTTCATTATGGATCTGTTGCCCATCATTTATGTTTTGTGCTGAACTAGTTCTGTGCTGGATAAAATGCACAGCTTCCAAACACAGATGGTGCTAGATTTAAGCATATAGTAGTGGATATTAGTTAAGAATATACCTACCTCTATTACATTTGAGTGATGCTTCTGGAGGCTGTGTCCACTGAAGCACCTGGGGTGGGGTCAGAACTGCTTACTTTAATCTTTCAGCCATCAGCATTTGTCAGGTTGTTTTGGCTGCCAGTAGGGTCAATCCATGCCCTTTGACATCTTGGGAATGAGTTCAAGTATTTAACAAGTACATGTGGCTCCTGGTGAGGTCAGTCCTTGGCAGGCTGGGTGAGCCTAGGAGTCCTTTTCTCCAATCATTTTCTAAATTGCTCTGTTGCTGTGTCCTATGCCTTGCGGTGTTCATTGAGGTTATATTCAAATGGTTCCAGTCAGTAACACTGTGGAACAAAATAAAAGTGGACTAAAATAAATCAGCGAAAAGAGTGTCACCAACAATACTGGCAGCACAAAATGAAAGCCTGCCAGAATAATGCAGGCCACATGACACACAGGAGCAAACAACATCCACTGCATGGAGGCACTGCAGTAGAATACACAGCAGCAGGCACCTGTGCACAGGAACAGCACAGGGGTGCAGGGAGATGGAACAGGGTAGGGTAGGGTACAACCACCACTGGGGGAAGCAGGCCACTGAACACCTACCATAGTAATTCAATGGCACAAGCACCCACATGGTGGGGTACTCCACCCAGAATGCTGAGTGATGGAGACAGTGCATTGGGGTAACCACTGGAGGACAGATGGACCATGGCCACTATGTGGATGGCCATGTATAATGCAATGGGCCAGAAGCACAAGCCAGCATGTCCCCAGCAACACATGCAACACACAGGACAGGGAGATGGCATGTTGGTTCATGCTCCTGGCCACGGGGTTCTAGTTCAGTGTCTCCATGCAGTGGATGTTGTTTGCTACCCGCGTGTCATATGGCCTGCATTGTTCTTTCATGTTTCATGTTGTGCTGCCAATATTGATGGTGGCACTGTTTTTGCTGCTTTATTTTTGTCCACTTTATTTTATTCCGATGTTACTGACCAGAACCGCTTTGAGTTTGAAAACCCCAAAATCAGACCTTGTTACTGATGTTTCTGGCAACTAAAAATGATTTGTGATACACTTTAATTTAACCATAATAGACATTGCAGCATATGGGAAAGACCTTGCTAGCAGTCAACTTTTGCTCAGTCTTGCAAAGTTTTGGGCTGTGGATTGACTTAACTGATAGCTAGGATAGCTTGCTGTATGCTGATGCCTAGGAGAGGTGCGGGTCTTGCCTCTGTTTCGGTGTTTTGGTGGATGCAGAAGGCTTGAGCAATATTTTGAGTTTGAAGGTGCATCTTAACTAAAATCAAAGCTATATGCTGTTAATGTTCTTCCCTTCACCTTCCCGTAGGACAAATCTGGAAATGAGCTGTTACCAGCTCAGTATGCCTAATGGTAGAACTTTTGAAATAAATAAACAGATAGAGCGAGAGAGAGAGAGAGAGAGAGAGAGGGAGAGAGAGAGAGAGAGAGAGAGAGAGAGATGTTTTGGTTATGATATCTTGATGTGCTGTCAGTAGGATGTTCATAGAATAACTTTTTGTTAAACATATAGTGTTACATTTATAATAAATGTTAATTATTACTTTACTGCCTTGATCATGTTGTTAATTTATAATGTACTCTTAATACTAGCACATTATAAATTCAAGTTACAGATATCAATGGAGTTGTGTGGCTTTGCAATGTTTAAATGTTTCAGTAGCTATGCTGATTTAAATTCTAATTATTCAGTGATATCCTACATCACAGGCATTCTCATGTTGAGTGGAAGCTGTTTGACAAGTACATAGGCTTCTTTATGAAACATTATGGGCTAAATTTTCAAAGTATCTGTCTGACACAAGGTGCCTGCACCAAAGGTGTATGATGCAATTGGTATCTTTCATCAAAATTTGCTGCAATTCCAATTTTTTGAGCACAGGCTGTGTTGAAATTGAGATGCCTAGCATTCAAGCTGCCCTGCACCACCCTTGCAACAGCAGTGCCTCTGCACCAGGTTGCAAGGGGCTTCCATGGTTGGGCTTCACTATCCCTTTTTCATATTTTGGAAGCCCGCCATGGACACAGCAAGGCTCAAATTATACAAGTCTTGTGATGGTCTGAGCAACTTGCACCAGTACCACAAAATGTGGTGAATTGGGGATCTGAAAATGGGGTTCGGGGCACACAGAGCACAGAGGTGCCCTTGTGGACATTGGGGAGCAGCAGGCATGATGGGAAGTGATTTGGCTACTGGCAGGGTGCCCTTTGCAGAGGGACCACTTGGTAGGGGGTTGCCAGGCTGAACAGTGACATGACTCCAGGTAGGCACAGCCCTGGAAGCTGCCCATAGAGAAAAAATATGCAGAATCCAGTAAGCAGGAAGCTCTGGCCACAGGTAGAAGGCTGTCAATGGTGGAGGGATTGTTCTCTGGGCACTGACACAGCTTCCTAATGCCCACCCTCCCATGATGTTTGAGGCTACCTCACACTTACAGGGTTCCATATTTGTTCACTTATGGGGCAGCTGCCATGGCTGTGCCCACCTGGGGCCATGTCACTGTTCGGCTCTGGCAACCCCCATGAAGTGGTCCCATCATGCAGTTGTAAGACTCTGCAAAGGGCATCCCTGGCGGTGCCACATCACTCCCTGTCATGCCCACTGTCTCCACAATGCCTCCTAGGGCAACCTGTCCCTTCTGCCCCAGCGACCTCCTGGCATGCAGAACCCCTTAAACCCTTGCAGCTCCTTTTAGTGTTGTGCCTTGCAGGGGTGGATCCCAGCTGCAATTTCCTCAGGTGTGCCAAATGTTTTGCAGTAGCCTCGTCTGCAGCAACTCCTGCGTTTTTGCATAGGGACACCCTTTTATAAAATTGGGCACAGGGTCCTTGATGCACACAGAGTTCACCACAGCCCTAGAGTGATGCAACTTGCAGTCACTCTAAGGGCTGTTTGAAAATTGAGCCCTATATCTTGATGCAAAAATTATAAAAAAACAAATAAATTAGACTTTTTGGCAAACACTGTTTTTATAACTGCATTCAAAATAGGCCCTCAGATAGATCTTACACATTTGACATGCGGTACCATGCTGTACATGATTTTGAGTTGGCCAGTTTTCTGTCTTACTATAACTGCATCAGACACAACTGTAAATTGCTATGCTTTCTATGGTGTAGTCTACCATTGTAAAGGAAATAAGATCATAGATGATTGCATATTTTAGTTATACATTTTGCTTTTGCACTGGCCTAGTGTTTATAACAACAGTAGAAAAATACAGTTTAGAAGCTTACTTGCCATAGGTCCTGATAATCAGAAGTGTGCACAAGCATGATCATTGTGCTGTGCTTGCGCTTGTGCTGTGCTGTTCTCTTACCATGCCATATTCAGAGACATTGCACCAACGCTAAGCCTTATAAATACAGATGGACTGTGCATTGTGCAAATGAGAAGCTGCAGCACAGCTCTGAATATAACACTGAGCATACCATTGAACACAGAAGGCCTTGCAGTGGTACAGCCAAAACTAGAGCACCAGGTACAGACCTGAACACTGGGTTAAGCTGTGGGTGTGAGAGAAGGGCACCAATGACAGACACACACACCACTGCAGCATCTGAGCACAAATAGACTTTAATGGATCAAACAAGCAACAGGCAGTACAAATCAAAACTGAAGATGCAACAGCAATTACAAAAGGAGTGGGAAAAACAAAACAGGGCAACCTCCCAAAAATAGGAAGGGGCAATGTGACAGGGCACCTGTTTTCCTGCTGGTGCCATCTCCGCATCAGTGGTGGTAGTGGTAGTGGTGGATGTTGTGGCTGCTGTGGAACCACTGTGATATCCTTGATGGCCGTGGTGTTCTATTCCACCCACCTCACCAGCAGCCAGAGGAGGTGGCATTGTCACCACAAGAGAGCATCCTGGCACTCCCTGTCCACTGCATCCGGATAGTGACCTGCTGCTTGATGGGCACCTAGGAGAAACAAGACAAAGACCTCAGCCAGTTGAGCACATAGGACAAGAAATGCTGTTGTGGCATTATGTGTGGGAGGGAGGTCCAACTGGCTGAAATATGGGCTGGCATAACACATCTGTGGACAGAGTCAGACAGTCACAGTAGAATGGGCATGGCATACAAGAGACAGAATGGTGGATCTCAAAGTAGAGGACTGCACATACAGTAGGTGTACACACTACACAGAAGAACACTGCTGTGCAATACACATTCAACACAGGCAGGCATGACAGATGCAGAACTGCAGCACAAGCAACAGTGGGAAAACCATGGTGCCACAGGCTGTGGAATGGCCTGAGGTGCGGGTAGCTGCACACACACCCTGCACAACTGCCATATCAGACAGTCAAAGACAGGTGTGCAGGACAACAGACAGCTAAGATTCACTGGCTACAGGGTTTGGGCCAGCCAGACATGTGTGACATAGATCTCAGCTGTCTATGGATGGTACCAGTATGCCACACTCTGCAGCAGCCAGAGTACCACATGAGTCACATGGAGTCATATAGCGGTGGTGCACTGCATGCATTCTCCTATTGGCACAGTACTGATGTGGAATGCGGACCCACATGGAGGTGCACTCCCACTCTGAAGATGTTTCCACCACACTAGGTACAGGGCTGCCACTCATACAATGTCAATGCAGGACATTGGCCCTGCAAAGACCCAGTCATGTCTGAATGCATGCATGGCCCCACACATGTCTAGTGGAATAGTAATACCCTCATCATCATTGTGTTGGTTAGACAACACCATCTCTGCATAAGAATGTCATTCATATATGGTATACTACATGCACTGCCAACCAATGCCCCACCTTCCGCCAAGCCCATGTCACATATGCCAGGCTCTGTTGAGCCACAATGGCATATCACACTGTCCATATGGCACCAGAGATGGCAACACTGCAGTTGGGCTACCATGGATGCTGTATGATGTATATGGTAGGACATGGTGTTGTACCAGTAATACAGGGGCCAATGTCTACTATGATGACCGCCTGCACACATAAATAGTCCCAAGAATATGGCAGTAAGAATTGACTGACACTGACAGGGTTGCAACCAGGGCTGTGAGCAGTACTACCAACCCTCTCTTGCAGTTGGCTGGTGACATAGAGGACTGTCACCTGCACAGTGGAAGGCATGCCATGGCAAGATAGATTTTCGCAGAGCACCATGCCAGCAGCACATACAGCAGTAGATTACACAGACCATGACTCAAAATAGTGTCACTGGACAGCAGTAGCCCAAATGCCAGGTGGGTGTCCCTCTCACATCTACAGATAAGAAGTTCCCACAGGCATGCAGCCTGCATGGCAGGCCACACATGGGCACCCGCTGCTGGCCACAGATGAATGTGAACTAACATGAAGGAGTGGCAGAAGAGTGTAAACAGTGGTAGGGACAAGAATGTAAGGGTGAGTCTCCAGCCCCCATAGTGAGTTCACTCACTCCCATGTTGTGTCAATCACATGTATCATATGTGCTGTAAGCCCCCTGGACCCACTGACAGCATTTCCCTGTGCCTTGATTTCCCCCAAGGCAGGACCCATCAGTAACATTGGTAAAGTCTGATTACTGTGCCATAATCCAGCAGGCCATGGCCAAGCCCCCCCCATCAACAATACTCAGGCCTTTGCAGGCCACATTTCTCTGACACTGCATGCCACACAGAGGTAATTAGTAAATAACACTGTTTACAGCACATGCTGCAGTGCCAAAGCACAGTCCTGCATTGTAATACTACATCGCTATGATTGCAGCAACCAATAGAGCCAGGCCCTACCTGTCATGACAGTAGTAGGGCCATAATAGTGTTCAGCCTGTTCCAGCACCTAACAGGTGTGAACATGCAACCCTGGGTGCGACACAATAGGGGTACCTACGTGGATGCTATCTCATGATCCAATTCTCCGTCCCTATCATGGACTGGTGATTCTCCAGGCCAGTCCTCCCCATGACTCTGCTGATCTAGCTGATCCATGTCCCTGGACAGGGCCTGCTGTCCACTGAGATCTGTAGAGCAGGGAAGAGATGTGCTGTCAAAATCCTACAGTGGAATACAGTTTACCATTCCATGCATCCTATACAGTGTCATGCACATATGCTTATCCTGTGCACCAGTTGCCACAATTACATGATGCAGATGGCCCTGACCTGGGAGATCTGCAATGTCCCAGTGTGGCAACCTGTGGCACCACATATGCATGCCATGGTCCAGGCACAGCAGTTATGATAAATCCCCTGTGGTAGGTATAGCCTTACACACTGTATAGCAACCTGCATAGTGGCCTCAGCCTGCCAACTCCACTGCCCCTGTACAAAAGCCTGTACATGTCAGCTCCAGGCCCTTACATGGCATGGTCACAGTTTTATGTGCTGGTGCACCAGGTAGCATACAGCAAGGCAGATAAGGCACTCTGTGCAAGGGCTGGGGGTGTAGGGATTTTGTATGTGGCCCCACACAGTGGCAAGTACATGTCTGGCACCCACTATACATTAAAAATACCCAATGTTGTACTTGCAGTATGTCTACCTCTGCCCGTGCAGCAGTACAGACAGTGGTCATGGCACAGGCAGTAGCCACTTCCATGTCCTGATGGAGACACCTACCAGAACAGCTATGTGTATAACAAATGTGACTCCATTCTGGGTCATACCCAGCAATGGGCACTGACATATCCAGGTAACCATACCAAGTAACCAAACCCATGACACTATACATGGGCCTGTCATGCACCCTGACACTGCAACCATGTCACTGTGGTGGTCCAGTTTGTTCAGTCCAGGCGGGTGCATGACTCAGGGCTACCACGGTAGGTCCTGTACTGTACAGGGCACAGAGATGTCATGTGAGCCAGGGCTAAGATGCCTGCACATGTACAGGCAGGCCTCCAGTGGGCATGTCCTGTTGCACGCAGGGGAACAATAAGGGCACACAGGTAACATGCACAGTGCCTCATGGACAGTAGCTCTTTCACAGACTGTCATGACATAGGCCTGCAGACAGACCATGACACACTCCATACATTGAGCCATCTGTACTAACCAGGCCTTGGCATGGTTCCACCATCCACCATCACCCTCGGGTACTACAGGCAGTGCACCTCCCTCCTCAGGAGATCACTGAACCAGTGCCAGCACTGGTCACCAGTGCAGGTCACCCCTTCTTTGTGTGAGGCACTGTCCCACAGATCCCCACACCTTCCTTGGTGCCTGTCAGACCCTGCTGCCTCACCCAGCAGTTAGTCATTCCTGGCCACTACCAGGTCAACCAACTTGATCAGCTTGGCATTGGACCACCTGTGGTCCCATTGCTACATGGCCCTGTCATGTGCTTGACATTGTCACTCTCTGACATGCTCCTGCCAGGTTTTGGGCTGTCTGGCTGTGTCCTGTAGTGCTGTGCAGGATGTTGCCATGGTAAATCTGTGCTACTTTGCATTGCACTATACAACATTTTCATCTATGAGGGTTCTACCAGGACCACAAACAGGCATAGTTTGATATTTGTGCAGGCATGCACGTGTTATGCCCTGAGCAATGCTGCACACTGCTAGTGCACAGTTGCCTGGTGCACAAGAATATGCAGGCTGATGAAATCATATGGCAAGTGATGCCACAATGCACTGTGGCTCAGCACTGCACAAGGGCAGACACATTATAATGCAGTGCACTACGCAAAACAGGAGGCAAAGTGCAGTATTCAGCTGAAGTATGCAAATGTGTCAATTTCACAGTCAGTGGGCAAACAACAATATTGGCAAGTCATTCCTGGCAGGTATGTCTCCATTAGCATGTCTGATTGTGTCTGAATAAATAAAGGAGCAGAGTGCTCCATTGAGATTCTACAGTTTAACTGCAGGTGAGCAGAGGTAGTTGTCCTGTGGAATGAACTAGAAAGGGACATGAGTGAGTATTGAACTGTGTGCATGAAGTGGCTGCAGCATGGCTTCCAGACTGAGCTGGCATTTTCCCTGTACCTCCAAGGCAATTTTCCTGTAGGTTCCATTGCTCACTATGAAAGCCAAAGTATTCAGTTTTACTGTATAACCAATGCAAGTCCAAGGTAACAGTTTCCTTGTAAATGGCTCAATTTCCCGTAAAATACAAAATGCATGGACCCTGCTACATTGGAAATATTTAGATGGAGGATCTCTCACATCCAGATTTCTAAGTGGTGGTTCTGTCATTTGTAGGTGGCAGAACTCTCCTATAGTATTCAACGGGTTTAGATAACAGAAGTGGTGGAACTGTTATACTTGTTTTGGAGAAGTGGTGGTACTGAGTGCCTGTGGCCCCTGCTGAACATTACTCCGTGTGTCTGCTGTGTGCAGTGATACCCTGGACATGTGGCAGTGGTGAATCACTGGCATCTAGTGGTGATGGTGTTGTATTGTCTAGGTGGAGGCACCCTCTTACCTTAGTTCATGTTACACACTGACAGTAGAGGTCCCCTGACATACATGCGTGGGTGGTGGTGGCTCTAGGTGCCTGTGAGGCCCTGCTCATATCCACCCCTCTCTGTCTGTGTGATTCACAATGGCTGTGTCTGCACATAGGCAGTCCTGTGTCAGGTGACAATGGCTGTGTTGGGACATGTATTGCCAGGACACCAATGTGTCTGGGCATGGAGGGGGTTACATCACTGTATCATTTAGCTGTGTGCTGCAGTGTGTACTCAGTCACCTGTATTCCACCTCTGTCCAGCAGGTACCATGGAGGATGTGGACAGACTACAGGCCCAATGCTTCTCCATGTAGGCGTTGCAAGCCTTGGCACATGCCTACATGGCCAGGGAGGAGGTATTTTCCCAGAAGCAGATCAGGAATTTCAGGTCTGGGAAGAGACCACTGATGTGATCAGAGCCATTGGCAGTTGCAACAGGCCCATGTAAACTTTAAGGAATCACTTCTGGGACAGAGAATGTAGACAAAGAAATTTATGGCAATGCACTGCAGGTAGCTGCAGGCCACAGCCAGGGGCCCACAGGCTTTCGAGGATGTACATACTCTGAATCCTTCAAAGGAGGCTATAAACTCAATCCTGTAGCCTGTGGATGTGATGGAAGTGAAGGATGGTGGCTGTTAGATCCAAGTGAGACTTGCCCAGCCATGTGAGTGACTGACAGTGCAAAGTCTGTTCAGCCATGATTGTACATGTGTGTGTAGATATGTATGGTGCATGCATATGCAAATACAGGGTGACACATTGAGTGTTGGCTGTACTACTGATTTTCATGTCATGTGGTATGTAGCCATCTTTGTGCTAATCCATGACTGTTCCTCGTGTGTTGTTGCATGTGTGTCACTGTTTCTGGGATGTGTGCTTCATGGTGATGAAGTGTGTGCACACTGGTGCTGCTATGTGCCCACTGGTATATGGTGTATGTACACTGGGTTAGGTGTGTGTCCACTGGTGCTTGTGTGTGTCACAAGTGTTGGTGTATGTGCTTACTGGTGCTGGGACATGTGCATTCTGGTGCTGGGTTGTGTGCTCTATGGTGATGGTTGTGTGCTCACCAGAGGCACGGGACATGATGTTGCACACAATAACAGTGCAGCACATAACCTCGGTGGCAAAACACCGCCAGACAAAAACATCAGTCAAAACACTGACTTTCACAGAAATGCTATCCTCCCATTCAAACAATAGGGTGACAGAACAGCTGTCTTGTTTCATGGGGCTGCACCACAACACCCCCGATGTAGGGGCTTTGCCACTCACACTCCCGGAATGATTACAATCAACTCCAAGGGGTGTGGACCTCAGGAGTATGTTGCAACTCAGGAGGGAGGAAACTTTGTTTTTCGGCAAAAGAGAAAAATTAAATGTCAAGAGACAGGGAATCAAACCCTGATCCTGGTCATCCCCACTGCACGTTCTAGTGCCTTAGCCACTCTGCCATGGGAGCGGCCTCGACCAGGCCCCAGAACTGCAGCCTCTCTCATCATCCCTTCCCCTATTCCTCCACACAGTAACAGGGGTAGGGTTATTTCCTACCGCTATTATACCCCTGTTGCTCTGAAAGGATTTGTGCTTTTACACAGCACAGTTATTCTTGCTCTGTTCTTGTTGCGCTTATATTCACCTGGTACCCCCATGACCTCAGGGGTGTGTGGTGCGTGACAGACACAGGGGTTATTGCAGTGCACTGCATACACAGCATGGGATGATGTGTCATCATATGCTGGGGATGCACGCTGCTCTGGCTGGCACACAGCTCTGTATATTGCATTGCTATATAACTCTCCTCTTCTCTCCTAACAGCACACCTCATCATACCAGATATAGTGAGAATGCCCAAAGTCCATATCAGCAGCATCTGTCCTGCCACCCACTCATCTACTCCTACCACTGGACAGCAGCAAGGAGAATATGGAGGAAGAAGAGGAGGATGATGAGACCTACATCAAGGGCTTTGGACAAGAGGGATCCACCCAGACAAGGAGGAATTGTCTCCTCTGCTAGCCCCTATATCAGTGGGGCCCAGCCACTGTCCCCACACAGCTCAGCAGTCACAACAGTGCAGCTCCTCCGGCATGGCCATCACCCTACCATCACGGATGGTACCACAGGGCCAGCCACTGCTGTTACTCCTCAGAATCTATCCTCTGGCATAACCACTGCCTTCAACCCCATGCCCATTCCATCGGGCAGGCCACAGTCAGCCTGCAGTGCCAACAACAGACCTCAACACCAACTGTGGTGTAGCCAAGGTCTATACAATAGTTCTGGGTGCAGTCAGACTCACATGACCTATGTCTTGTCCTGAGGGGGTCACAGGGCCCTTCTCCTCATCCGCATGACCTGCTATATCAGGTACACGATGTATGCGCCCATGTGTGCCATTTAGATGTGTGCCTGCAGTGCCTCCCTTCACCTTTAGGTTTGCCCTAATTTAAGAAGGCCTTTTATAGGTGGTATTTGTGCACTGTATGTGATCTATGCAATCCTGTTTGCACAGCACTAACATGCTAAATACAGTGCTGCACATGTTATGTAGGATACCGCCCCTGCCTTTTAATGCTGCATGCAATACATTTCTACTGGTGTGCTGGCACAAATAGCGCATGCAAAGTTCCCTTTGAATATGAGATTTCTGTGTAGTTACATGCGAGTGTGGGCACTAACATTTTACACCTGGTGCAAGGCTTTGAATTTCTGGGCCTTAATCTTTAACAAAATGAACACCATATGTCCATGAAGTACTACATCAAGGAAGAGAGTGGTGTGCAGAGCATAATCATCTTTGTATTTTCTCTGAATGTTCCAGACGTTAGCTGTGATTTGTACAACTAGAGCAACAACTTCAGAGGTAAATTCAAAACTTCAGATTGAGAAAAATTACTACCAATAGCTCCAAAGAATCTGTCTCAATTACTGTAACTTTCAGAACATGTCAATGGATAAGAAAATAAAAGAAACTGAATTCTAGTGGATTGAATGAACTAAGAAAGTTATTCAACAAGTAAAATAATTGTTCTATGGAACAAATAGGACCCATGCATGTTCACTGCTCTCCTCCCAATAGCATAAACCAGCCACCCTCACACACCACAAAGACCTTATCAGAAGCACAACATCAACTCTGTGAGGCAATATATATGTAATTATGGTAGCACTGTAGTGCTGCCATAGCTTAAGTTGAGTACCCATTTAAGGCTAAATGGTGAAACTTTGCACCTTAATAACTTTGCCACCGTTTATCAGATTTGCTTGAAATTTGGCAGGCCTGGGTCGTAACCATAGATGTTAGGATATGCCAGCATTTGTACTGGTCGGGTATATGGCTGCGGGAGTTATTAAGTGACATCTCATGGCACATTTATATTTTTGTGCATTCTTTGCTCACGCCTACAGGTCGCATGGTTTGTGTGACTGGTCAGAAAACTTCAGGAACTTGTCCCCGATGTGCCTTTGAAGATTTTGTGAAAAAATATTGAGCGGTTCAAAAGTTATTCAAAAACAAGTTTCCCATTATAGCCAATGGGAAAGTTAACAAAAGTTCGACAGTGTCATAAATGCAGTTTTAGTGTTGCAAATGACCCCTGTAGTGTCGTGAGTCAGCCATTTTTTTTCAGTTACTGATCACAGAAATGCTTGCCATTTAAAATTGGGACCTTTAGGAACACAATTATTTTGTGTTTAGCTAGTCGAGCCCTCAGGATGCTAGGCATGTCTTTATTTTGGGGTCAAACACCCCAGAAATACGTTTTAAATTTTTGAGAAAAGTAGTGTCGCACCTGAGACACTTTCATGATTTTTTTTGCGAAGTGTCACAAATCATGACACCACTTTGCAACACTATGGCCAAAATGACAGGAATTGTTTGCCACCCTGCTGCAAAAGAAACGTTTTGGTCTTTGGGCTGAAATTTGGAGGAAGAAAGCCAACATCTCACAGATGTGCCTTTTGGTGGTTTGGTGAAAAAATATTGCAGGGATGCAAAGTTAACGGTATTCGAAGTTGACCGCGTTTCCCATAGACTGACACTACGGCGTCTGCCTCTGCTTCGAGAGACCCGCATCTCGGAAATGGTGCAAGATCACGGACTTTTTGTCAGAAAATGCTTAGCCTCTAAGGGGGCTAAGCAGACAGTCAAACTTAGCCAGGAAAGTCATGAATCATAGGAATTTTTTTTTTTTTCTCAGTCGTATGGTTCCTGAAATATAAGCAATTTAGTACTCCAATACCTCATTTTCTGGTCCGAGGCCCATTATCATGCATACATTCTTTGTAATCCTGTGTTTCTCTATGCAGCTGTTGGGTAAAACCAGGTTGTGCACTCACTTACTGTCACATGTAGTGTTTCCACTTGCGTTTCCATACCCGTTTGTATTAAGCGTTCTGTTGATACGCTATCCGTTACCTTTGCGATTCCATTTGTGCTTGCATTTGCATTTCTGTTACCATTTGTGTCTCCACTACTGTTTGTGTTTGTGTTTCGCTTTGCGTCACCGTGTGCATTACCATTTCTGTTTTAGCGCTTTCAATTCCATTTGCATTTGTCTTTTGTTTGCATCATCATTGTTGTTACCATTGCCATTTGCATTTCAATTGCTTTCCCGTGCCTGTCGCATTACGGTTTGCATTTGCAAATGCTCTTGCATTTCTGTTTCCTTTGGCATTATTGTTGCTGTTACTGTTACCATTTGTATTTACAATTGCTGTACCGTGACCATGCATGTTATGGTTTGCGTTTCCATATCGCTTGTGTTTGCATTTCCATTTCTGTTTCCCTTGGCATTTTTTTGTTACCATTACCATTTGCATTTACAATTTTGCGGTACCGTAACCATGCCCATTACGCTTTGCATTTCTACACACTTGCGTTTGCATTTCTGTTTCTCTTTCCTTTGGTTTTATTGTTGCTGTTACAGTTACCATTTGCATTTACAATAATGTTACCATGACTGTGGGTGTTACCAGTTGCGTTTACTATGCGCTTGCATCTCCGTTTGCGTCACTGTTTGCTTTGGTGTCACTTTAGCTACGTTTCTATTAACGTTTGTTTTACCATTTATATTTGCATCACCATGTGCATAACCATTAGCGCTTGCATTTTCTTTGCAGTTACCATTACTATGTCACAAAAATTCACGTGGTGGGAGCATGGGGCTTGAAGGGCTTATGGTCCCACCACCACATTCCATTCACTATTTATAGTCCTCATTCTCAAAAGAAAATTCATTGCAAAAAATTGTTTCATGCATCAGTTAGGGTTGTTCCACAGCAACAAAAAGTGAGAAATTTGGTTTTAGGTTAAAGTCCCCTTGAACCCCCAGCCTGCCCCCCCACCCGGCATCGGGATGTGCGTTGGGGTGGTCAGTCTAACTCACCCCATTCTCTATACCTCAGCTTGTTTACCGTGTTGGGATGAGGATTGGGACCAATGACCCAGCACCCGATTGCCAGTTGGGGCGGGCTGGAGGTGCAAGGGGCTTTCAACCCTAACACCGAATTTCTCACTTTTGTCACTGTGGGAAACAACCTTAACTGATGCATTAAATGGAGTGTTTTGCTATGAGTGTATATATATATATATATATATATATATTATAGTGGCATGGTAGTGCCACTATAGTTAAGGTTGAGTACCCCATTTAAGGTTAAATCTGAAATTTGGCAGCTTAATAACTTTGCCACTGTACAAGAGATTTGCCTGAAATTGGCATGCCTAGTCTGGTACCATAGATCTCTGGACCTGCTAAGCTTCGTTATGGTGGATGTATGGTTGCAGAGCTACAGATCACAGAGAAATGCACAAATTACACAGTTTTGCACATTCTTTGCTCACACCTACAGGTCACATGGTTTGTGTGACAGGTCTGAAACCTTCAGGGAACATGCAGCTGGGGTCTCCAATGTGTCTTTCGAAAATTTCATGAAAAAATGTTCCCATAGGCTAACATTAAGGAATCTGCCATGCCTTTCGGGGCCCATATCTTGAAAACACTTCAAGGTATTGACTTTTAAGTTGGAAGAATGCTTAGTCCCCGGCTAGTGGGCTAAGTGCAAAACTAACCTAGAAGTCAAAAATAATATGAGATTCTAAATTTTTTTCTAAGTAGATACAGTTACTGAGGTATAAGCAATATAGTATTCAAATGTTCATTTTCTGCTCCGAGAGCCATTATTATGCATACATTATTTGTATTCACTGTGTTTCTGAATGCACCTTTTGGGAAACAAAAGGGTGTGCGTTTGTCATTACTGTCACCATTAACCTTTCCATATGTTTCCATAACTGTCTGCATTAGTATTTCCATTTATGCCAGCATGTGCGTTACTCTTTGCACTTGTGTTGCGTTTGCATTTGTGTTTAGCGTTACTTTTGTTGGTTGCACTTACTTTTGCATCTGTGTGTGAATTACCATTTGAGTTTCGTAGCGCTTGTGTTTCGTTTTCTGTTTGCGTTTGTGTTTTCTTTGGCGTCATCATTGGTGTTACCGTAAGCATTTGCTTTTCAATTGTGTTACCATGACCGTGTCTGTTACCATTTGTGTTTGTGTATGTGCTTGCATTTGCATTTCCATTGCGTTACTGTTTCCTTTGGCATCATCGTTGGTGTTACCGTAACCACTTGCATTTACAAATGCATTACCATTACCTACCATGTTCATTACCATTTGCATTTCTTCTGGCTTTAACATTTGTGTTTTTGGTAGCGTTTCCATTGTCACGTGCATTACTGTTTCCTTCTGCGTCGCCATTGTCATTCCGTTTCATTTCTGTTTGTGTTAGCATTTGAATTGTCATTACCATTTTCATTACTGTTTGCATTTCCATTGCCGTTAGCATTTGCATTACTGTTTTCAATACTGTTTGCGTTTCTGTTGCCATTATAAGTTCATAAGTTGTAACAAAGCATAGGAGGCCTATTTGCTCCATACAGCTTGCCATAAATTAATTAGTATCCCAAAACACTGTTTTTAACAAATATTCATCTAATTTTGTTTTGAAGTCCTGCATAGTACAACTGGATACCACTTCCTTGGGCAGTTTGTTCCATACGGTACCACTCTGACACTGAACCAGTGCTTTATTCTTGTAGTTCTAAACTTTTCCATTTTCAATTGTAGAGGATGTACTCTAGTCTGATACAATTTTTCTCTTAAATTTAACCCAAAGATTCCCTTAGACTAATATCAGAGAGTGCTTTATAAACCAAACACATGTCTCCTCGCAACATCTTTATACTCCAAAGTGCACAGTCCATACTTTTGTAAAGCGAGTTGGATAGTCACAACCTTCATTCCCATCAATCAATCGTGTGGCCTTTTTGGACCCTTTCCAATGCTTCAATCTGATTTCTGTAACCTGGAGACCAAAACTGAGCACAATACTCCAAGTGTGGTCATGCCAAAGAACCATAAAGTGGCAATAACACCTCACTCCTCCTAGACTTAATATGTCTACTAATGTAGACAGTGCAAACTTAGCCAGGAAAGTCATGAATCATAGGAAATTTATTTTTTCTCACGTCATATGGTTCCTGAAATAAAGCAATTTAGTACTCCAATACCTCATTTTCTGGTCCGAGGCCCATTATCATGCATACATTCTTTGTAATCATAACCTCTACCTGATCTAAAGAGGCCTGGAACAAATGAATCAGTCATACAGCTAATAAATGTGCCAATTCCTTAATCTATCTGGTATGTATCTCATCTGGACCCATAGATTTACTGGAATTTAAACTAAGCAATTTATGTTTAATAACTTCTTTATCTAATATTAACTGACTTGTTGATTCCTGGTGTTGCTTTGTAACACTGGTACTTGGATTATAAACTGATGAAAATATCCATTAAACTCCTTAGCCATTTGTACTTTTCCTGGATCAAGGTACCAATCGCTTTTTTAGTGGGCCAATCCCTTTCTGTCCTCCGTTATACTACTTATATAACTATAAAATGTTTTATAATTGTCTTTTACTCTACTTGCCAATTTATATTCATAATTTCTTTTGGCTCTTGAGATACGTTTCTTTGTCCTTTTTTGTAACTGTTTATATTTCCTATAATTAATCTCATGGCTGTTTTATTTGGCTGTATCATAGGCCTTTTTTCCTGTTTATCAGTTGTTTAATATTTTTGTCATCCAGACAGGGATCTTCCTAGACCATTATACTTCTTCTTTATTGGGACATGTCTGTCCACTGTCTGTTTCAGTTTGTTAGTAAAGATATCCACATCATTGTGACAGTTTTCTGATGTAAATCAACCTCCAGTCCCAATTTCTAAAATTTTCCCTTATTCTATTATAGTTTGCATCATTATAATTTCTAATTAAAAGTTTCTGCAGGAGTTCTATTTCCTTGTCCCTCTATGATAAATTCTACCCTATCGTGGTCACTGGATCCTATGGGTGTATTTACTTTACACTGTTTAACATCTTTTTACTTAATACAAGATCAAGTATATTTGAATTTCTAGTTGGTTGTTGTACATATTGCTCCAGTCCCATAAGGCTAAAGGTATCAAGATATTTAGTTTCCACTGTAGTCCCTGCTGTATAGTTTTCCCAGTTTATACCTGGTAGATTAAAATCACCTAATATTATTAGGTTCTCATGTATATTCATTACTTCTAATCTTTTCATTAGTTGTCTGTCTATATTTGGTAAGGTCAAAGTGGGTCTATATATTACACCTATAGTAATATTAGCTTGATTTACAAGGGAAGCCCTTATCCATAACTGGTCAATGCCTTCTAATGTCTGAACCTTCAGTTCTTCTGTTATAATATTATTTGCAATATAGATGGCAACCCACCCCGTTTCCCCAGCCTATCTCGCAGTACAGTCGGTACCCTGAAATCTGATGGTTTCACTGATCTTCTATATCCCACCAGGTCTCTGTAATTAGTGTTTCTGTTTGCATTTCCATAGTTTTTGCATTAGCATTTCCATTTACATCAGCAAGTGTAACAAAATTCAGTGTTGGGTTGCCATCCTTGCCCACCCACCCGCCCCCACCATCAGGCATCGGGGTGTGAGTTGGGCTCATCCGCCTCAACTCCTCACCCCATTCCATGTATAAATAAGCTGAGGCAGTGCAGTATGAGAGAATGGGGGTGACAGTTAAGACCAATGACCCCAACGCACACCCCGATGCCTGGTTGGGGAGTGGTGACATGGTAAGGGGCAACCCTAGCACCAAATTTCTTTGCTTTTTGTCACTGTGGAACAACCCTGACTGGTGCATTAAACAGAGTTTTTGCCATGAATTTCTCTTCTTTTTGAGAATGTACTATAAATAGTGAATGGAATGTAATGGTGGGAGCACAGATCCATTTGAGCACTGCACTCCCACCATGTGAATTTGTGTTACTTCACTGTGCAAAAACTGTATGAATGACTGAATTGAAAAATGAAGACATGTACCATAGCAAACCATGTGTCCAATTGTGTGTACATCCATTCAATGGTTACACAGCACTATGAGCAAAAATGTAACATGCACAATTCATCAAGCGTAAGTGCCAGTGACCCAAAATTGTCACAGTCAAAAATGTATTTTAAATCTTTGTACATTCCAGATACCAGGCAAATCAGACACATGGTTTAGAAGTTATTGAAGCATAATGAACCAAATTTTCATTTGTGAGAGTGGCATAATTCCACACCAGTTAATGTTTTACATACCAAACCACTGCAAGGCACCTCTGTACCACTAGGGAGACCCACACTATAAATTTATATGCAGAATGCTATGCAAAAGCGTTAACTGCATCTCACAGTATCTCTACAGCGAATAATTTTTCCAGAATGTAAACAGCATTATTCACACCATCAGGTCATTCACTCAGCACCCCATATTTCATGTGAAAATACCACACTTTTCCAGAGATATTCAATATTTACATTTCTGCACCTTTAAGAAGTCTTCCACCACAAAATGGTGGAAATCTCAGCCAAAATGCACTAAAATGGTGGACCTGGCAGTCTAAAAATCTGTAACTGTGAGGAGGGCCAACTTCAAATGGAAATAACTCAGGAAGGGAACAACATTGTTTCACCAAACAAAAACTGGCATGTTACTTTAATAAAGGTCTCTCTCTATGGCACGTTTCAGATCAATCAACCACATACTGGCTGTGCTAGGCATTTTCAGAAGACAGTGCAGAAAATTAGGAAAAACAAAATGTTTGCAGTGCACTGCACAATGCAAAAAAACACAAAGCGGTAACATTATTGCAAAAAGTGATGGCAACATTGGGCGGTAAAAGAAAAGAGTAATACTTAACAGTAACGCAAAATTAAGCCAAGAAATGGTAACGCGACATGGTGACGGAAACAGAGATGATAATGCAACGTAAGAGAAACGCATAAACGCAAATGCAAACTTAAATGAAAAGAGAAATGGTAACGTTAAATGGTAACGCAAACGCTAACAGCAACAGAAATGCAAACGTAATAGAAACAGTAATGAAATGTAAACAGAAACACAAACACAAACAGACACTCAAACAGTAATGGCAGCAGCAATGCAGAAGGAAACAGTAATGCACTCGACAAAGAAATCATACCAAAAATGCAAATGCAGAGGCCAACAAACACGCAATGTAAACGTAAAGAACACACAAACAGTAATGGTAGCACAACTGAAACGCAAACAGTTACGGTAACACCAAACTATGATGCCAAAGAAAACAGTAATTCAAGCAGAAATGCAAATGCAAGCGTGTTCGCAAACACAAATGGTAATGCACACAGTGACGAGAGTAAACACAAACAAAATGGCAATGAAATGCAAATGGTAACAGTAACGCAAATGCAAGCACAAAAGCAAATGCAAAGGGTAACTCACTACGGTGACATAAATGGAAATACTAACGGTAATGAAAATGCAAGCGGAAACGCTAATGGTAACAGTAATGCACATGCACACCCTTTCTTCCCTAAAAGGTGAATTCAAAAGCACAGTGAATACAAAGAATGTTTGCATAATAATGGCCAATGGAGCAGAAAATGAGCTCATGGAATACTAAATTCCTTATATCTCAGAAACATCAGGTAGAAACTAATTTAAAATCTCATATTATTTATGACTTTCCAGGCTAGTTTTGTACTTAGCTCTCTAGCAGGGGCTAAGCATTCTTCTGATCAAAAAGTCCAGATCTTGAACCGTTTTCAAGATACAGGCCAGGAAAGATGCGCATATGCCATAATGTTATCCTTTGGAAAAATCGTCATCTTCAGTGCTATTACTTTGCATCCCTCTAATATTTTGTTACCAAACCATGAAAAGGCACATCTACAGTATCTTGGCTTTCTTTCCTCCAAATTTCAGCCAAAAAGACCAAACTGTTCTTTTGTAGCAGGGTGTAAAGATTCCCAATTGTTTTGACAGCGTGTCACAAAGTACTTCATAAAATCCTGACACTTTTGCAAATGAAATCAAGAAAGTGTCGCATATACAAAGTACTCTACTACCTTTACAAAAATTTTAAAACATATTTCTGGGGTATTTTACCCCAAGACAGACATAGCTAGCACCCTCAGGGCTTGAGTAGGTGAACACAAAAGAATTGTGTCCCTACAGTGTCCCAAATTTAAATGCCAAGCATTTCTATGACCACCAACTGAAAACAAGATGGCAGATTTTCAACACTACAAGGGTCATTTGTGAAAGTAAAAGTGCATTTGTGACACTTTTGCATATTTTGTTAACTTTTCCCATTGACTATAATGGGAAACTTATTTTGAATAACTTTTGAACTGTTTAATATTTGTCCATGAACTCTTCAAAAGGCACATCAGGGACCGTTGCTGCCTGATCCCTGAAGGTTTTGGACCAGTCATGCAAACCGTGTGGGCTGTAGGTGCAAGCAAAGAATGGGCATAAATGCATATTTTTGTGTTTTGGCACTCTGTAGCTCCGCAACTGTACATCCGAACATAATGAAGCTTGGTAGGTCAGCATATCTATGGTACCAGATCATGCATTTCCAATTTCAGGCAAATCTGTCATATGGTGGCAAAGTTATTAAGCTGCCAAATTTCAGATCTAACCTTAAATGGGTATGAACCTAACTGTAGTGGCACTGCCCGTACCACTATAACATATATCTTCATTGCAAAAAACTGTGTTAATGCATCAGTTAAGTTCCTATTACAGTGAAAAAGTATGGAAATTGAGTGTTAGGGTTCCCAAACTTATCATCCCACCCCCCACCCTCCACACACCAACAGGCATCAAGGTGTGCCTTGAGGTCATCTTGGCCTAACTCTCACCCCATTCCACATGTAAGGAAGCTGAAATGGTACAGTACAGAGGAATGGGGTGAGAAGCCTAATTGTGACCAAGGCACACTGTGACTCCTGTTGGTGTGTGTGGAGGTGGGTAGATGGTAAGGTTGGGAAATCTATCACTGAATTTCCATACTTTTGTCACTGTAATGGAAGGCTAATTGATGCAGTAACAGTTGTTTGCTATGAATATATATATATTTTTTTTATTTTAGTCTTTTGCAACCGGGTAAGGCCCACTAGGAACAAGTGCCCGCTTTCAGGGGCAACCTGGGAGCACTGAGTGGTTAAGTGACTTGCTCAGAGTCACACAGTATACAAGTGGAGGTTTTCAGAATCAAACCCATATCTCATCTGTTGGATGTACCATGCTCATTCACAGCTCATTACTCTAACCTCTAGGCTATACTGCCAGCCTATCTATCTATCTATCTATCTATCTATCTATCTATCTATCTATCTATCTATCTATCTATATCTCTTTCTATATATCTCTAACTATATATCTCTATATTGATCTCTCTCTCTCTATATATATATATATATATATATATATATATATATATGGACAGAAGTGGAATATGGCAAATATCTACACAAGTGAGCACTGACCTCGGGATACTCATGAGTGGTGGAGTGTAGCGAGCTTACTTTTGAGTTAGTATAATAGTATCCATATTTTACTGTAGGTGACAGGGTCCTTCGGACCCTGCACTCCAGTCCCTCCATAGATGTGCATATGGATGTAGGTGTGAAAGTGCAGGGTCCTCTGGCCCTGTGCTTCCATGTGTCAAACAACAGTGACCTAATTGTCAGCATAGCCATCCTATTACCCCACCTACATAACATAGAAGTTGACAGCAGATAAGGACCACAAGGCCCATCCAGTCCTCCATTTCTTTTCTACCTTATAAATGTGCCTTTGGCCTTTGCTCTGTCAGTGGCCCATCTATTCATACTCCCCAGTACAGAGAAACATTATTAGAATTTTATCATCAAATTTTCAACATGGCTTTTTGGACCTGACCTCATGGACACTGGCACTGTCATTTCATTAATCAGTCCTGAAAGTGATTTTGCATAGCAAACATGCCATTTCATGCCACAGATGTGAAAACTCATTTCAGGCATATGTGAAAAATGACAGCTGTACTGTTCATGAGGTGGTGAGAAAATGGCTGTTTTGAAAATTTGGCAGCAAAATATTGAAAATTGCCAAAGTTACACATGTGTGTAGGAAAACTTTAAATGACCATGCATAACTCAGGCATTCTTGGGGTATTTTTTCACCAAATTTTCAACATGGTATTTTTGGGAACCTCCTCATGAACACAGGCACTGTCATTTTGTTACTTGGTTCTGAAAGGTGATTTCATGTATTGACCACAGAATCCCTTTAGAGTCTGATTAACAAGCAACAGTGACAATGGTAATGAGGTGGGGTTGCAAGAGCCCATGTTGAAAATTTGCAGCAAAATACCTAAAATGGCAGAGATATCAACATAAGTTCAAAACACCATTGACATCCATTATACTGCACTTACCTTTGTTTCTTCAGTTGGCTGTCTGGTTTGAAGAATGCAGACCAGCCCCGGTCCACAGATGATGACAGAGACAATCTCTGGTGTAAGGTATAGGGCAAGGTGGTTGTTGGGTGGTTGGTTGCTCAGTGGGATGGTTGGGATGGGGAGGTGGATGGGGAGATGACGAGGATCATTTTCTTTCAGGGATGACAAAAAGATGTTGGGACTGTTTTATTTTTCACAGGTACTGGAAGCAATGAGATGCGGGTGTGGGCTCCCCAGTGTCTCACAGTACTGGGAGGAACATAACTGGGGACACTGGGGAGTGGCTACCCAGTGTCCCACACTGTCGGGGGTTGTAGGTTGTAATGACGACATGGGATTGGGCACCCCAAAGTCAGCAGAGGTGTTTTAAAAATAAATGTTTTGGGACACTGGGAATGGGCTCTCCAGTGTTCCACAATGGCAGGGGTATTTCTACCGCTGAAACAGGGATTGGGCAACCTGATGTCGGCAGAAACTTTTTATTTGTAAAACATGCCTCGCCCTCGAGACAATAAAAGTATAAAATATCCTTTATTATATTAACACCAACAGGTGTTCACCTAAACACTGGCTGAGGAGTATGATTCTGGACTTATTTTGGAAAAAATATCCACTAAAGATTTTGGAATTTTACAGGGCTAATGTTTTTTTTTTTTTATTTAAGTAGTGCTGCAAATTAGCAGTAGATTTCATGAAAAGTGCAACATATTTGTGGCAGTTTACATACAATAGTGCAGTTACTTGCAAAAAAGCTGGCAGAAATTTGAGGCAGTTTTGTAAATATACTACACGTTGCGGGAACTACTAGGGCCTTAAAAAAAAAACATATTTCCAGTCACTATTTAAAAAAAGGGTCTAGAATCATGCTCCTCGGCCCCATTCCATAAACACAACTGCTGGTGTTTACCAAGGGACAGTATTTTTGAATTACAGTGTTTTCCCCATCGCTAATGGAAAACAAGATGGCAGCAGCATGGTATCAATGTTTTCATTTGAGGCAGAAACTGCTTTTGCATGGCACATGTAGTTTTTCTTATATGCTATAATGGGAAACTTTAAAGCTTTATAACTTTTAAATGGATTAATATTTTTTACCAAACCTTCAAAAGACACATCTGCAGTCCAGTTCCCAACACCCTAATAATTTTAGACGATACCCCAAGCCCTTTCAGAGATGCAGATGAGCAAAGAAGTTGTACCTAAATGGTAAATTACATAGTTTTGGCACTCTGCAGCTCTGCAATCTCACCAGTGACCAGAACAAAACTTGCCAGATCCAGAGATCTATGGTACTAGATGGCACATGAAAAATTCGGGGCACATTGACCTTACGATTGCAAATTTATTAAAGTGCACAATTTGTGGTTTAACAAAGAAGTGGCTTAGGCAACCCTAACTATACTGGCTCGACTGTGCTAGTATAAGTTATATATATATTAGCTATAGCTATATCTTTGATCACAAGAAATTATTTTATTGCTATGGCGCCATTTTGTTTTCAGTTTCCAGTCGGAGAAATTCAAATATCTCGCTCAGGTTGACTTCTGAAGTAAAACTTGGATGGATTTTGCTCAGGGGCTTTTCTCTATTGAACCATGGCTGTGGTTTCTTGTAATCTGGTCAAAAATTGACTTTTCAATTTTAAAATCTTTGATCGCTGCTCGCTAACGCATCTTTGATCGCGAGCCTGCAAATTCTTTGATCGTGAGATTCTTTGACCATGATCTTTGATCACGAGGGCACAACTAGATGGCCAGATTAAAAATCTAATTTATCATCCAGGGGTGACTTTTAAGCCCAATGAGGATGGGTTTTGCTCAGGGGCTTCATTCTATTGAGTCATGGCTATGGTTTCATTTATTTTGTGCAAAATTGACTTTTGCCATTTTTATTTTTTGATCATGAGCCTGAAAATTCTGTGATCATGAGAGTCTTTGATCGCAATCTTTGATCATGATGGAGGACTAAATGGCCAAATTTGGCAATTTTTAACATTAGATATCTCAGAAATGGTTTGGTATTTTAACTTGAAATTTGGAGGTGTTGATGGGATGTCATGTAGATGTGAAATACACTGTTTAGGTGTCAGACAATATATTTTTTGTGGAGTTATTGTGTGGTGCAGTTTACATTTTGCTGATAGTGTTTTCCATTCTGGTAGTGGCTTGAAATTAATATGGTATCTAGACTTACTGCCATGGATGTACTTTTCAGTCATTAGGTGTCTAAAATGTAAACAGGTGTGGAATTCTACCACTCTGATGAATGAAACTTTCAAACTTTCAAATGTTATATCTTGAAACGGTTTGCCTTTTAAACTGAAATTTGGAGGGTGTTGAGGGGATGCCCTGTACAAGTGAATTGTGGTGTTTAGGTGTTGAAAATTAATTTGTTGTGGAGATATTGCATTATGAACTTTATGTGTTGTGTATAGTGTTTTCCATTGTGGTAGTGGCTTCACATTTATAGGGTACCTAGCCTTACAGCCATGGAGGAAATTTTCAGTGGTTCGTGTCTGACATGTGAACAGGTGTGGAATTATGCCAATCTGATGACTGACACTTTGTTTTCAGGTCCCACACTCCCACCCACATGTGCTCTCACCAATACATATGATATTCAGTACTTGTACTGTCATGTTAGGCAGAAATGTGAAAGTTGGTGAGCTTCGGCCTTAATAACTTCGCCTTTCTGTTTTCAATTCTTTCTCAAAAAAGTAGAGAAATTCTATCCGAAAAACTTTGTTAATGCATCATTTAGGTTAAAAACAAAAGTCAGGAAATGAGACCTTCAGGGTTGCCCCTCCCACCTCTTGTATCCCCCATCCTCCCAAATTTGACAGATGACATGGTATGTCATTGAGGTTATGAGGCCTAAATGTCACCCCATTCATTTTACTGTGGCTTGTGAATATGATTACACATGGAATGGGGTGGCATTTAATCCTCACATCCCCAATGACAATCTCGGGAGGATGGGGGTCTATGGGGAGGGGAACCCTAAAGGTCTCATTTCCTGACTTTGTGTTTTAGCCTAAAGGATCCATTAACACGTTTTTGCATAGAATATATACAGTCGTATTAAAATATTGGCGCCTTGCAGTTTTTTCTAATAATGCACCTTCCTTGCAGAAAATTGTTGAAATTAAAAATATTTTGGTATCCACATATGTATTTCTTTGGTTTGCAGTGGAATAAAAACACAAAAAGCAGAAAATTTACTAAGTCTTAACTTATTCCACATAGAAATCCTTAAATGACCTGGACAAAATTATTGGCACCTTTAAAGAAGTAGTTAGAAATAATTAGATTTCAAGTAGGTGATTCTCCTTCACTTTGGAACTGAACTCACCTGTGGTGAGTTGCAGGTGCCTGCAATATAAAATCACTCATTCAACCAGTTTGAATAGAGAAAAGGACTCTTTCTCCTGTTTTGTGTCACTGTGTGTACTGCAATGAGCATGGAGAAAAGAAAGACAGCCAGAGAATTGTCTGAGGAGGTCAGACAGAAGATTGTAGCCAAGCATGGACAATCTCAAGGCTAAAATCAATCTCCAGAGGCCTTGATGTTCCTGTTTCCACCGTACGAATATTATCAGGACGTTGAGGCTCATGGCACTGTAGCCAACCTCCCGGACGTGGCTGCAAGAGAAAACTTGATCAAGATTGCAGCGCAGGATTGTTCAAATGGTGGAGAAAGCACCTCGATCAACTGCCAAACAGATTCAAGCTGACCTTCAGACACACAGGTACGACAGTTTCAACTCCCACCATCCGTCACCAACTCAATGAAAGGGGTTATATGGTAGGAGGCCCAGGAGGACCCACTGCTGAGAGAGAGACATAAGAAAGCTCGACTGGGGTTTGCCAAAACACACCTGAACAAGCCAAAAACCTTCTGGGGAGAATATCCTGTGGACAGATGAGACCAAATTAGAGCTTTTGTTAAAGCACATCATCTCTATGTTTACAGAAAACAAATGAAGCCTTCAAAGAAAAGATCACCTTCCCTAAAGTCAAACATGGAGGAGGTTCAGTGATGTTTTGGGTTGTGTTGCTTCTCTGGCACTGGGTGCCTTGAACGTGGTGCATGGCATCATGAAATCTGGAGATTACCAGGCCATTTTGGAGTGCAATGTTGAACCCAGTGTCAGAAAGCTGGTATCCGTCAAGGTCATGGGTCTTCCAGCAGGACAATGACCTCAAACACACTTCAAAAAGCACCCAGGAATGGTTCAAGACAAGACGCTGGACTGTTCCGGTGGCCAGCAATGAGTCCAGATCTAAATCCCATTGAAAACCTGTGGAGAGATCTGAAACAGCAGTTGGGAGAAGGCACCCTTCAAATCTCAGAGAACTGGAGCAGTTTGCACAAGAAGAGGGCCAAACTGCCAGTAGAAAGGTGCAAGAAGCTCATCCATGGCTATAGGAAGCGGTTGATTGCAGTTATTTTGACCAAAGGCTGTGCTACCAAATATTAAGTCTAGGGTGTCAATAATTTTGTCAATGTCATTTCTTTTCAATTTCTGATTTAAAAGGATATATTAAATTCTGAATCAAAACAAAGGTTCTGAAATATTAACAGAGAAATAAAAGAATTGTGGAGACAAAATACTGTACTGTTGTTAATTTCAACTTATGTTTAGAGGAAATTGTGAGTTATTTGAAAAGTGCAAGGCGTCAATATTTTGGCCACGACTGTATATATAAATGTGTGTGTGTGTGTGTGTGTGTGTGTGTGTGTGTGTGTGTGTATATATATATATATATATAGAGAGAGAGAGAGAGAGAGAGAGAAAGAGCGAGAGAGAGATATGTTGCAAAAAGCCTTGTTACTGCATCAATTAGGGTTAAACTGACAAAAGTAGGGAATGTGACACTAGGGTTTCCAACCCTACACACCATTTCCCACCCTGCACAGACCCACAGGTGGGTGGTCTGTCTTGGGTCCATCAACTGTAACGCTTACCCAATTCCATTAGAAAATAAGGTGACATGTGTACAGCATAGGAGAATGTGGTGAGAATTAGGTTGATGGACCTAATATAGACCGCCCCCACCTGTGGGTCTGTGCAAGGTGTGGGAATGGAGCACTTAGGTTGGAAACCCTAATGCTACGTTTCCCTTGATTGTCGTTTAACCCTAAATGATGCATTAATAACATTTTTGAAATTTATTTCCTTAATTTTTGAGATGGTATAAGCATAATCTTATTTGTCTGTAGGCGCACTAGGCCCCTCTAGGCCCTTTCTCCCATCCTTCCATAGATGCATACATGTATCTACCTGTGGAAGCACAGGGCCCTCCAGCCCTGCACTTCCATTTACAGGACAACAGTCACCAAACTGTTACCATAGCCACATTATTACTCCACCTCATATACCCTGCTGAGAAAATCTGTCAATACCCACCAAAACTTAACTCCATGCAAGCACAATGCCAAACCATACCACAGGTGCAAAACACATTTTGGACAGGATTTGAAAAATGACAGCTGTGCCATACATGAGGTGGTGTAATACGAAGGCTATGTTAAAAATTTGGGCTCAAAATAGTTAACATTTACAATGATACAAGCATGCATAGAAAAATTGCAACAAATAGTTATATCTATGCAATTTTAAATAATTGTGACACCAGATTTTCAACATAGCCCTTTATGACCTCACCATATGTACCCAGTACAGAACATTTTCAATCCCCACTGAAATGTAATTCTGTGCAACTGCAACACTATTCTGAACCACAGGTGAAAACAATTTTTGGCCAGGATTTGAAAATGACAGCAGTGACATACATGAGGTGGGATAATAAGACTATGCTTAAAAGCCCCCACTTGCATACTGTGTGACACCAAGCAAGTCACTTAACTTCCTTGTGCTCCCAGGTCACACCTGTAAACAAGCTTTCAGCTTAATGTGTCTCTCCTGGTTAAAAAAAAAGAAAATATGGAAAATTTCCGGGTTACGAGCGTGTATAGCAAAATTGCAAAGAATGGTAATAATGCAGTCATTTTTTAAATTTTGACTCCATATTTTCAATATAGACTTGTTATGACCTTACCTAATGAACAATATGACTATCATTACACATATCCCACAAGAAAGGTGATTACACCAACTGACTGAAAAATTACCTTTCTGACAAGATTTGCCTAACGACAGTCATATTGTTCATCAGGTGGGGTTCTAAAAACCATATTGAAAATGTGGGGTCAAAACTCAAAAACTGCTGAGTTATGCAAAAATTGAAACCCCATTGAAATATATTGAAGCCATTTACCTTTGTTTGTCATATTGCATTCACTGGTTGGAGCAAGGCATGACTTTGACTGGAAGAGTGGATCTCAAACCTGGGATCTCCATAGGTGAGTGACGGCCTGTTGGGGTGTAAAGGGGGGGTAGAGAGGTGGGTGCACAGTGGGTGATCGGATGGGAGGGCATGGGATTGATCGGTGATGGACTTTTTTTTTGCAGGCAAACAAAAGAAGAAGTCAACAAGGAATGGTTTTCCTATTTTCAGTATAAAACACATTAACAAAAGAAAAAAAATCAGAGAGTGTGGAGTACCACTAGACAACAGGGATAAAGGAGCTTAGTGGCAGAAAGTCACAATTAAAAATAAATAAATAAAAATACAAAAATAAAGTAAAGGAAAAAAAAACATATTGAGAATGAGGGAGGGTTCCACTAGACACCAGGGATATTTACAGGGTAAGGACAACCAGATTGTTATTTTGGGATCAGATGGTCCGGAAATTATTTTTCACAATCAGATGGCCATGGCAAGAATCCTTTTCACCATCCTATTTCTTTTTGCCATCCTTTTTGTCATGACAAAAAGGAAATTGACTTGCAAAATGGATTTCTCCTTTCACGACCAGATGGCCATGCCAGTAATTCTTTTGCCATTTATTTTCATCATGGAGAAAAAGGAAATCAGCTGGTGAAAAAGATTACCGGCTTTGTCATCTGGTTGTGAAAAGGGCCATCTGGTCATGAAAATGGAAATCCTTTTTGCTGTTGATTTCCATTTTGCCATGACAAAAAGGACAGGCAAAGACAGAAATTAGTGAGTGGCAAAAAGGAATAAAATAGTTTAAAAAGTTTCTAGAGGCATACAGAAGTTGGAAACCACAAAGAGCTGTTCATCAACTCCCAGTGAGCAAGATACAGTTCAATGCCTGCACCACACTTCTCTGGATGAAGTTAGGACTCTTTTTGAGACAGAAGTAAAAAATAAGATGGCAGCTCATGAAAATGAATTTTTACTGGTGAACAAGGATTGGCACCTCAAGAAAAGGATCCTTGTTCATCACAGCAAAATCCATTTTCCATGCAGGAATCTATCCTGGAAAAAAATCCAAGTGAAAATAATGAGACCTTAAAGGGATGGATTTATATGTTTTCACCAAATAAATTCTGGGCTTTTCTGTTAACCAATCTCTTTCTTCCACAAAAAATTCAGACCAAAACTTCAACTCCGTTTCTGTGCAGGGTGATGAGAAAAAGCTGCAAAAGTGTCAAATTTTACTTTTTTCACTATTCAGACCTCAGAACGCACATCAAACTGGAACAAACTTGACACATCAAGAGATCTACTACAGGAGGTTGTGCATGCAAATTGCTATGCAAATCTGTTAAATGGTTGCAAAGTTATTAAAGTGCAAAATTTGAGATTTAACTTGAAAGTACTTGCTCAACAATACATACAGTGGCGCTGCCGACTCACTATAATATCTATTTCTGTAATGCCTGTGAGGATAAATTTGGCATATATTTTCAATATCTCCAGGGTGGTCTGAGCTACAGTGAGATATCACATTTATCCTCATTGTAGGTCATTTATCCACACACTAGGGTCCAACACAGACACTTTCTGCACTTAACCGCAGCTCACTTACGGGCAGGCACATATTGCACTTAACTGCACCTCACTAAGGTCAGACTTCACTTGTTCATCAGTTGCAGCTGAAACCTCTTCAGTGTGAAACCAGCATTCACATTGAGAGGTTATTTTTTCTTACATTTCACACCATTAGAAAAGATTGCCAACACAATATCTTATGAAGAAACCCTCACACCCATCTCTAATAACAAACAATTAAGTCCAAATCCTCCATCCATAACAAAGCCTACTTCGACCAGCTTTCATTATCTCTGGTAGTCAATACCAAGATGCTCCACTGTGCTGACATAGGCAGAGGATATCACCAGCAGAACGAGGGTGGTAGTGATGCCATTATATAAAGCCATGGTCAGGCCTTACATGGGGTACTGTGTGCAGTTCTGGAGGCTGCACTTCATAAGATATTAACAGTCTGGAGATGGTCCAGAAAAGGAGACTAAGATGATATAGGGCTTACAATGCAAGACTTATGAGGAGAGATTAAGGGACCTCAATATGTACTCACTGGAAGAGAGGAGGAAAGAGGGACAGAATAGAAACATTCAAGTACCTGAATGGTATAAATAAGGTGCAGGAGGAGACACTTCAGTACAGGAGGAGCACAAGAATGAGGGGCATGACATGCAATTGGAAGGTTGAAGGTTAAGAGGGAATGTGAGGAAGTTCTTCTTCATAGAGAAGGTGATAGACACATGGAAAGGTCTGCCTCAGGAGGTTGTGGAGGAGTACTGTGGATGGATTCAAGCATGCTTGGGACAGGCATAAGGGAACCATAGAGTAAAACAAAGCAAACTTTATTTATAAAATAGCGCTATTCTCACAAGAACCATAGAGTTAGTACACAAAATCATAAAATCACAGCTAAAACCATAAATACTTAATTAATATCAGATACAACTTATTCAGAATCCAGGAAAGCAAGATTAAACAAATATGTTTTTACAGCAGATTTAAAATTCTCACTGTCAGGCACTCTCATATCCGATGAGGGTAGAGACTTCCACAGGATCAGGGCCACATATTCAAAGCGTGGGCCCCAGTGGTCTTCAAATGAACTCTGGGAATGTCTAACAATCCCTCATCAGTGGAGCAGAGTGGATGGGGCAGGCAGTAGGGATTAAGAAGCTTTTGCAGAAACATGGACCCTGTCCGTTCAGGGCCTTGTAGGTTAGCAAGCCAACCCTGAAGTTGATCTGCCACTGAATAAACAGTCAGTGCAGGCCACGCAGCACAGGCGTGACATGGCAAAACCCATGGTAGCCCTGTCAACAGCCAGCTGCTGCCTTCTGCACCAGTTGCAAGCTGTGGATATCAACCCTGGTATCCCCAGGTACAGGGAGTTACAATAGTTAAGGCAGGAGGTCACGAAGGTGTGAACCAAAGTTGGAAGGTCTCTAGGTGGAACAAGGTGCTTAATTCGTGATATTCCTCAGATGGTAGAAGGCCATCTTGACAACTGACAACACCTGAAATTTAAGTGTCAGTCCTTCATTAAGACTAACACCCAGATATTGCACCCATTCAGAGGTCATCAGCTTTCAGCCATCGAGCCAGAGCCCAGATGGTCACCTAGTTGATGACCCTCTACCCGTGATCCGGTCTACCACCAAAACCTCGGTTTTATCCGGGTTCAACTTCAGCCAGTTAGCACTCATGCAGTCCTGTATCTCAGAAAGGCAGTTGTTAAAATTGAGCTAACTCCCACCTGTTCGGCAGAAAGAAAAGATAGAGCTGAATATCATCTGCATAGCAGGAAACCTCAGCCCATACCTTCTTACAATGTCCCCAATGGCTGCACATATGCCGTAAAACAACATGGGTGATAGCAGAGATCCCTGTGGCACCCCACATTACAGGGAGAATTTATCAGAGGAATGCATCCTCGAAACAGGTCTCTGAAACCTGCTGGTGAGGTAAGATTGAAACCATCTGAGGACCTACCAGATAGTCCAGAGATCAGCTGCAGGTGCTCCAGCAACACACCATGGTCCAGAGTGTCAAATACCACAGAGAGATCAAGGAGAACAAAGATGGAACGGCTCTTCTGATCTCTCAGTATAAGGAGATCACCGAGGACCTGAACAAGGGCCGCCTCTGTACTATGCCTTTTCCGGAATCTGACTGAGAGGATCAGATGTCGAGATGGTAAGGTGATCCTCCAGCTGCAGCACGACCACCTTCTCAATTACATTATCCACAAAGGGAGGTTAGAAACAGTTCTGTAGATCATGAAACAGTCTGGGTCAAGAGAGGAATTCTTAAGGAGAGGTATTACCACCACCTTCTTCACGGTATCAGGAAACACACCTGACTCTAATGAACACCAGACAATCTCAGCTAGACTGGCCTGATGACCTCAACACACCCTCAATGAGGTGAGTTGGGCCCTGGTGCAAACTACAGTATGTAGGCTGCATAGTCTGGATGATCATCATGACATCCTGGATTGCCAGCTGGCTGAAGTCAGACCAGACACACTGAGGAACCACAACCAACTCTGACTGCTGTCATCCCTATTGGAACAAGCTGCACAGATCTAGGACCTGATGTCAGCAACCTTATCCGTTAAGAATTGAGCAACCTGGTCACATTTCTCTTGTGACAATGATCTCCAAAACTGCAGACAGGCTGGATTACACAGTCTGTCAACAGTTCAAAAGAGCTGGGTTGGTCAGTTCTGTGCAGTGGCAATCTCCCTGGACAGGACCTCTGCCTCCTTATGGGAAACAGCCAATTGATAGTCCCAGGTACAGCAGTGGGTGGGTCAGAAGCAGTAATCCAGTACAAGGGCTTATGGGCAGACTAGATAGACCTAGCAGTCCATATTTGCCAACAATTTCTATGTTTCTATGTTTCTGACAAACCGATGGAGATACAGGACAACACGATAAATGAGACCTTCTAAAAGAGGTCTGGTCTAGGGTGTCAGCATGGCTCAGTTGGTAGCACATCCGCCTCTGGACCAGAAGGTCGTGGGTTCTTGTCCCACACCGGGATTGGACTTATACCTAAAAATCGCTGGCATTCGAGTGCAGTATTGGGGGTGCTGTACTGTTGGGGGTGCCGTCCTTTGGATGAGATGTTAAACCAAGGTCCTTCTGCCCATCCTGTGTGTTGTCCTGGTGGGTGTCCAGGTGGAAGTAAAGAACCCAGGGCACTTTTCACAAAGAGCAGAGAGCATTCCGGTGTTCTGGCCAACATTCCTCTTACCATAAACTGGTTCATGCAATTATCCCACTGTGGGTGATGATGTGCAATATGGCCACCACCACACATTCAGTCACTTCACTACCAGTCTAGCATTGCTTGTAAAGTGCTTTGGGATCCTATGTATGAAAAGCGCTATATAAATGCTGATTCTCCTTCTTCTTCTTTAAAGTCTCTCCTAAAGAAAAAATGGAGGAAGGAACAAAATTTGTTCTCTTGCAGACTTTCCGTCGGACTGATCCAGAGTGAGTGGAGTTCTACTTTTGCATTGGATTCTCTGGCTGAATTTTGTTGGACATTTATTATTAGTTTTTAAATTTTAGCTTTTGCATTTCTCTTATTCATTATTTTGAGGGGTCTCTGAATTTGCAATGAGTTTCTTTTGTGGTTTGGGGTCAGTTATGTGGGGGTTGAAGGGGTGACTGGCCTTTGCTGATGAAGTTTTATATTAGTGTGTTTGGTTCTGTTATTATTTCTTTTTGTTCTTTATCTATTTTAGAGTTGCCTTCCTTGTCCTATTGATAATTAAGCAAGGAATGGCAGAGGGCTGAGATTCTCTTGTTGTGCATTTACCTTTTTCTTAATGTGTGTTAGCATTCAATTATGATGGTGGCCATTCCTCCTTTTCTGTTAAGTTCTACCTAGTGATGCCTTTATTATCTGCTAGCTGGGGAGGGGGGACCTGTCTTTGGCTACTGTACTATGCTTTATTGTGGATAGCCTGCCATAACAGATTCCTTTTCCAGCTTTCACCTGTAGACTCACTTTTAGTTACCCCAGTACTCTTTCTCCATTAGTTGTATTCTGGTCATTGTTCTTGATATGTAAAGTGAGCTGACACTTTCATCTGAGTGGCCAAAGTCTTATTTATTTGTGTTCTACTTTCTCTTCTTTATGTTGGTTCAAGATTATTTTTCAGTGTCACTAGATGACTTCATTTTGAGCTGTGGTCAAGTTCCGATTGAGCTTTTTCATTTTTCCTTCTTCCTAATCAATAGCTTTCTGTTCAGCTCCCCATCTTTTCACCCTTCTTTATCTTATCTTCCTTCTCTTTCTTAGTTTTGGTATTTTTTTGAATACTTGCCCAGCTCCACAGCTGTCAGAGGGGCCTCATACCCCTCCTACTCTGTCTGCCAGGATGATCCCTAAGACTGTCCCACCCCTGTTTCATCTGTGCTTGGGGGCTGGGGTGTATGCATTTTTCCTCATTTTCTTCCCTTGTTCCCCAAGGATTCTGGTGTGAAGACATACATCCAGGCAGATGACATAGCTGATGCACACTGTTGCCAAGCACCTGAGCGTCCCTCCCCTCAGTGACTCTGAAGAGCTGCCATTTCCCCAAGAGCCTATGCTTCCACTGGCCCTAGGGGTGTTGGGTGTTTAGAAGCACCCTGGTAACCCACCCTGAAGGATGATAGCATCCATTGGGACTGCTTGATCTTCCTTCTCTCACACTCTTGGCTACCTGAGTCCGCTCCCGAACCGGGGTTGCTGGCATAGTGAGCAGGTCTTTTTCTTTCTTTCTTTCTTTCTTTTCTTTCTTTCTTTCTTTCTTTCTTTCTTTCTTTCTTTCTTTCCTTTATAGTTTTAGGTGGGATTCTAGAAGTGTGGTGCAAGTCACCAGCAAATGTGACTTGCGCCTAAACGAGTTGCAACATCAACCATGTGCCCTATTCTAGAGGGGCAAGGTCCCCTGTCTAAGTCCTGTGACTTGCATGATACAGCCAGGTATGCAGAACAGAGGGCATACCTGGTGAGGATGTTGCAAGCTGCAACCGCAAGTCAGCAGGCCACAAGTGCCCCCATGCCCGTTCACTGTCAGAGCCCTGCAGGCTAGAGGCTCCTACCCACTGTTGTGCCACCACATTTTCCCAACCCCATCCTGAGCACTATGCTGTGTACTGTACAGTATGTACAGTACAAGCATAAGTCCAATGTCCCTTACAGATATACCTGGTATTCTAGTGGCCCACTCCCCCACCCAGCAGTACCCAATACACCCCGCACCCCGACTCCATCCCCAGCCAGTAACTGGCACAACCCTCCTCTCACCACCATGGCCAAGCCACTGACTGAGCTCCTTCTGAGTGCTTACTATATAGATGTGCTCAGAAATGAATGAGTTCATTAATTAAATTCTTTATTATTGTTAACTGGGCTTTTAGAGTGTTTTTACAGATGTTATATTCCCCCTTTTGGGGGTGGATTGTTGCTAGTTTTTGCCTCTTTTTACATTGTGCTCAGATATTCAGTATGCGATGGTGCAACAGGGTTGCACCATGCACAATCCCCAATACGCCCGCACGATATTCAAATGGGCAGTTTGCGTGGTGCAACTCCGATGTACCAGGGGAATTGGTATTGTATGCAGCGCAGATGCAGGGGCGTGCCCATGCATATGCAGCACATCCTGATATTCAGACGGGATGTGCAGCGATATGCTGGCACAACCCTCACATGCACTGCACACTGGTGCTCAAAGTTGAGCCGAAGCAAACCCAAATGCTGGCCACTCACAGGTAGGCGGCTGTATTGCAAGGTGCAACACAACAGACACCAGCTGTGGGTGGCCACCCGCCTAGCAGGAACACTGTCCACAAGCACCGGACCCTCCTGGTAGTCTAGTGGACTCCACTCCTCTCCATATGCCCGATTGTGAGCTGTTGTAAAATTAACCTGGTAGCCTAGTGGTTCTCTCCCATATGCCCGATCGTGGGCTGTTGTAAAATTAAAATTAACCTGGTGGTCTACTGGTTCCCTTTCCGTATGCTCGATAGCAGGCTGTTGTAATAATAAATTAACCTGGTGGCCCAGTGGTGCCCCTACCACCCACCCACAGAGGACCCTGGCCACCCAGCACACCCCGTCATCAGCAGGCAGCAGCACCCCACCGCAAACTGCCCTGCTGCCTGCCGAATGACAGCATGCAGTTTGATGGCCGCCACGCTGGGAGTGCTGAATGTAGCTCGAAGTAGCTCTGCTGTACCGACTGCTTGTTTTGATTTTAACTTTTATTTAATTGTCTTTAGTCTGTCCGTTGTTGCCATAATCATTTAGCCATATAATTGAGTGTAAACTCCACTTTCCCAGCTTAGGAGTGTTGTTGAAGTCATCCAACCAGTCACGGAGTGTGCATTGGGCTGTGCAATCTGGCCTGCTGCTGCCTGAAGTCAGGAAGAATTGTGAGCTGGTGGAGAAGAGGTTTTGACTGTGTAATTTTTAATTCAGCCCTCTGATTAGGAGTTTGCTGTGGAGTGAAGTAATCATGCTGAGGTGTACAACAGTAGGAATGCTCGGCTGAGAAAGGAGGAATACTGGAGGAGCGTTGAGAGTCTGTGGAGCAGAGTTCTCAGGACTGTGCTTGGAGTATAATAGCCTTTGACTGGGAGTCTGTTACAGAGCGAGGAACTGTGCTATGCCATGCAGCAGAGGGTGCACCTGACCAAGAACGTGGAACAGAGATTTTGAAAGGGGAGCTGCATTGGCTGATGGCCTAATAGGATTTATTGTGAGGAGCTCATTTTAGAGTAATGATTTGAGACTGCTGTGGAGTTTGCCAGACTAGGACAGTATCACCCTGTAGTTGTGGGTGATTAGCCACTGGAGGCTGTTTCTGCCCAGGAGGACCAGACCTGGATTGATTGGGAAGCCAGTCGATGGGCCTGTAG
The DNA here is from genome assembly GCA_016271365.2 of Neoceratodus forsteri. NCBI lineage: Eukaryota > Metazoa > Chordata > Ceratodontiformes > Ceratodontidae > Neoceratodus > Neoceratodus forsteri. Next base: position 834,096,084 of record CM057459.1, on the reverse strand, counting down.
TTCATCAAGGCCCCTCTCTGGCCAGCCGGTGGGCTGGTGCAAGCTGGGCTCAAGGCGATGGGACAGATATTTCTAGCGGCAGCCTACAGATAGGGCTTTGGGGTGTTTGGCCTGGTTTCCAAGAAATATTCAGACTGTTATCGGGTGTTTTTATGCCAAAGAAGACTTGGATTATACCCGAGGTTTTCTGCCATAAGGAGACTATCTACTGGAATCTGAGGTGCCAAAATCTCTGATATGTGGTCAGAACACATGTTTACTTTCTTTATAAATTTGTTTGGGCAGTGAGAGTGCTCGGTTTATTTTGACTACCTGGTAGTGAGAATACCTGGGGTCGAAACTATATTAAATACTGTCTGATTTCTTAGGTTAATTTAATTTGTATCCCTTAGTGAGAGGAGGGGTACTTCAGTTTTATTTTGCTTTCTGGTTTTAAGTTTTAGCTATATTCTCAGTTTTTCTGTGATTTGAACTTTTCTGAAGTGGAGTCTCAATGGTATTGCACCATCCCTATCCCTTGGATTTACATCATCTACTTAGAGACTTTGGAGTCTGGACTAATGTTTTATAATCTTAATTTATTATAGCTTTATTTTGGGATTGAAATTGTCCAAATAGCGTGGGATAGGGGGTATTTTATTTGTATTCTAGTTGGATGGGTATTTTTAATTCTATTACTGTAATCTTGGGGTCCTTTTAGGTTGGGTGCCTGATTGCTTTGTACTTTGGCATTGTTTTCGATTGTGAAATGTGTAAGTATTCCTCCAGTCGTGCTATTCATTCTCCACTCTTCGCGCCCTCCGCCCCTATCCCCCTTTGCTGTGGTCTACCTACCAGTGCTGTCGTGGCTGGGTATTGCTCACAGAAGGTGTGTGGGGTGGGGTGTGGACGTTGGAGGACAAAATGAAAGCACCTCTCATATTCGGGTGGTTAGGCCCAGAAGATGCCCTGGGGCAAATGGAGTCAGGAACGGGTGCCCGTGTCTAGTCCCATACCCAAGGGCACTGCCTTTTGTTTGCAGACAAGTAGTCAAGTGACCCCTGAAGCCCATATTAATTCGAACGGTGCTATGCAATGCCAGATCTGTTAAAAATAAGACTGCAATTATTGCAGATCTTGTTGAACAACTGATCTGGCTTGCATCACCGAGACCAGCTGGATGAAAATGCTGGCCCCATTTTGGTGCTGGATGTCCGCCAGGTACTTGGTAATACACTGCTTGAGACTGATCATGGGTGGGGGTGGCGGTCTGTTTCAAGACCAAGTTGGGCCTCATGAATATACCAGTTGAGGAAGCTGAATCATTTGAGTGTACCATGGTGGCTGGTGTAGGTTGCAGGTTAGCTCTCGTCTACCGTCCACCCAGGGACGAGACGCGATTCCTGTAGGAAGTAGCAGATTTTGTTACTGACATAGCATTGGAGTTGTCCAGATTGATGGTACTGGGTGACTTCAATGCCTGGGTCAATGACAAACTCTCGCAGTTTGGACAACACTTCCTCTAGCTTATAACATCTGTGGTTCTTACACAGGTTGTTACCTCTGCCACCTATAAACATGGTCACTGTCTTGATTTGGTTTTCCTCCTGGTGATCGAGGCCTCAGACTTGGAGGTGGAACCTGACGGTTGGTCTGATCACTACACACAGTGAGGTTCAATTTTGCACACCCCTTTGAAGGCCTGCCCTGTGGAGATTGTCAGTTACTGCCCTTATGAGAAGTGATCCTGGAGGCCTACCAGTGGTGACTGATCTCTTGAGTTTCCTGTGGCCAGCTCAAGTCCAGAGACTTTAGTGGTGGCTTACACAAGGCCATTTCTGTAGCCCTGGACTTGATTGCTCCCATCTATGTTCATCCTCTCCTTCACCCTCGGGCCCCTTGGTTTGAGGGGTCCTTGAAGGAGTTGCAGCAAGTAGGACTTAGGTTAGAGCGGCATTGGCCTAACCACCCTGGATGCCAACCATCTTAGATTGGTTGAGCATTATCAGACTTACCAATCAGTGATCTCCCATAAGAAGGCAGAAATCCTGTTCAGGAGATCGCTGCTGCTCAGAACTGACCAGATCAGATCTTCCGAACTGTCGACAGGTTGTGCAACCCAACTTGTCTGCAGCTCCAAGACCTTTTTCGAAAGTGGAGTGTGATGAACTTGCCAGTTCTTGGATAGGTGGCACAACATCAGGTCGGAAATTCTTTCTCGACTCACTCTTTGGGGGCTGCTGATGATCGGTGTTTGGTCGCCTCACTCAGGCTTCCTAGACTACCTTTGCCTTGCCCGATCTTGTGGATGTCATGCAGGATATGTGCCCTACATGCTGTAGTTTGGATCAGGGCCCAACCTCCTTGATTATGGGTTGTTGGGATATGATTAGTCCAGTCCTGGCGTAGATAGTCTGGTGCTCCTGGAATCTGGTGAGTTTGCAAGCTCCCTGAAGGAGGCGGTGGTACCCCCGCTAAAAGCTTCTTTGGGCCCGGATCTTTCTGCCAACTACAGACAATCTCAAACCTTCCCTTTATAGGGAAGGTGATTGAGAAAGTAGTAGCAGTACAGTTGGATGACCACCTGACCATCCATAACATCTACAAACCTCTCCAGTCTGGTTTTTGAAAGAGACACAGTACTGAGATGGTGCTGGTTCTGGTGCTCAATGATCTCCTGATGGTGAGAGATCAGAGAGCCATTCTATCTTGGTGCTCCTTGATCCCTCTTCAGCCTTAGACACTGTAGACCATGGGGTGCTGCTTGGATGTCTGGGTTCCATCTGTGGACTGACAGGTATAGTCCTGAGGTGGTTTACATCTTTCCTCACTGGCAGGAGTCAGAGAGTGGTGTCTGGGATTTTTCCTGGACCCATTCTCCTGCCATGTTGGGTACTTCAGGGTTCAATGCTGTACCCATGTTGCTTGCAGTGTATATGGTGCCCTCAGAGACATTGTAAGATGGTATGAGCTGAGGTTTCACTGCTATACTGATGATATCCAGCTACACCTGTCTTTTGCCCCTGACCAGGATAGAGCTGTCTCGGTATTTAATACCTGCCTTACTGAAATCCAGGACTAGACGATTTGAGCTGGTTAAAGTTGAACAACGGAAAACGGAGGTGATAGTAGTGATCCAGGTCGCCGGATAGAGGTTGTGAGCCAATCAGCCTCTCTGGACTTAGAAACATAGAAACATAGACTTTGACAGCAGATAAGAACCACTTGGCCCACCCAGTCTGCCCATTTCCTTCCTATTGGATAAGCTGCAGATTCTAGTTAACCAACAGCCTACTTCCTGCAACCCCCACTACAATTGCCTTATGTCTGTCCCATGCATGTTTGAATTCCCATCTGTTTTAGAACCAACAACCTCCCCAGGAAGGCGGTCCATGCATCCACCACTCTCTCCGTGGAAAAAATTTCTCACATTACCCCTGAGCCGTCCCCCATCTTTAAATTGTGCCCCTTGTTCTTACACATCTCTTTTTCTGAAAGATGCTACCCTCCTGGACTTTGTTGATTCCTTTGAGGTACTTGAAAGTTTCTATCATGTCCCCCTGTCCCTTCTTTCATCAAGGGTACACATATTAAGCTCTCTCAGTCTCTCTTCATATGGTTTTGATGCAGACCCTGCACCATTTTAGTTGCCCTCCTCTGGACTGCTTCCATCCTGTCTATGTCCTTGCATAGATGGGGTCTCCAGAACTGCACACAGTATTCCAGATGGGGTCTCACCAACTGTCTGTACAGAGGGATTATCACTTCCTTTTCTACTTGTGATGCCCTTCCTATGCATCCCAGTATCCCCGGCTCTCCTTTCTGACTTCTCATTGCTTACCCACCTTTAAGTCATTTGATATGACTACCTCCAAGTCCTTTCCATTTTTGTTGTTGTTAATACCCTCTGCTATTGTGTACTCTTCTCCTGGTTTTTGTTTCCCAGGTGCATTACTTGCACTTCTTTGCATTGAATCTAAGCTGCCATATGTCTAACCATTCCTCCAACCTTGACAAGTCCCTTCTCATCCTTTCTACCCCCTGTTGTGTGTCAACTCTGTTACAGATCTTTGTGTCATCTGCAAAGAGGCAACCTTCCTCCAGACCTCTGCAATGTCACCTATAAAGATGTTAAAGAGGACTGGACCCAGTACTGAGCCCTGAGGTACTCCACTAGTAGTCCCCTTTCTGGAATGTGTTCCATTCACTATTACCTTCTGTGTCCTGTTGTGCAGCCAGTTTGCTACCCAGGCTACCACTGTGGAACCCACTCCCAGGCTGGCTAACTTGATTATTAGTCTTTTGTGCAGGACTGTGTCAAATGCCTTGCTAAAGTCTAGGTAGGCTATATCCACAGCCCCTCCTGGTCTATTACTTTGGTCACACCGTCAAAGAAATCAATTAGATTTGTCTGACATGACCTTCCTGCTGTAAATCCATGCTGCTTTGGGTCCCTGTGCCCTGCTGGCCTCTAGGTACTCAACAATTCTTTCTTTCAGAAGTGATTCCATCATTTTCCTACCACTGAGGTCAAACTTACAGGTCTGTAGTTTCCTGCTTCTGCCTTGCTCCCACTTTTCTGAAGGGAATCACATCTGCCCTCCTCCAGTCCTCAGGTACCACCCCATCCTCCCATGATTTGTTAAAAGTGTGGTCAGTGGTGTCACTAGGTCTTCCCTTAGTTCTTTAAGATTCTGGGTGAATCCCGTCAGGCCCCATTGCTTTGTCCACCTTGAGTTTTAGGAGTTCTTTCAGGACTCTTTCTTCTGTAAATGGACTGGTGTCAACCCCCTACTCAGAGTGCTTCTACTGTCTGGTTTAGGTAACTCCTCCTCATCTTCTTTTGTGAATACTGAGCAAAAGCATTCATTCAGTATCTCTGCCTTATCACTGTCTCCCTGCCCACCTCCCTCTCCTTTATTAATCTTCACTATTCCTCCCTTAACCTTTCTATGCTCCTAATGTACCTATAAAAGGTTTTATCCCCTTCTTAACTGAGTTGGCTATTTTTTCCTCGGTTTGGGCCTTTGCTATTCTGACTACCTTCCCACTTCTTTCTGCTTTAATTGATACAGTTCCCTGCCGTGTTCCTTCTGTGATTCCTTAAACTTTCTGAATGCAGCTTTTTTCTCCTTAACCTTTCCTGCCATCTCTTTGAGAACCATAGCAGTTTTTACTCCGCTTTGTTTTCTTTATTTGTCCCACACAAAGGCTTGTTGCCCTATGATAGCAGTTTTGATTTTCTCCATTGTTCTTCCACCCCTCCTTTTTGGCCATTTGGTAGTGCATTCCACAGGTAGTCACCCATTTTGCCAAAGTCTGCCCTTCTAAAGTCCAGTATCCTTGTTTTTGTATGGCTTGTCTCCATGGTTGTGCTTATTGTGAAGCACACTGTGGCAGTGGTCACTTGTTCCTCTCTCCATTTGAGAGTACCAGGTCTAGTATTGCTCCTCTCGAGTGGGTTCCAACACTAGCTGTCTAAGGTCTGCCCCTGCAGGGTATTGAGAATGACCCTGCTCTTGGATGTGGCTGCAGTACATGTCATCTAGTTAACATCTGGCATGTTCTAGGTCCCCATAACAGTATCTCCCTTTTTCAGCCATTTTGAGAATGTCCTCTATCATTTTGTTGTCCTTTTCCTCCCTTGAGACGGGGTCTGTATACAACCCCTAGCGGATTGTGATGCTATTCCCTGTCTCCAGGTGACCCAGAGTGCCTCTTGTCCTCCCCTTTACTTTTTAGTTCTGTAGCTTGATCCCTTCCTTATGTATAGAGCTACTCCACCTCCTCTTTATCTTCCCTGTCCCTTCTATAGACTGTGTACCCGGATGTTGACATCCCAGTCATGGTTCTCCATGTACCAGTTTCCGTGACTGACACAATATCCAATTTTTCATCTTCCATCAGGGCTACTAGCCCGAAGCTTGTTTCCTAGACTACGGGCATTGGTACTCATTGCCCTCCATTTAATGTTGGCTTTATCCTTTTCCCATCCCTGCTCTTATTGCCTTGTCTATTTTTCCATTTACCCTGTTCTGCCCTCTTTGGTTCTGTACTCAGTGCGCAAACACTGAGGCAAGGGTTACCCCAAGGGCATTTGGCTGGGAAGCCAAGTTTCAAGAAAATACAAAATCACACATGCCCACACAATGCAAAGCATCATAGGCTGCATTTGCAAATCACCACAGAATGTTATGCTGGTCCAACTTTAAGCAGAATTTCATGGTGCCGAAAGGCTCTCACACAGTTTGCAAAGGGTGCTAACAGAAGACATAGACACGTGTTTCGTCCTACCAGGACTCATCAGTATGCCTCGTCTGTTTGACACCCCAGTGGAATGGACCAGCTACCCTAAGACAGTGTGTCTTGGATATGTTGTGGTGAACATGTGACATCGAAAACAGAAACAGACGTAACAACCTTAGATTTCTGGGATTTCCTGAAGGTGCAGAGCTCGGAGATACACAGCGCACTTCGAACACGCACTTCCAATGTTGCTTAAACTCCCACCGACCAAGACCTCATTATTGAGAGATCTCATCGTACTTAAGCCCAAGGCCTGGTCCAACTCAAAACCAAGGCCCATCATTGCTAGATTTCTGAACTATGCACACACAGAATTAATCATTCAAAAGCAAGGTAAGTGGGTTCGCCTACTTGGCAGGATCATAAAATATCAATTTTAGAGATTTCAAGAGAACTATCTAATAAGCACATACTCTACAATCCCATCAAAACTGTTTTTGCACCAGCGGGTATTAAGTTTGCTTCTACGCTATCCAGCCACAATGCGTCTATTTCTGGACGATTCATTCAAGGACTTTCACACACCTGAAGCTTTATCAGCGTTTCTCAATATACCTCAAACTACACTTACCATACCGTTGATTGTGCTGCAGTCGATCTAAACATTGACCCAATTCCTCTCAAGAGGTCCGACAGTCTTCAGCTTAACGCCTTCAAAACGAATCAAAAACTATACAGAAGCCTGCATCGACTGCAACTAATACTTCAGTTCCTGCCCGAGTTTCAGCGCCATGCAAGAAAAACAGTTTGTTAAATCTCTGTATTCTAAACACTTGTGCTGCTCAAATGATACCTTCAACGCCGGACTCGCAAACTGAAAGGCATGTTGGTTTCTCTACCTCTTGCATTGTCTAATAAATACACTCCACTCTGTGAAGATTCACTTTCATCTCTCATGAAGAACTTCGAAGATTACTTGATCCACCTGCTGATACCCACGAATGCCCTGCCTAATATTAATTCCCGGACTCCCCTGGGCAGAGCTGGTATCTAGCTCCCATCTAAATCAGCAGAACCTCCCAAAAAGAAAAGAAAGGGAAACTGAAGAACAGAATCCATAATACTGCTTCCCAAATGCAAAACCGAAATAAGCATTGACTGATACGCGATTCTTATCTTATGTGTGAATATCAATATTAAGCCCCAAAACTTCATACTAAAAGTGTAATACTATTACACCCAGCTGGTTTGGACTTAGCAAGGCTGTAAACCACGTTGAAATCTTAGGGCTGTATTCAAAGTTTTTCTTTTTTGCTTACTTGAAGCGCTATCTGCATTTCTTAATATGCTTTGAACTGCACCGTCACACCCGTTAATTGTGCTGCAGTAGATCTAGTTATTGCCCTGAATCCCTCTTAGCAGGCCCGGTGGTCCCAGCTATCGCCTACAAAATTGGACAGGAACTACAGAGAAACCTGCAAGGTCTACAACTAATGCATCTGCTCTTGCCCAAGTCTCTGCGTATGAGAAAGAAAGAAATCTGCCAGCTTTCTGCATACCAGACATTTGTGATGCTGGAATAACATCTCAACGTTCTACTCGTAGTCTGAAAGCAGGTTGGCTTTTCCACTCTTCTTGCGCTGTTCAGCAGGTGCACTCCACTTCATAAAGTTTCACTTCCATCTTCGTGAAGCGCTTCAGGAGGATGCCTAGGAACCATTTGCTGATGCCCACGCAAATGTGCCTCCTACAGTTAATTTCTGTCTCCTCCTGGGCAGAACTGGTGGCTGATTCCCATCACCCTGAAAAAGAAAACTAAGGAGGCTGAAGAACAACGTAATTAACACTGCTTCTAGCTGCAGAACTGTAAGGCATTGATTGCCATATGTTTCTGCTTTTATATGTGAACATTTATGGAGCTCTTTGTTTCAATATCACATTTGGTTGCTCTTTTTCCTTCCTTTTGTTCAAACGCGATGTCTATCCCAATATGTTAGCGCTATCCCATTCAGTCGGTTTGGACGTAACAAGGCTGTAAATCGTGTTTGAAACTTAGGGCTGTATTCTTTCAATTAATCGAATCTACAAGTATATTTTGTTGAACTTATCTAAGTGTGTAAACCTATTTACATGGAAATATATAACTTTTTTAGGTCTTCCAGGTCCATAGGTGTTCTACTAGCTATTAGTTTATTAATAAAATATAAAGAGAAACATAAAATATAGCATAATGCCATGCATGTTCAGCACATTTAAAGAATCACTTTCACTTTATGGCAAGTGCTATATACATATATTTGCATAGTGGTTATCTGTATCATTTTAGTGTACCTACTATTTTAAGTTAATAGTACACATATATCACATATCCATTCTTTAATAAGGTCATGTGGATGTCTATATAACTTATAAGCCTTTACCTTCTGGCTTATGCTGTTTAATGATATGTGATGTTATATTGGCATACTATCCCTTTTATTGAACTAATACGATATAGTTCAACTTGATTACCATGTTTGGTTTTATTACCACTTTAAAATGTTTTTTATATTGTTTGGTATGATGTTTCTTGGTCTTTCCCAGGGTTCTATCTTAACTACCCGAGTTCTAATCATAATAATTACTTATAAAATATTGTTATACATAGTTAATATCTTAGGAATATAGCGTGTTGCTTTTCTTAAGTGTTATCTACGTTTTACGCCTAGTAGTGTGGCGAGAGAGTCTCCGGTATGTACACCGACTTATCTCTCTACACTTCACAAATGTTCTCATTGTAATATACAAGTTTTTGTTGTTTCTATGTATATTCTCTATACTATTTTATCCCTGTATCTTTCTTTAGTAAGACTCAATAGATATATTTATCATATTATTTTGAATCCATACATTCTAATGATCCTGCTCACATTTGTACAACCTACTCACCTGCCTTTAGAACCTTTGACATTCTCTGACTTAGTTTTTTATGAGTCCCTCATTCTGATTTGTAACTTCTTATTTTACCGTTTACCATTATGAGTGATTTGATATTATATTCATGGAATGTTAAGGGACTCAATTCACCTTGTAAGCGCAAACAAATACTTACCTTAAGAAGCATAAAACACATATTGCTTTCTTACAAGAAACTAAACTTATGTCAGAGGATGTTGACAGGTTAAAAAGGATTGGGTCGGTCAAGTATTTGCATCCTCTTCATCCTCTAAAAAATGGGGTGTCACTATTCTATTACATAAGTCCCTTAATTGGACCCCAAAGAAAACTATCATGGATTCGGAGGTAGATGAATTATAATTCAATTAATTTCACTGCAGGTACTTTTATGTTAGTTAATGTTTATGCCCTAACTCTGACTCCTGAATTTTTTCATAACTTGGCTCAACAAATTATGATTAATAACAACAATAACTCACCCATTCTTATGGGTGGAGATTTTAGTTTAACCTTAGAAGCACACCTAGATAGAAGTAATAAGTCATATGATGCTCATCCACGAAGCATTAATGCCTTGACATTGCTAATGAAAGATCTGGGCCTTTCTGACATTTGGAGACTTCCCACCCTAGACAGCATGACTATACATTTTACTCCTCATTACATAAATCTTACAGCCGTATTGATTATTGGCTTTCATCCCTCTTATTACAGAAAAACTATTAACCCAGATATCCTCCCATTACCATATCAGACCACTCTCCTATAAGTTTACATTTACTTTGGGGTCCCCCTTCTAAATCTCCTCTTGGCGTTTAGATCCACTCTTACTGAGGGACCCAGAATTTATACCTTGGATTACAGCCCAGATTCAAGACTTTCTCTCATTTAATGATACCCTGAGGTATCTCAAGGCACAGTTTGGGAAGCATTAAAAGCAAAAATTAGAGGCAAAATTATTAGTTTCGCAGCTCACAGGAAAAGCTAAGAAAGCAACAACTATAAATTTAGAAATCCCTTAAAGAGAAAGAAACTCAGTACTATAAAACCAAAAATCCAATCATGACTCACAGCTACATCTTGAAATTCTTCAGTTAAGAATTAAAATAAACGAATTAATATCCAGGAAAGCTAAACTTGCCCTTTTAAGGCTAAACACCACTATTGGGAACAAGGAGATTGATGTAGGAAGTTGCTTCATATCAACTTAAAACTCAACAGATGGAGAGATATATTGCTGGTTTGAAAGACCCATCAGGCCAAATTTATACAGATAACCCTACAATAAACCATATTATGCATTCTTTCTACCAGCAACTATATTCTAATCCAAATTCCAGTTCTTCAATCATATACATGAATTTCTTGATAAACTGCAGCTTCCTCACCTCTCTCATCAAGATATGGCCTTACTGGATGAACTCTTCACCTACAAAGATCCAAACAGCACTATCATCTTTAAAAATGGTAAATCCCTGGGAGTGATGGTTTCCCTGTTGATTTCTATAAATCCTTATCTGGTACTCTTTGCCCTTACTTCTTAAGGTCTATCTGGAAGCATTCTCTAATGGTAGCTACCCCACACTACGACCAAGGCTTTTATTACTGTTTTACCAAAAAGATAAAGATCCTCTCTTCCCTCAAGTTACAGACTGATATCACTGCTCAATACAGATGGAAAAATCTTTGCTAAATTATTAACCCTTCACTTAGATTCATTAATTTCAAAACTCATCCATACCTCTCAAGCTGGATTTATCAAACATAGAACTGGTTCTGATCATCTTCGTTCCTTGTTTAACTTAATTTACAAAGCAAAAACTCTTAAATCACCAGTCGTGGCCATAGCCATTAATTTTTGAGAAAGCATTTGATTCCCTTAATTGGAACTATTTATACCAAGTTTTATCACATTTTGGTTTCACTAATAATTTCTACGCTTGTATCAAATTATTGTATACTCTTCCTTCTGCTCGAATTCTTACTAACACAACTCTATCCCCCTCCTTTCATCTTGCAAGAGGCACTAGACAGGATGCCCCTTATCACCATATTTGTTTATACTTGCCATGGAGCCTCTCTCTGAGCTCTTAAGTCAATCCTGCATAATTAAAGGCATCCCTATCGGTAACTCTCGCTATACTTCACTCTCTTATGCAGATGATCTTCTTATTCTCCTAGAAAATCTCCAATCTTCAGGGCAACCTTTAGTTAAACTTTAACGAATTCACCTTTATCTCGGGACTTGCTCTAAATCTCAATAAATCTGAAATGCTACCATTAAACAACCTCTGTAAATTTTATATGAATGATCCTTTGGCTTCCCTGGCTCCCAAGGTATTTCATATTTAGGTATCAGATCATCCCATCATTGATAAAGTATGGGATGCTATTTCTCTCCTCTACTAACTAACATTAAAAATATACTTGACAGATGGAAATTGCTTAATCTTACCTTTAATGGGAAAATTTCTGCTATTAAAATGACAATAACTCCTAAAATATTGTATCTTTTTCTAATATCCTTTAAAACTTCCCTCTTGTTTCCTCATCAAAATCGACAAATTAATAGGTAATTTTATTTGGGATGGCAAAATCTCCCATTTTAGCCGTAACAAACTTAGATCTCATTGGTCAAGAGGTGGATTTGACCTCCTTGGTTTCAGGCCTACTTTTGGACTTTTCGTGCAGCCCAGACTATCAAATGGTTTATTCAACCTGACACTAATTTACCATTATGGGTTAATATGGAAGCCTCCTTTGTGCTAACAACACTGCTACCTCCATTATTTATAATCCATCCCTCTAAATTAAAATCACCCCATTATAGTACCATCCACATTTTACTGGAAAATAATTCATAAACACCTCAAATCAAATCCTACCCCTCTAGCTTATGCTCCTATCTGGGGAAATTGCCAAATATCTCTCGAAAACCATCCATCTACCGTAGAACCTGGAAAATAGAGGCATACTTTTTTAAGAGACATACTTGAACCCCATATGTTAAGACTAAAATCTTATTCCGATCTATGTACTCAATAGAGTCTTCCCACCAGGATTTTTGAAATATCTACAGCCGTACAGCATGCACTTATTATTCCCACTTATTACGAATCAATCCTTATATGATCAGCACATCTCCAAATGGATAAAACAACATGTAAACTGAATAGCGTCATCTACAAAGATATTAGAGAATCACTGCGGACCAGTCCATTAGTGAAAAATAAATGGAGCAATTTGTTACACTATAACATTACAAATGAACAATGGCATAGGTGTTGGCTTTCTTGCCACAGATCTTTTCAGGATAAATGTAGCTGGCTCATTCAGATGAAAATTCTTCATTTGTGGTATAGGACCCCAGCTGTATTGCATAAAATGGGATTAATGGACAATAATAACTGCTGGTGATGTAACTCTCCCAATGGCGACTTACTTCATATTTTATGGGATTGTCCCCATACAAAAGCTTTGGCATCGTATTCATATACTTGCAATGAAAGTGACAGGTCAATCCTTTGTATTAGATCCCAAACACTGTATACTTGGTATTTTTGATCCTCATCCCCATAATATCCCCCAATCCCTGAACAGATGGTTAACCATACTTTTCTTCTAGCTAAACGTAGTATACTTATGTATTGAGATCTAATATGATCCCCACTCTCCCTGATATTCTTAATCATTTATCTCAATATGCCTCCTGGATCATATGATAATATTTCTTTTGACCGACTCAATATGTATAATAAATGTTGGCAGGAATATTTTAAATATTTGGATTCATCTAGCCCTCTGGCACTTAATGTATGGATTGAAATACTTTACATAATATCTCTCTCTCCTCCTATTGGTTGTGGTCTTGCTTTTCTCTACTCACTTTATACTTTCTCTCTTCGCTATTTCTTCCTTTTTTTTCCTTCTCTTCTTCTCTTGTTATTCTATAATCCTTTCTATATAGGTTTTAGTAGCACTCTAACAATATATATATATATATATCACAGTAATGTACAACTATAACTATTCATACCTCCTCTCACCTTCTACTTTTTCTATTTTCACTCTGTATTATGTAGTGCTAGCCTTTTTTTCATTATAATATTGTAACTGTCTAGCTTAGGTCTGTAATCCAAAAATTATTATACTACCATTGAATATTTTTTCCTCCTTTGTTAGATGTTATGCTACTTAGTTTATTATTTATTATTTATATAATCTTATATAGTATAGTTATAGAGTATACTTGTTGTTTGTTTATCTTTTAAATACTTCAATAAAAAGATGAACTGCAAAAAAATCAATCTGTTATCTCCCAATCTCAGTTGCTGTTTGTACCTATTCCTCCATGCTGTATGCAGCCCTCTCTATCCACTGTCTCCTCTCACTATAATAAATATGTCAGACTGCTGAGGGCCAAATGAAAGTGAAGTAAAAAAAAACTCTAATGGCATCAGAAAGCAGAAGTTACAGTTTGAAAACTGCAAACAAGGAAACCGCTCTGTACAATGGCCACAAAGGGACACATTCACTGCAAGTCAAGTGGGAATCTCCATCTAAAAGTGAAGTGAATCATGGAAAAAGATTAAAAAGAAAATCTAATAGGATATAAAAATTATTTGTGCATTGGAGAGAAGAAACTTCACACTAACTACAGCAGCTAATATCTGACACACTCGCTTCTCATTCGCTGTAACTGATACTGACTGGGCAGTGAGTCTCTCCTCAGAGATGTAGTCAAACCAAGGAATGTGAACAAAAAAATGTGATGTAATCATACAGGGTTTTGAGTGTTGGTGTGCGGTGGGTGGGGAATGGAGATACAGACAGACATCAACCCTGTAGTACAGAGATACACTTACACAGAAATATGATGTCAGAGAAAGGCCCCACAGCCCATCTAGTCTGACCAACACCCTACCTCCCCTTTCTGTTATACTTCCACCCTTTTCCCCAACCCCTTAAATCTATCCAAGCCCTCTTGAACCCCTCCACTGTTCCAGCTGCCACTACCTCCTCCGACAGCTTGTTCCAGGCCTCCATCACCCTCTCCATGAAAAATGCCCCTGACATTACCTTGTATTGCCCACCTTCCAGTTTGAGGTTATGTCCCCTCGTGCTCACTCCCTTCTTCAATTTGAACAAGTATCACCCTACACCTTATTTATTCCTTCAGATACTTAAAGGTCTCAATCATGCCCCCCTCTGCCTCCTAGTCTCCAGAGAGTACAAATTCAGCCCTCTCAATCTTCTCTCATAGGGTATATCCTGCATCCCTCATACCATTTTGTTGCCCTTCCTGTACCTTCTCCATCAACTCAACATCTCTTCATAGGTGAGGCCTCCAGAAATGTACCGTATTCCAGATGCAGCCTGACCATGGTTCTGTATAATGGCATTAGCACCTCCTCTTCCTCCTATTAAAACCCCCATAATGTAGGCCAACATTCCATTTTCGTTTGCCACCACCCTGCTACACTGGCTGCCCACCTTGAGGCCACGGATACCATAATCCCCAGGTCCTTTCTGTTCCTTTTCCTATCACCCTCCAAGGGTAAGTTTCCTCATATGCCTCCTCTCCAGGTGCATCAGTGAGCACTTTTGTCTATTGAACTTCAACCAGGTGTCAGACCACCTCTCCAGCCTCTCCAGTTCCCGCCTCATGGCTTGCTCTCCACTAGGTGAATCCACCTTATTACAGACCTTTGTATATTCTGTGAACAGGCACACCATCACTCCAGACCCTCCCCATGGTCACTAATATAGATGTTAAACAGTATTGGCCCTAGCACTGACCCCTGTGGCACACCACTGGCTACTGCCCATTCCCTGGAATGTGTCACATTTACCACCACTATCTGATTCCTTCCTTCAACCAGTTTTCCACCCATCTGGTGATCCTGTGGTCCACCCCTAGTCTGTCCAGCTTATGCACC
The DNA here is from genome assembly GCA_016271365.2 of Neoceratodus forsteri. Taxonomy (NCBI): domain Eukaryota; kingdom Metazoa; phylum Chordata; order Ceratodontiformes; family Ceratodontidae; genus Neoceratodus; species Neoceratodus forsteri. The sequence continues at coordinate 834,080,983 of CM057459.1, read as the reverse complement.
ATTCCACCATGCGGAATGGTGTTGAAGACCTTATTGAAATCCAGATAGGCCATGTCCACAGCTCCTCCCTAGTCCACTATCTGTGCCACCGCATCGAAAAACTCTATCAGGTTACTTCCTGACAGGACCTTCCTTGGTAAAGCCATGCTGCCTGTCATCCTGCATGTCATTCATCTCCAAGTATTCTATCAACCTGATCTTAAGTAGTATTTCCATTACCTTCCCTGCCACCAAGGTAAGACTAATGAGACGGTGGTTTTTGACCTCGACCTTCGGCCCCTTATATAGGTGACCACTTCTGCCCTCTTCAAGTCCATTGGCACCACCCCTGTGACCAAGGGCAAGTTAAACAGCCTAACCAGATGTGGCGCCAGTTCATCCTTCACCTCATTCCCTTCCATGCCATCTTCGCTACTGATTCTACAAAGTATTTATCCACTTCCTCCCTGCATAGGAGGCCTATAGACTACCCCAACGTGCAGGTTTTCCCTATGTCCCTTGTCTAGGGTGACCTACATTATCTCTTTCCCCCTCCTCATTCTGCCCTTCCATGGCCCCAATCCCTTCCTGACATATAATGCCACCCTCCCCTTCCCTCCCGATCCTTCCTAAACAAATGATACCCTGGGATCACTGCCTCCCAAGTGTGGTGCTCATTCCACCAAGTCTCACTCACTGCTACAATGTCTAGGTTTTCTCCATCATGGTGGCCTCCAGTTCCCCATTTTGTTCTCCAGGCTCCTGGCATTTGCAACCAAAGCCTCCAACATGTAGCCCCATCCCGCCTTTCCTGCTGATAACTGTTCCCTTGATGAGTGTTGTGACTTATTTAGTTTAAATTGAACTTCCTTGCCATGAAGTCCCACAGTTTACTTTAGTGCAGCTGCCCTGAAGAGTTCAGGTGCAGCTTGTCTTGAAGATACAGTCCTCCTCCTCCCATGTAGAGCCCTGTCACCTATCCAGCCAAACCCCATCCGACTGCACCAACCTTGTAGCCAATTGTTGAATGCCCTTATCTTCTCCATTCTGGGTGTGCTCGCTCTTGGTACTGCCAACATCTCAGAGAAGGAAATGGAAGGAAAAACAGTGTTGTTTCTACAGAACCTAGTGAGTTCCTCAAACCTTGCCTGTACCTCCATCAGACTGTTCCCTCCAAGTCATTTGTGACCAGGTGAAACACCAGATGTGTCCTTTCATCCTGTTGCTTGCCCCAGGAAGGAATATGATGCCTCACCTCCAGTGCCATCCCTTCCTTTCCCATTTTAGCCCTTAATTATTGAGTCTCCCAAGAGTGCCACCCTTACCTCTTGCTACCTGGGTGTCCTTTGGCCTTTAGCTTTGTGTCACAGGGTTTGGCTCCCTTTGGACTCCACCTCATGTTCTATCCTGACTTGTTTTCTGCCCCAGCTCATCTTTTGTTCCCCAGCATCTAACCTATCCTGATTTTACCCACACCCAGCATCTGTCCCTCTTCACTTCTCCGTTTAGCTTTTCCTCAGACTCCCCTTCTGTACCTATTCATCCCTTGTACTTTTGCCTGGCTTCCTTCATCCCTGCAAACCCTCCTGCATCACTGCTTGAGCATGAATCAACTTCATCTGACCCTCTCTATCTGCTCCTGGCCTTCCCCGCCTGCATCACTGTGTGAGATTGTGCCAACTATACTTGATCCCCTCCAACTCTTCCTGTCCCATCCATCTTTGCAGAAGGTTTCAATCACTGTACCCCACTTGGGGAAGACTTCCTCCTCACCACCTGCCCTGTCTGCAATTTCCTCTCCTGCAACCTGCCTGGCACATGCTCTGGCCTATTACTGCAGCTTCTGCCCGGCAAGGTTTCCTCCAGTTCATTTTCAGCCTCCCAAGCGCTCAACCCAGCTCTTCCAGTGCTTTCTCATGCCCCTTTCTTATGCCATAGTTCCCCTAGTGCCACCCTCTGGAGTGACCCTAATGTGCCCGCCTCCTCCTCCACCCTTCCCTGCATGTGATCTGCCTGCCCCTTCTCCCTCCACTGCACCTCAGATCTTCCCCATGTCCTCCAGACACTCTGTCCCCCTTCTCTGATGGCCCCTGCCAGACCCCTTCCTCCCCAATGTCCTTGACTAGGATACTTAGGGCAAAACTATTTGTTACTTCTGCCCTTTGGCTGAGTTCACCTATGCCTGTATTGTCCTTCATTCTAGGCATCTGTCTGCCTTGTCCTGAGTCTACTGTCTTCAACTCCTCCTGATCCCCAGTTGACCCCTTTTCTCTAGCTACAGGTGTCATTTTATGCCTCTAGACTTCCTGCTGTCAGTTCCCACTGACCCTTTCTCCCTGTCTCGGGAGTCCCTTTCCCAAGTCTGGACTTGCTGCTGTCTGTTACCACCTCTGTTCTATCCCTCTGGATCCCTTCCATCCTCTCCCTCCCAGTCCTTGACTTCCGGAACAGTGTGTCTGATCCTCCAGTGAATTCACCAGCCCTTCCCACTTCTTCTTTGGCTTATACCATCCATGTCTCTCTACCCCCTTCTCAGCCCCCATTTAACCCCACCTTAGCTCCTCCGCTACTTCTCTCTCAGCTGAGTAGTTGCTTACACATCATACAACCCCCATCCTCCAAGCCCAATTTGGGGTCATAGCCATTCCACAGCCACTGCTCATATCCACCCTGCCAAAGATCCCTCCCTTGGTAGCCCCTCCTCTGTGCTGCCCTACCACTTCTTCCGTGATACTCAGATACAGTCATAAAATCACACCTTATGTATTTTGGGGCCCCTGACCCTCACCCTCCTCAGCCCCAACCCACAGCCAAGACTTTTAGAAATAATAAAGCATGTGCAAACCATAGGCATCAAGAATTAATAACCATAGTCACCAAGTTCAAGTCCAAGTCACCAAGTTCAAGTCTGAGTCCCCAGCACCTCCAGTGTCAGTAGTCCAAGATCAAGTTCCCAGCACCTCCAGTGTCAGTAGTCTCGACCCTGTTCACTTCACCTCAATTTCAGCTCTTTGTGAAGGATTTATTAGTGTCTGTGTGATTTCCCATATCCACCAAGGCTGAAGTCCAAGTCCCTGTGGAGAAATGCAGGACCCAGTTCCTTTGCTGCAAACCAGCTTCTCCCAGTGATTTCCTTAGCTCAGGACCCTTCTTGCTCCCACTTTCAGTCCTTCTGTGTACTCTGCCACTCTCCCTTTAGACCAGCCTGTCAGCTCACCAGTTCATATATGGCTCCTCCTCCCTCCATGTTTAATAGAGGCTGGGGTCAGGGATGGAGGGCAGAAACAAACACAGCTCTCAGCTCTGTGGTCTGGCTGGCTTTTTAAAGCCTGACTGCATTGGCACCACTCTCCCTGATTGGCACAATCCTACACCACGGACTGTGGTTGGCTGGCTGTCATTGCTTCAGTCACCAAACTGTGCCCCTCGCTAGTTCAGCTCCAAACAGCTCAGCTCTTCTTCCTCTGGTCACCGACTGTGACCCAGCTGCTGACTGCAGCCCCAGCTCCACAGCTCTCCGCTCTCCTTTCTCTGGTTGCCGACTGTGACCCGCTCCCTGCTGATGACACAGCTAACAAACACGTCTTTCTGCTCTGTGGTCTGGCTGGCTTTTTAAAACCACTGCCTTGGAGCCTCTCTCCCTGATTGGCCCGATCCTACACTGCAGTCTGCAGTTGGCCAGCCTTCCTTGTTTCAGTCACCGAACTGCGACCTGTGCCCCTTGCAAGTTCAGCTCCAAACAGCTCAGCTCCTTTCTCTGGTCGCTGACTGCAATCCCACTGCCAACTGCAGCCACAGCTCCACGCAGCTCTCTCGTTATCCTTTCTCTGGTTGCCGACTGCAACCCGATCCCTTGCTGCTGACACAGTTAACAAACACAGAAAGTGACTGTTAAACAGCTCCAGACTTCTGGTAATGTCAGCACTCATGGCAGACTGAGTTTTCTGAGGATCTCTGGGTTGCTCTGACATCCACCTCAATCCTATAGTCAAACTGGCTTCTAGAGTCAAGCAAAGGTGAATAGACAAAATAATGGCAAATACCCATCAACATTTAAAAGAATTTGCAGAGGACATGGACAAAATGAAGCTAATGACCTGCTCTCCCAGCCATCTGATAAAGGCTGTCAATCTCCTTGGCACTCAGTGCATCTGGATCCGATTCAGCCACTTATAGTAGTTCAGGCGAGGAGGCGGCTTTTACCATAACATGCAAAAAACTCTACAAGGAACTCCACAGACTGGGAGACACACTCACTCATATTCAAAACACCTCATGGAGGTTTGCTCAGAACAAAAGTACACGGCCAAAAAATAGCTGACCTGGAACAACAAACAACTGAGATGACTAAGGCAGTGCACTTCATAACAGCAAATAATACAGCTGCATGACTGTAAGATCTAGCTGCAGCAGAAACTTGAAGACAGAGAGAACAGGTTGAGAAGAATTAATATTTACTTGCGGTGGTCTCCAGAGGACACAGAGTCCAGGAACATGATTGTATTTTCTGAGAGTTTCTTTAAAGAGATCCTGGACTTGGGCTTAGACTACCAGTTGAATATTATACATGCATAGCGACTGAGTGAGAACTAACACTAGGTTAATTATCATCACCTGCTGAGTCGCTGGTTTTCTTCTGAATGTGGCCCAGCCCCACAGACTCAGTGAACTATAAAAAATTGAAAGCTATGATGCTGAAGAATAAGATAAATAAAAAACTGCTTAAGTGCCAAGCTGGGGTCTATTGGTGGGAAGAGGGGAAGGAGTGACAGAATGGGAAATGCAAATAATGTTGTTATGTCTTGAAGTATAACGGAAGCCAGAATGTTTTTCAGGAAACAAATCTACAGACCAGAAAAAGTGGTTGCTTTTATGCTGGGGGAGGCTGGAGCAAGGAGCACCACTGCAGGGCAAGTGGTTTAGATACAGTCCTACTCGAAGTGAGGCTGACATAGCATCTTTTCCTAAGCTTAGTGTGATTAGGTTTGGTACAAATAAGATTGGTTGTACCAGCCCCCGACTGAAGACCTGAAAGGGAGGGGGCGGTGGCACAATTGGAAGGTTGCAGTTTAGAGTTACCAAGATTTTGTTAATGGTTCCAATAGTTAACCAATGGTCCTTTTTGTTTCCACTTTCCTGGATTTATACTTCCTTTTATTTTCCTTTGTTTTAAAGCGTAAAAGGAGGAAAATTGGCGGTCTAAGGTGCAACCATGGGGGATAGTATATGTCCTAATCATAAGGGGTAGTTTGCAGGCCCAGCACAAAATCTATGAATATGGACCGACTTTTATTTCATACAATGTTAAAGGCCATAATGGGCCAATTAAATGTACCCGTATTCTGCAAGAGCTAAGAAGGTTTAAGGTGGATGTGGCCTTCATACAGGAGTCCCATCTTATGGATGCTGTATAGATCATGGATGAGGGAAGTATATGGGGCATCTTGGTCACTATACCCACATAGAAGAGGTACAGTCATATTAATTAAGAAGCGCCACTATAAGAGTACAGAAGGTAGATGCAGACCCAGAGGGTCAGTTTATTCATTTATAAGCAGTAGTATATGGGGTAAAATACATCTTTTAAATTTATATGCCCCAAAAGATATTAAAGAAAACCAGACCTTTCTGAAAGAAGTGTTATGGATACCCGACAGACCAGGAAGCCTTTCTACATTATGGGGTGGGGTTCACAGGATTGTCTCAACCCACTAGGAAAGGAAAGGTACAACCTCTCAGCCATCTGAGGGAGGGAATTTCTTTAAAAGGAATCATAGAGGAAGTGGAGCTGATGGACCGCTGGTGCCAGTGCCACCCAGCACAGAAATATTTTACTTTCTATTCCCATAGACATGACAGTTATTCTCGAATAGGTATGGTCCTAGTCCCACAGAAAACTTTGTAGCCCAGATATTCAAAGCGGTTGCACCATGCGTAATCCCCAATGCACCCAGGCATGTTATTCAAAGGAGCAAGTTATAGCTGCACAAATCCTGATGCGTCGTGGCGAGTGGTAATGTATATGGTGCAAATGCAGGGGGCGTGCCCATGCATATTTGGCACATCCCGATATTCAGCCCGGGATGTGTGGCGCATATGCTGGCACAACCCTGCTTTGTGCCCATTGGGGCTCAAAGTTGTGCAAAAAAACAAGGAACAAATCCTGGCCACCACAGGCAGGCTGCTGTATTGCAGGGCACAACACAGCAAGCCACCAGCCATGAGTGACCACCTGCCCACCCAGAACATCATCCAAAAGCACCCATATGGTCCCTGGTAGTCTAGTGGAGACCCCTTTAGCCTGATCACGGCAATAGTGTAATATCCAGTCCTGGTGGCTAGCGGTACTGCCCTCCTCCTGTAAACCTGATGGCAGGCAAAGGTAACATTAAAATCCCTGGTGGTTTAGTGGGTTCCCCTCCCTCACTAAACCCAATGCAGGCAAATGTAAATGTATACTCCTGGTGGTCTAGTTGTATCCCCTCTCCCATCTCACCCGATCCTGGGTATCCATCATATACAAATACCCCAGTGGGACAGTGGTACCTCCCACCCCTCCACCCTACAGATGACCCTGCCACCCAGCACCCCCCATCATCGGTGGGCAGCTGCACTCCACCCACATGCCGCCCGCCACCCACCAAATGACAGCTTACAATATGATCTGTAAGCCCATTGGTCCACAGTGTGGATGAATGGGCTTGCACACTATATACTACACAGGTCACGTGTCTGTGATTGAACCCATTCACAGATTCATGCGTGAGTATAGTATTCTCTGCAAGCCCATTCATCCACATTGTGGACTAATGGGCAATATACCTTACTGTAAGCTGTCATTTGGTGGGCAGCTGGCGGTATGCGGGTGAATGCAGCCGCCAACCGACAGATGGGGGGCTGGGTGGCAGGGTCCTCAGTGGGTGGAGGGGTGGGTGGTTCCACTGACCACTGGGATAAATATGTATATATTGGATGCCCATGATCAGGTGAGACAGGAGGGAGGGAGATACCACTAGACCACCAGGGATTATACATTTACATTTGCCCGCAATTGGGTTTATCAGAGGGAGGGGACCCACTAGACCACCAGAGATTTTAATGTTACATTTGGCTGCCATCAGGTTTACAGGAGGGAGGGTTTACCGCCAGCCTACCAGGGCTGGCTATTACATGGTATTGCCATGATCAGACTAACGGGGAGGGAGGAGGGGTTCCACTAGACTACCACAGCTTGTGTGTCATGTCTTATGTCGCATTGCAGTTGCTGGGTGAGATGCCCTGGGACCCTCTTAGTCCACACATCAATCTGTGCAGGGCACCAGGCACATTTCACTGGGCTGGCCTGCTCAACACATACAGAATGGGGGCCATAATGACATGCTATGGCCCATTTGCTTTATGCATATATTATGGCCTCATTTACATGCCTCCTTCTGAATATCGCGGGTGCTGCAACCAGTGCAACTGCGTTTGTGCTGGTGCATCCCAGTGCTCCTATCTGTAGCTTGTGCTGGTGCAGTGCTACTGTGCTGTGAGCAGTCCATGCCATATTCAATGGTGCTGTGCCATGATGCATCACCTTTGAATATCACCTGGTCCTGGCCTCGACGCATCCCAGATGTATTACGCCTATGCTTGGCGCCCATTGCCAGGTGCAATCTGAATATCCAGACCCTTGTGCATCCATGACTGTACTATCCTTCCAATGTCCTTGTCCAATCATGCCCTCTTTTGCTCAGCCTGTGTGCAAACCCGATTACCAGAAATTCAGATTGGAGGCTTCATGTTAGTTTATTAGACTTGAGGAGTTTAAGAAAGAACTATCTGGTCAAATAGAAACATATTTAGACACCAACAGTGGGAGGGAACATCATCATCAGTCAGATGGGATGCTTTCAAGGCCTATGTGAGGGTCAGATTATTTCAATTCTCTCCAGAGCAAAGCATAAGAGACAGGTTGCTCTGCTGACACTAGAAGGAGAACTGAAAGAGGCAGAGTTCAGGCACAAGTTAACTCTTGATCCCAGGGATAAAATCATATGGCAGAGGGAAAAATCTGAATTACAGAGTCTCCTAGTGCAACAGGTGGAGGGGCCATAACATGAACCAACCAAAGATATTATGCTGAGTGTAATAGGACAGGAAACTGCTGGCAGTGGCTCCACGAAAACAGTTTACCAGCAGAGCAGTGCTGGGAATAAAGACCAGGTAAAGGGGATAAACTGGTCACAGAACCATTGCAAATTGCAGAGATATTTGCTAGTTATTAGAAAGGTCTATACAGTCAAGATGCAAAGGCGGACCATACTACAGTACCATGACAGAAGAATTGCTGGCCCTCTGACCTTGCAACAATTAAACTCAGGAGAAGGAGAATTTTTAGAAACTCTGATTACACAACAGGAAGTAGTACACAAAATTAAGGATTTGAAAAAGGCAAGTACGGGTTAGACAGCCTGAATGCTGAGTTTTATAAAATGCTACATGAGGATGTGGTTCCTTTACTCCTGGCATGTTTTCATCATGTCCAGGGTGGGGAGAGATCCCAGACTAATGGCATTATGCCCAGATCTCAGTTATTTATAAGCATGAAAAGAACCCAGAGCAGTGCGACTCATACCGCCCAGTCACTGTCTAAATGTAGATCTTAAAATATTCACTGGGATTTTGGCAGACCGCTTGCAGAGAGTAGTTCCCAAACTTATTCACCCTAACCAAACCTGTTATGGCAGGGAGGTACCTCCAAGATAATAAAAGAAGATTTCAAAACATAATTTCAGCACAATGGGGTCAGGCAGCTTTCCAGTTGGCAATCTACATGGACACTGAAAAAGTGTTTGATAGGTGAATTGGCATTTCTTACAAAAAATACTGAGAAAATGAAATTTGGCCCAACAATTTTAAAAGTAGTCTCTAACTTGTATTCTGCCCCAATCACAAGTAAGGGTAAACTACAAAAATTCAGGTTGAATCCCCATTAACAGAGGTACCGCCAAGGTTGCCCCCTGTCCCTAGTACTATTTGTAATATTTCTGGATCCTTTGGCAGCAGCGGTCCATCAGGATCAATAGATTGAAGGGGTAATGGCAGGGGACTGGAACATAAATCAGTTTTGTACACTGATGATTCGATATTTTGTAAGAAACCCTGAAACCTCCATGCCACATCTGCTCGATTCCTTAACTCTTTTGGGCTGATCTCAGGTTATAAAATCAACTACAATAAGTCAGTTCTTCTTTGAGTGGTTCCTGTCCACTGGGGTTCAAAGATGACTTTCCATTTACCTGAGTGAAAGATAATCAGTTTAGATACTTGAGGGTACAGGTTACAACGTCAAGGAAAAATTTGTTTGATATTAACTATAGCAAACTCTAAAATGAGATGCAGAGGGACATGACTAGATGGACACTGCTACCTCTGTCCCTGGCAGGCAGAGTTGAATCTGTGAAATGAACCTGCTCCAAAGGTTTTTATTCCTTTTTCCACCTTGCCTATACCAGTTCCAGCCACTTACTGGTCAAAACTTAAGGCAGGCATTATAAAATTCATTTGGGGTGTGCCACAAACCTTGTATATCCATGGGCTATTTTACAAATGGCAAAGGCCCAGGGGGTCTTGGGCTACCAGACTATGTCATTACTACTCACCTAGTCAAACAGTATCAATGTGTACCTGGGCCAAACAACGAGTGGAATCAGGATGATATGGAATGAAGATGGATGTGTCTCCTATCTCATGTTTACTCTGCCCTGTCAAAATTTACCCAAGAAATTGACCAGTTCCATAAGGAATCTTTGGATACAAGATACTTTAAAAATACTTACATGGGTAAGGGGTAGGGGTTCAAAGAGACTTTGGGGCTTTTATCTCTCATTAGGCACCACCTGGACTAGGACTATGCCCTATGGGAGAAGAGGGACTCACTCATTTTGCACAGCTTATAGAGGGAGGCACATGTATAACCTTTTAGCAAGTCCTGGTTAGGTTCAAGTTACCTCAAACACTGTTTTTTCGGTACTTACAAGTGAGGCATATTTTGAGGAGATGGACAGCCCTGCCCTTCTGACCTGCCAGAGATCCCCTGAGAAGATTTTATTTATGGGATAGTAACCACTAAGATTAAAGGGTGATATGTCTCAGAACTATTTGGTAAATTGTAAAAGAAGCTCAGGAAAAGGAAGGGGACAGAATAATTACAGAAGAAAGCAGAGTTATAAGAGTAACTCTTGGATGGTGGTTGTTTTATTGGAAGATGTTGATGAGATACTTGCCCACACCAACCATCATCAAGTACTTTCATTCCTCCAACACATATCGATGTTGGCGACTTGTGGTGCAGTAGGCTCCCACCCCACTCCCGTATCTGTTGGGACTGCTCAATAATAAGGAAATTTTGGTGCTCTATATAACAATCAGTGGGGACTATACTTTCAGTGCCCATCCTGGATAAGCTGACAGAATGGGTACTAGGTTTCCCTCAGCATTAAGGCATCCTACAGGTCAAAGAAAACTACTGCAATTTTTTATGGTTGCAGCCCTTAAATGTCTCACATCACACTGGTTGAAAGCTGAGCCCCTCCCACCCATACAGAATGGCAAAACAGGTTCCAGAATATAAGTGACATGGAATGCATAACAGCAAGGTTACACCTTAAGGAAGAGAAATTTAGGGTCTTATGTAGTTTTTGGAGGTACAGGGTCATATTATTTTTATGTTTGTGCCAGTGGTGGTGTGGGGAGATAGAGTGATGGAATCCCCATCCCGTGGGAACATCTCCAAGGTTTATTTACAAAACAAAGGAATATATAATCATACTCTTTTTTTCTGTCCCAGGCATTGTATAGAGGATTAACTATGGAACTTTATGTCGGAGTTTGATATGTTAAAAGTTTTCATTAATTATTGTTGCTATCACAGTGAATCTGGTTCCAAGTGCACTATTGGAACCTGAGTAGGAAAAGTATTCAAGTGAGAGACAAATCATTGAGCTTGTTAAAGTTGTCTGAGATACACAATTAAGTAGGCTGTTGAATGTCCTAACTTGTAAGTGAAACATTATTTGTGTAAAGAGTGTTGTAGAAACTGCACTTCTTTGCATTTGTAATCTATCTCCTATCCCAATCGTTTGATAAAGATGAGTTGAAAAAAATATTAGAGAGCTCTATTCCAAGACAATGACAAGAGGCTACTTTTTCTGCTACTGATTTGAGCACATTTTTTTATTCTTTTATGTCCACTTTTATGTGCATTTTTAATTAACTTCTTTTCTGTAGGACTCATAAGCGAAATAAGACACTCAGAGGTGTGGTTTATGTCCTGATAAAACATTTCCAAGGTGCTAAAGGCCTCATGCCTCATGACACACCTTGGGCATGCTCTTATCAGAACCATAAACCATACCTCGTGTATCTACTCCTTACATAAACTATGTAACAAACTGTACTAAAGATTCTACTATTAACCTATGTAACTTTCAATATTACGGACCCCTGTATTAACTTCATAGAACTGTTGACCTTAACTTTGCATTAGCTTTATAATCTTTGCAACTATAATCTCCTCTGCATCTATTCCAGCCTCCTGGGACCCTTTTGAAAATCACAGTTATGTTGTTCTGGAGCAAACATACTGTAGTAAGTAAAAGAAAATACCATAAAAATTAAATCTATTTGTCTGAAGGATACTGGAATCTGACAAATTATATAGTATAAGCCTTGAGAAGTAAAACAATAAATGTTTTGTTGGCTTATCCAGAACATACTCTGCCCTATTATGCAGTTATTCCACCTATTCTACAATTAATTTGATTTCCTTCTGTAATAACAGTCATAATGTGCAAGTTTTGATTGTGTATGTGAAGATAAATAGATACTGTTCTGACTTCAATAAACTCTATGGCTGAAATATTTGAGTTTATCAGCACTTTGGGAGCTATGTCTCCATGAACAAAACTGTGCAGCCCATTACCTCTTAAATAAAGGATTGCTATCTTTTGTAACAAGCAATATAAACCATTTAGCATAACGATGAAAGTAGTAGAAATGTATTCTTGATAAGAAAATTATCACAATACAAACTACATCAACTGTGTAACATGAAACAGCAAACGTTTAATTTCTTCAGTAACACTCAAGTAAGCAACTATACATTTTGATGGCAAAGATGTTAATTTAAAGAGATATCATTTTCCTAAAGATATTTTCTAGTTTCCTAATTGTAAGAATTAAGTTATGCATCCCCTGTTTATGGACATTTCATCCATACAAATATTCAGCTTTAGGAAGGTCAGTTACATTTTAAAATGTCATTTAGCTCACTGTAGACAAAATTGATACAACACTTACTCTGCACTGAAAATATTTGAGCTTACCTGGCATTATTATATCCCCAACAGGTTTTGATCAATAAGTAGGCTAGATATTCTAGCACCAAGTGAAATACTTGGCCTTGCAGTACAAAATGAGGTTGCCATTAAGGGTAGCCCCATTGTTCCAGGCCAGCTGACCCTGGAAGAGACTAGGATACAACAGGGATGGGGTAAGGAGAATGAGGTCATAAAGGGAGTTCTCTCTATCACGATGTCACCAGAGTGTCGGGGGTGGGGTTAAGGACCAGTGGAAGCAAGGCAAGCAGGAAGGCGAAGAAAAGGGGGTTTAAGATGGACAACACAGAGGCTCAGCCACTTTCTGCTAGGTTCTTTGGGTGAGTAATATTCAAGAGAAAGAACCCAGCACATCAGTCTGTGAGTTCCAAAAAAAGTAAGAAAACAAAATAATAAGATATGTATACTGTATAAAAGAAAAATATATATAAGAGAGATGTTTAAAGTTCCTGCATTTAGTTGATTGAGTGCTAGAAGAGGGTTTTCTGAAATGATGTAAGAAATAGGCTTAAGGAAAGTAATGCATGCAGTTCGAGGTAGCAAGAGATTGTTTTATGTGCTACCGTTTACTAGTATGCTGAGAAAATAGGCAGTTTACAGTAAAATCAGAGAACTATGCAGCATTGATTGGCAGAAGGATATATTTGTATGGTTTTTGAGGATGGTCAAAAAGCTAGAGAGTGTGAGTTGAGCACGTGTGTGGGCCTAGTAGGCTGTAACAGGATGACAAAAAATAGGTGAGGTCGCATGCTTAAAAGGTGGCGATGGCTGAGAAAGACGACGCTGGTCAGATAGAGTTGAGGTTTTGCTGCAGAATGGAGAATTTACTAAATGAAGTTTGGTTCTCGGAGCACAAAATAAAATCCTGGTACTGTCGACTAACTGGGAGGCGCACACTGTAGTGTTAATAGGCAGCAAGAGGTGGTAGCATGTGGGCCAATCATTCAGGTGGCGGGAAAGGAGAGGTTGGTCATAGGGTTGTTGAGGTCCCGGTGGTTGGTGACTGAAGAAAGCCTGAGGACACTACAGCAAGTCTTATCCTCAATAAAAGGGATAATTATCCCATGGGTAGATGAAGAGAAGGGATGGCAAAAAAAGGGGGCCTGGGGGTTGTTTTTCTCAGGAAGGCAAGGAGCGGACGAATTGGTGGGCTCCGGGAACCATGTGGTTAGTTGATTTGTTTCCAGAGCCTTTGTCCCAGCAAGGGAACCGAAAAAAGGGTTTTGGGGTGGGAGGAGGGAATCCTTGGAAAGGGCCATTGCTGTGGCTCAGGACCCATGGTTGGTGGCTTTTGTTCCCCCAAAAAAGGAACTGTGGAACAAAAGGGTCTTGGGGCAGAAAATTCTGAAAGCAGCCAGCGGGGAGAGAAGGACAAGAGGCACGTGAGCAGCCACATGGAAAAAGCAAGAATGGACACAAAGGGGATGGTATAAGGGGAAGGGGTAAGGGGGCCCAGGAACGGACAAAAGAAAGCAGTGGAAACAACGAAAATGAGGCAGAGGCCCAGAAGAATGGAGGGGACTGGCCAAACAGGAGGCAGGGAAAAACAAAGCGGGAGGCGGAGGGGCTCAGCAAGCGGAGATAAGACGGCCTCATGGGTAATGTCTAGGAACAGAGGCGGAGATGAGAGGGACTCCACCGCATCTGTTTTATGAAGGATGGCACAAAAGGGGAGCAAGAACAACATTCGGCCATGGATAAGTGAGTAGGAGAAAACAACGAATGGGCACTTGCAGCATGAAGCAGGAGGCGGAGTGGGGAGGACAAAAAGGGGGCCAGCAAAGGGCGGTGCAGCAGAAAAATGGGGTGAGGCCTCCAGTGGGAGGAGGCTGGTGATACGCAACAAGGGCATTGTAGCTGGCATTGCAAAGGGGAGGAAGAAAAAAAAAAAAGAGTTTAAGTAAGTCGACAGGGCATGATCCTTGAAGAAGGGGCTCAAAAAAAAAAATATATATATATATATATAAATAAAATCAGGAAGGTCCTAGACAAGAGAATATGGTAAAATGGTGAGGCCAAGGTCAGGGCCCCATAACAAGAGGTAAAAAAGGGGGCACACGAAAGGTGTCACCATAGCAGCAAAGTAAAGGAGACAGAAGGGAGGCAAAATCTCGCCATGAAGCAATGCTGATACTGTTACCATGTCGTTTTCGACTACAGTGTCTTTTCTAAAAAGGCTGCACCACTCCTGGGCAATGCAAAAAAAAAAAAAAAAAGAGATAATAAATAGATAGATAGGTAGAGGCAGGAGTGTTTTATTCAAAAAAAGAAGAACGAACTAACAGAAATATTTTGTGTTGTAACCAGGAAAAGGCAGGATGAACACCGAGGAAGCAGTTTGATGAAAGCGGACACCATGAAGATGATCATGGACCTCGTGGACAGGGCCCACAAGGTCCTGATATGGTGGAGGACAGGAAAAAGTGGACAGACCGGCTCCAAAGGGCAGGATCAGGAAGAAGGACAGATCGAGGCAAGAGGAAAGGGAAGGAGCAGGGCACCAATGCAAAACGCCCAAGGACAGCTTCTCCTGGGTGTGAACCAGCACCCTTACAATAACTGACCAATCCCTGCACCCAGTCAGGTGAGGCCAATGACTAATCCAGAAACCGCCCAATGGAGGAGGATAGGCTGCTCCCGGGACTGGTACCCAGCACCCCTGCACCGAGCTGAAGTCTGCCAGAGGCAGACAAGGACCGCAAGCCAGGAACAACAAGCCGTGAGGTGGAGCAGAACTGGGAGCCAAGACCACGACTGAACCATCAAGTAACCCCAAGGGGAAGCAGGTACAGTGTTGACGCTTGAGAGCACCATGAAAGAATATGTGGAACAAATTTTATTAGGTATGGGGGATGGGGTTAAGAAGTTACAGAAGGTGCAGGGTGAATTAGAGAAAAGAGAAGGAAAACAGCAAGGGGAAGAGAGAGGGAAGTGATAGAACAGAAAAGGGGGATAAGAATAGGGACCATGACACACTAGCGACAAGGAAAAGATCTGAAGGAGAATTTGTCGATCTTTTTGCATTGGTAGACAAGAAAACAGCTGTGCTCTATGAAGAGAAGGAGAGTTTCAGCAAGAAATAGTTGGCAGCTGCAGTAGTTTTGGTCAAAAGGGAAGAACAGAAGGGCCCACATTTAAAGGAAAATCTTGGGAAGCTTGGTCCCCGGGTTTCACTTATTCTAGTGCAATAGCCCAGGAGAAGAAGCCTGAATTGGGCATCCCTTTGCTAGCGTACTCTTTGATCATAAGAAATGCATATAAAATGATGGGAGGTACCAACTGGTTACAGTATGATGAGAAGTTCAGGACCGAATGGCCAACTATGAAGAGGACTGCAGATGGGGCTCCAGACATAATGACCTATGGTGGGAAACCATGACAGTAGCTGGGAGGGAAGCGAGTGGCAGAAGGGAGGCCCACGGTATCAGAAGTGCTGCTGGGGATACAAAGAGCACTGTTCCTTTCAGGTTGCAAGTTCCGTATGCCTGTTCAAAATGCGAGGAGCCCATCCAGCTGCGAGATGCAGATCTTATGGCGAGAATAACCCTGGGGTGACAAGGAAGTGGCTCCTTTAGGGGGTTTCAGAGGGACACAGAGAGACAGTGTATGGAGAGG
This sequence comes from Neoceratodus forsteri, assembly GCA_016271365.2. Lineage (NCBI taxonomy): Eukaryota > Metazoa > Chordata > Ceratodontiformes > Ceratodontidae > Neoceratodus > Neoceratodus forsteri. Next base: position 834,065,006 of record CM057459.1, on the reverse strand, counting down.
AGGGGCATATGGGGACAAGGTTCCACCCAGGGGAAGGTAGAAAAGGTAAATTTCAGCTAGCAAAACCCCAATCAAGGCGAAATATTGGAACAATGGATGAAAGGGTACCCAAATAAAAGCGGTGGGACAAGAGTTAATAGAGGGTTTCCAAAAGGTTTCAGTTTGCATTATCAGGAAAGAGGTTTGGGACATGGGCCAAAATTTTAACTCAATAAAAGGAAGGAGGCACTTTTGAAAGAAAGATTGAGGCCAAAAAGAGGCCGGGAGAATAGAGGACCATTCAGAATTCCTCCTTTCCAACACCTATGAGTCTCACCTCCAGGCCTAGTCCCAAAGAAGCAGGCAGGGGAATATAGGGTAATTCACCCCTATCCTGCCAGAGAAAGAATCAGTCAATGATCACATCTCAGAGAAGATAGTAGGGTGTCATATGGGACATTGGAAGATGCAGTGGAGATTATCAGGGTGAGACACACCCATTGCTGGGAAAGACAGACATCAAGTCAGCATTCGGCTATTGCCCATGTGCAGGGAGGATTGGCAATTGCTGGGATTTCAGATGAAAGGGGAATATTATTTTGATAAGGCCATGCTGATGGGTGTTCGGTGGCATCTCCACATTTAGAAAAATTCAAGCACGTGGCTACAATGGGTATCCGAAGCCAGGTATGGGCGACACGGTAGTGCACTGCCTAGATGAATTTTTGTTCATATGGGAAGGGCAGAAACGGGTGCAGAAGATTATGGAGGATTTTCAAGAGATGTGCAGGAGTTGGGACTACCATTGGCTAAGAAAAACAGAAGGCCCAAGAAGGTGCATGGAATTTCTGGGCATAGAGGTAGATGCATGACAAGCTTTGTTCCGTTTGCCAATGCAGAAGGTTAACAAGCTAAGGACATTACTAGTAGAGACAGGAAGAAAAAGGTACCCTGATGAACAGCCAGCAATTAACGGGACACTTAAATTTTGCATGTAGCGATCAGGCCAGGACGAGCATTTACAGACGTCTGGCAAGGGCCATGGCGGGGGTTCAAAGCCATATCACTGGGTTAGTATAGGAGGAAACCAAGGAAGACTTAAAAGTATGGTAGGAATTCTAAAAACACAACGGATAGCCATTTGGCAGGGGAATGGCTATACAACACTGATATGGAGCTGTACATGGATGCTTCAGGCGGGCAGGGGTGAGCGCCTATTTCCAAGGAGTGGGTAGCAGAGCCCTGGCCAAGAAGATGGGTCGAGGAGGGTCTGACAAAAGACATCACTTTCCTGGAGATTTTCCTATATGGGCAGTTACAAAATATGGGGACAATGGCTAGAGAACCAGCAGGTCACATTTTGGTGTGACAACAGGGCTGTAGTTGATGTGTTAAATAACAGAGGGTCAAGGTCGGTCTTGGTAGTCTGCATCTCCAGCAATTAGTGCTACAAGGACTGAGGCTCAACATGAGTTTCAGAGCAAGGCACATTGTGGGAATAGACAACTCCATAGCTGACAGCCTTTCCGCTTGCAGATGGAAGATTTCATGCACTGGCTCCCCAATGCAGATCCGACAGGAAAAGGATCCCAGAGGAGCTATGGGGAGATTGGCTGGAGGAGCAGCATATCTCTTCGAAGCACATGGGTGGACAACACCCTAAAGCTTCAAAAGCTCATGGAGGGTTTTCAAGCATTTAGATCTCACCACAACATAGAGGTAAGTGAGAAGGTCACAGAAGACCAAGTGGGGAGATTTGTAGTGGAGAACTGGGAGGAAGGTACAGCCTGCAACACAGTAAAGGTACATCTAGCGGCCATAGGATGGGTCTGCCGGATGAAAGGGTAGGGGAGCGGGCAATAGTATTCTGGTGAGAAGAATGATGATGGGGTGGAAAAGGATAAAAGGAAGAGAGGATAAGAGGAACCAATCATGGAAAACTTACCGATGCGGATACTTAATAAATTATCAAAGGTTGCTACAACCCATATGAGGTGACCCTATTTAGGGTGCTGTTTATGGTGTTATACAAGGAGCATTCAGAATGTCCGAAATAGTTGGACCTTCTACGCCCGCCTCCAGGAGAAGGCCTACAATGGGAGGATATAGAATGGAGGAAGGGTTCACCTCATAATTGCAAGGTCAAAGATGAATCAGACAGGCAAAGGGTACAGGGTGAATATCGAGCCAAGAGAGAACCCGGACATGTGCCCATGCCAGTTGATGCTGGATTACCACAGAGTTAGGCCAAGGCAAGGGGCCTCTATTTTGTACATGAAAACGGAAAGGAGGTAAAGGGAGTCAAGTATCTGGGGTGTTGAAATGGAGGTGTGAAGGAGCTGGAAAAACCCAGACAGGTTCTCATCTCATTCCTTCCGGATCGGGCAGCCTCTGAAGCCGCTGCTCAGGGAAAAAAGGGGAGGACATAAAAACCATGGGAAGGTGGGCATCAGACTGCTACAAGAAATATTATTAGAGATACAGCACAATAACTTTATCGGTTTGTTTCTACAAAAAGAAAAAAAGAGTTTTGTTGAAAATGGTTACCTGTCTTACTGTCTCCTTTAATTGTTATAGATATACGGAAAAGGAAGGACATATGGATGGTGGGACACTCACACATTTATTGGACGGAAGGGAGGCTGCACTGAAAAGGTGGAAGGCAGCAGGGTTATGACCACAAAGGAATAAGATCCTGTGGAAAGGATTTCAGGGGATGAGATGGGCAGCACCTCCCTTGCTTGTGAGATGAGGAAGAACAACAAGGACCCAGACCTCCTGATTATACACCTGGGCGGGAATGACCTGATGACATGGCCCTGGCTAGAAAATTTTTACAGCCTACAAAGGGATGTCAAGGTCATAAGGACATGGTGGCCAGAGATAACAATCACGTGGCCGAAATGATCCCACGTAGAGTGTGGAGACAGGCCAGGCAGCACAAGGCCATAGAAAAGTAAGGAGGAGAATAAATAGCAGAGTGGGGAGGTTCATGAGGAGAACAGAGGAGCTGCCATTAGACACGATGAGATAGAGAACAGCATACATGGATTGCACAGGGTGGACAGGGTACACCTATCCCAGATGGGAACCACATATTCATCATGGAGCTAGGTAGGGCATAGATCAGTGGTTGAAGAGTTTGCGCCAAAGGGGGAAGCTTACCATCCAAAGCAAGCTGGAGACAAGCTAATGGAAGCTAGGAGGTAAGGATCGGAGGAGGTAAAAGGGGGAAGGGTGGGGAGGTTAGGGTGAACAAAAATGGAGGAATTAAGATCTGGAAGAAAGAAAGGGTATGGACACCCTGATAAGTGGACAAGTAAAAGGGGGCAGGAATTGGACCTGCTCAGAGAGAAAAAGGGGACAGGATGTGGACCTGCTCTGAGAGAAAGTATAAGACCAACTGGGGTTTACACCCAGGCAAGGAATGGAATGACCCCTCTGATTTTCGATGCCGGGGAGAAAACGAAGGAAAGAAAAATAAATAAAGAGGACTGGAATAAAAAATGTGACAGAGAAAATAAAAGGAACTCAGTATTCTAAAATGTATATTATTTATGTTGTGTGGACAATAAAAGGTTTTGCCGACTGAGCAGCCACATCTACAATATTGAGTGCAATGTCTCTTTTGGAGGAAGGGGATCTGGAACAAAATAGGTTGCCATTAAGGGCAGCCCCGTTGTTCCAGGCCAGCTGACCCTGGAAAGAGCTAGGATACAACAGGCACGGGGGAGGAGAAAATGAGGTCATAAAGGGGAGATCTTTCTATCATGATGTCACCAGAGTGTCGGAGGGGCGGGGTTAAGGACCAATGGAAAGCAAGGCAAGCAAGGAAGGGCGGAGAAAAGGGGGTTTAAGATGGGCATCACAGAGGCTCGCCACTTTCTGCTAGGTTCTTTGGGTAAGTAATATTCAAGACCCACCTACCTCCCTTTGTAAAAAATGAAGAAATAAATAGGAATGGGAAGCTAGGAGGTAAGGGAGGAAGGGGGTTAGGGAGAACAAAATGGAGAATTAAGATCTGAAAGAAAGAAAAGGTATGGACACCTGATAAATGGACAAGAAAAGGGGGCAGGAAGTGGACCTGCTCCTGGAGAAAGTGCAAGATTAACTCAGGTTTACACCCAGGCAAGGAATGGAATCGACCCCTTGGGTTTCAATGCCAGGGGAGAAAACAAAGGAAAGAAAAAGTAAATAAAGAGGACTGGAATAAAATGTGACTGAGAAAATAAAAGGAACTCAGTATTGTAAAATGTATATTATTTATGTTGTGTGGACAAGAAAAGGCTTTGCCGACGAGCAACCACATCTACAATATTGAGTGCAATGTCTCTTTTGGGGAAGGATCTGGAACAACAACCATAATCTACAGAGCTGTTCCCATAATCTAGGTCACATTCTTTTTACAAGAAATATGTAATGAAATTTCATTAAAATTCATGCAGTTGGATAATAGTAAAATACTGAGTTTCACTGAAATGGTTTCTGAAATGATTGAATAATCAGTAACTTTGGCAAATGCTGCCATTATAAAGATGGTTAGGTTATAGAAACCTGTTTAATATATTAGTGCTCGTGTTCAAAGTCACTCTCAGGGCAGCACATAGCAAGTAGAAACAGGTTGCACCATGTAACAAACCCAATAGTGCTAGATATAAAAATGAATGCATGTCAGTGGGAGGGTCTCTTTAAGGATAACATGATGCAAGGAATTATATAGTCCTCCTGTCGGAGAGTGAAACTTGAGTGGAGCTACAATTCTGATTAGTTTCAGCACAGACTGAATTGGATTGGGATTTTTCTGTCCTTCATTCTATGTGTCTGTGTTCTTCTGGAGAAATGAACAATTTGCATTCCATGTGTTAGATTGTCTTGACGCTCATGAATATTTGATACATGACACAAACATTTGGTTCAGTTGATTCAAGTAGCATACACCAGTTGAACTGGTTTACCTCAAAAATGTCCCTCAAGCTCCAACTGATTTAAAAAAATCTTACTTCCCTAATCCCATGTACCAACCCATCCCACACTTTTGGTGTGTTGACAGTGAACTAGCATCAGTGGTGAATGGCATTGCCCTCTCATGCTTCCTTTGTCAGTATTCCTACAACTTGGAAAGATCAAGTGTCATTATATCAGAGTGTGTATCAATATAATAGCTATGGAAATGAATCACAAAAACTGTTATAGTACATCACGTAATGATACAATAGATGGGCCACAGTTCACAGCCCTGCAAGAGAACAGGCTTCCATCTTAAACCTATGCAAAAAGCACCAAGCCTAAATGCTTTTCTTTCATACTGAAAGTACACAGTAATATTGAAACTACACAGTGCATACATACTATCAGACACTTAAACATACATTTCAAGCTACCACACACAGACACCCCAGCACTTTACTCCTTTCATAACATCCCTCAGTGATTGGAGCCTGTGAATTTTGAAATCTTTTAGCCTCATTCTCTGAAAGAGATATCACCTACTGTATTTCTTAATAGTGGCAGCTTGGTGGTCACATTGATGCCGCATTGTGGGTCCCTCTCGCTACTGAAACTGGAAGCCAAGTTGTCCATGCCACTTATCCCACCACTCATTGAAGTATTTTAAACTGGCCTATAAGTAATATGGTCAAGAGTGGGAGAAGAAAGGGAGCACTGACTTGGAACCACCTGTAAGACTGGTTGCTCTGTACTGCTGAGAGGGGCAATCAACTGGACAGGCTGGCAATCAGCAGTAGTGTCCTCCCTTCATTTAGGAACCCTGGGATTGCTTCTGGCACAATATGAGTATCAGACCATTGGGGTATCTGTGCATGTTATCTCTCAATATTATTGTATTAGTGCCCATTTGTATGTGGGCACTTTACACTTTGAATATAAAATTAATCAATTTAACTGTCCAGTAGCACAGCAATAGCATTAATACTCCCTTCAGTGGCAATCTAGCTTCAGGAACAGGATCAAGTCACTTGGGAACTGGCCAGTAGAGGGAGAAATGAACATTTCATGGACTCGTCTCTTTCCTCATGGCGGTGTTTTAGTGTGTTCCACTGGCTGTCTGCCAGCTGAAGGAATCTGGGTGGCACCACAGCAGAACTATGGGTAGTGAAGGGTTCCCATATCTAGATGCCAAGGCATCTCTATGGTGGCAGAGCACCACGTCTCAGCATTGCAAGTGTGTGGCTCCATTATAGAAACTGGAGGAAAACCTCTGGCTGGGGTTTGATGATGGCCTGTTCCTCCACACCAGTGACTGGGCATCTCTGACTGGTCCTGGTTGAATTCAGTTATTAGTTCTTCCAATACTGGGATTCTGACTTTCTGTGGATATTCCTGTTCAGTACAAAAGTTTAAGCTTTTCCTTCTGAATAGTATGCCCAAATCAATCCCAACATTCGGTTTGTCTGGTTGGGATGGGCATAAATCCAAGTCCTTTTGATTAAACTTGTTTTCTTTTTCTGTTAAGTGATGAAGAAATATATTCAGGACTTATTTTTGTTATATATATATATAAGTTTTTCCTCCTTAGCCATGGCAGGAGCTTCAATCCTCCTGAAGGAGGAACTCCTCTCAGGTCCTGCAGCACCACAATCAACCACCCACTGGTATTTCCCGTGGATTAACTTGGCAGGACCATGGAGGTGGCGCCCTCCCAGAAACCCAATCCAGAATCTCGGGTTAGACCGCTGCATGGAGGATCATCATGAAGCCCTGCCAGGCTCTTTTCCTCCTGCTTTTCTCACCACCACCCCACTCACCACAGTCGTAACTACATCGGAGCATGCCTCCTGACCCATATTGCTCTCGGTCATGAACAGAGGGCAAACAGCAAGGGACAGTGTGTGCCCTACCCCTGAGAGAGGGAGATCAGTCCTCCGGATGCCCAATCCTCACTCCCCTACTGGCCCCCAATGGTCTGGGTTGATTCCTGAATTCAGGTTGCTGGCTTGGAGTGAGGTGTAGTGACCAGCACCTCAACCTCCAGTGCCACTGGGCAGACTAGGACTTATTTTTTCAGTCCTTTCTGACTTCTGCTGCTGATTGGATTAAATTTTTTTTTTTGCCTTCCCTCCCAGTTTTCTTTTTCTTTAGCTTCTGGGCCTGTCAGTTTGCTTACCTGGGGACTCGTAACTTCTTCAGCTTAATGAAACGAAATCTGGTCAGAGCCACAATGGCTGCTACTGCAGTAGTATTGAAGTAATTTGGATGTACATGTTTGTAAGTACCCTTCCCACTTTGTAATGTACAGTCATCTTAATTTCTCAGATATCCTCCAGTGTTTGGCTCATTTTTGGAGTCCTGTGCTCTCATATGCAGTTTGTAGTTATACTAACACTTGGAAGAGCTCTCCTTTAACATACACACTAACCTAGAACTAGTGCCTTTATTGTGCAAAGTTTAATTTCTGTTAACATCATAAAATCTTAAGAAACTCTGCTTTAAATTCTGTGTTTACAACACCTTCCAAATGTGAGACAGATTTGGGGCAGACTAGAGTACTTGTTCTGAGGTGTAAAATAAGGGACATTGCTGTTACTGAGGGATGATTTAGAGATATGCTTCTGGCAGCCATTTCTAGTGTGACTGGCTCTAATTACTGCATCAAGTACATCTTCCAGGAACCCAAGCAACCAGCTGTAGCACAGTGAATTTTGGAACTGTAGTTCAACTGAGACTGTGGCATACTTGACCCCTCAGAGATCCTAACCTCAGAGTGACAAAGAGTGAGAAAGAGATGCACTATGATTCCCATGATGTCCATCACTCAGTGGCTGAGAACAAGTGTTGTTCTGTATGTGTGTGTGTCTGGCTGAGTAATGCTGTGGGAGCTGAGGCTGAGTCATGCTGCTGTCCAGAATTCTCTCTCTCTCTCTCTCTCTCTCTATGTTGAGCTGGAAGAGCTCTGCCCACAAGCTTGCAGGGACAGACAGCAAAAGTTACCTTGAGGAACTAAGAGGGACCCAAATAATGGCAGCAGGGAAGAAACTCAAGAGGGACTGGGATGGCTTTCAGAGATCAGCAAGTGTTGGGTGAAACTAGAGAGAGAGAGGTTTGAGGAGGATTCATGGTTAAACAAATGCAACTGATCAAGTTTTCTTTCTCAGACTCCCAACATCTCTCACTGTGATACATGGCGCTGTTTGTGAAGGCCAGCACTACTGGAGGCTACTAGAGAGGTATGGCCAGTGGAGTCAGGATCAATAAAATAGTGCAGCATGGGAGGGAGAGAGGAAGGAAACACAATGTACTGAATGGAGAGGATGCAAAAGATGTTCTTCAGCTCCACTCAGTGTAAGGAGACAGCTGTGGTGCATTCACAGTCACATGCTTCCAGACACTCCTTCTCTATGTAATAGCACTATTTCAGTATAACTCTTGCTATGCAGCTGTAACAAATGGAACCCTGGGCATGGCATCCTATTAATTGAGCTTCCATGTACTTGTTCCTTGGTCTATGCATCAAATAAAAATGTTTACATTTGAGAAAAGCAATTTAATATTAGTTAAAGCCTGCCCACAAAATGGGGCAACCTAAAGTTTTAACAGATTTGTTCTTAAAGATGCATTCTTAGATTTTGTAAACTTTCAAAATTTCCAGCCAGAAAACACTGTGCAAGTTAAAAGAAATATGCCACAGTATTATTAAATGGTATCTTAGAATTCCTTTAAAGACTTGTCCCAGTGCTATGTTTAAAATGACATTTTGTCTTTAGACTGGGATGTTATGGTGGTACTGTATTTATAATTATCTCAGATGGCAGTATAGTGCACATATAGCACAAGACTGATTCACTGAGGGATTTCAGCACATCACATAAGCCTTAATCATCAAGCCAACACTGCTGCATACTGACAATTCCTCCCAAATACTGGATGCCAAGGGTTGATCGGACTGAATCCAAACAGGCAACTGTTCAGTTTCCCATCTGAAACTGCCATTCAGTTTCCAGGCAAGGACCGGTGCTGCAATATGTTTAATACAACAATATTATTCCTGTTATCACATTGTGAAAATGTTAGCATCATAACAGACTCTACTGTTAATCTAATCTAAATAAAGGGTAAATAGACAGGTTGAGAGGATTTACAATATTTAGTAAAGCAGTTTACTGAATAAGTCTTTTACATTCCTTTTCCACTGACCTACTAGCCCCGCCCCCATCATATATCTGTCCTTTTATGGCATACAATATACATCTACCTGTGGTGGTCAAAGCTAATTAATCTGATGTGTTATTATTAAAAGAATCTAATTATTTGAGATGATGTACTTTAGTCTGGCAAAGGTTTAAAATCTCAGCCAAGTCACCATCTCACTGGGTGACCTTGTGCAAGTCACTTCAATCTCTAATGCTTTTACCCAACAGCTCTGCTGTCAGTCTGAGCAGTAGTTAAGTCTGTGTAAGCCCAGAGTTAAGGACATGATCTTTTAAAAGAGACCATCACTAAATGAAATGCACTACTAGCAAACATGATGAAACTGCAAATAATCAGTTTATCCATACTGTATAACAGCACCTGGATAAAAAAAAATCAGCATTGTCCTTGATCTAAAGTATTACCCATCTGCTAATTGAAACATGACCCTTGTCGAGATGTAGACAAGTTTTGCCAAGAACCCAGATTCCATTTAAGGGGTCATTTCAGGCAAACTGTACAGCAGGGTGTCATCATCAAGCTCTGATGGTGTACCAGAATGAATCAACTGTACTGCACTTAGTTGCCAATAACAGGCCAGTTTCCTTCTCACTCCTTATCTCCATGATCTTGGTGCACTGGGTTCCTCTGCCTGCCCCATGGCCATCAAGGATGAACACCAACACCATGAGTTGCATGAGTGCCACTAACTGCTGGCTTCATGAGATGATGCTGATCAGGGAGTGATTCTGACAGACAGAGCCCAGGAGGTGATAAAATATAAACCTTGGGGAGCAACATGGGCACAACAGCACAACCTTGCAGTGAAGGTAGGGGGCTGAGGGACAGGTCACAGCCTCAATTAGCTGCTCAAAATATTCTTCATCTGTACCCAGTCTTGAACCTGGACTTGTCAGCTGCAGTTGCTTTCCTCACAGTGCCCCACATTACCTCACCACCCACAATCCACTTCCCGGTTAGCCAGTGGTGGTGCATTGTCACCAGAAGCTGCAAACTCATCCAGGTTCATGAAGTCTTGATCCAGTCATACAACCTCATTCAGCAGTCTGTCATAGAATTTATCTATGGTCTTTGTCCAGTCTCAAGAGAGGTATGGGCAGTGGGGTCAAGATTAAGAAAATAGTACAGTGGTTGGAGGAGGGCCTTAACCACAATCTACTGGACAAAGAGAGAGCTGCTTCAGCTTTATGCTGGTGGAAGGGCACAGCTGTGGTGTACTCATAGTCATGCACAACTAAAGCCCCTTCTTAATGTAATTGCACTACATCAGCATGGCTCTCACTATGCAACTGTACAAACATATCTAGCTAGATAGGGTTCTATGCTTCTTATCAGGCAACTAGCAAGTCAAATGTAAATCTTGACATTATTCAAAATAGAGAATGACATCAGGCTGTGTAACACAGAGTAATAAGTGTAACACAATGAAATGTAAAATATACTTGGTTAAACTACTGCTTCACATCTCAACTACTGTAGCTTGTAATTTGCAGACACGCAAATACTGAGAGTGAAGATGGGCTGAGTTCATCAAAAAGTTGTTCAACTGTAATAGTTTATAAGGAATGCTGGCATATGAGCCATCAGCATGGCACCCCTCATGGCTTCATAAGACCAACTATGTCGTTGGCTGATTATGCCAGACCCCAATCATCTCTGAAAGTAGGTCACATACATGTTTGACATGTCTCACATGTATTTAGCAGCCATTCTCATCGTAACTTAAAGGACCACATTGCATAATCATGCATCACCCCACTGGGGCCAATTAGAATATTATGCAGTGGATGTGTCAACATTAAATTGCACGTGGCTAGGGACTTCTTCCATGTGAGCTGTAAAAAGGCTACTATGAGAAGGAAAAGGAAACCAATGCAATATATCATCCCTGGACTAATTCCACCAATTTAATTACCAAGTGTACCACTAAAGTAACCCAACATAATCATATTAAAGACCTGTTAGAAAACAAAACATGCTGCAGGGCTGGAAAAGCTATTAGTGAGGGACTAAAATGCACACTCCAACACTATCACGGTTCAAATTCTTGCAACGTACATCTAAAAAATACTTTTAGTGACATTTATATTCAGTTTATTGAAATGGTAAATGGAGCAGTAACCACTACAGGCTGCCAGTATTCTGTTTCAATTAAATATCCTACTAGCTTTACTGTTGTCTTCCATGTTGTTTCTCCACAGGAGAGAGCGGCACTTGTTCTCAGTTTGAGCTCTGATCCTAAACTAGAGTGTACAGAGTCTGAGGAACCACATGCAGCAGCTCTCGGTGGTCATGCTCTTGTGCCTCAATGTTGGAAACTGACCACTTTTCTTTGTTTGAGCCATCAGAAGTAACTGAAAGAAAATAGTGTGGTAGGGGAGGAAGCAACAGCATGTTACTGGACATGGAGAGATTTTATTCAATGCCACTCAAGTGGAAGGACATGGTTGTGGTATATTTGCAGTCACATGCTACCAATGCCCCTCCATTTCTCAGTTATGTGTCACCAAAGCCCCTTCTCAATTTAATTGCACCACTTTAGCATAGCTCTTACTATGTACTGTAGCTGTAAAATGCATGCATGCAAGCAATAAACCAATGCAACAAACGAAAATGGACTGCATCTTCTGCAAAAGCATAACTAAATCATCCTTAGATACCATTATCAATTTTCAGTATATTTAATTAAATAAATATTTTGGTTTTCCTTCACATATAACTTTACAATATAACACTTTTTAACCTTCCGTTACTGAACAGACAGACACAGTTGTCAAAGAAACCCCAAACAGAGTAAAGTAAATGATGGCTTGAGCTACCAAAATAAGTCAGTTTGATGCTGACTGTATTGCGAGAATAAACAAAACCTTGCGTGGCTGTCAGCTGATGAATAGTTATGTACCTGGCTATTCAGCAGTCACAATTCCATTAGGTCCCACTTCAACTTATTTCTGCCCTCAACTGGGTGAAGTGGAGCACTGGGAGATTTCCTGAATTTCCTTGCCCAAGATCACATAGATTCTAAAACCAAGATTTCTAAGAATTTTTATGATCATTATAGAATTCTTTTGAGTCTATGTAATAATATCAGGCTTTTATTTCCTTATTGTTTGTCTGGATTTTCTGTGTACTTCCCCATCCTTTGTTCTCACAGATATTTTTTATTTTATTTTGCTGATCAAATTTTTCCCCATCACACACAATAGAGGTTGACTCTCAACCTCCTGCCTTGAAAGTCTGGGACAGTTTGGCTTAAAAAATCTGAGACAAATAACCACAATCAGATACAAATTACCTTGAGTGAGAACAAGAGCACTGTGGGCACAGCTGCAAGCTGGCAGTGGAGTGGGGGTTAAGATTAATCTCAGGAAACATCTTTATGAGATGAGTGGTGCCAGTATGGAATGAACTTCCAGCAGGGATTGTTAATAAGAAGACAGTCGGCAGACTCAAAAGGGGTGAGATAAGGTACAAGGAGGGTTACAATTAAAGGGTGAAACCCACTGTAATTGATGTAACATGTGGCCCATATTGAGCAGACTAGATACTCTATAGGGTCTTCTTCTGCTGGCAAATTCATATGTTCATAAATAATAAAGCAGAAGTATGAGACTTGGCATAATCCAGACACTAGCAAATTTGTATGTTCATAAATCTTTCATAAATCTTAAAGCAGCAGTATGGGACTTGGTAAATTCTTGACCAGACTCAGAACACAAATAATCAGACTGGTTGGTCTGGCCAAACTGGATGCAACTTATGGGATCCAACTGTTTTGGCTGGATTAGTATTTACAGTTTTGGTCTATGTGTTTCAGATGGTCTGGATTTCATCTATTGTGAGGTTCACCATAAACCCAGATATTGGGACCTTTTATCATTTTGGTCCAGTCTGAGTCCAGTGCATCATATTTCACCTACACCATAACTCCACATAAAGTCTGGACCATCCGGAATGGACGGACGAAAATCTAGGTTCCAGTCTAAGACTTTCATCAGATCAGTACTTTTCAGTTTACTTCTGGAAGAGTATCATACTTTTCTTTCTTACTGTCATCAGTCAATCTCTTCTCTTCTCCTCACCCATCTTTCTTTCTCACCTGTATTTTTTTATGCTGTTTAATCAATTTTGTCCCATCCCACGCAATCAATGTCATACCTCTCAACCTTCTACTTTGTACAGCATTGACAGGGCTTAAAAAATGATGGACTGATGACCAAAGTCATGGACAAATTTCCTTGAGTGAGAACAGGAACATGAGAAGGAACAGCTACAATCTGGCAGGTGTGGGTTGGAGGGTTCAAAAGGAGGTCTAGAGACACTTATTCATGGAATGTGTGTTGTTAGGATGTAATAAACTGTTGGCAGAGGTTATTAAACAGAAGACAATTAGAAGATTCATGAGGGTGGGACAGGGAAGGGTTATGTCTGAGTTAAAGTGAAAGACCAGTCACACTGCAATTCAATGTAACAGTGGGCCAGTACTAGATAGATTGAAGGGCTGTCATCTGCTGGCATATTCATTAGGAGGATTAAAGGTTAATCTTAACGTCCAACTTGCAGTTTTCAAATAAGTGAACATTCCATTTTATGACATGCAGGAAATATACTGAAAAGGGGTTCCTGTGCTTATATTTCATACTTTTAAATTAATAACTCATCTCCTTAAATATGTTTGTACTGTTAAAGACATGACTGTAGTGACCTAACATGACAATATTGATTTAGCACATTTACATATGCATGTTCATGTTTCAGTGAGTTTGACTGACACCCTACCAATCTCCTATGCTCTGTTCAAGCTTGATAGGAGATTGTGGTTGTCAGTTAGTGGTCTGTGATGATTAGAATGATGGTTTCTGATCATATTTGTAAATAAAATGTTGTGTTAAGAGTGAAATTTGTCAGTATTCAATTAGTAAATAATGTGCCAATACATGAAATTGCACAGGAGTTGATGAGATTTTTTCAGTGTTTGGATCACTTTTAAAGTTATTTATTGTGGATAATCAATCACAGTTCATTAATCAGTAGGGATGGAAATGGCTTTACAAAATATAATGAGCATTTGCTTATACAGACAATAATATCATTGTAATATTTAATGAAAATGTGTGTATAAAGGCAGCTCTGAAGATTATACATGTCCTCTAGGCTTGAGAGTTTCCTTGAATGCAAATGGTTGTTGAATGGCTTTTCATGTATGTCTTTCACACTGCTTCTGCAATCTGAGGAAAGGGTACCATTCCTGTACTGTGTATGAGACAAAGTCAAATTTATTTAGTCATTTATTACTTTCTTCTTCTGCAAATGTTAACGCTGAAGTCTTCACAATATATCAACTGCAAGACGATCTGAAACTTTTTGATTTTTGATAAAAGAGTGGACTATCATTTCTATTTGAACAACTTGTAGTTCTTCAGCATTCAGTATCATACAGTGGAATACATTTTAAAATAGCAAATTGGCTTATATGAATATTCTTAAGTGTTTCACAATCACTAGTGTTCAAATAAACATACAATGACACAGTCATTGAGCATTTATCATACAAGAGCATCTATGTATCTTCTCCAATACTATCAGAGATATACAGTATTCTTTTGGTAATTTTCTAGTTAAGTCACCCTTGTGATATTTAAACTTGCCTTTGCCGTGGTCCTCACAGATATAATGTAAGTGTTCACTGGAGTTTGCATTTCACTTACTGACTGCTGCTTTTAACTAGTTTATAAGAAATTAAGTGTATGTGTAAATTCCTGATGTACTAATATCTCTATATGATCAAGTGATAGCACTACATTAGCAAGGGACTGAAAATGCACACTGTACACTATCACAGTTCAAATTCATATTTTCTCAGTTTCAAGGTATTGTACAAGTCTATTAGCATGTAGCCATAATGACTTGTCACGTTCCAGTGGATGTGTGCTGTCTTTTCTGCTCCCATATGCTTATTTAGTTCATGTTAGAATTGATCCAATATTCTGCATGTTACCATTGATTCAGGCAGTGAATTCCATACTTTGACAACCCTCTGGTTAAACTATTCACTTCTTTTCTTTGTTCTTCTTGTCTCTCCTTTAACTGAAGGCATGCAACCTTGTCAGCCTACTGGTTTCTTTCTCCCATTACCCAGAACTTATCCAAAGTTGTTCATTTTGGAATGCCTTGTGAGTATAACATAAATCACCTCTTAATTTTTTTATACTGGACAGAATGAAGTCCTAGGTCATCCAATCACTCACTATAAACTTTGTATTTTATTGTTCTTATCTTTTGTATTACCTTTATTTGAACCTTTTCCATCATTTTCATGCTACTCTTGTTTTGTATAGATATAATGGGTGCACACTATTTCAGGTGGGGCCTGAACAATGCTGCATACAGAGGCACAGCCACCTCTCTTCTCCTACTTTTGTTATTTCTCATTATACATCCTAAGATTTTGTTACCTTTTTTACTGTTTCCTTAATATGGCAATCAAAAGTTAATTTATGAGTAATGTGTACACCCAGGTCTTTCTCTGTGTCTATTGTTTTAAATGTGTTATCATTCAAGGTGTATTTAACTAATAAGTTATTATGCCCCAGATGCATGACCCAAGATTTTCCAGTGTTGAATTACAAGCCATGGTATGTCCATCTTCCCAGATTATCTATTTCATGTTGTAAGGATTCTGCTGCTTCCTTGTTATTTATGGTTGTTCCACTTTGAAATCATCTGCATACTAACATATCCATGCATCTTTCAATGTAGTCATTGTTGCTATAAGAGTATTTAACAAGACTGGTCCCAGAACGGATCCCTGTGGTACACCAATCATCAAACTCTCCCACCTAGACTGATATTCTCTTATGTATATCCACTGCTGTCTATTATCAAGCCACGACTCTAGCCATGACACTAAATCTGGATGTAGTTCTTGTTTAATTAATTAACTAAAAATACCAATAGCTTAATCTGGTTCAAAGTCAGTTGGCATTCATCTGTATCCCCTCCCCAGGGTCATGCCTGAAAATAGGCAGGAATTGTCTAGTGCACTTACCTGGTCAACAAAAAATAACTAAATAAATAAATTAGTCGATCTATCATTATATTATGTGAGACAGAGTCAAATGCTTTGGAATAATCAAACTATATAATATCCAGTGGCAACCTGCTGTCTCTTGATTGAGGATTAAATTCTCACATGCCTCCTCCTAGACAAAAAGCATTACTGGGGAAAGCCCCACCCCACCCTCATGCATAGCAGGCATCTTCTCCCTCTCAGGCTTAGAATACATAACCAGAAACAGAATGCCTGTGGCCCTCATGGTGCCATTCCAGCTCTTGGACAGCATGCCTTCTCCTACAAAACCCTCTGTGGCTTAATGAGGTTCCCAAGTCTATTTGAACTCTACTAGCCTGTCCGGCTTCAAATCAGACTTTAAGCACTACCTGACCACCAGCTCTGTTGCACATGCTTCTCCAACAGCTGATAGAATCTGATGACAAGGCATGGCTCTGCGACAACAATATTCTCAGCACAAGACAGAAGCCACCCTTCCACTCACCCCTTGACAATGCCTCTGAATCACTCTAAGGAGCTGACCCTGTACACCCTCACCCCTGTCCTCTCCTCCTCCTTCTCCACGCTAGGATGGGACTCTGCCTCCTGGCCTCATCCCTGCCTCCTTGACCACTTTTACTAGAGGCCCCACTCCTCCCTACCAAAATCTGTCCTTTCTGATCCCCTACCCAACCTAACCTAACTTCTAGTGCCTCTGCACCTTACCTGCACTTGTAATAAATTAAAGTTGATGTCCATATGCTGTACAGTGTTTTAAATCGTCTAACAAACTCTGTACCTTTTCCTGATTGTTGTGCTGTTCAGTGTCTCAAATGTCCTAAGTCTCTGTAACCTTCTTGATTGAATATCTATACTCTGTTCACATGATGTGGAACCTTTGTAAAAGAGCATTGGCTCAAAGGTTATTTTCCAAATACCGAATAAATAAAAATAAATAAATGAAAATAAAATACATTTATTTATTTATTTAGCTTTTTAACCAAGTAAGTACACTGGTCAAAACATTATGCCTATTTTCAGGAATCGACCAGGGAGAGTACAGGAATTATAAATTCAATACAGGGTACAATCTGACACAGGTAAGGCAGATACACAGGAGTCAGGAGAGGCATGACATACACAGTAAGTTAAACACGGTTACTTAAGTGGCACAGTCAAATATAAAATAAATACAGAGACACCAAGGCTATGAGCTAAGCATTATATACAATATATACAGTACAGGACCCTAGCAATATCACAGTCAAGGCAAATGCCTGAACCAGAGTGTGGAAATATTTACATATTTTACACAGGGCCACACCAACCAGGCAGGCTACCTCATCAGAACCAGTGCCAAAGTTCAGGAAATGGAACACTGAGTACAGTACAGGGTACCAGGGTGATCATGGAGGATTGAGATAGTCACAAGCTGAGAAGAACGTCAAGTGTTTCCACAGGAGGTTCATAGGCATGCATGGGAGAGGAAGGAGTGGATCTGGGCAGGAAAGGAGTTCCATAATCTGGGGCACATGAAGCAAAAATCTCTGTCCCCATTTGAGTATGAGTAGCAAGAACCTTAAGGACAGTGAGGCCCAGAGATCTGAGGGAGTAGGCAGATGAGGCAGCAGGAACAAGGTGCTCTGCCAGTCCAGGAGGGGTGCCAGTGCCTAGAACCTTACCCGTGAAACAGCCTAAGACGAAATTTAAGTAGTTGTGGAGAGAGACAATTGAGCTTACTGTACAGATCACAATGGTGGGTGAGACAAGGGGCAGCAAGAGAAAATGACAAATGTTGTTTAGGCTACGGTCCCCTAGTAAGGTGGACTTTGGAAGTTCGAGCAAATAGAAGGAGCCCATAGCACAAGTGATGGTAGAACACACCTGGTCAGTGCTGGGCGAGCAGCCAAAGTGAGATTATTCTTCACCCTGTAAGCCAGACCCAATTTGCAGTTAACAGTTCAGTACATATTAGGGATGTGGTCTCCAAGGTCATGCTGAGGGCCAAGTGTCACCCAAGGTATTTGACGGAGTCAGTGATAAGAACAGGAGCACTCGTCAATACCTGAGATGCACAGTGGGACAGGGAAGGCCATTAACTTGGCCAGGCACCCAAAAGTATGGCCTGAGTCTTTTAAGGTTTAGGACCAGCTTATGGGACGATATCCAGGATTGGATACTCCTGAAACCCTCATTCAGTTGGTGATTAATGACCCCAATGTCCAGAAATCAGTGAGGATAACCAGGTTGTCAGCATATAGTATGGACCTGCAGGATGTACAGGAGCAGGAAAGATCATTAACAAGTATGGAGAAGAGCAGGGACCAAGGAATGACCCTGGGGAACTCCTGAGGACACAGTGGTGGCGTCCGAAAGCACCTTACTATATTTAGTAAATTGCAGCCTGCCCTGATGGTATCTGGAGAACCAACTGAGCACAAGAGGGGACCGACTAGATGACCTAAGTTGAAAGCAGAGAAGGACATGGTCAACTAGGTCAAAGGCCTTGAGAGATCAATAAAGATGACCCCAGGAAGTCTGCCCTGGTCTATAGCAGCCCTGATCCCAGAAGTGACAGTGACCAGGGCAGATGATGTACTGTGCCCTTTTCGAAAGCCATGATGTGAGGGAAACAGTAGCTCATGAGGCTGAATATAATCCTTAAATTTCCCTGCCACAACATTCTTGAGACGCTACTGATAGCAGACAAAATGGCAATTAGCCGATAGTTGTCAAGAATCATAGGGTTGCCCTGTTTGAGAATAGGGCCAACCCCGTCACCTTCCATAGGTCAGGGATAACCCCAGTGGCTAGGGACAGGTTGACAATATAGACCTCTTGAGAGGCAATAGAGGCAGCAGCAAGATGAAGGAGCTTTGTTCCATACCATCATGGCCATGCAATTTAGAAGGGGAGAGACCAGAAAGCAATCTCTGCATCTCATGTGCCATCACAGCCTTAAAGTAGAATAACGGATGGGGGTAGGGGTCAGTTAGGCGGAGAGACCTAAACAGGACTCTCACATCCATTAGATGAGAATAGAGAGGTGAAGGCAGACAGGTCCATGAAATGTGAGTTAAATGCATTGGTGATGTTTAGCAGAAGCATATCAGGGCCTGACAATTGGAAGAGCCACTGACAATGTTCTCAATGTTCCTCCAGAACTTCCTAGGGTCCTTGGATGAATTCCATAGGGCAGAATTACAAAATTCACTTTTGGCAGCCCTGATCACCTTTTGCATTCATTTCTGAGCCTCCTGTATTGCTGAAATATGGTCTGGTCCATCATGACCTTGAAGTTGGCCCAACATTTGTCTCTAGTCATGAGTGCAAGGAGGCTACCATGCACTATTAGTAGCAGCCCCCTTACCCTCCGTCTAATAAGAGGGGCATGCTTATCCTGCAACACCCCAAAGATGCTGAGAAAATGACAGACTGCAGTGAGAGAGTTCTGGGCATCCATCACCTGACCAGTCCATGAGCCTAAGATCCTCATGGAAAGATTCCAGGTCAGACCTGAGAAGTCTCTGACTTAGATGATTTTGTGAGGAATTTTCAGGGTGTAGACCTTCCATATACAATACACAGGGGTGTGATCTGAGATAGAGTCAGGAAGGTACCAGAATAGCTAATCCACTCTGGCCTATTGGACAGGACCCAGTCCAGGAGAGAGCTGGTACCCCCGTGGATGACCATCTAGTGGGATCCTTAATGAGTTGGGACAGTGAGAGACCTGCTAGCAGAGGCTCATACTGCTTGGTGTTGCCTCCAAGCCAGTTTAAGTTGACCCCTAGGATCATTAACTCATTATTCCCAGTCCTCAAGCAAACCAAATCAAGGAGGGAGGATGATCCTGATACACCACCCATTGGGGGATTGTAAGTACTGACAATGTGTAGCTTTTTGGTGTTCCCGAGTAGCAGCATTGTATCAGCAGCTAACAGGAAGATTGCACAGGCTGTTGGCAGGCCAGAACCAACAGGTTGAGGTGACTCTTGTAGTAGACTAAGATACCACCCCACTTTCTTCCTGGATGGTCCTGCCTGACAAGATCAAAGCCAGGAGTGCACAGGCCAAATCAGGAGTAGAGGGTTTAAGCCACGTTTCGGTTATCCCAAGGATGTCAGGCTTGTTGTGGTGACCCAGGCAAGGAGTTTAGCTAGGTTTTGCAAAAGGCTGTGAATATTAAGATGATCTATTTTCAACCCATTGGCTGACTGCCAGCCCACAGGAGAAGAGGAGGAGCTTAGCAGGGAGGACCAGGTTAGCTCCATGTCCTGCAAGCACACTAGGGTCACCAAAGGAGCCAGAAGAGATGCCTTAAGGGGGTGGAAGCAACTGTAATGGATGGCCTGCAACAGATTACCTGACCACTATGAGAGGATACAGGAAACACCTAGGTTAAGACAACAGATGGGCCAGGAGACTGTCTGTCATAGGCTATTAGGTTAGAGAAGGTAACATCTGTCTCCTCATATTACCCAGGTGAGACCCAAGGGTTTCCTATGAGAGGAGCACTGTCCACAGGAGAAAAGGAGGAACAGTACAGTAAGCAGTCCAATTGTGAGGACATTGGTGAAAGGGGAGGGCAGGCCCACCTCATGAAAAGCTGAGTAGCCCCATTGTCATGTAAACCTATTCCTGAGACAGACCAATGTAGTAGAGGGAGAATGAGTAAGGAACAAGGTAACACCTAACAGTCCCTACAATGGCCCTGCAGGAGAGCATGCAGGAGTAGTATCCACTCAGACCCCACAAGACCACCCAGGAGGCATAGATGAATAGGCAAATAGAAGGAGAGCTTGCCATGCAGCAGTCACACCCACCAGGAATGGGAGATATTCTTCCCTATTGCAGGAGTACAATGGGATTACCTGTTCCTGTAGTAGAGGCCCCCAACACAGAAGATTTGTGGCAAAATGCAAGCAAAACAGTACCTTAATATTAATAAAAGTTAGGTCAAACAGTAAAATTATTCACCAATACACAGAGACAAGAACCACAACTGAAGTCAGCTATCTAGTCCACGGTTGGTTCCACTTAACTAGTCAAGGAACAAACAGTCATAATATACGTAGCCCTGGCCATTCAGAGATAAGAACAGGATTAGCAATGGCCATGGAAAATCCTGCTGGAAGGTTCTGTACACCTAATGTTCAGACCCCACAATAAACCCCACCTTAATAATACAATAGCATCAGCCCCTAGTGAGGTAGTGCAGACAAGAAAGTTAGGTCAGGCAGTAAAATTATTCACCAATACACAGTGGCAAGAACCACAACTGAAGTTGGCCATCTAGTCCACTTTTGGTTCCAGCTAGCTAGTCAAAGAACAAACAGTCATAATATACATAGCCCTGGCCATTCAGAGATAAGAACAAGATTAGATGACCAGGGAAGCTCTGCTGGAAAGTTCTGTACACCTAATGTTCAGACCCCACAATAGAGATGACAAATCTGGGCAGTAGACAGCCTTCACAGGATATAAAAACAGGTCCAGTTTCCATCAAGTTCAGTCTAGCCAGAGTCAATCCTTCAGGTGAATAGAAAGACCAAGCAGCACACTCACTAAATTAGAGCACAACATACAAATGGGAGCGACCTAAGACCATTTAAGGGTGGTGTGAATGGGGGGTGGGTGAGAAAATTACAACCCCAAAACCAGCAGCACCACTATGACCTCTGCCAGCAGTAGTGCTAACTCCCCACAGCAAAAGAACACAGCTCAGATTCTTTCCTCATCATGCCTCCCAGCCCAAGAAATCTCCAGCAGCATAGCAGGGGCTCCAGCTTAAGCTTTATGTTTGCTATGCAGCTTTACCCCCACAATGAAGGTCGCAGCTTGGTTTGCAATGCAGTTTACTCTAAAACGAAGGTCACAGCCTCAACAGGCAGGGGGACAGCCTGACTCATATCTGCAGTCGGTGCCTCAACCCTCAGGTGTTCCAGTGGCAATGCGGTGGCAGCGGTGGTGGAGGGGACCCACCAGGCAGATGACATCCTCACCACCCTCTCTCACAAGCAGCTGGAAAGTCAGCTACTCCACTGTGTGCTGCCCTCACCTTTAGCATGCAGAGCAATGAGTCACAGAGAGCAGGGTCCAATCTGGTGCAATGGATGATTTTTGAAAAAAGCGCCAAGAAATTTGGAGGACCAAGTAGGAGGTTAGGTTTGTGAGGAACCTCATCATCAGTCAGATGGGATGCTTCAAGGCCTACTTGAGAGGTCAAATTATTTCAATTCACTCCAGAGCAAAGCATAAGAGACAGGTGGCTCTGCTGACACTAGAAGGAGAACTGAAAGAGGCAGAGTTCAGGCACAAGTTAATTCTTGATCCTAGGGATAAAATCATATGGCAGAGGAAAAATCTGAATTACAGACTCTCCTAGTGCAACTGGTGGAGGGGCCATGACACGAACCATCCAAAGATATTATGTTGAGGGTTATAGGACAGGGAAACTGCTGGCATTGACCATAAAAGACCCAGGTAAAGGGATGCACTGGTCACAGAACTATTGCAAATTGCTGAATATTTGCTATTTATCTGAAAGATCTATACAGTCAAGATGTAAAAGTGGACCATTCTACAGTACCATGAAGAAGAATTTCTGGCCCTCTGACCTTGCCACAATTAAGCTCAGGAGAGGAGAATTTTTAGAAACTCTGATTACACAACAGAAGTAGTACAAAAATTAAGGATTTGAAAACAGGCAAGTACCCTGGGTTAAACAGCCTGCCTGCTGAGTTTAATAAAATGCTACATGAGGACATGGTTCCTCCCTCCTGGCATGTTTTCATCGTGTCCAGGGTGGGGAGAGATACCAAACTCATGAAGTTATGCCAGATCTCAGTTATTTATAAGCATGGAAAGGACCCAGAGCAGTGCAGTTCATACTGCCCAGTCTCCCTTCTAAATGTATATCTTAAAATATTCACTGGGATTTTGACAGACCGCTTGCAGAGAGTAGTTCCCAAACTTATTCACCCTAACCAAACCGGGCTTATGGCAGGGAGGTACCTTCAAGATAATAAAAGAAGATTTGAAGCGTCATTTCAGCACAATGGGGACAGGCAGCTTTCCAGTTGGCAATCTCCATGGACACTGAAAAAGTGTTTGATAGGGTGAACTGGCATTTCTTACAAAAACATTAAGAAAATGAAATTTGGCCCAACAATTTTAAAAGTAGTCTCTAACTTGTATTCTCCCCCAATCACAAGTAAGGGTAAACTACAAAATTCAGGTTGAATCCCCATTAACAGAGGTACCCGCCAAGGTTGCCCACTGTCCCTAGTACTATTTGCAATATTTTTGGAGCATTTGGCAGCACCGGTCCATCAGGATCAACTGATTGAAGGGGTAATGGCAGGGAGCTGGAACATAAAACAGCTTTGTACACTGATGATTCAATATTTTTGTAAGAAACTCTGAAACCTCCATGCCACATCTGCTCTGATTCCTTAACTCTTTTGGGCTGGTCTCAGATTATAACATCTACTACAGTAAGTCAGAAGTTCTGCTTTTGAGTGGTTCCTGTCCACTGGGGTTCAAAGATGACTTTCCATTTACCTGAGTGAAGGATAATCAGTTTAGATACTTGGGAGTACAGGTTACAAAATCAAGAAAATTTTGTTTGATATTGACTGTAACAAACTCTGCAATGAGATGCAGAGGGACATGACTAGATGGACACTGCTACCTCTGCCCTGGCAGGCAGAGTTGATTCTGTGAAATGAACCACTCCAAGATTTTTATTCCTTTTCCACCTTACCTTTACCAGTTCCAGCCATTTACTAGTCGAAAGTTAAGGCAGGCATTAGCAAATTCATTTGGGGGCTGGTCACAAACCTTGTATATCATAGGGCTATTTTACAAAAGACAAAGGCCCAGGAGGTTCTCGGCTACCAGACTTTCATCATTACTACTCACCTAGTCAAACAGTATGAGTGTGCACCTGGACCAAACAATGAGTGGAATCAGGATGATATGGAATAGAAGATGGATGTGGTCTCCCTAGCCCATGTTTATTCTTCCCTATCAACATTTACCCAAGAAACTGACCAGTTCCATTAGGAATCTTTGGATACAACATACTTTAAAAATACTTACATTGGTAGAGGGTAAGATGGGGTTCAAAAGAAACTTTGGGATTTATCTCTCATTAGGCACCACCGGACTAGGGGTATGTCATATGGAGAAGAGTGGACTCATTCATTTTGCACAGCTTATAGAAGGAGGCACATGTATGTCCTTTCAGCAAGTCCTAGTTAGGTTCAAGTTACCTCAAACACTGTTTTTTCGGTACCTACAAGTGAGACATATTTTGATGGAGATGGACAGCCCTGCCCTTCTGACCTGCCAGAGATCCTCCTGGGAAGATTTTATTTATGGGACAGTAACCATAATGATTAAAGGACGACATGTCTCAGAAATATTTGTAAATTGTAAAAGAAGCCCAGGAAAAGGAAGGGGCAGAATAAATACAGAAGAAAGCAGAGTTAGAAGAATAACTCTTGGATGGTGGGTGTTTTATTGGAAGATATTGATGAGATATTTTCTCACACCAACCATCATCAAGGTCTTTCATTCCTCCAACACAGATTGATGTTGGCAGAATTGTGGTGCAGTAGGCTCCGCTCCCCATATCTGTTGGGACTGCCCAATAATTAGGAAATATTGGTGCTATGTACAACAATCTGTGGGGACTATACTTTCAGTGCCCATCCGGATAAGCTGACAGAATGGGTACTAGGTCTCCCTTTGGCATTAAGGATTCCTTCAGCCCAAAGAAAACTACTGCAAATTTTTATGGTTGCAGCCCTTAAATGTCTCACAACACATTCGTTGAAAGCTGAGCCCTCCCCCACCCATACAGAATGGCAAAACAGGTTCCAGAATATAAGTGACATGGAATGCATAAAAGCAAGGCTACACCTTAAGGAAGATAAATTTAGGGACTTATGTAGTTTTTGGAGGTACAGGGTCATATTATTTTTTATGTTTGTGCCAGTGGTGGTGTGGGGAGATAGAGTGATGGCATCTCCCCTCTCCCACCCGTGAGAACACCCCAAGGTTTATTTACAACAGAAAAGGAATATATAACCATAACTAACACTTTTATTTCTTTTCCAGGCACTGTACAGAGGATTAACTATGGATCTTTATGTTGAGTTTGAAATGTTAAAAGTTTTTACTAATTTTTGCTGTTATCTCAGGAATCTGTTTCCAAGTGCACTATCAGAACCTGAGTAGAAAAGTATTCCAAGTGAGAGGCAAATCTTTAAGCTTGTTAAAGTTGTCTGAGATACACAGTTTACTAGGCTGTTGAATAACCTAACTTGTAAGTGAAACATTAATTATGTAAAGAGTGTTGTAGAAACTGCACTCCTTTCATCAGTAATCTATGTCCTATCCCAATCTATTGAATAAAGATGAGTTGAAAAAAAAATTAGACAGCTCCATTCCAAGACAATGATAAGAACTACTTTTTCTGTTACTGATTTCAACATATTTTTTTATTCTTTTTATGTCCAGTTCTTATGTGTATTTTAATGAACTTCTTTTCTTGGGGACTCATTTTATAAGTGAAATAAGACACTTGAGGTGTGGTTTATGTCCTGACAAGAGCATTTCCAAGCTGCTAAAGGCCTCATGCCTCATTACACACCTTGGGCATGCTCTTATTAGGCCATAAACCATACCTCATTGTATCTTACTCCTTACATAAACTATGTAACAAACTGTATTAAAGATTCTACTATTAACCTATGTAACATTCAATATTAAGGACCCCTGTATTAACTTTATATAACTGTTGACTTTAACTTTGCATTAGCTTTATAAACTTTGCAACTATAATGTCTGCTCTGTACCTATTGCAGCCTCCTGGGACCTCTTGCAAATCACAGTTATGCTGTTCTGGAGCAAACATACTGAAGTAAGTTAAAGAAAATACCATAAAAATGAAATCTATTTGTCTGAAGGATACTGGAATCTTGGCAAACTGTATAGTATAAGCCTTGGGAAGTTAAACAATAAATGTTCTATTAGCTTTTCAGAACATACTCTGTACCCTATTATGCAGTTATTCCACCTATTCTACAATTAATTTGATTTCCTTCTGTAATAACAGTCATAATGTGCAAGTTTTGATTGTGTATGTGAAGATAAATAGATACTGTTCTGACTTCAATAAACTCTATGAAGTCTTGAGTTTATCATCACTTTGGGAGTTATATGTCTCCATGTACAAAATTGTGTGCTGCCCATTACCTCTTAATTAAAGGATTGCTATAATTTTGTAACAAGCAATATAAACCCGTTAGCATAAGGATGAAAGTAGTAGAAACTTATTCTTGATAAGAACATTATCACAATACAAACTACATCAACTGTGTAACATAAAGCAGCAAATGTTTAATGTCTTCAGTAACACTCAAGTAAGCAACTATACATTGTGATGGCAAACATGTTAATTTAAAAAGTATCATTTTCCTAAAGATGTGATCTAGTTTCCTAATTGTAAGTATTAAGTTATGCATCCCTTCTTTATGGACATTTCATCCATACAAATATTCAGTTTAGTAAGATCAGTTACATTTTAAAATGTCATTTGCTACCTCTAGACAAAATTGATACAACACTTACTCTGCACTGAAAAGATCTGAGATTACCTGGCATTGTTATATCTTCAACAGGTTTTGATCAATAAGTAGGCTAGATATTCTAGCACAGAGTGAAATACTTGGCCTTGCAGTACAACAACCATAATCTACACAGCTGTTCCTCATAATCTAGGTCACATTCTTTTTACAAGAAATATGTAATGAAACTTCATTAAAATTCATGCAGTTGGATAATAGTAAAATATTGAGTTTCACTGAAATGGTTTCTGAAATGATTAAATAATCAGTAACTTTGACAAATGCTGCCATTATAAAGATGGTTAGGTTATAGAAACCTGTTTAATATATTAGTGGTCACGTTCAAAGTCACTAGCAGGGCAGCACATAGCAAGTAGAAACAGGTTGCACCATGTAACAAACCCAATAGTGCTAGATATAAAATGAATGCATGCCAGTGGTGAGGGTCTCTTTAAGGACAGTGATGATGCAAGGAATTATATAATCCTGCACTCAAAGAGTGAAACTTAAGTGGAGCTGCAATTCTGATTATTTTCAGCACAGACTGAATTGGATTGGGATTTTGGTCCTTTACATTCTATGGCCCAGATATTCAAAGGAGTTGCTCCGTACGCAACAGGGTTGCGTGCGCCAAGTCTACATTGCGCCATTCTGCGATATTCAGCAGGAGGCAGTTGCTCCACTGGCAACAGGTTGTGCAAAAGAGCAATGCAAATGAATGCATGCTCAACAGGAGGGAGAAACCATGCATAACCTGCGCGCTTTCGATATTCACTCGGGTTGTGCAGAGTTGTGCATGTGCAACCCAACCTGCGCCTGCACAACCTGAGCCAAAAAAGGATCAGATTGAGGCCACCCACAGGTGAGCTGCTGTATTGCAGGGCGCAACACAGCAGCTGCCACCCCTAGCTGGCCCCCAACTCGGTCCCTGTGCCCCCCACCAGCCCGATCGTGGGCATAGAGTAACACATACCTCTCAACTGTCCCTGATTTTCAGGGATGTCCCTGATTGTGCGACAGAATTTTCCTCTGTCTCTCATAAAATTCGTGTTTCTGTGACAGAACAGTGGGACTGTAAGCATAAAATAATATCAAACATTAAAAATACAGACTAGTTCTTCTTCAGAAATGCATCTTATACAAATCCCCATATTCTATCAGATTTTGAGTGAATATTACCAATTGTTAAGATGTGTCCCTGATTTGGCATCTTTGTCCCTGATTTTTTAAGCCTTGTCCCTGATTCATGACACAAGAGGTTGAGAGGTATGGAGTAACATGAATCCCCCGCCCCACATCTCCACAGCCCGATCACGAATTATCACAGTTACATGAAACCCCCACATATCCTAGCCGATCGCGGGCAGTACAGTACATGAAACCCCCACACATCTCCCACAGCCCGATCGCGGGCAGGGTGCTGGCACTCGAACCCCCACCGTGCCTGATGCGTGGGCAGAAAGTAACCCTCCCCAGCGAATATCTCCCAGTGGTCAGTGGACCCGTAAAACCCAATTCGGGCAGAATGTCACATACAAGCCCCCAAACATCTCCCTGGTGTCTAGTGTCCCCCACCCCCCAAGCAATGGGAGTGCAGCCCTACCGATAGTCAGTCGGGCGGGCGGCGGGCGGCAGGCGGGTGGATGTTGCCGCGAGCTCATGGGGAGCGGGGTGGAGGGGCTTCGTGGGTGGGTGGGGGACACTAGACACCAGGGAGATGTTTGGGGTGGTGATGTGACATTCTGCCCGCGATCGGGCTTACTGGCCCACTGGACCACCAGGAGATATTCGCTGGGGAGGAGGGTTACATTCTGCCCGCGATCGGGTACTGGGGGTTCATACACGTTCTGGCCCACGATCGGGCTATGGAGATGTGGGGGGTTTCATGTCCTGTACTGGCTCCGCGATCGGGCTGTGG
Organism: Neoceratodus forsteri; assembly: GCA_016271365.2. Classification (NCBI taxonomy): domain Eukaryota; kingdom Metazoa; phylum Chordata; order Ceratodontiformes; family Ceratodontidae; genus Neoceratodus; species Neoceratodus forsteri. The sequence goes on along the minus strand of CM057459.1, from coordinate 834,036,253 downwards.
GATGTGTGGGGGTTATGTACCTGTACCGCCCGCGATCGGGCTGTGGGATATGTGGGGTTTGCAGAATTGTGATGCCCGCGATCGGGCTGCATTGTGTATTGGTCCTCGACGGATGCTGCCTGGCAGGGTGGCCAGGAGTAAGTCCTCGATCGCGCGATCTACATGCAAATTGCATGCAATGGCCATAAATAGATGCAAATGGCCCCCTGCACCTTGCATAAATTATGGCCCCATTTGCATGTCACCTTTTGAATATCGGAAATTTGAGCTTGGTGCAATGGTAGTTTCATGCCACCGCAAGTTTATGCTCAACTCTGGCAACTTCAGTGGCGCAGTTCCACCGCGCCTATGCGCAAGTGTTGGTTGGGGTGATATTCAATGGAGTTGCTCAACAGCGCAACCTTTGAATATCACCGCCACACCCCTGCGCAACTATTTTGAGCAGCGCAGGGGCTTGCGCCTCAGAATGGCGCAGTTTGAAAATCTGGGCCTATGTGTCTATGTTCTTCTGGAGAAATGAAAATTTGCATTCTGTGTGTTAAATTCTCTTGACGCTCATGAATATTTGGTACATTACACAAACTTTTGGTTCAGTTTATTTAAGTAGCAAAAACCAGTTGAACTAGTTTACCTCAAAAAAATGTCCCTCAAGCTCCAATTGATATAAAAATAACCTTACTTCCCCTAATCCCATGTACTAACCCATCCCACACTTTGGGTGTTTTTATAGTGAACTAGAGCCAGTGTTTAATGGCACTGCCCCTCATGCTTCCTTTGTCAGTATTCCTACAACTTGGAAAGATCAAGTGTCATTATATCAGAGTCTGTATCAATATAATAGCTAAGAGATATGAATCACAAAAACAGGTACAGTACATCACGTACTCATGCAACTGATGGGCCACAGTTCACAGCCCTGCAAGAGAGGAGGCTTCCCTCTTAAACCCATACAAAAAGCACCAAGCCTCAATGCATTTCTTTCATATTGAAAGTACACAGTTATATTGAAAGTGCACAGTGCATACATACTATCAGACACTTAAACATACATTTCAAGCTACCACACACAGACACCCCAGCACTTTATTCCTTTCATAACATCCCTCAATGAGTGAAGCCTGTGAATTTTTGAAATCTTTTTATCCTCAGTCTCTTAAAGAGATATCACCTACTGAATTTCTTAAATAGTGGCAGCTTGGTGGTCACATTGATGCCGCATTGTGGGTCCCCTCTCGCTACTGAAACTGGAAGCCAAGTTGTCCATGCCACTTATCCCTCCACTCATTGAAGTATTTTAAACTGGCTCATAAGTAATGTGGTCAAGAGTGGTAGAAGAAAGGGAGCACTGACTTGGAACCACCTGTAAGAGTGGGTGATCAGTACTGCAGGACAGGGGCACTCAACTGGACAGGCTGGCAATCAACAGTAGTGTCCTCCCTTCATTAAGGAACCCTGGGATTGCTTCTGGCACATCAGGAGTATCAGACTGTTGGATTATCTGTGCATCTTATCTCTCAATATTATTGTATTGGTGCCCATGTGTATGTGTGCACGCTACACTTTGAATATAAAATTAATCAATTTAACTATCCAGAAACACAGCAATAGCATTAATAGTCCCTTCAGTGGCAATCTAGCTTCAGGAACAGGATCAAGTCACTTGGGAACTGGCCAGTGAAGGGAGAATTGAGCAGTTCATGGACAGCTCTCTTTCCTCATGGTGGTGGTTTAGTGTGTTCTACTGGCTGTCTGCCAGCTGAAGGAATCTGGATGGCACCACAGCAGAACTGTGGATAGTGAAGGGTTCCGATATATAGATGCCAAGGTATCTCCATGGTGGCAAAGCACACACATCTCAGCATTGCAAGTGTGTGGCTCCACTGGAGAAAATGAAGGAAAAACCTCTGGCTGGGTCTTGATGGTGGTCTGTTCCTCCACACCAGTGACTGTGTATCTCTGACTGGTCCTTGTTCAATTCAGTTATTAGTTCTTAGTTCTTCAGATACTGGGATCCTGAAGATCTGTGAGATATTCCTGTTCGGTACAAAAAGTTTAAGCTTTTCTTTCTGAATAATATATCCAATTCAATCCCAACATTCAGTTTGTCTGGTTGGGATTGGGCATAAATCCAAGTCCTTTTGATTAAACTTGTATTCTTTTTCTGTTAAGTGATAAAGTAATATATTCAGAACCTATTTTTTTTTTAATGTATACATTTTTTCCTCCTTAGTGCTGGCAGAAGCTTCAATCCCCACAAAGGAGGAACTCTTTCTCAGGTTCTGCAGCACCACAGTCAGCCACCAGCCTGTATTTCCCCTGTGGATTATCCCCCGCGGTGGGGCCAGAGAGGTGGCACCCCCTCTGCAGAGACCCAATCCAGAATCCCGGGGTTATCCTGCTGTGAGGTGGACCATCACACAGCCCTACTAGGCTCTTTTTCCTCCAGCTTTTCTCCCCACCCCCTCCCCACAGATGTAACCATGTCGGAGTGCACCTCCTGACCAGTATTGCCCTCCGGTCACAAACAGAGAGCAAACAGCAAGTGGGACAGTGTGTGCCCTTCCCCTGTGAGAGGAGAGTAGTCCTCTGGATGCTCAATCCTTTCTCCCACTACTAACCCCCGATGGCCTGGGTTCATTCCCGAATCTGGGTTGCTGGCACGGCATGAGGTATAGCGACCAGCATCTCAACCACCAGTGCCACTGGGCAGCCTAGAACTTATTTTTTTCAGTCCTTACTGACTTCTGCTGTTAATTGGATTAAGTATTTTTTTGTTTGCCTTTCCCCCCAGTTTTCTTTTTTCTCTTGCTGCTGGGCCTGTCAGTTTGCTTATCTGTACACTCATAACTTCTTCAGCTCAATAAAACAAATTCTGTTCAGAGCCACAATGGCTGCTACTGAAGTAGTATTGAAGTAATTTGGATGTACATGTTTGTGACGCCCCGCTTCCCACTTTGTAATGTACAGTCATCTTAATTTCTCTGATGTCCTCCAGTGTTCGGCTTATTTTTGGAGTCCTGTGAGCTCATTTGCAGTTTGCAGTTATACTAACACTTGGAAGAGCTCTCCTTTAACATACACACTATCCTAGAAATAGTGCCTTTTTTGTACAAAGTTTAACATTGTGTTAACATCATAAAATCTTAAGAAACTCTGCTTTTGATTCTGAGTTTACAACACCTTCCAAATGTGAGACAGATTTGGGGCAGACTAGAGTACTTTTTCTGAGGGGTAAAATAAGGGACATTGCTGTTATTGAGGGATGATTTAGAGATATGCTTCTGGCAGCCATTTCGAGTGTGACTGGCTCTAATTATTGCAAGAAGTGCATTTTCCAGGAACCCAAGCAACCAGCTGCAGCACAGTAAATTTTGGAACTGTAGTTCAACTGAGACTGCGGGCATACTTGACCTCTCAGAGTGAGGAAGAGAGATGCACTATGATCCCCATGATGTCCATCACTCAGTGGCTAAGAACAAGTGTTGTTCTGTGTGTGTCTGGTTGAGTAATGCTGTGGGAGCTGAGGCTAAGCCATGCTGCTGTCCAGACTCTCTCTCTCTCTCTCATTCTTTCTGTTAGCTGGAAAAGCTCTGCCCACAAGCTTGCAGGGACAGACAGCAAAAGTAACCGTGAGGAACTAAGAGGGACCCAAACAATGGCAGCAGTGCGGGAACTCTGGAGGGACTGGGATGGCATTTAGAGATCAGCAAGTGTCAGGTGGACACTAGAGACAGAAGGGTTGAGGAGGATTCATGGTGAAACAAATGCAATTGATCCAAGTTTTCATTTCTCAGACTCCCTTCATCTCTCACTCTGATACATGGCACTGTTTGTGATGAAGGCCAGCACTACTGGAGGCCACTAGAGAGGTATGACCAGTGGGGTCAGGCGCAAGAAAATAGTGCAGCATGGGAGGGAGAGAGGAAGGGAACACAATGTACTGAATGGAGAGGATGCAGACAGATGTGCTTCAACTCCACTCAGTGTAAGCAGATAGCTGTGGTGCATTCACCGTCATGTTTCCAAACACCCCTTCTCTATGTAATAACACTATTTCAGTATAACTCTTGCTATGCAGCTGTTACAAATGGAACCCTGGGCATGGTATCCTATTAAATGAGCTTCCACGTACTTATTCCTTGTTCTATGCATCAAATTACATTGATTACATTTAAGAAAAGCAATTTAATACAAGTTTAAAAGTCTAACCACAAATTGGGGCAACCCAAAGTTTTTAACAGATTTGTTCTTAAAGATGCATTCTTTGATTTTGTAAACATTAAAAATTTCCAGCCAGAAAACACTATGCAAGTTAAAAAAAATATACCATAGTATTATTAAATTGGCATCTTAGAATTCCTTTAAAGACTTGTCCCAGTGTTATGTTTACAATAACATTTTGTCTTTTGACTTCAATGTTATGGTGGTACTGTATTTATAATTAGCTCAGATGGCTGTATAGTGCAGATATAGCACAAGACTGATTCACTGAGGGATTTCAGCACATCACATAAGCCTTAATCATCAAGCCAACCCTACTGCATACTGACAATTCCTCCCAAATACTGGATGAGAAGGGTTGACCAGGACTGAACCCAAACAGGCTACAGTTCGGTTTCCCCACCTGAAACTGCCATTCAGTTTCAGTGGCAAGGACCAGTGCTGCAATTTCTTTAAAACAACAGTATGATTCCTGTTATCATATTGTGAAAAGGTTATCATCATAACTGACTCTACTATAAATCTAATCTAAACAAAGGGTAAATAGACAGGTTGGGAGGATTTGCAATATTTAGTAAAGCAGTTTACTGAAAAAGTCTTCTACATTCCTTTTCTACTGACCTACTACCCTTCCCCCCCCATCATATATCTGTCCTTTTTATGGCATGCAATATACATCTCCTCTGGTGGTCAAAGCTAATTAATCTGATTTATTATTCTTAAAATCATCAAATTATTTGAGATACTGTACTTTAGTCTGGTAAAAGGTTTAAAATCTCAGCCAAGTCACCATCTCACTGGGTGACCTTGTGCAAGTCACTTCAATCTCTAATGCTTGTACCCAACAGCTCTGCTGCCAGTCTGAGTAGTAGCTCAGCCTGTGTAAGTCCAGAGTTAAGAAAATATAATCTTTTTAAAGGAGACCATCACTAAATGAAATACACTGCTAGCAAACATGATGAAACTGCACAATAATCAGTTTATCCATACTGTATAACAGCACCTGGATAAAAAAATACAGCATTGTCCTTGATCTAAAAGTATTACCCATCTGCTAATTGAAACTTGCCAACTTGTCAAGATGTAGACAAGTTTTGCCAAGAACCCACATTCAGTTTAAATGGTCATTTCAGGCAATCTGTACTGCAAGGTGTCACCACCAAGCTCTGATGGTGTACCAGAATGAATCAACTGTACTTCTGTTAGTTGCCAATAACAGGCCAGTTTCCTTCCCATACCTTACCTCCATGATCTTGGTGCACTGGGTTGCCCTGCCTGCTCCATGGCCATCAAGGATGAACACCACCACCATGGGTTGTATGAGTGTTACTAACTGATGGCTTCATGAAGTTGCTGAGATGATGCTGGTCAGGGAGTGATTCTGACAGACAGATTCCAAGAGGTGATAAAAAATAAACCTGGGGGAGCAACATGGACACAACAGCACACCCTTGCAGTAAAGGAAGGCGGCTGAGGGTCAGGTCATAACCTCAATTAGCTGCTCAAAAATATTCTGAATCTGTACCCAGTCCTGAACCTGGACTTGTCAGCTGCAGCTGCTTTCGTCACAGTGCTCCATGTTGCCTCACCACCCACAATCCACTTCCCGGTTAGCCAGTGGTGGTGCATTGTCACCAGAAGCTGGAAAACTCTTCCAGGTTCATGAAGTCTTGATCCAGTAATACAGCCTCATTCAACAGTCTCTGTCATAGAATTAATCTATGGTCTTTGTCAGTCTCAAGAGGGGTATGGGCAGTGGGGTCAAGAGTAAGAAAATAGTACAGTGGTGGGAGGGAGGAAGCAACCACAAGAAAATAGTGTGGCAGGAGGAGGTAGGAAGCAACCACACTGTACTGGACAAAGAGAGAGCTGCTTCAACTCTATACTGGTGGAAGGGCACAGCTGTGGTGTACTCGCAGTCATGTACAACCAAAGCCCCCTTCTTAATGTAATTGTACTACATCAGCATGGCTCTCACTATGCAACTGTACAAATGTATCTAGCAAGCTAGGGTTCTGTGCTTATCAGGCAACTAGCAAGTCAAATGTAAATCTTGACATGATTCAAAATAGAGAATGGAATTGGGCAGTGTAACACACAGTAATAATTATAACACCATGAAATGTAAAATATATTTGGTTAAACTAATTCGTTCACAACTGAACTACTATAGCTTCTAATCTGCAGACACATAGATACTGTGAGTGAAGATGGACTGAGTTTATCAAATAGTTGTTCAGCTGTAATAGTTTATAAGGAATGCTGGCATATGAGCCATCAGCATGGCACCCCCATGGCTTCATAAGACCAACTATGTTGGTGGCTGATTATGCCAGACCCCAATCAACTCTGAAAGTAGGTCACATAGACATTTGACATGGCTCACATGTATTTAACAGCCATTCTCATAGTAACTTATAGGACTACATTGCAAAATCATGCATCACCCCCCCCCACCCCCACTGGGGCCAGTTAGAATATTATGCAGTGGATGTGTCAACATTAAATTGCACATGGCCAAGGGACTTCTTCCATGTCAGCTGGAAAAAGGACTACTATGAGAAGAGAAAAGGAAACCAATGCAATCTATCACTCCTGGACTAATTCCACCAATTTAATTACCAAGTATACCACTAAAGTAACCCAACATAATTGTATTAAAGACCTGTTAGAAAGCAAAGCATGCTGCAGGGCTGGAAAAGCTATTAGCGAGGGACTGAAAATGCACACTCCTACACTATCACAGTTCAAATTCTTGCAACGTACATCTAAAAAATACTTTCAGTGACATTTATGCTCAGTTTATTGAAATGGTAAATGGAGCTAGTAACCACTGCAGGCTACCAGTATTCTGTTTCAATTAAATATTCCTACTAGCATTATTATTGCTTTCCATGTTGCTTCTACATAGGAGAGGGTTGCACTTGTTCTCAGTTTGGGCTCTTCTCCTAAACTAGAGTGTTCAGTGTCTGATGAACCACGTGCAGCAGTTTTCATTGGTAGTGCTCTTGAGCCTCACTTTTGGAAACTGACCACTTTTCTTTGTTTGAGCCTTCAGAAGTAACTGCAAGAAAATAGTGTTGTAGGGGGAGGAAGCAATAGCATGTTACTGGACATGGAGAAATTATCTTCAACTCCTCAAGTGGAAGGACATGGCTGTAGTATATTTGCAGTCATGTGCTACCAATGCCCCCTCCTTTCACAGTTATGTGCCACCAAAGCTCCCGTCTCAATTTAATTGCACTATGTCAGCATAGCTCTTACTATGTATCTGTAAAATGCATGCATGCAAGCAGTAAACCAATGCATCAAACCAGAATGGACTGCATCTTCTGCAAAAGCTTAACTAAATCATCCTTAGATGCCATTATGCATTTTCAGCATACATAATTTAATAAATATTTTGGATGTCCTTCACATATAACTTTACAATATAGCACTTTTAAACCTACAAAGTTGCTGAACAGACAGACACAGTTGTCAAGGAAACCCCAAACAGAGTTAAGTAAATGGTAGCTTGGAGCTACCAAAATAAGCCAGTTTGATGTTGACTGTATTGCGAGAATAAACAAAACCTTGCGTGGCTGTCAGCCGATGAATAGTTATGTACCTTGGCTATTCAGCAGGCACCATTTCCCATAAGGTCCCACTTCAACTTATTTCTGCCCGCAACTGGGTGAAGTGGAGCACTGGGAGATTTCCTGACTTGCCTTGCCCAAGATCACATAGATTATAAGACCAAGATTTCTAATAACTTTTATGATCAGTTTAGAATTCCTTTTGAGTCTATGTAATAATATCAGGCTTTTTTTTCCCCCTTGTTGTTATTAGACTGGATTTTCTGTGTCTGCCCCCCCATCTTTTTTTCTCATTGGTATTTTTTTTTATTTTCCTGATCAAATTTTGCCCCATTCCCCACAATAGAGGTTGACCCTCAACCTCCTGCATTGAAAATCTTTGACAGTTTGGCTTAAAAAATCTGAAACAAATAACCACAATCAGATACAAATTACCTTGAGTGTGAACAGGAGCACAGGGGGCACAGCTATCAGCTGGCTGTGCAGTGGTGGGGGTAAGATCAATCTTAGGAAACCTCTTTATGAGATGAGTAGTGCCAGTATGGAATGAACTTCCAGCAGAGGTTGTTAACAAGAAGACAGTCGGCAGATTCAAAAAAGGGTGAGATAATGTACACAGGAGGGTCACAATTAAAGGGGTGAGACCCACTGTAATTCAGTGTAACATGAGGCTCATATTGAGCAGACTAGATACTCCATAGGGCCTTCTTCTCTGGCAAATTCATATGTTCACAAACAATAAAGCAGAATTAAGTGACTTGGCATAATCCAGACACTAGCAAATTTATATGTTCATAAATCTTTCATAAATCTTAAAGCAGCAGTATGGGACTTAGTTAATTCTTGACCAGACCCAAAACACAAAAAATCGGACTGGTTAGTCTTGCCAAACTGGATGAAATTTACGGGATCCAACTGTTTTGGCTGGATTAATATTTACAGTTTTCATCTATATGTTTCAGCTGGTCTGGATTACATCTAGGGTGAGGCTTACCGTAAATTCCAGACATCAGGACCTTTTATCATTTTGGTGCAGTCTGAGTCCAGTGTGTCATATTTCAGCTGCACCATAACTCCACATAAAGTCTGGACCATCTGGAATGGACAGACGAAAATCTAGGTTCCAGCCTAAGACTTTCATCAGTTGAATGCTTTTCAGTTTACTTCTGGAAGAGTATCAGACTTTTCTTTGTTTTTGTCATCAGTCAATTTCTTCTCTGCTCCTCCCCATCTTTCTTTCTCACCTGTATTTTTTTATGTTGTTTAATCAATTTTGTCCCATCTCACACAATCAATGTCATACCGCTCAACCTTCTGCTTTGTACATCAGTGACAGGGCTTAAAAATCATAGACAGATGACCAAAGTTGGACAAATTTCCTTAAGTGAGAACAGGGACATTAGAAGGAACAGTTACAATCTGGCAGGTGTAGGGTGGAGAGTTCAAAAAGGAGGTCAAGAGAGACTTCTTCATAGAATGTGTGTTGTCAGGATGTAATAAACTGTTGGCAGAGGTTATTAACCAGAAGACAATTAAAAGATCCATGAGGGTGTGGGACAAGGGAAAGGGTTGTGTCTGAGTTAAACTGAAGGACCGGTCACACTGCAATTCAGTGTAACAGTGGGCCTGGACTAGATAGATGGAAGGGCTGTCATCTTCTGGCATATTCATTTGGAGGATTAAAAATTAATCTTACTTTCAGCTTGCAGTTTTCAAATGAGTGAACATTCCATTTTTATGACATGCAGAAAACACACTGAAAAGGATTTCCCTGTTCTTACATTTAATATTTTTAAATTAATAACTCATTTCATTTAATATGTTTGTACTGTTAAAAAACATGACTATAGAGACCGAACATGACAATATTGAGTTAACACTTTTACATCTGCATGTTCATGTTTCAGTGAGTTTGACTGACACACCCTCCCCATCTCATATGCTCTTTTCAAGCTTGCAAGGCAACTGTGGTTGTCAGATAGTGTTCTGTGATTATAAGAATGATGGTTCTTGATCATATTTGAGAATAAAAATGTTGTGTTAAGAATGAAATTTGTCAGTACTCAACTACTAAAAAATGCACCAGCACATGAAATCACAGAGGAGTTGATGAGATTTTTGCAGTGTTTCAGATCGCTTTTAAAGTTATTTATTGTGGATAATCAATCACAGTTCATTAATCAAAAGTAATGGGCATGGCTTTGCAAAATATAATGAGCATTTGCTTATACAGACAATAATATCATTACAAAATTTAATTAAAATGTGTGTATAATGGCAGCTCTGAAGATTATGCATGTCCCTTTAGGCTCAAGAGTTTCCTTGAGTGCAAATGGTTGTTGAACAGCTTTTCATATATGTCTTTCACACTACTCCTGCAATCTGAGGAAAGGGTACCATTCCTGTACTGTGTATGAGACAAAGTCAAATTTATTTAGTCATGTGTTAGTTTTTTCTTCTGCAAAATTTAACACTGAAGTCTTCACAATATATCAACTGCAAGATGATCTGAAACATTTTTGATTTTTAATAAAAAGAGTGGACTATCATTTCTATTTGAACAGCTTGTAATACTTTAGCATTCAGTATCATACAGTGGAATACATATTAAAATAGCAAATTGTCTTGTATGAATATCCTTATGTGTTTCATAATCGCTACTGTTCAAATACTGCATGCACTGACACAGTCATTGAGTGTTTATCATATAAGATCATCGATGTATCTTCTCCAATACAGTCAGAGACATACAGTATTCATTTGTTAATTTCCAAGTTAAGTCATCATTGTGATATTTAAACTTGCCTTTGCTGTGGTCCTCAAAGATATAATGTAAGTGTTTCCTGGAGTATGCATTTCATTTACTGACTGCTGTTGTTAACTACTTTATATGAAATTAAGTGTATGTGTAAATTCCTGAATTACTAAAATCTCTATATGATCAAGTGATAGCACTACATTAGCAAGGGACTGAAAATGCACACTTGTACACTATCACAGTTTAAATTCATATTTTCTTAGTTTCATAGGTATTGTACAAGTCTATCAGCATGTAGCCATAATGATTTGTCATATACCAGTGGATGTGTGCTGTCTTTTCTGCTCCCATATGCTTACTTAGTTCATGTTAGAATTGTTCCAATGTTCTGCATGTTACCATTGATTCAGGCACTGTATTGTATGCTTTGACAACCCTCTGGTAAAACCATTCACTTCTTTTCTCTGTTCTTCTTGTCTCTCCCTTTAACTGAAGAGCATGCAACCTTGTCAGCCTACTGGTTTCTTTCTCCTATAACCCAGAACTTATCCAAAGTTGTTCATTTTGGAATACCTTGTGTCTACAACATAAATCACCTCTTAATTTTCTATACTGGAGAGAATAAAGTCCTAGGTCATCCAATGACTCACTATAAACTTTGTTTTTTAATGTCCTTATCCTTTTTGTTACCTTTCTTTGAACCATTTCCATTATTTTCATGCTACTCTTGTTTTGTATAAATATAAAGGGTGCACTCTTTATCAGGTGGGGCCTGACCAGGGCTGTATACAGAGCCACAGTCACCGCTCTTCTCCTACTTTTGTTATTTCTCATTATACATCCTAGGATTTTGTTACCTTTTTTTACTGTTTCCTTAATAAGACAATCAAAAGTTAATTTATGAGTAATGTGTACACCCAGGTCTTTCTCTGTATCTATTGTTTTAAGTGTGTTATTATTCAAGCTGTATTTAGCTAATAAGTTATTATGCCCCAGATGCATGACCCAAGATTTTCCATTGTTGAATTCCAAGCCATGGTACGCCCATCTTCCCAGTTGTTCTTTTTTATGTTGTAAGGATTCTGCTGCTTCCTTGTTATTTATGATTGTTCCCAGTTTGAAATCATCTGCATACTTACATATCCATGCATCATTCGATGTAGTCATTGTTGCTGTAAGAGTATTTAACAAGACTGGTCCCAGAACAGATCGCTGTGGTACACAGCTCATCAAACTCTTCCACCTGCACTGATATCCTCTTGTGTATATCCACTGCTGTCTATTATCCAGCCATGACTCTATCCATGGCACTAATTTTGGATATAGTTCTTGTTTAATTAGTTGATCTGTCCTTATATTATGTGAGACAGAGTCAAATGCTTTGGAAAAATCAGAATATATAATAACCACTGGCAACTTGCTGTCTCTTGGGTGCAGGACTAAATTCCTCCCATGCCTCCTAGGCAAAAACACATTACTAGAGAAGCCCCCACCCCACCCCCACCGTGTGCATAGCAGGCATCTTTTCCTCCTCGGACTCAGAATATATAACCAGAATCAGAATGCACTGTGGCCTCTCATGGTGCCATTCACAGCTCTTGGACAGCATGCCTTCTCCTACAAATCCCTCTGTGGCTTAATGAGGTACCCAAGTCTATTCAGAACTCCACTAGCCTGTCCGGCTCAAATCAGACCTTAAGCACTACCTGACCTCCAGCTCTGTATGCACCTGCTTATCCAACAGTGGATATAATCTGGATGACAAGGTCTGTCTCTGCTGACAGCAACTATTCTCAGCACAAGACAGAAGCCACCCTTCCACACATTCCTTGACAATGCCTCTGAATCATTCTAAGGAGCTGCTTCTGTACACCCCTCACCCCCTCTCCTCTCCATGCTAGAATGGGTCTCTGCCACCCTGGCCTTATCCCTGCCTCCTTGACCACTTTTACTAGAGGTCCTCCTCCTCTCCTATCAAAATCCTGTCCTTACTGACCCCCTGTCCAAACTAACCTAACCTCTAGTGCCTATGCACGTTACCATCACTTGTAATAAACTAAAGTTGATGTCCATATGTTGTATAATTTTTTTAAATATCTAAAAAACTCTGTAACCTTTTCCTGATTGTTGTGCTGCTTGTGTCTCAAATGTCCTAAGTCTTTGTAAACTTGTTGACTGAATATCTATACTCTGTTTACATGATGTGGAACCTTTGTAAAAGGGCCTTGGCTCAAAGGTTATTTTCTGAATACCAAATAAATAAAAAATAAATAAATAAAAATAAAATAAATGTATTCATTTATTTAGCTTTTGTTAACCAGGCAAGTACACTAGACAAAACATATACCTATTTTCATTTAAGACTCTGGAGCATATAGGAATTATGAGTTCAATACAGAGTACAACTTAACATAGGTAAGGCAGACACACAGAAGCCAGGAGAGGAATAACATACACAGTCAGATAAACACGGTCACACAAGAGGCACTGTCAAATATAAAATAAATACAGATACACCACGACTATGAGCTAAGCATTATATACAAAGATATACAGTACAGGACCCGTGGCAGTATCACAGTCAAGGTAAATGCCTGAACCATAGCATGGAAATATTTACACATTTCACACAGGGCCACACCCAATCAGGCAGTCTACCTCATCAGGACCAATGCCAAAATTCAGGAAATGGAACAATCGAGTACAGTGCAGGGTACCAGGGTGATCATGGAGGATTAAGACAGTCACAAGCTGAGGAGAGCTTCAAGTGTTTCCACAGGGAGGTTCGTAGACATGCATGGGATGGGGAGGAGTAGACCTGGGTAGGAAAGGAGATCCATAATCTGGGGGCACATGAAGCAAAATCTCTGTCCCTCATTTGAGTATGAGTAGCAGGAACCTTAAGGACAGTGGGGTCTTGAGATCTGATGGAGTAGGCAGAGGAGACAGCAGGAACAAGAGGCTCTGCCTGCCTAGGGGGTGCCAGTGCCCAGAACCTTACTTGTGAAACAGCCTAAGACAAAATTTAAGTAGCTGGGTGGAGAGAGACAGGTGAGCTTATTATACAGATCACAATGGTGGGTGAGGTGAGGGGCAGCAAGAGAAAAATGGCAAATGTTGTTGTAGGCTTTGGTCCACATAGTAAGGTGGACTTTTGAAGTTTGAGCAAACAGAAGGAGCCCATAGCACAGTGACGGTAGGAACACACCTCTGGCCAGTGCTAGGTGAGCAGCTGAAGTGAGATTATTCTTCACCCTGTAAGCCAGACCCAATTTGCAGTTAACAGCTCAGCACATATTATGGATGTGGTGTCCAACGTCAAGCTGAGGATCAGTTATCATCCTAAGGTATTTGACGGAGTCAGTGATAAGAACAGGAGAACCGTCAATACCCAAGATGCACAGTGGGACAGGGGAGGCCTTTAACTTGGCCAGGGAACCAAAAAGTGTGGCCTGAGTCTTTTTAAGGTTTAGGACCAGCTTATGAGATGATACCCAGGATATACTCCTGATACCCTCACTCAGTTGGGGATTAATGACCCCAATGTCCCAGGAATAATTGAGGATAACCAGGTCATCAGCATATAAAATGGACCTGCAGGAGGTACAGGAGGAGGGAAGATCATTACAAATATGGAGAAGAGTAGGTGCCCAAGGACTAACCCATGGGGAACTCCTGAGGACACAGTGGTGGCGTCCAAAAGCACGTTACTATATTTAGTAAGTTGCAGCCTGCCCTGAAGGTATTTGGAAAACCAACTGAGCACAGGAGAGGACAGACAAAAAGACCTAAGTTGAAAGCAGAGAAGGACATAGTCAACTAGGTCAAAGGCCTTGGAGAGATCAATAAAGAGGGACACAGAGAGTCTGGCCTGGTTCATAGCAGCCCTGATCCCAGAAGTGACAGTGACCAGGGCAGAGGATGTACTGTCCCCTTTCTGAAAGCCATGATGTGAGGAAGACTGAATATACTCCATAAGTTTCCTCACCACAACATTCTCAAGAAGCTTACTGATAGCAGACAAAATGGCAATCAGCTGATAGTTGTCAAGAATCCTAGGGTTGCCTTGTTTGAGAACAGGGCCAACCTTCACCACCTTCCATAGGTCAGGGACTACCCCAGTGGCTAGTGACAGGTTGAGGATATGGGCCACAGGAGAGGCAATAGAGGCAGCAGCAAGATAGAGGAGCTTTGGTTTCATACCATCATGGCCAGCACTGGAGAAGGGGGAGAGACCAGAGAGCAATCTCTGTATCTCATGTGCCATCACAGCATTAAAGTAGAATTATGGATGGGGGAAGGAGACAGATGAGGTGGAGGGACCTGAACAGGACTGTCACATCCATTAGAGGAGAATAGAGAGGTGAAGGCGGACAGGTCCAAGAAATGTGAGTTAAATGCATTGATGATGGTTAGCGAAAGCTTATCAGGGGCCTCACAATTGGAGGAGCCACTGACAATGTTCTTAGTGTTCCTCTAGAACTTCCTAGGGTCCTTAGCTGAATTCCATAGGGTAGATTTACAAAATTCACTTTTGGCAGCGCTGATAGCCTTTTTGCATTCATTTCTGAGCCTCCTGTATTGCTGAAATATGGCCTGGTCCATCATGACCTTGAAGTTGGTCCAGCATTTGTCTCTAATCCTCATGAGTGCAAGGAGGCTACCATGCAATTATTTAGTAGCAGCCCCCCCTTACCCTCCGTCTAATAAGAGGGGCATGCTTATCCTGCAATAGTCCAAAGATGCTCAGAAAATGACAGACTGCAGTGGAAGAGTTCTAGGCATCCATCACCACTGACCCGTCCATGAGCCTAACATCCTCATGGAAAGATCCCAGGTTAAACCTGGAGAAGTCCCTGACTTTGATTGATTTTATGAGGAATTTTCATGGTGTAGACCTTCTATATGCAATACACAGGGGTGTGATCTGAGATAGAGTCAGGGATGGTACCAGAAGAGCTAATCCTCTTAAGCATATTGGACAGGACCCAGTCCGGGAGATAGTTGGTACCCGCAGTGGATGACCATCTAGTGGGATCCTTAATGAGTTGGGACAGTGAGAGGCCTGTAGCAGAGGCTCATACTGCTTGGTGTTGCCTCCAAGTCAGTTTAAGTTAAGATCCCCTAGGATCATTAGCTCATTATTCCCAGTCCTTGAGCCAACCAAATCAAGGAAGGAGGATAATCCTGATACACCACCCATAGGGGGATTGTAAGTACAGACAAAGTATAGCTTTTTGGTGTTCCTGAGTAGCAGCATCGTATACAGCAGCTCACAGGAAGACTGCACAGGCTGTTGGCAGGCCAGAACTGACAGGGTGATGTAACTCTTGTAGCAGACTAAGATACCTCCCCCCACTTCTCCCTGGATGGTCCTGCCTAACAAAATCAAAGCCAGGGAGCACACAGGCTGATTCAGGGGTAGAGGGTTTAAGCCAAGTTTCAGTTATCCCAAGGATGTCAGGCTTGTAGTGGGTGACCCAGGCAAGGAGTTCAGCCAAGTTTTGCAAAAGGCTGCAAATATTAAGATGAATTATTTTCAACCCATTGCCTGACAGCTAGCCCCCAGGGAAGGAGGAGGCTTGACAGGGAGGACCAGGGTTAAGCTCTACATCCCCTGCAAGTAGTAGGAGCACCAAAAGGAGCCAGAGGAGATGTCTTAAGGAAGGGAACCAACTCTAATGGATGGCCTGCAACCAGATAGCCTGACCAGTATGAGAGGATACAGGAAGCACCGCAGGTTAAGACAAAATATGGGAGAGGTTGACTGTTTGTCACAGGTTATTAGGTTAGAGAAGGTAAAATCTATCTCCTCATGTTGCCCAGGTGAGACCCAAGGGTTTCTTATGGCAGGAGCACTGTCCACAATGAGAAGAGGGAGGAACAGTACAGTAAGCAGTCCAATTGTGAGGACATTGGAGAAAGAGAAGGGCCCAGCCCCCCTCATGAGAAGCTAAAGAGCCCTCATGTAATGAAACCTGCTCCTGAGACAGACCAATGTACTAGAGGGAGAATGTATAAGGAACAAGGTAACACCTACCAGTCCCTACAATGGCCCTGCAGGAGAGCATGCATTAGTAGTATCCACCCAGATCACACAAGACCACCCAGGAGGCATAGAGGAGTAGGCAAATAGGAGGAGAGCTTGCTCTGCCGCAGTCACGCCCACCAGGAATGGGAGATAGTCACCCCTATTGCAGGAGTACATGGGATTACCTGTTTCTGTAATAGAGGCCCCAACACAGAAGATCTGTTGCAAAATGCAAGCAAAACAGTACCTTAATAATACAATCACATCAGCCCCTAGTGAGGTAGTGAAGACAAGAAAGTTAGGTCAAACAGTAAAATTATTCACCAATACACAGTGGCAAGAACCACAACTGAAGTCAGCCATCTAGTCCACAGTTGGTTCCAACTAACTAGTCAAGGAACAAACAGTCATAATATACGTAGGTCTGGCCATTCAGAGATAAGAACAGGATTAGCAATGGCCAGGGGAAGTTCTGCTGGAATGTTCTGTACACCTAATGTTCAGACCCCACAATAGTCCCCACCTTAATAATACAATAACATCAGCATCTAGTGAGGTAGTGAAGACAAGAAAGTTAGGTTAGACAGTAAAATTATTCACCAATACACAGTGGCAAGAACCACAACTGAAGTCAGCCATCTAGTCCACAGTTGGTTCCAACTAACTAGTCAAAGAACAAACAGTCATAATATACGTAGCCCTGGCCATTCAGAGAAATGGACAAGATTAGCTAATGCCAGAGGAAGTTCTGCTGGAAAGTTCTGTACACCTAATGTTCAGACCCCACAATAGAGATCACAAATCTGGACAGTAGACAGCCTCCACAGGATATAAAAACTGGTCCAGTTTTCATCAAGTTCAGTCCTAGCCAGAGTCAGCCCCTTCAGGTGAACAGAAGGACCAGCCAATCCAACTCACTAAATTAGTGCACAGCATACAAATGGGAGTGGCCTAAACCATTTAAGGGTGAAGGAAATGGGGGTGGGTGGGAAAAATTACACCCCAGGAGCAGCAGCACCACTACGACCTCTGTCAGCAGCACTCCTAACTCCCCTACAGAAAAAGAACACAGCTCAGATTCTTTCCCTCATCATCCCTCACAGCCCAAGAAATCTCCTGCAGCACAGCAGGGGCTCCAGCTTAAGTTTCAGGTTTGCGATGCAGCTTTACCCCCACAATGAAGGTCGCAGCTTGGTTTGCGATGCAGTTTTACCCCAAAATGAAGGTCACAGCTTCAGCAGGCAGGGGAGGACAGCCCGACTCCTTTCCGTGAGTCGGTGTCTCAATCCTCAGGTGTTCTGGTGGTGATGTGGGGATGGTGGTAGTGGAGGGGGGGATCCACCAGGCAGAGATCACCCTCACCACTCCTCTCTCTCAAGCAGCTGAAAAGTCAGTTACTCTGCTGGGTGCTGCTCTCACCTTTTAACAGGCAGAGCAATGCGTCACAGCGAGCAGGGTCCAATCTGGTGCAAAGGAAGATTTTTGGAAAAAGGTGCCAAGAAATTCAGGGGATCAAGTAGGAGGTCATGGTTTGTAGTCCAACAAGTCCAGCAAAGTTCCACCCCAGAAGCAGCAGTAGCACCACCGCAGCCTCTTCTGGCAGCACTGCTAACTCCCCCACAGCAAAAGAACACAGCTGCAAATGCCCCAACACCCAGCACTTACAATCAGTCTTTGCACCCCTTGCACCTTACCTGTCATATTCCCTTGATAAGGCCCCCTGGCTGCACTGTCTCCCACCCTCACCCACCTCCCCCCATATCTCCACTCCTGCCCCTGCCCCAACCACCTCCCATACTCCCCCTTACCCCTTGCACCTCCTTCCTCCGATCTCCTACCCTCACTTTCCCCACCCCACACCCCTTCCCTTGTCTTGCTCATAGCTCAAGTCTTTGTACTGGTTATTACATGTCTGTAAGTCAATGACTATATGTTTGTAACTAAAAATGATAACTGTTTCACACGTTGATGTGGAACCTTTGTAAAAGAGCCTCTGTTCAAAGGTATTGTAATCCTTGACTGAAATAAATAAAATAAATAAAAGCTTACAGGTTCAAAGAATTGCATCAGGTTGGTCATGCATGATTTTCCTTGTATGAAGCTGTGCTGAGTGATGTCCAACTGACCTTTGTCTACAATATGTCGTTGTATTACTTCTCTAACAATGTCCTCCATGATGTTGCCCACAATGGACGTTAGACTAATCGGTCTATAATTTCTAATGCTGTTTTTATCACCCTTCTTTTGTATTGGGGTCACGTTAGCTCTTCTCCATTCCTGCAGTGTCTTGCCTTCCACCAGCGATACATTAAATAACATGCATAGTTGTCCTGCCATCTCATCCGCCAATTCTTTTAATAATCTAGGGTGCACCTCATCCAGATCTGGTGACTTACTGGTTTTAAGCTGTTTTAACCTTGTGACCACTTCTTTAACTGTCATCTCTCTTAATTCTCCTGTTTCTTTTGGATGTAACTTTATTGGAATTTCTGATATATTAGTGCTGAGATCTTTATTTTTGAATAAACTAACAACATATTCATTAAAATTGTTGCTATTGTTTTCTTAATCAAATATTTATTGGTCCCCATCTTTTAACTGACCAACTGTATTTTGTCTACCCTTTAGTCCTCCAATATAATTGCAAAATTGTTTATTATTATCCAGCGTTAGTGCTGCCATCTTGTATTATTCATCTGCCTTGGATTTTTTTAATTAGCTTGTTACATTCTTTATTCAAGTTATGATACCTAATCTTCATCTCCTCTGTTGGTCATTATACTTTTTGTATGCTTTCTTTTTAAAAAAAATGTTTTTCTTATATTTTTAGTTTACCATTTTTGGTGTTCTTCTATTCATGCTATATTTTTATTATTTCAGGAACAACATTAGTCATACAATGGGTTAGTTTACTATTGATAATCTCCCATATCTTTTCCAATGTGTTATTTTTCAGCTCTGTGGCCCAGTCCCATGAGTATAAGTATTGTTTCATTTCCTTATAGTCAGCTTTATTGTAACCTTTGAAAGTTGTAATTCGCCCATTTTCGCTTTTTTCGAATTGTAAGGTTGCTCTAACCATGTTATGATCTCCAGCTATCAGTGGTTCCATCACTTCCATGTAGTCAATTTTTTCCCCAACATCTGTTAATATTAGGTCCAATGTTTGATTACCCCTAGTGGGTTTTTAGACCACCTGTTCTAAATTTTCGTATAGTAGCATCTCCAGAAAATGTTTTTCTTAAGGTGTTTCACCTATGAGTTTATCTCAGTCTATGTGTGGATAATTGAAATCTCCTACCAATGTGTATTCTCCATCCACCTCTAGCTTGTTTATATTTCTTGTAAAGGTATCATGTTCTTCTTTATTTTGACTTGGTGGCCTATAGCACACACCTATAACCATTTTTGTTTACTGTGAATACACAATTCTAACCAGATAGATTCATTTTCTGTATTGGTGTTTTCATTTTGTATCTCATTTGCTTTTAAATTTTCAGAGACATATAATGCAACTCCCCCACCTCTTCTATTGTGTCTTTCATATTATGAAATATGTTATATCCTGGTATCCCAATATCCCAAATTCATACAATGTAAATCTAAAAAGAACTTTTAGGGATATTTATGCTCAGTTTTTTGGGAATGGTAAATGGGGCCAGTATCCACTGCATGCTACTGGTATCCTGATTCAGTGAAATATTCTTGCTAGCATCACTGTTGACTTCCATGATGATTCTCCATGGGAGATGGTTGCTCTTGTTCTCAGTCTGGGCTCTGCTTGCAAACTAGGGTGTACAGAGTCTGAAGAACCACATGCAGCAGCTTTCAGTTGTAGGGGCCTTGATCCTCCATGGGGGAAACTGATCACTTTTCTTTGAGCCTTCATAAGCAATTGCAAGAAAATAGTGTAGTGGGGGGAGCAATAGCACAGTACTGAACATGAAGAGAACTGCTGGAAGGGGTTATTAAAGAGGACAGGAAATCACTTCTAATTGGTAGCTGTTTACAATGTTCCCATTTACAGAAATGATATCCATAAGCCTGGATGATCTATATGTAACTGTACCTGAATAAAAAGTGATGTGAAAACTGTATTTTGCACTGTTTTGTTTTTATTGGCAGCATTCTTTTACAGTTCTTTTCACAGAACAAGTGATCTGGAGTTTTAACTATGTCATGGTTTGAGCAAAGAACTCTAAACATGGTTCTGTTAGGACAATAGCTCATGTTTAGCATTCTGTGCACAAACCGTGACATAGTGAAAATTCAAAATTACTGGTTCCCTGAAGAGAACACTGCAGAATGTTGTCCATAAAAAGAAAACAATTGAAAACAGTGCTTCACATCAGTGTTTATTCAGGTACAGTTACATATGGCTCATTTGAAAGCAAGCCTTTCATTTCTCTTACTAGGAACATTACTAACTACTGCCAGTTAGCACAGATTTCCTGTCCCCTTTAACCTGAAGGCAATTAGAAGTTCCTTGAGGGGGTGGGACAATGAAAAGGGTTGCATCTGAATTAAAGAGAAAGGTGGAACAAACTGCAATTCAGTGTAATTGGGGGCCCAGACTAAATAGGCTGAAGGGCTATCATCTGCTGGCATATTCATTAGCAGGATTAAAAATTAATCTTTCTTTCAAATTGTAGTTTTCAAATGCGTGGACATTCCGTTTTCATTGTATGCAGGAACCACATTGAAAATAGCTTCCCTGTTCTTATATTTCATATTTTTAAATTAATGACTCATCTCAATAAATATGATTGTCCTGTTAAAAACAAAATTGTAGTGACCTAACATGATGATATCAGATGTAGCACATTTATACAGAATATGCATGTTTATGTGTCAATGATTTTGACTGACACCCTGTCCCGCATCTCACATGCCCTGTACAAGCTTACTATGAGATTGTGGTTTTCAGATAGTGTTTCTGTGATGATTATAACAATGGTCTTTGATTATATTTGTGAATAAAAATCTGTTTTTTATTAATGAAATTTGGCAGTATTCAGTTAATAAATAATGTACCAGTACATGAAATCATGGAGGAGCTGAGATTTTTGCAGTGTTTTGGATCACTTTTAAAGTTATTTATTGTGGATCATCAATCACTGTTCATTAATCAGTAGGGTTGGCTATGGCTTTGTAAAATATAATAAGCATTTGCTTATACAGATAGTAATATTAATATACTATTTAATGAAAATGTGTGTATAATGGCAGCTCTGAAGATTATGCATGTCCCTCTAGGTTTGAAAGTTTCCTCAAGTGCAAATGGTTGTTGAATGGCTTTCCATGTACAGTATGTCTTTCACACTGCTTTTGCTATCCAAGGAAAAGGGTACCATTCCTGTACTGTGCATGAGACGGAGTCCAGTTTATTTAGCCATTTATAACTGTTTTCTTCTATACTAGGAACTATACTAGGATTTTATAAGATGAACAGGAGGTTGGGTCCCATAATGTTCATCTCCAACTCAGCAGGTTACATGATTCTGGAAGGAGTTAACAAATTAATATCTTATCTGTGTTTAAATGTTTGAAATGTTTCTGCTTCAGCTACCCCTTTTGGAAGTGAATTCCAGACAGGTATAATTATTTGCGTGTTGAAGAATATTCTATTATTTCTTTTAGGGAAAGTTAACCTTAGCTGATAAACATGGCTTCTCAATGTGATGCATCTATAGTTATTTATTAAGCCTAGGTCATTCATTAGTTGACTATCTCTAGAGATATGGTACATCTATAGCATGTCACCCCTTGCTCACATGTGATCCAGTGGGTATAATTTTAGATGCATTAACCTTTGTTCATAGCTTATTTTCTGAACTCCATCTATGAGTTTTGTTACCCTCCTCTGTATTCCCTCCAGTAAATCAACATCCCTTCTAAGGTATGGGCTCCATAGTGGTTAACATTAATCTAATAATGATCTTACAACTGACTTCTACAGTGGCAAAATGCAAGCCCTATTCATTGATGTAAATGCTCTCTTTATACATCCAATGATTTTGTTTGATTTCTTAATTACTTCACTACAGTGATTATTAAATTTGAGATGATTGCTTATTATAACACGCATGACTTTTTCATTTGTTAATGCCATGAGAATATTTCCATCAATGGTATAGCTGTAACATTTATTTCTATCTCCTAAATGCATAACAACACACTTATCATTACTGAACTTCGTACTATTTGCTTCTGCCCAGTTTTCCAATATGACTAGGTCATTTCTTAATGAGTTGACATGTTGGTCAGTAGAAACTTCAGCTGCTAGCTTGTTCTGCAAACATTTAACACTAAAGTTTTCACAATATACCAACTGCAAGATGCTCTGAAACTTTCTTCTATTTTTGGTAAAAAAAGAGTGGACTATCATCATTTCTATTTGAAACATATAGAAACATGGAAGGTGACCACAGATAAGGACTGCAAGGCCCATCCAGTCTGCCTATTTCTTTTTCTACCTTATGAATGTGCCATCGGCCTCTGCTCTGTCAATGGCCTATCTATGCATACTCATCTGTATTGCTTCCTTATGCCTATCCCATGCCTATTTGAAGTCATGCACTGTATTCATATCCACCACTTCCTAAGGTAGGCCATTCCATGCATCCACCACCCTTTCTGTGAAAAAAACTTCCTCACATTACCCCTTAATCAGCCTCCCTCTAATCTCATGCTGTGTCCTCTTGTCCTGCTATTTTTCCTGTATTGAAACATGTTAGACTCTTTCACCTTGTTAATGCTCTCAAGGTGTTTGAATGTTTCGATCATATCACCTCTCTCCTTCCTTTGCTCTAGGGTATTGAGCTCCATTAATCTATCCTCATATGTTTTCTGAAACAGTCCCTGCACCATTTGTTTGCTCTTCTCTGGACTGCCTTAATTTGGTTAATGTCCTTGTGAAGGTGTGACCTCCAGTACTGCATGCAGTACTCCAGATGGGGCTTAACCAGTGTCTTGTAAAGAGGGATTATTACCTCCCTCTTACGACTGGTGATACCCTTACTAATACACCTCAACTTCCCCCTAGCCTTACCAACTGCTTTAGTGGTCTGCTTGGATGCTAGTGCTGTTTAAATTATTTCAAGTACTGAACAGCATTACCATTTGTAGTAGGTATGGTACTGTGGCATTAACAGTTGTGCATGAACACTAACTGTAACAGATAGAGTAACAAGAATGCTGTCACTTTAAGAGTGGTTCAGCTTTTAAATAGAATGTGTAGTAAACACTGTGAATGGCAAGGAGTGGGTTACTCCAAGTAAACTGTTGTAAATTAAGCTGAAAAGTTTGGAGTTTTTATCTGTAGTGGTTCTTCATGTCCTTTTTATTTGTAGTAGATATTGAACTGCAGGTTGCCGTGCACCATGACATTTTGCATGTATGGTGCAAGTGAATGTAGTCCTGCAGGTAGATGCTGTGGCAGAAGTCGAGGTTCTTGAATTTTTGTTGGGCTGCTTTGTCTGGGTTTGTGCAGCTTTGCTGTACTGGTTGTGGTGGCTCTGTGAGCAATGGTGGGAAGATGGCTGAGGTTTGGGGCTGCACAGTAATTTCAATGGAGCTTCCAGGTTTGTGGTCAGTGCTGAATTCGGCTTTGTAGTCTTCATTTATGTGGATAGGGTGAGTTTCTTTTCCTCAGTCTTCATTGTAGAGTTGTAGTTCCTTTTTATTTTTAGGAATTTATTGTTCAGGAGCCTGCATCTTGGAATCCATGGGCTGCAGCTCTGCGGCAGTGCACAGTGGTGACTGTTTTGTTCACGGTGCTTCAACCATGCTGCACTTCTCTTGAATGTCAGCAGTTTTGGGCAAAACTGTTGATTTGGGTACTGGTTGTGAGTCTGATGTACTTGTGCCAGCTAGGATATTCAACCAGTTTCTTCCGTTGTGCAGTGTGGGTGCCCAGTATGATTTAAGACTGCCCTCCGATTTGTGGCCTGTAACAGCCATGATCTGTCATGATTCAAGGCCCACCAAGGAGAGCACTGTGGATCTGAGGCAGTGATTCAAGTAGCGATGAGACAGTTCTGCTTCATTAGACAGGTGAGGCATTAGAGAAGAGAAGTAGTTTAGCCCCATCAGTTCTTTACAGTACCAGATTTTTTGTTGGTCTAGCAAGTCTTGTGAAGCTCTTTTGGGGTGTAGAAAAATGCTGTAGGGTCAGGCGGGCATTTACTAAAGTACTTTTTAAAAGACAGAACAGGACACAGAGGGTCATTTGTCTGTGAAAAAACAAAGCACCCTAAAGTTGTTTGATTTAACTCTCTGGCATCTTTGTGATTTTGCTGTCTGGGTTGTGCTTAAGGCTTATATACTGTAGGCCATTTTCATCAGTTTTTATGTGGAAGGAGTCTCTTTTATGTTCTCTTTGCCCTTCCCTTCTTCTACATGCCATGAATATTTGTAGGTCAAACCAGAACTTTCTGACTAGTCCTGCAGCAGTGTTTGGTGATAGTGCTGGAGAATGTTTTAATTTTTTAAAGTCTGATTCTGTGAGACATTTGTGGTGCTGAGTGCAGTCTTTGCTGTCTTTGCTGTATTTTTTTATGACAGAGACAAAAACATTGTTTTCAGATTGAAAATCTGTGTCTGTCACAAGATTAATTTGTCTAGACAGAGGCAATGAATTTAAATGCCTGTTTAGGCCTGCTCTTAACCCAATAAAACTTGATACACCATACTGTTCACCAGAACAGTTCCTAACTGTGGCATAGAATTTTGTCAAGGTTGTTTAATTTATCTGTTGTTACTGTTTTTAAATCCTGCTCTGTTTTCTTTTCTGCTACCCAGTCTGTAAATACCTTTGTTGCCCAGACAGTTTGCTTTTTTACATTTTTTTCAGCCTTGTCTTCTTCTGTACTATCTATTTCTTTAGGGTGAAGGCTGGCATGTCTACTCACTGTTTGCTGTGCTGGATTCTGAAGTGGCTGCTCAGGTAAGTCTTCTTCAAGTTCTTTGAAGAGACATCGTTATACCAGTCATCTTTGCTGAGGATTGATTCAAGGTGCTTTGAGGTACTGTAAGTGGTAATTCTGCCATTTTTTCAAATTTTCCTGTCAGAAATTTAGTTTTCTGTCAAGAGTGAGGCAGTGGTATGCTGCTTCTCTTTCAGTGGTCTCTGTGTGAGTGATGATGTTGTTTACAGTTGTGGAGTGATACTATAGTCAGTTTGTGATAAGGTTGTGTTCAGTCTGGGAAGTAGTTCAGGCATGCGGTCGTGCTGGGAGGTGTGTGGTCATTGGTAAACAATGCATGGTCATGTCATGTATTTTGTCCAATCATGTTAGCGGGATTTCTATGATTTTGCCTACCCATTTTATATATATATATATATATATATATATATATATATATATATATATATATTTATATATATATATATTATGGTAGCACTACTGTACCCCATTTAAGGTTAAATGGTGAAATTTTGCACCTTAATAACTTTGCCACTGTTCAACAGATTTGCCTGACATTTTTCAGGCTCGGAGCATAGCCATAGATCTTGGGATCTGCCAACTATCTTACCAGTCGGATATATGGCTGCGGAGTTATTAAGTGACATTCCAGAGCACATTTATGCTTTTTTGCACATTCTTTGCTTGTGCCTACAGGTTGTACACATTGCGCGACCAGTCCAAAACAGGGAATGTGCAGCCGGGCTCCCTGATGTGCCTTTTGAAGATTTCATGAATAAATATTAAATGGTTCAAAAGTTATTCAAAAAATAAGTTTCCCATTATAGTCAAAGGGAAAAGTTAACAAAAAGTTTGACAGTGTCATAAATGCAGTTTTTAGTGTCGCTAACGACCCCTGTAGTGTCATGAGTCAGCCATTTTTTTTCAGTTACTGATTACAGAAATGCCTGGCATTTAAAATTGGGACCATCAAGTGACACAATTCTTTTTGTGTTTACCTAGTCGAGCCCTGAGGATGCTAGGCATGTCTTTATTTTGGGATTAAGCTCCCCAGAAATATGTTTTTGAAATTTTTGGGAAAAGTAGTGTCGCAAAGTAGTGTCACACCTGCAAAACGTTCATGATTTTTTTTTGCAAAAGTTTCACAAATCACACTATTTTGCAACACTATGGCCAAAATGACAGGAATTGTTTGCCACCCTGTTGCAAAAGAATGGTTTGGTCTTTTGGGCTGAAATTTGGAGGGAAGAAAGCCAGCATCTCACAGATGTGCCTTTTTGTGGTTTGGTGATACATTATGGCAGGGAGGCAAAGTTATGGTACTCTGAAGTTGACTTTTTTCCCATAGACTAAAATTGCAGCATCCACTGTGCCTTTCGGAGCCCGTATCTCAGAAACGTTTCAAGAAATTGACTTTTCGTCAGAAAAATATTTAGCCCTTTAAGGGGCTAAGCATTCAGTGCAAACCTAGTCAGGAAAGCCATGACTCATATGCAATCTTAATTTTTTTCTCTACGTCATACGGTTCCTGAGATATAAGCAATTTAGTATTCCAAGAGCTCATTTTCTGGTCCCAGGCCCATTATTATGCATACATTCTTTGTAGTCACTGTGTTTCTTTATGCAGCTGTTGGAGAAAACCAGGGTGTGCACTCCAGTTACTGTTACGCATAGTGTTTCCACTTGCGTTTCCATACCCATTTGCGTTAGCATTCCCGTGTATACCACCATATGCATTATCCTTTGCATTTCTGTTTGTGCTTGCATTTGCCTTACTCTTACCATTTTTGTCTGCAGTATTGTTTTTGTTTGCATTTCTCTTTGTGTCACCATGACCATTACCATTTGCATTTGCGCCTGCCCTTCCGTTTGCATTTGTCTTTCAGTTTGCATCATCGTTGTTGTTACTGTAACCCCCCTGTTACCCGTGGTTACTAGAATCCCAGTAAGACCTAGTGGTAGGCAGGAAAGGCAGCTTGTGAAACTCCAGTTAAATGGATTTCACACTGTCTCACTCTGTTCTCAGTCTCAGCTGAGACTGAGGGATGACATCTTAATAGAACTTTCACAGCTCCATAAGCCACACTGGAATGTTGCAGTTGGAGGTTAGCAAAGAACACTGGGGAATTTGAAGCCAGTCTGTGTGCAGTCTGAGTGAGAGACTGTAGTCCAGCAGAGTGTGTGCAGGCTTTCAGAGCTTTAAGCTCTGTTTTAGAGCTACTTTTGGAAGGTGTGTTTCCACCTGAAGAGGTACACAGGAACTGGTAATTGAAGTGGTGGATACCACTTTCAATGGTTCAGTAGCCCCACCCCTGAGGGTATGGGGGAAGGTGCTTGCCTGTTTTCCAGGGGCAACCCCCCCCCGGGTCCGGCTAAGGGACAGAAGCTGCCTGTTCAAGTTGTGCTGAGACACCAGAAGCTCTGAGAGGAAGATTCCTTGTGGAGGAAATGCCTGTGGGGCACCTGAAACCAAAGAGTGAGTTTGCTCTGAAAAAGGGCCAAGTGTTTTCACCTGAACAGAAGGAAACTAAAGGGACTGTTACTGTGGGGTCAGGAAAAGACAGCCAAGTACAGTTGGAAAGTGGGGATTGGACTGCTTAATCTGTGGGAGGTCTAGAGTAATGGACAATGCCACTTAATTCAAGTATGTTCAAGTCCAGCACAAAGAGTGAAGGAAATTGAGGATTAGACCACTTAACCCAGTGGGGGGGTCTAGAAAAATGGACAATGCCACTTAAAAGTATGTTCAAGTCCAGCACAAATGGGAAGCAAGACAAGTAGATGGAATGTGAAATACATTTAGCAAGAATCTACATTGCAAAGCTTTACAGGATGAGGTGTTTACTGTCCAGAGAAATGGCCGGGTATGAATTGTGGGAGCGAGAGGTGGGAGACCCCCCCAACAGTAGTAACCAAATTCACCTCTACGGATTTGCTTTGAGACACCTTTTGCTTTCTCTCAGGTACTTGGCCAGTGCCTGAGGAAAGTACCCAGACATGGGATTGAAAGAAAGTTTCCCTGATGGAGCCGTGGTGCTCTTAGGTGGTTTAGGGAGCCACCAGAAAATGTTTCCATGAAGTATGGAAGGTGTCCAAGTGGCTGGCAAGGGAGCTAAGCAAGGGAAAACCCAGAACAGTGTACAAGTTCGGGCTGTGTAACCCAAAGCAGCGTGCAAGTCTGGGCTGTGTGCCGAGTGGGTTCAGAGCCTGAGGGCTAAAGTGTTGAGGAAGTGTTCTGGTCTCTTTTAGTCTGCATTACCAGGAGTGTAGCCCTATGGGGGTCCATCTATGCTTTGTTTATTCTGTTTGGATGTGAATAAAAAGCCACACTTTAGAAATCCAACTTCTGGTATTGGACATTACAATTATTGCTTCCTGAGTTCGGAGTTACTTGGGTGCCCTGTGCAGAGTAGCCAAATCTAGTCTTTGTGCGAGTGACCTATTCTTCCCCGAACCCAGCCCACCTGGTATTGCTGTCAGATACAAATGGTAGACTGGGTAGGGGTTACATTACCATTACCATTTGCGTTTCCAATTGCATTCCCATGCCTGTGCGCATTCCAGTTTGTATTTCCATATGCACTTGCATTTGTGTTTCTGTTTCCTTTGGCGTTATTGTTGCTCTTACCGTTACCATTTGCATTTACAATTGTGGTACCGTGACTGTGCATGTTCCAGTTTGCATTTCTGTATGCACTTGCCTTTGTGTTTCTGTTTCCTTTGGTGTTATTTTAGCTGTTACCTGTAGGATTTGCATTTCCAATTGCGGTACCGTCACTGTGCGCATTACGGTTTGCATTTTTGTACATGCTTGCATTTGCGTTTCTGTTCCCTTTGGTGGTATTATTGCTGTAACAGTTAAAATTTGCATTTACAATAGCAGTACCATGACTGTGCTCATTACCAGTTGTATTTCCATATGCGCTTGCATCTCCATTTGCGTCACTGTTTGCTTTGGCATCACTTTGCACTTGCGTTTCTACTAACGTTTGCTTTACCATTTACATTTGCATCACCACTTGTGTAACTGATAGCACTTGCCTTTGCATTGCACTTACTGTTACTATGTCACAAGACATCATGCGGTGCTGCATTCCATTCACTATTTATAGTTCTCATTCTCAAAAAGAAGGGAAATTCATTGCAAAAAAACTCTGTTTAATGCATCAGTTAGGATTGTTCCACAGCAACAAAAGGGAGGAAATTCAGTGTTAGGATTTAAAGCCCCCCTTGCACCCTCCCAGCCCACTCCCCCCAACGTGCATCGGGATGTGCGTTGGGGTCATCGGTTGTAACTCACACCCAATTCTCCTATACCTCAGCTTGTTTACACATGTGATGGTGTGAGAGTTAGAGCCGACTACCCCAACGCACACTCCAATGCCGGTTGGGGGCGGGCTGGGGGTGCAAGGGGCTTCTAACCCCAATAATCGAATTTTCTCATTTTGTCGCTAGGAACAACCCTAACTGATGCATTAAACTGATATATTTGCCATGAATATATAAATATATATATATATATATATCATCAATCAATCAATCAAACTTTATTTAACTTGGCAATTTACATCGTTGAGTAAGCTCATTTTCAAGATGATCCTGGACACATAGACAAATTCATTCACAATAAAATAATAGTTCATGGTACACTAGACAGTTATACAGGAAATGATAACAATACAAGGTCAGTAAGCATGAGGGCAAGTCTTGGTATGTAACAAGTAAATAAACAACAATTCAATGTATACTAGTTGAGTTCATTAGAGTATTGAGGGAAGAGGAGGTGGGAAATACAGTGGAGGGCAGAGGAAAAGGTAGTAAACAGGACACAAGAAGGAGAGGGAGAAGGGCAGCCTAATAAAGTGGAGGCCCCAAGTCAGATAGGTCAGGGAAGGAGGGAGGGAGGCGGTAACGGGGATAATACCTTAGTGGGATGCTGGCCAATGGAAGAATAAGATGGCCCGTGAGTCTTGTATATATATATATATATATAGAGAGAGAGAGAGATAGATAGATATATATATATGTGTGTGTGTATATCTAAATATATATGCAAAAAAATACAAATTTGACTGCTTTGAATTAAATATTGATTTGCAATATTTATTGAAAGTATATGGATTCAGTTACAAATCATCAATAAAGGTAAAAAAGTAATATCTGGGAGTTGCTACAGGCCCCCCTCTACTACCCAGGTATACAATGTTAATTTGATTAGCGAATACAAATATATGAAATTTCCAGCAGAAACAGGCCTCATGGTCTATCGAGTCTGCTCGAGTGTATAGCTAGCCCCTCATCACACAGCTGCCCATTGAATCACTTGCTTTCATTTGACAGATGTTAAAATACTGGGGGATTTTAATCTTCCAGGAATTGACTGAGATCAACTTGTTGGTACTACCTCACTAGAAACAAATGTTATCAACACATTATTGCTACAAGGCCTTGAACAAAAAGTTACGGAATCTACCAGGGGAATGAACACTCCTGATATAGTCATTTCTAATCTACAAACAAAGCATTGCAATATATAAGTGCAAGGGACTCTAGGTAGTAGTGACCACAAAATGCTATTGTTCAGCTTGGCCGCATGCCCCAACATGGATACTCGTAACATTTTTCTGCAAAACCATGCTATGGGTCAGTATAAGAAAATTAGGAAAAACCTGGAGTCCAGAGAATAGGCAAAAATAATGAGGGATTTATTGGTGGAAGAATGCTGGGACCTCAGACAATATAAAATTAAGGAACTAGAAGAGAAATATTTCCCATTAAAGAAGAAATACAATAACAAGGCAAAATCCCTATGTGGTTAACCAACAAAATTATAAAACAAATAAAAAAAAGAACTTGCATATGCAAATTTTAAAAAGACTCTCTTTGATCTGACAAAATCTAAGTATAAGACTGAGCAGAAAGAATCTAAACGATTGATAAGGAAAGAAAAACAAAGTAGACATTAAGATTGCACATACCAAAGATAATCAGAAATTATTTTTTCATATGTTAATAGCAAGAGTGGGAATAGATTTGTGGGACCTTTGGCTGAAACCAGTGAAACCTTACGAGACCCCACTGAAATTATGAATTCATTAATTATTTTTGTATAGTCTTTAGTGACAAGAACCATGGCAAGGTAATAGGCTAGCTCTCCCCTACTGAATTACATAGTTTTTCTGAAGAGGAAGTTTTGTTAGCCCTAACACTATTAAATCCAACCCATCCACAGGCACCGATGGAATAGATCCAAAGTTCATTAAGGAACTTGTGGCATTACTGTGTCCTACCCTTACACTGTTGTTTAATAAATCTTATGAACAAGGAAATGTCCCTTCTGACTGGAAAAAAGCAATTATTACACTCATCCACAAAAAAAAGTAAGAAATAGTTAATCATTTGAAGTAATTACAGGCCAATAAGCTGGATATCACTACTATGTAGAATAATGGAAAAACTACTAAAATCATGATTCAACTGTGAGGTCACTACTAGAGGCAACCATGACCAAAATGGTGTTACCCCAGAGAAGTCATTTACCATGAACCTGCTATCTTTCTATGCTAAGACTGGTACCAGTATGGACAAGGGTGTTCCAGTGGATGTGATCTTTCTGGATTTTAGGAAGGCTTTTAACACCATGCCACACTTTGAACTGGTGGATAAGTTAAAAAATATGGGGTTTGACTAAAACTTGGTGAAATGGGTTGAGTGGCTGACTGAAGGAATTCATCAAGTAAGGGCAAGTGGACACCTCTCTGAGGAGAGATTGATAAGTAGCCATGTGCCCCAGGGATTTGTTTTGGGCCCAACCTTGTTTGGATTATACACAAGTTACATGCATCGCAATTTAGAAAACAACATACTAAAAATTTTACATGATACCAAGATCTGTGGTGAAATGGAAACTGATGACAAATATCAGTCCCTAGTTAATGACAGGAAGCACACTGAATTCTGGGCTAGAAATAACAAGATGCACTTTAACACTGAGAAATGCATTATACTTTACCTAGGAAGAAACAATCCAATTAAATTATACACTCTAAATAATACTCTTTTATTATCACTACAGAACAATCGCGACTTAGGGATTATAATAGTGATAGTCTTACACCCCCAAACCACTGTAGGAATTTCACCCAGACTGACAATATGTTAATAGGTGCTATCAAAAAAGCCTTTGCATACATAAATGAGCAATGAATAATCCATTGTACAGATCATGGGCCCAATTCTAGAAGGGTAGGCGCCTCGGGGGTTGGAGCATGGGTGGGGGGATGACAGCACCATACTGCGGGGCATGCTACATTGGGGGATTCGGGGGGGCTGGGGTGTGGGAAGCCCTGCAGGGCATTACATGCACAGGGATTTATGGGACAGTTGGTTTGGGCAGCCCTGCTGGTCACTTACTGTATGGGGTCATCTACAGCAGGGGGATGGGGTGGGATCATGGCCCCGAGTCTAGAACTGTTTGTGCAGTGCCCATAGGGGCAACAATGGAGGTGGTCTGGGCATTGAGGGGCACATGGACTGGACATGTGTAAGTTACACCAGCTAAATCCATGTGTAACCTACGATGCCGGTTCTCCTCTGGAGGTTCTTGTAAAATCCCGATGGTGTCTTTGTTACTGCCTTTCTGGAATGGGGCGCAACTAGTGCCGTAAACCAACTAGCATTATGTCTCAGGGGATTTATGGCACAACTGATGGCATAAATGCTGCTCGGTGCAAGCGGCCTGCAACATGTCGCAGGCCACTTTGTAGAATTGCGCAAGTCGCAACTGCTGGCATAAGTTGCTACTTTTGCCATTCTACTTGGTGCAACTGCTGTTTTGCCAGGCATAACTCTTCAAGAATTGGGGCCCATATATGAAACCACATCTGGACTTTGGGTCCCTTTTTGGTCCCCACACCCTGAAGGGATATCAATCTACTGGAGAGTGTTCAGAGAAGGGTCTCTGTGTTAATTCCAAGACTGAAGAACAAATCATACATGAAAAGATTGAGGGAACTTATTGTGTTCAATTTGGAGGATAGAAGAATGAGTGGTGATATTTTTTTACTATTTAAAATCTTGAGTAACTCTGATCTTACGAATCAATTCAACATAGTCATCAAAGAGTGAACAGCAAATCTCAGGTCCCATGCAAAACAATTAAAAATATCTAGGGCATATAACAATAAATGGGATAACTTTTTTACCGTTCTAGCACCAAAAGTCTGGAATATGTTACCACATGACCTGGTTGATGTTATATCATTTGATGAGTTTAAAACGGAATTAGATAGGTGCTTGTTCGACCTTAACAAGAAGGGTAAGATATCCCCACTCAGAGTGGGAGACAGTCTTGATGGGCTATAAGGCTTACTTCTGTCTTAATTACCAAGTAAACTAGCAAATGTATGTGTCACGTTTTAAAAATAAATAATAGACTGATTTTTGCAGTTGAGCGTTAAAGATTTGCTAATGTGTTTTAAAACCTTGTTGTTATAAGATAGTTATATTTTGGAGGTCCATTTCATTGAAAATTTTTGTCTATGTTCTTTTTAACAAGTTAGTTAAAGAGCTGCACATGGATATGGCCACATTTGTGTGGTTTATAACATCTTGGAATGTAGGCAACCAATCATTTTGCTGTATTTCCCATGACCATTTAATAATTAAGAAAATAACATGACATGGAGTCATCTATCATGGGATATTGTCCCCTGAATCCCCCCAGGAATAACAGACGCTACAACAGTTTAACTTATTGGTTACTCATTAGCAAATTTATTTATGGCACAAAGAATATATTTACATCCACATATTTATGTTTTCATAATTCAATTTCACACCAAATTCTCTTTCGAATCTTCCTGGTTCCGGCCTCTGTCCTTCTTCTGGTCTTTCCTCCAACTTGGCTTTCAGTGCCTGGACACTGTGAATTTGGCCCCCTCCTCCACACCAGAACCAGTCCAGTTCCACCCACCCTGCTTTCACCCTCCGGGCCCGGACACTTCTGAAACCGGCGCCTGGACCTATCCCCTTCCCCACTTTAACACCACATCTGAGTTCCGTTTCCCCAGCCCGTGTATCCTCCCCCCTTCCTTCCCTCCTGCTCCCCCCTTTTTCTTTCTTCCCACTCCCATGGGCATCCATGCCCCTCTATGCCAGGGGACTCTGACCTAGCCTCCTGGCCCAAGGCTGCCTCCCCGTAGCTGTAAAACACTGGCCCTATGCCCAGGGCCCCGAGGGCACTCAACCTGCCCTCCAGTTCTTTCCTTTGCACCAAACCAAATGTCCCCCCCAGAGCCTTCCTTAATAAGGGTCAGAGGGTGGTAAAATTCCCAGCAAAAGAGGCTGTCCTGCCCAAGTCCTGGCCTAATATACCCCAATATCCCAGGGCAGGACCCCCCTTTGGGCTTCACCCACCAGCCAATCCCTGGGGCTATGGTGTGCCCTTGTCATTTTACTCTTCATCTACCTAGTGATGTCACCATGGCCCCACCCCTTCTATTCTTCTGCTCCCCCCACCCCTCCCTCCATGCCTCTTCCTGGAGGAATCAATAGACAACCTGGCTTGCATTTTAGTGGAAAGTCCCATTGTCCCCTGATTCCCCCCAGGAATGACGGACACTACAACAGTTTAACATGTTGGTTGCTCATTAGCAAAGTTATTTATGGCACAAAGAATATATTTACATCCACATATTTATTATTTCATAATTCGATTTCACATCAAATTTGTTTTCGAATTTTCCTGGTTCCGGGCTTTGTCCTTCTTCTGGTCTTTCCTCCATCTTGGCTTTCAGGGCCCGGACATTGTAAATCTGGCCCCCTCCTCCACACCAGAACCAGGCCAATTCCCCCCCCCGGGCTTTCACCCTCCAGGCCCACGGCCAGATTAACCACAGGGTAAAAGGGGCAGTTGCCCAGGGCAACCTAGTTCTGAGGGGCCACTGTTCCCCTTTTTTGCCTTTTTTTTCCCTTCTTATTTTTCCCCCTGACCACCATGTACTTTTCCACTAGTGTGACTACAGTGCCTCGGGAGGTGGGGGGGGGCAGGTTGACTCCCCCCTGACCATCCATACATTTGCGGTAATTTTGTTTCCCCATGGACATTCTCTTAAACCCAACAATTCTGGTCCATTGATGATTTGTGCATCCCTGTCCACCCAGGCCAGAACTTTTCTGCCCCCCTCCTCCAGCCCTCAGGTATGTGTGACAGTGTAAGTCACTCACCATGCATGTTTGACCTGGCACACACACACCCTTAAGTAATTGTCCCGTCCGGCTCCAGATCTCCCAATAATGGCACCAGCCATATGCCACTGGCGGCAACAGAAGTAATCCCTCTCAAGAGCCAGTGGGTGCTGAAAAATCCATTCATCCCTTTTTGTTGGATAGACTTGAGACATGCTGTGGTGGTTGTCATGGTCATCTCATGGACTGGATGAGTAGAGAGAGAGAGAGAGAGAAAGAGAGAGAGAGAGACACAGACCATCCCTCCAGTCCAGACACACTCTATGCCTGTGGCTTCTTGTCACTTCTAGGCCCACTATATACTGGTTATCGAGGTCACCTCAGTTGTCAGGTCTCGTTGAGAAGGTCTGTGACCCATCTCCTGAAAATAATAAACAGTGCTGTGCTGGTGGAGTGGAGAGACTGATGTCCATGTCCATGACATTGAGTATGGGAGCTGCCGATGAGGAGTGTGATGCATGACCAATGAGCAGTCAGCAGAGAGAGTCAGATTAACTTCTACCCTATCTTCTTGTCCTCCTCCTCTTGATTTTAATGATGTAAAGATAAATATGCATCTGATGATGATGAATGTCTGTAGACTGCAAAGTGTAACACCAACACTCATGTTTTATGTTTGCTAAAATCTTAATAAAATGTGACTTGTGAGAGGTCCTCTTAGTCATTGCCAGGGCCACTGGAAAATTGCGGAATCTGCAATTTTCACCATTATCTGCAAAAACTGACTTGTTCCACAATTTCTTGCAATTTTTGAGTTTTTATATTGAACTGTGTAAAAAGTATTAACTTTTTTAATAAAATACTTAAATATATTGACAATTTTGCATGCAGACTTAGGTTTGGACAAAACAATGTAGTGCAAAGTAGGGCAAGGGTTTTATGTGTCATTGATTTCTTTTGAATCCTTGTCTTGTTTGATTTCAAAATCCACTGGCCAAGCATAAGTACACTTAAACACTTAACATTTGCTCTGTGTTGAAGCAGTCTATCAGAAAACTTTTTGTTGAAACACAGACTGAAACAAAAGATTGGATAAAAGGCGCAAATTATCCCATTCACTTAAATGGGGTGCTAACTATGAAGCCTTTTTGTAAGTGGCAGGGCAAGTTTTTCCTTGTGAGCATACTTTCATTCAGACTAGTTTTGATTCAAACAGCTGAGGATTTTTGCATGACCCTGCCGATTTTAAACTTGAATAAGCTAGTTGCTAACAGTGATCTCACTCTTAGCAACTACCTCCTAGATGCTCACATGTAAAGACTATAATAAATGCCTGACTAAAGTCTAAAAACAAGCTTATAAAACACAAAATGTATCTGAACATTTTTCTTTAACTAAACACAATCATTGCACCCAGAGTAAAACAAAGGTAAATTACCTGACTAATGTATGATGCAGTAAAAGTATAGTGGTATTTTTTTACATTTTTTGGGAACCACGTAAGACCCACTAGGCACAAGTGCCTGTTTTCAGGTACAACCCAGGAGCACTGCGGAGGTTAAGTGACTTGCTCAGACTCACACAATATACAAGTGGAGGTTGTGGGAATCAAACCCAGGTCTGCTAGATGTCGTCAGCTCATTCACAGTTTGTTATGCTGTCCTCTAGATTATACTGACAGCCCCAATAACCTCCAGAGTTATTGTTTAAATATGTGATTTCAGAAAAAATGTACAGTTACCTACAGTACAAATTGTGATCATTAAACACTTTAACAATATTTTACTAAAACTCAATTATTCACCACTCTTATCTGCTTACTTTTTCTTATACCAAAGTGGGTGAATAGCTGGCAGAGCATTTTAAACAGCTGTTGATTAGGCTGCATTATTCTACAGCCAGAAACAAAAAAAGATATATTTCTTCTGGCTTTATTTAATATTGATTTGCTGTCGCTCACTTAATAGAATCTATTTAGCACTGTATGGGGCAGATGCTTTTAAATTTTGGAAGATAGGCAACGCTTATGATAGCTTATTAGTTTAGTATTCTTTTTAGGAACAAAAGCTTTTATTTATGTTTTAAATATTATTTATTTATTTTTATTTAGCTTTTGTTGACCGGGTAAGTGCACTAGACAAATCCTGCCTATTTTCAGGCACGACCCGGGGGAAGGGGATACAGATGAATGCCAACTGACCTTGAACCAGATTAAGCTGTTGGTGGTATTTTTAGTGAATGAGGGAAATTTGGCCAAGACACTGGGGAAATTCCCTTACTCTGTTGGGTCGTGCTGACACAGAGTGAACGCTGATTGCAGCCCGGTGAGGCTGCGCAGTGTTCTCCTCCTTCACGATGGAGGAGGAGGAGGGCTTGGTGGCAACAGACACTTTGGAGCAGAATGGAGAGTCGTTGGAGGACGCGTATGACGATATGCAGGCATCACAAGGTGTAACGGAGCAAATTCAGGCTGAACTTCGGTCTGATATGGAAGAAACTAACCTGATTATTGTGGAGGAATCTTCATCTTTTTCGACGGAGGACGGGAACATGATGGTGCAGTGTTTAGATGCAGGATGACCTGTTAAGGAGAGCGTACCACCGGAAACAAAGGAAGGGAATCATTCTAGGGTGCACTCGACGTCGGGACTGATGGTCGCAAGAGACATGGTCACAGTTTCCTCTACTCCACCTGGTGCCACACAAACTTTAAGAAAACAGTTTGGGCTTCCCAAGAGAAAATCTTCTTTTCCCTCGATGGACTGGTCGTCGGAGGAAGCTCTTAAGGACTCAGGCTGGATACAGTCAAATACTGGACAGTGGATTCCTGACCCTGACTGAACAGACTTATCTCAAGTGCACTCCATGCATGCCAACGCTACAGTAACCCTGAGCTCAGGTACAGACTGTGAAAGTAAAGGAGGGGATGATATTAATGCTGTACAGCTTCCTAGTGAACGTCCTTTGGCCTTTTTGAGGCCAAGTTCGTTGGGGGGTAATGAAAATACTGAAGTAAAAGAGAATGTTTCTGTTTCTTGTTTAAAAGATGGGCCAAATGTACAACAAAACAAAGTTCCGATGTCTGAGCTGTTTAAAAATAAGCTAGAGCAAGCCCCTAGGAGAAACGCAGTGTGTTTACCTTATAGGGGTGGTTTACAAACCCATCCTGACAGATATTATGTTGCAAATACCTTATTGAAGGGTTCAATTAATTTTTTTCCAATAGATATATTTGCGCTAATTCATATTTCAGGAGAGGACACCTTTGATGTAAGTTTTAAGACATCCCGTGGTATGGAAAAATTTTTGGGATAAATATTCAACCTTGAAATCCTCCCCCTTTGGGTACCTTTTTATGCTTTGCCCCTTACGAAACCTATGATCTGCTATGTTACAATTATGTTTTGTAATGAAGGGGTGAATGTTGGTAATATTTACCATTGGTTACAAAAAAGGTGTGAGGTTCTAGGTCCCCCGAAGCTATTTTAGACCTAGAGGGTATCCGGACAGGAAGTTGGAAATTCAAGGTAAAACTGACACTGGTGGATGGTGAAGTAGTGCATTTGCCTAATAGTTTTTTTCTGGGGAAGGATGGGGGAGTCTGCTTTTATAGCGGGCAACCTCGTGCGTGCTATAAATGTGGTGCTAGAACACATCTCAGTAGCTCATGTGATCTTTTGAAATGTTCTTTGTGTGGAGGGTTTGGGCATTCAATGGATAGATGCCAAAATATTTTTCAATGTAATTTATGTGAGGAGAAAGGTCATGCCTTTCATCAATGCCCATGGGCCTCACATAATAAAACAGGGGGTTGGGATCCGGAGGAGTTGGTACATAAAGCTCAAACAAAAAAAGGGGATGGGATACTCCTTTGGTGTTAGCCAAAAAGGATGGTATTACGTTACAGAATTCTGAGGATAGGCCCATCTCATCTGATATTGAGGCAGGCCCTTCCAGTTCGGGTACTGCTCCTGTGTCTTCAGTCCCTCTGGATAAGTCAGATTCTCAACAGGCATCTTCTTCTATGCCTCCTCCCTTTGAAATGGTTAAACCCCGAAGGTTTGCTAGAGCATCTAGTAAACACGTATCAGTGGCCCCTGTTCTGGTCGATAATTTTTTTTCTCCTTTACAAGGAAAGGGAAGGGATTCATATTTAGAGTCAGATACCTCACATTGTTCAGAATTAATTTCAGATGAGGAGGTTAGTAAAACTACTGAGCTGGCAAAAGAAAAAAAAGGGGAAAAAGGTAAAAAAAGGATAGCGAATTTTTCTCAGAAAGCTGGGTCCTGACTTTTCCTTTTTCCTTAAATCATGGCTACTCTTAAAATAGCTTCTCTCAATGTGTGCAGTATTAAAAATTTTAAGAAAAGGCTGACACTTCTTACTTATCTTAGTACCTTACAAGTTGATGTTATTTTTTTGCAAGAGACTAGGCTTTCCTCTCTGGCTGAAATCTCTCAAGCACAGAAAAGGTGGGTATGGGGACCATCTTATTGGACTTTTGGGTCAGACGTTGCTGATGGTATAGGTATTCTTTTTACCTCTACCCATTTTAGGATTTCTAAATTAGTGGATCTTTGTCCTAGGCATGCTCACTTTTGGATTGTGCCTGGCGAGACTTTGAGTTTCGCCTTATAAATATTTATGCCCCTCAGACAAAAGCTACAAGAATTAAATTATTTGAAGAAATTAAGCCTTTTCTTTATACCAGAAGACATGTGATTTGGGGAGGAGATTTTAACTGTGATATTGACTTTAAATTTAAAGGGGATTCTCAAAAAAAAATGTATTGCGATTCTCTTGCCTTACGTCAGCTGGTCACTAATGCAGATCTGACGGATGTTTATAGGACATTACATATTACAGGGGGTACCTCTTATCATAGGAGTGTTTTCTCTTCACGCATAGATTTGATTTTTGTTTCTAAGTTTTTGAAACCTTATTTGTCCCAAGTAAAATCGTCTGAGTTTTCAGATCACCAGATTCTAATTGGCTTTTTAAGTTTAGCAGGAATACCACCAAAGATATCAGCAGCAGGCCCTAGATGGCGTCTAAATGTGTCCTTCCTAGAAGAGGAAGATTGTGTTACTGATTAACAGCATTTATTTGCAGCAAGGCATTCGACCATTTGTTTTTATGATAATCTCTTTTCGTGGTGGTTTGATACTAAAAACGAGATTAGGTCCCTTTTGATATCTAAAGGGAAAATTAAAGTAAATTCTCAGTATCTTACATACCTACAGTATAGGAATCAGCTTTATAAGCTGATGTCCTTTCCTCCTAAGGATAGACACCTTTTTCAGTCTCAGATTGCTGAAATCAAGAAATAAATGTCCCTGTACCAGTATAATAGGGCTAAATCCCTCGATATGGAATTTAGGTATGGTGTACAATCACAGCCAGCCTCTGATCCTTATCTAGCCTGTAAACTGCATCTGGATAAGACGCTGATGAAGGGCTTATTATCTTCAGATGGTACTACCGTTACCTCAGGTATTGACATGATGAAGGTGGTACGTTCCTTTATTTTGGATTCCTTTGAGGGAGGACTTGGTAA
Source organism: Neoceratodus forsteri (assembly GCA_016271365.2). Taxonomy (NCBI): domain Eukaryota; kingdom Metazoa; phylum Chordata; order Ceratodontiformes; family Ceratodontidae; genus Neoceratodus; species Neoceratodus forsteri. Next base: position 833,994,992 of record CM057459.1, on the reverse strand, counting down.
ACAGGACAGTTTACCAGCTGACTTTTTGACTGGCTTGCCTGCCATGGTTACTAACTATCGAACCTCTTTATTGCAGCCAATTTCCTCCTTAGAAGTAGAAAATGTGATAAAATCACTTAAAATTAAAACATCTCCTGGCTTAGATGGCATTCCGAATGAATTCTATAAGAAATTTTTACCGGTGATGTGTCTTTTTCTCCCTTTGGTTTTTAATTATATGTTGACCTCGGGTTTAAGTTTTCCAGATTTCAGTATTTCCCTTTTAAAGTTTATTTATAAAAAAGGGGATTCTAGGTTATTGACAAATTGGAGGCCCATTAGTCTACTTTATAGTGACTACAAGATTTTGGATAAAATCCTTGCAAATAGGTTAGCTATGGTCTCTGATTCTTTCATACACCCGGCACAGTCCTGCGCTATTCCTCAAAGAAAGATTCAGAATAGTTTATATCTCCTAAGAGAACTATTTGAGTCTAGCAATAAAGGAAGCGGGTCGGGGTTTATTGTAGCTTTAGATCAGATTAAAGCATTTGATAAAGTTTATCATTCTTATTTATTTAATCTTCTGTTGTCCTATAAGATTCCACGACCTTTTGTACATTGGATCTTTTTATTATATTCCGATGCGGCAGTTCACCCATTAGTAAATAGTTTTATGGGATCAGCAATCCCAGTTGTCAGGGGGGTTAGGCAGGGATGCCCTTTGAGCCCCCTCTTATATACGTATGTTCTAGACCCCATTATTCGGTATATTCAAGGTAGAAGTGATATTTTAGGACTTGCTCCTGATATTTCTTTACCAAAGGTGAAAGTCTCAGCTTACGCAGATGACGTGACACTATTTATGCAAAATGAGACTTCCCTGCAGACTGCTTTGAATTGCTTTAAGACCTGGGGATTGTCTTCTGGGTCTGAACTAAATATAACTAAGAGTTTTATTTTTTCATTACATCCTGATCAGAATTGTCTTTTTGATACAAGTGGCATATCCTTTGCATCTGCACCACGTAAAATCTTGGGTATTTGGTTCGGACAAGGTGATATGGCCACCTTTAATTGGGAGCAACAACTTTGCATCGGTGAAGCGAAAGTCAATTTATGGAAACAATGGAAATTTGGAAAAAAAAAAGGGTTTACATTATTAAGAAATTTCTGATTCCGGTTTTTTTAGATCTTAGTTATTTTTTTCCACCTCCGATTTCATTAGAAACCAGACTTTTTAGTGTATTTTTCCAAATGATTTGGGGTAACAGATTAAATCCGGTAAGTAGGGATATTACCTATTTGCCAGTTAAAAAAGGTGGTCTGGATATGATTAATCCAGTTATATGTTTTCATTCAATATTTCTATTTAATTCCTTTAATTTTCTTTGGGGTTCAACTCATCAATTATGGCAGGTTTGGTCTCATTTTGTGTGGGAGCCGTTCTTTCAGAAATGGAGGACGGCTCCTCCAAAAATCTTTAAACACGACCAATTGCCATTATATGGGGTAATGACTTTTAAGAAATGCTGACAGTGGACTTTATTGTTTTCTACTCTTCTATCTCATTCTAGGAAAACTTTTTATAATTATATCATTTTCACAGTACAAGGTATACTGCTTATTTTCCCAGAATGTATTCCTACTAGGATGACCTTGGCCTTGTATAAATTAAATGATTTTAGAATCCCGGCCTTTGTATGGGATATTGTCTGGATGTCTGCTCATGGCAGGCTGGGTGTACGTGGTAATCTTAAATATAAACCATTGGCAGAGATATTGTTTAGAAGCGACTTGTATTTCCATTGAGACAGCTAACATTTTTTTAGATTGTCCTTTTGTTAAAAGTTTTGGGCAGATGCATCTGTTCATTGGAAAATGCCTGCGTTGTCCTGCGTAACCTATAACACTTTAATTTTGGGGGATTATCTTGGGGTCTTGAAGCTTTTCATCCTAGTACTTTGAATGTTTTTTGCACTTATTCAGTTTCATTTATGGCAAGCTAGATGTCAATTTATTTTTCAGCAAATATCAGTGCCTACTTTTTCAATTATCTCTCAAGTAGAAACTGATTTATTAATGTTAAATCCAAAGATAAGCAAAAATTTTCAGAGGTCAAGTTTCTTTCTTTCTGGAACCATTTTTTGTTTAGATTTTCTGGGTTCTGTTATTTTTTTTTAAATGTTTTTGTAAATTGTATATTATGTCTATTTGGTGATGTTATGTTTCTTGTTTCAATAAACTTCCCCTACTCTTTTCAATAAGTGCCATGGGATCTTTAACATCCACCTGAACTACCATCAATCCAGGCAGATGGGACCTCGGTTTAACGTCTCATCCGAATGACGGGAATATATTATATTCGAATTATATTCAGGTGTCGGTGTATTCATTTAGCAATTTATACTGACTAATATATGCTGCAGAAAACATTAAAAGATTTATTGTGAAGCACTCATGGTCTATAGTAGAACCCCTGCAATTTTTGCTAAATGCTTCGCAATTTTAGGTAAACTTTTCCTCAATTTTCCAGTGGCCCTGAACATTGCTCTTCTCACAAGTGTCACATTTTAGACTAGAGGCTCTAAATATAATGTGACTGAGTATGTGACTTGTGTGAGAGGATTCTCATAGTATAGAGGGACTAGGGAGGGAGTAGGAAAAATTTGAGCTTTCATTACACCCTGCCCAGCCATCTTCTCTCACTTTTTAATCTTCCCCCAGACTGTGTTAGTGTAGGGTGTACAGGGAGGGGAAAGGGACTACTAGCTGAAGGAGTAAGGAAAGATGATGTAATACATTTCCTGTATAGATTCCTTGCTGGTTCATCCTCACTAGGAGTAAAATCAATGTGTAATTTTGGAGCCCACATGTGAGGAAGGACAGGGACATGTTGGACATGGTGCATGCAGAGAGTGGATTTATAATCAGAACGATTGTGGGGTAACAGGGTATGTCCTATATTCTGCATGTGCTTCACTGCTTCTCATAGGAGTCATATGAGAAGCAGTGAAGCACTTGCAGAATCTAAACAACTACACATTGGAGGACAGGAGGACAGGAGAAAGAAAGGTGACATGATTGAGACTAGAGTTGCTTTGAATCCATCTAAAGGAATCAGATGCATCACATTTCAGGATTGTTGTTTGAGGAATTGGGAATTTTGGTATTCAAGGCCATAGTCCAAGAAATAAAACTTCCCCTTACCTGGTGAAGCAAGGATATTAGGGGAACATCACACAGATTGCAGTCAACTCACGCTACCAAAACATCTTTTTGATTCTCTTGCTTCACCAGTTAAGGAGGGGGTTATTTAAGCCCTCCCCCTGTCCCCTTCCGTTGTTTTTCTCTATAGTTATGTGTTGCTTTAGAGGTTAGTCAGGTGAGTCCACCCCTGCCAGCACCACCACCACTGATAAGGGCAGGCATCCTCCTATGTTAAGTCACTTACTTGCCAGTGCCAGCATTCAAGCTGTCAAAAATGAGAAGTCAGAGAGAGCATAGTGGATCCCTTCTTGCTCCCCAGCTCAGCACTTTTCAGTACAGTTGCCCCTTGTGCCTTCTGGTGGCATACTGGCTTGGCTATACTACAAGCACCTTGCCCCAGTGAGTTGCCCCTATGCTGCTGCCAAAGGTAACCATGCACAATCGGTCCTGATCTGCCCACTACTGAACTGCGTGATGCAGTGAAAAAAATCAGCAGAAAACAGGATCAAGAAGAAAATGTCCAAAAAGCCAGCAGCAAACAAAACAAATTATTGGCCACTTAGGACATTATAGCTCTCCTCTAAGTCTGCTGTGAAAATTGAGATATAGAGCCTGACTACCAGAACCACCCATTGTTTTTTTTTAAGCTGCAGATACTAAATGTGGAACAATGTGTCTAGTTGACTAATTACCCAGGGTATCATGCAGGAAGGCCTGGTCACCACAATAATCCCAGAAGACTTTAGAGAACTGTGATGGCTGGAATGTCCTTCAGTTTAGTTTTTCTAACTAAGTGGAGTGGAGTCAAGGCAGGGATTACTTTAATGGCTACTTGGGCTGGATGCCTGGGACATGGAGGAAAATTGTTCTTGCTGGGTCCATGACAGAGTGGCAATGGCAGTGGGGGGGCATAGTAGGAACCAGGGGCTCATGTAACCTATTACTTTAGTACCACACATGGTAAACGCAGGATGAGATGTTGGTGTGGAGGGGCCAGTAACACATGGCTGTGCTTAAGTGCTGAGCAGTCAGTGTGAATGTACTTCAGCCAGCCAACTCCAAGCAATAGCCTTCTATTTCCACCACAAGAATGGCATTCAGGTTGGCTAGAAAACCCTACAAATGCATTTTAAGGTACCAAGAATCGTTCCATTTTGGGGGCCTAGGTGGCTCCCCAACCCTGGCCTATTGGATAAGTCACAGGGGGCCCTACAATCTAAAACTGCCCAGGGAACCACAGCTTGTTAATCTGGCCCTGTCCAGGCCTGGGCACTTCTGAATCCAGTGCCTGGACCTATCCCCCCCCACTTTACCACCATGTCTGGGTTCCTTGTCCCCAGCCCATGTGTCCTACCCCTTCCCCCTTCCTTCCCCACCCCTCCTTTTTCTTTCTTCCACTGCCTCTCCTCCAGCTTGTGATGGATGGAGGGGATCAACCCCTTTCAGGCTAGTACCTAAGACCCTTTCTGGCTAACTGGTTCACTAGCTCCCCGATAGGCATTAGGAATAGGTACATGCCAAACTCCGACAGGTGGACCCCGTCAGACCTGTACACCACAGGCTGGTCAAAGGAGATGTCCTTGTGCTGCAGGTGCACCCCCCATTTTGATTACTGCCCTTGCCACCCCCTATTTAACCACTTTCTAACTTTTTTGATCAGCCAGACGTCCTGCACACAACCCCCCTCCAAACCCTCCAGAAGGTGATGCCGGACCAGCCGATTGTCAATCTCTGCCACCACCCTCTCAGCTTCTCCAAATCTCCTGTGATGCACTGCCCCAATGCCCCCCATGGCAGGCCCCCCAAATCATTGTCCCCTCCAGGTGAATAATCAGGCAATCCGGCATGCCCCATTGCAACCTTAATTCCTCCATCAGGGGCATGAGCTGTGTCTACCTCATCCCCCTAATGCCTCTCCACAGTACCCTGGTGTGCTCAGTGTTATATCTCAACTCTGCTCCTCTGGAGGTGGTGGCCACAAACCTTTTGGCCCAATATACAAAGGCATGCCCCACTATCCAGATTTTCCTCTTGGAACCTTCCATGGGAAACAAAATAAACAGTGTGAGTTGCTGTTGTCAATACCTCACATAACTCCTATAGCAGTTGGACTTCCAGTGCCCCACCTTCTGCACCTCTGCCACTGCAGCCACTTTCTCTGCTGCTTCCATGGCTGTCCCAATCCAGAACGAATGTGGAGTGAATTTACTTGGGTCCTCTCCATGGAACATCAGAGCCCTCTTGAGTACTGCCCAAACCTGAAACCCCGTGACTGGGGAACCATCCCCATGTCAGTATAGAACTCCTCTGACCCTCCCCTGAGGGCTCCAGTACATCTCCAGTGCACTCACGGTGCAGCTGGAGGACTGCGGTTGCCTCAGTAGGGACACCTGGGTCCCTCTCCCCCCTTGGTCCATCTTTGACCTGACCAGGTAATGACCACCCTGTTGTGTCCCCATAGCATGTCCTCATATTGCAAAACCTGCCCCTCAGCTGTCTTTCATGAGGCCACCTCTTCCCCCACCCAGAATGCCACTGCGGCCATAACCTCAAACACTGCCTGGAATTGAGCCCCCTCTTGGGCCTATGTGCCTACCTTCTGGGTTGTACCTAACACATTTTCCAGCAACTCCCCTCTTATGGGGTGCCTCCTGTACCTGCTGGCCCCTTGACCTCTCTGCCACCCTGATACTATGTGTTTTATGGTCCTACTGGCCCCTACATCGGGCCAGCCCTTGTCCTAGCATTCCCAACTGATGCCAGCTAAGTGCATGACCATTGTGGCATGGGCCAGCCCTTCTTCCCACAGTTCCACCATGAACTTCCTTACCTACACCTCCCAGACCAGTTCATCCCTGTCCCACCCGTGCTTCCCTCTGAAGACCTGGAACCTTGCCCACCCTGCTTCATAGGCCCTCACTGTGTTTGCTGACCAGGAGCCCTGATACAGTGCCCTGGCTGTGTCCCTCCAACCTCCCATAACTGGTCCTAGATCCTGGTCCTGTGTGGCACTGCATGTGGCTTCAGCTCCCAAAAGCTGCCAAGCTGCAAATGGGAAAGACTGTCAGCCACTTCATTCCTCAACCCTTCGATATGCTGTGCTTTGAAAGATAGTTCAGCCACAGCCCCAGCAAGACCATACATCTGATTAGCTTGCCCACTGTCTCCGTCCTCCCCACTTGCCTGTTAATGACTTCCACTACCCCTTGTTGTCACACCAAAACAAGATGCACTTCCCCTTCTTCCTACCTCCCCATACCTCAAGGGCCACCCATATTGGGAAGATCTCCAGGAAGGTGATGTCCCTCAGCAGCCCCCCTTCTGCCCAAGATGAAAGCCATGGTTCAGATATCCAACCCCCTTGAAAGTATGCCCCTATTCTCAATGCCTCCGAAGCATCTGTGAACAGCTCCATGTCTGTGTTCCGTTCCCACTCATCCTGCCAGAATGTCACCACATTATAGCTGTCAAGAAACTCCTGCCTAACCACGAAATCCTCCTGACCCCATTTCAATAAATCCACCCATTGGTGCACTCATTTAGCATTTCCCGTGGTCCTTCCCAGTCTTCTTGTAAATGCCCTGCCTGGACTGATGGCCTTGTAGGAGAAATTAAGGTACCCCAGCAGTTGTTGCATTTGTACCAGCGGCACCATCCTCCTCCCCATGACCTGGGCCAATAATCCTTTTAGGTGCGCTACTTTATTCCCGGGCAGCCGAAAACAGCCGTCTTCAGTGTCCACCTGTATGCCCAATAATTCTAATCTCAGGGCAGGGCCCTTTATCTTGCCCTGTGCTAACGGAATCCCTATCCACTGGCACATGTTCTCAAAATCCTCTAGCAGTTCCTGTGCCTCTGCTGTCATTTCCCCAATGAGGAGGAAAACATCCAAGTAATGTACCACCCTCCTGTGCCCATATCTGGCCCAAAAACCCACTGCACTCAGGTGCTGAACACCTCTAAAGTGGAACAGGCCACTAAACACTCCATGGGCATTGCTTTGTCAAAATAGATGCACCCTTGGATTCAAAACCTATCAGGTCCCAATCTGCTGGCCTGAAGGGCAAGAGACGAAATGTCGACTCAGTGTTCATCTTCACTAGCCATGCCCCATTGATTGCCCTGATTAATGCTATGGCTTGCTCTAATGAGGCACACAACACTGCCCTAAGGTGATCTGGAATGTCATTGTTTACTGTGGAGCCCTCCGGGTATGATAAATGATGAATCAAACAGAACTCCAATTCCGCCTTCTTGGGCACAATACCCAATGGGGAAGTTCAAAAATGCATGCATGGGGGGCGCCCTCCAATGGGCCCTCCACCTGGTCTGCTGCAATTTCCTTGTCTATCTTGGACCCTACAATCCCTTCCCTCTCTCTCACTGACCCAAGGTTCTTAGCCCATGTTCTTTCTCACCACCCTTGAAATCCCAGTGGGAAGCCTGTCCAGAAACCCTCCCAAAGCAGCTCCTATGTCTCTTTATTCAGGTACTTCATGGCCACTCCTGCACTGCTACTAGAGAAATGTGAGTACGTGCCAGCATGTATCCCCACTGCCCGTCCATAGGAGTCCAGCTACTGCCACCCCCCGGGGGTGTTATGCTTCCCTCTATGGCTGTCCCCACAGCCCCTGCCCTGTACCCCCCGGGCACCCTGAAAGGACTGGTCATAAAATTGTCCCCCACTCTGCCCTCCTCTGTCACCATTTTGCCAACAGTTGGAGGCAATGTGCGACCCCCCGCATTTTGAACAGACATGCCAAAACTTACAGCTGCCCCATGTGCAGGTGGCCTTGTTGTAACCCCAACATGTCTTTGCCAGACAGGAATGGGGCTCAAAGGGGTAAGGCCATCAAAAAGTGGAGAGTGATGAGTGCCAATTCCCCGTAGTCTGTGTAACAAGCTCCCTGAACTAGTGGCCTTGATGGAAGAGGGTTTCCTGGATATTGTGGCAGTCACAGAAACATGGTACACAGAGAACCATGACTGTAATGTCAACATACCATGATACACAATCTACAGGATGGACGGGGGAGGTAAAAGCGGAGGAGGAGGAGCTCTCTGTGTGAAAGAAGGGATCAAAGCAACAGAACTAAAGAGTAAAGAGGGAGTAGATGAGGCACTCTGGGTCACCCTGGAGACAGGAAATGGCACCACAATCCACATGGGTGTTGTATACAGACCCCCATCTCAGGAGGAGGGAATGGACATGGAAGTGATAGAAGGCTTCCTTAGAATGGCAGAAAAAGGGGAGATATTGTTGATGGGGGACCTGAATATGCCAGATGTTAACTGGAGCACCTTTGCTGCAGACACCTCCAAGAGCAGGGTTATTCTTGATGTCCTACAGGGGGCATGCCTCAGACAGCTAGTATTGGAACCCGCTCGGGAGGGAGCAATCTTAGACCAGGTACTCTCAAATGGGGATGGAGAAAGAATCTCAGATTTAGAAGTGGGTAGCCATCTGGGAACAAGTGACCACCAAACAGTGTGGTTCACGATAAACACAGCCATACAATCAAGCCATACTGTACAAAAGCAAGAGTATTGGACTTTAGGAGGACTGACTTTTGGAAAATGAGAGAGTGCCTCAGAAAAGCACTAGCAAACAGGCAAAAAGGAGGGATGGAGGAACAATGGGGCGTAATCAAAACAGCCATCTCAGAGGCAACAAGCCTTTGTGTAAAGCAAATAAACAAAACACAATGCAGGAAAAAAAGCTATGGTTCTCAAAAGAGGTGGCAGGGAAAGTTAAGGAGAAAAGGATAGCATTCAGGAAATATAAGGAAACACAGAAGGAGTAGGACAGAGAACTTTATCAGTTAAAGCAGAAAGAGGCTGGGAAGGCAGTCAGAATAGCAAAGGCCCAAACTGAGGAAAGGATATCCAACTCTGTTAAGAAGGGGGATAAGACCTTTTATAGGTACATTAGGGAATGAAGAAAGACCAAAGGAGTGATACTGAGGCTTAATAAAGGGAAGGGAAGGGAATGTGGGTAGAGGGTGACAGTGAAAAAGCAGGGATACTGAACGAATATTTCTGCTTAGTATTCACAAAGGAAGAGGAGGGAGAGGTACCTAAACCAAACAAGAGAAACACTCTGAAGACAGGGGTCGATACCAGTCCATTTACAGAAGAAAGGGTTTGAAAAGAACTACAAAAATTGAAGGTGGACAAAGCAATGGGGCTTGATGGGATGCACCCAAGAATTCTAAAAGAACTAAGGGTAGAACTAGTGACACAGCTGACTACTCTCTTTAACAAGTTATGGGAGGATAGGGTGGTACCTGAGGACGAAGGAGGGCGGATGTGATTCCTCTTCACAAAAATGGGAGTAGGACAGAGGCAGGAAATTACAAACCAGTTAGTTTGACCTCAGTGGTAGGGAAAATGATGGAATCACTTCTGAAAAAAAGAATTGTTGAGTACCTAGATGCCAGTGGGGCACAGGACCCAAGGCAGCATGGATTCACGAAGGGAAGGTCGTGTCAGACAAATCTATTAGATTTCTTTGACTGGGTGACCAAAGTAGTAGACCAGGGAAGGGCTGTGGACATGGCCTACCTAGATTTTAGCAAGGCATTTGATACTGTCCCACACAAAAGATTAATACACAAGTTAGCCAGCTTTGGAGTGGGTCCCAAGGTGGTAACCTAGATAAAAAATTGGCTAGACAACAGGACACAAAGGGTAGTAGTAAATGGAGTCCACAGTGAAGAAAGGAGGGTTATTAGCGGGGTACTGCAGGGTTCAGTACTGGGACCGGTCCTTTTTAATGTCTTTATATGTGACATTGCAGAGGAACTGGAAGGAAAAGTATGTCTCTTTGCAGATGACACAAAGATCTGCAACAGGGTTGATACACCAGATGGAGTGGAAAGGATGAGAAGGGACTTGGCAAGGTTGGAGGAATGGTCAAATGTATGAGAGCTCAGATTCAATGCAAAGAAGTGCAAGGTAATGCACCTGGGAAATAAAAACCCAGGGAAAGAGTACACAATTGGGGGGTAAGATACTGACAACAGTAAAAATGGAAAGGGACCTGGGGGTAATTGTGTCAGATGACCTAAAAGTGGGCAAGCAATGTGAGAAGGCAGTAAGGAAGGCTGGGGGAATACTGGGATGCATAGGGAGAGGCATCACCAGTAGAAAACAGGAAGTTGTTATCCCTCTGTACAGACAGTTGGTGAGACCCCATCTGGAGTACTGTGTGCAGTTCTGGAGACCACATCTCAGCAAAGACATAGACAGAGTGGAGGCTGTCCAGAGGAAGACAACCAAAATGGTGCAGGGTCTGCACCAGAAGACATACGAAGAAAGACTAAAGGAGCTTAATATGTATACCATTGAGGAAAGGAGGGAGAGAGGGGACATGCTAGAAACTTTCAAGTACCTCAAGGGAATCAACAAAGTCCAAGAGGGTTGCATCTTTCAGAAAAAGCGATGTGCAAGAACAAGGGGGCACAATTTGAAGATAGAGGAAGGATGGCTCAGAGGTAATGTGAGGAAGTAATTTTTCACAGAGAGGGTTGTGGATACATGGACTAGCCTCCCTGAGGAGATCATGGAGTCAAGAACAGTGAGGGAATTCAAGAATGCATGGGACAGACATAAGGCAGTCCTAGTGGGGGGTAGGAGGAAGTAAGCTATTGGTTAACTAGGATCTGCAGTTTATCTGTTAAGTAGGGAAATGGGCAGACTTGGTGGTCCTTATCAGCCATCAGATTATATGTTTCTATGTTTTACTTTCTCTGCTACTTCCTAAGAGAAAAATAGTCTCTTTTTTTTACTTTTGCCCTTTTTAACCTGCCTGACACAAAGGTTTGTTGTCTTCTCAATGCCCTCCTTTATTTTTTCCCACTTTTCATCTACTCTACCCAGTTCCCCAATCCCTGTAAGGGCTTTCTGGAGGCATTCTCCCATTTTCTTGAAATTGGCCCTCCTGAAGTCCAGGAACCTCATTTTAGTGTGGTTTGATTCTGACCCAGTTCTTTTGTTGAACCACATTGTACGTTGATCACTGGTTCCCAGGTGGAGGCCACCATGATTTCAATGACACTGTCCCCATTTGACAGTACCAGGACCACTATCACCCCCCCATTGAGTGGGTTCCTTAACTAGTTGCCTGAGGAATGCCACCTGCAGGGAGCCTAGGATGTCCTACTTTTAACTGTTGCTGTAGTTGGGAGGCTCCAATCCATATCAGGTAGGTTGAAGCCCATCACCAGCAACACGTCCCCCTTGTTTGCTATCCTCTGAAGTTCTCCCACCATATTTTTATCCACCTCTCCCTCCTATGCTGGAGGTCTGTAGATCATCCCTCTTTGAATAGCAGCATCCTTCCCTGTCTTGAGGGTGACCCACAGTATCTCTGCTTCTCCTGTTCCCCTTGAATTTCTGTAGTTTTTATGTTGGCTAACACATGTGCAGCCAACATACTGTATTGTGATAGTAGCAGATTTGGAGATGTGGTCACTGTTGGGTGAATGCAAGGCATGCATCAGTAGATGCGTCCCTCATTCCCCAGTAAGCTTGCATGCTGGCACCACACCATGCATACATAATATGGTGAGCACATCTAAAGAAAGGTCCACTGCAATGCGAGCAAAGCTGAACATATGCAGTGGACCTCCTGACATGCTTTCCCTGGTGAGGAAAACAAATGTAACATGGCGGTACACTGCCTGCCATAATGCTGACTTTGGGGATGCCCAATCCCCCTGTCGGCATGCCCTGCCCCAATGTATGTGCCAACGGGGGAGCCCACTCCCTGTTAGCATAATGCACCCCCCTCTTTGTTAAGTGCCAAGGGGAGGTGCCCAATCCCGATCGGCTCTTGCCCCCTGCTTTCATTGTGCACCAACCGGGGTGCCCAATCCCCTGTTGGCTACATCATCCCCCCCAAAACACTTAGGTGGCACGCTGGGAGCCCACCCCAATGTGCTAAATCACCTGAAAAATAAAAACCATCCTGCAATGTTTTTTTTTCCTGGTAACCTGTAAAAAAAGAAAATGGTCGCTAGTGGTCTCCCTGCCCCTCCCACAACCCGCGCCTACCCTCTGTGCACCCTGCCTCCCCAAACACACCCCCTGACCCAATACTTACCTCCAGAGTCTGGTGCGTCGATCTTCGGTGGACCAGGAATACGTCTGCACTCTTCAAAGCCGACCGCGAACTGAAGAAATGCCGATAAGCTGTATAATGGCATAAATAGGGTTTTTTCAACTTTAGTGTATATCTTGGGCATTTTTTAAACTTTTTGTACCAAATTTTCAACATGGGGTTATTGGGGCCCATCCTCATGAATTCTGTCACTGTCATGGCGTTATTCAGTCCCAAAAGGTGATTTCATAGTCACTGCGCGGAATTACCTTTTGGGACCAAATAACAAAGCGACAGTGCCACTGTTCATGAGGGGGACTCTCAAGAAGCCTATGTAGCAAATTTGGTGAATAAAATCCCCAAAATGGCTGTTTTACGAGTGTGTGTTACGCTGTTTCCATGCACGCTCTTAACTTCGTGAATTTGTAATATTTTCACTCCAGATTTTTAAAATTGCCATTTTTCCACACCTCCTGCTGAACAATACAGCTGTCATTTTACATATCCTGGCCAAAATGTGTTTTCGCATGTCCGGCTCACAATAGTGCAGTCACTGTGCGAAATCAGTTTTCCGGACAGTTTGAGGAAATGACGGTGACACTGTTCATGAGCAGAGGTTCTAAAATGCCTATGTTGAAAATTTGGTGCTGAAAGTCCATAAAATGACTGTGTTATAAGCGTGAGTTGTGCAGTTTCCACACACCATTGTAACTTTGCAAATTTGCAATATTTCCATGCCAGATTTTCAACACTGGCACTTTTTCCCACCTCCTTATGAACAGTACAGCTGTCATTTTTCACATCCTGCCCAAAATGTGTTTCTGCACCTGTGGCACACAATGACTTGATCACTGTGGGAAATCTACTTTTGGGACAGATTAACAAAATCACAGTACCACTGTTCATGAGGACATGTCCCAAAATGCCTATGTTAAAAATGTGGATAGCAAACTCCCAAAAATAACTGGGTTATGAACTTGTATTATGTAGTTTCTACGCATGCTCATGACTTCAACAATTTTTCATATTTTCACTCCAGATTTTCAACGTTGCCATTTTAGTACGCCTCCTCATGATCAATACAGTTGTCATTTTCCACATACTGCCCAAAATGTGTTTTCATCCCTGTGTCGCCAAATGGCATAGCCACTGTGCAAAACCACCTTTCAGCTAACAAACTGATTGTGCCACTTTTCATGAGGTGGGCTCACAAAAAGCCCATGCTGAAAATTTGAGGTGAAAATACCAACACACGCCTATGGTGTTAGGGTTTCCAACTGTAGCACCCCACTCTGTAGAGACTGACAGGCATCGGGGTGTGACTTGGGATCATCGGCTGTAATGCTCACACCATTCCACCCACCACCCCCACCCTTCAGCCAGTGACAGGCATCGTGGTGTGCCTTTCACTGTTCAGCCTCAACGTTCACCCCCTTGTCCTATACTGCACCCACCTCAGCATATTTCCTTATGGAATGGGGTAAGTATAATGCCCAAAGACCCCAAAGCACACCACAACACTTGTCAGTGTCTACAGGGTAGGATAAGGTACAATGCCATGTGCATTAAAGCTGACAACCCAAAGGCACACCCTAATGTCTGTCAGTCTCTACAGGGTGGGGGTCAGGTTGGCATCACTTCAGTACTTCACTGCCATTCCAATTATGCATCCCTAACTCTGGCACTACCATTGCCAATGCCAATGAGGCAACATTCGGCATTGACAAATGCTTGCTATGTTTCCCCTTAAAAAAAGAGCTATCCCCCCTTTTTTCATACCCAATCCCTTCTGAATAGCGTATAACCTAGTATGGCTAAATCCCCAGTCCTGGTTTTCATTGCCCCAGGACTCTATAATTGTGACTACGTACAGGTCCGCTACTGCCATGGTGGCCTCTAGGTCTGCATTATTGTTACCCAGACTTTGAGCATTTGCACACATGGCTCTCCAGATTGTACTGCCACCTCCCCTCATTTTGTCCTTTTGCCCTCACTTATTTACTCCACTGTTTTCTATATTCTCTCCCCTTCCCTCTCTACCTGGATTCTTATTTTTATTTGTTCCTTTTTGGATTTCTCTCTCTCAGGATTCTCACTGCTGACCTTCTAAGTGTGCGTTTGGGGGGGCAGTTAATGTCTTCATGCCTCTTTCAGGCTCCCCCACAGCTAGTTAAAATGCTCACCAATGTAGCATTTAAACTGTTCATTGAGGATCACAGTTCCCCCCCGATAGATGCAGGCAATTGCCCCTGTATAGGTCTCTATCCCTCCAGGTGGAGCCCCAGACCCCAATGATTCTGAATCCCTATTCTCTGCACCATTTTCTCAACCATGCATTAAAGTACCTGGTGCAGAGAATTCTGTCTTCCTCTGTCATAGGCAAGTACCACCTCTGAGAAGGTAACAGATTTTGATATTTGCCTAAGACCCTTCCCCAATTTCCTGAACTCCTCCTGAACTGTTTCTGGCTCCTCCCTAGCTAGGTCATTTGCACTCAAATGGAGAGTGACATCCTGCTTTCCCTCCCTCCTTGCTTGCACAGTGATCCCTGGGATCCTCCTTCCATCCCTTCGAGCCATGGCTCTGGGAAGGCACCCTACCTCTCTCTCCTAATTTCTACCTGTCCCCTACTGGATCTTCCTTATGACTGAGTCCCTCACCAGGATTTGCTTCCTCCTCCTCCTCCTCTGAGGTCCCCTGCTGTTCCCCCCTTTGGGATCTTCACTATGGAGGTCCACCACATTCATCCCGGTCACTACTTTGGGTGCATCTGTGGGACACTCCTGCCCAGCCAGTGCAGCATAGGAGTTTGGAAGTGGTATCAGATGTGGGATATGCCTGTGTTCCATCACCCTAACCCTCCCCAAGCTTACTGTTGTCCATCCACTCCTCCTTTCTGGCATATTTTGAGGAAGTGGAAGTGGACTAAGTTGTTCCTGGTTGGGGGAGTAGGTCCTCTGATCCCAAGCCACCTCAGCATTGAGTCTAGTAACCTCCTCCTTCAGCCCAGAGAGATGCATGCAGGTGGAGCAGCACTGTAGTCTCCAGATAGTCTTCCCTGAAGTCTACTGCCCCACAGCTACTGTACTGCACCACTTCAGCATAGCTACAGACCTACTTCTAGACCTTAACCCACTAGCCACATTTTCTTACTCACCACCTCAGAATAATAAATCACAGAAATTTTTTCTTTCTTTCTTTCTTTCTTTCTTTTCTTTCTTTCTTTCTTTCTTTCTTTCTTTCTTTCTTTCTTTCTTTGCAGGATAATATCCTTTTGTAGCAGATTTAATGTCACTCTCACACCCTCAGATTCGCAATCACAACCTGCCTTTTATATATGTGATCTTACACAACCTACCGGGACACCACTATTAGAGCTTCCTTTTATACCTGTGCTCTTACACAACCTAGCAGAAACCCCCTGTTAGAGCTGCCTTCTATATCTGTGCTTTTACACAACCTACCACCAACCCCCTGCTAGTCCTGCTTTTTATTTCCATGCTATTACACAACCTACCAGAAACCCACTCTTTGAGCTTCCTTTTATACCTGTGTTGTTACACAACCAACCAGAAGACCACTGTTAGAGTTGCCTTCTATATCTGTGCTGTTAGACAACTTACATAATACAGAATACTGCTATAAGAAGATGGAGAACAGTAATTCTACAGAAAAAAAACAACTTTTTTAACAGTATGGAACACTTAGAAAAACCTATCTCCCTCTTTTGTCTCTGTTTAACAAAGTAGAATAGCTTACCACACAAGATACATACATATACATTGATACATAGAAAACAATGGCATAAGGAGACTGAGGGTCCATCAAGTCTGCCCATGAGATCCCAGGACTTGCTAGTGATCCTGAGAGCAACCCCCACCCTGTTTGCTATGCTTGTAACTACTTTGTTGCCCCTTAATTGAGCCTTGTATCTGTCCCACTCATGCTCGAACATTGTCATGGTTCTTGCTGCCACCTTCTCTGCTGGCAGACCATTTCATGACTCCACCAATCTTTCTGTAAAATAGTGCTTCCTCAGATCCCTCCTGAAACTTCCCCCTCTCAGTTTCCACTCGTGTCCTCTAGTCATTGAGCTGGTGATTTTGTGGAATAGCTCCTATGTTTCTGGAGCCTTGTTTATGCCTTTCAAGAATTAGAATGTCTCGATCATGTCCCCTTTATCCCTTCTTGTTTCCAGTGAATACATTTTTAATGATGCTAGTAGATCCTCATAAGTGAGTCCTTGCAGACTCTGGATAATTTTTGTTGCTCTCATCTGCAGCGTCTCCTGTCTATCCATGTCCTTCCTCTAGTAAAATTTCCCAAACTGGACACAGTATTCCAGGTGTGGTCTCATCAGGGATTTAAAGATGGGGATGATCAACTTCTTTATTCCTGCTATTGATCCCTCTGCCTGTGCATCCCAACATTTTGTTCACTTTGTTATATGATTTACTGCATTCATTTGTCTATTTCATGATATCAGTAATGATGACCCCCAGGTCCCTCTCTTCTATGGAGGCACTCAGCCTGACCCCCTTAAATCAGTATTCCACTCTGGGGTTCCCCTTTGCCAAATGCATAACCATGTACTTTTTTGCATTAAATTTCAGCTGCCACAAACTAGACCATTTCTATAATTTTGGGAGGTCCTTTTTGCAGATCCCTAGCCCCTTCCTAACTGTCTACTCACCCTCCCAGGTTGGTGTCATCTGCAAACAGGGCAGTCTTGCCCTGGATGCCATCACTGATGTCCCCAGTGAATATGTTAAACAGGACAGGGCCCAACACTGTACCCCAAGGGACTCCACTAGTGACCTCTTCCTCCTTTGATCTTGCCCCATTTATAACTACCCTTTATTTCCTTTTTGAATCAGGGCAAACTCAAACCTTTGATGTTAAGACCTCAGAGTCCCAGCCTGACTAACTTGTCCCTCATAAAACTCAGGTTAACAAGGTTACCACAAACCAGGCTCCCCTCCACCCTTGAACATGTGTCCTAATACATCATTTCTGGGCAACTTCTCTGCGTCTTGAGAGTTGGGTCCCCTTGAGAAATCAGCCTGGTCTGGGCTTCTTGAATTTGTTTATTCAAAAACATCCTCTTTTGTCCCAAGTCCAGTCCAGCTAGAAGAGGAATCAGGTAAGCTAGCAGTTTCCAGACATGAAAAGACACATTTTTCCATTGAAATTCTCCCAGTATTTGTCAATGTGTCATGCCACAATACAGAACACTAGAGATAGTAATTTCCCTCAGAAACAGTTGATTTTCCTTTAATAAAAATCTTGACCTTTCCCAGGACTATCAACTTTGTCTCTACAAGTGATAAAATCTAACTGATACCCATGCAGAAAGAATTAGATAAAAAAAAATACATGAACAAGTATACATAAATTGTTACATACCCCCCCTCCCACCACAAGAAATGAAAAACAAATCATTTAGCAGTAGGGCAAGGCAACATTTTTCTTCTCTCACAGAAATTTTGGTGAAATTCTGATTTTGCTTCTGTGAAATTTTGCAAAGTGCCCATAAAAATGTTATGACATTTTGCCAAAATTGTGATTTCAGTAATTTCCATCTAATGTGAAAAGTATTTGTCCAAATAACACCCAATTTAGTATGATAGTGACAAGGCTCATACAGAAGTGTACCAAGTTTACGATCTGGGTAATTGAATTATAGGCCTCCAAACATTTGCAAATTTTAAAATAAAATTTTACAGTTATGTAAATTAAATTTATTTGCCCAAATTGCACCAACTTTTTTTTTTGTATCTGTCCCCCCCATGTGCTCTGGGCACAACCACTCCTTCAGGCTGCCAAGGACTCCCATACTCCTCCAATTCCCCCATGATCCTCCTTATCTCACATAGCAGCCATCAGGGTAACCCAGCATATCCCTTCGCTGTATGGGTCCCTCTCTTCTGAGGGGGAAGGCACCAGGGAGGGGGACGGCACACTATCAATTGGCCCTGTGCCGGAGGAAGTGTGGGCAGTCTGGAAATCATCATTAGGCTCATCCCCAAGCATTTTTTCCAGTTTTCTTGTCCCACAGCTATTGACATCCTCTTGCAGTGCTCCCTGTCTCCACCAGGGGCTGCTACAGAGCGATGTGTGCCCAGTACCCACCCCAGGAGAGGAGAGCAGTCCAATAGATGCTCAATCCTCATCCTCCCCTGCCAGCCTACAGCAACCCAACTCCATTTCTGAACTTGGGTTGCCGGTGTGACATGAGGTGTAGTGTCCAGCGCCTCAACCATCTATACCACTGGGCCAGCCATTGCACCAACTTTAGTATGTTGACTTTACCAAGGTTCAGATAGAACAGTGCCACATTTTAGATCTCTGTCTTTAAAGGTGACTGAGTCATAAGGCTCCAAACAATCAGAAGTTTTAAAATTACAATTTACAATTATGTAAACTCAAAGCATTTGTCAAAACGGCACCATATTTGGTATGATGACTTTACAAAGGTCCATACAGAAGTGTATCAGATTTCAGATCTCTCTCTTTAAAGGTGACTGAGCTACAGTATAAGCCTCCAAATGTTTGGAAGTTTTTAAATTACATTTCATGATTATGTAAACTGCAGAATTCTAGGCCCCTATAACTTTAAAACTAGAACATAGATCATGGCCAATTTTGTTAGGTTCATTGACCCAGAATAGCTGGCACTGAGGCTATCCCCATGGTCCAGCAGCAGACTGCCGTGCAGTCATGCTGACAATCCAGCTTCAGAAGCGAGCCCGGAAAGTCACATTGGGAGGTAGGCCATGGCTGAAACAGCTGCTGCTTAGCAGTACATCTTTGTCAGAGAGGGATGATAGCGGGTTCCACCAACACAGCTATCCCTGTGGAAACATCAAGGAACTTGCTTCATCAACAGGAAAAGCTGTGGCTGTGTAAGGCTGACAGTGGCATTGCCCACACCACGGGAGATGGTGGAAAAAAAGTTCAGCCTGATCAGAGTATATCCCTGTGAACAGAGTATCTACCTGAGAGATGAACTGCTGGCCAGGAGAAAAAAAAAATATAGAGCAAAAGTGTGTGTCAACTCACTAATCTCTTGTTCAATGGCTGGCCAAGCTATAAGCAGCCAATGATCCTAAAATACTGTAACAATAATAATTAAAGTTGAATTTCATGAGCTTTTGTGAACTTGTGGAATGTTGTGATACTTTTGTTGAAGCCATGTCGATACATTTTGTCCAGTCATACACTTGAATAACCATCATAGCGGAAGGTAAAGGCTAGTAACATGGCAGATTCATAGGAGGCTCTGTAGTAAATGTATAGTCATAACAAATGTCAGGTCACTATCTTGAATAATGAGCCATGAAGAATAATCATGGACATCACTGTGCACTAACCTGAATTCTTATAACATGCCAGTAACCAATACAGCTCACTGACTTCATAACTTGTGGAAACACATGCACATGCAACTTTGTTTATGAACAATGCCACCTACTAAATCTTTAACAGCCCTGTAGATAACAATGTATATTTTTATTGTTTGAGAAGAGTACCACCAAGTGACACCAAGCCTCAAGCCTTACAACTGTTGTGACATAGGCCATTATGACAGAAGTCTCTGGGTATCTTTAGCCATAAAGGAGCATGATGTTGGACATCACAGTTGTGTGTTGGTGAGGTATTTCAAGGCTATGATGCTAGTGTAGGTAAGGTGATTCAGTGGTGATAAGTACTTTGTTAAAGTTAAATTCCACAAGTGGAACTCTAGTGGCATTAACTATTATGTTTCAATGAATTTTTGGGCAAATTTGCACATTTTTAATTTCGAAAGTATTCTTAATACTGTAAATGTGAACCTACTAAACCACATTTATTCACCTTAATTAGATTCCTGGATATACTTATTTTGATTTGCATGCCAAATCTTGAGTGAACACCTGCAACAGCAGCTGAGCTATAAACATCCAACTATTTTGAATATTTTCACATAATTTAACAAATAAACTCTGAAATTTTGAACTCTTGTAACTTACAATTTACACAACCAATTACCTCTAAATTTAGCAGTTTCTATGAGTCTTTCAAGAAAATATGCATATAAATGTTGTTATCTAGTTCCAAAGAGAGATAAGTTGTAAGCATACAAATAATTTTAGAAATGTTCAAATTAATAATAAATTGCCAGAATGTGTACCCCTAAAAATTTAGCCCCTATACCTTCCCAACCCCTCAACCAAATGTTAAATAACTTGACATACATTTACTGTATGGCCCTTTCTGAACAATATGCATGCCAAGCTGTAGATCTTGAGCTATAATACTGACCTAGTTATAACTAATTAAGAAATTTTAGAGCATTTCTTAAAATTGCATGAAATGTAGTCACATTTTGCAGAATTTTGTGTAAATTCTGTGAAATCATAATTTTCTAATTTCACTCAGCCCTATTTAGCAGCACTAAATGATATTTGTTTTTCATGTGAGCTTGTTGGCTCCACCTGCTATGCCCTTGATACACTCCTGAGTGAACCCCACATTAGTTGCTCATAGTGCTTCTCCTACTTAAACAAGCATTTGTCAGTGCTGAATGTTGTCTTGCTGGCATTGGCATTAGTAGTGCAAGAGTTAGAGAGATGCATACTAGGAATGGCAGTGAAGTATGGAACTGATGCCAACCCCACCCCACCCTGCAGAGACTGACAGGCATTGAGGTGTGCCTTTGGGTCATCGGCCATAACGCTTATGCCATTTCAACTCACCCTACCCTGCAGATGCTGAAAAGTGTTGTGTTGTGCCTTGGGGTCATCAAGCCTTATGCTCACCCCATTCTATAAGGAAATACATTGAGATGGGTGCAGTATAAAAGAATGAGGTGAACTTTGGGGCCGAAGAGTCCAAGGTACACCTTGATGCCTGTCACTGGCTGCAGGGTGGAGGTGGGGGTGGAATGGCATGAGCATTACAGCTGACAATCCACAGTCACACCCCCTGATGCCTGTCAGTCTTTACACGGTGGGACATTGCAGTTAGAAACCCTAGTGCCCCAGGTGTTTGTTGGTATTTGCACTCCAAATTTTCAACATGGGCTTTTTGGGACCCACCTCATGAAAGCATTTGGAACCTCCACTCATGAACATAGGCAATGAGATTTTGTTAATATGTCCCGAACATTGATTTCCCACAGCGACCGGGCCATTCTGAGCCAGTTGAGCGAAAACACATTTTGGGCAGGATGTGAAAAATGATAGCTGTACCATTCATAAGGAGGTGTGAAGAAATGGCAAAGTTGAAAATCTGGAGTGAAAATATAAAAAATTCTTGAAGTTACAAGTGTGTGTGGAAACTGTACAATGCACGCTAGTAACAGTCACTTTGTGGAATTTTTTCACCACATTTTCAACATAGGCATTTTGGGACCTCTGATCATGAACAGTGTCACTGTGATTTTCTTAATCTGTCCTGAACATTGATTTCCTACAGTGACCATGCCATTGTGCACCAAATGGTAAAAACACATTTCGGGCTGGATGTGAAAATGGACCACTGTACTGTTCATAAGGAGGTGTGAACAAATGGCAATGTTGAAAATATGGAGTGAAAATATTAAAAATTCTCAGACTTACGAGTGTGCGTGGAAACTGCACAATGCATGCTTGTAACACAGTCATTTTTTGTAATTTTTTCACCAAATTTGCAACTAGGCTTTTTGGGAGCCCACCTCATGAACAATAGCACTATGAGTTTGTTAATCAGTCCCAAAAGATAATTCCATGCAGTGATCGCAAAATCACCTTTCGGGACTGAATAATGAAATGACAGTGACTGAGTTCATGAGGTAGGGTCCCAAGAACCCCATGTTGAAAATTTGAAGCCAAAAGTCACAAAAATGGTGTAGCTATCCACTTACGTTGACCCCCCATTGATGCCATTATACAGCTTACCATGATTTCCTTCAGTTCGCAGTCGGCTTATGAAGAGTTCAGACATCTCCCGCTCCACCGAAGATCATCAAGCCAGGCTCTTAAGGTAAATATGGGGTGATGAGGGTGCAGGGAGGTAGTGTGCACAGAGGGTGGGTGCGGGTTGGGGAAGTGTGCATTGGGACCACAAGGGGCCTTTTTCTGATTACAAGGAGAGAAAAAAATGGACATTGCAGGAAGGGTTTTTTTATAGCTTTGCTTTGGGCACACTGGGGTGGACTCCCAGTGTGCCACCTGTTTTTTTAGGGCAGGGAAATGAAGCCAGTGGGGATTGGGCCCTCCACTGGCAAAGAAAGTTTGTCTTTGTTTTGAGGGGTGGGCCATTTTGCTGAGGGGGAATGGGCACCCCCCTTGGCAGACAAATAAAACAAGGGGGAACATTATGCTGACAGGGACTGGGCTCCCCCATTGGCAAATGAACTAGGGAGGAGGCATGCAGACAGAGGGATTGGGAACCCACTACATCAGCTTTCTAGGAACTGTGAGAGGCGGATGGTGGCAGCCACTGCCATGTTTATTTAAATGTTTCAACAGGCAAGGCACGCCCTGCAATGAAGGGGAGCTTCCTCATTGCAGCGGCAAAATTCTTTCAAGTTGGTGGCATGCTTCTGAACTGCAGTCATACACAGTGTACTCATTCATTGGTGCCACAGAGACCAGCCAAAAAAAGTAGTGGCACCACTGGCCACAACACTGCCTCACCTCCAAAACCTGCTACTCCAGCATTCTGCCACAAAATGTTGCTTGTACTGCATGTACAAAACAACATAAAAAGGGTACTAACTATTGCTTGGACAGCCTGTCCATTTTGCCATGTGAAACCCATTGCAGTGCTTAATGTCCAGATTATATGATTGAAGTACCAGGCTCCAACTTAGCAAGTTTGAATTTTGTCATTTGATCATGTATCAGTGACAAGTGTGAACTCCCTTCCATACAAATAAGATTGCAGCATTTGCAAAGCCCAGTTAATTCCTATACACTTTCTTTCTACTGTTACATAGGCTTCCTGTCTGGGCAGCATCTTCCTGCTTAGGTACACGACTTGGTGTTCCTCTTCTGAGGACATACCTTGACTCAGAATCATGCCTAGCCCATGATCAGATGCATCTATTTGCACAATAATCCTAAGCGTATACACTGGGTTGGCGAGAATTGGTGCCAAATACAATGCTTCCTTCAGCAGGTGAAATGTAGTATCACAGGTTTCCATCCACTGAACCTTTTCCAATATTTTCACCCTGATAAGACTGGGCAGGGGTTTGGAATTGCTGCTGAAATTTGGTGCAAACTTATGGTAGTATCCTGCAGTCTCTATGAAGACCTGTACTTTCTTCTTGGTCATTGGCATGGCCTGCCCTTGGATGGCCTGACATTTCTGCCATTCCTATCTGGCACTTCTCCATTATGATTGTCAGCCCAGCAGGCTGCAGTAAAAAGGAACACCTCAATCACATGAGTGATGTCATTCTTCAAAGTCTGGTTATAAATGATAATGTTATTCATGCATGCCAGATTGAACTCGCCTACCCCATTCAGAATGTGGTCCACAAGCTGTTGAAAGGTGGGTTGTGCATTGTTCATCCTGAATGGCATTACGCTGAACTCTAATAATCCAAACTGCATGATGGAGGCCAATCACTTTCTGGCTTCAGAGGTCAGGGGTACCAGTCAATAGCCCTTTATCAGGTCTGTGGTGGACAGGTTTTCTTATCCTCTCTAGGACCTCTTCCCTCTTGGGCATGGCGTATGCATCTAACTCTCTGCAGCTGTTGAACTTACTATAGTCAATGAAGAACTTTGTGCTCTTATCCTTTTTGGGACACAGTACACTGGAGAGGTCCAGGTACTACTGGACTCCTGAATCACTCACAGAGCAGGTATCTCCTTGATTTTCTCCTCTATGGCATGTCTTACTCCTTCTTGGACTTTGTATGGTTGCTGTCTCAATGGGGCTTGGGACCCTGTATCCATGTGGTGCTCTACCATTCTAGTATACCCTGGCTTCCACGGGAACATTCCTCCAAATGCGTGCAGCACCCCCTACATTGCCACAGCTTGGGCTGGTGTCAGCCACTCCAAGAGGGTAATATGTTCCACTGAGGATTATTCCTTAACCTCTCTCAGGAGATCCACCAGCAGGACTGCTTCTGCCTCATCCACTGGATAGCTGCACACAGCCAGGACCATCTAATCCCAGTCATGGTAGGGATTCATCATGTTTACATGGTAGACTCACTGCTTGTGCCTCCTGCCTAGTAGCTCCACTATGTAATTAACATCATTCACCCTTCTGACCACTGAGTGAGGCCCCTCCCAAGCTACTTGTAATTTGTTCTGCTATATTGGGATGAGCACCATCACCTAATTCCTTACTTCATACTCACAAGTTTTCACCCCATGGTCATGCCATGTCTTCTGCTTCTATTGAACAGCAACTAGGCACTCCTGGACAAACCTCATGAGCTCATTGACACTCTAAACAGATTCCCCAAGGGGAGCAAGCACACCCTCCCATTCCTTCCTTATCAAAATCAAGTCGACCCCTACCCCTATCCTCTGGTCAAACAAGAGCTTGAAGGTTGAGATCCCCAAAGACTCCCAGGGAACTTCCATATATCCAGATAAGAGCTGGGGTAGGTATTTACCTCATTCTCTGCCTTACATGGTCAGCAAATGTCCTTAATATGGCTTTAAGAGACCCACTGAATTGCTTGACCACACTGTTAGTCTAGGGGTGATATGGCAAGGCCACGAGCTACCTTACCCCACACTCCTTCCAAAGACTAATCATCAGATCAGACATGAAGCTGGAGCTCTTGCCAAGAAAATCTCCTGGGGAAACTCCACCTGGCTAATTATCACCAGCAGTTCATCAGCCACCTTCTTAGCCCCAATTGAAAACAAGGGTATTGCTTTTGGGTATCCTCTGGTATAATCTACATCCAGCAAAATGTACTACTTGCTGGTGCAACCTGAAGTGCAGAGAATCCCCACAGTGTCCATGGTAACTCACTGAAATGGCTGTTCAATAATAGTCAAGGGAATCAAAGTCACCTTAGCCCTGTCCTCAACCTTTCCCACTCTCTGTCACTGCTGACAAGTTTGATAGTAGTTTTCCATGTCTCTAAAAACATGGGACCAGTAAAAATTGTTAGTCAGTCACCCATTTGTATGGCTGACCCCTAGTTGTCAGAAAAGAGTATGTTGTGGGCTAAGACCAGAAGCTGCTTCCTCTGCTCCTTAGGAACCATCATCTGCCAGAGCACTACTTCCTTTGGTCCTCCCTGAGGAACTGATTGACAGTACAGGAGACCATTCTTCTGGTACACCTCCCCTTTCCAAGAACTTGGAGAGTCACCTTCCACACTAGCGGTTAACACTCTTAATGTTTGCAGAGATGCATCATCTTGAGCTTTCCCTTGATCTGCATGCCTGGCCTTCCCCAATACTTACTGTACTATGGGAGAGCCACCCATGGATGGGCTCTCCTTAGTCTGTATCTGTAGTTCAGAACTGCTGCTCCCAACTCATTCTTCAGCTACGACTTATCCAACTACTAAGGAAGGGATTGCTTCCTTGTGCACTGCCCCCTCTGTGCCATCAAGAGTCAGTTCCCTAACATCACTACAAGTAGTGACAGACACAACATTGGCCTTACAATTGATGTCACCCCTCATGATTACATCCATGGCAGATCTTGTACAATGCTCACCTCCCATATGCCATGGCCATCTTACCAGCTTAGAATGATCTGTTCAATTACCAATGAAGCTGTACAACCCCTGACTCCTCTAATCCTGGAAAACTGGCCAGACAGGACCTGTTCCTCCTGATTTAAATTCTTCTTCACCTTAGAAATGGAGGCACCAGTGTCCATCACTCCCTGGGTCACCAATCCATTCACCACCACAGTGTGCATATGTGCAGTAGAGTTAGAAGGCACTGCACTCTGTGTATAGGCCACTATCTGCTATGAACTGCTTGAGCTACCCCTCCTGCTGCACTAACCCCTTTTTTCACATGTTTTTGACAATCATAAAAGAAATGCCCAAGTGTCTGGCAGATATAGCACCTGCATTCACCTTGCCGCCTTGGTCTTGAAACCAGATGGCTTCCCTTTTTGTTCAGACACAGGCTGCTTTCCTTTATGTTACCCCCACAGGGTTCCCCAAAACCACCTGATGACTCTCCTTACATTACCTTTGCAATGAGAAGATGGTTGGGTGGATATGAACTGCTCAGTTCTCTCAGCTACCTCCCTTGGGAAGCTTGGAATTCTATTCAACAACCATATTCTCAGTTCCCCAGGTTCAGTTTTTAGGAACTGTTACAGAAGAAATAAATCTTTTATTTTCTCTACAGAGCCAGCTTTTGCACACTCAACCTAGTGTTCTAACAAATTACTTAGCTTCACACACATTTCAGCTTAGCTATCCCCAGTGCCTTTCTTAACCCTCTAACTTTTTGTCTATAGGCCTCAGAAAGGCATTTTTTCTCACATTATCATCCATGCAGTCCTCCTCTACAGTTCTGGCAAAAGCTTCTAATCTCTTTCCTGTAAGCAGTGGCAGTAGGTGTCACCCAGAAAGCCCTGCCCAATTCACATTGCCAACTGAGTCTCTCAATAGATCTTAAAAGCAAATCTTGATCATCCCCCTCCTGATATCTGGGAAACATTTCAGAACGAAGTTTTACTTCCTGCCTTGAACCCCTCATGCCATTACTCACAATTTGTTTTGTTGTCCTCTGGCATGGAATATCCATATTTCTTGTATGCTCATGTTCCTTCACTTGGATTTCATATTGATGATGCCTTTCTTTCTCTTTTCATTCTTGCTGGATCTCCTGCTGATGCTACATTTCTTGCTCCTCCGCTTCCAACATTCTCTGCAGATCCACATCTGCCTTTTGCCTCTCAATTTCTGCTTTCATCTTAACCAGTGAAAGATCTAGCTCAAACAGCTACCTTAGTCAAAGGCTCTGTCTCACCTGCATCCTCCCTAGCCTCTCTGTAATGACATTGGCTTGCAGGGACCACTTTCACACAACTTCATAGGTAACTTTTATTTGAGGATGTCTATGAGTTCTGACAATTGATGTCTAAGAGTTCTACCCATGTTTGGACTCCCTTATGGCCTAGTTCAGTCCTTCTGCATAGCTCAGGTTTAGCATTGTGCCTTGCTCATATGGCCCAGGCATAATGTCTTCTATTTCTCTACTGTGACTAATAACAAAATAAAACTAGTAGAATATATAGCCCCCTTATGTATAGTCTGTTCTGTGACTGTGCAGATAACCTTTATGCTGGCAAAACTGTTTCAGATCCCAACCACTGCCTCCAGTTTGTGGTAGACTGGTCTATCTCTCCCAGATTCAGCCTCTACTCTGTTACCAGCTTTCACAAACACTTTAGATGCCTGCAAGGGTACTTTGTAGCTGCCACCACTCATCAACATAGACTCTGTCTTGGGATATCTCTAAGTCTGAATCCTACTAGGTCCACTGCTCACACAGTACAGTGCTCCAGCAAAAAGGGCAAGTAACCCACCCCTCACGGAAACAGTTGAGAACACGTTACTATAGAAACAAAATACAGTAACTGTAGACATCCACAGAGGCAGAAACACAGTTTCTTTCAGTTACAGTACCTTAAATGTTGCAATCACAGTGACAAGTAGTATTTAAAAAATAATACTTAAGTACTTCAAGATATTTAAACATAAAATACAGAATACTACACTAAGACTATGGGGACAAACAATTCTACACAAAAAAAAAGAAAATGTTTTGAACAGTAAGTATCACACAGAAAAAAACTATCTCACTCTTCTCTCTCTATTTAGGAAAGTAGAATAGCTTACCACACATTATGCCCTGGTGAATCAGGGCAGACTTGAACCTTTGATGTTATCAGTTTGGAGTCCCAGATTGACTTGCATGTGTCTCACAAAATTCAGGTTATCAACGTTGCCAAAAGCCAGTCTCCATGCACCTTAACATACATATCCCATTACATCACTTCCAGGCCACATCTCTGTGCCTTGAGAGCTTGATCCTCTGGGGAAACTGGTGTGATCTGGACTTTGGGAATCTGTGTATTCAAAAATATCTTCTTTTGTCCTTAGCCAGTCTAGCAAAGCAAGGTTGTCTGGTTAGCTGTCAGTTTCCAAGCATGAAAAGACATTTGCTTCCATTTTGCCATGATACAGGACAATAGAGATAGTAATTTTCATCAAAGACAGTTGGTCTGTATTTGATAAAGATCTTGACCTTTCCCAAGAAAATCAGCTTTGTCCACTCAGCTAATAAATTCTAACTGATACCCATGCAGAAACAATTAAATAACAAATTACAATAACAGTTAAGCATAGCAAATTGTTACAGATTTCAATAGGAGTTGGGAAGATTGGCTTCTTTGCAAATATGAGGTGATTCATTCATTCATAATTCATAAAGGTTCTTTGGAGTGCCAGCTACTTTGTGTATCTAAGTAATCTTGTTACATCCATTTAGAGAGGCAGTACAACATTTGGGCCTTGGTAGAGAATTTACTTAAATATTTTTCTAGGCATCTAACTCAGCAGAAGGGGTCTGTAAGATTTTAAACATGTATCTCCTTTTGGAGTCTTTATTCAGCTCAGTGGGTCCTGATTATTTTTAATGTACTTGTACGCTAGGGAGATATTATGCACCATTCTCATTGTGGTGGTAAATGAAAGAAGTGGATTTAAATTTGTATGCATCCTCCTTTCCTCTGGGTGCAAAGAGTAGCAGGATATCCTGCCATACTTTTTTCAACAGACAGTTGTCTGTATCAGGATTTAAGGCAGAAGAGTTTTTCAATGTTATCAAATCAGCTTCTGATATTGCAGGTTGGTGTTGAGTGGCATCTTTGCTCTTGCATCTTATGTTTTTAATAACACCAGTGAAGACATTATTTAAGGGCCTGAAGATAGTGTCATACATCACAGAGAAACAGCGGTTCAGTGGTGGCTCATTCAAATAGCAGTTGATCCATGCTCTAATGCTGACATAGCTGGTTATTCCATATTGTCAGCCAGTAACATTCCTAACTGTCTCATCAAACTGTCTAAGAAATTTGTTTAACTTTTAAAGAGAAATGTTTTTAAATTCTAGTTCAAAATTGATCTTATTTGATCCATCTAGCAGCACATTAACAGCCCATTTTATCTTCTTTTTTTTGTATTTATTGCTGTCTAATTCATTTTTGCCTCAGCATGATGACTTTTTGCCTTTTTATTTTTTTTCATTTTCTTTAAAGTTTTTTAATAGAAAATTGAAAGTTTACCTAAGAACAGAGTGAATTCCAGCCACATGAGGTAAGTAGAATGCTGTGGAAGGGTGTAGAAATATGAACACATATAAACATGTGTATAAACTGGAGGAGTGGTCAGCGAAGTGGCAGCTGGGCTTCACTGTGGAGAAGTGCAAGGTTATGCACTTCAGGGCCAAGAACCCAAGGAGGGAATATTGGCTGGGGAGTTTGAGGCTGGCAGTCATGAGGAAGAGAAGGATTTAGGTTAAAGGGGAGCATGAACAACTCTGCTCAATGCAGAAAGCTGCATCTAATGATAATAGGATGCTGGAGTGCATTGCAAGAGGATTCTCATCTAGGCATAGGGAAGTGATCCTGCCCTCCCACAGGTCCTTGGTCAGACCACACTTGGAGTACTGTGTGCAGTACTGGCATCCAAATCTGAAGGAGTATATTAGACTGCTAATGGGGGTGCAGAAAAGGGTGAAGAAAATGCTACAGGGATGGAAGGAAAAACCTAAGAGAACAGGCTGAGGGATCTGAGTTTGTACTCCCTGGAGGAGAAGAGGGATAGGTGGATATGATTGAAATGTTCAAGTACTTGAAAGAGATCAAATCTAGCACTGATGGGTTATTTAAGCTGAGAAAGGGAAGGGACATGAGAGGGCATGGGCTAAGATTGGAGGGGGAAGATTTAGGAGAGAGATGAGGAGACATTACTTCACAGACAGGGTGGTGTCAAAATGGAATGCCATACCAGAGCGGGTGATTTTATGTAAGATAGTAGGTAGCTTTAAAAGGGCATAGGACAGGGCAATGGGAGAGTCTGCGTAAGTAGTGCTGAGAACTTCCTGGAGGTGAGTGGAGTGAGGCAGATGCAATCTAGGGGTACCAACTGCACACTTGAGCAGACTTGATAGACCATGAGGCCTGTTTCTGCTGGCAGATTCATATGTTCTAATGTATGTATGTAGCCAGAACTTATTTTTTCTGTGCGTGTGTGGTGGCATTAAATCACACATAAAGAAGGCTCTTAACCAATAATATTCTATATTTATTTCTTGCCAGTTCATAATTAAGTAATAATGCATGACAGGGCATGTGTCATTCTGGGATAACATCACACTTCAGTTGGTGGGCATAATGGTACAGGCAGAGTGAATCCAACACCTGAGAAGAGACATT
Organism: Neoceratodus forsteri; assembly: GCA_016271365.2. Lineage (NCBI taxonomy): Eukaryota > Metazoa > Chordata > Ceratodontiformes > Ceratodontidae > Neoceratodus > Neoceratodus forsteri. Next base: position 833,964,277 of record CM057459.1, on the reverse strand, counting down.
ATTCCAGATGGCACACAACCTAGAGTGCATTATTGCTATATTGCAATGACTTGTTTTTATTTAAAAAAAAAGATTAAAACATACAGTTTTAAAATATATTTTCTGCTTATTTTTTCTTGGGTAAGTACACATTTCTAAAGTTTTAATCTTCTCTTTGGCTAGTAGGTGGTGCAGCAGTTTTCAATGTTTTTTGCCTCCCTCACAGTGCCACCAGCATCATCCCCACATCTTTCTCTCTCATTCTCTAGCTTCAATCTCTCTCTCTCTCATCATGTAGAGAAGTGTCCTACAGTACTTTTAAAAAATTTTTTTTTCTCCAGGTACAGTCCACTTCCATCAATGTCTGCACCTGGAGTACTAAGTAATTGAAGCTGTTGATTTATAAATGAAACATTTGTGCTTTTAAGAAGCATACATGCTGATGATGTTTGTACAGGACTGAGCTGAGTATGGTTGGAATATGAAGCCGATCACAGTGACAGCTTCATTTTCATAGTTGTATTTTTTTTTTTTTAATTAAGCAGAAGCCAGTGACTGGAAGTGGAGCTGGATACAGGCACTCATGAGCAGGTGAAAAGCAGGACAGTGGTTATAGTGAAAACAAAACCAAAAGGTCATATTAAATGCATGCTAAAAATAGAAAATAGAGTTAGAATCAACTTTTCAACCATAGGTCTTCATCAGGATTATCTGAAACAGAAAACAAGCAAAGTTAGCCTAACTTTGCTTTTTTCTCTTTTAAATAAATCTTGAGGAACTATGCTCGAAATATCAGCACCTTATGTTTTTCTTCTTACATTTTGTCTGATAGTTTAATGCAGAAGGTAGGCAAGGAGTGGCTGGAGGTGAAGGGGGGGGAGCAGCAAGGCCTGATGATATCAGAAATAAATATTCAGAAATAATATTATACCCTGACACATGCACAGATAAGCACAATTTCAAAGGGTTTATCCTTCCACCAAATACTGCAGCAGATAAATTGCATGTGTATATAGACTTTCAAAAACTTTTTTGCAAGATGCACTTGAAGACTCTCACCATAAAAAGAAGCAAAATACAAGCAACATGGGATGCACGTTGGATGTTCATGGGATTATAAAACATGAGGAGCTACATGCATTGGAACAGCCTTGGATGAAGGAGAATCATTATGGAAATGTAACAGTAAATAAGAGTAATTGAACTAATGAAGATACAGAAAATTATGAAGCACTGGAATCCCTCTTTATGCAGAACACAAACAACATAACAGGTACTAAGAAAGATATGACTAGATAAATTATATCAGACTCCCCATATGATATGGACTCCTGGTTAAATTATGCAGGAAGGGAATTTAATATGCTAAGGAAGAATATCTTCAAACCAAAGTCCCCCCCCCCCAAAAAAAAAACACACATAAATCCTACCATTAAGACATATGAAAAAGTTGTAATGTGTGAAATTGAGAAAATGTTTGAGAACAGTGCTACCTTTGCTTGTAAAATCAATCTCCTTAGGAGGCAGTGGCTATTGAATAAATAAAAAATCTTCCGCACTCGATAATAAAACCTGTGGTTTGGGTGGCTAGTGACTTTGATGAATGATGTTTTTACAAAATTAAGGATAAGGAAATCAAATCAATGGCAAAGAATTATCGCAAATGTTTTGGGGCTCTCACTAAAATGAACCAGAAGAATGCCTGCAACTGTTGGAGGCCAAGAAGACTGGTGACATCGCTGAACATGAATTGAGTTACATTTGGAATACTAAATTCATCATACCAGTTTTCTCTATCCTCAGCAAGGTGCATAAGAGCCTGAATGACCCATTGTTTCTTGTATGAACTCACTATCTGGCAATGCCAATCTGTGTCAGTTTGTAGATTTCTTCCTCAAAGGATGTGTTATCAAACTAGATTTCTATGTGAGTGACACAATGTATCTCTTTGAAAAAATTAAGAACTTAAACTTTGAACAAGATTATCTACTGATAGGGATTGATGCTGAATCTGTTTCCTCTTGTATTGCATATGAGAAAGGATTGAGGCTTCTGTGCACTTCCTTCAGTAGAATGTCTTGAAGACAATGCCATGAGGAATACATTTCCTGTCAATTTCATTCTAAAAGCATTTAAAGTTTTGTTGACCGATAACTACAGTATTTTGAGTTTGATGGAGATTTTTATCTCCAGTTATATGGGACAGCCCTGGGGGCTTCATTGGCACCCTCTTTTGCTAAGTAATTCCTCAGCCTCTGGGAGAAGAAAATTGTTTTCAATAGTAACAACTGACACACAGACCAATTATCAATTGGTTTCACTTTATAGATGATGTGGTCTCTGTGTGGAAAGGAAGTGTACAAGAAGCAGACAGTTTTTTGAACTGGCTCAATACAAATGATTTGAACCTGTGTTTTAACTGGCATAACAATAATATTCCATGGAATTTTTGGGCTGTCACTTTTACTGTTCATGAAGGAAAAATACATTCAAATGCCTACTGCAAGTTGACAGCAATTAATTCTGCAGCTTGCATTAAACAGGCAGTGCCAACCCCATCACATCATCCCTTCCATACAATATAGGCAATTCATTGACATAAGGAGGTATTGCTCCACCTGGGAAGATTTTGAAATAGAAGTGGTTGCCTTAGTGGAAAATTTATTGAGAGGAGTTATGAAAGAAAATTGTTTAAAAGAGGTAATTGACAGAGCAAAAAAATGAAAAATAAAAATAACAAAAAGAACAGACCTACTAAAACCTAAGTGGAAGGATGAAACAGTGTTGAATGAAATTCATTTTGGCACTGGATACAATCATGTATCAGGACACATTTGTAATGTTATAACCAGGTTCTGGTCAATCCTAAAAAGAAGATTCACCTGTGGCACTAGTGATTGGTATTCAACCAAGAGTATATTTCAGATGGGCACAAAATGTTTTGGGCAAATGGTCCATAGCCATGTAACAGCCCTAAGGAAGTGGTTATTGGTCTGACTTTTACAACAATCACAGGCATATTCATTTTATGAAAGCTAGTTTTAAAATGACCACAGGGATGGGGAATTACTACTGATAAAATGATTACTACACACACTAGAAAATAAATAATGTCCAGATGAGAGACACTAATTGCCTCCTAATCAATGCTGGCAGTTTGTTAAATAAAATGGATGAGCTAAGAGCAATAATTGTGATGAAGGAATACTCTGTTACTGTAATTGCAGAAATATGGTGCAGTAAACAGAATATCTGGAGGAAGAGATGACAGGTGATACATTCTTCTGTTAAGATATATGCCATAGGATGGGGAGTAGGGTAGGTATGTACATTAAGGAAGAGCTCACTGCCACTGATAAAAGCAAGAAAATAAAAATAGCCCAACAGTCATATAGAAACTGTTTGGGGCAGGGTAAGCACCATTGATAAGAAAGTATTTACTGTTCCAGGTGTTTGGTACAGACCTTCTAATACTTTATCAGATATTAACAATAAGATCATCACTGCACTGGAAGATGCCTGTGCAGTAAGTAAATTAGTGCCTCTGAGTGATATGAATCTTGTGGACATTGACCAGAATAAGCAAACTTCAACCAGCACAGCAGGACATCATTTAATTAACATCTCACAACAACTTCATCTTGAACAACATGTTTGTAACACCACAATGGAAAACAAAATTTAGACAACACTGACTTCAGAAAATATTAACATACAGTAAGTACTTAGTGTTAAACCCCCTCTCTCAAGTAGTGACCACAAAACAGTGGCCTTCAACATATTTTCCAGGTTTACAGTAAACAATGGGACCTCTTAGTGCTTTTTTTAATCTTAGATCCTTGACCTTTTTTGCAGAAGATTCAAATAGGTCTTATACCTAATAGTGTTGCTAGTTTGGTCCCCATTTCCATATCTACTATTTTTACTAGATCTAGTATTAGAAATGTGTTTAAACTACCTCAGTTTAGATCTAATTTTATAAAGACTTCGATACAGTTTTAAACTATTAGACAGTATAATCAATTACCCAGTAATATAACTGCTTGTCTTACTGTGATAGGTTTTAAGGATTTACTTGAAAAAAATAATTTCCTCTCAGGATATCTGTAATTGTTTTAAATGATTTAATTTTGTCATATGTTTTGTATTCTGTTGTTTTTTTGTTTATGTTTCATCATTGTTTTTTTGTATTTTGCCATTGTATTTGTTTTTGTTACTGGACGTCTGTGAAAATGGGCATTTTTTGCTCACAGATTTTTCAGTATAAAATAAATGAAATAAAAAAATGAAAAATGAAATGGGATAACTAAAATACTCCTTTACAACAAAGCAAACACAAGAGCAAATAAATTAATGCTCATGGATATAAACTGGAAAATACTATTGCAAATAAACATGCTAATGTAATGTGGATGAAATTTAAAAATGTTATCTAATCTATTTAAGATAAGTTCATCCCTACTAAAAAAATAGGGGAACACAGAACTAAGACCTAAATAGTTGTTAAAGCAAATTAAGAGACTAATGAACAGGAAATATAAAAGCTATTAGAAGTATATAAGATACAAAAATTATTTTTCTTACATATATACATACAAAAACACACAAACACTGTAAATGAGCCATAAGAAAAGTAAAAAAGGAAGCATAACTTATGTTCACCACAAATGTGAATTAAACAACTCAAAAGAATTATGTAGTTACATACATTTATTAAAGAATAGGAATAAGAACAAAATGGCCCACTTGACTATAACAACATTACATCAAGTTCTCCAACCAAAATTGTGGATATCTTAAACTCAGCTTTTTCCTGAGTCTATACCCCAATGAAAACCCACCCCCATAATGACACAAGCTCCTGTTCAGAAACTAGAGATATCAGAGGATGAAATCCAAGATAGAGTTACTAAATTAAAATAAATTCTTCACCTGTCCTGAAAAGATCTTCAGAAAATTGCTAAAGATGATTGCTGAGCACATTGTAACACAATTAAGTTACAATTATGAGGATTCCATTAATACAGGTAATATACCAGTAGACTTGCAAGTTGCCATTGTCATCCTAATCATTAAAAAAAAGGACAAATCTGACCCCAGCAACTATAGGGTGCTAAGACTTACCTCTGTATGCAGAAAAATACTAGAAGCAATTATAAAGGGTAAAATTATTATATATATGATTAACATGGATCCAGAACAACACAAATCTATTTAAGGAAACTCAAGCATGGCTAACCTTTTTTTCTTTTATGAGAAGTTTAGCAAACTAGTAGATGAAATGATTGCATGCAATATTATAGTTCTAGATTTTAAAAAGGCCTTTGACTTGGTGTTCCATTGAGCCATTGTTCAAAAGTCAAACAATGTGGGTGTTGACATAAGGCTAATAAATTGGACAAATGAGTGGCGGATTAACAGTACTCAAAGGGTGGTAGTAAATAGTGTACTTTCTGACCCAGGGTCAGTTAGCAGCAGAGTCACTCAGGGATCAGTAATGGGACAGCTAATATTTCAAACATTTATTTCTGATCCAACTGCAAGTCTAATAAACTTGTCAATAAAATATGTGAACAACACAAAGTTCAGTGACCGATGTGAAACTACAGAAAGCAACAGCATGATTCCATACAACAGAACTTAGATGTCATAAATCTCTGGGCTACAAGGTGGGAGATACAATTCAATATTGATAAATGCAGGGTTATGGACTTAGGAGGAAAAAGAAAACCTCATGCCAACTATATTAACTTGGTAGTAAAATATGAACAAACTCAACTAATGAAAAAAAGACTGGAATTACTGGCTCACATGGCCTAGAAAGAAAAAAAAATGCAATATTGCAGTTACCGTACAAGAGCAAGCCACATATTGGGCCCTATGCATGAAGCCCGCAGGCACATGCATAGTCAGCAGGGGCGGATATGTACCTCATGTGCACATGCAAGCCAGCAGCAGTATGCAAGATGTGCACGCAAGACACCATGCAAAGAGGCAATGCACAGCCATGCAGTCCACTTGCATGACATGTACACAGGGCCAGGACCACATACCCAGTGCGTAGTGGAGTGCTCAGTGCATACATGACAATGTATGAGGCAGGCTTATGTGCACTGCATGTGCACAGATATGTGTGGCATGGGGTAGTCATAAACAGCTGCATAATCCACACCACTGGCAGCAGCCAAAACAGTGGCAAATGGGCATTTGACAGGCCCATACCAGAGAGCATAGCCAAGCCCCTACTGCATGCATGTCACCAAGGACAATCAACAACCTACAGGCCATGCAACAAGCACCCAATACGGATCGCCTTGTGTGCTAGCACAGCACCATAGTGTGCAGGCTGCCACACCAATGTGCAACCGCTTGTGCCCCGCAAGCTGCAGCAATCGCCGTATTGCAGTGCTAATGTGGCACTACTCCATGGTGTGCATAACACAGATGGCATAGGATGCTACTGCTGCAGAAAGGGTCCTGTACACCTGCAGAATTGCAGGGCAGCACACATGGAGTCCCATGCAAAGAGGCAAAGCAGCCCTGGCAGGCAGGTCTGGATTAGGGAACCAACCAAGGCCTGGCAGCTGAATGCCACTGTAGGCAACCCCCCCCCAGCACCACCAACAGAATAGGGGAACCGTCCATGGCCTGGCAAGCAAATGCAGCTGTAGGCAACCCCCTCCATCTGGTACCACCAACAGGACAGGAGAACAGGCCATGGTCTGGCATGCAAATGTCGCTGCAGTCCCCCCAACACACACACACACACACACACACACACACACACACACACACACACACACGTGAGGCAGTGACCAGACAGGGAACAGTGCAACAATATTTATTAGCACAGCTGAGACATCATAAATACTCAAATCCATGGAAAGCCAATCAGCCCATTCACCCCACCATACACCCACAGCAGCCCCCCCTCAATGTGATGAAGCACAGCTGGATGGCCCAGCCTGGACCTGTATAGTCATTGATGATTCCTGATGCACCCCGTGACCAGGTCCCTTCACTGACTAGCGTGGCTCCTCCTTGCTGCTGTTGTACCCCTCCACATACTTCAGCCTCTCCACATGCCGTAGCTCAAGTCTTCTGATGGGTCCCCTTTAGCTCTGTGTAGATAACTTGACAGTTGATACTGTGTGCAGGCGTATGGCCCACTCACCCTCCCTGTGATGTCTGGACACACATCGGTGCATCCATCCCTCCCCATGGTCCAAGGCGGACACATTACCAGCAGCTGATGGGACATGCTACAACATTCAACACCATTGCACTGTGTGCTATGTGAGTGATGATGGTCACATTCCCCACCCTGGCATGTGGGTGAGCACCACAATAGCAAGATGGCCACTATGGCAGCCACCCATACATGCCCACCATAGTCACTGGTGAGTCGTAACAGCAGGCAAACCATGCATGCCAGTGATATGCACAGCCCCATGACACCACTGCTACATGGGTGCCCCACAGGCACAGCCCATTAGAAATGGATACCACTGCCACCCTGGCCAGGACACGTGAGGCATTCCGCAACTCCATAATGGTTCTCTGACCATCCCCAACAGGAATAAAACCAAGGTGCATGGTGCTGAACAAATGAGGGTCACCTAAATGGGATAGAACCATGACCTTTCACAGAGTCCTGGGCTCAGCATCACCCTGCTCACCCTCATAATGTATGGTGCCTTCCATCTCGGGCCTCTAGAAGTTTCTGGGCACCTTGCACTCCTATCACATGTGGTACAGTGCCATCGGCATCACTTCCATTACCGCTCCATGTCCTGCTGCACCCTGTCTCTGGAGATCTATCCTGCTCGGTATGCCCATAGCACCCTGCATGGGAAAGGGGAGGGAGACAGCAATGGAGAAAGCAGTGAATCAAGCAGTCATTTATAGCTGCAAAACCCCACCACCGCCTACAAACAGGGACATGTCCCCTTCGTGTCACACTCACCGGCGTAAAGGCCTATACGGCCCAGAGCTGACTGTATCCACCACTGTCTAAGTAGTCATGTTCAGCAATGCACCACAGTTGTTCAAGGTATTGTTCCATGGTGTTGGCGTAACGTGGAGTGGGATGTTTTTGCCTCTTATATAGCATGACTGTGCTGGACGTGCAAGTGCCATGAGGAACTACATGTGCCACACGCATGTGCATGTTGTGGCAGTCACCGCATGACACTCCCACATGGTCGCCCCACACCATTAACAGTGCACTCTGCGGGCTGACACTATGCAGAATGGAACACCTTCATGTGTTGCCACACTGTGCAGGACAGCAGGCTGTGGGCATACCATGGAACATAGGTCTGCATGTGTGTGTGCCTGGCAGTGCACAAGACTGCGTAAGGCAAGAGTGCTGTTAGTATGGGATGCACCCGGTGTGTGTTCCTGGAAAGTACAACAGTCCCTATGGGAGCAAGGGTACACTGTGAACCTGTATAACAGATGCAAGTCAATGTGCACGGTTGGACCATGGATGTCTCATATGCCATGCATGTAACAGGACACCATGGGGAACAGGCAGCCATTGTGTGTGTGTGTGTGTGTGTGTGTGTGTGTGTAATGGAAGCGTACCTATGGACATGCCTATGCTGAGAGCAACCATAGGGTTGCCTGTGGCCATGCAATGACACTGACGGTCACAGCCCATGGCCATGGTGCTGCCACCACTATGCACCCACTATAGGGGGGAACCAAGTGCCATACCCATGGCCATGCTTGTGGTACAGGCAGTATGGCTCCACAATGCCTGTATCAGACATGCCCTAGAGACCATGTGTACACCATCATGTGAGGCAATGCAATAACACATGTACACCTGCGGGGGGGCGAACACTGTCTGGCATGTATCCTGGCATATATGTGCAGCACTGTCACAGGCATCATGTGGTAGGGTGGCATGGTGGCTCACAGCTTGTGTTGCACATGGGTCATGCTCTGTATGGTGCATGCACACACACAGGCATACCGCTGTCAGCCCATGCATAATTGGGTGCTGTCCCATGTACATGCTGTTATCTGAATGACAGCAGAATGTGCTTGGGACTACTCCTGAACGTTTACCTGCTGAAAGTGGGGCATACGAGAGGTAGACAACCATGGCCACAGTAGTGAGTCTTCCATTCACACATGGACGGTTACTTGCTATGGGATACTCAGTGCATAGAATGGTTCCGGCTGCCATGGCCAATGGTCATATAACTGTGCGACCTAGTCCATGACCATGTTGGCTCCAGGGACATGTCCATGAAGACCAAGGGGATATGTGCAGTGACATACTGCATGCCAGGGTCCTTCCAGTACATCATGGGCAATGGTATTGGAGTGAGCCAGTTGTCCATGTCCAGGGCACTGGCACAGGTCATGGACACACTGTTAGAGAATACATGGGATCACATGCACCTCCTGATGTTTGACGGGGAAGTCAGTGCCACAAAGCAGGCAATGTATGCATTGCATGGCATGCCAAACGTGCTTGGTGCTGTGGATGGCACACACATTGGCATCCTGATGCCCTCAATCTCAGAAAAGGCCTACCACATCAGTAAAGGCTTCTACAGCATTAACTACCAGGTTGTGTGTGACATGACATGCCTGTTCACCAAGTGGTGTGCCAAGTTTCCTGGGTCATACCATGACTCATACATACTGGATGCATCAGGTCTTGGTGCATGACTCCATGCAGGTTGCGGGGACATGTGGCTGTTGGGTAGGTGTACTGTTCTTCTGTGTGTCTGTTGTCCACATGCCCATTCCATGACTGACCTCTCTTCATTTCCCACAGGTGACATCGGACATCCATTGCACCTATTCCTGCTGACAACCATCCTGGTGCCTGTGGATGTGGCAGAGGTGGCATACAACACAGCACACAGTCGGACAAGGGCCATTGTGGAGAGGATCATCGGAGTACTGAAGATGCACTTCAGATGCCTGGACCATAACAGCGGACCCCTGATGCTGAGTCCACACAGCGCCTGCCATGTCTTCGTGGTCTACATACTGCTGCATAACATGGCTGTGCAGCATGGCATGCCAATGCCACACTACCATCTGCCACACATGCCCCCAGAATAGCCTGCCGATGACCCATTGCATGGACAGGAGACAGCCACTGGCCATGCTGCATGTGCAGTGGTCATTAATGAGTCCTACAGATGCTAGCCACATCACTGTGGCACTCCAGCACCCCTTGCTGGGCATGTCTGACCAATGGCTACAGTGATGGCATCCAGGACAGCACACATCCCAGTGTGTCTCCGCACTATCTCACGTGTGCTCGATGATGAGGCCCGATTGAGGGCTCACACCATCCCCATTGTGGATGTTGCATGTGTGACAGGTGCTGGGTGACATGGCTGGCATTTAGTGACAGGGCACTTGTGCTACTGCATTAAGCCCCTGTACCACAGCAAGGTAGACAGCCAGACAGGGTTCCGCCTGCCACCCCTTCTCCCAGTATGAATGTACATATCCACTCATCACACTGTGTCACCACTGCCCATCACTCTGTGTCATGTACAGCATGACCACTGTGCTAGTGTGTGTGCGTGTGTGTGTGTGTGTGTGTGCGCGCATGCACTTGTATGGGCGTATGTGTCCCTTGTCCCGACATGCATCATCTGTGCCCATGGTGATGCTCAATGGCCCTGTCAACTCACATCTGTGGTGTTCCATACGGGACGGATTGCTCCCATGCTGTGGCTCATGTCTCCAGCCTGCATGTGGGCCCCAGTGCCCTGCGACCCCAGCCCCTGCACTGTGGTACATGCTGTGTGTCTATGGCATTCAACATGTCTGTCTGCGTGGCACCATCCATGTTCTGGGCATCACTCTGGCCATCATATGCCTGGCTGTCCCCCATGGCTATGTCCAGTGGTGTTGCAGCGGGTGTCTCCTTGGTATCGCAGGTCTTGGAGGCCATGCTGTGTGTCACCATGTCTGGTCTGGGCTGCTGTGCAATACCCATGCCACTGTCCCCCCACCCATGTGTCATGTCATCTGTGGTGCCCTGTGTAGCAGTCCCATGTGATGGGCTCGGGACAGTGCTGTGGCACCATGGCGGTGTTCCCCAGCCAGCAGTGGTGTTCTGCATACACTCCTGGGACTGCACAATCCTCAAAATGTCATGCCCCATGGTACAGATGACACCAGTCAGCTCAATGTGCACCTCCGTGTGCCAGCGCTGGGCCTCAAGGCGGTCAAGATCAAGCTGCCACAGCTCAAGTTATTGTGGGTCTTGTATCACCGCCTCCCAAACTGCCCTGCTGCACCATTTTGGTTGGGTGGATGTGCCCTTATCACTGTGCAGGTCTGCACTGGCTGTGTTGTACACCCCACACCTTGTTGTTGTGCGACTAACACACAAGTGCCCTGGTTGATGGTGGGCAATGGCTCATAGGCATGCATCATGAGAAGGCTGCTCTGTGTCATGCTCTGGGACTCCTTACCACCGTTATCACAATAAAGCTCTGTAGGGGTCTCCACATCTTCGCTGTCATGTCCAGCGGTGGTGTCATCCACTGTGTCTCTCATCCACTGTCTGTCTTCATCCTGTGGGGAGTGGGGTTGGAGGGGGTGTTTACTAAACTGCTCCATGTACCAGGCCTGTGTCCACAACAGAACCCACCCCATACTCACCTGTGATGTCATCCTCCCTCAGCTGTCCTTGCCTTGTCATGGAGGTTAGGGTGTCTGCCATCATCCATTTGATGATTGTGAGCTGGGTGTCAGGTGCAGGCGATCCACCACCTATGCCACGCTGTTCCAATGCTCCAGCACCCAGACTTTTCTTCACAGATGTCTGTAGTTCACACCACTTTATTGCCATCAGGGTCCTGGCATCTGGCCCTGCAGTGTTTATGGCAGCCTGCACCTCCAGCCACAGCTGCGCCTTCACCTCTGCGGAGGTGGACGGGGTGAGGGCACCATATAGCCAGTCATGGTTGGTGCAGATCTTGCTCACCATCACTACTACTTCTGCTCTGGTGAAGTTGGAGGACCAGGATCATCTGATTCCACTGCCGTGGACACCTCCAGGTGCTGGTCCTGCCTTCTGCCTCTCTTGCTCTCCCTCCTCATTGTTGTTCACACCATGCTCCATGGTGGCCTTTGGTTCCGCCATCCGCCATACTTCTCTAACACGGTCTGCATTCACTTCCACCTATGCACAGTAGGTGGCACATACAGTATGTCCTTATATGGTGGGGTCAAAGGGAGGGAGGGGCTGCATAGCTGGGGCCGTCCTCTCTTGCTTGCATGTTCCACTCCATAGCGTCCTCAGTACCACCTACTGCCACTGCACGGGCCTCATTTCTCTTCATGCATGCTGCGTGTTCCTGTGGTCCTGCATGCCATGCAGCTGTGCACTGTATATACGTCTCATTTCCATGCATTTCAAGTGCACTTATACATAGGGTCCATTATGGGCAATAAGAAGGAATACCAGATTTGGGGGCATCAGAGTTATGTTCCCTTTATATAACATTTCTACATTCATCCCCACTTTGACCACACTATACAGTTTTGCTGTCCATATCAAAAAAAAGACATCCAGGAAATAGAAAAAATACAGAGATGTGCCCCCAAAACCTTAGAACATTAAACATTATTACACACTGAGATAGATTGACAAAATTAAACTTCATGTCCTTGGAAAAAGGAAGACTATGTGGTGATTTGTTAGTATGTTTGATGTAATAAAAGGTCCTTGTTTGTCAAGCGGTGGCATCACTTGTCAAAATAGGCACTCAACTGTATTAAAAAACAAGTTTTAAAATGGCCCCATTATAATCTATGGAGTGTGCCCCCATGCTTTTCATGAACTGTCATCACAAAATGTGCTAGAGTGGGGGGGGGGGGCGGTTCTCAGACTGAGGAAGTTGGATCGTTTCGCCAGTGGACTTGAGACTTTGATTTTTTTTTTTCCCAATTTATTCTTTTTGCCCCCCTACTACTCCCGTCTTTATTTTCTGCTCTGGTCATGGACCCCCTTATGCCCCCACCTCCAGAAATGCCTGCGTCCCCACGGTTATCCCTGGCATCCCCCCCAGAGAGTGGGGCCGCTGCACCGACCTTCCCCCATTATCGGAGTCGCGGTACTGGTATCTGGTCGGGGGACTGGCTCTAGAGGCTAATTGAGGCCTTACGGGGGCAGAGTGCCATATAGACGGCGAGGTTCGGGATTTTATCCCCCCTCCTTAAGCAGGATGGGGACGTGCAATGACGACCTGCTTCCGCCCCATCCTGACGTACTGTTAAGCATCGACATGACGCAGCTACCCAGCCTCCACTAGGTGCCACTCGCACGCCGAATGCTACCCTGCCCTTCCCCCGGAGAAGGAGAGCTGTCCAAAGGATGCTCTATCCTTCTCCCTCCGGCTGGCCCTCCGGTGTCCCGGGTCCATTCCCGAACCCGGGTCACCGGCGTCGCTAGCGGAAATCCAACCGCTGCACCAACGGGTCGGCTCGAGACTTTGATTTTATGAGTATTAGAACTTTTGAAATACGAATAACAAAATTTTACTTTCGGGACCAGCCAGATTGTGCACTGGTATGCTATCATCTATGTTTGGGAGGGAGGGAAGGGTACAAAGTAAATACCTGCTCTTTAAAGATTTATGCAGTCTGGCTAGGTAACAGCCTGAAATATGGCATACGAAATTACCTAAAACTGTCCCAGTAAAGACAGCATTAACAATCAGCAGCACATTTACTTCTATGTATTACTAGAGTTCCAGGTGTGGCCTGTGCATTTAATTTTACCTTTACAGTTCAGTCTGGCACAGTGGTGGATCACAAATCCTTATAAGTTAAGGTGTCCAGAAACCATGATGCAGTGGCATTCTGAGATAGAGTAGCTTCCCTGGGTGACATGTAGGACAAAGTGGCTGGCCGATGGATGACTTCCACAGCTGACACCCACAGTGTGACACTCTTGTCTCTCTGGCACTTAGCACTCTGGACCAGTAGCACGGAGGACTGCGTGGAGAAGATCCCAGTTAATAGTAACCAAAGTGCCCAGTGATTGGCTGCCACGTGCTGGGGGAGTGGGTTAGCCTCTGTTGCTCTCGGTGCCTCTAGCGGTTCAGGGAGCAGTGCTGGAAGGTGATCAGCAGTGGGGAGAGACTTATTAGGCTAAGGAGGCTCTTTCCAACCCATTTACCCTGCAGATTGAAAGTCCTGAAAGAGCAGTCTTGGGCAGCTTGCTTCTGTGTAAAAAACAGCCAAGCTCCAGGTTTAAACTGCGTGCTTCGTCTGGTTGCATCTGGTGCTTGATTGCCACGTGTTGGGGGGCAAGCTAGCCTCTGGTGCTGTCCTTGACTCTTGTGGTTCAGGGAGTGGTGCTAGAAGGTGATCAGCAGGGGGGAGAGCCACCTATTTGGCTAAGGAGACTCAGTCTGATCCCATTACCCTGCAGAGCAAAAGTCCCAAGTGAGCAGTTCGGGTGAGCTGGCTGCTGTTTAAAAAATGGCCAATATCCAAGTTTAAACAGCGTGCCTCTTCAGGCCACATCTGGTGACTGGCTGCTGTGTGTTAAGGAGTGGGCTACTCTCAGGTGCTGTCCTTGGTTCCTGTGGTTAGAGGAGCGATGCTGTAAGTTGATTGACAGGGGGTAGAATTGCAAAATTGGATAAGGAAATTCTCTCCGACCCCCTTACTGTGCTGAGCAGAAGTCCCAAGTGAACAGTTTGGGGTGGCTGGCCAATGTGTAAAACATAGTCAATATCCAAGTCTAAACTGCGCGTTGAGGGGTGGGCTATCCTCTGTTGCTGTCCTTGGCTCCACCAGTTCAGGGATCGGTGCTGGAAAGTAATCAGTAGGGGGGATAGTCACCTATTGGGCTAAGGAAACTCTTTTTGACCCCTGACACTGCAGAGCAAAAGTACAAAGTGAGCAGTCTGGGGGAACTGGCTGCTGTGTAAAAACTGGCCATGCTCCAAGTTTAAACTGCGCACCACTTCTGGCCATACCTGGTGATTGGCTGCCACATGTTGGGGGAGCTCTAGCCTCCAATGCTGTCCTTGGCTCCCATGGATCCAGGAGTGGTGCTAGAGGTGATTGGCGGGGGGGGGGGTGGAGAGTTGCCTATTTGGCTGAGACTCTATCCGACCCTCTAACCCTGCAGAGCAAAAGTAACAAGAACATTAGGATAACCCCTGGGAGAAACTTATTGCTATTATTACAAAAAAAAAATATATATATATATATAAACAAATGTGTACCTTGCTGTTATTTTTTTTTTTTAATTTTGCAAGTAGTAGGCAAATCTAGGAACAAACAGTCATTCCGCTTTGGCACCAAATGTTGACTGATGCTCTAAAGCTGCACACTGCTTGGTGAGGTAAGCACATTCACAAGTGCTGCAACCAGGTCCATGGTGACTGCATAGAGGGACAGTGTGTGTAGTGCGGCTGCCCGAGTCAATCATGTCACTAGGCCCTAGAAGAGGTAGCCAAGAAGTACTACTTTATTAACAGACTGGGAAGAAAAAAAAACCTGATAGTTGACCATGGCAAGGTTAGATTTACTACCGAGTGACACTGACAATCCCTGCACAAGATGGCATCGAATATGTGTTGCTGTGGCAACTGAGGATGCCTTAATAATGTGCACTTGTCTTGCTGTCATGCACTCATTGTTTCCATTAAAGAAACAAAACCAAAAAAATACTTAAGTGACTCATATATGTTTTGAAGTAGAATGTCTGATCATGCCCATGACTCAGCATTGCCCTATCCTATCATGGAATTCAGCATTTCAGCACCCCCCTCCACTTCCATTACCTTCATTTCCATGATCAGCAGTTTGGGCCGAAGTAGAGACTTAGGCATGCTCACCCAATACAGCATTTAACCCCCCCCCCCCCAACCATAACCTTCACATCCCTGGTCTGACATTCCAGCCCATTTATCTTTTAGGCTATCCTGCACCAGGTGATCAGAGAAGGAAAACAAGTAAGCAGCAGGTAAATCTGAACAAATAAAACCATGCTGTCTCTCAAGCTCTCACACTCTCAGTCTGGTGTCCTGATTCATACTAACTGCACTGTGTCAGGGCTCACACTAGCTGTACTATGTCTGGGCTCACTTTGCTTCATACAGATGTGGTGGACATAAGGGGAAGGTAATGGTAAAGAGATGATGCATTAGATATTTATTTTTCTGTTAATTTGTTTATGCCACCAGCATGCAGTCTAACCCTCTGCTGACCCCCCAGCCCCATCGCCGATATCCAGGTACTCACCTCAACCCAATCTTCCCCCATGGCAGGGTGTCAATGGGGGGCTCCCCACCACTAACAAAATGGATCCAGAGTGCTTACCCCATGGCTTACCCCTCGTGGTTGCGTCCACTACCATGCATGGGATATTGACGACCACCAGCGCTCCAAGCCCTATTGTGCCGGCATGGACTGCAGATCCCCAAGCCTCTGCCAGGGGTCAGACAGGTGTAGGGACCCGCTGCCCTATGACCACAGAGGAGGAGAGCCATCTTCCGGATGCTCAATGCCCACTCCTCAGCCAGCCCCCAGCAAACTGAGTCTACCACCGACCCTGGGTCACCAGTGTGGTGGCAGGTGAGGCAAAATGGGTGCCTCTTCCCTCCATGTCACTGGGCTGACCAATACTTTAGATATTAAAAGTAAAGGGAATTTAAAAGCATGCATATTACTTTTCTTAATCATGTCTAAAGGAAACATCTGGTATAGGGAGAGAGAGGCTGCAGGTAACCAATGAAAGGAATGCAATAAGGAAATGAAGCATTATACGAACATACAAACATACAAATTTGCCAGCAGAAATAGGCCATATTGGTCTATCAGGTCTGCTCGAGTGTGCAACTCTAATTATTTCTCTTGAGCTGCCCCCTTCCCCTACTGCCTCTGAAGTCAACTATCCCTCCCCTAGTACTCTCCCCTTCCCCATCATAGGAACACCTACCCTAATTTTCTTCTTCACCTCATCCCACCTCCCTTGAAACTAACCACTGTATTTACAACAACCACCTCCTCTGGCAACTCATTCCACCCCTACACCTCCCATGCAGTGAAAAAGTGCCTCCTCATTTCCTTCTTAAATCTACCCACCACTAGCTTCATGTTGTGCCCCTTTGTTGTACCCTCCTTTCTTAATTTAAAGATGCTCTCCGATCTTACCCTGTTTATTCTCTAGAGGTACTTGAAGGTCTCTATCATGTCTCCTCTCTCTCCTGTCATCCAGGGAGTACTTGTTTATGTCACTCAGCCTCTCCTTATATGTTTTGTCCTCTGTACCCTTGATCATCCTGGTCACCTTCCTCAGGACCCCCTCCAATAGTTTGATATCCTTCTTCAGATACGAGTACCAGAACTGCACACAGTATTTCAGGTGTGGCCTCACCAGTGACCTGTACAGTGGCAAGATGACTTCCTCCCTTGTAGAGGTTATTCTCCTGACAATGCAGCCTAGCATTTTATTTGCTTTGGCTGCTACCTTGTGGCATTGTGCCGAGTGTTTTATGTCTCCTCTGACCATCACCCCAAGGTCCTTTTCCTTCTTTGAGAGTGCCACCTGTACTCCCCCCAGCCAGTAGCTGGCCCCTGGGTTCCTGGCACCCAAGTGCATGACCTTCCATTTCTTGGAATTGAAGCCCAACTGCCAGATGCCCAACCAATTCTTCAGACGAGCCAGATCCTCCCCCATTTCCAGACTCCTCTACACTGTGTCCACCCCCCCCAAAGAGCTTGGTATCATCTGCAAAGAGGCAGATCTTACTTTTGACCCCCTCTGCTTTGTCATCAATAAAGATGTTGAACAACACAGGTCCAAGTACTGAGCCCTGTGGGGCCATGCTGGTTACAGACCGAGGTTTGGATAGTCCCATCCTCACCTCCACTCTCTGATTCCTATCTTGCAACCTTTTCTTGGCCCACCCCAGCAGTTTGTCCCCTATTCCCAGGTCCCTCAGCTTGCTGATCAACCTGCCATGTAGCACTGAATCAAATGCCTTGCTGATGTCTAGGTATAGGATGTTCACAACCTGTCCCCTGTACAACAATCTCATAACCCAATCAAATAAGTTAATCATGCCGGTTTAGCAGGATCTCCCCCTGACAAGCCCATGCTGCCTGTCATTCTGGAGATCATTTTCCTCAAGATGGACACCAGTCTTTCCTTTAGAATGGTCTCCATTATCTTCCCTACTATGGAGGTCAGGCAAACAGGCCTGTAGTTACCCGGCTCATCCCCGGGACCACTTTTATGTAGTGGAACCATGTGAGCTGTTCTCAATCCTGTGGAACACAACCCTCCTCCAGTGAGGTGTTAAACAGATCCATAAGTGGGGCTGCTAATACCCCCACCAACTTCCTCAGGACCCTTCAGTGTAAACCATCTGGTCCCAGTGCTTTGTCCACCCACAGTTCACTTAGCCCACATAAAACCTTGTCCACCCCAATTTCCTCTTCATAGGCAACCCCTCTGCACTCCCCCATTCCTCCCCTGTGGTATGGGTCCTTCCACTTCCTTAGTGAAGACAGAGCAAAAATATTCATTTAAAGCTGCCAATTGATCTTTCACCTTTTCTGACCATCCTCCATCCCTCTTTATCCTTACAATCCCATCCCTTCTGATTTTTTTTTGTCCTTAATGTATTGAAATAAATCCTTCTCCCCTTCCATAATCCTATGCACTTGTCATAGTTGTTTATCCATCTTGGCTGCCCAGACCTCTCTCCCAGCCTCACAAGATTTCTCTGCATAAGCCTCTCTGTCCTCCTCCTTCAAGGTATGCTTGTACTTCAGGAAGGTCTCCCACTTTGCTTTCACCTTCTCAGCCACCCTCCTGCTATACCAGCTGGGTCTCTGACATCTGTTTTTTTTTTTTTATGAATCTTCCTGCAGGTGTCAGCAGCCTCTATTATCCCTTTCTTAATGACTGCCCATTTCTGCTCTGCATCCATTGTGGCTCAAGTTTTGCCAGTTGCCCCTTCAGCATGTTACCCATTCTAGTGAAGTCTGGCTTCCTGAAATACACCACTCTCATTTTTGTCTTGGCTGCATCATTCCCCATGTTTATGTAAAACCACACTGTGCAGTTGTCACTACCCACAAGGGAATCCCTCATTTTTCAACTCCCCGGACATGATCCCTATCTGACAGCACCAGATCTAGTATAGCTCCCTCTCTTGTTGGTTTTGTGACTCCCTCTGTCAGGAAACACTCCTGGATAGCATCCAGGGGACCTGCTCCCTGCCTCAGGAAGTAGCTGGGGTGTCCCAGTCAATACCTGGCAGATTGAAGTCACCTAGGAATATAGTGTTCCTTCTCCCTCTTGCTCTCCTAATCTATTCCTCCAGCTCTATGTCCTGTGCTAGTGGTTTCTACATCACCCCCACCTGAATCTGTTTCCCAGTTGTTTTCTCTAGTACTACTATAGGGCTTTGGTTACTTCCTCCCCCCTCCTCCTTGGTGCACATTTTCTCAACCCTTACGTACAGTGTTACTCCTCCCTTCCCCTCTCCACATCTCTCTATCCTTTCTATGCAATTGGTTCCCTAGGATCTCAATGTCCCAGGCATGGTACTGGGTTGCCCATGTCTCTGTGATGGCAGCTATGACTACCTCCCCTTCTGCTGTCAGTGCCTGTAGGTCTGCTGTCTTGTTTGCCAGACTCTTGGCATTCAAGGATACCACTTTCCATCTTGAACCCTGCCCCACATTTCCCCTATTCCCTTTTTGACTCTTTTCACACCTTAAATATGCTATCCCCTCTTCTTGCCCTCTCCTCTCATTTAGTTTCCCCCTTGGGGTGTAGACCTGGCATCCTGCCCCACCTGGTGCCAAGTGCTGTGCCCTCTACTGCACCAACATGAAGGAGATTGTAAGGCATGAAATAAAAAATAGCATTTCATTTAACAGCTGAAGACATTTATTAACACGTTTTTGTATTTATGCCTGTTTTCTACTGTGATGGGTTTTCACCCTATTAGTGATAGTACTAATTGAAGATCAGCATTCTGTAAAAAGAACTCAGTTAAGATGGAAACTTATTTTAGCAAATCACTGTGTATGTGCATTGGCTTTACAGGGATATTAATAAAAGATTATTGTGGGGATAATAAAATCATATAAGCCAATCATATCTCTGTGTTTGTTAGGCTCTTTTGTTAATATAAAAAAGAGCAAGCCCAGTCCTGTCAACTGGGCAATGCAGTTTTGTTTTTGCTATTCTGCTTTTTTTTTTCTGTTCCAAATAAATCTATTTTCCTGTCCGAATTATCAAGGATTACTTTTTGGAGATCTATGTGAATTGTTTGAAAAAGAAATAACATTTGTGAAAAAAATTCTATTTTTACCAGGTTTACCCTGCCCCACAATGCAAGTGGAAGTAACTGCCATCTATCCAAATCCTCAAAAACCTCCTTACAAAACTTAACATAATTTAACTCTGCTGTTTACTGATCTTGCAAGTTGAATTCTTAGATATTTAAAGAGCTGAGAGATCTTAAAGACTGTACTGTGTGTTAATGAAAGAGAAGGAGTATCTGGATCCAGAATCATAACCTCTGCTTTTCTCCAGTAATCGTATATCCAGAAACCTTTAAGAACCCAGAAAGGAGCTGCAAAAGAATTGGAAGATGCATTTCTAGATTATTGAGAAAAATCAAAACGTCATCTGCATAAAGTGGTAGTCTTTCTTTTACTCCTTTGTAGCAAATATCTTTAATGTCTGAACTTTTATGCAATAGTTCAGCCATCAGTTATAAAAATAAAGTGAAGGGTAATTTGAACAGTTGGCATCCTTGATGTGTCCCCTTTTTAATAATAGCTTTATAGAAATCACCTGGTTTGTTTTTACCTCTGCTACTGGGGTAAAGTACACGATGTCCATCAAGTTGACAGAGGAGGGCCCAAATCTAAATTTTGTATGCACTTTTTATTAGATAAATCCTATCAACCCTTGTCATTTTTTTTCTGCATCCAATGTCAGGAGGACTGCAGTAGATAATCTTATATAATTCAAAAATGACATTCAGTGCCCACCTGCCATTTTGTGTTAATCTCCTTCCTCCAATGAAGCCAGTCTGATCTATCGTAAAAGTTTTATTAATAACTCTGTCTATCCTTTTTACCAATACCTTAGCAAAAAATTTTATAATCTGAATTTAGTAGTGAGATGGGTTTATATGAATCACTTTTCACTGGATGTTTATTATTTTTAAGAATCAAACTAATAATGGCTCCATCGAAGGAAGGAGGCTTACTATAATGTGACACCCTCTATTTGAATAATATATGTAAGTAGGGTAACAAATCATCCACAAAACATGTATAAAAAAATTCCTAAACCCATCTGGGCCAAGGGATTTCCCAGTTTTCAATTCATGAATCATCAACTTAATGTCCTTGGTTGAGATTTCTATGTCTGGAGCCAACTTTCTAATATATCCAGGCAATTCAGATCAATGCTCTTCAGGAAATCCTCTACTTCCACTTCAGAGGAAGTATTGTCTAGTGTATGTGTGCACTTCTTTCCTGAACTGCTTGGCATGTAGAGGTTGCTTACTCAGATGCAGCACTGGATTTTAGCACTGCAGAGGCACTGGCACATTCCTGTGTTGCTTTTCGTTGTTGATAGTTATGCCTGTCAAAATGATGGCTTTCAGACAAATTGTGTCCAGAATAAAAAATAAAGGCAAAGCTACAATAACAAATATTTGTAAATTTGGTGAATGTTAGGACTGAACAAAATGTATCTTATACAGTGAATTTCTGATGAAATTCCAATTTTGCTTCTGTGAAATTTCACCAAAATTTACAATGTCAGTTATTTCCTTCTAATTTAAACAGCATTGACCCAAACTTCACCATGTTTGACTTGGTAACTTCACCATGGTCCACACAGAAGTCTACAAAGTTTCAGAGTTCTGTCCTTAAAGATGACTGAGTTATAAGCCTCCAAACTTTCAGAAATGTTAAAATTACATTTCACAATTATGTAAACTAAACATATTTGTACAAATGCACCAAAACTAGTATGATGACTTTATCAAGGTCCATACAGAAGGTCAAGGCCAGACAATTTAATTTCCTAAGAGCCCTTTCCTGATGGTTCAGAGCACTGTATATAATTTAGAAAATTATAAAATATACATATCCCATAAAACAAAACATAATAATAATTAAATACATCATAACCATTTAAACTAATTAAACTGCTATTCATCTGAATACTCACTAATTGGGGAAGGCCTATGTGAATAAGTATGTTTTAAGTGATCATTTGAATGCCTCCACCATGCCAGTATAGGGGATATTCCCTGGAAGGGAGTTCCATAACATTATAACTGTTACTCCAAAAACTCTGTTACCAGATTGTCTCTACATGGTGGAGGGAACAGCAAGTAGGCCAGTATAAGTGGGGCAGAGGAGTCAGGTTTGGAGGTAAGAAACCAGCAGATCTTTCAAATAATCAGGTCCCAAACTATGCAGTGCCTTGTATTCAAGTATAACTTAAAGGTTATGGACCACTGCAGAGGCAAACAGTGCAACATGCACAGCACCAGCATAATGTGGACTCTGTGAGAAGTTCCCACCACCAGCTTAGCTTCAGCATTCTGGACCAGTTGCAGGTGTCACATTAAACCTCCAGATTACCCTGCTGTGTGGAAACTTGAATGTATGTAAGGAGTTATATATTGATAAACTCTGTATGTAAGTGCTACAATTGATTTTTAAATTATTGTATTTATGTGTCTTTTGTATTTTGTATATTGTATGTATTTGTTACACTGAACATCTGTGAAGACAGGTTTTTAGCCCACAGATTCTACAGTATAAAATAAAAATGAAATGAAAATAAAATGAAATGAAATGTTATATAGGACCTCATTGAAAATGAGCTCTGCTTAACTGAGTTATTTCTGTTTCATGGTTTTTGAATAAAAGTATACTACTACTACTACAACTACTACTATGTAAAGAGCATTACAGTAGTCCAACCTAGAGGTAACAAATGTATCAATGATTTTTACCAGATCAGCAAGGAGTCAGATGCAGTTTGATCCTGATGATCTTTTGAAGATGATAAAAGCCAGATCAGATCACACTGACATATGTTGGTCTAGTGTCAGCATGCAGTGCAAAATGACCCCAAGATTTTTTACTGTATCAACAGCAACAAGAGGTCAGCCATCTGACAAAAGAAGGGCTACCATACTTCACATTGCTGCTACACCCCATCAACGTGGCTCGGTGAATATGACCCCTGTATTCCCTGGGTTCAGACATAACTCATTTGAAGTGGTTTATCTTGGCAACACATTATCCCAGCACTGAATGTACATGATCCCTTCTGGGATAGCAAGGTAGATACAGCAAAGTATCATCTGCATAGCAATGAAACTGAAACCTCTGTAGTCTAATGATCACCTGTAAGGGCATTATGTACACAGAAAAAAGCACAGGAGCAAGGATCAAACCTTAGGTAACCTCACAGGAAAGTGCAGAAGCCCAAGAAATGAAATTACTTAGGGCAACCTGCTGCATTCTCCCAGTTATGTAAGGCTTGAACCAGTGCACAACAGTGCTGGTGAGACCCATACAGATTCTAAGGTAATCCAACATCACCCCATGGCCAACTGTGTCAAATGCCAATGAGAGATCAAGAAGGACCAAATGGAACAAAGTCCTTAATCCCTCACTAGGAGGAGATCATGAGTCATCCTGACAAGTGCAATCTGAGTGCTATAGCAAGGCTAAAAATCCAGGTGGAGAGGATAGTACATGTTATAATCCTCCAGGTGATCCACAAGTTGTTCATTCACCACCTTCTCGATAACCTTCCCCAAAAAGGGGAAGGTTTGAAGTAGGTCTGAAATGTGCAAGGACATCAGGGTCCATGGAAGGCTTTTCTAGGAAGGGTCTAACTACTGCCTTTTTCAGGGCAGATGAAAACACACCCTCACTCCATTGAAGGGGTCCTTGAGGATCCACTAATGATCTTGGAGATCACTGGATGCATGGATTCACTACTGCCCAAAAGCAGTGAGGATGGTCCAGTGTCCAGTATAAAGCAGGCGGTAAAGATCACCCAAAGCACCTAATCCTCAAAAACTTGACAAAACTCACTCCAGGTAAGAAGATCAATATTACCAGAGGGTAGATCACAGCCAGCCCATGGCAAGCCACTTGAAGAGATACTAGATCTAATTCAGAACATCTAATTAGAGAAGAACTGGCCAAACTTCTTGCACTTATATTGTGAAAAAGCTCTAAAGGATTGAAGACAGGGATCAATCTCCCTATGGTGTGAAACAGCTGAGCTGGCTGATTCTTCCCTGCAGCAATTGATTTTGACAGGAACTCTATCATTTTTATGTAGATTGCCCACTGATACTCACGATACTGAGTTTTCCATGCCAGCCTGTCCTCCTCAGACCGTGACCCTCTTAAATCATCACAGCACCACAGTGAACTGTGATGGGGTGTCAAGAGATGAACACGGTAAGGAGCCAGGGAGTTTGAGGCAGCTGTGAGCACCATATTATAGTGCATCATGGCTTTCATAGCTCCCTGATCTTAAGCAAGCATCACACCAAATATAAGTAGTACTTTCTGGAGCTTACAAGGCTCCAAATTATGTTTTGGATGATACCCGACTCCACGGAACAGGCATTAAAACATGGGGCTCCACAAAGAAATTACACTGCATGATGATCCAGCCAGCTGAGCATATCAACCTTGACTGTACTAACATCAAGCCCCAATGAGAAGATCAGGTCCAGAGAGAGAGGCCATTTTGATGTGCTTTGAAGGCATCTGCCTGTGCTACACCCAATGAGGACATACTTGGATGAATTCTTGTCCAAAATGCAAGGATTCATCATCAAACCAAACACTGAAGTCCCCCAGCACTAACAATCTGGAGGCATCCAGCACCTGTTTAATCATGAAGTCCACCAAGTCCTGCAAGAAATCACTCCCATACCTTGGAGGATGGTATATGAGAATAATTTTACTATTAACACCTACAGCACATCTAACAGCCACATATTCAAAGTACCTGAACATTCCAATAAGGAGTGCAGTGTGTCCCAAAGTGGATTTAAGATGAATGCCTGCCCATCCCCCTCTGTGATCCCTCCTCGAGCAATGCACCACAGCATCACTTGCCTGAACTGATGCCTCCAGAACAGGTCACAGTCATCACCCAACCAGGTCTCTGAAATGAAAACAAGCACAGTTTTGGTGAATCATGATAAAACCGTCCATAACTGTTGTTTCATTACTCAGTTACCTTGCATTATGAAGAATGGCCCAGAGGGGAGGAGTAGAGCTGCCTGTACAGACTATTTCCTGCTCAATGGCCTTTGGCAGGACCCTAAGGAGAGGGATGAGAGAGGGCAAACTATTATCCAGATTCACTATCCTCCATGGGTTTCTCCTGAATCTCACCACCCCAATCTTCCCACCAACCATCAGACCCAGAACCTACACTACAGATGTTTCCCCACTTCAAAGGATACCAGTCCCCTGCAGTGGCTGTGAACCTCTGCAGGGAGGACTAATGTGTTTCCTCTAGAAAGACAGAACTGTCTGAGTTGGTTGCTGGAGTGGGTAAGCCTATCTGCTCCCAAGCATTTACACATACTACATGACCAGAACAAGCATAAAACACAGGAATATGCAACACTGCATCCCTAATTAAAATAAATAAACCCAGCTCTCAACAACTGACATTCCAAAACCACCTTCTCAAAGAAACATACACACCCAACTGACTCACTAAATACAGGTTTTGTACCCTACTAATCACACCCCCATGTACCAAGTTTCAGATCTTTATCTTTAAAAGTGACTGAGTTAAAAGCCTCAAAACTTTCAGAAATTTTAAAATGACATTTTACATATGCACAAACTGCAGAATTTTGCATGCCTCCAACTTTAAAACTAGAGAATGGAATATCACCAATATTGTTTGATTCATTGACCCTAAATATTAAGCTTTGAGGTCACCTATATGGTGCAGCAGCAGAACATCATGCTACCATGCTCAAGACTCAGGCTCAGAAGTGAGTCTGGGAATTAACATCAGGAGTCCAGCCATGGCCGATACAGCTGCTGCTCATCAGTTTGTCTTGGTCAGAAAGGTTTGGCAATGGGTTCCACCAACACAACAACCCCTGTGGTGGGACCAAGGAGATTGCTCTTGCCACAAGGGAAGCAGTGGCTATGTGAGACTGACAGAGGCACCGCCACCAGCAGAGGATATAGGAAGGAAAAAATGTTGGAGAAAAACCCAGTAGCTAACTGAATGATGCCTGAGTTCAGTCTGATCAGGGTACATCCATGTAAACAGGGTTCAGACTAAGGTTTAAGAAAGATGGCAGCCATGCTGGACTTACCGTTATGAGACTGTTTATTTTCAGCAGTGATTTTTAACTTTTACATTCGCTTGCGCGCATGCGCAAGGAACGTTTTGGGAGAGTAGCACACTTTGAAGGTGTGCCTCTCCCTTCCAATCCACTGCTCCGTTGAGCAGGCATGGTGGTCCTGCACCAATGGGTGCGGGAGCTGTGTATGACAGCAGTGGTCTTCACTTCAAAGAAAACCACCGCTGTCATACAGAGCACCGCATCACACCACCCCCCCCAAATCTTTGGTGCCAGCTAAGGAGCCCACCCCAGCATGGCAAGCGTCCCATTTTTGCCGGCCAGAGTGCCCAGCTCCCAGTCGGCTCCTCGCCCCAGCTATCTTTTCTGCCATGCTGGGAGCCCACCAGCATGGCAAATGTCCCACAAAGTCTTTTTTCACCTGTAAACCAAAAACGGTCCCACGGCACTTCTCCCAGTCCCCCCTCCCACAACCCGCACCCACCCACTGCGCAATCTAGCTCCCACACCCCCTCCCACCCCATACTTACCTCAGGAGCTTGGCTCGATGATCTTCGGTGGACCAGGAACATGTCTGCACTCTTCAAAGCCGACCGCGAACTGAGGAAATGCCGGTAAGCTGTATAATGGGCTAGATAGGGGTTTCTCAACTTTATTGCATATCTCAGGCATTTTTTGGAATTTTTGCACCAAATATTCAACATGGGGTTTTTGGGACCCCTTCTTATGAATGATGTCACTGTCATGGCGTTATTGGGGCCCGAAGGGTGATTTCGCAGTCACTGCGCACTCACTGTGCAAAATCACCCTTCAGGCCTGAATAACGCCATGACAGTGACATCATTCATGAGAAGGGGTCCCAAAAACCCCATGTTAAGAATTTGGTGCAAAAATTCCAAAAAATGACTGTTTTATGAGCGTGCGTTGCGCAGTTCCTATGCAGGCTCATAAGTTCACGAATTTTCAATATTTTCACTCTAGATTTTCAACATTGCCATTTTACCACACCTCCTTATGAGCAGTACAGCTGTCATTTTTCACATCCTGCCCAAAACATGTTTCTGCCCATGTAGCGCACAATGGCGCAGTTGGTATGCAAACTCAATGTATGGGACAAATTAAGAAAATCACAGTGACACTGTTCATGAGCAGAGGTCTTAAAATGGCTGTGTTGAAAATTTGGTGAAAAAATTCTAAAATTACTGCTTTCTACGGTGTTCATTGCAGCTCTATGCCTTCGTAAGTTTACTAATTTTCAATATTTTCATTCCAGATTTTCAACATTGC
The DNA here is from genome assembly GCA_016271365.2 of Neoceratodus forsteri. NCBI lineage: Eukaryota > Metazoa > Chordata > Ceratodontiformes > Ceratodontidae > Neoceratodus > Neoceratodus forsteri. The sequence continues at coordinate 833,936,621 of CM057459.1, read as the reverse complement.
CATTTTACCACACCTCCTTATGAGTAGTACAGCTGTCATTTTCATATCCTGCCCAATGTTTCCGCCCATGTAGGGCACAATGGCGCAGTCGGTGTGCGAAATCAATGTATGGGACACAATAAGAAAATCACAGTGACACTGTTCATTAACAGAGGTCTTAAAATGGCTGTGTTGAAAATTTGGTGACAAAATTCCTAAAAATGACTGTTTTACGAGTGTTCATTGCGCAGTTCCTATGCACACTCGTAAGTTTGCGAATTTTCAATATTTTCACTCCACATTTTCAACATTGCCATTTTACCACACCTCCTAATGAGCAGTGCAGCTGTCATTTTTCATATCTTGCCCAAAACCTGTTTCCACCCATGTAGCGCACAATGGCACAGTCGCTGTGCGAACTCAGCGTATGGGACACATTAAGAAAATCACAGTGTCACTGTTCATGAGCAGAGATCTTAAAATGGCTATGTTGAAAATTTGGTGAACAAATTCCTAAAAATAACTGTTTTTCGAGCGTGCGTTGTGCAATTCCTATGCACGCCGTAAGTTCTACGAATTTTCAATATTTTCATTCCAGATTTTCAACATTGCCATTTTACCACACCTCCTTATGAGCAGTACAGCTGCCATTTTCACATCCTGCCCAAAGCGTGTTTCCGCCCATGTAGTGCACAATGGCGCAGTCGCTATGCGAAATCAAGTATGGGACACAGTAAGAAAATCACAGTGACACTGTTCATTAGCAGAGGTTTTAAAATGCCAATGTTGAAATTTGCTTAAAAAATTCCTAACGACTTTATTTACGAGCGTGCGTTGCACAGTTCCCACGCACACTCGTAGGTTTGTGAATTTTCAATATTTCCACTCCAGATTTTCAACATTGCCATTTTACCACACTTCCTTATGAGCAGTACAACTGTCATTTTTCACATCCTTCACAAAACGTGTTTCTGCCTATGTAGCACACAATGGGGTTAACAAAAAGGTCATGCTGAAAATTTATTGTGCAAATACCAGCAATCGCACAGGGCATTAGGGTAAAGCACCATAGGTGCCAAACACCACTGCAAATACCTGCAAGCGAATGTTCGGCATTGACAAATGCTTGTTAAACTTAAATATTAGCCATTTTATTGTTTTTGAGTTAGCAAGGGTTAGTTTAGCTAGGGATTTTAAGTGAGATATTTAGATTTAGTAGTGTTTTCAAGTGTAGTTAAAAGCTGTGGAAAATAAAAGTGACCTCGACCGTTACTGTTCTTTTTAGTCTCTTTAACATGCTATCATTGATTTGGTTGGTGAGCTGGAAGAGGAGTGGAGGAAAAAATGAAAAACAAATGGATACTTGGTGCTGGTCTACAGTTCGTTTGGAGCCTGCATTTGCAGCCTGATGGTGTGCAGAGAGAGAGAGAGAGAGGCAGTTGGTACTGTAGAGTGCAGAAGGAACTGTTGTGTTCGATCGTCTGTTTGGGTGGTGCAGTAACTGGGACACACTGCACTCGGAGGAGAGTCGTAAGACTATCGTAAGACTATAGAGCAGAGACTGGTGCAGGACCGCTGTGGAACTCGGTGTTAGTGGTGGAGTTTTAAAGAAATTAAGTAGGCTAGGGGTTAGGGATCTTTGCGTCCACCTTCTGGGAAGGGGGAAGTAAAGGTGCCTGGTCCTCAGAGGTGAGGTTGGAGAGGAAAGTCAGCCGTAGGGCTGTATCTGGACCTGAATCCTCCTAGGTGCTCAGCAGGACATCTGGTATTAACTGGGTGGTCCCTCAGGGTCCATGGTTTGTGGGATTATTTGGGTTGCCCCCTCTTCTTGGTGGTGGCTGTGTGAGACCCTGCCCTACGCCTGCTGGACCCTCTTACAGAAATCGAAGATTTTGTACAGCAAGTTTAAGAAGAACTCTTGGTGGACTCCAGATCCTTATTTGAACTGGTTTGAGACATTTTTCTTTGTTTTCACTTGTATCTGGCTCAAGGAAATGGAAATTTTTAAGCAGTGAGAGTGTTTTGTATTGTATACTTTATACTTCTAATTCCAGGAGGCTCAGGTGAGAGCTGGCGGCCTCTTGGATGTTTTATTTGACTTAACCCCCTAAAGTGAGAGTTCATGGGGTGTTTTATCACTACAAACTGGTGTGGAGAGAATAAATAGACTGTGTTATGAACTTTACATGAGTCAGCAACTGATTGTTAATTTTTAGGGTGTGTTTTGGGGCTTATTTTTGGGGGGTTGGTAGTTTTATAATATAAGGATTTTTGTTAATAGTTTATTGAACTATCTTTTTATTGTTAATTGTTTAGGGTACATTTGGGGTTAATTTTGGGGGGGTTGCTGGGTTCATAAAATTGGGATTTTTGTTAATTTTTGGTAATAGTTTGTTGTTGGATTCCCTGTAGTTGTAGTGTTGGCAGCATGTGTTGGGATTGTTTTTCAGTGGGCAGGTGTTACTCCCCCTCCAAGCTGAGGGAATTAAGCCCCTTCTATAGCCCCCCCATTGCAGCCTATGGTTTATATGCTTGTCGTGCTCTGGGGATCACTCGGAAGGGTCAAAGGGGCTGTGTCCCTCGGTCTGGTGAGGGAGAGGAGCTGAGTGGGCTGACTGGAGTAGTGGGATCAAGGAGGCGCCTCGGGGTGAAATGGGTCCAGGAAAGGGGACCTCCCTGCCTGGTTCCCACACCCGAGGGTTCCATGGGTGGTGAGGAAGTGGCCTGCTCTTCCATGGCCTCTCATCCAACTAGGGCAGTGTTATGCAATGCCAGATCAATAAAACACAAGACAGCAATTATTGCTAATCTTGTTGAGACATCTGACCTGGCTTGTATCACCGAGACCTGACTAGATGAGAATGCTGGTCCAGTATTGGAATCAGCAGCTCCAGCTGGGTACTCGGTGATACACTGCCCAAGATTGGATCATAGGGGTGGGGATGTAGACATTTGTTTTAAGATGAAACTGGGCCTTGTAGAGGTCCAATTGGGGACCACCAGATCCTTCCAGTGTATCATGGGAGCAGATGTGGGCCGCAGGATTCTTCTAATCTACTGTCCACCTGGAGATGGGAAAGTTTTCCTTCCGAAAGTTGCAGACTTCATGGTTGACATTCTGTTGGAATCCCCTAGGTGGTTGGTCCTTGGGGATTTCAATGCCTGGATCGATGATGAACTCTCCCATTTTGGTTAGAACTTCCTCCAACTGATGATTTCATTGGGCTTCACACAGATAGTTACTGCTGCAACCTGTTCTCATGGTCAATCCCTGGATCTGGTGTTCCTCCTGGGTATGGAGGCCACTGACTTGGTGGTGGAATCAGTTGGATGGTCGGACCATCACTCTATAAGGTTCAGTTTCAAGGCTCCACCTATGAGACCTGCCCCTTTGGAGATGGTCCAGTACTGCCCTATGAGGGGTGTTACCCCAGAGGGTCTGATGGCAGTGCTGGATCTATTAAGTAGGCTGTTGGAATGCTTAGATCCAGGAGATGTAGTAGGGTACTATAATAGTATGGTACTGAGGGCCCTGGATTCCATAGCTCCTGTCTGAGTTCACCCGCTCCCTCTCTGTCTTTGGTCCCCTTAGTTCGATGGGACTTTGAGGGGGTTGAGGAGAGTGGGGGGAAGGTTGGAATGGTGCTGGCAGAAATGTGACTGGGAAGAGGACAGGCTTAGGTTGTTGGACCATTATTCGGACTATCAATCGGTAATCTCCCATAAGAAGGCAGAGATTCTGTCCAGGGGGATTGCTGCTGCAAAGAATCGACTGGCTCAGCTTTTCCAGACTGAAGACAGGCTGTGCAATCTAGCCTGTCTCCAGAGCCTTTTCACAATTAAAGTGTGATGAGTTCACTCAATTCTTTGCAGATAAGGTGTCCTCCATCAGGTTGGAGATCCACCTGACTCGTTCAAGTGACTACGGTGGTGGTTGATGCAAGGGCATAGGCACCTGCTCTGTCTGGACAGATTTCAACCAGGCAGCGATCATGGATATCATGAAGATTGTTCGGAGCTTGTGACCGACTTACTGTAGTTTGAATCCTGGTCCAACCCACCTTCTTATGGGGTGTATGGATGTCATCAGACTGATCCTTACTGAGATAGTCCGGTACTCGCTGGATCAGTGGGTGTTTCTGGACCTCTTGAAGGAGGCTGTAGTGACACCCCTGATAAAGAAATCTTCCTGCGACCCAGACTGTCTTGTGAACTACGGATCAGTCTCTAACCTACCCATTTTGGATAAAGTTATTGAAAAGGTAGTCATGCTGCAGCTTGAGAATTTTCTTACCACCCATGAAGTTTACAATCCTCTCCAGTCTGGTTTCTGGAAGAGGCATAGTACCAAGATGGGATTGGTTCATGTACTTAATGATTTCTTAATAGTGAGGGGGTCAGAGGAGTCATTCAGTTCTGGTCCTCCTTGATCTCTCTGCAGCATTTGACACTGTGGATCATGAGGTGTTGCTGGAATGCCTGCGGTTATTCTGCGGACTGTTGGGTACAGTCCTCAGATTGTTCTATTCTTTCCTTACAGGTAGGACACAGAGGGTGGTGTCTGGGATTTTTTCCTCTGCTCCCTTCTTCCTGCCTTGTGGGGTACCGCAGTGTTCCTTGCTGTTCCCCAATGTTGTTCACGGTGTATATGCTGCTATTGGGAAACATTATAAGGTGGTATGGGCTGAGTTTTCATTGCTATGCAGATGATATTCAGCTCTACATATCATTTGTGCCCGAACAGGACAGTGCAATCTCAGTTTTTAACAACTGCCTCACTGAGATCCAATACTGGATGAGTGCTAACTGGTTAAGACTGAATCCGGACAAGACTGAGGTGTTGGTGATGGATCCAGGTCAGTGGGTAGAGAAGTTGACTCTTGGACAACAGTCTGGGTTTGTGCTAGGGGGTAACCAGTTGAGACCATGTGAACAGGTGTGGAATATGGGAGTTGTGCTTGATAGTGAACTGACGCTAAAAGCACAGGTGTCAGCAGTTGCAAGTCCTCATTTTATCATCTGAGAAACACCGCCCGGATAAACCACCTCCCAATATTGGTTCATGCCTTTGTGTCCTCTTGTCTGGATTACTGCAATGTTCTATACCTAGGGTTGCCAGGGGTGGATCTCCATTGCCTGCAGCTGTGCAGAACGTTGCAGCCAGGTTGTTGACAAGGTTGTGAAGAACTAGCCATGTCTCACCTGTGCTGCGTGAACTACACTGTCTGCTGGTGCAATGGAAGATCACCTTTAAGGTCACATTGCTGACCTATAAGACCATACATGGACAGGAGACCGGGTTACTAGCCAGATCTCCTTTGGCCCTACTGCCCCTTCCACCCCCTCTGCTCCACTGACGAGGGATTGCTTGAGGTTCCCAGGGTCCATTTGCAGACATCAGGAGCTAGGGCTTTTTCTTTCATAGCCCTGACCCTGTAGAGCTCTCTACCCCATTGGAATAGAGAGTGCCTGTCCACCAAGACTTTTAAATCTGTATTAAAAACGTATTTATTTGAAAGGACACTTGTGGATATTGTTTGAGTTCTGTGATTGCTGCCTGTTATTTTATATTTTATTTTGTATTTTATTTGACTTGTTTTTATATTGTTAAGCACTTTGATTTGTTGAAAAGTGCTTTAAAAATAAATTTTGATTTGATTTGATATCCTGAAAGGCAAACTACCAACTGGGAGAAAAACTGATATGGAAAAAAAAAGGGTCTGTGTTTGTCAACTCTCTAATCTCATGCTCAAATGCTGGCCACATTGTAATCAGCCAATGATTTCAAGATAACATTAGTAATTACTGTTGAATTTCATGAACTTTTGTGAAACTGTGTAATGTTATGATATGTTTGTTGAAGCCATGTCCATTAATTTTACCCAGCCATACATTTGAGTAGTCATTGTAGAGAAAGGTAAAGGCTAGGTAAAGTGGTTACAAGGTAGAATTCATAGAAGACTCCATAGTAAAAGTATGATAGTGCCAGGTATCAGGTGACTACCTTGAGTGATAAACCATGGAGAATCTTCATGGATATCACTGTGCACTAGTCTGAATTCTTGCAATATGCCAGATAACTACGGTAGTAGCCACAGACATGTTCAGATATTTCCAGATATTTCACAACAGTTCTAAAGAGTTTCTCTCTGCTGCTCCTACTGTGGAAATGCAAAAAGCAGGATATTTTTCTAGAAATATCACTGAAATTTCAGGAAAAATCTAACCATGTCTTTGGCTGTGACTGTACTAGAGCTCACTGACTTAATGATATGTGGAAGTACCTGCACATGCAGAATTGTTTCTGTGCAGTGCCACCTGCTGACTTTTTAACAGCCTTGCAACTAGTTGCAATTTAGGCTATTGTGACATGTATCTGACTATTTTTAGTCATGATGGAGCATGATGCTGTGCATCACTGTCACAGGAGTGCTAGAGGGATAATGCAGGGCCATAATGCTAGTGCAGATAAGCTGATTCACTGGTAAGGCAAGGCAAGGCAAGTTTTATTTTTCAGGTACCCAATCTCAAAGGTTCTGGACGCTGTACATATAAATACAAACTATTCATTAAAAGTAAAAACATACATGTTAAGACAGTAATAAATTATTCAAGCCATATAAAGCACAATTAAAAAGTAGCAGCAGTCATTAACAAGGCTATCCCAGATATATACTAATAGACAGTATCTGGGAAGGCCTGACTGAACAGGAAGGTCTTGAGGTAGCCTTTGAACACTTCAACTGAAGGGGCCTCCCTTACAGATGGAGGCAATGAATTCCACAGGATGGGGACAGCAACAATAAAACATCTGTCACCGACAGTTTTTAATCTCTTCCTGGGAATCACAAGGAGGCCCCTAGAGCAAGAACGGAGGGAGCGAACTGAGCCAGTGGGTGACAGAAGGTCTGAAAAGTATCCAGGGCCCAGCCCATGTAGGGCCTTAAAGGTGAGCAAGACCACCTTAAAGAGGATCCTCCATCTGACCAGCAGTCAGTGCAGTTCATGCAGCACCAGGGTGATGTGTCAGTATTTAGACTGCTATGTCAACAACATGGCAGCTGCATTTTTCATTAGCTGCAGCCTGCAGAGGGTACCTCCCAAGACCCCAAAGTGGAGCACATTACAGTAGTCAAGCCTGGATGTTACGAAGGCATGTACCAAGGTGAGGAGGTCCATGGTGGAACTAGGGGCTTGATCCTGGCAAATTTCCTTAGATGGCAAAAGCTGATCTGGACAATGGATGACACCTGAGCTTCAAATGCCAGTCTGGTGTCAAAGATCACACCAAGATTTCGCACCCTAGAGGTGGCCTTCAATGGCACAGAACCCAAGAACAACCCTGTTGCTGTGCCAGAGGCCATCCTATCATGCCCTCTGTTCAACTCCACCACCAGTACCTCCATCTTATCTGGGTTCATTCACAACCTGTTAGAGGCCATCCAGTCATTGATCTTGGCAAGGCAGCTGTTTATCACTTCCACCACATTGGATGTCCTGTGGCAAAGGAAAAATACAGTTGGGTTTCATCCGCATGGCAATAAAAAACAAACTGTATTTCATAATGATTTCTCCCAAGGGCGGTACATGGCAAACAACATTGGAGAGAGGACCAAACCATGAGTTACTCCACATGACAGGAGGCTAGGGGAGGAGGATAAATTCCAAATTACTACCCATTGCCTCTTGTTCATGGGATAGGACTCAAACCAGTGGATGACAGTGCCAGCGAGTCCACAAAATTCACTCAGGAGGTCGAGCAACACCCAATGGTCTACCGTATCATATGCTAAAAAGAGGTTAAGGAGAATTAGAATTGTCCCCTTGTCTCAGTCTCGAGCCCTAAGGAGGTCATTGTGCACTTGAACTAATGCAGTTTCCATGCTATGCCTTATCGAAACCCCGACTGGAGAGATTCATAAAGGTCGAAGGTCATGAGGTGCTCATCGAGCTGCTGCACCACAACTTTCTCAACAACCTTCCCTAGAAATGGGAGGTTGGTGATTGAACAGTAATTCTATTTGACATAAGGGTCTAATGATGAATTCTTCAGAAGAGGCCTCATCAGCACCTTGTTCAAGGCATCTTGGAAGACCCCCTCTGAGACAGAGCACCGGACAATCAAGGTGAACACCGGGCCAACAGTGTCGACACATCCCATCAAGAAGCGAGTCAGCACTGGGTCCAGTTCACAATATATGTGCTTTAGCCTAAGGGCATCCTCAATGACCTTGGCCACCTCCACTGGTGATAAGTACTTTGTGAAACTTAAATTCTGCAAGTGGAATTCTAATGTCATTCCCCATTATGTTTCCATAAATTGTTAAGCACATTTTACTACCTAGTAATTTTTAAAGTATTAACAACAAATTATAACCTTCTAAACAATATTTATCCAACTTACTTAGATTCCTTGGCATACTTACCTTGGTATGTATGCCAAATATTGAGTGTATACCTCAAAGAGAAGTAGAACTATAAACAGTCACAAAGTTTGAAAATGTTCACTCAATTTAACACATGATCTGTGAAATTTTGAACTCATGTAACTTTAAATTTACACAACTAGTTGCCTCTCTTTTTAGCAGTTCCTAAGACTTGTTGAAGAAAGTGTGCATATAAATTTTCAATTATCTAGCTCCAAAGGTAGATAAGTTGTAAGCATAGAAATATTTTCAGAAATTTTCACATGAACCATAAATTGCCATTTTATGAGCCCCTATTGCTTCTTTGCCCTTCATTCAAATGTCATGAACGTTGAAATCTTTTTAGGGTACCTTTAAGACAATACAAATGCCAAATCTGAGTCATCTAACTGTAATACTAATTAAGTTATGACCAAGTAAAGAATTTCAAAAACTTTCTCACAGTTTTATTAAATTTTACAGAATTCTATGCCAATTCTGAAAAATCAGAATTTGCTCATTTTGTACAGTTGTAAATGTTGAAGGGTATTGCTACAGGTTCCAGGTAAGAGTTTACAGTAATGTTTATGCTGCTGTGAAAGAGGAATTTTATATAGGTTTTGTGGTCATGTGTGTGCTTGACTTTGATACATTGATGTTGTACTGGGATAACATACTGTACAAGGTGGCCACTGACAATTGGAGGGAAGGATTTTTCTTGCCATTGTATAATTGAAAATAATGCATGTTTGTACCAGATACACCCATCTTATCTGTAAGGTTGATTGCAAAATGACTTTTCTTGCTTGTTGGAAGAATGGGGCTGTGGTCAAGAGTACATACATTGCCTACATACATTGCTTACTGCTCTTGAATAACTACAGTCCTTTATTCAAGACTGCACATCTTCAGTAGCAGGGTTTGTTCACTTCTTGGCACAAACTAATAATTTCTGCAGCCATTGACTGAGATATCAGTGATGGATTTAAATGCTCAGCAAGGATGATGAGCTTCAGGATAAACAATGGGCCAGTAGGAACCAGGTTTCATGGAAAAGCCCACAAGCAACAAAACAAATGAATCAGAGCACTCCAAATGAGAAGAAAAATTGAAAAGTGACATTTATTCAATGTTAATGCAAAATAAAGCAGTCAACAAATGAACTTACATTTCATAATGAAGATCAGGCAGTTCCAGATTAGTATAGAAAACAATAGTTTTTAAAGATAAATCATGAAAAACATTGAATTACGTAGCATTCAATAAACTCTGTAATAGTATGGCTGTTTGGGGGACAGTTCTTCAGCTGTAGGATTAATTTCAGGGGCCCTAAGAACATTAACAATGCAAGGGACTTATTAGGCTGTGTGTCAAACTAGGAAAGTTACTTACTTTAGTTTACACTATGGGCCCTAATACATGGAACAAAACTGTATAAGACACATTTGGATTTCTTCTGCACTGCTTCATTCATCAGTTGTAAACTAGCAGTACAGCAGTGATACAACCTTCCTCTCTTTAGAATTACTGACTTGAAGTTAAGCCAAAGCCATCATTAACAAGACAGCTTCTTCTATAATTACCATTGAATGATGGTAGTTAATTAAATTACTTTAATCACTGTTATATACTTAGTGTGTCTGTGTTTGTAACAGAAAAAGAGTGAACCTGAGACACAGCTTTAAAAAAAAGGCAGATTTTGTCTAAACTCAAAAGGATAACGTAACAAAAGTTACAAATGTATGCAGCTCACTTACAGTATGTGTTCTGTGTGACTATGCTAGCTCAAATTTCATAATGTGCATGTTTACTAAATTATCAGATTCAGAGCAGGCTGATATAAATTGGACTGTTATTTGTGGTTCTGCTTTTTTATTTGTTTAACGATTGAAAATGATTGTAATGCTGATTTTATATATATTTTCAAAGGTAGAGTGTTTTGATTTTTAGTTCTCATTAATGAATAATATAGTTTGCATCTCCATAGAATTCTCCTAAATTGTGAATATCTGGGAATTCAATTCCATATGACTAAAACATTTGCATGAAAACAGTCTCTTTGCCTCTTAAACTTCATTTGTTGCTTTTTCTTCTTTTATGTCAAATCCTCAGTCTGTTACATTGGAGTAATTTCCATGGCAACAGGTTGTGATGTCATAGCAGAAGATTAGGACATAACAGGTGCAGGTAACACGAACAGTCTGAGATCTAAGGAGAAATTATCTTGTTTTAATGAAACTATCATACGTAAAATAAGGAGTATTAATATACTGAAATTCAAATGGGGGGGGGGACAGTGTGTAACGATCTTCTGCCAATGCCAGCTATGAAGTTTTTGCTAAAAAACAGAAAATCACTTAACTCACTCTTTTTATATATGTAAGTAATAAACCATGACAGGGTGTGCATTATATGGTTTTAATGCACACTCCAAGGGTGTATGTAGTAAGGTAATAGGCCAAAGGCCCAGTGTCCTTACTCCCCTGGGAAGTGCATTAAAATCTGATGATGCACACCCTGAAGGGGCTTATTACACTTATAAAATGATTCTAAGTAGTTTGTCTTGGGAGTAAAATGAAATATGGTACCTAACTGTGCATTTACAGGAATGTTATGCACAGTCAGGTGACATCTCTCAGCCAATGAAATTGCTAGATGCATTATATACTATATATATATATATATATATATATATATATATAGAGTATGACATGGCCTGACTGAAGATATCATATTTATCTTCACGAGGGCCAATGATATCATGATATTCTCATGAGTGGTGAAGCCACAGTGAGATATCATGATGTCATTGGCCTCGAGTGAAGATAAATATGATATCTTCAGTCAGGCCATGTCATGTTCTGTTTATACATCATGTGTTTTGGACCCGGAACACAACCACATATGTTTATTTTTGGTCCGAGCCCCCTCTCCTACCTCTCATATGTTTTGGACCATGGGCCACCAAGAAAATGTGCCATATCGTCCACTTGAGGCAATTCCTAACTTATCTTATTTATCCAGCAGGACCTGCAGTCCTCTTGACACACCAAAAGAAGTGTCTTTGATCATGCTATAGCAGATAACAAAACTGTTGCCAAAAAAACGTTTTGAGGTTTATTTGCTATGCAGTTTTAGTGTTTATATAGTAAATTTGTAGTATGACTGAGAGTAGTGTCTCCCTATAACCTTAAAAAAAATCTGGGGTTTTAGAAATATTTATTTCAGAAAATAAAATATACCTGGTTGATCCTGCCGTTTTTCCTTTGTCTTATTAAATGCAGGTTCACTTTTCTTGTCCTACAGTTGTAGCGTGACTGGGCACATACAGCACAGTAAAAGTTGGATTTGCCAATAAATTTAAATCAGCACTCTATCCGAGGTGTTAGAAATGTAATGTCTTTCAGCAAGCTTACTTGATCTTTGTTAAGACAGGCAACAGAAACAAGAGAGAGTGCATGTGAGTCAAGCCTTGTTGAAGGAACAGAAAGATGTTATCTTTCCTGTTTAATATCGTTTATCCTTCTTCCCAAGCTCAGGCGATCAGCGCCATAGCAGGACTCAGCAATCAATCGAACTTTCCTCAGGGTGAGAAGCATAATTTGTTTTAGCAGTTACTTGAGCTTTTCACAGTCCAGCTGATAGTAGCAACAGGCCAGTGAGTCGCCAGGCTGCGGAGGGATCCGGAACCCAGCCAGTGTTACTCGTCACAGCACCCCGCCCCGGGCTCTCGCCCCTTCACGAAGCCATGCACTCACCCAGCACTATCTTGTTGCTACTGTCAGCTAAGTTTCAAGAAAAGCTCAAGTAAGCTTGCTAAAACAAATTGTACTTCTCACACCTTGGGAGAGTTCCGATTTCAGTTTACTAGCAGGTCCACACTGTGTCATGCTGTAAGTTACCAGGCATGCTACAAACTTAGGAGAAGGAAAAGTTAAACTACATTATTAAAACCAAGGAAGATGGCGCAAACAACCAGATACGTTTTGTCTCTCTGTTTATTTTTAACAGTTTAAAATTATGGAAGATCAACTAGATACTGAACATTGCGGGGGGGGGGTGCAGGTTGTGGAAAGGCAGTGGCAGAGCTTGTCAATGCTTTCGGTTTCATAACAATGACATATAGGAACATAGAGATATCACCATGACGTATAGGAACATGGAGATATCACTATGATGTATAGGAACGTGGAGATATCATTGATATCTTCACTGCCTATCTGAGATATCAATTTTTATCCCCACATTTATCCCAAAACACATGTTGTATAAATATATATATATATATATTTATAGATATATAGATAGATATTTATTGCCTGGTACTGTCACTCATCTCATTGATGAGGTCACTGCTGCTGCTGCGCCACCATTATTCCTCCAGCTATGAGGATGGGCCAGCAACTGCCTTCAGAGTTGATGTATTTGCCTTTCCTGTGTTTGATGGAAGGGTATATGTTAATGCTGGGCTACCTTAGCCCTCCCTCCCCAAGAGACAAGTTCAGTTTCCTGCACTTTTATATTTCACTTTTCCAAACTTCATGGACTGGATGTTCAAAGGGATTGAGCCAGCATTTGTTTGACTCTAGTTTGAATTGCAGACTTGAATCTGCATCTGTTGGAACTGTTAATCAATCTATTATTTGCACTATCAGTTTTATAAATCCATCTAAGTTACAGACAAATTTGCATCCCAAAAAGCCTCATTGGTTTATAAAGTGACACAAATCGAAGTGGTATTTTTTATGCAAATTGCCACAAATCATGACTTTTTGTCATACATGGATGAGTCATTTTTTTATAAATAACATCAAGGGTAGTCAGTGACAAGCAAGCAGGTGCAGTCAAAGCATTCATTTGTGTCTGCATCTGCCTCCTTTGAAAATCATTGACCATGTTTTAGGTAACCCGATCTTTTAAACAAAGCACATGGGAGCATGTCAGTTAACACATATGGTGGTCGTACTTTGCTCTCTGCTTGCTCTCACAGATCTACTGAACAAGGAAAACAAAACATACATAGAATATATGAACATACAATAGAGTCGGCAGAGAAGGGCCTCATGGTCTATCATGTCTGCTCACGTTTACAGATCCCTCAGTCTCTAATGTTGGATCTGCCTCCCTTCCCCATTATCATCTTCCTTCCCAAACATGCCCTTCTTCCATCCCATCCCCTCTGCTACATGCAACTTTCTCCTTTACTCTGTCCCAACCTGTCTTGAAGTTGTACACTGTCTTCAGGTAAACTGCTTCCTCTGGCAACTCATTCCACTTAGCTTTACCCTTCTCAATGAAAGAGTATCTGCTCATTTCTCTCCTGAAACTCCCCCTGCACAAGTTTTAGGCAATGCCCCCTTGTGGTCCTGATCAAGTAAAGTTGAAGAGACCTTCAGAACTCAGCTTCATGAAACCATTGAGGTATTTGATGGTTTCAATTATGTCACCCCTCCTTCTATTCTCCAGGGAGTACATGCTGAGATCTCTGATCCTCTCTTCATATGTTTTGCCTTGCTGACCCTGGATAATTTTGGTTGCCTTTCTTTGGACTGTTTCCAGTAGGTTGATATCCTACATTAGGTAACAGCACCAATACTGCACACTGTTCTCAAGATGCAGCCAATTTAGTGATCTGTACAGCAGCACAATGACCTCCACTTTCCTGCTGGTTATACCCCTGCCTATACAGCCCAGCATCTGATTTGTTTGGCTGTGGCTTTCCTGAAGTGTGATGAGTGCTTTAGGTCACATGTAATGATCACCCACAATTTCTTTTCCTCCTCTGACCTAGTAACCTGCACACCACTAGTGAAGTATTTGGTCTCCAGGTTCTTTGTCCCCAAATGCATTACCTTACACATTTTGGCATTGAATCCCAGTTGCCAAATACTTTTTCACCTATCTAGCTTAGCCAGGTTCTCCCTGAGATCCTGTCTCCTCTCCTCCATGTCTTCTCTCCCACAGAACTTTGTGTCATCTACAAACTTGACATATTTTACCTTTTATTCCATCTGCAATATCACTGATGAAGACACTGAACAACACCTTACCAAGTACTGAGCCCTTTGAGACCACACTAGTGACTGGCCTAGCCTCTGAGAACCCCCCCAAAACACCATCCTCTGATGTCTAACCTGCAGCCAGTTTCTAACTCACATAACCAGTTTTCTCTGTACCCCTAGGTCCCTCAACTTTCTAATTAATCTCCTGTGGAGAACAGAGTCAAAGACCTTACTGAAATCCTGATACAGGATGTTGACCACTTGGCCCCAGTCCTGGTTAGCAAGTCTATGAAATCAATCAGATTAGGCTGTCAGGACTGCCATCACACAAACCTGTTCCGCATGTCATCCGGGAGCCCATTTTCTTCCAGAAAGTTTACCAGTATTTCTTTCAGTACGGGTTCCATGAGTTTTCCCACTATTTAGGACAGACTGACTGGTAGGTAGTTACCAGGGTTATCCCTTGACCTACTTTTCTGTAGCAGTACTATATGTGCTGTCCTCCAGTCTAAGTGTACTTCCCTTGACTCCACTGAGGTATTAAACAGGTTCACCAGAGGACCCACCAGCACATCCGGTAACTCCCTCAACATCTTCAGATGTATGCCATCTGGTCCCAAGGATTTATCTACCTTTAGGGCCTTTAAGCCTTTTCTCACCTTCTAAATCTCCTTGTCTATGTCCCCTTCCACCCCATAGTTGATGGACCAATTTTCTCCTTGATGAAGATGAAACAGAAGTATTTGTCAAGTACCTCTGCTTTCTCTTCTCTTCCCTCCACCCACCCCCGTCACTTCTCAGTCTGACTACCCAATCTTTAATTTCCCTCTTCTCTTTCATATGCTAGAAGAAAACCTTCTTCCCTGTTTTCATCCCCCTCTGGTAGATGTAGCTCTCTCTTAGCCATGGCCAGCTGGACTGCTGAGCCTGTGTCCCCTGCCTCTGTAAGGTACTTTTCTCTGTCCTCATCATTCTGGTGCAGTTATAGTTCCTGAAGGCTGACTTCTTACCCTTTACCAACTGGGCTACCTCCCATACCAGCTGAACTTATTGGCTTTGCATTTTTTGCTCTTGAGTTTGGTGTACATGTTAGTGGCTGTAGGTGAGGGCAAAAAGTATGCAATTTTAAGTATAAGGACACTAAGCGCTTTTTTTTTCCTTTTTTGACACTCTGTATCTTGAAAACTTAACAAGATGCTGTCACCAAACATTTCACATTTTGAGACTCTGATAGCTGACCAAGTATACCAAATTTGGCCTATTCCATCAAATGATGCCAAAGTTATTAAGGTGCAAAACATGGGGTTTAATATTAAACAGTATACTCAGCTCTAATTATAGGGGTGCTGCCATGCCCCAATAATATGACCTAAGGTGAAAGCATATTACTCCATTCCTGCTGGTTCTGGGCTGACTGCCCATTAGTCGGCACATTGATTTCTGGGTATTGTTAGTCATTGGGCCACCAATAACTCTGTGATCTCCTGATTCCCCTTATCTCATCTAGAGATTTAAGATCTAGTTAATGTGGTTTGTTTGCTGTTCATTCATCTTGGCTAACATCTGCTGGTCACTAGACTTTTCTGGTTGCAGCCCCTACCATATGAAATTCACTCCCTGAAGGGATATACACCACTAGATCTGTAATATTGCTTAAGAAGAAAATGAAAAGTTATCTACTCTTAACAGCTTTTAATTAACCCGATCTGTGGCTTGTTGTTTCATCTATTTCATGTTAGGTAAGGTTACAGATTTATTCCCAGAAGCATAGTGAGTGTACTAATAGGAATGCTGGTAGTGGTGCAGTGCAGCTGCTGTGGACAGGTGGTCTTCAATAAGACCTTTTGTAGAGTAAGCTGCTGCCCTGTCTGCATTCACTCTCTCTGGGCTGAGTCAATGGTCACTAGGCTCCAAGCTGACTTGCCTAGGATTTGGGTAACCTCTTCCCCCAACCAGCTGGACTGTGTAGGGCTCAGGGAAGGTGAGGCCAATGCAATTACACAATTCTTTCACTGTGCTGGCAGGACAGTCCTGCCAGGAGGAGGAACCCATGGCAGAGGTCAAGGAGGATGTGAGGGTCTTCCAAATTGGGGACCCTAAGGTTGGATACAGAGGAATCCAGAGGAAGAGGAAGAGGAAGTGCAAAAGGAAGCAACTTCTGGTGGGAGATGCAGTCATTAAAGGTGTAGTTTTGGGAATAGGAAGTGAGGGAGGTTAAGAGAGTAGTAAGGTGCCTACCTGGCACCTCGACATGAAGAGATGATGAAAGGATCCTCAGGATTGCTAGGGAGGCAGGGCAGAAGGTGGAATTCCATGTCATTATGCATCTGAGGACTAATGACCTGGCAAAGAAAGCAGCAGAGATGATGCAGAATAGGTGTAGGGAGCTGGGAAGGGGCCTGAATCAAGTAGCTCACATGGAGGTCTTCACTGAGGTGATACCTGTATGTGTCATGGGGATATTAGGAATACTGCACCAGTGTCTTCAATAACTGGTTGAAGGAATGGTGCAAGGAGCAGGGGTTTGGCTACATTAGGAACTGGAGTTCTATATGGGCAGATAGAGGTGGTTTAATAGCAGGTTTCACTTCTCCGCCCACATTGATGCTAGCCATGCCAAACTCTGCCCTAAACTCGATGTCCTGTACCACAATAAGGATAGGATTTCTCTCCATTTTCACCAGGAGCTGGTCACCAAAATGGTTCTCCCAGTTTCTGACTATGCAGATGGAATTTATGCCACCACTTCTTCCACCTCCCGTGCATACTGGACCCCATCTGCAGCACCTTCTGCAACTTTGCTGCCAACTTACTCTCTCATACTCACTTGCTACTCCCTATCCATCCTCCCTCTCCCTTCATTTTGCCTGTCCCACTGTGCCTTCACTCACCTCTAAATACTAGTTTGTGTCACTCCCCTCATTCCTATTACATCTCCTCTCCCCATTCTCTCCTCCTCTTACTTCCTGTGCTCATGGGATCTACACCCTTCTCCCTTCCACATCCATACTCCTCAGTTCGTAAATCTGCATTCTCATGCTGCCTTCCCTCCCTATGGAACCAGATACCCTCCTCCATCCATCTCTCCACATCCCTTCCTTCCTTCTACTAGACACCAACTAAAACTCCTTTCTTATCCCCCTGCTATTGTCAGCCCTCTTCCTGAACCCTTCCTTAACCTTGCCTGGCTTTTAACCACCCTTAACTCTACCTCCTCCTTAACCTCATCATTTTGGCAACCTTGTTTATTTTATTTTATTTAGTTTTTGTTTATAAGGTAGGTGTGCTTGACAATACAATGCCCATTTTCAGGCAAGACCCAGGAGAAGGACAAACAATAAATAAACAGTAGTGCAGTGGTACACAGGTACAAAGAAAAATTTTGCATACATCTACAAAGGTCAGAAAAGTGCAGAGACTTAAGTGCAATAGTGAACCATCTTGAGTTTAAGAGAAAAGGCATACAAAAGGCACATATAAGTAGTGACACTTGGTATCAAGTACAGGAGTATTTATCTAATGTCAGGAAACACTTACAAAGCTTATTCTTAAAAACTATGTAAGTCTGAGAGTTCCTGAGACTAGGCAGAAATGAGTTTCAGAGATTAGGACAAAGACAGAAAATGCCTGCTCTCCCATATTTGTAGAGCATATACTGTAGGTACTGACTGAAATGACAGATGATTGGATCATAGGGGTTGGGCCTGATCACTTTTTTTTAACATACAAGCATAGGCAACAGGTGTACATGATCTGATTATTTTGTTAAGGTATGAACCAATTTTAACTCATTGTTTCAGCTCTAGCTTAGGCTCCAGTCACTCTGTCACTATGCAGTCTTTTTTTTTTAACTGTATTTATTGCTCCAACCCACTGAAGCATCTCTCAGAGGTGCACACTCAACAGTCAAACCCCTGTGCTCCCCACCAGAGTACACCACTATTGATTCCCCCTCTGTTGAGAGACTGCCCAGCTCACTCCCTCAGGGCAGGGCCAGTCACTCCTACCTTGGCAGCATCTTTCTGGGATTAGAGGGTCCATCTCTCTCTGGAGATTGGTCATGGGTCCTCAGTGTGGGCATCCAGTGCTCCGCAGTGTGCCAGGGTATTCTCAGCTTAGTCCCCCAGATGTAGGACAAATAATGCCACCCTGCCCACAACGTGGATGTTCCCACTCATGTCCAGAAGGCAGCTGCCTGATGTCTTTCCCCTGCTTGCGAGCTCTGGCATTTGCAGTGCCCCCGATCTTCACCAGGGGAAGCAGTGGTGCTGGGCAGACACTGGAACCCTCCCCAAAAGAGAAGAGCAATTCTCCAGATGTTCGATCCTCTCTCCCCTGCTGACCCCTGATGACCAGGGCTCATTCCCAAACCCGGGTCGCCAGCATGGTGTGAGGTGTGGCATCTAGCGCTTCAACCCTCAGCACCACAGTGCTGACCACTATGCAGTCTTTGAGTCTGCCAAATTTGCACAGATGATTGCATGCTAATTTATTCATCCTCCATGTTTGTTTGTTTGTTGGTTTGTTTTTATTTTGTTGACAAGGTAAGATAGACTGGTACCATAAAGCACTTTTTACAGGTATGACCTGGTGTAAAAAGGTACAAAATACATAAATAATAAATATTATAAAAACTACAGTACATCTTAATATAAAATATAAACATTAATGAGAATACAAGAATTCAGGCAAAACAAACACAATTCTTCAATGTTGAATAATGAAGCGTCAAGTCTTTTGAAAATGTAGTAAAACTGGTTAATGATCTAATTGATACCAGAATAGTGTTCCACAAGGAAGAAGCCTGAAAACAAAATGGTGTTTGCTATTTTTTGTGTACTGCGGTAAAACAAAAACACCATTGTTCTCAAAAGAGGCGGCAGTGAAGGTTAGGGAGAAAAAGATAGCATTCAGGAAGTATAAGGAAACACAGAAGGAGCAGGACAGAGAACTGTACCAGTTAAAGCAGAAGGAAGTGGGGATGGCAGTCAGAATAGTAAAGGCCCAAACCAAGGAAATGATAACAAATATGGTTAAGAAAGGGGATAAAACTTTTTATAGGTACATTAGGGATTGAAGAAAGACCAAGGGAGGGATAGTAAGGCTTAATAAAGGGGAGGGTAGGTGGGCCGAGAGTGATAGTGAAACAGCAGAGATACTAAAAGAATAATTCTGCTCAGTATTCACAAAAAAAGAGGAGGGGGAAGTACCTAATCCAATCAATAGAAGCACTCTGGAAAGGGGGGGTCACTAGCAGTCCATTTACAGAAGAAAGGGTTCTTAAAGAATTCCTAAAACTGAAGGTGGACAAAGCTTTGGACCTGATGGGATTCACTTCAGAATTCTAAAAGAACTAAGTGGAGAACTAGTGACAACACTGACTACCCTTTTTAACAAATCATGGGAGGATGGTGTGGTACCTAAGGATTGGAGGAGGGTGGATGTGATTTTCCTCTTCACAAAAGTGGGAGCTAAGCAGAGGCAGGAAACTACAGACCTGTTAGTTTGATCTAAGTGGTAAGGAAAATGATGAAATCACTTCTGAAATAAAGAATTGTTGAGTACCTAGAGGCCAGAGGGGCACAGGACCCAAGGCAGCATGGATTCACAGTGGGAAGGTCATGTCAGATGAATATAATAGATTTCTTTGACCGGGTGACCAAAGTAGTAGACCAGAGAGGGGCTGTGGACATAGCCTACCTAGACTTTAGCAAGGCATGTGACACAGTCCTACACAAAAGATTAATAAACAAATTAGCCAGCCTGGGAGTGGGTCCCAGGATGGTAGCCTGGGTAAAAAATTGCCTGGACAACAGGACACAGCGGGTCATAGTAAATGGAGTCCACTTCAAAGAAAGGGGGGTTACTAGTGGGGCACTGCAGGGTTCAGTACTGGTTATGATTCTTTTTAATATCTTTAAAAGTGACATTGCAGAGGGTCTGGAAGGAAAAGTATGCCTCTTTGCAGACAACACAAAGATATGCAACAGGGTTCATACAAAAGGGGGGGTGGAAAGGAAGAGAAAGGACTTGGCAAGGTTAGAGGAATGATCTAAAGTATGGCAGCTTAGATTCAACGCAAAGAAGTGCAAATTAATGCACCTGGGAAACAAAAACCCATGGGAAGAGCACACAATGGGGGGGCAGGTAGTAACAACAACAAAAATGGAACGGGAGCTGGGGTAGTCATATTAGATAACCTAAAGATAAGCAAGCAATGTTAGAAGACAGTAAGGAGGGCTGGGGGGGGGGATACTGAGATGTATAGGAAGAGGCATCACCAGTAGAAAACAGGACGTTGTTATCCCTCTCTACAGACAGCGGGTGAGACCCCATCTGGAGTACTGCATGCAGTTCTGGAGACCCGATCTCTGCAAGGACATAGACAGGATGGAGGCAGTGCAGAGGAGGGCAACTAAAATTGTGTAGGGTAGGCAGCAGAAGCCATATGAAGAAAGAGCTTAATATGTATACCCTTGAGGAAAGGAGAGAGAGGGGGGACATGAAAGAAACTTTCAAGTAGCTCATGGGAATCAACAAAGTCCAGGAGGGTAGCATCTTTCAGAAAAAGAGATGTGCAAGAACAGTGGGGCACAATTTGAAGAAAGTGGGGGAGACGGTTTAAGAGCAATGTGAGAAAGTATTTTTTCACAGAGATGGTGGTGGTCGCATGGAATGGCCTTCCTGAAGAGGTCATCGGGTCAAAAACAGTGGGGGAATTCAAGAATGCATGGGACAGACATAAGGCATTTCTGGTGAGGGGTAGGAAGAAGTAGGCTGTTGGTTAACTAGGATCTGCAGCTTATCCAGTAGGCAGGGAAATGGTCAGACTTTGTGGGCTAAACCGTCCTTATCTGCGTCAAAGTCTGTGTTTCTGTGTATTCACTTTATGTCCATTATCATTGTAACCACATTACCAGACTGGCTGCATTTAGTTTGTAATTGTGCTTATCCCCTTCCCCTTTTCCCTGGCCACAAATGGAAATGAACCTCGACTCAGTGTGCTTCTCCCGTTACCAATTTTTAAATAAATAAATAGAGGCCTATAGAAAGATGTCCTCTATCCATCTAGGAGGGAACAGCATTACTCAGTGGAAAGCTTACATTTTATTTGTTTATTTTTTTTATTTTATTGAAATTTTGGAATTACAATCCTTTGAGCAAAAGACTCCTTTGAAAGGCTCCTCGTCAGTCACAACAGAACATTACATCAAGACAGATTGTACAAAGTTTTCAAAACAGAACATTACATTTTGACAAGTTGTTCATAAATTCACAGTATATGGTATTGACAGAGCTTGGTTTTCATCTCAGGAGTTGAAAAAGGACCCTGGGTTATCAAGATGTGGTGGCACAGGTTACCGACAAGCTAGGGAGGACTGATGGAAACAGTCACATGTCTCAGAGTCAAGAAGAAGTCTCTTGATTCCAGTTTTGAAAAGACTAAGGGCAAGTAAGATGGAAGATGGTAGATTTTTAAGCCAGAGGGGAGCACAATAATGGAAGGATCTTTGTCCTAGAGAGATCTTGCAGTGGGGACTATATAGGAGGTCCCAGCCTGACGTGTGGGGTACCCCTATGGGGGGGCTGGTTGGATGAGGGGGTGTAGATCATTAGGTGTAAGCTTCATAAGTATATGTTTGGCTTGGAGGCAGGTTTGGTATTTAAGCTTCCCTTCGAGGGTCAGCCAGGCAGCTAGATTATAGAGCACACATGTATGGGTTAGTCTTTCACTGCTTGTGACCAGACAGCAGGCTTTGTTGAGTGCTAGATTGATGCAGTTAAGGGCTGTTAGGTCAGCGGCACCATAAATAATTATTCCATAATCGACCAACGAAAGGACTAAGCATGTAACAGCCAGCCGTAGGGCCAGGGGGGTAAGGCTGTGTTTGTGTCTGTAAAGAATACCAAGTTGGGTGTTAACTGAGGAGGAAAGGAGTTTAATATGGATGTGGTAGGTGAGGGATGTGTCTAGAGTGATACCTAGATATTTGAAATGTGGAATCTGTTCAATGTGGGTGCCCTGCGAGTTTGAGATTGATAGCTGGGAATTATTGAGGGGATTTTGGAGGTGAGCAAATATCATAGATTTTGTCTTGCTGTAGTTAAGTATTAGTCGGTGTTCAGTGAACCAGTTTTCTAGCTCTCTAAAACAGCCTTGAAGGGTATTTTGGAGATAGATTGTGTTGGTGTGTTTCCAATATAGTACGGCATAGTCTGCATATAGCAATAGCTTTCCATTGCAGGCCTGAGGCAGTGAGTTCAGAAAAAGAGTGAACAGCAGTGGGCCAAGTATTGACCTTTGAGGGACACCCGCTATAACTGGTTGCTTGGAGGAGAGTGTGTTGCTAATTTTGACTTGCTGTGTCCTGTCTGTGAGATAGTTTTTGAACCAGGAGATAGTTTCAGGGGCAATGTAGAGGGATGCAAGAGAGTGGAGAAGTAGCTCATGATTGACTGTGTCAAATGCTTTGGTCAAAACAACATAGATTGCCCCTACTATTGACCCCTGTTCAAGTGCTTCATGAATGTATGATGTACATTTTAGTAGGGCCATGGTAGTACTGTGTCCTTTTCTGAAACCATGTTGTTCATGGCAGAGCAGATTATATTTGTCCAGGTATTCGGTGAGCTGGTCAGACACAATTTTTTCGAGAGCTTTTTGGGGGGATAGTAATGGGTTTATAGTTACCTGGGATCATTGGATCACCCTTCATTAGGATGGGTGTGATAATTCCCCTTTTCCTGAGAGTAGGGATTTGCCCAAGGCGCAGTGAGTAGTTGAGGAGTTTGGTGAGATGAAGTAGGGTCTCATCAAGAGTAAGCCAAAGAATTTTAAGGTCAAGGGAGCCGCAGCTATAGCGTGAGTTGTGCAGGACTTTGGAGAGGTAGCATTTAGCCTCATTACAGGAGACGATACGCAGCCTGAAGTGAGGGGGGTAGAAGAAGGAGGTGTGACAGAAGGGCGGTTGGTGATGGGGTCAAAGAAGTTTTGTGGGAGGATGTGACTAAGGTCAGAGAAGGCGATGTTAAGGGCATTGGATATGGTGGTAGGGTCCTGAGAGAGGGTACACTGTACGTGGAGCTGGGTTGGGTCTGGGGAGGTGGCTTTTCCACAGAGTTCCTTGACATTGTTCCAGAAAGTTTTCCCAGAGCCCCAAGCGGTGGTGAAAACTTGCTGATAGTAAGTTGCTTGGCTAGCCGAATGGCCCACGTGCATTTATTTCTTGCTTCTCTGTAGAGCTGTCTATCATAGAAACATAGAAACATAGAAGTTGATGGCAGATAAGGACCACATAGCCCATCCAGTCTGTCCATTTTTTTTTCTACCTTATAAATGTGCCATAGGCCTTTGCTCTGTCAGTGGTCTATCTATTCATACTCATTTGTATTGCTCCCTTATGCCTATCCCATGCCTGTTTGAAGCCCTGCACTGTATTCATAGCCACCACTTCTTGAGGTAGGCCATTCCATGCATCCACTACCCTTTCTGTGAAAAAGAATTTCCTCATTCCCCTTAATCAGCCCCTCTAATCTCATGCTGTGTCCCTTGTCCTGCTATTTTCTTATATTTAAACATGTTAGACTCTTTCACCTTAGTTAACGCCTCTTAAGTGTTTGAATGCCTCGATCATATCACCTCTCTCCCTCCTTTGCTCAAGGGTATATATTGAGCTCTGTTAATCTGTCCTCATATGTCTTCTGATGCAGTCCCTGCACCATTTTGGTTGCCTTTCTCTGGACTGCCTCAATTTGGTTAATGTCCTTGTGAAGCTGTGGCCTCCAATACTGCACTCAGTACTCCAGATGGGGCTCAACTAGTGTCTGTAAAGAGGGATTATTACCTCCCTCTTACAACTTGTGATACCCCTACTAATACACCCTAACACTCCCCTAGCCTTACCTACTGCTTTAGAGGTCTGCTTGGATGATTTCAGGTCATCAGTGATGATGATGCTCAAGTCTCTTTCTTCCTTTGTGACTGCTAGCAACTCCCCTCCCAACCTATAGGTGGCTTCAGGGTCTCTCTTCCCTATGTGCATGATCTTGCACTTCTTTGCATTAAATCCCAGTTGCCACTCTTCTGACCATTTTGCTAGTTTATCCAGATCTCTTCTCATTCTGCCCACCCCATCTGGATCATCTGCTCTGTTGCAGATCTTGGTGTCATCTGCAAACAGACAAGCCTTACTCTCTAGTCCATCTGCAATGTCACTAATGAAGATGTTGAAGAGGACTGGCCCCAGGACTGATCCCTGAGGTACCCCACTTGTGACTTGCATCTCTTCTGACTGTATACCATTTACCACCACTCTCTGTTTTCTGTCTGTCAACCAATTTGCCACCCAGTTGACCAACTTCTCACCCACCCCAAGCCTACCCAGCTTATTTATCAATCTTCTATGTGGAACAGTGTCAAAAGCTTTGCTGAAGTCAAGGTAGGCGACATTAACTGCTCCCCCTTGGTCCACTACTCTGGTTACCCAGTCAAAGAAATCTATGAGATTAGTTTGACAGGACCTTCCTTTGTAAACCCATGCTGTCTTGGATCCTGTGCCTCTATGGATTCCAGGTGTTGCACTATCCTTTCCTTAAGAGTGCCTCCATAATCTTACCACTACTGAGGTAAGACTGACTGGTCTGTAGTTCCCTGCCTCCTCCTGCTACCACTCTTGTGGAGCGGGATCACATGAGCCTTCTCCAGTCTTCTGGGACCTCTCCTGTTCTCAGAGACTCACTAAACAGTTCTGCTAATGGCTCTGCTATTTCCACCTTTAGCTCCTTAAGTACCCTGGGATGTATGCCATCAGGTCCCATTGCCTTATCCACCCTAAGCTTAGCAAGCTCTTGTAGGACCCTTTCTTTGTGAAGGGAGTAGTGCTCACCTCCTCCCCTGTGTCCATGGTGTGAGCTGTGGGCCCTGCCCTACCTTCTCTTCAGTAAATACTGAGCAAAAGTATCTATTTAGGATAGATGCTTTACATGGTCCTCCTCACATGCTCCCTTTTCTCCATTGCTTAGCAATACCTTCTGGACTTTCTCCTTTCACTATTGTATCTATAGAAAGTCTTGTCACCTTCTTTACTGTTTGTGCTAGTGTTTCTCAGTTTGGGACTTTGCCTGCCTTACTGCCTTCCCTGCTTCCCTTAGGGAAGTTTGAATGCCTCCTATCTTCATCCCGCTGTGTTTCCTTATATTTCCTGAAGGCCAGCCTTTGGCTCTGACCTTTGCTGCTACTGTATTTGAGAACCAAAGTGGTTTCCTCTTCTTTGCACTTCCTTTTCTGTCTAACACAATGGGATGTTGCTTCAAGTATTGCATCCCACGTTGCCCACTTTGCCTGTACCCCTCACCTTTGTAGGCTTCTTTTGCCAGGGCTAGCTTAACTCTGTTGGCCATCTTATCAAAGTCAGCCCTCTGAAGTCCCATATTTTTGCCTTGGAATGGGATGATTTAGATAGTAGCCAAATTGAACCATACCACTTGATGGTCACTGGCCCCCAGGTGACCTTCTACCTGAGATCTGTGATCCTTTCCTGTTAGTCAGTACTAGATCTAGGATAGCCCTGTCTCTTGTGGGTTGTTGTACCAGTTGTTTGAGGCCCTCCCCCTGCAGGGAATCCACTATGTGTCTAGTTCTGGCAGATGTTCCTGCTGGTATTGACCAATCTGTATCCGGCATGTTGAAGTCTCCCATTATCAGAACCTCCCCTTTAGCTGTCATGTTTTGTATATCCTCTAACATAATGTGTCTATGTCCTCCCCCTGGTCTGGGGGCCTGTAGACAACCCCAGTTCTTATGGCTGTCCCATTTCCTGTTTCCAGGGTGACCCACAGTTCTTCTGGCTCCTTATGTGTATTCTGAATTTCTGTAGCTTTGATATTTTCATTGACATACAGGGCCACTCCTCCCCCCCTTTTTGCACCCCGGTCTCTTCTGAACTATCATGGGGTAGCTGGAAGTTTAGGGACCTATGCCAGGGAATTTCTTTGTGGTGCATCAGTTCTAGGAGGGTCTGCGTGATCCATGGAGTATCCCTAGTTTTTAATGACCTGTTTTGTGAAAGGGGAAAATATGTCACAGGCAGAGCTGAAGATGGTAATAAATGCAGTGAGTGAAGCATCCATAGACTGGGACGCTGCACTCCCACTTGCAAGTGCCACTTGGATGGGTATTTAAACAAGCCAAGGGGGAGACAGAATAAATTAGGAATGGAGTAAGTGCCCCACCCACCAGTAAATGGAGTGACAGAGAGGAAAAGGCAAGGAGAAATAAATTCTCCATGGTTAGAGTAATGTAAGAAAAGAGTAGAGCAGAGGACAGGAGGATTGAGAGGTGATCCTAACAGTGAGGGAAGAGTTAAGGAGGGTGGGCAGGGGGAAATGAAAATGGGGATGACAGTAGCATGGCAAGAAAAGGGTGAAGGGTGGAATAGGGAACGGAGAGAAGTGGGACAGAGAAAGACAAAAAAAAGTTGAGCATCACATGCACCTGTGCAAGAAGCATAGAAAATAATGGTTTTGACCTGGAAGCAACCATTACGGAGTTGGACCTGGAGTTAGTGCCATAATAGAATCATGGTGCATTGGTAACCATGGTAGGAATGCAGCCATTCCAGAATGCAAGATGTTCCAGATGGCTAGGACATAGAAGAAAGGGGGATCATTTTATATTTGAGGATGACATAAAGGCCACAGAAATTAAAGTATACAACTGGGTCACGGAAGGACTTGATGTTCTATGAGTTGACTTTGAGATGGGGTCTGCAGTCTTTATCCTTGTGGGGGTGGTGTATAGACTACCAACACAGGGGGAGGTTTTAGATAGGATTTTGAGAAACCATAGGCAAAATGGCAGGCAAAGGGGAGTTATTGTTTATGCGGGGCTTTAATCTGTTGGATGAAGACTGGAGCATTCTTGCTGCAGCTACAAGATGAAGCAGTGCCTTACTTAACTCCCTACAATGTGCATTTCTTAGTCAGCTGATTACAGAACCCAATAGGGATGGAGCTATGCTGGATCTTGTTCTTATGAACAGGGATAACAGAGCAGAAGTCACAGCAAGTCGACCCCTGGGAACAAGTGATTATTGTACAGAGTGGTTTAGTATACAGACTGGGCAGGAGAAAAAATACACTAGCATGAGGGTCCTAGACTTCAGCAGGGCAGATCTTAAAGAAATGGGTGAAAGCTTTAGTAAATACCTTGAAGGAGGAATGTCTGGGGGGAGTGGAGGAACTGTGGAAAAGTATAAAGGAGGGAATAACTAAGGCAACTGAAAAATGAAATTTTTTAAGAAGTGCAAGTAGACCGAGACAGAAGGGGACAGAGAGGTATATCTAGATAAACAAAGGGAGTCAGGAAAGAAGGTGAGGGCAGTTAAGGCACAAACAGAGGAGATGATAGTCAAGAAGGTCAAAAAAGGGAATAAGACTTTCTTCAGGTACATAAGTGAAAATATATAAGCAAGGGGTGGGATAGTAAGGATCAGGAGAACTGCCAGGAGACTGGGCAGAGAAAGACCAAGAAAATGCTAAACTATTAAATTAGCACTTCTTCTTGGTCTTCACAGTGGAGG
This sequence comes from Neoceratodus forsteri, assembly GCA_016271365.2. Classification (NCBI taxonomy): domain Eukaryota; kingdom Metazoa; phylum Chordata; order Ceratodontiformes; family Ceratodontidae; genus Neoceratodus; species Neoceratodus forsteri. Next base: position 833,908,655 of record CM057459.1, on the reverse strand, counting down.
GGGGAGGGGACAGAACAAATGTATCAGAAGGCACTAGGGGTTGGACACAAGTCCATTTTCAGAGGAGAGGGTCTGAAGGGAATTCAAAGCCCTATAATAAAATAAGGCCATGGGACCAGATGAAATCCACCCAAGGGTACTAAAAGAGCTGATCACAGTGCTAGCTATCCCTCTGGCAAAACTATTCAACTCATTGGAGATGTGGGTAGTTCCAGAGGACTGAAGAAGGAATGATGTGCTCCCTCTGCACAAGAGTGGCAGCAAGGAGGAGGCTAGTAATTATAGACAAGTCAGTCTCACATTAGTGGTGATCAAATTAAAGGAAACCCTGCTGAATGAGAGACTGATGGAGTACATGGAGGCAAATGGGCTACAAGACCACCAGCAACATAATTTCACAGAGGAGGTCATGTCAAAGAAGCCTCATAGATTTTTTTGATTGACTATGGATGTGAATCAGGAAAAGACAGTGGATGTGGCCCATCTGGACTTAAGTAAAGCTTCTGACATTGCGTCAAACAGTAGGCTAATTAAGAAACTTAGGAACCTGGGGATTGGAGAGAAGGTGGTAAATTGGATATCACACAGTTGAAGGATAGGAAGCAGAGGATAGTGTTAAACAGAAGTTGCTCAGGGGATGGGAGAGTAACCAGTTGACTACCACAAGGATCAGTACTGGGTGCTATCCTGTTCAATGTTTTCATAAGTTACAATGCTGAGAAATTGAAGGGGAAGATGTGTTTCTTTGTAGATTGTACAAAAATCTGCAACATGGTAGACACCCAGGAAGGGATGGAGAACATGCATTGGGATTTGTGGAATACTGAGAAGTGGTCTAGGATGTGGAAGCTGGGTTTCAATGCCAAAAAAGTGAAAAGTCATTTACCTACAGAAGGAAAACCTTGGGGATATATATAAGATGGGGCAGAGAGAGGTAGTTACAGTCACCAAGCAAGTGCAGGACCTTGGGGTAATCATATCTAATGATCCCAAAGTGGCAGGGCAGTATGACAAGGCAGCAAGGAAGGCTAGACAGATGCTGGGTTGCATAGTGAGGGGGATTTGTAGCAGGTGAAAGGAGGTAATGTTGCCATTACTTGACTTATTAGTGAGATCCCACAGTTGGCATAATTCTAATGCCTAATTTGCCAAATATCCTGGTGAAATGTTACTTCCATGAAGATTGGCCTAACAATACTTGAGCTTTTTTATTACAGCCTAATACAAGTGGAAAATTATACAGCAAACTGTAAGAAATCTTTGTATGAACTCATGTTCTTTTCTAATGCTGACTGGACCTGGCCAAACGTTGGTGAGCACAAACTGCCACTCTTCTATAAGTTATGAGGTACTTCATGTCACAAAGTACTAAAGTTAGCTCATGGGACCATTACATTACAAATGAACAACCATGCAGTTAGAATTTAGGATCCAAAATTAGTAATAAAAAGACTATCCAACTGAACAATGACAAGCCCTTGGATACAAGGCTTGTCCAGTTACATATACTGTTGCTGCAGCGACGGAAAAACAGCAAAGACAATCACAGTGACAGAATCAGCTATTTGATGTGATGATCAGTGGGTTTTCTGACACTGCTCTCTTTAGAGAGTTCATCCCCATCCCCAAAATAACTCTGACTCAGAGTTGGTAATATATAGTGTGGGGAGTGTGGGGGCAGAGCAAAGCACTTGTTTCCACTGACTGCACAATGCCTGCTGTTGGTATTGTGCCATTGCTATAATGCCGATCCACAGAATTCCTGTTGATTCAGCTTGGTGGAACCATCCAGTTAGAAACTGACAAGTACAAATGTTGGATCAATGGAGGATCACATGTTATTCTCCATGTAACTTTGTTTCTATAAGAACTGGGTCCAAAGAAGAAACCCTTGTAGATGATTTTTATTCCTGCTATGCTCTAACTTACCTGACTTTGAATATACTACAGAGGCAACATCTACTGTATGCTTTCTGATTCCAGAACTTTTGCTTCTGTGACTTTCACTAAAAGACTACAGGCTGGATTAACAAAGCCCATTTTACTAAGTTTTCCTCCGCAACTGCTGCTGTGGACCGGAATCACCCACAGCTGTGGCGGTTCCGATTCACAGCCGCAGCAGTTGTGCAAGGAGTTACGGCTGCTTCCAGGAGCCATAACCCATTCTCGCAGCTGCAGCTGTTGCCCTGATGACCCCACCGCAGGCAGCCGTAGATCATGGAGCCGGTTGTAATCCAGTTCCACCTTTGTGAATACCTGCAGTTGCGGGTAACCTGCTGATCCGCAAGTCGCCACCACCTTGTGCTGCATTTTACCCACAGCTGTGGGTATTTCTGGGCATCTATGAATCCTGCCCTATGTGTTTCAGAAGCTACTTCTCGATACAGTACCAAGAAAGAAGCCACCCAAAGCTTTTGACAAACTTACAAACTTTGTTTGACCTAACTTTGTACAAAAACAGAAAGAAAGGAGACCAAGACAAAGAACTACAAGGTACCAAAAGAAGAGAACACTGCTCACCAGGAATCAGAGAGAATCTTCCCAACTCAGAATGAAAGGAGAAGTGTAGAAGACCTGACAGCTCCTGTCCGAAGTCCAGCTGATGTTTGGCTGAGAATACTTGCAAAGACTCTCATATATATATATATATATATATATATATATATATATATATATATATGTATATATATGCAATAGGTGTGGGCATAATATCCATTGCATAAATCCTGATATTTGAGCTACTGTGTCCGTAAATTTCATTTACATACTTAGTAGCTATATCATCAGGATTTACTTACACAGTTGCTATAGCATCAGTTGATTTATCCACACAGTTGTTATGTCAGTAGGTCAAGCACAAGCACTCAGAACTAATTTAGAATGTTCAGCCTCAGTAGCAGTACTAACCATATTCAAATGTGAATAACTTTAAAATGAAAAAAGATATCGTGGTACTGTGAGCAAGAAACTGTTCAGCACAAAAATATCTAAAAAAATGATTGGTGATTCATTCATAGATACCTTTTGTAGTTTTCTTTACAATTAGCAAAACACAGCAGAAAATTTAATTATTTTTGTACTTTTTCGACAAACAAATGCAAATAACTTTAAAACAAAAAATGATAGCATGGTACTTTGAGTACAAACATTGTTCAGCACAAAAATATCTACAAAATCCCTTATGTATCGCCAATGTAATGCAACACTTGAGAAAATCAGTGTTCCATATACATAGCTAGATAGAAATTCTGCAATACAAAATTGTATAAGTTAGATACTGAGTCCTAGGAAGGTGTATGCTTACATGTTAGGAAGAAATGTTTCAGAGATACAGCTCACTTTACAGAAGGAGAAAACTTGCGGTTCTAACCAAGACACAGTGTGTTTATGTACCCAAGACGGTAATCATAAGCAAAAGGTCTAAGAGGGTTAGTTAGACTGGAATTTGTGACTTATATTGTCTTGGTAAGATTCTAGAATTACCAGAACTGTTATACATACTAACATTCTAAAATGCCAGCAGAATAGGCCTAATGGTCTTTTGTCCCTGCTTATTTGGTCAGCCCCCACCCTGGGAGCTGACCTTGCTGCCCCCCTCTCCCTCTCTGACTTCTCCCTTCCCAGCCCTGGATATTCTCGCTGCACTGGTTTTTGCTTCCAGAACCCTTCCCCTGTACCTGTGCCTCCCCCTCTTAAACCCCTCCACCATTTCTGCCTCCACCAGCCCCCTGGGCAGCGCATTCCATGGCTCCACCACCCTCTCAGTGAAGTATCACCTCCTCCTTTCTCCCCTGAATCTCCCCCCCCTCCAGCTTTCACTCATGCCTTTTAGTTGCCCCCTCCTTCCTTTGGAGCACCCTGACTGCTCCTCTCCTATTTATACCCTTCATGTACCTGAAGACCTTTATCATGTCCCCCTGGTCCCTTCTCTTTTCCAATGTGTACATATTTAGCTCTTTGAGCCTCTCCCCATAGGTCCTGTCCCCCAAGCCCCAGATCATTTTGGTTGCTCTTCTCTGGATCCTCTCCAGGAGTTCAATGTCCCTCTTTAAGTGTGGCCTCCAAAACTGCACGCAGTACTCGAGGTGCGGCCTCACCAAGCAGTTATACATTGGGACTATCACTTCCCTCCTTCTGGAGGTGAGCCCTCTAGCGATGCATCCAAGCATCCCTGTTGGCCTTTGCCACTGCACCCCCTACAAGTCTCCGAGTTGTATATCTTGACATCCACCACCACCCCCAGGTCCCTCTCTGCCATCAAGACTTGCAGCATCCCCCCCCAGAGTGTACACTTGGCCGGGGTTTCTGGCTCCCAGGTGCAGTACCTTGCATTGAACCTCAGCTTCTGCTTTCTAGACCACCTTTCCAGAGCCTCTAGGTCCCCATGTAGGGCGACCCTCCCCCTCCTCCCCATCTATCAGCACCCCAGTTTTGAGTCATCCGCAAAGAGACTCATCTCACTCCTGATACGCTTCCTTATGTCAGAGATGTAGGCATTGAACAGTAGGGGCCTAAGGACCGATCCCTGAGGGACTCCATTAATGACCCTCCTTGAGGATGAAACTATCCCACCAACCATGACCCTCTGGGTCCAGTTTTGGAGCCAATTGCCTAGCCATCTGATCATCTGATTCCCCACCCCCATTTCTCCCAGATTATCAAACATGGCCTCATGAGGAACAGAGTCAAATGCCTTGCTGAAGTCAAGAAAGAGGACATCCACTGGTCTACCCATGTCCAAGGCACTCATCACCCAGTCATAGAACTCCACAAGGTTTGTCTGACATGATTTCCCTGGGATGAATACACGCTGTCTATCGTCCAGGCACCCTAATTTTTCCAGGTCCCACTCTAGTCTCTCCTTGACAATGCCCTCCATCACCTTGCCCACCACCGATGTCAGGCTGATGGGCCTGTAGTTCCCTGCCACCTCCCTTGTTTCCCTCTTATGGATAGACACTATATGCACCACCTTCCAGTCCTGGGGCACCCACCCTGTCCTCAGAGAGATGCTGAAGAGCTCTGCCAGGGGTTTTGCCAGGACATCCGCCAGCTCCTTCAGCACTCTGGGATGTAATTTATCTGGCCCTGGTGCTTTCTCCATCTTAAGGGACCTGAGGGCTTCCCTCAGTTTCTCTGCCATGATTTCCATCTCCACTACCTCGTCCCCCTGCTTTGCCTTCCCCTAGACCGCCAGTGATGCCCCCTCCCCAGACCTGCCGATCGGTAAGGACCCCCTCAGTTTCATCGCTCTCTCCCATGTATGATGCAGCTCCCCCCATTTTCCTTGGTGAAAACTGAGGCAAAGTACTCATTTAATATACTTAGAGTTGATGAACATATTGCTGTGATTATGAAGAATAATGTAGATTATGCTATGGCTGTACATTGAATAACAGTACGACTACTGCACATGAAGTTTCTGCTATGGGTATTGAGGCCATCCCCAAAAATGTAAGAGGAGATGAGTTGGAGAATGTACTTAATTGTAAGGAACAACAGTGGATTTTTAAATTAGGGGCTTTAAAACTGCCAGGGCTGAACGGTAAATTTGAATTAGCTCCTTTTTTGAAAGAAAAACAAATAGAAAATAAATGGATATAGCCTTTTAATCGTTTTCCTTTTTTTGTGTATTTTTTCCACTTCCCCTTTTTTTCTTTTTCTCCCCCCATTCAGTTTTTCCTTCAATATAGATATAACCTAATAGTCCAATAATATTAAAGTAAATGAATCAAGTACTGGGTATTTTGTTTTGATGACGTGTGATGATTAATATATGTATATTCTGGATAAATTACGATGGCAATTGGTAATGTGGATGTTTTTCTATATCTACTGTTTATTATATCTACTGTATTTTAAAATTGCAGGTTCCAAGAAGAAAATGGTCAAATGGAATTTGAACATAAAAATATAAATGCGATTGCTGACTGTATTTAAATTCACTAGGTGGTGGGTTGTTGTAATTTCCTGGTTACTAATAAATTATTAAATCATCTGTTTATAGGAAATTAAGGGTAAATATAGCTTTAAAATAAAAATAAAGATGTAGTACTGAATTGTCAACACTTGCTGCTTAATAAGGTAGACACTCTGATAGGCTACAGATATTTGAAATGTAATTGGGAAGTGTATTTAACACACTAGGTGAACTCTTTGTAATTGGCTCTGATGAAGCCCCAATGGTGGGGTGAAATGTAAGCAGTGCAGACAAGCTTGCCCTGTGCTTCTAGTACCTGTATTTTCTATTTACTTCTAAATGCAGCTTTAATAAACCAAGCATGGACTGAAAATGGTTTATTTTTTCATTCTTGGCTGAATGCTGTGAGCATCCTCCTCATTACAAGTATACTCATTTAATACCTTAGCCTGCTCCCCCGGGTCTTGTGCCTATCCCTCCCCTGTTTTAATCCTGCTAATCTGCCGCTTAACCCTTCATTCTTCCCCAATGTATCTAAACAACCCCTTGTTCCCTCTCCTAATTTCCCTGGCCAGGTTCTGCTCCTTCCTTGCCTTAGCCGCCCTCACCACCCTAGTGGCCCTTCTGGCCATCAGCTCATACTCCCCTTGGTCCCTTTCACTCCTTGAGCACTTGAATTGCCTATAGGCCACCTTATTTTCCCTCACCACCTCCTGAACCTCTCTGGTCCACCAGCAGGGTTTTCTGGCCATACTGCATTTTTGTCTTACTCTTGCACAGGTGCTGGTAGCATCCTGCACCCCCTTTTGATGATTTCCCACCTACTGTCAGTGTCCATGTCTGGCCCAATCCTGTCCAAATGCTCCTTAAGGATCCTTCCCATTTCCTTGAAATCCGCCCCCAAGAAGTCAGTTACCTCCATCTTTGTGCAGTCTTCTACCCCTCCTAGATTCAGGCAGAACCAGACCGTGGCATGGTCACTCCCCACCAACGGGTCCCTTAACTCCAGGCCCCCAATATGGTCACTGTTTGCCAGGACCACATGCAGTATCTGCTCCTCCCTGGTCGGTTCCCCCATCTGCTGAGTTAGGAACGCATCCTGAAAGACATCCATTAACCTTTGTTCCCTGGCCACCAAGGATGTCAAAGTCTCCCAGTCTGTTCCTGGCATGTTTAAGTCTCCCAACACCACCACCACCCTTCCCCTTCCTAATCTGCAGTGTCTCCCACCATCTGCCACTAGACTCTCCTCCAGCTCCTCCACCAGCGCAAGGGGTCTATACACCACTCCTATTTTTACTCTCTTGCCCCCCCTTATTATCAAGGTGACCCAAATCGACTGTTTAATGTTTTTTGTAAGACATAAGGAATAAACTTCTAATCTAACTTATGCCTAGAAAGGTGACCCCTGCTCAGTTTGCAGCAAATAATAACTCTAATAATAGTAATATTATACTAATTCTAATTATCATATATTATTGTGTAGTCCATGCTGAAAACCTTTCAGATATAATATTTTACTTATACAGCCACAGCGATAAACAGAGAGATACAGATACAAAAATTCCCAAATTAGCTTATAGCATTTGCCACTATGCCACCTAGAGTATCATGTCCAGTTCTGGAGGCCACATCTCTACAAGGATATATACTGGGTGGAAAGGGTCCAGAAGTGGGCTACCAAATGGTGCAGGGGTTTCATGAAACCATACTAGAAGAGGCTGTGGGAGTGCAACATGTGCTCCTTGTCGGAGAGAAGAGTGAGAGAAGACATTATTGAGGCCTAAAACTACCTCACAAGGATGAGCAAAGTGCAAGAAGAGAAGGAGAACCAGAACATGGGGGCATGCAATGAAGATTTAGGGACAAGTTTAAGAGGGATGGGGGCATGGCTTTAGCAATAGCAAAATGGCTGCTTGAAGACTGAGCTCTGCTCTGGCCCACATATAAAGTTGCTATTTACTCACTGAGCCTCACTTTTCAGCCGTTCATATCTTAGGAAGCTATTTATAAACAGCCAAGGCATTTGATCCTTTTCCTATTTTTCTCCTTACACTCCTTCTCTGCCAGGGAATCTTATCACAGTGCCACTATCTGTGGCTTACTGTGCCATCAGCATAAAAAGATCTGAGGTTACACCATTTGTGTCAGACTCTCAACACAACACTTCCCATTCTCAGTCTTTGGAAAAAAATCACCACTTTGCTGCAAAACCTAGTCTTGGAGATCTCTCAAATTAAGCTCTCTATTGCTTCTGATGTCACTTGCCTGAAAGATAAACTTAATGCAGTGGAGCAACAGATGATGGACTTGGATGATTTGCATTTTCTAATTTTATGGCTCTGGAGGCTCTCGAACAGAAAATTGAGCAATTATGGGAATGCTCTTAGGTTCTGGGCAATGAAAACCATCAGAGTAATATGTGCATAATTGGAATTCCTGAAGGTGCTGAGGGTTCTAATCTTGTGAGCTTTTTATCTGATTTTTTATCACAACTACTGGCTTGAATATGCAGAGGCTCTATAGAAATCGAATGGGCCTAATATCTAGGGGTTGCAGCAAATGTGACATACCAGACTCTGGCCAATTTTAACACACTTACTTAAATTCTCTGTTAAAACTGCACTCCTCAGAGCAGTGAGGGATAAGGGAGCTCTCACCTGGCAGGGCTCAACAATTTCTGTTTATCAGGATTTATCCACTGGCCAGGTTCAGAAACGAAGAGAGTATACCCCTATTTGGACTGCTCTGCAGAAAGCCAGCTTGCCTTATCACTTCAGTGGCCTCTGTTCCTTTATAATCCAACATGATGGACAGGAGCATTTCTGCTGATCTTCCCAAGAGGCTCAAGCTTATTTGCACTGGTGGTAGCCAGAACTCAAAGTGGAGTCCCTCCTCCCCAGGTGCCTGGGCCATGACCACAGAACTGTACCATACTGAAAGCGAGTCCCTATGTGGAACCTTTTCTCAACAGAAGGATCATGAGCCACCTGACCAAATGTGCTACCACACCATTCCATCTGCTGCTAAAGACAAACATGAATGGATGGATGCCAGACCCCCACTGCAGACTACAGTTTAAGTCCCTTTCTCCCAGATGACAGGATAATCCTCTGGTTCTGGAATACCAGCCCCAACTCTGACTCTGCTGCTTCAGCTTAGACTCCACCTCTGATTGTTCCACACCTTCATCCCCACTTCCAAAGGCAGCTAGGGAGTAGTCTAATCTACCGATGAAGGATTTCCACTCCCCAGCCTGGCACTCAGTCTCTTCCATCCTTGAATATGATGATTCAGAGCAATGCATCCCCCAGTTGAGTTCCTCTTCTCCTGTCAGACCTTTCCTGATGAATGTCACAACAAATATCCCTTTGGAGGTGCCAGCTGTATCCATGGACAATAATCAGGAACTCAAACATCATGATCCTCCACTTTGACCGAATCTTTCCTCAGGAAAGGTTTTCTTTACTTATACTAATGGTGCTAATCACTGTCTCCTCTGATGTACAGTATGCACTTGGGAAAGTTTATTTGCTTCCCTTACATTTTAATGTCTTCATCTGTTGAGCATGAGTGCCCGATTATCATTATTCAGTGGCTGTTCACTCATGTTTAGTGCTGTATAGGGGGAAGGATGACACCATTGGTGTCCTTTGGTTTCCTACTGAGTTTATCTTTGCTGGTACTTCTCTTTTATTTCACTACTGCCTATCCCTGCCAGGTCTTTTTATTTCCCTGCTTTTTCCCCATCTCTGTTTTCTATCTTGGCCTCTCTCATCTAGGTCTTATTTAGCTTATGTTATCTATTCCACAGCTACCTCTTCTTTATGTGTCTGAAAATGAGTTATGGCAGGTGAGTCCTCCAATACTTGCAGTGCTGTTTCCCCCTTTTCCTCTTACTGTCATCACAAGGCAGCTTCATGGGCTGTGCTAATGTCGACCCTTGGGCTCTCAGTAGGCTTTCCTTAACCCCCTCTTTCTTTTTTTAATACCTCCCTCTTGTTTCTTGCTGGCTTTCCATGCTGCTCCTCTCTAAGGCTCCTGTCATTCTTCTTCTTGTTTCTTTCTCCTCCCCCTTACCCTTTTCTCTTTTTCCCCTCACTACTTTCTTTTCTTTTATTTTCTTTTCTCTATCTCACTCATCTTTCTTAACCGTTGCCATATAGAACCCTATTAACTTTTTTCTTCTTTTTCATTTTGGCTCCTTTGGTCTATACTGGTTTTATGATTTAGGCCACAGACCCTATTAAGGTATGGTATAGCTTCCTCCCATGATCTTTTCAGTAGCCCTAGGCTGATGTAGGTGTTCTGCTTTCTTTTCCTGCTCATGTGCACAGCTGGACTGCGGCACGGTTTGGTACAACTGCTGACCTACCTCTGTCTTGGTGCCTTTTTCAGCTGGGTGTTGAGATGCAGACCCTCCTGTCGGCTTTGACAAGGCCATCCCTTTTACAAGATTTTTCCTTTTTTTCTGCTTTGCACCTACTGTAATTCCATTTAATCATTGTAACTGTGGTTGTTTGTTAGATGCACACTTGTGTGGTGCACTGCTGACATTTTTATAGCTAAGCTGGTATAAGTTTGTGGTTACATTGTATCTAGTTAATAGTGTTCTACATTGTTCATTGTTTTTGTTGGTTATAGATCTATTAATCAAAATATTGATATTTCTTAATGGCACTGTGGTCTGTGACTTAATTGTCTATTATTCTTGCTTTATAGTCTATGGGGGCAGCATCAAGACTTTTTGCCAAGGTCCTCTCACTTTTGAATTTTCTTCGAATCCTTTTGTCAGCAGTGCTGCTTCTGCCTCCTTTACCTCCATGTGAGGCATTATAGAATGTTGGCAATGAGGACCGACTTTCATGGTGAGGTTGTACTCCTCGAACATTAAGGATCTCGGTTACCCGACTAAGTATACAGTGGCATCCCCCAGGATGAAACCCAATTCAGCAGTATTTTGCAGCACTCTGCAGAATTCTGCAGCAGACCTACTGAAAAAGCAATGTCATTTCAATGGCAATTAGTCCTTTTTGTCATTCAGCAAAATGTGACACTGCCAGGATGAAGTGAATGCAACAGTTTCCTGTATGACAAAAGGGACTAAATGTCATTGAAATTACATTGCTTTGTTCAGTAGGTCTGCTGCAGCATACTGCAGAGTGCTTTAAAAGTGGGTTTTGCATGGGGGATGCCACTGTACAAAGGTCCTTCAGCATCTTAAGTCTCTTAGAGCAGATATTGCATTACTCCATGAGACACACCTCACTGGGAAAATGGCTCTAAGGATGGGTGGGATAGTTAGTATATAGCTCGCTTTCCAGTAAATCCAGAGGAGTTATGATCTTACAACACAGGGCACTGAACTGGACCATTAGCAGAACTGTCTCAGACACTCAAGCTAGAGGGGTGCTGGCAAAATTAGGTTACCCTGTTGGTCAGGTGATTGTTGCTTCAATCTATGCCCCAAATGTAGATGATTCTGAATTTTTCTTCCAAGCTTTAGCCAGGTTCTAGCTGACCTGCAAGATGACAGTCATTGTCCCCTTCTCATTGGAGGTGACTTTAACCTTGCTCTTGACCCTGCCTTGGACAAATCCAAGTATGCGATGGACTCCCACTCTAAAGCATGTGCTACACTTAACAATTTAATGGAGGAATGAGGCCTCATATAAGTGTAGAGCAGGGTTAATTCAATGGGCCTAGATTATTCCTTCTTTTCGAGTGTACATGATACAGTTTTTATAGCTGCATCGATTTCTGGCTAGCTGACATGATGGCATTTTTGGGAACCTCTTCTCAACCAAATTAGTCAGATTCTAATTTCAGTTCATGCACCTATAGCCATCTCCTTCCAATCATCTTATGCCAAACCTGGATCCTTCCACTGGAGGTGGAATTCACGCTTAATTTCTGATCCAAAGTTCTGGCAGTGGATCCAGAATGATGCCACTTAATTTTCCAAAAATGATAATGGTGAAGTGAGCAAAGGAACTCCCTGGGAAACCTTTAAAGCCTTCCTTCGTGGCCACATTATAATGTACATGGCCCAAAGAAGATCTGAAAGGACAGCAAAGTTTGATTTAGTATCACTAATACTGTCAGACTTGGAAAAACAACTTAAAGATAACCGTTCCCCCATCCCTTATTACTAGTCTAAATAGGTTTGCTTAAATATATGATCAATACTATAATCTCCAGACAGATGGAATGGCATTTGTTCTGTGCTAAGCATTGCTTCTGGGAATCTGGAGAGAAAGGAGGTAGGATCCTTGTGTATCAGCTCCACAAGCTACAAATCAATTTTCAAATACTTGCTCATTGCAAGTCAGATGGATCAATTGCTACTAAGCCTAGGAATATTAATAGTACAATGCAAGATTATTTTCCACAGTTATACTCTTCAAACTCTGCTATTTGTTCTTTGGAAAAAAGTTTTGTGCCTTCCTTGGTGATACCCCACTCCACAACTCTCTGAACAGCTTAGAGATAAACTTGACCAAAAGCTTATAGAATTTGAATTATCATTTCATTATCATCTGGGAAAGCCCCAGGGAGGCATGATTTTACCATAGACCTTTATCAAATCATGCCTGATATAATTCCTGCCCTTCTTTTGGAAGCTCTAAATGAAGCCCATAGTCTATAGTGTCTCCCTCCTACTATGGAGGAAGCTATCAGTACTTTACTTTCCAAAAAATCTGATGACCCCCTGAACTGTGCCAACTACTGCCTTATTTATGCTGATGATTCAGTGATTTTCAGCAGTAGTTTGCAGCTAGGCAAACTCACAAGTGATCTACAGAATAGTTTTAAGTCACTAGAGGACTGGTTTGAAAGCAATAAACTGGTTCTTAATTATAAAAAGACAAAGACAATGCTGTTCTCTTGGCCTCACCAGAAGAAAAAGGTCCCTTTCCTGATTATACAAAACAAACAGGGTACTACCCATGAGCTGGTTGAATCCTTTAAGTATCTGGGTGTCACCTTGGATGACACCCTTTCATTTGCCACATATGTGGATAACATTGCAAATCAGGCAAACAGAAAACTAGGAGTGCTCATTAGGCAATGATTAAAACTTACCTCTGAGGCAAGACCCCTGGCAGTCTCCAGTACAGTCTTGACTATGGGCTCCAGATCAATGGAGCAGCTTATGAATCAGTCCTTGGCAGAGTAAGACTGGTCCTCAACAAAGCCTGGCACTTCATAAGTGGGTCAGATAGACTCACCCTACTGGCACTCTGTATGTGCTCACAAACTGGTTACCACTCCATGACAGGCTAAAATATCAGTCCTGCCTGATGACAAAAAAAGCCCTCCTGGGCCTCACCCATAGTACAATATATGACCTCTTCTGCCCAGTCAATAACTAATACTCCATAATGAGTATGACCAGACAAGCCCTTGCTGTCCCCTTTCATAAAACAAGCCTGGACAGGTGTTCATTTGCTACCATAACTGTCTACTGGCTGAATGATCTCCCAGAATCCCTAGTGGGAATCTTCAAAATCTCACTATTTGAGAATTCCCTAAATAAAGTGCTCTCTATCTTTTCCTTCTGTTCTTTTAAATGACTATTTTAAATGACTAATTACCCTCTGTTTCTGTGATGCTCCATAACTGTCAGCTGCCTGATTTCTCTCCTGCAATACCTCTATTTGTAACCCTAATGTTTGCACAAGACCAGGTTCCGCTTGAGCTGAGGAATGTAAGATATGTATACTTGTTCTTTGTCTTATACTGATGTGGAACCTTTGAAAAAGAACACCTGTGCTTAATGGTGTTATCTGAATAAAAAATAAATAAAAAATAAATAAATAAAATTTTACTTATTTCGACAGATACAAAAATTTGGCTAAAGCGTTTGCATCACAACCTGAAAAAATGTTGCCCTCTACCATCCATGCTTCTCAAGATAGTTTTCAGAAAGGGAAATCTGGCATTGAAAATCTTAAGATACTCCTCAATCTTAAAATCCACATTCAAACAGACCCTTTTCCAATGGCAGCTCATGCTGTCAACTTTCTGAAGACTTTTGATCTGGTGGAGTTTGGGTACCTTCACCAAGTATTAGAGCTATATGGTTTTGGCTTGTGTTTTTGTCACTGGGTGCATACATTATATTCTGCCCTTCCACTGTAATACTTACTGACTGGACCTTTTCCCTCCCTTTTACTCTCCAGCAGGGCACATAGCAAGGGTGGCCCTTATATCCTCTTCATTTTTCGATAGCCCTCGACACCCTATCCAGAAAACTGCTTGTGATGCTGACTATATCTGGTATTACAGTTCAGCTTACCCATATCTTAGTTCATATATGCGGATTACTTATTATTAACTGTAGATACACTGTCCCTTTTGCATCCTCCTATATTCACAATTCTGGCAGACTTTGTATCTGTATTAGGGCTTTCAGTTAACCTTGCTAAAACCACCCTCTCTCCTTTAAATTACCACTGCGACAGCAGTGTCTGTGTCAGCTTGCAAATATCATGGGCAAGAGATGGTTCAAATATCTCGGTATACATACTGTATAGCTTCCAAATGGGTAAATCTGATTCCAGCAAATTTCTCCCCCCCGTATTTTTATCTTCAAAACAGGATTTTTTAGGTGGTGGCTAAAGCTCGATCTCACTCTTATGAAGAAAATCAAGGCTATAAGGATGTTTGCATTGTTTAGGTTTCCTATGTATTTAACAATCTTCTGCTGTCCATTCCTAATAACATTTTCATTAAAATCAAGCATTTGGTAAGTAACTTTCTCTGGGAAGGAAAAGCTCCCCAGATAAGCAAGGTGAATATCTGAATGTGTTGGCAAAGTGGTGGTTTTGGTCTCCCCTGGCTTCTGGGGTATGCCATGGCATATCAAATGGCTTAAGCCTGCAGATGGTTTACACCTCCATCCCCTTCCTCACCTAAGTGGGTCAGGCTTGAAACCCATGCTGCAGTGGTTCCATGTTTGAGTATTTTATTGGGGCTTAGACCACCTAAGGTTGTCTCCAACCATCCTATTTTGGTTGCCACTTCACTAGCATGGAATAAATATATGCCCAGTACCACAGTCCCTACAGCCAACAGGGTACCACCTAAACAGTATACCTATCTCTGGCATAACCCCAATATACAAATAATTGGTAAACCAGTCAGGTGCCCACTTTGGCAACAAAGGGTTTACTTAACATCACATATCTCCTTACCCCACGATCCAAGGTGCTTTGCTCCTTTCAGCAATTACACAACATAGTGGGGTACCTCAGATGGACTTCTGGTGCTACTTGCAACTCAGGGTGGCATCCAAATATTTGAAAAAAAGTCCCCCTCAATCATCTTGGGCATGGCATTCAACACTTGCAGCTTCCCATGATACCTGAGGTTGGACTGGCATGATATATACCACCATTCTCAATTTGATATCCTTAAGTCAGGCAAAGTGGGCTGGGAATTGGAACTGGGCTGTCCATTGATTTTCTCAATGGTCCACTGCCATTTATCTGGCCCATGTGGCATATAGGGATGTTAAGAGTCATTTCATATAACTCAAAATTCTCCAGCACTCCTACAGGATTCCTTAGGTTTTAGTGTCAATGGCCCTGGTCCCCCAGTCTTCTTGTTGGCAAGGCTCTCAATCCAATGTGGGGCTTCTTCATATACTCTGGATCTGCCCCAAGCTCAGTGTCTGGTAGCAAAACATCCTTTCCAATTGCTTCAGAATTTTGAAAATAGTACTTCCTTCCTCCCCGCAGTTCTGCATCTTAAGTATTCCAACCCAGTTGACTATGCAGTCCAAACCCTTACAATGTCAGCTCCTCGCTACTTTAATAAAGGCTAAATGACTTCTGTTAATGGCTTTGTGCTGCCTTTTGTCCCCTTCATAGCTTTACTGGTATTCTACATTAGCCAAATTGGCCCTTTTCAAAGGATTATTCTTTACCACAAGATCTTAATCATAAAAAAATGTGTCCCCTTCCTTCACTCACATCTCTGTTTACTCCCTCCTCCATAACCTAGAACTCCCCCCTCAGGACCTTGACTACAGTATCTCTTGGTTCCTAACAGACCAGGGTTTGAAATAAGGGCAAGCTGGGTGCTAATTAGCACCTGCAAAATCCATAGTAGCATTTGGTGCTTTCAATAAAAGAGGACAGGGGTGCTAACTTCAGCTCTTTCAGGGCAGCTTTGTGGATGAACTGTGGAGTGCATGCATCATGTGCTGGAGATGGAGTGGTGTCTTGGAGCTGTTTAGACAGTGAGGGCAGGGAGAGCATCTCAGCAACATAACAGTAACCCTTTTCAGAACATCAACTACAAATGCTCTGCATGTCTACTGGAGATGGGGAGGGCTTGCAGCTGCAGTGGTCTAGTTACAAAATACAGTATCACTTTTGCATCAATGTAGTGAGGTACCAAATTGGCAGGCAGGCAGGTGGGAAAAGTCTTACATTCTGTCTTATGAAGCTGCAGCAGACCAGTCCTGAAATAAAAGATTGGCGCCACAAACCACCATACCTTTCTGTCCTTTGAATAAACTTATTTTAGTATTTTAAAATATTTTCTAGAGTTGTAAACTCCAAGATTAACAAAAACAGCAACAGATGAAGAAAACAGAATGGAACAAAGAAAAGCAAGAGAAGAATTTACTCAATTCACCTTTGCAAAAGTAAAACTGCTCATTGGAATGGCGCATTTGGTCTAAACTGAGACATACAGGAAGAGACACTTTGCCATTTGTTTTGTACCTTTGTCAATTAATTTTAAAAAAGAGGAGAGACTCTCTTAGTGTAGTTTTTAATTAACAGATTCTCTCCTCCTCTTTGAATTAATTGGCAAATGTATAAGACAATTGGCAAAGCGCCTCCTTCTGCATGTCTCTGTTTAGACAAACTGCACCTTTTCCAATGAGCAGATTTACAACCAGAATGTGTTAACTCAATTATTAATTGTGTTATTATAGTGTATATAACTGGTAGATTCACAGATATTTAATATTTACACAAGATTTCTATAGAGAATTGCATTTTTTATTATTGATGTCTTTCTATTTTATACCCCTTCTACGACATCCCAATGCATTTTTATCTGTGTTGATGTCAACTCCTGGCTTTGCCCAAGTAAATCCTGGTCTGCTGAAAATTGTCGCTACCCAGGAGCTACTCATGGCTCTGGCCTGTCAAATCCTTATTTTGGCCCCTGTAGACTATTTTCTTTAGCCTAATTAGAAGTTGACAATATCCTCTACTGTTTTCACTTAATTGTGTGCTGCTTTACCTTTATGTAAATCTTTGCATATCTTAGATCCCTATCTTTGTAATCTGTCGTCTTTATGCTGCCGCCTTATTTCAGACAGGTTATGTTTCATATCTTTTATTGGACCTCCATAATTCAAGTATGTTATGTCATTGCTGTTACTACCTCTGGCCTGATGGTTTAAATGTACAGTTCCTTTTATTATATTTTTGAAAGGCTGTATTTTTCTTACACCTTATTCACTTTGTTATTACTGTGTATTGTGAATGCTGAAAATCTTTCAATACACAGGTTCATGTTACAAAAAGGTTTAAGAGGGATGTGAGGAAATGCTTCTTCATAGAAAGGGTGCTACATACCTGGAACAGTTTGCTGGAAGAGGTAGTGGAGGTGAAGACAGTGGGGAGCTTTAAACATGTAAGGGACAGCCACACGGACATAATAGGTAGAGGAATGGAAAGATGCAGGGTCACCTGTGACCAAATAAGGTTTAGGGTATAGAATTAAGAAGGGAATATAGGGCAAAACAGATGAGCCTACTGATCCTTTTCTGACAACAAAGTCTATGTTTCTATATTTTTAGTGGTATGTAAGAGACTGGATGTTTTATGAGTGGATGTAGTTTGTAACGTTCTGTTTGAGTGTTTCATATTGACTATACAGTATTTATTGTATTTACAGTACAGACATTCAGAGCTCTGGATGGGAGCTCTAAATCAACTGAATAAACAACAATGAAACAACTTTTTTTCAGATTTGGCAAATGGCACCCAAAAAAGAAAAAAATAAGGCAGACGAATAATAATCACTTACTGATGACCGTTACATGACTTTGTCTACTCTCCATTTACCAAAGAGGAATGCAAAGTAAAGGGGACTTTCTCATTCAACATCATACTTTTACTTCTTTATTAAGATGAATGTCCACATGGATAGTATGTGGCTGAAATGGTACAGACATGTCATAAACACATGAATGGACACAGATCCACTATCAAGCACTCAGACAACCAGACACCTGTGGCCAAGCACTTTTCTCAGAACAATCTTTCCCTGTAGGATCTTAAAGAGTTTTTTTTTTTTTTTTTTAGGGAAACCTAAATGACACTCAGACAAGAATTCACTGAGAAGCCAAATTCAAGAGGCTTTTCATAGCAGGTATATGGGTTTACCAAATTGTTAGGTTTCCTTGCTCAACACCAGGTCTCAAATTGAGTTTTGATAGTTTTACTGTACTGTAGCTCCAGGTCATATTTTTTTTTAAATCTCCCTCTGCTTTGGGAACATAATTAACTATAGGAGCCATCTATTCAGACATGGCCTAATTAAATTTCTGAACTGTCAGCCTTACATATCTTGTGTATAAGTAATTGAACTTTTTCAGCAATTGCTCTTTTTATTATGCCTGTTTTTATGTCTAGGCAGGGCTGGAATTATTTTTCTTCTTTTTTTGTTGCACAACAAAGGTAGGGGTGGATTTTGACTTGCTATTTAAGACTCAATTGACTGAAGATCATGTGACTGGAACAGCCAATAGCAGCAGACCATACATCTACTGTTGGCAATATAAGGACACTTTTATCTAGGGTCCCATCACATTGAAGTGGAATAGAGGAGGAATAGGACATTCATCTCATTAGAGAAGTAATGTTATCACAAGATCTTCAAGCTATTGAACAATGGGGTTTAGAGAACAAAATGAGATTTAATGAGCTGAAATGCTCTGTTCTACACTTTGGCAGAAATAACCCAAGATATAAATATTATCTTAATGGAAAGATACTCAGATCCATTCTAAGTGAAAAGGATCTTGGGATACGGGTGGACTCCAATTTGTCTGCATCAACACAATATTGTAACACTGCCTTGACCACTAAAAGACTTATTTGCTCGATTAAAAAAAAAGCTTTTCTTTCTAGGGATAGAAACTGCATTGTAAAATTATACAAAACATATATTATACTGCATCTTGATTATGGTTCACCATTATAGAGGCCCTATCTGAAATGAGATATTAATCTAATAGAGAAAATACATAGATGATCAACCAAATCTATTAACGGACTAAAAAATCTGGATTATAAGGATAGATTGAGCAACCTAAAACTTTTCTCCTTGGAGACCAGAAGAACAAGAGGGGACTTACTATTTACAGTATGAACAAAGTTATGCAAAATCAAGCTCTGGGAAATCAATGTAGTATACAAATACTACATAGAAGTAACAACCTTAGATCTCATAGCAAGCGGATTGGAATTCCTAGAGTCCACACAGTCAAATGTTTTAATTATTATAGCATATGTACTGCTAGAATATGGAATGTATTGCCTAATCAAATAGTCAAGGCTCCTACATTAGAAATTTTCAGAAAGTGTTTGGAAGATGATGATAGGAAATAAACCCACTATGCATTGTAGAGAATCAAATAGGCACTTAGTCTACTTTCTCTTACAACACCAAGTTATACCAAATTATACCAAGTTAGGATGTATGACTCTGGGTCATATGCAGGGCATCCAGAGGGAAACCACAGGTCCACAGATAACTGTAGAGGTGAGACACCAGACAGAGTAGAAAGTGACACTGTACCTGTCATGTCCTTTGCTACATTGTGCTATCCAGCTAACAGTCAGTCTTATTGTCTATGTAACAACAGTGTTCAAATCACATCAAATCAAATTTTATTTATAAAGTGCTTTTCAAAAAACTAAAATGCGTATACAATATAAAACAAACACTATAAAAACAAACATTCAGTCATAAAAACATAAAAAATAAAAGGGCAGCAGTAATAAAACTAGGCATTGTCCCCAAATGCCAAATCAAAAAAGTTAGTTTTTAGTGAAGACTTAAAAGTCTTGGTGGACAGGAACTCTCTAATCTGAGGAGGTAGAAAGTTCCACAGGGTTGAGGCTACAAAAGAAAATGCCCTCACACCCAATGTCTGAAGACAGACCCTGGAAACCTCTAGCAATCCCTCATCAACAGAGTGGAGTGAGCAAGGGGGGGGCAGTAGGTTCAGAGGAGGTTTTGCAAGTAACCCGGTCCCAGTCCATGTAGGATCTTATAGATCAGCAATGTGACCTTGAATGTGGTCCTCCATTGCACTGGCAGCCAGTACAGTTCATGCAGCAGAGGAGTGACATGGCTAGATCTTGGCAGCCCCATCAACAACCTGGCCGCGGTGTTCTGCACCAGCTGCAGGCAACGAAGATCCACTCTGGTAACCCCAGGTATAGAGCATTGCAGTAGTCAAGACGAGAGGACACAATGGCATGAACCAACATAGGAAGGTCCTTCATCTGAACAAGGTACTTTATCCGGGTGATGTTCCTCAGATGGTAGAAGAAGGTCTCAACTGGTTGCACCCTAGCACAAGGCCAGACAGCTTCCCAGGAGTCAACTTCTCTACCCGATGACCTGGATTCACCACCAACACCCATGTTAAAGGGTAGTAGTTTGTAAACTCTTGTGGATAAGTAAGAACAGAAAAGGTGGTTAGAACAGGGACAGCAGAAGAACCCTATCTTGGGTAGCTTGATAATCAAGTTCAGAAAGATGCAAACAGAATAAAAGGGAAGTACTGTAGGTATTAAAATTATGGGGAGAAGTAACAGCAGGAACAGTGGTTAGGACACAGAAAGCAGGATAAAACCTATCCAATGTAATTTGATAAGCAAGTATAAGTGAAGGCAGAACAGTGGAATAGGAGCACCAAGGAAGTAGTAAGATGCTAGTAAGAGGATAAAGGGGTATTGCAAACTATGGTTAGTACTAAGTGAGAACACTGGAAGGGGTAGTGGTCATGGGAGTGATGCAGTATAATGGATGTTGTGCTAAAGTTTTTCAGGAGACATTCTGGAGACTGGGGAGCAGCCCCATTTGTACTCACATCTCTGAGTTGAGGGCACAGATTGCTAGACCCCAAGCCAAACTGGCAAGGATACAACAGATCTTCTGTCACAATCAGGTGCCACCAAGTCCAAAGCTGCTCTGCCAGAGGATGCCAAAACATAGACAGAGGGGATGGACCCTGGTGGGTTCCAGGATGGTGGATATTGGGGAGAATGGTGCACACTTCTCCACTAAAACCTTGCAGAAAAACTCTGCTGTACTGGTCAAATGGAGCAACCAAGAGGAGGTTCCTGTCACAGTGGGAGGAGAGTAAGGCAGTACTCAGAAATGGAGGCTGTAAAGATGGAGCAAGAGGACCCCAACATAAGAAGAAGTAGCTGCTGGTGGGGGACTGTATAGTCAGGAATACAAAGTTGAGAGCTGGGGTGGAGAAGGATATAGTAAAGGAAAAATAATAGCAGGCCATAACCAGTTTATGGGGACAAAGGTTTGAAGGTGTTTTTTTTAAATGATTAAATGGTGCTAAAAAAGATGTGCATGGAGGACTATCTCAAAAATTTGAGCAATTACCTTTAGGTGGCCAAATTCAAGAAGGCCAACAAAAATGTCTAAAATGGCATATCTCAGCTCATAGTTGTCCTATAGAGCTGTATTTGATGTCTAAATGTGGGTTTTGAGGGTCAGGGGATTCATTTCTTATAATAATAAAAATGTTCGTTCTTGAAGCCAAAGACACCATGAGAACATGTTCTCAAATTTCCACAATAATGGCTACTTAATTCCAAGTTCCCTCACCCACAAAACTTGAAATTTGTGTTTCAAAACTTAAGTATATAATGTATGTCATTGCTCAGTGTCAGGAAAATAGCCAACTGGTTTTGCACAGTTAGCAACCAATTAATTGAAAAGTTCTAGTTTAGTAACATTAGTTGGATTGTACAATTATCTAATATCCATAATGTCCGAAGCCTTATTGCTATCATAACATTCTCCAATTAATGTTTGAAGTGCTATCTTCATTTGCGCTGGCCCAAAATCTACTCATTTTCTTCTTCCATGTTATTGTGAGTCATTATCAGACTCATAGTCTGTATCAGATTCTGCATCATGTTTTCCAGCTGTTGAGATGTTCTCTTGTGTTACAATATCCCTGAGGCTCTTTGGTATAGGTGCCTTTGTGTATTGGAGATGTTACATTTCCCTTCAATCAGAGTCCAGACATGGTCCAATTGTGATGGTGGAGCATCAGGCTTGTCATACTTGAGCAGGATGTGCACCTCATAGTTAACTGGCTTCACCTTCAAATCATGTAAATCACAGGAGGTATTCTCTAGGTTGATTTTCTCTTCATTTTGTCCTACTTTGATGCCCGAGCTTCAGCTAGTGTCTAGCTGATACTATCTCGATAGACAAACCTGATAGTGAACTTTGCCATGGTGTCCAGAATATTTGGTGTCACTGGAGACTCTTTAAAATACCTGACAACCTATGTGCTGCTTCAGATTTCAGTACACTTTGAAATACTGACTTCTTTCCATGTCCAAAGACTGCTGAGACTTCATATTCTACCATGTTTATATAAAGAGGTACAATGACTTGAGCAACTTCTTTTGAACACAGTGCCTTGCAGTCAAATATGTTCTTCTTCCTCTTCAAGACAAAAACACCATCAACATGGTGTGATACACAAGCTGCTAGGACTACTACATTAGTGTCTTCTGAATCAAGTGCAACAACATCCTTTACTCCATTCTTCCTCAATTGTGAGTATACAGTATACAGAAGTACTGTATCATGTCTGCTTCTATGTGGTGACACTGGAACGCTTTAATTTGCACATGTTCATCCTCAGAGGACAGATCCCAACAGTTGCTCCTCAAAGAATGTTGAAACTGGATAGTTGGATGTTGATGTATAAACACCCTGAATTCATCCTTCAGGAATTACTTGATACATATTTTGTTGCCTGGGTTTTTGAACATGTTGTGGAACTCATTTGAAGCAGGCAGCTTACCTTCTCTCTTGATATATAAATTCCGTGTCCCTCCTGTGTATGATGTGCATGTTGTCTTATGTTCATGCTCACTGTCTTTGATGCTCATCTCCAAGTCATATGAATTATTCAAAAAGACGATCTCAGAAACTTTGGGGTGTTGAAACAGGACAAGTGCAAATACCGTATGAGCACAATCTACTGATGTGAAGTCAGTCTTACCATGCTTTGCTCTATCCTCTGCAGAAGGAGTGGCAAACCTGCAAATGGATCTCATGTCTATCAGGGCAATATAGCTACTGATGGGGTGTAGTGGAACCAAGTTAAACTTGTCAATTAACTTAGATTTTTGCACTTTGATCATAATTCCCTTAGGACTGAATATTAAAAGACATTCATCTGTCACATAATGTTTTATTACTTGTGACAGGTCAAATTACTCCTTGCACTTTTGAGAAAGAGAGATTACTTTTGCCATGCCATTGTTTTCCATTACACTAGTCCTCATTACAATGGTTTTTGGTCCATGTCTGATAATAGGTTCTCTACTGAGGCTGTACCTTGAGTTTCTGTGAACTGTTGCATCAAATGATTTCTGAGTTGAAAACATCCACTCCTGAAATAATTAATTGACTAGTGATTCACCATCCTCATGTGCTGTTTCAAAGTTCTGGACAAGTTTTTCTGATGCAATCATTCCAGATTGAAGAATCCTCAGAGTAGGCTTTGTAAGGTCAACAGAATCACATAGAAACAAAGAAACATAGAATTTGATGGCAGATAAGGACCGCTTGGCCCACCCAGTCTGCCCATTTTTCTACCTGATGGATAAGCTGCAGATTCTAGTTAATCAACAGCTTACGTCCTCCTACCCCTACTAGAATTGCCTTATGCCTGTCCCATGCATTCTTGAATTCTCCCACTGTTCCTGATTCCACAACCTCCTCAGGAAGGCTGTTCCATGCATACACAACCCTCTCTGTGAAAAAATACTTTCTAACACTACCTCTGAGCCATCCCCCCTCTATCTTCAAATTGTGCCCCCTTGTTCTTGCACATCTCATCTTCTGAAAGATACTACCCTCTTGTACTTTGTTAATTTCCTTGAGATACTTGAAAGTTTCTATCATGTCCCCCTCTCCCTCCTTTCCTGAAGGGTATACATATTAAGCTGCTTTAGTCTCTTCTCATATGTCTTCTGGTGCAGATCTTGCACCATTTTGGTTGCCCTCCTCTGAACAGCCTCCACTCTGTCTATGTCTTTGCGGAGGTGGTGTCTCCAGAATTGCACGCAGTACTCCAGATGGGGTCTCACTAACTGTCTGTACAGAGGGATAACAACTTCCTGTTTTCTACTGTTGATGCCTCTCCCTATGGATCCCAGTATCTCCCCAGCCCTCCTTACTGCCTTCCCACATTGTTTGCCCACCTTTAGGTCATCTGATATAAATACTCCTAGGTCTCTTTCAATTTTTGTTGTTGTTATTAACTCATCCCTCATTGTGTACTCTTCCCCTGGATTTTTGTTCCCAGATGTCCGCAGTCAAATTCTGCAATGCAACAATCGAGATCCTGTACTGCCTGTTTATCTGCTCTGACGCGGGTGGGTAAATTCTTACTGTGACATGGAGAGGTTGTTTTCATGTTTGTGATGGCATGCAAAGAGACTCTAACTCAATTTATAAAGCTTGCATTTTGAGTGTGAGTTAGCAGCATCTTCTTATTCTTCAAAATTCTCATCCAGCCTGCTTTCATCTTTGCATCCTTGTTCATTGTCATTTCTATACATAGACCAGTGGCAAGCAAGAGTAGGGGTTCCCTGTCATTGAATGTACAAATAAACCATCATGCATGTACTTGACTTTCTCCTCAGGCAGACAGCTAATCTCTAGCCAGAACTCAATGAGCCATCTTGCATACTTGTTATTGTCATATACTTGCAGCCATGGCAATATCAAACAGAGCGATGCCTTGCTTGCCTCCCAGTCCTGAGTTCATAATGCATGGATATTCATCATCAGTATTTCAGTCATGTACATGAAACTGAGCCAATACTTTGGTCATTAAACTATCAGAATTTTCAACCTTTTCTAATGCTTTCACAACAAATGAAGATAACACTTGATCAACCTCTAGTTCATCACAGATCATCATGAGCTCTTCTTGTGCGTTTGTGAAGGGGTTTCTTAGTTTTTATGCTTTTCTTGTAGCTCTGGAGACAAATGTAGACCACTAAGTCATTTTCAAAAAATATTCTATGATCCAGTACCACATGCATCAGTCAAAGACATCTGATGCTTCTCTAATAATGTTTTTAGCACAGTACTCTGTCAACTGAACCCTCTGTAATCACATTAGCTGCAACAAAAATGTCAGATAAACCAGATCCTTTGAATCGCTTATTGATTGCTGATATGAAAAAACACTGTGCATGGAATGGATGTAGGAATAGAATGATGAGTTCAAACTGTGTAGGATTCTCATTTTTCAATTGAACAATCCGTGCATTGACTGGCTGGCTTCCAACCAGTTCAATGAAAATAATCAATTTCTTTGTCACTACAGTGATTGTCCAACACATCACCTCATGTACTAGTGACTTGTGGGGTGGCTTGGGCATTGTGAGGTAATAGTATGCCTAGCTTTTTGTAGCCAGCTTCTGGTTATTGACTTGAAATCCAGCAAATGCTCCAATCTTCTGGCTTTCTGGTGGAACCACTTTCCATTACTATCAGAATGAGCCAAAGAATGGACCATTTCTCAAATCTTTTGGTCTCAAGTGCTTTGTGTTGAGATATCAACTTTAGCTCAATCTGATGGTAGACCATGTTTGACCATCTTGTAAAGTTGAACTCTGTGCTGTTCTGCACTTATATTTTTCATCTCAAGAGGCTTTGCCATGGTCAGTTTAGGACAATTCTCTGTAGAAACTTTAGTAGCAACATCCTCTGGTTGAACAAACATCATATTTGTACAGTGAAATGTATCTGCTTCGGTCAAAGTGCGGTGCTGAAAGTTGTCGTTGTCTAGAATGGAAGTTCGAGGAAAATCTTTGGTGAGCTCTTCAGGACAACTGTCATTCTTCTCAAGCTCAGACTTGGCCCATGTGGCATACAGTTTAAGAACACCCTGGTAGCTTATTCTGAGTATAATTGTTTCATCATGTCTACAATCTCACGACTTCTATTAAGGCCATGAATCATCATTGATAACTTGACCTTTAAGGAAGTGTGTTTCTCCGTGATGAATGAAAATAACAGTGATGACAAGGCTGCAATCTCTGGATCCTGGCAGGCATTACTGAAGTCATTAGCAGCAGCAGAGCTCTTTAGCCAGGTAGGAGACTTTCATAACTCAGGATTCGGTTCTTCAGTGTTCTCAAGCTCATCAATATGTGGAGACCAGCCCATGCCGGTATCACATGATAACTTATCTTTCAAGTATCTGGAAATGGCATTTAGTAATTGTTTGTTGCTCACTCCCCATGAGTAGATTGCTGCTTCACATAACTTCCACCTGTAGATGTGTCATACACTATGGTACTCTCGTTTTTGTGGAAACCATGAAATCAATCCTATTTTCAAACTCCTTTTGAATCATCTGCTTAATTGTGCTTGATGTTTTTGTACTTATATCATAAATTAAATTCCTCAACATGTTATTGTAGTCCATCTGTAGCCTTTGTAATATTTTTGGCTCACTCATATAAAATACAACTGTCCATACATTTTCAATTACAGCTAAGATGCTGTCATGCACTGTAGCATCTTCTGGGTACACTGTGTGAGCCATGAGTGTGTACCATGCTTCCATTTGTTGAAGAAGACACCACTTGTCTCAGCCATGATTGTTTTTTGTTTTCTAGCATCATGCACCAGACACAGAGATCCTTGTCCTGTAGAGGACCACTCCATGAAAGTCTAGCAGAAGGGTCAGGTGAATTTTCAGAGGAACTGACATTCTTGGATCGGGATAGGAGGATTTATTGCTGTTTCTCTTGCCTACATTTTGCCTTGCTGAGGCATCCATATCCTCATGAATCCAGTTTTACACAATCTGTGAAAAAACATGACAGTAGGACCATCATCCCAGTTTACTTTCTCAAAAACACTTCCGTATTTATCCAACCCCCTCTATTTCAGTGCTAGACTCTTCAGTTTCTTCCAGGAATAATTTGGATCATCACTTTTGTCTTCATCACACTTGTTATCACACAGTATACACCATTCTTTAATTGTCTCAACACTTCTTATTTCCTCTCAACTGTTGCACTTGTTTTATCAAGGGTGTTGACATCTTTCCAATCACAAATCACAGAACTTCATTTGGACACACCTACGAAAGTTATAAACACACACAATATATATATATATATATATATATATATATATATATATATATATATATATATATAATACTGGCCCAGTAGGGCCAGTATAGTTAAGGTTGGAGGGCCACTTTAATGTTAAACCCCAAAGTTTGCACTTTAATAACTTTGCAACCAGTTGTCCAATTTGCCTGAGCTTTCAAATGTGTGGCATCCAGCCATAGATCTCTGTATCTGGAAAGTTTCTTTCTAGTTGGATGTGCAGTTGCGTTATTTGGTCAGACTTAAAGGACTGAAATATGCATCTGAGTGGATTCACATTTGCATGTCTTATGTGGCCTGGGTTAAACTGGTGCCTTTTCAAGATTTGGTGAAAAGATATTAATCTGTTCAAAAGTTTTGCAAGTTTTTCATGTCCCGTTGTAGCCTATGGGAAAATGTATATGTGTATTGTGAAAACTTTCGTGAAAACATGTTTTTGTGCGTGACATTTTTTTGTGTGTGAAAACATTACATTGTAAGGTATAGGGATGTCACAAACACATTTTTGTTATCATGAAAGCATTTTTGTTGTCACGAAAATAATGTTTTACAACATTGTCCCATGTATTGTTTTCTTTGTCACTTCATTGTACCAAGGTAGATTGTGTTTTGGTTGAAATTTGAAGAGTGGCAAGCCCTGGTCACACAGATGTGCTTTTTTGTGGTTTGGTCCGAAACCATTCAACAGGCCCATAGTTACGGAGTTCTGAAGTGGAGAAATTTCCCAAAGGATAACATTGTGGCACCTGCGGCGCCTTTTGGAGCCCGTATCTTGAACACAATTTGAGATAAGGATTTTTCGTGACCCCGCAGCTTAAACTAAGCCTGTGAGGAAGTTTTGAAGTCATAGATTACACCTACAGTGGAATCTATTTCATAGCTGCTACAGTTACTGAGATATTGCCAAATATTACAAGGATTACTTCACAGTACTATGGGACAGCTGTATGGCTCCATATTTAAGAGTAAGTGGGAGCGCAGGGCCTGGAGGGCCTGCACTCCTACATATGCATACCATTATGCAAAAAATGGGCACTGTGAAGGGAGTGCAGGGCCTGGAGAGACCGCGCTCCCACTAACACATACCACTAACCACTCACATTACACGTTCTCAAAAAGAAGGGAAATTCATTGCAACACTTCCATTAATGAATCAGTTTGGGTTGATGCCACAGTGGCAAAAGTTTGGAAATTCGATATTAAGGTTACCACCCCTGCCACCCCACTCTGACCCTCCCACCCTACAGGCACCAACAGGCATTGGGGCATGTCATGCGGTCCTCAGACCTAACTCTCACTCCATTATCCTATACTGTAGAGTGCCAGCTTTTTTACACATGGAATGAGGTGAGAGTTGGCCCTGATGACTCCATGGCATGCCCCAATGCCTGTTGGTGCCTGTAGGGTGTGGTGGTGGGATATTGGCAAATTAATGTTACAATTGTTTATTTTCAGGTCTGTAAGGCTACTGTATGGCTTCATTGTTATGTGTAAGTGGGAATGCAGGGTCCAGAGGCCCACAATTTCCACAGACACATATCATTATGCACAAATGGACAGTCGGGCCCTATGCTCCCACCAACACATACCATTTACTAGTTACATTATACTTTTTCAAAAAGTACGGAAATTCATTGCAAAAGACTTGATTGATGCATAAGTTAAGGTTGATGTCACAGCAACAAAAGTTTGGAAATTAAATGTTATGGTTACCCACCTACCACTCAACCCCACCCCTCCATCCTCCACACATCAACAGAAGTCAGGATGTGCCATTGGTTCATCAGTCCTAACTCTCACCCCATTCTTCTATACTGTATCATGTCAGCTTGCTCACATATGGAATGGGGTGAGAGTTGGGCCTGACAATCCCATGGCACACCCCGATGTCTGTTGGTCTGTGGAGGATGGGGGAGTGGAGGTGGGGGTTAACCCTAACATCAAATTTCCAAATTTTTGTTGCTGTGACATCAACCCTAACAGATGTGTTAATGATGTTTTTTGCAATTAATATATATATATAAATTTGGTTTCAAGAAAGAACATTTTTATTATACAAAATTATTTCCTTGACCCTCAAAATTCCCATTTAGACAGCAAATACAGCTTTTTACAACAACTATGAGCTGAGATGTGCCATTTTAGAGATTTTTGGTGCCCATCTTGAATTTGGCCACCTAGCAGCAATTGCCCAAATTTTTGAGAGGGTCCCCCAAGCCCATATATTTTAGCACCATTTATTCATATAAAAACAATCTATAAACATTTGCCCCCATAAATTGGTCAATTACTCCTATTATTTTTCCTTTAATAATAGGGAGGTGATGTTTCTGAGATGGGCCTCAGCTGGGAAGGAGAGAAAGCATATCAAAAGATAGGATGAACTCCACTATTACTAAAGTTTCAGTAATCTTTATTCAATTTCTACACACCCATGGGCAGGAGGTTTGTGGCATCATCACTTCATCTGGCCAAAAACTGAGTTGTTCTGTTTAGAAATATATACAAAAATGCTTTAGTAACCATATCAAAGTTTTTTGCATCACAGTCTCATTACTATTCCCCATCACCAAAGCCCACAATCTTATATCTCACTTTTAAAATCCTGATAGCACTGTGGCTACATCTTTCTTTAATTACTTTATGATTAAATCCAAAATAGCAGAAAGTGGATTCCAGGTCCCTTAGATCCCAACTTGGTGTCCGCTTATTGCAACCCAAAATGATTTTCTCTACTAATATATTCAACTTGAAATCTTTGCATGTCTTTTTTTAACTTTATTCATTCTATTAGTCTATTGTTGTCACACTTTTTAGGGATGCATGCATGGAGCCCTGCAGTCCTCTATGGAGGACTAGTAAAAAAGCACCCCCTACATTCCTTGCAAACCAACAACATGATGAGGTGACAAAAGTCACCTCTGTGCTTCTGGACATTGGAACCTTCCACCTTCGCAGGCTTGCACTATTTTTTTTTTTTGATTCAGACATCCAAATTGCGCTGGCATGTTAGGAGTATTTTGAACTAAATCATGGATGTCCCCTGCAGAAATCGAAACATGCAGGGCTGTGATGTTGGGATCGGGCAGTCACACAGACCCACACAGAGGGAGACAGAGGAGGTGAAGTTGGGAACACCAGGAGGATACCATTGGTATATTTACCTAAAAAAAAAAAACACACCCAAGACACAAGAGATTTTCCATCAGCCTGAGGAATGGAGATGGTAGGAGCAGTCTCCTGGCTTTTACATGTTTGTGATTTCCAGCTGCCCAGCTGCCAATTTTAAATTAACCACACCTTGGTGTTAAGCAAATCTTTACTCCACATAATTAAAAAAAAAAATAGACAGCTAGATAGATTAGAGAAAGAGAAATCAGATCATTGACTCACAGCTCCAAGGCAAACCAGCAGTAGGACTCCAGCTGTGATTAGACAATGTTTGTGAGTTTTAAAAGAATCCTGGAAATCAGCAATTTTTTGTTATTTTATATACTTTATTTCATTAAAATTTCCACAATTTTTGCATTAAAAAACAACAATAATAATGCAGAGAAAAAGAAAAGGTTACAAAATCATTGTTATTTATGATATTGGTGTGTCTAGCCCAACTCATAGGTGGGGGAAGGGATTAACCTCCTCAAAATTAAGTAAACAAAATGTCTAAAGCTGCATTCAATTGGTAGCTAAGCATATAGATAATACTTAATAAGATAGTTTAATCAACTGCATGCCATTTTTACCAATAACACTGTTTAGAAGCAACATTTCCCACAGTCAATAATTTCCGTCCACCCCTTAAATTTCCTCTGCTAGGTGCCAAAAATATAATTCAAAACAAATTATTAAAATTTTGAATAGTATCTCCCATGCTTAATCATCACATTTTTATTGTTTCTTCTTCGGACAGCGTTGGTAATTCAGTTCCACTGTTTTGTGAATATTGGGTATGAATAATGGTTGATAGCTGATTGACATCATAAAACAAGTATTGCACATCCTTGTATTTACACATGGACATTTGCAGGGGCCAACAACAGAAACTCTGCACCCAAAAGTTTTTGCTGGTAAACAAGGAAACAATGCCTTCTCTGCTGAGTCACAAAAGAGTGGTCTGGAAATATTGAGGCTTTTTAATGACCTAGATAGAAAAATACCAGCCTACAGATAAGTAAAATGATTGGTTGGGGGCCATCTTCGTTTGAACACTGATGTCTTTGGAATATTTATCAGAGAAGTAACTGCAGCTGTAAGAGACGGATTCCAAAAGGTATATCCTGTGACAAAGTGAAGTTTAATACTTGTTAGCCTGTATTTGCTTTGACAGTAGTGATATTTGGGAGTAGGACCCCCCCCCCGCATCAGGACATGAGGACAAGGGATGGTAGTGTCCTAAACCAAGAAACTACCTGCATGGCCTAACTGGTCAGCATGAGCACACTGCTAGTCTTTTTCCCTCTCCCATTGGTCTCATTTGAAGTATGAATCTGTGTGACCCCTTTCAGTTGGTTGTTACTTTTCTTACTTACAGTCGTCCCTTCCAGGATTTGCCTGCACACACTTTGAAGCATTTTTGCTGCACAAAGCACTTTCTGTCAGGTGCACTTTGTTTCAGATTTAGAAACACTCATGAGATTTGTTTATTCTACATAACTTTACTTATACAGGATGCTTATGTCAGCTTTTTAAGGAACCTATTTCCACACATAATCACCCTTCAGGAGTGCTTTATGACTATACTGTATATGATAAGGTACTTCTGTCAAGTTTAACTGTCTGAGTAATATTTTTAAAGGAGCATTATTGTGATTGCTTATAATTTTTATGAATTATTTTCAGATTTAAAATGACATGACTTTTGTGCAATCTATGTGGATATTATTGAATGTGCAATTTTTCATTTTTACTGTCTATAATATTTAAAATAATAATAAGGAGGACTTATTTTTCAAAACTAGAAGTGGGGCTTGCTTGAACACAAATAAAAAAAATATATTCTATCATTTCTTGCTATCTTATTAATGAAAAAAACTCAATTTGAATTGAGGTGACACGTGGTGTTGGTACCAACAGGTCTAGGAGGAAGGTTTTTTTTTTTCCAATTGTTTAACCAGGTGAGACACACTAAGCTGAAAGCTTGTTTACAGGTGCAACTTGGGAGCACAGGGAAGTTAAGTGACTTGCTCAGGGTCACACAGTATGCAAGTGGGGGCTGTGGGATTCAAACCCAGGTTTTCAGATTTGCAACTCAGAGCCTTAAACCACTGTGCTCTATTGCCTCAAGTTAGAACCTCTCTGCCTTGAATTTCAATCCCTCCAGTACAATTGTGCACAAGTGTATGTGTCCCTAGGAGCTGGGAGGTCCTGTAATTGTATTACTAGTTTATATTTACTTTAAAACAATGTTCTTCCCACAATTTAGACTTCAAAAGAACAGAGAACTGGCTTACTGCATATAAAGATGTCACATGTTCATTTAAAATTTTACTTACTTATTTCTGCTTCAGTAAATTAAATTACTGTATACAGTCCAACAGATTTTCTGACTTTGCCGTGAGCGCCAAGCAGCTGATGTCTTCATGTAAATTTTGGTTTCGTGAAACTCAAGGCTCAGAATCCTCTCCAGCTGCAAGTTTTGGTTATGAATTGTCCACTTCTTCATGAGGCAGAGTCATAACAAGGTTATGTTGAAAATTTGGTGTAAAAATATTAAAAAACACATTTTCAATATTTTATCCCCAAATTCCTCAGCTGCTGGCCTACGGGCTCTGGCCACAGCTTGTTTCTTTTCTTCTCACTTCTGAAAAACTGTATATATAAAAAACATTCTTCTAGACATTACTATCCAATATCATTTTTCTTACACACAAACAATCCACTGATATCATGTACTTCACCTATTATGGGAATGTTAGCTATTAGCCTATAGCTACACATTCGATTCTATTCATAATCCCTAAGAAATTGAATTCACAGTTTTTTACGTGTATCACTCAAGTCAGTCTTTTCAATAATTGCATACATAAATTTTAATAATCGCAGTTCACACTGCTATAGCAAGTCATTACACTTTCTTAATAGGTGAAATACCTGCTGGTGGGATAAGCTTTGTCACAGATGATGCATTAAACTGCCCCTGCTGCCCAGGGTAACCATATGGGCCTGAGATCTACAGGACAAGAGAAGTGCTCCATGGCTGAGGTGGCCAGTGGACTTGTGGGGTTCCCTGGCCAGGAGACTGTCTTCCTGGTAATTGTTCACCTTTCACCATCGGAATCACATTTATTTTGATATTTTCATATACACAATTTGTCAATATATACCAAAGACCAATAACACTTAACAGTTTCAATCTGGTTGCTCTATTAGGTTTCTAGCACTTTACATTTTCAATATTTTACTCACACAGTGGAGTTTCCTCCGTATATCACCTATCATGGGTGTTGCTGTTATTTATGCTCCTGGCTCCACAAAAGGTTTTTTTTACATATCTATCTAATATAAAGATGAATCCTGTTTTAATTTGCTGATTTTGTTTGCTGTTACATAAAATACCTTTTCATACAGGAGTGAAGGGGAAAAAGGTACTCAGTCTGCTAATTCAGATGCGTTGCTGGTAGATGATTCCTAGTGGGAGAAGGAATGGCCACAGCTCACACATGCTCGGTGACATAACTAGCGACATCAGAAACTGCCTCTGTTGCACAGTGTTGCTTCTAGAACCTGAAAGGAACAGGCATGAGGAAATCATCCACTGAACAGGTGGTTAGATGTGCTTCAGAGCACCATGGCATGGAATAACCCCATCCTAGTAGCGGATCACCACCCACCCTGGGCTAATTGCCCTATAATATTTTTTCTGTTGATTTAGCCATGATATTTGTTGTTCATAAAGGGTAAACTGCACTCCTTGTCCTAACTTTTACCAAACTTATTCTGGTTGCTAAATATCTCAAATCAATTTCTTATGTGCAAGAGGCTGAAAGCATGAAGGACACAGTCCCAACTGCAGTGTTGCTCCCTGAATTGTGAGGAGGTTAAAATTCATGATTATCATATAGGAGCTAAGCATGATGCTGGTGCACCATGTGTAGGGAGCACAAGGACAGTGAGTAGGCACCTATGCACATTTGGCATGCATGCCAACTGAGCACGGCATGCATGAAGCACACAGAGGCCACTGCATAGTGCGTCTGTGTGTAGCAACTTAGATCCACTGCATGGACTGTATGCGGGGGCATGCCTGCATAGTGATGAGCATAGGTGACCACTGTGTGCTTGCAAAATGCTGCATACAACACCCTGGCATGTGGCACCAGGCGCTTATTCATACACAGCTTGGAGGGCGGCCGTAAGTGGCTACATAAGATGGGCCAGCCACCGGCAGCACAGAACAATGTCCACCGGAGGTGGCACAGGGTCACCAATCCCCCACCACAGGGCAGCCATATGGCACCTACACAAGTAGTACATAAAATATGAAGTGATATGGTCATGGCAGCACCCCAGCCGCAGACACTGGGATGGCCACCCAGAACGTGCCCATTAGCAGTGTTAGGAAGGTGGCAGTAGCCACCACCACAGCATGTGGGACACATGATCCTGACCCAGCTGTGCCACTGGCATTCCATGACCCATGGCGTGATGTAGTTGCAATGCCAGCAGGCACTACCCGTGATGAGTGGCCACCATAGGTGTGTCATGGGTGAGGCAGACACAGGACAGTATGCCACCATGTCCTAGATGCACCTCTGTACAGCACACAGGACTACTGCTAGGGCATGGAACACAGCTGTGTGCATAACCCGACAGAGGCCCTCCCTGGGCATGGACACCATCCCCATCTGGGCATGCAGGGCCATTCTGTGACCAGCACCACCGATGCACATGAGGTGGGCATGCACAGGCACCCATGCCCCTCCACCACACCCAACAACACCAGTAAGGAACACCCAGACCCTTGTATACACACTGGAGACAGGAACCACACAAAGGAGCATAGTACAAATGCTTTATTGGTGCAGACAAACATAAGGTGATGCCTGGGAATCGCATCTGGCATAAGCAACATCTCTCAGGTGCAGAATAATCACAGTTCAGGTACTGCAGTGCTGGTGCCACACTGTCCATTGCAACCATCATCATCACTTCTGGGACATTTCCGCTGCACCACCCACCACCAGACCTCATAGCTGCTGCCGCCATAGTCCAGCATGGACACTGGCCCCTTCTCTGCACTGCAGGACCATCCTCCTCATGGGCCCATGGTAATGCTGTGGAGAGGGGAGACACATTAAGGTCACATTGTACATGCCATGCACACCACCAGCAGCTGGTCATGGCATGAGCAAGTTGCACCCCCTCAGCAGTGGGTCAGCCAATACCATACACACAAGTGTGCGAGGGCATGGCATATGTACATAGCTACACCCATGCTGATGTGCACTAGTGGCATGCAGCACAGCCACCTTGCATACCCCATGCCAAGGGACATCACCCATCCAACACCAGTATTCAGCCCTTTCACCCTGCCCACCCCCATCAAGATGGTGCTGCACACACAGCAAATGTGCTGTAGACACAGACAAGGCATAACACAGTGACACTCAAAGATGCTGCTACAGACCAAAGAATCAGTGTACATGTCATTGGGATGGTACCCACAGTGTACAGAACATGCACGGCCATAACCACAGATGTCCCATTGAATGAGGGTCCCCCAGTGTGGGACCTATGCCATCCACACCAGTGTGGCAGGGATAGGACCCATGGCAGGCACAGGCACCACAACAGGCCATACTAAGGGTGTGTACCAAGCCCACTCAGGGAATGCATGCCTGGAATGGGACAGCATTAGCAGTGCCGTGCCACACAGATGGCCATGCCACACAGCATGCACCATGCATGGACACAGGGAATGGTTGAAATGGGGGCAGCACACTAGATGGCTGGATGTCAGGGAGGACCCGGACTCACCACAGTATGTACCGCTGTCCTCCTGGCATATGTTACCTGTACACATTGGGGGGTACTGCATGCTCATAGGCCCAACATTGATGGCTGCCGCTCACAGGACCCTGCAGACCACATGGACCACAGGGTCACCCAGGTGTAACACACACCAGGGTGTTATCCACCCAAGAGTACAGTGTATCCCTGATGACTGACAGACAGCCCAAGTCCACCAGTCATGTCCACAACATGGGCATAGGCTGTCTGCAGTATTTTATTTATATCATTTTTATTATTTCATACACAGTATAGTCTTATACATAAGTAAGCAGTCCCATAAAATTCAAAACATTATTTGTGCATAAAACGTCCAGTTACAATAATAGTCAAACATTACACATACACAAGTATCCAGAGTTAATAGTAATTAATAATGATATCTAACATGCTTTACTTTCCACCCTACCCCCACCAACTCCTTCCTCCCCCTTTGGTACTCATAACATAGTTTTACCAATCATTCGAGCTCAGTGGGTAAAAACAGAAAATATTTGATAGAATTTCATTTCTTTTAAACTTTAGATGGACATTTGGAATCCTTGATATACAGAAATCCCTCATACTTATACAATACTTTGTAATGGAGAATATTTTCCTCCATTTCCTTCCATCTCAGACCCATGATATAGTCCAAGTCATCGTCCATTTCAGTTATTAATTTTTCATACAGAATAGTTTCATAGAAAATAGCCAACCATTTTTGACAAGAAAAGGGTTGCAAATCACCCACCTTCCAATTCTCCAGTATAATCTTTTTCAAAGCCATCGATGCTAAAGCAATAAGTTTTTGTTGGTTAGTGTCTAACCTAAGTGTGGAAAAATTATTAAATAAAAATATCACTGCAGAACATGGAACCTTTGATTAAACCATTTTGACATAATTTGGTTACCTTTCAGCCACCAGGATGGATTTCAGGGCACACCCATAAACAATGGAATAAATCTTTTTGTTTACAATTATGCCGGGATGGCATGTTTACAATTATGAAGGGGAGGGAGCTGGATGTCATTGTCCACCTAGAGACAAATGACCTGTCTAAGAAAGGGATCAGAGCAGTGCAGGAAGAGTTTGAGGAATTGGTGAGGGGCCTTAGACAAGTAGCATGCACGGTAACCTTCTCGGACGTGCTGCCTGTCTATGGCGTAGGTGAGGCTAGGGTGCTCCATACTGTAGGATTCAATCAGTGCTTGAAAAATAGGTGCAGAGCTCAGGGATTTGTCTTCATTGGGGACTGGGGGTCCACCTGGAGTGATGCAGGCCTATACTGGCATGATGGGCTGCATCTGTCCAGGAGGGGAACCAGGATTCTAGATAATAGGTTTAAATGCTTCACTGGTAAGCATTTAAACTGGCCAAGGGGGGGAGGCACTGGAAAGGAGCAGGGAAATTCTAGTACCCCCAAAAAAGTCAGGGTAGTAAGTGAGGTAAACACCAATATAGAGATGTCGATAGGGAGAAGTGCAGGGGTAAATGGAGAAAGTGACAAAGGCAATAAGGACAAGGATGAGAAAAAAAGGAGAAAGGCCATTAGAAAATAGAGGGTAATGAGTACCAATGCCCATAGTCTGGGCAACAAGCTCCCTGAACTGGTGGCCTTGATGGAAGAGGAATGCCTGAATATCATAGCAGTCACAGAAACATGGAACATGGAGAACTATGACTGGGATGTTAACATACCAGGGTACATAAACTACAGGAGAGGTAGGGAGGGGAGAAGAGGAGGAGGAGGAGCTCTCTATGTAAAGGAAGAGATAAAAGCAACTGAACAAAAGAGTAAACAGGGAGGAGAGGAGGCACTGTGGGTCACCTTAGAGACTGGAAATGGCACCACAATCTGCACAGGGGTTGTATACAGAACCCCGTCTCAGGGGGAGTGAATGGACAAGGATATGATGGAAGGCATTCTAAGGATGGCAGAGAAAGGAGAGATAATGTTGATGGGAGACCTGAATATGCCAGATGTTAACTGGAGCACATTTGCTGCAGCCACATTCAAGAGCAAGGCCATTCTTGATGCCCTACAGGTGGCATGCCTCAGACAGCTAGTTTCAGAACCCACTCATGAGGGAGCAATCTTAGACCTCATACTCTCAAATGGGGACAGTGAGAGGATCTCAGATCTAGAAGTGGGTTGCTATCAGGGAAAAAGTGACCATCAAACAATGTGGTTCACGATAAACTCAGCTACAGAGTCAAGTCATTCAAAAGTAAGGCTACTGGACTTCAGGGGTGCTGACTTTGGCAAGATGGGAGAGTGCCTTACAAAAGCATTAGCAAACAGGCTAGAAGGAGGGGTGGAGCAACAATAGGGAAACATCAAAACTGCCATCACAGAAGCAACAAGCCTTTGTGTGAAGCAGTTAAATAAATCAAAATGAAAGAAAAAGCCACCATGGTTCTCAAAAGTGGTGGCGGGAAAGTTAGGGAGAAAAAGATAGCATTCAGGAAGTATAAGGAAACACAGAAGGAGCAGGACTGAGAGCTGTACCAGTTAAGGCAGAAGGAAGTAGGGAGTGAAGTCAGAATAGTAAAGGCCCAAACTGAGGAAAAGATAGCCAACTTGGTTAAGAAGGGGGTAAAACCTTTTATAGGTACCTCAGGAAGCATAGAAAGACAAAGGGAGGGATAGTGAGGCTGAATAGAATGGACAGTGGGTTAACAGAGAGGGACAGAGAAAAAGCAGGGATCATGAATGAATATTTCTGCTCAGTATTCACAAAAAAGGAGGAGGGGGAGGTACCTAATCCAGTTAACAGAAACACTCTTGATAGTGGGGTTGATCCCAGTCCTTTCACAGAAGAAAGGGTTCTGAAAGAACTAAAACTGAAGTTGGGCAAAGCAATGGGGCCTGATGGAATTCACCCCAGAATTCTATAAGAATTAAGGGGAAAACTAGTGAAACCACTGACTACCCTTTTTTTACAAATCATGGGAGGATGGTGTGGTACCTGAAGACTGGAGGAAAATGGATATGATTCCCCTTCACAAAAGTGGGACCAAGACAGAG
Organism: Neoceratodus forsteri; assembly: GCA_016271365.2. Taxonomy (NCBI): domain Eukaryota; kingdom Metazoa; phylum Chordata; order Ceratodontiformes; family Ceratodontidae; genus Neoceratodus; species Neoceratodus forsteri. The sequence continues at coordinate 833,869,251 of CM057459.1, read as the reverse complement.
ATTGGAGACTACAGACCTGTCAGTTTTGACTTTCGTGGTAGGGAAAGTGATGGAATCACTTCTGAAGCTAAGAATTGTTGAGTACCTTGAGGCCAGTGGGGCACAGGCCCAAGGCAGCATGGGTTCACAGCGGGAAGGTCATGTCAGACGAATCTAATTGATTTCTTTTACTGGGTGATGAAAGTAGTAGACCAGGGAGGGGCTGTGGACATGGCCTACCTAGACTTAAGAAAGGCATTTGACACAGTTCCACACAAAAGATTAATTGTCAAATTAACCAGCTTGGGAGTGGGTCCCAGGGTGGTAGCTTGGGTAAAACATTGGCTGGACAACAGGTCACAGAAGGTAATTGTAAAAGGAGTCCACTCTGAAGAAAGAAGGGTTACTAGTGGAGTACCACAGGGTTGAGTGCTAGGTCCAGTCCTTTTTAATGTCCTTATAAGTGACATTGCATAGGGACTGGAAGGAAAGTATGCCTCTATGCAGATGACACAAAGGTCTGCAACAGGGTTGATACACAAGGAGGCATGGAAAGGATGAGAAGGGACTTGGCAAGGTTGGAGGAATGGTCAGAAGTATGGCAGCTTGGATTCAATACAAAGAAGTGCAAAATAATGCACCTGGGAAACAAAAACCCTGGGGAAGATTACACAATGGGGGGAGGTAGTAACAACAACAAAAATAGAAAAGGAAATGGGGGTAGTCATATCAGATGACCTTAAGGTTAGCAATCAATGTGAGACGGCAGTAGGGAGGGAGGGCTGGGGATATACTGGGATGTATAGGGAGAGGCATCACCAGCAGAAAACAGGAAGTTGTTATCCCTCTGTACAGACAGTTGGTGAGACCCCATCTGGAGTACTGTGTCCAGTTCTGGAGACCCCATCTCCACAAGGACATAGACAGGATAGACCATTCCAGAGGAGGGCAACTAAAATGGTGCAGGGTCTGCAAGAGAAGCCATATGAGGAGAGACTAAAGGAGCTTAATATGTATACCCTTGAGGAAAGGAGGGAGAGGGAGGACATGATAGTACCTCAGTGGAATCAACAAAGTCCAAGAGGGTAGCATGTTTCAGAAAAAGAGATGTGCAAGAACAAGGGGACATAATTTAAAGATAGAGGGGGAGTGGTTCAGGGGCAATGTGTGGAAGTATTTTTTTCACAGAGAGGGCGGTGGATGCATGGAACAGCCTTCCTGAGGAGGTTGTGGGGTCTAAAACTGTGGGAGAATTCAAGAATACATGGGACAGACATGAGGCAATTCTTGTGGGGGGTAAGAAAAAATTGGCTGTTAGTTAACTAGGATCTGCAGCTTATCCTGTAGGTAGGGAAATGAGCAGACCAGGTGGGCCAAGCGGTCCTTATCTGCTGTCAAAATCTATGTTTCTATGCCAACATAACATAGAATATTGTTTATCTATGTTATAAATTTGTGCTGGAGTAATATATGCTCTATCATTTATGTTTCTTTGCATAGACTTATTCTTGGCAGAGGCATATAATCTATTATTATTTTGTCTAATCTGCACCCATTGAGCATGGTTTACTTTAATTGTGGCTTCTTTATTCCATTTATTATTTATTTTCTTATGAGCCTGAATATTTTCTTTGACTAACTTTTCATAAAAGACAGCCAGTGATTTTTTAAAATGTTGGTCCATAATACTTACTTGTACCTTTAAACTAAGAGCAATGTTAGAATTATTAATTTGAAATCTTTTCTGGACTTTCTGGAACTTTTTTTGAAGTGCATAGTAGTACATAGTATTCCATTTAGTCTCCCCCAGTATTTTCAACAGGTTATTTTATAATGTGAACTTGCCATCTTCTATTAAATCTTTACACAAAGTAATCTCCTTGTTGGCCAAATGATTTATGGTTGTTCTAGGAAGGACACCCATCTGCTCCCCCCCCCCCGTACCCCCGTATCAATTGGAAAAATAACCAAATCAAATTTAGCACATGCGGCTTTCTTCACTATCTATATAACAGATCAAACCATGTTGGAAGGAAGGTCATTTGGCCCTTTATTATATCTGGCCTTAGCCACAGTTCTGAAAAAAACATTTACATATTGATCTTTCAGCCACTGTGAAAACAAAACCTCCTCGTAAAGTTCATAAAATTCCCTATCCCCAAATGTCCATTGATTTATTAAAGCAATAAAGTGGGCCATTGCATATTTTTCAGGGTCTAGACAACCTATGCCTCTGGTTTTCCTTGTTGTGGTAATGGCTTTCCATGCTATATGGGGGTTGCCCCCTCTCCACAAAAATGTTTTGAAAATTATTTGTAGCTCAAAAAACCACGTTGAAGATGGAGCTCCCAAAATATTTTGTATGATATAGATCAAATGTGGCATTGCCATCATTTTTATTGTGTCCATCCTTCCCCATCAAGATAAAGTTACATTTGTCCACCTTTCCAACAGTAGAGATATTTTATCTCTGGCATTATTATCATTTGTTTTTATATTTGTATCTTGGTTAGGAGTTAAGATTGTGCCTAAATATTTCACAAAATGTTGTATCTTAAATTATTTTACACATTGATCTAAAGCTTCTGATTTGTTCCTTGTAATTTTCATAATTACTGATTTATTTTTGTTTATAGAATACCCAGCAACTTTTGAACATTTTCCTGTTTCACTCAAAAAGGCCTTTAATGATGTTTCTATATTTTTAATGACTATAAGCACATCGTCTGCAAAGACACTAAGCTTCATATTTCCATCTCTGTAATGTACTCCTTCTATGGAATCATTACCCTAATTGAATTTAGAAATGGTTCCAAAGTAAAAATAAATAGAGCTGGGGAGAGGGGGCAACCCTGCCATATGTCATTATTCATAGTCATCTCCTCTGAAAAAAACACTATACAAAACAAACATGCAGCTAAAAGCATAGATGGAGCCAATGCAAAATGTACTTACATATGGCAAACAGCAGCACTGCTACACATCACCGCATACGATTCAAAGAATGATTCCAAACAGGCTATAAGCAAAAAATATTTATTTTGTACCTAAAACATGTCAGCACACATATGCATCATGTCCCTCCCCAAACAGCCAAACATTTTTGTGCTCACTCTCGCGCTTTCTCAAGGCTGAGGTAGGTTTGATATCACAACTTTTTAAACTGTGTAATTTAAAGTGACAGTGCAGTAAAAACAGTCAGTGACTTCATACGCATAAGTCAAACTTGCTACCTAATAAATATGGACTTCCACATTACCACATACAAAAAGCATGTATATAACAGTGCAACAAAAATCACATGTGAAGGTACAAACACCTAATATTTCATTGTACTATGTCCATAAATTTATTTTAATTAAATGTTGCATTTATTTCTGTTTTCGTTACTATTTTTTTATATATTTTTGCTATTGTTTTTGTCTTAATTTTACAAGTAGGGGGATAACTGAAAAAAAGTCATTTAGACCTGGTTTCAAAAATGACTTAGTCCTATATTGCCAAAAAGATTTTCTTTGTCTTAATTTTTTTTCTATATCTCCCCCATGGATATGTTCTTGTACCATCTCAAGCATTTGAAAAGAAAATGTATGTGTCTGACCTTTTACCCTCACATGCTGTGCCAAAGCACTCACATCATCCAAATTACAAATACTTCTGATATGTTGTCCTATTCTTAATTTAAATTTCTGCACAGTTTTACCTATATAAAAACTATCACAGCTACAACAAGTAGCAACATAGACTATATTTCTGGTATTGCAATCACAACATCCCCCTATCTGCTGAACCTGATTTGTGACAGGATGTCTAAAGAAATCCCGTGTCTTTATGTGTCTACAAAAGGAACAATTCCTCTGAAAGAAAGTTATTGATTTGCAAATTTATGGTAGTGTTGTAATATAATTTCTTAATCATACTAATTATTTCTTTAGGAATGCCCCAAAACTCCAAGGTTTCAAACATAAACTTACTGGCCCTGATATTCAAAAGAACTGAGCCACGCACAATAGGGTTGTGCCTGCCAAGTCCAAAATGTGCCATTCTGCGATATTCAGCAGGAGGCAGTTGCACCCCCCATATCATGCTGAGGAATAACGCAATGCTAATGAAGGCATGTGCAACCGAAGAGGGAGGAACCATGCATAAACTGCAAAGCCCGATATTCAGCCAGCCCATGCAGAGTTATGCAAGTGCAACCCCCTACCTGCGCCTGCACAATTTTAGGCAAAAAATAAAAGATCAAGTCGAGGGGCCACCCACAGGTGAGCTGCCACATTGCAGGGTGCAACACAGCAGCTGCCACCTGTGGTGGCCTCACTGTTCAGGTGCCCCCCTGCAGCCTGTTCATGAGCTAATAGTAACCCTCCCGTAGCCTGATCGCGGCAGCAGAGTAGTCTCCCCTGCAGCAGCCCGATCGCGGGCATAATATAATGTTTCCCCACTCTCCCGACTAGCCCAATCGTGGGCATACAGAATTGTCCCCACCCTCGACTACTGATCGCGGGCATGCAATGCTTATCCTCACCCCGACTAGCCCGATCGTGGGCATAGCAACACCCCACCCCGACTAGCCCGATGTTGGGCATACAGCAACACACCCCACCCCCAAATTCATTCCACATATCTGGACTGCGCTATGCGGTATGGGCTGCCGCCCATTGGCTCTTGCTCTGAACCAATGGCGTGCAGCCCTACCGGCTGTCAGTCGGTGGGCGGCGGGGCTGCAGGTGGGTGGGGTGTTGCCACCCTGGCTGATGGGGGAGCAGGGTGGTGGGGCTCGTGGGTGGGTGGGGTGGGGACCACTAGATCACCAGGGATATTGGACTTTGGGGAGTGGGTTTGACCTTATGCCCGCAATCGGGCTTCGCGGTCCACTGACCACCAGGGATATTGGTCTTTCGGGGTTGACATTATGCCGCGATCAGGCTAGTCAGAGGGTGGGTGTTGCTGTATGCCCATGATCGGCTAGTCGGGGTGGGGGTGTTATATGCCCACGATTGGACTAGTCGGGGGTAGTTTACAGTATGCCCGATTGGGCTGCTGGGGGGACGGAATACTGTTCTGCCCACGATCGGGCTGCAGGGGGTGTCGGTCCCCGATGGCTGCTGCCTGACAGGGCGTCAGGTGCAAGTCGTCGGGGATCGGTGCACCTGCAAACTAATGGCATGCAAATGGGGCCGTAATTAGATGCAAATGGCCCCCGTGCACCTTGCATAAATTATGGCCCCATTTGCATGTCACCTTTTGAATATCACAGGTTTGCACATGGCGCAATGGAACTTGCACAGCCGCATCTGAATGCTCCACTCTGACCACTTACGGTGGCGCAAGTTCCACAGCGCCATGCACAGTGGCTGTGGCCAGGGGGCGATATTCAAAGAAGTTGCTCAATAGCACAACTCCGTTGAATATCGCCCTGGCCACACCCCTGCACAACTTTTTTGAGCAGCGCAAGGGCTTGCACCACAGAATGGCGCAGTTTGAATATCTGGCTCACTATCTATAAGATCAAAAGCCTTTGTTGTGTCAAATGTTATAGCATAATATATATCACGTTTGTATTTCTCATTAGAGCTGATTAATTGAATAATAGCTTGTATCCTCATGTTTGCCTGAGATATTTTTCAACCTTTTATAAAACCATACTGGTTTCAATGTATAAAGTTCTGAAATTGATTCTGTAATCTGTTATTTATTATTTTAGCTATTAGTTTATAGTCCATATTAAGAAGTGCTATAGGTCTATAATTATCTGGAATGTCTGTTGGTTTGTCAGGTTTTCTAATAGAATTACCTTGGCTTTTTGCATCGTTGAAGGAAACATTAATTCCTTATTATCTATTACCTCAGTTATTAGTTTATTTAGCCAACGAGCTGGTTCTGTATTAAAGGCCATATAAAATTCATTTGTGTAACCGTCAATACCGGGTGATTTGTTTTTTTGGAAGAGTTTTAATTACATTAGTAATTTTTTTAGTTGTTATATTATAAAATTCAAATGTAAATGGTTTTGATCATGATTCCCTTAAGTAAGCAATTATGTCAGTTTTACTAGGATTCAAATTTCTTTGGTAACTATCCTTATAAAATTCCCCAAAGCATTGTTCTATTGCTTTTTTCTGAGAATTGCATAAGCCCAGAATTATTTTTAATTCCTGTAATTATGTTTTTTTTTTTTTTTTTGCTTTTCTTGTCTTAATAAAGATGTTACTATTTTCCTGGATTTATCTGCATGAAAATATATATATATATTTTTTTATTGTCTGAATCATTTTAATAGTTTCTTTATGAATTAACTTCTGTTTTTTTGCCTTATAAATCTCCCATTCTTTCTGGCATAAATCAAAATCCACTAGTATTAATTGTTCTAATTGCTTTAATCTTGATTCAATCTGTAGACTTTATTTTTTCTGTTGCTTCCTTTGTCTAATTTGATAGGATATTACGTGGCCTCTAATAGTAGCCTTAAAGGCATCCCAAATACTTGATACCCATATTTGTTCATTATAGCTAAATAGCCAGAATTCATTAATTGCTATTTTATTTAATTGCACAAATTTAGGGTCATTTTGGAGACCATTATTGAATCTCCACTGATTAGTTTTTTGACTATAAGTTTTTTAAATGCATGATCAGATATACAAATTGTATCTATCTTAGTGTTGCCTACACACTGCTTCAGATTGTTTGAAATAAAAACATAATCTGTTCTAGAAAAAGATCAAGTTTTTTTTGTCATAATGTGTAAAGTCTTTTAAATTAATATTCTTAATCCTCCAAACATCTACCAGTTGTTCGGCTTGCAAAAATGAAATGACTTTTTTTACCAAGTTTACATTTCCTGAGGTAGGCACAGATGATGTATCCATATATGGGTTTAAAACCATGTTCATATCTCCTACAAGAATTATATCAACTGCTTGAAGAGCTTGAAACCCCGCACTTATCTCAGCTAAAAAATCCACATAATTTAAAAATGGTGCATACACTAAGCAAATTGTGTAAATATTTAATATTAACTTTATTTTTATCATGCAGATTCTACCCAGCTTGTATGTGTATGTATCTATAATATTTGCCTCTAATCCCTTTCTTAATAAGATAGGAACCCCCCTGTTTTTACTAGTTCCAGTACTATAAAAACTGTGACTGCACCATCTTTGTTTCAATTTTTTAACTTCTTTCTCTGTCAAATGTGTTTCTTGAAAACAGAGAATATGAGTACCTGATTTTTTAGCATACAACAAAATTCTGCTCCTTTTCATAGGAGTATTCAAGCAGTTCACATTAAGTGTGATTATTTTAATTTTCTCCATAATGGTCTTTGTTATCCTTAAACCATTGTGCCTTCCTCGGTTTAAAATTCATATCTGCACTTGTCTGTATGTAGTGGAGTCTTGTTTTTATACCCTTATTCATTTTATAACAAAAATATGCATCAAAGTGAAATAGTTCCTTATTCCCACCCAAAACCCCAATGAGCTCTCTTCTTTTCCATCGTACCACAAATTGTCTCTCTCTTCCCTCTGACGATACCTCTTTGCTTCCCTTAAGGAGTTGAAAATATATCTTGTAGTTCTCTGATTTCTTTAAAGTTGAGCTTTATTTAAAAAATTGCCTAACCAACAGGGAACTGATGAAAACAATCTAATATGAAGCAAACCTATACTCTTGAACTTGCTGCTCACCCCCTCCCCCACACACACTGTATAATTCGGTTCCCATTTTTTTTTTTTTACATTGAACTCTGTTTAATGTCATATTGTAGCCCCAGCAACAGGTATTTTACATTTTGTTACCTCTTCTGTATACCACAACATATCCTAGACTGTGGGAAGAGAACATTATCACATGCCTATAGCTCATACAGAGAAATAACAAACAGAAACACTGCTCATAGATTTAGATCTGGAATTAACCTTTTTAAATCTGTAAGTGCTTGTTCAACAGTATCAAAAACATGTCTTTGACCTTTAATTATCACTCTCATCTTTGCCAGCATAATCACTGTTGCCCTATAGCTCCGAGACCACAGGTTAGACCTTAAATCATCAAACTTTTTCCTTTGTTGTAGCAGTTCATATGGAAGGTCATTATATACTACAATTTGGGTCCCCAAAATGGTAATTTTCATTTTTTTTTATTACTGCAGCCCTTAGCTTTTCTTTACCTACAGAACTCATAAACTTCTTAACTATAGGCCGTGGTGGGGCTGTGTCTTTTGGTCACTGACACAAACTTCTGTGAGTTCTGTCTATCTGCATAGCTATACTTTCTGGAACTGTATCTAGATATGCTGCTGCAATCAATTTAAATGAGTCTCTTAAAGTTTTCGAGTTATTCCATGCTTCTGGAACCCGAATCGGCCTTATATTCTTCCTCCTAGAGTGTAACTCAAAATCCAACATTTTCTCTTGCATGTCAACTTGATTTTTTTGCAAGGTTTTAATAGTTAAGGGAACTGACAGAACATCATTTTGTATCTCATTTGTGGTTGCTTTTAACTCTAAAAGTTCCTGTTTTAAGGCACCATTTTCTAAAATTAGTTTCTGAATTAAGTTGTAATATGATTCAAGTTTGTCCTTTATTTTCAATATGCAGTCCATGTTATCGGCAATAGTATTTACTTTTTTTATCAAAGCTATAGCCCATCTAGGTGGCTCTTCAACATCTGAAAACACATTTTCATCCTCAGATTCTAATTTGTTTGGTAACATCTGAAACTTATTGGGGGAGTCACCCTCTAATCTTCCTCTGTTACAGTCTGATTCCTTCTGCCAATTCACAAACTCCTCACTTGTGGGGGTTATGGTTGACTGAAACAGTCATTTGTACAGCTTTCTTGTTATTTTTACTGGTATTTTGCTTAAGAGAAGGCAAAATGTTGCTAACCCCTTGTCCTGACCCCAAAGGTATTTCATCATCACTGTGGTTTGGGACTGGCGTTGTGTTCTCTTTGTCATCTTCCACCATTCTTTTATCTTGTTCTGGTGTTTCCTGCTTAGATTTTGAAGCATGTCTGTTTAAGTGTTGTTTTATTGAATCTTCTGCTGTCTGGGGTATTCCAGCACATTTTTCTAATGCATTGAACTGGACCCCTTCTATCTGAGTTGCAGCAGCTCCATTTAAATTATCACCAGCAGGGTCATCCCCTTTTCACTCAGCCATTTTAAATACAGAAAAAAGCTTCCTTTCAGCAGGTAAGTTCTCACTCTCATCAGGTGAATGATCTGGTTTAGGTTTTCCCAGTTTGTTTTTTATTAACCTGCCATCGCTTTTTTGATTCCCAAAGCACTTAAGTTGGATGGCTTTCCTCTGGAAGCTGCATTCAGATGGTGTTTGGATTCTCTTCTGGCAAACATAATCGCAAATTCCAAGAAATTTTTTTTTCACTTTCTTCTGCGATAGTTGTTTAAAGTGTTGATCTGAATTCATTCAAAATGCTGTGGGGAAACAAAAAAATCCATTTATCAGTGTGCTCTGGGGGAGCTGGAATGCACAGCTCTAGCTCTGCCAGCCTTCTGAATTAGCCACCATGCTGCCACCTCCTTTCTATTGGGAAGAACCTCCTTGACCTTGGAGCCAGTCACCGGTAGTCCCCAGGCTGTCTGCAGTATTGCAACATGACATGCCCAAACGACATGTATGGCCTGTCCAGGGCCATGGCCACAAATGTGGGGTGGGACACTGGCCCAGGCCTCACAGTAGCATGTGTTACCATGCAGTGAGGACAGGGCAGTACAGCACCCCAGCCCATGCACACACAGTACCCTGCCCACAACATGCCCCTGCATACACCATGCACTTACCATAGACTAGACTGTCATACTCCATGTGGTCTCCGTCCCAATGTCATCATGCTTACCCTTGTAGTGGATGCACCCATCCACCTCACTCCTGGACATGTAGAGGGGGATTCCTAGGCACCATCTCCACCTCCTCCTCGTAGGCACCAGGACCATCATGGGTGTGCCATTCAGCTGCTCCACCCTGGTCAACTCCATCCTCCTTGGAATGCTGTTCTTGTCCTGTGTGGGATAAGAGAGAGAGAGAGAGAGGGAGAGACGGAAGATGGTTTAGGTCACAGCACAGACACACACAACTCACGTACTCATGGCCCTGCATAAGCCACAGTGTCCCATAACCCCTGGAGTCACAGTAGTCTGACTCTGACACTCACCACAGGTGCAGGGGGTTACTCTCCACCATGAATTCTGCCATCTCCACCTTGGTCACCGTGGTGGATTCTGTGGGATGCACGACACTTTGGGAACAGGTCACATGTGCCCACATGTGTCCTGTGCTCATGCAGGGCCATGACACATGTGCAGCATGACATGCCCCTTAAAAGCACATGCATGCATGCTCAGAGGTATATCACAGAAGGACCAGGTGGACACACGGTGCACTGGAAATGACATGACATGGCAGGATGCTTCTGTCTGCTGTGGCTGATGACCATCATGCTATATGACATGGTCTATGACAGAATTGCCCTGTGGACATGTCGCTTGAGGGCAATGACCATGGAAATGAAGGTGCTGTGTGCACTGGCATACTATGCCACTGGCTTCTTCAAGAGGATGACCAGTGACACAGTGGGCATATGCCAGTCCTCAGAATCCTGAACCATGTCAGAGGTCATGAACACCCTGCTGGAACACATTCACACACACATCACCTTCTTCACATCTGCCAATGATGCTCTCTGTACAAAACAGGTGTTCTATGACATGCATGGCATGCTGAATGTGTTGGGCATGATCAACTGCACCCACATCACCATACTGGCACTGCCAATGCAGGATGAGGTGTACAGAAATAGGAAAGGGTTCCATAGCTTGAACTGCCAGTTTGTGTGTGACACACGTGGCATGCTCACAAATATCTGTGAGAAATACCACGGGTCATGCTATGACTCCTGAATCCTGGATGCATTGCACATTGGAGCCATGCTCCTTGCAGGGGGTATTGACTGATGGCTGCTGGCTGAGTATGGCACCATCCATCTCTGTGTGTAGCACCTGTAGAGTGGCATGTGTTGCTGTTCCATCTGTCCAACACACAGATGACAGTGGATACTCCCTACAACCCAACATGATGACACCATTCCTGGTGCCCACAATAGTAGCAGAGGAGGAATACAACCATGCCCATCAGAAGACAAGGAACATCATTGAGAGAATCATAGGAATTCTGAAGATGCAATCACACTGCTTGTAGCACACTATGGGGATGATCATGCCTGCACCAGGGAAGGCATGCAGGGTGATCACACCCTGTGCCATGCTGCACAACCTCACCATGCAGCATGATGTGCCCATACCAGGGGTACAACCACCAGATGACCCATCCAGGTATGGTGATGTGGGCACATGCTGGTGACCAGAGACAGCTGGTGGTCAGGAGGCTAGGGTGGAACTCATGCTGGGTATGTTCTAATGGTAGACAGTGCACCATGGGAGTATCTGAATGGTCACAGTATGGGATGGGATGGGATGGGATGCTGTGTTTGTGCAGGACTGGCGCATGAGTGCAGCCATGTTGGACCATGCCATGCGCATCGTGTGATCGCACACATTTGTGTGGCATTGGCGGCAGGTGGAGGGTGTGTGGTGATGGGCCCTGCACTGAGCTCTCCTATTTTGGGGCTGCTGGACCACTTCATGCCCACCCCACATTTTTCTGACCTCCACAGGGGGACTGTGACTGTTGCCATACCCCACAGTATATACATGTCAAGGCACTGGTGTCACTGTACACCTTATATGTTGACGTGCACTGGGGGGGCATTCCATGGTGCTGTGCACAGGTGGGGGCTTTTCCATGTTGCTGTACACTGGGGGAGAATTCTGAGGAGCTGTTCACCTGAGTGGTGGGCCTTCATGTGGTGCTGTACATCATTGTAGGTGCATGTGTTGGTGCATTACTGCATCACAGGGCTGTGTGTTTGTGCATTACTTTAGTTTGAGGGCACATGTGCGTGCAGTATTTCACTGTGCTAGCATGTGAAGGTGCTGCACATCATTGTGGGTGCATGTACTGGTGCAGTGCTTCAATGTGGGGGTGTGGATTGGTGCTGTACATACATGGGGTGTGTGTCTGTACCTGGTGCTGTGCCACATTACTGTGACAGCTTCTCACCAGGTTTGGCCAGCAGGTGGTGTGAAGTCCATGCTCCCATCCTCTTGGAGGATGGCAGCTGTCTGTCGCAGCTGCAGGTATGCCATCCACAGGGTGTACAGCCCATCTGTAGTTCAGGTGTTTCCGCCTCATCAGTGATGTTATGTTCCCCTGTAGGTCACCCTCTGTGTGCCCATGTCCTCCAGTTCAACAGGGTGTGTCTCCTCATCATGGCCCCGCAGCAGTGCTGGGTAGGGTGTGTCTGTCAGCACTGGGGTGGCCATAAAGTATGGATGCATCCCTGGGGGCTGTTGTGTGCTGCCTGTGTTGGTGGGCTTCAGTGTCTGTACATGGCCGGTGTGGTGTATGTGCTGTTCTGCATTGTTGTGGACCAGCCAGTCAAGGGTAGCCATGATGCAGTCCATGCTCTGGTGCATGCCATGCACCTCTGTGGTCAGGGCATGTATTACATCTGCGTTACAGCACTGATCTGCAAGGTGGTTAGCATCAGTCTGGTGCAGATCCTGGTACCAGTCCACCAATGTGGCCTGCATGCACTTCGTGCATCTACCTTCAGATGCATGCCATGAAGGACCGTCACTGGGACTGTTCTCCATGTCCTGTGTCTCACAGCTGGTGTAGGCAACCCATCTGACATTGGTCTGCCACACATGGGTTGCTGGTGTCATGCACCTGCTGCATCATGCACATGGTGTGCATGGGCACCAGGTGTCTGCCACTGTCCAATGCTGACACTTCCTCTGCTGTCAGCTGCTGTGGCTTGCAACCCCTCATCAGTCACAACAGGGATGCTGTCCTTCTCAGTGTTGGTCCCCATGGGGGCCTCGGTGTCATGACTGGTATCTGTGGGGAGAGGGTACTGTTACTCAGGCTGGTCACAGAACACATTGCATGTCTTGCAGGGGTGTATGTGGCACTGTCACTCACCAGTGCCATGTCCTGATGGCTTGATGTCCTCCTCTGCCGGCAGCATTGTTGCATTGTCCCACTGTTGTGGCAGCATCGCTGCTATGGCACTTGCCTGCCCTGCTGGGTCTGGTTGGGAGGGTACTGTTAGTTCATACCTACAAGCACTGCACATCTGTCCACCTGCCTGCCCTCCACCTATGTACCACCTAGGATGTCCACATCATCCACCTACCTGTGGATGCTGACATCAGCCAGGGTGTCCACCACCATACGCTCCACATTTGTGAGCTGGCTGTCATCACTGGGGGAGCTGCCTCCAGTGCCCTGCCATGCCCACGCTGCCACTGTGATCATCCTCTTATTGGTGACCCACAGATCATGCCATTTATGCTTGATGGCATTTAGGGTCTGTGCCTCCAGTCCAGCAGCATTGACACTGGTGGCTCACTCTAGAGCGACACCCTGCAGTGAAAGCCGAAATTCGACTATTACAGTGACAGTCGCTGTAATGGTCTGTTTTAACAAATGCTTTTCTCCCAGTGTTCTGCCTCCTTCCTGGAACAACTCTGACCTGAAGTTGATTATATTATGGTAGCACAGTAGTGCTACCATAGTTAGGGTTGAGGAGCCATTTCTATGTTAAACCCCAAAACTTTGCACCTTAATTACTTTGCAACCGTTTGATGGATTTGCCTGAAATTTGGAATATATGATCAAGAATCATAGGCCTTGGGATCTGACAAGTTTTGTACTGGTCAGATATACAGCTGTGGAGTTATTAAGTGTGATCTGTGTGCACATTTACACTTTTTCTGGAATTCTATGGTCGTGCCTACAGGTCATACGGTTTGCGTGACTGGCCCAAAATCTTCAGAGAATGTGCGGCTGGGGTCCCCAATGTGCCTTTTGAAGATTTGGTGAAAAAATATTAAACGTTCAAAAGTTATTCAAAAAACAGTTTCCCATTATAAGTCAATGGGAAAAGTTAACAAAAAGTTCGACAGTGTCGCAAATGCATTTTTACTTTCGCAAATGGGCCTGTTACTTTCACAAATCAGCCATTTTGTTTTCAGTTGGTGATCAGAAAAATGGTTGGCATTTAAATTTGAGACCCTCTAGCAACCTAATTCTTTTTGTATTCACCTAGTCAGGCCCTGAGGATGCTTGCCATGTCTTTATTTTGTGGTAAAACACCCCAGAAATATGTTTTTCAAATTTCTGGAAAAAGTACTTTCGCAAATTACTTCGTTGCTCACGAAAGTGTACTTTCCTTGCTAAAGCTTTAAATTGCGCACAGTAGTTTTCCATCTGTGGGACAGGTGATAGTATTCTTTGGCACTGCGCTGCAAAAGAACCGCGAGTTTTGGGCTTAAATTTGAGGAACGGAGCTGAATCTCACAGATGTGCCTTTCAGTGTTGTATTAAAAATATTACACAGCGGCAAAGTTACGGGCACTCAAAGTTTACAGTTTTTCCCATAGGATAACATTACGGCCCAACGATTACAGAAATCCTTTGGCACCCTGCTGCAAAATAATGGTTTGGTCTTTTTCCTGAAATTTGGGAAGACAGCCAATAGTCCACAAGATGTGCCTTTCAGTGGTTTGGTGAAAAAACATTACAGGGAGGCAAAGTTATGGTGCTCGAACTTTTCTTTTTCCCATAGGATAACATTATGGCGTTAGCGCACCGCCCAGGGCCGTATCTGGAAAACGGTGAGGGATTCACGGACTTCACGGTTCCTGAGATATAATGTATTTAGTATTCCAAGATCTCATTTTCTCGCGCCGATACTCATTATTATGCATACATTATTTGTACTCACTGTCTTTCTCTATGCAGGGTTTTGGGGAAAACCAGCCTGTGTACTTACATTACTGTTACTGTTTCCCTTTTCGCTTGCGGTTCCGTACCCGTTTCACTTACCGTTGACGTCTGCGCCACCATGTGCGTTATCCTTTGCATTTTCATTTGCGCTTGCGTTTCTGTTATTTTTTGCCATTTCTGTCTACAGTACTGTTTATCTTTCTGTTTCACTTTACATCACCATGCCCATTGACATTTCTGTTTGTAGGCACCATGTTACTATGTGACAACACATCACATGGCAGACCATTCCCATCTACGCCACCATGTGCGTTACCCTTTCTGTTCTCATTCATGCTTGTGTTACCATGTGCACCACTTTTAGCATTTCTGTTTGCATTGCTGTCCCTGTTAGTATGGCACAAGACATCATGTGGCAGGAGCGTGGGGCCCAGAGGGCCCCGCGATCCCGCCGCTGCATCACATTCACTATTTCTCGTTATCATTCTCAAAAAGAAGGGAAATTAGAGGCAAAAAAAATCAGTTTATTGCATTAGTTAGGGTTGTTCCACAGCGACAAAAGTGAGGAAATTCGCTGTTAGGGTTGAAAACACCTCTTGCACCCCCCACCTACCCCCCCAACCAGCATTGGGGTGTGCATTGGGATCGTGGGTCCTAACTCTCACCCCATTCTATTATACTTCTGCTGCTTTACACATGTCATGGGGAGAGTTAGGCTGATGATCCCATGCGCACCCCCAATGCCACCCACGCATCATCCTTTGCTTTTTCATTTGTGGCCATGCTTGTTACTTTTTGCCATTTCTGTGTACAGTACTGTTTATCTTTCTGTTTCACTTTACATCACCATGCCCATTGACATTTCTGTTTGCAGGCACCATGTTACTATGTGACAACACATCACATGGCAGACCATTCCGCTTCACGCCACCATGTGCGCTATCCTTTCTGTTCTCATTCGTGCTTGTGTTACCATGTGTGCCACTGTTAGCATTTCTGTTTGCGTTGCTGTCCCTGTTAGTATGCCACAAGACATCATGTGGTGGGAGCATGGGCCCAAAGGGCCCAGCGCCTCCTGTCACCCATTATGCAGTGGAGGGGCCCCGTGTCTCGCCCCGCTGCATCACATTCACTATTTCTTGTTATCATTCTCAAAAGAAGGGAAATTAGAGGCAAAAACTCAGTTTAATGCATTAGTTAGGGTTGTTCCACAGCGACAAAAGTGAGGGAATTCGCTGTTGGGGTTGAAAACCCCCCTTGCACCCCACCACCCACCCCCCCAACCAGCATTGGGGTGTGCATTGGGATCATGGGTCCTAACTCTCACCCCATTCTATTATACTTCTGCTGCTTTACACTTGTCATGGGGTGAGAGTTAGGGCTGATGATCCCAATGCACACCGCAATGCCACCACGTTCATCATCCTTTGCGTTTTCATTTTCGCTTGCATTTCTGTTACTTTTTTGCCATTTGTGTGTACAGTACTGTTTATCTTTCTGTTTCATTTTGCGTCACCATGCCCATTGACATTTCCATTTACAAACACCATGTTACTATGTGACAAGACATCACGTGGCACACCATTCCCGTCTACGCCACCGTGTGCGTTATCCTTTCTGTTCTCATTCGTGCTTGTGTTACCATGTGTGCCACTGTTAGCATTTCTGTTTGCGTTGCTGCTCCTGTTACTATGCCACAAGACATCATGTGGCGGGAGCGAATTACATTCACTATTTCTCAATATCATTCTCAAAAAGAAGGGAAATTAGAGGCAAAAAACTCCATTTAATCCATTTGTTAGGGTTGTTCCACAGTGACAAAAGTGAGGAAATTCGCTGTTAGGGTTGAACTCCGAGTTCACCCCCCCAGCACCACACACACACAGACACACACAGGGGTGTGCTTTGGCATGAGGTGTGGCTGAGTGGCACATGTCTCTATAGGGTGATTGACTGACCATTAACACAATTCTTGGGAGTGACTTATTGCTATAATAATGAAACATGTTTTTAAACAGTTTTAAACCTTGTTCAGTATATCATCAACCTCTTCATGTATGGTAATAAAAGATTAACATAAGGTTGTAGGCAATGAGAAACGTCATTTTGTCAGACTCTGAAGTACACATAGTAGTGACTGAATGGTACATGTATAGTCACAGCTGTGACCTGTTGGGTGCTGATGTGTGGCACCATGGTATAGTAATAATGACTGCATAGGCACAGGAAAAGTAAGTACATTGCTGAGTTTTTTACACTGTTAGGGAATTCTGTCAAATGTGACATGCAATATCCCACATCATTGCATATGCTGTGATACTGACTGTATGTCATAGGTACCAAACAAATTGATTGAGGTATAGTTGTAGCAGTATTAGTAAACATTGATTTGTATGCTTAAGTCATAGACACTTAGTTTTATGTCATAATGGTATTTAAAGTAAGGAGTCGACACGGTGGTTATGGTTTTAAAAATTATTGCCAATTTGTCAAATGGAGAAAAGGTCCAATCAAGAGTGAAATTTAGTTAATAGAAGCAGTCTCACAATACAATCTTTGTATGTGTGCAATCATTGCTTGTCAAATATGTAAATGTGTAAGAATAATAATAACTGTATAATATGGATTGGAGTAAGTGTGATATAATAGGAAACTAATCAGGTGTTGTGTGTTTCTAGTTATGTTTCAGTACTTACTACTTTATGTGAGGAAGTAGTTTCTGACATTCGACCTGGAATTCTAATAGTCAGGCTGAAGCTGTGGTGCTTCATTATATATTTACTATTGAATGTGAATGGAGTTTGTAAAAAAATGTTACTTTTTTTAAAAATGGTTATATGTTGTAATTATGTGTAGTGCATTACTTGTGTGTTATGTTAATAAGGCAATGTCAGTAGGTTGTGAAGTGTGATTACACACATGATAGACAAGTGTTTTGTTGTAATTGTGTGACTGCTAATGTGGATGTTCCTGGGGGGGTAAAAAACCATATGCTGACTGTCTAAGTAGTACAATATACACAAATGTAAGTTTTGTGACATTTGATTGATATTATTTAATAATGTGTCACTGACTCAGGCGCAAATGGAAAATTCCCACTCCGACTCCCTCAATTGAGGCGCTTCATAAATATTGTCAGGAACAGGTATGCAGTTTGTTGCGACCAGCAACAGTGCCTGATTTACAATTGTCAATATTTTTTACATACGGTAGAATTACTTATGTGACAAGTTTAAAAAATATAATGTTTTACATGAACAAATGACATATTATCAATTCTTACATTGGCTTCTATGTAAATTCTTAACTTGTAAATACTAAAACTGTCATGGAATGCATTTTTTAACAAACTTATGGTTAATTAAATGTTGTTACTATAGTGCTGAATAATATCTAAAACATTCACTTGTACTTTAGTGCTACACTACTATTTTTAGTACAAATGTTTATATTATGTACAAGTAATTTTAAACACATGTAAAGGTCAGTAAATGAGATTCAGCAATTGGTTATTATTTACAGTTGTGTAATTCAGCTTCTTGCATTATCAATAAAGGTAGTTGTTTTTACATATGTACAATACTAGTATTACTAGTATTACTCATGAAAGCGTGATAGTTCTACACTGTTGCATGGTGATCGAATGATGTTCTCTATATGTCAAGAGTCAATAGACAAATTGAAGTGTTGATAGACAACTTGTGACAGAGTGGAATGTTTGCTGAATGTTAGAAGGGTAGCTCAGTTATCTACGATAATAACTGAGAAGTTCTCTTTGTTTGCAAAGAGTAAGAGCTTGGAAGTCATATCAATTTGTTGTTATATATGAGTTGACACATGGATTTTTAAAGAGATGTACAGAGGAGGAAAGCAGTAAGTCCTCAGTTTTTAGATGTACAATCTTTGATAGACATGTAATCATGGTTTCTCTAGTGACTGTGAATATTGTTGGCGCCAATTGAAGCCACTACAACAATTTTCATGTAGTCACTCATCCACACAAGATCTAACATGTTACAGTGTATGTAATGTCTGTATTAGAATACCATTTTGTTGAAATTGTATCGTTTATTTAGAGTCGTACATTATACAACATTGTAATGAAGCATGAATGTTTTTTTGGACAAAGTAGTCATTTTAAAATGCAACATGTTTTGTCCTATTCTTCTGAAATATGAAGGTTGTCATAATTCTTCAATATTAGAAGATATGCATTTTTCAAGTGCCGTGGCAGTCTCTGTTTAAAAGTCGTTGTAGAGTCGCACACTCTAACCATCCAGTTCTGCACCTTAGTAACGAGGTGTAATGCCCAGAATGCATGGATTGACCATGGTGATAGATTATACTGTGAGTGTCAAACAGTGATTGGTAGAAGACTATTCTACTAGCTGTGTAATCTGTGATAGGAGTATCAACTCTGAGCCCGTTGGGGTCAAATCTGTGCAACATAAGCAACAGATATTGAGATGAACTCCTTAGACGTATGGACTGAGTGCATCTGCCTCCGCACCTTCCACAGGCATGACTACATTCAGCATTAGTGAATAGCTGTCGAAATTTGACACTTTTGGTTTCAGGGACAAAGAGAGTTATCCACAGCATGTCTTGTGTGGTTTCACGCTGTGAATTGCCACATGAAACACATACATATTTTGTAACATATGTTATTGTGAAGTACTGCCGCATTGGGGTGCCGTCTTCATCCAGGTTGTTTATGACAGCCATCATAAACTCAGTAGTGTCTTGCTGTATGTCTGAGCAAATGTACTACATCCAGCATATGTAGCTAACACCTGTCGTTGTGGTGTTAGTGACTGTACATTGTTAGAGTGGTCAGAAGTCATGTTGATAATCTGCTTCAAAGCATTTGATAGGGGATTGTCTTGTGAAGCAGATATTGCCTGCACAAACTGTGGCATGTGTAGAAAAACTTGCATAGCTGAGTTAGCATAGCAGTTTACTCTACTGCTGTTGTCAAAGACTGGTACAGCAGCTAAACCAACTGATTTCTGATGAATTGCTGGTTGTGAATGTTTACTTGAAGTTGTGGCCTTTGCTGAACTCTTTTTTTGTCGAATCACTTTTGGAAGCTTGCTGCTGTTTGTTGCTACCTCTAGCTGTGACTGAATTGTGTAAGACAGACAGATATGTAGGCAGTGGTATTAAAGACATTTGTGGCTGATGTAGAGTACGTAACCTGTTGTACTCAAGAATACATCGCTTGTCAGCTCGTATTTTCTGAGGTGCTATACTAATGATGTGCAATCCAGAAAGGCTGAGTACACGTGAAAGTGCAATGTAGCTCATGCCATCCTTGAAAATGTCTGTACCTATGTCTACCTTTGCTGAATCCAAACTCAATCCCTGAGATTTGTGAATGGAGACAGCATATGCAACACATAATGGGAACTGTTTCCTGTTTACGTAGATATCCTTAAAAACCTGGAATTTAATGCAGGTTCGATCTATGTGTACAGAGTGTTCCATGTTGTCAAAGTGCACTACAAGTGTCTCAATATATGTCTTTTGGACATTATAGACAAAGTCAGTGATGTTTCCCATGGCACCATTTACCATACCTTGTTCTACATCTAGATTACATCGCAGCATGATACGTGCATTCTTACAAACTGTGAGAACAGCTTCTAGGCCAGCTGCTCATGAAACATCTGACTTCAGTTCACTTAGTCGCTCAGTCATCTTTGTTACTAGCTTGACTAAGAATAACGCCATCAACTGTATCAACTGCATGCAGAGTTAGAATCTTGGTTTTCTTTGTAGCATTAGATTGTTGAATTCAGCGCATTTCTTTAGTCATGGCATAAGACACACTATGTGTCTGCCAGTAGAGTATATATCACTGAAGACATTACATGCTGTTTCTATGCATGTACTATGTACTGTGATTTTTCGATCATTTAACATACAAACATGTTCTGGTGATAGAGAACCTGTACAAGCTTCATCTAAAAGTGATTTGTAAGCTAGATCACCACTTTGGCGCATGTTCTCAGACAACTCAACATAGGTAAATAATTCCATATGTTACAGCCTGCAATGCAACCGAGGATATTATTAGCTTGCTTGGCAGTCAGAGTTGTAAATACATGCTCTGCATTGACTGGTGCAAGTTGTAAAAGGTCTCCCAACACAAGTATACTTTTGCCACCAAATGGCACTCCATCGACAGTACCTAAGATCTGCTGTAGACGAGATGAATACAGGCAAGCATGACATTGGAGACCATGCTGATTTTGTCAACAATGAGTAACTGCATCTTTGTGAACATGGAACAGAGCTGAGATGCAACCTCAAATGACAGTTTATTTATACTCTCCAGTTCTCCCATGTTCGACTGGCAACATAAAGAGACGATGTAATCGTTACTCCACCAATGTTGTATGCTGCTAGTCCTGTGGGAGCAGTCACAGCAACAGACATTGAAGAGCCTGTCACACTCCGTACTTCTGCAGTGATGGCTTCAATCAGGAAACTCTTTCCTGTGACAGCTGAACCGCTAACAAACATTAGTAGTGGCTTGTACTGAGTGCAGTCACATTGTTTTGTTTCATGTAGTATACCATGTTGGACAGCTTCAACCACTTGGGAGTGAATCTATGCTGCAGCTGATTAAGTCTTTCTCTTAAGTCAGCTGGGTTGACTCATAGAGTGTGTGCCATGTTGCATGGCTGTCTCAGTTTGACATTAACACTCTGGGGCATTTAAGGGCAGAGGGTCACCTAGAACACCTTGTCCTTCTGGATCAAGGTTGTCTTGTGAACTAACTGGAGTGTCTTCCTGAAGTTGCTTCTCTGCCTTCTCAAGCTGTTCTTTCTCAGCTTTTAGTCTTTCTATATATGTCTGTGAGTACTCAGTTTGGAAATTCTCGTAAGTGAGATTGAACTGGTTCGAATGTGTCAGAGTCACCTTTAATTCAGACTCACTCCTCCAGGGTCTAAATAGGAATAGGAGAGCAAAGTAGTAATGTTCTGTGCTCTCTGATGTGCCTAGATGCAGTTTGCAAGGATCTATAAGCCATGGCTTGTGCCTCTTCACAAGACAGCCATCTAGTCCATTGACCTTGTAAATGTGTCGTGTTGAGTCAGGTGCTGCACCTGTCTTGTAGTCATACCACTTAGCCCACCTCAAACAGACACATATCATTCATGTCGTTGTGTCTACATGGGTAGTATGTGTCTATCAGGTTATTCTTCAAGATATGTTTTGAAGAAGGTGTATTGACAGCGAGCTCCTCAATTTCGGCATGAAGAATCAGTACATGCTTCCGTTTCTTTTTGTAGTTTACACTGAGGAAACGTACAGCATCAGACTTCCCGTACAGATGTGTACCCATTAACCGGTCACTGGCTTCTTAAGCTCCACATTCTCTGTGTGAAAGAGTCTTCAAACCCAATGACCACAGCTGAGATGTCAGGCTTTTGCTTGAAGTGGCAATATCTTCCCAAAGATCTTGCAAGCTAGTCTGTTCATGTTTGGTTATGTACGAAAGTGACGTACTGAACCAGGGCCAGTGAGTTGTCAGCCACAAACTGAACATCTATGTTTGCTTGCCACATTAGGAGAAGAGTTGGGTTGTAGTCATTGATGTACACCTCTTTTTCATCCCTGGGAAACTCGTATACCCTCTTGGTTGATTTTGCCTTCAAGTGGTGTCACATTGCTGAGAAAAGGTCATTCATGGCACCATTCTGACAAACTCGTCTAGGAAATCCAAAGCGACATCGTGTGTACCAATTAGATTTGTTCTTTACTACTCGCTGGCAATATTTTGAGCAAATATGTCACTGGAACTTTTGTACCAACTTCCATAGCGTAGGACTGTCATACTTGTCTGGAATGTGACAAGTGATATATTTTTTGATGAATGATAGCACTTCTGCTGCTTCATGTTCACCAATGCATGGCGCATCCTTGATCCACAATAACATATGGATATGAGGGGCACCTCGTGCTTGATATTCTGTCCTCCAAAAGTAATGTTCTACAATACCTAGAGGAGGATTGTCCTTTGACAAGATGAAAGTGAGAATGTCATGGAACCGCTTGTGAAAATGTCTTGTGACAGACACAGGATCAAGTGAACACATTTCTCCTACAGTCATCGATGAGATGCCTTCAACATCGGAATTTGCCCATTTCAACTGTTCAATGAGTTCGTCCCAGGCATATTCAGCACAACTAAGTGTGACAAACCATGTGGCTGCACCATACTCTCGTAGCATTGTCATCACTTCCGAGTGTCTGCGATACCAATATTCTTTGGTGCCATGTAGACTTGAAAGTATGGAAGACAGATTCACTTGCACATTTTCATCTTTATGCTTTAATTTCTCTAGAAATTGAGCAGCTGTTATTCCATCTAGTGGACTTGTTAGACGAATGGTATGTGCTATACATGCAGACAGAATGCTAAGTTCACTCTCCCAGAGCAGATGGAACAGGTACTGTATGTTACGTCTGAATTTGCCGTCTTTGCTCAGGACACGGCTAGTGCGGTACTCAGCACCCTGTACCCGTACTTCTCTTTCATCTAGGCATCCACCTTACCCTTTTGGAAATAGGTCTTGGAAACAGCGTGCTTCTAGTGTTGCCTCCCAAATGCTGACAGGCTCACCTTCCACCTGCTTCATTTGATAGAGATCAATGTTGTCTCCTAATGGATCTCTGCCATGTAGTGGGTGAATTGTGTACTGTTCATACGCATTGTCACTTGTCTGTGTACTGACCTTCTCAATGATTGGCTTACTTTTTTCTAATAGATCATGTTGGACAGAGAGACTGGCCATCTGATCTATGTCAAGGTCTATATAAAAGGAATTGTTACTCTTTAAATAAGCCAGAGCAAGATTTACCTTTTGCACATTGACAACATCTTGCCAGATGACCTTGGCCTTTGTAGGCACACCATTTACCAAGAATGACCAAGCTATTTTCTGTTGAGATTGCTTGAACATTTTCCTGTAGAGGAAGTGGTAGATACATCACAGAACCCTTCAGAGATCTAACAAGCTTTTTCTGTGGAATGTTCCGTGTCTTTGTTTTCAGACGTAGAATCGTTTGGAATGGTTTCATTGTCTGAATTAGAATACGTTCAAACATATTTAATGTTGAAATCTCACCTGGTGTAACATCTGTTTCCATGTTGTTTAGCATTGACCTTGCTAGCAAAGTGTTGCACTTCAGTTTTGAAAAACAGTGTTTGCATAGCACAATGGTGTCTTGTGAGTGAAAGTCAGATTTCAGCAGCAAGAATGCTGCGAGGCGGAACCACATGTCATTGTATGGTGACAAGGTTTGTAGGTTGACTGTGACAGTTTGTTTCATGTAGCACAAACGGTTGCATGACACACATACAGAATCAAACTTCTGAGACTTTGCAACCTCAAACTTAATAATTTCCTTCCGCATTGTTTCAGAATGTCATTTTCAACACTGAAACAGATTTTTCTACAGAAGTGTTACACTGAAAATTATTAATTGTTTCTTGGTACAGAAGGAATGTGTTGCAGTTTTTTAGAAAGTGATGTCACCCCGCATGTCACCTGACTGCAATAAGTCATTTAAACAAGTGTACTGATGCACAGCTCGCTGTACTTCATATACTCTGTAGACAAAGTTTCACATGCCTGTTTGATGCACTGCAAGCATCCGCAAGTTGTGAAAAAAACTATCACAAACACCAGTATCGAGACATGCAAGTGAGTGACCCATGAGTCCAGGATGTGGCCGGATTTCACAATGGTCAATTTCTGTAAACAGTTTATGTCTCTCTTTGCGATCTGTTATTACGAATAGGTTAACAAAGTGTTCTACTTTTTGAAATGATGATTGCCTACGGTTGCAGGTATCATCACATGACCATGTCAGGCAGTGCCGTTTATTGAAGAGTGTGGTTGGACCACAGTCATCATCACTATCCAATTGATTGTCATCAGAGATACTGAGGACATTTTTTAGCTTGCCGGACTCATCAATACTGAACGTCTGTTCTTTTGTTAGGTAATGATAAGACTCTTCCCAGAAATATGCTTCTGAGTACTGTGTGTGCAGCCACTGTCCTGTGAAAACATGACAGAAGTTGTCAACAGTCAAACAAGGATACTGTTGAAGCCTTTTTTAATGGCATATACAAGTTTCCTGAATTGTTCAAGCACGACACATCTTACGCCACAATTGTTGTAGTACAAACAGTGCTCTGTTGACAAAAGTTCCTACTTTCAGACATAAATTCATCAGAGAAAGGTGACCTTGTTCTTTTAGTGGTGTGTCAGTTAATAGCAGCGATAAGTCTTCGATCTTAGCTTTTACTTGCTAGTGATCGGAAATACTTTTCTGGGTTGTAAGTCACTATTTTGATTTTCCGTGTGTTGTTTTGAGTCGCCTCTTGATGGTTGCACTCAAATAAGTTGTGTTTCTGTCTCAGAGATCAACACAACATTTGTGATGGTATACATTTTTGCTTTTCTGTTAAGGATTTTTGTTTGGTTGTGCAGTGACTTGATGTAGGGGTCACTGTTGCAGTAAAGGTCTGTCGATGTTCATTTTTTGGTGTGCCTTTACTGTTTTGTTTGTTGCCCTTATACAACAGTGTAGTACTATTATACCACTCTCATTTTGAGACACATCTACGTCTGTATTTAGTTGGCATTTTTTGGTATAATGGTTGACAGTGACAGTAAGCAATCTTACAGAAGTATCAGGCACCTGTATGAGAGTGAAAAAAAAAGTTTTAGAATAGGCTTCAGTAAATGTCTTATAACAGTGTGTATTGATAGAATTGTTCGTTAAGTATGTTAACACTTTGGTAAAAACATAACTAAACGATAGTTTTTATGAATGTGCATTGCACAGCTGCTACGTAATATCGGAAGTTTGTGCATTCTCAATATTTTAGTACACATTTAAAAGATTTTTTCTTCACATGAGTTCTTATGATTAGGATAGGTGTGATTTTTTACCTGTGGACGAACATGTGTTTTCTACCATGTAGCATGTCATGGCATAGTCAGTATGATAATTTACTATATGGTAGACCAAAAACTTGAGAGTGATAATGTGCATTACCAAATCTGTAACAATTAGTATGTTTACAATTAGAGGGAGGACATGCCACTATTACTGTTGATGTGAGTATGTACTACAGTTGCTAAGTATGCTTGCATGTTAACGAAATTTCAATATCGCTGCTGCATATTATCAACATTGTGTTTTTGTACTCCTGTGTATCACTATTGAGCTGTTATTTTTTACAACATGGAAAATGTTTTTTGCACATGTACTGTGCAATGCTGCAGTTCATTGACGAATAATCAGGTGGGGCACAGTCACAAATTTACCGTGGCTGTGTTTATGAACAGATGACTTAAAATGAATATGTCAAAAATTTGTGTGAGAATTTGAAATATTTTGATTTACAAGCTTTTGCAGTGCAGTTCACATGTACACTTGTAAGTTTGTGTATTGTCATACTTTTCAGTTGAGAATTTACTATTTTGCTTTTTAACACACAACCTTGTGAATAGTACAGATTTCATTACTCACATCTTAACAATACTGTGTTTTTGCTTATGTGCTGCATGCTTTGGCTCAGTTTATGTGAGAAATGACTATATGGTAGAAATGTATAAACATCAGAGTGACAATCGTTATAGAGCAGAGGTCTTAAATGGATATATGAGTACATTTGAGTGTGAAAATTACAACAAATTAGTGTTTTGCAAGTCTGGCGCGTACAGTTGTTATGCACGCTTGGAACATTGTAAATCTATAAAATATCTGAACTGCACTGAGTTCAAAGTAGCTATGCAGCAGATTATATGTTTAAAAATTGAAAATTGAGCCATTTTTCCATAAAATCTGAAATCGTGTCAATATATAGACAGTTTTGAAAATTACTTTTGTGAGACATGAAAGTTTTGAAAAAATCTTTCATGCATTCGAAAGTGTCACAAATCTTACTTGTGCATTCGACAATATGGTCAAAGTACTGTCTCTAATTCCGACACTTTCGCAAATTTTACTGTCGTGGTATCGAAATAGTCGCAAATGTACTTTTCGCGTTCGACAGTAAAGTTAATCTAACACTTGGGAGTGGCTGAAATATCATTATCGAATCATAAAACAGTGTGTTTGAGTGACAGCTAGCTCTACCAATGTCATTTAAGATTTGTCAGGCCACTTCTGAGAACGAATCAGAGACGGACAACACTGAAGAAGAAGTAAACAGGATCCATTTTGAATATTGCTGAGAAAGAGCAGTTTGAAACTGTAAGTACAGTCTATCTTCACATGATATTTTCTAGTATTAAAAAAAAACTTATTACAACATGTACATACTATTAATCAAAACGTTTTTTTCTGTTGAATCTCATAATGTTAATTGTTATTGTTTAGCAGGCTATATTCTTAAGAGAAAATAGTTTAAAGTGAGAAAGCATTTTAGTACTAACTTGTACAGATACAGCTGCAAATGGAGGGAGATAGGAAGGTGCACGTGGAGTTGTATGAGAAAATGGAACCAATCAGACTTGTTTCTGATGTTGTAATTGTTTAAAACTGCCTATGAAAAGGATGCATTTTTCCAGTTCTCAGTGGTTTCAGATTTTTGCAGGAACATAGTCTAGTAATACTGAATGCATCAGTTACATTGGTTAATGAAGCCAGAGCAGCAGGGAATTTTTTTTTTTTATTTGTGTGTTTTGTCTGAACGCACTGAAGCTAGCTTGAAATAAGGAGGGAAAATATCAATTTGATTTTCAGTGCTGTCTGGTCACTGCAGGGGTGAACAGTCCCTTTCTTTGTAACTCTCTGTACAGTTCTGAGTTTAAAAACTTAGAATGGCAGAAAATAGCAAAGGGATTTTGTGGATAGTTGGAAGCAGTTACATAAGATGAGCAGCTGAGTTTGCAGTTCAAAGTAATTTTGGGAGGGACCTGCAGCTCCCCAATTGCTATGTAAGATGGTTTGGTCGTGGTGGCATGAAATGGGAACATCTAATGCCAACCATGCACAGACTTTTGAGAACTCACTCTCCTCCTGACATACTGCTAATACATCTTGGAGGCAATGATTTAGGCTCAAAATGGTGGGTAGATTTAGTTACAGAGGCAAAATTGGACCTTGCTTCTATTATGTCTATGTTGCCTGCCTGTATTATCATCTTTTCAGATATTACAGAGCGTAGAGTCTGGCAAGCAGAGCATCATATGTATCTGATTGACAGAGCTGGCAGAAAAGTAAATGTACAGATTACTGCTTTTCTACGCATGCATGGAATGCATACTATACGTCACCCCAAAATAAAATACTGTAATGATTGGCTATTCCTACCAGATGGTGTACATTTCTCGCATGCTGGCAATTGTCATTTTCTGGGAGACCTTCAAGATGGAATCCTGAAAGTCCTTTAAGATTGTGAGACTGTTTGAGGAAATATTACAGTATACACAAAGGTTCTTTTCAGAACCATATTAATGTGGTCAAAAAATAGATCAACTGCATGCATCACTCACATATATGACACATATATGGGTTTGCTATATTACAATAGTGGGGGTGCAGCAATAGTAATTTTCCCTGCTGCTGTCAGTTCACAATTGTATGATATTGTTATGTCTCAACATTAGTAAATAGTTTTAGTATGTTAAATGAGTGTACCATTTACTGTGGCCTTACAGTATTGTAGCTGTAACAACATGGTATGCGTGCAACTTCAATAAAACACAGTGGTACTGTTAAATGTATAAGTTTCTTTACTGGTATGCCAGGATATAGATTTATTTTGAATGTTACAGATATGGGTAGTTATTAGTATATGGGCTACCATGAATGCACAACAGGATTATCATGCTATTTTACTTTCAATCAGTTTGTTAGCCATCTTCACATTTATTAAGTGCATTAATAGATGTGTGCACAGTTCTGCAAAGTGTGGTTCATCTCTGTTTAACATCACGTTACTATTTTGTGTGAACACTTCAGTGTAGTACAGATGGATATGTCATGGTGGGTCCAATCTGATGTTCGATGCAGTACCCCCCACCCACGAGACTAGAGGATAGCATGATGGTGGGACACCATAGTGTAGCTGCAGTTGTTGTTACTGTTGAGGTGGCTGAATTCTTTTTTAGCCCTATATAATGCTACTGATCTGTGTTTCTGCTATGTTGAAGGACATGTGCTCTTTAATTTAATTATTATTATATGGAATTTGTTTAAGAAATGATTTATATTGTTACATGATACTAATGTAGATATTTGTTTTTGTTTGTATTTCAGAACTAGAAAATTCAAAACTGACATAATGAGGCAGTGGACCTTGTGAGAGGTATGTGCACTGCTTGAGGCAGTCCAGGCTAGAGGCAATGCGAGGGTCTTGATGAGGAGTACTAATCGAAAACTGGATTCAATGTGGAGGCGCATTAACAGCTATCTGTACATAGCTTTGAAAGTTAAGAACAAGAGTGTGGTACAGTTAAAGAAGTGGAAGCTGTTGCGCCAACGTTTCTACATTTTGAAACAACGTGAGGGGATACTGGACAATGATACCTGCTGGTACTACCTCGCTTATGAGCTTTGGGAAGTTGCTGGCAAGCCAGCTGCGGGGGAGCGCCTTACTCATCGTAAGTAAATCAGCACAACTTTTCATAATAGTTGTCCATGTATTCAGAATTTGTAAAAATAATTGTATACTGCATGATTAAGCAATAAGACAAGAGGAGCGATTATGTCAATGTTGTGTAAATCTGTGTTTATTGGTGTAATGTGGCATGAGGCACAGCCGAGTACTGCATGCCCCCACACAGTTATTAAGTGACCATTAATATAAACACTCAGAGTGCCTTATTAGTATTATCATAGCAATATTTTGTAAATAGTGTTGAACATTGTTTTGTATGTGCTTAGTCTCTACATATATGTCAATCAAAGACTGACATACAGCTAATAACGTGTTTGATACTAATCAGAAACCTGTATTTCTCACAACATTTTTATAATAGTTTATACTATATGTAAGGATGAACTATCAAAACATGTTATCTAATTCTTCCATTTATTTACTGTGCTGTTCTTCACTCACAAACCAGAGCTTGCTAAGATAGCTATGCCAGAAAATAGAACATTTATACATAGACGCACTTACTACTATGGTATGTTGGAAGAGAACAAAATGTTACTGTTTAGTTATTGTGATGTAGTGGTTTGAAACTTGTACAAGTCTGTAATACTGTGTAATAAACAATCCCTCTCATCATGAACGTGTCCCTGGTGGTCCAGTGGAAGGAAATGGCTGATCACGTGTAGTAAGTGTAATAGACCCACCACTCCTCTCCAACGTATACCTGGTGGTTCAGTGGACCGAAATGCTTAATACACAGACAGACACGTACAAATGTACATATCAATAGTGTTTGATGCTCCACAAGTTACAGACTATGTAGATAATGGTGTGCTGGGCCTCTGCACAGAAATATAGAATTGTTATTATAATATGTGCCCATAATGCTTGTGGTCTGTATAATTAGAAGCAATGTTGTGTATGTCGTGGCTGATTTACTGTTGTTGTAAGTCTTAAATTCTGTACTGTGATTTACATCTAACACTTAAATATTTTTTTTTTTGGTTCATGGTAGAACATCGGAGGCGTCCCCCAGCTGCACGCGAGGTAGTGCCAGCACAGAGTCAAGCTGTGGAGGGTGGTCAGTCGGACACCGAAAGTGTCATTTTGATTGACTCCGACGGTAAGACTTTATTATCACAAATTTGTTAGGCTGTTTACAAATAAGAAACGAGGGTTTCTCATGACACAAAGGGTGGGATATTCAAATTGTGCCATTCATACGCGCAAGCTATTGTGTTGTGCAAAATAGTTGCACAGCTGTGTGTCTGGGGTGATATTCAAAACGTGACATGCAAATGGGGTATAATTCATGCAAGCCACAGTGTGGGGGCATTTGCATGTGATTATGGCGTGATTTGCATGGCATTACCATGTAGGTCTGCCGATGCCCAAGGAATTGTGCGTGGTGCCCTGACAGGCTGCAGCCATCGGGGAACAATGCCCCGCTGCACCCCGATCATAGAGAAAACAGTGTAGAATACCCCACAGCACCCCTCACTGGGCCGATCATGGGTATGGTTCAATTTCCCCCCAACAGCTCGATCGCGGGCAGCACTGTGGCCTCCCCAAACATATCCCTGCTGATCCAGTGGACCGAAAAGGTCGATTGCAGGTAGTAAGTTTAATAACCCCTCCCTGAACATAGCCCTGGTGGGTACTGTATGATCCACACCACGCACTCGCTAAGCTCCACCACCCTGCTCCCCCCGGCAGCTGGTGGGCACCAGCATCCCACATGCCTGCCACCCCGCCACCCGCCGACTGACTGCCTGGTAGGGCTGCATGGCCATTGGTGTACAGTACAGCCAACGGGTATGCAGCCCATACCATACATGACAGTTCAGATTTTTGAATGAATGAATTGATTCACAAATCTGGAATGTGATGTACAGTATGGGGTGCACGCCCATTGGCTCTTGGTCTGCACCAATGGGTGTGCAGCCCTAATGGGCAGTCAGTTGATGGGCAGCAGGTGGTTGGGATGATGCTGCCCGCTGCCTGTGAGGGGGTGAGCGGGGTACTGGTGCTTCATGGGTGGGTGGGTGGGGGACACTAGCCACCAGGGCTATCTTTAGGGGGTTATTAAACTTACTGCCCACGATTAGGCATTTCAGTCCACTGGACCACCACGGATACGTTCAGGAGGAGGGGTGGGTTGTTTTACTTACTGGCTGCAATTGGGCATTTTGGTCCACTGGACCACGAGGGATATATTTGGTGGGTTACTTAATTTACTGGCTGTGATTGGGCATTTTGGTCCACTGGACCATCAAGGATACATTCAGGGGGAGCCACAGTGCTGCCCGTGATTCGCCTGGTGTTGGGGGGGTAACAGTGCCCGTGGTTGGGCCACTGGGAGGGGGTGGGAGGGATTTACAGTTGGGTGCCTGCAATCGGGCTGCAGGGGGGGCACAGGGACTGGGTTGGGGGCCAGCACAGGTGGCAGCTGCTGTGTTTCACCCTGAAATCCAGCAGCTCAGCTATGGGTGACCCTCGAGTTAGGGCTTTTTTTTTGCCTCCAAGTCATGCAGGCTTGGTTGGGGGTTGTGGCTACACAACTCAGAACAGTCCGGGTGAATATCAGGCTCTCGAATTCATGCATGGTTCCTCCCCTCCACTTGACCATGCATTCATTTGCATTGTGCTGTTGCTCAGCCTGTTTTCAGTGGCACAACTGTCTTTTACTGAATATCGCAGAATGGCGGAATTTTGTACTTGCACATGTGCAACCCTGTTGCGTATGGTGCAACCATTTTGAATATCCCACCCAAAATAGTTCAAAAAGGTGTTAACCAAGTCTAGTGAATGTGCAGTGCCACCATGGCAGAAGATCCTGTATTACCATAACAAACTGGTATTACTACACATGTAAGTGGAATACTATTCTTCATGAATCTGAGAATGGATGTATGTCCATAGCGGTAGATGTGGTGTTGTGGGGGGGGCAGGTCTTCTCTGCTAATTTTGGTGGTGGAGTTTAATGTACAATGAGCAAGGCCACTGTTTTTCAGTTTTTACTGGAAAATCCGGTAAAATTCCGGAATTAGGGCTGCCTGAAAACCGGTAAAAACGAAGATTTCATGGAATCTGGCATTTTCAATCAGATCAGTAAATCTACAAAAAAGTCTGTTTTTCTCTTAGTTCCTTCCTGTACTGTTTTTAGTTTGCTTTATTTAATGCTCTGTATATTAAGCCTTCTTTAATTCTGATTATTTATGTACATACTAAAAGAATGATAACAGAATCCCGGTAAAATCCGGAAATTAGAGTAACAATCACCGGTGAAATTCCAGAATCTTAAGTCTTGAAAATGGAATTTAATTGTTTTAATCACCGTAAATCAGTGGCCTTGACAATGAGTAATAGATTACCAATTCTAATGTTGTAGGTGTCTCAGTGGTATTCAATGGTGTACTGCTTAATTATCTGTTGCTAATTACGACATGTCCCTAGATCATATTCACTTACTATTTCTATATGTCCTGCCAATGTTTCATTTTTATTATTGCAATAGTTATTAATGGACAGCATAGAATATCTACATGTTTGTTAATGTGTTTTAATTAGCCCTGTAGGGGTAATATGGTTAATAACACATAAACGGCTGCCATATTCAGTTAGAGGGTCATTGAGTGAACAGTGACATTATCGTTGTGTTTGTGTTATTCTTATTATAATAACTCACATTTTAAAACTGTTTAAGGAACAGATTGTCATATAATTAGGTATGCATGTATGTAAATTGAATGTACGTGTAATGTCTTTAGGATGTTTCTGTGTAACAAATATGCATTATGACAATGTTATAAGTATTGCGATTGATGGGCAGGCACTGCTTGTTCTGCACTGCATACTACCAGTAATATATTTGTGAGTTTTCTTTTGGAAAAAACATTATTGAAGAAACAGTGTTAGGGAATCACCAGGAAAAAATTAATTTCTTATATTAACTGTTCTGATTGGATGGACATTTGTCCTGGAAAAGATATATACATGGTGTCATTTCAACTTTGTGTGGCTTTTTGCAGATGAGAAGACTTGTTATATGCATGTAATACTGAGTTAACAACATACATCTAGTTGGAGAGAGAGCTGTTTCTGTAAAGAGATATGTGTTCATATGATAGTTGTATGAATGATGTAGTATTAGAAATTGATGTTTTAAAGAAAAACACTTTTACCTTGATATTTCATCTATTGATGTGATCATTTTTTTACTTGTTTGCTTTAATAGAGCCCGGGGAAGCTGCTGCTGTCGAACATGTGGAGGTGAAGCAGAAAGCCAGCGCCAGCCCACCATGTAAGTGAAATCTGTTGTTGCTGTTATCTGCATGGTTGAGAAGTACCATATGGTTGTCAACATTCGTGGTGATCAATGCTCCTGTTGATAACTACACTTTGCTGTCTTACTGCATGATAGGGGAGTGCACTGTCTGTTGGCATACTTACTGCAAATGTTCAATTGTCTGGGGTGTGAGCAACACACCTTCGTTGCCGAGGCAGTACCACTTTCTTTTGTTTGTTGTGGGGGGCGAATCACTGTTGACATTATTTACTTTATGTGTGCTGTGACCTTATAAGGGTGGCAATGTGTTGATCACTGCAGATACCCAACCACCTAAAAAACACAACATGGTGGGAGGATATTGTAGTGACCTAAATGGTGTGCAATGCATAAAGTGTCCAATTATGATTTTTTTGTTTTTTCTCAATGTACAAGTTAAAAATGTGCCTTGTAGTCTTCATGATCCACTTTTCCCAGTTAAAGTGAATAGCTGTGCAGTGTGTCTGTCTTCAGCCTTGCCAGCCTCATACTTACCTCTACAATCCAGTGTGATGCTGTTCAGTGCACTGTCAGATATGTGTATTTTTAAAAGTGATCATGAACTGAGGGAATGTCGATAAAAGTAATAATACTGTTAATAATGGGACTGTTTGTGTGTCACCCTATGAATATCGCACATTTCTATATAGCACTATGGAAGTTGTCTCACCACATTTAAAATGCAGTACTATGACTACTTGCAGTGGTGCAAATTCCACTACATTATGCGTGCGTACTTGGGTTGGTGCTATTAAAGAAGTTCTTGAGTAGTGAAACTGTGTTAAATATTGGCCACATATATCACATTGCTACATTATTCAATGCTGCATGGCCTTATACACACAGTGTCATACTTTGAATGAGCACCTATACTGTAAAACTGTGTTTTTTATACTTTACTATATGATGCTGTGGTTGCTGTGCGAAATAACTTTTTGGGATAGTGTAAGGACATGACAGTGAGACTGTATGTGAGTAAAGGTGGTAATATGTCTATTTAAAACATTTGTTTTGAAATGAGCATTAGATGCTATCATTACAATCAGGTATTAGATATTTCCCATACACTGCAGTAGGTTTGAAAATGTTGTGTATTTATATACTAAGGGCTGGATATTCAAACTGCGCCATTCATAGGCGCAAGCCCTTGCGGTGTGCAAAATAGTTGCGCAGGGGTGTGTCCAGGGCGATATTCAAAGGAGTTGTGCTATTGAGGAACTCCTTTGAATATCACCCCCAAGCACAGCCACTGTGCATGGCACAGTGATTTACGCCACCGCAAGTTGACAAAGTGGAGCATTCAACTTGCGGTGGCAAAACTCGATATTCAAAAGGTGATATGCAAATGGGGCTATAATTCATGCAAGGCGCAGGGGCCATTTGCATCTGATTATGGCCCCATTTGCATGCCATTAGCATGCAGGTGTGCTCGATCCCTGAGGACTTGGCGCCTGGCTCCCTGCCAGGCAGCAGCCGCCGGGGAAGGATGCCCCTGCAGCCTAATCGCGGGCAAAGAGCATAAAACCCCCACCACCCCCCACTGGCCCGATCACAGGCATAGGCAATACCTCACCAGCCCGATCAAGGGCAGCAATGTGTCTCCCACCCAACACAGCCCTGGTGGTCCAGTGGACCGATAAGCCCAATCGCGGGCTGAAGTAATTAAACATCCCCCCACCTCCTGAATATATCCCTGGTGGTCCAGTGGACCGATAAGCCCGATCGTGGGCTGGAGTGTTCAAACACACCCCCCACACCTCCCGATCATATCCCAAAAATCCCGATTGCGTGATGTAGTTGGCAACCCCCCCAAGACACATGTGTTTTGGGGGGGCTCACATTGCTGCCCACGATCGGGCTGGTGAGGGGGGCACAGAGTGCATACCTCTCAACTATACCACATTACGAGGAACGTTCCTCATTTTACTTCACAAAAGCTCCCTGTTTCACATCGTGAGGACTTGTTCCACATTCAGTGTTAACATTTTAAGCAAAACTCCATAGTAAATGATGCTAAATATATAAATTTAATTAATAGCAGACTTTCTGAACATAAATGCAAACATTTTCACAGTGTTGTGAGCTTCTAATTTAATGATTTGATAAAGTGTTCCACGCTTTGCCCATTCTTTCCACATTTTGAGAGGCAATGTTTCACATTTGGGGACAAAAGGTTGAGAGGTATGAGAGTGTGTTGAGGGCCAGCCACAGGTGGCAGCTGCTGTGTTGATCCTGCAATGCAGCTAGCTACCTGTGGGTGGCCTCAACTTGATCCTTTTTTTTTTGCTGATGTTGTGCAGGCGCAGGTTGGGGGTTGCGCCTGCACAACTCTGCACAGCCCGGCTGAATATCTGGTATGCTTTTGGAGCGCATGTTATATCAGTGACTTCATTATTTAAAGTAGTGATGTGTGATGAGGGCCTGAAACACGGGTAAAAAGCTGTTTGGTTTCAAACTATCATTAAACTGATCATGATTGTGTACACATGAAAAGTATATTATGATAGTGTTAATGTCAAGGTACTTTGTTTTTCACTGCAGACATGATTACACATTATAGGCAGACATGGTGAAGTAAACATTCTCACACTTGATGAGGATGTATTTCAATTGTATGGTATAATAGTGTCAATAATGCAAAAGTATGTACATACTGAATATTTATGAGTAGTGAAAGAAAATATAAGAGTAGCATTCTAAGCCACAGCTAACTATACATTTTTTTATGTTGTCAGCTTATTAGATAATATAGATAATCAAGTATGACAGAGACAGAAATAAGATACTAAATAGTTTAGCATCATACTTAAAACTATTATCATAACTTTGAAATGAATGCATTTCTGATATTGCAGTAGATAAGAAATATTTTGAAGTGAAATATTTGAAAGTCGTAATTGTTGAATATGTGTTGTATATTCATAACTTTTTTAAATCTTTGTAAGCGCCGGCGACTGCGAAAATGCACAGCCCACTGCCATCAGCAGACGGCTCACGCTACGAGGTTGCCGTCTGCGTAAAGAAAATGTTGTCATCCTGAGAGGCTGGACAAATCCAGCTCTTGGATGTACAGCAGCAGACTGTCAACCTTTGTGCTAGAGCCGGTCATAGCAGTGGGTGATGGTGCTGTGCCGAGTAGTAGTGCTTCACCTCCATGAACACCATCTGTTCCTGCAGCTTCCTCGACAAACTGGCCACCCTTCATAGTGGTCTGGTATTCTCCTGAGGGCTAACAGCTTCCACTTCGCTTGGCGCCTCCACATCGAATTCAGTTTCTAGCCTGGATTGCTCAAGCAGTGCATACACCTCTCGCAAGTGTTGCACAAAACTTAAAAAGAACACAAGACTTTTAATATATATTTTTATTTATCTGATAAAAATGTTTTTGAATAATTTATTTTTGTGTATGATGCAATACACAGTTTAATTATTTTTTTTACCCTGTACGAATATAATTTGTGTTAATATATATTTTTGTATTTTTATATGAAGAAAAATATTTTTGTTTGTAATTTTTTTATATATAAAATATTTTTATAGTAAGAAAAAGTTAATTTATACTCTTGTGTTTGGTGTGTTATTGTGTAGTAGAGATGTTTCTTGAAAATAGTTTTAACAAGATTAATACAACTGTGATTTTCTCATTTGGTGAAACCTCATACCACACTATTGTGGTATTAGAGTTGGGATTCTCCATAGAAGTAAGTTAGATGTGTGACAATGTTACATTACACTATTTGTGGCACACTGTTGTTGTTTCATATAACTAGTGCTACAGAATGTGTGTATGTGTATCATGATGAAGATAAGTATGTACGTGCTAGTACAACAGTGAAATGTCTGTGTTGCCATACTTACAACAAATTTATGTATTCAGTACGAGCAAACCTCTTCCACCGCTGTTCACATGATTGGTGGTACCACCTCAGTTGGTAGTACAAGCACTCTATCAAATCTCAGTTACTACAGTAACATATCCATTTGTTCAGTAGATGAACTAATGGTGTTCATGTCATGTCATATTGTCTTTTAGTTATGTACATCTTTTTATTTACATATGTGCTCACAAACAAAAGGAGTAAGACACTTTTACATAAAAAATATTACATGGAATAACAATGGCAAATTACAATTAATAAAGTAATAAAAACAATATGATTCACAGTTGACTACTGTTACTGTTAATAACAGTAAATGCAACCACAAGAGTTGAAATATTTCTGATATTAGAACATTTTTTTTTATGTATGTGCACTATTCTTACAACTATAAATCATGTACTATGCTGAGTAATAGTTCTGAAAAAGACAGGATATTCATGGCAAAAAACTCTGTTTAATGCATCAGTTAGGGTTGTTCCACAGCGACAAAAGTGAGGAAATTCACTGTTAGGGTTGAAAACCCTAACTCCGAACCCCCCAGCACGACACACACACAGACACACACACACACATACATGCAAGTATGGGGGAGGACCAAGTCAGCACAACCAATGACAGACATCCAGCAGCAGGTGACAAAAATAACAAATAATTGTCTAAATGTACTACGAGACATCCCCACCCCTGACCAGGTACTGCATGCTCAGTGGAGATCAACAGCAAAACTGAGGCCATGTACACCAAACGTACACATCCCTGATTGCAGCTGCACACAACGTACCACACTTAGTAGTTGCATGGCCTTACCTACCGATGCCCCACACCACACCACAACTGGTACTGTGCCGTTATTCAATATAAATGCTGAAGGTGCATGATGACAGTTGTAGAAAGGTTTTAACACTAGTGAGTATACATAAATTAAGAGAAGCACATAAATTAACTACAAGACACTAGCATGCTCAAGATAAAAGTAGTGATACATTTAGTAGGTGATTTACATAGTAGTACATTTACTGCAATGGTTTACTCAACATAGAGAGGCTGATGTAAATGTATGGAAAAGCATTCATGTTCAACGCTGTGAAATTCGTACTGTCAGTATGACATGCATTCTTACTGATGAAGGTGTACTGCTGATGTACATACATAGACCTTCAGTGTGTTTCAATACTAAAGATGCAGTAAGTATTCTTTGTAAGAAACATTATAATTGCATGGATCAGGCCAAGCAACTTCTAATTATCATAGCACTACTGATCCAACAATGATGTACCTGTATCAGAGATGTATATAGGAGAGATTTTTGCTGTAGACACTTACTGAGTATGCTGTACCTGATAAAGACAATCTCATTGCATCTGTGATGACTAACTTATTCAAATAGTAATACATTTACTATTGCTGCAATGAGTGATCTATGCCACTTATGGACATAGTGTGATTTTTTAACAGTTGTTTCATACTCAGGCTGTATGCCTACTATTTGGGTTTGCCACACTTCTGTCACTGATGAGATCAAACTGATAACTATGTTAATTGTGGTACTACAGGAATCAAGTAGGTATGCTGTAGATATAAACTGAATGTATTTTAGTATTGATTTAACTCACAATGGGGTAAGTGTACTAGGATAGCAGGGGTTATCCTCTATAACTGACTCTGTCAGTTATAACCACACTAGGGTTTCAATGACTGTAATGATCAAGCTACACTGTTCATCTTCTTGAGTTCATATTGACAGCCATTCTTCAGTAACTAGACAGTGTATGGTGTAAGTGGGTGGGACACTGTGTTGCAAAGCTGCTGCAGTGCCTAGCAGAGGCAGAGTATCTACTCATAAAGACAATTCAGCAATAAGGCATGACCAACAGTTATGTAAAATGTCTGTTAATCACCCTGTAGGGGTTTAATGTTGAATGAGGCATAGCCAAGTGCTACATGTCGCTAGACAGTGATAAACTGACCATTAACATAATACCTGGGAGTGGCTTATTGCTATCATAATAAAACTGTTTTTTAAACAACATTAAACCATGTTTATCATATGGTTAGGCTCTACATGTATGTTTATAAAAACTAGACATAAGGGTGTTACAATGTTTACAGTCAATTAGAAAGCTGCATTTCTCAAACCCTTGTTATAATCAGAGATATTATAGCTGTATAACTCCTTGGTTTTGCTGAACTCTGTTGCTCAGGTGGCCCACCACAAGTGGTGTGGTGTGGTGTGGGGCATCGGTAGGTAAGGCCATGCAACTACTAAGTGTGGTACTTTGTGCAGCTGCAATCAGGGATGTGTACGTTTGGTGTACATGGCCTCAGTTTTGCTGTTGATCTCCACTGAGCATGCAGTACCTGGTCAGGGGTGGGATGTCTCGTAGTACATTTAGACAATTGTTTGTTATTTCTGTCACCTGCTGCTGGATGTCTGTCATTGGTTGTGTTGACTTGGTCCTCCCCCATACTTGCATGTGTGTGTGTCTGTGTGTGTGTGTTGTGCTGGGGAATTTGGAGTTAGGGTTTTCAACCCTAACAGCGAATTTCCTCACTTTTGTAGCTGTGGAACAACCCTAACTGATGCATTAAACGGAGTTTTTTGCCATGAATATATATATATATATATATATATATACTGTATATTATATATATAGGGGATATGACATGGCCTGACTGAAGATATCATATTTATCTTCACGAGAGGCCAATGATATCATGATATCTCACGAGTGGCGAAGCCACGAGTGAGATATCATGATGTCATTGGCCTCGAGTGAAGATAAATATGATATCTTCAGTCAGGCCATGTCATGTTCTGTTTATATAATGTATGTTTTGGGCTGCACTCAACAAAAGGTCCAGATGTCCACTTAATACAATCCCCTACATAGAGGTGATGGCTATTTCAGCACAAAACTGCAGTATCTCTACCAACACAACAGATGCCATATGCTGTTGAAAACTATATATGTGGTTGATCCTGCTACTTAAAATTATTATTAAAAAATTGTTTGGTATTAAGTTTATGTAGTTGTGGCTACCCAACAACTCTCCATACCCCCTGCTGCAAACAGCAGATTACATATATTATGAAAACAAATCTGCTGTTGCCACTTTAAAATTATTTTCAAATACATATCTGGTTGATCCTGCCTGCATCTTTAAACAAATGAATTATTGAAAACAAAGTTTATCTGGTTGATCTCGCATCTCTATTTTGTCCACCTGTAATCAATGAAGGACGCGCTACCGAATGCATGATCGAGGCCAGGCAGATTCAGTGAAGCATCAGGCCGATATTTTATTGAGTTTGTGTTGTAAATCTCAAATGCTTCTTTTCGCCGCTCAGATGGCGAAGAGTTGCCGACAGTATTGAGCGAGACCTTTTCACAACACCGCATGAAAACGCATGTGTCTGCTGCATAGCAAACGCATGCTAGCGCTCTGTCTGGTGCTGTGAAGCTGCCGTCCCACTTGCTCTTCTCACTACTTTCGGCAGCTTTTCAGAAAATACAGGCAGCATTCAGAAAAGGAAGCATTTTGTAAGTTTTACAGCACAGTCTCCCTAATGAAAAATATCTTACAGTGCTTCACTTTTGAATCTGCCTAGCGCCCGGTCACGCTACATTTCAGGGCATAGCGCTCGGTCACGCTACATTACAGTTACTTGTGGATAAAAGAAAGTTGCAGGATCAACCAGATAAAGTTGGTTTTTCAATAATTCATTTGTTAGAAGATGCAAACAGGATCACAGAGACGTTTGTGTTGTGGGGTGGGGCAAGCTCATAAAGGGACACAGCAAAGATAGCTGGATGATGGAAAGTGAAACACTTTCACTTTCATTATGATGACATATAGAAGTGTGAAGATATCAGTGATATCTTCACATGTGAAGATATCATTGATATCTCCATGACCTGGCAGAGATATTACTTTTTATCCTGCTATTTATCCCAAAACATACATTGTATAAATATATATATATATATATATATATATATGTGTACACATGCACACACACTCCCTTTTATGACAACACACTACTGGTGTTATTATTCTGCCATCGCTGTGCAAGAGGTCAGCAAATTTTCTGTCAACCTCAAGTGGTGCTTCCCATTCACACCACTTCAAGCCACAGCCTTGCCTTCACCTGAGCAGGTGTGCTCAGTGTCAGGGACACATACAGCTGGTGGTAGTGCATCCTGATGTCTGCCACCATGGACTCCACCTGGCTCCTGTGAAGTTTGGGGCACCAAGATGCACCTCACATGGCCACAGCCATGGCCGGTCACCTGCTGCTAGGTTTTGGGATGCTCTGTGCCCTGCCTTTCTGCCTGCACATCTCTCTCGTCTTCCGCCATTGACTCCACAGTGTTCTTCTGCATGCAATTCACTTCCATGCCACTGCATAGGGTGGGGAGCACTGCCATATATGGTAGGGTCAAGGGGAATTGTCACATAGCTGTGGCACACCTTCGTGCACTGCACGCCTTGTTATGCAGCTTGCTTCAGCATGTCCCCTTCAACCATGTGGTGTGCATGGTCATTCATGCATGCAGCATTGCAGGGGGGCCTTGTGCACCATGTAGCTACATGCTGCATTTACGATATTTTCACACATAGTGCACACACCTTCTTGCATAGGCCCCATTATTATTAGCATTTATAAATGTACTATGTAATGTATATACATGATATAATATGAGTCCATGGTAGAGACCCACAAGTGGATCTCACTGGTATAAATTCCAGTCACAATCCTTGTTTAAACCCATGTTTGGATCAAGCTGTCCATCATAAAGATCTAATATATTTCCCTCTTTAGCAGAAGGGCATCCCAGCTTATTCCACTCTTTGTGGGAGTTTGGACCTGTTGAGGCCCGAGAACCTAATGGAAGATGCAGAACATCCCATTGCATTGTAATGCCTTGCCACTGAAGAGTTCTTGCCTTTAAGAAGGATGTCACTTTTGTGCTCTCCTATTCTTGTACAAAGTTCCTTTTTTGTCTTGCCAACATAACATGTATTGCAGGGACATTGGAGTATGTAGACCACATGATCCGATTTGCAATTCACGTGTTGTTTAATCCAAAATTTCTTATTTGTGTATGGATGTTCAAAGACAGTTTTGTAACTAGTGTTGCCACATTTGAAGCAGTGTCCACATGGTAAGTTACCAATAGCCAGTGGTCCCAGTAACAGCTGTTTTTGTTCAGTCCTGGGTGCATAGTATACTGTGTGGACCAGTTTATCTCTAATTGTATAATTCTTTCTTGATGTGGCCAATGGTGAAGCATTGTTCTGAATGTTTCCTGACTGTAAGATGTGTCAGTGGTATACTGTATTACTATGTTTTTAATGTCCCTACTTAGGTGGCTGTAGGCTGTGGAAAAGACTATCCTATCCCCCACATCCTGTTGTGGTCTAGTTTTTGGGTATTCATCTCTTGGTATTTGTGATACTTCCCATGCTGTTCTTCTTACCAGATTGCCATCATACCCCCTTGCTATGAATCTTACAGTCATGTCTCCTGACACCCTTGTGTGTTCACTTTCTTCACTACAATTCTTTTTTCCCTTATCATCTGGGCCTTTGGTGTACTTTTTTTTAGGTTTGGGTTATGATATCTACTATAGTGTTCTGTCATGTTCCTATCTGTCTCTTACCTGAACAAGGTGGTCTCCAATCCATTCTGCCCCTTATAAATTAGCAATTCCAGAAATGGAATTATTTTTCTGTTTGCTGTCATTGAGAATGTTAAACTCTGATCATATATTTTTATAAAGTCAAAAAAGCTATCCAGATCTCCCTAAGTTACTTCCAAATCATGACTATATCATCCATAAAGCATTTCCACTCCAGGATGTTTTGGAAGTATGGATTTGATTCTGGTTCCAGAAGAAACATCTGTTCAAAGTCCTACATAAAAAGGTTGGCATATGATGGGTAGGAGTATGGGAAAACCCTAATTAGAATATTCAGATGAATATTCATATTTGGGGCACCAGACATTCATTATTTGTTATTCGACCCCAACCATATAAGTGTTTTTTTTAAAGACATTATAACACTGTTGAACTCCACCACTTACTTCCTTTTTGAAGTACACTAGGCAATTCTGCCATGAACATTTCCCAACAGCCTTCCAGGGACCCAAAAGGCAACAAACTACTGCACTGGTCAGTGGTCAGGTGACATGCAGTCATCATAGATTGTGCAAATGCCGCAGATGAGGGGATGTCCTGTGTCTTGCCTAGGGCTACAAAAATGTCACTGGTGTAAGTGCACTGTATGTCCACCCTGGAAGACAAGACAGTGAGATGTGCCATGATAGAGACCTATACAAGTACATCATGGGGTGAAGATGGCACATAAGGGGAGTCTCTTTCAAATGAGAAAGAGCACAAGTACCAAAGGCAATAGGTGCATGTAATGAAACTGAAGGGGGTGTTTAGCAAAACAGGTGTGAAGAAATGCTCATGGAAGGCATGGTAGATGACTGACAGGGACTGCAGGCATAAGTGATGGTGCCAAAAAGACTGTGGGGCTTCAGGCATGCATGAGATAGGCATAGGGCTGGGGTGTATTTGAAAACAAGCAAGGAGGCAGCAGGGTTGCTTTAGAGTATGCAGATGAGACCGATAAGGCAAGAATGAACAATCTGGAATGACTGTGTTGGCCAAGGTGTCCTTTTCCAACAGATAATTAACAACCTAAAGTACACAATAGTAAGGTCACTAAAACATGACACATTA
Source organism: Neoceratodus forsteri (assembly GCA_016271365.2). NCBI lineage: Eukaryota > Metazoa > Chordata > Ceratodontiformes > Ceratodontidae > Neoceratodus > Neoceratodus forsteri. Next base: position 833,824,788 of record CM057459.1, on the reverse strand, counting down.
TTTAAACGTTTCTAGTTTAACAGGAGCCTCATGGTGGTCCTGCAGTTATATTCCAGGGAATGGATTCTCAGTCGCCCTTTTAATTCAATATTTTATGTGATAGAAAAGAAGAAAGAATGAGGCAAAAAAACCAAAAAAACAAAACATTACACTTTCATAATATTAGGCAGATTGAGAGCTGTATTCTAGCACCAGCTTTATGTGAGCAGATCATATTTGTAGCCAAATGCTGGTAAGTTTAGCTTAAGAAACACTAGCTATTCAACATGTTGAGAGTCCAGCTTGGAACCACGTGGCTCAACAATGTCACCAGCAGTGTAAATATCCTCTTGGATGGCACACTTGTAGGAGAACAGCTTTTATTTTAAAGCAAGGTGTGCCAGGTGAGTAGAGGATTTGATTTTCTGAACCCAGTAGCTCAGTGGATCAACATCAAATGGCTCAATTGATTCTGCAAAGTAGCCATTAAGTAAATTTTTTGCAGAGAGAGGCTGAGATTGTGAGCGTTTGTGTTGCTGTTGATGCAATGATGTGCTGTGTAATGCCCAGGCACTCTCCTTTATACTGCCACTATGCTGTCTTTCCCCATCTGCACCAGTATCATCCGATTCCAAACCACCACATGCCTGTCTCTCTCCCTCAGGAACTTGAACTGCAGCATGTTTCTCCCTTTCTGAGTGTCTCACTGCCTGAATGGCAGTATTTAATTCTTCACTGAGCTGTTACCTAAAATGAGTCACCCTGTGGCTGTCCATGGCTATATGAAGGATCTCACAATTGAATCTAGGGCTCAAGATGGCAGCAAACATGTGATGGCAGGTATCTATGACTGTGATGAACCTTGCATCAAATTCTGCATCGAAATGATTAACAAGGTCAGTGACCTCTTCTGTACTGAGTGTGTAGTCAGCCAAAAACCATTGTAATGATATTTTGAGAATATGCACAGCTGGGATAACCTGACTAAGTAATGCTGTGGAAGCACTTTGATCATGTGTACTCCTCTAAAATGGTGCAAGATCCTTCACCATGCCCTCAAGAACTAATCAATCATGGTGGAGTAGGCCACCTTCAATGCCTGCTTCCATAGACAATTGGTGTAGTGCCTGCTTTTGCTCCAAGAGTCGTGAAAACATCAGGCATGAAGAATTCTACCGAGTGCTAACATCTTGTATCACACAATGTTGGGGCAGACAAAGGCTTTCCTGAACTTCTCATAATTTGTTTGTGGTTTTCCAGAGAGATGGAAATTGCTGCAGATGGAGTGGGCTGTGGATAATATGTTGTTGGTCCTACTACTGCTATGCAGTGTGTGAGTCACCACTAAATTTAGTGTGTGTGCAAAGCAATGGATACTCACAAAATGACCATCATTGATGGCCTTTAGCATGTTTGTGCCATTGTCGGTAACAAGAAAGGTAACTTTTAAATTGGTGTTAAAACCAGTCCAAGACCGCAACATCATGAAAATATTATGTGCTCTGTGGTCTTCCTCCATGAGTCTGAAATTCAGCAAAGCTGACCTAATGAGACCACTGGATTGTAGGGTGAGCCAAGGGTGTGCCACAAGGTGATGCATCAGAAACAGTAGCAGCAGGGTGTTGCACACAACAGTGTGCAGTTAAGGAGAGATAGGCATACAGGGAGTTATCACTAGTTCAAATATCTGATATGCAGTGAAAAATACCACCAACAGCTTCTGCACATAGAGCAGCAACTGCAGGTCACACACCATCATACAGTCATGGCAATATAGTTTGAGAAAATGTAGTATGAGATGGGACCTGATAACGTGGGTGCAAATAGTTGAAAAGTCATTGGAAGCCAGTGTCTTCCACAACTGTCATAGGCTGGAGATCAAATGCCATCATCCAATGTAGAACCTCTACTAGGTCCTTAAGGTCAGTTGTCCTATCTCTACTCTCCGTCTGAAACCCCACCTAGCAGTGTGGGCTGGCATGCCTTCACCTTTTTGGGGCCCTTCCTCTGCAATACACTACCCTCTACTGTTCTGATCTGTACCACTCTTTACTCCTTCAAGAATTCTCTTAAATCCTACCTATATTCCCCTCAAGTCTGCACCTGTAACTAATAGTTTCCCATCCTTACCATCCAACTCACTTCTTCCCCCACTCCCCTCCTCACTCAGCCTTGCAACCCCCTTCCATAAGTTGTTAATGGGGTTACTCTGGTTGCATTGTATCCTACTCTTTTAACTGTCTACTTCCTTGCCCTAGTCCTCTGTTCTGCTTGAATCACTTGCTGACAATTTTGCACTGTTTGAACTACTTTCTGCATTTATGTAATTATGTATATTTGTATAACGTTGCCTAAGCAACTTGTATTTACCTGCATCACTTGTTTTGTAACATCTGTACTCACTGTATTATGTGTATATAATGTATATGCCTCGTATTATTTATATTTGCCTTTTTGTACATATATTGTGCTCTACATTCTGTTGTACAAGTGTCTTTGCACACTTATTTTGCTTTATTTTGTATTCTCTGTATCGCCCCTTGTACCATCTCCTGGGTCACCCCTGAAAAGGAACTTTTGTTTCAGTGGGCTTACCCGAATACCAAAATTCAAATAAATAAATCATATCAGTAATCAGCTGTGTGATTTGCTGTGCTATTGAATGTGAGGCATGATACTTTGTTCATTCATGCAGAGCATCCATTATTGGAAGTCCCATGGGAGACATCAATATGGACCACTGCAACAACAGTGGTGTGTGAAGTGCTGATGACTGTCTTTGCCTTGTAGTATAAGTGGAGTCAGATGTGCCCACCAGAGTAGAGGCTGGACAATGTGTTGGTGATGGGGAATAAGTGCCATGATCACTAGGTTGCTCTAAAACAGACCTGTCATCGGTACCACCACAAGTGCCAACTGAGCATGCCTGCCCACCAGAGGGGTTTAGTCTTGGTGAAACCAAGGGTCTGGATTCAGACCCAGATGAGTTTCAATACACTTAAGGGTGCTTAAGCTTCGAGTGGTTATGGTTCAGTTAGTGAGTGATTTCCCTTGGCTTATAGTGGTGTTGTAAAAAGAACAGACTACCTTTCTTGTGTACTCCTTTATCAAAGTGAAATGCAGCCACACAGCACTTTTAACACTGTGGCTACCAGTGATTCTGTTAGCACCACATCCCTCAGTTATTTTTTTAACAGATATGCCTGACTTGTCTTGATGTTCTTGCCCTATGACCATTGCTGCTGATGGTACCATGCCAGTGCTGCCAACACTTGGCTGTCTTTCAGACTGTGATGGAGCCTGCAGAAGAAGTGATAGTGTTGCTTCTTTGGTCTTCTTAAAGGAAGGGCGACCCTTACCCTTACTGCTGCTTCTACTACCCTTGACAGTAGTGCTACACATAGCGGCTGTTTTGCCAGCCACCTTTTTTTTCTACCCTCAAGGTACATAGTGTTCTCTGTCTTATCTTCAAAGTCACTCACATGTGCCTCTGATGAAGAAGATAATGTGTCACTGGGCAATTCATCATGTGGAGGAAAATACTTAGAACCAGATGACTGTTCATTCTCTACAACATTTTCAGGTTTACTGAGAAGCAGGCTGTATAACTGTATCAACTGTAGGGATCATACTGCTAATAAGCACCATGGCAGGGATACCAGATTGTGGTGGTAGTGCTACAGTAGTGGCAGGGTTCATAATGTTAGTAGTGGCTGGAGTGACAGTCACAGTTGCAGGACTGGATGTAGCAGTCATGCTGCTCATTGTTGTGGAAGAGGAAGATAGGGTCTCTATAGTGGTGGTGGTGGTAACAATAGATGTGATAGTACTGTTGAGAGATGGGGACACATTGGTGGTTGTGGTGGGAGTCAAGAACAGTGTCCTTCTGCTTGTGCTTTTAATATTGCTTTGTTCTGTGCCAGGCACAGTACTACTGTTGCTGGAAGACATAGGCTTGGAAGGGGTAAATAATAATTTTGGTCTCCTACAACACAGAATAATAAACCACATTAAAAAGAAAGGTTTGGTAGATGTAATGTAACTTATGTTTATTAAAAACAGATTGTACCTTTCCAGTCTAGTTATCGAGGGTCGAGGATTACCGATATTACCTCAGTGGTCAAACAAACCTTATCACCAGCTGGAGAAAAACCCCTAGTGGTCATCCATGAAGGAACAAATGATATCACTAGACTTCCATTACAGCAACTAAAACAGGACTATGTTTCCCTCTGTAATGTATTGGTTGAACGTGGCTGTAACATATGCCTATCTGAGATATTGCCAGTCCCAAGAGCCACAGGGTATATTACAGCTAAAATAAAAGTATTGAATGAATGGCTTCATAAATGGTGCTATCGACAAAATATCACCTGTCTTACACACTGGGAAGAATTCTGTAACAGACCATCCCTATTTTGTTGGGATGGCCTGCATCTTAGTAGATGGGGGAGCACATTATTGGGATGCAAGGTTGCTACATTTATTAAAAAACATTTAAACTGATGGAAAGGGGGGAGATTGGGTTAATACCCAGTTCTCTTACTACAAGCATTTGTTCGCCATATCATAACTACTTGAACACTCTATCCCTTAATGCTTGTTCTCTCAATATTTCTAAACATGCAGAATTAGAATCTAAGGCCCAGTCCCTTGATCTGGGTCTAATAGCCATAACAGAAACTTGGGGCAATTCAGACAAAAAATAGATAGCTGAAATTCCTGGATTTAAACATTACTTTAAAAATAGAATGGATAAAAGGAAAGGCGGTGGGGTTAGCCTCTCTGTCAGAGATTACATCCATTCTTTTGAATCACCAGCAAATTTTCAGTCAGAGAGCATATGGATGTATATTCAACCCAAGGAACTCTCCCAAATACTAATCGGGACCTGTTATCGCCCACCATCTGCAGATATTAACCAAACTACACAGTTAGTTGGTGAAATCTCACACATAGCAAATAAAGGTACAGTCCTAATTTTGGGAGACTTCAACCTTCCCACTATAAATTGGGGGACCTTAACAGGTTCAAATCAACATGATGAACAATTTCTTACAGCTATTATAGATTTAGGCCTAAATCAACTTGTCGGGGAACCTACCTGGGGAAACAACATCTTAGACCTTGTCACAACAAGCTTAGATATCCCCGTATCTGATTTTCAGATATCAGACCCTCTTGGTAACAGTGATCATATGACTATATTTTTCACTATTACACTTCATCACATCCTAAAATCAATAAACTTAAAATTAAGCAATATGATAGGGCTGATTTCCATAAAGTAAACCAACATTTATAACAAATATTCTATTATAACAAAATTGTAATTGAACTGTAACTTTTCTGTTTGTAAGTATTGTGTCCCTTGTACTACTGTTATGATGTCCTCTTTGAGATGAGGTACCTTTGTAAATGAGCCTCTGGCTCAAAGGTTTCTAAACTGATGTTTAACTAAATAAATAAATAAATAAATAAACATTTAGGTGCACTTAACTGGGAACATATTATTTCCCCACTCAGTACTGAAGAAGCTTGGGACTTAATAAAAACAAAAATTCATGAACTAGAACAGCAGTATGTCCCAGAAAAAAATAAATACAATACCAAAGACAAAATTCCCCCTGGTTTAATGGATCTATTAAAAAAAAAATCACATGTAAACAAACATTATTTTCATTACTAAAAAAATGTCCTATTAATCAAAAAGAAAAAGATATAGTAATTAAACATAGGAAAGTAGTTAAAATATTAAAAAACGGATCATACTTGCAAAACGTAACTTAGAATTTCATATTGAACATACCAAGGACTCACATAAAACTCTTTAGTCCTACCTAAATAGTAAAAAAGGGAATAATAAATTGATTTGACCACTAATTATAAATAATACAACAATTACCTCAGATACGGACACAGCTACTGTGCTGAACTAATATTTTTCATCAGTTTTTGTACAACATGGACCTTTAACTCCACCTGACATTCATTCTCCAGTTGCATAGATTATAAGGTTTTGCTACAGGAAACTCAGGAAGTACTACAATCACTACAACAATCAGTAATTTCTGGCCCTGATAATATTAGTTCCAAATTCCTTTTAGGAACAAAAGAAACCATTACTCTACCACTAACAATTATGTAAAATAAATCTCTTCATGAATCCATAGTTCCATCTGACTGGGCAACCACCACAGTAACTCCCATTTTTAAACAAGGTTCACACTCAAAAGTAGAAAATTACCATCCAATCAGCTTCACCTCAGTCCCCTGCAAGCTAATGGAAAAAATAATCAAATCACTTTTAGAAATGGAAATGGAAACTTTGAACATAATAAATACAGACCAATACCGATTTAAATCAGTTTTCTTTCCTGCACCACAAATCTGCTTTAATTTTATAATCATATCAGTGCAAGCCTTGACTCTAACATCCCCACTGACGTTATCCTTCTAGATTACAGTAAAGAATTTGATAAAGTGTCACATGTCATTTTGATCAATAAACATAGACATCTAGGTTTATCATCATCTATAGTTTCATAGATAAGTAGTTGGTTGAGAAATCGAACACAGAGGGTCAAGGTAAACGGTGCTTTATCTGACCTAAGAAGGGTGACTAGTGGTGTTCCCCAGGGTTCTGTCCTGGGGCCCACTATCTTCAATATTTTTATTAGTGATATGAACATTTCCTCTACCAATATCACAGTGAAATTCACCAATGACCCAAAATTAGGGGGTATTGTCAACAATGAGACCAACAAACAAAATTTGTTAACTGACCTTGTATCAATAGAACACTGGGCACATATCAATAAAATGTACTTCAACGTTGCAAAAAGTGCAGTGTTACATATGGGAAAAAACAACCCCAAACAAACATACCTTCTAAAAAATATCATTATCAGGGCATCTAGCTCAGAAAAAAGATCTAGGGATATTAGTAAATAATAAATTATCTTCCTCATCTCATTGAAACAAAATAGCTAATCAGACAAATGCTCTCCTTCATAGGATCAATTGCACCATCATTTCTAAATCGGAACAATGCATTATGACACTGTATAGATCACATGTCAGGCCATACACAGACTATGGTTCTCCTTTTTGGAGTACATATTTGGTTTCAGATATAAATAGAATAGAACAGATTCAACGCAGGGCAACTAAACTTGTTCCTTATCTCACTCATCTAGATTATGATACTAGACTCCAGAAAGCTGGCTTATATTCCCTCAAACAAAGAAGAACTAGAGGTGATCTCTCACAATTATTCAAAATTCTGCAATCACCAGTACTGATGGAAAAATATGGCATAACTTATTCTACTAGAAAATTGTGGCTAGGTTACATAATAAACAATTGGAAGTTAAAAAAGCAAATGCAAACAAAAGGCATTTTTTTTTTACTATCAGAACACCTAGGTTATGGAATACATTGCCACAAGAGATTGTTGACTCTCTAAATGTTACAAATTTTAAAAATAAACTTGATAATTGGCTATTAAATAAAAATTTGGGTAAATGGTCCACGCATGTGGAGGACAATCACAATAGGCAACTCCCTTCTTTTGTCCACTAAACCAAGTAAACCAAGTACTGTAATTTTTTGGACCTATAAGTGTAGCTACTGATAAGGGTATGTTGGTTGATGTTCTCTTCTTGGATTACAGTAAGGCATTTGATATGGTTTTGCATAAAATATTTATTGAACACCTCACTAAAATTGATATTCACCCTTATGTAATTAACTGGATTATTTCTTGATTGGAAAAAAGAAAACAAAAGGTAGTAATTTGTGGATATGAATTAGGCATGAGCAATGTCACTAGCGGTGCACCACAGGGCTCTGTTTTGGAGCCCATTTTGTTTAATATACTTATATCTTCTATGCAGACAAACAACTCAGTATGGATGTGTAAGTATGCAGAGGACTGCAAAACTGACGCAGTCATTACAGACTTAAATTCATGTGAGCAGTTCCAAGATAACATCAAACAACTGAATTCTTGGGCAGAACAAAATCATATGAAATTTAATGAGATCAAATGCAAAATTATGCAATTTGATCACAATAATCCAAACTATACATATACACTGAATAACCACATATTAGAAACAACTACTAGTGAGAAAGATCTAGGTATCTACATTACCAATGACTTATCTTTTAACACACATATGAAACACAAGGCTAAATACTGCCACAAAATAATGGGTTGTATTTTCTGTAATATTAAAAGTAGAGAAGAAAATGTGATCATTGCCCTATTCAAAAGTCTTGCTAGACCTCACTTAGAATAATGTACCCAATTTTGTTCCCCACAAAAAATAAGGGATGAAAACGTAATTGAAAAAATTCAGAGAAAGACTACAAAAAAAGTCAAAAGAATGTACGATGTAAGTTACAAAGAAATACTAAGCAAACTGGGACTATATTCTATGAGATACAGAAGCATGAGAAGTGACCTGTGTCTTGCTTTCAAAACTATGAATGATCAATTTCTAAAAGAGACTATTGGAATTACTAGCCAAGCTAAAATCAAATACACGGATCCCATAATCAACAAATGACTGGAGAAAAAAACTTACTGTAAAAAGAACAAAATGGTTTACACAAAGAATAATAAATAGATGGAACACTTTACCACAAGCTATAATTGACAGTGAAACAATTATTACATTTAAAAACAGACCTGACAAATTTATGGGCAATTCTAAATATGAGTACCACCCTTAAGGAATGGCAAGTTCTCTAAGGGCTCATGCCTGCTGAATTTGAAATTTACACTATGAACCTATAAGATTGGCTGATTGTTGCTCACATTCAGGTTCAGCATCACCAGCCTGTTGCTCCATTATAGATTTGCTTGGGCTGGACTAAGTACATTTTTTCCACCTCTACCTGTCTTTGTCTTTGTCTATACCAACAAGTTCTAAACGCTCTCAAGTATTTATTATTTTGTAAGTGTACAAAAGTTTTGTTTTATTGTAGCTCTGAAAAATAATTGAAAGCAGCACCCACTGCAGTACTGCTTTATTTTAGCACAGAACAATTATTGCAAGCAGCACCTGCTGCAGTACTGCTTTATTTTCACACAGAAAAATTACTGCAAGCAGCATGCACGTAGGGCAGGCGAGGGTGTGCACACACTGTGAATGTCGACTCGCTACCTAGCCCTAAACCTTGGGGGATGGGAGTGCAGTCAGCCAACTGCCCTGTGAGATTTCTTGCTAGGCTACTACTGGATTTTGTGAAACCAGAGCCCTCCCCCCCAAGAACTACTTATTATTTACACCACCTTTTTAAAGACTTTTTTAAAATCAGTACAGTACAGCAGTCAAGATAGAAGTTAGAACTACTGTTATTAATGAGACTGTTATTAATGAGATAAACTGCAACTTAAGTCTCTCTGCAGCTCCGCCTGGCAAAATAAATCAGACAATTTCTGTGGGGAAAATGCAAAAAGTCTCACACCACTATCATTCACTGAAATGAAGGTGTACTAGTTTCTCTCTGCACCTTCTAGCAAATAGAAAATCATTACAGCAGATGATTTATCCAGTAAAAAAATCCTCCCAGTACTCCCACTTCTACTAGGCATTAAAGTCACATGGTAAAGAACAAAGAAAATTAAGTTTTTTGATGAAAATTTTATTTTGCAACTCCAAATCTCTGCTGACTCAGAGCTCTCTCTACTCTCCACTACAATCTCTCCACCAGTCACAAGAGGCCCCTGAAATTAAGGTACAGTATACTAGTTTCTCTGCAGCTCCTAGCAAAAACAAAAATCAGTACATCAGTTGATTTATCCACAGAAAGAAACCCTCCCAGTGCTCCTACTAGTGCTAGGCACTAAAGACACACAATGCAGAACAAAACAAATTAAGGTTTTGTGATGAAAGTGTTCATTTTTGCAACTCCTAATCTCTGTTGACACAGAGCTCTTTCCACTCTCCACTACAATCTCTGTCCACTATGCAACAATGTCAAACTATCACATGATCTAGCTTTGGCAAATGCTCAGTGATTGGACAGCAAGTTCTTAGAGATCTTGAAATCCCACGAGAACAGCTGGCCTCGTGGTGCAGAGGGCTGAGATGTTGGATGCCTTACCTCATGCTGCACTGGTGACCCAGGTTTGGGAATGACCTCGGGCCACTAGGGTGCTGGCACTGGGGGTGGAAGCAGGACTGAGCAATGGCTTTCCTCTCCCCAGAAGGGTGGGGTCACCTACCCATAGTCCCACTGTCACCAGATGGAGGTTGTGTGATAGAAGTAGGCAGTATTGGTGTGACTGGTAGGGTGGGAGGTGTCCCTCAAGACATGTGTAGCATGCCTCCACATGTGCGTGTCACATCGAGGATGCATGGGAGCAGGATCTAAAAAAGGGGGAAAAGCCAATAAAGTACTAATAAAAAAAAAAAGAAGAAATCCCGTGGGAACACCGAACATCACCGAATAGCTGCGATATTCAGTATTCGGTTCCGGAATGCCATATTATTCATGGTATTTGGGAATTAATATTCATTACTTACACACCCCTAATGATGAGGTCATCATACTCCCCATGGCTATGCATTTTACCTGTATGTAATATATTTCTTCAAACCTGAAATCGTTTTTAGAAAGTACTATTTCAACTTTATTTCTGGAGGTTGTGGCTTGATTCCAACCTCAATACCACCTGAAAGACTGGCTTCATATCACCCTGGGACATAAACTTGTTTATCCCCTGTACTAATCCTTGGACTGTGACTAAAACCACTGGCCAGTGAGCATTATCGCTATATTATACTACTAACCAAATAATTTTGACATATTCACAGGAGTGGCTGTGATAACCGGACTTTAGAATCAGCAACAACCATGTGGATAATGATGGAATCTACCGCGCAGGCCAGAGAGCCTTAAGACAACAAAAATAAATGGAGATGTTCAATACACAGATACAGTAAATGAGAGAGGCAACTGTCTCCTCTAACAGCACCACACTGGCAATCCAACAACTAGATGTATGGATCTTTCAGATGGAGCACCATGCTGCAGCTAATTCGGCAGCCATTGAGGACCTCCACTCCATGCTCAGGAACAGGCTTACATGATCATATCTTTAGTATTCAAAGTGGATGACTTGGAGAATTGGAGCTGCAGAAATAATCTGTGACTCCTCGGCTTCCCAGAGTGCTCGGAAAAGGATAATATGACTGACTTCCTTTACAATGCACTCCCCTGGCTTTTGAAATCGGAAGTGCTGCCCGGTGTCATAAGAGAAAGTGTGCACAGAACTCTAATCCCGACTCCCAGGCCTGGAGAGTACACTCAGCCTATCTTGGTGAGAATTTTGAACTTTGCTGACAAGAACTAGGTGTTTGCCAGAGCACGGGAATTGGGATCACTATCTTGGAACACCCGTCATATTCTGATATTCCAGGATTACTCCTGCTACCTAGCCAACAAACACAAGGAATATACTGAAGCCCACAGACAGCTTCACACCATGGGAATTCCATTTTCCTTATGGTGCCCAGCTACAGTGCATGTGGTAGTGAACAGTACACCCATCCTGTTCTCAACACCAGAGGAGTTCCAGAACTTTATTCACAGGATTTGACCTGCCCACAAGTGTGACACAGCCCCAGTTACAATTCCTCTGATACCTCCTTGTGCAGCTGCTGCAGCCCAAGAAAGCAGACTGGAACCCCAAAGAAGACAGGAGATGGAGATTCAATAGCCACAGCAACAGCCTTCAGGTGCCTGGGCCCTGCCGGCCACAAATAAAAAAAGGCAACAGCAAGAATGCCATGACAAGAGGGAATATCCAGTTGACCATGTAAGATCTAGAAGCTGCAGTGAAGAGGCAGAAGCAGAACCAGACAAAGCGGTGGTCACCAATCAATACTACAGCAACAGATATGCCCCATTAGCACCATCCACCAGAGCCCTATGCTTGCCAGAGAAGAAACCTCCTCACTATCAGGACCCTGCCTTACATCTCAACTGACCTTGGAGCAGTCATGGAACAACATCGCTGCTCGAGGGCCAACCCTTCCAATCACACCGAATGACATTTCCTTGAAGAACATTTCCCTGGTGGGCTCCACATCAATCCATAGAACTAGCCTTCCAAAGCAGGCACAACTGAGACAAGGCATCAAGGAACTGCAGAAAGAGCACAGCCATGGATAAATGTCAGATAAGTGTGTTATGTTATTTTCTATCATGGTTAGTGAGGGTATGAGGTGGTGAAAGGGATGGGGTGGATACCGTTGGCTAGGTCTGACTACAGCTGTAGTATAAAAAAATCTCACCACAAATAGCTAGTCATGGTAGCTGACCTCCACCCACCCCTTATTAACAACATGTGGTACTATCCCAACTGCAGCTTGGCATATAGGCTTATACCCTTAAAACCTCCGAGATAAAAATAAGGCCATACTTTCTGAATTATAGACTGTGTACAGCAAATTGAATGGGGCTCTTAGAGAATGTGAGAGGAGGGTATAGACAGCAACATATGTACATAACTGTGCAAAGGTTCCCCAAGGGCCAAAACACTTACCCCTCCCCCCCAACGTTCTTCACACTATGGGCAGAATGCCAGGAACATATGCCCACTTCAATGCTAGTCAAAGAAATACGAATAACCTGAGCATTCTGTGCAAGGGGGAAATTCATCTAGCACTAGACAGACCCCCACATAGTCCTGCAGTAATGGGATTGGAAATGCATCATTCTCTATCTTAGAGAGAGGTTACTCAATGCCCAGCAGGTCTGAAGGGCACTACACCTATCCCTCCCACAATGGAAGAGAATCCTGGTGTGTAAGAACACTACCCCCCCGACCCTACCTATCAAACTGCTGGATCGGAACAAATAAATACCTGCATCTTCAGAGACCCAGTTGTGGCAACCCCTAAAATCATGCCAGACTCAGAGAGTACAGCATACTATATACTGGTGCATGCTAGTTGTTGTCATACCCTGTCAGCTGTTTATTCACTTGTGTATTGTTAAGAATGCAGGCTAATACCCCCATAATAACACTTTGAGGTCTCCTAGCCCCCCAGAATATGCCAAAACTCATCTCACTAACACAGCATAAGAAACAGGCTGCTAATTTTAAGACTAGTGATGTAGCACCTCAAGAGTGGGAGGCTGGAAATGGGGCGCCCCCTGGCATGGGTAGAACTCATCCTCACAGGGAAACTCCCCTGGGTATTCCATGCTGGATGGGCTCCTGAAGCTCCCTAACCTAACATCAGCCCCCCCCACCATACACAAGTCCTGGAGGGCCCACCCTCTCCTACGTACACACAGGTGGAGTACCCAGGATACCAAACTCTCCAGCTCATATAACAAGGTGCCCCGGCTTCCTACTGGGAGTGGAGAGGCTTCAAATAAACTTGACTCATTTAGCCTGCTCCCCTCCGATAACTTAAAACCAATGAGTATTATAGAGTGCAGAATGCAGGAGGAACTAGGTATATGACTAACAGTGCTAAACCCAGGGAACAGAGCACTGCCTAGTTAAGGTGCTCCCAGTTTCCTATCAAGCACCCCTGGTGAATTGGCTCAGTCCAAAGCATACAGGTTTCTGTGGACGCCCCACATGGGAAACAAAGGTGACTCACCCCCCCCGGCCTGTGATATCCATCGTCCCATCAGCATTTGCAAGTGCTTCTGCTGTAAATAGTTGTAGTAGAGTTATTAGTTTTTTGTGGTGTAGCATTTTAGGTTACATGGTTAGGAATTCTATGTGTGGGCAAGCCTGTGCTCTGTAGGAACTATTCTTTATAACTCTGCATTTTGGCCCAAATTGGTCTCTGGTTGGATTCAATGCACAGATACATGTACACCTCCTACAAGGTATGTGTGGGGTTCTGCTCTTTTCAGATGGATGCAGAATAAAACATATCAATATTCGAGGCATCATTGATGATGGCTGAAATATCCTGTTACACTTGGAATGTTCAAGGGCTAAATACCCCCATAAAATGTAAATAAGTTAAATTGCATCTGAAAAGAGTAAATTCACACATAGCCTTCCTGTAGGAGATGGAATTGACCAGAAATGACCACTTGTATTTGGTCAAAGACTGGGTGGGCCAGGAGGTACATGCTACTGTCTAGTCATGGGAAAGGGAAGTGGTCATACTGATACACAAATCCCTCCCTTGGACCATTACCGCAACCCGATCGGGTGCACAGGGCAGGAGGGTCAAGGCCCTTATGTATACCCTCCAAAGTCCAATATTGCTGGTTAACATCTATACCCCTAATGAGGTCAATCCCACTTTCTTTCAAGAGGTCACGGACTGAATAGGCACCATAGGGAAGGGAAAGTCCCCATTATATTGGATGGTGACCTGAATTTGCCACTCACCCACATGGTAGACAAAAGAACAATGGGCAAGGATACCCACCCCAGGAGCACATTAGCAACCCAACAGTGAATGCAAAAGCATTTTCTGGAAGACATATGGCATATGACAAACCTGATGGAAAGAGATTATACTTTCCAATCCAGTGTACATGGTACACTTAGCAGACTAGACTACTGGCTAGCCTCGCCCACAATCTCCCAATCCACAATCGAATCCCACATCCTTCACATGTTAATCTCCAACCATGCGCCAGTCCATCTGCTATTGATTTGGGGCCCCGAGGTGTGCCTGTCTCCCTCTTGCAGATTAGATCCCCTCCTAATGGGTGACCCAGAATTCATGCCATGGGTAAGCAGAGAATCCAAGTTATTCTTTCAAGAAAACCCAATTGATGAAACCACTATGGGGAATACATGGGAGGCATACAAAGCCACAACTTGAGGTAAAATCATTCGGTTCACCACCCACATGAGGAAGATGATGGAGCAGAAACTCACTGCCCTGAAGAAGGACTTGGGAGAGGCAGAGGCTCGGCTCAAAGCACTAAAATGCTGGGCCACTCACTCGGCAGTCTGGAAGGAAGTCCTCAGTCTAAGGCTAGAAGTCAATGAGCACCACTCTACGAATGCCAAACTGGCTATGCTGAAGGTCAGGCATGTGTACTGGGAGGAAGGGGACATATTGGAGAAAATATTGGCTTATCAGCTAAGAAAACAGCAGGCCAATAGACACATAACTGGCCTCCAAGACCCACAAACTCACAAGATGCTTACTAAACCTGCCAATGTAAACATAATAATGACAGACTTCTACACAAACCTCTACAATATCTCCCGCCAAACCATCCCACAAGACATGCAGAAGTTTCTGGATAACCTATCCTTACCTAAGCTAACCCCATAACAGACAGAGCTTTTGGAGGGCCCTCTGACCATGGAGGATGTCAGGATGGCCCTGATGTCACTAAAGAAAGGCAAGGTCCCGGGGGAGTTATGGATTCTCCGCTGACTTCCTGCAGGCTCTTGCCACTGTTTTCTCCCATTTTATGTCAGGTGTTTGCGGAGGCTGAACACACAGGAGTACTCCCACCCACATTGCTAGAGGCCATCATCACCGTGTTGCCGAAAAAAGTGAAGGACCAGACAAGAGCTGGTAGTTTTAGATCCACATTCCCGAGAAACACCGATAGCAAGGTCTATGCTAAGAATATTGCAAACAGGTTAAACTCCCTGTGCCACTGGAGACAACTGAAACCTGGGCTGTTCCGCCGCGACATTACGCTTTCAATTGCACAAACCTAAATGGCAACAAATATTTATTTTATTGACATCACACAGGAGTGCGTGTATGTGTTCCATAAATATGCACACCACACTCCTGTGTGATTGTAACAAGAAAGAGTAATGTGCTCAGGGGCAGCCTAGATTCCAGTGGTGTAGCTGGTTAATGCAATTGGAATGGTATTCTGAGAGGCCTGGCTTCAGGTCCCAGCTGAGGGACTTACTTCTTTCTCACCTCTGTTTGTATGTGTTCCATAAATATGCACACCACACTCCTGTGAGATTGTTACAAGTAAATATTTGTGTAAGAGTAATGTGTTAGGGGACAGCCCAGGTTCCAGTTGTCTCAGTGGCGAAGCTGGTTAGCACAATTGGAACGGTATTCTGGGTGGCCTAGGTTCAAGTCCCAGCTGAGGCACTTACTTCTTTCTGACCTCTGTTTGTATGTGTTCCATAAACATGCACACTGCATTCCTGTGTGATTGTTACAGGTTAAACTCCCTACTGCCTGACCTCATACATCCCTCACAAGTGGGCTTTGTGCAGGGCAGATTCAGTGCAGACCACATACGATCTCTCTTGAATCTGATCCACACAGCATGGAACCTCTCAATGCTGGCAGCTGCAATGACTGTTGACTTTGAGAAGGCATTTGATTCTACTGAATGGGACTGTCTCAACCTTGTACTACTACAGTATGGATTTGGCCCTAAATTTTGCACTTGGATCAACCTGATCTACTCCTCCCCCAAAGCAGGATTACTTACAAACTCCATCCTGTCTCCTCCCTTCCCATTGGAGTGGGCACCAGACAAGTATGGCCTCTGTCCCCACCTGTTTTTGTGCTGGCTGTGTAACCCCTTACAGCAGACATACAGCAGCACAAAGATACTCTTGACATCCAATTGAGAAGTCCTGCTACCCCACTTCAATGTATGTGGATGATCTGCTGATTCCCTTGGCAGATACACACACCTCTCTAGCCCCCTTGATGGACCTTCTGCATAAGTTCATGACCTACTGTACTCTGGCCTCAAGGTCAATCAAACAAAGACCAAAATCTTCCCCTTAACCCCCTTTGCCATCTCCAAAACTCACATGTTTTGGAGTTGAAATGGGTCTCTGCAGAACTCACACATCTGGGTGTCAAAATCCATATAAAAACAGACTTCATCTGGGAAAGGAAACTGGGACCTTTGCTTTCTGAATGTAGAGAGGATTTGGAAAAACTCACTATGGCAGGTAAACCTGCAGCATTCAAAATGTCGCTGGCCCCCAAAATAATGTACTTCTCATCCCACATCCCTCTAGAAATTCCCAAAGTATGGTGCAGCAAAATTGACTAAATGTTTGGGAATTTCCTTTGGGGACAAAAAAGACCATGTTACAGTTGTAACAAACTACGGGCCCTCTGGAGGGTGGTGGTGTTGGTGTCTTCCCTGGTTGGAGGGATATTTAATCACTTTTCAATCTGCCCAAGCACTGCACTGGTTTTCACTAAGGTCTCTTACCTCTCCACAATGGCTCTGGGTGGAGCAGCACCAGGTCAACACCCCCCTTCTGGCATCACATTTTTTGGAACCAACCCCAACATCAGGGAAAGGACACCCCACCATAGGTCCTACATTAAAATATTGGAAACAACTTCAATGGAGGCTCAGATTACCCCCCATGCCCCCCTTACTTATACCCATATGGCAGAACCCCCACCTCACAATAGAACACATCCCTATACACTAGCCCACTTGGGTGGCCAAGGGCATATATTACATCACAACTTCCTTGCCCCGTCACTCCTGCATGAGGACACATTCCAGAAGCTCCAGGAACACTGGGACATTGCCTGCAAAGACCTTTGGAGATATCTTCAGCTCTGAGACATGGCACAAGAGGTACTTCCATCTCATTTGGCATCCCATCCTCAGCCCTCACCAGTCATGAGGTGGTTAACCCTCCCCAAGTGTAGAGTGGGAGCTATATATGCCCAACTTAGGGATACTCTACCAAGTCAATCAGATGATTCAAAGCAGAAATGGGAAAAGGCCCTTAACTTAACTTGAAGAATGGTCAGGGGTTTGGCAGTTGAAATTCAATGCAAAGAAGTGCAAGATAATGCATATGGGGCACAAAAACCCTGGCACAATATATCAGTTGGGGGGTGAGGATATAGCATGCACCAAGCAGGAAAGGGATCTTGGGGTTATCATCTCTGATGAACTCAAGGTAGGGAAACAGTGTGACAAGGCAGCAGGTAAAGCAAATAGGATGCTGGGATGTATAGGCAGGGCATCACCAGCAGGAAAGGGAGGTCATAATTCCGCTATACAAGACACTAGTGAGGCCCCACCTGAGTACAGTGTACAGTTCTGGAGACCATACCTACGTAAGGACATAGACAGGGTAGAGAAGGTTCAGAGGAGGGCATCAAAGATGGTGCATGGATTGTATCACAAGTCCTATGAAGACAGGTTGAAGGAACTGAACATGTACTCCTGGAGGAGAGGAGGAGAGGGATATGATAGAGACATACAAGTATCTTACAGGGAGGAACAGGGTGCAGGAAACACTATTTTTAAGCAAAAAGATGTTCCAGGACTAGAGGGCATGGGATGAAGTTGGAGGGAGGACGATTCAGAGGAAACATGAGAAAGAATTTCTTCACAGAACGGGTGGTGGACAAGTGGAACACCCTGCCAGAGGAAGTGGGGGGGGCTGAAACAATCACGGGATTTAAGAATGCATGGGATAGACATAAAGGAATTCTGGAGGTCAGGAGTAAGGGGCAAAAGACTTCTAGGAAAACAAACTGAACTTACAAGCTCAAATGGGCAGACTGGGTGGGCCATAGGCCCTTATCTGCCGACACTGTCTATGTATCAATGTAACACTACATTCTGAGACACAGTTAAAACAGTGCTGCTCCATTGGCCATAAAGTCATGTAGATTTTTCCTTGTATGGTTGATTACCTCTGAACTATACCTGTTATTTGTTTTGTCTGCCAGTTTTGTATTGTAACCTCCTCGGTTGTGTCTGAAAATAGTCATATTTTGTGGCTATGATACCTTACCCAGTAAACAAAAACTAAATAAAAAAGTCCACTGAAATGCCTGTAGTTGGCTAATACACAACAGACTGCTCCACTGTTGGTATAGGATGCCAACTGTCTTGCACAAAGATAAAGTTCTGGGGAATGACAACTGCTGGATTCTGTGACTGATGACTGTGCCATCAACCAGGGGTGATCTTTTTCACATAATATGGTCCTGTCCAACAGTACAATATATGTGGAGTAAGGTATGCCAGTTAAGCAAGCAAGTCCTGGGTAAGACTACACCAATGTCCCCTTCTCTCTGGCTTTTTAGCATGAGACCCCATACCCCACACCCCACACCTCTCAACATTTGAATTTAAATGGGTGTTACTACTTAGCATGCAGGCCAAATGCCAGCTACTCAGTTACAGTACTGGCATAGTACTCAGACCCCCACAACAGATGAAATTGTTAAAGCCATGGGAAATATATATGAGATGGAGAGAAGGTTCCATGTTATCACATGCAAAAGAGCACAATTTAATAAATGTTGGGTACCCTATCTAGCATACCTTGCTCTCAGAATGGGTATAGGTTAAGAGGTAAGGTAATATATCCTTTAACAGAGCAGCACTGAGACTTAGAGGCATAAGTGTGACCCTTGAGTGCACTATAGCTGCCCCCCTAAGGATGTTAACTGCTACATCTAACTGTTGTATATACTTATCTATGTTACTTTATGGGACCCTTTTCTTCCTTGCAGTACTGAATGGATCCGGTGCCACATAAAGTCTATGCACTCTGGTTCCACATGAAGTCTGTGCCCTGGTACATGATCAGACTTCCTGCTTCTCTGTGTTCTGCTGTCATCCCTCCACATGATGCGAGGTAGGTACCTGCCATGATAACGATACCACCAGACATGAATCCTCATACAGATGATCTCTCACAGTGAATCTAAACTTTCTTAACAGATATAGTACTACAATAAGTGCATTATGACAAACAAGTGTACCTGTATGTACCATAATATTGTCAGTTTCAGATATCTGTATGTGATCTGCATGTAAGTTCTTGTTATCTGTTTTTGAAAATTATAATAAAATCTTTAATAACAAAAAAAAGTACTATTTTGGCCATTAATTGTAGAAATTCACTTGGAGGAAAGGTATCGTCTATGCCCCTTAATGTTTTCAATAATGCATCTAATCTCTTTTTGTGTCTGAATCTGGTACATAAATCTTTCACTTCAAAGCTTACTAGCCAGATATCTTCTCAGTCAATATCCTTCTTATTAATGTCCCTTATTAATTCAATCACATGCCCTTGGTCCTTAATAAATGTTCCCATCTTGTAAACTTCAGTTTGTATATGAAAATCAACATATTTGGAAAGGGGCTGAAATATGGAGTCTAACCCTGATACAATAGGTTTTTCTGGTGGTTTCACTGGATTTTTATGGATTTTTGGTAGTACATTGAAAAAAGGTATCGTTGGATTCACTTTTGTCAACGTATCTTTCTTGTCCTCTGTACACCACCCCATGTCAACTGCCTGATCTAACAGATCCTGTATACCTTGATGGATCTCACCAGTGGGGTCCCTGTCAAGGACCATGTGTCTGTCACTGTCTCCCAATTGTCATATACATTCTTCCCTGTATTGGTTGTGCACCCACAGGGCTATGTGTTCCCCTTCTCTGCGGGTTTGATCACAATTGACTTGTCATTCTTCAATCTTTTTAGTGTTCCCCTCACAATTCTAGTTAGATTATTCCATCTTGGTGTTAAATCTTTCTTGTTCAGGCCAGCCTGCCGGCACAGCAGTAGCGCTGCTGCTCACGACGCTGGCAACCTGAGTTCGGGAATGGGCTTGGGTTGTTGGATGGCCTGCTGGGAGGAGGAGGCCTGAGTAATCCATGGACTGCTCATTTCCTCCGGGGGGGGGGGGACTTTGGCTTGATGCATGACCAACCTCTTGTGGCGGCTGGAGGTTTGGCATGCCCAAGCCACATAGATGGGGGATGAAGTGTGACAGTCACTGGCATAAGCCATGGTGTCTTGTACATGTCACTTCTCTTGGGAGGGCTTTCAGCTGAAAAAAATGTGTTGGTTTGGTACAACACCTACTGAGTGCCAGGTAGGCCCTCACCACCAGCAGGAGCAGCTTGGAGTGTGGACCCCGATGAGACTTGACAGTATGAAAATGGAGGGGGGAGTGGGGCCCAGCTACCCTCCCACTCTGTCCCCACCGAAGGGGTTAAGCACAGCTCCGTGGGGGGTCCTTCTGAGCTCACAACATGGTGGTTGGCCGGTGACAGTGCCAGGGCTTGAGGTGGGGGATAAAAAAAAAAATCTTCCTTATTTATCAAGCCATTGATTTTCTTTTCTACTACCCTGATGTATCATTCAACCTTGTCTGTTCCCCTTAGAGGGTTGAAACTATATTTAAACCCCAATGTTCTTTGAAATTGTTGTTTCTATGCTGGTGGCTCAGGCAGTCTGTTACTAAACCAATCCACCAACCTGATTTTTTTATAACATTTGTGCAAATCTATAGCCAGACAGAATGTAACCAGATTCTTTGTAGGTGAAAAAGATAAACCCTTTTTCACAACATTTTCTTCAGTTTCAGTGATATCCCTCCCACTAAGGTTGAACACTACTATTTGCTCCTCTGCTGTCCCCTGTTGCCTCCCACTCTTCCTCTGCCTTCTCTTCCACCTCCTCCACCACCCCCTCCTCTTTGATTTGTGTATATACCCTTATAGGGGCCCTCTCTTTGTCATTCCCTGCTCTATAGGTCATGTCTCAGTTTAAATCTTTGCTCATGCAGACCTGTAGTCCCCCCTGTCTCTTATTGATTGAGGAGAGATATTCATTATTCTAAAAAAGGATGTTGTTTCCTTTGTTGTTGTCTGCAGGGTCCGTAGGGAGTAGTCACATAACTATCCTCACTGTCAGAATCTGTTTGATATTCCTGTTGTTGTGTGTAACATGTATTCCTATTGAGTCCTCACAGCTTTAAAAACCAAGTATAAACTTTGTTTTCCCTATAATCTACAGTAGCCCATATGAATTTCTTAAGAGTCTGTTGTCTTATGCACTCTTCATATTCTGCCAAATCCCTCTTAATTTTCTCTAATGTATTTGTCGCCTGATGCCAAACTCTGCCTTTATAAGCTTCCTTTATGGCCTGGATCTCTGTGGTCAGTTCATTGTGTTCCTTCACTGTTGCTTCAATCAGTGCTAATGATGACCTGTTGAACATTTGTCCTTATAACTGTCCATTTCTTGTGTAATTTTGTCATAATTTATTTATTTTATTTTGTTTTGTTGACTGGGGAAGGAGGCATAAACAATTCTGCCTATTTTCAGCCTTGTCCCGGGGTGGGGTGGGGGATACAGATGGTAACCAACTGAAATTGGACCAGATTACGCTGTTGGTGGTATTTTTAGTGAATGAGGGAAATTTGGCCAGGACAACAGGGAAATTCCCTTACTCTTGCACCAGGTGGCTCTGCTTTCTGTGTGCCAGATGGAGGACTCCAGTCGGATGTTGGATGGTGAAGGAGAAGGAAGTATTCCTGTTGCTACAGTGGCTAATGTGATGGAGTCAGCTGGAATACACCCTACGAGTGGCCAGCATATCGACTTGCAGAATGCCACACAGTCGAATGAAAGTGGAGAGGTTTCTGTTCAACATAATACTGAAGAAGACATGGACGTATCTGAGTTTGAACAACACTTGCAATATAAACAAATATTTTGTTGAAGAAACAACTACAACATATTGGTGAACAGCTTGCACAGGTGCAGTCCAAAGTTGAAGAGGAGAAGAAGAGGAGGAAATGGGTTTTGGACTCACTGACTTCCATAGAAATGACTGGACCTACTAAGTTATTTATGACCAGCACAGCACCAAATGTCCCGATTCAACCCGGGAAACCACACCCAAAATTTTGATTGAACATGAAAGCAGACCTGCAGCTTGGTCCCCTGAGAAAGCGTTTCTCAATGCCAGATGGATTCAAGATGCAGCTGGGACCTAGCTCCTGGATCCTCAAATTTCGATATCTGGTTCTGCTTCTTGCACACTTTTAATAATTAATCAGGACAATGCTACACCAGAGTCCTGTTGTGCTTCCAGCGTTCATACAGGTATCTCTCAAAATTCCTCTAATAACACTGATACAGAGTCACAGTTGCCTATTCCTAGTGCAGAGCAGGTGAATGTGATGATGACTTCTGTGCCACAGGAGGCGGTTCTGGGGTCTCAATATAACACAGAGGAGGGTACCCCCAACCACTATTACGCTAGTCTGTTCTGTAAGCCAGTTGAACTGGCCAAGCGGTGAAATGCTATATGGCTCCATTATATGGGAGCCAGGGAATCTCAGCCTGACATGTTTTTTGTGGGAAAAACATTAATTAAATAGTCCCTGGGTTTTACCCCCTCATAGGAATATGTGCTAATTCATGCCCCAGGGGAGTCTACTTACAGCATAAGTTTTAGAGCACCTGATATTTGGAGTGCTTTTGGTGCAAATACACCACTCTGAAAATGAACTCCCTTTGGGCTCAGTTCATTGCTATCCCTCTTACCAAACAACCCTTTAGGGTGATAACTGTTCTTTTCCACAATGAGGGGGTCAATATCACAAAGATTATTTATTGGCTTGAAAAATGTTGTTCTATTCAAGGTAACCCTGAGCCCATCTTGGATGATGAAGGGTTCTGGAATGGGGGCTGGAAAATAAAAGTAAAATTAAACCAGACACTGACTGATGTTATTCATCTCCCAAACTGCTCCTATATTTGCCGAGATAAGGCATTTCTCTTCTATCTTGGGCAACCTCGATCTTGTTTTAAGTGTGGCTCCAACCTTCATATTAACTTCAACTGTACTGTCCTAAAATGTAAGCATTGTGTTGAAACTGGGCACCCTAGTGTGCACAGTTTCAATAATCCCCATTGCAATGTATGTGAAGAGGAGGGACATAATTTTTCCAATTGACCCATGGCCGCTAAGAATAATGAAAATGCACAGTTTGGGGTTCAAGATTTTTATATCCGTACTGCTTATCATCACAAGACCACTGGCAGTAGTCCTGCTGGTACCTCGGCTGAACAGCAGGCCGAGGAGGGCCAATAATAGCTTGCCCAGTCCTGGTCAGAAGCTTCGTTTTCTGCTGCTATACCCACTCTAACTCCAGAAACTGACAGAGATAATATGCCCCTTCCTCCTACTACTATACAGGAAGAACCTGTATTTACAGAGCTAAAATCAAATAAAGGGAAGAAATGGAAAGGAACATTAAAGAAGTCCCAGTCTATTTCCAACACGATTGGGAACCAGAATCAATTTGCGGTTCTACAATGAGGGTACTCAGAGGCTAATGGGGAATCAGATTCAGCATCAGTTCTGTCTTCCCAAAGTGGAACTTTATCAGATCGAGAGATTTTATATAATAGTCACCATCAGAGACAAAGAGATAAAAGAGTGACAAGAGCTTCCCTAAAAAAAACTTAAAAATAATATTTAATTAATGGACCCTTCCCTACATACTCTCAGGGTAGCTTCACAGAATGTGAAACGCCTCCTCTCTGACAAGAAAATACTCAGTACTTTTGCCCAGTTTCAGTATTTTAACTTAGATGTTCTTTTTTTTTTTCAGGATGTTCACTTACACTCTGTGGTGGATATAGAGGCTACTAGTAAAGGATGGACTTGGGACCAGAGTTTCTGGTCACCTGGGGCAGACGCCTGTTCTGGTGTGGGGTTTTGCTTTTTCTCACATAAGGTTCATATTATCCAAATTGTAGATATTGTACCTGGGCTGGCATTTTTACTTGATGTTAACATAAAGGGGATGGAATTTAGGCTGTTGAATTTATATGCACCCCAACTTAAACAGGATATAGTAAATTATTTTAAGACAATCAAGCCCTATTTGTTTACCACTAAAAATCTTATTTTGAGAGGTGATTTCAATAGTAGTTTGCTGGCAATGGATTGGGGATTACAAACAACCAAAATTGAATCGATTCAAATATTCTAGCCGCCCCCCCCCACACACACACGTATTTTTGTGTCAAACGGTCTACTAGGATTGTTTATGTTTTTATTTCTCCCAATTTACAGTTACAGGATGCTAGAATCACCCCAGTAGCCACTTCAGATCATGGCCTGCTACAGGTTGTGCTCAGGAACTGTCCAGAGCAATGTAGGGGCCCTGGGTTATGGAAAATGAATTTAAGCCTCCTTGAAAATACACTTATAGCACAAAGGATTCCAATATATTTTGGAAGCCTGTAAGCCAGTTTTTTTTCTCTCTCTTCGATTCAGTAAATTACTGGTGGAAGAACTCTAAATTGGAGATTTCCAAATATTTCAAAAATATGGGTCAGTTAAATGAAAAATGTAAACAGGATACTTACTTACAGTTATGGAGCCAGTTAATGTTTTATTTTTCTCTACATAAAGAGGGGTAGGAGATTTTTCTTCTCAGATTAAAGACATCAACATGGAGATGGACGAGGTGTAATACAATATGATGCACACCTCTGAAAGAGAACAAAAATGTGGTACTTGGGGGGGAGGGCATAAGAGTCCTTTTAATAGTAGTAGTAAATTTTTGAGAGAAACTGGAAATATTTCATACATGTTGACCCCTGATGGGAATAAAGTTAGCAGGAGGAAAGAAATTTTAAAAACAATTGGACAAGTAAGTGATGAATATGTTTTCCCGTCAGTCCTTCAGCCCTGAGCAGATGTCCGTTTGGTTAAGCTCTTGTAATTTCCTTACTATCCTACATGAGTTGTGTGCAATGCTCCTTGCCCCAATCACTAAAGCAGAATTGTGATCTGTCACTTGGTCTCTGAAAAAAGGGGTGGCATGACTAGTGGATGGCCTCCCACATGAACTATATAAACAGTTATTTTCTGAATTAGGTGACAAACTAGTAGCTCTGTATAATACTACCTTGATTAATGGAGCATTACCTGACGGCATGTACAAAGGAATTTTATTATTACTATATAAATCTTGGGAGAAAGGTAACTTGCAGAACTAGAGACCAAATTCACTCTTAAATACTGATTGCAAGATTCTAATGAAACTTTTATGTAGAAGATGTTTGTTGGTATTAAATAGTATAATACACCCTACTTAATTTTGTTTCATCCCAACTAGGAAGATAGCTGATGCTCTAATCCTTTTAAGAGAAATCATCACTAAAGGAAATTAGGGTGAAATAATGGGATTTTGTTAAGCATGGATCTAAATGAGGCATTTGATAGAACTGAGCATTCATATTTATGGTACTGTTTGGCTGCGTATGGCTTTTCAGTTATGTTTATTGATTGGATAAAAACTTATAATTCTGCTGTTATGATTCCCTATGTAAATGGTTGGGTGGGCACAGAATGTCAGGCTACCAGAGGGCTCAGACAGGGGTGCACCCTGAATCCCCTTCTGTATATTCTTACTTTGGACCCATTACTACATAAGATAAATACTTCCAGGGATATATTGGGATTGTCTGTTGGTTGCGATGATATCCCTATTTGCTCAGTTGCATGCACTGATGGTGTCTGTTTCATATTAGCAGACAACAAATCTAGTGAAGCAGCAGGGATGGTTTTGTCTGAGTTTTCTAGGATTTCTGGTTCTGAAATCAATTTTAGAAAGAGTCATCTGCCAATTGAAAACCAGGAAAAATTACCTTCGGAGGTATTGGGAGTTCCTCTGCATCTTGAGTTTCATAAGATTTTGGGTATTTTTAAGGGGTCCAGACGATACACAGTTTTATAATTGGGAAGTGAAATTGAAAGAAGCTTCTGAAAAAGTTACCCACTGGAATAAATGGCATATGTAGAAAAAAACGAGGATATTTATGATTAAATATTTTTTCATCCTGATCTTTTTATATTTAAATATAGTTTTCCCTCCCCCATCACCACTGGAAACTATCTTATTCACTGTTTTTTTCAATGTCAAGGGGCAGTCGCCGAACCAATTAAGCGAGGCATTACGTACCTACCGGTCCCCCATTGGGAGTGGATATGATACATCCTGCTGTATTTTTTTCAGTGTAGCTTTTTCTATCATAACATAGTTCCTATTTTACTACCAAATTTTAAAATATGGGGACCTTGGATATTGGAACAAATAGAACTAATACTAAATTCCTGGGACTATGATCTTCCGATCCCTATGCAAAAATGTACAGTACTGCAGAATTATTGGGAATCTTTTAGATTACCTTAACTAAACTGAAATCATGTGAAATTACTAAATGCAGTTTAGTTTATATGAAAAGGACAGACCTCTGTCTGATGATAGTCGAGAATCATTATTTGGAGAATCCCTCTTATGGGAACAGATCACAACACGAGGCCACCATTGTGGCAGATATGTTGCAATGTGAAACAATCCCTTACCGTATGTGGGATCTTCTGTAGCTTTGTGTTCACAGGAGGTTAGGAGGTAAGGGTAATATGAAACAGAAAGAGGTAAATGAACAGTTTTGTCCCATATCTGTTACTTGTGCTGGGATATTAGAAACCATGAAACATTTATTTTTAGAATGTCCATATGCCTTATAATTTCGGATGTATTTACGTAAAGTATGGATTTTTTTCCTTGACTCCAGATAAGTTACTTTGAGGGATTTTTCCCCCTTCCTGGGTATTGTATGATGCTAATACAATGCAGTTAATCATCTTAAACATTAAATATCAATTATGGCAAGCCCAATGTGCTTTGACACTGAGGAAACAAGTTCTAACTGTGGATCAAGTTTTGTATAATGTTATATGTGATCTAGGGAGACTCTGGAATAGAGATTGGACATTTTATCCACCTAACCTGTATTTGCACTGGTGAAGGAACATGGATTGGTTGGATTCTAGATAATCATTCTCTGGGCTTATCCTTGCAGGGAATTTTTACTTCCGTATTTGCTACTTTATGTTAGTTATTACATTGCGATTCTTATTCTGGCTTTTTTCAGTCTCTAGTTTTGTTACCTTCCCCCCTTTGTTTTACAGCACAAGTCATTTTTGCTTCCTATTTATACAAACATTTTGACTTTCCCACATCTCTCCTAGTAGTGGGATGGTGGGTGGGGAGACTGTATTTTGACATGTTTCATTTGTTTTGTTTTTCCTGTTTTCATTTAAGTATGTTCTTGCATGTGATTTTGAACATGTACTGTGTCCTTGTTTGTGATTACAGTTCTAATTATTGTTTCCTTACTTTTCTTTTGGGTGGGGGAAGTATTTTCCTGTATGGTTTAGTCTGTGTTATTGGCAACTTTTGTTTTCACTAGTTCTTCCTACAAATTTTGGAGAAGGTTATGATTATACTACGTGTTTACTTTTCAATCTTTTTTTGATTTCTGCATCATTTATTGATGTGACTTTAACATCATTGTACATATTTGATTTTGCAGTCTAAAAACATTTTCCCCTACTTGTAGGGGTAGGGGGCTTGTATAAGATGTATGAATTAATGCAAAATTTGTTTTAATTTATGTTTTTTTTCTGTTTTATGTTATAGTCTAGAACAGGTTTATAAATTCCAGAGGGGACAAGTATGCAGTAATATTTATTTTGCTTTAAGATTCTGCTTTCCTTTATTTTGTATAGCAACAGTTTCTGTATTATGAGTTTGTTGAAGTTTTAAAGAATTTCTCCTACTCTTAGAAGGGGGCACTGTTGGCTCCTTTTCCAAAATGGAGGATCCAGAGGCCAAAGAGGAGGGAGAACAGGAACAAGCTGGGGAAATGTCCTCCTACCCAGCTGAAGAAAGCCAGCATGACAACAAGGAATTAACATTGATTGAGAACTCAATGGAAGATGATAATGCAAATTTTGCTACACTCCTGATGAAAGCAGAATATGAAGAAAATACTGAAGACATACGACATTGCTGCAGTGTAGCTGGAAAAATATATGGAGGATAGACAAAGAGTGTTGTTAAACATGCTAGCTGAAGATCAAGAAAGATATAACAAAAGAAAACTTCTCTTTTAAAGAGAAAAACTGAAAATTGAGTTGCAGCTTCAATGTCTAAAATACTCCGAAATGAAATTCCAGTTGTTGCTCAAAACTAGATAAACAGAAAAATAAATCTAGAAGAAACTGAACATGACACTATGCAAGCAGTGCAGAATGGAAAAAAATACACTTACAACACAAGAATGTATGGCATTAGTATTCAGAATTCAACAGCAGCTCAGGTCAGATACAGATGGATGCCTGAACAGGCACTGAAGGATGCAAGATGGCTGCAAACGGAGCAAGGTGGTTGGCTCCCTGATCCCAAATGGGACCCCTCACAACTGGAGAAATGGGGCCCAATTCCAAGACAGCCACACCAGACATGAATGCAGTACGCCAGTCCCAAGTGGTCCAAATCACAAGTTATGTCCATGACTTGCAGCATGCACTATTCCAAAAGAACACTTATGCTGCAACCGTTACACCAAGCGCAAGTTATGACACTGTCACACCAAAGAAACCTTGTGCCACTGCTTATTGTGGCTTGCGACATGCGTAATGCACAAGTACGATGGAAATGCTATTCCAGAACAGGAGGTGTAAGTACATACACCAGAAGAGGCCGAAGTTAGACCAAGGAATAGCTGGTCTTACCAAAGCACAAGCTATATAACCCCCCCCCACACACACACACACATAGTCAGGGAGTAGACAGCAGTGTAGTGAGACACACAGCAATGTCAGGAATAGGAGCCTTACTGGGCATTATGATAGTGGAGCACCGGGAGCACAGGGACACCAGACACAGAGGCAGGACCCAGCAGACCAAGCCACAGTGTCTGTCAATGGTACCAAGGCCACAGGGGCAGAGAGTAAGATGCCCTGGCAAAACCTTTGAGGGCCTGACTGAGCAGCAGTGCCTAGCATGCTATAGGCTTATCAAGAGCTGCAGCAGGGAGCTATGCCAGGACCTGAGTGGGAATGTACACAGCACCAGCAACAGCAACAGGAGCCACCCACTGCCACTGGAAGTGTGCATGAATGCAGCACTGTGTTTTCTCACCACTGGCACTTTCCAAAAGCACACAGGAGACACAGTGGGCATTTCCCAGCTGACAGTGTCCAAACACCTGAGGAAGTTCCTCGCGGCCCTCATACGGTGCATCATTCAACTCATCAGCTTCCCACAGGATGTCCAACAGCAGCACCAGGTGAAGCAGGGGTTCTATAATGTGGCACAGTTCCCCCATGTGCTAGGTGCCATTGACTGCACACGTGTGGCCATCAGGGCCCCAAGTGAGTATGGGGACACATGCATAAATAGGAAGGGGTACCACTCGATGAATAACTATGTGCTCTGTGACAGTGGACATCGCATCCTTGTAGTGGTAGCCAAGTACTCCGGATCCTGCCATCACTCCCACATCTACAGGAACTGTGGGCTACAGGAGGCCTTTGAGAAAGGGGACATCACTGGAGGATGGCTTGTATGTATGTATCAGGGGAATGACAACTGCAAAGGTTTGCAAGTGGCATGTCTGAGTGAGTGACAGACAGTGCATATGGATGTCAGTGGCTACAGTGGCACAACAGGGGCACAGGGTGGACAGGCACTGCAGTGGGCAGAGGTGACAGCTACGGAGACATGTGGCATGCCATACATGGGACACAGGCAGGGGCAAGACACACACACTGTGCAACACACAGAGGCCTGGGATGGCCTCACAATGTCAAGGGAAGACCATGCAGTGCATGGACACATCCAAGGATGTGCGTGTGACTGAGAATGCATGCCTGCATGTGTGTGTGTGCATGTGCATGCAGCACTACATGCCATGCAGAGGATAGTGGGATGATGAGAGGTCTGCACACAGCAACTTGTGTCTAACCTCTCCCCACAAAAGGTGACAGTGGATATCCCCAGATGTCATGGCTGATGACACCTTTGAGGACACCCCAGATAGCAGCCAAGGAGAGGTACAATGAGGCCCACAGCTGCACGAGAGGGGTCATCTAGCGCACCTTTGGGAAACTGAAGTCCAGATTCTGATGGCTTGACACTTCAGGGGTGCACTCCAGTACAGCTCTGTGATAGCCTACAGGATGGTGCTCACCTGCTGCATCCTCCACAGCATTGCCCTGGTACACCGTGTACCTATGTCCAACAGCGACCAGGAGAAAGGTGCACCACTGGAGTGTGACAGAGAGCAAAATGGCATGGCCGAACACATGGCACATGGTGGTGCAACAGCGGGATACTGTGCAAGACAGGAGCTGATCCAGCAGTTCTTCAGATGTGGCACATGGCCACCACCACCAAACTCCATGACCACCACCACCACCCCCCACACCACCACCACCACCACCACCACCACCAACACCATGGTGGAACCTGCAGCAATACGGGGGATAAAGTGTGGTGCAATGCAGCTCAACCATCAGTAAGGCACCAATGGCACCCTCGATGAACCACAAGGGGATGGATACTGCCTGCCAGGTACCATGCAACACATGTAGCCGCACTGGAGCTGGAACAATGCCCATGCATGTCATATACCATCTGGTAGGCATGACAGTGACTGAGTGAAAGCATCCCAGGCAATGTGCAGAGGAGCACAGCACACATGGAGCATGGACATGCAGACACAGGTGGGTATGAACACACACAGGACGGAGGCACACTGTGGTGATGATGGTACCACCAGACACAATGCACCTGCCATGACCACTGATGCATGTTAACAGTGCAACCACAATGGGAACACAGCACCAGGTGATACAAGCCTCCATAACGTTGGGTGGTATGTCACACCACTGTGATGTGCCTCGGGTGCCACCCACAGGTCCACCCATGCCCCTGGGTGGAAGGGTGCCATACTGGCACAGGGCTGCCACACAGGCATGACACACATGGTGTGACAGCATGTGAACCAGACCAAGCACATGGTGCCGCTGACCACCCACAGTGCCATGTGGCCATGCTCACCAGCATGTGCCCAATGCTGTGCAATGGACAGCTGGCACACATGAACAATGTGCAGGGTGAGAGTGCTCCCAGTACAGGGTTGCAAAGCAACAGGCAAGACCACACGAGCACAGTGAACCACACATGCACAGGAACATGCACACAAGGATGGAGACGCTGAGCCAGGGATGCACAAAAAACAGTTTAATAAACAAACATATGTACAATACAAAACCACAATGGGAAAAACAGCCAACAACCAACAACACCCAACACAACCCCCCACCATCCACCCCAGAATCCACCTCATGTCTATACCCACCCACAGTCCCTTCCACATCCCCACCCCACAGTCAACTGTGGCAGAAACCTACTGGTTCTGCAGCACCATCAGCAGCACAACGAGGGACCCATGCAGCCAGCCAACATTCTTCCATTATGGTGGCAATGATATGAACAAGCTCCCGGTCCCTGTCTGCTAGCTGGCCCAGGAACAGTGCAATCACCTCCTGCTTCCCAGCGCTGTCCTGAGGTCCCTGATGTCTGGTGGGTATGTTTTTCACCCCTGCATGCCTGCCCTGGCTTGGTGGGGGCATGTCCATGGTACCGGCCCCTGTGTTGGGCCCCTCTCCTGGTGGCATGTCCTCCTTGCTGCCATCATGGCATGGCTGGTACACCACATGAACTGTGCATGCACCTACCTGATCTCTGGTGGCCCTGCAACTGCTGATGTGGGTGGCCAGGGCTGTGCACCACCTCCAGCTACTCCTGCTGTCCCACTCTGCTGGGCCCTGCTCTTGTGGGGAAAGGGGACACAGTTAATTCTTCACACTACCACTGGCCATGGCACTTGTAGCCAGTATGTGTGGGTACATGCACTATATAGTAGGACCCACTTACACCGCCGCCATGGCCAGTCCACATCTCCCTATCATGCCTCTCGGCTATGTCCATCATGCAGTGTAGGATCAGCAGGTCACAGCACGCCAGGTACTGCCACCTGTGCTGGAGCTGTCTTGTGGTGTGAGACATGCCACTAAGCTCAAAAAGAAGTGCCCCAAGGGCCTGCCATGCCCTCTCCCTTTCAGTGGGGGTGTGGTTCCTGCAGGACAGGGACAGCAGTGTGGTGCACCACTGCTGCACCAAGTTGACCATCTGGGCCTTCTCTGCAGCTATAAAGTTGGGTGCAAGCTCACTCAGCCTGGACAAGTCCCTGCATACTATGACCTGTTTAGTGTGCAACTCTGTTCCTAAGTCTGTTAGCCTGACCTGAACTGTGCAGCTGTGACCTGCAAACACAAATGAACAACACGACATGGCCTGACAGTGGTCCACTCTCAGTATAGTCTGAGATACCGCTACAGTGCAGGAGCATAGCCAGACACTAGTACCACAGGCACTGGAATCATATAGTGCACCCTGGGGGCACTTGACATGCATCCTATGCAACACATGTCACAAGTCGCTGACCATCTCCCCCATGCATGGGTGTCAACTGGTCACTTGCATTGCCCCCATGACACCAACATGATGGCCCACAGCCTGGTAGGCCATATTGCCTGTGGGTGTCATGGCCATGCCCACCCCTCCCACACATACCTACTGTGCTCCAGTATGACAGCTGGGAGCTGCTGCACCACTGGTATGGTGGCATGGACACTGACTGTGTTGCAGGGCCCCTCTGCATCCCCAGTCCCTGTATCACCATACACCATGATGTCTATGGGGTATGCCGCCTCACCCCTGCTGCATGCTGCAGCCACCTATGTTACCCTGGAAATGCTACCCTGCAAGGCATGATAGCTGTTGATGCATCTCTGTAGCCACATCATGTAGCACTACCCCGTGTGTTCTGGGGTACACGTATGTGATACTTGATCTGTGCTCTGTCACTGTCAGGCAGTGCATCTCCATGTGAGGTCCAATGGTACAGGCCGCAAATGTCTTTCAGTCCCCACCTGCTGTACACAGTGTAGCTCCCCAGCCCCATAGTCACTGTATTGCACTGCCACAGCCCTGTTGCAGTGCTGGAGGAATTGCCCAGCCCATACCTTACCTCCATACCTCTTGACCTCTCAGCATTACATTCATAGCAGTGTCCAACTCTCACAGCAGATGGCCAGAATGTGTAGCACTTTATTATTTTAAACACTAATATGCCTACAAATAGTGGGACCCATGTAGTTAATAATAAGGAATGTGTCTGTCACCTTAGTTCAATGATCTAAGTGTCTGTGTGTTCAGTAATAGCTGTAGCATTATTAGGAATTTCGGTACACCTATGAAGAGTAAGGGTATATTGGAGTGTGCAGTCCATAGCACGTGAAATTCATAGCAGGTGAGAGCTATGCTTACCCCGTCCTGCTGCTGTTGCTGGTGTCCTAGAGTGGCTTTCATTCACAGTGTATTGCCTCCCTATAGCCATCTGCAAGTGCTGCTAGGCCTCCTCTGTGTCAGCTATGTGCTGTGCTGCCTGTGTAGTCACGGGTGCACCATGCACATGGCGCTCATACGTGTGACACATGTGGCCTATGGGTGCAGCATGCGCATGCAGCATGCGTATACACAGACCGAATTTGTGCACTATGTAGATGCGTGCTGCAGTTGCAGCCTACACGTACATGCGGCCTACTTTTCGGATGTGCATGTGCGACATGGGCCATGCACCTTACTCAGGCACTGGATGTATGCTACATGTGTCATGTCCTGTCATAGCAGTGGGAATTATTGAGGTGACACAGATGTTTAGTGCACAGTGTTTACTTAGAGTTGTGATATGGTGCAGTGCTATGTTACAATAGTGTAATCCCCAAACACACATACCCACACCAAGTGACTGATCATAGCAACACACCCCAGTTGTGCTGTACACACACACATCTGCACACAGTGCACGTACACACACACACACACACACACACACACACACATCACACATCACACCACTGCTACTCTGCATTATGCCCACCACCCCACTGTGGCACAGTTACATGTCCAGCTGCTAAAGCAGCTATGTCTGCTTTTGTTTCATGGTTGTACTACCTTGTGCAGTCCCCTGTGTCACCGGCTTGCCACCCCTATTGCACCACTGGGTCCACCATGCTCTAGTGGCATGGCTGCAGGTCCCCCACTGTCCAGTAGTCCCTTAGACACTGCTCCCTTCTGGCACCTCCTTCACCTCCCTGTTGTGGCAGGTGCCAGTCCAGGAACTGTATCCTGTCTCTGTGCTGGAGGTCCGCCAGCCTCCACAGCCTGTGCCTGCATTGTCACCTGTGCTGTGCCCTGATCTGCTGTGTCTGCAGGTGGCACCATACCCCATCTTCAGCTTGTTCTGTGACTGGTTGCCACTGCAACACACCCCATGTCCATGTCAGCAGGTGCCATTGATGTTGGTGGCAGCAGTGTTGCTGCCAGAGGTGCCACTGGTGGTGTTGGTGGTGGCAGTGGCAGTTGCTGTGGTACTGGTGGTGCTGCAGGTGATGTTGGTGGTAGCAGTGGCAGTTGCTGTAGTGCTGGTAGTGCTGCAGGTGGTGTTGGTGGTGGCGGCGTCAGTCACTGTGGTACTGCTGGTGCTGCAGGTGGTGGTGGTGGCAGTGGCAGTTGCTGTGGTGCTGGTGGTACTGCAGGTGGTGTTGGTGGTGGCGGTGGAGGAGGATGTGGTTCCGCTGGTGGTGTTGGTGGTGTTGGGATTGTTGCTGCTGGTGGAGGTTGTGGTGCCCCTGTTTGTGGCTGTTGTACCATGTGTGTCACCTGTGTGGTGGCATCCCTTGTCTGTGTTGCTCGCACTGGCTGGGTGGTCAGTGCACATTGTCCACCTGCCTGGTCTGCTGTGCCATGGACCCCTCAATGGCCATTGCCAGCTGGGTGAGTGCCTGTGTCTGTGCCTGGACACAGGTTTGGAATGTGGCCATGGCTTCCAACAGCCTTCACATGGCTGCCTCTGTGGTGCATGTCCCTGTTTCTATCGCACCTATGAGGGTGCCCATGTGCTCCTCCAAGGCTGTGTGGTGTGCGTTGATGCTGAGTTGAATGCAGCCCAGCAACTCCGACTGTTCCTCATGCATTGTCATGAGGTTCTGGCAGAATCCAATGTAGTCTGTGAGTGTGTTTGTGTGGCCCTCCTGCAGGAATTGTGACGCCTCATCCAGGGTCACCTCCAGCCTGTTGTAGGAGGCAGGACTTAGATCCTGGGCAATGTTGTCAGCTATGATTCCAACACTGAACACGTCACAGAGGTCCAGTCTCTCCTCCTCCTCCCACGGGAGTCCTGCTGCTCCTCCACCACTGGTGTTGAGGCTGGGTCTGGCTACACCATGTCCATGCTGCCAGGGGTGTCTGTCATGGTGAACTGTTGTGTGGTCAGCTGCACCCTGCCCTGCTCCTGCTTACTGCCTGTACTGCCACTGTCCTCTGCACCTGTGTCCACTGCTGCTGTGCCTGTGGGGGGAGAAAACAGTGCATCATTGCTACCTCACCATGTCATGCCCTCCTCACATGCCAACATTAAGACCCCGGCAGTGCTACCCCACACACAGGGGGCACCGCTGGTCATACACTTACCTGTCCCTGCAGCCATCCTCATTGTGTCAAGGTCCATATCCCCATGGATGCTGTGCTGGCTCAGGAACACCAGTATTCTCTTCTCATAGGCACTGAGGGGTCTCTCCTCCTATGGCCCACCACCTGTGACCAATGGCTGATATCTGTTATAGGCCTCCTTTGCCTTTGCCTTTGCCTGGTGCTTGAGGTCATTCACCCACTTCTGGAGATCATCCATGGTACACTTTGCATTGGCCACTGGGTTGACCTTTTTGGCCACTTCCTCCCATGCCCCCTTGTGCTTATGGGGCAGGTTATGTTCCCCACCCTTGTCCATTAGTAGATCTGCCTGGAACTCAAGTTCCTTGAGGAGGACATCTGTCTCCTCATTTGTAAAGTTTTGTTTTCTCCATTTTGCTGCACTTGCCACCTCTGAACTGCTACCTGCCATCATTCGTGCATATATAGCTCCTACACCATGTCTGTGATTTGCACACTTTTCTATGGTTGTTGGGTTGTGACATGTGTAACCACTATACCTGCTATTGCGGGTTCTGTCATGTGTTGTGTGTGTAACTTGCGGCATGCGTAATTCAGCTGTTCTACATCGTAACTGGCATTTGTCTTGGAATAGGGTGCAGCTCACATGTCACAAGGGTTTGGTCATAACTTTATGCAGTGGCGTAGCTTGTGCCATGCTCTACTTTCTCTATTGAAATCGGGCCCCCAGACCGCAAAGGTGCAGTCACCCACAGAGGAATGCAGCTGTGGGCAGGGCACTGGATCTGCACAGCAGGCAGACACGGCAATTGGAAATCCAGGATATCATGCTTCTTCTGACAACAATGGATCCATTTTAGAAATGAATACAGAAGAAGGAAATACAGGGGAAGGAAAAAATATCTCCGGGCCACAAAAATAAAACAATGACTCAAGTCCCATTCAGGACATGGAGGGAGCAAAGGGTACTGCATCAGGAAATGGTCCTGGTACAACACCAGCTGCAGCTGGAGTACCCAGTCCAGAAACAACAACAGGAGTGATCACAGAATGAATGCAGAGGCAAGAGGAAAACAAACAAAATGAAGACAGATAAAGAGATCCAATTCAGGAGTTACATGAAATGAACCAACACCAACAGAATAACAGATCACAAACAGGGCTGAAATCTCTTACACCCCCCTAACCCAACCAAAGATTTGCTGATTTATTCAACAAAATAGAGCAAGCACCTTGAAGACATGCAGTGAGGCTACAATATAAGGGTGGCCTAGAAATGCACCCAGAGAGATTATACATCGGGGAAAAACCTTCTCAAAAACAGTGTTAAATTTACTGCACAGGATATGTATGAATTAATACACATCTCAAGAGAAGAGAATTTTGATGTCAGTTTTTGGACTGCAGCAGGTTTGGAACATTTCTGGATGGTATACAGTCAAGTCAAATTCTCACCACTATGGTCGCCTTTTTATGCCATACCATTGACAAAACCCTTAGTGAAATGTGTGACTATTATTTTCAGAAATGAAAGCATTCATGTGTGTGACATGGGAGCACGACAGATCGCTCCCTCAATTTCGCTCCGCCACATTTCGCTCCCGACTGTACGCTCCTGCAACAAGTCATACCAATCGGATTACACTATGGCGACAATTCGCTCCCGTTCTGGATTATCAGACAATAACACTAAAGATGTACAATATATCTTAATAAATCAGGGCTTACCAATTTGTTTCCTGTGTCCTGACGTCAGTTGTCATGGTTACCAGCGTAGAGTCTGGCGCTGTCTCTTGAGTATGATGTCAGTTGTCATGGTTACCAGGTCCCGATATGAAGAGTACAGTCTGGGTTCATTTTCAGCGGGCATGTGAGTTTAAAATCTCCCATAATGACATATAACTGTGTGAACGGGGGGTGGGGGAGATGCTGAATGTGCCGTCTGCAAACCAGTGTGAGCATCGCTCCAAGAATGTTAAATTTGTGTGTGTCCCAAAAATTAATATTCTACTTTCACCAGGGCCACTGTCATGCAATAAGAATGGTACTGTCTCACCACAGTCTGATGTTTTATAGACAGTGTACGATTCAGGTATTATTAAATCCATTAAGTTTTTGGGGTTTGGAGGTGCCCCATGAACTCGAACCCGTTGTATAGTCCGTTTCAGGTTTTTGTCTGAAATTTTTCCTTGGGAGGCAAGTGTTATATTTGATTTTGAATGCAGAAGCATCTGTGCAGTACTATCTTGAGTAGCCAAAGCTCTATCTTTTGCAACATATATTGCTTCAACTTTTTCAACAGCACAGGCATCAGGTGTATGAGAATGAACTGAGAAACGGTGTATAATTGTAGGATCCTCGTAGCCTTTAGTGTGAATCCGTGCATTGCATAGCTTTGGTTTTCATACAGCTAGCTCGCACTGCCAAATAGCTCTGCTCATGTGTCCTGGTTTGTGGAAGGTATATAGATAGTTTTCATCATCCACAAATTTTTTTTTATCACGCTGTGACATTAAGAATCGGCCAGTCATTTTGAAAACTGGAGTCACTGAAATTTTGGGTAAGCGTATACCAACTTTTAAAAGCTTCTGAAATACCCAGGATGCAAATTTTAATTAGTGTAGTGGGCGGTCACTATATGGTGCGTTAGCGGGAGCGAATTGTCATAGGATGGCCATTGTCATAGGGATGGGTTGACGCGGGAGTCTATTGTCGGGAGTGATTTGTCGCGGGGCGAAATTGCGGGAGCGATTTGTCATGTACCCGTGTGACATACATCACTGGCTAACACAAAGGTGTGATGTACTGAGTGCTCCAGAAGCATTTCAAGATTCTGAATCTTTTTGGACAGGGGATGGCATTTTAAGGTGAAACTATGGCAATCAGAGTAAGATATCTTCCACATTCTCAACAGTTTCTTTCTTGTCAAAAAACAGGGTGTGTGCTTTTATTCTTTACAGCTAAAAGCATGCCACAAATGTGGGTCCAGAACTCATCTGTCAAAAAGTCTGCAGCAAACTAAAATGTGGTATTTGTGGAGAATTCAGCCATATCAGTTCACAACGCGCTAATCACTCAAAGTGTAATCTGTGTGATGAACATGGACATTTATTTCAGGGCTGCATGCAGGTGGCTCACAATAAATGGAACCCCCTGAACCCTGATGAACTGATTCAGAAAGCTCAACAGGATAACAAAGGAGAGGACCCTTCAAGGTCCACACCGAGGCATCAGCCTGAGCCCTCAGCTACTACTGCAACAACTACAGTACACACTCCACAACATGACAATAATGATACATTAGTTCATGTTTTCCTGGTGCACAAACTGAGGATATTTCATTAAGAACTGATAAATTAGTCTCCCAACCAGCAAATATAATTCTACATGTAGGCACCAATAACATGGGGTACTCCCACGAAAAAGACATTTGCTCTGATATTATTAATTTAGGGAAGGCTATTAAAACAAAAAACTGTAATGTCTTTGTTTCTGGAATTCTTCCTATTCCATATGCCAGACAAGACCAACATAGATTTAACAACAAGAACAAAGTGCTCTAGCTTTTGGACCAACCAGTTCTTCTTCAGAAGCTAATGGCAGTTGTTTAGAAAATACAATACTTATAAC
Source organism: Neoceratodus forsteri (assembly GCA_016271365.2). Classification (NCBI taxonomy): domain Eukaryota; kingdom Metazoa; phylum Chordata; order Ceratodontiformes; family Ceratodontidae; genus Neoceratodus; species Neoceratodus forsteri. Next base: position 833,784,964 of record CM057459.1, on the reverse strand, counting down.
AGCTAGATCATGCAGAAAAAAACAGAAAAAAATTCCCATTGCTTTAAAATACTCATTTAAAAAATACAGAAGATGATGTCAGAGAAGTTTAACAGTACCATACTGCCTTCAGCAAGGAGGGACCCTGGGTCAAAGGTGCTTGGTGGAACACACATAAAAAGAATCCTATTGCATATAAATTTAATTGACATAAGATAACACTGCTGAAGCAGATGACTCCTAAATCAAGCTATGAGTGTCACAGTTTGTATAAGGATGTGATTACTGAAAGGCAACCCCCCCACCCAGATTAAAGACAAACTAAGATTGTTTTAGGGCTCATGAAGTTTCAATGTCTGCATTATAGACAAGAATTTACCAGTAAAGTTGTCTTAAAAACATCAGTGCACACTGTGTGATGTGTAAAACCTAGCTGGAGCTGTCACCCAGCTGTACTCTCAACCTAGATATAAGGCCCAAGAAATTTCAAAAACTTCTAGTGTAGTGATAGGACTATATAGATGATAATTTAAATATAAATTGACAATATTAGTGTCAAACAAAAAACTCTAGTCGAGGAGTCTCAAGGAATTAAGACCATGTAGCCTGATATGTACTGATGTCAATATACACTGAGAATATAACAACTTGACGTACCACAAGTGTCTAAGGAATCTGAAAAAGAGATACAAATGTAATTTCTCTCCTCCTCTTCGTACAGACAATACACCCTACCCCACCCCACATCACCCTAATGTGGGTGGGGGAGATACATAGCTTTAAGGAGATGTTGTCTCTCTCTCTCTCTCTCTCTCTCTCTCTCTCTCTCCCTTTCTCTCTCTCTCTCTCTCTCTCTCTCCCCCCCCTCTCTCTCTCTCCCACAGACAGACACACACACACACAGAAACACAGACACACCCACTATCCTAGTGAACCTTTATTCACTTCAGTCACTGCAATTGTTCCCCAAAGGAATTCAACTTGTCATGCAATCCTAAGTAAAAAGGCTCATGTCTCCTAATACCTACAGAGCAAAAATGTGACACTATTTAACCATACTACTATCTGCATAGTAACATTTCCAAGGATTCTGGATAGAACTACCATGAAATAAACCTACCACCCTCCCTAGAACAAGGTAACTAGAAGTAAATATAAAGTATGTGTGTAAGACCAGAGGTCTAACATACCTACATACCTACATATCCACAAATTACTACAATATTAGCCTAATGTAAAAAGATGGACCCCCATGCAAATGAGATCATGCACCCCAATATGTACAGAGTTACAAAAATTATATGTGACAGTATATGATAACACTCCTGTATGTACAGTAGCAGGGTAGGTAATCTGAATATGGTGCAAAGGAATCAATCCCACCCTGAGGCAAAGATAAAAAGTAAGGAGGAATTAATATTTATTATGCGTGTGAAGTAAGAATAGTAACACACTATAACTCCATATCTCTAAATAGAGGCCTACCTCAATGTGACAGCAAGCCCCACATCTGTTATATCACATACCTCACAACAAATACCCACACACATACATACACACATGCACCCACATCCCACACATGCTGAAGTCCTTTAATATGTCAGTCTGAAGAAGAAGAGGTCTGTGGATGTCAGTTTCTGTAGTGTCCCATAAAACCAAGATCAACGTTCATCCCATCTGCTACCATATTGAGATGTAAAATAAGTTTAATCTCAAAAGCTTGTCTCTGTTGTGTGTTTTTGAGATTTCCTTTTAAGACCATTACTAACATATCTCAGATTGAGTGATCAGGCTGGGAGAAGTGGTGCCCCACTGGTTTTTCAGTCTCCTTTGCTGTAATAGTATGTCTGTGAGAGTTCATCCTAGTGCGGAGCTGTTGCCGTGTCTCTCCAATATAACCTGTTTGTGGACATCTCTTGCACTGAATGAAATAAACAACATGTCGTGACATGCATGTGTAACTCCCATGCACTTGGAATTGTCTGTTTTGTGATGAAACCACACAGTCCGAGGTAGAAATTAGCTCAAAAGTCTTACAGGGGCGTTGATTGCAGGGTTGTGTGCCATTGTGTGACATGGTATTCTGTTCTGGTGAATGTTTGCTCCTAATAATTAGGCTGGATAAATTTGGTGGTTGTTTAAAAGATAGTAGTCGGAGTTCCTTAAAAATACAATTAAGGGTTTCATCCTCACTAAATATTGGGTGGAGGTCTTTAATAATCTTATGCAGATGTTCAAGGTCTGGATGATATGTGACTACCAAGGGTATTCTGTCTGTAGCTGTCTTTTCTTTATATTGAAGTAGTTGTTGTCTTGGTACTTGCATTGCCCATTCTGTTATCCTGTCAATTTCCCTGGAAGAGTGTCCCTGCTCAATAAAGGTGTTTTTCAACATAGCCAAATGTGTATCTCTGTCATCCTCATTTGAACAAATACGGTGACATCGGAGTGCTTGACTGTATATGACAGATTTTTTTGTATGGTTTGGGTGATTACTTTTCTTGTGCAGGTATCTCTGTCTGTCTGTTGGCTTCCTGTAAATACATGTATGTAAGGTTCCATCCTTAATGGTGACTGTGGTGTCCAGAAAATTAACCTTGGTGGTAGAGTATTCCAGGGTAAGCTTTATGGTAGCGTGGAGATTATTAAGTTTGTGATGAAAATCTTTGAGTGCATCTGTGCCCTCCGTCCAGATGATAAACAAATATCAATGTAACGGAAATAAGCTAGTGGTTTGTGGGGATGCTGCCTTAAAAAAAATCCTCCTCCAAGTCAGCCATAAAGAGGTTAGCCTACTGTGGAGCCATTCTGGTGCCCATTGCTGTTCCCATAGTTTGAACATAATGTTTACCATTGAAGTTGAAGTTGTTATGTGTCAAAATGAATTCCATAACTTCCTCCACCACTTCAGGGTTGATGTTTTGTTCCGGTCCTTTCTCATGTATGTATTTAAGGCATGCTGCAATGTCATCTGTGTGTGGAATATTAGTGTAGAGGGATGTTACATCCATTGTCACTAAAATGGTATTAGGTGGTAAATCCTTATAACCAGAAAGTACACGCAAAAAGTGACATCTGAAAATCTGACATTTATTGATAATTGGAGAAACTTTAATAAAAATGATAAGTTATTCACCGGAGATGGTCTGCATCTTAATAATAGAGGGATAAATGAACTTTGTAGACAATTTCAGCTACATGTACCATCAGTTAGTTTAAACTGGTAGTACAGGGGGAAAATGTCGTCAACACCTGTCACTGCTTCATCAAACAAATTTGAAAGAATAATCTTAACATACAACTCTTACATGCTTGTAGCTTAGGTATTAAATTCAGCAAACTAATATTAAGAAAAAAAACAGAGCTTCCAAATGTAATTGGCATTAGAGACCTGGTGGCCAAAAGAGCCAGTTTGGGTAAAGTCTATCATAGGTTATACCCTGTTTCATCTAGGTAGGAAAAACCAAACAGGTGGAGGAATTGCACTATTTGTAAACTCTAATCTGATAATTAATGATAGTTCACGGGACTGTTATTAAAGTCTGCCATGCAGCAAGCAGGGCAAGCGCATGCATTGCCACATGCGGAGATAAGTGCAGAGACACTTGTGTCTGCGCGTGTCTGCTGTGTCCACTGAGGCAACAGGGGAAGGGGGACCATGATCTATAGTCCCTCAAATCAGTAAGTTTTAATATACATTACTCAATATTCAGCAGAGAGATCTGAAATGGATAAACCTAACAACTATTGTTCTTCTTGTCAGATGTTTGGTCAGGGCACAAAGATTGCAGACTTTGTTTGTGATAGATGCCTGCTGCTACAGACATTACAAACTGAAATAGTCCATTTACAATCAGCAAGAGCAGTTAGCCCCGAGATCAAGGCTCTGGAAGTTTACAAAGATCAAGTGTTAAGTCAGTTAACACCATTAGATGTTCCCAAACACCCTATTGAGACCCCCATTTTAGAAAATGATCCCCCAGCACGTCTGCTCCACCCCTCTTCCTTTCTGATGAATCAGATAATTGGTCAGTAGTCACCAAACATAAAACAAAATGTAGGGGAGGGCAAATATTTAATAGTGCACCTCTATTACGATTGTTTAACAGCTATGAAGTTCTCACTCAAGAGAATGTAGAATTTCCACAGGATGAGAATACATACAAAACCCTGGGGAATAATCTAGTATCCTGTCATCCTCCTAAATGTTTTACAAAAAAAGACAAAAAAACAATGTCCTCAACCAATGCAAAGGTCTCCTAATAGGGATGTGTAGACTGACCCGTGTAAAAAAAGACCCCCCCCCCGGATCCAATGTGGTCCGACGGACACGGCTCAATAAGAGCTGACTTTTAAATTGTACCGAGTCCAGTCCATCTACTGCAATTGGCTATTTTATATAAAAAAGAGCAGAGCACAGTTAAATACAGCAAGGCAATGCAGCATATTAAAAGTAAAGACTTCTGCCATCCCACTTCAACATAAGGGAAAAGCAGCAGACTCCCCCTTACAGAGTTACAGAGACAGTTTACTGTTTCCACAGTAACCACCAGTGCCACCATCACCCACTGCTGAACTGAGGAATTATTTCACCACCTTTATATGGGGAAAAAGCAATAAGATCAGCTGGTTGAATCAATACTGTGCAGTGTGCAACTGACAAAAAAGCAGATTTGTATTTCATCTGTGGTTCTGAGGATTGTCACAGCGCGCATGTGTGTGTGTGTGTGTGTCTGTGTGTCTGTGTGTGTGTGTAAAGTAAAATTGACTACTTGGTGCTTGTCACTATGCAGCATGATTTAACATCTGAAAAACCTGTGCATATTAAATAAATTTGTAATTACTGTCAGTTGTCTCTTCATTTTGTCTCAGCTTGTCCTCGGGCAACTTGTACCTTGCCTCACACTCAGTGCTCAAGACTGAACACCTCTAAGTTGTTCTTTGACTCGTCACATACAGTATAGTGTTTCAATTGGCTGCTAATTCTCTAATAAAATACTTTCATACCTGCAGGTAATACAAATTTTTAGAAAGCGGCACTGTGTGTGAGGTTGTTGGTGGGGTGCTGGAGGTGTGAGTATGGGTGGTTGAATTCAGGTGAAAGAATTGCTGTCGGTGGTGGTGATTAATTGCACCAGAAACTGGTACAGTCTGCAGCCAAGACCATTTTTGAATTTTTTTGCATGACTTGCATTACAAAAAACAGTGACTAACTCGATCTATTCATTTAAAAAAATACTGTGTTCTGTAAATAGAAAATGTGTGTGTGTGTGTGGGCGGGGGGAGAGAGTTGCTTGGTTTACTTCTATGCTCATATTTCAGCCTGTTGGTTAGATCACAGGGAGTCTGACATCATCAAAGCAGATCTCATTCAAACTAAATAAATAGAACACTGATTGTTCGAAATGTTTGGGTATCAGTCAATCTGTTCAGAAAACCAGGAGTTTAGTAGGTTAGGGTCACATTGCTTTTACTAGAAAAGTTATTTATTCAGCTAATCTTGTTAATGTGGACACGTTTCCCCAAAAAAACGTAAATAGTCATTTTTGTTGAATTCTTAGCCAGGGTGTTATTTCCTATCAAACTGACATGATTGCCAAGATACACTACAGAGGACTTTTGACCATCCACCTATAGATCATGGTACTGTGTTGGGGCTATATGTTCAGCTGATACTTTAGTGCTTTATCCATCAAGCATCTAATACACTTGCAGCCTGTGTGTCTATGGAACAGTATATACAGTCCCAGACTGATATGCAAGCCACCTTTTGCCAGTTTTTGTTACTGAACATGTCCGTGGCTGCCTGTATCGCACACACAAGCTACCTGTCCCTATAGCTGTCCTACAATGTGGCATAGTGCACAGCTATATTTCACAACATCTGTGCTAGGTGCGTATCCCTCGCCTGTAATGCCTCTGCACCAATGTTAGCACTCCGACATTCACATGATTCCCCATGTCTGAGATCCACCTCTGCCGCATTCTACCCACTCTGCTGAGTGGTTACCCTATTCCTGTGATAGGGCCAGTGCCCCGCTGCTGCATTTGCCACCATGGTTCCACTTCCTTCCACACACAGTACATAGACGTCAGTTTTCAGTGGTCGAATATAGTAGCCTTGCCCTCCATCAGTCCTGTCCATTGTGCCATCTATTTGTCACAAGGGACCACTTGAGGCAAGTTTGGGACTTCTGCTGCTGCATCTGAATTTCTATAAATGTGGTGCAGGAATCTCAGCACACCAGAGGTTGTCATAAGCAGGCTTGTGATAATCAAAGCGACATTTGGAAATAGAGCCCCATGAGTTGATGCTTGGGTGTGCAAGTAAATTGTATACAGTAGTTTAATGAATACTGAATACCCAACTGCAGACTAGCTAAACATAATAATTTCTCTGCACATATTAAACAAATTCAACTCACACCTTCTCAAATGAGTATGGGCAGTTCCTATTTTATTATTTGGAGATGAAACTGGGACCAAAAGTGAGACCAATAGAGATTTTTTTTACTTCTTAACATTGTTTATGGAGCTCCGACATTATACTGCAGTTCAATAGTGCACCATTTATTTCAAGTATTAAAAATCAATGAAATCATGTTGGGATTCCTTACAAGAGCAGATGCTGGTATTTATTAATCCTGTGTCTGTAAAAGTCAGACTTATTTTTGTTTCTCAAAAGTAGCAATGTATACACAAAAAATGAGCGGCATGTGAGTGTGACCGATTACCATTTACCACCCTGATCTGGCACTATGAAACTGTAACAGGCATGTTTGTTTGATTAGGAAATAGGTATTCACATCACTGCTGGTGCTAAGCTGGCCCTTTCAGTCAAAAGTGAATGCTTTGATTTTTTCCAGTATTATACTAGCTAGCAGCAATGGATGCAACATATGCATCGAGCTTCATAGTTCAGTACAGTCTCAATTACATTACAACCTATTCCTTTTTTTAATTTGGGCTCTTGATATGCAAACATATGTGAGAAGAAGCAATTGCCTCCAGCCATCCAGCAGACATGAACTCATGCCACCGCAGGGAAACTTTCAAGTCTCATCTGAGTGTGTGTGTGTAAGGGTGGGGTGCGTCGGGTGGGGGTGTAAGGGAGGGGTGTGTGTCTGTCGGGTGGGGTAGATGGGACAAAGACACCATCCAGAATCAACAAGCGCTCATAAAGATGGGCGATGCATGTTAATAAAAGGCTAAAAGCAACATTTCTTTCCCCTTTTTTCCAGCGCTTTCAAGGTCTTTACAAAAAATACAAATTATTACAATTCATTACCATCTCCTTTAAAGTGATTGTGCTTGCGTGTTTGCGCCACACACAGACACACATGACAGTGATATACTGTACCTCTGCCACCTGACTAGCTGTATGTTGGTCAGGTGGCATAGAGGTCTATAAGGCTGTGTGTGGCGGTAATTACTCAGTGTGTGACTGACTGCGTATGAAAGAGATACAGAGACGAAGTTTTGAGCTCACTGTACTTTTTGTATTATCTGATCAGTTTACCTTTGGCAAAAACATCCACCAACTGATTGACTTCTTTTTAAAAAGAAAACACTGAAATACACAACTAAAAAGAAAAAAGGGGAGATAAAAGAAAAGAAAAGAATCGATTATGTGAGGGGGGTGGAGCTTGTCACTCACAGTGGACAGCCTATCTCCTCGTGTTTATCAGATCTCATCTGCTCTTCCTTTTCTGTGACTATTTTTTTATAAATGTAAAGCCTGCAAACTAATTGCAAGTGCCAGAACTGTATTAAAAAACAAAAGCAAGCAGGCTAGTATATTTACTAGAAAAAAAAGTAAAAGAGAGAGAGAGAGAGAGAGAGAGAGAGAGAGAGAGAAAGCAGATCACCATCAGCCTGGCAGGTTGCAAGCTTTGAGTGCTCCCTGCTCTCTTAGTGCCTGAGTCTATCTCCTGCTTTTTCTTTTCAAAGTTAGCTGAGCTTTTATCACCTCATTTAAAAGCCTGAAACTGCAGCAGGTGCCTTAATTTTATATATAAAAAGAAAACATCAGTGAGTTAGTTTTATCCCCCTCCATGTCTCAAGTGAAGTGAACCTCTGAAGTAGGGAGGAGATTGCTGCCTGATTCTGCTTTGCTTTTACTGCAGTGCTGTACTTTGTCTTGCCTGGAAGGCATTAATTAAAAAAAAAAAATCTGACTTTCTGTATACTGTAAATGCATCTCACACATGCCAGTTTGCCTGGGTGTAACTGACTGTGTGTTTGTTTACCCGCTGCTGTTGTGAATACATGGTTTACTGCTTATATCATTCATGCATGCTCCCTGCTAAATAAAAAAACACCTACATAAAGGAAAAACATTTTTGTCTTATTCAAAACAAATAAACCTAGCTACACTGGTGGAAGGGGAAAGTGGCTATGAGGTTGAGCCTGTCCTGAGAGGACAGACAAACTTGAGAACAAGTGAAAGGAGTGAAAAAAAGAAAATTCCTACAGTAAAAAGCATTTTTTGTTTCATTCAAAAAAAAATAGCTGCAATTGTGGAAGGGGGAGGGTGTTTCTGAGATCAAGCACTTCAGGAGAGAACAGAGATACTTGAGAACAAGTGACAGGACTAAATAAAAAGAAAACGCATACAGGAAAAAGCATTTTAGTGTGTAATACAAATAAAAAAGCTGACAATGTGCACCAGAGAGGGTGAGGACAAGGCCAAAATGGGGAAAGGTATGGGGAAACATTTGTCACAAACAACACTGCACAGTTTGAGTGGTAAAAGAACAGTTGCTGGTACTTCATCTAGTAGCAGTAGTGGTTCTTCCACAATGCTGTCCAAACAGACAGGAAAGGTCAAAACTACCTTAATTAAAACTAAAGGGTAGTCGGCACCACAGGGTGGCAAGCCAAGATATGGTACCTATGTGTCCGTAGTACCAGTACAGATTTCAATGAAACAGAGGGAGTAAAATCTAGCTCTGCTGAGAGTAATGATTATGAAATGGAGGATGTAAACAAGGAGGGAGAAAAGCAGAAACAAATGGAAAGCCGGAATGATGTAGAGATGGCAGTTGCACAGACGCAGGATGAATGTGATGATTTGGACTTGGATGAGATGGGCAGTTTGGGCAGAACAGAGTGGTGCAGGTGCAGGAGAAACAAGATGAGGGGGCAGTGCATTCAGATTTAGGTTCTGTTGGTCCCTGGAGGAGCTGTTGGGTGATGTTAGTGGTGAAACAGAAACAGACCATGATGATCAGCTTCCCAGTGTTGAGAAAGAACAACACAGTGGAAGTGACAACGGAGGACAGTATAGTATGCCTGGTAACAAAACAAAAAAGGTGACCTCTTATGTGTGGTCTTACTTTTCTCTGGCTGCCAATAATGAGTTAAGAGCAGTTTGCTCTATATGTAAAAAGACCATCAGCAGAGGGAGCAAAAAAGGTGCTTTGGGTACCTCAGCATTAAAAAGACATTTAGAGAGATGTCACCCATTACGTCTCAGGCATGATTTTTTTGGTCAGAGAGAAAGAAGACAACATGCAGGCCGAGTTAAGTCAGACTACACCTGCTGCACCTGTTATATCAAGTGATAGCAGCAGCAGCCCTGCTGCTTCAGTTGTACTGTCAACTTCTTCTCAGTCTTCTTCTAGAATAAGCATTACAAACTGTCCCCTTTTGCCCTTCTCATCATCCAGCTCTCCTAATATTTGCCATCTGAAAACTTCAACTGCTAGAAGACAGCTCACAGCTTCAGAGACAATTGAACGAAAAGCTAAGTACCAGCGTAGTCATCCTGAGGCAATTGCTATAACAAAACTAATTTCAGAGATGATAGCACTGGACTTACAGCCTTACAGAATTGTGGATCATGTAGGATTCAAAAGGCTTTTGAATCACCTGTCACCATGATACAATATTCCATCCAGGAAATACTTCTCAACTGTCTCAATACCGCAGATGTATGATAGAGTAAGTGCTAAACTGAAAAAGGCTTTAAAAGATGCAGTTGCTGGGGTTATCCATCTGACTACTCACATATAGACAAGTTGCCATCCAGAACCATTTATGTCACTGACTGCGCATTGGGTATCATTTACTCCCTGTAGTGACACTGGCAATTCCCTACTGAAACTGGCTTCCCTTCGCATCCAGTATATCCCATAGGATCACACAGCTTCCAACATCCTGGATGAGCTCAATAGAGAGATACCGTACTGGCTGACATCACAAGGGCTTTCTGTAGGTTTTATTGTGGCTGACAATGGTTCAAACATAAAGAAAGCATTGTCTGATGTGGGCTTTGTCCACATTTCGATGTGTTGCACACTGCCTACATTTGATCGTACATGCATTTATGGAATAGGACAGAGATATAAAGGCTCTCACATATGTGGCAAAAAGAATATGCACACATTTCAACCACTCCTGCAAAGCACGTCAACGTCTTCGGGCCATACAAGAAGAACATGGACTGCCTCCTAATACACTCATCCAGGATGTTGCAATGAGGTGGAACTCTACCTTTTACGTGTTCCAATGACTGCTGGAGCAAAAAAAGGATGTAAGACAGTATACAGTAGAGAACAGCATAGGGGATGCTGATGTGTACATTAATCTTCAGCAGTGGGCTGTTTTAGAACTTCTCATCAAGATCCTGCAACCCTTTAAAGAAAATTACTAGGGAAGTGAGTTCCAACAGTGCCACACTCAGCCAAATAATCCCATTGATCAAGATTCTTAGATTTCAGCTCAATGCAATCAGGGATTAGTTGGAAGCTGCAACAAGCCAGTTTCAGATGGGAGAGTCTAGAGCAACTGAAAGGACTTGCCACCAAATTAAAAGACATAGTACATAGAATGCTTAAAAAAGTCAGAGATGATGAGAAACTTGTTGAAATGCTTGTGGCAGAACATTACATTATTGCAACAGTACTAGACCCATGGTACAGGATGAAACACCTCTCACATTATGACCCAAATGTGTTCCGAAACTGCAAAGAGAAAATCATTCGAGACATAGATTTGCTTTTGAAAAAAACATGACAACAGAAGCAGCCCCTCATCCATTCCTCCTGCACCTTCACAGCTCTCTCTCTTCTCAGTCAGGCTACAAAACAGTCAGCTGCTGCCATTCATTCTAGACCCAGCAGTCATCTTTGGGGTCACTTGGATGCTGTTGTCCTGGAAAAATCAGCCCTTCCTTCTCCATATGTCACTGCTTCTGCCCAGGCCATGGTTGACTGTTACTTAGCAGAAAAAGGTATTGAATGGAATGAAGATACCATTAAGTACTGGCAAAGCAAGGAGCCTGTATGGCCTGCACTTGTGCAGGTAGCCCTGAAGTATATGGTCTGTCCCCCAACCAGTGTATTTTCAGAGCGACTCTTTAGCTGTGCAGGAAATGTGGTAACAGATACACGATCTAGGCTACTACCAGAAAATGTTAAGAAGTTAATATTCTTAAAAATAAACCTTCCATTGACTGGTTACAGCTATGACCGACAGGCAGCAAATACATTTCACAGTGACCTCAAAGATGAATACTTGGAAGAGTAGAAAGATCACTGTTTCTTCAGAAAAATAAATTAATACTCAAGTAAGCCCATATGTGGCTTGCACAATTTTTGTACCTGATGGCACAATGTTTTCAGCATGTCCTAACAGACTTTGTTAATTTTTGGATTGCCTGAACCTGATGGCACACGTTTCACATTTTGAATAAACTTCTTTAGTTTTTAGATCGCCTGAAGTTGGGACTTCTGGCACAATGTTTTCAGCATGTCTTCCTCACATGCTTTGCTAATTATTGGGTTGCCTGAACCTGATGGCACACGTTTCGCAGCATGTCCTCATGGACTTGTATAATTTTTGGACTGCCTGAACCAGATGGCACACGTTTCGCAGTGTGTTCTCATCCACTTATGTAATTTCTGGACTGCCTGTAGTGGAGACTGATGGCAGAATGTTTTCAGTACGTCCTAATTTTTGGATTGGCTTAACCTGATGGCACACATTTTGCATTTTGAATAGACTTCTTTAATTTTTGGATCGCCTGAAGTTGGGACTTATGGCACAATGTTTTCAGCATGTCTTCCTCACATGCTTTACTAATTATTGGATTGCCTGAACCTGATGACTCACTTTTTGCAGCATGTCCTAATGGACTTGTGTAATGTTTGGACTGCCTGAACCAGATGGTGCACTTTTTGCAGCATGTCCTCATGGACTTGTATAATTTTTGGACTGCCTGAACCAGATGGCACACGTTTCGCAGCATGTCCTCATGGACTTGTATAATTTTTGGACTGCCTGAACCAGATGGCACACGTTTCGCAGCATGTCCTCATGGACTTCTGTAATTTCTGGACTGCCTGTAGTTCAGACTGATAGTAGAATGTTTTCTGTATGCCCTATTTTTGGATTGCCTGAACATTATGGCACATGTTTTTCAGTATGTCCTAATAGACTTGTCAAATTTTTGCATTTTTGGATTACCTGAATGTAGGTCTCTGCCCACTCAGTACAGGCTTGACCTCACAGTCACACTCCCCCTTCCAACACAGTAGCTAGGTCTCTGGATCCCCTAAGGACATGCAGTTATTTTTTTTGGTCGGGGTCCCTAAATGTTTATTAATTTGGGTGGGTGGGTGGAGGGAACCCCATGCCATAGAAAATAACTGCATGACTCTCAGTGGAGCAGAGAAGGAACTGAAACAACAATACCAAACTGATATCTATTAGACGGAAGTAGACTGCTGGTTAGCTAAAACCTGCAGCTTATCCAATAGGTAGGGAAATAGGCAGATTGGGTGGGAAAAGCGGTCCTTATCTGCCATCACATTCTATGTTTCTTTGTTTCTATGATATGTTCATTATATAGTGTGTGCTACTAAATGGGAATGGGATTCCTCTTCTGAGGCCAGACAGGTCAGTTTCAGTTTACAGTTTCAGCACTCACTAGTACTATGGACTCTGAGACAGGAAACAGACAGAGGTCAACTGCATGACTGCCATATTCAACTGACCAGCATGTCAGTGCTATAAACTACTCAAAGTTTTCATATCCTGAAATGCTGAGTACAATTCTATGTGTGTGTCACAAATGTCAGTGTTGTTTTATGCAATTATATAGCAGACTTGCAGTTTTCATCACATTTTACAAAAGGTTCTGATTCAAATCAGAACTAATCAGAACTTATCAGGACTTTGGCCTGGATCCTGATCCTGATAAAAAGGGTCAGGACCTTTTCGGATCCACTCAACCCTATCTCCTACCCTTATCCATGGGATAGAACCAATAGTTTAAATAATGAAAAGCTAACCTCCCCATGTACAAATACTGACCCCCTGCCTAAAAATAAACAAATCTTCATAATTGGAGCTTTTATTATTAAACATATAGATTGTCCACTGTGTAATGTGGATAAACTCAACCGGACATGCTCTAGCCTAAGAGGGACTAGAGTTTCCAACATTACCACTATGGTTAATGAGGTACTTGTGGGGGCAGGAGAAAATCCCTTGTTTGTTATACATGCTGGCACAATTTATATCAATAGAACCAGTTTGGACGACCTTAAACACAACATTATTGCACTTAACAATGTGCTGGCAGACAATGATAGTCTTGTCTGCTTTTCTGAGATCTTGCCTGTCCCAAGGGCAACTAATTCAATGACTATCAAAATTAAGGCCTTTAATGACTGGCTCGGGAAATGGGGCCTCCAGCATGGTATTCTATGCCTTCTTTACTGGGAAAATGTTTACCAAAGACCCCCTTGTTCTGTTGGGATGGTTTGCACCTCAGCAGAAGGGGAAGTACTTTTTTGGGCAAAATTGTTACATCAGCAATAAATAAACTTTTAAACTAGAGTCGTGGGGGGGGGACAGGTATTTCTCCTGTTCTCTAAAAAACTCTGTTAGTAATCCTACTGTTTGTGAGGTTCTTTCCCTGAATGCCATATCTTTAAATCTGGTTAAAATGGCTGAACTTAAAGCTAAATATAATATGCCAATTATGGACTAATTTCCATAATTGAAACATAGTGGGACTCTGACACTACATGGATAGTGCACTTATCAGGCTATATGCTATATTATAGGGATTGACAAGGCCAAACTGGAGGAGGGGTTTGCCTATATGTCAGGGAGGATATAACTTCCTTTCAACTTCCCCATTCCAATGACATAGAAACCATATGGGTATATATTCAGATAAAGGGACAACCCAAGCTGTTGGTTGGAACATGTTATAGGCCTCCATCAGCAAACTCTGATTATACTTCTCTTCTACACAAAGAAATATCAGATATAGCTACTAATGGTAATATTTTAGTTTTAGGAGACTTTAATACGCCCACAATAAACTGGATCTCCTTATCTGTTAATACTTACAGTGAAAAAGACCTGATTTTACTTATTGTAGACTTAGGTTTGGAGCAGGTTATTACTGAGCCTACCAAGGGGGAGAACATATAGATTTAGTGATATCCAATATTGGGAGCAATATATCAAATATCTGTATTAGGGACCCCTTGGGCACTAGTGACCATTATTCAATTACATTCTCGTTTATCTTTAATTCTCAACAGAATCTAAGCCACTTGGAATTCAAAAATTAAGATAATGCCAATGTTAACATTATTAATGAACACCTAAATAAACTTTCTTGGGAGGAAATATTATCTCCTCTTTCACTTGAGGAAGCCTGGAAGTATCTGAAAACAGTGATCTACCATCTAGAAGAATTATTTGTCCCCACTAAAAAGAAATATAATAAAAAGGGGAAGATTCCATTGTGGTTAAATACATCTATAAAGAAACAAATTAAAAGTAAACAAAGACTATTTTCTCTCCTAAAAAAGAGTGAGGGTGCTATTAAGGAACAAATACTACTCAAATACAAAAAAACACTAAAATAATTGAAATATACTATTTTGCAGTCTAAAAGGAAATTGGAGTTCAGTCTGGCTCACTCCAAAGATAACTAAGTAGAAAAAGGGAAGTGGTTATCCCTCTATACAGACAGTTGGTGAGACCCCATCTGGAGTACTGTGTGCAGTTTTGGAGACCTCATCTACGCAAGGACATAGACAGGATGGAAGCAGTCCAGAGGAGGGCAACTAAAATGGTGCAGGGTCTGCATCAGAAACCATATGAAGAGAGACTGAGAGAGCTTAATATGTATACCCTTGATGAAAGGAGGGACAGGGGGGACATGATAGAAACTTTCAAGTACCTCAAGGGAATCAATAAAGTCCAGGAGGGTAGCATCTTTCAGAAAAAGAGATGTGTAAGAACAAGGGGGCACAATTTAAAGATAGAGGGGGAACGGCTCAGGGGTAATGTGAGGACTTTTTTTCATGGAGAGTGTGGTGGATACATGGAACCACCTTCTTGGGGAGGTCGTTGGGTCTAAAACAGTGTGGGGGGGAATTCAAACATGCATGGGACAGACATAAGGCAATTATAGTGGGGGGTTGCAGGAAGTTGGTTAACTAGAATCTGCAGCTTATCCAGTAAGTAGGGAAATGGGCAGACTGGGTGGGCCAAGTGGTCCTCATCTGCCATCAAGGTCTATGTTTCTATATTTCTATGGGTCTCCTAACAGTAAATAACTCTATAATATCTACAGATAAGGAACTTGCTGATGCCTTTAATGAGCAGTTTTGTTCAGTTTTCCAAAAAAGATGACCCCAAATTTTATCAGCATTCAGTTAGTAATTCTACATTCTATTCCATCTCTGAAGTTGACACATTTGAGGCTCTGCAATCACTAAAAAAGACATCAAGTCCAGGACCTGACAATATTAGCCCAAGATTTCTGCTATAAACAGCTGAGGTCATAGCTAAGCATGTAACACATATATTTAGCAAATCTCTCCATGACGGTCTTATTCCCCATGACTGGGCTGATGCCACAGTCAAACCAATTTTTAAAAAAAGGCAATCATTCTAAGCCTGAAAATTACCATCCTATAAGCCTAACATCAGTTATAAATAAATTAAAGGAGAAAATTATTTAAAAAATCTTGGAAAAAGAAATAATTTCCAGTGATATAATTGACCCTACACAACATGGATTCAGGCAAGGGTACTCCTGTACAACTAACCTGGTATCCTTCTACAATTATATAAGTGAGGGACTTGACAGTGGTAAACCCATGGATGTAATCCTGCTTGATTATAACAGGGCCTTCGACAAGGTGCCACATGGTAAACTTATTGATAAAATGCTAAAATTGGGTTTTTCCCAGATATTAGTTAAATGGTTCTCCTGTTGGCTGTCCAATAGACATCAACAAGTTAGAATAAACGGCATTCTTTCTGACATGGGGGAGTGTGACTAGTGGGGTGCCTCAGGGATCAGTCCTTGTACCAACCTTGTTTAATGTTTTCATCAGTGATATGTGGGTTAGTGCAGACAATCTCCTTTCTAAATTTGCTGACAATACTAAGCTGAGGGGGGTGGTAATCATGGCTACTAACAGGACCATTCTTAGGAATAACTTAAAAACTATTGAAGAATGGGCAGTTTGTAATGGAATGTTGCTCAGTTCAGACAAATGTACTGTATTACACTTTGGCAAGAACAACCCAAGACAGAGCTATTTCTTAAATGATATCCCTCTTAAAGTTTCAGTAATTGAGAAGGACCTTGGGGTTATTATCAAAACAATTTGTCCTCTACTGACCAATGCATTAAGGTAACTAAAACATCTAATGCATTACTCACTCAAATTAAATGAACATTCATCTCCAGGACCCAGGAATGTATTATCCCTCTTTATAGGACCCTTGTAAGGCCACATTGCGATTATGGGTCCCCTTTCTGGAACCTCTAAGACAGGATATAGATAGAATCAAGAGAATTCAGAGGAGGGCAACAAAACTAGTTCCTCATCTGGCCAAAAGTGATTATCACACAAGGCTGCAGGAAACTAGGCTATACTCCCTTCAAACAAGACAACGTAGAGGTGATTTGCTCCTTTTGTATAAAATCCAAAATTCTCAGGCTTTACTGCATCAATGTGGTCTAAAATTGTCCAGTAGAAGCATTGCTGCATGGCTTCATAATAAACAGATCGATGTGGCCAAATCAAAAACTAATAAAAGGCTAAATTACTTTATGGTAAGAACCCTCAAACTGTGGAACAGTCTACTGCAATATTTGGTGGACAGTAATTCCATTTATTCTTTTAAAAGAGGCTTGGATCACTGGATGGAGTCGAAAAGCTCCTGGGTATAACCATTTCAAACCATAGTGGTGGGAGGACAATTTCGATGGGCAATGGCCTTTTGTCCTTCAGACCAAAGTAAACCAAGGGTTGTCAGGATCGAGTGGCCAAAAAACTCTTCACTGCAATCAAAGATCCTCAGGGGTTAGTACATACAGCTTTGCCAGATATTATGACAGTAGTTGAAGGTAGTTTACATCAACAGTTTGGGGTTCCCCCAGAGGGGGAAGGGGATCTAGAAGATTTTCTACAAGTAGATATGAGCATTTTAGATCCACAGGACCAATCAGATTTAATCCAGCCATTTCCTTAGGTAAAGCCGCCCCTGGGCCAGATGGACTCAGTGCAGGGTTTTACCAGATTTTTTCTTACTTAGTCATATCACTTTTGACAGTAGTTTTCAATGATATATTACAACTCTTAAGGATGTAGGAAAATATGGTCAAGGCCTTTCTCATTTTGCTCTATAAAAAAGGAGACAAATTAAATTTGCAGAATTGGTGACCAATTTCATAATTAAATTCAGACTTTAGGATTCTGGTCCATATCCTCCAACACTGTTTGACCAAAGTGGCCTTAACAGTTAAAGCACACAATCAAACCTGTGGCCGCCCTGGGAGGTCAATGAGGGATAACCTTCTGCAAATGTGAGACATTTTTGAAAGAAGTCATTTAGATATGGTACAGGGCTGTGTCATATCAGTAGATCAACAAAACACCTTTGACCAAGTCCCACATACACACGTAGATATTTAGTTAGGATTTTGGCATATCATGGGATACCACCTATTTTCATAGCATGGATAGGCCTATTGTAGCATCATGCTAATTATCCTTTACTTTTAAATGGACATATTGGATGACAGATGAGCATTGCTCGGGGTGTCTGGCAGGTCTACCCTGTGACAACTTTGCCCTATATTTTCTGTATAAATATTTTAGTTCTTAGAGTTAATCAGACACCTTAGATAAGGGGTCTGACAATAACACAGACAGTTCCATCTATTAAGATTTCATCATATGTGATGACTTGTGTTTATTTTTGGAGGATGAACAATCCTGTACAGAGGCCATGGCTCTCATACAGATTATTCTATAGCGGCAGGGGCTAAAGTGAACATCAATAAAAGCAAAGTTTTTTGTCTTGGTCAATTTGTCACCCTTGTTTAGAACAGATTAATGGCATCCCAATAGTTTCGGAAGTAGTTCTTTAGGGAATACAATTTGGGGCTCCAGATATGGTCCAGGAAAAACCTGGAAAGCCAAATAATTAGAAGGAGAACACAAGGTGAATAAATGGAAATCTATGCAAATTTCTAAATTCTAAAGAGTCTCTTTGGTTAAAACCATTCTCCTCCCCTTGTTTTTGCATTTGAGTTCAATTTCCCCCCAGCATTGGAATTAGGCACCAAGCCTTATAGTCTCTTCTTTCAAGCTATTTGGGGGAGCAGACTTAATCCATTTGTAGGCAGGTTACATACTTACCAGTAAACAAGGAAGATCTGTGTATGAAAAACCCGGTCCTTTTCTTTCACAGTTTTTTGATCAGTAAACCTGGCAAGTATGTTACAACATTCTGACAAGGATTGGGCTATCTGAATGCATGCTTTTTTTGGGGGTCTCCCAATCCCCTACAGGGATCTCAGCTCCAACTCACCACCTCCCCATGGCCAGGCTTACTCCCGTTGGGTGGGGCCACTGGGTGGGTGCCCCCCTCACCAAGGTCACTGGTAACATGCTCTGGCTTACCCCCCAGGGTGGGGCCCTGGAAGTGGGTCCCCACCCCACAGACATAGCTGGCAGCGGAGGCGGTGGTGGTCAGGGCTGGTATTTTGTGTGCTATATGGGGGGCAGGGATGTGCAATGATGGACCTCATCCAACCTGCCCCAACTAATATGGTGCCAGTACAGCGGATCTCCCCAGCCTCTGCTAGGGGTCAGTAGTGTGCCAGACACACTATCCCCCCCCTGGAGAAGGTGAGCTGTCCCTAGGATGCTCAATCCTTCTCCCCCCTGCTGGCCCTCCAACATCTCAAGTCCATTCGCGTACCTGGGTTGTCAGCTTCGCATGCCGGCAGGCCAACACATGCATGGTTTTTATCAATTCTACCATTGTGGGGAGCTCAGAAATGGCATTTTCACACAAAGTTGAACAAAGAGAGGAGTCCTGGTTATGTTAGGTCAGTTTTGGATAAACTAAAACTTTGGAAAGTTACCATATAGCAGTGTAGTACATTGTCTAGGAAAGTTATGTACGCACATGTTTTGGATTCTTCAATTATGGTACCAGTAAAGTTTTCCAGAGTTTCAAACAGGACAGTCTCTGATACACTGAAGCAATTAACTGAGACATGGACACCAAAGTATATGTGGGATGTGATTTGCCTCACATGCCATGGGCAGATAGGGGTGCATGATAATCACAAACACGAACCTACAATAGAACACTATTGCCCCAGGGACACTTGCAATTTAATTCTTGAAACACAAGACCATTTATACTTTACTTGTACGTACATTATTACCTTTTGGAGTATGTTAGTAAATATTTTGAAATGTGTTGACTTCAGACAATTTCTCATGATATGCTTATTTTGGTGTGTATGCTGGGCAATGGCTAAATACCATCTCATCACATTGACAGTGCTTAGTGAGGTTCCAAAGTATTACATTTGGCAAGTTCATTGTCCACTGGTTTTGCAACAAAAATACCTTGGACAGCAAGAGTTGATAACTCTTGTTAGAAACCAGGTATCACAAATTTACTCCCAGGAAGAATCTTATATGAATGTGCAACATCTTAATACTTTATGGAAGCACACTCTTAGTTGGCCAAAGTAGATGGGAGATCATCCTTTCGTAATATAGGATTAAAGGTTATAACATTTCCATACAGGTATTTGGGTGTTTAAGGTATAGTATATCTTCCTTTTCCTTTATACATGTTTGGGTATTTTTATATGATGTATGAGGAAGGCGTTTCACACTTTCACTATAGGATTATTAGTCAGAGAATCAGTGTGTGAGGTTTTGGGTGTTTGGGGTTTTTTCATGGGTATGCAAATAATGTAAATCTTTAAGTTTTGTGTTTCCTTATGAAATGTATGATCTCTTTCAATAAAAAAAAACTCTACTCTTTTTGAGATGTGCCATGAGATCTTTAATGTCCACCTGAACAGGCCGACGGGACCTTAGTTTAACATCTGATCTGAAAGACAGCATCTCAGGAGTGCAGCATCCCCCCTCATGATGCATTGCTGTGTCAGTCTTGGGATTTTACCCCAAGTGCCTGGTATGGGGCTCAAACCCACAGCCTTCTGCACGTTTGGCCTCAGAGGCGAGTGTGCAACCTGCTGAGCCACTGACACTGACTGTCAATGTCATGTATCATGAAAGCAAGATTTGGTTCTACCAGTATGCATAGGCTTTTTGGGATTCTTCATTTGTGATATATTCACCCAGTAAAAGGGTGTGTCATTGAAATCTAATGACTCTCTATTCCAAGGGTTTGATATTATTAAAAAAGTGTTTTGTCACTGGCAGTTTCTGTCTGTGTTGTATTTTGCAGTAGCAGGACTAGGACCTCCTGTTCCTCTAGGGTGAAGTTGTATGATAGAAAGGTGAATTTTGGCCCATGTTGGACCTCATGAAAATATGCTGCTCTAGGGTGAGATGTGCTAGGACCTTGTCCTGACCCTGTACTCATGATATAAATCTATTGATATAAGATGGAGGGAGTGGAGAGAAATCAGAGGGAGATTGCACTAGGTGTAAGGGGTGTACTGCGTGTATGTGGATATAATAGCTGTTCCAGCTTTTGAGAAAACAGGACCACTGAGCAAGAAGATTTGTCAGACCAAAATGTCTTTTTCTCAGTAGTGGTTCTGGCTGCCTATACCTTTTTTCGAGATAAAATGTAGAAGTCTTGGGTCATTCAAATACCATTCAGTGAATATGTCAAACGATAGGATGAACTCCACTATTAATAAAGTTTCAGTAATCTTTATTGAATTTTTACACACCCATGGGGCAACAGTTTTGTGGCATTTCATCTTCATCTGGCCCAATTCTGAGTAGTTCTGTTTAGAAATGCATACACAAATGCTTTAGGAAACCATATCATAGTGTTTTTGCATCTCAGTCACCTTAGTGTTCTCCATCACCAGAGCCCACAATCTTATTTCTTGCTTTTAAAATCCTGATTGCTCCATGTCTACAACTTTCTTAGATTACCTTATGATTAAATCTAAAATAATAGGCAATCAATTCCAACTCCCCTAGATCCCAGCTTAGTGCCACTTATTGCACATCAAAATGTTTTTCATTACTAGTATGTTAAACTTTAAATCTTTGCAAGTCTTGTTTCTACGTTTTTTCTTTCTACCAAACAATTTCTGTCACACTTTTGTCATTCCTTCCCACTTCTGAAAAGATGTACTGTATATATGAAAAAACCTTTCTTTTAGACATTACTATCCCATATTACAAACTGTATTAAACACCTCATTACTGCTTTTCATACACACAAGCGATCCCCTGATAGGATATATCTCATCTATAATGGGAATGTTAAATATTAGCATCTAGCTCAATATTCAGTTCTATTCATAATCACTAAGAAATATAATTAGCGTTTTACATTTATCACTTAAGTCAGATCTTTTCAATAATTGTATACATACATTTTAATCATCACAACTCACAAGGCTCCATCAAGTCATAACACTTTCTTAATAAGTTAATTGTCCCCTGATTCTTCACTAGAAATGAATCACCCTACAACTTCTGACTTTGGATGCTCACTGGCAATATTTATTTAAATGGCACACATTACATTCTTTACATCTCATTATATCATAGAAACACACAGTACATTTTACAATCAGACATATAAGTCTATTTAAACATATCAGTCTATTGTGGACCTATCAGTCCAGGCCTTCCTCCTTGCCCATGTTCTCTCATCAATCCTTCTTCTATTTGGATGCTCTTCGGGGTCCAGACACTCTGATCCAGCTCCCCCTTCATCACAAGAACCAGGTACAAGACTCTTACCTGGACTTCTCTCCCCGCTTGGTGAGAGCACTGTGATCCGTCCCCTAGCTCTATCCACTCCCTTCATTTAATCCCATGCCTGGGTTCCTTTGTCCCCAGCATGTGGCGCCTACCTCCCACCCCTCTACTCCCTGCACCCCCCTTTTTTTCCCTGCTCTCACCCCCTTTCCATTGACCCATGTCCAGCTTGTAATGGAGTATGGGGCTCACCCCTTGCAGGCAAGTATCTCAGGCCTTTCTTATTAATTGTCACCACCAGGTCCCCAATGGCCTAAGGAACAGGCACATGTCAAATTCTGACAGATGCACCCCATCTGCTCTGTACACATCTGCCTGCTCAAATGATATTTCTCTGTGCCGGATGTGTACTCCCCCATCTCTATCACTGCCCTGGCTACCTTGCTGTTGAGGCACTTCCACACCACTTCCACTGCTTTGACCCCTTTTGCCTCCCTTCACACCCATTGGAATGTGACCTCTGACCAGCTGAGCACTAT
This sequence comes from Neoceratodus forsteri, assembly GCA_016271365.2. Classification (NCBI taxonomy): domain Eukaryota; kingdom Metazoa; phylum Chordata; order Ceratodontiformes; family Ceratodontidae; genus Neoceratodus; species Neoceratodus forsteri. The sequence continues at coordinate 833,762,220 of CM057459.1, read as the reverse complement.
GCCCGGCCACCATCTCTTCACCTTCTCCTATGTCCTTTACCAGGGTACCCCATGGTACTCCACCCAGGTCATTTCCCCCAAGTGAATAATAATGCAGTCCAGCCTGGCCCACTGCACCTGCAACTTCTCCAGCAGGGGCAGGAGCTGGGGCCACCTCATGCCCTGGATGCCTTTCCACCAAACTCTCATTTGCTCCACTTCCAGGTGTAACTGCGTTCCTCTCCTCATGGCAGCCACAAACCTCTCCCCCAATAGATGAATGAGTGCACCACAATCCAGACCTGTCACTTGGAGCCTTCTGTGGAAAGAAAGAAACAAGGGTTATCCATCAATACCTCACATACCTTTTGTAACAGTTGGATTTCCAACGCCCCACCCGCTGAACCCTCTCTGCCTACTCTCCTTTGCCACTACCTCAGACATTGCCCCATCCTAAAAGAGTGCCCAGGCATATACCTTGGGATCCTCCTCTGTAAATATGAGTGCCTTCTTGAAGACAGCCCCTACCAGGTAACTTGTCACTGGAGATCATCTCCATGTTGGAACCATGCCCCCTTTCCTGCCCCCTCATACATTCTTGTATTCCTCCATTACTACACACGCCCCATCTCTGGGTGCCTCTGGACCATTACCGATGTTCCCTGCCCCCTCTGGTCAGGGTCAGTTTTGGACCTAGGAAGTTGAATGCTCACCTTGTCATTCCCCCATGTGACATCCTTGCACTGTAGTGCCTGAGGGGACATCCCTGTTTGACTGCCACCATCTCTCCAACCCTGAATGCACCCTTGGGCATGATGGAGAAAATTGCCTTGAATAGGCAGACCTCTGTTGCTGAGGAGCACACTTGTTCTAGGGCCCTAATCACCTTTGAGAGCAGCAATCCCATTATGGGCCATCTCCTGTCCTGTCTGTAACCCTGCTTTCTCTGCCAGCCCATCACCATCATCCAAACAGCTCTCCCTCCTGTTGCATCCTCCCGCCCTCAGTTGATTCACACCCAACTGATGCCTGCCAGTTGGACCACCATGGTGGCATGGGCAATGCCCTCCTCCCACCTTTCTACGATATACTGCATCACCTGCTTTTCCTGCATCAGCTTGCTCATCTCCCAACCCTGCTGGGCCCTGAATTCTTGGAAACCTGCCCAGGCCCCTTCATAAACTTTTAGGGTACTGTCAACCCAGACCCCCCTATAAAGGGCCCTGGCCTTCTCCTTCCAATTTCCCATAACCCATCTGGCACCCTGGTCCTGGGTGTTGCTGCTCCTGGAGCTAGCTCCCAGAACCTCTCCTTCTGGAAATGGGAAAGACAGTCAGCCACCCCATTTTTGAGCCCTTCGATATGCTGGGCCCTGAATGTCAGGTTCAGCAGCAGCCCCAACAGTACCATGCACCTCAGAATCTGCCCCACTGATTCTGTGTTTCCACTCTGCCTGTTGATGACCTCCACCACTCCCTTGTTATCACGCCATAACATGCTCCGTTTCCCTCTCATCTGGTCCCCCCATAACTCCATTGCCACCCAAATGGGAAAAATCTCCAGGAAGGTGATGTCCTTGATGATTCCCCATTCCGGCCACTGCGTCGGCCATGGCTCTGACATCCACTCGCCCCTAAAATACTCCCCCATTTCCAGCACCCCTGAGTCATTCGTATACAGCTCGAGGTCTGTGCTGTGTATTCATTCATCCTGCCAGAACGTCACCCTGTTATATGCCCCCAAAAATTCCTCCCACACTTTCAGGTCCTCTCTGACTCCTTTACTGATGTCTAACCAATGGTGGGGCTGTTTGGCCTTCCCCTTGGCCCTTTCCAATCGCCTATTAAAAGCTGTACCTGGGCTGATGGCCTTGCAGGAGAAATTAAGGTGCCCCAGTAGTTGCTGCACATGTACCAGCGGCACCTCCTCCTCCCCCTAACTTGTGCCAGCAGGCCTGCAACCATGTTACATTGTCCCCTGGTAACCAAAAAAACTTCTGTTCTGTATCAACCTCAATGCCTAGGAACTCTAATGCACAGGCCATTCCTTCTGTTGTTCCCTCTGACAGGGGGATCCTTATGACCTTGCACATGTTCTGGAAGTCCCAGAGCATACCACTGGTTTCTGCCAGGGTGGCCCCAATCAAAAAGAAGTTATCCAAATAATGGGCCACCATCTTGTGCCCATAACGAGATCAGAACACCCATTCCACCCAGGAGCTGAAAGACTCAAATGTTGAGCATGCTACAGAGCATTCCATGGGCATGGCCTTATCAAAGTACCAACCGCCATCAAACGGGAAACCGAGTAGATACCAATCTGCAGGCTGCACTAGCAAGAGGCAGAATGCAGACTGGATGTCTGTCTTAACCAGCTATGCTTTTCCACCACCCTGATCAGCGTGACAGCCTGGTCTACAGATGTGTAGAAAACTGTGCTCAGGTGCTCCTGGATCCCCTCATTGACTGACTCTCCATTTGGTTAAGAGAGATGATGGATAAACCTGAACTCATCCACCTGTTTCTTGGGCACCACCCCCAATGGGGATACCTGAAAATTCTTGCAAGGTGGGTCCCACAAGGGCCCCTCCACCCTACCTGCCCAGACCTCCTTCAGGATTTTGGCCCGGACCATGTCTTCTTTTCCCTTCACAGAGCCTAAGTTCCAAGCCCTCATATCCACCCACCTTCCCTTAAAACCTAATGGAACCCCCCCTGAACCCATCCTCAGCAGCTCGGCTTTACCTGCCTTAGAGTATCCAGCCGTCCATGCATCCACCACCCTGAGTACTATGGGCTTGCGGGTAAGCTTGTAGCCCCACCATCTGATTGCCATCATCTGCCTAGTTCCATCCATACACTATTACAACAGGTGCCCCAGTAGCTGAGACCACAACCACTGCCAGCTCCTCCATTATTTCATTTTCTTTTGTTGTTTGAGCCTTGCTAGCTTCCGCTTCGCCTTGCTGCAAAACACACCAGCAGCTCATGGCCAGGAGCACTCTATCTATCACTCTTGATGCATCCCTGCCTGGGCCTGCCGCCCCAGCATCCCTTTAGCCACATTCTGTACCATACGCTTGAAGCCAACTTCTTCTAATTTGGGACCCTTGGGCCAGCGAGAGCCAAGCATGCCACTCATTGCTCCCAAACCAGATTGCCCAAAAACTCACTCCAATACTTGCTGCATATTACCACCCACACCACGAGGCCACAGCTTCCCCAGCATTGCAAAATATGGACTGTAGCAACACACATTGTGAAATAAACCTTGCAGCATTAAACATGAAACCATTGCCAGTGTTTTACCCAGCCACAGAAATAAAATGTTTTCAGCATTTTTGAACCACAGAATGCAACCACCCCTTAAAACAGCCCACCAAACAAACATTGCAAAATAAACATTGCAGAATTAAACATGAAAACACTGCTAGCATTGGACCAATCCACAGAAATAAACATAAACAAACATTTTCAGCATTTTAAAACCACAGAATGCAAAAACTCTTTAAAACAGCACACCAAACTAACAATGCAAAATAAACACTACAGAATTAAACTTGAAAATGCTGCCAGCATTTTACCAATCCACAGAAATAAACTTAAACAAACGTTTTCAGCATTTTAAAACCACAGGATACAACCACTCTTTAAAAAACAGCTCATCAACGCTGGGACACCTGAGGCCTAGAGGCCTAGTTTTCCCACGTGGTGCCTTACCTCACAGAATTGCCAGCGATGTGCTGATCAGAATTGAATTTAGCTAAGCAAGAAAAGAGGGCTCTCCAGGGGCTTCCTGACCTTCTAAAGCCCCTAAGGACCCCAACTCAGGACCCCTACAAGCCCCTCCCCCCCAGCCACTGGCCAGCAATTCCCTTACCCTGTCATATGGCCCTCCTTGACCCTTCCCCTTTGTGATGTCACTACCCAAGTCCCCCCTTCCTTCATCTTATTGTGATTTCTGGCTGGGTCTCTGGGACAAAATGGCTTGCCCTTTATAGGCAAGCTTGATTACCTGTCAGCGGGGTGGCTTGCATCATGGATGATGCATTACCCTATCCCTGCTGCCCATGGAACCATATGGGCCTGAGATCTAGAAGCCAAGAAGAGTGCTCTGTGGCTCAGGTAGCTGGAGGATGTGCAGAGCTCCCTAGGCAGGACAATGTTTCCCTGGTGATGGTTCAACTCACACAATCAGAATCACATTTATTTTGATCTTTTTCATATGCAAATTTGCCAATATATACCAAAGTTCAATACCACTTAGTAATTTCAATCTAGTTGCTCTGTTAGGCTTTTAACACTTTACATTTTTAATATTTTAGACACACAGTATTGTTTTCTCTGTGTCTCACCTACCATGGGTGTTGTTGTTGTTATTTATGCTCCTGGCTCCACAAAAGGTTTTTTATGTTATCTACCTAAAATAAAGATGAATCCTGTTTTAATTTCCGGTCTTTCCTTTGTTCTTACATAAAATACTTTCTCATACAAGTGTGAAGGGAAAAGAGGTACTCACTCTACTAATTCAGATGCATGGCTGCTGGATGACTCGTACTGGAACAAGGAGTGTCAGCAGCTCATACGTGCTCAGTTTAGATACCAAAATGAGGTGGAGAGAATAATGCCACTAGTGACATCAGAAATGGCCTCCCTTGCACAGTGTTGCTACTAGAGTCTGAAGGGAACAGGCATGAGGGAGTCATACATTTCATAGGTGGTTTGATGTGCCATGGAGCACCATGGCATGGAATACCCCCCCAGTAGCATTCCCCCTCTCATGCGCTAGTTGCCCTATAATATTTTTTCTGTTCATATAGCCATACTATTTGTTGTTCACAAAGGATAAGCTGCACTCCTTGTTCTAACCTCAGTCCTGTATGATTACCCTGGGCTGCAGGGGCAGGGTAAATGAAGTCGGGTCATGAGGGGGATTTTGCACAGTCCTCCCAGCTCTAATCACTTGTTACCCCCAGAGCACCCAGCTGCTGGGTAAACGAAGTCGGTCGTGAGGGTAGTCCAGCCCTCCGCTGAAAGCTCCTGTTCACCGACCCCCAACCCCCGAAGTACCCAGGTACACAAGGAGCTGAAAAGAAAGCCATGGTTCTGGTGCCATATTTGAATTACTGAACTGCTGCCTCAGTAAAGCCAGCATAGTGCTTTTAGTGCCTGTGAGCTTTATCTGTCGGCACAAGTGATGACTGTTTTATTTTGTGAATTTTCTCAGCGTGCAGCACAGAAATCGAGCCTGTCGTAGCAGTGCTTTAAGAAGTTGTATTTAATTTGTGCTTAATTACTGCATTGTCCCTTTAGACCATCGTAGTAGTGCCCTAAGAACTTGAATTTATGTCTGCTAAAAGTACTGCATTTAGACTGTTTTATTTTGTGAATTTTCTCAGCGTGCAGCACAGAAATCTAGCCTGTCATAGCAGTGCTTTAAGAAGTTGTATTTAATTTGTCCTTAATTACTGCATTGTCCCTTTAGACCATCATAGTAGTGCCCTAAGAACTTGAATTTATGCCTGCTAAAAGTACTGCATTTAGACGTTTCGCAGTAGTGCCTTAAGAACTTGAATTTACTTTTGCTACAAGTTCTGCATTTAGACCATTCATGGTAGTGCCTTAAGAACTTGTACTTATTTTTGCTAAAATACTGCATTTAGACCTTGTAGTAGTGCCTAAAGAACTAGAACTTATTTGTGCTTAAGTATTGCATTTATAACGTCATAGTAGTGCCTTAAGGGACTCGAATTTATTTGTACTGAATCACTGCATTGCCCAAACTAGACTCGTAACTGTTAACTGTAATTTTAAACCTGGCTAAACTATCTGAAAGTGCACTGTAGCATATTATTCAGAGCCTCTCCAGAGTGAAATACCCAAAGGCAAATTTCGGGAGCATTTTTTCCCATTCAGAGGGCAGGCCAGGCATCATTTGCGGCTCCCTCTGACTCCCCAGCCAGCTAAATTCATATTAAGCCTGCTATCCCAGTTCCCTAGGAAGGCAAAACTAAACTGAATCTGCACCATTTAAAAAAAAAATCACTCTCTTCAGTGCAGAAAGGTGATTCTCTGAGGGAATCCAGGTTGCAAACCACAAGAGACAAAAGCAGCTACGCAGCAGGTATTTTGCTACTCCTCCCACTTACCTGACTATAAAGCACCTCTTCTTCTCTCCGCAGATGCTGGGTAAACAAAGTCAGGTTGTGAGGGTAGCCCAGCCTTCCCTTGAACACTCCTGTTCGCCGACCCCCACCCCCGAAGCACCCAGGTATGCAAGGAGCTGAAAAGAAAGCCGTGATTCTAGCGCCATATTTCAATTACTGAACTGCTGCCTCCAGTAAAGCCAGCACAGTGCTTTTCAATGCCTGTGAGCTTCTGCCCTGCCAGCGGGTCACATGATTCCAAACACCTATCAGCCTATTTCTCCATTTGCAACTTATCAGCTGCCACCACCAGAGGGCTTAAATCAAATTTTTCCAGTCACCTATACAAAATAGGCCAGGATGCTGCTGCAAACATCCCTATTTCTTCTCTCTCTGGCCACTCTCTCCTCCCTGCCCCCCACCACCCTCCCAAACAGAGAACCCCCGCCATCTCTGCCCCCTCAGCATGCCCCACAGCCTTGCCATGCTGCCTTTTCACACGCACCTGCCCATGACATGGTCCAAAACCTTAATGTGGGTATTAGTGCCAGTATCATTCCACCTTCCTTTCATCAGGGGCTCATGGTTTTACACACCCCAACCCGTCGCTGCCCCCAAATTTTCTGTACCACTCGGACCACCACATCCTACCCATACCACCCTAGGACAAAAATAAAGCATCTCATCTCCATACTTCTACTCCTGTCCAGGGACATAGAGGCAAACCCTGGCCCTAACCCCACAAATTCCCACTCCCCTTTCTCCTTACCCAAAGGCCTCCACATCCTACACCTAAACACCTGCAGCTTATTATCCAAAATCTCTCTGCTGCAACCAATTACCTTAACACAGTGCCCTGACATCCTAGTCATTTCTGAAACCTGGTTAAAACCTCATCCTACAGATGCGGAAGTCTCCATACCAGGGTATACAATAATCAGACATGACCGGCCAGGCAAAAAGCATGGCAGTGGCACGGCAATGTATATCGCCAACAGCCATCAGTTCACAATAGTGCATATCCCCTCAACCCCTGCCAACATAAACACTATACTCATCAAACTCTCTCTCCCCTGTTCCACCCCCGTATACATGGCAGGCTCATACTGCCCCCCTGTACACTCCCCGAGGATATCCTTTCCCACCTAATCACCCTACAATCCCTAGCGGTCGGGGGTGAGCTACACACCACGGGTGATTTTAACACAAACTAGTTAGGTACAGATAAAGCCCACTTGAAGACCAAAATTAAGGCTCTGAACCTAACCCAACTCATTGCTGATCCCACCAGACTCAATCACAAGACACAAAACCACTCTTTACTAGATTGGGTTCTCACCTCCCACCCCCACAGGATTCTAAGCGCAGGCCTACTACCTGATTCTATAAGTGATCATCACATGATCTTCCTGATTAGGAAGGTGCATAGCCCTACTTCCCCCCACAAAGACACTGCGCACCAGGTCCTATAACTCCCTTGTCTTAGCATCTCTCCTGTCAGACCTAGGAAGCGAAAACTGGTCTTTCATACCTGAGGCACCCTCCACTGAAACAGCCTTTGAGGGTTTCAAAACCTGTTTCCTTAAAGTCTGGGACAAACACGCCCTGCTACGTACAAAAAGAGTTAGAGGTGCACACTTCCCCTGGATCTCAGCTGACATAATCAGAAAATGCCACTCCAGGGACCACGCCTGGAAAACATACAAGAAAACAGGAACACAGGCATCCCTCACCACATATAGAACCCTCTGAAACACATGCACAAACATCATCTGCCAAGCCAAAAAGATTTATTTCCTATCGGCTTTTAGCAAGAACATTAACCGCCCGACTGATTTCTGGAAATCACTCAAATCCCTGCCCCCCCACTCTACTCCCACCCCCTACACTATCAGCTCAGGTCTCCCTTATCTCTGACCCCATCTGAGTAGCTGAAGCCTTTAATACACATTTCTTCAGCTGCACTGACAAACTCCTATTCTCCCTCCCGTATATACTCCCCAGTCCCCCACCGCACATGCCCCCTAAAACCTGCCCCCAGTCCTGCCATTCTCATTCTGCCCAGTAACCCTAGTAGAAGTCTTCCGCTCCCTACGGGCCCTGAACCCAAACAAAGGCAAATGCCCTATGTCCCTGAATGCCAAGATGCTTTTTCTGTCTGCCCCAGCCATAACCGCCCCTCTTGCAGCCCTTTTCAACCTCTCTTTCTCTCTGGGCAAGTTACCAATGGCCTGGAAGTTGGCTACTGTTATACCCCACCAAAAGGTGGTGACCCCTCCTCCCCAGAAAATTACAGACCCATCTCCCTACTCCCTATCCTGGCCAAAATATAGGAACGTCTAGTCATGTCCCAGCTCACCCCGTACCTGGATGCCTCCTCCTTCTTCACTCCGTTCCAGTCGGGCTTCCATAAATCCCACTCCACCACCACCTCCCTGCTACTTGTCACTGGTGACATTCACACCGGCATGGACAAAGGACACGTCACCTCGGCCATCTTTATAGACCTAGCCAAGGCCTTCAATACCGTCTCACACTCCCTTCTCCTCTCTAAACTCACCAAAGCAGGGCTCTCAGATCCAGCCACTAAGTGGTTCCATGACTAGCTAGTGGGCAGAAAACAAACAGTCAAACTGGCCTCTCACACCTCAAACCCCCTGTCAGTCACTGCCGGAGTCCCCCAAGGATCTGTCCTAGGCCCACTACTTTTTCCATTTTTCTAAACGACCTCCCATCAGCATGTTCCCATTCATCCATCCAAATGTATGTGGACGACACTGTCCTGTATGCCTCCAGTCCCACCACACAAAGCGTAGCAACCCTCCTCCAGGAGGAGTTCTATGCCATCCAGAGCTGGTTCAGGACAAACCAGCTATTCCTAAACCCTAAAAAAAACATATCAAAAACATTTGGCTCCCAAGAAAGACTCTCCCGCAAAGCCCCCAGCCCTCCTTTCAAAATCTCGGATGGGACTCCCCCGGACAATTGTACTAGCTTCAGATATCTAGGCGTCTGGCTAGATCAGCACCTAGATTTCACCTCACACATCGACTCACTACACAAGAGGCTACTCCCCAAACTAGGTGCTCTATTCCATAACAAAAACTGCCTCCCCACACAAACTAGGCATGCCATTGTCCAAAAAATTATTCTTCCTGTACTCGACTACGGTGACAGTTTACTCCACTACCTCTGTGTCCACTCTGGCCAGCCTAGACCCCCTGTTCCAATCCTTCTGCCGTTTCATTCTAGACTGCCCGAAATCCACACACCATTGCAACCTATACAGCTACTTAACCCTGCCATCCCTCCATGATCACAGACAAATAAACTGCACTAGGTTCGCTGTCAAATTCTGGTCCCTCTCCCTCCCCCCTATATGGCCTCTACCCTCTCTCAACAATCCCCACCTGCATACTCCCTCAGGAACACGGACCCCAGACTACTACACATCCCATTTATGTGGCCAACCAAAGGCCAGGCCGCTTTTAACTACCGAATCCCACAGATTTGGAATGCCCTGCCAGCCCCCATAAGACATGCACAGAACCTCTACCATCGCAACCTTCTACTTAGAGCCCATTTCTCCTCCAGCTGCTCCTGTTATAACTAACAATTTACTACTATGCTTGTTGTACTATAAATGTATATGTAATGTATATTACCCACTCATTCTTTACACTGTATGTATCCACCCCGTCTGTATTCAATCATCCAAATGCTTGTAGGTAAGCCTTGGCTTTCCCAAAATGTACTGCATATGTATATATTTCATATATGTATTTGGGTCTCGGCCCCCAGGTCGCATCTGGAATCGAGCCCTTAGCTCAGTATGCCTTCCTGGCAAATCTTGTAAATAAATAAATAAATAATGTATCATCTGTGAAGTAAGGCATTCCTCCAGCTGGCAAAGGACCTATTAAGAAAGTGTAATGACTTGATGGAGCAGCATGAGTTGCGATGATTAAAATTTATGTATACGATTATTGAAAATATCTGACTTAAGTGATACAGGTAAAAAGTAGTAAATTTTATTTCTTAGTGATTATGAATAGAATTGAAGGTGGAGCTAGGGGCTAACATCTAACATTCCCTTAATAAGTGAGATGTATTACATAAGGGGATTGCTTGTGTGTATGAAAAATAGCAATGCGGTGTTTAATACAGATTACAGTATTGGACATTGATGTCTAAAAGGAATTATTTTTCATATATACATCTTTTCAGAAGTGGGAAGAAAAGAAAAAAGTGTGACAGAAATAGATTAGTAGAAAGAAAAAAGGTACAAAAAAGACTTGCAAAGATTTAAAGTTTATACTAGTAGTGAAAAACATTTTGGGATGCAATAAGTGGACATTAAGTTCGGATCAAGGGAACTGGAATCCGTTGTCTGCTATTTTGGATTTAATCATAAGGTAACTAAAGAAAAGCATAGCTATGGTGCAATCAGGATTTTAAAAGTAAGATGTAAGATTGTGAGCCGTGGTGATGGGGACTGTGATTTGAAGCAAAAAACTATGATATGGTTTACTTGAGTATTTTTGTATGTATTTGTAAACAGAACAACTCAGTTTGGGGCCTGATGAAGTGGCAATGCCATGAAACTGTTGCCCCGTGGTTGTATAGAAATTGAATAAAGATTATTGAAACTTTATTAATAGTGGAGTTCATTCTATCTTTTGACATATTCAATGGTTGATATTTGGATGACCCAAGACTTCTTTATTTGGGATCTACTACTGAATCCCAGCAGTCAGTCTTCCAAACTCCATAAGCCTGTGTTTAGGAGACCAACTGCAGGAAGACCAACAAGGTGTTAGTGCAATAAAGGGGGGCAAGCTCCCTGTACTCCCCACATGGAGGTCGTCACCTCCCGCACCCACCGTAACTAAAATAACCAACTGCGAGGGGAAGCGGATCTCAGAGTAGGTTAAAACAGTTTACGGGGGGGAAAAAGAGTGTCAAGCAAAAGTGGAGACTCGGGAATAGAACCCAGGTCTGAGCACACTGGTAGCTGAGCTGCTAGTGGCTTAGTCCTCCACGCCACAGGAGCAACTCAGCCAACCACTGGATTTTTCCCCTTCTTGTGGTACATAGCTAGAAGCAGGGTAGCAGTTCATCATATCTGCTACCTTACCCTGCCAGCACCAGCGTTCGTCTTTCAGGCAGGTGTATGTCAGGCAGCCGAACTCAGGATCCTGAATGTCAGGATCCTGACTTTTGGCATTTTGTCATACTCCCATGTGATCTTGAAAAAGGATATGGGCAGCCTGAACTTCTACTGAGAAAAGGGAATAGAGATCATATCCTGCAGGTTGCTAGTGCAGCAGGAGCTGGGAGGGAGCAAGACATAATTGCCCATCTTGGAACAAAGAACCAAGAACAGGAGAGGTTAGAGGAGGTACAGAGAAACTCCATGGAGCTGCGGAAGGTCCAGCATCAGATAGCACACATGGTGTCATTTTCCAAGGTGCTACCTGTAAAGTGCAGGGGGCAGGCAAAGTCACTTCACACCAGGACCTTTAAAAACAGGCTGAAGGTATGATGCATTGAGGCAGGCTTTGGCTACATCAGGGACAGGGAGCCAAACTGGGAAGATGGGGGCCTCTTTAAGGGAGATGGACTTTATCCTTCTATGAAGGGGACTGCAGTTCTTGGTGGAAAGTTTAGATGCTACATGTATGAGGATTTAAACTAGCAAGGTGGAGGAGGAACTGAGGGAGGCAACATCCCCCCCCCCACCAAGATAGTAAAATGACAGTGAAGAAAGGCCTGAGGGGTAAAAACACCCCAAAGACAGACACTAAAGAAATCAGAGCAGGGGCAAGAAGAAATGAAAAAGGGGATACAACTCAGACAGCGGAGGAGACTTGGTCAAAAGGGACCTGAAATAGAGAAAGAAAATTTGATGGGTTGAGTCAGAGGCATAGTCAGGTACATCATAGGCAGATACAAACAGAAGGAACTGTGCATATCAGTACTTCATATAGAATTCCAAATAAATACTTCACGAACATTAAATTGTGTCCATGCAGCTTAATATGGAAATATACAACAAGCCGCAATCCATGGAGCTTAAGTAAATAGTTATTTATTAGTTTATGAAAAGATCCAACAGCGTTACAACAAACAACCTTGCCTCGGCGCTTAGGGTAACAAACTCTTCCTCAGGAGGCATGGTTTCATAGGAACATACATGCCTTTTTATACAAAATGTTCAAACCACCTATAGCAAATTAGATTTAACAAGAATTAAGTGCATACTCATTACAAAACAAGATAAATTAAAAAAAACAAAACACAAAGACTATTCTAAAGTAGAGCTATTAATTTCAAATAGATTTAAAAATTACAATACTAAATAAATTCACATATTTCTACATAAAATATTTTTAAACATAAAATATTAATTTCAAAATTCTCTACTAATAGCCTAATGTAACATGCATCTTTCTTATGTATTTCTTATGTATCTTAATAATGAGTATTAACTCCAATATATTTCGGATTCATTTGTTACTAGTTTCAGGGAGGACACAATAATTGCTAATTTATTTTTGTTTTTTTGAGAAATGGTGTGGGTGAGCAATATACACAATAACAAATTTTTTGATAATATTAAGTGTTGGTATAGATTTGTGGATGACATATTGGGCTGGATATTCAAAAGGGTTGCACCATGCACAATAGGGTTACGCCAGCGCAAGTCTGAAAATGCACCATTCTGCGATATTCAGCAGGAGGCAGTTGCGCCACCAAAAACATGCTGAGCAACAGCACAATGATAATGAAGGCATCTGTAACCGAAGGGGGAGGAACCATGCATAAAGGGCACAGTGCGATGTTCAAAGACTTTCGCAATGCGCAACAGTGGAGCAAGCCAAAGTTGTGCCATAGCGGAAATGAGCCAAAATAAAAAGGAGCAAGGAAGAGGCGCAAGAATGCTACAGGGAAGCCACATGAGGCAGGGGGAAAGACAGGCACAGGGAAACAGTAAGAAAAAGGGCAGGCCAGGGAAACCACACTGCAGAAGAGAGGCACAGGGAAGGTGTGTGGTGACACACAAACCAGAGGCCAGCACAGATAGGTGTACCCGGTGCAGGGGAGGTAGCAGTCAGGACAGCGGGGGGAACAAAGCAACAGCTGCTGGGGGGGGACGCAAGCCAGGGATGTTGCCAGTGCCACCTTCCACATGGATGCCATAATGAGGGGGTGAGAAGGCATGTGGCAGGGGGACATGGCTGTGGAAAGGCCCATCAGCGGTATGCCCCCAACAGGCAGTACCGAGCCCACACCGGCTTTGATCTGTTTACAGATATCGAGATTGTGGACCAGTACCGCCTGAACAAGGCAATACTGGGGCGGCTCTGTGAGCTGTGCAGTGATGAGATGCAGACACCCACATGATGGAGTCATGCCCTGTCAGTGGAGACAAAGGTAACAGCTTGCATGTGCTTGCTCACCACGGGTACCTTCCAGAGACCAACCGGGGACACCACAGGCATAACAAAGTCAGCCACGTCATGCATCCTCACCCAATTCCTCAGCGCACTGCTGCCACATGCTGTGGAGTACATCCATTTCCCCAGCACTGCGGCAGAGCGCACAGCAAACATACAGGAGTTCCACAGGGTAGCACATATGCCTGGCGTGCTAGGGGCAATAGACTGCACCCATGTGGCCATACACACACCACCTGGTGAGGAGAGGGCCACATACGTGAACCGCAAGGGCTATTCCAGTGTCAACTGCCAGGTGGTGTGCGATGCCAGTGGGCGCATCATCAATATTTGTGCCATGCACCCTGGGGGAGCACATGATTCATACATCTGGCACCAGTCGGCACTGTGCCACTGCTTCAAGAGTGGGGACATCCCCACAGGACATCTAGTGGGTGAGTATGCAAATGAAATGGACATATCGCGAGCCTGGGGGGCATGGCCAGAGGTGCCATGGGTGTGGCCCACAGGGCTTGGGGCAGTCAGAAGCTGAACATGAAACTAACCTCCACTCTCTGCACACAGGTGACAGTGGATACCCACTCCATCCCTGGCTGCTCACACCCTACTGGTGGCCCATGACCGCATCGCAGCAACACTACAATGAGGCACATGCCACCACATGCAATGTCATTGAGTGGGTGTTCGGGATGCTGAAGACACGTTTCCATTGCCTGGACACCTCTGGCGGTGCCCGACAGTACAGCCCCTCAAAGGCCTGTGGGATATTCCTGGCCTGGTTGAAGAGGGGGACAGCAATGGGGACGATGGGGATGCCAGTGACGATGGTGATGGGCTGCCCCCCCTTTGCCAATGAGACCCCCGACTGATCCGGCTGGCACAGCTGCACTGGAACACCATCGCAGAGGAGCACTACAGCCAACCCAGGTAAGCCATGGTGCCATGCGCAACCACCAGTGGCTAAGGAACAGACCACAGACATGCATGGAAACACACCAGGGGTGCATGCTGGTAAGGGATGTGGCAGGGCACAGAAGCACACACACACAACCAGGGATGGGTGAACAGCAACACGCCACATGGACAGACACACACAATGCACCAAATGTGCACAGAAGACAGGAGGAAAACCAAGCCAGAACGCCAACACTAGCAACACACATGTCCACAGGCCATCACGTCCACTGTCTGTCCATGTGCATGTGTCAGATGCTGGGCACCATTGCACTTTGGTGTACAGCTCAATGCAGGCATCATCATGCACATGTACCTGTGGACAGCAGCCAGAAAAGTGTGCAGGTGAACCATGTTTCTGCGTGCATGGCCACCGAAATACACAATGCACACAGGGCAGCACCAGACAGTGCCCGCACTGGGAGACAGGTCATTCTTGTGGCACAGTGCCACGGCCACCTTGGACGCATGGGCGGCCCCACCAAGACCCGCCAGCACTGGCAGGCTGACCAAGGGCCTCATGGGGTGGCACAGATGGTCCCCCAGGGGTTCCACTGTGCGAACCTGACCGTGCCCGCGCAGGGGTCTGCAGCACACCAAACATGCCTGCACCAGGAGTGCTTGGGATGCCCACAGCTGAACCCGGTGTTGACAGGGTGGGTGTCGCACGATGCCAGGAATGGGGAGTGGATAGTGCACTGCGTGGTGTGAGAGACACATGGGCACCTGACTGTGTGCCCATTGTGGCCATGACAGCAATGGATGCCTGTGCATGCCTGTCAATGGCAGTGGTCACATTCTCCCACAAACAGTCAATCCGTGACAGGATCCTATCGGTGTCCCTGCTGTGATGCACCTCTTCCCACTCCAGAGCCACACACAGTGCCTCCACGGATGTTGCAAGCTGCATCTGCTGCTGGACCGATTCCTGCAGTAGGTGGGTGTGCTCATCAAAGAGGTCGTTTGCCTCCTCAGCATCCTGTCCCTCTGGGTGTGCAGGGGCCTGATGTTCAGCACCCCTGGAGGGTGGGCGCTGTGCACCAGGACCAGGTATAGGCAAGTCCACAGGCATTGCACAGATGTTGCCGCTGAACCCTGAACCCCGAGTCCCGGTGGGCGACTGCTGCTGCCGCCCCTCTGACCACTGCGCCCAAGGGCTCAGTAGTGCTGCTGCTGTGGCCGCAACAGTCCCACTGTCCTGACCAGCCACCAGTGCTGCCCCACTGGTGTTGACAGGCACAGCCTGGGACTGTGCTGACACACTGGTCCCCAAGGCGGCACCAGCCAGAGCCATGGGCGCGAGCTGACCTGCTGTGTGTCCATTCCATGGCACACACGTATCACTGCCCATGATGGTCGTGTCTTCATCACTGGTGCAGGTCTCTGCCCCAGCCACAGCCATGCCGTGCTGGCATCCTTGGATGCCAGAATGCTGAGACACAGGAAGGGCTTCCCCCATACCTGTCTCAATGACATCAGTGTGGACAGCCAGGTGGCACCACTGTTGTGCCGATCCACAGAAACCTGTGGAGGTGGATAGTCCATACTCCGACTCTGTCCAACTGTCCTCAGTGGACAGGCCCACCAACGTTGATCCATGCAGATGCTCAGGATCTGTAAGGGCAAGCAAAGTCACGTTACTGCATGTAACCTAACTGGCCCCCCCAAGGCACACCATGGCTTACCATGCAGAGATGGGCCAACACCAGTCTGGAAGCCACCACATGGAACTCCCTCTATGGCACTGTGGGGCATGCTTGCAGCAAGCCTGTCCTCTGTTGGTGTGAGCTGCACCACCTCCGGCTGTCCACCGCCTGTTGCAGCATGTGCCGCCCTAATGGCAGTCACCTTTTCCTTCACCCTCCTCCTGTCAGTACCCATCTTCTTCTTACACTCCTGCACAGAGCACTGATGGCTGCCATGCAGGTTCACGGCACGTGCCACCTCCTCCCATGCAGCAGCACGGGTCAGAGGGGTGCCCCACCATCCACTGAGCAGTGGCTCCTGATCCAGGTAGGCCTTGAAAACTGCCTCAGTCTTGGCCTTCGTGAAGTTGGGCCTCCTCTTCCACCCACCATCGTTGTCCTCCTCACCCAGACCTTGCTTGGTCATTATTCAGACTGTAAGGATGGCAGTGGTTACCTGTGACTGTGCAGTCCAAAGCATGTCCCTGAATCCACAGTCCACACTCCCACACAGCATGCAACTCACCAATAAACTGCAGTAACCGAATATGGCCACTGCAGAACATTGTCACACTTTTATAGAGCAATCCATGCAAATTAAGTGAGAAGCAACTTTAATTAGATGCAAATCGCAGTGCTGCACCATTGCATGGCTGATCGGATGATTAGCATATGACGGCTGAATATCGCGCTTTTGCGCTTAGCGCAATTGTGTTGAATGGGCTGAGCCAATGGCAGAGTTCTGTGGCATGCGTAGTACACCTCACTGCCCATGCCCAGGCTGCTGACGCTGGTGTCTGCCGTGCTGATGACGTGCTGTGCGTGATGGTCAATGCAGGGCATGGCCACCATTGTGCCAGTGGTGCTATAGCGAGGGTCACTACTTGGTGCTGTGGCAATGGGCCTCCATAGGCACAATGGCATAACTGCGTGATAGTCTGCTGTGGCACTGGCAAACAGGCAACCAATCATGCTATGCGCATAGTCGTCTGATGGCGCTGTGCGTGGCCTTGCGACAGAGACCCTTGACCCTGTGCCCGACCTTTGCCCCCTTGGTGCCATGCGTCTGGCATGGCTGCAGCTCTAGCACGCTGTTCGGTAACAGTGCGATAGGGAATGGTGGCACTGTACCGTCCAGCATTTGCATGTGGGGTACCACACTGCAGAGTGCCATATTGCCTACTATGGTGTTTGAGATGGCATGCAGGAGAGCCCCAGAGTGGACTGCCATTGAGTTGGCAAACCTTGTGGCCATTGTGGAGCCACACCATGGGCCTCTATTTGGGGAGGAGCCACTGGACGGGGCCAGGACCCAGGTCTGGCAGGAGGTGGCCACTGACCTTTGGGAGGCCACAGGATGGAGGAGAACAATGGAGCAGTGCAGGCACCACTATGGGGACCTCAGGATGAGGGAGCCAGAGCTACTTGCCCATCTGCGGTTGCGTGCCAGGAGGGGCATGGTGCCTCGTCCAGGTGGGTGATACGTCTACACACTTGTATTGTCCATATGGGTAACAGTGTTTTATGTGTCCAGCACATACGGGAGGGATAGTCTAGGGTTGGCTGTGGTGGTGTTTACAGGGTGTGGGGTGGGTGGGTCTGGCTGGGTGGGTGAGCACACACATTGGGGCAGGGGGACTTTGCTTTGGGATTGTACTGACGTTCCTCTCTCCTTGTTTCCCCCACAGGCATGGA
The DNA here is from genome assembly GCA_016271365.2 of Neoceratodus forsteri. Lineage (NCBI taxonomy): Eukaryota > Metazoa > Chordata > Ceratodontiformes > Ceratodontidae > Neoceratodus > Neoceratodus forsteri. Next base: position 833,744,302 of record CM057459.1, on the reverse strand, counting down.
CGAGTGGCGACAGCTGAGGGAGGAGCAGTGGAGGGAGGAGGACAGAGTGCTCAGGAGGGACGGGGACCATCACCGCCGACCTGACAAGCCCAATGAGGGTGAGTGCCATGACTCTGTGATTTCTATTGCATGCTGTGTAACAGGGTGGGCAGCAGGGCATGGCCACCATCCATGGACACCACTGCCATGCACGCAACTTGTGACAGTTGGCACTGTCCAGTGGCACTGCATGTCTGGGAGTGCATCAGTGGTGGTCCATGCGTGCACCGGGCACATGACTGTGGCACTGCCTGCACACCGCATAGCCATGTTACTGTACAGCCTTGGTGGTGCTGTGCAGCACATCGGCGGTGGGTGTGTGCAGTGGTCCACATGGCTGTTGCTGCCTGGATGGGCAGGTCTTGTGGACACGGTCACTGTGGGTGGGCACACACCATCACAGGGGCATGGCACATGGCTGTATGCCATGCACAATGGGTGGGCTGCAGGGAGATGGAGAGTCACACCTATTGACTCTGCTCCCTTGTCCTAGGTGACCGGAGGCTTCTGCAATTACAGAGGTCTGCCAATGAGCTGCTCCAGGTGGCCAGGGAGACTCTGCAGCTCCTACGGGACATGACCCAGCATGCGGTAAGGAGGAGGAGGAGGGCCAGACAACAGCACCAGGAGGAGGAGGACCGGGGCAGCCGTTGATGTCCCCATGCCCCAAATACCACCTTCCCCCCTTTGACCCACCCTCACACCCCTTCTTCCCTCTCCCATATGTTCAGCCCTGCCCCTTACCCTCCCCCACCTTGTTTCTGTCCCTCACCCCCAACTCTGTATATATGTCTGTATATAGTTGATTTTTGATTGTTACAATACATCTATTTTGATATGAACACTGTGGTGGTCTCTGATTTGTAGCGGGCTAGAGGTGCTCAGCTGCAGAGGTGTGCATGGCGTCTGGGGTGGTGCAGTCATGGGTATGTGTGTATGTGCGTGGAGAAGTGACTATGGTGTGGGAGTAGCTATCAGTCGGTGTCTGTGGTGTGTGTGTTGTTCCCTGTGCATTGGATTACTGTGTGCAGTGGTCCATGGTGCATGCTCTGTGTCCATGGTGCCCCTGTCAACCCATCCTTGGCCTGTGCAGTTGACATCCTTGCATGTCTGTGACCTGCAAGGTCTGCTGCCATATCAGTGGTGGCTGTCCATGCAGGTCATCCACTGTAACCGTCACAATGCTGGGTTGCCTCCTGTCACTGGTGTGGTGCATGTTTGCCTCAGGTGACACTGTGGCCTCCGCAGTTGTTGTCCCACCTCCGTGCTGTGGCTTGTGTGTGTTGCAGGGGCTATGCACACCACTCTCTGTGACTTGTGCTCCAGGCATATGATGGTGGCATACGGGTCCATAGTGCCTGCGCAAGGTGGCTGGCACTCCTGCGCCATGGAGGACTGCAGGCTGTGTGTGCATGGTTTTCATGGGCCCACACTGGGGGCTTGGTTGCCACGCTACTGCATCCCAGTGTTATTGTCCCCTTGGGTATAGGTGTGTGTTTGTCCCTGCACTGTGTTTCATCTGGTGTGATGCATGCTTCCATGCACCACTGTGGGGTGTCTGTGCTGGCTGTTGTGGCCAGTGGTGGGTCAGGATGTGTCACTTGTCTACCGTGCAGGGTGCTGTATCAATGGTGGTGGTGTCAGGGGCACGCCCTTTCCCATGTGGGGTACCTCTTGTGCTGACGCATGGTCGGTCTCTCAGCTGTGCCTCAGGGGGATTGTGCATGTTGGCACTGTGTCTGCCATTGTTGCATTGCCATGTGCTGCCACCCACTGCTGGGTGCTCATGGTGGGGCTGGTTTGTATGGTTCTGTGGTACATGAGGTTGCAGTGTGACAGTGGGGGTGGTGGTATGCATGGGGTTTCCTGCAGTGGTGGTCACTGCTCATGGGGGGGTGTCTGGGGGTCATGGTGCAGGGTGTGCTGTGCACTGGGGGGGATGGTGTGGCACGGGGTGGTCCACCCTCCTTGTGTGGCAGTCTCAGCTTGCCGGTGGGTGTGATGAGGCACCATGGCCCAGCTGTGGGTTGTTTGCTTGTCCCCATGGGCCGGTGGTTATTCCAGTTCTCCCCCAGTTGTGCTGTGCTTGGGATGTGGGGGCACAATGTCAGTTCTGCTGTGTGTTCCTGTACCCATGTATGGCATGGGTGGTGGGCCCCTTCCTCCCTGGTTGTACAGTTACATTGCTCTGCAGCTGGGGGGCTCCCTGCTTGCGCTATGGTGCCTCTGGACTGCTCAGCTGGACATCCCTTGTTGCGCCATAGCGCATCATATCTGCTCAGCTTCCCCTCCCTAGTTGCGCTATGGCACAGGTTGTGTGATATTCAGACATTAGCTGTAGGCGCAATTTGGCTTGCTCCTTTTTTGAATATCGCGTCTATTGCACATGGGCGCAAAGGACTTGTGCTTGCTCCTGCTGTTGCGCACTTTTTGGGTGCAGTTTGAATATCCAGCCCATTGTGTATATGGCAGGGTACTAGAGAAATCTTTATAGATTTTGTTGCGTGGCTACATGAGAATGAGCTAAATTTGTCATTAGCCCAGATGAGGCTAATTTCTTGGATCTAACTATTTATGTGTCACATTCTGACCATAAGTTGGAAACAAAGTGCCATAAAAAATTAACAGCTACAAACACACTCTTACATCATGATAGTGCTCACTCTACAACTTTGAAACACTCCATTCCTTATGGTCTGTACCTAAGATTGTGGAGAAATTGTAGTAACATAAAGGATTTTGAACAACAGGCTAAATAATTAGAGTGTAGATTCATAGATAGGGGATACGAATACAATGTATTGTGCAAGCAATTATACCCAACAGAGTGGGCAGTATTGGGCAATACCATACTGCCCAGGGGTGTAATGAGTCTGGACACCACAGGCGGAGGGCCTTATAGCCCCTGAGAGGTCCAGTGTTGCCCATACAGTCCACCATGCAGGGTATTATTGCACTTAGAAAATGGGCTACATGTGTAACTTTTTGTAGAATTAGAAACACAAAATTAATTCTATAAAAAAATGACTACAAATGTATTTTTGACCTTTTATTTGATAAAGTAGTCCCTGTATCTACTGTATTAGGCAGTAGAGGACTGTGTAGTGGTTTCTGCATATTTTCTGGTCATGCCCCCACCCTCCACACATACTTTTAGATCTGAATCGGTTCCCAAGTAAGGAAGTGAGAAGTTTCAAGGTTTCTTTTATACTTTCTTTTGGGGGGTTTTAAATGCAGAGATTTATGTTGCGGTATTCTGTTCTGGACTATAACAGTGTTGTTGCACTCGGTTGAAGGATTGGCATGTAAGTGTGTCTGCCTCTGTGGAGACAGGTAAGAGTGATGCACTTACTGTAAAAGATTTTTAATCTCCGACAGCCAGACTATGACAGGGTTAGGGGTCAGCGGGTGAAATTATTTTAGAAAGGGAGAGATTGCTACATAGCCTGAGAACGCAGTCGGGAGAGTGCTATCTTTATAATTGACTGCTGCTCAGTTGTGGAAGTGATTAATTGTTTTTAAAGTCAGAGGCAGAGATTTATATTGAGGATTTCTCTTCTGGACAGGGAGAGCATTGTAGCAGCTGTTTGAAACATCGGCAATAATTCATTTTTTTTTTGTTTAAATCTCCAAGTTACAGCTGGGCAATGACAATGTAGGGAACAGCAGGGAAACCATTTTAGAAGGGGAGAGATTGGTACACAACACAAGAGCGCAATCGGGAGAGTGCTGCTGTCTTTGTAAATGACTGCGGCTGTGAGAAATTATAAATTGTCTCTCCCTGAATGTAAAAATAAATTCTGGATTGTGTTTCTTTATTTCTTTTTTTTTACATGAATAACAGCCAGCTTTGAGAGGACTGGGTAGGAAGTGGGTGGCCAGGTTGCTAAGTGAGAGACAACAATGTGGTGGCAGCTAATACTTTTAACCTGAATGGGCACAAGGAATCAGGATATCTGACTGAGAAAATGGCGGGTCATGAGAGGAGAGAGCGATGTAAATTAAAAAAAAAATACTGAAAAAATGTAAACAAAAATAAGCACAACAGAGGATAATGTGCAGTTTTGCCAGGCAGTTGGCACTGACTACAGAGCTTTGGGGAGACCCTATCTCTCATTAAGCGAGCCAAAAAAATGGCAGCAATTTTAAATTGAAATTACCTGGTTTTAGCCAATTTGGAAGCAGGGTGGGCACTAAGATACTTTAGTTAGTGAGGGGGCAGTATAGGCTGGTACTTTTTATTTCCTGGGCATCTATTGAAAGTTAATGTACCCCCCCCCAGCAGGGGAACTAGCCAACCAGATGCCAGGAAATAAAAAGCCCATTTTCTAAAAAGTTCTAAAGAAAGAGCAATGAGACAGGATAGGAAGTTGCTACTAAAAGGGAAAAAGAAAGGATGAGACAAAGAGTCAGATGGGGTCATTACTTTCTTTACATAGTACAACCATATTGCTAGTAAAATTGGGAATGTATTGTTTAGAAACTGATTTATTCTGCAAATGAATAACATATTGTCACAAGCAGTAGGGTGTAAACCAAGAGTTACATTTAAGAAAGCCAACACTGTGTGTGACATGTTAGTGCACAGCAGGTTTCAAAAATAAAAAGAAACTGGCAGAGGTTGGTTTCCACCAAAAGTAAAAGGTTTCTTTAAATGTATGAAATGTAACACGTTAATATTCTGAGACCAAAAAAGAATTTAAGCATCCCAAACTATTGGACTTTTTTGTAGAAATCAGACTGTTTGTCACCTGTGACACTCCTTTCTGTGTATATGTGCTATGATGCACATGTGGTCTCACATATGTGGGGTGCATGGCGTGTCCATTAAAACAAAGAATACAGGAGCATGTTAGGTCCATTGTTAATGGGAGGTCAGATACTCCTGTAGGTACCCATTTTTTCAGTCAACATAGTAGTGATTCTGATCAAATAAAATTTGTGGGTTTGGAACACGACTTTCACCCAAAACATGGGGGAAGTTGAAAAGATATGTTATTAAGAAAAGAAAGTTTTTTGATATACACTCTAAAAACAGTTAGACTTTCTGGGTTAAATGAATATTGGCCTCTGAAACCCCATTTATAAAACTGAGCTGTTTGGTGCTGTCTGTTATGTGATTATCCTGAGACCTTTTGCAAAAAGATTGACCCCCTCTATTTCTGGTGTTTTATAAATGAATATTGACCTCTGAAACCATATTTGTAAAATAGAGCTGATTGGTATTGGCTGTTATGTGAATATTTTGTGACCTTTTGCAAAAAGACTAACCCCCTTCATGTCTAGTATCTTATAAATCAAATATAGATCGGATGAATTTAATTTACTTTAAAAGTACGTAGTACAATTTAGGTCGTACGATTGAAGTAGCTAAAAAAACACATTTGTAAAAATGAGTTGTGGGGTGTTGTCTGTTATTTACTTATTCTGTGACCTTTTGCAAAAAGATTGACCCCTTCAATTCTGGTAACTTACATATTAAATACAGATCATATTATTCTAATGTTCTTTTAAAGTAGACAGTTTTGGTGGTGACTGAAGTGCTGTCTTGTTTTCCCTTTTCTCTTTTCTTCCTCTATCTCCCTCCATTTTTATCCCTCTTTGTCTTGGTAATAATCTGTTATAAGATATTGTTATAGCTTAGTTATTTTGAATCATCCTTTCACTGAAATTGTATTCTCCCTGAAATTAGTAACAAATGTATCCGAAATATATTGGTGTTAATACTCATTAACAAAATACATAATAAAGATACATGTTACATTAGGCTATTAGTCCATATTAAGCTGTGTGGACACAATCTGATGTTCATGAAGTATTTATTTGGAATTCTAAATGGAGTACTGATATGCACAGTTCCTTCTGTTCGTATTTAACTATCTTTGGGCTTGCTACCCATTTCTGTGCAGACCCAGTTCGTTGCAGCTGGCTCACTGAGCACCTATTTGACTACATCATAGGCAGGAAGGAAGCAAAGTCTTAGGTCATCAGACAGGGAAAAGGAAGGCCTGGAAAGTCATGTGTTCTAACACCAGGAGCCATGGAAACAAAATCCCAGAATTAGAAGCTATCTTGGTATAGGCTAACATGTCTCTATGGGCCATAATGGAATCCTGGTGCACCAGGTATCATGACTGGGACATGGCGATACCAGGTTATTCTCTAGAGGAGACACAGTGGGGTGTATGGAAGGAGGGGTGGCATTACATGTGACAAATGGGCTATAAGGACCACTGAGGGGAAGGTGCACCAAATTAAGATGGGTCTAGAGGTACAATGGGTCATCCTGCAGATGGGCTCTAGGGCAAGTATCCATTGTAGAGACCTCCAGCACAGGGGGAGGAAATGGACAAGGCACTAGGGGAGTCCATCATCAGGATGGTAGAAATGAGACAGGTGCTGCTAGTTGGAGATTTCAAACAATTAGATATGGAGTGGAACCTTCTGGCTGCAGCTTTAACAAGGAGCAGGACAATCCTTGACTCCCTATAGGGAAATTTTCTCAGGTGGATAGTAAAAGTATCTACTAGGGATGGGTCAGTGTTGGACCTAATACTTAACAAACAGGGACAGTATTGCTGACGTTGCTTTGGGAAGTCCCTTGGGTATCAATGATCACCATACATTGTGGTTCAACATTAGGAATGGAGAAGAGGTAATTCACATTAGGATGAGGGTCATGGAATTTAGGAGGGTGGATTTTAAAGAAATGGGATTCTGCCTCAGAAAATGCCTTTGGTGAAGGATTGCCAGGAAGGAGCAGTGGCTCAGTGGAAAGAATAAGGGAGGGTATACTTAGGGCAACAAATCTCTGCCTGGAAGCGGTAAACAAAAGCAAAATGAAAAGGAGACTGTTACAGTTCTCCAAAGAATTGGCAATGTTAGTGAAAGAAAAAAGGATGCCATTTAAGAGTTACAAAAAAATGCAGAGGAAGGAGGAGAAGGAGATGTGCAAAACCAGGCAGAAGGAAGCGGGTAAAGTGGTTAGGTGAGTAAAGGGACAGTCGGAGGAAAGAATTGCTAGAGGGGTGTCTAGAGGGAATAAGACTTTTTTCAGATAAGTAAGCAACAAGAATAAGTGAGGGGAGGGACAGTGAGGACTGTTAGGTCAGAAGGGGGAGACTGTGCAGAAGGGGGCAAAGAAAAAGCTGACATTTTTAAAAGGTATTTCTGCTTAGTCTGCACAGTACAAGGGGGAGGGAATGGGCTGCCAGGAAGAGGCAGGAATGAGCAGGTGGACACAAGTCCATTTCCAGAGGAAAGAATCTGGACTTACAGCACTCAAAGTGGCTAACTCTATGTGACTGGATGGGATACACCCCTCTGTACTAAAGGAGCTCAGGGAAGTGCTAGCTGCTGTGCTGGCAGCCTTATTCAACAGCTCACTAGAAACAGGAGAGGATCCAGAGGACTGAAGGAGAGCTGATGTGGTCTCTCTACATAAGAGTGGCAGTAGAGAGGATGCCAGCAATTACAGACCAGTTAGCCAAACTTTACAGGTGGGGAAACTAATCAAAACCCTACTGAAAGAGAAGATGATTGAGTATCCAGAATCCAGTGGGCTGCAGGTACACTGGTTGCATAGATTCATGGAGAGAAGATCATGCCAAAACAAGTCTGATAGATTTGTTTGACTTGGTGACCAAGAAAATAGATCAGGGGAGGGCAGAGGTCATAGCACATCTGGATTTCAGCAAGGTCTTCAATACTGTGCTGAACAGAAGGCTTACTAGGAAGTTGATCAGCTTAGAAGTGGGATCAGAATTGGAAGATTGGGTTTCAGACTTGCTAAGGGTTTTAGACTTGCTAAGGGTTTCAGACTTGCTAAAGTTTCAGACTTTCTAACAGTGCTGGCCTGGTGGCACTGAGGGTTGAGGTGCTGGATGCCACACCTCGCATCACAACAGTGATCTGGGTTCGGGAGTGGACTCAGGTGGCCGGGGGTCAGCAGGGGGAGGAGAAGACTGAGCATGTGGAGGACTGCTTTCCTCTCCTGGGGAGTGATCTCAGGGATTCCCTGCTGAGTAGTGGCTCCTGGTCCACAAGCACTACATGCTGGTAGGGACTTGCAAGGGGAGGTGATGGCGAACATCTGTGGGAGAGGGTGGAAATGCATTCTCCTCCTGGTGATGTCATTGTACGTCTGCACCTCATGGGAAAAACTAGGTGGAAAATCCCTGTCACTGGTGAGGTGACGGCGAGGCTCGAGTGCCCAGCTCACATGCCCAGTACTGGACCCCAACCTGACTTGAACCTCTGTGGTCCCTGCCTCTTCCCATATAGGGCCGGCGGGAGGGAAGAGACCCAGCACCCGATTCCTCAGTCGAGGATGTGGGTTCAGGCAGGCGGTATCAGGCTAGGCCAATGGGTCTCTGACAGCAAGATGCTTCAGCAGTCAGTGAAGGAGGGGAAAAATAGGACTAAAAAAAAAGGATATGAGACAGAGGGCAGTGGTTAATACATACATTCTAAGGATGAGAAAGTGACCGACAGGGTGCCATAGTATTCAGTACTGGTAGAAGTCCTCTTCTGCATCTTCACTGGAGACATTGCAGGAGAAATGGAGGAAAATGTATGATTTTTTTGCAAATGACACCAAAGTTTGAATTAAGGTGGACACTAACAAGTGGTGAAGAAAATGTGCAGGATATTGGGAAACTCAAGGAGGGGTCAAAGACATGACAACTGGGGTTCAGTGCCAAAAAGTGCAAAATCATGCACCTAAGACATAGGGATCCTGATGATGAGTATAGGATAGGGTAGACAGCAGTCACTAGACAGGAAAAAGACCTTGCAGTTATTATAACCAAGGACCTCAAGGTGGTAGCACAGTGTGACAAGGCCGTAGGCAGGGCTAGTAGGATGTTGGGGTGCATGGGTAAGGGTATTACCAGCAGAAGAAGGGAGGTAGTGCTGCTGCTCTGTTGCTGTCTGGTACACCCACACCTGCAATACTATGTCCAATTCTGATGACTATACCTCAGAAGAGGTATAGACAGGATGGAGGATTTCCAGAAGAGAGCAACCAAAATGTTGCAAGGGTTGCAAAGGAAGCCCTATGAGGAGAGACTGAGAGATCTTAACATGTACACCCTGGGGGAGAGGACAACAAGAGGCAACATGATTGAGACCCACAAGTTCCTCACAGGGGTAAACAGTGGGCCTGCTGTCAGCTGGGGTTCATCAGGTTAGAATGATTCTCCTTTCCTTGAACCCCAATTTCTTTTTTGTATGTGTGTGTAACAGTGTGTGTGCGTGCAAGTGTGATACTGCTCATGTAAATCCCCAGCTGCCAACAGAATGTGTGGCATGTGCACCTTTGCACTGCATCTTCACCCATCTTTCTAACTCGTGACCCTCCGCCCCAGTCATAATCAGTGACTGATGTTCAGACAAGTTATGCTGATTGGCTTCTACAGTGTGAACCCATGCAGCCACAACCCGACAGGTATCACATCCGGACAGCATAATTTTTTCAGCAAAGTCCACCACAGCGACGAATCTCTCTGGGTCACTGTGGTTTTGCTGAACAGTGTCACTCACTCTCCAGGTGTTTCACCCCATCCCCGATACATCTCAGACTTGAAGTTGTATATTTAGAGATAAGAAGTGGGGGTCATAGCCCCCTGCATGGGTGGTGCAGGGGGCAAAGCCACCCACAGAAAAAGATTGTTTCCCGAAAGGAGCAATGCTGACAGTCAACATTGTTCCCATCGCTGTCGGGGATGTTGAGGACATCCCCAATGATGTCAAGTAGTGTAACCTGAGCACACCATAGAGTGTAACGACATCACAGAGAATCAAAAGGGCAGTGGCTCTGTGATTTGCCAGTTGTGAACTGGTGATATCAGTGATGCATGGTAACAGCAACGAGTACAGCAGTAGGGCAGGGGCAGTTATGTGCTCTGAGCATGGTAGGGCTCTAAACTCAGTAGGGGGCTCACTCGTCCTTGTGCACTGTCGGTTGGGTCATCCATTGTTCATCAATATCCAGACTTGAAGTGTGAGAGAAGGCTAGAGCAGCTCAGCATGGAGTCAGAAGTAAGTGTAGAGAACTTTTTTGGGGGGGTTCGGGCTGGTGACAACTGGTGAGTTGTGAACTTATGGTGGCAGAGGATTGGGAACAGTGAACGTTAATAACTGACGGCAGGAGCGCTATAACCCCAAGCATGAGCAAGAAATAGCTCTTTCAAATGTGAAAAGAATACACACTGAACTATGACAGGGGTTCCAGAAATGGTTGCTTTCATGCTTGGGCTGCCTCTGTGTGTGTGTGTGGGGGGGGGTTCTGACTGAGAAAACAGCCAGCAGAAACAGAAGGGAAAAAATATTTAACAAATACTGTAGTCTTAGCATGGGTGTTCCAGAGAATCAGTTAGGATTACATAGGTTCTGGCTGCAAGTGAAACTGGAAAGGAGTACTGTAAAGGGGTTACTGGTGTGCTACAGGGGGAGGAATTATTGAAGAACTGTTGTGCTGCTGGGGAAATTGGGCAATACGGGGGGAAACTGGCTATCTACTGTGTGTATCATGAATGATTTTAAGAAAAGTAACCCCTTAAATACTGTTTCTTGGGTCCTGTAACACCACACAAACCCTCAACCTTTATGTAAAAATGTTTCTTACATGCTATCCATGCAAAAAAGACACACATTCCAGAAAAAGAACCCTTCTGCAAAAATCCTGGCTTGAACAGCGTGCAGGAGAGCAGCCTTTTTCAAAAGTGGATGGACTCCAGGACTGGGGTCATGTGGTGAAGCTGAATGGGGGAAGTTCAGGAAGGATGTGAGGAAATATTTCCTCACTGAAAGGGTACTAGATGTATCGAACCATCTGTCAGTCAATGTGGTGGAGGCATGAATGGTGGAGTGCTTCAAGCATGCATGCGATAGGCACAGGAGCATATTAGAACAGAAACAGAGAGAGTACCCAGAAACCAGTTAGGGTTTTGGAGGTACAATAGGTAGAGAAGCATTGGGCATGCTGGGTTGGTATATCAGTCCTTTTCTACCAACAAATTCAATGTTTCTATGATACCGCTTTAATGTAGCTCACAATTTTGAATGTCTAATTGCTTACCTTTTTAAGAGACTTGAGAACTATCTTGTGGTGGTCACCTGCATTGTATTAAATGGCTCTACTTTCTCTACACCTTTGCCTTTGTTAAAGTTGAACAGTCAGTACTAAAAGACCCACATCCAAGTGTGGGCTCGTCCAAATTTCCACTTTGTGTTCAGAAACGTAACGTATTACCTACTGCTTACTGTAGATTGTATTAGGCCAATTCTGATTATTTCCAAGCTGATATTTTCTGTAACCAGAAATTCTAGAAGCTCCTGCAGTTGACATCTTAGCAGATCTGCAGCAGTAGGAGATTCATGGCTGTCAGTGCCTCTCAGAGCTTTTTTAAGCTCCAACAGCTGTTTACTGGTCCTATGTGCTTTTATATTGCTTTCTGCCACTAGACGGTGCAGTAGCTCTGAGAAGGGGAAGGGAAGATGAAACCATGTTTGGAGTAAACTACAGAATAAAGTTGTTGTGTTTCCAACCTTTGACATCAATTTCATATTCATGCAGTGTCAGTGGCGTAGTAGGCAGCACACTCGCCTCTGAGACCAGAAGGTGGTGGGTTCTAGCCCCACACAAGGAAAGTGGGATAAATCCCAATATTGACACTGGAGTGCATCAAGAGGGGGGTGTCTTTTAGGTGAGACATTAAACCAAGGTCCTGTCTGCCTCTTCTGGTGGTTGTGCAGGTGGACATTAAAGATCCCATGGCACTTTGTAATAAGAGTAGGGGAATTTGTTTATTTTAGAAAATCATACAACAGACAGATAGAAGAACAATTCTTAAGAAATCAAGGGAAACTCATTTACAGAAACAAAATACGCAACACAGCAATTGAAAATGAAAAGAAGCATCCATAAAATTCAATAAGAGTGTAACAAATTATAAATATATCAAAAGAAATGAAATCAGTTATTCTAAAAAAAATCAGTATAAGGTAACATTATCAGAATGTCTACCATTTCATGTAACTGGGACATCACTATTTGTAACTCAAGGCAAATTTCTCTAGTTTTGTAATAAATATCTGTGTGCATATTTTTTTTTATTCAAATATAGAGACATTTTTAAGTTCAGTCAAAACTTTCTGTAAAAACAGAATATGTGGAATTTGCTTTTGTTGTAGAGTAAAAAGACTTCTACTGTTCCAAATGAACTATTTAGAAACTGCAAAAATTATATTCAAAGTACTGTGATCTAATTTCTTCCAACTATGTGAATATACCCGATAAATACGAATGTTGTAGGTAACTGTGGTGAAACAAGTTTCTTCCCACATTTGTGCCACGTATGACCAAAACATCCCTATGTAGGTACAAGAAAAAAATAGATGTTGCATTGTTTCAATTTCCTGAATACAACCCGGTCTTAAACAGTTTCTTTCCTCCACTTGTTTGTGTTTTTGGTTAGCTTTTATATTGAGCTTTTCGTGGCAACACAGCCAATGGACATCTTTAATTTTTGGAAGAATACATGGTTCAATTATTAATTTTTGCAGCTGAGAAGTATAACGTAATGGGCATTTTGGAAAGGTTATTAGTTCAGTAAAGTGAGTTTCCAAAACTTTAGACTAAACTTACAGCCTACAGCCATCCTGCTTTCACTTGAAAAAAGGTGTTTCCATTGAATGCATCTTTTAGGAGTTTTCAGTGTGTCCTTCCATTCTGCAAATCTCTATGACAGTTAAAGAAATACTCCCTTCTTTATGTTTAATTAGAATGATGGACACAGAACTCCAAGCTGCTTTTCTCTGAGAGCAAATGTGCACACCTTCCAAACAAATAGAAATATCTTTAAAACTATTAAAGGTGCACAAAAACAGCCAGCATGAAAGTTGCTCAGGGCAAAAAGACCTTTCTCAACAAGGTAGTCACTAATCTGAATTCTTTAAATTTTGTAAAATATCATCTTCCAAACAACCTAATTTTTTTTCTCTCTGAGTGAACACAGTGGGGGCCAGATATTCAAAGCTTTGTGCGGTGTGCAAACTGTTTGCGTGGGTTTAGCACAGGATTAGCGTGGGTCTGCTATATTCAAAAGGCCAAATAGCACATGCAGATTGCATTAGCACTGGGCAAACCATAATTATATGCAAGGGGCACACTAAACATGAATACAGGTGGGATATTTATCGGCTAGCGCAGTGCTAAGGTGTTTAGCATGACTTAGTGCAACCCTTAGTGCGGTACAAATTACTACCCAGAAAAAGCTTGTCTTAACCCTGGGCAAACAGCTCTGCATGACATTGATGCTTTGTGCGGTGTTTGCATGGGATCTGCATGGATTGCAAAACCTTAACATATGAATATGACATTTAGAAAATGTCAGACATGGAGGACACATGCTGCTCACTGATGGCATCACCATGATGCCTACAGCTGCCACCAGTCCAAGCCATGCCAGGCAGTAAGGGGTGATCTGGCTCACAGGGGACATCATGGTAGTGTGGCCAAACAGCACATACCTGCAGACCATATGACTGTGGTGACCAATAGATACCAGCACACACATGCAGCACTGCAGGCATGGTGCACATTGAGGTGAGGGTGTATGGATGGCCAGACCTCACCACAGCCAAGGTATGGCCACAATGCTAGGACACATCATGCAGTGCACATGGGCCAGTAGTGGAAATACCCCACCACCTGTGTGCCTGTCGGATCTTACATGCACCCCCAGCCACAAACTGCACAACTGTACAGATGCCACAACACAAACAGCCAGCCATGTATATGTCACTGTGAGCATTCCATGCCACAGGTGCAGCATCTGTGGATTGCACAACAGTATTGTCCACTGTCAGTAATCACCTGCAAGCTGGGCCTGTCACTGTGTACAGTGCAGTGGTCATCACTGCCCTACATACCATAGGCATTGCCGTGTCCCTCACACTACTGGCCCCCTTGCTACTGTAATGTCTGCTGTGCACTGTAGCATTACCTACAGTGTGATGGCTGAATGCAGCACCACCATCACCTCTGCCTATGCTGTGTTGTCCCCTGGGGTATGATATGCTATACTATGCTGTACTGTTTACATGTAGCCTGAAGCTATCATCATTTATTTATTTATTTTATTTTATTTATTTAGCTTTTGTTAACCGGGTAAGTGCACTAGCCATAAAATGACTATTTCCAGGCACGATCCGGGACAGTACAGAGATGCAGAAACTTAACAGGATAACAAATTATAAGTGCTTTACATACACTGTGTTAAAGAAGATACAATATATCAGAACATACAAAGTAAAGCGCTTTAAATACAATGAGTTAAGGTGGATACAATATATCAGAGACATACAGAGTAGACCATTCATAAGTTCATAGGTGCCTACCTATGCAATGAATAGAAAGGACCTTGGAAAATAAATTATCAGGTGACACATCATATGAACAGAACAAGGTACACAAAAACAAAAACAGGTAATACAAAAGGAAGAAATAACCACTGAGAGCAGGGGGTGTCATTAAGGAAAAGGTCAGTAAGTGAGGAAGAGGGGAGCAAGCCATGAAATTAGATTATATGAGTGTATAAATGTAAGAGAGATGCCTGCAGTGCAAGATTGTATATGGGCAGGAAAAGGGAGCCGGGATAGGCTGAGGCAGTAAGAGGGTTATATAGAGGTGAGGAAATGCTATTGTATGGCCAGAGACCTCAGTCATTAGGTAGGGTGAAAGCAGGAGCAGGTATCAGCAATCTGCAGATTTGAGCTCAATTTTCTCTTAAAGCATGTGTGAGAGCTAGAAAGTCTAATGTCGAGGGGAAGGGAATTCCACAGCTGTGGAGCCGCATGCTCAAATGTAACAGTTCCTTTCCTAGTGTGGCACTTCGGCAAATTCAGAAAGGATTTATCAGCTGATCGTAGACCATGGAGTGTGTCCTGAGGAACAAGCATGGCTACAAGACACCTAGGGGTTTGATTTTGAATTATCAAATCAATAAGAGAGCCAAGGTAGTATTTCCTACTAGCTAACGAAGACAGCCAAACAAGATCATTATAAAGCTGACAGTGGTGTTTAAGCTGAGGAGCAGAAGAGGCATAGTGACATATGTTGTTATACGTAATATCCCATCTGAGTAGGTTAGTTTTATGAGCAGCCCCAAATAAGGGAGCCCCATAGGTTAGGGTGGGAAGCAGAATCCCCCTCGCAATGGCCATTTCAGCTGATGGTATGAGCATATAACTAGTCTTACAGTATATGCAACACCCAATTTGGAGTTGACAGCTCTGCAAACAGACTGTACATGAATATTAAGATCAAGAGATTGATCTAGCAGGATGCCCAGGTACTTGAAAGAGGTCACACGTTCCAGTAATTAACCTTCTAAGTCCTGCACTGTCAGTGCTGTTGTGCCAATCCAAGCAGCATGGCTTTAGTTTTGCTAGTGTTGACAGCCAGTTTGTGGTCATATAGCCAGTTTTGGATATTGTTAAAGTCAGAGGAAAGGGTTGTGTTAATATTGTCTATATTAGTAGAACTTGTATAGATGACAAGATCATCAGCATATAGAATAGCAGAGCAGGATTTTAGAGCCGCTCCAATGTTATTTATATAAAGAGAGAATAGGAGGGGCCCTAGGATGGAACCCTGAGGTACACCAGTGTTAATAGTGGTACTGTTAAATAGAAAGGAAATAAATTTCACCACTTGAGTTCTATTTGTCAGGTAGCTTTCATACCAGTCAACAACAGAGGAGGAGAAATGCAGGTGTCAACACGAGGAGAGAAGTAAAGTGTGATCAACAAGGTCAAAAGCCTTTGTGAGGTCAATAAAGACAGCCCCAGTCAGATTGCCAGAATTCATTTTTGAAAGAGCGTCTGTGGTGAATTTAAGGAGTGCAGCCGTTGTGCTATGTCCTTTCCTGAAGCCATGTTGGGCATCCGAGAGGAGGCTGTGCTTAAGTAGATAGTCAGTTGTCTGAGATGCGACAATTTTCTCCATGATTTTGCTCAGTAACAAGAGTATGGCAATTGGTCTGTAGTTCATGACAACCTAAGGATCCTCTTTTTTAAGTACAGGTGTGATCCAAGCAGCTTTCCAGAGGTCAGGGACCACTCCACCTGAAAGTGATAACATATGAATTTTGACCAGCGGTAATGCAATAAGGGGAGGTGCAAGTTTCAAGAGGTGGGGTTCAAGGGAGTCTGAGCCAGAGCTGGTATGATCAGAGATGGACCTCAGGAGCTTCAGGACTTCCTTTCTAGACACAGCCTTAAAATAGAATGGAGGAGTATAAGGAGGCACAGGGGACAACACTTCCAACTTATCCAGACAGGTTCTTAATGAGGAGTGGGAGGACACTGCAGTGGGATTGAAGGAAGAGGTATATTGGGAGAGATCAGACAAATACAGGTTGAAAGAATTAGCTATGATTTGTGAGTCACTGCAATGCACATCATTTATCAGCATATCACCAGGGGTAGTTGACTGTGAGGATCCTAGGAAGGATTTGATGTGTGACCAGAATTTTCTGGGATCATTGGCCAAGTTAATCAGTAGGTCTTTAGAGTACTTGCTCTTAGCAGCTCTGACTTGTCTTTTACATGAATTCCGTAGCATACGGTAAGCGTTGAAATCTGTTTCCTGGTCTGATGTTTTGTAGCGCTTCCAGAGTTTATCTCTAAGGTGCAAACTTTTGAGCAAGTCTTTGTTTAGCCATCTTGTTTGTTTACCCTTCACTCTCGGGTGATCTTTGGGGCATGTTTACATTTAACCATAAGGAATTTAGTGATGAAAAGGTTAAGAGCATCCCGAGAACAGTGTGACAGATAGATCTCCGACCAATCAATTCTGGAGACGTCATACAGAAACACCTCTTGGTCAAGGTGAGCAAAGTTTTTGAGAGTGATGAGATGTGTTGGAGGAGATGGAGATGTCCCCAAGGACAGGATGCAGAAAGTAGGAGAGTGGTCAATTAAGGCATCAGCAAGAGTACCAGCGGCTGAGATGTGTTCGATCTGGTTTACCAGCACCCAATCCAATACTGTGCCTAGTGGTGATGAAGACAGACTTCTAGTCGGCACTGTTACCATCTGATGCAGGTTGTAGCTATTAGTCAGAGATTGAAGAGAACTGAGAGCTGCCCCAAGCCAGTTTAAGTTTAGGTACCCTAAGATGACAACTTCATTATGATTAAAATTCTGAGAGGTATTTTCAAACAGATACTCTAGACCCTCAATCCCTCATGCTGAGGGGTTATACGCACAGATAACATGCAGTTTCTTGGTTCCCATTGCAAGGGTAGCATGCAAGTATTCACATACCGATTAAGCATCCGGTATAGTGAGAAGAGAGACAGTCAGATTATTTTTGTAGTACAGAGCAACTCCACCACCATGTTTGTTCAACATCCTATCCTTTCGAATAATACAGTAATTTGGCAGGGAACAGATGGAGTCAGTAACCAATGGTTTTAGCCAGGTCTCAGTGAGACAGAGGATATCAGGATTGCACAGTTTGACCCACGACTCCAGTTCCATGAAGTGACATATCAAACTTCTTATATTCAAGTGTGCAATTAACAGCCCATGTTTGGACATACTATGTATGTCATCTGCTGATAAATGAGCATCTAGTGGCCCAGGATTTGTCTCTATATCCCCAGATAGCAGAATGGCAATGATGACAAGGAACCACAGCTCCACGTTTAGAAAAGGATGGGATAATGCAGACTTGTTCTGTAGTTTCCTAAACATATAGAGAGAATGATAGAGACAGCCCTTTTGGTAGAGAAGAAGATTAGTTTGTATTATCCTTGTATTATAAACAATAAGATTGGAGAAAGTAAAATCATAGTGCTCGGTCCTACATTTATTAGAGCCATCCTCATTCCATAAGGATAGTGTAATTCTGTCAAGGCAAAGTAGGATAAGAAAAGTTACGAGGGCAACCCCCAGACAGCTGTTGGACATGGTGTGACTGTTGGTACAACATTGGTTCAACTCATGACAGAGGTCATCCAGGGTCACATTTAGGCAGGGATTGACAAGAGGCTTTAGCTATGAAAGACCTTGCAGGCATGCACTCCCCAGCCCCATTACATTGATAGCCTGGAGCACACCTACTCAAGTACAAGTGCAGGTTGTGAAATCCTTTTGTCCTTGTGTTTCCTTTGTTATTTAAAGAGGTTGTTTAAAAGCCCACAAATAGATCCCTTGGGAGCAAGCCAGATGAAAATGTGAATTTGAACAGGACCCAGAATCATTGGAGTTTGTCAGACCTAGTTGCTTGATTTCTGTTTTGCTTGGGATAGCTTCCAAAAAGTTGATTTTAAATTGAAAATGCAAATACCTTGTGGTAATGTTTTGCAGAAAATCCAGTCCAGGAGACCTTCACAGATGTAGTGAGCAAGAATGGTGTAGTTACTCCAAGCAGAAGATCTTGTAAATCCCAAAAAACGTAGCTACAGACACAGACAAACACAAACAGCCACCCACACTTCCAAGATGCAGACTGACCTACAGGTGGAGCTGTGGTCAGTCCTGGCCAGTCACTGTACTTCCAGACTGACCTACAGGTGGAGCTGTGGTACGCTGCAGTAATGCTGGGCAAACTGCAAGCAAATCATAATGAAATGCTAATGTGGCTGTTTGCCCACAGACTACCTAAGTAGGCTCATTTGCAAGCCACTTTTGAATATGACAAAGTCTAGCAGTGGGCAAACATGTTTACACTGGGCAAACAACTTAGCTCAATGCTAATCCTGTGCAAACACATTAGCTCAGTGCAAATGGTTCAGGGTATATTATACTGTTTTGTACACTGTACTGTCCCATAGACTGCTCCCTGCAGCTGTACTGGGTCCACACATTTGCTGGAACACATGTTGACCACATAGATCACCTCTACCTACCTTCACATTGCTGTGCACTGTGTTGCTGTTGTGGTCTGCACTTCCTAGTTGCTATATTCAGAGCTGTCATATTACAGGGCTACATTTGCCTGAACTCCCAGCCCAGTTTGCCCGGCCTCATTTCCATGCTATATTCAGAGGCTGTTTGAACTGGGCTATTCCTTTTTTTTATAGCTTGCTTTGTGCTCCGGGCTAACTTTGACCACCAGGCAGTGCTAATTTAGCCCTGGAGCAAAGTTTTGAATATCTGGCCCTGTGAATCATGACAAACAAATGTAAATTTCTTGGAA
Source organism: Neoceratodus forsteri (assembly GCA_016271365.2). NCBI lineage: Eukaryota > Metazoa > Chordata > Ceratodontiformes > Ceratodontidae > Neoceratodus > Neoceratodus forsteri. The sequence continues at coordinate 833,725,050 of CM057459.1, read as the reverse complement.
AGTATACAAGTTACCAATATACAACCTACATGAAAGTTGTTCAGGGCAAAATGGCCTTTCAAATGAGGTAGTCACTAATCTTAATTAATTAGATTTTTTTTTAAATATAGTCATATAAAAAGTGAAAATTGTGACAAAAAAATGAAAATTCAGGTAATCAGATGGCCATAATTTAAAAAATATAATTGGTGTAGCGTAATGAATGGGCTCATTTGAAAGGTTGTTTTGTACCAAACAACTTTCATACTAGTAGTTTATGCATAGCTCATATCATTTTAGAGATATTTATATTTGTTTGGCATAACTCCTATGAAAAATGAAAATTGAGGTAATCAGGTGGCCATAGTTTAAAAATATAATTCTTGCAGCTTAATGAATAGGCTCATTTGAAAGCTTTAGTTGTCCTGAACAACTTTCATACAGGTTTATTATCTGTAAGTTGTATACTTTTAGAGACATTTACATTTGTTTAGCATAACACCAATTATACTTCTAGACAGCTTTAGCTTTGACAATTATTAAGTCAAGACAGGATTAGTTCCATCAAAAGAAAGCTATCCCAATGTCAGATTTCACTGACTTGAAAGTTCACTCCCTGACACAAGCTATAAACCAAGTGAAGCTTCATTTTAAAACCCTTTGTGTGTGTCTGTGTTAGCATTAGTAAATGACAATGATTAAAAACACAAGGAAACATAAGCTTAAAGAGCAGCTGACACCTTCAAGAGAACTTTAACAAAATATAATATTTAGATAAACTTCAGCTTGTATTTCACATTATTTCTTTATGCCTCCTCCCCATTATTTATTGCTGAGGTCAATTGCATGAAAACAGAATTTTTGCTCCTAAAGATCTTCAATGCAAAGAAATGTAAAGTTATGCAAATTGGAGCTAAGAATCCCAGGACAGAGTACTACCTAGCTGGAGTCTGAGTATCTGCCTCAGAGGAGGGGAAGGACCTGACATTGATGATCACAAGTAACCTGAAGCACTTCACACAGTGCAAGAAAGCAGCAGCACAGGGAAACAAGATAATGGGGTGCATATCTAAGGGGATCAGTAGTAGGAGAGAGAGGAGGTTATACTGCCTTTGTACAGGTCACTGGTAAGGCTGCATCTAGAGTATGGAGTTCAATATTGGTGCCCACACCTTATAAAGGATATTAACCTGCTGGAGAAGGTCCAGAGGAGGGCTACAAAGATGATGGTTGGTCAGCAGGGTGAGGCATAGGAGGAAAGATTGAGGGCACTGAACATGTACCCCCTGGAAGACAGGAGAGAGAGAGAGGGGTCATGATTGGGACCTTTGAGTACTTGAAAGTGATAAATAAGTTTGATAAGGATAATCTAAGTGGCAACCATAACACTAGGGGCGCAGTCTTAAGCTGGAGGGTGGTATGTTTAGAAGGGAGGTCAGGAAGCACTTCTTTACAGACAGGGTGGTGGACACTTGGAATGCACTGCCAGAAGAGGTCATCTCATTGGAGACAGTGGGCAGCTTTAAGAGAGGTTGGGATAGGCATAGGAGGAAAGAAAGGATCATGGGTAGGGAGGATGAGAGGAGTGAGGACGGAGGGCAGGGACACTAGCTCAAGCTGTGGACACTGCAGTTCAATCAGACTTGATAGACCAAATGGCCTTCTTCAAATGTTTGTATATAAGTATGTATGTATCTGTTTCTATTGCTGTCGCCCTACCTGAGGTCATAATGCACTGCTTGTGACATCAAAGTTACTCTCATGGCAACAGATTGTGATGTCACAACAGAGCATTATGACTTAAAGTAGGGAGTAAACTACAGAGGCGGATTAAGTTTAAAGTAACTGTAAGGGATAGCAATCATGTATTCATGCACATTTTCTCAGTAATAAATGATGGGGGGAGAAATCTAGAATATTTATGAATACAAGCAGCATTGTACCTAATTATTATGTTTTTCAAAGTTTTTTTGTGGCATCAGCAGCTCTATAAGCAAAACATAGTAAATAATGCTAAAAGTCTTATAAATATGAAAATATGTATGTGTTAAGTAGAAAATAGGTTAGAAGACAACCTGCCCTACTGTAAGTTAAACACTGACCAGCTGTTTCACCTGTCATGTCAATCAAATTTTACAGTGTACTGTTCAGACACATTTTTCTTAAACTCTGTGTACAAGTCCATATTACTCATGAATAGTCAAACTTATACTATGTGTTAATACATCCCCCAGAGTCACTCGTTGCTGAAAATGAGTGGTTGTATGTGCCTTCAGCTGATCGAGAACAGCGAAGCTGAAAGCAAAGAAAACTACTCGTTTTCAGCAATGAGTGGTGACCAGGGATGTATTAATATATTATTGATTGAGAGTGATCAATAATATATATATTTTTTAAAAACTTCCCAGAACGTGCCTGTTTCCAGGGCATCTGCGTGTGAGACACTCTTCACAGAATAAGTGGGCTTCATGTGTGGGGGAAAGGCACACTCTGATTGGTCTGGAGCACTCCCTTGATCTATAATATCTTAAACATGATATATCTACAATTCTGTAACAAGTGACTAATATATGTGTACATTCAAAACCCAAACTTAACATAGACCCCCTTGTAATTGAGATACTGTTATCCTAATATGTCTATGTATCAACATGTGTCATTATGTACCTACTCTGCTGTTGTATTAAATAACAGTTCTATACATCTAAAACCAAAACAAAACACAACTGACAGCTTCAACTTTTATTCAGGCATAGTTAAAATAGGGAGCCTTTAGAGGTATGAATATAATTTATAACAAGCATTTGTCAATGCTGGTTGTTTGCTGCTGTTATTGCTGTGGTAACAGGTCTAGGAGGAGATCCCCCCGCTGAAAGATTAATGTGTGCTGTGCTTTGGAGGGGGGAGTGATGACGGGGCATCAACAGACATCAATAGATATTTTTCTTCTTTTACAGCATTTATTTAAAAAATATACTATGAGGGAGGGTTTTCTTTATTTCAGGTGGAGACACTGGGGGACTGGGCACCCTAGTGTCAGTGTTACGAGTGGCTCCCAAAAGTTCTGGAGGTTTAGATGCTCTGCTGTGCATTTTAAGGCTGGCATAGATGATAAAGCAAAGCTCTACTAGGTCTCACCCCACACCTAACTCCAAGAAAAAATATAATTCTATGGCTGGCCTCAGGTACCTAGAGACTGCAGTTGGGCCTCGCTGACAGCAGGATCATTTCGCAGACACACACACACACACACACACACACACACACACACACACACACATACACACACACACGTGTACACTTAGCATGAAACATAACTGGTCTGTGTAAATCTAACTGCAGTTGGGTCTGGTTGATAGTAAGACCATTTCCATGATTTTATCATGGAATCTGTTTTTTTTTTTAACAAAGAATATGGGAGTTCTCCCCAGGTAAATGCTCAGATGCTAACAAATTTGCAAGTTGTTGCATTTTGAAAGGGTAAATTAAAATGGGACAATAAACCACACCCAAACCCCTCCCTTAGCTCCACCACTTTTTATAACCAATACTAATTCAAATTCTCAGGGCTCACATTTTTCAAATGGCTATATTTAGCCTCTGTCTACAGCGCCCATTGCCATTATTTTGTCATGCACCCTTGGATGCCTCCCATTATGTCTATAACAAATTGTGCTGTACAGATGGAGGTGTTTGCTTACCATTTATTTATCCCATGGGTTCTTGCTGCTACCCCTTTACTGTGTGGACTGTAGCATGAAGATATTAAGAGATTTGCCTAAAGTCACACAGTGAATATTTTGCTTTAGCAGGGTTTGAACCTGCAATTTCCTGGCCCCCAAGTCAGTGCTATAATCACTACACCACAGGCATGTTATGGTGCACAAGCTTTGAGACCACAAAGATCTTAGCACTCCCTCCTCTCAGAACCCAGACTTGGCAGGTTGAAGTCCCAACTATGTGACCTAATCTCTCAAGGCTCAGCCTGTAACTGTCCTTGATTTTTTGCTCTACCCATGTCCCCCCTCTTATTTGGACCTCACCCTGGTCCTGTCATCCCAGGGCATGCTTATACCTTGACAACTGACATCCCCAGTCCAGCCTAGACTATTAAATAATGACCAGGGCATGGCTGGTGCCACCATCCTGCAGTGTATGTACCTTGACAACTGATTACCGTCTTTACTCTGTAACAGTTTTTGCAGCTTTCTGTAACCACTTCTGCAAATTTAGAAGCTTCTTTGTAACTATTGTGTCTTATTTGTTGCCATTGCATCTGATGTCTCTCTATATAATGACGTGGAACCTTTGTATAGGAGTCTTTGACTCAAAGGTATGTTATCCGATATTTTCAATAAATAAATAAATAGGATGCCTCAGAATATTGTCGCTAAAGCTTGAATACTATGTACAGTCTCTATTACGTTAGTCAAATAAACTGTGTCACACTTTTCAAATACAGTATATATACAGCACTTTATCAAAGATCACTACTGCTACAGCCATTCTAACAATATTTCACTACATAGTTCCTCATGTGTAATGACTAACTGTAACCACCAAAAGGATTTGAAATAAGGAATTTAAAGAAGCTTTTGTATGCACTAAAACTTCTGTTTGCCATTTGAACGGAAGACCATCTTTCTCCTTGAACAATTCCAGCATTTCAATTAACTGCTATACATGCAATCAAAAAGAAAGTCCCATTCAACAATTTTGATAACGTGCTCTTAAAACTCAGGAGGTACTTGTATCATTTTTGGGTAGCCTTGTTATATAGTCCACTGTTCTGTTGCTGGGACCCTATTAACAAGTTCTGGCCAGAGCCGATAGGGCTGTGAAGGGCTACCAAGTGACGAAAGTTGTACATTTACATAGAACTTATTCAATGCCCAGGTGTAACGTGGCCATATGTTGGAGTTGTTTCACCAAATTTTCAACATGGTCTGTTTTGGACCCCTCCTCATGAACAGTGCCAGTGTCATTTTGGTCAATTGTCCCAAAGGTGATTGCGCAGACCAAATGTGCTATTCTGTGCCAGAGGTTCGAAAATATGGTTCAGGCAGGTTGTGGAAAATGACAGCTATACAGCTGTGAAGGAGGTGTACAAAAATGGCTATGTTAAAAATGCGAAGTAAAAATATTAAAAATTAGCGACATTAGGTGTGTGCATCAAAACTATGCAGCACACTCTCGTAATGCATTCATTTGTTGGAATTTTTTCACCAAATTTTCAACATAGACTTTTTTGGATGCCTTCTCATGAACTGTGCCAGTGTCATTTTGTTTAATTTTCCTGAAAGGTGATTGTGCAGAGCAAATGCATTATTCTGTGCCACATGTGCAAAAACACATTTTGAGAGGGTTGTGGAAAAAGACAGCTATACTGTTGTGAAGGACATGTGCAAAAATGGCAATGTTAAAAATGTGGAGTGAAAATAGTAAAAATTAGTGATATTACGAGCATGCGCAGAAACTGTGCAATGCACGCGCTGGTAACACAGTCATTCCTTGGAGTTTTTTCACCAAATTTGCAACATGGGCATTTTGGGTCCCTACCTCATGAACAGTGGCAATTCCATTTCATGACTCAGTCCTGAAAGGTGATTCTGGGCAGTGACCACTAAATCACTTTTTGGGGCCAAGTAACAATATGACAGTGATAGTTTTCATGAGGTGGGGTCCCAAGAACCCCACATTGAAAATTTGGGGCAAAAATTCCAACAAATGGTTGAGATATCAGCATAAGTTGAAATCCCCACTGAATGGCTGCATAGCATGCTTACCTTTAATTCTTCAGTTTGCAGTTGGGCTTTGAAGAGTACAGACGTGTCCTGGTCCAGAGAAGATGACAGAGCCAACCACCGGAGGTAAATATGGGGTAAGTGGAGGGTGGGGAGGTGGGTGTGCAGTGGGAGGGTGGGGAGGTGGGAGGGAGACAACAGCAACAACGAGGGACCATTTTTAGCTTTACAGGGAAACAAAGCGGACAACGAGGGACCGTTTTTAATTTTACAGGAAAAAAATAAATATATATTTGTGTGTATATATCTATGTATATATATATATTATATAGAGGATAAAGTATGGGTTAGTGTGTGTAACGTGAAGTTTACACACACCTGAGTGGTTAGAAGCTCATAAACCCTGAGAGATAAGCTTGAGGGGTTTATGTCAGCATCTAACCCCAAGGGTGTGTGTAAACTTCAAATTTAAACACACTAACCCATATTTTATTTTATATAATTGCTGGGTTTCCCTTTTTCACCTCAGCAATTATATAAAATAAAGACGTTGAAGTGCAACCACGATTCAGCTTAGTGTTAGTGTGGTGCCGAAATGGGAATCCGTCCCTGTCTTTTAAAAATGGCTTACCTCTGCCTGAGTGTTTTCCACATCTTTCAGAATAAGCCTTAAGGCAGTTGATGAGCCCAATAGTTCTTATAGCTGAGTTCTTCTTGTGGTGCTGTTTTTGGGAACACGGAAGCAGCAAGGGTCAGGAACAGTCGTGCTGCTCTGTGGGCATGCGCACAGCAAGGGAAACCGTGCGCGTGTTTGCCGTTATAAATGTTCCTTTATAATGGCAAATTATGCCGTGGTTTCCTTATGGGAAAAAGGGAAAGCCAGTTAATATATATATATATATATATATTAGAGGCAAAAAACTCCATTTAATGCATCAGTTAGGGTTGTTCCACAGCAAAAAAAAGCTAGGAAATTCGTGGTTAGGGTTGAAAGCCCCCCTTGAACCCCCCCCAGCCCACACTCAATCAGCATCGGGGTGTGCATTGGGGTCATCTGCCCTAACTCTCACCCATCACATGAGTAAAGAAGCTGTGATATAGGAGAATGGGGTGAGAGTTAGGACCGACTACCCCAAAGCACACCCCGATGCCAGTTGAGGGGTGGGTTGGGGATCCAAGGGGGGGCTTTCAACTCTAACCCCAAATTTCCTAGCTTTTTTTTTGCTGTGGAACAACCCTAACTGATGCATTAAATGGAGTTTTTTGCCTCTAATTTCCCTTCTTTTTGAGAATGAGGATGATAAATAATGAAAGGAATGCAGTGGGCCCCGCACTCCTGCCACGTGATGTCTTTTTACACAGTAACAGGAACTGCAAAGCAAACACAAGCGGTAACAGTAATGCACATGGCAAAGCAAACATAAATGGCAAAGCAAACGTTAATAGAAACACAAGTGTAAAGTGATGCTGAACCAAACAGTTACGTAAATGGAGACATCAAACAGAAGTGCATACAGAACGCAACTGGTAACACACACATTCATGGTACCACAGTTGTAAACACAAATGGTAACAGTAACACCAACAATAACACCCAAGTAAAGAGAAATGCAAGCGCATACGAAAACGCAAACTGTTACACATAAGGTCATGGTACCGCAATAGTAAACACAAATGGTAACAGTAACAGCAACAGTAAAGACAAGAGAAACAGAAATGCAGGCGCATATGAAAATGCAAACCGTTACGCACACGGTGGCATAGACGGGAAGGTGATTTGACTAGTAACAGAAGCGCAACTGGAAACACTAGCTGTCACAGTAACAAATGGGCTCACCCTTCTTTTCCCCAAAAACTGCATTGAAAAAACTAATTGAAAACAAAGAATGCATGCATTATAATTGACTTCAGAGCAGAAAAGTACGATTTGGAATACTAAATTGCTTATATCTCAGGAACCACATGATGTAGGAAAAAAATTAAAATTTTGTATGAATTATTACTTTCCTAGCTAGTTTTTTGCTTAGCCCTCTGATTGGGGGGATCTAAGCATTTTGCTGACAAAAAGTCCGTATCTCACACTGTTTCTGAGATACGGGCCCTGAAAGATGCGACAGACACCATAATGTTATCCTATGGGACAAATCATCAACTTCAGAGTGCTGTCACTTTGCCACCCTGTAATATTTTTTCTCCAAACCACAAAAGGGCACATTTGTAGGATGTTAGCTTTCTTCCCTCCAAATTTCAGCCCAAAAGACCAAACCATTATTTTCCAGCAGAGCGGCAAATAATTCCTGTAATATGGTGGACACCGTAATGTTATCCCATGAGAAAAAGCACCAACTTTGTAGTGCTGTAACCTTGCCTCCATGTAATATTTTTTGACCAATTCACTAAAAGGCACACATGTGGGATGTTGTCTTTCTTCCTTCCAAATTTCAAGTAAAAAGACCAAACCATTTCTGAGATATTCAATGTCAAAGACTGGCAAAATTTCCCTATCTATTCCATTATAAGAAGTCTGGCCATCTCGTCCCTATTTTGCAATCAAAGATCACGATCAAAGAATTTCACGATCAAAGAATTTGCAGCCTCATGATCAAAGAATTTGTAAGCTCACGAACAAAGAATAAAAAATTGAATAATTCAAAAAATAGAAGCAATTGCAGTAAACCACAGCCGTGGTTCAACAGAACGACGCCCTCTGAGTAAAACCCATCCTCATTTGACTTCCTAGGACACCCCTGGGCTAAGAAAATTGAATTTTAAATTGGGCCATCTTGTCCCTCACTCACGATGAAAGATCGCGGTCAAAGAATCTCATGATCAGGAGTGGTTCACCAGGTCACAATTAATAATGAAAGTAAATAAGACTAAATTAATGTGTTTTGGCACTAATAGACATCAGGTGTTTTCAAGCATACAGATTTTAACATTGAATCGAACTCCAATAGAACAAGTATCAAATTATTATCTGGGAGTAAATATTGATTTTTCATTGACTTTTAAGGGGCATCTAGAATCCATTATTACTAAGACACATAAAAAATTAGGAGCCTTGGAGAGGACATCCAGGTGTTTAAAATTGAAGGACAGGAAATTGATTGCAGAACAGCTCATACTTCCAGTATTAAAGTATGGAGAGTTAATTTATAGGACTGCAACCAGACAACTTCCAAATAAATTAGATAAATTACATTATAGGGTGGCAAGATATGTTTTACATTGTAATAATAGGATCCATCACTGTGATTTCTTAACTAGGTTAAATTGGTTATCCCTTGATTTAGAATATAAGAAAAGTTGGTCAATATTTATTTATAAATATAGGGCAATTCACTTAAATCATAATATTGCTAAACTATTGGCAGATAAAGATTCTGCCCTTAGGAAACATTCAGTTAGGTCATTGCACCAAAATAGAATTGATCCAGATAGGCAGAAAAATAAGTTTGGGGATAGAACATTTGCATCACAAGCATCAGTATGTTGGAATATACTCTCTCCCTTATTACGAGTTCAGAAAACTATCAAAATATTTATTGATGGGTTAGAGATGTGTTATGTTTATTCGTGTGTATGTGTTTGATATTGATTTTTGTTGTTTTTATTTTTAAAAACATGTTTGTAATTTAGGAATAGATTTTGTGTACTTATTTATATTTTTATTTAATTGTTTGTGGTTGGTTTGATTATATGAAACTTAGAGAGTTTGCACAGGACTGTCTTGAAAACTGGATTGTATTATCCAAATGACATGTATTATTCCTGCATAAAAATAAATGTTTTACTACTTTTACTATGATCAAAGAATTTGCAAGCTCACAAACAAAGAATAAAAAATGTAATAAATCAAAAAACTGGAGAAATTGCAGTAAACCACCACCACGGTTTGACAGAACGAAGCCCCATGAGCAAAACCCACCCTCATTTGACTTCCTAGGGCACCCATGGGCTCGTGGTGGAGGACTTTCAGCTCTGTTGGACTTTCAGAAGGATACTTCCAAAAGTCCAATGGAAGAGGCTGCGAGTTTGGCCATTTTGAGAGCTAGAAAGCTCTTGCAAAATGGCTGTAGGTTCCGCCCACAGCCCTAAAAATGAGCTGCTAGGTAGCTCACTAGTTGTTTTCCCATTCAAATGCTTTTATGCTTTGAGTAAATATATTTTAAAGATACCTCTGGATTCTCTGAAAAATATAATAGATTGCAGCATACTGTAGTTCTTAGGTATTCCAAACAGTGTAGGGAGGTCCCATGTTTGATATGTACACAGTCATTCCCTGCCACACACATGAAAAGCTCTTCTATCATCATCTGACCCCCCCTTTCAGTTCCACAGTTCCACTGCTGCTGTTGCTATGGGTATGTACAGGTCATCATTCATGGGGCAGGGGTGTTTCTACTTAGATTACTGAAATACCTTTGGCAATAAAACAAAAACCACGATGTGTGTGTGTGTGGGGGGGGCTGCCATCAGTTAAAGGGAATGTTGCTGTGTTTTATGAGGCTAAGCTGTGTGATTGAGGAAAGAGATTTGAGCTGACAGTCTGAATTGGGAAGAGTTAAGTGCAGCTCCTGGCAGATCAGTACTTCCCACCATTTGTTTAGCTGCAAAAGTGGGACATTTGATGTCCCACTGATACTTCATACAGGTGATGATATGGAAGTGTAAAAAATGGGACTCTCCTACATGAAATGGGACGGGTGATAACCCTTTTTAATAGAACAACCAATATTTAACAAGCAGTTTCAGTTTCCATTGCCATAATTTTGAGGGAGTAAGGAGCAGGCAGGCTGAGAGCACTTCATGAGACCAACTGTGCTGTGTTTAAATAATAGGAAAGAACTGATTTATGATTGTCTTTGTCTGCACATTCTTTTGAACTTCACACAGTTTCAAGTGAGAACAGCATCATAATCAGGCTTGCTGATGATTGGTGTGACAGGGCAAAGCCCCGTATAGAGAGTACTGCACTGGACCGCAGTGGCATACCCCTCAAAATCCTGTACATAGCAAAATGTTTGATATGCAGTGGCATGCATGGCAAACATAAACATGCAGTGGTGTGCATGGCAAACATGAAAATAGAGACATTTCAAACATGTGCACATAAGTAATCAATTCCTGTCCCCTTTAACTCAAGGGGTCATTTCTAAAATGTGCAGATGAGCATGGAGACCACTTTTTTCAGAGCATGCCACCACTGGCAGCAACCATTTCAAGACTGCTACCACCTTCTCCTAATACAATCAGGGGAAAAACAGAAGTAGTCTACCAGCACAGAGATCAATATGGCTAAGGCACATTTACCAGAAATTACTGCTTAGAAAAGAATGAGAAAGTGACTGTGATGACAAGCAAATCCGAGACCAGATCTCTAGTTTGTTAATAGTCTCCTCCTGAGTCTGATTTTTATGATTCTGTGGGCAGAGCTCAACAGATGTTATGTTGACATCAGATTTGTAAAAAAGCACTGTTGAAGCATGTAACCAGACTGCTGTCTGATGTTATACCCTAGTGTTCCAGCATAGTTTCCAGGGATTCTGTCTATGCAGCCCTTCCTCTCTGTGGGCTGCATAAACATACCCACTTCCTGGTACACTATTTTTCCTTTCCACAAGTGCAGATGTGATGGCCGCCATGTGCAACATGGTGGTGCAGATTTAAACTGTGCATGCATCAGTATCCTGCATATGTATGTAACCTCCACACCACCTTTGGCTAGCTGGCACCCTCTTAAAAGAACTACTGGCAACTACATGGCATACAATTTTCTTTTGGCAGAACTACACTCATGGTACCACCTCTAGCATCGGAGTGTATACCAGACTCATTATCTAGAGGATTGGGAGTGGGAATACATACTAAAATTGACCTTTTTATTTACAACCAGGTCCAGGGGAGAGGATGATAGGCATATGCTACACCTAACCACTGAGGAGCCTCAATAACATTCACACTAGAAGCAATAAGCATAATGTCCAAAGCAGGAACTGGGATTTTGCAGTATGGCATTATTTACAGATATTACTTAAAGCAAGGTTGGTCACCCAAATGTTTATCATTGCAATACAGACACACTCTTTATTGCATGACACTTTGCTAGGCAGTACTGTTTTCCACAAAGAGACATCTCTATCTCTCTTCCAAAGTGTATATCTGGGGGATGTGCCACAAACTTTAAACATGTCCCACACATTTCCATTTCCATAATGTATATGAATGGGGAGTGTCACATACTTTAAAATCATCCTGGTGCATGGTTGTTGCCCAGGTAACACTGGTGCCCATCCATGAATCACTTAGCCCTGCCTGAAACTCCAGATGGTGTTCCTCATGCTTTGCCCCAAACAGCCTCTGCCTTTCCTTCAGAGTTACACCAAATGAGTCTCCATTCCCCAGTGAATTGCTAAAGACTCCCAATTTTAACTTTAAATTCAGCATAGTTGTGTCGAAAGAGGTCCTGACTGGTCTGATCAAGTCTTATCTAGGGCAAATACACATTTCAGACAACTCCCTCAGAGAACAGTCTCTGATTCTGTACTCATAGATTAGTTGTTCCTTCCTCCCTCCCAATCATGGAAAGAACAAAAGACACCTTTCTTTCTCTGGTAACTGTCTGATTCTACTCATTGTTCTTCATAAAGGCAGCTGTGAATTTCAGAAACCTCAGTGGATTGCCTCTTGGATCCACAAGAACTGCATTCCCTCTCACTCCCCCTGGAGTGACACTAAAGAGTTCTGCAGGCAAACTGAAGGTTTTGCCAAACTAGTGTGAGAAACACTATGGCTCCTTTGGACAGAGCCCCAAAGGCAGACCTCCTGCCAGTCTAACTGCCACACTTGAACTTACTGATGAAGCTCCCCAAGAGCAGCTGACTCTAAAATAGTTATGATGCTGTGAGAGTTCTAAATGACATAATCATCCTTCTCTCAGGCTAGCTGAGTAAACAATGATGTCTTTATGTAGAAAACCCTTAATGGCCTCCCCACCAGCTGCCTTTTCCTACCTGTCTAAGACTAGTACTAATGGGATTCTAATAATCCAAGGGGACTGGGTTGTTACACATAGTTATGTCAGCACCGCCGTGTTGCACAAGGCTGACTCTGGTGCAAACTGCATAGGTGTGAGTATCACTCATGCTCAGTACTGTAATCACTGCAGTATTATGGCTGACTTCTATGCAGCGAGAGCACAGCATATTCTGTTCACCACTTTTGCTGCTAGTAAAAGCTCTCCACAGCCATACTGTCTCTGACCAGAGTTTGTTTTTATTAGTTAGTACCATGTGATTAGATAGTCTCCATGTTTTTTAATTTCACAAATACTTCTCTGAAATAAGAAATAGACTGTGTACTGGATTTAATAAGCCTTTGCATCCCTGTTCCCCAATAAGTAAACAATAACTGTATGGATGAAAAAAAAATAAATCTGTCAAGATTGTCCCAGTATGTCAAAGGAAAGGGTTGTAAAACTGTAAAGAGAAACTGGCAGTATAAAAATAGGACAGGATTTACCATGTTAAGTCCACCCTTTTTCACTGGCAAATATAATATATTCCTTTTGAGCATATTCAAGCGGCTTCCCCATACTGCTTGAAAGAATATAACGAGAAGTGTTGTTTTCCTGGATTTAGGAGGAGGAAAATTCTGACTAAGAAAGATAAATATTGGCAGCAAATATGTTTTTATCATATATATTCTTTTAGCTTTGCTTAAGGACCATTGATTCCATCTCTGCATCATCATTTTCCCTTTTTCCAATTTCTGATCCCAATTATGCAAATGCTGTGTGGCAGCTCCAAATTCTACACCCAAAATTTTGATTGATTCCTGTGATAGACATATATCAGCCACTGATTCTCCTCCCTGAGTCTGCACCCCCAATTCATATCCTTTTTACATTTTTGTTTATTTAATGTAGCCTCTGATATGAGTCCAAATTCCATACATAAATTAATGGTTTGTTTTGCTACCACCAGACTTGGTGGCATTATACAGAAGTCATCCACATATGCCATGGCAGAATAGGCAATCCTGTCTACTATTGTGGCAATAATGGGAATTTCTGTATTCAAGTTCCATAATAAAGGGTCTATGCTAAAGACATACAACAGTGGACTGATTGAACAACCATGTTGGACTCCTTTTCCCAGGGGCACCAAAGGTCCACATTGCCTATGGTGTGACAGTGGCATGTTTGTAAAGCTTTGAAACCATGAAATAAATACCTCTGGAATGCCATATCTTTCCAAAGTCAGCCATAATACTACTTGGTTTACAGAGTCAAAAGCCCTTTGCTGATCCAGGGAAAAAAATTAACCAGCTTCCCTCAACCCAGATTTCCCTTCAAAAAGTTCTCTAAGAAGGATTAACTGGTCAGTTATAGACTGCCCAGGCACCACACAGGATTGTGCCAGACAGATAAGATGGGATGCTACAGTTAATAGCCTTTTTGTTTAGAATTTTTGTCAATACTGTATTTTAAAATAAACCATTAGCAGACTTATTGGCTTCTAATTTTTTCAAAATCCATTTATCCCCTTTTTTATGGAAAAATATGAGAATACCCCCCACAAATTCTAAAGACATTTCTGAGTGATTCAGCATATAATTTTATGTTGCAGCTAATTCAACATCAATATCTTTACCAATGAGTTTACATAACTCTGCTGGTAGCCCATCTTTGCCTGGAGCTTTTCCTGTGCCTAGTGACACTGTTGTCAGTTCTGTTTCATAGTGTTCTATAGGTCTGTACAGGTTCTGTAATGTACCGGAGGGGGCAGCATGGGACAGAAAACTGGGTCTAAAAATAAAGAAATTGCCCTCTGATCTAGCTGTTCAGCTTTGAATAAATCACTTGTATAATTACTGACTTCAGTCAAAATGTCTTGAGGAGTTGTTTTTATTATATTGTCTGACCCTTGCACTGCTTCAAACACTTTCTTATTAACTCTGCCTTTGCATCTCATAAATGGGCAGATTTTTGCAAGCTTACCTTGTGTTCCAGAGTCTTGCTGCATTTTTCAAGTTTGTGTTTGTTTATCATGAAATGAATTCATGGTCTCTTTGCTCTAATTTGGCTTGGAAAATCACGTTTCGTGGTTTGTGTTAAAGACATTAAGTGCTGTAGTTGTTTACGGTGTTTTAAACACTGTGAACAAGCATTATTTCTAAAAGCCCTACCTATGGATTTTAACAGGTTGGTAATATCATGTTTTGTGACAGACCACCACAACACAGGGTTATCATACAAGTCATAAACTGATGTTCCAGTTATAATGAAATACTGTAAGTGTTGCTTAACCTCTTCATATACTAGAAGGGAAGAGTTCAGCTTCCACAGGCCAGAGTCATGTATTTGCATAGGTTGAGATCCAACAACTATGTATAGTTCATTATGGTCGGAATATGCCACTGGAATTATAAAGACCTTTTGCAATGGTAGTGTTTTGTTAGTAAACAAGAAATCAATCCTTGTAGCCAAGTGTCCTTTTTTGAAAGGTAGGATCTGTTGTGGAGGTCATCTGATAGTATGCCTCTATTAAACTGGCTGTTTGGAGAATATTTTTTAGGCAAGACATATCACAGTACATGTTTTAGTTTTTGTAGCAGGGCCTCTATCCTTAGTAGAGAGGCTGCAATTAAAATCCCCTGCCCAGAGTATATTATGGGAAGAATGCAAATAAGGTTGGATTTGTTGGAATTACTGTACTCTATCTGATTTCATCTGTGGAGCATAAATGTTAATTAAATGAAAATATGTATTCTGGTATACAATGTCCTGAATCAATGCCCTACCTGGTACTAAACCAATTACTTTCAGGACTTTTACTGTAATATTACCGAAGAGTATGGCAACCCCTGAACAAGATTCCAACCCTAGGGACCAATAAGAGACCCCAGAAGACCACCATTTGATTGTGTGTGTTATTTCATTCACTGTATGGAGTCTAGTGTTTTGTATAAAAATTATATAATTGCTGTTATTCCTTAAATGTGAAAAAACAGAGAGTTGTTTCTGCTTATTTTTAATACTAATCACATTAATAGAACAGCATGTTAGAGGTGCAAGCATTTAAGGAGCAGAGGAAAAAAACATTATGGGGGTTTCTTTTTTGTAGATTTTAGTTTTTCCCCCCGCTTTGTTTTCCTTCCTTTCAACTTAGATTTCGATTGTGTCCCTTCCTCACTGTCACTTGTCTCAGTTTCAGAGTACCCTTCTATTTTATCTGTGCCAAGCTGTGAGTCCTCTGATTCATTATCATTGTATGGACTTTCGGCACCAAATTTTCAACATAGGCATTTTAGCGCCTCTGCTCATGTACAGTGTCACTGTCATTTCCTCAAACTGTCCCAAAAAGTGATTTCGCACAGCGACCATGCTGTTCTGTGCTGGACATGTGAAAACACATTTATGGCAGGACAGATTAAATGACAGCTGTACTGTTCATCAAGAGGTGTGGAAAAATGCCAAAGGTGAAAATCCAGAGTGAAAATATTACAAATGCACAACGTTATGAGCGTGCATGCAAACTGTGCAATGCACGCTCATAACAGTCATTTTATGGAGTATTGTTACCAAATTTTCAACATAGGCATTTTAGGACCTTTGCTCATGAACAGTGTCACTGTCATTTTCGTAATATGCCCCGAACACTGATTTCCCACAGTGACTATGGTATTGTGAGCTGGAAGAGTGAAAACATATTTCGGCCAGGATGTGAAAAATGACAGCTGTACTGGTCACAAGGAGGTGTAGAAAAATGACAATGTTGAAAATCTGGCATGAAAATATTGTGAATTGTTGAAGTTACGAGCATGTGTAGCAACTGCACAACGCACGCTCATGAAATAGCCATTTTTTGGATTTTTTTCCACCAAATTTGCAAAATAGGCTCTTTGAGAGCCCACCTCAAGAACACTGCCACTTTCCTTGCATTAATCAGTCCTGAAAGGTGATTCCGCACAGTGACTGCAAAATCACCTTTCGGGACCAATTAAAGTCATAACTGTGACAAAATTCATGAGGAGGGGTCCAAAAACCACATGTTGAAAATGTGATGAAAAAAATTCCAAAAAATGCCCGAGATATGCATCAAAGTTGAAAAAACCCTATTTATTCCATTATACAGCTTACCAGCATTTCCTCAATTCATGGTCAGCTTTGAAGTGTGAAGATGTGTTCCCGGTCCACCGAAGATCATCGCACCAAGCTCCGGAAGTAAGTATGGGATGGGGGGGTGGGGAGGCAGGGTGCGCAGTGGTTGGGTGCAGGTGGTGGGTAGGGAGACTATGAGGGACCGTTTTCAGTTTACAGGTACTAAAAAAACAACAGCGGGGACGGTTTCCTTTTTTACAGGTGGATTATTTTTTGTGGGGGTACAGTAGCCGACATGGAATTGGGCACCCCCATTGGCACAGAAGAAGGGGAGGGACATCATGCCGATGGGGAGTGGGCTCCCCCATCGGCACATTAAAGTGGGAAAGGGGGGATGGATGACGATGGGGATTGAGCACCCCCACCGGCAAACAACGAAAGCAGAGGGACACATTCTGTCGACGGGGAGTGAGCTCCCCCATTGGCACATACTCTGAGGGGCAGGCTAAGCCAACTGGAGGATTGGGCACCCCTGAAGTAGCTAGTTTATCGGTCACTGTGCCCCCATGTTACTAGCTGGTGAGCACATTGGAAGGGTCCGCTGCATGTGATGAGCTTTGCTCGCATTGCAATGGACTGTTCCTTAGATGTGCTTGCCACAATAGTATGCATGGTGTGGCGCCGGCATGCAGGCTGATTGGGGAATGAGGGACGCACCTACTGGTGCATGCCCTGCATTCGCCCAACAGCGGCCGCTCCTCCAAATCTGCACTACCACAAGATGTTGGCTGTGTAAGCGCACCAACACGAAAATACCACCAACAGCTTAATCTGGTTCTATAAGTCAGTCTATATCTGTACACAGGTTCCCATTCCCTTGCCCCTAGGTCGCACCTGGAAATAAGCCATGGCTTAGTGTGCTTCTCCTGGCCACAAAAACTTTCAAATAAATAAATAAATTCTTATCTCTGACTTCAATACGTAACACCACTGGTATCCCAGACTAAGGACAGTCCTCTGTGACTGTACTTAGCCCTGAGAGGACAGTGTAACCAGCAAGGAAAAGTTCAGAGGTTACAAAAACTGTAACATGTACTGTAGGCTATTGAATCTCCCACTGTTGCAGTCCTGCTCTGCTGTCATCTGCAATGGATTTTGGGATTTGTGGTTACAGAAAATGTCAGCTTGGTAGTAAGCAGAATTAGCCTGATACAATCTACTATACTGCAGCTAACAGTAAGCTAAACTAGTGTTTTGCACACAAATTGCAAATTGAGATTAGTTCCACACATTTGTTTCTTTGTTTGGCAGTAATGATGGTTCATGGTAAACTGAACTCTCTTTTGGAACTCATATTGGATGATGGACGGCTGAAATAGTGTATTGCCATAAAACAGAATCGTGGCCACTCCTGGATCTTTGTTACTCAATAGAAAAGTGGCACCTCTTAAATAGTGGGTGCATTTTGACTATGCGCAGTGGCATCCATTACCCCCATAGGCCAGCCAACAGAAGCTGTTTTAGCTTAATATGAGCTTTAAAAGGGACAGTTTACATTTTTCAAGAAAAGTTCTACCCCATGACAAAAGTGCAACATGCTTGAAAATATCTATATCCACCCAGACCATTCCTGAACATCAAACATCTTATGACATAACAGCTGGAAACATCACTTAATCTCCTCCATATGGGGAAAATGCATAACCTCCTAATTTAACACACACAAAAGAAACAATTTCACATGTTAAAAGACAAACATTGCTGCTTCTTTTTTTATCTGTCCTCTTGGAGGCCCCCAATCCAGTTAACTGTCTCTGTTTCCTTCACCCCTTCCCAAACATAGAAAAGTGAGGAGGGAAGTCCCCCCATAGCCCAGTGTGTCTTATCAATGTGACAGCACCATCTGGTGTATAAACATATTTTTTCAAAACTGCACATTTGTGGACTGAAATAAATAAATGTAAAACAAAAACTGAATAGAAATAAACTGAAAACCTGATTCATAATGGAATTAGAAAATGCATGATGAGTCATGCATGCATTGAAACATAGAAACTGCCGGCAGATAAGGACCACCAGGCCCATCTAGTCTGCTCGTAGGCCCTATACATTGTTTGTCGCCACTGACCCTATGTGATCAATGGCTTTTCATCACTCTCTCCCTTCTCTAGGTTCCCTTGTGCCTGTCCCAGGCATGCTTAAACCCCTCCACTGTGCTTTTCCCCACTACCTACTGTATCATACTATTCCAAGCATCAACTACCCTTTCTGTGTAGCAAAACTTCCTCACATTACCTCTTAATCTACCACCCTACAATTTCATATCGTGCCCCTTTTCTCTAGTACTTTTTCTACATTGGAAAAAGTCCCCCACCTGCACCTTGTTTATGCCCTTGAGGTACAGTATGTGAAGGTTTCAATCACATCCCTCGGCTCTCTCTTCCAGTGAATACATATTGAGGTCCCTTAGTCTCTCCTCATATGTTTTGTGGTGCAAGCCCTGCACCATCTTTGTTGCCCTTCTCTAGGTAGTTCCTATCTTGTTTATACACTTGCACTGGTGCAATCTTCAGAACTGCATGCAGTATTCCAGATAAGGTCTTACCAATGTTTTATACAATGGTATCACCACCTACCATCTCCTGCTAGTGATACCCCTGCCTATGCACCCCACCATGCCACTGGCCCTCCCTGCCACCTTTGCACACTGCTTTGATACCTTAAGGTCATCAGAGATGATAACCCCTAGGTCTCTTTCCTCCTTAGTGACAGTCAGCTCCTCGCCCTGCAACCTGTAGCTCTCCCCAGGGTTCCCTCTGCCCAGGTGCATTATTTTGTACTTTTTTTGCATTGAACCTCAGTTGCCACATCTCTGACCATCTTTCAAGCTTCTCCAGGTCCCATGCCTGTCCCTCTGAACCTCACATCAAGATCCCAGTCTGCACAGTACACCACCCAGCACCATTGCTTGCAACTCTTAAAGCAACAGTGCATTAATCTGGTGAAAACTTTGATCTATTCTTTTTTTATTCTGTTTTGGCTTGCCCCTTATCTCCTGACTAGAGATGTGTGAAATCGAAAAACTACACCTAGCGTAATATTTCACGTAATTTTCACATTACGCAAAATATTTCATCTAGGTGTAATGTACTTTCGCCCCCCCTCCCAGTTCAGCTTTCGTGCAAAGTGCAAAATTACACCCCAATTACTCCAATTCTGGTCCCAGTAGGTGAAATTTCACCTCTTGCTTCAATTTCGCTGATGTTTTACAATTATGCCAGCAAAACTGCAGTGCATTGTGGGCAGATAACTGAAATCTCGTGTGCAGGGTGTTTCCTACACAGTATATTGTCTGTTGAATTGGAGAGCAGTTCAGTGTGGTGCATCACAGGCAATAATCCCTTCAAAAAACTCTTTTTTTGTGGTTTTTGAGAGTTAATTGCTCACAAAATCACAAGTTTAGTTCCTAGTGCTGCTAGGGAACATTTTTATTTTTGTTTTTGTATCTTTGGAGAAAAGTTAGCTAAACTTAGTTAGTGTTTCAGTTTTCTCTGTGTCTGTGAAGGAGTGAGTGGGGGAGGGTCAATCTTGTGTGTGTGTGTGTGTGTGTGTGTGTGTGTGTGAAATGAAAGTAAAGCAGGCTAGTTCTAAGATTTGTCATATTTCTCAGAAGTTGTGAGTGAGTTTCTGTAATTTCTTTTAAGTCTGAAGATTTGTAGTTTGTGTGCTACTTATTTTTTATATTTCTCTTACATATTGACTGTTTTTTCAGTCACTTTTTCTGAACAGTTATTACATCTTCTGACTGAATAGTTCTGTTCCTGTTTCCCTTTGCTGAATCACTTTTGTGATTTATTTTCTTTATTGAAAGTATTCGTGTACAATGATTTGACCACTTGACTTGTCCATATCTAGGTACATTGCATTGCTGAATTGCTCACAGAAATTAAAATTGTGATCTAGCCTCAGCATTGCAGTGTTCCTGTTTTCTGGTTGAATTTGCTTACCACATTAACCCTTTCCTCCCTGTTACAGTGCTGTTGTTTACTACCTGTCCTAGCTGGCTACTATATTAAAAACAAATATGCATGCCAAGAGACATTCAGGTAAACGGGCTAGGTTGGGAGGTGACTCAAAGAAGTCTGATGGAAAAAGCAAACCTATTTTTGAATCCATGCCCTCTGTGGCCTCTGCTGCTGCTGCAGTGGCAGACAGTAGCAGCAAAATCAAAGTCAGAAGTGGCTTCAAGTCTGTGACTCATTTTTTACTGCCCAATCTGTAGCTAGTATGCTTGTTGGGGATGATACTGGGAATAAGGCAGACACTCACACCAGTGGAGGCACAGAGGTCCAGGAGGAGGTGGTCAAACAAGTTGTCAGTGTGACTGTTGTTCCTGCTCAAGGAGGAGCTGATGGTGATGAGGTTGATAGTGTCCAGCTTCAGTGTGTTTCTCTGGGAGAAGGAGATAAGGAAAGTCAGCTCCCCCCCGCCCCCAGTGAGGAGATGCCAGAGAAGGGAAAAGTTTGTCTGGCAATAGGCAGTGATAGGGATGAGGAGAAGGATATAATATGTTTTGGTACAGATGATGATTAGGTGTTGGATCCCTGTGGGAGCCAGAAGTGAAAAAGATGAAGGGTAATAGTGTAGCCCATTTAGATGACAAGACTGAAGGTGAGGATATCAGCAAGCCTACAGCAACCAGTCTAGTCACCCCACCTCCCAAACATAGCATGGTGGGTATCATGCAAGTGGCACAAAAAGCAAAAACTTCCACACCTTTGTCTGAGCTGTCCAAGTCACAGTCCCATCATGTCAAATCTAGGTTGCAAAGTCCCTAGTTTGGGATTTTTTCATGCTTGATGCAACTGATGACACCATGGCAATCTTTCAGCTGTGTCAAGCAGGTGTAAGCCATGAAAAAAAGGGCAGCCACCTAGGCACCGGTGGGCAGCATGCCCACTTGAAAAACAAGCACCCATTGCACTGGCACCAACACCAGAAAGATACCATAGCTGTTGGCAGGACTTCCCTTGTCAAGCTTAATGTTAATGACAGCAGTGCAAAAGAGCAGGAGGAGGGAGGGCTGAGTGGGTCAGTGGAGGAGGGAGAATGTGAGGAATCATTTTCTCTCCCGAGTAGTGGACATAGTAGCAGTGGAGCTGCCACTCCCACGAGTCATAAAAGTACACCATCAGGCCCCAAATCCAGTGGAAAAAAAAACAGTTTCATACATGCTGCACATCCTAGACCCAAAGAGTCACCTTGTACCTCAGCAAGGACAACACTGGTGGCACAAGTAAAGCATTTTTGTCGATCTGTTGCCAAGATGCAGCCCACATTGAGGAGTGTGTTTGAGCGGCACTCAAAGTACCCCCCCCAGTCATGCTGCTGCACGTGAGCTGAACGCAGCCACAGCTGAAATGCTCGCCATCAACCTGTTGCCTTTCTCCTTTGTGGAGAATGCAGAATTCTGCTGTTTAATGGCCTGTGCCTGTCCCCAATAGCAAGTGCCATCGCAAATGTATTTCTCCAAATGTGCCATGCCCGAAATCTACAGCAGAGTTTCACAGTCTGTCCTACATGGCATGAAGCATTCTTTCTCAAAATATATCCACCTTAGCATGGATATGTGGACAAGTAGGCAGACAACAGGCAGCTCATATCTGTGCATAATAACACACTGGGCACAAGTACCTGGGGTGGTTGTTGATTTGGGCCCTGGCAAAAGCTGAGTAAAGCAAAATCGTGGTGGTAGCAATGCACCTGGTATTTGACAGCATGCAGCCATAATTATGCAATGTGTTACAGGGACTCACACTGCTGAGAAAATGCTGAATGTCCTGCTAAATAGCATTGATAAGTGGATCAATGCCCAGTCACTCACAGTTTAGTTTATTGCCAGTGACAATGGCTCTAATGTTGTTAAGTGCATTAGTGATGGTGTTTTTTCAGAGTTCCCTGCCTGGCGCACTGCCTTAATCTAGTTTTGCAGCAATTTCTGAACCAGGATGAAATAAAGGAAACTGTGTCTGTCACCAGACGCATATGTGTTCACTTTGCCCATTCTGCAAAGGCCTGTGACCATCTGCGTGTGCTGCAGCACACTAACTATCTGCCTCAGCACCGTATGAACCTTGATGTTGTTACAAGGTGGAACTCTATGCTGTACATGCTGGACTGGCTTTATGAGCAGTATATGGTGGTTTTAGATTACCTACTGCTGCACACCATGAGGGACAGTGCTGGAGTGTCCATCACCTTAACTGTGGAGCAGTGGTGACAAATGGATGACATGATACACATTCTGCATCCATTTTAGCATGAAACACAGACTGTGAGTAGGGACACTGCCTGCATAAGTCAGTCAATACCCCTGATATGTGTGCTGAGGCAGACACTGGTAAATGCCCATCACCAGATGGAGGGAAGTGATGATCAAAGTTCTGTTCATGCAATGGGTCACATGCTACATATACTGGACAGTAATACACATATCTGTGGCATTATGCAGTCTAATGAGTTTGCTGCTGCTGCCATGCTGGATCCAGGGTACAAATGTGGCTTGCCTGCCATGATTGAAGGGGGTCATGTGTGAGTGGATAAATTGACCAATTACCTTGTCAGATGGGTACATGGGGCACAGATGAAAAATGCAGAGACACAAAAGGCACATAAAGAAATGCCAGGTGTTGCTACCACCACCACCACCACCAGTAAACCATTAGAGGCCACCAGATCTGTCAAAATGTCAAAGTCGCAGCACAGCATGGCAGGTAATCCCATTTTGGATGTTCTCCGCCAGGTGGGCACTGAAGAAATTGAAGAGAAGGAGGAAGAGCATGATGAGGCAGCAGGACTCAGGGAAGCACAATGTATGCTGGATGCCTACATGGGAAACAGAAAGCATCTTGGCATCACTGATGAGCCATTGGTGTACTGGAGCAGCAAAGTGATTGAGTGGCCTTCACGGGCATCTGTTGCTTTTAAATACCTCAGCTGCCCACCATCCAGTGTCAGTGTGGAATGGGTGTTCAGTTCTGCTGGGGCCATTGTGCATGACCGTAGGACAAATCTGTCACTGAAGAATGTTTCCAGCCTAACATTTATAAAAATGAATGAGGCTCATATTCCACATAACACAATTATTTCGATGGTGTTGCCCCAAGAACTGTGTCTCGGGGATGATGATGACAACAAAGACATCCACAGTGGTAAGGCCTCTACTAGCAGGGAGGTAGATGAAGCAGCAATGCTGACTGAATTTCCACCTGGTGATGACTCCAGTATCAAAGACTGTGAAGGCTGCTTTATGGATGATTTATCACTGAAAGAAGGCTAAAGGATTTGTGCCCCACCCCTACAGCCATCACCAGCACCCAACCCCCATTTCCACATATACCTCCTCCGTGATACCATGAATGAATGTCTAGTAAGTGTGCCACCACTGTATATATGACAATGACAACTCAGTAGGACAGTACATAGCCAGTACTACGTTACTCAGTATACATTAATGCTGCCTCCTAGTCCAGCTAAATTACTCCTTCTCCTCCTCCTCCAGCAGTCTTCCACCAAAGAGAACCGTATGTTTTTAGTTGTCAGCAGTGGCCCACACCTCATAGGTACAGCACCTCGATCCAGAGTCCGCACACCAGGATGTTAGACTTCTATTTAGTCACCAGTGCTCAAAGATGGGATGCTTTTGCAAATGTCTACCTGAAAACCAAGCCACCATTCCACTTCAAGTACTTTGTACCTGTCTGGCAAAACCAAAAAAAAGAAAACAATTTTAGTGTTGTTACACAACTGGGTACCCTCCCATTACAGGAAGCTATAGTTACATCAGGGAATGGCTGTTAAACTGGAACACTTGACATGAACAGACTATGTCTGATGAGAACAGCCAGCATCCAGCAGCCAGATTTCGAGAGAGGTAACATACTACGCACCTCAGCAGTGGAAATCCTGAATATTGACAGAGCCATATATAAAATAGTTACTATCAAAGTCTGACATCTCTGTCCTGCAGTAACCACAAACTTAATACTTAACCATATCCACCAACCTGACCTCAACCACCTCCTCCTGCCCACCAAAGACCATCACAAATTAAGAAGTATTTACCACCAGTTAATGAATTACACATGTATTGAACAGCAGCAGCAGTGCATCTGGAGTTAACTGCTCTTGAATTCCTGCATGTGTTTAGAAAAGAAAAAAAAATAATACAATTAAAATCTAGCTCAGATATCCAAGCTGCAGTCACCTATCTATCCCTTTAATGAAAAATTCAGTACTTACCTTGTCCTTGAGAAATGTTAAATGTGGTACATTCCAACATCCCGTATCCAAATCCTGGGCTGGCATGCATGTTGTCATAATGCTGTACTCCTCAACAAACTAGATAAATATAAAATAAGTACAAACATATAAGAACTCATGACGTCCCAATACTAACCCACCATCCACCTTCTCTTGCACCAGAAAAAATAAATACATATACTTACGTGTGCAGCAGCAGCAGCAGCAGCAGCAGCATCGATCGACTATGTGAAGAGGATCCCCATGAAGCAGACAAAGCATTACTTATCGTGACAAATAGTCAGAGCAGCAGGCAGCAGCTACAGGCAGGCAACAGCAGCAGCACTCAAAATGTCATTTAACTCACACTGACTTAAAACCACAGAGACAACAGAGCTAACCAGGGGATCATCATTGCGAAATGATGATTCCACAGTTCTCAATCAACTGAGAAAGCAGCAGCAGGAGGAATTAAGTGCAAGTTTAAGTCACAACGGAACCATTTTGCAGGAGGATTTATTTTTCTCATTTTGGTAAAGTGGCTTATGTTGTATGTTAGGCAGCAGCAGCACCACACTTAGGCCCGAAAAAAGCATTTAAATGATGCAGAAAACAGCACATTTGGGTCCTCATGGTGGATGTGAACCATGTAACTGCATGCCTGACACCTGCTTTCTGTCTGAATATAACGTGCAATTTTGGAGGAAACATTTGTGGACATTTACTGCCTGTGCTGCACTGGCAGAAACAAGATGTGACCAAAAAACAATTGTAAACAGTGGACCAAAGACCATCATTTGGTCCGGGTGGTGGTCTGGGTGCCATAAAACATCATGGCTGGGACATGATTTCAGTGTTAATTTTATGTAACATGTTTTGGTAAATGTTCCTGGGCTTGTAGGCCCTGTTTGGCACCAGCAGCAGTCAGTTTCAGGCAGAAATTTTGGGCAAACAGGCCCTAAAACAGCAATTTATTTGAAGGTGGTGTTGGGGGGGCACCCTAAAACATGGCTGAGACCAGCTTCCACTCTCAATTTAATGTACCAGTTTTTCTGTAACTTTTCTGGACATTTACTGCCTGTGCTGCACTGGCAGAACCAAGATTTGACCAAAAAACAATTGTAAACCATGGACCAGAGACTATCGTTTGGTCCAGGTGGTGGGTTGGATGCCATAAAACCTCATGGTTGGGACCTGATTTCAGGCTCAATGCACTGTGCAATGTTTTTGGAAACATTTGTGGACTTCTGGGCTATGTTTGGAACCAGCAGCACCACACTTAGGCCCTAAAAGCATTTAAACGCTGTAGAAAACAGCACATTTGTGTACTCACGGTGAGTGTGAGCCATGTAACTGCATATTTGACACCTGATTTCAGTTCCCATATACTGTGCAACATTTTTGGAAACATTTCTGGACTTGTACTCCACGATTGGCACCAACAGCAGTGAGTTTCAGGCAGAAATATTGGGAAAACAGGCCCTAAAATGGCTATTTAATGTCTGGATGGTGGTGTTGGTGGGGGGGGGGGGCACCCTAAAATATCATGGCTGAGACCTGATTTCAGTCTTGATTTACTGCAACATTTTTTGGGAAACATTTCTGGAATTATGGGCCATGTTAGACAGTGTCAACACTCTGTCTAACTCTACATTCTCAATGTCATCCTAATTTTTTCAGGTCATACTGTATTTCTCATCTTATCATGCCTACTCTGCACAGCAAGGCTTCAAGAGGCTGTGTTAAACTGTAGCCCTACTACAGCACATTTTGGACCTGGTGGTGGTGGTGGCGGTGTGGTTGGGCACTGTAACACCAAGTTAACATTGTGCCAAGCCCAAGCCATGGGAACACATGTGTTAAGCACCAAAAATATTTACATTGTGTTTAACTTTGCAGTAAAAGTGCCGATGTTTTTATGATTGTTGTGTACATATTCATTCAGCCTGATCCTGCACACAGCCAAAACAACTGCTGCCAGCCCACAGCATCACACATAGCTTTGGGAAACAATTTTGTTCCTAGGAACAATTTACAAATTACAATACTTGACATTTGTGGATAGGAGGAGGAAATACATACAAGTCAGAGGGACTAACATAAACCAAGTTGAAAGGTACAGTGATTATGGGTAAAAAAGACTAAAAGTGAGTAACAGACAGTAACACATGACAGTGGGTGCATCATAAAGGTCAGGTCAGAGACAGGGTATATATATATATATATACTGTATATGAAAGAGGACAGGAAGGGAGCATAAACATTGCATAGCACACAAAAAGCTGTGCAAAAACAAATGAAAGGATATAGAAGAGGAGGACAGAAAATATATATTTTTTTGCTTTTTGTTATTTTTAGAGGGTGCAGATGAGGGAAGAGTGACACTAAGAAATCAAGGACAAGAGAAAGTAAAGAAAAAAAATGTTGCTGCCAGTGCTGCGCTGACTGGTCTGGAGGTTGACCATTACACTGCACCAGCACCAGGTGCACATTCTGCCGTGCCACCACCAGCACCACCACCACCACACAGCTCCATCAGGAGCTCAAACATTTTTTCTTGCTCCTGAAGGAGTTTCCTGAGTCCCCCCCGACCTCCTGTCAGAAATCAGTGAACTTACTGCGCAGAGCTACCACCTGTCTGCACAATGCTCTCAGGTCTTCTTCCATGCTCACTGCTGCTGGTGCTGGCACTGGGGTGGCTGCAGGCTGTGCAGGGTCACCACCATGAACACAGCAACACCTGTGTCTCTGGGGTGAGGGTGATGGGGGCTCGGCACCTGCCTTCTGCTGCTGCTGCTGCCTTCTTCAGTGCCTATGCTGACCACTGGCCCCTGCCTCCTGCTTGATCCCTTTCCCTTCTACCTGCTCAGCAGCACCCAGTTGTTAAGACAATCTGTAGTGTGGTGGTGCTGCAGAATGCTCCTTTGGCCACCAGTGCCAAAATGACCCCCGGTCTTGCCCCTTCTAACTGATCTGCTACACAAGTTGCAGATCACCACAGAATTAACATTTGTATTTTTGCTAAAAAAAAAACACAGCTGATGACTCTTTCTGTGGGGGGGGGCAAGAGCTGGTGTCCCAGGGTCAGTGGGCACATCATGTTCCTGCTCGGGATAGGTGGGAGGCACATGCTTCAGCTGGGAGGGATGGCATCTGAAGGTGCCTGCTGCTGCTACTGCCTGGGGGTGGGGGCTACAGCAGTATCCTGCTGCTGCTGGGATAGGGTGAGGGGCTCATGCTGCTCCTGGGGAGAGGGAGCTACATTCTCTTGCTGGGAGGTGGGGGGCACATGCCCCTACTGCTGTTAGGGGGAGCACAAACATAAAAGCCTGCCTATTAATACGGACACTGGGTGGGGGTGGTTAAGCTGCCTTCTTCCCAGTATTAGAATTATCCTTTCTAATCTTTCTCTCTTTATCTCCTTCTCCTCCTACAACTCCCCCCCAAAAAAGAGAAAAAGAAAGGGGAGTTTTACACACACACACAATAAAAAAAATAGAAAAATATAAAAATGAAGAAAAAACACTAACAGAAAATATTAACTATTTAAACTAATGGGGAACAGATCACAAATCAAATAAGCTGCAAATGCAAACACACACACAAACACAACTTTTTAGAAACACAAGTTTGAGCTCTCCTGCTGTAGTCTCTTTCCTCTCCTACTTCCTACTAAGCTGAAACAGCTCTAAAGGAAGTACATTTAGTCTGGCTTCCTGCCTGAGTGCAGTCACCCATGTGACCAGCAGTCTGCTAGAGAGAAAGCCATATAATATATAGTAAGTGCCTATTAACCACCATAATCAGCAGTCACACAGCTTTGTTATGGACTGTTTAGAATTTCAAAAGTTGTTAACCACACTTCGAACTACTGAACAGTGGCATAATAAAAAAGAATGCACCAGAGTTCCATAATTCTCACACATAGAATGCAAAGTGTTTTTTTGACCATACTCTATAAAAGATGATGGCTAGAGACTGGGTGATAACCACGCTGAAATCACCTCTCGTAGTTGCTAGGGCTACAGTAAACCTCTCAAGCTGTGCTCTCGAGGTTTACCAGGTTGCCCTAGCAACCACTCAAGGTGATTACAGCGTGGTTATCACCCGATCCCCAGCCATTATCCTCTATGTTATAAGCTGTTTTTTCCTTTCACCTGATACTTACATGCAGTGAAATGTGCAGTCAAAAGGAGTAATTGCAAGTGTAATTTTGCAGGCAAAATTTTGCCGTCAGGGCAACATTGCACAAAATGTTTCATGCCTTGAAACTGTCGATTTCCCCAGAATTTCACTGGCGTAATAAAATGTAGTTGCTTCTCTACTCCTGACCTGTATAATACTCTTCTTTCCTCATTCTGAGTCTGCTTTAGTGCTTCTTTTCACATTTGAAATAATGAAAAGGATAGCTCCTTTTAATTAATTTTTTTGGGCCTAATTAATTATTTCATATGTGAAAACAAGTACTAAAGCAGACTCAAAATGAGGAAAGAAGGGCATCATACAAGTCAGGCGATAAGGGGCAGACCAAAACAGAACAAAAATCATATGTCAAAACTTTCACCACTATCTTGCACTGTTGCTTTAATGGGTACGGAGCTTTGCACATTTGCTGGGGGCATTCTGGGTGCTCAGCCGGGCCAGACAATGTGCATATAATTGGATGCCCACATGAGAAATATAGTAAAATATCTGCTCTTCCTACTAGAACAAATAATATTTCTAAATAACAAAATGTGATACTGATTGCCAGCCCTCCATGGCTATACATAAGGGATAGTGCTATGTTGGCATCACACCAGAAGGGCAAGCATGACTTACATCATGGGTCCTTCTTGAGTTGCCTGCATGCTCTCCTTGGACCCTATATAATGTGTACATTGAGATGAACACTGGCAAGCAGTAATAGTATACCCCCCCAACCATTGCAGACCCAGACCTAATAATAGGCACAAGGCATGGATTGGACCAGTGCCACGCTGTATAATTTGCATGTCATGCATGGGGATACACAAGGTCCCTTTACCTAGGTTGTGGGATAATGTCACTTCTGAGGTACTTGAAGAATATGACTACACTTCATCTCTCAGAGTGCACCTGAGGTATTACAACATACCACACAATGGTATGGTATACGAAAGAGCACCTCAAGAAGAACATAATATTTGGAAACAAAGCGGCATATATTTCTCATTAGCTCTATATTTCTTATCCTGATTATTTATTACTGAGGTAATATACATGAAAATAGAATAGTTGTTCCTTAAAGGTTCATCAGCTCCTATTGCTTCATATCCAACCTGATTTCATAATACTCAGCTTGTGACAGCTCAGTTATTCCTGTGGCAACAGGCTGTGATATCACACCAGAACATTACAATTTCAAGTAGGGACTAAGTTGACTAAGCAGATGAGCTCTAAGGGATAAAGATCTTATAGTATATGGATAGCCTTTATTGTCCATGGAAACCAGTGGCTTTCTAAACATTGTTGTGGGGCAGTTCAAAGGTCAAAAAAGCTGTTTTACTATCGTTCTGATGTCACATCGATAGTACAACAGCTTTTTAGCCTCATTCTCTCACCTGACTGGCTCATTCATTGAGGACCTACCAGAACAAAAAAAGAAATCATGGCAGCGCCGATTGGTAGACGGTCCATTAAGTGACACCCATAGAACCGCAGATGGTTGTTTGTCAGAAAAGAAAATTACTTTTTTTATTTTAAAATTAAACTGCTCAGCCACAGAAGAAGAAAACTAAAAGGAGGAGTTTGCTCAGACTGATATGGTCTGACTGTGAGAAGACGAAGCAAGCGGAAGCAGAAGAAGCCAGAGAGAGTAGGACAGGGAACGGCACCAGTAAAAAAAAAAAAGGTAAATATTCTAAAGGCCACTGGTTTCCATGGACAGTAAAGGCTATCCACATACTATGTAAAACAGTGGATGATCGCCCATCCACAACAAGGCTGTTTCCCTCTCGGGAGTTGATGACATCAGTGAGACCTCTTGAGCTTCGCTCTCGAGGTCTCTATGATGTCATCAACTCCCCAGAGGGAAACATAGCCTTGTTGTGGATGGGCAATCATCTGCTATTCTATATTTAGTATATGGTTAAGGGTTACTGTGTACAGAATTCAGAGGCCTTCAAAATCTTGTTGAAGGACAGTTAAAATGTCAAAAAAGTTGTTGTACTATCGTTCTGATGTCACATCAATAGTATAACAACTTTTTCTGACCTTTGAACCCCCCCGTTCATCATTACAGCTGGCTCTGAGGTGCACCTCTTAGGGTAATATAACCACCCTCCATCAAATCTTATCCTTTACCCTCAAAGCAGTAGTGAAAATTGTATCTGAATTTTTTTTCCCCATTTCTTTTTAGTAGCATGAGCGAGTCTCAGCAGATTGGGCTGGCAGTTTGTTTGTTAGTGGCAGTCGGGAGCTGCTGATGAAAGCTGCACTGAATCTCTCTGAAAAGGAAAAAAAAAAGTGTAATTTAATATAAGAAATATATACATATTTTTAAATGTGCTCCAGTTGCTGCATTTCCTGAACATGCGGGTGGAGAGAGGTGAACGAATGAGCA
Source organism: Neoceratodus forsteri (assembly GCA_016271365.2). Classification (NCBI taxonomy): domain Eukaryota; kingdom Metazoa; phylum Chordata; order Ceratodontiformes; family Ceratodontidae; genus Neoceratodus; species Neoceratodus forsteri. Next base: position 833,693,339 of record CM057459.1, on the reverse strand, counting down.
GGCAGGTGGGGCAGACAAGTGAGAGGTGTGTAGATGAGCAAGTGGGCGGGGAAAGACAAGTTGGTAACCCATTGTGTCATGTAGTTATTGAAACCATATACTATACAAAATAGTATATGGACAACCATACACAAACAAGGACAGTGTTTCTATCTCGGGGTTGAGATGACATTGGGACCTCTCGAGCTTCGCTCTTGAGATCCTTGTAATGTCATCTCAGCCCCTTGATGAAAACACATCTTTGTTGTGCATGGTTGCCCATACACTATTCTATATGTTTTTGTGAGATTTTCTTCAGTAATAAATAGTGGAGAGAATAAATTTATAGAGAATATATGAAAAATAAGCTGAATCATGTCTAATTATTATGCTTTCCAGACTTTTCCCAAAGGCTTCAGAGCTCTTTCATGAGTATAACTTGCTCTGTCTTATTGCTGAGTTATACCATCTGAGTATGTTCATGGAAACAGAGTACCAACTTAGAGATTAACTTTTCCAGCCTATAACTTGCACAACAAGTGGTTAGTAGCAAAAATTTGTATATTGGGTTGTTGCTAATACTGAGCAGAGATAAAAAAGATAAAATGAAAATCCTAGCACAACAGCTTTTTGGTTTTTTTATACGTAATATCCAAAAGTTATCATGTATTTCTAGGCTGAAATGTGACATTAAAACCTATGACATTTGTACTGTACGTACTCCTGTGAATAATCATGATTTGTAAATAAATCAGTGCTGAAATCCAAGGTGTCTTGTGTTTTATTTATTTATTTTAGTTTAGTTTACAGCCCAATGCTGTTCTGAGGAATATTAATGTTTTGCAGCCAAACTCCCCGTGGTGAATGTACTGATGGTGTCCACAAGGCCAGGCATGGTTCTGATTTAGTTTGCAGCTGTTTGCTCTAAAATTGCAGTTTTTTTAATTCTCTCCCTCCTTCCCCCACCCCATACTGTGTAAACACCCTACATGTTGTTTTAATATCCTAACCCCCATCTCCTTCTGAATGACTTTTGACACACCCCAACCATGGAGTCCAGCTCTTGAAGATGTACATACACCACGGTCAGGAGTTGGGAACCAGCCTAGTAACCTATGGAAGCCTCACAGTGATGTTGAAGGGAGTGCTCAGAACACTGCTTAAAATGTTCTGCCCCAGAGTTATTAGCCTTTTTTGCCACTGGACTATCACGCCGAAAGAGCTTGGTGTCCACTGCCAGCATCCACCATACAAACACCACGGTCTTGTCTTTAGTATACAAACACCACATTTTTCAGGGAGTTTTTCAAACATACTGGTGGACTGGAGGACCAGGAGTGCCAAGGGCTGGATTGTACTCTTTGCCTCTTGTTTTTTTTCAGAAATGTTTATTTTGAAATGTTTGGTGTCCACATACATACACCATGGTGTCCACGTACATACACCACAGGGTCCAAGTACATACACCACGGCGTCTGCTGTACATACACCACAGTGAGCAGTCATGTTACCAGGCATCTTTAAGTCAGCTATCTTACCACATGGCCACTTGTAACCAGTTTTATCATTGTATCTTAAAACACATTGAAATGTATCAATGTGCTTATTATTAGTAACATTTATTTTCAATTACAGCAGCTGACTGGTGTCCATGTACATACATCACAACCATTTTGTGTCCACGTACATATACCATGGTGTCTGCTGTACATACACCACAGTGAGCTTTCTTGTTCACAGAAACCATCAATGCAGTTATCTTATGAACATACGAACATACAAAATTTGCCAGCAGATAAAGGCCTAGAGGTCTATCAGGTCTGCTCGAATGTGCAGCTAGCACCCCTTATTCTGCAGCTGCCCCTTCCTTCCAGCCTTCCCCTTCATTGACCGTCCCCCTTGTCCTGTCCCATCCCCTTCCGAAGCAGTCCACTGTTCTACTGGATACCACTTCTGCAGGTAACACATTCCACCCAGCCACCACCCTCTCTGTAAAAAAGTGTCTCCTCATCTCCCTCCTGGACCTTCCTCCCTCCAGTCTCATATCATGGACCCTGGTGTCCCTCCCCTCCCTTACTTTGAACAGCCCCTCTGTACCTGTCTTGTTTATTCCTTTCATGTACTTAAAGGTTTCAATCATGTCCCCTGTCCCTCCTCTCCTCCAGTGAATACATGTTCAACTCCCTCAGCCTCCTCTCGTATGATAAGTCCCCCAGACCCTTGATCATCTTTGTCGCCCTGCACTGCACCCCCTCCAGTAACTAAATGTCCCTCTTCAGATACGGGCATCAGTACTGCATGCAGTACTCAGGTGCGGTCTAACTAATGACCTATACAGTGGCAGAATCACCTCCTCCCTCCTTGAGGATATACCCCTTGCAATACAACCCAGCATTTTGTTGGCCTTTGCAGCTGCCTTCCTACATTGTGCCGAGTTGTTCATTGACGCTGTAATGAGCACCCCCAGATCCTTCTCCTCCTCTGCCTGGGCTAGCTGCACTCCCACCAGCTGGTAACTCCTCTTTGGGTTCTTCATCCCAAAATGCAGCACCTTGCACTTTTTGGCATTAAACCCAAGTTGCCAGGTGTCTGACCAGGTGTCAAGCTTTGCCAGATCATCCTGCAACCCCTGCCATCCCCCTAGGTCATCCACCACTGCTCCTACCTTGGTATCATCAGCAAACAGACTGATCTTGCTCTTGATGTCCAATGATATGTCTGCAATGAATATTCCAAACAACACTGGTCCCAACAGCAAGCCCTGTGGAACACCACTTGTCACTACCCTTGGGTGTGAGAGCTCCCCCCACACCACCACCCTTTGTTGCCTTCCCTGAAGCCAGTTCCCTACCCATCTCACCAGCTTTGCACCTGCCCCTGTGCCTACTAACTTACTTCCCAGCCTTCCATGCGGCACCAAGTTGAATGCCTTACTGAAGTCCAGATACAGGACATCCACTGCATGGCCCCTGTCCAGTTGCCTAGTTATCCAGTCATAGAACTCCACCAGGTTGGTTTGGCAGGATCTGCCCCATATGAAGCCATGATGTCTGCTGTCCTGTAGTCCTTTGGCCTCTAGAAGGGACACCAACCTTTCCTTCAAGATAGTCTCCATTAGCTTATCCACAATGGATGTGAGGCTCACTGGTCTGTAGTTTCCTGGTTCATCCTTGGGGCCAGTCTTGTGGAGGGGCACCACATGAGCCATCCTCCAGTCCTGAGGTACACACCCCGAATGTAGTGAGGCATTAAATAGGGCTGCCATAGGTCCTGCAAGGATCTCTGCCAGCTCCTTCAGTACCTTGGGGTGGATGCCATCTGGGCCTGGTACCTTATCCACCCTCAGTGCCTTCAAACCCTCCTGAACTCTGCCCTCCATTATTTCCCCATCTGTCACCCCTCCCCCTGTTTCTGCCATTTCTTCCCCCTTGGGTGTCACCCCATCTTCTCTTTAGTAAATACTGAGCAGAAGTACTCATTTAATGCTTCTGCCTTATCACACCCTGCTTCCACCCAACCCCCTCCTTCCTAATCCTTATTATGTGGTCCTTACAGTTCCTTTTTTCCCTGATGTACCTAAAGAAGTCCTTCTCCCCCTTCTTAATGCCTTGTGCCTGCCTGAGTTCCATAGATGCCTTGGCTCCCCTTACTGCCCTTGTCACCTCCTTCAATTCCGTCAAGTACGCCTCCCTGTCTTCCCCCTCCCTGTTTTCTTGTACTTCCTAAAGGCAGCTCTTTTGCCCCTTACCTTTTCCATGACCTCTTTGCTCAACCAACTCAGTTTCTTAGCCCTAGCCTTCTTGCTCTGGGCCTTGCAGCAGGTTTTGATTACCTCCACTATGCCCAGCTTTATAAGCGCCCACCTCTGGTTAGTGTCCATACTAGATTGAATTCTGGCCAGGTACCCTTTTACCACTTCTCCCATCCTCCCAAAGTCGGCCCTCCTGAAGTCCAGTACTCTTGTGCTAGATTCCACTCCTTTCTTGCCCATTTCCAATGTGAGCCATACTGAGTAGTGGTCACTCCCTGACAGTGGTTCCTCCACTGTAAGTTCTCTCACAAAGTCCCCAGTTGCCAGTACGAGGTCAATGGTATTCCCTAACCTGGTTGGTTCACTGACTATTTGCAGCAGAAAGCTGTCCTGGAAGGCATCCAGAAGTACCTGCTCCCTTCTGTTCCTGGTTGTTGGGGTACTCCAGTCCACTCCTGGCATGTTGAAGTCCCCCACAATCACCACACTACCCTTCTCGCAGGTCCTCCTGATCTGTCCCACTAGTTCCCTGTCTAACTCCTCCACCTGAGATGGTAGCCTGTACATCACTCCCATTCTAAAAATCCTATTCTTGGAATCCTGGATTTGCATCCAAAGTGACTCCGTACTGCCCTCCTCCCCTTCCTCCCTTACACACTTCAGTCCTTTCTTCACAAATAGTGCCACGCCCCCTTCTTTCCCAATCACCCTGTCCCTACGAAATAACCTGTACCCCGGTACAGACAGGTCCCAGTCATAGTATTGGGTGGCCCATGTTTCTGCGATGGCTGCAATGTCCACCTCTCCCTCTGCCATGAGCACCTGTAACTCTGCAGTTTTCCTCCCAAGACTCCTAGCATTAATGGTGACCACCTTCCACCCTTCCCCCCTCCCATCCTGCCCTCCTTTACTAGCATCACCAATAGTACTTGCCAGTTGTCCTTTGTCACTGTTATGGGGTAAGCTCATATGTTTTCCCATGCTGTGGTCTCTGTGCATGTCTCTTGCCCAATTGCCACCCCCTGCTCCTAGTTTAAATTCCCTACTTCCTCTATGTACTCCTCCATCCTCTGTTTCAACACTTTCTTTCCCTCCTCACTCAAGTGTAGTCTGTCCTTGGCATAGAGACAACTGTTCTCCCAGGTCCCTCCCCACCCCCAACAGCCCATACCCTTTAGCACAACACCAGGTTCTTAGCCATCTGTTAAATTCCTCTATTCTCAGCTTTTTTTTTTGTTGTGCTTGCCTAGGCCACTGGAAGTATCTCCAAAAAAGTTACTGATCTTCCTGTCCCCTCACATAATTGTCCTAGTTCCTTAAACCTCCTCTGGACTATATCTACTGTCTTGTCAGCCAGGTCATTCATCACAATATGTATAATTAAATGAAGCTTGTCCTTACCCCTTCTAGCATATTTCAGAACAGATTGTCCCACCCTTTCCACTGTCATTCCTGGCATGGCCTCCACCCAAATGCAACTATGCCTCTCCTCCTTGCTACCCCACCTGACTCCTCTTAGTATTGAGTCCCCCAGCACTAAGATTCCACCACTCTTACTCCCTGCTTCCTTCCATTCATCTCCCTCTCTCATTTATGGCTCCTCTTCTTCCTCCTGCACATTATTTCCCCCTTTTGCCCCTGTTGCAATTCTCCCAGCAGAACTTCCCCCCACTCCAGTTTGGTCCAGGCATTTATCAATTACTCCTCTAATTTCATCATTTCTCTCCTCCACCTTCTTCCTCTCTAGCAGTGCAAAACTATTTTCTGAAGACCCTTCACAAATGCACACTCTCTCTCTCTCTCTTCATAGTAACCTGTTCTCTCCTTTCCACTCCATGACTTTTGCCACTTCTTCACCTCTCCTCACAAGTCCCTATCTCCTCCTTCCATTTGTCTTTTGTCTCCTGACCTGGTTTCCCTGACAATCATTCTTCCTTGCCTGGGCCCCCTTGCCCTGCTTCCCTTCTTCTGACCCTCTCCTCACCACTTTTGGCTTAAATAACCCTCCTTCATCTCCCATTCTTCCTCCTTCCAGTATTGGGCTAGACCCATCCCCAGTCTGCCTTTCCTGTCTTAGTTCCTCCTGTAGACACTCAATCTCCTTCCTGAGTTTCTCTGTGTGGTTGCACACTAAACATCCTCCCACACTCCAGGCAATTTTTAGAAAGATTGGTGCACTGCAGTTGTTGCAGCCTATCACCCTACCCATTGCTGTCATTGCCCACCAGTGACCCCCCACCCTTCTCGATGCAGGATATCAAACACTCCCCAAAGTCTCCCCTCTCCCCCTCTATCAGTGCAAAACATTCTTTTCTTAATTTCCCTTACCCCCTTTGTTGTACACGTTTAGATAGATTGAGCAACTGCTTTTTATATTCCTAACCTTCCTATTCAAACTCAAAAAGAGACTTTAAGTAGCTATTGCACAACCTTCTTCAAACTCCTACTCCTTCTTTCCACAATGCAATAGCAATGCAAAGAAGTAACAATGAAAGCTCCTAGATTTGCAGTTACTTCTCTTCCACTGAGATAGCAGTCACCTCTTCACTCGCTGCTGTTCCTTTACTGGATGTCTGCTTCTGCTATGAGAGATGCATATCCTTTGCCCATTTGAGGGAGTGATGTCAGAACCCCTGGTATAAAGAAAATCATGGACCAGGGGCATATGGGGTGAGAGGTTGGGGGTGGGACCAAACCAAGTCTTCCAGAAACTATCAGGTAGCTGAGGCCCCTGGTCAGACCATTAGCACCTTTCCCCCACTATGCACTAACCTTTGCAGCTAGTGAAGCCCACAAAAATGAATCACAATTCTATGCAAAGCCTCCAAAATAGGTTTGCTACCAAAAGAAACAGGTCTCCAGTTCAAATAGCTTCACCAACAACACATCAAAATAGGCTTGAAATTAGAAGATATAGGTCTCTGATTCAAAGAAACAGCCCCAGTTAAATCACACCAAATATGTTTTAAATCAGAAGAAATAGGCTACAAATGCAGCCTGCTACACAGTGAAACATCAAACAAATGATCCCACTTATAGTCACCAAAACAGTTTTCAAAATTCCAACAGCCCCAAAACAATACCCTGCTAGCCCCTTAGAAGTAGTAAAAAAGAAAAGAAATAACCTTCTACCAAGTAAAATCCACAATAAACAATGTAAAAACAACAAGAATCTACTGTACTTTAACAAATCTGATCCTTTCCCTTCTAGTTCCTTCTGAGAAGCCAAAGCAACTGGCACCACACCTGATTCAGCTCTGCCTCCTTAGCTGAGTGAGACCTGGCCAGACCAATAGCACCCTTCCCCTACTGAGCACTAACCTTTGCAGCTAATGAAGCCAGCAAAAATAAATCACAATTCTACTCAAAGCCCCCAAAATAGATTTGCTACCAAAAGAAACAGGTCTCCAATTCAAACAGCTTCACCAACAACACATCAGAATAGGCTTGAAATTAGAAGATATAAGTCTCTGATTCAAAGAATCAGCCCCAGTTAAATCACACCAAATAGGTTTTAAATCAGAAGCCATAGGCCTCTACAAATGTAGCCTGCTACACAGTGAAACATCAAACAAATGAGCCCACTTATAGTCACCAAAGCAGTTTTCAAAATTCAAACAGCCCCAAAACAATACGCTGCTAGCCCCTTAGAAGTAGTAAGAAAGAAAAAAAAATAACCTTCTACCAAGTAAAATCCACAATAAACAATGTAAAAACAACAAGATGCTACTGTACTTTAACAAATCTGATCCTTTCCCTTCTAGTTCCTTCTGAGAACATCACATAACACCAGGACGGCACCAAGGTACTTTTCTCTGTCTTGGCTGCCTGTTATGCAGCTTGAAGAAGAGGGATAGTATGTTCCGAAAATTGTTTATAAAATTTCAGATGGGAGGACTTCCATCTTGGGCATTTCCTTGTTTTGCAACATTTAATTTCAGCAATGATTTTGGTAGTTCAAAAAGGCACAGTTAAGGCCATATTTTTTGCAGAGGAAACCTAGGGAAGTTGTAGTTTACCAAAACAGAGATGTACTGTGAGGAATGGTTATAAGGTCCTGTTTCCTCTTCCCTGAGGTGCTTAGAGAATGTCACACGTAGAAGGCAAAAAGATGGGGCAGCTGTTCCTCTCTTAATGAAATATGCTTCTCCAGTGAGCTGCTTCAGTTTTCCAGATTTTTATTTGAATTGTCAATGGTGTGCTCTGATAAATGAGCTTTTTCAAGGAGTACTGGGACAATTCAAATGTGAAAAAAGGTTATCATTTATTTTCATCATTTTTTTGATTAATTATTAGACAAGTACGATACAGTGTTCATATACCCAAATGTTTCTGATATACCATCCTTCTTCAGTGAGAAAAACACTGCTCCCATATATATCCTAATATATAATCCACTGTACTCATAAGACCTTCTAGTTTGGACAATAATCCCTTCTAAAATCACCCATGAATGCCACTGACACACTCGAGAGATACTTCAGCCTGCCTGCCCAGTTTTGCCCCAGAATGTGTTGGCCAAGGCTACAATTGCTCAGCCTGGCTGCTCAGATATTTGCTGCCACCGCAGCCTGCCTGAGACCATAGACTAGTCCCCCACTACTCCCAAATGTGCCCCATGGAGGAAACCCATCAATTTAGTGGGCAATCCATGGTCTGACACATTGACTCCAGCTAGACACTCAGCCTCCAAGTGGGAAACATGGCCACAATGCCAGTTTTTACTGGTTTGATCATGGTATCTCAAAATACATTTAAAACTTGATATACTCTGAATTTAAAAAATTGACCTTCATGTCACACTTTGGTACACCATTTTCATGAACATACCTATATACATTTAGTGGTTGTAAAAAGAACACAAGTAAAATAATATAGAAAAGAGTTTAATATATATATATATATATATATATATATATATATATATATATATAATACACACACACACACACACACATATGAGGCAAATAAATCTGTTTATCGATTGAAGGTGTTCGACAGTGACAAAAGTGAGGAATTTGTTAGGTAGAAGGAGCCTTTGATCTTTCAGCATACGGGTGTGCATTGGGGTTCCCAGCACCAACTCTCACCCCATCACATATGTAAAGAAGCAGAGGTATAGTAGAATTGGGTGAGAGTTAGGACCGACGACCCCAATGCGCACCCCGATGCTGGTTGAGGGGGTGGGTGGGGGTTCCAAGGGGGGGCTTTCAACCCTAACACTGAATTTCCTCACTTTTGTCTCTGTGGAACAACCCTAACTGATACATTAAATGGAGTGTTTTGCCTCTAATTTCCCTTCTTTTTGAGAATGATAATGAGAAATAGTGAATGTAATGCGGCGGTGGGAGTGGGGAGCCCTTTGGGCCCCGCTATCCCGCCACGTGATATCTTGTCACATAGTAACACAGTGCCCACAAACACAAATGGTAATGCGCATGGTGATGCAAAGCGAAACAGAAAAAGAAACAGTACTGTAGACACAAATGGTAAAATAACGCAACACAAGCGCAAATGAAAACACAAAGGGTAATGCACAAGGTATGGTAGATAGGAACGGTAAGTGAAATGGGTACAGAACCACAAGCGGAAGTGGTAACAGTAACAGTAATGTAAGTGCACAGGCTGGTTTTCCCCAAAATCTGTACAGAAAAAGACAGTGAGTACAAAGAATGTATACATAATAATGGGTCTCGGAGCAGAAAATGAGGAGTTGGAATACTAAATTGCTTACATCTCAGGAACCGTACGACATAGAAAAAAAAAATTAAAAGTCATGTAATTTATGACTTTCCTGGCTAGTTTTGTACTTAGCCACCTTCAGGGGCTAAGTGTTTTTCTGACAAAAGGTCTGTATCTCACACCGTTTCCGAGATATGTGCCCTGAAAGGCGCGGCCAATGCCGTAATGTTATCCTATGGGAAAAAAAGAGAAGTTCAGAGTGCCATAACTTTGCCGCCCTGTAATATTTTTTCACCAAACCATGAAAAGGCACATCTGTGGGATGTTGGCTTTATTCCTTCCAAATTTCAGTATAAAAGACCAAACCGTTATTTTGCAGCAGGGTGGCAAAGAATTCCTGTCATGCAGCGGACGCCGCAATGTTAGTCCATGGGAAAAAGTGTCAGCTTCGAGTTACCATAACTTTGCATCTATGCAATATTTTGTCAACAAACCAAAAAAAGGCACATCTGTACGATGTTGGTGGCCTTCCCTCCAAATTTCAGCCCAAAAGACCAAACCGTTCATTTGCAGCAGGGTGGCAAATAATTCCTGTTATTTTGGCCATAGTGTTGCAAAGTAGTGTCATGATTTGCGACAGCTTTCGCAAGCATTTGCGCCACTTTCGTGAGTGCAACAATACTTTTCTCTAGAAATTGAAAAAACATATTTCTAGGGTGTTTAACCCCAAAATAAAGACATGCCTAGCATCCTCAGGATCCGACTAGGTAAACACAAAAAGAATTGTGTTGCTATAGGGTCCCAAATTTAAATGGCAAGCATTTTTCTAATAACTAACTGAAAACAAAATGGCGGATTTGCGACACTACTAGGGCCATTTGCGATACTAAAAAATGCATTTGTGACACTGTTGAACTTTTTAACTTTTCCCATTGACTTATAATTGGAAATTGTGTTTTGAATAACTTTTGAACCGTTTAATATTTTTTCACGAAATCTTCAAAAGGCACATTGGGGACCCTGGCCGCACATTCCCTGAAGTTTTCAGACTCATCGCACAAACTGTGCAACCTGTAGGGACAAGCAAAGAATTCCAAAAAAGAGTAAATGCTCGTGCAGATCATGCTTAATAAGTCTGTAGCCGTATATCCAAACAGTACGAAAGTTGGCAGATCCCAAGAGGTATGGTTCTTGATCATGTATTCCAAATTTCAGGCAAATCCATTAAACATTTGCAAAGTTATTAAGGTGCAAAATTTTAGGTTTAACATGTAAATGGCTCCTCAATCCCTAATTATGGTAGCACTACCGTGCTACCATAATATATATATATATATATATATATATATATATATATATATATATATATTTATATGTGTGTGTGTGTGTGTGTGTATATTTATTTATGGCAAAAAACTCTGTTTAATGCATCAGTTAGGGTTGTTCCACAGCAACAAAAGCGAGGAAATTCGGTGTTAGGGTTGAAAACCCTAACTCCGAATCCCCCCCCAGCACCACACACACACAAACGCATGCAAGTAGGGGGGAGGACCAAGGCAACACGACCAATGACAGACAACCAGTAGCAGGTGACAGAAATAAAAAACAACTGTCTAAATGTACTACAAGACATCTCCACCCACCTGACCAGGTACTGCATGCTCAGTGGAGATCAACAGCAAAACTGAGGCCATGTACACCAAACGTACACATCCTTGATTGCAGGTGCACACAATGTACCACATTTAGTAGTTGCATGGTCTTACCTAACGATGCCTCACACCCCACCACACCTGGTACTGCACCCTGACTGGACATCAACGATGCAACTCTCTGATTGCAGCTGTACAAAGGTTTGTACACTTAGGAGAAAACAGAAATAAAGACAACAACATAAATGTACTAAAAGGCACATCCATCATCAAGATACAAGAACTGTTGTATTTAAATATGTAATTTACATAGTAGTATATTTACTGCATCTGTCCACTCAAGATACACAGGCTGATCGCGAGGTATGGGAAAACTATTGCCTGTACAAGGCTGTGCAACTCCTAATATCAGTATCAGATATACAGTTTCAGTGATGTAGGTGTACTGTTGATGTCCATATACTTACCTTCAGTTTGTTTATATACTAAGAATGCAGTAACTGCTATGTCTAACACGGAGTGGAATTAGCTGGCTGAGGCCAAGCAACTTCTATATGTGCTAACATTACTGTACGTACAATGACGGAAGTGTATCATGGATGTCTTTAGGCTAAATTTTGCTGTAGCTCTGTACTGAGGATGTACCACCTGGTTATCAAAATTGTGGTAAGTTGAGTATCCTTGCTATGAGTGAGCTGTATCATTTATGCCCACATCCTCTCTTTTTTGTAGTTGGTCTACACTCAGGTTGTAGTACCTAGTCTTTGGGTTTTCAGACCATTCTGTGGCTGATGCCATGCAAGTGATAACTATGTTAATTGTAGTACACCAGTAATCAAGTAGGTGTAGAGTAGATATAAACAGATTTTTTTTTTACTGTAGCTTTTAGTCACAATGGGTCAAGTGTTGTACAATGGGAGGGAGCATTCTCTACCACAGAGTCTGTGAGTCATAATTGTGCTAACCTTTGAAAGGCAGCAATCATGGAGTTACAGTGTTCATCTTCGTGGGTTAATTTTAACTGGGGTTCTCAGTAACTACGCAGTACCCGGTCTGAGTGGATGGGGTACTGCCCTGCAAAGGTCCTCCAGTGCCTAACAGTGGGTGGTTGTGTATACATGAAATCAACCACACATATTATACCTGTACAACTACTTAGTTTTGCTGTGCTCTATAGCTGAGGTGCAGTACCAGGTGTAGTAGTGTGTGGGGCATCGCTAGGTAAGGCCTGCAGTACCTGGTCAGGTGGGTGGGGATGTCTTGTAGTACATTTAGACAGTTTTTTTTATTTCTGTCACGTGCTGCTGGTTGTCTGTCATTGATCATGTTGCCTTGGTCCTCCCCTCTACTTGCATGCATGTGTATGTGTCTGTGTGTGTGTGTAGTGCTGGGAGGGTGAATTTGGAATTAGGGTTTTCAACCCTAACACCAAATTTCTTTGCTTTTGTCGCTGTGGAACAACCCTAACTGATGCATTAAACTGAGTTTTTTGCCATAAATATCCTGTCTTTTTGAGAATGATAAGTACCAATACTACCTGAAAATGTTGTTGTAGCACCACCACACATACATAGCCAAATGCACACAAATGAAGAACACGGTAACTCATCTAGCGGAATTTCCTGTTATGAAGAGTAAGACAACATCCATCTCAAGCATATGCCTCTTAATATTTGTCTATTTCCTTTTGCTTACCACTGTTATGTCAGTACTAATTCAGGGTGTTGCAGTGTTTCACTCACTATCCTTTTGCATCCATTGAGACTACTCTTGTGGGACATAAACAATGTGGCACTCTATTTCTCAGCACCACTGTTAAATATTTAGATATTTTACACGGTCCTCTTCTGTATCTTTAATAGGCACAAATTCTTAACATAACTCATACTTATTAATGTACCTACAAAAATGTTATCAAAACATTGCAACATATGTAACACAACAAGAATTTAAATGTGTTATCTGTTTAAACCTCAAACTTTGTGTATAATACCCTTCTTTACCAAACTAAGGAAACCAAATTCTTTCATATAGAATATTTAACCAATAAGGCATGATCAATGGTTCTGTTAATGGTCTGTTAATCACCTACTAGGGGTGTACAGTGGCACACAAGGTGTAGCCGACTACCACATGCAGTTAGAGGGTGATTAACTGACCATTAACATAATACCTGGGAGTGAGTTATTGCTATAATAATGAAACATAGTTTTAAACAATGTTAAACCTTGTTCAGCATATGGTTGAGCTCTACATGTATGGTAATAAAACATTTACGTAAGGCTGGTAGAATGTTTGCAGCCAATCAGAAATCTGCATTTTTGAGACCCTTTTTTATAAACATTGATGACAAAGATCTCCACAACTTAATAACACCACAATAAAAAATTTTATATTCAAAAAATATTTATTTTCTATGGGCTGGATATTCAAACTGTGCTATTTTGTGGCACAAGCCCTTGCGCTGCACAAAATAGTTGCGCAGGGATGTGGCTGGGGCGATATTCAAAGGAGTTGCGCTATTGAGCAACTCCTTTGAATATCACCCCCCGGCCACAACCACTGTGCATGGTGCAGTGGAACTTGCACCACCACAAGTGGTCAGAGTGGAGCATTCAAGTTACGGTGGCGCAAGTACCATTTCACCATGCGCAAATTTCCCATATTCAAAAGGTGACATGCAAATGGGGCCATAATTCATGCAAGGTGCAGGGGGCCATTTGCATCTATTTATTGCCCCATTTGCATGCCATTAGCATGCAGGTGCACTGATTCCCCAGGACTTGCGCCTGGTGCCCTGCCAGGCAGCAGCCATCAGGGACCGACGCCCCCTGCAGCCCGATCGCGGGCAAAAGTGTGAAAATCCCCCCTCCCCCCAACTGACCCGATCGCGGGCATAAGGTTAAATAAACCCCCAGCCCAATCATGGGCATAATTGTGAAATACACCCCCAGCCCGATCGAGGGCATAAGGTTAAATACATCCCTCCCACCAGCCCGATCGGGCATAATTGATTAAATGTCCCCCACCAGCCTGATCGTGGGAAGCACAGAGTCCCACCCCCAGAACATATCCCTGGTGGTCAGTGGACCATGAAGCCCGATCGCGGGCAGCAAAGTGATTAAACCCCCAAGACCAAATCCTGGTGGTCCAGTGGACCACTAAGCCCGGTCATAGGCAGCAAAGTGATTAAACCCCCAAGACCATATCCCTGGTGATCTAGTCCTCCCCCACCCACCATGAAGCCCCACCACCCTTTCCCCCACGGCAGCTGGCGGGCAGCAGCATTCCACCGCCTGCCGCCCGCTACCCGCCGACTGACTGCCCGGTGGGGTGATTGCCATTGTGCAGAGCAACAATGGGTGTGTAGTTCCATACGTAAGGCAGTCCAGATATGTGAACGAATGAATTCATTCACATATCTGGACCGCAGTATGGGCTGCACACCATTGGCTCTGCCTGCACCAATGGGGCGGCAGCCCGCCTGGGCAGTCAGATGGCGGGCGGCGGGGTGGCAGGCGGGTGGGATGCTGCCACCCGCTGGCTGCCGTTGGGGGAGCGGGGTGGTGGGGCTTCATGGGTGGATGGGTTGGGGAGACACTAGATCACCAGGGATATGGTCTTGGGGGAGGAGGTTTAATCACTTTACTGCCCCTGATCAGGCTTAGTGGTCCACTGGACCACCAAGGATTTGGTCTTGGGGGGAGGTTTAATCACTTTTCTGCCCACTGGACCACCAGGGATATGTTATGGGGGGATGGGACTCTGTGCTGCCCGCGATTGGGCTGGTGGGAGGGCATTTAACAATTATGCCCATGATCAGGCTGGTGGGAGGGTTATTTAACCTTATGCCCGTGATCAGGCTGGTGGGGGTGTATTTAACCTTATGCCTGCATCGGGCTGGGGGGTGTATTTTACAATTATGCCCGTGATCGGGCTGGGGGTGTTTTTAACCTTATGCCAGCAATCGGGCCAATTGGGGGAGGTGGGATTTTCACTTTGCCCATGATCGGGCTGCAGGGGGTACAGGAGTAGGTTGAGGGCCACCCACAGGTGGCAGCTGCTTGTTGCACCCTGTAATGCAGCAGCTCACCTGTGGGTGGCCCTCAACTTACTCCTTTTTTGCTCAGAGTTGTGCAGGCGCAGGTTGGGGGTTGCGCCAGATCATCTCTGCACAGCTCCATTGAATATCGGCTGTGTGCAGTTTATGCATGGTTCCTCCCCCTCCAGTTCAGCATGCATTCATTTGCATTGTGCTGTTGCTCAGCTTGCCTTGGGGGGTGCAACTGCCTCCTGCTGAATATGACAGAATGGCGCAATTTCGGACTTGCACAGGTGCAACCCTATTGCGCATGGCGCAACCCTTTTGAATATCCAGCCTTATATATACAGTATAAAAGTAAAAAAATATTATTTTTAAATGTTCAAATGAAAACAGTCATTCGTCACAGAAATTTTTTTAAATAAATTCAATCACATTGAATGCAAAATTTAAAAAAAATAAAAATATATTGATTTTTTTATCTCCAAAAAGAAATGCTACATAAAAAAATAGATACATTCATTTTTAAAACTTAGAGAAACGATTTTGTTAAAAATATATAGAAAAATATATAAACAACTATTTACAATATTAACAACAAGTCTTATGGAGAGGTGTGCTGCTTGAGGCAGCCCAACCCGTAAGTTGGACTCAATGTGGAGGCACAATGGAAGTGGAAGCTGTTGCACCCTACAGAGGAGATACTGGAGCAGCTGTGCAGGCTGGTCACTGTGTCCCAGGGAAGCTGGATGCCACTGGTGGAAGTGAGGAGTGTAGCTGGAACTGGCCACGGTGTCACTAGCCACTGTCACTGTCACCACAGGCTCAAGCACAAGATTGACAGTCTTCTGCTGCACTTCCATGAAGGACAGCAATTTTTTTTTTTTTTTATTTAGTTGTTTAACCAGGTATAGCACACTAAGCTGAAAGCTTTTTTACAGGAGCGACCTGGGAGCACAAGGAGGTTAAGTGACTTGCTCAGGGTCACACAGTATGCAGGTGGAAGCTGTGGGATTCAAACCCAGGTCTGGTCTGCTGGATGTCACCAAATTTGCAGCTCAGAGCCTTAGACCACTGTGCTATACTGCCTCCTCAGTGGCAATTTCTCCTGTTCTTCACCGAGCGCAACATTGTCTCTTACCAGACTGTCAACCTTGCGTTCACATCTGCGGTAACAGTGGCAGTGGGCAGTGCACCGCTTTAAGCGAGGGTGTCCTGCAAAGTGACAAAAAACATGAATCAATATATGAGCCTCAAAATGGTGATTACCTACCTGTCTTTCACTTACAATATTGATATCTAATTCAATAATTGTAATACATTTTGCTGGGCACTCTCAAGACTATTTAGGAATGTGATGTAAATCAGAACTCCTGTCTTGTCAGTTCTGCTATTATATTTTTTTGTACCATATTATGTTCTTTGTGGACAACTTGCTAAGATCTATAAGGACAGTATACTTTCTACACTGTTGTTCTATATCACTTAGTATTTGGTAACACTCAATACCTAAATGTTTTGGCATAATAAACAACACAGTCTGATATACAGTGATACTAGCTCTTCAATTGTGTATGAACAAGTAAACTTGAACATCTGAACCTATGTTATTTCTTCACACCTGCATGAGAATAATAGTATGACCTGTACAACAACAGTACTATTTCCATTATCTAATGTTCATATAATCATCTGTTCAATAACTGCGACAAAAGAGTCACACATGTCATATAGTTATTTATCCTGTGTATATATTTTTAATGAAACAAATCTTATGTTACTGCTGTTATATTAATTAAACAGTAAGGCATGACCAAGAGTTATGTTAATGTTCTGTTGATCACCTGTATGGTTGTAGTGTGGCAAAAAGTGTAACCGAATACCACATGCAACTAGACAGTGATTAACTGACCACTAACATAATCTGTGGAAGTGCCTTATTCGTATTATAATGAAACATGTTCTTTAACACTCTTAGACCTTGCTGACCATATGACCAATGTGTACATGTATGTTAGTTAAAGATTTACATAAGGTTGTTAGAATGTTTGCAGACAATCAGAAAGCTCTATTTCTCACACTCTTTTTATAATACTTAAAATAATGTTAGACATTTACAAACCAACAACTTTCTTACTTTGGCACCTAATTAAATTAAATATGTTCTTTACACATCATGTTAAGAAACAGTGGGTGGGATATTCAGAAGGGTTGTGCAATGTGCACAACAGTGTCGCCATACACAACCTACTGATGCATACCAGTGTGATGTTCAAAAGGGGAATGTGCCTGGTACAAATGCCAAAGAGTCGAAGCACAACAGTAATGTATGCAGTACAATTAGGAGGGTCATTCCCATCCATGTTACACACATCCTGAGATTCAGCCCAGGATGTACTAACCCATGCAGTCACAACCCCTACTTGCACTGCACACAGTTGATCCCCTCAAAAAAATGAGCAACAGCTGTCCATCCACAGCTCAGCTGTTATATTACACCTTGTAACATGGCAGCTGACAGCTGTTAGTGACAACCCAAGTTACAGTGACACCTTCATACTGCCCCCCATGCTGATTACAGGCATTACTGTAGTAATAATGGTGCTATATCCCTGGTGGTCCAGTATACCACTTGCAGGCCGATTGCAGGCATCAGTGCTATATTATGTCAAACCAATCCATCCCTGGTGGTCCAGCTGTACACCCAGCCCTCCCACCCACTAAGCCACAGAACCCGGCCTCCCCACTGTCAGCAGCAGTCGCAGCTCCTTACCAGCTTGCCAGCCTGACGCCCAATGACTGACTCTGTACAGTAGGGCTGTACAGCCATTAGGCCACAACATAAGCCAATGGGCATGCAGCTCATACCGTACTACACAACCCAGCTATATGAATGGATCCTTTCACGTTTCTGTACTGTGTATTACGATCCGACCTGCACAACCATTGCTTACACTGTGGAACAATGGCTGTACAGTTCTACTGTATGGATTCAGTCGGCAGACAGTACAGTACAGTGGCAAGCAGATGGTGTACTGCCACCTACCACTAACCAGTGGGGGACACGGGGCAGTGGGGCTCAGAACATGGGTGTGTAGGGGAGTAATGCTGAGCCACCAGTGATGCATTGGTTTCTCATTATATCTCACTGACAACCACAATGATGCTGCAAGCAGCCCACTACACTATGCAGGGCATTGGGCCATAATCTCATTAAATATGACCGCGATTAGACTGAAAGTGGGCTGCTAGACCACCAGGATAATAGGAAATTGTAGTTTATCACATATCTCCACAATCAAGCTGTAAGTGTTCCACTAGACCACTAGTGATATTGGACTATTATTTCATTACATATTCCCACAATTGTGCTACAAGCACTCCACTGGACTACCAGTGTTATATGACAATGTAGTTTATCACATATACCCATGATCACTCCGTGAGCATTCCAGTGGACCAGCAGTGACATGGTTGTTTATTATTTATACATATGCATACAAACGATTGTTGGAGTATGTTGCCAGTAGTAGAAAGAGGTGTCATTCCCCAACAACTGCAGCCTGGCAGGGTGGAAGGCACAAGTCATCAGGGATTGGCACACCTGCATGCAAATGGGGCCATCATGACATACAAATGGCACATTTCCAGCTTGCATTCATGATAGCCCTAGTTGCATCTACACTTTTGTATATTACAGCAGTTTGCTATGATAAAACAAACTGCAACAGTAATAGGTGCGAAAAATAAGTGCCCCATTAGCATGCATGGCCATCAGTCTTCATTACTCACTCTGTAATCTGTGTCATATATATACCAGCATACTAATGTTCCACTGTCTCAGTACAGGAGTAAGGGTGTGAGCATACACCATAAGCAAACAACAACAATATGTACCTACTTACAGATGACTTCACACATTGCAAAGCATTACAGTACATCCATCATCTGTTAATGGCAAGTACACCATGTGACATATCCATTGTAGCCCCCTAACATTTATCACACTCTTAGAACATGGTGACTAGCTCTGTTACTACACTAGGCACTCCCCATTGAAGTGAAAACTGTTTTTGAGTTTGTTGAGTATGCATTGTAGTACACTAGGCCTTATCATCTTGATTATCAGGAACTTTCTATATATAAATACACTTCTTATCCCAGTACACTCCTCCCTTCATACAGTTAGCTTATTATGACATACATGCATGACACACCAGTCCAGTACACTCCATCAACCCTCCACACACATTGCTATAATTATAACAACATACTCAGAACTGGCTTAGTACAGCTGCTCTCATGTGTCACACTTGTCTTACCACATCATAGATTTCCCCTTAATGTAGTACAGTACAAACAATTTAAATGGGATGCACTTAAGCAGGATGACCGCTTAAGTGGGACGTTTCTTGGGGAACAAATTTGTTATAGTGTTAAGTATACTTGCTCCTTTTTGGTTAAACGGGACTCCATTAAATGGGAGCCCCACTTTAGTGAGATGCCCAACAGCTGAATCAAAGCAAATTACAGCCAATTACCATGACATTCCAGTGGTACTTTCTGCATACATTAGTCATGTAATTGGCTGTAATCTTCTGTAATCCGCTGTAGTCAGCTGGTAACGGGTAACAGGCTTTCTGATAAAGCTGCTTTCAGCTGCTGTCATGTCTCTGCTAAGGTTACCCATCTTAGGGTACAGGTTGTTGAAGCAAATCACAAGCGTTTAAAGAAAAAAACTCACCCTCAGAGACATTCACAGCTGTTTCATGTGTGTCAGTTCAAGTGAACTCCCCCAGTATTCCCAACAGAGGCAGCAAGCATCAAGAGACACTGAGAGCCCAGAACAGCAAGTGACATGCACCGAACATCAGGAAACACACAGAGCACACAACAAGGAGCAACATGCAGCTGCTCTCCCCATCCAGCTGTCCTGTACCACTGTGCTCCTTGTTGCTGATACTGAGTCGGATAAGTGCTAGAACTGTCCCCGTGCCTTGTGCCCATGAAATCACAGCATTCCTATGCAGCCCCTCACAACATAGTACCGGGTACGAATTCCTTGTCTTGTCTCTCCTTCAGTTCTCCTTCAGTTCTCTTCTTCTAGCAGACAAATGAGCAGCAGATAAATGCAGATAAGTGCTAGTTCATCGCTTAATGTAGCCTCCCCAATTCCAATTCCAGTGCCCCACGCCAAAACGGCAACTTCGGTTTTCTGGGACGGCCACTTAAGTGGGACGATCTGCCTTCCACCCAGCTGTCCCACTTAAGCGGCTTCTACTGTACCTCACCATGTACCCACTGAGAAACAAAAATGTAATCATAAGTGTACCATCATAATGAATAGGGTACACTTTTCAACAAAATACCTCCCAGCTATGCATGGAGTGACACCATATAGTACACCTGTATGCATACTAAAGGAAAAAGTAGGTTTCTGAACATAGATAATAGACTGTGTCACAGATTCTCAATATAGAAAAGATCCATTCACATGTTGAGACTGTCTACTACAGTACTGTTTACATTACCACTTGCTCATCGCTTTCAGAAATAGCCACACTGCTCTCACAGTACCTAGCAATTAGTAGCTCCATGGCTGCCTTAGGGGTGAACGGTCCTCCATACTATTGAACAGACATTGTGGGTGCAGGGGACTGTGACACTATTTCTTGTGTGAATATCTTTTATGATGGTACTTATTCTGAGAGCTGGTGCCCAGTTTCTCCTTCA
Source organism: Neoceratodus forsteri (assembly GCA_016271365.2). Taxonomy (NCBI): domain Eukaryota; kingdom Metazoa; phylum Chordata; order Ceratodontiformes; family Ceratodontidae; genus Neoceratodus; species Neoceratodus forsteri. Next base: position 833,672,500 of record CM057459.1, on the reverse strand, counting down.
CCTCCACAGTTCTTACTGCCACAGATTCCCTGGCCACTATAAAACATATTAGTAAAAAATATTATAGCATATGCCACAATATATTAATCTACCACTAAACTTTTATTGTGAAATAGTTTTTTTATACTGTCTAACTTTGTAATTCAACCATGTATCACATTTCTCTTCTATGACACTTCTGTGTTTCCATGGATGTTGTATCATTCAGCACCAGTGACATCCACGCACCAGGACTGCTTGTGGGTACAGCAACAAACTCACTTACATGAACAGTAATAGCAGTGCCACAAACAATCTTACAGAGAAGTTCCCACACCTTGCCAGGCACATCAGCACTGCACACCCCACTGTAATTCAGAAACTATCTCTGTGCAGTACTGCACATGCCCATGCAGCTGTTCAGTGACACCCACCCCATTTTCATTTACTACCCCACTGTTACCATAGACATACAATACTGTCCACTCAGAAATATACAGATTCTTGCAATATATTACCAGGACATAACAGGCTTAATATCACAGTCTGTTACATATGCATGGGGCAGCCCCTCAACCTCATTCACGTATATTACTATTCTTCCCTTCTCACATCATTATGTGAACAACAGAACATTCTCCTGTGTATATTGTGTCTGGTCACATCACTACATCTCACCTAAGTGGGTAGTATATCAATATGCTAAAACACTTTAAATATACCAGACAAGATCTAGATAACATATATTGGGCTGAGTACCTGTATTACTCATTTTGAACATGAGATGACACAAAAATAAATTAAAATCTGTACAAATATCTTCTTAGAATGCAATGAGGACAACATTCACTTATAAAATAATAGATAAAACATTCATAGGACTACAATATTTCACATACCATTGCTGTCTAGAATTGCCATGACCAGTTTTGGATCATAGTCAGTTAAACTAAACTAAGATGTATACAACTACCATACATCTGGCTATAAAATCTGTTCCTTTTGAAGCACCATTTATATAATGAAGTACTACACCTTGTTTTTTAGACTTTTTAAGCAATATACCCCAACAGGGTGTTGGTTTACTGGAGGATCTACCACAGCTGCTGTAGTTCAGTCACAAGATGCAGCCAAGAGACTTAACCATGCAAAGAGTGGTAGATCCTCCAGTATACCCACTCCCTGGAGTGGTATATTTCAATTATACAAAGGGCTTATTTGTTTTTTTACAAAAAAAAAAGTGAAAATCCATTTGATTTCAAACGTGCTGCTTGTTTCTTTGCCATCCATCCATTAGCTTTGAAGTGGTTTTTTTGTAATGAACATATGCATTTGCCACAGAGTTCCTGATGTGGCTGAGTGGTGGCTGGCGCCTTTTACAATGAGTACACAGTAGTATTTACAATGCTGAAAAGGTGCCAGCTAGATAATCAAAATCTAGAATTCTATTACATTTTTTAGTATATGTTATATTATTACAAATATTACATGGGTGCTGGAAGTCATATTAACTTTCTGAAGAGTATTTCCTAAAAGAAGTGAGTTAAGTAGTCCAGCTCACACCTTACATGATAGTCTCATACCACCCCAGTTATGTAATACAATTATTTCTATCAGCATCTTACCATTTGACTTGACAAGAATGACATGGTTGGTGTCAGAGTGATCAGCCTCCACAGCTTTGGACTGTGCTGGTACTACCTCAGCTGCAACTGGGAGGAGGCTGCGCTGGTCTGTGAAAGAAGATAATAAGTAGATCCACTAAGTTTTGCATGTAAATGTCATCACATTTTAACAACACTTTCTTTAAGCATTAAACATGTGTCAGGCACCAAATCTGCCTGTAATCAGGTACCGCTGAGCCATTGCAGACACATAGAAAATCACAATTACTGCAAATATAGAGGATAATGGCTGGGGAGCAGGTGATAACAACGCTGTAATCACCTCGAATGGTTGCTTGGGCAACATGGTAAACCTCGAGAGTGCAGCTCGAGAGGTTTACTGTAGCCCTAGCAACCACAAAAGGTGATTTCAGCGTGGTTCTCAACAGATCCCCTGCCATCATCTTTTAATAGTGCATGGTAAAAAAAAAACTCTTTTTACATTCTATATGTGAAGATTATGGAACTCTGGTGCATTCTGTTTTGTTATGCCACTATTTGGAAGTTCCAAAGTTTAGTTAACAACTTTTAAAATTCCAAACAGTGCATAACAAAGCTGTGTGACTGCTGATTATGGTGGTTAATAGACACTTAACATACATCATAAATATTTCAGAAATAAAAGATCATAAGCTGACTCAGTACACAATACTTAATGCTTATATAGTATGCCACATGAAATAGAATTCTACTTAAATTAAATGGATACTGGATAGTAACTTCAACTCTATCATTGGGTGATTCATTCAAAAGCATCATAAAATAGATGTTATACAATGGGGCATGAAAATTCAGTAACCTCATTGGTCAAAACACATTACATAACAGTGATAAATCCTCCAGTATACCCACTGTAAAAGTTTTATATCACTATAAAGACAACAAAACAAGTTGAACATTGTAAAATAGCAATATACCATGACAGACAGTGGGTATATGGGTGGATTTACCACTCCTGGTGTGGTTAAGTCACTCAGTAGCACCTCGTGACCGAACCACACCAGGCATGACAAATCCACCATTATACCCACTCCCTGTGATGGTATATTTCTTAATTTTTATCTAAGTCAATATCAAGACACATGTATTGTATGAACATATATATATATATATATTAATTAGAGGCAAAAAACTCCTTTTAATGCATCAGTTAGGGTTGTTCCACAGTGACAAAAGTGAGGAAATTCGATGTTAGGGTTGAAACCGCCTCTGCACCCTCCAGCCCACACCCCAACCAGCATCGGGTGTGCGTGTAATACAGCCCCATCACATGTGGAAAGAAGTTGAGAAATAGGAGAGGTGAGAGTTAGGCTGATGACTTCAACACGCACCTCCGATGCCAGTTGGGGTGGCTGAGGGTGCAAGGGGGGTTAAAACTAACATCGAATTTCCTCACTTTTGTTGCTGTGGAACAACCCTAACTGATGCATTAAATGGATTTTTTTTGCCTCTAATTTCCATTCTTTTTGAGAATGATAACGAGAAATAATGAATGTGATGCGGCGGCGGGCCTTTGGGCCCCGTGCTCCCGCCAGATGATGTCTTGTCACATAGTGACACGGTGCCTGCAAACGCAAATGGTAATGCGCATGGTGATGCAAAGAAAAACAGAAAGAGAAACAGTACTGTAGACACAAATGGTAAAAATGGCACAAACGCAAGTGCAAATGAAAATGCAAAGGGTAACGCACATGGTGGCGTAGACGGGAACGGTAAGTGAAATGGGTATGGAACCGCAAGCGGAAGCTGTAAGGGTAATAGTAATATGTTTATTGCGTTGGTTTTTCCCAAAAGCTGCATATAGAGAAAGACATTGAGTACAAAGAATGTATGCATAATAATGGGTCTCGAGCAGAAAATGAGGAGTTGTAATACTAAATTGCTTATATCTCAGGAACCGTATGACGTAGAAAAAAAATTTAAAAGTCATATGAATTAGCACTTTCCTGGCTAGTTTTGTACTTAGCCCCTTTAAGGGGGCTAAGCAGTTTTCCGATGAAAAGTCCGTAACTCGCACCGTTTCTGAGATACGGGCCTGAAAGGTGCAGCGAACGCCATAATGTTATCCTATGGGAAAAAAAGAGAAGTTCGGAGTGCCATAACTTTGCCTCCCTGTAATATCTTTTCACCAAACCACTAAAAGGCACATCTGTGGGCTGTTGGGTTTCTTCCCTACAAATTTCAGCCCAAAAGACCAAACCGTTATTTTGTAGCAGGGCGGCAAAGGATTCCTGTCATGCAGCAGATGCCGTAATGTTATCCAATGGGAAAAAAAATCAACTTTGGAGTGCTGTAACTTTGCCACCGTGTAATATTTTTTCAATGAAACACTGAAAGGCACATCTGTGATACGTTGCTGCATTCTCTCCAAATTTCAGCCCAAAAGACCAAACCGTTCTTTTGCAGCAGGGTGGCAAAGAATTGTTGTCATTTTGCCATAGCCTGAAAAAGTAGTGTCGCGATTTGCGAAAGCTTTCGCAAAAATTTGTGACACTTTCATGAGTGCGACAAACTACTTTGCAAAAATACTTTTTCCAGAAACTTGAAAAACATATTTCTAGGGTGTTTAACCTCAAAATAAAGACATGCCTAGCATCCTCAGGGTCCGACTAGGTAAACACAAAAAGAATTGTGTTGCTAGAGGGTCCCAAATTTAAATGCCAAGCATTTTTCTGATCACCAACTGAAAACAAAATGGTGGATTTGCAAAAGTAAAAGGGCCATTTGTGAAAGTAAAAACTTCATTTGCAAACGTGTTGAACTTTTTGTTAACTGTTCCCATTGACTTATAATGGGAACTTGTTTTTTGAATAACTTTTGAACCGTTTAATATTTTTTCATGAAATCTTCAAAAGGCACATTGAGAACGCCGGCCACACGTTCCCTGAAGATTTCAGACTGGTCGCACAAACTGTGCGACCTGTAGAGACAACCAAAGAATTCCAAAAAAGCGTAACTGCGTGTGCAGATCATGCTTAATAACTCTGCAGCCGTATATCCAAACAGTACGAAAGCTGGCAGATCCCAAGATATGTGATTCTTGATTGTGTATTCTAAATTTCAGGCAAATACATTGAAAGGTTACAAAGTTATTAAGGTGCAAATTTTTAGGTTTAACATGTAAATGGCTCCTCAACCCTAACTATGGTAGCACTATTGTGCTACCATAATCTATACATATATATATATATATATATATATATACAGTATATATATATACACATATTTACTTTATATATATATATATATAACAAAAAAAATGCATCTTTATTTAGTAACAGTTATAAATACTTTTTCCCTTAACACAAAAAACACAACAAAAGACTAAAAAAAATTATATCTCTTGTGATGTACGAAATAGACATTTGTTTGATACTACAGCAACTTGACTCATAACATGTTATTGTGATACTAACACGGCTACAACAACAAAGACTTCCACTTCCTCTTCAGCTGGACTATTGTTTTGTTTTTTACCTTCAAAACCATATGAAGGAAACTGTTAATGTGCCTCTACATTGAGTCCAACTTCCAGTTTGTGCTCTGCATTAAAATGCGGGCACTCCCCCTGGCTCAGACTGCCTCAAGCAGCAAGCACACCTCTCTCAAGGTCCACTGCCTCATGTTGATTTATCGATTCTGCAATAAAACATACACAAACATTCCAGTACTGTCACGTCTCAGAGTCTATATATTTCTATGTATTCTACAAAGTATTCTGATTAGAACATGGTAAGAACAGCATTTCACAACCCTACTATACCATTTCACACAGAAATTATTTTTTACATGGGTTGTATTGTGGTACAGTAATGCTCCTATGCACACTTAACACATCCTGGTAGTGATCCTGTAATAACATGAGCATCTGCAACCACAACCCGTACTTCTGCTGCACACTGTTGAAGCCCCCCAAACAAATTAAGTTGTAAAAAATGACAACCACAGTGTACCTGCAGCATTGCACATTACAATATGCAGCTGTGCATGGCCACCCAAAGTCCAGGGCTGCAATGTATTGGCATCAACCATCCCTCGCCAACTATGATTTTGCTATGGAAAATATATCCATGGTGGTCCACTGCACCCCAGTCCCTCATCCAATTATGGGCTTTCTGTTTAAAAGTAACCATTGTGCTGTACTGCAGCTACCACTATTGCGCAACTTAATAAGGAAGTAGACTTAACAGGGCCTCAAGGGATAAATTTAATACAGTTAACGCATTATAAAGTGAAAAGGTACAGTCCACTGTACTACCAGCAGTATTTTTTTTATTGAAAAAACAATTTCTAGTTTGAAATACATTACCACAAAGCAACCGGGGGGGGGGCGCATCACTAGCCAACAGGTACTGACTCACACAATACGAGCGACAAGTTACTGATGAACACCACACATACACACTAATGACTAATATGCAAGACGAAGGATGTGCAAGATGGCGGCCACGCTGGGTCAGCCTTCGTTTTAGCTTTGCTTTAGTTTTTGTTTGAGCTTCGTTTTAACTTCGTTTTAGTTTATTTTATCTCGTTTAGTTCATTTTATTTGTTTAGTTCGTTTATTTTATTTTATATGTTTTCAATGTTTTGGGTAATGCTGGGTCTGAGCTGCTTTTAGCTGAGATTTGAGATCTACAAGGATTGAATTTTCTTCACTGGCGCTACTAATCGGCACGGTCGTGGGGCGCTTTGGATTTCTATGTGTGGGACTGAGTTGGCTTTGACTGCCTAATTTGTCAGTATTATGGTGAGAGTCAGCTGCTGCGGTGGCTGAGTTCAAGACTGTTAGGCGGCTTTCGTTAGTGCATGACAGTCGTGGTCGTGATGTTGCAGGGGTGATTGTTTGTGCCCCTAGGATTGAAGCGCCTGTTTTAACTGGAGTGTTAGTTATTAAATTAAATGAAATTGTGAAAACTGCGAACCTACTGAAAAATTTCCTTGAAGATACCTTGAAGATTCCTTGAGGATATTCTCTCAGGATATTGATGGAGGTTTGGTGTGATTTTCCCTTTTTTTTTTTTGGAACCCAGTGACTAGACTGCAGTTTCTATTCGGGGATATAATTTTCGCTGGATTACAGGAAAGACGTCACTGGTCTTCTATGTGTGTGGTACTATTGGAATAAGAAAGTGGAAGGCAAATAACGGCAGTAAGACTGATTGTATCTTGGTCCACATAATTGGAGGTTCTGGCTCCCTGATCCAGACGGGGGGATTGGTTTTCCTGCCTCCGGTGGGTGGTGGGGCTTGCTTTTCTCCCTAGGTGAGGCAGGGGTACTATCTGAGGGTGGTTATGCCTGCCTCATCATAGTGAGGGTTAGGTGGAGCTGGAACCTATGCTGGAGTTGTTTGTGGCATCTGTTCATTTGCTGCCTTTAGGAATCTGACCACTGTGAATTCTGAATATTTCATTTATATTTGGATCTATATAGACTGGCGTAGATTATTTGAACTTGGTGAAGTATCCCTGAATTATTTTGTTGCAGCTACAGCGTTTTAATTACTGGGTGACTATTAGAAAATTTAATCTAAGTTCATTTACAACTATCGGTCTCGTGAGAGGAGACGGATAAATGTTGGAGCCACACTGAGTGGTGAGAGCACAGAAGTGTGGATGTATAAAAGATCTTGAACTTTGTTTTGGGTTTGGGTAAAATGAGGGTACTTATTAATGAGTATTAAAGTGATGGGCCAACTTTTTCTGCTTTAGGTGGTAAGCTCCTCTTCCCGCAGTGGTGAGAGCACTGTAGGTGGGGTAGATAATATTATGTTTTTAATAATTTGTCAGCACTAAATTTATTAATAGATTTTGTTTTTGTGTTGGATTTTTAGTTTTTTGTAATTTTGTTTTATAAGTTGAGTAGGATTTATTATTATTAATTTTGGTGTGATTTATGTGCTGGAAAGATAATAAGATGGTTGGGTATTATTCCCCCTCTATGCTCAGGGACCTCCATCCTTTTTCCTGTCCCCCTTTGTCTCTGGGAGTCTACAGAAAGTGTAGGGCTCTGGGGATTGTGAGAAAGAGATGGAGGGTTGATGCTGGGCCTGGGGGGGAATGGAAAGGAGTGGGCGAATAGGGATAGTGGGGTCAAGGTGACGCCCTGGGGCAAAATGGGCACAGGAGAGGGGATCTCCCTGTCTTGTGTCCATACCAAGGTTCTGATCAGGGTCAGCAGGTAGGGCGGTCATCATCGGAGGCTTATCCTCACTCGGATGTGTTATGCAATGCCAGGTGTATTAAAACAAGATGGCTGTTATAGCCGATCTTGTTGGTCATCTGATCTGGCATGCATCACCGAGACTTGCTGGATGAAAATGCTGGGCCTGTTTTAGCTGCAGCAGTTCCAGCTGGGTACTCGGTGATACACCGCCCGAGGCAGGATCGTAGGGGCAAGGGTGTTGCCATATGTTTTAAGTCAGAACTGGGCCTGGTGGAGGTACCGATGAGAGTCATCAGATCCTTTGAGTGTATTTTGGGCGAGGGTGTGGGGAGCAGGATACTTCTTGTATACCGTCCACCAGGTGATGAGAATGCTTTCCTGCAGGAAGTTGCAGACTTCATTGTCGACCTAACGTTGGGGTCCCCCAGATGGTTGGTTCTGGGGGGACTGCAATGCTTGGGTCGATGATGAACTATCTTGATTTGATCAAGACTTCCTCCAATTGATGATATCATTGGGCTTCACACAGTTTGTTTCCTCCTTGACCCATATTGGTGGACACTCATTGGACCTGCTGTTCATTTTGGGGATGGGGATATCCGACCTGGTGGTGGAACCGGTCGGATGGTCTGACCATCACACCATTAGGTTCAGTTTTGAGGCCACCCCTGTTAGGTCAGCCCCTTTGGAGATGGTCCGATACCACCCCTTGGGGGTGTTTCCCCCAGATGACCTGATGGCGGTGTTGGACCTATCAAGCCTACCGATAGATTGCTTGGATCCAGGTGACCTGGTACATGCTTATAATGAGGCAGTGACAGGGGCCCTGGATTCCATTGCACCAGTTCATGTTCGTCCTCTCACCTCTTGCCCCAGGTCTCCTTGGTTTGATGAGACCGTGAGGGAGTTGAGGAGGGAGGAGGATAGGAGAGGTGTTGGCGGAAGTCCGTCTTGATGTTGACAGGCTTAGTTTGGTGGACCATTATGTGGTCTATCAATCCGCAATCTCCTAAGAAGGCAGAATTCTGTCCAGAGAGTTAGCGGCTGCACAGAATAGACCAGCTCAGCTCTTTGGACTGTGGACAGACTGTGCAATCCAGTCTGTCTGCAGCCCAGAAGAGCCTTATCTCAAGAATGGTGTGAGGAACTTGCTCTCTTCTTTGCAGATAAGGTTGTCAAGATCAGATCGGATATCCGCTTTTCCCTCCCCAGTGGGAATGATGGTGGTCGGCAGGAGATGTTGAACATCCAGTTTAGCTGGTCTAACTTCAGCCTTCCCATAATCGATGATGTTGTGATGATCATTCGAGAGATGCGACCGACTAGCTGTGATTTGGACCCTGGCCCCACACGACTTTTAATGGGTTGTGTGGATAAAATCGGCCAAGTCCTGGCTTTGATAGTCCTGAAGTCTTTGGAGAGGAGGATCTTTCCGGACCCCCTAAAAGAGGCTATGGTTAAGCCTCTACTAAAGAAATCCTCTTTAGATCCAGATTGTCTAGCAAATTACAGGCCAATCTCTAACTTACCCTTTGTGGGTAAAGTTATTGAGAAAGTGGTCACACTACAGCTGGAAGATCATCTGACCAACAACAATATCTACGATTATCTCCAGTCTGGATTTAGGAAAAGGCATAGTACCGAGACAGCGCTGGTTCGGGTACTAAATGACCTCCTAATAGCGAGAGATCATAGGACTCGATCCATCTTAGTACTTCTTGATCTCTCTGCAGCGTTTGACACCGTTGACCATGATGTGCTGTTAGAGCATTTGCGGTCTGTCTGTGGACTATCTGGCACGGTCCTCAGATGGTTTTGATCTTACCTCGAGGGTAGGACTCAGAGAGTGGTGTCAGGAATTTTTCTTGGCATCAGTCTCCCTATCCTGCGGGGTACCACAGGGTTCTATCTTAGCACCCATGTTGTTTGCGTGTATATGCTGCCGTTAGGGAGCTTATTATTAGATGATACGGGTCTGGGTTTCACTGCTATGCAGATGATACCCAGCTGTATATGTCTTTGTGCCCGCCAGGATGCTGCCTTGTCGGTATTTAATAACTGCCTTGCAGAAATTCAAGACTGGATGAATGGGAGTTGGCTGAGGTTAAACCCGGAGAAAACTGAGGTGTTGGTCATGGATAAAGGCCGCTGTGAGGTGGGTTTGCCAGATGGTTCACCCTCAGGATTATGGCTTGGGGGAGTACAGTTGGCAACCTCAGATCAGGTGTGGAATCTTGGCATAATAATTGACAGCCGTCTGACGCTTAAATCTCATTTGTCAGCGGTTGTCAAAACTTCCCTTTTCCATCTGAGGAATATCACCAGGGTGAAGCACCTGGTTCCTCCGGAGGACCTTCCAACGTTGATCCACGCCTTCGTTACCTCCCGTCTTGACTACTGTAACTCCCTATACCTAGGGCTATTGGGGGTTGAACTTCACCGTCTGCAGCTAGTGCAGAATGTGGCAGCCAGGCTGTTGACTGGATCTTCTAGATCCAGCCATATAATGCCTGTGCTTCGCAGACTGCACTGGCTGCCAGTGGCTTGGCGAATCACCTTCAAGGTCGGTTTACTGACCTATAAAGCCCTACATGACCTGGGACCTACCTACCTGAAAGAACTCCTTTGACCCTACTGTCCCTCCCGCCCCCTCCGATCCACTGATGAGGGATTGCTGGAGATTCCTAGGGTCCATTTGAATACATCAGGTGCAAGATCATTTAGTTTATGGCACTGACCCTATGGAATTCTCTACCTCATCAGGTGCGAAATTGCCCGACCGTCCTTAGTTTTAAAGGAGCTTTGAAGACCCACCTTTTTAGCATAGCTTTTAATGATTTATAGTAGTTTTAATTTTATTGTATTTATTGTTTGAAATGTACAGGCGCTTTGGTTTTAAGAAAAGTGCCTTTTAAAAATAAAGTTGAATTGAATTGAATTGAATATGCAAATAGGCGTCTTAACACCTTGCATGCATTATGGCTCCATTTTCATGTACAGTACAAAATACTGTAATACTTGAACCTACTACCACAGCGCTTCAGTGTTGTATCCCCCCTACTCCTGCATGCCCACCATGCAACAGCACTGTAAAATATTGCCCTGACAACAACCTGCTGCATTGCAGTTGCACTTTGCCCAGGCTTGTTCCACAGCCTGGCACAGTCTGAATATTCCCAACCCATGTGTTACATCTGTGTGAGTGATGTATTTAGCTGTTCTATTTTTTGACCAGCATTTTTTGGTTCCGAAAAGAACCTTTGATTGCACTTTGTTATTTGTTCAAACAGTCTGACATTCTTAGAGGACTTTGAGAATTGCATCTCGGAGGTCTCCCAGGAAATGGCAATTGCCAGCATGAGAGAAATGTATACCGTCTGGTAGGTATAGCTAATCATAACAATACTTAATTTCTGGGTGACATATGGTGTACATTCCAGACATGCGTAGAAATGCAGATATCTGCATGTTGACTTTTATTTGGGCTCTGTCAATCAGGTACATATGGTGTTCTGCTTGCCAGAACCTACGCTCTGTAATATCCGAAAAAAATATTTTACAGGCAGGCGACATAGTCATCATAGAAGCAAGGTCCAATTTTGCTTCTGTTACTAAATCTACCCAGCGTTTGGCTCCCAAGTCATTGCCTCCAAGATGTATCAGCAATATGTCTGGATGAGGCTGAGTACTCAAAAGTCTGTGCATGGTTGGCATGAGGTAATCCCACCTCATTCCACCCCTAGCAAACCACTTAACACAGCAATTTGGAAGCTGCAGGTTTCTCCCAAAATCACTATTTTGAGCATATTTAGATGCTCTTCTCACGATACTGCTTCCAACTATCCACAAAGTCCTTTTGCTGTTTTCTGCCATTCTCAGCTTTTAAACTTAGAAGTGGACAGAGAGCTACCAAAAAAGTCAGTATTTACCCTGCAGTGCCTAAGCAGTAATGAAAGTAAAACTGCTATTTTCCCTCCTAACTTCAAGCCAGCTTCACTGGGCTGATCCATAACACACAAATAAAACAAATCATTGGCTACTGCTGTGTCTTCATTTACCAATGTAGTCTATGCACTGACTATCACTGCACTTCTGCTACAGCTAAAATGTGCAAAAATTAAGAGGTGGGAGAAATGCATCCTTTTCATAGGCAGTTTTAAACAATTACAATTGCAGAAACATGTCTGATTGGTTCCTTCTTCTGTTATGGGTCCATGTGCACCTTCCTATCTCCCTCCATTTGCAGCTGTATCTGTGCAAGTAAGTACTAAACTACTATCTGACTTTAAACACTTTTACCTAAATAATGCAGCATCCTAGGTTACTTCAAGCAACATAGTCAAATAGAACAGTAAAAATTGTTTTGATTAATACTTTTTACCTGTTAGTAACACTTTTTATCATACTAGAAAAATGGTTTATAAAATATTATGTACTTACAGTTCTAAATCTGCTGTCTCTCAGTGTTAACTAAGATGGCTGCTGTTGACTTCTTCTTCAGTGTTGTCCATCTCTGATTGATTGGCTCACATGGCCTGACAAATCTAGCATATGATTGGCAGAACGAGCTGTCACTCAAATAGCAATCAGATATGATTCGATAATGAATACAGTTGTCACTCCCAAACTTAAATTTGTGACACTTTCGCATGCACGTCACTACTTTTGCAACACTGTTGAACTTATGACACTACTTTTTGTGACATTGTCGAATGCACGACACTACTTTTTGCAACACTTTCATGCACACGACACTATTTTTTCCAAAACTTTCAATTTACAACAGAATTTGATGATTCATTACAAAAACAAGCAATTTTTCAATGCCGAACATTGTCACACTGGCATTGGAGTGACAGAGGTGGAGAGGCATAGTGCTGTGAGTTTGTTAAAGAGCCCCAAAACATGATTTTGCACAGCGAGTACGTAACTGTATGGCAGACTTGCGGGAACGCATTTTTGGCAGTTGCTAAGCAAGCTTGTAAAACAGTCATTTTATGGAGTATTGTCACCAGATTTTCAACACAGGCATTTTAGGACCTCTGCTCATGATCAGTGTCACTGTCATTTCATAATGTGCTCCGAACACTGATTTCGCAGATGACCATGCTATTCTGCACCGGAATTGCAAAAATACATTTCGGACAGCATGTGAAAAATGACAGCCATACGGTTCACAAGAAAGTGTGGTAAAATGCCAATGTTGAGAATCTGGCATGAAAATAGTGCAAATGCACTAACTTACGAGTGTGTGTTGCACAGTTACTATGCATGCTTGCAAAACAGTCATTTTACAGAGTATTGTCACCAAATTTTCAACACAGGCATTTTAGGACCTCTGTTCATGAACAGTGCCACTGTCATTTTCGTAATGCGCTCCAAACAATAATTTCGCACAGCAGCGGCGCTATTCTGCGCTGGAAGTGTGAAAACACATTTCAGGCAGGATGTAAAAAATAACAGTTGTACGGTTCACAATAAGATATGGTGAAATGGCAATTTTGAGAATCTGGCATTAAAATAATACAAATACGCTAACTTATAAGTGTGCATTGTGCACTTGCTATGCATGCTCATTAAACAGTAATTTTATGGAGTATTGCCACCAGATTTTCAACACAGGCATTTTAGGAACTCTGCTTAAGAACAGTATCACTGTCATTTTTGTAATGGGCTCCGAAAACTGATTTAGCACTGCGCAATTCTGCACCAGAAGTGTGAAAACACACTTTGGGCAGCATGGCAAAAATGACAGCTGTATGGTTCACAAGAAAGTGTGATAAAATGCCAATGTTGAGAATCTGGCATTAAAATAGTGCAAATGTGCTAACTTACGAGTGTGCGTTGCGCAGTTGCTACACAAGTTCGTAAAACAGACATTTTACGGAGTATTGTCACCAAACTTTCAACACAGGCATTTTAGGACCTCTGCTCATGAACAGTGTCACTGTCATTTTTGTAATGTGCTCTGAACACTGATTTCAAACAGTGGCCACGCTACTCTGTGCTGGAACTGCAAAAACACATTTTGGGCAGGATGTGAAAAATGAAAGTTGTGCAATTCACAGGAAGCTGTGCTAAAATGCCAATTTTGAGAATGTGACATAAAATATTGAAAATGCACTAATGAGTGTGTGCTGTGCAGTTCCTATGCACACTCGTAAAACAGTCATTTTATGGAGTATTGACATCAAATTTTCAACAGAGGCATTTTAGGACCTCTGCTCATGAACAGTATCACTGTCATTTTCATTATGTGATCTGAACACTGATTTTGCACAGCAACCTTGCTACTCTGTGCCATAAGTGCGAAAACACATTTCAGCAAGGATGTGAAATATGAGAGCTGTATGGTTCACAAGAAGGTGTGCTAAAATGCCAATGTTGAGAATGTGACATGAAAATATTGCAAATACACTAACTTAAGTGTTTGAAGCTGACTTATTTATCTGTTACTCATTTACAGAAAGATTTTAAATAAAGTAGTTGTTTGACCAGCAGTTTAACAACACTAGGTCAAAATCACTATACAAAATTACACTGATTCTGCATTGCTGAACAGTGAAATAGTACGAGAAAAAATCTATGTGGCATGGTGATAACACTATACAGGACAGTGTAACATGAATGAAAATAAGCCTTTCAAAATTTGAGCAACCAATCTGATTAAAACATGTTATGATTCTTTTTTTTTATATTTTATACATAAGTCATCTGTCTCAATATACAATGTTCAATGTGAGCAACACAAGCATACACTAATATTGTCTTTTCTCTGTCTTTTATACAGGTGTCTAATACTTCTGTAACATTGGAAACTGCCACTGTGAACTAACAGATTGAAATATGTCTAGTAAATACAGACATGCATGTATAGAAAAACGAAACAGGTATCATCGTACTTCACTGTTGCTTAAGAATGATAAAAAAAAGTGATGTGAGTTCAAGACGTAAACCAAAACAGAGTTCTACTGGAATAGTGAGCTCTACAGTAACTCACTCCACAACAAAACCACATACTTGCTCAACAGCAAGTAAAAAATGCTTACCTGAGCAACAGTTGTGTAGATATCTCAGACAAAACACAACTATTGCTATAGCAATCATTAACAGACCTTCTAAACAGCGCCGTAAACTCACAGCTGGTGATTTTCATCTGAGAAAGCAAAAGTATTTCCAATCGCTAGCAAGTAAAGCTAAGATTGACAGGCTTATTGCTGCTGTGATGAAACACGAGCACAAAAAGACAAAGAGTCATCTGACTTTGATGAAATTGCATCTCAAAGTATGCACATTTGTTAACAGAGCAGTATTTGTTCTTCAACATTTATGGTGTAAGATGTCTCATGTGCTTGAACTATTCAGAAAAGTTGTGTATGACATCAAAGAAAGGCTATAATGGTATCCTACTCTGACTGTGCACAATTTATGTGATGTATTCACAGGTCACTGGATGCACACACAGCACTCAGAGGCATATTTCTGGGAAGAATCTTATTATTCACAAAAAAAGAACAAAGTTCACCATTGATGAGTCCGGTAAGCTGGTCAATGTGCTCAGTATCTGTGATGACCCAGCAATGGACACAAATGATGACTGTGATGTAACCACTATGTCACATAAATGGCACTGTCTCTCATGGCCATGTGATGAAACCTACAACCAAAGGCAATCATCATTTGAAAAAGTTGAAGAGTTTGTCAACCTATTTGTGATAACAGATCACAAAGAAAGATATAAACTGTTTAACAAGATTGACCTTTGTGAAATCCATCCACATACTGGGCTTATGGGTCACTCACTAAAATGCCTCAATAGTGGTGTTTGTGACAGCGTATTTCACAACATGCGGATGCTGGAAGTGCATTAAACAGGAATGCAAAACTTTGTATACAGGGTATATGAAGTCTGACAAGTTGTCAATCAGTATAATTGTTTAAATGACTTATTGCAGTCTGGTGACATGCAAGGTGCCATCATATTTCTCAAACAGCTGCAATGTGTAACTTCTGAACCAGACACAACTATTTATCAGTCAGCAAGTTCTGCTGAAACATCTGTTTCTGTGTTAGAAACTGACATACTGAAACAGTACGACAAAGAAATTGCTAAATTTGAGCTGGCAAAGGCTTAGAAGTTTGACTCTGTATGTGTGTCATGTGACCGTCTGTGCTACAGTAAACAAATAGTCACAGTGAACCTGGAAACCTTGTCACCAAACAATAACATGTGGTTCCATCTCTCAGCATTTTTCCTGATGAAATCTGACTTTCAGTTACAGAATACCATTCTACTGTGCAAACACTGTTTCTCCGAACTAAAGTCTAACATTCTGCCACCAAGGTCACTGCTGAATAATATGGAGGCACATGCTACACCAAGTGAGATTGCAAAATTGAATATGTTTAAACTCATTCTAATTCAGACAATGAAACCATTTCAAACCATTCTACATCTGAACACAAAGACACAGATCATTCCACAGAAATAACTTATTAGATCTCTAAAGGGTTCCATGATGTATCTCCCACTTCCTCTACAGGAAAATGTGGAGGCAATCTCTATGGAAAATAGTTTGGTGATTCTTGTAAATGGTGTTCCAACTAAGTCCAAGGTCATCTGGCAAGAAGTTGTTAACGTACAGAAGGTAAAGCTTGCTCTTACTTATTTAAAGAGTAACAATCCCTTCTATGCAGTCCTTGACATAGATCACATGAATAATCTCTCTGTTCAAAATGATCTGTTAGAAACAACTAAGCCAATGATTGAGAAGGTCAGTGGACAGACAAGTGACAATGTGTATGAACAGTCCACACTTCACCCACTACATGGCAGAGGTCCAGTAGGAGACAACATTGATCTCTATCAAATGAAACAGGTGGAAGGTGAGCCTGTCAGCATTTGGGGGGCAACACTAGATGCACGCTGTTTCCCAGACTTATTCCCAAAAGGGTCAGGTGGATAGCTAGATGAAAGGGAAGAGCGTGTACAGGGTGCTGAGTACCGCACTAGCCGTGTGCTCAGTAAAGATGGCAAATTCAGATGTAACATACAGTACCTGTTTCATCTCCTCTGGGAGAGTGAACTTAGCATCCTGTCTGCGTCTATTGCACATACTATTCATCTCACAAGTCCACTAGATGGAATAACAGCTGCTCAATTTCTAGAGAAATTAAAGCAGAAAGATGAAAATGTGCAAATGACTCTGTCTTCCATACTTTCAAGTCTATGTGGCACCAAAGAATATTGGTATCACAGACACTCCAAAGTGATGACAAGGCTGTGAAAGTATGGTGCAGCCACATGGTTTGTCATACTTAGTTGTGCTGAATATGCCTGGGACGAGCTCATTGAACTGTTAAAGTGGGCAAATTCTGATGTTGATGGCATTTCATCAATGACTGAAGGAGAAATGTGTTCACTTGATCCTGTGTCTGTCACAAGACATTTTCATAAGTGGTTCCATGACATTCTGACTTTCATACTGTCAAAGGACAATCCACCTCTTGGTATTGTGGAGCATTACTTTTGGAGGACAAAATATCAAGCACAGGGTGCCCTTCATATCCATATGTTATTGTGGATCAAGGAAGTACCATGCATAGGTGAACATGAAGCCGCACAAGTGCTAGCATTCATCAAGAAATATATCACTTGTCACATTCCAGGCTAGTATGACAGTCCTACACTATGGAAATTGGTACAAAAGTTCCAGCAACATATTTGTGCAAAATACTGCCGGTGAGTAGTAAAGAACAAATCTAATTGGTACACATGACACCGCTTCGGATTTCCTAGATGAGTTTGTCAGGAAGATTCCATGCATTAACTTTTTTCAGCAATGCGACCCCACTTGAAGGCAAAATCAAGCAAGAGGGTATACGAGTTACCCAGAGATAAGAAAGAGGTGTACATCAATGACTACATCCCAACTCTTCTCCTAATGTGGCAATCTAACATAGATGTTCAGTTTGTGGCTGATAACTCATTGGCCCTGGTGCGGTATGTGACTTCGTACATAACCAAACATGAGCAGACTAGCTTGCAAGATCTTTTGGAAGATATTGCCAGTTCAAGCAGGAGCCTGGCATCTCAGCTGTGGTCATTGGGCTTGAAGACCCTTTCACACAGAGAATGTGGAGCTTATGAAGCCAGTGACTGTTTAATGGGTACACATCTGTACGGGAAGTCTGACTCTGTATGGTTTCTCAGTGTGAACTACAAAGAGAAACGCAAACGTATACTGATTCCCCATGCTGAAATTGAAGAACTCACTGCCAATAGACTTTCTTCAAAACATATCTTAAAGAATAACCTGATAGACACATACTACCCCCATAAACACGACGACATGGATGATATGTGTCTCTTTCAGGTGGCTAAGTGCTATGACTACAAGTCAGATATATCACCTGACTCAACACGCTATATTTACAAGGTGAATGGAATGGATGGTTGTCTCATAAAGAGACACAAGTCATGGCTCATAGACCATTGTAAATTATATCTAGGCACATCGGAGAGCAGAGAGCATTACTACTTTGCTCTTCTATTCCTATTTAGACCCTGGAGGAATGAGTCTGAATTAAAAGGTGACTGTGATACATTCGAGGAAGAGTTCAATCTCAGTTACGAGACTTTCAAAACTGAATACTCAGAGACATACATACAGAGACTAGAGGCTGAGAAAGAACAGCTTGAGAAGGCAGAGAAGTAGCTTCAGGAAGACACTCCTGTTAGCTCACAAGACAATCTTGATACAGAAGGACAAGCTGTTCTAGGTGAACCTCTGCCTTTAAATGCCCCAGAAGTGTTAATCTCAGAAACTGAGACAGCCATGGAACATGGAACACATTCCACTATCAACCCAGCTGACTTGAGAGAAAGACTTAATCAGCAGCAGCATGTAATTCACTCTCAAGTCATTGACGCTGTTCGACATGGCCTACTACATGAAACAAAAAAATGTGACTGTCTTGATTATAAACCACTACTGATCTTTGTTAGTGGTTCAGCTGGCACAGGAAGGAGTTTCCTTATTGAAGCCATAACTGCTGAAATATGGAGCCTGACAAGGTCATCAATGTCTGTTGCTGTTACTGCTCCCACAGGACTAGCTGCATACAACATTGGTGGAGTTACATTACATCATCTCTTTATGTTGCCAGTAGAACATGGCAAAACAGGAGAGTATCGTAAACTGTCATTTGAGGTCGCATCTCAGCTCCGTTCCATGTTCACAAAGATGACATTACTCATCATTGATGAAATCAGCATGGTCTCCAATGTAATGCTTGCCTGTATACAGTTACATCTACAGGAGATCTTAGGTACTGATGAAGGAGTACCATTTGGTGGCAAAAGTATTGTTGTATTTGGTGACCTTTTACAGCTTGCACCAGTTAATGCAGAGCATGTGTTTGCAACTCTGACTGCCAAGCAAGCTAAGAACATTCTCGGCTTCATTGCAGGTTATAACAGTTGGGAGTTATTTACCTATGTTGAGTTGTATGAGAACATGCGCCAAAGTGGTGATCTGGCTTACAAATCACTTTTAGATGAAGCTTGTACAGGTTCTCTATCACCAGAATATGTTGCTATGTTAAACGATTGGAGAATCAGAGTAGATACTGCATCCATAGAAACAGCATGTAATGTTTTCAGCATTGTATACTCTACAGGGACACACATAGTGTGTCTTATGCCATGACTAAAGAAATGTACTGAGTTCAACAATATTATGCTGCAGAGAGAAAACCAAGAAATTCTAACTCTGCATGCTCTTGATACAGTTGATGGCGTAATTCTCAGTCACAACATAGTAGCAAAGATGACTGAATGACTCGGTGAACTGAAGTCAGATGTTTCACACACAGCTGACCTAGAAGCTGTTCTTACACTTTGGAGGAATGCACGTATCATGCTACGGCGTAATCTCGATGTTGAACAAGGCATGGTAAACGGTGCAATGGGAAACATCACTGACTTTGTCTACAATGTCCAGAAGACATATATCGAGACACTTGTAGTTCACTTTGACAACATGGAACAGCCTGTACACATAGAATCTACCTGTGTGAAATTTCAGGTATTTAAGGATATCTATGTAAACAGGAAACAGTTTCCACTATGTGTTGCATATGCTGTTCCTAGTCACAAATCTCAGGGCTTGAGTTTGAATTCAGCAATGGTGGACATAGGTACAGCCATTTTTAAGGATGGCATGAGCTTTGTGGCACTTTCACGTGTCTGTAGTCTTTCTGGGTTGCACATTATAACTCTTGCACCTCAGAAGATACGAGCTGATAAGCGATGTATTGTTTAGTACAACAGGTACTGTACTCTCCATCAGCCACAAATGTCTTTAATGCCACTGCCTACATATCTGGCTGTCTCACATCGTACAATCATATCTACAGGTGTCAGCAAACAGGCACAAGCTTCCACAAGTGATTCAACTCTAAAGAGTTCAGCAAAGGTCACAATATCAACTAAACATTCAGAGCCAGCAATTCATCAGAAATCAGTTGGTGTAGCTGCTGGACCAGTCTTTGACAACAGCACTAGGATGAACTGCTATGCTAACTCAGCTATGCAAGTTTTTCTACACATGCCACACTTTGTGCATGCAATATCTGCTTCACAAGACACTCCCCTATCAAACGCATTGAAGCAGATTGTCAACATGAGTTCTGACGAGTCTAACAATGTGCAGTCACTAACACCACTTTGCCAGGTGTTAGGTGCATATGACGGATGTAGTACATTTGCTGCTGACATACAGCAAGACACTAGTGAGTTTATGATGGCTATCATAAACAACTTGGATGAAGACAGCACTCCAATGCACCATTACTTCACAGTGTTATATGTAACCAAATATGTATGTGTATCATGTGGTCATTCACAGTGTGAAACCACAGAAGACATGCTGTGGATTACTCTTTTTGTCCCTCAAGCCAAAAGTGTCAAATTTAGACAGCTATTTACCAATGCTCAATGTGGTCACTCTTGTAAAAGCCGTGGAGGCAGATGCACTCAGTCCATACGCCTCAGACGTTCATCTCAATATCTGTTGCTTATATTGCACAGATTTGACTCCAATGGGCTCAGAGTTGACACTCCTATCACAGATTACACAGCTGGTAGAATATTTTTTAACCAATCAGTGCTTGAAACTCACAGTGTAGTCTTTCACCATGGTCAATCCATGCATTCTGGCCATTACACCTGTTTACTAAGGTACAGAAGTGGATGGGTAGAGTGTGACGACTCTACAAGCAGCTTTAAACAGAGACTGCCACGACACTTAAAAAATGCATATCTTCTAATATTGAAGAATTATGATGACTTCATATTTCAGAAGAATAGCAGACAACATCTGGCATTTGTTAAATGACTACTTTGTGACAGAAACAATCATAGGTCAGTACAATTGTTTCCAATCTATGACTCTCAATAAACCATAGCATATCAACAAAATGATATACTGGAAAAGGCATTTCATGCATTATGACATCTAAGATCTTGTGTGGATCAGTGACAACATGGAAATTGTTGTAGTGGCTTAAATTGTCGCCAACAGTATTCACAGTCACCAGAGAAACCATGCTTACATGTCTATCAAAGATTGTAAATGTCAAAAACAAGGCCTTTCTGGCTCTCCTGTTCTGTACATATCTTTTCTTGTAGCTGTATCATACCCATACATAACAAGAAGTTGTTGCCAGTTAATTACTTTTTGCCTCTGCAGAGACACAAAAGTTGTCCCTTATCATTTTAAATAACTGTGTAACACGTCTCATTCACAAAAGAGAACACTGTGTCACAACTTTTCTATCACCATTTTTTTGTCTATTAGCTGTTGACATCTAGACAACAGCATCATCTTTCACCATGCAACAGTGTTGGACTATGCCTGATGTACAGTATTTGTTACACTGAAACTGTACATATGTAAAAATAAAATTCTTCAGTCATAATGCAGCAAGTGAAATGAAGCAAGTGTAAATACTGAACTATTGCAGCTTATTATCAAATTACTTTTGCATACCTTTGTAATGACATGTAAATAATATTTACATTCTCATTCCGTCTCACCATTGTTGTTAATTAGTTAAATTGTTTTAGTAAAATTATTACTATAAGAGTCAAGTAACAATTAATCCTTAATAAGCAATACAATACTATAGTGTTTAAGTTCAGTGACCCGTATGTTTCTTAAAAACAACGTACTACACACATTATTTATTTACTAGTTCAGAGCCAACATAGTAACTAATGTAACAATTGAAAGAAATGTATACTGTACCTGTAATAATATGACATTTTTTGTACTTGTCATATAAGTAATTGTAACCTATGGTAATAATACCGAAAATTGTAAATCAGACACTATTACTGATCACAACTCACTTCATATCTGTTCCTGACAATGTTTATGACTGCCTCTATTGAAGGTTCAGGTGGGAATTTTCCATATGCACCTAGCCAGTGATATATCTTAAAATATTTAACTGAACATACCAGTTATCAAATGTCACTGAAATCATACATTTTTAATATTCTATTACTTGAACACTTAGCATCTGTTTTTTCGCCCATCCCAGGAACATACACATTATCAGTCACTCAATAACAACAAAACATCACTGTTTCATGTGTTCAAGTTCAAGTTTATTGTAGGAAAACTCCATTGAGCAAGCTCATTCACAAGGAGGTCCTGTGACATATAGACTTACACAACATACATACATAAATAGTTAATAAACAATATAAACATAAATGCAAGCATCACATAATACAAGCAAGGTAAACATTCAATGACACCGCATGGGGTGACTGCAGGTGGTAATAACTAAGGTAATACAGGGAGGCGACTATAGATAGCATAATGATACTTAAAACATGGTACTGGTGTTTGCAATAAATACATTTTGGCAGGTGGGTCGATCACAGAATAAAATGGATAGGGGAGGTAGGAATGGTTTGATAGTGTGATCAGAGAAGCATATATGTAGACAGAGCCAGGAGTAGGAAGGGAAGGGATAGCAGGAATTAGATTGCTGCAGCAAGGTAGTAGATATGAGACAGGAGCTAGTGGGTGGGGTTGTTTCTTAGTGTAAAAGAAGTGCAAACAATAAGTAGTTGATATACACAAGCAATTATGGTCTTACTAAAGGATGCACATGGCACACATGGGGGGAAAGAGGCCTAATGACAGTTGCAGATATCTTTTATTTTAGCTGCACATAGCACTTTACAGAAGTTAATTGAAACTGTGCTAGTTAGTTTCAGTACGGTCTGTAAATGGTTCCAATTAGAGGGAAGGGTATGCGCAATAGCATGTTTACCAAAGGAGGTCCGCGTCCTCGGAATGTCAAGCATAATAAAGTCAGATTTTCTTAGCGAGTAAACATTGCATGAAATACTAATGAGCGATGAAAGATAGCTCCATAATTTGTGCAGGAGCAATTTAAGAGTCCATAGACCAGCATGGAGCAAACGTCTAGTAGTGAGAGATCTCCATCCAACAGCTGCATATAGGTCACAATGATACGAACGGTAAGGGGAGTTGGTAATGAACCGTAATGCATGGTGATAAAGGCTGTCTAATTTACTTAGATTTGCGCCAGTGGTAGAGGAGTAGATTACATCGCCATAGTCGAGAAGGGGGAGAAAAGTGGCCTGGACAAGCTTATTCCAAAATTCAAGGGGGAAGAGGGGCATATTTCTAAAGAAGAAACCTAATCTGGCTTTTAGCCTTCTAGAGACATCTTCGATATGGTCATTGAAAGAGAGTTTGTTGTCAATCCAGATGCCTAGGTATTTGAATTTGGTAACAACTTCCAGAGGCTCGTTTAGCATGGTAACAATGAAATCTTGGGGCAAGATATTGAGGGTACCTGTGGCAGCACTACTGGAAAATATCATCGCTTTAGTCTTCTTGGCATTAAGCAGAAACTTTGCCTTTATAAGATTATGCTCGAGTTGCACAAAGTCCACTTGAAGCACTCCCTTGACTTCAGAAAGCGATGAGCCAGAGGTATACAGCACGGTATCATCCGTGAAAAAGTGCAGATTGGACGTAGATATATTTGAATCAAGATCATTAATATAAAATGAGAACAAAATGGGGCCTGGGATGGATCCTTGGGGGACACCTCTAACAGCTGGCAAGGCAGCAGAAAAACAGCCCTCTGCTTTATTTTTTTGGGATCTCCCAGTTAAGTAACTAGAGAACCACTGAGTAGTATAGTATGTGGTACCCAAATTTGCAAGGCAAGTGACTAGTAGATTGTGATCAACAGTATAAATAGCTTTGCTTAGATCCAAAAAGACTGCTCCCGTTATCTTCTTTGCATCTATAGCAGAGATCCAGTCATTGGTTACTTTTGCTAATGCAGAAATTGTACTGTGGTTCGTCTGGAAGCCAGATTGGGCAGGGTTAATGAGAGAGAAGGTTTCCAAGTGAGATTTTAACTGATTGTGGATCAGTTTTTCAAGAACTTTAGAAAGGATAGGCAATATGGAAATAGGCCTGTAGTTGTTTACATCGCACGGGTCACCAGTTTTGAACAGAGGAGGATATGCTGATTTCCAGCAAGACGGCACAGTAGCAGATGTAATGGAAAGATTGAAGATGTGGTGAATTAGGGGCAGCGAGATGGGCATATCCTAGCCCTAAGGAAAAGGGTTCCAAGCCATCATCCTGCACTTTTTAGTGTCTAGTTTAAGGAGAGAATCTTAACTTCTTTGAAGGTTATCTCACGCAATTAGGAAAGGAGCTGGTGCAGGACTACGTATTGGGGAATAGTGGTTCACTGCAGAAGCAGCATAAGGTGAAGAATCAAAAGCTATCCAGCTGTAGCAAAATGGGAGTTAATTTCCTCAAGGATTAAGGACTTGTTTACCATCTTTATCTCTGCAACTAATTTTGTTGGGGACAGAAGGGGCCGTGCCTCCCTTCAATAGATTTAATTGTTCTCCATATTTGCATGGGTTACCTTTGCTTGTTCTAGGGTCGAGATATAATAGTTAGCTTTAACTTAGGCATTATGCTTTTCACACAGGTATTTCTGGCTGTTCTAAGGCCTGCCAATCCGCAAGATTTCTTAGATGCCTAGCTTTAGCCCAGAGCTTGTCTCGGGCTATGAGGGCTGCCTTAAGATCTGGGGTAAACCAGGGGTTAGAGTTGTTCCATACCCTTACTTTGATGAAAGGGGCATGCTTATTTATCAATCTAGTAAGATTGTCATTACAGTTGTAAGCTGCCTTGTCAACATCTTTGGCTAGGTAGAGGTCTTGCCAACTGATCATGCCCGGGTCAGAAAGGAAGTTTACTGCACTGAACTTGCGAAAGGACTGTTTTGTTATAAATATGGGCTGAGGTCAGGTCTTAATTTGAGATCTTATGCAAGCAACAATCCAATGATCATTTATATCATTGTGAAACACTGCTGTATGAGATATTTTATGTGGGTGGGTGGTTAGCACCACATCTAGGATGGAGCTGTTGGCAGTATTTAGAACGTTTTCCTAGTAGGTTCATTGATTAGTTGCCCAAGACCTAGCTCGTCACAAAGGGATTTGAGGCAATGTGGTTTAGGTGTTAGCCAATCCATATTTAGATCCCCTAAGAATATTGTTTCAGTTTTTGCATCTGCGAACATGGATTTCAGGAGATTAAGGACTTCATTACCACCAGACGGAGGTCTATAGCCACTTATAATAGTTATGCATTCAGAAGAGGGGAGATGAAGGTGGAGGGGAGATGAAGAGACGATCTCAAATTCCTTAGCTAAGGATTTGCAGCTAATGTTGGTGACCGAGTACTTAGATTTGGAGTAAACAGCCACCCCCCCGCCTCTAGAGTCTCTGTCTGCTCTAAATAGTTTGTAGTCCTGTAGTGAAATTTGTTGGTCAGAATTTGTCTTTTTTAACCATGACTCAGTAATTATGATAAGGTCAGGGTTGATATGCGCAGCCCGGGCTTAAAGTTGTACAAGTTTTTTGGGCAGGCTTAGAATGTTAACCATCATCATCTTGAGACCTGTGGCATCAGAAAAATCAATAGGTGAGGTAAGTTGTGGGGGGGGGGTCCAGGATTTAGCTCCACATTACCTGAGCAGAGAAGAAGCAGTAATATGATTTTCTTTAAAGATCTTATAAGGATGAGGACTGCTTTTTTTATTTCTTCTAGAATGTCCATAATGCACAGCATAGGGGGTAGCACCACTGCAGTGAGAGTTTAACATGATCAACGTGAGTGCTCGAATAGACATAGGTGAGGGCAGCAGTAGGGGGAGGGTGGTAAACCAGGGAGAATAGGCTAGGGGGGAGGAGGATGAAGTGGCAGTTGCACAGCAGCCCGTTATGACATGAAGTACTAATAATGTATATTGGAGCACTGGTTTGCATAAAGGTAGTTTTGGGTTGCACTGTATTGTTAGATACTCTGTACATTAGAAATACAAATAGCACAGTAAGGAAAGCCATAGTGCCAGGATGGGTGATCTTACAATTATTATTGGGCAGGGTTTTCCTGGGCAAATAGTTGGCCCACCTAGGATCACACTTAAAACCCAAAGTAAGATATACAACAGAAAGGGGAACAAGAAAAGCAGGAGCAGATCAGTTTTAATGGCTAAAGTTCAAAAAATATTTGCACTGGGGCAGCTTTATTGGCCACACTCAGCTACCAAGATTGGCAGCAACAATACTAGGCCAATGAACTGCAAAGAGTTAGAAAAAAGGCTGAGCATGTGTATTTAAAGGAGGCCTGGGAGGGGGTGGTGGGGGCAAGAGAAAAATTCAAGAAAGAGCTAGAGCTCAGAAGTCGAGATTAGAGCACGGAAGTCTGTATAAGTCTATGGGAAAGGTGCTCCAATCAGAGTGAAGCAGGCAGGCGGGCTGACCAATCACGATCCCCCAGGACAGCGCCGCACCAATCAAGGGCACCCAGGATTGCTGGCTCTCAGACAAGGTTTTAGCGGGTACTACCTGTGCAGCGATCCATGCCCCGATACCCTTACAGTGGTAAGGGCTGCTGGAGAGAGTCGGTGGTGGTGGTGGCTGTTGCTGGACGCTTTTTCACCAGCGCGCCTTCAGGCACGAAATCTAAGGACAAAAAAAAAAGAGCTGGGTCAATTATTTATAGGGACAGACAGTGATACAGGGATGGGAAAGCAGGGAAGCTGGCGGCAGTTTGTCAGCAGGGGTCGAGGTGATAGCAAAGGACAAAAGAAACAATTAGAGGGGCTGGGCAGGCAGGGCAAAAGAAGATGGCTAGAGAGTTGGGAGAGGAAGCTAGAGGGGGGAAGGTGTACTGTCTCTAAGAGAGGGCAGCAGCCACCGAGAGTACAGCAAATTACAGTAGTTTAAGGGGGGGGGTGCAGCAGGTTGATGCTAGAGTTGAAAAAAAAAAATATGAGAAAACAGTGGGTTTTAGAGGACAGGACGAAAGTATACACAATAAAATACAAGCAGAGGAGTTCAGAGGACAGAACGAGAGCTTGCCCTGTAGGGAGCACTACTGAACTCACTAACCACACACTGCATAGGTTTACAATATGGTAATAGGCTAAGCTAGGCAGGCCACAGTAATAACTTGTACTTTAACTAAATCCAACTTTACATACAGTTTCAGCTTTTTAGGTACAAAATTCAAGTAAGAGCTAGAGCTCAGAAGTCGAGATTAGAGCAGGGAAGTCTGTATAAGTCTATGGGAAAGGCGCTCCAGTCAGAGTGAAGCAGACAGGCGGGTGGACCAATCACGATCCCCCTAGGGCAGCGCCGCACCAATCAAGGGGCACCCAGAAGTGTGTAATCACTGCTTACAAGCTCCTGACATACCTTCATTAATATAGGACAGAACTAAGAGACGAAACATGATTGGGACATTCAGATACTTAAAAGGTATAAATAATATTGTTAACCAAAGTCTCTTCATGCTGAGTAGCAAACATATCATGAAGGGGCACAGGCTTCAGCTTGAGGGTGGGATGTTCAGGAGGAATGTCAGAAAGCACTTCTTCCCACAAAGAGTAGTGAACACTTACACTGCACTGCTAAAAGAGATCACCTCGTTAAAGACAGTGACCAGCTATAAAAGAGTCAGGTATATGCATAGCTGGAAGATAAGAAGCATGCCTAGAAAAGATGAGAGAACAGTGCAGGGATAGCATAGACATTAGCTCAAGATGCGAACCCTGCAACAAGAGCAGACATAAAAGACCAAATTGTCTTCTTCTGCTGCCTTCTTTCTATGGTGTATTACCATATACATACTTATTCCAATTCATATCATTTACTTACTATAAATGACACACATTTAGATATATTCCAAGCAATGATTACACACATGCAAGGATTGTATTGTGAGACTGATTTTGTAAAAAAAAATAAAACCTTAATTGGCCCTTTTTCAGTTTTACCAATTGGCAATAAATCTTTCTTAAACATAACCTCCTGTGTTGAGTCTCTACTGAACCAAACATTAGAATGTAACTCTTGTTTCTATTCAGCATGCAAATCAACTGTAAGAAATACTATCACAACTACATGTCCATGGGCTTATTGTTTTGGTATGGCTCTCCACTCAAAATCCACCACGTGGGGTACGGTGTGGCACATTGCCTGACACAGTTCACATAATTCCTAACTGTGTTAAGAAGTATGTACCACACTTACTTTTCCTGTGCCTCTCCAGTCAGCAGGCAGTACCTGCTGTAGCGAGGTGTTGTGCATCACAATGTAACACTATCCAGCTGTGGCTATGCACTCAGGATGCAGTAACTGCTGTGTGCTGCAATTCCCTGGCTGAGCCCATGCAACTCCTAACTGTGCTAACTTCACTGTACCTACAATTACAGAGCTGTGCCGTTGATCTCCTGTGCCTTATTGTTCATGTGGATCACCATTCATGATGCAGTACAAATTTTTTGGGGAGGAGCAGCATTAGCTGCTTAAATGCATGCAGATTCTATCTCAGCTAAATTCTCTATCCCTGCAATCACTGATATCTACCATTGATGTCCATATCCTCACAGGTGTTGTGTATCTCCACTGAGATGTCCATACTCCCACCTATTTGCGTATCTACACTAGCAATGCAGTACCTGCTGTCGCGTTTGAAGACACATCACCTGCCTGAATCCATTCAAGTGATAACTGTGCTAACTGGACAGCTCCTGTAATCAAGGAGCTGTACAACTGATGTACATTGCCTATCTTTTCCTCTGACTGTTCACTCAGAATATAGCAAATGGTCTGCAAGTACAGTAACCCCATGACACTGTTCATCTCCATAGGCTATTTTGTTCTGTACTCTCCACTCAGTACGTAGTATCTGTGCTAGGAGTTCAGACATTGCCTGACAGAGTTCCTGTATTTCCAAGCTAAATTAACTAGTATGAGCCACCCTTACTTTTCATCTGAGTCTACAGTCAGACTGCAGTAGCTGTTGTAGAGAAATATGCAACATTGCTAACTATGTCCATGAAGCTGTGGCTGTACAGTCACAATCAGTAACCAGTATGCATGAAAAATTCCCTGGGTGAGCCCATACAAATCCTAACTGTGTAAACTTGTGTCAACCAACAAATACAGAGGCATACCATTGATGTCGATTGCCTCATTCTTTCTCTACATCAGTACTCATGATGCAGAACATATTTTTAAGGGGAAGCATTATCTCTCTGATCCACCCCCACAAACACTAACTATGCTTACTTGAGTGTCCCTACAATCATTGACAACTACCATAGATGTCCATACCCTCAGCTATGTTATGGGTCTTTATTAAGGATCCAGTACTTGTTGTCACGGTTTGGAAAGCATTACCTGGCCAAGGCAATGTAAGTGATAATTGTGCTAACTACACTGTACCTGTAATCATGGAACTCTGCAAGTGATCTGCATCACCTATCTTCGCCTGTGCCTCTTCACTTAACATGCAGCAACTGGTCTGTAGGTGTAGTCCCCTGCCCCATTAGACTATGCAACTCCTAAGCATACTAAGTTATGTATAGCTGCAATAATACTCCTAAGTGTGCTAAGTTCTCTACAGCTGCAATGACAAAGCTACACTATTCATTTCCATAGGTGTATTTTTACTGTGTCTCTCCACTCAGTATGCAGTGTGTACATTAGTTGTATATTATTCCTCACACCTCCTGCTGATGTCTGTGATTGGGTCTGTTGCCTTGCCTCTCCCCCCTACTCCCATGTCTGTGTGTCTCTCTGTCTGCCACTGGTGCTCAGGGGGTGAGGGGTGAATGCACATTTATGTTTTTGAGCCCTAACACAGAATTTCCTCACCTCTGTCACTGACAAACAACGCTAACTGAAACAGTAAACAAAGTGTTTCTCTCTAATTTCCCTTCTTTTTAAAAATTACTCTGACAAATATTGAATGTAATACAGCTGCAGTAACACTGGCCCCAAGCTCCTGCCATGTGTTGTCTTTTCACACACTAACACAGTGCCTATAAACATGCTCACGCCATGTGATGTCTTTATACAGAGCCCACAAACACAAATGGTAATGCACATGGTAACACAAAGCAGAAAACAAAGATAAAAAGTACTGAAAAACACTGAATGTAATACAGCGAAAGGAGTACGAGGCCCTTCAGGTCCTGTGCTCCCGCCACATGATGTCATCACACATACTAACACAGTGCCAGCAAATGCAAATGTTAATGCACATGGTAGGACAAAGTGAAACACAAAGATAAACAGTACTGAAAAATACTAATTTAATACAGAGACAGGAGCGCGGGGCCTATCACGTGATGTCTTTACACATACTAGCACAGTGCCAGCAAACACAAATGCTAATGCACATGATAGCACAAAGCGAAATACAAATATAAACAGCTAAATTCTCTATCCCTGCAATCACTGATATCTACCATTGATGTCCATACCCTCACAGGTGTTGTGTATCTCCACTGAGATGTCCATAGTGAGTACTGAAAAATACTAATTTAATACAACAATGGGAGTGCAGGGCCCTTTGGGCCCTGTGCTCCCACCATGTGATGTCTTCACACATACTAACACAGTGCCAGCAAACACAAATGTTAATGCGCATGATAGCATAAAGCGAAACACAAAGATAAACAGTACTGAAAAATACTGAATGTAATACAGCGATGGGAGCCACACAATAACACAGTGCCAGCAAATGCAAATGTTAATGCACTGGGTAGCACAAAGTGAAAAGCAAAGATAAACAGTACTGTAGACACAAATGGCTAAAATTACAAAAACACAAACACAAATGAAAACGCACACGGTAACGCACAAGGTGGTGTAGACTTAAAAAGTAACTGAAACAGGTGCAGAACCACAAGCAGAAGCACTAACAGTAACAGTTATAGAAACACACACAATAGTTTTCCCCAAATTCTGCATATAGAAAAACAGTGAGTACAAAGAATGTATGCATAATAATGGCTCTCGGAACAGAAAATGAGGACTTGGAATACTAAATTGCTTTTCTCTCAGGAACCGTACGACATAGAAAAAAAATTTAAAAGTCATATTAATTATCACATTCTTGGCTAGTTTTATGCTTAGCCCCTGATGGGGGCTAAGCATTTTTCTGAAGAAAAGTCCGTATCTCGCACCGGGAAAAAAGTTAAATTCGCAGACCCATAACTTTCCCTTGCTGTAATATTTTTTCACCAAACCACTGAATGGCACATCTGTGATATGTTGCCTTTCTTCCCTGCAAATTTCATACCAAAAGACCAAACCATTATTTTGCAGCAGGGCGACAAAGGATTCCTGTAATGCGGCAGACTCCGTAATGTTATCCTATGGAAAAAAGCGTCAACTTTGGAGTGCCGTCACTTTGCCGCCATGTAATATTTTTTTCACCGAAACACTGAAAGACACATCTGTGACATGTTGGCTGTGTTCCCTTCAAATTTTAGCCCAAAAGACCAAACTGTTCTTTTGCAGCAGGGTGACAAAAAATTGCTGTTATTTTCACACAGCCTGGAAAAGTACTGTCGAACTTTGCGAAAGCTTTCACAAATTCATTCGACAGTGTCGCACGTTCGACACTACTTTGTGAAAGTACTTTTTCCACAAATTTGAAAAACATATTTCTGGGCTGTTTTACCCCAAAATAAAGACATGCCTAGCATCCTCAGGGTCCGACTAGGTAAATACAAAAAGAATTAGGTTGCTAGAGGGGCCCAATTTAAATGCCAAGCATTTTTATGATCACTAACTGAAAACAAAATGGTGGATTTGCAACAGTAAAAGGGCCATTTGTGAAAGTAAAAACTGCATTTGAGACACTGTCGAACTTTTTAACTTTTCCAATTGACTTATAATGGGAACTTGTTTTTTGAATAACTTTTGAACCGTTTAATATTTTTTCATGAAATCTTCAAAAGGCACATTGGGGAACCTGTCCGCACATTCCCTGAAGATTTAGGACTGGTCACACAAACCATGCGACCTGTAGAGATGACCAAAGAATTGCAAAAAAGCATAAATGCATGAGCAGATCACACTTAATAACTCCACAGCTGTATATCCAAACAGTATGAAACTTGGCAGATCCTAAGATGCATGGTTCTTGATCTTGTATTCCAAATTTCAAGCAAATCCATTGAATGGTTGCAAAGTTATTAAGGTGCAAAATTTTAGGTTTAACAAATAAATGGCTCCTCAAACCTAACTATGGTAGCACTACCATAATTTATTTATTGAATTTTGATGACTGGGTTGGCCCACTGGGCCTTGAAGGTCCCTTTTTCATGGGCGACCCGGGGAGCAGAAGCAATACAATACATACAATCAGGTGATCCAGAAGCAATACAATACATACAGTCCGGTGACACAGGGTTACGAGAAGTAGACAAGATAATGAGGATAACAATACAAGCAATTATTCAAATTGTGGACCATATGTGCAACACTTGAAAGATTTAAGGATTTAGGGAATGATTTAATATAGGTTAAGGTGAGAAGAGAGGGAGGATGGGTGTTGGGATTAGGATTGGAGGTGATTATCCTATACCATCACAGTGGCATGAGCTTGTCCCGAGCAAATGGGACTTAAGCCTAGTGCAAAAGATTGGTAGTGAGGGGGCTTCCTGTACTAGAGGTGGGAGAGTGTTCCACAGTGTAGGGGCTGTGAGAGCAAAGGAATTGCCTCCCTTGTGAGTCTTGATTCTGGGGATTGCCAGTAGGGACCGACCTGAGGTCCTGAGAATTCAAGGGTTAAGCTTAGCCATGATTATTCCTGTTAGTCTTGGTGGGGCCTCCGGGGTCTGCAATTTATATGTATGGCAGAGCAGGGGATACTGTTGACAAGCCTTGAAAGAAGTCCATTGCAGCTGGGCTAGTGAGATGAAGGGGTGGCTTCTTGGTTGACACATTGTTGCAAACCTCATGACCTTGTTTTACAGGACCTGAAGCCTGCTAACCTCACCCTTTGCCATGCCCTGGATTACTGGGGCAGCATAGGTTAATGTGGGTAGGAGGACACTGGAGGCAGTTGCTCTTCCAGCCTCTGGGATAAGTTGTTTTTTATATATGTGTGTATATATAAATAAATATGTGTTTTTATATATATAATATATATATATATATATATATATATATATATATATATATATATATATATATATATATAGTATTAGTGGCATGGCATGGTAATGCCACTCAGAGTTAGATTAGCCACTTTAATATTAAACCTCAAATTTTGCCCTTAATAACTTTGACAACATATGATGTATTTGCCTGAAAGTTTGCATGCATGGTCAGATACCATAGATCTCTGCATGTGGCAAGTTGCGTTACGGTCAGATATATGATTGCGGAGCTACAGAATGCCAAGCAACACAAAAAAATTGACTTTTTGCTTGTTTCTTTGTTCGCGCCCACAGCCCACATGCATTGTCCATTTTGTCTAAAATCTTCAGGGAAGATGCAGTCTTGGTCACCAATGTGCCTTTCAAAGATTTGGTAACAAAATATTAAACCGTTAAAAAGATATTAAAAGAAAAAATTCCCATTATCGTCAAAGGGAAAAGTTAGCAAAAATCACAAAACTTTCGCAAATGGCCATGTTTACTGCCACAAATGGTCCTTTTACTTTTGTGATTCAGCCATCTTGTTTTCAGTTAGTGACAGAGAAAAATGCTTGGCTTTTAAAATTGAGACCCTCTACATAAACACTGATTGTTGTGTTTACCTAGTCAGGTCCTGAGGATTCTAGCCATATATTTTTTTGTGGTGTTAAACCCCCCAGAAATGCATTTTTAAATTACTTTAAAAAATACTTTTGCAAAATACTTTCGCAAATGTGAAGGTATCATGATTTTTTTGCAAAACTTTCATGATTTGCTAAAGTATTTTGTGAAAGTAAGCCAAAATAACAGCAAATCCTTGGCACCCTCGTGCAACCAAATGGCGGGGTCCTTTGGGCTGACATTTGCAGGGTATCAAGCCCTGGTCCAATAGATGTCCCTTTTGGTGGCTTGGTGCCAAAATATTCAAGAGCCCCAAAGTTACAGTGTTCTGAAGCTGAGCAATTTCTCATAGGATAACATTGTGGTATCCGTCACACCTTTCGGCGCCAGTATCTAGAAAATGAAGCAAGATACGGCGCTTTTGCTACTGGCAGCTTAGTTCACTTGTAGGTGAACTTTGCTGTTGAAACAAGTTTGGAAATATTAGATGACACCTGAAGTTGAATTTTTTACCTACTTGCTACACTTACAGAGATAAGGAGAAAAACATATTCCAAGGGTTTGAAGAGTGCCATCTCACTGCATGTCGGTGCCTGTATCTCAGAAACGATGCAAGATACTGGTTCAGTCATTTGTTGTCATGTTAAGTACTCACTCTCATGATGACAACCACACTTTAATTTTTTTCTACTAGCTATGGTTCCTGACATCCTGCCAAATTACTGCTACAAGGGTTCCTTGCCTTATACGGCTGCTGCATGGCTCCGTACTTATGTGTAACTGGGAGTGCAGGGCCCGGAGGACCCGGGCTCCCACAGGCACAAATCATTGTGAATAAATGGGCAGCTCTGGCCCCATGTTCCCACCAACACATAAAATTTACTACTTATATTACACTTTTTCAAAAAGAAGGGAATTCATTGCCAAAAACTCCATTAATGCATCAGTTGGGTTGTTTCCACAGTGACAAAAGTGTGGAAATGCGGTGTTAGGGATATCCCCAACCCCACCCCCTCGACCCATCCTCAAAACCCTAACTCCACATCTCCCCCACCCCTACCCCCACACTCACATGCAAGACAAATCCAAGATTGTAAGACACTATACAAGTAAGTCACATCTGTAAGCACAATAATCACTACACTGTACTCATTTCACATAACACTATGTAATGAAAAAACAAATACAGTATGATCAACTCTGTACTGCCAGCACAATATGAATTTTAACACAATGCAACTCAGTCTGTATAAGTTTTCTAAATATTGATTTTGTTATGTGTCATACTTTAACAATTGGCTCACTGCATGCAGGTATCACTGCTACCACATAGGCATGTGGTAGCAGGAAAGATAGCGCTGACACATACATAGTAGTTTTCAGATACTGCTCAGATATGAAACTAGCACGATTACATGTTGCTACTCTGCTGCATTACGTGGGAATACTCCTTAGCAGCATGTTATGCTTAGCTTTGGATGTTACAACTGTTGCTGCCACATGCTGCTTGTAAACTATGATACAAAAACTACTTTTATTATTACAAACATTTGTTATTACAACTGACTCACTCAATCAGAAAGAAAATCTGCAAACATCCAATGACTGGTGATACGGTTACACAAACTCTTATTTCCAGTACAGCTATCTATAGATAACATACTGTATGTTTCATCATTTCTTATGAGTTGAAATATAAGCATCTGCTTAAATCTTGTTATTGATGTTTGTAACAGAAAAATGTTTACTGTGGGCCATCTCCCACGGTTGCCCAGCATGTGTGTGTATCCCCCCAAGGCACTCTTATGGCAGCAGAACTCATACAGTTGCTGAATCATGATGATGGATGTGTCTTGTACTATGTATAGAGAGTTCTGTGTTACTTCTGTTATGTGGTGCTGGTTGTCTCCGATTGGTTGTGTTGCCTTGGCCCATCCTCTGCTTGCATATATGTGTGTGTGTGGGGGAGTGCAGAGTTAGGTTTTTGAGGATGGGGGCATGGGGTGGGGTGGTGGTAACCCTAACATGGCATTTCCACACATCTGTTACTTTGGAAACAACCCTAACTTATACATTAACGGAGTTTTTTGCAATGAATATATATATATATATATATATATATATATATACATATATATATATATATATATATAGAGAGAGAGAGAGAGAGAGAGAGAGAGAGAGAGAGTGAGGTAAAGGATGTGGAAATTGGCAACTTCGGTTCAGCTTTGATTTGAAGCCCCTGTCTTCAGTTCAGCTTCAACACTTTTGGGCCATGGTATTGGGAATTTAGGATTAGCAGGCTACAAATGCTGGTAGGTATAAATGACATTACTTAACTGCCCCTCACCCTCCACAGCCAATCCCAAACTCTTCCTCCCTCCCTTCATCATCCATTCAGATTTAAAATGAAATACCTTGGTTAGCACCTGGCATAGCACCATGACAAGTACTTTTTTATAAATAAAAATTTCTGGGGAGGATGGAGGAGGGTGCAAAATGAACAGGGTAATTGAGGGGGCAGCAGGGGATTTCCTCTGTACAACTCTAATGGGCTAAAATGTTTTTTTTTTTATTAACAACTAAATGGAAGGAAAAAGTAGTGAATTTTGCCCATCACCAAATTCATGTTCACCATCCACTCATCCATACTCCAGAGGAAGTGTACTGTGTATGCAGGTACAAAGCTGTTTAGCACTACTGACATGGAAGGAGTACACTTTCTAGGAAGCTGCAATAACTGGTTTCCAGGACCATTCTGTCTAGATATTGTTTTGAGTGAAAATTATTGTGTTACAGTATGCATTAGTCCACGCATTGTGCTGTGATTTCTTTCACATGCATTTAACCCAGTTAGAAATGGATACTACTAAACAAATTACATTTGTGGCCGTGAACTCACTTTCAAGACTCCAGTAGTACTTCCAACTGATGACTTTTCTTTTGCCTTTCTAAACTGAAACCATGCACCCCTTTGGGGCTTAAAATGCCTTTGTTAAATAACATATAGATGAGAACAGCTACGGAAAATGAAGCATTCTGACTTATAAAAGTGAAGATATTTATTTAAATGTGACATTGTACAGTAGCACAATTGTAGATAACATTAAAAACCTGAATTTTAGTGTGTCCTCACTAACATGATCAATTCCCAGTTATTTTCCTGTAAAGCTTCACATTGCAATCATTATGACTGAACACAAATTTCTATTCATTGAGGATTTAAACCTGTGATTTAGTTCTAAATTTTTTTTTGTTGGCCTACTTTTGTATAAGATTCAAGTAGGTCCTATACCTAATAGTGTTGAAAGTTTGTTCCCCACTTATGTGCCTCCTATTGTTATAACATCTAGTACTAAAAATGTGTTTAAACTTCCTTAGTTTAGAATTAACTTTGAACAGAATTTGATACAGTTTAAAACTATCAGACAGTATAATCAATTATCTAGTAATATAACTGATTGTCATAGTGTGTTAAGTTTTAATGGTTTACTTGAACAAAAATGTTATTCAGAGGTTATTTGTAATTGTTTTAATTGATAAGGTGTTGTTGATTATCTTATGTATTTTGTCTGTTGTTGGTTAATGTTTATTTTATTTTGTATTTTTGTCTTTGGTAACTGTTATTGTCACTGGACATCTGTGAAAATGGACATTATTTGCTCAAAGATTCTTCAGTATAAAGTAAATGAAATTAATTGAAATGATAGCACAATTATTTGGGAGCTGCTTACCATGCCTACCAATCAGGTTAATATGCCACAGCTGGATCTGTTCCATGGACTTTCAGACATGGATTGAACACCCCAGGTGATGCCCTCACCTCTGGGTAAGGAAGGGAGTCAAGTGCAATGACTGATCCTTGTGTGTTATGGTTAGCATCAAAAAGGCTTCCTGAGCATGTCCTTTTCACCAGGATGGCTGGGAGGGAGGATTCACTACAAATACTGAGCAGGGCAAATGACTCAGCTTCCAAATATCACATGAAACAGGATCAAACACTAGCCCCACCATCTGGTTCAGATAAGTTTGGTTAAATAGACTTAGAAGGCCATCTGGGAGGAGACGTAATTATCAGTCTGAAGAGAAATCATTACCAAGCTTGTGTTCTATCTCTGATCAGAAGGTAGAGGGAGAAAGGCAGCAGCACTTACATAAAACAATAAGTAATTGGCATAAGTATGTCCAAGATTCAAACTCCACAACAGCAGCAGCACCAAGATAGTGTGGTTTACCTTTGTTAGGTACGTAAGAGGGCAGTTCATTAAAGGTAGCCCTAATTTGACAAGTGTCTAACTGAGGGATCTTTCTTTGGTAACTACTGTTGAATGTGGCTGTGTACAGGCTAGATGAGCAATTGCTTCCTCCTGTCTTTACTCTGTATGATCTATGACCCTTTGCATGTCCTGACATGGCAAGAAAATCTGGTAATAACAAAGTAGGAAAAGAACAAAATGTCTTTGTAGTTCAGGAATAATGTCAATGGTCCTTTAACTGAATAGATTCAATTTGAAGTTTGAATCCACACTTGAAAATTAGGCTTCCAGGAAAGCAGAGTAGTCAGTTTTAATAAATATCCATAGTAGGAGCAGCTCCTGAATTTAATGGTTAGGATCCTTGTGTCTGACAGAGACCAGGTCTTTATTGAAGGACAAACAGGCAGCAGTGTTCTTTCAAAGAATGCTAATTTCTTATTCAGTTTAAACAAGATTTCACTGATGAGATACTACCCATGTGACAACCACAATAAATTGTTATATACAGCTTCACTTGTGAATGATGTATGATCACATACATTGTAGAAGGACTTCATCTGGAAGCTTATTAAGCAAGTTCAGATGCTACTATTGGGGTCAAGAGACACTGGCAAAATCTCAATGTTTTGCCAATGGCAGTTGTACATCACAGATGACATTGTTTTTAAGTAGTTCTGTTGAGTTATTCTGCTGAAAACAAAAATGTCACCTAATGTCACACTGTAAAAGAGTATATTACTTGCAAATTTTGTTGAAAATTAACATTTAATGTCTCCTGAGTTGGTAGTATAGTTTGTATCTAGAGTTTAGTTTACCAAAACTACATCTCTGAAAATGGGGTACTAACACAACACATTAAAATAATGCAATAACTTAATAAAAGTATTTAGTCCAAAAAGTGAACTTACAGAACTGCAGTTTGCACATAGGTTGAAATGTTTTCCAAGTCAATGAGCAGTAAAGTGAAAAATGAAAAACAATATATAGACATCTGCATGGAAATGTCATTTTGCTCTATTTTGAAATAAATCACAGATTAGTTGAAATGTTTATTTTTTTACTTCCAAAAAAATAAATGCTAATGGAGAAAATGCTTGTTATGTAAACATCTCAAAAGATGATCAATTTGACAGCTCTTACAATTTTAATAATAATTTTGTTTTCTATTTCAGGGAAGTCTAGAGTTATTAAAATGAGTGAAGGCCATGTCTACTATAATTTCTGTGGTTCCTCTGTTTTCTAAAAAATATTGTGGGCATCAGGAGAAGCTGTTAAGATAAAAAATACATTTATAAAAGTGAGTACCATTGTACTGTGCTTAAGGCTTGCAATTTTTTATTTCTTCCTCAAAAGTATAACCATTATTGAAAACAATGTAAGGGCTATGAATGAACTTGCATGATTTGTAAGAATAATGCAAGAAAAAAGATGGCCTATGAAGGGGATCCTTAACTCTGGTGAGGGTTTTTCTTTGGATCCTTCCCTTGATATATGACAGAAGGTGGGTAGGAAGGGGTTGACAGGCAGATGAAAATTGGGGAGGGTTTAGATTAGGAGGATAGAGCTGCCCAGGGTTGGGGGAAGTTGTACCTGGAGGGGAGGAGATACTGAAGTTCAGCCTCTTTGTTCCTTCCCTCTTGATGAGATTCCCACTATCCACTGTCATAAAATCAGGGTCAAAAGGGCTGAGAGTCAGGTAGTGAGACTGTTGTCATAATTGGGGAATAACTGCATGGGTCAAAGAGGAATTTTCTGATCTTACTTCAAGGGGGCTCTTGCAGCAGGCAACACCAGTAGGACTGAAGCTGCTAGGCACCAGGACCGCATGGAAAACATCTAGCTAGCAGTCTATCATGGGGGACAGCCCCTGTTGATGTCAGCATGCTGATGTCTGCCTATTCTATAAAGGGGGCAGTCCCATAGACCTACCTCATTTCTTTTCCTGATGTTGACCCACGCACTTTGGACCTCCATGGATGCCTACTTCAGTCAACCACAAGCTTGCTCTCATTTTACCCATGATTTGTTTCTTTAATTATGATTAGTAACATCGAATTTTCGGTGTTTTCTTTGAAAGGTTTATGTCTTCTTCTCCAGCCTTATCTTCTGACCAGCCAATGAAGTGTGCCTGCAGCAAGCAAATACCTGCCAAAGAAGATCACTCTTCCTTCCTGCTCTGCTTAGGCCCTAACCATGACATCAAGGCCTGCCAGCATTACCAGGACTTCAACCAGACCACACGGATATGCCACTTGGTCACTTTAGAAAGCTACCTGCTAAAGCAGAAATTGGTTGTGATGGAGAAAGAGCTTCATGCCAGTGGTACTTCTTCTACCCTGGCTCAGTCTTCGGTGGCGTCTTCTTCTTCTTCAGTGAAGGAGAAGAAATTGAATGGGAAGCAAAAGCACTGGGACAGGCACTGGGACAATCCTCGGTCAGCCTATTGCTAGTGGTCACTGCATAAACCAGCTTCTGTCTCTGTGTTTTCCTCCTGTGAGAGGTCAGTCCCTCCTTCCCTGGAAGGCCTCACTCCCTCTTGGCTGCCAGTGGTGCAGTTGCTCACCTTCATTTCCATTTTGGTTGGCAGCTCTTCAGGTCAGTGGACTTTGACCCCAGCCTCCCAGATCTGATGCTCAGGCCCTCAGCATCTACAGGTTTTCAGCCAGGTGGCTCAGCCAGGGTTGGAACCTCAGTCGGCAGGTCTTCACCCATTGCCCTCCCAGTTGTGGCATTGCATTCATCGGTCCCTGACTCAAAGGTCAATGCTAGCCCTTCCAGGCATCGACCGGAGCAAGCACTCATCTCTTCCTCCATGTACACTATGCCTCTACCCCTGCCTTGGGGAAATTCTCCCCTGAAGGTGCCTGCTGTGCCTTTTGTGACAATGTTGGCTGCTTTGCCAGATCGACCCAAGCCTTATCTTCTCAGACTGGTGCCAGCTATGCTGTTACCTCCACTAATTACTCCTCAGCCATCATCACCTTTGCCCCACCTTACACCTCCACCAATGCCTGCTGGACCTCCTCAGGATCCTTAGCCAGCACCAGGTGGACCTACACTGGGGTACTCTATTCCAGCCCCTCCACCAATGTACCTGTACCCTCCTCCTCAGTATCCTTATCCACCCTATAATCCTTCTCCCACTGGTGGATTATAATGCCTTGTTTTTAGCCAGGTGGTCCTTCATGCAGAATAAGGATGCACTCAGGTGACCTGCTCCTCCTCATCCTTTTCAGGACCACTGGCCTCAGGACTCAGACCTGGCTAGATCTAGCACCCCCATTCCACAGGGTCCTGTGGGGGATGCACAGAAAGCTTGGCCCACCATATGGGTGACCATCGCTATCAGACGCTGGTCCCTGGCAATGATCAGTCTTGCAATGACTCTTCTTCTTCCTTCTCAGAGTCATCAGAGGACTCCAGGAGTTCCTCCAAAGGTCAGAAGCATCCAATGAAGACCCCTAAATCTTCCCCTGATGATTCCTCTTTTTTTGACATCATGTGTCATATTCAGTCCCTCATGGGGTGGGAAACTGAGGAGCTTTATTTGGAGAGCTTTTACCTGGCTATATATCTCAGGAAAAAGGAGACCCTTCATTTGGTGTTATCTCCTTTAATTGACTGTTATGAAGATGTTACTAAGGTGATGTGGAACCCCTCTTCCAATTCGGCTTTTGCCAAGAAGGTGAATCACCTTTATCATGCACCAGTGGGAAAGCCCTTCCTTGTTGAGCACCCCAAGGCACATTCTGTGGTCCTGAATGTAGCCATAACCATTCAATGAAACCCAAGCATCTCAGTACCCACCCCCCCGACAAGGAGTCTCACCAACTGGACCGGTTCAGAAAGTGTATGTTTGCCTCCTCCACACAAGCTATTCAGTCTTTTAAGTACCTAGTCCACATGGTACTATACCAGAATGTGTTCTGGGATCAGGTGAGTGATCTAGTTCCAACCCTCCCTGAGGATTCTACCAAACCTCAGTTGGCCTATCACATGAAGTCCAGCTAGGACATGGGCAATCATGTACAGAAGGTGGTATATGACACTGTTAATGCCTCTGGGTGTGGGGCAGTGGCAGAGATCTGCCTCCACCGCTACTTATGACTCAGGGTGTCTGGCTTTGCACCTGATGTTCAGGCCAAATTAATGGATGCCCCTCTTTTGGGGCTCTGTCTTGTCTGGGGGAGATGCCAAGGATATTATCTCCCACCTCCAAGAATTGGGTATGGCCCTTAGGTTGGTACATTCCCTCTACCAATTCTAGCCTAGGTCTTCCCAGTGCCAGTCCTTTCATCAGTCCTCTCACTATCCCTCCAAAGGCTAGAAGTTGAATGGGCCCCTTCAAATGCAAGGCTAACACCCTGACAGCCAGAGCAGTTGCCACTAGGGCCCCAAGGGCACCCACAGCAGCTGTGCCCACCCCCAAATCCACTACCTGACTCCTTGCCCAATCCCCCACCCTCCAGCAGAGGCTTTGGGGGAGGCAGTAGCGGGTTGATTCTCCCTTTACCTCAACAGGTGGTGAACAGTAACCTCAGATTAATAAGTGTTGCAGTTTATCGAATTAGGTCACAGCCTCAGATTTCTACAGCTCCCTCTGGAAAGCTATTCCTTGCCTTCCCACTACACTCAGGCCTACATCTCCCTCATTCAGGAAGAGATTCAGACACTCCTATGAAGCAGAGTCATAGAACCTGTCCCTCTTGCTCAAAGGGGAAAGGGGAAAGGGGTTCTAGTCCCACTTCTTCCTTGTTCCATGAAAACAGGAGATCTGAGGTGTATTCTGGACCTCAGTCACCTGAACCTCTACATAGGACATACAAGCTTCAGGATGGTCACTCTCCAAGGGCTGTTGTCCCTTCTTCAACAGGGGACTGGATCTGTTCCCTGGACATGCAGGATGCCTAACTTTTATATCTAGGTAGTCCTAGCCC
This sequence comes from Neoceratodus forsteri, assembly GCA_016271365.2. Lineage (NCBI taxonomy): Eukaryota > Metazoa > Chordata > Ceratodontiformes > Ceratodontidae > Neoceratodus > Neoceratodus forsteri. Next base: position 833,629,278 of record CM057459.1, on the reverse strand, counting down.
GCTGCTGCTTCCTCCATTTCTGTTTCCAGGGGGACCTCTTTCAGTTCAGGGTTCTCCCTTTTGACCTTTCCTCAGCACCCTGAGTCTTTACCAAGTGCCTGGCAACAGAGGCAGCAGCCTTGAAGAGACAGGGCTTCTATGTATTCTCTTAACTAGATGACTGGATGCTGACAGCCCCCTCTGGGGACCTCTTGGTACAGACCCTGGAAGGTATCTTTTGACTATTCCAGGTTCTATGAATCTTAGTCAACCTACCAAAGTCTTGTCTCTCTCTGGGCCAATGTCTCCAGTATATAAGAGCAGTCCTGGACTCGTCCCAGGACAGAACCTTCCTGCCGATTGACAGAGCAGAGAACTTGATAGAGCATGCCTGACTTGTTTCCTCCAGTTGTCAGATATCAGCCAAAGCCTTTCTTCACCTGTTAGGGCACATTGCATTGGCTAGACACAGCCCCTGGAATTCTGCAGCTGCAGAATTTTGCACAGAACTTATACTCTACTGTAGAATATCTGCAATGCTGCAAAATTCATTGTTCTTGGTGATTTTTTATTAATATTTCCAGTTCATCCATAACAACTGCTTCCCTTCCCCTCCTTTTATACACAAAACTCCTCTATGCTCAGCATGTGATGTTGCCAGTGCTATCACATCATACATTTGCTAATAACAGAGCTGCATTCTGATACAGAAAAAAAGAGTCACTTATCTACCACATCTTCTATTTCCAGAGGAAGTGGCCAGGCACATCAGGTACTATGATATTTGCTTATAATGTACTACAACCTAATAAAATTGTGAGTCTTACGTTATTATACTAGGGCCAATGTAAACAAATACTTGACCATAGCATAGACCTGTTAACGCGATACCTTAATCTGTACATATTTATTTCTGCCTTTAAGGTATAACGATGCCATTGGAAATTAATAACTGATAAAATGAATAATCTTTCATTTTTAAGAAAAATAGAGTAATTATGCCCATAAAGGTGGAATATAATAATGTGTAAATCTCTTTTAAAAACAGATCTACTGAATGAATAATTGCGCTGTACACATTTTTGCTAGGGTTATTGATTACATGGTATCAAGGGATGTTAGAATTATCTAAAAGTTATGAAGAAATGTTATATCCAGGGCTAACCTTAGGGCCAGTGGGTAACATGTTGTGTTCCTGTGCTGGCAACTCAGGTTTGGGGATGTGTTATTGCAGTTGGCTGGGCAACACAGTGATTGGGGGGGGCATCATCAATCTGAGCCTGCTAAGGTATGGCAGAGTGTTCTGTCACGCAGATGACACCTTGTGACAGTCTGAGAAGCTTTCTCTCACAAGGGGTTTATGTGCATGCCATGGCCTGATGGGGTTATGTAGTGTCTCAGGAGAAGTGGGTAGGCATGAAAAATTAGTCTTTAAATTTATTTATTTATTTATTGAATACTAGGATTACAATAACCTTTGAACCAGAGGTTCATTTGCAAAGGTTCCACATTGAGCAAGGAGTGGTACAACAAATATGGGTACAAACAAGGTGGTTACAATTACAAAATCACAAAATTACATGGATGAGACAAAATTGCAAGTACAGTAAAGCAGTCAGATCATGACCTAGTCAAAAAGTGCTAGCTGGGGCTGTAAGTGCAAAGCTAAGGAGAGGTGAGAGAGAGGAAAAGAGGGGGAGAAGGGGAGGAACAGCAGAAAAGAGGGTAAGAGGTTTCCACTGGACTAGAGAAAGTCCCAGGGAAAGAGAAGAGAAGAGAGACAGAGAAAAGGGGGGGCAAAAGGTCAAGGGAAGGGAGAGAGTAGAGGAAGGGAGGGAGGGAGGAGGAGTGGCAAGTCGGGAGGAGCATGCATGAGATGGGGAGTACAGCAGGCAGGAGGTTGTAGGGTGGAGGTGGGAGAGAAGAGAAAGGAAGGCGAGGGGTAGGAGGAGATAAGACGGTATGAGAATGCAAGTGGGGGAGAGGGTGGTAGAGAAGGTAGAGCAAAAGGGTGGAGGAGCAGGCAGGAATCCAACCTAAGCAAAATAGTCACAGCGACTAAGAGCAAGGAAGAGTTGCCTAAGCTTAAGTTTGAAAGTGCTTGGTTTAGGTTCTCCACATCTCCTCTATTTTGTTTATTCCTCTTCCAAAGGGACTTGAATGAATGAGGATACAATTTCACTGTCACTAAAAGGGAATTTTTTTTAAACTATCTTACATATTGCATATAAATGTATAAGTGATACAAAGTGTGGAACTCACGAGTGTTGTAAACAGCATGAGTATACAGATAACTTATTTATCACATAAGGTCCCCTCTGAGTATTTCATTTATGCAATAGGTTAGGACCTTAAGTGGTAGATTGTTTTTAGCTTTTTTGGAAATAAAATTATTTCCAAAATTCTGTTTTTTTTTAACTAATATTTCTGTGCGTTCCCCCATCCTGATTGCCATAGCTATTGCCATGGACGTGAAGTCAGGATGACAACCTGATGACATTATGTGGCAGTTCTTTTGTGCTGCAGAACATCCATAGAAATTACAAACCACAATCGAAGTTCTGTGACAAATGGTAACTCTGCCACAGGACATGGTCACAAAGTGCCACAAAAATGTAGGGGCCTTAGCTATAGACACAGTTCCCCTGGCCTCTCTGCATATGAGCATCCCCAATGGAGTCTTCAGTTCCAATGGGACCAATGCACTGATGACCTAGATCAGCTGGTGATGGTTTCTGACTCAGTGAGGAGGACTCCAGAGTGGTGGCAGAACCCTACCAATCCTCTGCAAAGGGTCCTCTTCCGAACTGTGTCCCCTCAGCAGATTCTCACGATGGATGCCTTGGATCTGGGCTGGTGTGTTCTCTTAGCCAACTGTCAGACTCAGGGGACCTGGTATGTTTTGGAGCAGCATCTTCACATCAATATACTGGAGATACGGGCAGTTCTTTATGCTCTGCAGGCCTTCAAGACTCAAATTCTTCCTGGCCCACTGCTTCAATATCTTCATCAGTGACATTGCAGATGGACTGGAGGGTAAGGTTTCTGTGTTTGCAGATGACACCAAGATCTGCAACAGAGTAGATCATCCAGATGGGGTGGGCAGAATGAGAAGAGATCTGGATAAACTAGCAAAATGGTCGGAAGAGTGGCAACTGGGATTTAATGCAAAAAAGTGTAAGATCATGCTCATAGGGAAGAAAAACCCTGAAGCCACCTATAGGTTGGGAGGGAGCTGCTGGCAGTCACAGGGGAAGAAAGAGACTTGGGCATCATCACCAATGACCTGAAATCATCCAATCAGACCACTAAAGCAGTAGGTAAGGCTAGGGGGATGTTGGGGTGTATTAGTAGGAGTATCACAAGTCAAAAGAGGGAGGTAATCCCTCTTTACAAGACACTGTTTAAGCACCACCTGGAGTGCTGTGTGCAGTACTGGAGGCCTCACCTTCACAAGGACATTAACCAGATTGAAGCAGTCCAGAGAAGGGCAACCAAAATGGTGCAGGGACTGCATCAGAAAACATATGAGGACAGATTAACGGAGCTCAATATGTATACCCTAGAGCAAAGGAGGGAGAGAGGTGATATGATCGAAACATTCAAACACCTTAAGGACATTAACAAGGTAAAAGAGTCTAACATGTTTCAATATAAGAAAAATAGCAGGACAAGAAGACACCTCAGGAGATTAGAGGAAGGCCAATTAAGGAGTAATGTGAGGAAGTTCTTTTTCAAAGAAAGGGTGGTGGATGCATGGAATGGCCTACCTCAGGAAGTGGTGGATAGGAATACAGTACAGGGCTTCAAACAGGCATGGGATAGGCATAAGGGAGCAATACAGATGAGTATGAATAGATAGGCCATTGACAGAGCAAAGGCCAATGGCACATTTATAAGGTAGAAAAAGAAATGGGCAAACTGGATGGGCCCTGCGCTCCTTATCTGCTATCAACTTATATGTTTTTATGTTTCTGTGATTCAGGCAGACAACTTGTCTGTAGTATACCACATTAAGAAGCAGGAGGGCACCCAGTCATACCCCCTTTGTCAGGAAGAAATGAGAGTCGTGTACTTGGCCATTGAGCACAGCCTGGAACTCTTTGCCATCCATGTTCAAGGCGACCAAAATGCCCTGGCCGACAGTCTTAGCTGGTCCAGGTCAAGGTCTCATGAGTGGGAACTCCTGTACTCAGTGGTCAAAGATCTCTACAATAGGTGGGCCATCCTGAGTGGGACCTCTTTGCATCCCCACCTAACACAAAACTGCCACTTTCCTACCTACTCGATCCAGGGCCTGGGGTTTTCTGGCACAATACATTGTTCCTTTCCTGAAAAGAGAGGTTTATGTATGCCTTCTCTCCCTTCCCACGTATTGAGAGGGTCCTTCTCAAACTTCAGTGAGGGAGCAGAGATGATTCTCATAGTTCCCTACTGGCCACATCAGATTTGGTTCCCCCTGCTGCAACAGCTGGCAATGGATCCTCCAGTTCCCTTGCCTCTGTGCACTGGTTTTCTCTCCCTGGAATGGGGAATTCTGGTCCATCCTGACCTCAAGTCTTTCCATCTCCATTTGTGGCTCCTGCAGACTTAGATATCACCACTTTGGGGTTTCTTCCAGAGTAACTGATGTCCTCGTGGCAGCTATGAAGCCTTCCACCAGAGCCATTTATGCCATGAATTGAAGCCCTTCTCCCTACTGGCCACTGCTCACCACCTGGATCTATTCACCTGCCTGGTGAATCTGATTTTGAAGTATATGCTCTCCCTTTCAGACTCAGGCCTGGGGTGCTCTTCTCTTAAGGTGCACCTTTTCACCATCTCTGCATACCATACATCAATTGAGTGCAAAGCTGTTGCTCAGTTGAAGGTATCAAGCACATTCTTGGGAGGTATCCTGCATCTGAAGTTTCCCATTCTGGACCTCGTCCCACCATGAGACCTTCTTTTTATGTTGGAAAAGCTCACTCTGTCTCCCTTTGAGCCAGCTGCAAGTTGCAAATTGCATTTTCTGTGATGGAAAGCATTGTTTTTAGTTGCTGTTACTTCAGCTCAGAGAATTTATGAGCTTCAGGGTCTGATGTGTAGAAAGTCTTACTTAGTTTTTCACAAAGATAGGGTGTTTTTGTGTACTAATCCTAAGTTTCTTCCTAAGGTGGTGTCTGAGTTCACACTAAACCATTCCATCCACCTACCCGTTTATTTCCCTGAGTATTCTGATCAGAGGGAGGCCAAACTGCATACTTTGGATGTTCATAGGGTGCTTCATTACTATATCACTTACACCCAACCAGTGAGAAAGACTGAACAGTTGTTTGTTTCATTTGCCCCCAAGAGAGAAGGGCACCTGTTTTGAAACAGTGTTTATTGAAATAGTTGGCAAATTGCATTGTTTACTGTTACTGTAAATACAACAAGCCCTTGCCTCGGGTGGTTAAGGGACATTATACAATGGCAAGAACATTTCCTGGACTCTGATTGGCTGTTTGACCTTGGCAGCAGTGAGGATAACTGAGCACAACCTCACTGTATCAAGATCAGACAGCCATATGACCTCATCACATTTGCATAAGTAAACATATTCCTACTCATCACAGCCAGGTTCTGTCATGAGCTTCCCCACAGCAAACGTCAGCCTCTTTGAGGAAAACGTCCTGGAAAAAATTTTCAGCCATGAAGAACAGCCTTCAACTTCTTCAGTATCAGTAAGTCGCAAAGCTAAAACTCAAAAAAAGGCAATTAAATGTGGCTGAACAGGAGTTAGACAGATTAGAAGTTGACATAAATAAAGCTTCCACTAGAAAAGTAACTAACTGGGTGGTCAAAGTTCTGTCAGACTGGCTGACAGAAAGAAATCTCCACATTGACTTTTCAACTGTGTCAGCATATGGTTTAAACAAAACACTTAAAGAATTCTATGGTTCAGTTATGAACAGCGAGGGAAATATATACAGTATATCAAGTTTCGTTGGACTAAGGGCAAGGCTCAGCAGATATTTAAATGAGCCGCCACTAAGCTGTTCATTTAACCTTATGCAAGATACTGACTTTCAGTCTTCAAATAACATTTTTGTTGGGCACATAAAGAACCTAAGAAGACAAGGGCTGGGCAAAGCTAAACATCATCCAGCAATTTCAGAAGCTGGAACTGCAGGATCATTTTGCATGCATAGGCCATGTGGGACAATGCTCCCTAACTCCCAACTCCTTTGAAGTAATTACAGATGACCAAGGACTTAAATATGTAATGATGGCATACAATGAAAAAATACAAAATAACACCAGTCACAATGAAAGGGAAAGATGCCTACTAAGGGGGTCAATGTTTGAAATCCTGGGGTATCCATTGTACCCCTTGCACTGCTTTGAGAAGTACCTCTTGAGACTACCAGCGGGAGCCCCTGCACTGTTCCTGAACTCCCCAAAAAAAAAGAGCAAGCACTCCTCGACAAGGAACCAGTCTAGTACACAGCAGAGCCGATGGGGATAAATTTCTTATCCACAATGCTGCCCAACATCTGTAAATTAGCAAATTTACCCCAAATGTATGCAAATCACAGCCTTCATGCAACAGCTGTACAGCTCCTGTCTGATGCTGGTTTGAAGTCCCACCTGATAATGGTGGTTACTGGCCACTGCAGCGAATCCTCAGTAAAATGTTACTGGGGAGCTAAACTCACCAAAAGAAAACACTGGAGCTCCATTTTCTCTCTCCTCCTTGATAGCACAGCCAGAAGGCACAGAACAAAACCCAATAATAGGCTGAACCAGACACAGTGAAACAGAAGATCCCACGAACCCTGAGAACGAACCTCCAGCCTGCACATCTCAGCAACAGCAGCTGGCAGAAAATTCAACTCCCCACAGCACCAGGACAAGTTACAGAATGGAAACATCTGAAAAATCAATAGTAATTCAAGGTAACTCCATGTGTGTTTTCATCTTCTATGGCAAATAAAAAATGAACAAAAATGAATATGGAGTAACCATGGCAACAGTTCTTAAAGCCAAAGAGCACTTACAGTTTCAAAGTTTAAGACTTCCCAAAAATGTTTTAAAATTGTAAAATAAGCAGAAAACATTCACAAGATGTTTAATGGACACTTTCATGAACTGTTATGCACTGTTACGCATTGTTAAAAAAAGATAACAGCTATTTAAAACCATTTTAACAATTCTACTCCATTTTTAAAGGAACTATTTAATATATTTTATCTATTTAACAGTTAAATGCACTTGTTCTAACAATTTTATGCAAGTAAAGCTATTGTCCTAAACAAAATCAGACCCTATTTCATTATTTTACATACTCGCCATTGTATAATAGCAATAATGCACTCCAGTGTGCGGGTTGTGCTAGGATAACATTACACCTGGACTGCTAGATGCACTCGGCCTTTGGACTCATGCCCAACCACCCCAGGCTTGAGGTTATCCCAGCAGAACCCCCACCCTGGAGTGCATTATTGCTTAACTCCACCAGAAGAATGGTGGCCTCTACCACCTGTTTCAGGAACGTTTTTGCTGCAGACATCTGTGCCACTGCCACTTGAAGTTCTGTTCACACTTTTGCCTGCCATTATAGTGTGTATATTGCTTCCAGATGCAGGGTCAGTTTAGGACTAGGTGTCCTTCAGGGCCTTCTTTCCTAAATTTTCAGCTGATTCTGGAAGACTAGGTTTTCTGGCAAAGGCATCTATCTTCATTTGAGCTCTTTCCTTATAGGTTTGCTTATAAGGAAAAGGCAAATAACATTTTCAGAGCAAGGAAAAAATTAAGGCTTCTTTTGGCTATGCAGATCTACTGTGTGTTACTATTTTCTGTTGTGCTTGCAGGTCTTGTTACTGTTTTTGCTTACATTTTACTGCTTTATTGTTCTCTGATTCAAATTTCTGTTGCAGGGTATACTTTCTGAAATATTGTTATGGGGGTGTCTAGAGGTGTGTTACTGTTTTGTGCTTACAGATACTGTTGTAATCTTCTCTGATTCAAATTGTTTTTGCAAGGTATCTATTCTGTTAATTTGTTTTGCGGGTTGTGCTTATGTTTTCTTTTACCTTTTTACTGTTTTATTTTTCTCTGTAGCAAAGTGTTTTTTGCAGGATATTTCTTCTGTGAAATTGTTACAGGTGGTGCTTACAGGTTTTACAGTTTTATCTATCATTAGGCTAAGCTTGCAGGGTTAATTACAGGAGCACAAATGAGATACAGACTGAGTGATAACAACTGCATTGGTTGTTGGTTGATTGTTCTGCTCTTACCTCCTTGTTTCTTTCATCTGTGGTTCTTTTTCGTAAGGGGAAGGGCCCAACCACCCACCCCCATCCACAACCACCCCATGCTACACTCCTTTTATAGAGTAGCATAGTTGTGACATTTCCAATAGCAAAGCAGGATGGAGAGGATCAGAGGGGAATCAACACAGTGACCTCACTTACAGGAGCACAATTAATTTAACTTGTTATAAAAAATTATAGAAAAACAAACAAAACAAACAAAAAAAGTATAAAAAAAATCTGACTTTTGCTTTAATTTTCCTACAAATTACTCGGACCAGATTACAAGCTCGGCAGCTCAGCTAGAATGGATATTATTAACTGCATGTATTGCGAGACTCTTTTCAAAAGGGCAGTTATACAGGATTTAGTATGCTGTCCTACATGCTGGACCATCAGAGATCTAAGGGCTTAGCTCAGGGCAGCACGGGCAGAGATTGTGCACCTCAAATCACATATTCAGGAGGAAATATATTACAAGAACTGCTAGCCATTTCCTCAACATCCGACTGAAGCACCTTGACCACAGAGGGTAGTTGGTCTGGGAGGGAGGCAGGTGGTTAACAGGAGCAAATCAGGTGCCCCATCACACAGTGTTCACCAACGTATCACCTCCACATACCATATAAAAACTACAAACAGGTATCTGCCTCTATCTCTGTAATCAAACAAAGGGGCAGAGGACATTGCAAAGCAGGACACTGCAGCACAGGAGCAAGTGCTACAAAACTCAACCAAAACAGGGACCAAAACAAAAAAGGCAAAAAGGAAATCCAAATAAAACTTCTGATCATAGAAGACTCCATGATTCAGGGAGTTGATACCTATCTCTGGCTGAGGGTAATGGTCAGATGTCTCCCAGGAACATGAGTGTGGAGAGACACTGACCACATTGCAAAAATCATGCAGAAAGCAGTAGAAAACTTCAACATACTGATATAAATAGGGACTAACAATCTCACCAGCCACTCAGTTGTGGAGACAACAGAACACCTGATCAGGCTGGTAGACAAACTCTTATCCATTTTATCCAGCATCTCCTTCATTGAGATGACGCTGGTCTGGGAGAGGGTGGCAGATGGACGGATGGTCAGAGAAGGGAAGATAGGGGAACTAAACATGTGGCTCAAGGGCTGATGCCAGGAAAAAGACACACATTTGTAGGTAACTGGCAACACTTTTGGGAGCGAAAGTTCTTCAAATTCGATGGACTGCACCTGACTAAGGAGGGAGTCAGTGCATTGGGGCACAACTTTGATGTCTTTGCAGAATATTTAAACTAGCAAATGGGGAGAGGGGTGCAGCACCTGCTACATCAAAGGGGACGAACACCCTTCCCCCTCAGCTAGTGATCAAACAGGAATTCAGCACGTTTGTAGTTCATTTGTTTCACCAGGTAAGGAAAAAGATCAGACTCCTCATATGACATGCAGGGGAAAACCAAGACCTTGCCCCACAACTAATGCACCAAAATCTGCCCAATGGCAAATCATGAACACAAATGCCCGCAGTCTGGAAAACAAGATCCCAGACCTGAAGGCAACAATGACAGATGTTAAAAAGACATAGTAGCAATTAACAAGACATGATTCACCAGTAACCACACTTGGAAGATGCCAATACCCGATATGTACTGTTCAGAAGAAACTGAGGTGCAAAGGGAAGGGGATTGGCCCTTTATGTCAATGAAAATATCAAAGCTACAGAAATTCAGAATGCACTTAAGGAGCCAGAAGAACTGTGGGTCACCCTGGAAACAGGAAATAGAACAACCACATGAACTGGTGTTGTCTACAGGCCTCCAGACCAGGGGGAGGACATAGACATATTACTGTTAGAAGATATACAAAACATGACACCTAACAGGTAGGTTCTAATAATGGGAGACTTCAATATGCCAGATACAGACTGGTCAATACCAACAGGAACATCTGGCAGAACTAGACACATAGTGGATTCCCTGCAGAGGGAGGGCTTCAAACAATTGGTACACCAACCAACAAGAGACAGGGCTATCTTGGATCTAGTATTGACTAATAGGGAAAGGATCACAGATCTCCAACTAGAAGGCCACCTGGGGGCCAGCGACCATCAGACGGTATGTTTCAATTTGGCCACTAGAACTAAATAATGCCTTTCCAAGGCAAAACTATGGGACTTCAAAGGAGCTGAGTTTGATCAGATGGTCAACAGAGTTAAGCTAGCCCTGGCAAGAACAAATACAGGAAAGGGGGCACAGGCAAAATGGGCAAGCATTAAGGATGCAATACTTGAAGCGCCATTCCATTGTGTTAGGGAGAAAAGCAAGTGCAAAAGAAGGAGGAAACCACTTTGATTCTAAAAAACAGTAGCAGAAAAGGTCAGAGCCAAAAGATTGGCCTTCAGGAATTATAAGGGAATGCAGCAGGATGAAGATAGGGAGGCATACCAAATTTCCCTAAGGGAAGCAGGGAAGGCAGTACGTCAGACAAAGGCCCAAACCGAGGAAACACTCACACAAACAGTAAAAGAAGGGGACAAGACTTCCTATAGATACATTAGTGAAATGAAAAAGTCCAGAGGGGTATTGCTAAGATCAAAGGGGATAAGGGGGAATGTGTAGAGGAGCACCAAGTAAATGCATCTATCCTAAATAAATACTTCTGCTCAGTATTTACTAAGGAGAAGGTAGGGCAGACCCCTCAACTCAGCATCATGAAGGGAGGCGTGTGCAAGTCCCTTCACAAAAGAAAGGGTCCTATCATCATCATCATCATCAAATTTTATTTACATTAGGCACCCTTCCAATTCTTAGGGCATCTGTACAAATTACACAAAATCACAATAAAATCAGCAGCCATCAACACATAAAATCATCCTAAAAACAACTAATATTCAATTCCCACAATTCCTACAAGAGCTCACTAAGCTCAGGGTGGACAAGGCAATAGGTCCTGATGGCATACATCCCAGGGTACTAAAGGATCTAAGGTACAAGATTGCCTGACCGTCCAGAGTTTTAAAACTGCAGTAAAAACATATCTTTTTGATCTGGCTTTTGGAAACTGAAGTGTTTTTATGTGGTTTCGTATTTATTGGAATTTATATAATGTATGCAATTTTATTTTATTTGTTTTATTTTATTGTACAGGCACCTTGGTTTTGGAAAGGTGCCTTTTTATAAATAAAAAATTGATTGAAATTGATTGATAAGGGTGGAACTAGCAGAGCCATTTGCAGAACTGTTTAGTGAGCCTCTGAGAACAGGAGAGGTCCCAGAAGACTTATGAAGGGCTCATGTGATTCTGCTCCATACGAGTGGCAGCAGGGAGGAAGCAGGGAATTACAGACAAGTCAGTCTTACCTCAGTAGTGGGCAAGATTATGGAGGCACTCCTTAAGGAAAGGATAGTGCAACACCTGGAATCCATAGGAGCACAGGATCCAAGACAGCATGGGTTTATAGCAGGAAGGTCCTTTCAAACTAATCTCATAGATTTCTTTGACTGGGTAACCAGAGTGGTGGATCAAGGGAATGCAGTTGATGTCACCTACCTTAACGTCAGCAAAGCGTTTGATACTGTTCCACATAGAAGATTGATTAATAAGCTGGGTAGGCTTAGAGTAGGTGAAAAGTTGGTCAACTGGGTGGCAAATTGGTTGGCAGGCAGAAAACAGAGAGTGGTGTTAAATGGTATATAGTCAGAAGAGATGCAAGTCACAAGAGGGGTACCTCAGGGATCAGTCCTGGGGCCAGTCCTCTTCAATATCTTCATCAGTGACATTGCAGACTGACTACAGGATAAGGTTTGTCTAATGGCAGATGACACCAAGATCTGCAACAGAGTACATAATCCAGATGGTGTGGACAGAATGGGAAGAGATCTTGAAAAACCTGGCAAAATGGTTGAAGAGTGCAACTGCAGTTTAACACAAAGGGGAAGGTATTGGGTGTGAAATGAGTCTCTTTGTGGTCGACTCTAAGCTAGGGGCAGTGGTGGAGGGGAGGAGAGGAGGTTGGCCCTGCAACAGGACCTAGATACTCTGTATAGGTGGTCCTGCACCTGTAAATTGAAATTTTACTCCTCCAAGTGCAAGGTGCTACACCTAGGCTGCGAAACACCATCTATGTGTACACTCTGTGGGGGAATGAGTGGCAGGCCATGTCAAGGGAAAGAGACCTAGGAGTCTTGGTGGATGTTAACATGAATAATTCAGAGCAGTGCAAGAGGGCTGTGGTCAGGGCAAATTGGATGCTGAGATGCATCGCTAGGAGGATTACCTCAAGGAACAGGGATTTTGCCACTGTACAACAGCCTGGCTAGACCACATCTTGAGTACTGTGTGCAGTTCTGGAGGCTGCACCTAATGAGGGACATCCAACTCCTGGAGAGGGTTCAGAGGAGAGCAACAAGAATGATCTGGGGCCTGGGGGGATATGACATATGAGGAATGGCTAGGGGAGCTCAACCTGTTCTTGCTGGAGGAGAGGAGGGACTGAGGGACATGATTGAGGTCTTCAAATATCTCAGGGGAGTAAATAAGGTAAGCCAAGACAGGATCTTTTGACCTAAGAAGGAGGGTGGAATCACAAGAGGACACAGTTGGAAGATTGAGGGTGGTAGGATTAGGGGGGGAAGGAGGAAGAGGTACTTCACCAAGAGAGTGGTGGAAACATGGAATGGAAGAGGTACTTCACTGAGAGAGTGGTGGAACCATGGAATGGAAGAGGTACTTCACCAAGAGAGTGGTGGAACCATGGAATGGAAAAGGTATTTCACTGACAGAGTGGTGGAACCATGGAATGCACTGCCCGGGGGAGCTGGTACAGGCAGCTACGGTGGAGGGATTCAAGACAGGGTGGGACAGGTACATGCAAGGGGTGAAGCAGAGGCTGGTTTGCCTGGGGGGGCAGGACTGGGGGATGAAGAAACAGAGGAAGGAGACAGGTAGAGGGCTGCAGTACCCAATCAGGGTACTAAAGCGTGTGCAGACTTGATAGAACAATAGGCCTACTCTGCTGGCATCTTGTATGTTAGTATGCTACATAAGTGCAAGATCATGCACATAGGGAAGAAAAACCCTGAAGCTACCTTTAGGTTGGGTCATCACAGATGACCTGAAATCCTCCAAGCAGACCACTAAAGTAGTAGGTAAGGCTAGATGGATGCTGGAGTGTATCAGCCACTTTAGTGCCCTATGTCATACTGTGTACAACACAAGAAACAGCTGCACATGACCATAAAGATGTATTTTGTACATCTGGTCATAAATCTCTCTGGTGCACCTGGGATCTGGTGTGATTTACAAGCTTTGACCCCTGGGGTCACAAGAGCAGGTGGCAGTCTCACAATCATGGGGGTTTGGAATGCAGCAGACATCACGTATTTGCAGAAGCATGCAAACAAGTGGCTTGTCTGGGTTTGTCTGCTTTCACTTTCTCCTGGGCTGCACTCTGATAAGCGAAGGTATACCAGAGCACAAGGAGGTTGCTACAGTTGCTAATAAAACTGATTGATAACTTGCTTTTAAGTTGCAAATCAAGGACCTGCAGTGCCCTGAAAGAGATTTATTGTGTTTCTGAAGCTAGTGTGGGTGCTAGGCAGACTCATTTAGTAGAAAAAAAAAGTTAAAAGTTCATTGCTCTTTTTCACCAGCCTTTGCCTAGTATTTTGGCAATTTAATTTATTTTTCCCAGACAACTGTTATTTTAGAACTTATTAGTTTCTAACTCGTGTTTTGTGGTGTGTTGAAAAGAAGTTTTGTTTTATAAAGTGCCTTTCATTTGCTTTATTTCGATTTGTACTCATTTCCAGTGCTCCAGGGTCACCCCTGTAAACGAGCCTTGTGTCCAGTGGGTCTTACCCAGTTACTCAGGAATAGTAAATAAAAAATATATATACATATACTTTTAAAGAACTTGATATTTTGTATACATTACAGTAAAAGTGTGACCCTGAGCAAGCCACTTAATTCCCTTGTGCTCCCAGGTTGCACCTGTAAGTAAGCTTCCAGCTTAGTGTGTCTTTCTTGGTTAAAAAAAAAAAAAAACACCGTTAAAAAAAAAAAACACTGTGTCACTCTGTCTATAGTAAGATAGAAGCCTAGGGCTCTAGGATTTCTTTTAGTTACAAACAATAGCAAAAATTATTTTTGAGTTAGTGAATAGTGATGCTGTAAGTGCTCATAGTGTGGTGCAGTTGTATATAGTTTACTGTTTTTGGTGAAGAGTGTGCACCTTCTGTTTCACACAGTTTTGGTTGTTTGGGGCCTGACATACCACTGTCACTCTGAGATAACCCTTCCTTTGCTGTCCTTTCTAGATACAACCACTCCCCCATAAAAATAGCATAAAAGAATCTGAGCTATTATACAGCAATGGTGGAAGTAGCTGTAGTGGGATACAAACCTAGGGCTCTAGGTTCTCACATAATTAGCAAAGAATAAATAAAATTCAGTAAACAATTCAGATATTATACAGCAATTATACCCAGCCACAATTTAAGTGTCCCTGGTGAGATTCAAACCTTGACCTCTTGGTTCTTACTTGTGTGCTTCAAGCACTAGGCAAAAATATGTAGTGCCTTCTACTTGCACTATCCCAATGTGCTTTACAATACAGGAGGGAAGGGAGAGATAGTATCTCTGCCACTAAGACATACTGGCTGCTAATCATGCCAAAGAAATACACTGCAGAGGAGATCTTAAAATATATTATCAGCTCTGATTCAGAGTTCGATGATTTTATTGATCCAGAGTCTGGGAGTGAATACTGTCTAAGCAGTACTCCTACTGATGATACAATATCAAGTGATGCCGACGAGGATGGTCCATACAGTCTTAAGACCAAGTCAACGTCCCCACGTGGATGCAGGGACACATGTGTGCCCACTAGCGAGCTCCAGCCCAAGCATAAGCAGAAAAGGCAGAATTCACAGCCCAAGCAAGCAACCAAACATAAAAAGCAGTAGAAGCATGGAGATCTGCCTAAACCTGTGCAGATACCAGAGCCTGAGATATTTCCCCAGAAAGAGGCACCATGTGTGCCTTTGATGGAGCCAGATGCCACAATGCAGGCAGAGGGAAGTCAAATGAAGCATAAATGTAAGCAGAAGCACCTGCCATTTATTCATGTTATGGTGCCTACAACACAGGATGAGGGTACATGTAAAAAGCACAAAAAAAAGTGCAAACAACTGCCTCAGCTAGAATTAGAGTCCCAGCCTAGGAAAGAATCTCAATCAAAAAGCGTACGCTAAAGTGCAAACAGTTGTCTGACACTAGCACACTACCCAAGCCTGAAACTCTGCCCAGAGCAGATACCCTGATTGAGCATGACCCCCTGGACAAGCCTTATCTCTGCTTTCATATGATTCCCCACCTGAGCCTGATGCCCTACCTAAACCAGACACATTGCCTGAGACTGACATGTTACTTGAGCCTGACACTCTGACCGAGCCTGATGCATTGCCTGAACCTGACACTCTGTCCGAGCCTGACATGTTGCTGGATCTTGACATGCTGCCAGAGCCTGACATACTGCCTGAGCCTGATACACTGCCTGAGCCTGACACTCTGCCCAAGTCCTGCATCTTACCTGAGGGATACACTCAGCTTGAGCATAATACACTGTTTGAGCCTGACACCTGCAGTGCTACTTTCTCAAAAAAAGCTGATCCCTTGGCAATGCCTGAGTCTGAAACTACTGCCCCAGTGCTAGTTACAGGCCATAGCAGGCACAACAGTGGTTATACTCCACTTTACCAAAGGAATCCCCAAATATGGAAAAAAATATGTGTTCCACCATTTACTGGTAATGCAGGTGTCCAGGTTGACACAAAGGAATTTACCCCCTAGAATATTTTCACTTATTTTTTTAGCGATGAAATACTTTCTCACATAGTGGCTCAAACAAATTTTTATGCAGATCACTTTTTGGCTCAGTATGGTGGACAAGCTAAAACCACATGCAAGGGCTTGCCAATGGACTCCCACGGACTTAGATGAAATGAAAAGGTTCTGGGCTTTGACATTTTTAATGGGGATTGTGAAAAAGCCCACCATCAGCATGTGCTGGTCCACCCACCCTGCTCATTCAACCCCTCTGTTTCCAGTTATAATGAACAGGAACCGATTTCAGCTGCTGGTGAGATTTATGCACTACAATAACAATGCTAAGGCTTTGCTAAGGGACCATCCAGAGAATGACAGGCTTTTTAAATTACGGCCTATTATTGATCATCTTTTTAAAATGTTTTCTGAGGTGTACACCCTATCCCAAAACATTTCAGTGGATGAGACTCTTCTGCTTTTCAAAGGGAGAATAATATTTAAACAATACCTTCCTCTGAAACGTGCCCGATATGGAATGAAATTGTACAAACTTTGTAAAAGTTTCACTGGGTGCACATACCGTTTCAGAATATACACAGGAAAGGATGCCACACAGGATGTTGCAGGCTGCCCCCCATGTCTGAACACAAATGAGAAAATTGTGTGGGACCTAATTCTTCCCTTGTTAGGCTCTGGCTACAACCTGTATGTATATAACTTCTATACTGGGATTCCTCTGTTTAATATTCTGTATCAGTTTGATACAGTAGCATGTGGCACCAACAGATCTAACAGGCAACATTTTCCCAAAGGGTTGGTAGCCAGAAAGCAAAAAAGTGATAAGACCAGTGCTCTCCGATGTGATGAACTACTGGCTGTAAAATTCACAGATAAAAAAGATTTGTAACTCCTTAGCAGAATTCAAGATGAATCCACAGCAGCAGTTCCAGTTCGTGGTCAGGACAAATTGATAAGCAAGCCTCAGTGTGTTCTAGATTGTAACAAACATATGGGAGGTGTGGACAAAACAAATCAGATGCTTGAGCCCTATGATGCCACTCAAAAAACAAAGGCTTGGCACAAGAAATTAGCTGTTCACCTGTTTCAGCTGGCTATGTATAATGCTTTTATTTTGTACCTGGCAAAGTCATCTGGTCATTTAAAATCCTTCCTAGATTTCCAAACAGATGTCATTTCAAGTCTTCTATTTGATTCAGCAGAAACACCAGAAATAGAAAGAAATGAAGGTGTAGCCAGATTAACTGAAAGACATTTCTGCAGAACATTGCCACCTACTGAAAGGAAGGCTAGGCCCCAGAGGAGATGTAGAGTCCGCTACAAAAAAGGCTTTAGGAGAGACTCAAGATATTACTGGCCACATTGTCCCACAGAGCCAGGGCTGTGCCTGGAGAACTGTTTTGAGAAATACCACACCAAGCTCATTTACAGGAATGACAGATGGGTGCAAAAATTCATCTTGAATAGGAGAATGAGGCCAAAGCAGTTATTAGATTAAAAACATTTTTGGAGAAGATATTTTCTTATCTAAGCACCCACAAACCTTTGTTTGTTCTCTTTTGGTAACCAAGCAAGGTCCACGAAGCACAATGCCTGTTTGTAGGGGCAATCTGGAAGCACTGGGGATGTTAAGTAACTTGCTCAGGGTCACACAGTATGCAAGTGGAAGTGGTGAGAATCAAACCCAGCGCTGTACCAAACTTGATCACGGCTCATTACACTAACCACTAGGCTATACTGTCAGCCCTTTATTCAAGGGCCTTTAGGATATATTTTTATTTTATGCTGTATGGGCAAACTCACTTTATTTCTGATTCTGCACGAGTATTTTGGTAATGCAAATGTGAAACACATGCAATCTTACCATTGCATTCTGTCCACACCTGCTTATTACAATATGCTTTTGTAGAAACATTTGTCATGCAGCCCCTCCCTGCCAGCTTTTCCCACCTCCAGAAAACTTCAATGCATTGTATTACCCAGGGGACAATATATATTGCTTTAAGGATTACAAAATAAAGATTTTAAGGATGTCTGAGAAAATATCCTACCCACATGTTCACTATTATAATCTTCTAGTGAATTAAGCTCCAAAGCTAAAAATACTAAATAAAATGCATTGTGTTGGCCCCTTTTCTACCTAATTATCTGGCTGTCTCATTTATCAAGTACAAACTCCTACCATGTTGGGCTTCTTTGGGGAGTACTTACTGTGTTGGTACTATAAATTTACACCTCCACCAAAGGACCCTTGGTACAAAATGCTCCAAACCTGCTATCACTGTACATTCAAGGGATCTGAAATGCACTTAGCAACCTGTGTTTTGGGCTTACATCTGCCAGACTCTAGTAAAGAAACATACATTTAATACCACATTAAGCAGTACCCTCCTGAGAATAAAAAAAGAGTTTTTATATACCAGCATCCTACTTAACTTGCTGAAATGAGAGAATTATGCAAAATTTCATTATTTTTAATAGTCTTACTAAATGAAGAGGAGGATTATGGGTAG
Organism: Neoceratodus forsteri; assembly: GCA_016271365.2. Classification (NCBI taxonomy): domain Eukaryota; kingdom Metazoa; phylum Chordata; order Ceratodontiformes; family Ceratodontidae; genus Neoceratodus; species Neoceratodus forsteri. Next base: position 833,610,681 of record CM057459.1, on the reverse strand, counting down.
CACATACTTTGGCAACATAGAGAATAAAGTATGGGTCGGGTTGTGTAACAAGAAGTTTACACACACCCGAGGTGTTAGATGCTACATAAACCCCGAGAGCAAAGCTTGAGGGATTTATTAAAAGCATCTAACCCCGAGGGTGTGTGTAAACTTCAAGTTTATGCACACCAATCCATTTTTTATTTTATATAATTGCTGGGTTTCTCTTTTTTGCCATAGCAAATATATAAAATAAAAAAAGCTGTTGCTCTGCGACTGTGGTCCGGTTTCAGTGCGCGGTCCGTGGTTGCCACCAGGACTGACAAATCTCTTTTACTTTTTTTATTTGGTAGGGCAGGCATATGTTTGTTTAAGTGTAATTTTGTCAAATTTATGTTGTAAAAAACACTTACCGCTGAGTCCGAGTGGCAGTTCGCGATTCAGCGAAAAGGAAAGCGGACAGCGTCAGAATGGCAGGAACTCAGGTGGACGCATACGCAGAGTAAGGGAAACCATGTGCATGTTTGCCATTATAAACGCTCCTTTATAAGGGCAAATTACACCACGGTTTCCCTATGGAAAGAAGGGGAAGCCAGTTATTATAAGCAGTCTTACCAATGATTACAAGTATTTTATTGCATTTCAGAAAATATATACTTTTCTTATGGTATCCTGGTGTCCTGAGATCAGTGCTGTGGATTTTCCATTGTGGGCCTACGTTTTCCCCTTTAAAATATACATCACACCCTGAAGGTTTCAAGCCTATTTCAACCAAACCTTTGTGGTGAAGGTACATAAATGTGATATCATTGTAACCAGTACTCTAAGCAGAATCCAGAAATGGTGGTGTTTGTGTACATCCATCCTATGTTACATAGATATTTGGTTTGCTAAACTGTGAAAACGATCCGAATGTCCATCATTTTGCATAGTTCTACCAAATGTAAAGGAAGATTATGGATAGCAAACATTTGGACAGCAGACAATGTCATACCTTTTTAAAACCAGCATTTCATGCAGTTTCAGAAAATATATACTTTTCTTATGATATCATGGTGTCCTGAGATCAATGCTGTAGATTTTATATGGTGGGTCTACATTTTCTCCTTTAAAATATACATTGCACCCTATAGGTTTCAAGTCTATTTCAACCAAATCTTTGTGGTAAGGATACATACATGTGACATCATTGAAACCAGTACTCTAAGCAGAACCCACAAATGTGGTTTTTGTGTACCTCCATCCTATGTTACATAGATATTTAGTTTGCTAAACTGTGAAAATGATGCAAATGTCCATACCTTTGCATATGTCTACCAAATGTAAAGGAGGATTATGGGTAGCAAACATTTGGACAGCAGTCAATGTCATACATTTTTAAAAACAGTATCTCATGCAGTTTCAGAAAATATATACATTTTCTATAATACCATGGTGTCCTGAATGTCTACAAGCCAGAGAACCAGTGTAGTATATTTTCCATAGTGGGCCAACATTTCCCCCCTTTGAAATGTTCTTAGCACTATATAGGTTTTGAGCCCATTTCCACCAAATCTTTGTGGTAAATGTACATATATGTGGCATCACTGTAACTGGTACTCTCAGCAGAATTCACAGTTGTGATATTTGGGTACCTCCATCCTATTTTACATAGACATTTGGTTTGCTAAATTGTGAAAATTAGACAAATTTCCATCATTTTCCATAGTTCTACCAAACGGAAAGGAGGATTATGGGTAGCAAACATTTGAATAGTGGGCACTTTCATACATTTTTAAAAACAGTATCTTATGCGGTTTCAGAAAATATATACTTTTTGTATGATACCATGGCTTCCTAAATGTTTACAGGCCAGAGAAGCAATGCTATGCATTTTTCACTGTGGGCCAACATTGTCCCCCTTAAAATACAACATAGCACCCTATAGGTTTCAAGCCTATTTAAACAAAATATTTGTAGTAAAGGTACATAAATGTGGTATCATTGTAACCGGTACTTTCAGCAGAGTCCACAAATTTGTTTTTTGTGTACCTCCATACTGCGCATGGTTTCTCTTACTCTGGGCATACTATCTTACATAGACATTTGCTTCGTTAAATTGCGAAAACTATGCGAATGTTCATCATTTTGCATAGTTTGACCAAATGCAAAGGACTATTATGGGTAGCAAATATTTAGACCTCAGGCAATGTCTTGCATTTTTAAAAACAGTATGTTGTGCAGTTTCAGAAAATATATACTTTTTCTATCATATCATGGTGTCCTGAGTGTCTACAGGCCAAAGAATCAATGTTGTGCATTTTTCACTGTGGACATATATTTTCCCATTTAAAATACACATAGCACCCTATACATTTTGAGACTATTTCAGCCACATATTTGTGGTGAAGGTACATAAATGTGGTATCATTGTAACCAGTACTCTTCACAGAATCCACACATGTGGTGTTTGTGTACCTCCATCCAATTATACATAGACAATTGGTTTGTTAAAGTGTGAAAACTATGTGAATTTCCATCATTTTGCATAGATCCACCAAATGCAAAGGAGGATTATAGGTAGCAAACATTTGGATAGCAGGCAGTGCCATACATTTTTAAAAACAGTATCTTGTGCAGATTCATAAAATATATACTTTTTCTATGGTACCAAGATGTCCTGAATGTCTACAGGCCAGAGAAGCAATGGCAGGCATTTACTGTTATGGATGAAAATATTTTCACTTTAAAATGCACTTAGCAACCTGTACATATAGGGCTTATCTCTGCTAGACTTCTTTAGTAAAGGTACATAAATTAGGTACCGATGTAACCAGTACTCTCCACAGAATCTAAACATGGGATGTTTATATACCTGCCTCTTATGCTACATTTGCATTTACTTTGTCAGAACATGAAAATTATGTGAATTTAAATTATATTTGATTGTTGCAAGACATATAAAGAATAATAATGTGTAGTATATATTTGGGCAGTAGGCTATGCTACCCATGTTTAAAAACAGTATTTTGTATGGTTTCAAAAAATATATACTTTTCCTAAAATAACATGAAGTTCTTGGTCTCTACAAGCAAAAGAAGCAATGATGTGCATTAAATTAGAATGTAAGCTACTTCAAGCAGAAATTAAAGAGAGTACTACTGCTGTAATATGTTTCTACCTATAAAAAAGATTTCTGGTGAGTATATAGCACAGACATTGAGAAGTTCAGCACCATATAGCTTTCCATAATTATCAGTTAAATATGTTTTCTGTGATGTTTTCTGCAACATTTTTGAATAAAAATAGCATTTTGTTTACATTTCAGGCAGTGTTTCATGGCCACATGACCAGATATTGACAAAACCTTGCTACCTATAAAAAGCGTAGAGTCTGACATTAAAAAACATCCATAGTTTCCCTACTTTTCTTTGAAGGGAACATAGTGATATTTTAATTTTATACAATATTGTGCAAAAATAACAAAAATTGCATGGCACAGGAGTGTAAAATACCCCTGGCAGCGAAAGGGTTAGTAGGGGTATCACAAGTCGTAAGATGGAGGTAATAATCCCTCTTTACAAGACACTGGTTAGGCCTCATCTGGAGTACTGTGTGTAGTACTGGAGACCACACCTGCACAAGGACATTAACAAACTGGAGACAGTCCAGAGAACGGCAACCAAAATGGTGCAGGGACTGCATCAGAAAATATATGAGGACAGATTAATTTAGCTCAATATGTATACCCTAGAGCAAAGGAGGAAGGGAGGTGATATGATAGAAGCATTGAAACATCTTAAGGGCATTAACAAGGTGAAAGAGTCTTTTATGTTTCAATATAAGAAAAATAGCAGGACAAGAGGCTACAGCATGAGATTAGAGGGATGCCGATTAAGAAGTAATGTGAGGAATTTTTTTTTTTTCATGGAAAAGGTGGTGGATGCATTGAATGGCCTACCTCTGAACTGGTGGATAGGAATACAGTGCAAGACTTCAAACAGGCATGGGATAGGTGTAAGGGATCAATACAGATTAGTATGAATAGATAGGCCATTAACAAAGTAAAGGGCTATGGCACATTCATTAGGTAGAAAAAATGGGCAGACTGGTTGGGCCTTGAGGTCCTTATCTGCCATCAACTTCTATGTTTCTATGTTCCTATTCTTTCTGCCTCCTCCGAGCTGCCCTTTTGCGTAGGTTCCAGTATTGATTGGGATTCAGTCCTACTGATGTTGCCTACTGCAAGAGCCCCTCAAAGAAAGATAATACAGTTACATAAGAATGGTAACCAGTGAACAAGGTGTCCGCATTTGGGCACCTACAAAAATGGTGACTCAATTACAGTGCCTGTGTTCAGGGCTACCTGGCGGGGGGGTGAATGGATACTGGGATGGGTGAGGTAGGGCGATGGAAAGTACCGGTGTATACGCTCATGTGCACATGAGCGGGAGGTGGAGGCAGGGAAGGGGAGGTATGTGGGAGGGAGTGTGGTGGGCAGTTGCCGAGCTGGCCCAGTTGTGTGGTGGGGAGGGCTGTTGGTTGGGAGATGCAGGATTTGGGTCAGGTGCAGCAATGTTTTTTTTTTGCCGGCAGGTGGCTTTTTATTTTTAAAGTATTTTGCCCCCTGACATGCACCCCCCTGAAGTTGAGGATTCATTAGTGGGGGGGGGTGCAGGGCGCATAACCCCCAGCATTACATAAAATTTCCTAGATCTCAGTTGCCCTCTTGCTTTGTGCTGTGAGTGTGCATTGTTGAAATTAATTTTCGGTAATGTACACTTGCCCTAATGGCAATCTCTATTCCATGATCACCATTATGACATAGAACCCATAAGATCTTATCATAACAGTAGATCTTCTAGAGGAGCTCTTGCAGCAGGTGCTACTATTCCAACTTCTTCCCCCTTATAACTGTTTCTCCTTTGCAATTACTCCATTTTTCCTCAGCTTTGAGGAACCACCTCAGTTCTCCTTTTTTTTTACACCTTTACCTGCCGGGGACTCCAGCAGGAGAACTGAGGTAGGTCTGGGGGACCGACACCTTTATGCTGACATTGGTAGGGGTGGTCCCCTGTGATAGACTGCTAGCTAGAAGTTTTCTGTGTGGTACTGGCACCTGGTGACTTCAGTCCTACTGGTATTGCCTGTTGCAAGAGCTCCTATCAAAGATATACTGTTATGGTAAGTTCTTACGTAATTGCACTTTTTTACCCCAACAAGGTTTCATGTTTTTTTTTCCTCCTCAAACACAGTAGTGTTAAGGGGGGTAATATCAGTATGTCACAGTCATGTAAGTGTGGTGGCACAGTAGTCTTGCAAGTAGAGTACAAAGTGATTAATGAAGGAACTTTCTACTGACACAGATGGGTTTCTCTTGAGGGTGGCAGGAGGTGAGGCCCTGACCATAGGGAGCCCTACATGCCAGTCAGGCAATAACTTCCCTGGATTTTGATCTGCCTGTTTATTACAGTCTAGCAGGGGAAGGGGCACACATCACATGGCTCAGGAGCCATACCTTATCCTTGGAGGCCATAGTACCACCAGAGGACATGTTCCTTTAAAATGGTAGGTCTGTCAAGAGAGTCCCCTGTCTGATAGATGGATGGCCCCTTGGGGTCTGGACCATTTTTAAAAGGGCTTGCTGACACTACAGAACTACACACATCATGTTGCTACTTTTTGTTAGGTGGTTTATAAATAAACACATGGCTGCAGCCATTTTATCCAAAGCACTGTGAATGTCTCTTCTGTTCAGGTAAACGGTGTAAGGGCCATACCCAGGACAATGTACTTAGTAACAAAATTACTATAAGTTCTTTGCATAAATGAAAATTTTGTCAGATACATAAACTGTCATTTTCTTGTATGAATAAAAGCAAGTTTATTGCAAGTACAAACAAGATTTTGCAAGATTACAACATAAGTTTAAACATTGGTCAAGAAATCTGCAAGTTTAAACTGTATAGTGTGGTGCAAAATAATTATGCTTTCTAGTTTTTTAACTAGTGTAAGCACAGGATTTCTTTCTTGCACTATTCTTACAAACATGTATACTAGAGATGGATGAGCCAGTTCTGGTGGAGTTCTGGACCACCCCAAACTGGGTTGACTCATCTCTGACCAGGAAAACCAAGCCTTTCATGGCTTGACCTGGATTGCCAATTTTGCCAGTTTGTAAGTCTGGTCCAGTCTGAAATAACACTCTCAACACGAGTTCTGCATGGAAAAGGCAGAAAAAAGCATTTCCCCTGATCTCTGGCGAAGACTCCTGAGTCCCTGGATGGTCACATGACCATCAAAGGGAAACCCTTGCGATCCTGGTGCACTGAAGGGAGTCAACAAATGAGGGTATCTGTTCTGTGACTGACACATGTTCTAGCCAGCCCTCTGTGTCACCCACTACAGGACTTTTGTAAGAAACTGAGCAACAAGTGCATTTGGGGCTTTGCAATCAAAGGAGACAGTCATGTGTTTGTGTGCGGAGAGTTCCTAAAAAAGGCAAACATTTTGTTGGATAGGGAAATGGAGAGTAGAAGAAAAGAGAATGAGAGATCAATGAATTCAACAGCAGAAGACAGCAGAGTGTTGCAGACATTGCAGCAAACTGAGAGTACTCATTAAAGAAAAGAATTTTTTCATTAGAAAGAGAGAGAGAGATCAACAATATTTTACAGCAGAGTGCTGAGTATACAGCAGCAGAGTGCAGACATTGCAGACTCTGCAGTAAAATGATAAAACACCTGTTTATGTTTTATTTTACTTTTATTTGTTTATTTATTCAACCTTGGATTACAATACCTTTGAGTGCAAAGAGCTCATTTGCAAAGGTTCCATGTCAGTGGGGATGGGTGAACAAACATACAGAGGCGATAATACAAAGACTAGGTTTAAAAAACAGAAAGTACGTACTTGAATTATCTAGAATTAAGAACTTTAGTAGTGGAGAAGAAAGGAGTGGTGGGTACTAAGAGAGAAGAAAAGTGGTAAGCAGCCAGAAGGCCTTGTCAGTAGAAGTAGAAAGAATGAGGGTGGGAGTGGTGGGGGTGAGAGAGTGGGGGAGAAGGTAGGAGGATATGGCAAGGGTTGGAAAGGTAAAGCTTTGGGGTGGAAAAGAGGGAATTGGAGTGCGCACAGGTGGCAGTATCATTAGGTGAATGTTAGTGAGAGAGAGAGAGAGAGAGAGAGAGAGAGACCAATGAATTCAATAGAGTCAGACAGAACAGGAGGGCTCTGACTGAAGGTCATAGTGCCACAGTAATTTTGATGGGGGGTTATACAGTGCCATAGAATTTGAAGAGGGGTGTCACCCACTGCTCAGACTCTGTTTTGCCTATCTCTGTGAGATCCTAAACATTCATACTGCCCTAGACTGCATTGCCCATCTCTATGCCATAGTGACATACAGACTGTAAAGAGGGGGTGTCACCCATATCTCATACTCTGTGTTGCCCATCTCTGTGCTGCCTGAAAGGCTATTGCTGCCCTAGACTCTGTGTTTTGCCCATCTCTCTGCAATAGTGCCATAAAGATTTTGAAGGGTGGTGTCATGTCTTCGACTCTGTGTTGCCCATCTCTGTGCCTGAAGTAGTACTAGGTCATATTTTGCCTCACATATTCTGAGAGAGAGGTGTCACCCATGTTTCAGACTCTCTGTTGCATATCTCTGTGATGTACTGAAAAGTTATACTGCCCTAGACTCTGTGTTGTCCATCTTTGTGGCATTGTGACATACAGATTTTGAAGGGGAGCATCACATCTCAGACTGTGTTGCCCATCCTCGTGCTGCCCTGAAAGGTCATACTGCCCTAGACCCTGTGTTGCCCATCTCTATGCCATAGTGCCATACAGATTGTGAAGGGGCAGTGTCGTGTCTCAGACTCTGCATTACCCATCTCTGTGCATAAACTAGTACTAGGTCATTTAGTGCCTCATGTAGGTTGAGAGGGGTGTGTCTCTCAAGTTTAGACTCTGGGTTGTCCATCTCTGTGCTACTCTAAAAGGTCATACTGCCTAGACTCTTTGTTGCCCATATCTCTGCAACAGTGCCACACAAATTATGAAGGGGTGTGTGTCATATCTTAGACTCTGTGTTGCCCAACTCTGTGCCTGAAGTAGTACTAGGTCATAAAGTGCCTCACATATTTTGAGAAGGGGATGTCACCCACATCTCAGACTCTGTGTTGCCCTGAAAGGACATACTGCCAGAGACCCTGTGTTGCTAATCTCTATATAGTGCCATACAGACTATAAGGGGGGGTGGGATACTGCCCAACTCGGTACCTGAACTAGTACTAGATCATATAGTGTCTCAATTATTTGAGAGGGGGGTCATCCACATCTCAGACTCTGTATTGACCATCTCTGTATCTGAAGTAATACTGCTAAGTAAGCAATTAAGTTGGACCCCAAAAATGGATTCAGAATCAGAGTCTGTTATGGAAATGGAACATGTGGCTAACACCAGCCGTATGGTTGAAATTGGTACACAGCAATAAAAATATTTTCTTAAAACAAATACTGAAAAAAAGGGGAAATTCACTGTTGAAGATATCATTAATTCAATTAATGCGAAGCAACACAACCAGAAAAAGATGTCACAACACAAGCAGAAGAAGATGAAGCAACACAACAGAAAAAAGGAAAATAATGTTGGTAAATTAACTGATCGAAGTACTGCAGCACTGTCGGCATTGCTGGAAAAAATCAGATAACAGTTAAACAAACAATAAAAAAAAAAGGTAGCCAGAACACTTAGACCTAGAAAGTCAGTGTAGAAGGAAAAAGCTCTATCTAGTATCATTAAACATGGCACTCCATAATGTACCACTCATGCATATCAGGCTCCTTCATCAGAAAGCAGTGCCTCTGATGAAGAAGAAGTTGTAAATGTACAAGAACGGGATTACAATCATGTTATATCACAGTTACGCTTTTCCAAAGGTGATGAATAAGAATGTGATACTGATGAAGTTGAGGATGACACTTGGGTTCCCCCTCCCAAAAAGAAAAAAAAAAACACATACAGCAAGCACCACCGGCAGCCACAGCCAGTAGTGGAGAAAAAAAATCAATAATCAAGGTAGCTTTCCTGGGGACAGCCACACTGTGCATGATGACAAAATGTTCCTCCTCAATTGTGTGAAGCTATTTTCATATAAGTCCCAAAAATAAATGTGTTGCTGTCTGCACCTTTTGTCATTGGGAAGTTAGCAGGGGGAAAGTGAGGGACCAATTCAGGACAACACTAATCAGGCATTTGCAAAGAGCACATCCAATCATTTGGCTGGGCAGCAGTCCTGAGCAAGGGGCAAGTATCTGTGATGAAAATAATCCCTCAGACAAAAGTGAGGGTGAAGAGACTGAGAGACAGGGCAGAAAAAAAACAAAACATCCTTGACTTCACTGGCAAAAGTATTTAGACAAGCTAAAGCTTCACCAGTGTTATCCCAAGGTTTTTGCCCCCCTACACAAACTAAACTGCAGACTATTGCTGCAATGCTTGAATAAAACTTCCTACAGTAGATCACATCAAGTCATGCTAAAAATTAATCAGTTAATAGCTAAATTTATTGCCAAGGATCTGCAACCATTTTTTGGTGGAGAATGATAGTTTTAGAGCCCTTTTAAAATATCTTGGTCCATGTTACAACATACCAAGCCATAAATATGTTGAGGCTGTGGCTGTTCCCAATTTGTATGAATGCATGCAAAGTAAAATAAAAACTGCTTCTTCAAGACAGTAAATGTGGTTCTATGCACCTGATCACAGACATGTGGACGAGTGCTGAAACAACTGATCATATGTGAATCACAGCACATTGGGTGTCACAATTGTCTTAAAACACCATCACAAGCAGCAGTGAACAGGAAGGTAGATAATGAATAGCAGCTCTTTGTGTTAGCATTGTTGCTAAGCAGCACACCGCTGACAATATTTTGGAAGAGATGCATGAAAACATTTCTGAATGGCTTGAGCCCCTGGGACTCGATACTGAATTTATGGTTTCAGACAACAGCACCAATATTGTTATTGCGTGGGTTTTACTCACATTCCATGCTTTGCATACTCATTAAATCTGTTAGTATGAGCTTTCCTTTCCAGTGATAACAGTATCATAGCACTAGTGGGAGCTGCAAGGAAAATCTGTGGCCATTTAGTGTGACTCTGTAAAATCACACAGTATCTTGGCTGACCTCCAGAAAAAAAATGGCTTGTCAATACAGCGACTAAAACAGATGTTCCGACAAGACAGAACTCAGCATTTTACATGTGTGAAGGACTTCTCACACAAAAGAAGGCAGTCAATGAATATACCATGGAACACACCGTAGCAGACTGTGTTGTGCTGAATTCATTCCATTTGGGCCTCATAGAGCATCTTACATTGTTCCTGACTCCCTTTCAAGAAGCGACTCGATAGATTAGCAAAGAGAATGCTACTCTAAGCCAAGTTGTTCCCAAAATAAATTTATTGAAAAGGAACTCAGGAGGCTGCATAGAGGTTTGAACAAAAAGGAGACAAATCTGGTGCATCCCAAATGGACCGAATGATACCTCAATCCCAAAATTGTGGAAGACTTCACAATATCACGATAGACAAAAATGTTCTTCTTTTGACTCTTTATGACCCTCAGTTTAAGTTGCAACAGCTGCGTCCTTCAGGTCTCAGTGACTCTTATCTCGAATACAAAAACATGCTGATTTCAGTAATTTGCACAGGAAAAGGACAGGACTGTATTTGACAATACGTGATGTGGGTGTTGCATCTGATGATGTTACATCTATTGGTCATGACAACAATAATTTGCACTTAGTGCTAACATGTAGTCCTTCATCAACATTGAGTAGTATTGCACCAAGTCCTTTTTCACAGCCCCTGAAAAAGGCATGTTATCCTTACAAGCCCACAGATGACTGTCACACATTTTGCTCAAAACTCATGGAAACTGATAATTCAGATGTGCCTTTTGTGGAGACGACTTTTTTGTATTTGTCTGATATTGTGGTTGCCTATTTATGAGAATCTCTCATTAATATTACTAGTGACACCTTTGAGTACTGGCTAAAACAGAAAAACATCTGGGGCAGGATTCTCAAAGAAAGCCGAAATTCCCGCAGCTATGGGAAAAAGGCTTGCTGCAGTGCGGAAATGCAGCTGCGCTGTATTCTCAAAGAAAACCAGCGCAGCTGAGGATTTACGTAAAAAGTGCCGCAAGTGCAGCAATTTAGTTGCTGCAGGACTTGTGCAAGTGCTGCGAATCCGCAGCTGCGGAGGCTGTGAAGGCACAGCAATAGGGAACCACTAGTTGAAGCAGCAGACTGTAACAGTGCTGCTATAATATGAGGCTGACAGTACACACAGAGACCAGCAACCAGTTCCCAACTGGGATGACAGCAGTACCGCAGGTACCTGTGAAACCGTGGCACCACAGTGGCTGACTGTGCCTGCTGGTCGTCCCTCCCTGGGGTGTTCCTGTAGCCTGGGGGGGTAGCACTCACTGCTGGCTGGTCAGGCTCTACTGCTTGTGGGGCTCTGTCATGGGCTACACTAGCTCTAGTGGTTGATGTCTGTTGCCATAGCATGGCAATGTGTGCTTTCAGTGCTGTAACATCAGCCTCTGCTGTACTGTCTGAGATGCTATTACCTGTGGTACACCTCCACCTTAATTGATTCCAATTGCTGGGGCACTACTGCAGTGTGTTGAAGGAGAGTTACGCCACTTTCCGCTGTGTGTAACATTTTTTCCTCAGCTGTGGGAAAAACCTGGCTGTGAATAGCTTTTCAGGCACTGTGCTCCACTGATCTCATACCTTTTTGTCCTGAGGGACTTCAGCAGCTGCACTTTTTTTCACAGTACATAGTGTTTTTTCTCGCAGCTGCGGGGTTTTTTGTGAATAGCACTTGGAGCAAACTCCCCTTTTTTCCATAGCTGAGGGAGTTTTGGGGTCTTAGGGAAGGTTTTGCACCTTTTGAGAGCTTTGAGAATCCTTCCCCTGACCTGCAGAATCTGCCTTTGTTATTAAGCTTCTTAGTTGCCCTCCCACTAGTGTTTACTGTGAGTGCTTATTTAGCACAGCTGGAAATGCTGTCTCAGATGGCCACACAAGGCTTACTTCTGAAAATGTACAGTGCCTTACCTTCCTAAAAGTCAGTCTCAATAAATTGCATTAACAGTTCAGTGAAGAGTGGCAGGAACATAACAGCGATGATGATGAACTGTCGCAGCAGGTGTCTCCTAGTAAGGGTACTTCCTTCGTGGTGTTTGACTCTGATGGTAATGCTATTATCTAATTAAATTATTTATTTCTTTGAATTTAGAAGACAGAGATCAGCAACTATAACAGAAATATCAAGTAAAAAATTCCTTCTTGCATGGTCACGGTGTATATGTTTTGCTGTACTACTGTATGCGTTTTCCAATTTGAAAACCAAGGTGAAGTGTACTGTGTATCCCTGCCAGCTTGACAAGGGTGTGGGGTGATGACTGGGATAGGGACTGGCACATGGGTTTAATGGCAGGATTAGGTGTCAGTCGGGGCCAAACAGCTCTATAAAAAAAAACTGCAATGCTAAGTGTGGGGGACAAGGTCAACCTGATAAAAAGAATAAGTTAGAAAACACAAGTGATAAAAAATAATTGGCCAATCTGGCAGGAGTATGTGGGATGGTTTTGGGCCCATGATAATTGCTATATCACCAAGGAGGCAAGAAAAATAATGACAAAATTCTCACAGAATTAACCTTAGATTGTCAGATTGGTTTGCTGAGAAAAATCGAGCATACATCAATAATTGGGATAACTTTCAAAATAAAAATTAACTGTATACCAAAGATGGATTACACAAAAAATGGGCAAAGATCCTCGCTGAAAGCCTCAAATGTTTTTTTTTTTACCTAAACTCATTTAAACTAACTGGGATGGGAGAAATCCAACAGTCAGACACAAAAAAACAGCAACCTAAACATACTCAAATAAGAACTCAGAAGAAAAAAAATCACATGAAATAAAGAGTTTTATTGTTAAACTCAAGGAGTATGAATGACAAAATGACAAACTCCATACCCTAATAAGTATGAACCATACTGAGACAGTTGGTATTATGGAAACTTGGTGGAATGATGAAATAGGCCCATGGGGTATAAACTTGGAAGGAAAACATTTATAAAAGAGTAATTGAACTCATAAAAAATGGGGGATGGCAATATATGTGAAGAATACCATTAAGTCTATTGAAATCTCAAACAAAATCCCTGTTGACAGCTCCGTTGAAACTATTTGGGTCAAAATAAGTTGGGGATACTCTGTAATAACTGGAATTGTATACTGACCCCTTTCTCTACAGCATAGGCAAATAGAAATGTCATGAAATAAATTGATAAGGCTGTGGAATTAGTGGACCTGTTAATCATGGGGCATTTAAATATGAATGAGATTAACTGGACTAATAACACAGCTATTACATTGAATGGAAACAGTTTCTTGGAGTCTGTAACAGGAATCATCTGGCACAGCATGTAAAATATCCTACAAAGGGACAGCATATACTGGATGTTGTTCTATGTTCAGAACATGTTAAACTACATAAATGCATGGTAGGACCCCCTTAGGAAACAGTGACCATAGCTATGTAAACTTTCTAATCAGATATGATTTCGTACCAGAAAACAGATGTACCAAAATATTCTTAATTAAGAAAGCAAATATGCAAGCAATAACACCCAACAGGGTGGGGGGTACTGGACAATACCAGACCACCGAGGGGTGTAATGAGGCCCGACACTGCAGGCAGAGGGCCTTATAGACCCTGGAAGGTCCAATATTGCCCATATCGTCCAGCCTGGAGGGTATTATTGTGCTTAGAAAATGGGCCACTGTATTACATACAGTGGCCCAGATATTCAAACTGCACCACAAAGTAGCACAATAGCAGGAGCAGGCGCAAGTGCAGTGCACCTATGCACAACAAGCGCGATATTCAAACACAGCACAGGCCAAGGTGCACTTGCACAGCACAACTGAATATCGCACCAACTGTGCCATAGCGCAACCAGGGATACACAGAGGTGCAGGGTTGATGCGCAGTAGCACAACCAAGGATGTGAAGTGGAGCAGAGCAGAAGCACAACCAGGGATGCACAGGGAAAGAATGCAGGGGTGCACCACCCATGGAAGACATGAGCAGAGGAGCAAGCAGCAGACCAGACAGGGCCCCCCACACCCCATGAACTGCACAACCTGTGGTGATCTGGATGAACCACCAGCCCATGAACACCAGCACTGAATCCAGAGCCGGGGCATGGTGCCCCAGCACACCCCCTGGCAAGCAGTGACTGTAACACAAGGAGGGCCAGCCACCCTGTGCCACCCCATCCCAACAATGCAGAGCACACCCTGCACAGTGATCCCCAGACACCCTGGCCAGGAGCAGCGCCCAACAGTGCATGGCTCCATATGCATGCCACCACCCCCACTGTGACAATGCAACCCTCTGCAGCATGGAGCCATGCATGGCAGCCCCACCGTGAGCACCCCATAGTGGGCGGCAGAAGCCACTGACACAACAACTGCAGACACAGTGCCACCCTGCATGGCCCCCCCATGGCACATCCGAGAGGTCGACCCTGTGTCAGCACCCAAGGTACCCCGCATGCGACAGGGCCTGTCCTGTACCCCATCACCAGCAGGACAGCACCCCACACACCCACTCAAGCATACACCTGTCCAAGCACTGGCCCCAACAGCCAGTACAGATGCACACAGTAGTGCATGGAGGCATGCGCCACATAGAATGCAACACAAGGCATGGACAAACACCCACCCAGACCCAAGGGCACATAAACACAGGGACCCAATAGCAGGGCAACAAACCCACTGGCATGCAACCACAACAGCCATGTACCCATGGCCAGCACCCCACCATGGCACAGGTGTACCAGCCACCCTGCACATGCACCAAGAAGCCATCCACCACCAGCATGTGGCCAGAGCAAAAGTGACAGACATTGGAGCACAGACCCTGCAACAGACACCAGTGACAGCATGAAGGGGGGACAACAACAGCAGAGGCCACAGTGCCACCTGAGGCAGATGTGCACCATACTGGTGACAGGGGGACCACTGCACACAGGCATCCAGTGCACAGGGAACAACACACATACCACAGACAGTGACCAAGTTCCCCACCCACACCATAGGCGGGTCCCTGCTAGACACACACGCCCAGGCCTGCACCACCCCCGATGCCATGCACACAACTGTAGCCAAGCACCATTAGCCCGCTGCAAATCAGAGACCACCACAGTTGTCATAACTTAATGGATATATTAAATGATTTAGAAAAACAAAACATATGTACAACTATATACAATGGGGGGGAAGAGCCACAAACCAGGTGAGGGCGGGCATGGGGCAGGGGTGAACAAATGGGAGAGGGATAAAGGGGTGTGAGGGTCAGTCCAGGGAGGGAATATGATAAAAGGGCACAGAGGGCCTATCACTGGCTCCTCTCCCCACTTCTGTGCCTTTACCGTCTTCCATGGTGCCATAGACTGTCCCGGTACATCCTTTGCAGGATCTCGAGGGTGGCTCTGGTGAGCTGCAGCAGCTCCTGTACCCCTCTCTCCAGCACTGTCCAGCATTTTCCACCTAGGACGAGGGAGCAGAGTCAATACGCGTGACTGGCCAGACCCCTGCAGCCCACCCATTGTGCATGGCATACAACTGTGGGCCATACCCCTGTGATGGCATGCAACCACCCACAGTGACCACGCCCACATGACCTACCTTCCCAGGCACCCACAGCCATGTGGACTGCTGCACACACATACCGCCTATGTCCTGCACAGCACCACTGTGGCCGTACAGTGACATGGCTATGCAGTGTGAAGGCAGTGGCACAGCCATGTACCCAGTGCACGCACAGACCACCAGAGATGCCCACCCACACATGCAGTGCCACAGGACAGTGCTGAGTACACCGTGTGGTGTGCATGGCAGTGGGGCCAAGTGCTGATGGCCATGCCCCACTGCCAACCCTGCAACACAGCATGCACAGATGTAAGGGGAATAAAGCACTCACCTGCATCCAGGCCAGCTGGGTGCTGTTGGCCCATGGCCCCTCCTCCTTGACCCTGCTGCAGCTGCAGCGCACCACCTCTGTCCTGCTCCGCTTGGGCTTGCCTCACCCTACGGTGCTCCTCTGGGCCTAGGGTGCAAACACGGAGAGGGGAATATCAGTACAAAGCAGTAGTAAAGCTCTCCCAGTGTGTGTGCTCCTGCACAGCCCAGCCATGCCGCAACCCCACCACTGCCCCACTAGATGGCCACCACCTCCCTGCAGGGTGGACACATGCAGACCGTGATACCTGGATGCATGGACGCTACAAGTGTATGGATGGAGCACCTACCTGGCTGTGGCATGGCACCTCGCCGGGCGCATGCCTGCAGATGCCCCAGTCTGTCCAGGTCCCTCCATCGGAGGTCTCCATACCAGTGGTGACACTGCTCACCAGACATGGTGATAATGGTGCCCTCCTCCATGCCCTCAGCAACCTCCTTCTACACAGCACTGCATTGCCTGTTGAGTGGGTCCTGGCCGAACAGGGCCCCAGCATGGGTCTCAACAATGGTAACCAGGTTGGCCAGCTCTATGGTGCTCCACTGCTGTGCTCACCTGCGTGCCATCCTGCAGTGAGTACCAATAACAAAATGGCACTCTGCAGTGCACGTTCCCCACGTGCGGAGACTGTGCAGTACTGCGTTGCCATTCCCCATCGCACTGTCACCGAACAGCATGATAGGGGTGCACCCATGCAGACGCATGGTGCCTAGGGGCCAAAGGTCGACCACAGGGTCAAGGGTCAGTCAGTGCACGGAGCACCACTGCGTCATTGGGACTTCATCTGTGTAGTGCGGTAGGGTGCCTGTGTGTGACGCCCTGCAGTGGTCTACTACGCTGTGGCTCCATGGCGCCTACGGCGCACCAGGGCACGAGCATTACACAGGCGAACAGCGAACTAGTGCCACTGGCACAGTGGTGGCCATGCCTTGCACTGCCTCCCGCACACAGCATGTCATCAGCATGGCATGCGTCGGTGTCACCACCCCGGGCATGTGCCGTGCAGTTCCTACTGCACACATCACAGATCTGTGCCATAGCCTGAGCACACTCAACAACATTGTACAAGGTGCAACAGCACAATATTCAGCCAGCATATGCAAATCAGCTCATCAGCAATTCCATGGCGCAACCACTGCATTAACATCCACTTAAAGTTACGCCTCACTTCATTTGCATGTGTTGCACTATATAAATGCAACATGAGGCTGCAAAGGGCATAGTTTGGTATTGCAGTCTATTATGGTGTGTTGCATGCTGTTGGGATGTGTTGACTGTGGTATGTGAGGGCTGAATGGGACTGCACATTCAAAGGTAACACCTGTCATTCCCACAGGCTCGATCATGACTGGACGAGAGGATGAGGAGGAACAGGGACGGGGGAGAAGAAGGAGGCCCAGCTTCACCCGGGCTGAATCAGATGCCCTGTTTGAGGTATATCTCAACAGGTAACCGCTGCTCAGTGGACAGCGTGGAATGCCACAGGCCCATGCTACGGCGTGGGGTGAGGTGGCACATGCCATGAACCAGCATGGCAGATGCCAGCGGTCCATGCAGGAGTGTAAAAAGAAGGTCAGCACAGACAGGAGGAGGATCAAGGATAAGGTGGCTGCCATCAGGGCAGCACATGCTGCCACCGGTGGAGGACAGCCGGATTTGCCACACCTGCTGCCACAGTAGGAGCAGGTGGCCAGTAGCATGTGGCATTGTGCCATAGAGGGCATTCCTGGTGGTGGATTGCAGATGGGTGGCAGCCCATCACTGCAAGGTAGGTCCTGTGCTGTCACTGTGTGGGTGGTGGGGGGAATGCAACAGGGCAGGGCAGAGACAATAACACTACTGTTTTCCCTTACAGTTCCTGAGAGTCTACATGGGTCAGTGGTGTGGGTGTGTCCACCGAGGCGATGCACTGGACGAATGCCCATCTGCCTCCACAGGTGTCTGAGGACCAGACCAGTGCATACCTGCCTGTCTGTCTGTCTGGACTGAAGAGGGTGGTGCAGGCGGTGTGGGTGCAGACGAGGCCCAGCCTGTTTCCAAGCGTGACAGTGCCCATGGACTCCAGCATACTGGGACACGGATTGGTGCTGAATCTGGCACCGATGGTGATGGATCACACGTCCCGGACAGTGATACATGTGGGATGCAGGATGGTCCCACAGCAGGAAATGGCACGGGTGTAGCCATGGGTGGTGCTGCCGTGGAGGCCTGCATGACATCACAGTCCCAGCCTGTGCCTGTATGCCCCAGTGGGGCAGCACTGGTGTGAGTCCAGGCCAGTGGGGGCTGTTGCGGTGGAACCGGTGAGCCCTGACAATTGGCAGCCAGAGGGGCAGTGCCAGCAGTCGGCCACTGGTGACAGGTTGACAGTGTCAGGGGCAGTGGCAGTGCACCACATGTGGACTTGCCCCAGCATGGCTCTGGTGTTCAGCGCCCATCATCAAGAGGTGCTACCCAGCAGGGCCAGGAACACCATGAGGGACAGCATGCCAGACCAGTGGATGACCTCTTTGACGAGCACAGCCATCTAATCCAGTCTTCAGTGGATCAGCAGTTGTGGCTTGTGACTGTGGTGGATGCACTCAGTGTGGTTCTGTGCCAGGCAGAGGAGCGGCGCAGCATAGACCATGGTCTGCTCTTGGCAGAGATGGTCTGGCAGTGGGAGGATGTGTCCACTGCCATTGACAGGTAGACACATGCATTCACAGCTGTCATGGCCACATTGGGCACCCAGTTCAGTGCCCATGCACCACAGACACCATGCAGTGTCATGTCCACCCCCCGTTCCAGGCACCGTGCGACACCTGCTATGTCAACACTGGGTTCAGCTGTGGGCATACCAAGCATTCCTGGCATGGGCATGTTCGGTGAGCTGCAGACCTGTGCAAACACGGACATGTTCATGCAGTGTCACCAGTGGGGGACCGTTGGTGCCACCCCATGAGGCCAATGGTCAGCCTGGCATGGCTGACAGGTCTCAGCAGGGCTGCCTATGCATCTGTGGTGGCCGTGGCACTGTGTTGCATGACTGACCTGTCTCCCACCATGGCCACTGTCTGCCGCTGCCCTATGTGCAGTGTGGCATGCATCATGCAACGCATGGGTGGGGTACCTGGCCCTGCACACACACAGTCCCTGTGCACAGCCTCCTGGCTGCTGGTCACTGTGGCGCATGCATGATGATGCCTGTGTTGCACTGTCTGCCAGTGTGCAATGGTGCCCAGCATCTGAGCACGCACATGTATCATCATCATCAGGCTGTCACTGCCACTGGGCATGGTTGTGTGTGGACCTGTGTGAGGGTAGGGGTGGCATTTGGGGTTGGAGTGCCATCTACCCCTTGTGCATGTCTTGTTTTGTGTGTGTGTGTGTGTGTGTGTGTGTGTGTGTGTGTATACGTGTCGTGTTCAGCCCTGCCCATTTCTGACACCGTGTGCGGTGCCACACTCAGACCCATTCCCTTACCGCTGTCTGCCCCTGGGGTTCACCCATGCCTGTCTGTGGTCTGTGCCCTTGCCATTGGTGGTTGCACATGGCCCCGTGACCTACCTGTGTTGACCAAAGTGCTCTTCCGTGATGGTGTCCTGGTGCAGCTGTGACATCCAGAGCAGGCGGGGGTCCCTTCACCCAGGGAGTGGCTGCCCATCACCGTCTGGACCGGTGTCCTCATCGTCCCCACCGCTGTCCCCCTCTTCGACCTCTATGGCTATCCCACAGTCATTGGCCATGTTGTGCAGGATGCAGCAGGCCAGGAATAGCCCGCAGGCCTTCAAGGGGCTGTACTGTAGGGCACCGCCAGACATGTCCAGGCACCAGAACTGTGCCTTCAGCATCCCGAACACCCGCTCAATGACATTCCATGTTGTGGCATGTGCCTCATTGTACTGTAGCTGCGATGGGGTTGTGGGGTGCCGGTATGGTGTGAGCAGCCAGGGACGGAGTGGGTAGCAACTGTCACCTTAGTGTAGAGGGTGGACATTAGTATGGTGGTCTGGGTCGCTTTGCCATGGGCCGACAAGGACGATTCCCATGGCACCTCTGACTATGCACTCCCCCATATCTACTCATGTCGTCCTGTGTGTTATGCATACTCACCCACTAGGTGGCCAGTGGGGATGTCCCCACTCTCAAACCTGTGGCACAGTGTGGACTAGTGCCAGATGAAGGCATCATGTGCTACCCCAGGGTGCATGGCACAGACATTAGTTATGCGCCCCTGGCATCGCACATCACATGGCAGTTGATGCTTGCATTCCCCTTCCAGTTGATGTAGGACACACCGTCCAGGCCAGGTGGCATGCGGATGGCCACATGGGTGCAGTCAATGGCCCCGAGCACACCAGGCAACCGTGCTACCCTGTGTAACTCCTGTATGTGTGCTGTGCACTCCGCCTGTTTGCTGGGGAAATGGATGTACTCCGCAGCATGTGGCAGCAGTGCGCTGAGGAACTGTGTGAGTAGGCATGACGCAGCCTACTGGGTTATGCCCTTTTGTGTCCCCTGTTGGTCTCTGGAAGGTGCCCGTGGTGAGCAGGCACATGACAGCGGTCACCTTCATCTCCTCTGACAGAGCATGGCTCCGTTGTATGGGTGCCTGCATCTCATCACTGCACAGCTCACAGAGCCACCTCAGAATCGCCCGGTTTAGGCGGTACCGACCAACAATCTCTGTGTCAGAGAAGTGTTCGAAGGTGATGCGGGCTCGGTACTGCCTGTTCTGGGTGTACCGCCGACGGGCCTTTCCATGGCCACGCCCCCCTGCTGCCTGCCTTCTCACACCCCTCATTACTGCCTCCATCTGGAAGGTGGCGCTGGCCATGTCCCTGGCTGGTGTTCCCCCCTTGCGGCTGTTATCCCATTTCCCCCACTATCCATTTCTGATGCTCCCCCTGCACTGCATACATCTCCAGCCTTTAACTGTAACTGTTCTGACTCCTGCTACTGCTCTCAGTCCACTGCGGCTCTCCACTTTCAATCCTGCACAGTGGCACAGGCTCCCCACTCCTATCCTGTTCCTGGATCACTTCAGGTGTGCCCTGTCCTGCTCCTGCCCAGTTCTGCTCACTGCTACCCTCTGTACTGCCCTTGTGTCTGTCAGTATGCTCCCACCTGTGGCTTCCCTGTAGCATTCTTGCACCCCTCTCTTGCTCCTTTTTATTTTGGATCATTTCCGCTGTATCGCAACTTCCGCTAGCTCCCCTATTGCGCATGGCTAATGCTGTTGAATATCGCACTACGCAGGTTATTCATGGTTCCGTCCCCTACGGTTGCGCATGCATTCATTACTATTGCACTCTTGCACATTGCTACTTGCACTGTGCAGCTGTCTCCTGCTGAATATTGCACAATGGCGTATTTCCGTACTTTCGCTGGTGCATCCCTGTTGCGCATGGCGCATCCCTTTGAATATCCGAGCCAGTATGTTTAAAAAAAATTATTTTAAGTTGAAATGATAAAACTCTTTGCAGATTCACAGTATTTTGTAATAAAAATAGTTCCTCGGCCTGCATTACAATTTGAGATGGTTGTCATGGTTACACACACACACACACACACACACACACACACACACACACACACACAGATATATTTTTCAAATGCTTTTGATTTACTTTTTTTTTTCTTTATTCCTTCAGTGCTTTTTTGTCTGTCACTGCATTGTGGAATGTTGCTGAGGAGAGGTGGTAGCGGGTAGTGAGCTGAGTGGAAAAAACTAAATTAAGCCTGCTAAATACAGGTAAATCTGCATGGTTTGCCATTCTTGTGATGTGCCATTTTTTGTTGGTTGACAGGTACTGATTTTTTTCATGGCTTGTGATTATGACTGAGTAAGCAAGTAAATCAGGTGGCGCAAGCAGAGTCAGGAGAGTGTTGCCATTGGGAACAAACATGGTTGGGAGAAACGCGTGGTTAGTTTTGTCTTTCTCCCTGACCACAGAATAGAAACTGGGGTGTATTTATTCCTTCTTTCTTTTTTTTTTAAATTAAACATACCTGGCCTCGTTACATTTATTTGGACTTTGATCAGCAGAGGACCCTAGCAGCTGTTTTTAGAGGGACTGGCATCACAAACAGCACCAGTGATCAGTGTGGTGCAGTGTAAGGTGCACACCACAACTGATTTCTTTTCACAGAAATATGTGTTTTGTTCCTTGAGTTAACTTAGGCACTGTGACTCTGTTGTGACTGTCATTGTGCCATTCTACATGTTGATAATTTCAGGTGTGAGGTGGCAACTCTTGCTCACTAAGCAAGAGAAAAAAACATGGAGAGTATGAAGTCTAAAACTACCATGTGCCCACTGATATTCTGGCAATGGGGCATGGCAGGCTGGTACTTTTTTTTTCTCTGGATAGCTATTGAAAGTTAATGTACCCTCTTGACAGGGGTACCAGCCAATAGGAGCACAGGAAATAAAAAGCCCCTTTTCTAATAA
Organism: Neoceratodus forsteri; assembly: GCA_016271365.2. Classification (NCBI taxonomy): domain Eukaryota; kingdom Metazoa; phylum Chordata; order Ceratodontiformes; family Ceratodontidae; genus Neoceratodus; species Neoceratodus forsteri. The sequence goes on along the minus strand of CM057459.1, from coordinate 833,588,164 downwards.
ATTAATAAAGTACATACTGCAAAATACTGACTGGGATAGCCTATTAAAAAATGAATCACCCGAGGAAATGTGGCAAATCATAAAATCTACTACCCTGCAAATAGTAAATTTATTTATCTCCATGATAAAAAATGAACTAAGAACAATAAAAAGTGACCAAAATGGATGAAAAAAAAGACTAAATGTCTCATAAAGGAGTATATTATACAAACAATGTTTACTAAGTACAAGTGCCTACTCTGAAGCTTTTAAAAAAGTCCATACAGCTTGTAAGAGAGAAATAAGGAAAGCAAAAAGGGAAATGAAACTAAAACTGGCACACAAAGCAAAAAAAAAAAAGAAAACTATAAGGAATTCTTTTCCTAGAAACATAGAATCAGAGATGTTGGTGACAGATAAGGACTGCAAGGCCCATCCAGTCAGCCCATTTTCTTTTCACCTTATGAATGTGACATAGGCCTTTACTCTGTCAATGGACTATTTATTCATGCTCATCTGTATTGCTCCCTTATGCCTATCCCATGCCTGTTTGAAGCCCTGCATTGTATTGATATCCATCACTTCCTGAGGTAGGCCATTCCATGCATCCACCACCCTTTCTGTGAAAAAGCACTTCCTCACATTACCCCTTAATTGGCCTTCCTCTAATCTCATGCTGTGTCCTCTTGTCCTGCTATTTTTCTTGTACTGAAACATGTTAGACTATTTCACCTTGTTAATGCCCTTAAGATGTTTGAATGTTTCAATCATATCACCTCTCTCCCTCCTTTGCTCTAGGGTATATATATTGATCTCAGTTAATCTGTCCTCATAGGTTTTCTGATGCAGTCCATACACTATTTTGGTTGTCATTCTCAGGACTGCCTCCATTTTGTTAATGTCCTTGTGCAGGTGTGGCCTCCAGTACTGTAATCAGTACTCCAGATGGTATCTAACCAGTGTCTTGTAAAGAGGGATTATTACCTCCCTCTTATGACTTGTGATACCCCTATTAATACACCCCAACAATCCTCTAGCCTTAGCTACTGCTTTAGTGGTCTGCTTGAATGATTTCAGGCCATCTGTGATGATGATGCCCAAGTCTTTCATCCCTTGTGATTGCCAGCAACTCCCCTTCCAACCTATAGGTAGCATCAGGGTTTCTCTTCCCTATGTGCATGTCCACGTCAGCAAACTCCTCTGTAAACATCCCTTCAGGAGCAGGGAGACTGTTTAGTTCCTCGTCATCGGGTGTCTGCAACTGTATCTGAACCTCTGAAATGACAGCAAACCCCCTTTTTGGAAGCAGTGTTGAATGGTAAGTTAGGACACTGAGCCTAAATCCTGCTTCAACATATGGACAGCATCAAGTAAAGAAAGATTTTTGGCACAGTATAGGGCACTAAGTTCAGAGTTGGAATCCAGGTCTGGCAGCACTCTCTCCCTCATTGGCCTGACATAGTGCTGCTTCATGAAAATAGACACATAGAATTTGCGGCAGATAAGGACGCTTGGCCCTCAGTCTGCCCATTTCCTGACCCAATGGATAAGCTGCAGATCCTAGTTAACCAGCAGTCTACTTCTTTCTACCCCCAACCCCTAGAATTGCCTTATGACTGTCCCTTGCATGCTTGAATTCAACCACTGTTTTTGACTCCAGAACCTCCTCTGGAAGGCCATTCCATGCATCCACAACCCTCGCTATGAAAAAATACTTCCTTACATTACCGCTGAGCCGCCCCCCCATCTTCAAATTGTGCCCCCTTGTTCTTGCACACCTCTTTTTTAAAGATGCCACCCTCTTGAACTTTGTTGATTCCCTTGAGGTACTTGAAAGTTTCTATCATGTCCGCCCTCTCCCTCCTTTCCTCGAGGCTATACATATTAAGCTCCTTTAGTCTCTCTTCATATGTCTTCCAGTGCAGACCCTGCACCATTTTAGTTGCCCTCCTCTGGACAGCTTCCATCCTGTCTATGTCCTTGCGGAGATTGGGTCTCCAGAACTGCATGCAGTACTCCAGATGGGGTCTCACCAGCTGTCTGTACAGATGGATAACAACTTCTTGTTTTCTACTGGTGATGCCTCTCCCTATGCATCCCAGTATCCCCAGCCCTCCTTACTGCCCTCTCACATTGCTTGCTCACCTTTAAGTCATCTGATATGACTACCCCAAGTTCCTTTCCATTTTGTTGTTGTTAGTATCTCACTCCCCATTGTACTCTTCCCTGGTTTTGTTCCCCAGGTGCATTATCTTGCACTTCTTAGCATTGAATCTAAGCTGTCATACATTTGACCATTCCTCTAACCTTGCCAGGTCTCTTCTCATCCTTTCCACTCCACCTTGTGCATTAACTCTGTTGCAGATCTTTGTGTCATCTGCAAAGAGACATACTTTACCTTCCAGTCCCTCTGCAATGTCGCCTACAAAGACATTGAAGAGGACCAGTCCTAATACTGAACCCTGCGGTACCCCACTAGTAACCCCCCTTTCTTCAGAGTGGACTCCATTTACTATTACCCTCTGTGTCCTATTCTCCAGTTAATTCTTTACCCAGGCTATCATCTTGGGACCCACTCCCAGGCTGGCTAACTTGTATATTAATCTTTTGTGTGGGACTGTGTCAAATGCCTTGCTAAAGTCTAGGTAGACCATGTCCACAGCCCCTCCCTGATATACTACTTTGGTCACCCAGTCAAAGAAATCTATCAGATTCACCTGGCATGACCTTCCCACTGTGAATCCATGCTGCCTTGGGTCCTGTGCCCCTCTGGCCTCTAGGTACTCGACAATTCTTTCCTTCAGAAGTGACCACTGCATTAACATCCACTTAAAGTTGCGCCTCACTTCATTTGCATGTGTTGCACTATATAAATGCAACATGAGGCTGCAAAGGGCATAGTTTGGTATTGCAGTCTATTATGGTGTGTTGCATGCTGTTGGGATGTGTTGACTGTGGTATGTGAGGGCTGAATGGGACTGCACATTCAAAGGTAACACCTGTCATTCCCACAGGCTCGATCATGACTGGACGAGAGGATGAGGAGGAACAGGGACGGGGGAGAAGAAGGAGGCCCAGCTTCACCCGGGCTGAATCAGATGCCCTGTTTGAGGTATATCTCAACAGGTAACCGCTGCTCAGTGGACAGCGTGGAATGCCACAGGCCCATGCTACGGCGTGGGGTGAGGTGGCACATGCCATGAACCAGCATGGCAGATGCCAGCGGTCCATGCAGGAGTGTAAAGAAGGTCAGCACAGACAGGAGGAGGATCAAGGATAAGGTGGCTGCCATCAGGGCAGCACATGCTGCCACCGGTGGAGGACAGCCGGATTTGCCACACCTGCTGCCACAGTAGGAGCAGGTGGCCAGTAGCATGTGGCATTGTGCCATAGAGGGCATTCCTGGTGGTGGATTGCAGATGGGTGGCAGCCCATCACTGCAAGGTAGGTCCTGTGCTGTCACTGTGTGGGTGGTGGGGGGAATGCAACAGGGCAGGGCAGAGACAATAACACTACTGTTTTCCCTTACAGTTCCTGAGAGTCTACATGGGTCAGTGGTGTGGGTGTGTCCACCGAGGGCGATGCACTGGACAAAGAGGAATGCCCATCTGCCTCCACAGGTGTCTGAGGGACCAGACCAGTGCATACCTGCCTGTCTGTCTGTCTGGACTGAAGAGGGTGGTGCAGACGGTGTGGGTGCAGACGAGGCCCAGCCTGTTTCCCAGCGTGACAGTGCCCATGGACTCCAGCATACTGGGACACGGATTGGTGCTGAATCTGGCACCGATGGTGATGGATCACACGTCCCGGACAGTGATACATGTGGGATGCAGGATGGTCCCACAGCAGGAAATGGCACGGGTGTAGCCATGGGTGGTGCTGCCGTGGAGGCCTGCATGACATCACAGTCCCAGCCTGTGCCTGTATGCCCCAGTGGGGCAGCACTGGTGTGAGTCCAGGCCAGTGGGGGCTGTTGCGGTGGAACCGGTGAGCCCTGACAATTGGCAGCCAGAGGGGCAGTGCCAGCAGTCGGCCACTGGTGACAGGTTGACAGTGTCAGGGGCAGTGGCAGTGCACCACATGTGGACTTGCCCCAGCATGGCTCTGGTGTTCAGCGCCCATCATCAAGAGGTGCTACCCAGCAGGGCCAGGAACACCATGGGGACAGCATGCCAGACCAGTGGATGACCTCTTTGACGAGCACAGCCATCTAATCCAGTCTTCAGTGGATCAGCAGTTGTGGCTTGTGACTGTGGTGGATGCACTCAGTGTGGTTCTGTGCCAGGCAGAGGAGCGAGCAGCATAGACCATGGTCTGCTCTTGGCAGAGATGGTCTGGCAGTGGGAGGATGTGTCCACTGCCATTGACAGGTAGACACATGCATTCACAGCTGTCATGGCCACATTGGGCACCCAGTTCAGTGCCCATGCACCACAGACACCATGCAGTGTCATGTCCACCCCCCGTTCCAGGCACCGTGCGACACCTGCTATGTCAACACTGGGTTCAGCTGTGGGCATACCAAGCATTCCTGGCATGGGCATGTTCGGTGAGCTGCAGACCCCTGTGCAAACACGGACATGTTCATGCAGTGTCACCAGTGGGGGACCGTTGGTGCCACCCCATGAGGCCAATGGTCAGCCTGGCATGGCTGACAGGTCTCAGCAGGGCTGCCTATGCATCTGTGGTGGCCGTGGCACTGTGTTGCATGACTGACCTGTCTCCCACCATGGCCACTGTCTGCCGCTGCCCTATGTGCAGTGTGGCATGCATCATGCAACGCATGGGTGGGGTACCTGGCCCTGCACACACACAGTCCCTGTGCACAGCCTCCTGGCTGCTGGTCACTGTGGCGCATGCATGATGATGCCTGTGTTGCACTGTCTGCCAGTGTGCAATGGTGCCCAGCATCTGAGGCACGCACACATCATGTATCATCATCATCAGGCTGTCACTGCCACTGGGCATGGTTGTGTGTGGACCTGTGTGAGGGTAGGGGTGGCATTTGGGGTTGGAGTGCCATCTACCCCTTGTGCATGTCTTGTTTTGTGTGTGTGTGTGTGTGTGTGTGTGTGTGTGTGTGTATACGTGTCGTGTTCAGCCCTGCCCATTTCTGACACCGTGTGCGGTGCCACACTCAGACCCATTCCTTACCGCTGTCTGCCCTGGGGTTCACCATGCCTGTCTGTGGTCTGTGCCCTTGCCATTGGTGGTTGCACATGGCCCGTGACCTACCTGTGTTGACCAAAGTGCTCTTCCGTGATGGTGTCCTGGTGCAGCTGTGACATCCAGAGCAGGCGGGTCCCTTCACCCAGGGAGTGGCTGCCCATCACCGTCTGGACCAGTGTCCTCATCGTCCCCACCGCTGTCCCCCTCTTCGACCTCTATGGCTATCCCACAGTCATTGGCCATGTTGTGCAGGATGCAGCAGGCCAGGAATAGCCCGCAGGCCTTCAAGGGGCTGTACTGTAGGGCACCGCCAGACATGTCCAGGCACCAGAACTGTGCCTTCAGCATCCCGAACACCCGCTCAATGACATTCCATGTTGTGGCATGTGCCTCATTGTACTGTAGCTGCGATGGGGTTGTGGGGTGCCGGTATGGTGTGAGCAGCCAGGGACGGAGTGGGTAGCAACTGTCACCTTAGTGTAGAGGGTGGACATTAGTATGGTGGTCTGGGGCTTTGCCATGGGCCGACAAGGACGATTCCATGGCACCTCTGACTATGCACTCCCCATATCTACTCATGTCGTCCTGTGTGTTATGCATACTCACCCACTAGGTGGCCAGTGGGATGTCCCCACTCTCAAACCTGTGGCACAGTGTGGACTAGTGCCAGATGAAGGCATCATGTGCTACCCCAGGGTGCATGGCACAGACATTAGTTATGCGCCCCTGGCATCGCACATCACATGGCAGTTGATGCTTGCATTCCCCTTCCAGTTGATGTAGGACACACCGTCCAGGCCAGGTGGCATGCGGATGGCCACATGGGTGCAGTCAATGGCCCCGAGCACACCAGGCAACCGTGCTACCCTGTGTAACTCCTGTATGTGTGCTGTGCACTCCGCCTGTTTGCTGGGGAAATGGATGTACTCCGCAGCATGTGGCAGCAGTGCGCTGAGGAACTGTGTGAGTAGGCATGACGCAGCCTACTGGGTTATGCCCTTTTGTGTCCCCTGTTGGTCTCTGGAAGGTGCCCGTGGTGAGCAGGCACATGACAGCGGTCACCTTCATCTCCTCTGACAGAGCATGGCTCCGTTGTATGGGTGCCTGCATCTCATCACTGCACAGCTCACAGAGCCACCTCAGAATCGCCCGGTTTAGGCGGTACCGACCAACAATCTCTGTGTCAGAGAAGTGTTCAAGGTGATGCGGGCTCGGTACTGCCTGTTCTGGTGTACCGACGGCCTTTCCATGGCCACGCCCCTGCTGCCTGCCTTCTCCACCCCTCATTACTGCCTCCATCTGGAAGGTGGCGCTGGCCATGTCCCTGGCTGGTGTTCCCCCCTTGCGGCTGTTATCCCATTTCCCCCACTATCCATTTCTGATGCTCCCCCTGCACTGCATACATCTCCAGCCTTTAACTGTAACTGTTCTGACTCCTGCTACTGCTCTCAGTCCACTGCGGCTCTCCACTTTCAATCCTGCACAGTGGCACAGGCTCCCCACTCCTATCCTGTTCCTGGATCACTTCAGGTGTGCCCTGTCCTGCTCCTGCCCAGTTCTGCTCACTGCTACCCTCTGTACTGCCCTTGTGTCTGTCAGTATGCTCCCACCTGTGGCTTCCCTGTAGCATTCTTGCACCTCTCTTGCTCCTTTTATATTTTGGATCATTTCGCTGTATCGCAACTTCCGCTAGCTCCCCTATTGCGCATGGCTAATGCTGTTGAATATCGCACTACGCAGGTTATTCATGGTTCCGTCCCCTACGGTTGCGCATGCATTCATTACTATTGCACTCTTGCACATTGCTACTTGCACTGTGCAGCTGTCTCCTGCTGAATATTGCACAATGGCGTATTTCCGTACTTGCGCTGGTGCATCCCTGTTGCGCATGGCGCATCCCTTTTGAATATCCGAGCCAGTATGTTTAAAAAAAATTATTTTAAGTTGAAATGATAAAACTCTTTGCAGATTCACAGTATTTTGTAATAAAAATAGTTCCTCGGCCTGCATTACAATTTGAGATGGTTGTCATGGTTACACACACACACACACACACACACACACACACACACACACACACAGATATATTTTTCAAATGCTTTTGATTTACTTTTTTTTTTCTTTATTCCTTCAGTGCTTTTTTGTCTGTCACTGCATTGTGGAATGTTGCTGAGGAGAGGTGGTAGCGGGTAGTGAGCTGAGTGGAAAAAACTAAATTAAGCCTGCTAAATACAGGTAAATCTGCATGGTTTGCCATTCTTGTGATGTGCCATTTTTTGTTGGTTGACAGGTACTGATTTTTTTCATGGCTTGTGATTATGACTGAGTAAGCAAGTAAATCAGGTGGCGCAAGCAGAGTCAGGAGAGTGTTGCCATTGGGAACAAACATGGTTGGGAGAAACGCGTGGTTAGTTTTGTCTTTCTCCCTGACCACAGAATAGAAACTGGGGTGTATTTATTCCTTCTTTCTTTTTTTTTTAAATTAAACATACCTGGCCTCGTTACATTTATTTGGACTTTGATCAGCAGAGGACCCTAGCAGCTGTTTTTAGAGGGACTGGCATCACAAACAGCACCAGTGATCAGTGTGGTGCAGTGTAAGGTGCACACCACAACTGATTTCTTTTCACAGAAATATGTGTTTTGTTCCTTGAGTTAACTTAGGCACTGTGACTCTGTTGTGACTGTCATTGTGCCATTCTACATGTTGATAATTTCAGGTGTGAGGTGGCAACTCTTGCTCACTAAGCAAGAGAAAAAAACATGGAGAGTATGAAGTCTAAAACTACCATGTGCCCACTGATATTCTGGCAATGGGGCATGGCAGGCTGGTACTTTTTTTTTCTCTGGATAGCTATTGAAAGTTAATGTACCCTCTTGACAGGGGTACCAGCCAATAGGAGCACAGGAAATAAAAGGCCCCTTTTCTAATAAATTAATAAAGTACATACTGCAAAATACTGACTGGGATAGCCTATTAAAAAATGAATCACCCGAGGAAATGTGGCAAATCATAAAATCTACTACCCTGCAAATAGTAAATTTATTTATCTCCATGATAAAAATGAACTAAGAACAATAAAAGTGACCAAAATGGATGAAAAAAAGACTAAATGTCTCATAAAGGAGTATATTATACAAACAATGTTTACTAAGTACAAGTGCCTACTCTAGAGCTTTTAAAAAGTCCATACAGCTTGTAAGAGAGAAATAAGGAAAGCAAAAGGAAATGAAACTAAAACTGGCACACAAGCAAAAAAAAAAAAACTATAAGAATTCTTTTCCTAGAAACATAGAATCAGAGATGTTGGTGACAGATAAGGACTGCAAGGCCCATCCAGTCAGCCCATTTTCTTTTCACCTTATGAATGTGACATAGGCCTTTTCTGTCAATGGACTATTTATTCATGCTCATCTGTATTGCTCCTTATGCCTATCCCATGCCTGTTTGAAGCCCTGCATTGTATTGATATCCATCACTTCCTGGGTAGGCCATTCCATGCATCCACCACCCTTTCTGTGAAAAAGCACTCTCACATTACCCCTTAATTGGCCTTCCTCTAATCTCATGCTGTGTCCTCTTGTCCTGCTATTTTTCTTGTACTGAAACATGTTAGACTATTTCACCTTGTTAATGCCCTTAAGATGTTTGAATGTTTCAATCATATCACCTCTCTCCCTCCTTTGCTCTAGGGTATATATATTGATCTCAGTTAATCTGTCCTCATAGGTTTTCTGATGCAGTCCATACACTATTTTGGTTGTCATTCTCAGGACTGCCTCCATTTTGTTAATGTCCTTGTGCAGGTGTGGCCTCCAGTACTGTAATCAGTACTCCAGATGGTATCTAACCAGTGTCTTGTAAAGAGGGATTATTACCTCCCTCTTATGACTTGTGATACCCCTATTAATACACCCCAACAATCCTCTAGCCTTAGCTACTGCTTTAGTGGTCTGCTTGAATGATTTCAGGCCATCTGTGATGATGATGCCCAAGTCTTTCATCCCTTGTGATTGCCAGCAACTCCCCTTCCAACCTATAGGTAGCATCAGGGTTTCTCTTCCCTATGTGCATGATCTTGCACTTCTTTGCATTAAACCCAGGCCAGTTGCCACTCTTCAGACCATTTTGCCAGTTTTTTGAGATCTCTTCTCATTTTTCCCACCCCATCTGGATCAACTACTCTTTTGCAGATCTTGGTGTAATCTGCAAACAGGCAAACCTTACCCTCCAGTCCATCTGCAATGTCAATGATAAAGATATTGAAAAGGACTGGCCCCAGGACTGATCCTTGCGGTATCCCTCTTGTGACTTGCATATCTTCTGATTTTCTACCATTTACCACCACTCTCTCTTTCCTGGCCATCAGCAAGTTTGCCACCCATTTGACCAACTTCTGACCCCATCCTGAGCCTACCCAGCTTATTAATCAATCTTCTATGTGGAACAGTATCGAAAGCTTTGCTGATGTCAAGGTAGGTGACATCAACTGCACCCCCTTGGTCCACCACTCTGGTTACCCAGTCAAAGAAATCTATGAGATTGCTTGACAGGACCTTCCTGTTGTAAACCCATGTAAACCCATTCAAAAAGACACAGGCAGAAGGGGATAGGGAGAAGTACCAGGAGAAGCAAAGGGAGGCAGGGAGGTCAGTAAGGGAAGCCAAAGTTCAGACAGATGAACACATTGCAAAATCAGTGGGTAGAGGGGACAAAACCTTTTACAGGTACATAAGTGAAAAAAGAAAGACAAAGGGAGGGATAGTGAGACTGAAGGGGGAGGATGGGAGCAGCGTGGAGATGACAACAGTAAAGCTGACATATTGAACAGGTATTTATGCTCAGTCTTTACTGAGGAAGAGGGGTTAATGGGTCTGAAGGGAGTACAAGGTGAGAATGGTGCAGAAATGGATACAAGTCCCTTTACGAGAAAGGGTCTGAAGGAACTGGAAGTAATAAGAGTTGATAAAGCAATGGGGCCAGATGGGGTGCACCCAAGGGTCCTTAAAGAACTAAGAGAGGTGGTGGCTGAACCTCTGGCTATCCTGTTTAGCCGATCACTGGAAACAGGGAGGCACCAAAGACTGGAGGACAGCAGATGTAGTCCCCTTATACAAAAGTGGGAACAAAGAGGAAGCAGGAACTACAGACCAGTCAGCCTCACCTCGGTAGTGGGGAAGATCATGGAAGCACTACTGAAGGAGAGATTGGTGGAACATCTGGTTGTCAATGGACTACAGGACCCAAGGCAGCATGGTTTCACCAGGGGAGGTCATGTCAGACCAACCTCTTGAATTTTTGACTGGGTGACTAGGGAGGTGGATCAGGGAGAACAGTGGACATGGCCTATCTGGACTTCAGCAAGGCCTTTGACACTGTGCCACATAGAAGACTATTACACAAACTGGGGAATATGGGTGTGGGCAGGACAGTAGTGTGGTGGGTAGGTAACTGGCTGGGTGGCAGGACACAGAGGTGCTGGTAAATGGCTGTCACTCCACAGAGGAAGAGTGACCAGTGGGGTACCACAGGGATCAGTGCTGGGACCGGTCCTATTCAACATTTTCATCAGTGACATTGCGCAGGATCTAGAAGGCAGAATTTCACTGTTTGCTGATGACACAAAGCTCTGTAACAGAGTAGACACACCAGAGGGTGTAGACAGAATGAGAAGCGACCTGCAGAAACTTGAAGAATGGTCAAGGGTTTGGCAGTTGAAATTCAATGCAAAGAAGTGCAAGATGATGCATATGGGGCACAAAAACCCTGGCACAATATATCAGTTGGGGGGTGAGGATATAGCATGCACCAAGCAGGAAAGGAATCTTGGGGTTGTCATCTCTGATGACCTCAAGGTAGGGAAACAGTGTGACAAGGCAGCAGGTAAAGCAAATAGGATGCTGGGATGTATAGGCAGGGGCATCACCAGCAGGAAAAGGGAGGTCATAATTCTGCTGTACAAGACACTAGTGAGGCCCCACCTGGAGTACAGTGTACAATTCTGGAGACCATACCTACGTAAGGACATAGGGTAGAGAAGGTTCAGAGGAGGGCAACAAAGATGGTGCATGGATTGCATCACAAGTCCTATGAAGACAGGTTGAAGGAACTGAGACATACAAGTATCTTACAGGGAGGAACAGGGTGCAGGAAAACACTATTTTTAAGTGAAAAAGATGTTCCAGGACTAGAGGGCATGGGATGAAGTTGGAGGGAAGACGATTCAGAGGAAACATGAGAAAGAATTTCTTCACAGAACGGGTGGTGGACAAATGGAACACCCTTCCAGAGGAAGTGGTGGGGGCTGAAACAATCACGGGATTTAAGAATGCATGGGATAGACATAAAGGAATTCTAGAGGTCAGGGGTAAGAGGCAACAGACTTCTAGGAAAACAAACTGAACTTACAAGCTCAAATGGGCAGACTGGGTGGGCCATAGGCCCTCATCTTCTGACACTGTCTATGTATCTATGTATCTATGCTGTTTTGGATCCTGTGCTCCTATGGAATCCAAATGTTGCACTATCCTTTCCTCAAGGAGTGCCTCCATAATCTTGCTGACTACTGAGGTAAGACTGAATGGTCTGTAGTTCCCTGCCTCCTCTTTGCTGCAGCTCTTGTGGAGCAGGTTCACATGAGTTCTTCTCAAGTCTTCTGGGACTTCTCCTGTGCTCAGAGACTCACTAAACAGTTCTGCTAATGGCTCTGCTAGTTCTACCCTTAGCTCGTTTAGTACTCTTGGATATATGCCATCAGTTCCTATTGCCTTGTCCACCCACAGCTTAGCGAGCTCCTGTAGGACCCTTTCTTTTGTGAAGGGACTTGTGCACACCACCTTCCCCCTTGTGTCCATGGTACTGAGCTGTGGGCCCTGCAATACTTTCTCATTAGTAAATACTCAGCAGAAATGTCTATTTAGGATATATGCTTTTCCTTGGTCCACCTCCACAGACTCCCACTTATCCCCTTTGATCTTAGCAATACCTCTTCTGGACTTTCTCCTTTCACTAATGTATCTATAGAAAGTTTTGTCCCCTTATTTTAATGTTTGTGCTAGTGTTTCCTCTGTTCTGGCCTGTGTCTGCCACTGACTTCCCTGCTTCCCTTTGGGTAGTCTGGTATGCTTCCCTATCTTCATGCTGCTGCATTCCCTTATATTTTCTGAAAGCCAACCTTTTAGCTCTGATCTTTTCTGCTACTGTCTTTGAGAACCAGCTTGGTTTCCTCCTCCTTCTTTTGCTCCTGCTTTTGTTCCTAGCACAATTAAATGTTTCTTAAAGTAGCTTAACTCTGTTGGCCATCTTATCAAAATCCGCTTCTCTGAAGTCCCATATTTTTGCCTTGGAATGGGATGATTTAGTTCTAGTGGCCAAATTGAACCATACCATGTGTTGGTCACTGGCCTCCAGGTGACCTTCTACCTGGAGATCTGTGATCTTTTCCCTATTACTGAGTACTAGATCCAGGATAGCTCTGTCTCTGGTGGGTTGTTGTACCAATTGTATGAGGCCTTCCTCCTGCAGGGAATCCACTATGTGTCTAGTTCTGGTGGATCTTCCTGATGGTATTGACCAATCTGTATCTAGCATGTTGAAGTCTCCCATTATCAGAACTTCCCCTTTAGCTGTCATGTTTTGTATATCTTCTAACAATCATGTGTCATGTCCTTCTCCTGGTTTGGAGGCCTGTAGACAACCCCAGTTCGTATGACTGTCCAATTTCTTGTTCCCAGGTGACCCACAGTTCTTCTGGCTCCTTATGTGCATTCTGAATTTCTGTAGCTTTGATATATCCATTGACATAAAGAGCCACTCTCCCCCTCCTTTTTGCACCCTGGTCTCTTCTAAATAGTACATAGCCAGGTACTGAAGTCTCCCAAGTGTGGTTACTGGTAAACCATGTCTCGTTAAAGGCTACTATGCCCAGTTTTGCCTCTGTCATTGTTGTCTCCAAGTCTGGGATCTTGTTTCCCAGACTGTGGATAATTATGTACATGATTTTCCATTGTGCAGATTTCAGTGCGTTAGTTGTGGAGCGAGGTCTGGCTTTTCCCCTGCATGTCATATGGGGAGCCAGACCTTTTTCCTTACCTGGTGATGCAAATGAACTACAAACATGCTGAACTCCTGTTTGATCACTAGCTGAAGAGGAGGGGTGTTCTTCATGTTCAGTGTATTGGTTGCTGCACCCCTCTCCCCCATTTGCTAGTTTAAATATTCTGTAAAGACATCAAACTTCTGACCCAATGCATTGACTACCTCTTTTGTCAGATGCAATCCATTGAATGTAAAGAACTTTCACTCCCAAAACTGTTGCCAGTTAACTACAAATGTTGTGTCCTTTTTTCTGGCACCAGACCTTGAGCCACATGTTTATCTCCCCATCCCCCCTTCTCTGACCTTCAGTTCATCTGCACTCCTCTCCCAGACTGGCAGGATCTCAGAGAAGGAGATGCCAGATAAAATGGATGACAGTTTGTCTCCCAGTCTGGTCAGGTGTTCCTTGGTCTCCACAAGTGACTGGCTGGCAAGATCGCTAGTCCCTATGTGTACCAGGACAGCGATGTTTTCTCCTGCTTCCTGCATAAAATTTAGCGATGCAGTCAGTGTCTCTCCATGCTGATGTACCTGGGAGACTTCTGATCATTAGCCCCAGCCGAAGGTAGGTATCAACTCCCTGAATCATGGAGTCTCCTATGATCAGAAATGTTTTGGATTTCCTTTTTGATTTTTTTGTTTTGGTCCCTGTTTTGGGCAGGTTTTGTAGTTATAGCTCCTGTGCTGCAGTATCATGCTCTGCAGTGTCCTCTGCCCCTTTGTTGGATTTCGGAGATAGAGGCAGATACCTGTTTGCAGGATTCATATGGTTTATGGAGGTGATATGTTGTTGAGCATTGAGTGATGGGGCACCTGATTTACTCCTCCTAACCACCTGCCAAGCTCCTGGATCAACTACACTCTGTGGTCAAGGTGCCTCAGTTGGATGTTGGGGAAATGGAGGGCAGTTCTTGCAATATATTTCCTCCTGATTATGCAATTTGAGGTGTGCAATCTCTGCCTATGCTGCCCGGAGCTGAGCCCTTAGATCTTCAATGGTCCAGCATGTGGGACAGTGTCATAAATCCTGTATAAGTACCCTTTTGAAAGTGTTCAGCAGTCCCTGAAGTTAATATTATCCATTCCAGTTGAGTTGCCGAGTTTATAACCTGGTCCGAGTAAGCAGAAGGAAAATGAAAGCAAAAGTATTTATATATATGTAATGTATATATATATATATTGTTTGTTTGTTTGCTTTTGCATAACATTGTATAACAAGATAAATCAATTGTGCACTTGTAAGTGAGGTTGCTGTATCTCTCAGATCCTCCCCTTCCTGCTTTTCAACAGGACATGTCATGACTGTGCTACTCTATAAAAGGAGTGTAGTGTGGGGTGGTTGGGAATGGGGTGGGTGGTTGCGACCTTGCCTTGCACAAAAAAAGAAGAACCATGGACGAAAGAAACAAGGAGGTAAGAGCAGAAACAATCAGCCAACAACAAATGCAGTCACTATCCCTCAGTCTGTATCTTGTATGTGCTCCTGTAATTAGCCCTGAAAGCTTTGCCTAATGATAGATAAAACTGTAAAACCTGTAAGCACCTCATGCGACAATTTCACAGAAGATATATCATACAAAAAACACTTTGATACAGAGAGAAATAAAGCAGTAAAAAGGTAACAAAATCTGTAAGCACAACCCACAGAACACTTTAACAGAAGATATACCTTGCAAAAAACAATTTGAATCAGAAATTACAGCATTAATCTGTAAGCACAAAACAGTAACAAACCTGTAGGCATACCCTGTAACAATGCAGCAGAAAGTATACCCTGCAACAGCAGTTTGAATCAGAGAACAATAAAGCAGTAAAATGTAAGCAAAAAACCATAACAAAACCTGTAAACACAAAAGAAAATAGTAACAGACAGTAGATCTGCAAAGCCAGAAAAAAACTTAATCTTTTATCTTATTCTGATAATGTTGTTCCTTCCTCTGTTCTTACAATAAAACCTACAAGAAAAGAGCTCAGGGGAAATTAGGTGCTTTTGCCAGCAAACCTAGTCTTCCATCTTCACCTACATAAACTCCTAAAAAAAACAAGAACCAAGAAGGTTCAATAATACATAATAACAAAATGATAAAAAATAACACAGAAATGGCTGTTATTTAATATCTATTTTTGTGAAATGTACAAGAAAGGCATTAGACCAACTGTAAAGAAAACAGATTGCGAAGAAAGTAGAATAAATATTACTAAAGAAGAAATCTTACATAAAATAAGAAACCTAAAAATTAATTCCTCACCAGGCCCTGAAAAAATCTCTGCAAGGATCAATCAATCAATCAATCAATCAACTTTATTTATTAAAAAGTGCCTTTCCAAAACAAAGGCACTTATACATAATTCATTAAAATAAGTCAAACAATTTATTAAAACCAGAATAAACAAGTTAAAACTTATGGCTGCAGCATTAAAAATTGGTATATGCCAGACTAAAAAGAAATGTCTTCAATGCTGCTTTAAAACTTTGGACGGTCGGGCAATCTTGCACCTGATGAGGTAGAGAATTCCACAGGATACAAATAATCTCTGACATTATAATGTCACCTCTAAAAACCTTGTATGAAGAATTAATAAACACAGGAATAATTCCACATGATTGAAAAATTGCTCATGTTGTCCCCATTTTCAAAAATAAGGGAGGCAAACCTGGTACAAATATACAGGCCCATAAGTCTAATTAGTGTGATTTATAAAATGCTTGAGAGCATTATTAAAGACAGGTTACCTCCTACTCTGGAGAACTGTGACAGTAATCAGCATGGATTTCAAAAAGGAGGAAGTTGTACTACCAGCCTACTCTGTTTTTATGAGAGGATTAGTAAAGCACTTGATAATAACACTTCACGTGATGTAGTGTTTTGGGATTTTGCGAAGGCATTTGGCCTCACACCCCACTGGACCATAATTGAAAAATTAGAAAAAGCATGTATTAATCTTACCTGTATCAGTTGGATAAAGGAGTAGCTGTCTGAAAGACATCAGAGAGTAGTGGTGAATGGACACCTCTCTTGGGGGAAGGGGTGTCTAGTGGGGTACCCCAGGGCTCAGTACTGGGACCTGCACTATTCCAGATATTCATAGCAGACTTAACAAAAAATATGTACTGCTGGGTGACAAAATATGTGGATGACAAGAACATAAAAGGACCAACTAAAACTTTATCAGATGCTGAATCAATTCAACAGAACTTAGATATAATAACTAGCTGGAAAGAACAAACTCTGGCCAGAGCCAATAGAGCTGTAGGTGAAGAATTTGGGGTAAAAATATTGAAATTTAACAAAGGTAGGAGCCTGCATTCACAAAATGTAACATAGGCTAACAAATTTGTTGTTTTGTAATATTTTTAAGCCAAATTTTAAATATTGCCTTGTTATGACCGTGCCTCATGAAGAAGGACAGAAAATGTTAAACTCATAGCCTAAAGGTGATTTCGCGTAGAGAATGCGAAATCAACCTTTGGGATGCAAAAACATATTTTGGGCAGGAGTTGAAAAATGACAGCTCTCGCAATCATGAGGTGCTATAAAGAAAAGACTATGTTGAAAATTTGGGATAAAAATATTCAATGTTACCAAAGTTACAAGCTACATTTGCAACATTCAACTTAGGCTCACAGGTCCACACTCCATGTTTTACCGCCAGCTTTCCTTGATCACCCTCAAGAGACCATTAACTCAGTCAAAGTCAGAAATTTGGAGGGAAATCCTCTGTTCTACTTCAAAGCCATCTCCAAGGATATCACAAAAAAGTACCTCTTTCGAGTACTTAGATCAAGCAGCGACTCCCTCGACCTGAAACTCCTCACTGTTACCATCGATGAAGTCCTGACCCCCCTTACCAAAATCCTTAACAAATATCTCATGCTCTCACAGTTCCCCCCAAAACAGAAATCAGCGATGGTGACACCTATCCACAAAAGTGGCAATAAATCTGTTACAAGCAACTATAGACCAATCTCCATTCTCCCCCCTCTCTAAAGAGTGCTGGAGATAATAGCTGCCGACAAACTGATAGAATACCTTACCAAGTATAACTGCTATATCAAGAACAACAACATGAATTTGGAAAGGGCCACAGCACAACCACGGCACTCCTAGAGCTTACCTCTTACATCCACAATGTCCTAGACCAAGGGGATCTTGTTGGCACCACCTTCATTGACCTAACTAAGGTATTTGACACCGTCAACCATTCACTACTGCTTCAACAACTATATCTAATAGGCCTATCTCTGGACACAACTCTTTGGTTTCAAAATTACCTTAGTGACTGAACACAGCGAGTAAAAATTGGCAAATCCCTCTCAACACCCCTCTTTGTCTGATCGGGAGTTCCACAGGGATCCATCCTGGGTCCTATGCTTTTCAGCATTTTCCTAAACCGCCTCCCTTCATCTTGCTCAGAAAAAATCCTACTCTATGCTGAGGATGCTGTCATCTTCACCTCCCACTCTGACCCCTCCTTTCTTCAGTTGCTACTACAAGAAAGCTTCACTGATGTAGAGGCATGGTATAAATCCCACAAGCTTTTTCTTAACTACAACAAAACCAAATCAATGCTGTTCCATGGTACCCACAGCAAACATAAAAACAGAGACCTCTCTGTCTCAAACAGCAAAGGGGCAACCATTGAATAAATACATCTATTTAAATATCTTGGGGTGATTCTTGACCCAACACTTGGATACTCTGAACATATCAACTGCGTAGCAAAAACTGTGAATACCAGCATAGGCCTGCTCTGGAGACATAAGAACTGCCTCACGGTTGAAGCCCTAAGCACTGCCATTCACAGTTCAGTAATCTCTATAATAGACTTTGGGCTTATGATCTACGGGTCTGCCACTGACTCAGCTCTCCGATGCATCACCACAGCACTAAACAAGGCATGTCACCTCCAAACATCTGCAAACCACCTTACACACACCTACGAGATCTACAAACACACAAACTGGCTCAAACTATGTGGCAGAATTAAATATCAAACCTGCATCCTAGCAAAAAAGTAAATATTGGACCAACTACCCCTGGATCACAGGCACTGCTGAGACCATATAGCAGCCCACGACAAACCAGGAATTCAGACAACCTCTCCTTCACTGTTCTCCTTTGCAGGACTACCCAAGGCCAATGGTCATTCTTTTTCAGAGCCTCCTCCTGGTTCAACACCCTGTCAGCAGAAGTTACCAGCAAAGCAACCCTGGATGCCTTTAAGCTTAGCCTGCATCAATACCTCATCTCCTGTGCCTCCTGTGACTGCTACACCTAAATGGTTTATCCCCCCAGCCCCCATACCCCACCCTTCCCTCCCTACTCCTTCCCTCCTCCTCTACTCCCCTCACCCTTCCCTCCCCACTCCTTCCCTCCTCCTCTACTCCCTCCACACACACCTCCTTGCTGACCCTACCCCTGACACACCCCCACTCCCTCTCTTTCTCCCTCTTTACACCAGCCTCTGGCCTCACCTCCCTCCCTCTGTCAGATGGCTTCCTATATGAATCTATATTGTTTAATTTGTTATAGAAGTGATTTGCCCAATTGTGATGTTTTGATAATTGACAAAGCTCTCTGGCTGCTATGTTTATTTCTCTTTTGCACAATACCACTGCCTGTCCTAATGTTTCAAGTATCCTGATGTGGAACCTTTGTAAAAGAGCCCTTGGCTCAAAGATGTATCTGATTCCCTTAAATAAAATAAATAAATAAAGTACTGATCCTGTAGGGATGCAGCCTGTTAGGTCAGCAGCAGTCAGGGCTGGAGGTTGACAACCAAACAATAACAAGCCTGAGGACTCTGAGGACCAGCAGGAGTAGAAATAAAATCTCAAGAAAAACAAAAGGGGGAAACTTTGGACCAACAGAAGGAGTACATACTTTGTTTTAAAAGCTGTAAAAACATCCAGTATATCCAGTTCCCCAGTAGAATCTCCTTTCCAGAGGGAATCTTGTCTTATCTTTATTTACTATAATTTATTTACCTAGGGAAGCCCAGCTGAAATGTATATCTCCATAACAAGGGGATCCTGCTCAACACAATTTTACAGCTGGGGTGATTGACAGGCAGAGAAGCCAAGTAGTATGTTCAAAATCACAATGCTGGCCAACAGCTGAAGTGGGATTTGAACCTGAGATCTCCAGTTATATGACTGTATGCTCCTCTCACTGTACCATGCTGCTTCCCTTCTGCAGTACAGTTGACACTGGTTATAATGGGCAGATTTGTCTTTGCATAACATGCCCATCATAATTAGTGGATGGTAAATCCAAACAAGACCAATATTATATGAAAAAGGTTGGTGATGGAGACAGTATGGGCATACCGAGTCATAAAAAGCAAGACTTTATTTAATAAAGTTTAAATGACATAACTTAAAAATAATAAGCCAAGAAATACTTTTAAACAAAAAAATCAACACACTACAGGACTCTTTTGCCTTATAGTTGATACAGTACAGAACTTCATTGAAATGCAGAGTCCTACTTGCTTCTGAATAACTCTGTTATCCTTGTCTGGACCTTCTGCTTCTCTCTATATATGGATGCCAGAACCTCTCTACTCTGGCCAAAATGTCCCAGTGTGGTTTAAGCAGAGGGTGCTGCTCCAACACTCTCCTGAGCATTAACATCGCAGACTGCACATCCACTGGAGTCAGGAATTTTTTCCTACTGGCTGTAATCCAGATCTTGTTCCACAGCATCCCTGTCCTCTGTACCTGGGCAGATACAGTTCATGACCTCACTGATGTCATCTTCAGTGCTGGACTGCTCTTTATTGTCACCAAGGTGACAAACGTCAGCAAACTCCTCTGTAAACATCCCTTCAGGAGCAGGGAGACTGTTTAGTTCCTCGTCATCGGGTGTCTGCAACTGTATCTGAACCTCTGAAATGACAGCAAACCCCCTTTTTGGAAGCAGTGTTGAATGGTAAGTTAGGACACTGAGCCTAAATCCTGCTTCAACATATGGACAGCATCAAGTAAAGAAAGATTTTTGGCACAGTATAGGGCACTAAGTTCAGAGTTGGAATCCAGGTCTGGCAGCACTCTCTCCCTCATTGGCCTGACATAGTGCTGCTTCATAGAAACATAGACACATAGAATTTGACGGCAGATAAGGACCGCTTGGCCCACTCAGTCTGCCCATTTCCTGACCCAATGGATAAGCTGCAGATCCTAGTTAACCAGCAGTCTACTTCTTTCTACCCCCAACCCCTAGAATTGCCTTATGACTGTCCCTTGCATGCTTGAATTCAACCACTGTTTTTGACTCCAGAACCTCCTCTGGAAGGCCATTCCATGCATCCACAACCCTCGCTATGAAAAAATACTTCCTTACATTACCGCTGAGCCGCCCCCCCATCTTCAAATTGTGCCCCTTGTTCTTGCACACCTCTTTTAAAGATGCCACCTCTTGAACTTTGTTGATTCCCTTGAGGTACTTGAAAGTTTCTATCATGTCCGCCCTCTCCCTCCTTTCCTCGAGGCTATACATATTAAGCTCCTTTAGTCTCTCTTCATATGTCTTCCAGTGCAGACCCTGCACCATTTTAGTTGCCCTCCTCTGGACAGCTTCCATCCTGTCTATGTCCTTGCGGAGATTGGGTCTCCAGAACTGCATGCAGTACTCCAGATGGGGTCTCACCAGCTGTCTGTACAGATGGATAACAACTTCTTGTTTTCTACTGGTGATGCCTCTCCCTATGCATCCCAGTATCCCCCCAGCCCTCCTTACTGCCCTCTCACATTGCTTGCTCACCTTTAAGTCATCTGATATGACTACCCCCAAGTTCCTTTCCATTTTTGTTGTTGTTAGTATCTCACTCCCCATTGTGTACTCTTCCCCTGGGTTTTTGTTCCCCAGGTGCATTATCTTGCACTTCTTAGCATTGAATCTAAGCTGTCATACATTTGACCATTCCTCTAACCTTGCCAGGTCTCTTCTCATCCTTTCCACTCCACCTTGTGCATTAACTCTGTTGCAGATCTTTGTGTCATCTGCAAAGAGACATACTTTACCTTCCAGTCCCTCTGCAATGTCGCCTACAAAGACATTGAAGAGGACCAATCTAATACTGAACCCTGCGGTACCCCACTAGTAACCCCCTTTCTTCAGTGGACTCCATTTACTATTACCCTCTGTGTCCTATTCTCCAGTTAATTCTTTACCCAGGCTATCATCTTGGGACCCACTCCCAGGCTGGCTAACTTGTATATTAATCTTTTGTGTGGGACTGTGTCAAATGCCTTGCTAAAGTCTAGGTAGACCATGTCCACAGCCCCTCCCTGATATACTACTTTGGTCACCCAGTCAAAGAAATCTATCAGATTCACCTGGCATGACCTTCCCACTGTGAATCCATGCTGCCTTGGGTCCTGTGCCCCTCTGGCCTCTAGGTACTCGACAATTCTTTCCTTCAGAAGTGATTCCATCATTTTCCCTATCACTGAGGTTAAATTAACAGGTCTGTAGTTTCCTGCTTCTGCCCTGCTCCCACTTTTGTGAGAGGAATCACATCTGCCCTCCTCCAGTCCTCAGGTACCACCCCATCCTCCCATGATTTGTTAAAGAGGGTAGTCAGTGGTGTCACTAGTTCTACCCTTAGTTCTTTTAGAATTCTGGGATTAATCCCATTAGGCCCCATTACTTTGTCCACCTTCAGTTTTAAGAGTTCTTTCAGAACCCTTTCTTTTGTAAATGGACTGGTATCAACTTCTGTATCCAGAGTGTTTCTATTGTTTGTTTTAGGTACCTCCCCCTCTTCATTTGTAAATACTAAGCAAAAATATTTGTTTAGTATCTCTGCCTTTTCACAGTCACCCTCTGCCCACCCCCCCTCACCTTTATTAAGCCTCATTATCCCTCCCTTGGTCTTCCTTTGCTCCCTGATGTACCTAAAAAAGGTTTTATCCCCCTTCTTAACTGAGTTGGCTATCTTTTGAGTAAATAATTCCCTGGTCAAGAGGCTGGATGATACAGGTGGTGTTGAGGGGTAAAAAGATGAGGTTTATGTTTTTTAGGCAAGTCAAGTTTGAATGGCCAGACAAATTGTCCAACAGAAGTGCAATTTTACAACTTCTCAGTTTTCTGTCCCAATTGTGCACCCAATCTGTAAAAATGTCACATGTTATCCAAGATGTTCTATTAACCCTGTAAATGACAGGCAAGTGATTGATCCCTCTGAAACATTTTGGTGATTGGGAATTGCCAGTCACAGCCAACTCACACTACTCAGATCCACCATCCATATTACAGCAGGCAAGCACAGAAATGTGCACTTTCACCCGTTTATGTACCAGAATGGTCTCTGACTCGAAAGCCAAGGTTCCAAAGCTGACACACCGGAAAAACAAACTGGTCTTGATGGCATTAAAGATGTTACAGGGATTGTACCCCTTCAGAAGCTCAGGCAAAATATTAGCAAGCCACAAGTCTGGAATATTAACATCTGCATTAAGTTTTTTGCCTTGTCCACAGTGAAACCCAATGTTGTTTCTGCTTTTCCACCTTTGTAACCAGCTCTCGGACTGGTTAAAGTCAAGTTTTTCCAGTTCCTCTTCCAGTTGCTTTGTTTTTGCACTAGAATTAGGCTGCTTATAAGAGTGTCTCTGACCCTGGCATTGTGGAACCAGTGGAGAAAGACATCCTTCATCTCCCTGCCTTTGCCTTCTCTTTTTTGTTTTTTACCAGGGTTTGAGTTCTGATGCCATTCCACCATAAGTTGTTCCCTTTGTTTTTGCAGATCTGCCACAGTTGATTTGAGGAGACTGAGCTGAACCACAAGGTCACACTGGCTCATTTTTGGTAGCAATCCCATGTTATTAAGCAGCTCAATTCTAGCGCTCAAAGTAAGGTCCTTACGCTTTGATGCCATTGTTTAAATGTGTAAAAATCCTGACTTCAGGGTTTTGTACTTAAGCACACAGTTCCATACCTGACTGGCACCTAATCAGTGCTTAAGTACTTCAACTAGCTTTGCGATGTTACCATAATGACCAGAAAAATGCCCAAAGTAGACAGCGCTCAACAACCACTATAACCGAGGCTTTTTATGTATAAGGAATTCAAAATAGCAAACAGTTTTAAATAAATGCCCACAGTAGCCGTTTATTTATTTTGTATTTATTTATTTCAGTTCTTGGATTAACCATTCAAGTTCAGAGCTCTTTACGTAGGTTCCACAATAGTACATTTAGAACAAGTCAGTGATTATATAGAGGACTGAGACAAACAGGGCAATAGGATTAGAATGAGAACATTTAGGTACATTAGGTCTTTAAACCAAGGAATGCAAAAAATACTGCAAAAACTAAAACTGGAATAAGTAAACACAGACAGATACATACAGGAACAGCCTAAATAACTGTGGCAAACAGGGAGGCCTGTTAGTTGTCAGCAACACGAGGGTGTTAGAGCATAGAAGTGCTGGAGAGACAGGATGGGGGGTGAGCCCCAAGTGCAGGGTGTACAAGAGAAAGGGAGAGATCAGTTTAGCAGAAGGGCAGATGCTTTGCCTGTCTAAACCATGGATGGTATATTGGTGGGGACTGTAACTCTGGTTCCCCCGCCACTGGATTTCAGTAATCCTCCCATCCCTTTGCTCTGCCCTACGGTATGCTGTATTTTATTATAATTACTGGCTGCTGCATCCCTATTATGCATGTAAAACACTGTGCATAATTTGTCATTGTACACAGTGTAACCCATCTACAAATAGGGCATCCTATAGTGTATTCCTGGGCTTGGCTAATGCCCAATATCAGGATGGTGTCCTGTGTCTGCAGTAGTTTGGATTGTCTGCATGAGAGTTCTCTATTTAGCCTCCATGCCTGTCACTTTAAAAGCTATCTATTCTGTGTGAGATAATTAGTCTGGACTGGGTCTGAGTGAATTAAGGCTCACTACCAGCCCAACTGTTTGTAGTTCAGCTCCATTCTGCAGTCACTAATAGTGCAGAGGGAGCTCTGTTAGGAGAAGTAATTGTTTGTTGTTTATCTGCTTTATTAATTATAATATAGGAGTTTGTCTAACTTACTTCCATTTGTAGCATGAACATTTGGATTAGAGACACCATTTTGGTTCTGGAACTGCCAGTGTTGGACCAATCCGAACCACAGGGGACCTAAAATGGCGACTGCCCTCAGAGGGCTTGTGGGAGTAAAATCTCTAAGAATTGTAGTTTTTAAGGTTTGGCACCTAAATGGACCTGGAGGGGGAGCCCTTCTGTGACAGACAGTTCCATCAGCCAACTAAACCTTTTTGGAATACTGGGAAAGCCCAGAGCTGCCTGCAGCAGTGGGTCAGTCAAGAGCTGGAGTTTGGAGAGTGAACAGCTCGAGTTTTTCCAGCAGCTGCTCCTGGTGGTATCATGGGAGAATCAGTGGGAAGGCTGTGCTTGGCCGACCTGCCACCATCTTCCAGTGTGAAGCAGCCGCAAGAGTAAAACTGGACTTAAATCTAATAGATCTTATTGGAACCTAAGACCTGAAGAAAAAGTGAGTGATTGTTGCCTGTGTGTGGACTGAAGACTTGCTCCAGAAGCAATCTGCCTGTCAGGTACCAAAGTGAGCCTCAGAATGAAGGGTTTGCACAGAAGTTCCACTGAATTGCAAACAGACTTTATCCGAACTGTGGCAAATAGTTGTGTTGCTTATAAGTGTGCTGAATGAGTAGTGCAGGTCACGATTTGGTTCCCCACCATTGTGTATGTTATGCTAGCTGGAAGCTGCTACAGCACTTGTTACGGACTAAATCTAAACTGTCTGCTCTAGTCTGGGCCCTGCCATCTCAGCCTAGACTGCCACTCCCATCGCAGAGACATTTCTGATGAAAGACCCGCTCAAGGATTCGGCTCCCTGCTCAACACCATTAAACAGGTAGTGACCACCACGATGAGTCACGTAGGCCCTGCTTCCTCTGGCAATCCAGTACAACATCTGGAGGTCTTCATCTCATCAGTTCTGCCTCCTGGTCTGGGTAGCATGAGTACAAAACAGGGTTGCTCCCTGCAACAAAGCTACAATCATTGTGTGTCATCTGATTTGCTTGTTTGGGTTTATTACAACGAACTGAGCCTTCCGGCTCCGGATTTCAAATTCTAGGTTGATGTGCATGCTAATTTTTTTCTTTTCTAAGGGCCCCAACAACAGCTGCAATGCCAGCCTACCCCCAACAATGCTTCAGGCTAGCCTATTTAACAACTGAGTACCCAGGGTTGTGTGACAGTATCAAAGGGACTCCCGGTGCATGATTGTTCATCCTGAATTAATCAGTTCTGCTAATTATCTGCTAGATTCCTGCCCCACCCTTGTTCAAATTCCCTGAATAAACCAGATTGTGTTTTTTCTAAGTTTAACCTGGCTAGTGTGTACCTTTTTGGTGGGAATATTTTACTTCCTTTGAATTGTTGCATCACTGGTCTTGTTCTACAGGGGGTTTCCAGGGCACTTGGAGATTATCCAGACCTGGTGGTAAGTGCAAATAGTGTGGGCTCAGTATTACTGTCATATGGTATATGTGAATGTTATTCTGTTGATCTGTGTAGACCACTAGAAGGGCTGGTGAGTGGTTATTGCATCCCAGAGGGCTATACCAATAGCAGTTACACTACCCCAAAACCATTCCTCTGGATGGAGGCACCTGTTCACGGAGATCAGGCCCCTCAACCTGTGCCCAGTCACACAGGCAGAGGTAGTAGCCGATAGGATAGTACCACCTAGGGTTTACAACTGCATTCCATGTATAATGGTAATCGTGTCTCTCACTCCAGTAGTTCTAAATGAAAATAATATGCACTTGGTTGTCAAGCATTCTGACATACATTTCTGCCCACCACCCACTCAACTCAGTCTCTCTCACTCAAGTCCTTCTCCTCTTCTTCCTCTAGCAAAAGCAGCACATTTTTTAAAACACATTTTAAATCCTACGCACAAGCAATTATACATCATGGTACTAAAAGGCACCAAATAATACCATGTAATTCTGCTTAAAGTTGAACCAGCGAAACATTCTGTGGTGATTTGCATATGCAGCCCATGATGCTTTGCATTGTGTGGGCATGTGTTATTTTGTATTTTCTTGAAACTTGTCTTCCCAGCCAAATGCCCTTTGGGGTAACCCATGCCTCAGTGTTTGTGCACAGAGGTTCTTTGTCTTCTAAACAATACCTGTCTTATCAGGGAAAATGACTTAAATTTGAAAATGGAACTATAAAAATCTCCAGTCACTGTGATATAGTAGGATGTTGCTACTACATACTGTATAATATAAATATATAATAAAAAAAGGAGGGAAAGTCTCTCCCTAAAGGAAGAAGATGATTTATGTCCACAACAAGGAGAAGGGGGGATGTTAGTGACTAAGACATGTGCTACACAGCTTGTTCCTGCAGCAACCAGGAAAGTGCAGTGATATCTGCAACTTCTGTCATCCAGACTTCAGGTTACAGGTGAACGGACTCTTTCTGACCAGAAAATAATTCTGGAAACATCTGCAAACAAGATTTCTTGTCATTTCTTGTTGTTTTCTCCACATTAAAGAAGTAACAATGAATGAATGAATGAATGATTGCTTGTCTGAAAACATGGACTTTTTAGTACGAGAATGTGATCTACATTGAGCAACATGTGTGGATATAACCAATGAGTTCAACATTCTAGAGCAAATAAATTCTATGTTTTCAGGCAGGCCATAAGCATATTCTATATATATATATATAACACTAATAGGCTAAAAAGTACTCAAAAAATTAGCTGTTTCAGCTGATGAGAAAAGCAACATCTACAATGTAAAAGAAGTGGGGTGAAGCCATGCCTGGAGAATTGTGTCAAATTTTGAAGCCAGCACCTGAGAAAGGACAGGGATAGGCTGGTGACTCTGCAGTATAGGGCCACCATGATGATGCAAGTGCAGAGATCCAGATTATATGAAGATTGTCTAGTGGCCCTATTCATGTGCACACCGGTGGTCAGGAGAGAGTAGAGATAAATGAGACTTACCTAATGGAATACAGACTACATGCAATGAGGGCCTGTTCACCAGGAAGAGAAGTACATAGATGAGGGAGTATGAATGGAAGCTAGCCAGTGGGGGATTTAAGAGGGATAAAAGGAAGTTAAACCACTGAAAGGATGAGGTAGCTATGGAACAGATTACTGAAAGAAGTGGTGGGGGTGCAGTCTAATAATGGGTTCTGGATATGATGGGACACATACCGGAGGCTTTTGCAGTAGTACCAAATGAAGGGGTAAGGAGAGAGGGTGTAGGATGTGGAAGGTGTCATTCAATGTTAGATAGGAATGTATCTCAAGATAATACTCTCTTTGACAATAGATTGAGGAGGAATAGGTAGTAAAACTGGACAGACTGAATGGACCTTGTGTCTTTTTCTGTCACCATTGTCTATGTCTCTTTCATTCTAACAGGGCTTGAGTTAACCCCCTATTGATGTCTCCAACCTGGACTTTTAAAAAATGACATTACTTATGTCATTTTTTTAACAGATGCCATCAATCACACTAATTTATTTTAAATGGTTCATCTGTCAAAAAGAAAGTCTGCAGCTGAAGATTTGTTCAAAACCAGACAGAAATCAGCTTTCACAATGCTGATGACATCACAAAACCCACCAGTGTAACAAGCAGAATATTTTTGTTTTCTCCCACTCACACTGCAAATGGAGCAGTACACTCTCTCTCTTAATGATGCTACAGGGATTCCCATACATTCACTTGTCTCTATGATACCTGCGCCCACTGCCTTGCCACTCACGTTGTGTAACCTGAATCATACCCAGTCAGGTTAGCAGGTTTCCTCTCTCATCTCCAGTTCAGGTTTAGCAGTGGATGTTGCATTTGATCTGCTGTCTTACTGTAATTCTGCTGATGCTGCTGTTGATTCCGTACTTCCCTTAGTTTGTTTCGTTGTGGCTGTAGCTGTGCTGGCTTGAAAAATACCTTTCTCAATATAAAAAGGGATATCTTAAACTTCAGGATGGTACTCCACACTTTCCTTCTTGTTTCACACTACACTGTCTGCTCCCAACAGGCAGGATGCACCTCGCAAGTAGAAGCCCACCCAATAACTTGTGCTCCTTGCTAACACAAAATGGCCAGGACTGCTCATACCCACCAGTGTAACAAGAAGAAATTTTTTTGTTTTCTCCCACTCACACTGCAAATGGAGCAGCACTCTCTCTCTCAGTGATGCTGCAAGGAATCCAATGCATTTACTTGTCTCTGTGAGTCCTGCTCCCCCTTGCCAGTGGGAGGTAGGTCACAATAGTCTGTGTGTATATGATCACACAAGATAAGGATTGAAAGACGTGGGGGGGCATCAAACTGTTACCTTCTAGAAACATTATTTCTGTAAAAGTGACAATGATTAAAAACAGCACAGGGCCACACATAAAATTGAAAACAGTCCAAAGTAACTATTTCTGAAGCATTGATGATAGTCCATATGCCTGGAGTCCCAGCTTCCCTTTTCTAACCTCAGAATGCTCATTTTCGGTCACCACTAACTTTGCCCACCTTAGTTAAATGCCTACTTTCAGAAAAAGTATTTCACTCAATTTGTGCAAAGAATTCCTAACTCGTACATTTAAAAGATTACTGGAGGTTCTGCACAATTTTCTATCACAAATAGGCTAGAGCATCAGACAACAGAGCTGCGCTGCAATAAGGTTGGGTGGCAACTAATTCAGTTTTTAATAAAAAAAAATCTAATATAGGTATCAGTCATATTTGGAACAATAGATGCCATCAGAAGGCATAGATAAAGCAACAGGCACCCTGGTCCCACATATAAAACAAATCTAGCTTTTGAAAGCCTTTTGGAGTTTGTGAGAGTTCACACGGAAAAGGTCTGATGTTCTGTCATAGGCAGCTGACTTTGTATCGGATGCAAATAAAATGGAAATAAATAATTCATGGTATATTTGAAATCCTTTGGAGTCTGTGAGTGCTCAGACTGGTGCTTTTGAACTCTATCTAAGACAATTGGAAGGAAGGAAATCAAGGTGAGACAGCAGCAGCATAAGGGGGAATAAATATATTAGTAAAATAGCAATTATTTTTTGTTGTTGTTGTTTATTTATAAAAAGGTGAACCTCAGCAGAAAAGAGCAGGTACTGGCAGCAGCATAGAACAAGCTGAAGAGTTTCTGCTTTTGATCTTTAAAAAAATGTATTCACATGTCTAAAGAACAACACACAGCACATCAGAGCTGTGCTTCGCTGGTCTACCTAAGAGACACACACCAAACCTACGGCTCTCAGGTGTTTGTCATATTTTTTTGTTGTTTGTTTATTTATAAAAAGGTGAACCACAGAATAAAAGAGCAGGTGGGGACATGATAGAAACTTTCAAGTACCTAAAGGGAATTAACAAAGTCCAGGAGGGTAGCATATTTCAGAAAAAGAGATGTGCAAGAACATGGGGGCACAATTCAAAGATGGCGGGGTCAGGGGAAACATGAGGAAATATTTTTTCATGGAGGGAGTGGTGGAGGCATGGAACCACCTTCCTGAGGAAGTTGTAGGGTCAAAAACAGTGGGGGAATTCAAGAACACATGGGACAGACATAAGGCAATTATAGTGGAGGGAAGGAGGAAGTAGGCTGTTGGTAAACTTGAATCTTCAGCTTATACAATAGGTAGGGAAATGGGCAGACTGGGTGGGCCAAGCGGTCCTTATCTGCTGTCAAAGTCTATGTTTCTATCTTTCTATGTTAAGTACTGGCAGCAGTATAGAACAAGCTATGCCTCTAAGTTCAAAACTCCATTGAAATACATAAAGTGGACTTAAATATTTTGTTGTCTATTTGAAAGCCTTTTGGAGTTTGTGAGACATCACACTGAAAACGTCTGACGTTATGTCATCAGCAGCTGACTTTTTATCAGATACAAATCAAATGGACTTAAATAGACAGCAGCAGCAGCAGCATAAGGGGGACATAAAAATATTAGTAAAATAGCACTTGTCATTTTTTGTTGTTTATTTATAAAAAGGTGAATCACAGCATGCAGGAGAAGGTTATGGCAGCAGTATAGAACAAGCTATGCCTCTAAGTTCTAACCCCCTTTGAAATACATTGAATGGCATAGCTGTTTCTTCAGTTTATGGTTGGGCTCCCCTTCTCTATTGTTGCATGGAGAATCTCTCCGCAGTGTGTCACAGTTGGCCATTGGTTGAGAAGACAGATTGTGGCACACTGACAGAAGGGAGAGGAGCAAGTGTGCATTTATTTGATGAGTTCATAAGCTCTTTTGAGAGCAAATCTAGCAAAAAAAAAAAAATTTTGTTTGAATGACAACTAAAAATACTGGAGGAACATCTGATAACCAAAAAATAGAGCAAAAGGCAGGCTACAGAGAGACCGAGTGACTGTTCACTCACTGAGGAGATTGAGGCAAGAAGTCTCTAGAGCAGCAGTTAGTGCACAGAAAAACTTGTGCATGCACCATTTAGTAATTGTTTGAGCAAACTGAGTGAAACACATTTTCAGAAATTAGACATTTAACTTAAGTTGGCAAACTTAATGGTAACTGAAAATTAGTGTTCTAGACCATGAAATAGGAGGTTAGCAAGGGAAAGTTGTGACTCCAGGCATGTGTATTTGTGTTGATGATAATGCACATGCCTGGAGTCCCAGCTTTCCTTTTCCAAGCTCAGAATGCTCATTTTTAGGCCACTTTAGTTTCACTCAACTTGTTTAAAAAATGCCCAACGTGTACTGTCACCAGGTCACTGGAGGTTCAGCACAATTTTTTTTATTGCATATTGGTAAGTGTTCTGCTGGGAAAATAAACAGTGCTCTGACTGGAGCCAATGAAGAGTGTCGAGTGCTTCACAGTCTCGTCCATGGATGAGGCTGTGAAGGAAGTCTAAATTTACTTGGAATTGTTGTTTGGAGACTAGATTCAGTGTCAGTTACATTATTTAACTTTTTCTCTGTTGTACAGCTGTAGCCCTTTGTGAAATAATGTAGTGCTGCAGTCAGGAGGGACAACATGGGCAGAGCACTTCACAGATGTGGAGGCAACTATAACATAATCCAACATGTTGTTTGGAAGGAATGCACAGTCTCAATGTTTGTAAAAGTACTGCAGGGCTCCATCCACTGCAGCCCTAAATATGGGAAATGAGACTAAACTTGAATAAGTTCAAGGTGATGCATTTAGGAAGGGGTAATTTAATGTATAAATACACTTTATGTGGTAACCCTTTGGAAGTATCTACCTGTGAAAAGGATCTTGGGATTCAGGTAATGGGGGATTTGGGCACCACAAGACATACAACAGAGGTCATAGGCAAATGAAATAGAATTAGTTGGGCTATCAGAAATAATATATCATCTATGAATAGTGACGTAATGGTTCCCTTGTACAGGTCCCATGTATGGCCACACCTTGAATATGCATCTCAACTGTGAAGTTCTTTTAAAAAGGGAGAGAGAAATAGGATGGAAAAAGCACAGAGAAAATATACAATGATAATAAATGGACAAATAGTAAAAGGTTATGAAGAATGATTAAACTCACTAGACCTGATGACCTTGGAAACATGACATATACGGGGCAATTTTCTTTTTATGTTTGATCTTATGCAAGACCCCGTTCTCTTGGCAGAGTTGGAAA
This sequence comes from Neoceratodus forsteri, assembly GCA_016271365.2. Lineage (NCBI taxonomy): Eukaryota > Metazoa > Chordata > Ceratodontiformes > Ceratodontidae > Neoceratodus > Neoceratodus forsteri. The sequence goes on along the minus strand of CM057459.1, from coordinate 833,556,273 downwards.
TTGAATTTAAATCTGGTGGGATGGAGACTAGAGTGCACCCTCTAAAGATAAAAGGAAAAAAATTCAAGAGTGATAAGAGAAAGCATTTCTATACATCAAGAGTGGTGAATAAATGGAATGCCCTTCCAGTAGATTTTGTAATAAGTAGATCTAAAGCAGAGTTTTAAAAAAAATGATTGGTCAAACACATACAGTCAGGTGAGGTTATAAGATATTTCCTTTGAGTCCTATAGAGCATAAATGGGCATATGCCTTTAATCTCCTTACAATCCATAGTATAAACTATACTATAAACAAATATAAAAAATAACAGCTCAAGTCAAAAGTGTTGGAGGGATGGTTGAGGCCCGATGACATCCTGCTCATGCTGCCTGTCTCCCACCAAAAAACAATCCAGACTCAGTGAAGGTCTGTAATCTGAAATCTGCTGTTGTCTTTCTGCTTTTGAATTTGTTGGTCTCTCTCTCTCTCTTTCTCTTTCCAATGTTTGCCACACTGCCTCCTTTCACTGCAAAGTCCCAAATGACCTGCACGTAGTGGGCTGGATTCACAAGCATTTTTGGGACTAAGTACCACACCACAACTCCAGTTGCGGACCAAAATCTCTGCAGCTGCAGAGATTTATTTCACATCTGCAGCAGCTCCGGAAGATGTTATGGCTGGTCCCACCAGCAGTAACATCTTTCCACAGCTTTTGGATTTTCATGGCAACAGCATCTGCACACTGCTATAAACACTGCACCCAGTTGTAAACCAGCTCCACTTTTGAGAATACCACAACTGCAGGAGACATTGCAGTTCTACAAGTTGCAACCCATCGGCACCAAGTTTTTCCCACAGTTGTGGGATTTTCAAGAGTTTTTTGAATCAAGCCCACTATTTCCTATGAACGTCATGTGGTGGTTGACACACAGGATTGGCAAGAACAACAGTCAGGAGGGCTGACTTTGCCAAAAAGGGTGAGTGCCTAAGGAATGCACTAGCAAATGGGCAGGAAGGAGGGGTGGAAGAACAATGGGGAATAATAAAAACTGCCATCACAGAGGTAACAAGCCTTTGTGTGAAGCAAATAAACAAAACAAAATGATGTAAGAAACCACTATGGTTCTCAAAGGAGGTGGCAGTGAAGGTTCAAGAGAAAAAGAAAGCATTCAGAAAGTACAAGGAATCACAGAAGGAGCAGGACAGAGAATTGTATCAGTTAAAGCAAAAGGAAGGCAGTCAGAACAGCAAAGGCACGAACTGAGTAAAAGATAGCCAACTCAGTTGAGAAGGGGGATAAAACATTTTTTAGGTACATCAGGGAGTGAAGGAAGACTATGGGAGGGATAGTGGGGCTTAATAAAGGAGAGGGGGTGGGCAGAGGATGACTGTGAAAAGGCAGAGATACTAAACAAATATTTTTGCTCAGTATTTACAAATGAAGAGGGGGAGGTACCTAAAACAAACAATAGAAACACTCTGGATACAGAAGTTGATACCTGCCCATTTACAGAAGAAAGGGTTCTGAAAGAACTCTTAAAAATGAAGGTGGACAAAGCAATGGGTCCTGATGGGATTCATCCCAGAATTCTAAAAGAACTAAGGGTAGAAACTACTGACACCACTGACTACCCTTTAAACAAATCATGGGAGGATGGGGGTACCTGAGGACTGGAGGAGGGCAGATGTGATTCCCTTCACAAAAAGTGGGAGCAGGGCAGAAGCAGGAAACTACAGACCTGTTAGTTTAACCTCAGTGATAGGGAAAATGATGGAATCCTTCTGAAGGAAAGAATTGTCGATTACCTAGAGGCCAGAGGGGCACAGGACCCAAGGCAGCATGGATTCACAGCGGGAAGGTCATGCCAGATGAATCTAATAGATTTCTTTGACTGGGTGACCAAAGTAGTGGATCAGGGAGGGGCTGTGGACATGGCCTACCTAGACTTTAGCAAGGCATTTGACACAGTCCCACACAAAAGATTAGTATACAAGTTAGCCAGCCTGGGAGTGGGTCCCAAGATGATAGCCTGGATAAAGAATTGGCTGGAGAATAGGACACAGAGGGTAATAGTAAATGGAGTCCACTCTGAAGAAGGGGGTTACTAGTGGGGTACCACAGGGTTCAGTATTAGGACGGGGGTCCTCTTCAATGTCTTTATAGCGCTTACACTGCAGAGGGACTGGAAGGAAAAGTATGTCTCTTTGCAGATGACACAGATCTGCAACAGAGTTGATGCACAAGGTGGGGTGGAAAGGATGATAAGGGACTTGGCAAGGTTAGAGGAATGATCAAATGTATGACAGCTTAGATTTAATGCTAAGAAGTGCAAGGTAATGCACCTGGGAAACAAAAACCCAGGGGAAGAGTACACAATGGGGGGTGAGATACTAACAACAACAAAAATGGAAAGGGACCTGGGGGTAGTCATATCAGATGACTTAAAGGTGTGCAAGCAATGTGAGAGGACAGTAAGGAGGGCTAGGGGGATACTGGGATGCATAGGGAGAGGCATCACCAGTAGAAAACAGGAAGTTGTTATCCCTCTGTACAGACAGCTGGTGAGACCCCATCTGGAGTACTGTGTGCAGTTCTGGAGACCCAATCCCGCAGGGACATAGACAAGATGGAAGCTGTCCAGAGGAGGGCAACTAAAATGGTGCAGGGTCTGCACCGGAAGACATATGAAGAAAGACTAAAGGAGCTTAATATGTATAGCCTCGAGGAAAGGAGGGAGAGGGGACATGATAGAAACTTTTAAGTACCTCAAGGAATCAACAAAGTCCAAGAGGTAGCAACTTTCAAAAAGAGGTGTGCAAGAACAAGGGGCACAATTTGAAGATGGGGGGTGGCTCAGAGGTAATGTAAGGAAGCATTTTTCCACAAAGAGGGTTGTGGATGCATGGAATGGCCTTCCGGAGAGGTTGTGGCATCAAAAACAGTGGTTGAATTCAAGCATGCATGGGACAGCCATAAGGCAATTCGGGGGGTAGAAAGAATTAGGCTGCTGGTTAACTAGGATCTGCAGCTTATCCATTAGGTAGGGAAATGGGCAGACTGGGTGGGCCAAGCGGTCCTTATCTGCCGTCAAATTCTATGTTTCTATGTTTCTTTTTTATTGCTGTTGGCTGTTTGCTGACCTTAAAAAATGACACTAAAATGAAGACATATATTTTTTTTTTAAAGGTTAACTTTTATTTTATTTTTTAGCCAGCAGGATCTAAAAGAATAATATTAATGCATTTCTCATACTCAAATAGACTAAAATAGGTTTACAATTCTTCAAAGTAAATCAGAACTTTTTCAAAAAATATCAGAGCAAGAATCAGAGCCAGGTCACAGTTGACTAGCCCATCCCTAATTGTATGCATGTCTGAAACATTGTTATCCCATGAAACTGAGATAGCTATCTGTTTGTACTTGCAAAGCACAAAAGGATCCATTTCAGAATGCTTACATAGTGTTTGTTTCTGTGTTAAACACATCTTTAAAATTCTAACAGACACGGCTTGCATCATGGTAACAGCTCGGCTACACAGTATATTGCATAACAATTGTCATGGCTCGATTGCCTACTCCAGTGTGCAGGTGTTCTGTTAGCTGCAGGCTGAAAGCAAACATTTTGCAGAGTAAACTTTTTTTTTATTAAGCTGAAAAAGAATAACAAGGTACATTGATTAACATTCATATTAGACATATCTTTGTACATCATTGTTAATTTTTTGTCAAACATTCAATTGTGAATAGCAGTATTTAGTACAGTTATATTTTCTGTTTTTGATTACACATTTTATGAGAGCTATTATATCTTTATAGTCATCTTTCTAATTCATTAAATAAAGTAACAGATCTGGTGTTTTAAAAAAAAATACTGTAGTTTAACCAGAGTTTATCAAATGTTTCATATATTTCGCTTAATACATAATGAATTTTCTCCATTCTGTATGTCTCATTCATGATGTTTAGCAATTTTTATAATGTGGTGGACTATTGTCTTTCCAATTCTTTAGGACACATTTATGAGCATTGATTGTACCAATTGTTAATGATTTCATCTATATATTATTCATTGAGTAGTGCTATAATGAAAGTGCATTATCTGTATTCCTTTTTATCTGTATATTACTTATGTTTGTTAATGTATCTATAATGTTCTGCCAATACATTTTAAATGTATTACATTTGACCAGCATATGCTCTAGAACAGAGAAAACTTTCCATGAGCTTTCTAGGCTAAGGGCTGCTTCTCAGGAGACAGGAAGGATGCCCACAGGCGACCAGTGATACTCCTGACATTTCAGAGTGTAAAAGCCACATAAATGCTTGAAATGGTGCTTTCAGGTACATAGTATCATGCACTTTGTGTAAGGTTAACCCTTCATCCCAAAATTCTTCCCTTAAATCTGATGGTTTTAGCTCCCTCCAACCAGACCAACTGCAACTAGAATTTGGAATACAAGTTCATTATCAGCCATTAGGAGCTCCACTGTGCCTGTTGTCTGGGACCAATAAGAATCTTTTAACAGTTCATGTGGTCGCGTTTGGCTCATGGCAGCCCAACTGATGATAAAAGTAGATCTGTCATAGAGGGCTAAAATCCTACTTTTATCAGCAAAAGACAAAATAACAAGTTTAATAAGAGAGGGGAAGGAATATTATCCATGATTTGTGTTTTGAATTAATGGGAACTATTCACACCCCCATACATGACTATTAAAATACAGACCAATATGGGAGGTTGAAGGCATTTTTGTCATATATAAGCAATGCTCATAGAGGGTAAAAAAAACAGTTTTGTTACTAGGAAATGATTTGATAATTATGAAAAAGGTGTGAACAGATAGCCGAGTAAAGGGAGGTATTACAACAGGGTGTTATATACTATCTACCTGAATGCACTGTTTTCAGTGTATTGTTGGGAACTTCAGCACTTTGCATTTTATGTGAAATGATTACCAAGGAGGCACAGTGGCAGTTTGATAATCACACCTGTGTGAGGTTGTAAGAGCAATAGTTACCTACCAGCCGTAATCTCGAAGGAGACAGGAGCAGGATAAAATCCAGCACTTATTTATATTATTTTATTTATCTATTTACTGAAACCTTCGGAGATTACCTTTGAGTACAAGGGCTCAATTAAAATGGTTCCACATCAAATAAATAGTCACAAAAACACATTACAAGTACAATAAGCAGTTCCAGAGGAAATGCAGTAGAGTCAGTCTGAAAGCACTTACTGTAATGGCAGAACAATTACATGCAGTTTTTAATAAATACATAAAGAACATTGTATAAAAAGTCATAGGTTATATAGAGAAAGTACCCACCCCCCCCCAAAAAAAAGTTTAATGGTTACAGTTGCATTGGACTGCAAAGGCACACTGCAAAGATCTCTTAAACTGATTAAACATTGGGAGATTAAGCAATGTATCAGGCAGTTCATTTAACCAGTTAGCAGCCTTAACAGCGAATGACCGCTTGCCTAGCAGAGTACACCGGACAGGAGGTTTAAGGATATTCCTGGCCATGTTCCTGGTGTTGTATTGGTTCGAGATGGTGCTGAATCAGTTTGTTAAAGCGAGTTGTGTTAGGCCCAAGAGCACCTTTTTGGTAGCAAACATGTCTGGTGCTTTAATCTGCTGGGTAAAGGTAGTCACTTAGTGAGTGCATAAAGGGTAGAATTATGAATATGGTTATCTGCACCAAGTACAAAGAGGCACACCTTATTTCAGATCATCTTTACTGTGTTTAGCAACATGTCACAGGCAGCTATGTAGACAGGGAGGCAATAATCTGTAAATAACAGAATGGAGCTGTCTACAGTAAGACAACTAGCATCTTCAGTTAAATAGTTCCAGTTGCAGTATGGGACACAAAGTCTTCTGTTAACTATGACCACCAGATTGTTAACATGTGGGGCTAAAGATAAGGTGTCTTCCAAAGTTCCTCTGAGGTATTTGTAGGTCTGCACTTGTTCAAGATTTTACCTTTGGCTGTTTGGATGACAAAGGGTAGAATTTTCCTCCTCTGTGGAAGACTACAGAAGAGCATTGTCTTTGACTTTTGCAACTGAGGACCAATTTGTTTTTGTAGAACAGGCTTTCCAGTGACCTAACATTACTTTGGAGAGGGATGGTAAGGCTGTCAAATCAGAGTTTTTGAAATAGATGACAGCATTATAGGCAAAGAGAAGTATGCTGGCTGTCTGAGAGGTATCAGGCAGTTTATTTAGGAAGTGGTCAAATAGGATTGGGCCCAAGATTGAGTCCTGGGTGACAGCAATAGTAACTCCCCTAGTGTCAGACAAAGATTTATCAATCTTCACATGCTGGAAGTGATTGGACAGATAGCTGTGGAGCCAGTCAACTTTATTCTCTGACAAACCCAGACCATGAAGTTGTTAAATAGGAGTTTATGGTTGACAAGATCAAAAGCCTTAGGTTTATATATAAAGCTGCAGCAATTTCACCATTATCAAGGTCCTCATGAACATATATGGAAACATAATTTTTGGGCAGATAATGACCACTTGGCCAACCCAGTCTGCCCATTTTTCCCTATCTACAGTATTACCGTAGACACTACTTGATCTCTGTCTCTTTTTCCCTTCCCCTTATACCATTCCACTAAGATCCAATTATGCTTATCCCATGCATTCTTGAAACACACCAATGTTTTCTCCCCCACCACCTCAGTTGGTCTTCTGTTCCAAGAATCTACTACCTTTTCTGTGAAGAAGTAGTTCCACATGTCTCTCCTGCATCTACTCCCTAAAATTTCACAGCATGTCCCCTTGTTCTCATACATCTTTTTTTCATGAGAAACAGTTCCTTTCTACACCTTATTTACCCCGTGAGATATTTAAATGTTTCTACCATATCCCCCCTCTTTGTTGTCTCTTCCAGCGTGTACATAATAAGTTCCTTCCGTCTCTCCTCCTAGGGCTTTTGGTACAGATCAAGCACCATTTTAATTGCTCTCCTCTGGACTGCATCCACTATGTCTATATCCCTGCAGAGATGTGGACTCCTGAACTGTACACAGTATTCTAAGTGAGGTCTTACCAGAGATTTATAAAGAGGAAACACAACCTCCTTCCTTCTGCTGATTATACCTCTCCCTTTGCACCACATAATCCCATTAGGCCTCACAACTGCTTTGTCACATTGCCTGGTCACATTTAGGTCATCAGAGATTATTACCCCAAGATCTCACTCATGCTTTGTGTTCATCAGTGACACTCCTCCCATTTTATGCTCTACCCCTGGGTTTCTGTGCCCCAAGTGCACTGTTTTGCGTTTTTCATATTAAAACCCAGCTGCCATACTTGTGACCACTTCCCAAGTTTTCTCAGGTTTCCACTCATCCTCTCCACTCCCCTTGGAGTACTGACCCTACTGCAGATTTTGGTGTCAATTACAAATAGGCAGACCTTCTCCTCCAGATCCTCTGTAATGTCACTTTTAAACACATTAAACAGGATCGGTACCTGCACCAATCCCTGAGGTATTCCACTGGTCACCCTCACCTCCACTCCTCTGAGTGAATTCTGTTTACAACCAAACTCTGTTACTTATCCCCTAACCAGTTTCTTATCCAGTTTATCACCTTTTGACCAATTCCAAGGCTGCTTAACTTGATTAATACTCTTCTGTGTTAAATTGCATCAAATGCCTTACTAAAGACTAGATAGGCCACATCCACCGCTCCACCCTGATCTACTTCCTTCATCACCCAATCAAAGAAATCTATCAGTTTGTTAGATATGATTCCCCCCCCCCACGAATTCATGCTGTCTCAGGTTTTGTAACCCACTGAATTCAAGAAAGTCTATTATCCTCTCCTTCAGCAGTCATCAGATTAACTGTCTCACCACCATTGTGAGGCCGACTAATCTATAATTGCCAGCCTCCTCCCTGCTACCATTCTTATGAAGTGGTACTACATCAGCCCTCCTCTAGTCCTCTGGAACCACACATGCTTTGAGTGAGCTGTTGGATAGTGCAGTCAGAGGTGCAGCCAGTACCTCCATGAGCTACACCAGCATCCTAGAATGCACCCATCTTGTCCCATTGCTTTGTCAAACTTCAGATGAGTGAGTTCCTTTAGGATTCTTTCCTCTGAAAAAGGACCAGTGTCCACCTCCCTTCCTTCAGAGATTTTTTTTTTGTGGCCCCACCCCTTTCCCCTCCATTGTTAACACTGAACAAAAGTAATTGTTCTGGATGTCTTCCCTTTTCTTTTCCCCTTCTTTACTATCCCCAACATCCCTTTTTAATCTTACAATCCCTTCTACATCCTTCCTCTTTTCACTTACATACCTAAGAAATGTCATGTCCCCTTTTGCTGCTGCTTGGGTTATTTTCTCTTCAGTTTGTGACTGTTTTCCCTGCTTCAATCTGTTTCTCTGATACATCTTCTTATTCTCCTCCCTCTGCATTTCATTATATATTCTGAATGTTACCCTTTTAGCCTTAATCTTTTTTGCTACCTCTTTCAAGACCATAGTGGTCTCTTTTTCCTCTTACTTTTACTCAACGTGATTGATGCATAAGTTTGTTGTCTTCTCTATGCCCCCTTTTAGTTTTGCCCACTGTTCATTCACCCCGCCTGGTTCATCTCTACCTGCTAGGTCATCCATGAGGCATTCACTCATCTTTATAAAATCTGCCCTTCTGAATTCCAGGACTCTCACCTCTGTGTGGTTGATTCAATAGCTGTTCTTATATTGAACCACACCATATGGTACTCACTGGTCCCCAGATGGCCTCCTACCTTGACATCTGTAACTCTGTCCTTGTTTGTAAGTACTAGGTCCAGTGTTGCCCCATCACAGGTGGGTTCACTGACTTGCTGCCTGAAGAATGCCCCCAGCAGTGAGCCCTGGATTTCCCTACTTCTATTTGAATATGCAGTGTTAGTGGCTTCTCAGGTAGCACACTCACCTCTGAGACCAGAAGATCAGAAGGCTCTAGCCCCACACCAAGAACATGAGATAAATCCCAATACTGACACTATAGTGTATCAAGAGGGGGATGCTGCACTTCTGAGTTTGCATCTTTCAGATGTGACATTAAACCGAGCTCCTGTCTGCCTGTTCTAGTGGTTGTTCAGGTGGACATTAAATATCCCATGGCACTTCTCAAAAAGTTTAGGGGAATTTTTATTAAAGGTCAAAAATAAATAAAAAAAAAGTAAAGCATTAACATTCTAAATACAAAGGACTTCTAAATCAAAAAGGAAACAAAACACATTGTAGCATCATTTATACATAAAAAATAAAGAAAGAAAACATTTGATTTCCTAACAAAGCAATGGTCATAATACTGTCTGCAAGCATCATCATCATAATTCATCTTTACTTAGAGATATTAAGTTTTTAATAATCACTTGTTTTCCCTTAAATCCTAATGGTAGTATTGCTCTATTATTCTTCTTCATTCCCCTTTTTTTTTGGGAAGGGATTAATGCCAAGATTGAAACTATTTCCATTGGTTCTGAATGGTAGGTTGTGATATTGTATGAGATTCCTTGCTTTCAATTTTCTCAATATCTTGAACAATTATTTGAAATAATTGTTTCTGTGTTATGATTTGTTGTTGGATTGTGAGCCTGCTCCTGATTTGTCAGATCCAATACTTAATGCAGGCTGCTATTATTCAAGATGTGTGTTTGTGAAGTGGTTGCCACTGTTGGAGAAAAATCCCTAATACTAGAAATCCATATGACATATGGGAGAATGGAGAATGTGACCATTTCTTTTTTTATATACATTTTATCTGCCTTCCGGTGGGGCTGGCAGGTAGCTCTGGTTCCTCCCTCGGAGGGGCTTATTCTCCGGTCCCCTTCTTCCTGCACCTGGCCCTCATAGAAATCCTCCATTGGTTATCACATGTGACAAGGCTGAGTTGAAAGGAGTTGACGTTCCCTCTCTCCCCCTCAGGGACTAATATCCAGATTTAAGAGGGCCAGTGCTGGAACTGTGGGGTCCATCGTGGAGCTTGCCAGCATCTTTTTTACACCTGTTTTCTTCCCTACCCATTGCCACAGTGCTCATACGCACATGGAGGCATGCGTACACAGTGACCAGCGGCACCTTTCCTAGTCTAGTCACTCCCATCTGCACTACCTCTCAGCTTCCACTCTGGTGCAGCCTTGCAGTGGGAGCAGCTGATTCCCTACCTGGAGGTGGAAAGCTGTGCTATGGCTGCTCAATCCATCTCCTGGCCTTCCCCCCTGCTGACCACCAATGACCTATGCTCATTCCCAAACCCTGGTCACCACCGGTGTAACGTAAGTTGTTACATCCAGTGCCTCAAACCTCAGTGCTACCAGACTGGCCTGACCATTTTTTTGACACAACTTCCAAAACTCTATAATGTAAGGGCATGAGAAATAAAGGTGTTCCAATGTCTCTAGAGTTTTATCACAAGAATTTCTGGGGCAGTAACATTCCAAAATGTCCTTATGTTTCAGATTGTTTCTGACATTTAATTTTCTATGGGCTCCTATCCACATGAAGAACTACATTTTAGGTGGAATTCTGGGGTCTATTAACATAGTTGTTATATATTTTACTTCTTGTGATGTATTGTCTGGCAAGGGTTCAGAGGGAAAATGTTGCTGTATAAACCAGTCATATACAGTAGTTTATGTCTGGCAAGTGAACATACTTGCCTTTTGGTAATATGCCATTGTTTAAGTTTAATTACACAATCTTTCATATGCGAAGGCACAGATATTAAAGTGTAAGCTTTTGGAATGGGGTTATTCTCTCCTGATATATTTAAGACAGAATTTCTAGATTGGGAAAGTACTTTGGTCCAATATTGCATTGCATTGTTTAATAATGGTAAAATATTTGTATATATAAATATGCGATGAAAAAATCCAACTGGATTTACCATTCTTATATCTCCTTGTGTAGTAGGTAAGTAAGTAGTATTTCTTTTTATAGGGTTTAATCGGTACTGGGTCATTATGTTGCAGACTAAACTACACATAAAGAACCTCTCAGTCTATAGCACATAGTGCTTCAGAGCAACATGGGTATAGGAGCAATACACAAATATCCCTACCCCTTTTGCTCTGCACAGGAAGAAGAAGTGGATGTTGCCAGTGTTGGCCAGGTGCTAGGTTGAACGGCTCCCATGGTGGAGTGGCAAGAGCACCCGACCAGCAGTGGAAAGGTGGGGAGGGCCAGGGTTTTATTCCCTGCTAGGGAACCTTTTTATTTTGTACATGCTCCGAGGACAAGTATTGATCAGGATATTCTTCTTGCCCCTGTGTCCACACCCCCTTGGAGTTAATTATTATAATTCCGGGGTGTGTGGGGTGGAGCCCGCTATAAAAACAAAGAGACCATTCAGGTGTGTGCCGTTTCTGTTGTGGCAACATTATGTGCTGCCGCTCTGTTGCTTCACACTGTTTTCCATGCGCAGATTTGACGTGCATGGCTTTGTCCGCGACATATGACCTGATGCCAGTTTAATCTACTTCCCCAGAAACTGAGAAAAAAAAAAACATATCATTTAGTTTATAATGTTTTGGGTATTAGAAAAATATGGCTTAGAAAAATAGATATTGGGATCAGGAAAGTTTTTATTTGATAAATTCTATTTCATTTGCTCATATTCCATTTGTTCCAATTTTGGACCTTTTGCATAGCATTACTTAACTGTGTGGACCAGTTATAAGTGTCCATATCCATATGGCCAAAATAAATGCATTGGATTTTACACAGTCCTTTAATTATTGGGTTTCCGACATAATCTGCATTATTCTTCTTTTCTTTACCAAGTTGTATACAAAGTTGTTTTGATAATTAATACTGGACCCAGTTAGCTCTGTAAATTCTTGTAGAGTTTAATTTGCATGTTGCCAAGATACGTTGTCTGGTACAGCTAAGCAGAGATCATCTGCATACGCTACACTTTTTATGGGGTTATCCCCTGGTGTTACAAGTATTCCTTAAATCTGAGCTGAGCTGTTGATTTTCTTAATCAGTGGGTCCAAGGATAGTACGGTTCCTGTCCAGGCATTAAGGGAAATACTGTTGCTTTTAAGCAACAAAGTTTGATCCATTTAATAAACTGAGGCAAGATTCCATAACCATAAATGTCCATAGGGTACTTTATCAAAAGCTTTCTGTTGGCTTAGGCTAAGTATGTGTCCTGTTTTATTATTAACTTTATAATTTTCTATTATTTATCTCAGTAAGATGAGACTGTCAGTTATTTTTCTGCCTGGAAGGAAATATGACTATGATGGATGAATAGCCTCTGTTATAATAGTTACTAATCTATTTCTTAAAATTTTGGCAAATATTTTTAAATCAACATTAAGTAACATAGTTGGTCTCCAGTTGGTTAGCAGGGTCCTGTCCCCCTTTTTAAACAAAAGTATTAAGAGTCCTTGAGTCATTCCTTCAGGTAGAGAGGGGGCTTGAAGAATAGCATCATAAATAAGTAGTAATTCGTGTGGCATAAACTTCTACAGCCATTTATAAAATTCTGATGGCAGCCTGTCTGCCCCAGGTGTGATATTATTTTGAAGATTTTTAATTACATTCTCTAATTCATTATGAGATTACCTGATTTTATAGTTTTTGTGAGCTTAAGGGTATTTTGGGAATTTGTAGGTTTTACACCCATTTTTTTCATATATGTGGTGTTTTGAAATTCAGTTCCAAATATGTCTTGCAGATATTGTTCAGTGATCTGTAATAATTGCTGTTTATCTGTACAATGATTGCCTACAGGGTTTTGCAAGGTTCTAATGGTTTTATTTTCTACTCTGCATTTTATAGTTGTCAAAGAGATTAGTCTGGGCAAATTTACCTTGTATATCAAATTATTGCCCCCTTTCTAATGTTTTATATCTGTTGTATTACACAATTTCATTTCTTCTTTAATGGATTGAATTTAGACTGATAAATTATGACAGCCATTTTGATGAATAGAAAAAAGTTGATGGAGAATTTTCTGAATTTCTAGATATTTATTTAATGTATTTGTATTTTGTCTCGCTGAAAATTATTTAAAACATTTAATGAAATAATGTTTTGTGTCTTCCCACCAAGATATGGGTGAATCATATAAAAAGAGCACTGATTTTCTGTTTCCTGGTTCAACTGCTACCTATCAAACAAGGTCCAACTTGTTAAGTTCAACTCATCTTATTTGGATAAGTCTACAGTGAATGGTGGAGTGCCCCAAAGCTCTATTCTGGGGCTACTTCTTTTTTTGATATTAATTAATGACATTACCTCCAAACTCTCTGTCTCCTCCATACTCTATGCGGATGACATTGTCCTCTATGCCAGTGTGAAAAATGTATCGGACATCAATCTACAGCTTTCTGTTGATTGCTAACACATTCAAGCCTGGCTCTCAGATCAAAAACGGTTCTTAATGAGACAAAAACCCAGTCCATGCTATTTGGTACCCCCTTGAAACTCAAATCATGCCCAAACAACTTTAGGGTCTCCTGCCTAGATGGCTCATCCATTGGCTTAGTTACCTCTTTAAAGTACCTGGGAGTCACTTTAGATCAATCCTTAAACTTCGAACATCACATTTCAAACACATGTAAATCTGTTAACTCCAAGCTAATTGTAACTTACTGCACTAGCTATGGTTCTACCCCATCAGCGAAACTAGCTATTGCCCAAGGCATACTACTGCCAACCCTAACCTATGGGGTATCTTCTTATGCTGCCATACCTAAAACAAATCTCCAAAGGTGGGACATTGCCTATAATAATATATGTTATTACGCTGCCTTGTCCCACAGGTGTAAACACCACTGCCTCCTCTACTTTGATCTAAATTGGCTATCTCCCACTGCCACCAGGCTCTGCTCCCTTGGCTCCTCTATAGACAGTATTATGAGGTCTCAAAACCCTAAATCATTGGTGGAACTGCTCACTCCACAGACCTCATTCTATGGACTGTGCTCGACTGACAAATCCCTCTTGTGTGTGCCAAAACACACAACCATCAAAGGTTCCAGTGCTTTTGCCAACCACACTCCTCGGCTGTGGAACTCCCTCCCCTGGATGTCTGCCAAACACCCACTCATGACACCTTTAAAAAAACACTCCATCATTACCTTATCTCATCTGACCAATGCTCCTGCTTTAAGCCTCATTAGCTCCCTGTCAACCTCCCTGGTTACAGCTCTTAATCCTGCTTCTGCTAAACTCCATCTCTGTGTCTCTTCTCCTACTCCTCTCCCCAGGTGTACCCCCTACTTGGCAGGCCTGTATCTCCAATACTAACCCTGCATTAAACCTAGTCTATCTCAGCTTGCCTATCCCCTGCATTTTCATTCCCCCTTACACTTATTTGTTTCTGTTCTCATAATCCTGGATCAGTACATACTTGCCTACCCACACCTATGGAGTTCATCTCACCTGTCCCCATCCTCACCAACCCTACTACAAATTTAAAAAACTCATTTTTCCTATCCCCTGCATCAATCTCTCCTTGTACTTATCAATTATGTTTCTCATGTTTTTCTTGTCTGTTTAGAAAATTGTCTTCCTCCAGGGTCATATCTGCTGCATGCCGTTTTTTCTCTCTTTTGTGTTATATCCATGTATCTCTTATTTATTCCTTGTACTTTGAAACTACACTGTTTTTTCTCTACTGCCAATTTGTCTCATCCAAATGCTATAATTGTAATACTTGTTCTGTACCCCACTCTCAAAACCTTGTATATTATTTGTGCTGCATAACCCGCTGTGTAACACCATTGTTTATACCATGCTGTAACTACCTTTTGTTGTATCTCTGTACTGTTTTACCCTGTAACCTCCCGGATCATGCCTAAAAATAGTCATCTCTATGGCTAGCACACCTACCCAGTTAATAAAAACTAAATAAATAAATTAGCTAATATAATTCTTCTGCTACTTGTTTTTCTTGTAGGAGTGTTATATTAAGTCACTATACCCCTTTCCCTTTAGAAATTTCTGTGATGTCTGAAAGTGGAATATCAATTAAATAGTTGTCTGAAGTGACAACATCTGTCACCTTTGTATGTTTTAAAGGAAGATTTGTTGTAATAAACCAATAATATATTTTGGTAGTCAACTTTCCTCTTTGTTAAGTATGGGATGGAGTTTGAAATTTGGATGCCAGTGCATCCATTAAATCTACTTGAGAAGTCATAGCTTTCAAAAAGGCAACTTTACAAAATATTTTGTCTGTTTGTATGCCTCAATTGGATCATAAGAGGTCACAATTAAATTCCCATCCAAGTAAAACTATTTTAGAGGTGAACAGATAAGATTTAACATCTTTAAATAGGTCTATCCTTGCTGATTTTGCATAGACATTTACTAATCTAAAAAATTGATTTGAAAAAGCAACATCGAGTAATAGTGCTCTTCCTGGGTACATTTCTACTAATTTTAGTATCTTGGCTTCTGGAATATTGATACAGATTCCTACCCCACTGCAGATATCTTCTCCTAATGACCGGTAGGAGATGCCCCAAATCTGTGCTTTACTTGCATTATTTGTCTCTCTCAATGTGTGAATCTGAGTGTCTTGGAAGAATACTACATCAAAATGCTGGTTTTCAAACATACCATATGTTACTGAGTGTTTTGTCTCTGTTTTAATTCTATTCACATTTAGAGAGGCAAAACATAACTCTGGAATTTGGTCCATGAGACTAGAAAAGTGATGATGTTATTTAAAGGTTACAACCTTGGCTTTGGATCTGGTTCCCTATTGTTTTCCTCTCCCTTTCTTTCACTTTTCCTCATTGTGGAAGGGCCTGGGTCCTCCTTATTGGAGGAAAGATCCATTTGAGATAAGGTATCTTAGTCTTCCTCCATCTCAATACCTCACTGTACTGCTTCAAACATATTGCCTAAAGGTACCGGTTGTTGTATGGTGTCTGATTTTCTCCTTTTCCCGTTCCGTTTTTGGACAGTTAAAAATGTTTCACTAGGTACAGCGGGGGTGGGCATTGAAAGTTCAGGGTCATCTACTCTCCTAGATTCTGCAGGGGGTGTGGGGGCAGAATCATTTACATCACTATGTTTTTCCTCTGGGGCTATGGGAGGTGGATGGGGCTCAAACTCTGTTGGTCCCTCTCTTATGCTTGTGAACTAGTGTGGTGTTTTGAGGTGTCTGTGGAATGCATGGATATTCTAGTGGCTTTATTAATATAGAACTCATGTTCTGCACAATTAGCATACACTGTATTTCATGAAGCCCAAGGGCATTCTATAAAGGTGTGACCATCCTCATCACAGAGGTTAAACCGGCGGGTAAATGTACAATGTAATCCTGGGTGACTGACTACTCCACACATTGTATATCTTATTTTTTTCAGTTACTGCTTAAATGGTGAGGGATCCACATTTGTAGAAAGATTTAAGCTGTGCTGGGTAGAACAGGATTCCACTGTCCCTACACAGGAAAAATCTACTTGGAAGATGTTGGATCACAGCTTATTATGTCTCTACTAAATTTTAAATCTCCACCCCCCTGCCCAAAAACCTGCCTCATCAACAACTGTTTCTGGAACTCCCTGTACCTCATATATTTTTCTAACCAGTACATGATATCCTTGACATTTACACCTTTATTTCTACAAAGAATAGTAATCATTTCAAACTTTGGTTTAGAAAGAGGGATAGCTGTGAAATACTGTAAGTTCATATTGGAGTCTCTTTAATCTCTTGATACCTTGCCCAAAATTTTTCTAGCAAAAAGCAGATCTGAAACTAATATCAAAAGTCTATTAGTCTAGTGCATGATTAAAAGTGAAAACTTCTACTGGTGAAAATTGCAGGGATTGTTTAATCAGTACTTTTCCCACACAGGTCCTGTCTGGTGGGAGATCCATGCCTCCTTTGTAACTCAACCTCACCTAATGCCTGCATTTAGCTTGTTCAGGAGGCTTGTGAAAGAGGCTTGCAAAGCTAGTTTGTGGTCTGTCCTTTTGTAAATTACCAGTATTTTCTATGGATTGAGGTTAAGAGTTATTAGGGTCTGGTACCAGATTTTTCTTACTGTCAGTTACTTCATGAGGATTGTTATTGTACACATTTTTGGTAGTATCAGGTATACCATTCTGTTGCTCAATTATGTTATTGCAATCTTGATTTTAACACTGGCACAATACCTGTTTGTGTAGTAATACTTTGTTCTGCCATGGGTTTTTCTGGGCCTAGTGGTTGATCAGCAACTGCATGTTCGTTTTGTCCCATGGTAGAGTTTGCAAATGGCATGCCTGGAATTGGTATCACAGGGTTGGGAATCCCGGTTCCTGTCAGTGTTCTGATCCATCCTGCCTTTGTGAGAGTTGCACCCAGCATCCACTCCATCTCTTGAGTCTTAGGGTGTTGTGCCGTAGCGTCATTGTGCCAGATTCAAACAGATGAGCTTGCTGAAACCTTTTTCCAAAACTGCAACCAGAGTTATTCTCCTTGCATTAACATTTTTTTTCTTCCTCGAGAAGAGTCTTTTCTTTAACGTATTGCTGTCTACTTCTATAAGCATTGCCTGAAGTTTTCCTTTTTTCTCGACCAAGTCAGTCTGAAGTTTTAATTCTGCTGCAAGAAAATCATGAGTTGCATGTTCAGGAACTTGGTTTCGGCTTTGAATAGTGCTCTCCTAAGGTGCTGTTACATTCTTTTCTTCCTTTGGATGCAAAAAATTCAATCTCCATTTCTGGACCTGAAGGGAGGGAGATCAGCTCCTCTGCAGGTATACTAGCCAGCACCTCTGACATACTGCCATCTACCATGACAGCCAGAAACTCCCCCTCCTGGCAGAGCAGAGGAAAGTTTATTGAGTACAAAACAAAAATACATTAACACAAATGAAAATATTATAAAAAAAGACAAACAGTATATTATATTCAATAAGCAAAATCATAATCAAAATATATGCCACAGCTCTTAATTCAGAGACTAATACAAAATCTGAAAGAAAATAAGAAAATAGTAGAGGCAAAAAAGGAAAACTAAATCAATAGCGCATTCAAAGTCAACGCCTCTTAATCCATAATCTATACAAACTCACAAGAAATTCTGTTCTCCAATACTTATCAACTTCTTGTTATTCATCCAATACCTACATTATTGGAGCATCAGAATCAGTCACCCAAGGCATACCATGCCATTTAGTCAGCCAAAGTTGGTTTTGCCAAGGTTTTTTTTCTCTCACACAAACTTGTGCCAAATCTTTATTAATATTTTCTAAAATCTCCAAATAGGTAGTAATTTTATGTTGCAATGTAAAGAAGCAATGTACATTGCAAATATACCATTTACAGACCACAAGAATCACTGCTATAGTTTCTTTATCCCAACTTTTCCATGGCCCTGTGAGGACTCCATACATCAGGACTATATATGACATCAGGGCAAAGATAGGGGCCAACCAGGCTCTAGCAAGAAATGTCCAAAACTCCTTAATAAACAAACAGTGAAAGAACAAATGCTCAGTTGTTTCCAGCTGGTTAATAGATTCAGGCCTACTGTATAATCTTTCACTGGCCTGTTTATGTTTCTGGTTGCCTTTAACATTAATTTTCCCATGGCAACTAAGCCAATGTAAGTCCCATATACGTGGGTGGGATCCTAGGATTTCTAAGTAGTTCTGTTAAGTTTTGTCTACTCTTTTCTGGACAATGTTCAGATATGATTGGGACTGTGCAAATTGTTTTTAAAAGGTCAGTATATAGTACTCTCCTCTGAAGAGAAATAATCATGTTCATAGTAACATTCCACTGTCTCAATCTCATGAATATTTCTTTCCAATAAAGTGAAACGTCCAATTGCTGTTGTACATATCTAAGCACATTCTTATCCCATGACTGGAACCACACCTTAATATTATTATAAACCCAGCATTCCCACCCTTTATCTGTATGAGCAAAAAGAGGTTGTAAATTGGCCACAAAAAATATACAGTTGAAAAAGAAAAATGGATGAACCATCTGCAAATCTCCCTGCTAAAAGAGTAAATACAATACAGTGCATCCCACTTAAACGCATACCTGATAAACTCATAGCCCACTTAAATGCATACAATTTCCAAGTCCTGATTTTTTTTCCTATGCTTCCTATGTTAAATAGATCTGTTAAATGCATATAAAGAGCCCTTTTAAATGCAAATTTTTTCTCTTAGATTTGCTGTTCAAGTGTGGACTGACTGGCCCAGTTTTACTGACACATTGCATGTAGCTGCCTTATTAGTTAGCAATTAATTGTCTGTTAATGGTCTGCTCTATTAAAATGAGGTGTTAATCACCTATTTCAACCTTTTAGCCATCAAACCTAATTCACAGAAGCACCCTGCCACTCCCACTGAAATCAAAGCAAAGAACCGCTCAGAATGTCACAGAAATCCGTTACCTGAAACCCAGAAGCACCCTCCCTCACACAGGAATCAGACTAAAGAATGCCACAACAAGTCACAAATTACTCTATCCTAACAAAAGAAGCACCAAAGTGCTACTGGCATTTCTTTTCCCTACCCAGTTCCCTGGCACATATTACAAGTTGCGCTAACCATTAAAAAAATACAAGATCTGATAAATGCATAGCCCTCTTAAATGCATACTTTTTGCTGGTCCCAAGGGTATGCATTTAAGAGGGATAAGGTGGCTACTCCAGATTGCTTGGAAAAAAATATTTAATAAATGTGTCTATAAACTTTTTTTGCTGGGGAGACATAACTAATGAATAAAAAAAAACTGTATCACATTCATTTTAATTAAATAAACCCTCTTCTTCTTCCACCTTTTCCATTTATTCAAAGTGTAAACTTTTTGCTGTGCCACCCATGTTTTTCCTCCCAATTAAGCACATCAGAATGTGTTGTACTGAATTTAATTCCTAGGATTTTTATCGGTTCTGATATAATCTTTTAACCCCCCACACTATCTGAGGCTAATCTGTCATCCCCTAACACCTTACCCACACATTTTTATATATTTAAGGTTACACCAGCTACTATATCAAATTTCGAACATATTCTCAGGGCTTCTGCCACTGAGGCTTCATCTTTCAATAATAAGTACATATCATATGCATAGACTATCGGGGACAGACATACCTGAAGTATCCCTTATTGGTGTAAGCAATTGAGAGGCATTAATCATTCTTTGCAAAGGATCTAAAAAGAAAATGTACAGCACCAGATTTAGGGAGCATCCATGTCAAAGCCCTATTTTAATACTTATTAGAGATCCCCTCCATCCCTTAACCAATGGAACTATTGTTGCAGTATGATACAACACTTTAATCCACTATATAAATTTCTCAGGTGTCTGGAATTTGCAAAACCATCCACAAAAAGTCATGACTAATAGCATCAAAAGCCTCTCTCTCTCATCCAATGATACCACCAGGCCTGAAATATGGCCCATATTCCCCTTTTCTATCAGTTCCCAGAGCAAAAACAAATGATCTTGAATGCATTGTCCTTGCATAGAAGAAGCATGTGTATCAGAAATAAGTATTTTTGCTATTCCCATCCACCTTTTAACCAGAATTTTAGTGAGAATCTTAAGATCTGTATTTAACAGACTGATAGGCCTCCAGTTTTCCAATTTTGTAAAGTCTGTGTATCTCCCATTTTATGTATATAAGTCAGAGACTCCATATTCATTGTTAAAGGAATATCTTGAGAATCCAGTGTACTATTGTAGACTTGAGTTAATTCTTCTCCAAAAGTTATACCCATAAATGTATAGAGTTGTGATGGTAAACCATCTGGACCAGGAGCTGTATTATTATTATTTAAGGAGTGAATGGCTTCCATAACTTCAAACTGTTGTATAGATCACTCTAAATGTGTGTTCTCTATTTGTGAGGATACTAGAAAATTGACAGAAGATGAAATAATCTCAGCTCACACAGCATCAATTTCAATTGGGCCATATTTTGTTCAGGAATACTCAGTAACCACTTCCATAATCTCAGTATTGCTAGTTATTCGATCATTCTGATGGTTATATAATGCTGTAATTTATTTTTTCCTAACTCTAAATTGACAGGCTTCATCAGGACAGATTATGCCAGACGTTCCAGCTACAGCATTCTTTTTTTATTGCTTAATCATTTGACCCTTTTCCATATGGAAATCTCGTAGCTGTGTTTTAAGCACTTGAAGCTGTGCTGTATAGTCATGTTTGGTTATTGTGGATAATGACAAGCCTTTTTAACTGGGTTCTAGTTCATAAATATCCTTTATATTTATCCATACTTACAGATCTACTGTAGTGTTTGAAGAATTTAGCCAAATCCTGTTTAAGATCTACCCACCACTGTATAGTGTTTTCATGTAAGATGGAAACTGATTTCTTTGCTTCCAAAAATTCTTTCAGTAAAGGCACAAACCCCTCCTTTTCTAATAAAATGGTATTCATTTTCCAGATACAAGGGCCTTTTTGTAAAGATGTTTGGTCCCTATAGTAACTATTAAAACATGATCCGATAATTCTGCAACAGTCACTATTGAATCCTTAATGGGTAAGTTGTGAGATAAAAGGAAAAAATCAATTGGAGTGGCCAGGTTTCAATTATGAAGTGTAGGGGTGTGTGAATTTGTGTATGATTTATATGCATCTATCAAATGTGCTGTTTTTAATACTGATGTTAAGAAATTAGAGTCACAGAACAATTTTGAAATGGAGGAGGTGGAGGTCTTATCCTTTAAAGAAAGACCACGATTAAAGTCCCCCCCCACACCCAAAAAAATGATAAACTGTGATGTGTGTAGAAAAGGCTGAATTAATTTCAAAAGTTCAGCTTGCAAGGACTTAGTTTGTGGGGCATACATGTTTATTAGTCTGTATAACGTTTGTTGAATTTTAACGTCCAAAATTAGGACTCTCCTTAGGCCCAAATCAGGTAATTTAAGAAGTTCTATTTCTGGGAAGTTAAACAAAATTTCTACTCCAGAGTATATTTCATGGCCAATGGATCAGAAAGAGGGTCCAGGATACCATGCTTGCTTGGCCTGCTGTATTTCATATAGCATGTGATATCTTACATCTTGCATAAAGACAACTCCTAAAGTCCAATGGTAAGATATGAAAACACCAAGTCTCTCTTATCTGGGTTCTTTATGCTGTTAACATTTATAGCGTGGCAGGCAAAATGTTCATGTTCCATCATTAAAGTGGTTTTTATCACATCACCCATTTACTAATTTCAGCCTACCTCTATGTGAAGCAGATTCTATAGGTTTATGCTTTGCCTTAGCCTTCCGCTTTTGGGGACCTGAGCATTCCACTGGAACCTCTGTATCTGTCATCTGTTCAGGAATAGATGACTGAACTGATGAAGTATCAAAGTCACTTTCTGTTTTATCAAACTCCATCTGTAGTAGTTCATATTTATTTTGGGTCACTACCGGCACAGAATATGTTGGTTGAGATTTTGTGGAATCCTGCAGTCTCCTACTTCTTGTATTATGGACAGTAATAAACTGGGTCATGTTAGGAGGTGGAGGGGAGGGACTTCATGGTAGTGTTGTTATTACTTATCCCCAGTACAATGCCTGTAATAGGCTAGAAACATAGAAAGATAGACTTTGATAACAGATAAGGACCGCTTGGCCCACCCAGTCTGCCCATTTCACTACCTATTGGATAAGCTGAAGAGTCAGGTTTAAGAGCAGCCTACTTCCTCCTACACCTCATTATAATTGCCTTATGTCTGTTCCATGCATTCTTGAATTCCCCCATTGTCTTAAACCCCACAACCTCCTCAAGAAGGTAATTCCATGTGTCCACCACTCTCTCCATGAGAAAATATTTCCTCACGTTGTCCCTGAGCCGCCCCCCCATCTTTGAATTGTATCCCCTTTTTCTTGCACATTTGTTCTTCTGAAAGATGCTACCCTTTGGGACTTTGTTGATTCCCTTGAGGTACTTGAACATTTCTATCATGTCCCCCCGTCCCTCCTTTCCTCAAATGTATACATATTAAGCTCTCTCAGTCTCTCTTCATATGGCTTCTGATGCATACCCTGCACTATTTTAGTTGCCCTCCTCTGGACTGTCTCCATCCTGTCTATGTCCTTGAGGAGATGGGGTTTCCAAAACTGCATGCAGTACTCCTGATGGAGACTCAACTGTCTGTACAGAGGGATAACCACTTTCCATTTTCTACTTGTGATGCTTCTTCCTATGCATCCCAGTACCCTCTCGCCCAGCTCTCCTTACTGCTTTCTCACATTGCTTGCCCACCTTTAGGTCATATGATATGACTACCCCCAGGTCCCACTCCATTTTTGTTTTTATTAGTACCTCCCCTGCCATTGTGTACTCTTCACCCGGGTTTTTGTTTCCCAGGTGCATTACTTTGCACTACTTTGTACTTAATCTAAGTTGCCATACGTCTGACCATTCCTCCAACCTTGCCAAGTCTCTTCTCATCCTTTCCACCCCCCACCTTGTGTATCACCTCTGTTACAGATCTTTGTGTCATCTGAAAAAAGGCATACTTTTCCTTCCAGACCCTCTGCAATATCACCTATAAGGGAAATAAAGAGAACTGGTCCCAGTACTGAACCCTGAAGTGCACCACTAGTAACCTCCCCCTTTCTTCAGAGTGAGTTCCATTTACTATTACCCTCTGTGTCCTGTTGGACAGCTAATTTGCTACCCAGGCTACCACCTGGGACCCACTCCCAGGCAGGCTAACTTGATTATTAGTCTTTTACGCAGGACTGTGTCAAATGCCTTGCTAAAGTCTAGGTACGCCATATCCATAGCCCCTCCCTGGTCTATTACTTTGGTCACCCAGTCAAATAAATCAATTAGATTCATCTGACATAACCTTTCTGCTGTGACTCCATGCCACCTTGGGTCCTGTGCCCTGCTGGCCTCCAGGTACTCAACAATTCTTTCTTTCAGAAGTAATTCCATCATTTTCCCTGAAACTCCCCTTTCTTTACTCATATGATATACTGTACCCTTTTTGTATCTCTCTCTACTGTCATTACTATAAGTTCCCCATACAGATCTATTTTTCCCTTTATTTCTACAGGTTTGGTCAAATTGTATACCAATCAGATAAGTATCTTTGTTTAATTCTAACACCCTAATCTCTTTTCTAGGACCTCCAACTCTTTGTGTCCCCTCAGCCTTCTCTGTTCTTCCCTTTCAGGTCCTACCAGAATACCCAGAACTAAGGACACCCCAACTATGGACTCCTGACCCTGATGGAGCAGGGTAAGTCCTAATTACTTAACTGCCTTAGAATCATAGAAACATATTAATCTGATAGCAGAAAAGGACTACTTGGGCCAATTGAATTTACCTCTCAGCCCCCCACTCATCTTTGTCAATAGACACCTCACTCCACCCACTGGTCAACTACTGGTGTCTGTCCCATGCTCTCTTGAATCCTTTCACCATTTTTGCCCCCCCCACCTCTTCCGATAGTCTGTTGCAAGACTCCACCACCCTCCCAGTGATGTAATGCCCCCTCACATTGCACCTAAACCTTCCTTCTTCTAATCTTAGATTATGACCCCTAGTTCTAGCACCTAATTTCCTTGTAAATAAGCTTTCCACTCTCACCTTTCTAGTCTCCAGCGGGTACAGATCCAGTTCCCTCCTCCTTTCCTCATCGGGCTTCATATGCATAGCGTGCATCATCTTGGCTGTCTTTATCTGAACCCTTTTAATCTTATGTCCTTGTGTAGGTGAGGCCTCCAGAACTGAACCCCATACTCCAGGTGAGGCCTCACCATGGATTTATAAAGGAGCATCAGCACCTCCCTCTTTCTGTTTTATACCCCTCCCTATGCACACCAGTATTCTATTCACTTTGCCCACCACCGTGCTGCATTGGTTCCCAACCTTAAGGTTATTTGAAATTATAATCCCCAGTTCTCTCTCCTACTCAGTTTCCTTAATCATCCCCCATGTGTAAATGGTTTGCGGGTTATTACACCCCATGTGCATTACTGTACATTGTGGCATTGAATTTCAGCTGCCAAGTTTCCAGCCACCCCTCCAGAATCTTTAGGCCCTCCCTCATTGCCTCCACCCACTCAGGGTGTCCACTCTATTGCAGCTCTTCATATCATCTACAAATAGGCACACCTTCCCCTGCTATCCCTCTGCTATATCATTGCTATAGATATTAAAAAAAGGATGGATCCCAGAACTGACCCCTGGGCACACCACTCATCAACCCTTCCACTCTGGAATGCACTCCATTTACCAACACCTTTTGGCTTCAGTCCTTCAGCCAGTTCTCCACCCATCTGGTTATTTTCTGCCCATCCCTAAGCCTTCCAGCTCATTTACCAGCCTTCTATGTGGCAAAGTGTTAAGGGCCTTGCTGAAATCCAGGTAGCCCATATCCACCCCCATAAATCCACCTCCCCGGTTATCCACTTGAAAAAGTCAATTAGGTTCATCTGGTGCAACCTCCCTCCCTCCCATCAATCCAAGCTGCCATGAGTCCTGGAGGCAGTGTAGTGCAGTGGGTTAAGGCTCTGAGCTGCAAATCTGGAGACCTGGGTTTCAATCCCACAAGCACTTAGGTACATACTGTGTGATTCTGAGCAAGTGACTCACTTAACTTCCTTCTGCTACCAGGTAACATCTGGAAACAAGCTTCAGCTTAGTGTGCTACTCCTGGTTAAACAATGTTCCCTTCCCCTGTAGACCACTGACAACCAGGTGTTCCACTATTCTTTCCTTCAGTAGTATTTCCATGACTTTTTCCACTACTGAGGTCAGGCTGACTAGTATGCAGTTCCCTGCATCCTCCCTGTTAACACTTTTGTATAGAGGGACCGCATCAGCCCTCCTCCAATCCCTGGGCACGTTACCTGTTTACAGTGACAGGTTGAACAGGTTAGTCAGAAGCCTGCTAACACCTCTTATAGCTCCCTCAGTATCCTGGGGTGCACACTATCTAGCTCCATAGCCTTATTGCTGCCAGTTCCATGAGGATCCTTTCTTTTGCAAAGGGACCTGTGTCCATTTCTATGATCTTCCTATCCTTATTATTTAATGCTGGCCCATTGCCTGCTCCCTCCTTTGTAAAATCCGAACAGAAGTAGTTCAGTATTTCTGCTTTTTTTGGTCATCATTTACCTCCCTTCATCCTCCCCTTTCAGATGCAAAATCCCTTCCCACTTCCTTTTCTCACTAATGCGCCTGCACGTAAAAAGTTTTGTCCCTCCTTACCACTGCATCAACTGGCAAGCTTGCACCGGGGATCCCACACAAATACGAGTCTGGTCCCAATGTGCACTTTGTATATGGGGCCATTTTGATTTGCCTGCTGTTTACTGTAGTGGACTGTGGTGAACTTGTTTTGCTTAATTCTGCACTGACAGCTTCATTTGCAGCAGATCCTGGAGTCCTCTGTGGCTGGCGTTGGTGCGGTGGGAGATTGTGTCCTACAGTGCATGTCAAGTTTATATGAGCTCTCATCTTTTGTTTACTGTTCCCACTGTACTCCCTGGGCTAAGTTTTGTCAGTGACAACTGAATGTAGACCCTGGAGCAAAGCAGAAGTGGAAGACATCCGATCAGAGACTGTGGAAGCTCAAACGTGCACTGCAAGCTTTTAAAGCTTCTATTGCTGCCAGCCTGGTGGCGCTGAGGGCTGAGGAGCTGGCCGCCACACCTTGCTCCATGCTGGTGACCAGTGTTCTGGATGAGCACTGGTCACCGGGAGTTGGCTGGGCAGAAGAAGGATTGAGCATCTGAAGGACTGCTCTCCTTCTCCGGGGAAGGGGGTCCACAGCAGTCAGTACATGGTTGCCTCCTTGCAGAGGTTGGGAGACTGCACGCTCGCTGCATTTAGGGGTGGAGCTGAGGGCAGACGTCCGGAAGGAGTGCATGCGGATGTGTGCACACACCCATCACTGATGTCATTGCACGCCTCTGGTTCTGAAGGGAGAAAAAACAGGTGCGCAGTCAAGCGGCTTGATGGCCATCCGTGAGCTTCGCCTGGTGGCTGGACACCCAAAGCTGGATCCGTGTTCCATGGGGAGTCTGGGGGAAAATCAGTAGCTGTATATAAAAAAAAAAAACCTTCTATTGATGCCTGTTGCTTTGGTGCCAGCTGCAGGGACTTCTGTGACTAGTT
Source organism: Neoceratodus forsteri (assembly GCA_016271365.2). Taxonomy (NCBI): domain Eukaryota; kingdom Metazoa; phylum Chordata; order Ceratodontiformes; family Ceratodontidae; genus Neoceratodus; species Neoceratodus forsteri. The sequence goes on along the minus strand of CM057459.1, from coordinate 833,529,185 downwards.
ATGGCTGGGGATGTCAGCCTGTTGGCCTGCTGTGGTCTTCTATACTGCAATGGATGGTGGTTTGAAATTCCAAATCAAGATGGGAAAATAAGAGGAAACATTTGGAAATACTTCACTGACAGGGTGGTGAACAACTGGAACAGGCTGCCAAGGAAAGTGGTGGGAGAGAGGGTTCAAGAGGGCATGGGCTAAGCCCAGAGGCCAATTGGCATGGGGGAACAACTACAGAAAAGGCCTAGTGAATATCCAGGCAGACTAGGTGGGTCTAGCGGTCCTTTTTTATTGTCATATACCTATGTTCCTATGTATTCTATGGGCAGTTTGGGAAATGGGAGGGGGATCCACTACACCACCAGAGAAGCATTATATGTGCCTGGGCAAAGTTTTTGAATATTTGTCCCTTGGTGTCTTTATCTTGCCCTGTGTTGGTCGATGTGTGGAGCAACATGGCCTCCAATCCCCAATAAAGATCAATTCTAGGGGCACAGGGGCAATTAATCTCCCCCCCCAACGATGACATCCCCTGAGTGACTGAGTCCATTCTAAAAGCCAGGTTGATGGTGTGGTACAGGTCTGATATCTCCCCCCCATATAGCAACCATTCGTACCTGTAAAACCAAGAACAGCAATGGGCTAACAAAGGATCTACAGCTCGTTACAAACTATAACAAACAGTGTAGGGTAGAAACAAAAACAATACTTGTCTGATACGTATGGTCATTGTCCTTCTACACCTGGTCAATATCCTGTCAGACCTGTAGATATAAAAGGGAAAAATGGGTCAGTTTTGATTTTTTTTCTTTTTTTTTAAACCTCTACAGGTCAATCCCAACTGGCCCAGCTGATCAGTATTTTTATTCTTCATACTGACCCATTTTTCCCTTTTATATCTACAAGTCTGACAAGATATTGATCAGGTGTAGAAGGACAATGACCATTCGTATCAGACAAATTCAGACAACTACTGTTTTTTTGTTTACCCTACACTGTTTGCTATAGTTTGTAACGAGCTGCAGATCCTTTGTTAGCCCATTGCTGTTCTTGTTTTACAGGTATGAATGGTTGCTATTTGAGGCACTGGGTTGGAGCAGTACCTTCTGCTTTAGAAATGAGAGTATGGGATTGGGGGTATGGGATGGGCATTAAGGTTGGCAACTCCAAGGAACACCACACAACCAATTTGCCAAGACTGCTGAGGCTCAAACCCTGTTTTTCATTTTCTTGCTTTTTTGTGATTTGCATTCTAATGCCTGCATTAATGCAGTGTTTTTGTTTTGCAACAAGTACTGTATATCCTGTATGTATATGTGGTGGGGACATTATGTGCTGTTTTTGGGGCACTCGGGTGCCATATGCTTGAAGGCAGAGCACTGAGCGGCAAACCTGGAGACCCAGGTTTGAATCCCACAGCCCCCGTCCACATACATACAATGTAACCATGAGCAAGTCACTTAACTTTCCCTAGAATCAGGATATGGAGCTGCTATTTGAACTAGAGTGCGCTACAGATCTCCAGCACAGCTGGGAGGAGATGGATGGACAGGGTTCTACTGGAAGCCGCCCAAAAGATGGCAACTAGGGGGAGGTGCTCCAGCTGGGGACTTAATTCTGCCAGATGGGCACTGGAGCATCCCGGCTGCAACTTCAGCAAGGAGTAGGGATATGATGGACTTCCTGCAGGGTGCATTACTTAGGTAATTAGTAAATGACCCCACTCATGAGGAAGCAATTTTTATCTTACTCACCAACAGGGACAGTTTTGTAGACGTCACAGTGGGTTGTCACCTGGGGACCAGTGTCACCGACTGGTGTGATTCAATATAAGAACAGGTGGAGTCGAACCACACAAAGGCAATGGTCCTGGAATTCAGGAGGGCAGTTATTACAAAGATGAGGGATAGCCTCAAGGATTCCTGCAGGAAGGGGGGACTAAGGGGAGTACAGGAACAGTAGGCGAAATTAAAAGGAACTATAGTGAAGGCTACAAACCTCTGTGTTAGACAAGTGTTCTAAAAGATTATGACAAAAATGTTAACATTAAGGAGGGTCACTATTAGTTGAGCAGTGGCTCTCATTTTCCATCAAAGGTTGCTTAAGTGTCTTTTTTTTATTTATTAAGATCTAGGATTACAAATACCGTTAAGCTAAGGCTCTTTTACAAAGGTTCCACGTCAGAAAAATGCAGAAAATTGTAGAAAAAGTAACATTACAGGAAGACTAGACATTTCACAGAGTAATACATTTTGTAATGGTTATTAGGACCTTAGGTTTTAACAAAAGAGGGAGAAACAGTAAAGCACCCAGTGGCATTTGTCAGGCTAGATAAGCCAGTAAGTGGTATATTCCTGGAGGGTGTGAGAGAGAGGATGAATGAAGAGGGGAGTAGACAATACATTGAAGGGATTAAAGAAGGAGGAATAGGAGATGGAAGGGAGTGGGAAAAGTGAAAGTTAGGTATATGAATGCAGAGTGTGGCAGATTTTATTGTTGTGAGGTGGGGTTGCCACAATCTGCTCAAATGTCTGTAAAACCATTCTGAAAACAAGCCCCATAGACTTGTATGGGGCATGCCCTGTGCCCTCTCTGGAGACATCACATAATTTCAGAATGTGGGGGCAGAGCAGGCAGACTGGTAAGTGGAAAGGGGTCAGCTGGCCAGCAATTTGCTAGTTACCATCCCTTCCCTCCATTACAGGACAGTAGTAAATTTTATAATTTTGCACGGACAAACTATCGCCAGGGCAGAACGGGCTTAATGAAGCCCAATACAGAATGTCACACCTTTACTTTAAAAGGCAATGACTGACCATGATTAAACATGCCAAAATATGCAAATTAATTATGGCAGAGCAGCCAATGAGAGCCAGATACTTCACTCATGATTAATCATGGCCAAATATTACAAGCCTATTTATTTATTATTTTATTTTATTACATTTTGTTGACCTGGTAGGCCCACTGAGACAAGAGGTCCCTTTTTCAGAGGTGACTGGGGAAGGGGGGATACAGATGGTAAGCAACTGAAATTGAAACAGATTAAGCTGTTGGTGTGTCTTTTTTTTTTTGGAAGTTTTAATTCCCATACATCCTAGTACTACTCGATCAGGCTTCTCAGAGTCAACTCTACTTCCGCATTCGCCAAAACTCTGCAAACTAAAATTAAAAAGGAATGAACAAAAAAATGTAAATAGTTGCTAGTATAAATACCTTATTTGGCAGGGTGAGTGATATTACACTGATAGCCATCTGCCAGATGTCTTTGCCTGTCACCCATAACAGGCTTGAGATAGGGGTCAGTAGGTCTTTCAAGGCATAATTGTAGTGTTTGAATGGGCGATCGGCAATGGAGGTATAGGGACCACCAGAAAATTATGTAGTGTTTGCACAGATGATTTGGGGGTAGGGACCATTGGACCATGAGGGCATATATTTCACATAGTACCTTTTGTAGACAGCAATATCAGCTGATAGACTGCTGCACCCGCTTCTCAGGGAAGCGCTTGCTGTAGGAGCACTTCTCACACTAATGGCTCCTGCCTTTTCTGCTCCCAACTGAGACCATTCCAAGCTGCAAGTGCAGCTCTCTTCAAGGCAGCCTCTTGTTGCCTCCATGCCCCATGGCAATTGGCTCTGGAGCAGTGGTTCAGGAAGGTGGATGTAGGTGCTTCTACCATGGCCTCCTCCATTTCCCACTGATCTTGTGTCTCTCCGTCTCCCACCCACACAGAGTAGGCTGCTTCCGTGGCTCCATACAGGCTGGGAGTAAGTGTCAGGACTCTGCAGGCACTTTCACTTTTATCATGGTCCTGCTATAGGGATGACACTGTAGTAGTAACCCAGGATGGCATTGAGGCAGGGTTGGCTTTTGCTGTGAGTCGCTGCTGTTTGTGAGCTCTCCCAAGCTCAAATTGCTCTCTCTCTCTCTCTCTGCCCCCCCCTCCGCATTAACATTTACAGACCTTCTGGGCTTGCTGACAGCTGCAGTGCAACTTTCAACATGCGGCACCCTCCACTCTCGCTGCTCTGCCTCCTCATGCCATTCTTCTCCTCCCCCCAACTTTACATTTAGCTGTGGTGCCACTTTACTTAAAATGGCAGCTTCTTGCTGCTTTTCTCATTGACCCCCCCCCAGGATCTTTTGCTGTGGGACTAGATTGACTTAATGGTGACACCTGCCTCTCTGCATTCTCTCTCCTCCTCTGCTGCTGGAGTGGTTACACTCAACAGCAGCTTCTTGCTGCTGTCCAGCCCCTTTCTTCCAGGTTGTATCCTAAAAGAGCACCATACATCATAAACTAAACCACCATAGTGGCACTTCGGCAAGGTGGGAGGAGGCACTTCATCCCATGCTTCCTTCACCTCCTGCTGACTTCTTCACCAGTGTGGAGTAATCCACAGCCTCAGCTCTGTACTGGCTGGGAGTTAAGAGTAACTGCAGGAGTTCTCACTTAAGTGCTGTCATGCTTCCAACAGGCTGCAACTTCAGCACAGTGTATTCCTCCTTCTGCCACTGCCACAAATTAAAATAACCCCCCACAATTGCCAGGGCTCAGGAGCCCCACCAGATCCCAGGAAAAGGGAACTGAATTATAAAAAGAAAAATGCTAGCCACATCCACATAGGGAGCTAGGCCACTAGACCACCAGGGCATAATTTAATTAATTAATTAATTAATTGAAGTCTTTGATTACCTGGTAGGTATACTGATCCTGGGGACTGTTTTCTATCATGACCCAAGCCAACAGTATGGTACAATAAAATACAACCAGAAAACAAAAATTATACAGAACACAAACAGAACAGTATAATAGTATAAACAGCACAGTGTACAACGTGTTGGGGGAAATGAATATAATACACTACATATTACAAAGAATGGGGGGGAAAGGGTGACAGTATGCCGTATATAATTACATTTTGTATTGGAGTCACAGGCAAAGGTAACGGTCAATAACAACTGGATTATCAAAAAAAAAAAAGAGGGTAGACAGAGAGTGCTATGATATTGTACAGTGGCTTCCTCTTGGCATTTCCAAGTCACCCTGACCACTGGCACCAATACCTACTTTTTTATATTTCATGAAATGACTACTAACCTCCCCCCCACTAGCTATTACTAACCACCTTGGCTACTAAATAAATTACTGTCCACTCTGCCACGATTATGGGAAAAATGGGTTTTAGCTGAGCCCACCCTTCCCAAAACCTCACTCCCTTTCTTTTTCTCTAGTTCTTTTCTTTTATCCCAACTAAAGTAACTTCTCCTTTATTTTGCAGGTCTGACTGGACGAAGGCCCCTACTATCATCAGATAAGTATAATTCCCTTTCTGCCCTACAGGACCACCTTTAAGAGCTGCAGATCCTTTGTGACCCCTTTTCTATCTTTTATTTTGTAGGTACAAAGTACATTACCCCTTCTGACTCCTACCTTTGGCTCCCCGGGGTAGGTAAGTCCCTGTGTTTTACATTATTTTGGGTAGGTTGACTGTAATGGTGTGCCCACACCCGTTACAACATAGGTGAGGGTGTTATAGTATGTAGGTCCCTTGGGAGGTCCAGGTGTGGGAAAAGGTGGCCATAGATGGGGAACCCTGAACTTTGAACTCCCATTGGTGATTCAGATAGGACTGGTCCTGGTGGGCAGAATGAATGACATATAGAAGGTGAGAAATGCCAGGCTGAGACTCCAGAACTGGTCTGTGTGGGGCTTAAATGGTGGATGAACTTAAATGGTGGAGGCCTGTACAAGTAGTCACAAGGCTGATCCAGGTGGAGGGACATGGACACATGGGTGGGAAAAGTTGGTCTAGGGTTCCCAGGGGCTGGGTGGGTAGGCAGGGAATTCATAGATGTGGAAGGGTAGTACGGTGGTCCAGAGGATTATCTGGGTGAAGAAACATGGTGACATAGATGGGGACAGTCAGTATGGGTTCCCATGGATGGTCTAGGTGTGCAAAAAGGGGAGATGTTGCTAGGAAAAGCTAGTCATTGGATCCCAATACGGATCCAGATCAAGGGACATGGAGCACATATGTGGTGGAGGCAGAGCGAGTGCTCTCAGGACTGGTCCGAGTTGATGAACAATGGAAACGTAGACATTGTCAGTCATTCTAATCATCCCAGAATTGGTCCGTGTGGGATACCATAAGGACTTGAGTGAGGCAGAGCATCCCAGCAGTACCAGGACTAGTTTTGAGGTGAGAGACAGGGAGATGGGTAGGGAAGATTGATCTGGGTTCCAATTGCTGGTAAGGGTGGCAGAGAGGGGCGATATAAGTAGGGGTGGTAGTCATTGGTCCCAAGGCTCTGGTGGAAGAAAATGGGGCCCTTAGGTGGAAGAGACATGTCTTGGTGTCACAAAGCTGGTCTGGATGGGCACTGTAGACAGGCAAGACATTGATGGAGAAGGCTAATATGTGGGATTCAGGACTGGTCCTGGTGGGTGGCCAGTGGGAATGTTGGTGGGGGGCTGTTACTATCTTCTCAGACCTTGACTAGGGTCTAGAAGTGTCATCCAGGTATTGGGATGTAGGTCAGCTAAGGGTAGGAGGCTGTTTTGGGGGCAGAAAGGGTGATCCAGTGGGATGAAGGGTGGTCAGCTGTAAAGGGAACAGTGGTCTGGGAATAGTGGTTAGCTAAGATGAGATGGATGGGCCAACTTCATAAGGCAGAGGTTGGTGACAGGGGGACACTAACATATGTGGAGATCCAGGTGAGAAGAGTTTGGGAGACTCTAAAGTCCTTGAGGATGGACAAAGGCCCAGGCTTTGACAGTATCTACCCCGGGGACTTGAAGGAGTTGGCTGATGTCCTGGTGACACCACTAATGGAACTATTCAATTCCTCCCAAGAATTGGGATGTGTGCCTCTAGGCTAGAGGATGGCACATGTGCTCTTCCATAACAGTGGACTTTGGGACAAATCGGGAAAACTACAGATGGGTAAGCCTGACATCAATAGAGGGGGAAACTCTTGGAGACCATCTGAAGGGAAGACTGGTGGAGTTCTTGGAGGCAAATGGCCTTCAAGATGTCTGACAATATGGTTTTCTCAGAGGGAGATCTTGTCAGATTAACCTGGTCAAATTTTTTGGCTGGGCGACAAGATATCTGAATAGTGGGTGGCTGGTTGTCCTGTATCTGGACTTCAGCAAAGCATTCAGTTCTGTCCTGTATGGGAGACTACTAGGAAAGCTGGGGAACTTAGGGGTGGGGGTAAAGATGGTGAGATCGATTGGAAGTTGGCTTAGCAACAGACTGCAATGGGTGATGGTTGGGAGATGCTTTTGACAACCAGAATGCTCATTACTGGGGTGCCACAGGGTTCTGTCTAGGGGCCACTCTAATGTATTCCTAAAAGACATTGCAGTGGTGGTTAGTGAGGAAGGGAGGAGGACACTCCAAGAGGACCTGTAAAGACTGAAGCAGTGGTCCTGCACATGGCAGCTGAGGTTTAACACTGGGAAGTGTTGTATACTGCACTTAGGGGCTAGGAACCCAGATTATAGCTGCCATCTGGGTGGGGGAACAGCTAAATGTCTTAAAGGAGGGAAAAGATCTGGGGGGGGTGGTGATAGATGTCAGAATGAATTACTCAGAACAGTACAAGATGGAGCAGCAAAGGCAAACAGAATGATGGGGTGCATTGCCAGGGGGATCAATTCAAAGATCTTGATGTAACACTAACTTCACAATTCCTGGTGTCTAGTTGAAACACTCCTCTTATGTGATTGCAGATGCGGATGTAACATTACATTACCTGATGTATTCTGGTCCCTCCCCCACCAACACCAATCTCCGCTCCCCCTCAGTAATCCCCTTAACACATACAAAACCAGAAGCATCATTCCCTGGTGTCAAGCAGACCACCACCGTCCACAGCAGGTATAGCCCTACAACCCACATGTCCCCACACCACAACCATGAATGGGCAACTGACATAGTCTTACACTATCCACCACAGTCTGCCACTTGACCCTGCTGGATTGAGTGAGCACTCAGTTGTACAGGCAAGTGCTCAGTCATTGTCAACTTGCATGCATTCATGCATTTGCTGAGAAGAGTGGAGGGCTTTTCCAGTTTCTGACAGGGGTGTCATGATGTGTTGATTGGTGTCATGGATCATGGTGTCCATGACACTATTTCCTCCCATTCCAACCACCATAAACAACTGGAACTGCCCTGTACTCATGTCTGACCACCACCCCCAAAACAGCTCAGTAAATGAGTGCATGCTTGCAATAAATGAGCACATGCTTGTACAGTACATAAACATGCTCACTCATTCAAGCTCAGGCAGGTGTGTGGCTATCCTGGAGAGTGGAGTACTGTACTGGTCAGCTGCACCAGATTGTGGTGGGTGGGGATCATAGTGGTAGTGCAATGCCTGTCAGGTAGGGTAGGTGTTAATCATTTGGTATGTGATGCATCATTTCTTACTTTTCCCTGCTTTGTGACATTTAAGTGTAATTTTATCTTGAAAAAATAAACAGTGCAGCGAAGTTTTAAATGTTAAAATTTATTGAAACAACTATTCATTTCACAAAATGAAGAAAGAAAGCAAACTTTGTGACATCTGTCAGCATATCAAATGCAAAATAAGTTTATTGCATCTCTATGATCCGTAGTCCAAGGCTGTGATCTAGCAACAGGAAGGGTGGTGAGTTGAATCAGAGATTGGTCATGGAAATATCTGTGCTGGTTGGTGTGGGGGATGATATAGTGACAAGTTTAACATTTTCTTATTTAGTCATTTTGGTTGATCAGTGGTTTGATTCAAGTGTGTCAGGTGGCATATAGTGTAATTGTTGTTCTTGAGAGGTAGTGTTCCGAAGAGTAATACATTTAATGTTTGTAATTGTAGTCTATAACAATGCATTCAGCAAAGGTGATTGTTTGACATGTGTATTCGGTGATCCTTTTATTAGACTGAGCAGAGCGAGGTGGTCTTAAATTAATTTTCATGCGATCCTTATACTCTGCAAGTCATGACATGGTGGTTCCTGTATCATGTTCAGCTGTCACCTTACTTGTAACTAGCGTATAATGTTGGATCACATACAGTGTGTTGATCAATGTCTATCTAATTCTGGTAGCTCCTGGTAGGAGGATGATGTATGCCTGCTGGGTGGTTATAATGTGGGCATAGAGAGTGGTTGGAAGTATGAGGTAGTCTGATCCTGGAGATGGATGGTTGATTAGAAGACAGGTGTATTAATGACTGAAGGTGGGGATGGTATGTGGGTACAACTGATGGTATATGTACACCAGTCACGATTTCTTTTTTGGTCCTGTTTTTATAACCTAGAGGTTAGAGTAACGAGCTGTGAACAAGCTTGGTACGTCCTGCAGACCAGACCTGGTTGATTCTCACAGCCTCCACTTGCACACTGTGTGACTCTGAGCAAGTCACTTAACAACTCAGTGCTCCCAGGTCACCTTTGAAAATAGGCACTTGTGCCTAGTGGGCCTAACCCAGTTACCAAAGACTAAAAAAAAACAAAAAAACATTGTTTGCTTATTGTTAAACTGTGGCTGGTAGGCCTAAAGTTTAATGTTGTGTTTTAAGTAGTGCTGCTTGTGAGTAATAATATTTGTAAGATGTATAATAAAGGGTGACATTTATGTCATCAAAGTTGATCAGCTGCCACATGTGTATTGGACGATCCTTTTATCAGACTGAGCAGAGCGAGGTGGTCTTTGAACAAATTTTCATGTGATCCTTATACTCTGTAAGTTATGAAAAGGTGGTTCCTGTATCATGTTCAGCTGTCACCTTATTTATACCTGTCGTATAATGTCCAATGACATGCAGTGTAATGACCAAAGTCAGTCTAATTCTGGTTGCTCCTAGTGGAAGACTGCTCTATGCCTGATGAGTGAGTGGTAATAACATGTTCATGGAGGGTGATTGGAATTAGGAGGGGAGTTAAATCCTCAAGAATGATATGTGTATTGGTGAAAGGTGTGTAAATGACCGAAGGTGGGGCCAGTCTGTGGGTACAGCTGACATTATATCTACACAATTCATATTTTATATTTTAGTCCTATTGTTTGCTTACTTTTTTTATCAAGGTGGTTGGCAGGTGTAAAGTATAATAATTTATAAATAGTGCTGCTTGCGTTTATTAATATTTGTAAAATGTATAATAAATTATGACATGACAGTTATGTCAACAAAGGTAATCAGCTGCCATGTGTACTGGGTGATCCTTTTATCAGACTGAGCAGAGCGAGGTGATCTTGAAGGAATTTTCATGTGATCCTTATACTCTAAGTCATGATGAGGTGGTCCCTGTATCATGTTCAGCTGTCATCATATTTATAACTAGCATATGATGTTGGATCACATGCAGTGACATGATAATCACAGGGAAGTCTATCTAATTCTGGTTGCTGTTGGTGGGAGTCTGCTCCATGACTGTGTCTTTGTTCTACTGCATGCATTAATAGTGACTGAATGTAGGAGGGAGTCTGGACCTGGAAAGGGATGGGTGTTCAGTGTCACAAGTGGTCAAATGGCTGCAGGGAAGGCTGGTACAGGTGTAGGGGTTATAGTCCAGGTTGTGAACTAGATGTCCAGCAGCCAGAATAGGTTTTAGATGAGAATCAGAAGGCTGGTTCGTGACTGGGCGGGGGGTAGTCAAGTGTGCAGGTGGTGAGGGATGCTATTGTGGGGGGGCACAGCTTCTTACAGTTTCTAGCTGTGGTAACTCAGATGTTATAGGGCAAGGTACTTGTACAGTCACCCTCCCAATCAAGGATCTTTGCAGTAAAGCCCTGTTAAACATGGTTTCCTACTCAGAAAATGGGCACAAGACTGTGTCCATCTGTTTGTGGGATTCAACATACACATTTATTATAACTTTGCAAGATGTGTCTGACTGCTGTCTTGCCTTGGTTACATTTCAATTATCCCCCCCCCCACCCCCCAAGTAGGAGACAACAGATGGGAAGGCAGACAAAGGAAAATGTTAAAGCATATCAAAAGTGGATAAAATTTAAATTCAAGAAAAGAGCCCAGAAACGAGTGCAGGTCCTGACCATTCTAATTCTCCACAGAGGGCAAATTTGTGCAGCACTGGATTGTCAGTGCAAGAGTTCATTATTATACATTATAAAGTGGTTATCAGAAATGATTCAGTCTCATCTGTCTTCATTCTGAAACCATAACATCAATCTTAACTATACAAAAATGTTCAACCTTGTCATCATATCATATTAATTTATTTTGAAAAAGCAGCTTCAATCACTTCAGGCATGCATTAAAAATACATTTCTGAGTAGTCACGATGAGCATTCACAAGGCGTGGGGCCTTTTTCAAAAAACTACCACCCTTTCTGTTACTGTTCCATCTTTACTGGTCTTTTAACAAACCTAGTGGGTTTTTCAGCTGGTTAGTGCAACTTTTTGGAACTGTATGATGTAATCCATACACCTTTGGGTGATAGACTTCAACACTACATCAGGAATGAATTGTGAAAACAATATAATGCCTGTAACAAGGATATAACTACAGTTCTTCTAGTGGATGGGGATGGTTAGTACACTAGAGGAACAGTATTTAGTGGGATTATAGGGAACTTGGGCAGACTGGATGGACCTCTGCCCTTTTTAGGATGCCATTGGTTATGTTTCTATCATACAGTTGTACACTTGAAGTTCCCACCTCAGTGTAATGAAGAAGAATCTAGTGAGTCTACTAAAAGGCCACTAGAGTGGGAACTAAAACAGAAAGAGAACCAGTATTAGCAATACTGCTCGTACTGAACAAAGACTTTTATATACTAGGCAGTTCTCCTTTAAAACAATTGCATTTTGGGGGCCGACTGGTATTTCAAGCCACAAAAACTATGTATTTTGATCATTTCATGTTACTTTAGTATGCCAAATGACAATATGCCACCTCTATGCTGGAAAAAGGTGTATGCTTTGAAGTGCCATCATCTACAAATAATGTCAGCCTGTGGTACATAAGTGTGTGAAAATGTATTACATTCTTGGCAAAGTTACAATTCTAGAGTTTGCATGACTTTGCAGCACCTCATGTTTATTTATTTTATTTATTTATTGGAGATTTGGAAGTACCTTTGAGTCAAGGACTCATTTACAAAGGTTCCACATCACAAGTATTACACACAAGGAGAGAGGTTACATAGCAGTACAGTAGTACATAGTCAGGTATTACATAAACAGTAGTTACAGAGGCATTTGTGAGTCTCTCAGAGGAGACCTAGGTCAAGTTAGGGCAGACAGGCAACACAACATGGCATAACAGTACAGTGGTAAACACTGTTTGCCAGCACCAATGCCCCACAGCACTATGGCTTTGATTTGTTATGCTGACAGCCTGAGTTTGGGAATGAACATTAGGAGCCAGTGGACCAGCCAGGGAAGAAGGACTATGTGAAATGGACTACTGTCCTTTGGGGTGTAGGGTTGGTGTGCATCTGGTGCATGACTAACCATAGGGGAGACCAGAGAGTGGAAGCAGCTGCAAGAAAACAAGCTGTGAGGAGACGTAGCAGACTCTGGCACCATTCTGTTATTTCACAGTATGCCCATCACAAAGGATAAAACCATGAACAATGACATAGCCCAGGAGTGACAGCCTGATCTGACAGTCCCACTCTGACTACCTGTGGCACTACAGTGATAAATGACTTAAGTATTGCATCTGGCCAGCTTAACACAGCAGCCCCATGAGCGAGGAGCAAGGAAAGCACACTGGTAACTTGGTCTGACTGAAGCTGGATTCAAGACTACCACCAGAGGAGCCCTTATTGATGGCCCAGCACTGGGGTACCACCCCTGGAGAATAGCCACTACAGGTAAATCCAAGAGAATGTGTGGGGAGACTGGCAGTACGGGGGCTGAGCCTATCACTGGACATGGCAGAAAAGAAAAAAGGAATTAATGCTGTATAGCAGATCAGAATAAGACATGTTGCCTCTGGGAATGTGTTTGATAACTTCATAGTGGCTCACCTTGGATACCGTGAGCCACTATGAAGTTACAAAACATATTCCCATTTCCGCCATCACAGGACATGGCAGAAATGGGAATGTGTTTGGTAACTTTATAGTGGCTCAAGGTATCCAAGGTGAGCCTCTATGAAGTTATCAAACACATTCCCAGAGGCACTATGTCTTATTCTGATCTGCTATACAGCATTAATTCCTTTTGTTCTTTTCTGCCATGTCCTGTGATAGGCTCAGCCCCCATACTGCCATAAGCCAAAAATTACATGCTATCAGGACCAAATGAAAGGGTGGTGATGTCAATGTAGATTAACTCTGCCTTGTTTTAAAACTGGTTAAAATCATTACCTATTAAGGTGTTAATTGTCACTGTCAACTACAATAACATTTTCTTCGCATCTGTGACAGAAAGGTAACTTCAGAACAGGATATAGGTGTGCACCTTAGATGATGGGGGGGGGGGTAGGGTGAAGGATGATCATACAATAGTGACAATATGTATTTTTTTTATATTCTAGGAATGTTTCATGGGACTATAGAGTGGAGAAGGGAAGTGTGTGCTAAGGGAGGGGAGCAGTGTAACAGCTACAGTACTTTATTGATACAAGTATGCATAGTGAGGTGGTGATCGAGTAAACCATATACTGCATCTCGGTGGGTGGTAGGTGATGATTTAAAAGCAGGTTTTTGTACCAAAGAACGTTGTTCAGATTTCACCAGTGTAGTATTACTTCAAATCGTAAAGACTGTTTTTAATGGAACATGTTTACTTTCCAGTAGCATCTGTTGTGCTCATGTAAGCTTTGAAACAGTTCAATGGGCATGGGATGGTATGCCAACATTTGATATACTGTCTATTATTATATTTCACTGGTGAATCATGATACTGCCTGTCTATGATGCTTACATTGCTGAACTTTCAAATTTAATAAAACTTTAAAATATGAATGTTTGTTCTTTTCTTGTTTTTTTTTTTTTTTAATATTTACGGTTAGTAAACAGTTAGTTGCAGTTCTACGGTATATGTTAACTATTTCAGTGCATGCAGTGATGTCTCCAGTACTTTAAGAATTTTAGATTGCCATCACATAAATGCAAGAAATATGTAGTTTCCATTTTTAAACATACATGTAACCATACATAGAACATATTTTCCAGGTGACAGAAATGGACATGAAAGACAGTAGTTATTATAAATGCATGAGAAATGTGCATGTCACTTTCATTTTGTATAGAAACAAGTGTTGAAAATGTATCTATGGAACAAGGCATATGGTGGTGGTGTTGAGGATGACAGACTCTAATGGTATTGTATGTTTTTATGATGATGTAATATTGTTTTTTTACTATTTTAAGTGTGTACTGTGCCTTGATATTTGAAAGACTCATTAAAAATAAAGTTTATTATTATTATTGTATTATAATTAAAAGGTATACTACAAATATGTGTGTGAAATCTCTATGGACTATATAGCACATATATTAACACAGCTGTGATGAAATAGTCATAAAATGTGTTGAACATATATGTTTCATGAATGCATTCTGTATATAGAAATATATTCAATATTTAAAAATATTGATATACTAAATATACATGAACAATGCATTTTATGTATGTAGAACATATTTCTGGAAATCAATGTAAAATATAGAGCAAGAAAAAGGATTGTAACATGTTTTGGATATGTAATTTATATATTTCAAAATACATTACTCTTGGAGATCATATTTTTTTATAACTTTTTGTATGTATTCTGGGAATGAGATTGGATATATATGGTATAGATCTGATCCATTTATTTGATATTTACAATATTTCAAATTAACACATGCTGTATGTCATGAGAATATTTAAGATGGACTTCAGGATTATAGAATTTTTTTAGAATGATGTCTCCACAATATATTCATTATATTCCTTGACCATGTATAAAGAATATTAACACCATGAATATATTATATATATATATATATATATATATATATATATATATATATATATATATATATATATATATATAGGGTATACATGGAATATATTTTCAGCATATCTAGAGAATACAATGCAATACTTACATTTAAAACCTAAGTATCATGAGCATATTTCAAATATATTTCAGCAGTATCTCATACTTTGAAGGACATTAACTACATTTTTCCAATATAGTTATTAATAATCTATGCAAACTACTGCCAGCTCCTGAATATATCAAATGTATATTAGATATATAAAGGATATATCATAAATATATTAAAAAAATATCCATGACTGGCCACTAGGGGTGCTAAATAGGATGGCAGCTTAAAGATCAGCTCCACAACCCAGAGGGATATATCCTTTAAAATCCTTTTTCTACCAGCTGGTATTATATCCTTACTCTACTGTAACTTGTGGGGTAATACTCAAGCTGCACTAATTTAGCTTCATTGATAAAAAAAGCCTTCATTTGCTGTGTGGAAATTGCTATTTTACTGAAGAGCCTCCTGAAAAAGGTAGGCCTGAAAATATGGCTGAAGGCCGCTTGCAACAAATCAGGGAGCAACTGTCAGTTGAGGAGACATTCGGCCAACTTATGGCCCAGATGGCACAAGTCACTGTGGCAACTAATCGAAACACCCAAGTGGTTCAAAATTTAGAAGCCAGGATGCTGCATACCCAGCACCCTCCCCTTCACCTGCTATTCTGACTCATCCTACAAAAGTCCCCTATAAGTCTTCTGCTTCCCTCCCAGCCATCTCCTGGTCTCACTTCCCCACCCCCCCTCCTCTTCTGTCTATTCCTTTGGCTGCCTTCTGGCCTTTCTCTCTCTCTCTCTCCCTCTCCAACTCCCTTTCCCTCCACCTGCCCAACATAAGTGCCTCCGTCAACCTGCAAAGGGCAAAACCCAGGTCCTTTTACGCTCTACGCTGCCACCTAACTATTGCCCTACTTCTTCTGGCAGCAGGGGATATACACCCTAACCCAGGCCCTACCCTGTCCTCAAGGTCCAACTACCACACACAAAACCCCTCAGCCAGGACCTCCACCGACTCTCACCCCGGCTATCTTCCCCTTGGCCTCTGCCTTCTCAATCTAAATATTCGTAGCCTAGCCCCTAAGCTTGATCAGCTCCAGTTCCTAGCCGCCCACCATGTCCCTGACATAATCATCCTATCCGAGACCTGGCTAAACCCCAGTCTTCCAGACAATACCATCACTATTCCAGGGTACACCATCACATGGCAAGACCGGCCCTCCAGAGGCGGTGGTGTGGCTATGTACATCAAATCAACCCAACATTTCACTGTCTCCTTCACTAAAGCTGAACCCAAAGCCTTAGAGCTACTAATGTCAAAACTACCCCCCCCTCCTCACTACCTATCTTTGTGGCTGGAATCTATTGCTGCCCAGGCACATCAACCACAATAGTCACCAACCTCCTAGGTCAGCTCTCATCTCTCACACAGTCAGGTGAACTATATGTCCTGGGAGACCTCAACCACAACTGGCTAGCACCCACTTTTAACAAAATCCAAACTGAAATAACCACTCTAAACCTTAGTCAAACCATCTTGGAACCCACTCGCTCTAATCATAAGTCCGGTAATCACTCCCTCCTTGACTGGGCACTTTCTTCCCACCCACACCACATCATCAGTTCAGGCCTCCTCCCTGATTCCATCAGCGTCTACTTACACCATCTAATCTACTTGGTCCACAAGATCCACAGAAATAAAACCCCTCCCAAATTCATATTCCAACTGTCTTACAAATCCCTTAACCTCTCCCTTCTCCTGGCTGATTTGGCCCATTCAAATTGGGTCCCAAGCCCTACCTGCTCTAACATGGATATGGCCCTTTCTCACTTTCAAACCACCTTCCTCGCCATCTGGGACAAACACGACCCCCTGCCCCAGACTAGAGTCCGGGGGTCTCACCTACTTTGGATCTGCCCTGAGCTGTTAGCTTGCCAACAAGCCAGTGATAAGGCCTGGCGAAACTACAAATCCACATCCCTCCCAGATAACTACATTACCTACCGCATGTTCCACAACAAATGCGCAAAGGCCACCCATTTAGCTAAGGCTGATTACTTCAACAACACCCTAAATGAAAACCTTGAGTGCCCCTCTAAATTCTGGAAGGTCATTAACTCCCTCTTCACCCCCCAAACAACAAGCCTCCCTCCTCTCCTCCTCTCCCATGGGACTCTCCTCTCCGACCCCCTGATGGTCACCTCTGAGTTTAATACCTATTTTACAACCTCCGCACAGGCCCTCCTAAAATCCCTTCCTCCAGCAACCTCACTCGCTCCCCAGTCACCTATCCACCTTCCGACTGGTAGGAATGCTTTTTCCTTCAGACCTATCTCCCCTGCCGAAACCCTTGCTGCCCTTCACTCCCTGAACCCCTCCAAAGGCAAATCCCCTGATGGTCTGGATAACAAACTCCTCTTGCTTTCTGCCCCTGCCATTGCTACTCCCCTCATGGCCCTACTAAATCTCTCTTTCTCTGCTGAGGCACTCCCCTCCAAATGGAAGCATGCCACTGTCATACCCCCTCCCAAAAGGCTGTGATCCTACCTCCACAACGAACTACCGCCCCATCTCCCTCCTCCCCACCCTCGCCAAACTCCAGGAACACCTAGTTCTTTCCAAACTCTCTGACTTTCTCTCTGAAACTAACTTCTTCACCCCTTTTCAGTCTGGTTTCAAAACACCACTTGACCACCTCCTCCCTGTTACTACTCACGGATTCCATCCTCACTGGGATGGATAATGGACTAATCACTGCTGCTATCTTCATTGACCTAGCAAAGCTTTCAACATGGTATCCCACCCTCTCCTCCTATCCCACCTATCTGGAGCTGGGTTAACAGAATCTGCCACTAACTGGTTCAGGGCCTACCTTATAAACAGAACCCAATCCACTAAAATTGCCGACCGTACCTCCCCCCCATCACCACCTGCGTCCCCCAAGGCTCAGTTCTTGGCCCCATCCTTTTCTCCATCCTTCTAAATGACCTGCCTAACTCTTGCTCCTCTACCGCAATCCATATGTACGTGAACAACACGGTCCTCTTTACCTCTGGTCGGACCCACGAAGAAGTCTCCTCCAAACTCCAAACTGATTTCAACAAAATCCAGCACTGGTTCAATACCAACCAGCTATCCCTAAATGCCCAAAAAACTGTCTCTATGACTTTTGGCACTAGACAGCGTCTATCCAAACTCACCTGCCCCCTCAGCTTCCATACCCTAAATAACTCCATCCTCGAGGATGTGCCCTCCTTCAGATATCTAGGGGTTTGGCTGGATCGACACCTCACCTTCCCCACACACGTGGATGCCATCATTTCTAAACTGCGTCCAAAACTTGGTGCCCTCTATCACAACCGCTCTAGTCTCCCTCTACTGGTCAGAAAGAATTAGTCAGAAAATGATTTTTACCTCCTTTGACTACTGTGATGTCATTTATAGCTCCACCCATGAACCCACCCCTAGCAAACAACCCCCTCTTTATGCCTTTCTGCCGTTTCACTCACGATGCTCCCTGTTCTTCATCACTGCAAGCTTCCACCGATCTCTGGCCCTACCATCCCTGGAGCAACCGCACCCAATTCACTGTGTCAATCTATTCCAACTGTTGGCTCGGCCCTTCCTCCTACCTCGCAACCTCCCTATCTTCCCCCACCCCCACCCACTCTCTCAGATCTTCTGATGCAAGACTATTGGTCATCCTCACCGTGGACCACGGCCAATCAGCCTTCTCTACCTCATCCTAAACTCTGGAATTGCCTGCCAGCTCAGATCCACCTCTCATCATCCAAACACTCCCTCTCCATGGCCCTCACTAATTTTCTTGCACCAAATTGCAACTGCCCCTGACCCCCACCCCTGCAGCTTTCTTCCACCATCCCCCCTTGTGCCTGACCAGCGGCTTGGCCTTCGCCAAATTGCCTGGCTTATACACT
Organism: Neoceratodus forsteri; assembly: GCA_016271365.2. NCBI lineage: Eukaryota > Metazoa > Chordata > Ceratodontiformes > Ceratodontidae > Neoceratodus > Neoceratodus forsteri. Next base: position 833,510,247 of record CM057459.1, on the reverse strand, counting down.
GCCCTACGCACTTCATCACTCCCACTAATTCTTCCCTCCTAATCTTTCCCTACCCTCCCTCTCCTTCCCTCCCTCCTCAGTTACCCATGCTTCTCAGCCTCACGCACAGCTACTGCTCACCTCTTCCCCCCACCCTTATCATCCCCCACTCTGTTCTCCTACTCCTACTGTCAACTTGATGCACCTTGCTTCAACTCTTGTCATGCTACTGCCACTCATGAATTGCTACTGGCACTTACTTAAACATGTATTAACCGGAAGTGTTCCATGTTATGTATATCCTGTCCTTCATGCTCTGATCTCTGTACTGTTTCACCAATTGTTTAAATGCGCTATAATTCTCCTGTATTGTTCCACCTATTGTAAATAATGTGCTTATGGTATCCCTCCCAGCTATGTACATCATCTGTATTGGCAATTCAATATTTTTTGTCTGTATATGATCTGCCTCCACTGTAACGCTTCCCCCCAGGTCGCACTGTGAGACGAGCATCTTTTTGCTCAGTGTGCCTTTCCTGGTGAAACAATTTCAATAAATAAATAAATAAATACTGAACAGTGGGTCTCAGAGACGGACGAGCATGTTCAGGACTTAAGGGCAGAATTAAGAGATCAACAACAGACCATACACATGCTGCACAGTAAGATGGATGACCTCGAAAATCAAGGTCGCCGTAATAATCTTCATTCCTGGGCTTCCCTGAGCGTGTAGAAGGCAAAGATACCATAGGGTTTTCTATAATTAGCCATTGCTGAAATGATGCAGTTGGGCCCTTTGATACCGCTCCAGGTGGAATGTGCACACCGTATGTTAGCCCCCATATCTCAGGCCCAGGACAGACCACAACCTATCATAGCCTGATTTAGTGATTTTAGGGACAAAGAGAAGGTTCTAATTAGAGCTCATGAGTTACAGCATGTAGTGTGGAGATCGAATAAGATCCACATCTTTCAGGACTTCTCTAAGGATCTGTCTGACAAATGCCAAGCATACTCTGAGGCAAGGCATAAAATGTACAGTACTGGACTGTCCTTTTCCTTGCGTTACCCAGCCATGATGCGGGTTATGCATAATGGGGTCCTGAACAGTTTTGAATCTCCTGATGCACTCATGGATTTTTTACAGTGCAACTGGCCACAAGAATTCACCACCACTTCCCCTGGAGCCCCTTCGGCAAAAACTGCCACCGACGGGTTGGATTGCCGCTCCTCTCCATCAGTGAGCAGACCTGCAGCTTGGCAAGACCTCAGGTAGCAACACTGGGAACTCCCCCCAAAAACACACCAAAAGAGGCAATGCTCAATGAAACACGGCCACCGCGAGCATCCTTCAGAGAGAGGGCAAGACGACACAGAGGAGGCCACAAGCATGGACATTGTTGCTCCAGATCCATTACTGGCCAATCACACCGCTAATAGATATGAAGCTTTATGCCCCAGCTCTCCAGTACAACACCCAGGCATTGTGGATTTGACTGTGGAAGGCAGGCCTACTCCTATGTTGCAGCCCAGCTACCTGTCCCCATCAGAAACTCCTCACCAGTCATAGAACAGAGCTACAGATAGTGGAGGGCAACGTCCACCAACGGCTACGAGGGAGGCCTCATCTACTAGCGGAGATCTCCTCATCAGTGTAGAACATCCTGAGTGCTCTACATCTCCAGGGCAATCAGTCAGAGAAAACCCACTGGCATGGTCAGATAAATAGTCATCCTTTTATTTTCTTTCTATTCTTGTTCTTTTAATCCACTGGGGAGTTGTAGGTATGGAGCGAGTTTGGGGTGTCTAAATTAATCGTCAGTGGACAATCTCCTTGGCTGACTCATCTGCTACCCTTTCTCCATGTTACCTATGTAAGGGAACTTTTGAGCCCCTTATCACCCCAACCTTGACCCCCGACTTGCACTGCCATGTGGCAGAGAAGATGCCTCACTCCTATACAGGGAGAGATTCAACGAGGCCTACCAACACATTCTCAGTGGACATCCTGATCAAAGGTCCAGACATGTCTAGATGGCAAAGAAGGCCTTTTTTGTACCATCTGATTAAACAGTAGAACTTTTGTGGGTTCTAACTCGCTTACTTGTGTGTGTGTATGTGTGGGGGGGGTGAGGTCCGCTGGGAAGCTGTGTCCTATAATATGAAAGTATTTGTCAGCATGTGTAAACTGTTGTGCTGAATGGGTAGCCAGGGTGTGTTTTACGTGAGACCCTAAGTGGTGAATCGCACAGGCCTGTGCCCCTCTGGTATGTTTTTTTTATTATTATTTTTTTCTGTCAAGTGGAGATCTCCTAGCCCCTCATTGGCTGGCTTACTGTACACTCTTCATAGATGTGATGAGCCTGACCTCACCATAATTTTTGTTGTGAGAGCATGTTGGGACCCATCAGCAATAACCCTAGGCTCGCCAAAATAGTGGGCAGTCCTCCCTCACTTCTTTCCTGCAAACCCCACCTCATTAGAAGCATTGTGTAGTCCCACTTTAACTACTCCAGCTTCTGAGCTACACCGCTGGAGCAGATCTCTCAACCCTCTGGGGTTGCAATGAGCCATGTGGTCCAACCTTCCTATTGGGTTGCTCGATTTTCTCATGGGGGAACCTCCCCCCCTGCACTCACCATAGTGCTAAGGAAGAATGGATACCACTTGATAATGCCCTGGGAATATGAGCAGGCCTACAGCAGGGCTCTGTGGCTGAAGAGACGCCTCTGTATCCCCAAATTGTATGGTACACTGTGCCCAATGTATATAGTTTGTTAATGTGTTTATGTATGTTTGTTTCACAAGAGACACACATAGATGTTTAGTTATTTGTTAGTATAAGGTCATCTGGTAGGGGCAGGGTATATGGGCTTTACCCACTCTCTCCATATCTGGTGGCGGTCTATAGAAAGTTGCCTTTTCTGGTTGGGCTGCCCTCGCCCCTATCTGCTGGTTGTTCTTGATATATCTCTTAATTAAATATTTGCTCCCTATTACTAACAGGTGATATCACTTGTCTGACATGGAACGTCAGAGGCTTAACACCCTCAAACAAGAGAAAGCAAGTTTTGGGCCACCTTAAGAGACTGGGAGTGAGGGTCGCCCTCCTACAGGAGACCAAACTTACCGGGGGGGATCCTGAGAGACTGAAGAGGGAGTGGGTAGATCAGGTAATTCATGCCTCTGCCTCCTCTAGAATGACAGGGGTGGCGATTCTGCTTCACAAGCAACTACAATGGAAATTGCAGAGACAAGTGAGAGACCCTGAGGGTAGATGGGTGGTGGTACTCATGGATACTGGGCAGGGCCCCCTGATCCTGGGTAACATATACGCTCTAAATGAGAACTCGCCCTCCTTTCACAAGTTGGCCCAGGTGCTGGGGCCATAGCTCCGGAAGACACTCCCATTTTATTATACAATTTAATCTTATTTGACCCTTTCCTGGACAGATCCCTTCCATACTGAGTCCTACTCCAGGGCTGTAATGGCAGTTGCTCAATTACAACAAGATTTGGCCATTACGGACACCTGGAGAATATTTCACCCTCCCAGCAGGAAAACACCTTTCATTCCCAGTACATAGTTCTCTTAGTAGAATAGACTTCTGGTTCACCTCTACTATTACTAGTAATGCTGTTAATACCCTTATTCATCCATTAGTTATCTCTGATCATGCCCTGTGCATATTGCTTCACATGGGGCCCCATCTCCCTAAGTCTTTGGAATGGAGGCTGGACCCATTGCTACTTCATGACCCAGACTTTCCCCTTTTTCAAAAGGGAGCTACCAGAATTTTTACATAACTCATAGCAGAAACCTCATGGGTACCACATGGAGCATTAAAAGCTGCTCTAAGAGGGCGATAATAGGGTATGCCAGTCAGCAACTCTAAAGAGGAGGGAACAACATTTGAGGGGCTTTGAAATGATAACTCCAAGAAGGGAGCTTGCTTTTAATGCCCTTCATGTCCCTTCCTTAGGTCAGAAGCAGGTCACAAGGCCACCTCTCTGAAGATGCAAGTGAATGAGCTGGTCTCTAGAAAGGCAGAGATTTTGATCATTAGACTCAAGCATAAATATTGGGAAGGGAGAAAGGCAGTGAAGCTGCTGTCATACCATCTCAATAGCAACAAGCCAATGCAGGGGTGGGATCCAGACCTCAGCACAAGAGTATTAATCAAATAATGATGGATTTTACCCTTGTTATATAATCCTCCCAGACCCCTGGTAGATTCCCAGGGGTCCACCCATTTCTGGAGTCTCATCTCTAAAATCTTGACGCCAAGCTAATGCCCTAGATGCCCCGATCTCAACCCAGGAGGTGGCAGACACCATCCTTTCCCTTAAAAAGGGAAAGGCCCCAGGAAGGGTCGGTTCCCCTATTGAAGTGTGACAGCTGTTGCATCCCTTAATCTCTCTGGTATTGCAACAAGTATTTACTGAGTCATTGCAAACAGGTTCTCTCCCTTCATCCCTTAGGGAGGTGACTATTACTATCCTACCAAAAAAAGTAAAGACCCTCTTAAAGATCCCAGCTACCACCATATTTCATTATTGAACTTGATAGCATGTGCTAGCTAAGATACTAGCTAACAGACTTAATCCTCTTCCCAGTTTGATCTACTCCATCCTGGGTGTCTGGTTAAGGGCCACTTTAGTGGACCTTATTAGATCGTTAGTAAATTTAATCCATAAGGTCCAAACATTATCTTCCCCACTGCTGCCATTCCACTAGATTTTGAAAAGGCCTTTGCTTCCTGAAGTGGAACTATGTCCAACAAATACTTTGCACTATGGGTTTGGGTTGGGTTTTGACCCGGATTGGGGCAATATATTCATCCCCAGCTGCAGGCATACTCACCAATATAATGCTGTCTCCATTCATACTGGGTAGGGGTACCCATCAGGGCTGCCCACTTTCCCTACTACTTTTTGTGTTGACAGTAGAACCCTGGCAGCTGCTATTAGCTAAAATCCTCTAATTTCCGGGTCCAGGTGGGAACAAGGCATACCTTACTCTTATGTATGCGGATGACCTGTTGCTCCCTATGACCAATATTGCTCACCTCCTCCCTCCCTCCCCTACTGTCCACCTTGTCAGATTTCTTTACATTTTTGGGCTCAAGATTAACTAGGCTAAGACAGAGGTCCTACCTTTAAACTTTAAGTGTACCTCTCAAATGGTTACTCAGCATGGGCTCTGATAGGCTCAGAGGATTACCTACTTGGGCACAACTGTCTGTCTCAATCTGCATAAAATCTGGGACTGAATGAACTATTTTTGTGTCCATTCATACAGAACTGGATGATGGAATCTCTTCGACTGTCGCTGGGTAAAATATCCTCATTAAAATGGTCACAGTACCAAACATTGTGTATCTTCTCTCCCATCCCTTTGAATATACCTCATTATTGGTTTACTAATTTAGACTCCCTACTGGGATCCTTTTTGTGAGGTAGAAACCTAGGCAGTAGAATAAGCTCAGAGCTCATTGTTGGAAGGGTGGGTCTTCTGTGCTTAGAGGGTATAAATGGGCCTTTCAGCTGTCTCAGACTTTAAAATGGTTCCTTTTCCTGAACACAACACTCCACAGTGGCGGATATAGAGAGGCTGTCAGCGATTCACTGATACTGTTGTTATTTAACCATCCTGGTCATTTTGGCTCTCATCCTACTATAGGTCCTATCTGGAATGTGGGCCAAGGTAAGTAGTTGGGCCCTCCCATCTACCTAAAACACACCACTATGGAGCAATAAGATTATCATCACTAAACAACCAATTGCATGGCCTCATGGGCTTGGTGGTGTCTCATTGCTTCGGGCTCTTGTTCCTGGTACAGATACCCTAATTCCTTTGAGGGCCTGGAGCTGTGATGATCTCCCCAGACTTCTGTGATTCCTTCAAATAAATTGCCATCCTGTGTGGGCATCAAGGCACTAAGAGCAACACATCCCAGGTAGAGTCATGGCTGGCCTAGAAAGACAGTGACAGGTATATGCAGCTATTGAGCACCACCGTCCCAGGCAGAGGAATCCATGGCTAAATGGGAGAAAGCACTGCATGCCCTATTACGAACCTGGGTGGAAGTCTTGTCTAAAATTAGCTCCTTGGCACATCTTGCACCAGTAGTCAATTAACACAGAACAAGATAATTCACTCCTGGTACAGGACTCCGTGTAGTCCTCACCAGCAAAGCTGGCTCAGTCTGACCTGTGTTGGAGGTGTCAGGAACTCCCAGGTGTCCTCTTCTACTTTCTGGTCCTGCAGGCTGATCCAGCCCTGGCAGGCAACTGTGAAATCGGGTCCAAAATACTTAGTACCTTGCCTCAGTCTCGAGTTGCTGTTATTAGGACTGACCCCGGACCCTCACCTTCGTCTCCCGAGTTGAAACTACTTCTGACACTCAGTAGCTATGTTAAGACTCCTACTGTAAATGGTGGTCCCAGATAATCCCTCCTGGGAGGTAATTTTGGCCCATGGCTCAAGTTGCTAATCAATAGAATATCACATACTGTGACCAATACTCCTCTTTAATATACTGCCCTCTGGATTCTTCCTTCTATTTTTTAGAAAACTCTAGGATGAATTGGCTGATAGGCACTATCTACTATTGGTCTCCTCTTGGTGCATTTAAGGGCAAGTCTAGAGATTGTTACCAGTTATAGGACCCTCTGCAGATCCATGCCTATAGTTCTTGATCATGTATTCCAAATTTCAGGTAAACCTGTCAAACAGTTGCAAAGTTATTAAGGTGCAAAATTGTGTTTAACATGAATGGCTTCAACCCAATCCATGGTAGCACCACCGCGCTACCATAGTTAGGGCTGAGGAGCCATTTCTATGTTAAACCCTCAAAACTTTTCACCTTAATAACTTTGCAACCGCTTGATGGATTTGCCCGAAATTTGGAATTTGATGATCAAGAACCATAGGCCTTGGGATCTGCCAAGTTTCTTACTGGTCAGATATACAGCTGCGGAGTTATTAAGTGTGATCTGTGAGCACGTCTGACGCTTTTCTGGAATTCTGTGGTCGCACCTACAGATCGCACGGTTTGCGTGACTGGCCCAAAATCTTCAGAGAATGTGCAGCCAGGGACCCCGATGTGCCTTTCGAAGATTTCGTGAAAAAATATTAAACGGTTCAAAAGTTATTCAAAAAACAGTTTCCCATTATAAGTCAATGGGAAAAGTTAACAAAAAGTTCAACACTTTCGCAAATGCATTTTTACTTTCGCAAATTGGCCTGTTACTTTCACAAATCAGCCATTTTGTTTTCAGTTGGTGATCAGAAAAATGGTTGGCATTTAAATTTGGGACCCTCTAGCAACCTAATTTTTTTTATATTCACCTAGTCGGGCCCTGAAGATGCTTGCCTTGTCTTTATTTTGTGTTAAAACACCCCAGAAATATGTTTTTCAAATTTCTGGAAAAAGTACTTTCGCAAATTACTTTCGTGCTCATGAAAGTGTCGCAAATTTTTGCGAAAGCTTTCGCAAATTGCGACAGTAGTTTTCTAGTCTGTGGGAAAATGACAGCAATTCTTTGGCACTGCGCTGCAAAAGAACCGTTGGGAGTTTTGAGCTGAAATTTGGAAGGAACGGAGCCGACATCTCACAGATGTGCCTTTCAGTGTTGTATTGAAAAATATTACATGGTGGCAAAGTTACAGCACTCCAAAGTTGACGGTTTTTCCCATAGGATAACATTATGGCACACGACGCATTACAGAAATCCTTTGGCACCCTGCTGCAAAATAACGGTTTGGTCTTTTTTCCTGAAATTTGGAGGGAAGACAGCCAACAGCCCACAGATGTGCCTTTCAGTAGTTTGGTGAAAAATATCACACGGTGGCAAAGTTACTGCACTCCAAAGTTGACATTTTTCCGTGGGATAACATTACGGCCTAATGCATAACAGAAATCCTTTGGATCCCTGCTGCAAAATAACGGTTTTGTCTTTTTCCTGAAATTTGGAGGGAAGACAGCCAACAGCCCACAGATGTGCCTTTCAGTGGTTTGGTGAAAAAACATTACAGGGAGGCAAAGTTATGGCACTCCAAACTTTTCTTTTTTTCCCATAGGATAACATTACGGCGTTCGCCGCGCCTTTCAGGGCCCGTATCTCGGAAACGGTGCGAGATACGGACTTTTCGTCAGAAAATTTCTTAGCCCCTCACGGGGCTAAGATTCAAATTAGTCAGGACAGTTGTAAATAATATGACTTTTAAATTTTTTTTCTACGTCATACGGTTCCTGAGATATAATGTATTTAGTATTCCAAGATCTCATTTTCTGCGCTGATACTCATTATTTTGCATACATTATTTGTACTCACTGTCTTTCTCAATGCAGGTTTTGGGGAAAACCAGCCTGTGCGCTTACATTACTGTTACTGTTGCCCTTTCTGCTTGCGGTTCCGTACCCATTTCACTTACCGTTGACGTCTGCGCCACCATGTGCGTTATCCTTTGCGTTTTAATTTGCGCTTGCGTTTCTGTTATTTTTTGCCATTTTCTGTCTACAGTACTGTTTATCTTTCTGTTTTACTTTACATCACCATGCCCATTGACATTTCTGTTTGCAGGCACCATGTTACTATGTGACCATTCCCGTCTACGCCACCATGTGTGTTACCCTTTCTGTTCTCATTCGTGCTTGTGTTACCATGTGCGCCACTGTTAGCAATTCTGTTTGCGTTGCTGTCCCTGTTAGTATGCCACAAGACATCATGTGGCGGGAGCTCAGGGCCCAAAGGGCTCCGCGCTCCCGCCACCGCATTATGCAGTGGGCCCTGCGCTCCCGCCGCTGCATTACATTCACTATTTCTTGTTATCATTCTCAAAAAGAAGGGAAATTAGATGCAAAAAACTCAGTTTAATGCATTAGTTAGAGTTGTTCCACAGCGACAAAAGTGAGGAAATTCGCTCACTGTCTTTCTCAATGCAGGTTTTGGGGGAAACCATCCTGTGCGCTTACATTACTGTTACTGTTGCCCTTTCCGCTTGCGGATCCGTACCCGGTTCACTTACCATTGATGTCTGCGCCACCATGTGCGTTATCCTTTGCGTTTTCATTTGCACTTGCTTTTCTGTTATTTTTTGCCATTTCTGTCTACAGTACTGTTTATTTTACTGTTTCACTTTACATCACCATGCCCATTGACATTTCTGTTTGCAGGCACCATGTTACTATGTGACAACACATCACGTGGCAGACCATTCCTGTCTACGCCACCATGTGCGTTACCTTTTCTGTTCTCATTCAGTGCTGTGTGTTACCATGTGCGCCACTGTTAGCATTTCTGTTTGTGCTGTCCCTGTTAGTATGCCACAACACATCATGTGGGCGGGAGTGCAGGGCCCTTTGGGCCCTAAGCTCCCGCTTCTGCAATCATTCACTATTTCTCGTTATCATTCTCAAAGAAGGAAATTAGAGGCAAAAAACTCCATTTAATGCATTAGTTAGGGTTGTTCCACAGCGAAAAAAGTGAGGAAATTCGCTGTTAGGGTTGAAAACCCCTTGGACCCCTGCACCCCAACCGGCATTGGAGTGATTAGATCGTGGGTCCCAACTCTCACCCCATTCTCCTATACTTCTGCTGCTTATACATGTCATGGGGTGAGAGTTAGGGGCTGATTGATCCCAATGCGCACTCCCCAATGCTGGGGTTGGGTGGGGGTCCAAGGGTTTTCTAATCCTAACAGTGAATTTCTCACTTTTGTCACTGTGGAACAACCCTAACTAATGCATTAAATGGAGTTTTTGTCTCTATATATATATATATATATATATATATATATATATATATATATATATATATATATATATATATATATATTATACTGGCCCGGTAGGGCCAGGATAGTTCAGGTTGCTCAGCCACTTCTACGTTAACTCCCAAATTTTGCACTTTAACCCTTTAACTGCTGGTCACTTTTAATAATTTTGACCCCTGCTGCTGGCGATTTTGCAGGAATTTGGACCCTAATAGTACAGTCTTGTATATTTTTTTTTTGTGTATGAGATATCCTAATGAAATTTTCTGTGTATGATGTTAGGGTCAATAGCTACACCCAGTATATTTTTTTTTCCACTGTTAATGGTAATTGAATAACCAAATCTTGCATATTTAGCTAAAATAAAGCTATTTCTGAATATGTTTATTTTGTGTCCTATTCATATGTCATGAGACAAAGGTTGAGAATAAAAGCTAACTGAAGGTCACATGAAGGTTTAGTTAATAGTCTGGATGTTATTTAAATAAATTAGAGTTATATTTCCCTGATGTTTATCTATTTTTGCACTTCACTACAACACTGTATTGTGTGTATTTGTGGAAAAAATCAGGCGAATTTTTGAACTGTGTCATATGCTGAAACAGCACTGGAAGTGGCAAGAGCAGAGCCAGGAAAAACAATGTTAACAATGTTCAGTACTGCTGAAATGTTTTGTTGGCTTGCCTCTACCTCTTACAGTTGTGTTTGTTTTGTCCTCTTTATATGCCCTGCCTTGACATGTTTCACTTTGTATGACTTTGTCAGGATTCATCCTGTCTTTCCCCTTACACTTGTGATGACTGTATTATTTCTGTATGCCCTGCCTTGTCCAGTTACACTTATTGTACAATCATTTGCCTTCCTTTGCCCCCCTACATTTGTGAAAACATTGTTTTTATTCAGCCTGCCAGGTCCTCTTACAGTTTGGCTGAATTTATTTGCCCTGCCTCGCCCCACTACACCTCTGGTGTATGCAGTACTGGTATTGCCCCTGCCTTGCACAGTTATGCTGTTTTCTGGGAAACTGGCTTCTGGGTCTGACTCTGATGACTCAAAGTCTGAGTCACCACTACTTGTGTCCCCAGCTGAGTCACTGTCTGCAAATATTTCATCTAGGGCATGACTCACAGTGAGCATTTTTCTTGACATGGCAGAATCAGTTTCACAGGAGATTTACTAAAACTATTATATCCTGCCCAAACTGTGTTTTCACACCTGTGGCACAGAATGGCGCAGTCACTGTGCAAAATCAACTTTGGGGATGGATTAACAAAATCACAGTGCCACTGTTCATGAGGGGAGATCCCAAAAAGCCCATGTTGAAAATCTGGTGAAACAAATCCAAAAAATGACTGCATTACGAGTGTGTGTTGTGCTGTTTTTACACATGCTCGTAACTTCGCCATTTTTTTATATTTTCACTCCAGATTTTCAACATTGCCATTTTTCACACCTTCTTATGAACAGTACAGTTTTTATTTTTTACACCCTGCCCAAAACATGCTTTTGCACCTGTGCCACAGAATTGCATGATCGCTGTGTGAAATCAACTTTCAGGACAGATTAATGAAATCACAGTGCCAGTGTTCATGAGGGGTGGTCCCAAAAACCTATGTTGAAAATTTGGTTCAAAAATTCAAAAAATTCACTGCAGTACGAGAGTCCATCGTGCAATTTTCTTGCAAAATTCTCCATAGGATAACACTGTGCCACCCATGGTGTCTTTCAAAGCCAATATCTTGTAAAAGTTCAAGATATGTATTTTTTTCTACTCACTGCTTCGTCAACCTTCAGGTGTACTAAGCATGGGTGGAGGTTTCAAAGTCATGAATACCAGTGAAGTGGAATGTTTTTCATAGCTGCTACAGTTACAGAGATATTGGCAAATTAGTGTTCCAGGGGTTCATTTTCAAGTCTGTAGGCCTGCGTTATATCCCTGTACTTATGTGTAAGTGGGAGTGCAGTGCCCAGTGGGTCCACACTCCCACATTTGCATACCATTATGCAAACATTTTCAGCATTACGGAAGCTCAGGGCCTAGAGGGCCCATGCTCCCACAACCATATACCAGTTACATTACACTACATTTACAATGGAACTGGTGTAAATGTTTACAGTAAACCAGCAAAAGGCATCTATGGAAAACATTACTGTGATATTGGTGTCCGAGCTCTCCATTCAGAGCCTGTATCTCGAAAGTGGGTCAGGAAAGTGCCAGTAGTGTTGAGACATTACCTTTAGTTTTGCAAAAGTACCAGTAGTGTTGTGACACTACCTTTAATTTCACCAAAGTACCTATAGTGTTGCAGCAGTACCTTTAGTTTCACAAGAGGACCAGTAGTGTTGCAACACTACCTTTAGTTTTGCAAAAGTACAAGCAATGTTGTGACACTACTTATTTAGTTTTGTAAATGTACCCTATGTTGATCTATGGGAGTTTTGAGAAAGTTGCTCAATTTCATGGCATTAAAGCCCTAAATGAGCCACTTTATTTGCAATTTCATAGCAAAATAATGGTTAGGGTTTTTTGGCTGAAATTTACAGTGTAGCAAGCCCTGGCCCCACAGATGTGCCTTTTGGTGATTTGGTCACACAATTAATGTTGGTTCCATAGTTACAGTCCTCTGAAGTTGCCAAATTTCCCATAGAATTACACTGGGGCACTCGCTGTACCTTTTTTTGTCTATATCTCAATAATGGTTTTCAAAATACTGAGTTTTTGCTGTGGTGACCTTAGTACATCTTTAGGTGGACTAAGCCCCCATGGAGATTTTGAAGCCATGATTACAACTGCAGTAGGACTTTTCCTTTGTTTGCTATGGTTACTGAAATATTGCCAAATTAGTGTTGCAAGGGTTCCTTTTCATGATTATAGGGGCATGGTATGTATCCGTACTTATGTGTAAGTGGGAGCGCAGAGCTTGGAGGGCCTGCCCTCCCACATATGCATATCATTATGCTAAAAGTGGGCAGTGTGAGGGGAGCACAGGTCCTGAGTTGGAGTGCAGGGCCCAGAGAGCCCACAGTCCCACATATGGATATCAGTATGCAAAAATGGGCAGTGTGAGGGAATCACAGGGCCCAGAGGGCCCGAGCTCCCACAATCACATACCAGTTATATTACACTTTCTTAAAAAGAAGGGAAATTCATTGCAAAAAACTTCATTAATGCATCAGTTAGGGTTACCAACCCCTATCACCCCATCCCCAACCTCCACACACCAACAAGCTATGGGGTGTGCGTTGGGGTCATCGGGCCTAACTCTCACCCTATTCTCCCATACTGCACCACCTCAGCTACCCACATAGAATGGGGTGAGACTAAGGCCTACAACTCCAATGCACAACCTGACACCTCTTGATGTGTGGAGGGGGGGTGGGGATGAGGTGGTAGGGATTGGTAACCATAACACCGAATTTCCAAACTTTTGTCTGTGTACTATCAACCCTAACTAATGCATTAATGAAGTTTTTGCCATGAATATATATATATATATATATATATATATATATATATATATTCATGACAAAAACTCTGTTAATGCATCAGTTAGGGTTGTTCCACAGCGACAAAAGTGAGGAAATTTGATCTTAGGGTTCCCACCCCTTTCACCCCACCTCCACCCCAACCCCATTAACAGGCATCAGCATGTGCATTGGTGTCATAGGTCTTAACTCTCACCCCATCTCATGTGTAAAGAAGCTAAGGTGATGCAGTATAGAAGAATAGGGTGAGAGTTAGGACGGATGACACCAATGCACATGCTGATGCCTGTTGGTGGGGGTGGGGTTGGGGTGGTGTGCAAGGGGTGCGAACCCTAACATTGAATTTCCTCACTTTTTTCACTGTGGAACAACCCTAACTGATGAATTAAATTGACTTTTTTGTCAAGTATTTCCCTTCTTTTTGAGAATGTGCCTTATAAATAATGAATGGAATGTGGTGATGCGAGCACAGTGCCCTTTGATAACGGCAACACAATTGGAAACAGAAACGGTAATGGTAACAGCAAGGAGGACACCAAAGGGAACAGTAACAGAAATGGAAGCAGAAACGCAAGCACATAAGCAAACGCAAATCATTACATGCACAGTCACGGTAATGCAATTGGAAATGCAAACGCGTACGGTAACAACAACAATGATGACAAAGGAAACAGAAACACAAATGGAAGTGTGTATGCAAAAATGCAAATGACAATGCACACAGTGATGCAAAAGGAAACACAAACAAAAAAAAGTAATGGAAACTCAAATAGTAACTGTAATGCAAACGCAAAAGGAAAAGCACAGAGCGACTTAAACGGAGACGCTAATGCAAACGGTCATGGAAATACAAGCAGAAAGACTAACTGTAACAGTAACGCAAATGCCCCCACTTTTTGTCCCCAAAAAGTGCATTCAGAAGCACGGTGAATACAAAGAATGTATGCATAATAATGGCCCTCGGAGCAGAAAATCAACACTTGGATTAGTAAATTCCTTATCTCTTAGGAACTGTACGACGTAGAAAAAAAGTTAAAATGTCATATTACTTATTACTTTCCTTACTAGTTTCACACTTAGCCCCCTAGTGAGGGGATATGCATTTTTCCAACGAAAAGTCCTTATCTTGAAGCATTTTCGAGACCCCAAAAGGCACGGCAGATGCCGTAATGTTAGACTATGGGAAAAATAGTCAACTTCGGGGTGCCATAACTTAGCAGCCCCCTAATATTTTGTCACCAAAAAAGACATGGCTAGCATCCTCAGGGCTCGACTAGGTGAACACAGCAAGAACTGTGTCCCTAGAGGGTCCCAAATCTAAATGCCAAGCATTTCTGTGACCAACAGCTGAAAACAAGATGGTGGATTACGACACTACAGGGGTAATTTGCGACACTAAAAACTGCATTTGCGACACTGTCGAACTTTTTGTTAACTTTTTCCTTTGACTAAAATGGGAAACTTGTTTTTTGAATAACTTTTGAACCGTTTAATATTTTTTCACAAAATCTTCAAAAGGCACATTGGGGACCACAGCTACGTGTTCTCTGAAGGTTTCGTACTGGTCACACAAACCATGTGACCTGTGGGCTTGAGCAAAGAATGTGCAAAAAAGCGTAAACATGACTTTCTACAGCCCTTTATAGCTCCACAACTGTATATCCATCTGGTACAAAACATGCTAGATCCAGAGATCTACAGTGCCACTTTGCAGGCAAAATTTCAGGCAAATCTTTCATACAGTGGCAATGTTTATAAGCTGCCAAATTGCACACTTTAACCTTAAATGGGGTACTCAACCCTAACTATAGTGGCACTACCGTGCCACTATAATGTATATAGATAGATAGATAGATAGATAGATAGATAGATAGATAGATAGATAGATATATGTATATATATATTATTGTGACACAGTAGTGCCACTATTGTTAGAGTTGAGCAGGCTGCACCTAATTTTGCACTTTATTAGCCTTGTCCTTGTTCAACATATTTGCACAATATTTTGCATGTACATTCTGGGGGTCTCTAGTCCTGCCAAATTTTGTTCTGATCAGATGTGTGGATTCCAAGATTAATAGTGCATTTTTAGGAAAAAAGTTGGGGGTTTTCTGCTGCTTTTGTCATCACCTAGCACCTAGATGGTTTAGAATTATGGTCTGAAATGTTCAGTCTAGAAAGGGATTGCCCCTCAATGGTGTGTTTGTTGGTTTGGGGGAAAAATATTAATCTGTTCCTAGGTTATGAAGATTTAAATATTTTGGTTCTGAGCATACTCATTAGGGTAGTCTACCTAGTTCATGAAGTGGGGAAAAAAGAATGCTATGCTAAAAATGTTATGTACAAATACTGTAAAATGCCTAGGTTGTGACTGAACATTGCAGTATTTCAATGTTCACTCATAACTTCACTAATTTAAAATATTTTGACTCCAAACTTTCAAAATAGCCAATTTCCACATCACCTCATAAATGTGCCAGATATCATTTTTTTTTATCCTGGACAAGTTGTCTTTTTGCACTTCTGCTGCAAAATGACACTTTGGCCATTATACTATAAATGCTACATGTCATTTTTATAAGGGCAGTCATAAAATAACTATCTTGAAAACTAAATTAAATAAAAAAATAAAAAGTGAATGTGTAAAGAGTGAATGTGTAGCTGGCCCAATGCATGGAAGACCTGAGGCATCCATGCCTTACTTCCTGCCAGGCTGGTGATCCATTTTCGCAGTGCAAGTGGGCTGCTGGGAGTTGGGCAGAGAAGAGGAGGGTTGAGCATCCGGTGGATTACTCTCCTCCCCTGGGAAGGGAGGGTTGGCATTCCCACTGAACAAGTGCCCTCAGGTGGAGGTACAGGAGTAGTGTGGGACTGAGGGCACCAGCGAAGGGAGGGTGCTGATGCACATCTGCAGCATGCACATGCCTCCATGTACGCATGCTGATGGGCATTCTGTAGAAGTGCATCAGCAATGGGAAAGGGAGGAAAGCACCCCAGGATGCAGATGATGACTGACTCTCAGCAGTCTCCACAACTGGTGGCTGTGCACACCCACAGCCCTGTTACAAAGAGCACCGGTAAAGGTAAGTCCCAGAAGAGGTAGGTAATGGGGCTCAGAAGGCCAGTCAGAAGGGGGCAGCAGGGGAGAGAAGGTGCATAAAATGTATATAGAAAAGAGTGAATGTGTGAAAAGTGAAAGTGTAAAGAGTGATGTGTGAAGAGTGAATGTATAAAGAGTGAATGTGGGTGCTAATGAGCACTTAGATGTGGAAGACATGTTTCTGCCTCACTCCTTCCCGCTGCAGTAAATTTAGGTGTTTAGAAGTAAATTTCATACACGCCCATGTTAAAATTGATCATCATTCAGTAAAGTAAGTCACTATGGATGAATATCCATCTTTGGGTCCCAGTAGAAGCCAGTGTGCCACCTGTAAAACCACGAAGAAAGGTGGTCCCTGTACTCCATCGGAAGTCCAGCAAGTGGTGTCTCTGTCAGCCGCTGAGGTGGCCACTTTGGGACATGAGCTAATGGGCCATGTGTTGGTGGCATTGGAGCCCCGGCTTTGCAAATTGGAGACTCGTATAGATGACAGGCTACAGGAGGTCATCACAGAACAGGCTTCCCAAGGGATGAAGATTACAGAGGTGGAGGAATGTGAGTTCAGAATGGAAGACAAGATGCAGGGAGTTCCTGAGTAAATCCTGGAACTTCAAAAAGAGCTGGAGGAAATTAAAAAAGCAGCGTATTATGAGGAGAACTACCACCGCCGATCAGGCAGAGAGCAGTCCACTGGACCACCAGGGATATTGGACTGTTTTTCTTTTTGTACAGATGCCTGTGATCGGGCAGAGAGTGGTCCACTGGACCACCAGGGATATTGGACAGGTTTTATTAATACAGATGCCCGCGATCAGGCCGAAAGTGGTCCACTGGACCACCAGGGATATAGGACGAAGTCTTATTTTACAAATGCCCATGATCGGGCATGGGAGGGTGCCTCCAGGTGCAGCCAGAACTCAGGTGGCCACCCACAGGTGGCAGCTGCCTTGTTGTGCCCCGCAATGTGGCAGCTCACCTGTGGGTGGCCATCAGTTGTTCCTTTTTTTTTGGCTTAACTTTGTGCTGACACAGGTAGGGGTTGCGCATGCATGGCTCTGCACATCCCAGGCTGAATATCAGGCTGTGCAGGTTATGCATGGGCACACCCCCCCACCTGTGCCTGCGTACATTATGATGTGCTCTGGCACATAGGGATTTGTGCCGTGCACTTTTCCCTTTTGAATATCACGCCAGGGCGTATCAGTGGGTTGCACATGGTGCAACACTGTTGTGCCATGCGCAACCCTTTTGAATATCTGCTCCAATGTATAGATTGAGTTATGACCCTATACTTAAAAAGATTGAGGCAGACCTTAAACGATGGATTTCACTCCCAATCTCATGGTTGGGGAGAATAAATCTGATAAAGATGAATATACTCCCACGATTGATCTACATTATGCAGATGCTGCATGTGGGGTTATCCCGAGCAGACCTCAGATAGCTGGAGAGAATGCTCTCTGGATTCATCTGGTGGGGGAAGAGACCGTGGATAGGCCTGAAGCATCTCAAGACAGATGTGAGCAAAGGGGGATTTAATTTCCTGCATATGAACACATATTATTTGACAGCACAGATGAGGTATGTGGGTGATTGTATCCATACATCCCCAGTGGCAAGGTGGGTAGATTTAGAGCAAAGGGACTGTCCAGCGCAGCTCTTGGCATATTTGGAGAAACGGGGTTGGGGAGCCTATAGATGACTGGACTATAGGAACCCGCTAGTGGAGGCAGCCTTGGATAGCTAGACTAGACTGTTGAGGCAAAGGGGGCAGAGGCACTGGATACATATCTGGTGCATCTGGTGAGGAATCCATTTTTTATACTGGGATGGGAAGACTCTGGCTATAGGTTATGAGAGAGGCAGGGGGTGAGAAATATAGTGAACATATATGTGGGGGGCCAGCTGAGTTCATTCTTGGAGTTGCAGCAGAGATATCAGCTAGGGGAAGGACAATTATTTTGATATTTTCAGGCCAGGGCATATGATGGGGCTTGAGAGGGATGGAATTGGGATGGGGAAACTGCAGAGAATAGAAGTTCAGATGCAGGCATTATGTGGGGACACCAAAGTGTTCATGGGAAAAGTAGTAAGAGACTCAAGACAATGCTTACCGAACTTATCAGGAAATACCCGTAGGCTGTGGGAGAGAGACTTAGGCCCCCAGATAGATTCTAAGAATTGGGAGTCAAGTTCAAGTTTATTGAGCGGTCACAGACCATGACAACAAAGACAGGTTATTACATAAAATATAAACTACAATATACAAAAAAATTACAGCATGAAATATACTCTTTATAAATAAATAAATAAATAGGTAGATAAGTAAACAGGAAAAACGATTCTTCCAACCCTTCAAAGTGCTTAGTGCAAATACAGGGGTAACGATCGACTAAGTTCAATTACCTATAAGCAAAGTGCTTAAGCTTGTCAAGAGTACAAATATTGTCCTATTTGACAATATATAATATAAATATTAGCTCCGCTTTTTTTCATTTTTATACCAAGATGTATTCCAGAGACATTTACTAAATATTTAGCTACAGCATTAATTATAATTTCATCATTAGTGGTAAAGAAAATAATAAGTAGGGTACTCTGATCTGTTGTTTGAATGGATTGGCATAAAGGCCATATCCATTTTTTTCTTGGTATGGTATACCATTTACATACAAAGATGACATGTTCCAAGTTTTCCAGTGTGGAGCAGGTACAAGAGCAGAAACCAGAATTAGGAGTGGAATTTTTCATGTAAACTGCTTCCAAAATGTTATTTGAAAATACTTCTAACCTGTATCTAGTATATTGTTTTCTATCTTCTACTTCTGTAAGAATATCTAAGTAATATCTGTAATAATGACAAGGATCATTTATCCTCAAGAATGGGAACATTTTAAGCTTTTTAATAATATTTAAATCTACAGTCTTATAGTATTCCCTAAATGCCTTTGTGATAAAGGGCTGATATTTTAAACTAATAGTGATTCATCTTGCCTTATACTGATATAAGTAGGTTAACCCCACTTTCTGTAATAAATTAAATATTAGGGTTAACCATTCTGATTTTAAGTGCCCTAAAGAAGACCACCAGTATTTTTCATGTAAGCATAAAGCCATTAATCTAGTTTGATCATGCTGAAGTATTCTAACCCAATAATTAACCTTTCTAGCATCAGTCGCTGCCTGCAAAGAATAATAACCTGTCTCTGCCCACAGTATCGCAGCAGGAACAAAGTTGGGTAAACCTAAGGTTTCTGAAAACAATTTATTAACAGGAATATCTAACATATACATTGTATTACGTTGCCAAATTTCAGCATTAAATAAAGCTTGAGGATAATATTTGGCTTGAATTGCCTTTAAAATAGGCCTAATTGTGTTTCCACCATATTTTTTGTTAAATATGAGTAGGGAATTTGCTGTCCTTTTTAATTTTGCTAAAATTGTATCCAACTGTACATTCCATTTTCCATCCCTAGTCAAATGAAGGCCCAATTATGTATAACTATCTACAGTCTCTAATTTGTCAGAACCTAGCATCCAAGATTTCTTTTTACTATTTTTTTTGGCTTTCGTTGCAAACGGGAGAATCTGACTTTTTTGAATATTTGTTGACAAGTTAAGCTCATTTGCAGTTATTGCAAGCATGTTTAATTTAGCTTGAAGTCCGGATTCAGTAAGAGAGAATAAAACTAAGTCATCAGTATAGGCCAGTACGCCACAACAGTTATTCCTAATCTTAGAAGAATCAGAATTACTAAGATTTAAGTCACATAATAATTTGTCTATATATATAGAAAAAAGAAGAGCAATTACGCAGCCTTGTCTTACTCCCATGTTTGTAGAGAAAGTTGAAGAGAATTGTCCCTGAGTACCTGACCTCACTTGGGCCCATGTTGAAGTATAGAGTTCTCTTATAATTGCTATCAGTTCCACTGTAAATCCTTTCTCCTTCATTATAAGCCAAAGAACATTCCTTGATACTGAGTTGAATGCAGTACTGAAGTCTATAAAGGCAGCAAATAAAGACTGTTTTCTAATTATAACATATTTTTCATAAAGATGTCTAATTATGAAACAGTTATCAGTTGTGCTGTAACCACCCCTAAATCCAGCTTGTGCTTCAGAAAGTCCCCCTAAGCCTATTAATTCTTCATTTAGTCTATTTAAAACTAACTTAGAAAACAATTTCCCTAGATTGTCTAATAATGAAATAGGCCTATACATTTTAGGATCTGTTTTATCACCCTTTTTATAAGCTGAAAATATTACAGTTCCCTTCCAGGAATTCGGGAAAACCAGTTTCTGGACACAAAAATTAAAATATTTAGTCAGAATTGTAGACCACAAAGCAGGGGCACTCAGGTAAACTTCAGAAGGGATCATATCTGGGCCTGGAGCTTTTCTTTTTTTTTAAAGCTGCAATGACGAAATACACTTCTGTAATTAGAAAGGGTCAAAAATCCTACATATTTGTATCCAAAAATATTCCCACATTTTCAACACTAGAGGAAAAAAATTTAAAGAATAGTAAGAAACCAGGTTTCCAACGTAATATAAGTATCCAATTCGTATTTAATATTAGTTCCCTTAGCAACTAATAACCAATATGTCTGGAAATCTTTGTTATAAATAGCTTCAAGCATACAATCCCAATTTCTTGGTTGGTATTGTCCTTGTTTTAATAAGAGGAACTTCTTGTATTTTTCCCGGCATCTATTTAGTTCTATAATGTTTTGTGAAGTCTTATTCTGCCCTACCTGCCTGATTTTTTTGTTTAATTCTCTTTTTTCCTTACGACGTTCCAGATCAAACCATGTATTTTTGTATTCTGTGCTTTTTCTAATCTTTGAAGATTTAAGTAATTTTTTAATTTCTTCTAGGTTAGAAAATAATAGATGATGTAGACACCCATACCCCATATTTTCAGTATTTAGCTTATTGGATAGGTCCTGCAAAAGATGTTTATTGAGGGGAGAAAACTTATCCTGCCATTGAATTTTGTTATTACAGATTACAAATTATATAGGTTTATTTGGTACATCTGGAACACACTTTATGTTTTTTGCTTTTAAAACAAGAGGAAGATGATCACGTTCACCCCTAATTGGAATTTCCAAAGATTCCCAATCTGTCATGTTCCCATTCCAAAACACATAATCTATTATTGAAGGTCCCTTTACAGAAAAGTGAGTAAACTTCCCAATTTATCACCATGTAACCTACCATTTATTGGTGCTAAATTATTTAAGGCTAATAATTCTATTAGTTTCTGACCCATTTTGTTTAATTTCTTATCCTTTGTGCACCTGGGCCAATTAGAGGCTTCTAGATTACACCAATTGTGGAAATTACTATCAGAGTAACCATCATATGGGCCAATCTTTGCATTAAAGTCCCTGCAAAGTAATATATTATCACAAGACGTTACTGCCCAACTCCTATGAATAAAATCTTCCAATTGATCCCAGAGTGCTGGATAATATGAATTCGAATTAGATGGAGGTATGTAAGTATTAATTAAGCAAAAATGTTTTCCTTTATTAGCCTTAATGTAAATAACCATTATGTTTTTATTAGTATATAAAATATCTGCAGTAATATCAGCATTTATTTTGATTAAGGTAATTAAACCCCCTACAGTTCTTCCAATTTTAGCAACTTTTTCTCCTGGGATCTGAAAGGTTTGATAACCATTCAATAAAATTTCTTGATCTTTGGTGTGCCAAGTCTCTTGTAGGCAAATAACATTAAACTTAAATATAAAGTCTAACCATTCTTGAGCCATTAATTTAGAAAAAACCTGCAATGTTCCAAGAAATTGAAAGAAGGGCATTAAATTTTGTTCCAGTATGTAGTTCTTTTTCTTCTGCAAGTCAATCTAATTGTGTTTCCAATAACTTAAATCTATTACAAGTAGAAACATTAAACACCACTTTTTCCTGGTTTGTCCCTTTTAATGATTTGCATGTAGGACTATTATGGTGAGAAAAGTCATTTATATTAACTATATATATGCCTAAGGCATCCAGTAGACTCCTATTATCAATGATCTTATTATATAAGCTTTAAAGGCCTGTTTTAACAATAATTAAATCACAATCTGGATCACATCCGTGCCTTGTGATAGATAATGCATTAGGATTTTCTATAGAAACATTCAAAAGTTGTTCTAGTATGTCTACTAAAAGATCCTTTAAGTTGTTGTTACTCTCATTTTTAATTCTTTCCAGACCATAAAAATACAATATCTTGGGCACTCTACCAGCCATATTTTCCTGATTTGATGCTCTTGCTTCCTGTCTATTATATTTACTTCCTTCATTTAGTGTTTTCCTTTCCATAATGTGTAATCCCACTTCATCTAGTAATGTTGCCTTACCTAATATATATCTTGCTACCTCTGGATTTTTGACAAAAATGTCCACCTGTCCCAGACTTATACCTTTGTTCCAAATGTAAACTTTTTCTATTAAAAATTCTAGGTCTGGGTTTTTAGGACTTGACCGAATATGTTCATCAGGGTACTCTTGTGTTTTCTTGTATTTCTACTAAAAGGTGATTTAACACCAAAAATGCTTAATTTACAAGTCTCATGATTTTGTATTTGAAATTTCTCATTCAAGAGTTCCCTGTTAACAAATTCTAAACTACAGCCAAATTTCCTCAGACATACTTCGTTAATCCAGATATGATTTGCTATTCAAGGAACTGTACAAAATATAAATAAGCAATTTATGCCCATAATATCTTTATCATTCCATATCTGTAAAATAACAGATACAGTTAGATCAGCACCAGTCGCTCCCCTTATTAGGTTCACAATCTTATCCCTTAAGTCTTCATATGACCAATTGTGTAGGATCTTAAAACCATATAATGTCAAAATAGCACAACTATTAAGGTCTGTAGCATTTTCCATACATGTTTCCTCCAATTCTTTAACTAGCTCCAGATCCTGTTTCTGTACTCTACTTGTGTCTTGACCATGCAACTTTTTACAAACTGAATCTAGAACAATGTTCTCCCTAGGCACCGGATCATAACCATTTTTGGAAACAGAAACTTTTTGTACAACTGACTTTGATGTTTGTGTATAAATAGGCTTATCCTGAGCTAACTTCCCTCCTAACTTCCCCCCTTCATCTATGATTGACCCTTCCATATTTATGACATTCTCCCCTGACATCAAGTCAAGATTATTTTTTGAAACAGGATCTTTGTTTGCATCTGATTTTGTTTTTTTGGTATAAATAGACTTGTCCAAAACATATCCCTCTCCAAAATTCCCCCCTTCTTTTGCAGGTAGCTCTACTGTATTAGTAACCATCTCTACCGTACTTATGTTGTGCCTATCTAATGTTCCTAAAATCTTCTTTCCTTCTTGGTGACAGCTTATCTTTTCCTTACTCAAACTCTTAGTTTTACCCCTACTCTTATTAGATTTCTTTTTACTTTTGCTTGTACTGAGATTCTTACTACTTGGAGCATTTTTAGTTGTTGGTGGAGGATTTAAAGATTTGGGAAATATGGAAGGCATATCAGTAGAATCAGTCATTAAAAAATCTGGGTAAAGTAAATGTTGGGAACAATCTGGTTCAATAACAGATAAAGAGCGTATAATCTCAAAGTGAGGTAGTTTATCTAGTCTGAATAAAATATCATCTAATCTAGAACCATGTGTTGCTATATTTTCTTTCAAAAGATCTATTTCATGTTTCAGATCAACTAAATGATCCAGAATCATCAACTGTGCAGTATGTGTGTTAGATACAGCTGTACAATATTCTTTACTCATAGCAGTAGTAAAATATGCTGATCTACCATTATCAGGTTGTTTATAAGAGTTCAGACCAGTAAACTGTTTTAATCCATTTATGGTCTCCTGTAATTCCCCAACTATATTTTTAAATCATTTTGCCAATAAGAACATGGTTCTGGGTTAGATTCCTTAAAGTATTCTGGTGAAAAATCCAAAGTTTCCTCCAGATAATTAGTAGTATGTGCAGAAAACTCATTTATACTTTTAGAAGCATCCAAATTAATATACACTCCTGAATTTAAATCTTCTGTCAACTTATGAATATCATTCCTAGCCCCTATAGATTCCATAACTTGCATTTCAGTATGCTCATTTTGATCATCATTTAAACTAACTTTTACCAGATGTAGCAATTCTTTATGTGTATTGCATGAACTGCATAATTTAGTTGTAGTTAAGGGACTATAATGATCTTTTATATTAGATTGTTTTAGTAGCCTACCTCTCCCTTTTATTTTAGGAGGATTACTGTTTAGGCAAGATTTTGTCGATTCATCATTTTTATTGTTACTTTCCTTTCCTCTTCCCTTATGATTTTTACCTTTAAAAGTCTTTTTCTTTACACTTCCACCTTTGTATTTACTTATGCTTTTTTATTTCTTTTCTCAGAATGCTCAGAATAAGAACAGATTATAAACGGGGTTGATTGCAAATTGGATGACATGTGCCTTAAATCAATCCTAAAACTGTCTTGATTAAACTCTGTTTCTGAATTACCCTTTTGTGAAATCAAAACCAAGTTACTACTTTCATTTTGATCCGTAACCATTAAATTCTCCTCCCCCCATTTTTAAAATTTGTTTCCTGGTATGTACCATAATATTGCTAATACTATATCTAATACAACAATTAAATCTTTTTTTTTAGATACACAGACTCAAAGACCTGTAATTCACAGTATTATACAGTATCTCGTGGTTGTTTGCAGTTCAAAACATCTGACTTATAAATATAGTATAGTCCGATACCAAAACTCCAAAATCTCAGCTTCAGTGGATACTTCTCCACCAGATGTGTGAAATACTCCCTACAAATGAGTTTAGCATTAATTGGGAAAGGAGCAGGATACCAGACGAAGCTCCATTAAATAGCATGTTTCAAATGCTCAGTTTATGCAAAAACTGACACGGAATCAAATTACCAAACAGGAAATCACTAAATGATGTTTTTCAAATGCTCAAAACAGGATACCAAACAAAAATCTGTTCGGAGGTGTCCTTCAAACACTCAGTTTGTGTAACAACTAACACGGATTCAGGATACAAAGCAGGAGTCCACTAAATGGCATCTTCTAATGCTCTAGTATTGCATTGTTACGTAGTTGTAACTCACACACTAGATCTGATGCTCCATCAATTTCAACTTTGTTTGCATTAGAAAATAAAGCATCAGGAACAATGCCCAAGTAGAGTTTAAGCACCAGAAGAAGAGTTGGTTCAGCCCGATGATAAATTTGCTTCTGTTGTTCCCACTGTGGTTCAGCCTCAATATAAGCACTTGCAGAGTTCTTTTTATAAAAGTCAATAAATAAAACAAAGAGTGATGTTATTTAAGCAGCGGTTAGAGGTATAAACCTTAAAAACTATCATATAGCTTTCTTAAAAAATAAACGCTAAAACACTAAAACGCTAGCTGAATTCATCTAGTTTTATATTATAAAAACAGCACAATTAATCAAAAATATCAAACACTTTTTAACTTACTTTTAATGACCAAAAGAGCTAGTTTAATAAATCTGAGCGCTGGAGTATCCAGAAAGAGCAGCCGTGTGAACAGAAATGCTGTTATCTTGGAAACAAGAAATGTGATTTGTTCACCTGGCTGCTGTGAGTCTCTTTATGTTAGCATATCACGTGACTAAAGCACGCGAAACTGAAAAATCCCTTTGTTTATTATTTTAAAGAAAAATACAATCCTATAAGAAAAAGGAAGAAAAAAAATAAAGTAAAACAATATATGTGTAACAACAATATAATATACAAACTTAAAATAAAATAAGATAAGAAACTACGGAGCATTTTAAAAAGTAATAAAAAAATAAAATAAGAATTCTACGACTGGAAAACTTTCCTTTATGAGTTGGTAGGCATAATGCTTATTCCTCGATCATCATCCGCCTGATGTCTCTGTTATGTAGATTTAGTGGACAACACCTTGGGGCAGTTTTAAGGGTTTAGAACACCTTTACTCCACTCTCTTCAGGAAAAAACCTGCAGGCAAAACAGAGAAAGAGGGAGCCCACCGACCAGGATGGATAAATAATAAGGTCTACTGGTAAGATTACACACTCTGACAACAGTATATACCTGTTATAAAATAAAACATGCTGTGTAATCCTATTTTTGAAGTCTCCTCCACAGGCTCTGAAGCGAGTAGTTCATGCGTCCTTCCAATCCAGCCAGCAGTCCAAAACAACTGGGAAGAGCTTCTAATTATGCATATGGGACTTCTTTTATGTAATAGATTTAAAGAAGCTTTTTATAAATTTATCCATAGAATATATAGTCCACCTGTGATTGTGCATAAGTACCACCCTACAACTTTGCCTTACTGTGCTAGCTGCAATCAGGAACTAAGCACGTATGTGCATTGTTTTTGGACATGTCCTCTACTGCAACATTTTTGGTCCTCAGTAGTAGCAGAAATAGGGAGGATGGAGGGTAAAGTGATCCCTTTGGACCCCTTAACAGGCTTATTTGGAGTTGAAGTGGATGCAGAGGGAGGATGGGATCCTTTTCTCAGGTGGGTGCATATATTACTGATCTTAGCTAGACACTGCATCCAAAATACCTGGGTGTCCTGCATTCCTCCTACAGTGCAGGTATGGTGTATGCTTGTCTTGCACACATTAGACATGGAGAGACGTACTTTCCTTGTCCACGATAAGCTTGAACAATTTACGAGGGTGTGGGCCCCCTTTCTGGCAGATTTGTCACAGTCTGAAGGGGCATCTTTGTGGGATGGGATAGTGGATTAGGGACTGGGGCAGGGGGGATCTCTCCCTCCCCTTTCCCTTCCTTTCCTTTCCTCTCCTCCCCTTTACTTGGTATCTCCTTCCCCCCCTTTTGAGATCAGACTAGAACCACCGCTGAGGAGGAACTTGAAGGGGGTAATAGCTAATACTACTGGCACGATATGAAATGTATAATGATGAATCTGTTGTTTGATGGAATTGTATGTTACAGATGAGTCAACGTGATTTTATGTATGTATGCCTTGAGTTGGATAGTGTAATAAACTTTCTTTTATGCAAAAAAAAAGAGTGAATGTGCCAGGCCCTACATTTCTGTAGTGGGTAGAGTCTTCTCATGGCATAAGGCCCAAACAGCCCAGCACATCTGCACCTGCTGCAGTACCTGTGTGAATGAGGTATGACTGCACTATCTCAAAAAGAAAGGAAATTCTCTCCCCACCAGCACATCAGTAGCACTACTGCTTGTGACACCAACAACTAGGGTTCAGAAGCAAATCTATTCTATAGAAGTGCCAGCCAGGGGGAGAAGGATCAAGCCTATGTAGGACTAGTGTTCTCCTTTGGTGAGGAGGGTGGCACAAGCCCAAGCTTGCCTGGCCCCTGGCAGAAGCTTGGGGAAATGCAGCCTGGGCCAAGAAGATTGGGAAATGTGGTAGATGTTGGAGCATGTTGCAAAGGAGTGCATGGCATGCACCATGACATCATTGCATGTCATGTCTCCCAAGGGTTGAAAACAGGAGAAAAAGCCAGTGGCAGGATGATAATGAGCACTGAGAGGCTCCACACCTGACCAACTTGGCATGCGACCTGAACTGTATTCATTCTGTCGCAGGGCTTGGGAAACCCCACTGAGGGACAAGCCCTGGGGGAAGACAACTGGCAGGCAAGTCTCAGCAGATGTCAGGGTGATGGGGTTGAGGTGCTTATCATAAAGAGGGCTGACCAGGATGGGGAAAGAAAAAAGAAAAGTAAATTAAATTCTTGACAAAAAACTTAGATAATGCACCAGTTACATCAACTTAATGCCACGAAAGTAGGGAAATGTGGTCTTAGGGTTTCCAACCCTAACTCCAAACCCCCCCCAACCCCACCACCAAGCAGCAAAAGAAAAATAAGCATTAGGGTTATGGGCCTCTGGAGTGTTGGTAAATCAGTGACGGGGTCTTCCTTGGGGTTCTCAGCACTAATCTTCACTCCTCCCTTACCCATAGCATCAAGTCTGAAGCACAAGACACAGCTCCAAGCCAGTGCCTCTTTTATTTATCTAAGTGTTTTTCCAGGAAAGACATACTGAGTACAAAAGCTCATTTCCAGATGCATCTTGGAATGAAGGGGAGATGCGGTAGCTAAAAGAACAATACAATAAATACATTTACACACAAAATGAGATACAGAGATCAAATGAATACATATGGTAGATACAATATAAAGAGGTACAACATACTGAAATAAAGTAAATCTGTCATTAGTCTAGTATATACAATATTTACAAATAACTGTAGTACTTCAGGTAAGAGTGCAGCTAATAGTGGATGAAGCAGGTAAACCCTGAATAATAATGCTTCAGGGTTTAGGAACAAGAAGTACAATCAGACACAGAAACTAGTGAAGCCATATGTGTGGAAGGAGTGGAGGAAAAGAGGGGTTACTCAAGGGGAGAGGAGAGGAGAGAGAAACTAAGGGTCTGAAACATTAAGGGCATTGGCAGGAAGGAGAAGTATGGGGGCAGAGTAAGGAGATTAGGGAGGGTTTGGAGGAGGCAGAGCAAATGGATGGGGGAGATAATTCCAAAGCTTAGGAAAGTGGAAAGAGAAGGCCACTTGACCAGCAAGTGATCTGGGAGATGGTATCTGGAGGGAGTGAAACCCTGATTTTCAGAGGGAGTAGGGAGTAGGTGTGGAGGGAGACAAGATTGGGTGAAGGGAGGAAAACCAGAATTTGGAGGTGAAGCAGGCACTGTGAGTTAGATGGTGACCCTCCAGGGAAGGGAGGGAAAGAGCAGAGTACAAAGTACAGTGGTAGGTGTGAGGAAGGCAGTTGAGCGTGACGTGACAAAAGTAGTGGAAGAGAGGATATAGTCTGGCCAGAGTGGACCTAGGGCAACACTGTAAACTATGTCGCCATAATAAAAAATTGGGAGAATGAACTTGGTTAAGATATCTTGGTGGGCAGGAATGGGGATTCATCTGTTGTGCCTATAGACGGCACCAAGTTTAGGCTAATGCTTTTTGTATATGACAACTATGTGCTTGAGATATGGAGGTGATGGTCAAGCCATACACCAAGGTATTTGAATGAGGACATGTCAACTCTGTCTCTATCTAGGGGGTGGAAGGAAGGAAGGGAGGGACAGGAATTTGGAAAGCCTCAGTCAAGTGCCAAAGCACATAGAGAC
This sequence comes from Neoceratodus forsteri, assembly GCA_016271365.2. Classification (NCBI taxonomy): domain Eukaryota; kingdom Metazoa; phylum Chordata; order Ceratodontiformes; family Ceratodontidae; genus Neoceratodus; species Neoceratodus forsteri. The sequence continues at coordinate 833,480,710 of CM057459.1, read as the reverse complement.
TGTCTTTTTGGCATTTAGTGCTGACTGATTGGACCTAAACCATTTATTGACCGAGTCGAAATCAGGTTGGAACTTGGATCTCAACTCATTTGGAGAGGATCCAGAGACAATAAGGACATGTCATCTGCATACATGTGGATGGATGCAGATGAGCAGGCAGATGGGAGGTCATTTAGAAAAATGGAGAACCGGAGTGGTCCAAGTATGGATCTTTGGGGGACACCCGTGGTTAAAGGGAAGGGAAGAGATAAGGCATCTCCAAGTTTCACAGATTGTGATCTACCTGAGAGGTAAGAGTTGAACCAATTAGAAGCCATGACTGAGAGGCTTGCTGATCTCAGTTTATGCACTAGGAGGGGATGGAAGACAGTGTTGAAAGCTTTCTCTAAATCTTTCAAGATGGTGGCAGTGAGAAACCTTGGTCCATTGCATTGTCACTGGAATTCATGAGTTGGAGGGGGGAGGAAGTAGTGGAGTGAAATTTAGAAAACCAGACTGGAAAGGGGTGAAAAAGGAAGAGGAGTCAGGGAAGGGGGATAGTTGGGAAAGAACTATGTACTCTTGGAGTTTGGAGATAGTAGGGAGGAGGGATACAGGGTGGTAGTTCCGAGGAGAGGAGGAGTCACCACCTTCATGCAAGGGAATGACAGTAGTGTGCTTTCAAGAAGTAGGGACATAGGCAAGCAAGAAGGAGAAATTAAGTAAGGAGGCGATAGGAGATGAAATAGCAGGAACAGAGAGGTGCAGAAGCTTGGGGTCCTCTGGACCCTGCATTTCTGTTTGGCAATGGATGTCAAGAATTTATGAGTCTCTGGAAGGCTGAAAAAATGAAGGACCCTCTGGGCCCTGTGCCTCCATGTGGCTACAGATACAGCCATGCAAGGAAGGAGTCCATCTGTCAGCTGAAATGTAGGGCCTTCAAGCAGGCACAGGTACACAGGTGGAGGGTCCTATGCCATGATAAGAGTTCTCTTCACTACATGGTACTTAGACCTGTTCAGCAAACCCAGCACTTTCCCTTACCAGGATGGGGGGGTTCAACATGGAGCACTACACCCCAGCCTTGCCCCATCCAATTGTCTCACTGAGCTCCACCCCAAACTCATCTCACTAGCATGTGATCACAGAGTACTACCCACTGGGCCAAAAGCTGGCACTGCACACACTGTTCAGTGAAAAATTATAAATAAACAATACATTACGTATTTCTTAATATTTTTTTTTATTTTGACCCCAAATTTTTAACATAGTCATTTTATGACTGCCACTTATAAACATGACGTGGATTTTCTAGAATACTGGCTGAAACATGATTGTGGTTCCACAAGTGCAAAAATGTGTTTTGGTCAGGATTTGAAAAAAGACATATGTCACATTTCACAATCATGAGGTGGTGTAAAAACAGTTATGTTGAACATTTGGCATCAAAATGCTGAAGATTACCAAAGTTCTAGAAAAAAGATTTCAACATATACAGTATTCACATCTTTTTTGTCTTGTAATATTGTAATCACAAATTTTGAACATAGGCTACTTATGACTCTATCTGATGAACCTGGTAGATTAAAAATTGTAAAATTCTACATGAGAGGTGATTTTGTGGAATGACTGTGAAAAGCTGGAATCCAAAAAAAAGTCCATGTTGAAAGTTGTTGGAAAAATATTCAAAATTAGTGACTTTCTGAGTGAACATTAAATTATCTCTATGTTCAATGCTAACTTGCTTAGTTTACCATGTTTTTCTACCAAATTATCAACAAAGTCTCCTTATAACCCCACCTCCTGAACTTGGTTGGTGAAAATGTTCAAATCCTGGGACTGCTATAACTAAAAGGTGAAATGGCTACACATTCAGAACCATGACAAAGGGGGTGCTACTTATGCTACCAACATTTTTCTGATATATGGCCATCATAAAGACAGGCACCAAGTAGTGATTCAAGTCCAAGCAACCAGAAAACAGTAACAAGCTGAAAAAGAAGAGAGAGATTGCTCAGGACACCACAAATAGAGCCACTACTAATCCAGCAGGCACTAAAACAAAAAGGGGAAATGGCTACACATTCAGAACCATGACAGTTTGCACTCCATTGTTTGGAGATGAAAAAAAAAAACATTTATTAAACAAACAATAGGGTAGCAACACCTTCAGTGAGTATCAATCACGTCACCCTAATGCTTTTTCAGAACGTCATATGGAATACAAGGAGGCTATTAAATACACATATGAAGTCACATGATAACAGAACAAGTTAAAAACATTGTAAAAAAAATCAATATATACAGTGTGCAAAAACTATCCAGTATATACATATAATTTATAGAACCACAAATAAAAAGGACTGACATCTTAAATTATTTTCTTTTCTTTAAAAAAGGTGCTAACTGAAAATGGTTGTTGAGACATAAAGACCTGCTCGCCCAAAGTTTATACTGTCAGAATGTTTCTCTACACATTAATTTATTGTTGAGATCTCCATCACCAAGTTCCAGATATTCCAATCCTTTAAATGAAAAACAATGTCCTGATCCAAACATTTTAACATGTAGTGCCAAAGCATTTTCAGACTTGCCCAATCTGATATGTCTCTAAGATTCTAGTTTTACATTTTCTAGTGGTCTTTCCTATATACTAGGATCCCCATTTACAGGTCACTAGATACACAAAGCATTCTGTTCCGCAGGATATAAAAGATTGTGCTTGAAAAAGTTCACCAGTATAAGGTAATGTCACAGTTTGTCCCACCTGGATTTAATTGCATGCCATGCAGTTACCACATCTATAATTCCCATGGGTAAGCTATTTCCATCTGATTATTCCTGTATCTTTGTGGAACTGTGAAAAAGTAAATCATTCAGATTTTTTCATTTACTGTAAGTAAATCTGGGACCAGCATAAACAATTCGCTCCAGGTTTGGTTCCACAGACAAAATGTTGCAGTTTTTCCTAACAATCTCTTCAAGCTCTTTAACCTGTGTATGAAATGTAGTGACAAAATTAGGACTCTGATTTTGTACATTCCTTTATTTTACCTTAGGTATTAGTAATGTATCTCTTTTCATTGCATCAACTTTCTCCTTTGGCTTTTTTAAGACAATTTTCACTGTACCCTCTTTTTGAAAAACAATCAGTTAAGATATTATTGTTTTTAACACAGCCATCTACATTATTGCAGTTCTGTTTGGCATGCATATACTGTATAGTCCAATAGGAATATTGTTGGCAACATGTCTCTGATGACAACTACTATAATGTAGGGTTGCATTGCAGTCTGTCAGTTTCCAATATAAATTAGTTACCAACCCCCCATTATCATCTTTTGAAACAATCAAATCCAAAAATGCCACTTGCTTCATGCAAGCTGTGAGGGTGCAATTCAAATTATCATTTGTTGTTTACAAATAGCAAACAACATTTCCCAATTCGACTATACTACCCCTCCAAATAGTAAAGATGTCATCCAAGAAGCATTTGTAAAGATCTAAACAAGACTGAAAACTGTTAATGTTAGAGCCGTAGGCAAACAGTTTTCCCAATTAGGTAAAAATAAGGTGCCACATTTGGGGGCCATGGCAGCCCCCATCACTGTTCCCTTTTTCTGATGATATATTTGCATACCAAATAGAAAAACATGTTTTGTCAAGATCAATCCCGTAAGACCAATTCAAAATTTAATAATTTTATTTATTTGAAAAAGTTTCAGCAGGGAAAGCTCAAAGAGCTGCAGTAGGTTGTTTCCAGATGCATCCTGGGGGAAGGGGAAGGAAGTATACAATAATTGATGTGAAAATAGATAGAAACTGAGCAGTGAGAAATGACTGCAAAAAAGGCAATTGCAGACAAAATTGAGAGGCTGCCCAGCCATAGTTGCAAAAACAATAAACAATAAACTATATACATGCATTAATTTTACAAAATACACTTATTTGTTTATCTTCATTTACAATAGCACAGGAAAGTAAATATTGCCTGCTTACATAAATAAATACTAAAGGGGAAAGTGGTAATTCATGCTGTGAACAGGAAGAGGGGGAAGGGTTGAACATATGAGAAGGAGGACAATTCAAAGGGTGTAAGGGAAATGGACAGCGGGGGACTGAAAGAGGAAGGTAGACACTAATGTGAAAGGGTCAGGTGCACTTACAGGTGTACATGAGGGGGAGAAGAAGCTTCAGACAAGATGGGATAGTGAAATGGTGGATGAGGCAGAGCAGATATCTGGGGGAGAGAGAGTACCAAATGGTAGGAAAGTGATAAGAGAATGCTGCTCTCCCTGTGGAGGAAGTCCGGGGAGGGAGGATGAGGGTCCTAAAAGGGGAGGTAATGAAGGGAATAGTGGGTGATAATAGGGATGGATAGGAGAGAGTGAAGATAAGGATGCAGATCACCAGGCCAGAACTTCCCAATTAAAGAGGCACTATGGGTGATCATCTATCCCCAAAAGTGAGGAAGGAGAGGGTGGTATAGAGGTCACAGTGGTGGGTACAAGGTAGACAGGCCAGGGCAAAGTGGCAGAAAGAGTTCAATAGAGTGTCCAGTCTGATAATAGTTGTGAGCAATGCTGTAGACTATGGCCCAGATATTCAAAAGGGTTGCGCCATGCGCAACAGGGTTGCGTGTGCGCAACTCCAAAAATGCGCCATTCTGCAATATTCAGAAGGGGCCAGTTGCGCCACCGAAAACATGCTGAGCAACAGCGCAATGGAAATGAAGGCATGCGCAACAGAAGGGGGCGGGTCCATGCATAAAGTGCGCAATGCGATATCCGAACACTTGCGCTAATGCGCAAGAGTGGCTTAGCCGGAAGTTGCGCGAGTAACCGGATTTGAGCCAAAAAAAAAGGTTCAAGGAAGCGCGCAAGAACTCTAGCAGGCCGCAAACTGGGGGAGAGAGAGAGAGAGAGAGAGAGAGAGAGACAGGAGCTGGAAGGGCAGAGAGGAAGTGGGTCCAGGAGGACAGAGAGGCCAGTGGGGGTGCCGTGCAGTGGAAGCAGCAGTGGGGCAGCGGGGTAACACAGGAACAGCCGGGGGCAGAAGCCAGGGAGATGGACAGTGTCAGCTTCCACATGGAAGCTGTAATGAGGGGTGAGACACCATGCTGCAGGGGATGTGGGCTGGAGGCCCGTCGGGCGGTATGCCCCGACAGGCGTGTATCATGCCCGCATCAGCTCGAGCTGTACACAGACATTGAGATTGTGGCCCGGTACCGCCTGAACAGGGCAATACTGAGACGGCTCTGCGAGCTGTGCAGTGATGTGATGCAGGCACCCTCACGACGGAGTCATGCTCTGTCCGTGGAGACCAAGGTGACAGCCTGCATGTGCCTGCTCACCACGGGCACCTTCCAGAGGCCGACAGGGGACACCACAGGCATTACACAGTCGGCCACGTCACGCATCCTCACCCAATTCCTCAGCGCACTGCTGCCTCATGCCAGCGGAGTACATCCATTTCCCCAGCACCGCGGCAGAGATACAACAAACATGCAGGAGTTCCACAGGGTAGCACATGCCGTGGGATGCTAGGGCCATAGACTGCACCCATGTGGCTATTCAAGACGCCACCTGGGCCCGACGGCCAGGCTTATCGGAACTGAAAGGGCTTTTCCAGTGTCAACTGCCAGGTGGTGTGTGATGCCACTGGGCATTATCAATGTCTGTGCCACACACCCTGGTGGAGCACATGATGCCTTCATATGGCACCAGTCTGCACTGTGCCATAGATTTGAGAGTGGGAACATCCCCACGGGTCATCTAGTGGGTGAGTACACATGTATGGAATGCAAACTCTGTGCAAGGGTGGGAATGACACAGGTGCCATGGTAGTGGCACACAAGGATATGGGCAATATGGACCTGACATGACACTGATCTCCACCATCTCCACACAGGTGACTGCGGATACCCACTCTGTCCCTGGCTGCTCACACCATACCGGCGCCCCACGACCCCAGTGCAGCTAGGTTTCAATGAGGCACATGCCGCAACACGTAACATCATAGAGCGGGTGTTTGGGATGCTCAAGGCACACTTCCGATGCCTGGACACCTCCGGCAGAGCCCTACAGTACAGCCCCCAAAAGGCCTGTGGGATATTCCAGGCCTGTTGCATCCTGCACAACATGGCCAAAGACCATGGGATAGCCGTACAGGTCCAAGAGGGGGACAGCGATGGGGACGCCAGTGGCACCGGTGATGTGGGTGATGAACAGCCCCCCCTAGGATGGAGGGACCTCCGACTGACCCGGCAGGCCCAGCTGCACCGGGACACCATTGCAGAAGAGCACTATGCCCAACACAGGTAAGTCAAGGGGACATGTGCAGGCAACACTGTCCATGCGCAAACCACAGGCACACAGGGGAACACACCGTGCATGAAGGTCAGGGGAGTTGAAGGTACCAGGCATACCAACACACCATCAGAGAGGGGGGAGCACTCATATGGACACACACACACACCAGGCAGCATACATGGGCAGCAGCACAGCACTGCGGAAATGACATTGCCAACACACAGCACCACCAACCACCCCCACCACCTGGACTGTCCATGTACGTGTCAGGACCTGGGCACCCTTGCACCTTGGTGTACAGTGCAATGCAGGCATCATCATGCACACGCACCTGTGGACAGCAGTTGGGAGAGTGTGCAGGTGGTCCATGTGTCAGCTTGGTGAGCAGAGCACCCAGCAGTGCACTGCCCACCATGACACACATTGCACACAGGGCAGCACCAGACAGGGCCTGCACTGGGAGACAGTTCAGTCAGGTAGCACTGTCCCACGGCCACCACGGATGCGTGGGCAGCCCCGCCGTGGCCCAGTAGCACTGGCAGGCTGAGCAGGGGCCACATCGGGTGGCGCTGGTGCACCACCAGGGGTCCCACTGCGTGAACGCGACCTTGCCCGCACAGGGGTCTGCATCCTGCCAAACAAACTTGCACCAGGGGTGCTCGGGATGCCCACAGCAGAACCCAGCGTCGACAGGCCTGGTGTCGCACGACACAAGGGAATGGGGAGTGGAGAGCACACTGTGTGGGGTGTGTGGTACAGGGGCACCTGACAGTGTGGCCAATGCGTCCGCGACAGAGACCACTGCCTGGGTCAGCCTGTCAATGGCAGCGGTCACATCCGTCCGCATAAGGACCAGCTCGGCTCGGTCCCAAGCACACTCCCTGCTATGCCACTCCACGGACACAGACAGTGCCTCCACGGACCTTGCAACCCGCCCCTGCAGCTGTACCGAGTCCTGCAGCAGGCGGGTGTGCACGTCCAATGGGTACTGTGCCCCAATGGCATCGTGACCCCCAGGGTGTGGACGGTCCTGGTGCATAGCACCCCTTGAGGGTGGGCGCTGTTCGCCAGGACCAGGTATGGGCGGATCAAGGGCGGTGGACATGTGCCACTGCTTGACACTGTACCCCCAGACCTGGTGTGCAACTGCTGCTGCCGCCCCTTCAACTGCTGAGCCCCCAGGTCCACCTGTTCCACCTCCGTGCTGACAACAGTGCCAGACACCTGCACAGCCACCGGTGCTGCCCCACCGGTGCTGACAGGCACAGCCTGGGACTGTGCCAGCATGCTGGTACACAGGTGTGAACCAGGAAGGCCCAGGGGCACGTGCTGGCCTGCCATGTGTCCGTCATGGGACACACACCTATCACTGCCCATTGCAGGCCTGCAATCATCAATGGTGCAGGTGCATGCCACTGCCATAGGCACAGCACGCTGGCATACCTGCATGCCAGACTGCTGTGACACAGGCTGTGCACCCCTGCACCCGTATCACTGACACCGGAGTTTTGGCCCAGCTGCATGCTGCTGCAGTGCCTGCAGGCTGGTGGCGGAGGTGGATGCTCCCTCCTCCACGTCCAGCAGGTCTCGCCTCACTGTCTGGACCCACCACCACCACCGTCCTTCTGCAGACGAACAGGATCTGTAACAGAAAGAGAGTACATGTGAGTGCATGTGAACAACAGCCCCCCAACAACATCACCATGTCATACGGCAGTGATGGGCTTCACCTGTCTGGAATCCTCCGCCTGGTACGCCCGTAATGGCACTCGGCTGCATGGCCGTGACCAGTGTTTCCTCTGTAGGGGTCAGCTGCAACACCACTGGTGGGCCCCCACCAGTGCCAGCACATGCCACCCTGAAGGCTGCCACCTACTCCTTCAGCCTCCTGCGGTCAGTCCCCATCTTCTTCCTGCATTCCTGCATGGAGCGCTGGTGGCTTCCATGCAGGTTGATGGCCCGAGCTACCCCCTCCCATGCAGCTGCACGCTCCTGAGGGGTGCCCCTCCGTCCACTCAATAGTGGCTCATCCTCCAGGTAGGCCTGGAAGGGGGCCTCTGTCTCTGCCGTGGTGAAGTTCGGCCTCCTCCTACGCCCGCCGTCCACACCCTCAGCTTAGCTCTGGTCAGTCATGGTGATCTGTATGGGTGGAAGTGGACACCTGTCACTGTGCAGTCGACAGCATTTCCCCATGAGCATAGCTGCCGGCCCGGGGGGTGCAGAAGCCCCCGCTTCCTCTCTGGATGGCAGATACTGATAGAAAGGGTGCCCTTGTCCCTTTCTAGTGCCCTTTCATGCTCAGCCCCTCAGCCTTTATCATCCTCCGCCCATGAGCATTGTCCTGAGCATCACACAGCATGTAACTCACCTCTCACCTGCAGTAACCAAATCTGGCCAGCACAACCCACAGTAGCATTTTATAGCGCAACACATGCAAATGAGGTGTGGCTCAACTTTAATGACATGCTAATCGCGCCACTGCGCCTTTGAATGGCTGATCGGATGATTTGCATATGTCGGCTGAATATCGCGACGGCGCTTCGTAGCAATACGGAAGGTCCGCTGAGCCAATGGCGAGGTTTGTGGCTGGCGTCTACACCGCATTGCGCATGCCCAGACAGCTTACGACGCGCCTATCGCGCTGCAGACCTGATGAGCGCGATAGGCGATTCAGGCCATGGCCACCATTGTGCCAGTGGCGCTACAGCACTGGGCACTATATGGCGCTGTGGCACTACCGCGCCGATAGTCCACTGTGGCACTGGTGCTCAGCTTGGCAGTCGCGCAAGATGCCTATACGTCCCATGGCGCTGTGCGTAGCCTTGCATCATTGCCGTGACCTTGTGTATGCCCTCTGACCCCGGCGCTGTTGGCATGCCATGTGTATGTCTCTATTGCGCTGTCTGGTGACAGCGCCATGTAGTGACGCGCGCTGTTCAACAGCGCCATTGGAGCCTGTGGTGGTCTATTGCGCAACAACTCCATGTGGGTTACGGCGCGCGGGCGCCTATTGCCTGCTGTAAAGTTGGTGCCATGGCTAGGAGGAGGGCGGTGTCCTGGAGCCAGCTTGAAGTGGCCAACCTGGTGGCCCTGGTGGAGCCCCACTGTGAGGCACTGTATGGTGAGGCCCCCCTCACCATGCCTAGGACCCATGTGTGGCAGCAAGTGGTCACTGACCTGGTGGAGGTCACTGGCCGGGGCCGGTCTGCTGAGCAGTGCCGGCACCGGTACAGTGACCTCCGCCGGAGGGAGCCGGAACTCTTGACGCAGCTGCGTTCACGTGCCAGGTGGGGCGTGGTGCCTAGGCCAGGTGAGTGTACCATCTATGCACCTATATTCTCTGTAGGGGTGTGTGTGTGCTTGGGTGGCTGTGCATAGGTGTGTCAGTGTGTGCAGCTGTGCGATGGATGGTTATGGCTGTGTGGGCAGGCACTCTCACTGGGGCAGGGGGCACTCTGCTTTTGAGTCACACTGATGTTTGTCTCAACATATGTCTCCCACAGGCCGGATTGTGAGGACACAGGGCCAGGGTGATGTGGGCCATGCCAGGGCCCCGGTGCCGGGGGGTGTTGTGCCCCAACAGCAGCAGCAGCAGCAGCATCAGACCCAGCTGCTGGAGGAGTGTGAGTATCATTACTTCATGGATGCTATTGCATGCCGGGGGGGCAAGACCACCAGCCATGCAGGACACAACCAATGGGGAGGTCATAATTCCACTATACAAAACACTAGTGAGTCCCCACACTGGAGTACAGTGTACAGTTCTGGAGACCATACCTACGTATGGACATGGACTGGGTGGAGAGGGTTCAGAGGAGGGCGACATGGATGGTGCATGGATTGCATCACAAGTCCTATGCAGACAGGTTGACAGAACTGAACATGTACTCCCTGGAGGGGAGGAGGGTGTGGGGATATGATGGGGACATACAAGTATCTTACAGGGGGGAACAGAGTGCAGGAAAACAATATTTTTAAGCGTAAAGGCTGTTCCAGGACTAGAGGGCATGGGATGAAGTTGGAGGGGGGACGATTCAGAGGAAACATGAGAAAGTATTTCTTCACAGAATGGCTGGTGCACAAGTGGAACACCCTGCCAGAGGAAGTGGTGGAGGCTGACTTGGTCACGGGATTTATGAATGCATGGGTTGGCCATAAAGGAATTCTGGAGGTCAGGGGTAAGGGGGAATGGACTTATAGGACAACAGAGTGAACTTACAAGGTCAAATGGACAGACTGGGTGTCCCATAGGCCCTTATCTGCTGACACTGTCTATGTATCCATGTATGTCGGCATGACACAGGTGACCTGCATCACAGTGCAGTATCACGCACGCCTGTGTATGCATCACTGGTGGTCCAGGCATGCACTGGGCACATAGCTGTGTACTGGCATCGCACCACGCTGCCACATCACTTGCCAGCCTAGTTTGTACTGTGATTGACGTGGGCAGTGTGGGGCGTGGTGCGCATAGCTGGTGCCGCCTGTTTGTGATGGCCATGTGCATGTTCACTGTGGGTGGTGCATGCCATCACAGGTGCGGACATTGGGCTATATGGCTTGCAGGTTGGGTGGTGTTCAGGGTTGTGGTCAGTCACAGCCATTGACTGTGTTCCCATTTTCCTAGGCCTCGAGGTTCTCCGGGGATTCAGCAAGACATTCTGGGCCTGACACAGGTGGCCATTGAGAACTAGGCCATCCTTCAGTCACCAGGCGCCATGGCCTCATGGAGGGAGCGCCACCGACAGTGCAGCACCAGGCAGAGGATGACCAGCCAGCTGGGCCTTAGGGGCACATCCTCTTCACTTCTCCCATCCCTACCACCCTGCCTTCCCTCTCCCAGTTGTTCATCCCTACCCTTGAACACCCCTACCTTGTACCCATCCCCTTGTAAATAGTTGTTGTTTATGGTTTTGTTATTTAGTATTTGAAACTTTAAATATACCTTTATATTTTGATATGAATACTGTGTTGGTCTCTGATTTGCAGCTGGCTATGGGTGCTCAGTTGCAGTGGTGTGATGCCATCTGGGGTGGTATGGTCCTGTGTGTGTGTGTGTGTGTGTGTGTGTGTGTGTGTGCATGGGGAGGTATTCCAGCATGGAATTGACTTTCTGTTGGTCTGTTGCCTGCTGCCACCCACTGCTGGGTGCACAGGGTGGGTCTGGCCTGTATGCTTCTCTGCAGCACGGGGTTGATGTGTGCCAGGGGGGATGCATGGTGTTTCCTGCAGTGCCAGTCACTGCACATGGGTGGTGTCTTGGGGTCATGGTGCAGGGTGTGCTGTACATACGGGGGGCTGATGTGCACTGTGGTTGTCAACTCCCTGTGTGTGGCACTCTCTGCCTGCCAGTGGTTGTGCTGGGGTGTCAGGGCTCTGCTATGCTTTGTTGGCTTGTCCCCATGGGCACGTGGATCATCTGTCCCACCCCAGTGATGCTGTGCTTAGGGTGTGCGGTGTGGTGTGGGTTCTGCAGTGTGTTCCTGTGCCCATGTGTGGCATGGCTGGCGGTGGGCCCAGCCTGCCTCCTGGATGTGCAGTTCCATTGCTCTGGGTGGGGCTGTGCTTGCGCTATAGCAGCTCTGGAATGCTCAGCTGAGCTTCCATGGTTGTGCCATAAGCGCCAACATTCAACTCAACTTCTCCTTCCTGGTTGCTTGTAAAGCGCGGTATATGCGATATTCAGACGTTGGTTGCTTGTGCTATTTGCTCTGCTCCATGTTTGAATATCGCACCTGTTGCGCATTTGCGCAACTGGTTTGCGCTTGGTCCTACTGTTGCGCCAGTTTTGAGCGCAGTTTGAATATCCAGGCCTATGTCTCCAAAATCAAAGATGGAGAGGATCATCTTCTGGATGATCTCACAGTCGGCTGGTGGGTGTAGGCAGCTGCAGTGTTTATTCAGTGCTCCCAATCTGGGTAGTAACCTTTTGAGGATAGCATCCACTTGAACAAAAAAATCAAGATTCCTGTCGAGCAAGACCCTGAGGTATTTAAAGGAGGAGACATCTTCTAGTAAGGAAACATCTAGAGTATGGAATGTAGGAGTGGCAGTAAGTCTGTCCAGTTTTTGCTTTGTATGAAAGGATATAGAGACTGCCTTTTTGGCATTGAAAGACAGTTGGTTTGAGTGAAACCAGAACTGAATATTGTTGAAGTCCAGTTGGAGGCTGGATGTCACATCCAAAGTGGAGGTACCATAGGCATACAAAACCATATCATCCGCATACATAGGGATGCTTGCAGTTGAGCAGGAAGTAGAAAGGTCATTTAGATATATCAAAAATAATATCACTTCAAGAACTGAGCCTTGTGGGACTCCTGTGGTGATGGGGAGAGGTGGCAATATGGAGTTGCCAATCCTGACTACTTGGGACCTACCCATAAGATAGGAATGAAACCAGCAACTGGCAGACTCTGAGAGACCTGCAGCTGACTGCTTATTGACAAGAATGGAGTGGGAAACAGTGTCGAAGGCTTTGGCCTCATCAACAAAGATGTCAGAGGTGATGCATCCATGATCCATGCTAGAGAGAATGAAGGCAGTGAGTCAGAGGAGGGAGGTAGTAAAGAAGTTGGCCTTATGGAAGTCAGACTGGAAGTGGGGTGAAGAAAGAGGAGGAATCAATGAAGGTAGGCAGCTGAGCCATAGCCAAATACTCCTGGGATTTGGTGAGACTAGGGTGCAGTGATATCAGGGGGTAGATTCCAGGCTTAGAGGAGTCGCCACCCTTTGGAAGAGGGACAACGGTAGCAAGCTTCTAGGCATCAGGGATGGAGGCAAGAGAGGAGAGGAGAGGTTTAAAAGAGAGGAGAGAGAGAGAGTTATGGCATGGGCTGATTGGTACAGAAGTTTAGGGTCAAGTTTGTTGGGGCTTTTGCCATTGTGAGGGTTTAAGTCAATAAGAGCTTGTAGGGTATCAATTGGTGTAACTGGAAGGAAGGAAAAAGATGAAGTAGAAGTAGGTGCAGAAGAGGCAGATGAAGTGGAAATAGATTCAGACGAGGCTGCCATTGGGGATGGTTGATGGGGGGAGGGATTCTAGGAGGCTAGAAGTGCAAATGGTGAAGAAGATGTTGAATTTGGTGGCAACAGAGGGGTCAGAGATCATGGTGTTGCCTCTCTTTAGGACTGTGGGAGGGAATTTGGCATGGGGTGAGAAAAGGGCATGAACAACCTTCCAGAATTTGGAGGAGCTATTAAGATTTTCTTTGAAGGTGTAATTGAAGTACTCTGCATTGGCGAGGCATATGGTCCTGGTTCAGGTGTTACAGAGAGTCTGATATTTAACCAAGTCATCATGGACTCTACTTGCTTTGTACATCATCCACACATAGACATGAGCATGCTGGCAGGCCAGCAGTTCAGCTGAAACCCAGGGGAGATGGGAACTACAGACCCTAGGCTTCTTAAGGGGTGCATGCCTGTCCAAAGTATTTAGGAAATGAGTGTTAAAATAACTCAGGGCAGAGTCAACAGATGAGGCCTTGGCAATGGGAGACCAGTCAGTTCCAGCAAGTTCCTCATGAAATGAGGACAAGTCTAGGGATCTGAATGAGCAGAGATGGATGATATTTAGGGGCCTTTGGGATGATGGATTTTGTGGATGCAGTAGACCATGTGGTGGTCACTCAGTGAATCCGGTAGGATTTACAAGGAAATTACCTGGATGGGGTGAGATGTCATGACCCAGTCTGTCAAGGTATGATTACCAGACTTATGGCTTAGGCAGGTAGGATCAGAAATTAGTTGTTTTAGATTCAAGGAAGAGATGTGGTTATATATTTTAGACCCACAGTTGGACAGCCAGTTGATGTTAACATCACCTAGGATGTAGAATTTGCCAGAAGTGAAGTGGGTAATAAGGGTTGAGAGGAGATCTGTAAAGGAGGAAGGGGAGGAGGAAGAGAAGCTAGGACAGCAATAGGTCCCACCCACAAAGATAGGTAGGGAGCAAGGAAGAGAACGTTTTAATAATATAAGTTCATAGGCCAAGGGGAAGGCGGTAGGAAAACAGATGGAGTACTGCATGGAAGATGATATGTAAATGGCCACTCCCCAACCACTGACAGACTGGTCCTGCCAGATAAATGAGTAACCAGGAATGGAGATGGTATAGTCAGGAATTGTAGAGGACAGCCATGATTCTGTAATGATCAGTACAGAGTTTCAAGTTAGACATGGAGGGTTGTAGTAGGTCAATCTTTGGTAGAAGGCTCCTGATGTTAAGATGGACAATGCTTAAACCTTTTGGGAGGGCAGCTGGGAGAAGGTGGGATGGACTAAGGTTAGGTTCAACATCCTCTGTTGTAAGGAGCAGTACAATGATGAGTAGCTTAGAAGCGATGATTAAACATCTCCAGGAGGTGGCAATGCTTTCATAGAAATGAAGAGGGGGTAGGGTTGGGGGTGGAACCATAGGGGGGAAAGGATGGACCTAACAGCTGTTAAGTTTAAACCAGGAGAGTGGATTATGGAAGAGCACGGATGCCAGGGAAAGTGGGGGAGAGGTGGAGACAGGAAGAGGGAAATGTGGGGGAGGAGGAGTGAGAGGAGGAGATTGATACTGGTATGGCTGGTAAAGAAGTGGGAGGGAGAGCAGTTAAGGTGATCAGGAGGGGAGGATGGTAAGCACTAGGAGGAACATGTTAAAATGAAAGAGGTGGTAGAGCGGAGTGGAATTAGAGTGGATATAAATGGAGGAGGAAAAAGAATATGGTAAAAGAGAGACAATGGTGTTAGCTAGTAGAGTTCTGCAAGCATAAATTAATTGGGTACTGACAGGAGAATGGGAAAGATAGAGAAGAGAATAACAGTTTATATAGTAAAAGTAGTAAGCACTAGACAGGAAATAATAGGGCAGATGGGGTAAAGTAATAGAAACCAAGACAGAGGATTAATTACAAAAATTGGAGGGAGAGGGAGAATTACAACCTAAAATGGAGAAGCCCTGTGCAAGCATACAGAATACAAAAAATACAGGTACAAACCATGGGTAAGTTAAAATTTGAATGCATGACTGACAAGGAATGAGGACAATAACAGCAATTAGAAAAAGTTTGTCAACATTTTGGTTCATGGTTGCAAATACAATGTTAAAAGTGTAAAAGAAATCAATTACAATACAATCTAAGCAGCTCATGCACAGCACCAAGGTTGTGCCTTTGGATGGAGCTGCAGTAGAATAACAAGGGTATTAATAAATCAAACTCAACAGTTAATGGCATTCACTCAGGAAATACATTCAACTTCAGCAGCTAATATCACTCCCTCAGGAAAATACATTAAGCTCCAAAAATGAATACCTCTCACATGGAAAAAAATAGGAGTGGATGCCTTAGGGAAGTAATGCATTAAGATCATAGCAAGTACC
Organism: Neoceratodus forsteri; assembly: GCA_016271365.2. Classification (NCBI taxonomy): domain Eukaryota; kingdom Metazoa; phylum Chordata; order Ceratodontiformes; family Ceratodontidae; genus Neoceratodus; species Neoceratodus forsteri. The sequence goes on along the minus strand of CM057459.1, from coordinate 833,465,047 downwards.
AGCACACACTCCAGGAAAATTGGGGTTGGTTTCTTAGAGCCACCACCACTGCTACCCTTAATTGATTGATGGCTAGACAACCATGACCATAGCATACTAAAATGTCATTACAACTGAGTACTTAACAGGCTGTGGGGGCGGAGGTGGGGGGTGGGCCAAAGTCAAACCCAAATACAAAGCTACCCTTTTAAAAATGCAGTCTAAGTCCAGGTATGTGTCCAAATAAAAGCAGTCTGAATTATTTGCTTAAGCCCCAGTTAAATACTAGGACCAGCCCCAGGCAGTGTAAGGCAAATAATTACATGTAAAACAGAACCGAAAAGAATGCCACAAATAAATGGTAAGTTGCAGGGGGAGAACTCTGATCCGATCTCTAACCTCTGTAAGAAACATGTCCAGTGGCAATATGGCAAGGGCAGCAGGAAGCCCTCGGGACTAAAGGAGCAGCCTCTGACTTTGGGAATTTAGTGCTTGCTGGGCACCCTAATGATTGGCTCAGCTCCAGGATTCAAAAGATGCAAACTTCCACTTTTAAAAATGCAATCCAAGTCCAGATATTTGTCCAAATAAAGGCAGTCCAAATTATTTGCTCAAGCCTCAGTAAAATACTAGAACCAGCCCCAGGCAGTATAAGGCAAATAAATTCATGTAAATCAGACCCAAAATTAAACTATAGTCCTGTGCAGATGAAACAAATGTCCAAAATAAAAGTTAAGTTGCAGGGGGAGAACTCTGATCTGATCTCCAACCCATGTAAGAAAGATGTCCAACGGTGATATGGCAATAAAGGACGATGAATATTCAGTACCAACACACAAGGTTTCTCTCAGAGCCTCTAACCCCTCTGTATGAGGGATATTAGTATAGAGGAACTGAACATCCAATGTTTCTACGATGTAGTCAGTCTCTATTTCTATGTCCCTCAAGTATTCCAAGTCTTGCATCATGTCCCTAATATACTGTAGGACCTTAATGTTTGTGTCACATCTTTGATGAAAGTATTCACATACTGAGCCAATGGCTCCATCAGAGACCCACTACTGAACATGATCGGTCTTGTGGGGGGATTATACAGATTCTTGTGAATCTAAGGAAGTGCATACAGCACAGCCTTAATATGAAAATCCACCGTTAGAAAATCACATATCTGCTGATTGATACCACCATTCATTACAGCTTCATTCAAAAACATGTCAATCTCTTTTCTAAATTTATAAGTAGGATCTGGTGACAGTTTACAATAAAAATTCATACTGGACAACTGACGTAAGATCTCAGTGCAATACTTATCTTTGTCCATCGGCACGGCAGTACCACCTTTGTAGTGGGCTTAATTGTTATGGTTTGATTATTCTGAAGCCCTTAACTGTCTCTTTTTCTCCATGGGAACAGTTGTAAAACTTAGGTTTTGGCACCTTTTCCATTACAGTCTCAATGTCCTTTTCACAGGCTCTGAAGAACACTCCCACTGTATTGTTCATAGGCAGAATAAAATCCGATTTTTTCTTCCATTTATATTCCTGTGTTGGGATGTGGTTTTCACCAGTTTCATTTTCCATTTTGACATTACTCTGGTCCACACTGATGTTGTTAGTATACTTCATAGCTTTGCTAAAGAAAACTTTCAAATTCAATTTTGGTGCCAACTGGTGCAAGTCCTCAGTAATCTCAAATTGATTAATCACATGGGTCAGTATAAAAGAAAGTTCATCATTTAGCATATTCAATTCAACTTCCATAAGCTGATAAGAGGAAATATTTACCACCAAATATTTAGCGATATTTTTAAGAGGTGTATCCATATTAAGAGAATAAGTATCATCTACATTAACATTTATTTCACTATCCAGCTGCCATTTCTCCCTCTGTATTTTTAATTCTGGCATTGGTTGTCCCTGTACCTGCTCTGTTCCTGGTACATACCTTGTACCCTTATATTTCTCCCTCCCCTTTCCTCGAGTACCCCTCCAGGTTTTTCAGCCGCAAACCTTTGTCAGTCTGTGGCTGTGGTGCAAAGCTGTCTGTGGTAAAATTGGTAGGGTGGGAAATTGTGCCCCATGCTGTTGTACTGGCTGTCTCATCTGTATTTCATCCCCCCCCCTTGGTGCTGTGCCTTCTCCAGCAATGTCTGTTGGTTCAGGAGTGGCATCACCATGGGATATTGGAGGGAACCAGATTCCTTAAGTGAAGGTTCCATTGCTGTCATTTCTTTAATGTCCCCTTGCTTTAATAATGGTATATCTGGTGATCCTTGACTAAACAATGAAAAAGCCTGACAGGTACTGGTATTTTGAGCCACATTTTCATCTTGTCTCAAACCCTGAGGTACTAATATAAGTGTTGGGGCATGTAGTTTTTTTTCAATATAGATTTAGTGGGGTATTGTTTTTCCCCCATTCAAAAATGATCCTATTTTCATATTCCCTTTTATCCCTCTCAAATTTCCTAATTTTTACTTCCTTAGTTTGTTCCTCATGTATATGTATTGTCTCTTTATGTTTGTTTAAGTGCATATCAAATTCAGAATGTGCTTTAAATGAAAGAAATTGTGTTTCATTGTTAATCAGTTCTGCTTTAACTTCATCCTCCACAATAGCAGCATAATTAAGAATGATTCTAATCAGCCAGGCCAATGATTCCAAAAGATGTGTCTCCCAATCCTTAAGAAAATTGTTTCTAATAATTCCAGAAGTGGGTTGTTTCACCCACCTAGGTCCACTCGGTACTATGCCTACCTGCAGGTAGGTTTCCATAGTGATTCTTTGCCAATATAAACATTTTGCTTTCAAAGCTGAATGTTCTAAACCAAGAGATGCCTGTTTGATATCAGTGGCCAGCATTTCCACACCCACATTGCTCATATAGAGCTGTATAGTGTTGTACTGTTGTAAAAGCAGGTTACCATCCCCTGAATTGTATAGTAAAACAGATGCCCAAAATCTGACTACTAGAGTCTGTAAATGCATCATTACCATCCGAATGGCAGGCTGAGAAATTAAGAGAGGGGATGCTGCTTACACTACCAGCAATTTTTATGATAGTTGGACGTTATAACGACAGCCGCCAAGTAATAGTTTTATCCTGAGGAATCGAAAAACAATGTCAATCCAAAAAAGAAGACAGAGGTTGCTTAAGTCATCACAAACGGAGCAACTGCTAATCCATCAGATGCTAAAATAAAAAGGGGAAATGGCTACACATTCAGAACCACAAGAGTTTCCACTCCAATGTTAGAAGACGATAAAAAGCATTTATTAAACAAACAATAGGGTAGCACCTCCTTCAGTGAGCATCAACATTTCACGTTGCCCTGATGCTTTTTCAAGACATCATACTGAATACAGAGATGCTAGTAAATACTCATGCAAAGTCACATGAAAATAAAATAAGTTAAACATATATTGTAAAAATTTAAGTCTAGACTCTTAGATCATAACAGATATATTCGATTGGGCAATTCTGAAAATAGTTTTGCACTCTTAAAATGTTTGGATCACAATACTGTTTTTCTTTTAAATGATTGGAACATGTGTAACCAGATGATAGAGAGGGGGATCTCAACAATAAATTAATGTGTAGAGAAACATTCTGACAGTATAAACTTCGGGCAAGCAGGTCTCCAGGTCTCAATGACCATTTTCAGTTAGCACTCTTTTAAAGAAAAGAAAATAATTTAAGATGTCATTTCTTTATATTGGTAAATCTATGAATTACATGTATATACTGAATAGTTTTTGTACACTGTAGACATAGATTTTTCAAAATATATTTTAACTTGTTTTGTTATCATGTGACTTCATATGTGCATTTAATAGCATCCTTGTATTCAGTATGATGTCTTGAAAAAGCATCAGGGAGACATGAAACTTTGTCACTCACTGAAGGGGTTGCTACCCTGTTGTTTGTTAAATAAATACTTTTTCATGTTTCCTAACATTGGAGTGGAAACTGCATGGTTTTGAATGTGTAGCCATTTCACCTTTTTGTTGAGTGTCTGCTGGATTAGTAGCGGCTCCATTCATATTGTCCTAAGCAATCATTCTCTTCTTTTTCAAATCCTGCCAGAAAGGTAATTTTAAGGAGTGACTGTTAAATCATCTTTTGGGCCAGATCTGAAAGAAATCACCTACCTTGTTCATGAGGAGGGGGATCAAAAAAGGCCATGTTGAAAATCTGGTGGAAAAATATTTAAAAATGACAACTTTATTAGTTAAAGCTTAAAATGCATTGAAATGTAATTAGCAGACTTACCTTATTTCTTCATATTGCAGTTGTGGTTCCTGAAAGAAGATGTCTTTCAGATCACAGTGTGGATCTATGACACGGGTCTCTCTTTAGGCGAGTGAGGGTGTGTGGGGTGTGGGATGGTGGGTGCTTAGGTGTATTGGGTTGGGTAGGGAGGGGGTATGTATGGTAGGAGAAACAGAGAATGATAAAGGACTGCTTTCTTCAAGTTTAAAATAAAATATAAGATCAATGAGGAGCAATTTTCATTTTTTTGCAAGGGCACTGGAACAACATCGGGGATTAGGCATTCCAATATTGGCATAGACTTTGGCAGAACTTGGGGTGGGCACCTGGTGTCACCACTTGTGTGTTGTGGCAGGTGTTCTGGAGGGGAGAGGGATTGGTATGAAGCAGTACTGGGGTGGGGACCCCAGTCCACTTGAATAATAAAATAAACAAGAGAGATCTGCAAGCAACAGTTTTTTTGTTTGTTTTGCAAGATGGCAACACCAACACTGAGGATTTGGTCCCCAGTGTCAGCATAGTCTTTGGAGGTGTGGGGGGGGGTGTCACCCTGGTGTCACCACCTATCTGTTTTGGGGTGATCTGGAGGTGGGTTGGAATTCTGCTGTAGAGGGTTTGGGAACCCCTGTCCTCTTGTAAAATGGAAAATAAAAAATTATTTATTATAGTAGACTCAAGATTTTAAAGTAAAGATGTGACTCCAGGCATGTGCTTCAGTGTCTCATCCAATGCATATGCCCCGAGTCATGACTTTACCTTTCAAAGCCTGATTTTACCATAATAAAACTTTTGTTTCAGTTTATATTGAATAGTGACAAGCTCAGGTAAAAACACCCTTCTAAAAAGCCACACATATTATATAAGTCTAAAAATGCTGATAGGGACTACAGCAAGAGCTTCTTAAATGGTTCCCCTCGCTAAACTGGGTACACAGAATTGTGGGGTGTCCAGAAAATGTATATCTGAGCCTAGTGTTTAAAAACAAACAACAGAATCTAGCTAACCAGCTAACCAGGGTCCCATTTACCTAGGTTCAGGTGTTTGTTTTTGAAAATACATAGTTTATGTATTTTCCTTTTTTCTTGTTGTTGTTTAAAGCAGCAGGACTAGTTAATAAAAATGTACTTTTTACAATAGTTAAGTCAGACAACCCCCACAAATGACAAAACTTGAATCCTTTGCTTTTAATTTTCTTTGGTTTCTTTATATTCCTTATTTTTCCTGACAATTTAGCACATATCCTTGCCAGGAGAACCATATTGGATTCTGAGGGAAATGGGGTAGGGCCTTTCTCTCATTGGCTATTTTGTCTGATGTAAATGGAATGCACCAACCTTCCTTTGCCTGCTGAATGCTTATAGGAAAAGCAATGTAAACAAAGGGCGAAAAACATGAAATGGTATGGGGCTTCCATATTTCTTGTGGATCCACACAATGTTATAAATGTGTTAGAAATCAAGGGAACCAGTTATCAGTAAACAGTGGTAAACAGCAAAAGTTAAATCTGCTATATTAACCTACCAGGCAGTGCAAAAATCTGGGATATGATAAACACTTCATGGTTAACTAATACTACTGCTTATAAAAAGGATGGTGGCCATCATGAGGATAATTTTCTTTTTTTTCTCATGACAGAAAAAACACTAATTTTGCAAAAAGTGAACACTCTTTGAAAGTAAACTTTTAGTGTTGTATAAGCTACTTATCCTAAAACTCTGTGGAACATACTCAGAAAAAAATTCAAATCTGTATAACTCTGGAACAAGGTAATATTTTTACCCAAAAGCCTTTGAAAAGCACACTATTTGTACAGGCCCCTGTATTGTGTAGGCTATAAGTGAGAGCAAATATTGGCAAAACAAAGCAGAAAAATGTGATTTTATCAATTTTGACACAACAGATCTCATAATCTGGTTTCCCAAATATCACCAGGCTTCCCGTGTCTGAAGAAATTGCTACCAATACAGCACATGCCACATTTTGCACTATTTAACAATTTGGCTGATAGCCAATAAAGTTATTAAGATGAAGCAATTAGGGTTTAACATTAAAGAACCACTATCTACAATAATAAAAAGCTTATAAAACACTAGAGTTACACCAGTTGTGTTATAACATCTTTTTCTAGTTATTTTTAACTGTTTTATATTTTGCTGCTGTTGTTCTACTAAATATTGTATATAACACAGTGCTTATTTCAGTGAGTCTTTCAAAGTGTATCTAACTCTCCACTGCTAACCACACACTTGCTGTTTGTGACATCACAGTCTATTGATGTAGACAGATAGACAGAGACACCAGGAGGAAGAATCTGCTGTTATTATAACTAAACTTCTCTACTGAGACTATATTGCCCTCGTTCCCTCCCCACCCTAAACCAGTTCTAGTTTTATAGGCACATGATTTGACTGACAACATGAACTTCCTGTTTGGGAGCAGGAAGTGAGTGATCACAGAGAAACCAAAGACTCACCATCCTAGAAGGAAGAGTAGCTCTCCATCCCCCCCCCCCAGCTGCTGGAGGTCTGACTCTGAGAAAGGAAGGAGACTACTGAGAAATATATAAACTTCTTGTCTCAGAACAGGAAGAGCAGGAGCTTAAAGGGCACAGAGGCAGTAAGTAAGTAGGGGGAAAACAGAGGAAAGAGTAAGTATTCCATTAAACAGTTAAGGAGTCAGAAATAAGACATGATAGGAGTGTTGCAATGCAGTGGTTGTGGAGCAGCAGTCTTCCAGGAGATGTTCTGGAGGATGTGGTGTTGTTCCATCTGCAGGCACCTCTCTGGGCTGAGGGAGGAGGTTGCTCATCTCCAGGCTGAGTTGGCCAGGATTTGTGGGACCTCCTCACCCACCCACCCAGGGACCACCAATGTCACTGCCATTGCCTCAGAGGTTGCCAAGGAAGAGGAGTGGTTTGACCACATTGGGCTCAGGAAGGGTGAGAGTGGTGGAACAGAGGTGCATTCCTCCAGTTGTACCACTCCAGAATTCATATGCCATTCTGGCAAAGTGTGGTTCCTCTATGAAGGCACCCACAGTGGAGACCAAGTTGGATGCTGGGAACCTCCACAAAGGAGACCCACAGGAGGGTGACATGGGACCCCACAGGGGAGGGAAACAACTCCTGGTGGGGGACTCCATTGTTACAAAGGTAGAACTAGGGGAGGAAGGGGAGAGGGAGGTAAGAAGCCTGCCTGGTGCAATGGCTCGGAGGGACAGGGAGCGAATACTCAGGATCACTGGAGCAGCTGTACAGGAGACGGAGCTGGATGTAATTGTCCACCTAGAGACAAATGACATGCCTGAGAAAGGGATCAGAGCAGTGCAGGAAAAGTTTGTGAAGTTGGGGAGCCGGCCTTAGACAAGTAGCATGCATGGTAACCTTCTCTGAGGTGCTGCCTGTCTATGGCATGGGTGAGGCTAGGGTGCTCCACACCATGTAATTCAATCAGTGGTTGAAAATCTGGTGCAGCGCTCAGGGATTTGGCTTCACTGGGGACTGGGGGTCCACCTGGAGAGATGCAGACCTATACTGGCATGATGGTCTGCATCTGTCCAGTAGGGGAACCAGGCTCCTATGTGATAGGTTTAAATGTTTCATTGGCAAGCATTTAAACTAGCTAAGGGGGGAGGCACTGGAAAGGAGCAGGGAAATACTAGCCCCCCCCAGATGATCAGGGTAGTATGTGAGGTAAACACCAAGATAGAGATGTCAACAGGGAGAAGGGCAGGGGTAAATGGAGAAAATGACAAACACAATAAAGACAGGGATGGGGCAAAAAGGGGTAAGGCCATCAAGAAATGGAAGGTAATGAGTACCAATGCCCATAGTCTGGGCAACAAGCTCCCTGAACTGGTGGCCTTGATGGAAGAGGGATGCCTGGTTATTGTAGCAGTCGCAGAAACATGGTACACAGAGAACCATGACTGGGATGTTAAAATAGCAGAGTATACAACCTACAGGAAAGACAGGGAGGGGAGAAGAGGGGGATGAGTAGCTCTCTATGTAAGGCAAGGGATAAAAGCAACTGAACAAAAGAGAAAACAGGGAGGATAGGAGGCACTGTGGGTCACCTTAGAGACTAAAAATGGCACTACAATCCACACAGGGGTTGTATACAGACACCCTTGTCAGGGGGAATGAATGGACAAGGATATAATAGAAGGCATCCTTAGGATGGCAGAGAAAGGGGAGATACTGTTGATGGGGGACCTGAATATGCCAGATGTTAACTGGAGCACCTTGGCTGCAGCCACACCCAAAAGCAGGGCCATTCTCGATGCCCTTCAGGTGGCATACCTCAGACAGCTAGTTTTGGAACCCACTCATGAGGGAGCAATCTTAGACCTCGTACTCTCAAATGGAGATGGTGAGAGGATCTCAGATCTAGAAGTGGGTAACCATCTGGGAATAACTGACCACCAAACAGTGTGGTTCATGATAAACTCAGCTACAGAGTAAAGCCATACAAAAGTGAGGGTTCTGGACTTCAGGAGGGCTGACTTTGGCAAGATGGGAGAGTGCCTTAGAAAAGCACTAGCAAATAGGCTAGAAGGAGGGGTGGAGCAACAATGGGGAAACATCAAAACTGCCATCACAGAGGCAACAAGCCTTTGCGTGAAGCAAATAAACAAATCAAAATGAAAGAAAAAGTCACTATGGTTCTCAAAAGAGGTGGCAGTGAAGGTTAGGGAGAAAAATATAGCATTTAGGAAGTATAAGAAAACACAAAAGAAGCAGGACAGAGAACTGTACCAGTTAAGGCAGAAGGAAGCAGGGAGGGTTTTCAGAATAGCAAAGTCCCAAACTGAGGAAAAGATAGCCTACTCAGTTAAGAATAGGAATAAAACCTTTTATAGGTACATCAGTGAGTGTAGAAAGACAAAGGGAGGGATAGTGAGGCTGAATAGAATGGACAGTGGGTGGGCAGAGAGGGACAGTGAAAAAGCAGGGATACTGAACTAATACTTCTGCTTAGTATCCACAAAAGAGGAGGAGGGGGAGGTGCCTAAACCAATTAACAGAAGCACTCTGGATAGGGGAGGTCGATCCCAATCCTTTCACAGAAGAAAGGGTTCTGAAAGAACTCCTAATACTGAAGGTGGACAAAGCAGTGGGACCTGATGGAATTCATCACAGAATTCTAAAAGAATTAAGGTGAGAACTAGTGACACCACAGACTACCCTTTTTAACAAATCATGGGAGAACGGTGTAGTACTTGAGGACTGGAGGAAGGCGGATGTGATTCCCTTCACAAAAGTGGGAGCAAGACAGAGGCAGGAAACTACAGACCTGTCAGTTTGACCTCTGTGGTAGGGAAAGTGATGGAATCACTTCTGAAGGAAAGAATTGTTGAGTACCTAAAGGCCAGTGGGGCACAGGACCCAAGGCAGCATGGGTTCACAGCAGGAAGGTCATGTCAGACAAATCTAATTGATTTCTTTGACTGGGTGACCAAAGTAGTAGACCAGGAGGGGCTGTGGACATGGTCTACCTAGACTTTAGCAAGGCATTTGACACAGTCCCACACAAAAGATTAATACTTAAATTAACCAGCCTGGGAGTGGGTCCCAGGGTGGTAGCCTGGGTAAAACATTGGCTGGGCAACAGGACACAGAAGATAATTGTAAATGGAGTCCACTCTAAAGAAAGAGGGGTTACTAGTGGGGTAATGCAGGGTTCAGTACTGGGTCCAGTCCTTTTTAATGTCTTGACAAGTGACATTGCAAAGGGACTGGAAGGAAAAGTATGCTTCTTTGCAGATGACAAAAAGATCTGCAATAGGGTTGATACTCAAGGAGGTGTGGAAAGGATGAGAAGGACTTGGCAATTTTGGAGGAATGGTCAGAAGTATGACATCTTGGATTCAATACAAATAAGTACAAAATAATACACCTGGGAAACAAAAACCCAGGGGAAGATTACACAATGGGGGGGAGGTAGTAACCGTTTAACCCCCTCGGAGCAACATTTCACCAGCGAGGTCCCCCACAGTGACTACAGCGCCTAGCCATGTTAGGAGACCGCTGCAACCTTGCGCTGCCTATCGGGGGTCCTTCAACCCCCCAATCAGCTCTGACTGGAGTTGAGAATCTTATGCGGGGTGTAGGTCGTGCAGCCCCTGTGTGGGTAGCTGGGGGTGAAGCACCTTGAAGAAAACAAAGAAATCAATAGTGAACCAGCAGCTGACTGCAGAATGCGGTCGATCTGCCGGTGTCGCTGACAGGGCGTTCAACAGAATTTCTGTTGGACTCCTGTCGTGGATCCTGTAGTAACAAAAATGGAAAAGGACCTGGATGTAATCATATCAGATGACCTTAAGGTAAGCAAGCAATATGAGAAGGAAGCAGGGAGGACTGGGGGATACTTGGATGTATAGGCAGAGGCATCACCAGTAGAAAACAGGAAGTTGTTATCCCTCTGTACAGACAGTTGGTGAGACCCCATCTGGAGTACTGAATTCAGTTCTGGAGACCCTATCTCCGCAAGGACATAGACAGGATGGAGGCAGTCCAGAGGAGGGCAACTAAAATGGTGCAGGCTCTGCAAGAGAAGCCATACAAGGACAGACTAAAGGAGCTTACTATGTATACCCTTAAGGAAAGGATGGAGAGAGGGGGGCATGATAGAAGCTTTCAAGTACCTCAGTGGAATCAACAAAGTCCAAGAGGGTAGCATCTTTCAGAAAAAGAGTTGTGCAAGAACAAGGGGGACACAATTTGAAGATAGAAGGGGGACGGCTCAGGGGCAATGTGAGGAAGTATTTTCTTCACAGAGAGGGTGGTGAATGCATGGAACAGCCTTCCTGAGGAGGTTGTGGGGTCTATAACTGTGTAAGAATTCAAGAACGTATGGGACAGACATAAGGCAATTTTTGTGGGGCGGTAGGAAGAAATAAGCTGTTGGAAAAATTGTATCTGCAGCTTATTCTGTAGGTAGGGAAATGGGCAGACTAGGTGGGCCAAGTGGTCCTTATTTGCTGTCAAAGTCTATGTTTCTATGTTTCTATGATATGGTGAGCACAAAGAGGTCATAAACAAAGGCACTGTGAGGTTAACAGGTGAGAGGCAAATGTTTTTTTTTAAATATTTTTTTTTTATTAAGAGTTCTTAGATAGACTACCAAATTGTGCCATAAACCTCAGAAAGGAAAACTGAAAATGAAAAGAATTCTATAGTAAATTGCAATACTGTAGCTGAAATATCTTAGGTTCCATGTGATAATGGTGATCAAGGAAAGATGACCAGAGTTAGGGTGAATGTGCATCAGCGAAAATTAATTTCAGCGATGTACACTCCCAGCGCACAGCAAAAGGGCACCAGATACTTGAATTTTTTTTATGCAGGGGGCTGCACCACCCACAACGCCCCATGGGGGGCTTCATCCCTGCCCCCCACAAAAGGATTCTCAACTCCAGGGAAGTGCATGTCGGGAGGGTACAAAAGACAAAAAAATAAAATTCCCAGATCAGTGCAAAAAATGAACACGTGCCCAGAATCGAACCCGGCACTCTCCCAACCTTAGCCTGCCACCAAATCTCCATGACACACAGCTAGCTCAGCATCCCACCACTGCACTACACCCTACAACCCCTTCCTCCCTCCCCTTCCTCCCATTGCATGGCATGGTCCATCCCCGTACGTATGTTCAAATAACGACATCCTGTTGCTATATTCACAGACCCCCCCATACAGTCCCCCTCCCTGCCCAGTAGCCCTGTACACAGGTGCCCTGATTGAGTCACCCTGTTTGACAGCTGCTCAGTTGTGGTTGCCATAATTACATGTTACCACATCTTATTTATGAAAGTATATGCTGAAGTGAAGAGTTACTCTCTAAAAACTCTACTCAACCACAACTATGCTGGCACTATAGCACCAGCATTATGTTATATATTATTTCCACACCTAACTCCTCACCCCCAACCCCCAAGCAGCAAAAGGAAAAAATATTAGAGTTTTGGGTCTCTGGAGTCTTGGCAGATCAGTGGTGAGGTCTTCCTGGGGTTGTCAACCCTAATGCCCACCATGTTCCCTGAGCAAGCAAAGTCAGATGTGTTGTATTGGTAACATGTGGCGAGACATACTTCTGTACCTTTGAATAGTGTAACAGTATGAGGCACTGGCTTGGACCTGTACCTTGTACTTTGGACAGGAGGCTATTTATGGTCTGGTAAGGGAGTGAACATTATGGTTAAAAACCCGAAGGAAGTCCCCAACACTGATTCACCAAGATTCTAGGAGACCCAAAACCCTATTTTTTTTTCTTTTGCTGCTTGAGGGGTGAGGGTGGATAGTTAGGGTTGGAAACCGGAACACCACATTTCCATACCTTTGTGGTATTAAATTGAACCTTAACTGGTATATTAATGCATTTTATTTCAAAGAATTTCCTTTCTTTTCAAGATAGAGGAATTGTATCCTCATTCATGCAGGTCCTGTTCCCTGTGCTTCCTTGTAGCCACAGATACATCACACAGGGGAAAGAATCCATCTGTCAGCCAATGAACAGGGCCCTCTGCTACCCATGGGTGCAGATGTACAGGTCCCTATGCCAAGAGAAGAGTTGTCTTAACTATATGGTACCTGGGCCTGTGTGGGCAACCTTGCAGCATCCATTCCCTGGCTGGGGGAGTTGCATAACAATGCCATCCTTCCACCCTTACCCCATCCAGGTGGTCACTGAGCTTGCCCCTCAGCTCACTGACACAGGATGACAAAACATACCTTCTGGGGTCAAGACTGGCACTACATGCTAGCTTGTTTAATAATTATAATTATTTCGATTTTGATCCCAAATTATCAAGATAGTCGTTATATGACTTCCCTTATAAACATGATATGTGGCATTTATAGTATATTGTCTGAAATGTCATTTAGCACCTGAAGAGTGAAAACACATCTCTTCTAGGATTTAAAAAGTGACACTGTCACATTTATAAAGTGGTGTGAAAAAATGGCTATGTTTAAAGTTTAGAGTCAAAATATTGAAAATTATTAAAGTTATGAGTGAATGTTTAAATACTGTAATCTGTAATCATAACTTGGTCAATTTGCCATATTTGTGCACCACATTTTCAGCATATCCTTTTTATGACCACATCTCATGAACACAATAGGTGAACATTTTTGAATCCCTGCCAAAATGTTATTCTGCACCACAAGAGCAAAAACAAATTTTGGCCAGGATTTGAAAAACAACAGCTTTTACATTCATGAGGTATTATGAAAAAAATGACTATGTTGAAAATCCAGGGTCAGCATAATGAAAATGACTAAACTTATGAGCAAGCATATAAATATTTCAATGCACGCTCATAAATTTAATGTTTTTCAATATTTTGTTCCCAAAATTTCAAAATATTCTTCTTATGACCCCAGCTCATGGACAAGGGAATTGGAATTTTTCAAATCCTGCCTGAAAAGTGATTTCACAAAGTGATTATAGAATCACCTTTCAGACCAGATTTGCATAATTCCTTTGCCCTTGGTTATGAGGTGATCTTCAAAAAATTGCCATTTTGAAAATTTTGTGTGAAAATATTCAAAAATGACAAAGTTACAAAGAAAAGTTAAAACACCATTTAAATACCTCAAACTGGACTTACCTTATTTTTTTCATTTTGCAGTCACTGGTTCCAGCAGCATGATGTGTCTTCGCTGGGAGAGTGCATCTACACCACCAGACATGTTCAGGTGAATGAGAGTGTGTGTGGGGTATGTGGGGGTTGTGGGGTGGTGGGTGCAGATTTGGAGGTTCAGTTGCGGGGTGAGGGGGTCATATTTGCAAGGGATTGTTCTTTTTTTATAGGTATTGCAGAGGGACATTCCAACAGTGGGGATTGGGCACTGGACTTCATTTGTTTTTTGATATTGGTCACAACCAGGAGCCCCTCTAAAAATAATTAAATAAATTCATAAAGCCAGGGTTGAGCAAATCACACATTGAATTGGTTTATGATTAGGGGAAAGCTGTGACTACTTTCCTAGTGATTTGCTCCCAGCCACACCTAGCAGACTGCACTTTAGAAATGAGAGACAAGGAAGCTGGAGTATTGTCTTTGCAAACAGAGAATGAAACATCAGAACTTTAACTCAGATCAGCAAGGTACTTTTTACATTATTTAAAGTGCAGGACCAAACCGATTGGGGCCACTTTGATGAAGTGGTTTGGTTTGTTCACATTTTGGCCAAAGTTTGATAATTCCAGGTCACTCCTGTAAAAAAGTTTTCAGCTTAGTGTGCTACTCCTGGTTAAAAAAAACCAAAAAACTAAGATCCCCTATTTGGGATATGAGAGATGGAAAAATTCTCCATTACAGGCTTGTTTGGGCAGTTAGGGGGAAGGGGCACATTGGACTTCATTTGTTTTATGAGGTGAACTTCCAAAAATGGCCATTTTGAAAGTTTTGTGTCAAAATAGTCAAAAATGACAAAATTACGAAGAAAAGTTAAAACCCCATTTAAATACCTCAAACTGGACTTATCTTATTTTTCATTTTGCAGTCACTGGTTCCAGCAGCATGATGTACCTTCACTGGGAAAGTGCATCTACACCACCAGACAAGTTCAGGTGAATGAGAGTGTTTGGGGGGTATGTGGGGGTTATAGGGTGGTGGGTGCTGAGTTTGAGGTTCAGTTGGGAGGTGTGGAGGTCAAATTTGCAAGGGATTGTTCTTTTTTTATAGGTATTGCAGGGGGACATTCCAACACTGGGGATTGGGCATCCCAGTGCCAAGCTAGTATTTGACAGCAGTGAGGGTGAGCACTCTGATGTCACCAGGCATATAAAGGCAATAGGGGTAGGTGACCTGGAGGGAACGGGAATGAAGTGAAGTGATACCAAGGGTGGGCACCCTGGACCACATATACAATAAATAATAAAACAAGGGAATGGGGTGGATGACCTGGAGGGGATGGTGGAGAGGGAAGCAATTCTGGGGGTGGCACAACGGTCCACACATGGAAGGAAGGAAGGAAGGAAGGAAGGAAGGAAGGAAGGAAGGAAGGAATGATGGATTAGATAGTCAGACAGACAGATAGATAGATATAGAGACAGAGACAGAGAAAAATAGACATAGAGACAGAGAGAGTAGTGGAATGCTGATTCACTGCTCTAACAGCGGTGGGTGACCTGGATTGGAAGGGAGTGAAGTGAAGTGGTACCAAGGGTGGGCACCCTTGCCTGCCTATAAAACTAATAATAAAAATTAAAGAAGGGAATTGGGTGGATAATCTCGAGGGGAGAATGGAGAAGGATGTGTTACCAGGGGTGGTACCATGACCAAAGAAAGAAAGAATGAAAGAAAGAGTGACCGGTCCTATTCAGCATCTTCATCAGTGACATTGCGCAGGACCTAGAAGGCAGAATTTCACTGTTCGCTGATGACACAAAGCTCTGTAACAGAGTAGACACACCAGAGGGTGTAGACAGAATGAGAAGGGACCTGCAGAAACTTGAAGAATGGTCAGGGGTTTGGCAGTTGAAATTCAATGAAAGGAAGTGCAAGATAATGCATATGGGGCACAAAACCCTGGCACAATATATCAGTTGGGGATGAGGATATAGCATGCACCAAGCAGGAAAGAGATCTTGGGTTATCATCTCTGATGACCTCAAGGTAGAGAAACAGTGTGACAAGGCAGCAGGTAAACAAATAGGATGCTGGGATGTATAGGCAGGGCATCACCAGCAGGAAAAGGAGGTCATAATTCTGCTATACAAGACACTAGTGAGGCCCCACCTGGAGTACAGTGTACAGTTCTGGAGACCATACCTATGTAAGGACATAGACAGGGTAGAGAAGGTTCAGAGGAGGGAAACAAAGATGGTGCATGGATTTGCATCACAAGCCCTATGAAGACAGGTTGAAGGAACTGAACATGTACTCCCTGGAGGAAGAGGAGGAGAGAGGGGATATGATAGAGACATACAAGTATCTTACAGGGAGGAACAGGGTGCAGGAATACACTATTTTAAGCGAAAAGATGTTCCAGGACTAGAGGGCATGGGGTGAAGTTGGAGGAGGACAATTCAGAGGAAACATGTGGAAGAATTTCTTCACAGAACGGGTGGTGGACAAGTGGAACACCCTGCCAGAGGAAGTGGTGGGGGCTGAAACAATCACAGGATTTAAGAATGCATGGGATAGACATAAAGGAATTCTGGAGGGTCAGGGGTAAGGGGCAACAGACTTCTAGGAAAACATAAACTGAACTTACAAGCTCAAATGGGCAGACTGGGTGGGCCATAGGCCCTTATCTGCCGACACTGTCTATGTATCTATGTATCTATGTGAGAAGGTTTTTTTTTTTTTTATTTAGTTGTTTAACCAGGAGTAGCACACTAAGCTGAAAACTTTTTTACAGGAGCGACCTGGGAGCACAGCGAAGTTAAGTGACTTGCTCAGGGTCACACAGTATGCAAGTGGAAGCTGTGGGATTCAAACCCATGTCTGGTCTGCTGGATGTCACCAGATTTGCAGCTCAGAGCCTTAAGCCACTGCACTATACTGCCTCAAATTAGATAGACAGAATACAAAAAAATGAGGGTGGCCACCAGAAAGATTGTCAAGCTCCAGGCATAATCATAGAACCATTTATAAATTATATAATCCTTTGCTAAGACTGCCGTGTGTGGAGGACCACATGCTTGGTCATCAGATACCATGTACTTTTTATTAAGTTAAATAAAATTTAAAAACAATGGAGATGGTGATTCACTAACCGCCAAATGTTTTTGAGACCCTTGTTATGCCTTGAGAAAGAGACAGGGGTCTCAAAAACATTTGGTGGTTAGTGGGTCACCGTCTCCGGAGGCAGTGTTTGATGCAAGGTGCCACTTACGCCATTCATGTTTGTTGCCGGGCACCATGCATCAATCTCAGAGCTTTGAGAATCTTGCCCCAGGGATTAAATATTTTTTCTGCATTGGGGCTGGTAATTAGAAGGGGGTGGGACCCCTAGACACCAAGGGATTAAATATATTTTTTTTACATTCATGCTGGCAATCGATGAGAGGGAGGGGACTAGACACCAGGGATTTGGTGGGTTTGCAATTTCTAACTTCTCCTTGCTTTGAGTTTTTTCAAGTGCTATGTGCAATTTGCACTTAAAAAACCAAAAGCAAGGCAAAGTTACAAATGATGAATTTTCATTTAATGGGACAATTTCGCGAACTGATCTGAGGAGGCGAATTTGGTGACATCACTGAAAATTTGCAAGTAAAATAAAACTTTGCTGCATCTCTTGGTATCTGATGATCAAGTGTGTGGTCTTTCATACACGCCAGTCTTAGCACAGGACTCTACAATGTATATATAGTTAGACAGAAAGACAGACAGAGACAGACAGACAGATAGATAGATAGATAGATAGATAGATAGATAGATAGATAGATAGATATATACATGCATACATACATACATAGGTAGATAGATAGATAGATAGATAGATAGATAGATAGATAGATAGATAGATAGATAGATAGATAGATAGATAGATAGATAGATACAGAGGCAGAGAGAATGAGAGATGGAGAGAGAGACAATAGTGGAATGAGGGTTCACTGCTTCAACTGAAGCCAGCAGCATGACTTCAGCTGCAGCTTCTGAATTCAAGAAAGTCCCACTGTTCTCATACTGACTATGGGGGTGAATGCTCCTCTCACTATGTACAGTTTTCTTTATTACAGGTGGCCAATTTAACACTGGGGATGCGGTAGTCTGATTGTTAATTTAAACTTTGATAATTATCTTTTTGCTGTTTGAGGTTATCTCAAAATAGGAAAACTATTATGCAATAAAAGACAGCAATTAATGAATGAGGGCACAAACAGTATTTTTAGCATTTAAAATTGCATTTAGTTTCTGATACAAATATTAAAAACTGTCCAGAGCAAGTCCCATTTAGTTACAACTCCAGATGCTGTTTAAACTTTCATACAAAGGGGATTTCCCCATCCACAATTATATTACAACCCTTATAGATGAAGTACTAGATATGATGAGTAATAGATCATTAAAAAACACAGTCGGTCATCCCTCTGTATGAGCCATTTCTTGACCAATGAAGACTGCCCCCCAGCCTATATCTACAGTATCTACAATACCACACTGTTACTATATCTCCTGTAAGATCTTTATTTCTTCTTTGCAACATGAACCTTAAATTTTTCAAAAAAAGTAATTCTTCTTACATACAAGTAGCTAACATCTTGAAGTACTGTACAAGCTACTATTTGTATTAGTCATTTCAGAGGTATGTGACTTGCATTGTGGAGTACTAGGACCAGTATCAAGGGGACTGCTACTTCTATCTATTCCTAAGTGGATTCCGATGTCATTAAGAGAGTAACACTGTGCTAGGGTATCCAGTGATAAAGGCTCATTTAGAAGAGCGACCTGCACAAGAGCACTTACAAAATGCTGAATGGCAGTATGTGGAGCAGTAGGGAATGGCGCATGGTAGGCAATGGTGACTGCACGTATGGGTGACTTTCATTACAACAGTGACTTCTGACAATATGGTGATCTGCATCAATAGGGTGACTACACACCTTGGGCGACAGGCTTGACAGTGACAGTAAGAATGGCAAAAATGCCAGAACAGTGAATGCCACATGCATCTTAACACAGAACACCTGCAGCACAGGGCAGCATGACCTGGGCAGTAGCCCTCCCCCTCAGTACGCTGCACCTGAAGCCCTGCAAGAAGCCTCCCCCCAGTCCATGCAGGCCCACCGGATGGGCCACAGGTGGTGTCTCCATCCCCTACTGGTAGTGGTGGCACAGCATGCATGGGACCGAAGCGGGCAGCACACTGCATGCAATGGACCCACCCCCAACCCAGGCACAGACACATTCCCAGAGCCCAAGGAGCAATGTGGCTGAGGTATGTGGCAGTGCACAGCGGTGACCACCAGTCTGAGACCACACACTGTGACAAGGTAGTTAGGTTGGACTGAGTGTGGCAGCAAATAAAATCATACCTGTACATCACACAAGTGCAGCTGCAGGCTGTAGACAGGATGGGAGCACTGTCACTGAACCAGCCACCCAACATGATGTTCGCTCAAAGGTAGCACAGTCGCTGTTTCCACTGCTCACCAGGAAACACTCTCTTCTGCCGCCAGGGTCCACATGCAGCCCAGATGCCTCCTCACTGCTGCACATACCCCCATGCTGCACCTCCCACATATCAGTGAACCCGCTGCAATGGCAAAACAGCTCCTTTTGCTACCCAAAGGAACTGGTGGGTGTTCCGGGCAGTGACACACTCATGCACATCTGGCACGGTCACATGTGCTGCCTGGGTGTATCAAGTCTCCTCTCTGGCAGTACATGCCATCTCAGATTGACGGTGAAGGAGGATGGATACTGTGACATACCTCAAGAGCCAGAAGGGGAGACCCTTCTTTCCCATGAGGGATTTCTTTACAGGCATGACAAGGAGGTACATGGTAAGGTATATTGGTGCTGCTGCAAGGACCACAAATACCAGTGCTCTACACACCTACATACAGAGGCAGACCATATTGTGTACCATGGACAGCTTCACAACCATGTCCCTGCATTCAGGGGACATAGGCATGTGGACAGTAGTGTAGGGGGTCCATGACAGGGCATGGACCAGCATGGAGATCACTGGACAGGTTATTGTGTGGTGCACCTCTGGCATGACTGACACCATAGCCGGCTGGCTGCCTGCAGTGCCATTACTCAAACAGATGGTGCAGCAGGTACAGTAGGCTGCAAAAGTCTGTCCTGTGACACCTGCCACAAGTGCTGGAGCTCAACATCCCTCCGGAGTATCGTGCTACTCTGGTGGGTGAGCCCTTCCTCCAGCAAGATAGTGGACCGGCGGCTGACAGGGTGCTTGTGTTCTTAACACAGCGGTCCCTGAATTTCCTAGGTGACAGCAAGGACTGGTTCCTTGATGGCACCTTTCGTGCCTCACCACCCATCTTTGGTCAGCTGTATACCATCCATGGGCTGTGTGCAGATGTCATGGTGCCCACCATGTATGTGCTTATGTGCGGCCGATGGAAGCAAGTGTATGCACATGTGTTTGAGGAGGTGCGGTGATTGTTGGGGGACTGCACACCAAAAATGGCTCTCGGTCTCCTTTGTGTTCCCAGGTATGGCTGTAATGGTTACTTCTTCCATTACTGCCAGGTGATGTGGAACTGTATCCAGAAGAGCCCTGAGCTACTGTAGCGCTATTCAACTGATGAGGGTTTTGCACATCAGATAAGGATGTTGCTCGCCCTGGCATTCAATCCCATGAGGGACATTGCTGATGCATAAGTCAACCTCTGTGATACACCGTTCTACAGGGCCAATGATGCAGTACTGCGGCCAGTACTACACTATATGGAGGGCATCTGGCTAGTCATGGCCATTGGCAGGATGATGCGGTGGTGCCTGTTGTTTCCACTCGAGGCGTGGAACATCTATGATGCCACAAGTGCAGGCCTAGCATTGATGAACAATGCAGTTAAGGGCTGGCACCAGGGCTTCAACATCCACCTAAGTGCCATCCATCCAGGTATATGGCACTTTATTGACTGCCTCAGGGAGGAGCAGTGCCTCAGTAAACTCCACACCAAGCAGATAGTCTCTGGGGCCACGACTGCCATGAAACATAAGCACTACAAGGACATCCACCAGTGGGTGGATGGCATCGTGCGGGAGTACACATCACACAGCACAGCCGACTACCTGAGTGGGCTAGCCTTCAACCTCCAGCCCCAGGTGCATGCTGTGCTCCTGCCACTCCCAGCTGTTGCATGCCATCATGCATGTTTCCAGCCTTGTTGATGGGCACACTCCAACCACCTGTTGCATCGTGCATCTGTGCATCTTGTGTTCGCCACCATTGGGGCCACTCAGGCCTCTGTGCAGTCCTGGCCACACTGCCTGCGCCGGTGCACAGCAGCATCTCTGGCCATTTCAGCCCTTCCACCCCCTGCCCTGTATGTGTGGGCACCCATGCATTGGCAGCCAGTCACTCCCACCACCGGTCGGCCAGTAGTGCTTTCGTTTTCCCCCTCACTCACTGACACCCCCCCAACACCTGCCTGTCTGTGGTGTCCTCAGTATTGTTTTGCCAGCATCACCCCCCAGTCCACCATACCACCCATCCATGTGCTTCTGCCATGTGTCTGTGCAGCACCAATCGGGTCCTCTACATGCTCCCTGGTGTTCTCCTCACACTGTGTCAGTTCACCCCCCTTCGTCCAGTGTTCCATCCTGGTCTCTTGTGTGTACCCCAGTGTTCGTGGTGATGCTAACTTTTTTTTTAGTGTCCTATTCATGGTTCTGATGCCCGCTATTCTCACTGCTGTGCCACTTCACCAATCCCTGAGGTCCATGGGCTCACATTGTAGTCACCCAAGGGAATGGTCCTTCATGACATGAAACCCTGTGCTAGCTATGAAAATATACAATAAAACACCCTAAGTACCCTTGGGTTGTTGAATAAGATCCCCTGCCTTCTAACCTTACTGGTACAGAAGGTCAATGCATTGAGATAGATAAAACACTGCAAACCTTTCCTTTTATCAAGATAGAGTGGGGTAGACTTTTACTTCCTCCTCATTGCTGTGCTCTCTGTGACTTCATCAAAGATTTCAGCCATGGGTCCCAAATGACTTGTAATGTCTGCAAAGCCCCCTCACTTTACACAATATCCTTTTAGAAGAGACTGTCCAGGTGACTCCCACCTCCCAGTCCATCAGTTAAGGAGATTCTTTCTCAGTTGCATGAGTATGTGTCTTTTTGCTTCCAATGACATGCAGAACAGTAGCTTTCTGTGCTGCACTGTACCTTGCAATTGCTCCACATCCCACAGCATTTAAAATAGGTGAGAAGAAGAAATCTTCATTAGGTGATCTGACTGGCCTGTTGCATTAGGGACCCTCCAGAGCACTTGGATCTGTGAACAGGTCCATATAATGAGATCAATATCACCCTGGGGCCACTTACACCTACAGCACACATTGGGGTTTGGAAGCCCTTATGAACATATTTTTCCAGGGTTTTGTGCCATCTCTGTAAGACTTTGCTTTTGCTTAACTGGTACTTGGGGTCAGAAAACCCCTTGTGGGCAGTTTTCCAGCACCCATCCTATCACTTCAGAGTTGGATATATTAAATGCGGACCATATTTTGCTCTATGTGTGTCCCAATCAAGGAAATGGAGAGCTTGAAAATGCTTATATATTGCATTCCCTCTGCCTTTCTGTTTAAGCAGCCATCAAGATATAGTTCTCTTCATATCTGTTTTATTTCCCAATTATGACCTATTTATGGCTTCAAAGCATGTCTCATCTGGTGAAATCTCCAGTGATGTGCATATAGGAGACTGAACTCCTGTTGAAGGTGTGCACAGGACTTCACTGTGGGGGAATGGCTCTCTGAGGCACTCCACCTACCTGACATCATGGGTTGTATACACCGGATAGGTTGTCTGATGCACATGTGACTGAAATTGAGGACGTCCCTTCTGAGGGTCACTGGTCACTTCTAATCAGTTCAAATTGTGCATCTGAAAAAGGGTGTCGCACTACTCCAGAGCTCCAGACCACAGAAACTTAAAACGACTCATTAAAAGGTAGGAAAAAGATTCTTTATATATATTGCCCCTATAGCTCAGACAGGCACTATATATATTTCAGCTTTAAGGTTAAATATAGACAGCACAGCAGCTCTGCGTCTACCTGTTACGTCGGTCTAATGCCTACCCATTCCATTTTATTGTTTCATTTCCTGCTTTCTTGGGCTATTCTAAAACAGTTGGCACCAAGGTTGAGATCTCTCCATGCATTTAGTTTTACCAACCTTTGCTACACAGTCTTGGTGAACATCATGGTTGGTAGAATCCTACGTTCTTAAGGAGATCCTTCCATTAGAGTCATACATATACAGTGGCATCAGCCAGATGCAGTGCAGTAAATATGAACAAACAAACAAACATGTGAGTATTGCCACCAGAAGAAGGCCTGGTGGTCTATCAAATCTGCTTGCATTGCATAGCACTAGATCAATGACTACTGAGGGTTCTGCCCCCATTCTTGCCCCCCAACCCTGACCTTCTCTTTCACCATATTCCACCCCCTATTGAAGCCAGCTACTGCCTGCAGGGAGACAACCTCTTCTGGGAGCTCTTTCTACCCTGTACCCATCTTTCTATGAAGAATGCCTTCTGATGTTCCTCTTGAACCATCCTTCACCAGCTTCAGTCAGTGTGCCCTTGTGGTTTCATTCCCACTAAGATGGAAGAGGATCTCGGTGTTCATCTTATTGATGCCCTGCTTGTAATTTAAGGTCTCATCCATGCCCCCCCTTTCCCTACTCTCTACAAGTGAGTACATGTTGAGGTCATCCAGCCGTTCCTAATATGTCTAGCCCTGCTGACCCAGAACTATCTCTATTGCCTGTTTCTGGACTGCCTGCAGCAAGTTTTATGTCACTTTTCAGGTAGTATCACTAGTACTGTATGCTGTACTCCAGATGCAGCTCCACCAAGATTTTGTAGAGCAGAAATATGACCTCCTCCCACCTGATTTTGAGTCCCCTAACAATATAGTTGAGCATTTTGTTAGTTTTGGCTGCCATATTCCTGCAATGTGATGAATGTTTCAAGTCACTAGTGATGGTTACCCACAAGTCCTCTTCTTCCTTTGATTTAGTTATAAGCCCCCCCCCCCGGTGCTATGCAGTTTCTGGGTTCCTTCCTCCTACATGCATGACCTTGCATTTCTTTGTATTGAACCCAAGCTGCCATATTTCCATCCACTTCTCTAGCCTGGCTAGAGCTTCTTTAATGTCCTGTAACCCTACCACTGTATCACCCTTACCACAGAGCTTTGCACCATGCTCAAATAGACAGGTTTTGCCCTTTATACCATCTCCAATATCGTTTATGAATAAATTATAAAATGTGCTTTAGTTTAGCTGAGCTCTGATTCACTGAACACCTTGACAAGGTGGGTGTCTATCAGACAACAGAGCCCAGGTAAAAAAGGTGCCAGCCCATCCTGTCTCAGTACCAGAGTGGCAACACTGTGCCACTCTGGACTTTGAATGTCGAAGCTCACTTACTGAGAGCCTTTAGCGATTGAGCCCCCCCCTTGCTTACTGAGAGCACCCTGCAACCACAACCATCATGTACAGTAGTTAGCTATAAAACAAAAATATATATACGCCACACAGAAAATCACTTAAACTCATTTTCCCCTAAAAAAAAACAAATTCTTTTCAAGCTATCTGTAGCACTACCATGTCACGTACTCAGCGATAAAGTGAGAGCTGACTCACGGCACATCTTTTCCCTTTTTCTTTTTTCTTTCTAATAAAAAATTCAACTCAATTCAATTTCATTTTACCAGGATAACACCGTTGAGACAACTCATTTGCAAGGAGGTCCTGGAGGGCACAGGTACATAACAGATCATACATAAAAAAAAAATACAATGCTTACAGATACTTAAAACTATAAACCTAAAAAACACTCAGATACAATAATTATACAGTAAGAGACTAAAGGCATACATAAATGCCAAGTCAGCCTAATACAAAGGGGGGATTAAAAGGAAGAGGAATAGGGAAGGATCAGTACAAAGGAGCCAGCCAGTATGAGACAAGGATAAGCAGAAGGACAAGTAGTATTAACAAAAGGTGGGCAGGAAGCAAGGAGATGTAGCAGATAAAAGGGGAGTAAAAGAAGGCAGGAGGGTTGGGCAACAAAAGTAGGGTGGAGAGGGGGAGAAAGAAGGAAGTGAGAAAGTGCAACCCACAGGGATGGAAGCTGGAGGGAGCACAAGAATGTGAGGGGGTGGGAGGAGGATGAAGAGTAAGTGCCATAGAAGAGCCTGTTACCCGAGGTCCCTGCATACTAATTGATACCCCAGAGGTACACCGCAGACTGCTAGTATTTATGCATATGTTATACTAAAATATAGGGCTAAGGATATCTACCGTACAAGAGCAGATGTCAGGATATGTATGCATATGATTGCTATATGCTTTACTTTCTAATACACACATGTATTTCTTGCTTACAAGATGTTAGGACACTTGTGTCCTTGTATTATTATGATATATGAGTTGGCATTGCCATCTTCTGATAATTTGTACTATTACATGGCTTTGTAAACAAACTACTTTCTTTGTTTCCACAAAGTGATGACTATAACAGAATTGTTAATGTTATCTAGGACTGTGAAGCCACCTCTAATTTAGCCAATAGGGCTCATCTCTGTAACTAGAAATGTTTCTGTCTTACAGTAACTATGATAACTATCTTGGGTATATAATGTAAGACATTACATCTTTTACCTCAGAGTCCCAGAGATTTCTACATTCCTTGAAGTATAGGGAATGCATAGCATTGGCTCCTAGTTCCTAATGGTAAGAACTGCTTAGAGCAACTGTGATTTTTCTTTTGGTAGTAATAAATAAGATTTATTACTCTTATGCAATGTGTTTGTGATTTCTTGCATTGCCATTGTTGCCAAGAACATGAGAGTGAGGGTTTAGACCTCCTGACAACTGTTGACCACGTGTAGGCAATATTTGGTGCAAAATTTTAGAAACATAGACTTTGACGGCAGATAAGGACCACTTGTCCCACCTAGTCTGCCCATTTCCCTACCTACAGGATAAGCTGCAGATCCTAGTTAACCAACAGCCTATTTCTTCCTACTCCCCACAAAACCTGCCTTATGTCTGTCCCATGTATTCTTGAATTCTCCCACAGTTTTAGACCCCACAACCTCCTCAGGAAGGCTGTTCCATGTATCCACCACCATCTCTGTGAAAAAATACTTCCTCACATTGCCCCTGAACCACCCCCCATCTTCAAATTGTGTCCCCTTGTTCTTGCACATCTCTTTTCCTGAAAGATACTACCCTCTTAGACTTTGTTGATTCCACTGAAGTACTTAAAAGTTTCTATCATGCCCCCCTCTCCCTCCTTTCCTCAAGGGTATACATATTAAGCTCCTCTAGTCTCTCCTCAAATGGCTTCTCTTGCAGACCCCACACCATTTTAGATGCCCTCCTCTGGACTGCCTCTATCCTTTCTATGTCCTTGCAGAGATGGGGTCTCCAGAACTGGATGCAATACTCCAGATGGTTTCTCACCAACTGTCTGTACAGAGGGATAATAACTTCCTGTTTTCTGCTGGTGATGTCTCTCCTTATACATCCCAGTATCCCCCCAGCCCTCCCTACTGCTTTCTCACATTGCTTGCTAACCTTAAGATCATCTGACATGATTACTCCCCCAAGTCCCTTTCCATTTTTGTTGTTATTACTACTCCCCCATTGTGTAATCTTCCCCTGGGTTTTTGTTTCCCAGGTGCATTATTTTGCACTTCTTTGCATTGAATCCAGTCAGCACTTGTTGCTACTAATTTCCCTTCCTAATGGGGACAGATGATGTGCACACCTACATCACCTCTCCCATTTTTCACCCACTTCGTAACTACTTGCAAAGTCTGGCTGCTTACTGGGTATGGTCGATGCTGACTCACCTCACCGCATGGCAATTTTGAATTGCAAGCTTACACGTGCACAGTAGCCCGCCTGTGAATTAATGCACTTGATGTGGGTCGATACGTAGCATGGTGCCTTTTCACAGTTTGATTTTACATTCCCTTCCACTAAATGGCCACCGCATCAAATATCTGTGCAGACTTCAGACTCAATGTCTCAAACTTCCTTGCCTCCCCTGGAGGATGGTCTGACTTCACGCTGGACACAAGTCAATCTGACAACCCTGTGCTGGAGATTTCAACCCAGTACTCAGAGATGAGACAAACAGCCAGAAAGAGTGAAGCTAAAAGGCTGTTGGTCACGGCTCTCAACGCTGCTCTAGAAGCTTCTGAAGTGAGGTTTCGAACCCTTGATCTGCAAGTCTCATCTCTCAAGCAGGAGATGAGACTGTGGACTACTGAATGTTTGAAAAGAGAGCAGGCTTTGGAGTCTGAGCTCCAAACTCTGCGGAATGAAAAGGATTTACTTTTGCATCATTCTGTTCAGGAAAATGAGCAGGAACATTGTATGTTGAAGCAGGACAGCGAAAGCTTGTGACAGGATAAAAGGCAGGCATTACAAAAGAATGATATGTTAAGTAGAGCTAATGATCAGATCTGTAATGATTTGAAGAGCTCTAGGATGAGATAAACCAGATACGTAATGATTTAGGTGTAGCTACTAGGGACAATCGCGAATTGAGCACTGCTTATAGAGTGTTACAGAAGCTGTTACAGGATGATGTGGATCAGAATGTTGCAAAAGTTAGTCATGATGAATGTGAATGTAAAATGGCGAAACTGCGCCATCAGTGAGAGGTACTGGCTGGTCACATCATGGCGATGGGTGGCGCAGCTCCTCTCCTGACAACGTCATCTGAGGAGGAGGAATCAGATGATGAAATTTCTCAGTACAACACCCAGTCACGCCTCTACTATGGCTCAGTGAACCCACCCCACCATCCACAACATGGCGGACCCCCATCACGTGACACCACGTCTCTACGTCATCAACGGCATGAACCTCAGGTGTCACTTGGAAAAAGTGCATTACAAATGTGAAATGCTTAGTCTCGCCTGCAGACTATCAAGTCCAGATCCTACAGCAGACCATCGATCCTGGCCGATGGGCAAAACTCCCCGATGATATCCAACAGGATAGCCATGCCTTCTTTGACAAAGTTGCAGCTGAATTCATTGCTGCACATAGCCCAGGTGTGGTAGGAGTGATGCTCACATACCCTGTGAAACAGAATGTGAAGGAAAGTCCAGTGACCTTCCACCAGAGGCTTTGGATGGCCTACTGAGCAGGAAAGAATCTTGCAGGAGAAGCCATGGATGTGGACCTTATTGGGTACAAGACCTTGTTCCTTTGGAACATGATCCCTGCAGTGTGAGAGAAGGTAGAGCCAACCACTTATCCCACCACAGAGACGTTTTCTGACATTCTTCAGAAAAAAGGAGAGAGTTTCTCAACTCTGCATCCATGATTCAAGCTCCAGCTTCAAGAAGGTAGCTGCCATGGAACCCATCCCAGAGGCCATGATGAACTACACGGTGGAGGTACAGGCCCAAGAGAAACAGACCCTCCCTACAGATAAGCAACAATCCCAGCAGGCCCAGCAACAATCCTGGGGTGGGAACTGGAACTTCAAATGAAAATTAAATTGGTAATGAAGGCCCACTCACCAAAGGATATTAATTTTTTATTTTCTTTACAATTTGATGCTATATTAAGATACAATCCAAAGAACAAACATTTCGGGAATAATCCTTCCTCAGTGTTCAGACTGCATCTATATCAATAATAACATTTAATGAATGTTACTTAATATAGAAATCAACAAAATGTCTAACTGAAATACAAAGTGGTTAAAATGCTCACCTATGTGTGCACTTGAATGTATAGACAATTAAATAGCCACATCCATTATTATGCATCTTCTCTGGAAAAAGATTTTTTAGAATGTAAATTCCATTATTTGTATTGTCTTATTGTATTTATTAAACCAATAAATTTTAGTCTTATAAAGTATTTCTAATACCTGTTTTCTGTATGTTAAATGTTTTAATCATGTCTGCCTTTAATTCATGGACTGCGCTTATTCTGTTGAGTTAAAAATGAAAAAAGTTTTATAATATATTGTCTTATTATTGTCATTCATTATCTAATGGTACTTGAACAGTAAATTTGCTGCCTCTCTATAAATTTAAATTCATAATTCTCAACAAACATAAGCCTCTACATCTGTTCTATCCCCACCTTATAGTAAAGGGACATATTAGACAGAAAATGAATCTCCATTCTAGTCTATGTTTTAATCAAAATAGTTTCACCGTGAGTTTTCTTTTTCTCAAGGTAATTGTTTATCTTGCCATGAAGCGCTGTCCTGAAGCGCTCTCCTATAAACAAAAAATACTCATATGTTGACCTACTTAAATGTTAATGTTGCTCTCACTGTTTAAATCCTCATTAACCACAGCTTTTAAAGTGCAGTCCATGAATGAAATAACCAATGAGAACCGAAGCCTCCGAGACCTTCTCGGGCAAATGCGCTCCATAGCGGACGCTGTCCCAGATCCGGCCCTTGCTGCTGTACAACCAGGATGGCAGGTCTTAAGATGCAGCAGGGATACCAGAAATACAAGCTCTCAGGCTCCTACAGGCCTGAACCCAGAAGTGGCTCCCTATATAGCATCAGTACAGCGTGGTGAAACGATTCATGGGGACCAGGCTAAATGCTCATTCAAGAGCTTCCCCATGCCTCTACTAGTATGGACTGACAATTACCGTATCCAGTCTGTATTGTAAATAAGCTAGTCTTGGATACAAATGGAAGGCCCTGTACAGAGGCCGAGGTCAGGGGCCACCTACTTACAGTATTGCTCGATACAGGCACAGCAGTGTCTGTATTGCATGATGACAACCCTGCTACATCACCTTGGTCCACAGGATGGAAGACCAATATGTCTGATGTAGACATAACTAGGCTACCTGCATACTGCTCCCTGCCACTACTTGCGACACTGGGACACCTGGAGGCGTATCATGCCTTTCAGCTGATGGTACTGCATGATCACCCTAGTACAATCAGAATTGACTTCTTGGCACCACACAGCTGTGTGGTAGACCTGGTCAACATTTTATTGATACAGATTCAGGGACAGGACCACACTGTCATGATTCCTGACCCACATGTGGTTGCAACAATAGCCGCACATGACAAAGAATAAGACATCATAGATTTGTTCAAGAACCACAAGCTTTTCCCAAAGCTCCTTCCCATCTTGCAAAGGCATCTGGAGGCATTTTCCATCAACAAGCATGACTGTGGCAAGATGCATGCTGTCATTAAGGTGACAGGCCCAACCCATGAGAGGCAAAGGCAATACCCCTTTCCATCCGAGGCCTTGCTTTCTCTTAGAGAAACAGTCAAATCACTTCTCAAGCTAGATGTAATCAGGATATGTGTTTCCACTGTGAATTCCTCAGTGTGGCCTGTAAAGAAAACCCATGGGTGCATAGATACTTACAGTTGACTACAGGAGACTAAACCAGGTCACCCATAGTTGTGCCCCAATGGTGGCATCAGCACCATAATTGCTATGACTACTGACCTCTGACCAACAATGGTTTAGTGACCTGGATATTTCCAATGGCTTCTGGTCACTACCATTGACCCCCAAGAGTCAATAAAAGTTTGCCTTCAGCTTTGAAGGTAGGCAGTACATGTGGACCTGCTTACCACAGAGGTTTCATAACAGCCCCTCCCTATTCCATTTGTACATGTTGGATGCTGTTTCTCTACACCCCAGTGCCTCTTGCAGTATGTGGATGACCTGTTACTGGCAACAGCAATGCAGGAACAACCTCTGGACCTCTTGAACAAATTGCTGACCCTCATTCTGAGGGCAGGCCTCAAATGCAATCCAGCAAAAGCACAACTGTGCCTGAAAGAGGTACTCTTTCTTTGTCTGAGGATAACAGACAAAGGCAGAAGCCCTACCTGGAAGAAGATACAGGGATTACAGGATTTGCCACTCCCCACTAGTGTGGCCACCCTCAGAAGATTTCTAGGTATAGTAAATTATTCCAGAGATTTTATTTGTGATTTTGCTCAGAAGCCTGCCTCTCTGTATGAACTACTGAAAAAGGATGTTTCCTGGACTTGGGGCCCCATACGTACCCAAGCTGAGATGACACTGAAGTAGACTCTGGCCTCAGCTCAAGCTTTGGTCAACCGTAATCCAGCCTTACCATTCCATCTTGAGTCTGCCACCTCTGACATTGCAATGTCTGCAGTGTTGGCCCAAAGGGTCCATGGCACCCTATCACCCACTGTACATGCATCACAGCTCTTGACCTCAGTGGAACAGAAGTACAGTGTTTGTGAAAGGAACCTTCTGGCTACTTACTGGGCTGTCAAGCACTTTCTGTATATCATTGGGTATTCCTCTCTTATCATCAGTACAAAAACCACACCCCTACAACCTTCCTACTCTCAGATAGAGTAAAGGATGGATCAGTCTCTAACACCAGACTGACACATTGGTCCCTCCTTCTCCAGGATAGGGACATTGAGGTTCATCCAATCAAAATGCCATCCATGCTGGTGCATGGCCTCCTTTTCCAAGGAGAACCACATGACTGTACACTGCAGCCACCTGATCTACCAGATCCAGGCCCTTTCCTTCCTGCTACGCCACAACTACTTGAGAAAACCCTCATTGTGCTGTGTTTTCACAGATGGATCAGCTTCCCATTATCATGGAGAACATATAGCAGGAATGGGTATATTCGTGGTTTACCTCTTTGGTAACACTGTTACAATTTCCAAACATTGCAGTGTAACATCATCACAGTGTGCAGAAATGGCAGCGGTGGCCTGTGCCCTCTAGTTCATCCAGCATGAAACCGGGGATACCGTAACTTTTACAGACTCTAGCTGTGTTTGTTGTTCTCTTACAGAATTTCTCCCTTTCTGGCAAAAGAACTCCTTTACCTCTTCTGATGGCACCCCAGTGAAACACAAGGAACTGGTAATATACATTCATTCACTGGCACAGAAATTTGCACACAAACTCTATGCACACAAGGTTAAGGCCCACTCCATACATGACCCCATCATGCCTTCAATGACACAGCTGACACCCTTGCTAAGGAAGGTGCCCAAGGGGGGGGGGACATCTGGATGATGGACCATCCAGAAGCCAGAGCGGCTGTGCACATTGCAGCTGTCAGGGAGAAATCCAAACCCTTCTCCCCCTTGGATTTGTCAGAAGCCCAGCATGCTGACTCTGAACTTAAGGATGTGTTCAGATTTCTGGACAAAGGCACCGAGAAGAATCCACCTGCCCATAATCCATACCGAAGGCATGAAGGTAAATTACACTGGTCCCTGGATGACAAGCTCATTTGGTACCAACCAGATGACACAACCAGAAAATTGTGGGTGGTCCCTCATCATTTTAGGCCTAATTGTTTTGCACCAGGTGCATGACATCCCCACTGGTGGACACCAGGGAGTGGAAAACACACTCCAGAGACTCAATACCACAGTATGATGACCTGGTATCACCAAGTATGTCAAACAGTACATAGATAACTATCTTGTTTGTGCACAAAACAGCCCCATCTCTACAAAAAGAAACACCAAATTACTACCACAAAGGCATTCTGGCCTTCGGCATGCTTTACAGATCAATTTTATTGGTCCCATCACCAATACCAGTAGAAATATCAAATACGCCCTTGTGGTAACTGATCTCCTCTCAAAGTGGGTTGAGGCTTTCCTCACCAAGACATTTACTGCAAAAGCCACTGCCAAAATCCTGGTGGAACAGATTTTCTCCAGGTGGGGCCTACTTCTTAAGGTGGATTCCAACAAAGGAAGCAGTTTTACAGGTTAGTTGATGAAAGAAGCCCTTGAACTCCTTGGAGTTCACAACATACCATACCACCTACAATCATCAGGTCAAGTAGAGAGGGCCAACAGATGGATTAAGCAAATGCTTTCCAAATTTATTGAGGACAATTCCAAGGATTGAGATTCCCTACTGCCATTACTCCTTATGGCAATTAGGGGCACACTTTCAGCCACCTCTCAGTTGACACGGTTTGGGGTGATGACTGGCAGAAGTATGAAATTACCTGAACACCTGTTGTTTGATCTGCCCACTCCCTCTGCAAATCATGTCTCTGTGGATAAATATGTGGAAAAGTTGAGGAAAGACATCATACACACTCATTTGTACACTGCAAACTGTATGTGCAAAGCTCAGCAAAAGTCCAAAATTCAATTTGACAAATATGCACAAGAAGTGGATTGGCAAGTTGGAGATCAGGTAATGGTTCTCAGATTCATGCATCCAACACACTCTTTCTCCAACAAGAGGGAAGGACCCTATCCAATTGCCAACAAGCTCAGTCCAGCAGGGTTTTTCAAATTAGACTCATGCAAAACAAAAAATTGAGTGACAAATGGTTACATGCAAACCAGTTGAAACTGTGTAAAGGAGTATAATTACTTTTCCTCACTCCATTTGGCAGAATAGTACTAACCTTGATAATGTTTGATTTTCCTTTTCAGATACATTGATAAGATGTCTATCTTGTTCCATTTTCTCCTCATCTCAGTAGTAATCCCCTGCATCCAAGGCATGGTAAAGAACATCCTTCCTCATCTTGATCTGCCTGCAACTACCTCAGAGGGAGTCTCCATCAATAACCCCAACAATCTGATTACAGTACAGGAAGGTTCAGATGCCTACCTCACTGCCCCAGTTGCTGCTGCTGATAAATTTACCCTACAAATTGAGTGGCAAATCAAGTCTCAAGAACAAATACTCCCCATGACCAAACTCTCCAAGGGAACTTTCCATGGATGGCCCAACAGAAAATTATCTCCAAATGGTACCTTGTCCTTGTGCTAAACCTCTCTTAGACATTCAAGTTTATATAATATCAATGCCTTAATTGACCCTTCATATTGTAATACACTTTCTAAGGATTCTGCCAGGAAATTTTCTGCTATACACAACATGGCCTCAGCTGCCATGTATTTATCTGTGTTACCCCCCACTGAAAAAGAACTTTTGGAATGTCCAAAACAACACCTTGGCCCTCACAGTGGTCTCATGGCCACTGCTCTATCTGGTACACTTATCAAGAACTTACAATATATGCATATACCTGTTTTGTTAACTTGACTTACTGGAATATGAAAGAATCTGGCATGTGTCACACTACTAACACATCTTTATTTTATAGTACTTTGTTACTTGATAGCTTAGTAGCTTTTCAGATTCACAATCAAGACCCTATTGCCGAGGTACACACCACCAAGCATAGAGGCAAGTTTAAGAGAAAAATGAGTTCTCAGAAAGATGATTCACAAAGTCATAAAAGAAACATCGTGACACATCAGATGTCACTGGTGTCAAAGGCACCCTTACTAGTCTCTTTGGTACTACAGTGTCTATCTGGAATAAAGCAAACATTGCTACTATCAAAGCACATTACAGAAGATTGAAGCTGGTATGATCAATGACATCATACCCCCATTATTGCATGGTGTGGATGGCCTTAGTCAGGAAGAAAGATACACTGTGTATAATAAGCACAACATTGCTAAGGCATTTACAGATTCTAAAGAAAAGATTAACACCTTTATTGCACAGAACAATAAGGAAGCAGACAAGCAATACATTGCCCATGAAATATTATGCTCTGCCTATGAGTCATACAATATCACTACCATCAACAATCTCTTCCATGATCGGGAATCCGGAAGGATCCCTGATATCATACATGATAGACATATCTTTAAATGGCACTGCCTTCACTACAAATCCCGTAACTGTGTTGCCATGTGTATGTTACAGTCTGTTTTTATTCTTATTTCTATTGCTAGGAATTTGGGATTTGTGACCAGGCACCCTGATACTGGTCCTTGCTTTTCTTCTAAGAAACATTCCATTAAGGATACCATGTTTGTGTCTTTTACTGTTTCTTTACCACGTTTTGATCCCAATACAGCTATATTTGATAAACTAACATCCATACACTCCATTGGGCACCTTGATGAAGACATCTACAGAGAACGCCTCAACATGCCACCTCTTCTGGTTTTCGTCCTCTTCTGGATGCATGGGTATCACTGCACATGGACTGTCATGCTAAGAAAGGGTATATTAATTTGTGTCGATGTGATGTATTTGATGTTATTAAACCTGTAGGACGACTTCAACAAGTAAAGGCAGAAGGAGAAGTTTCTCCACCTAAACCCTTATTGAGGGGTGTACCGCAAGGTTTCATTCTTGGTCCCTTGCTCTTCACCATTTATATGAACAATGTAGATGCCCCCATCAAAGAAGCACAAACACACCTATTCGCAGATGATGCGGTACTCTATGCTAGTAGCCCCACACCTGAAGTAGCCTGTAAAGCCCTTCAAAATGAATTTAATCTGCTGCATCATAATCTTATAAACCAGAAACTGCTCTTAAATGCAAAAAAAAAACAAAAAAACAAAGCAATATTCCTCTTGCCCCTTCAAAATGCAGTAAATCCTGCAAATGCTGGGACACTCCCACAGATCACTACCATTCTAGGTGAGCAGTTGGACTAAATACTAAAGTTCAAGTACCTGGGAGTCTGGTTAGACTATAGACTTACTTTCACAGATCACTTAGAAGAACTGGCAAAGAAACTTGGACAAAGACTTGGTCTGTTCTTTAGGATTAATAATCTCCTCACAAGAGACGCTAAACTGAAACTGGTTCCAACTACCTTTCTTTCCCTATTGGATTACGTAGACTTTCTATATAGTCAGGGACTTGCAGGTACCCTAGCTAAACTTGATACACTTTATTACAGATCCATAAGATTTATCATGGGTCTTCCATACTCAACCCACCACTGTGCATTGCACACGGCAGTGGGATGGTCATCCCTTGCTTACAGATGGCAAAAAAATGCTGCGGTTTGGACATACAAAGCTATCTCAAATAAACTGCCCCAGTATATCTCTGTCTGTTTACCTTTGTGCACTCTGAGGAAGTATGCCCAGAGAAACACTTCATATATCTACCTTTATGTTTACAAAGCAAAATCTCGCATTGGCAGAGCAGCCATCAGCTTTGTATTCCCTCAACTGTGGAACAAGCTGCAAAAAACTTTGAAATTAACTCACCCCATCGGTGTAGCAGCTTTTAAATCTCTATATCTACATCATAATAAGGAGTCCTGTGCCTGTCTACCCTAAATAGTGACTCCTATATGTCCAAGCACACTCTAATTACTACTGTTAAAAGACTGATCACATCCACAATTGACTCTTCCCTCTCCCCTTTTTCTACCCCCATATCTGTCCCTTTCACATTCCTTTGACCCTGGTTCCAGCTCTAAAGTCTCCATACCGTATCAC
Source organism: Neoceratodus forsteri (assembly GCA_016271365.2). Classification (NCBI taxonomy): domain Eukaryota; kingdom Metazoa; phylum Chordata; order Ceratodontiformes; family Ceratodontidae; genus Neoceratodus; species Neoceratodus forsteri. The sequence goes on along the minus strand of CM057459.1, from coordinate 833,428,828 downwards.
TATATATCTTTTTATATTAGGTTTTATTTGTGTTCGGTGCCCCTGATATGTATATTTCTGTACTTTTACAAAAAAACTGTGTCCTACCCAAAACTAGCTGTATCTTCTGTTCCAAACATATACTACTGTCAATGCTACCTGCTGATACTTTGTATATACTGTATTATTGTATCTCACTTTATTTGTATTATTACTATTTTCTTGTGTGTTGCATTCCATGTATATTGTCCCTTGTTCCTTGTTAACAAACCCAGGTCCACCTCGAAAATGAGCTTGCTCAACAGTGATTGCCTGGTTAAATAAAGACCTGATTTGTTGATTGATTGATTGCATGTGGATATTCCCCAGACAGTATCAATTGGTCCTTTGCCATGGACGGTGACATCACCACCAATGGCACATAATACCGGGACTCAACATCTGCTCCAGACACATCTCAATTGTACCAGTCTTCCTTATAGAAGGAGGTTTATTGGCTGTTTTCATGGATTTCCAACCAGACTTACATTTGCCCAGTACAACTACAGAAATGGAGACTACCTACTGTGAAAATGCAATATAATTCGGATGGTGAATTTTGTGTGGTAATTAATTTCAAACAGTTTACTTGTGGAAGTGAGTTATGTGTTATTACTGATCTCAACTTTTGTTTTGCCCCTTACCTTACAACTATTATCAGGTACACAGTTATCACAGCTGTCCCCTTTGTGGAACCAGATATCACTGATGGTGACCCTGATTATCTTCTTACTCTTTCAGAGTATTTACCTTACTTTAATGTACATATTGATCCTCTGACTTTAACACTAAAGTCACTTTTAAACAGGAAAGGCACACACCTCATCCACATCAGCAACAATATGACCAAAGCAAATGAAGCAATGTATGATCTTAATGATGATGATTTTAATAGTGCACTTACTAATACTTGATTAGAGATTACCTTTCAAGGTTTTATTATTATACAAGCATTTTTGATATTTTTCCTTATCATTATGCTTTGCTGTCTCCGGCGCACACTCCACCAACATCATGAGCAGCTGGAGTTCCTTTACAAGGCTCGTGCATTGGGTCTGCAAACAACACCTGCACTTTTTCCACTTCCCTAGTTTTGTTTGTGTTGCCCCTTCTGTGGCAACAAGGAGGGGATGTTACACAAAGTCCCTGCACCCTAACTGATACCCCAGATGTACACTGCGGACAGGTAGCATTTATGCCTATGTTATACTAACATATAGGGCTAAAGATATATACCGTACAAGAGTAGATGTCAGGATATGTATGCATATGATTGCTATAGTAAGTATTAGTAAAAACCTTTATTTTTATACAAGATAGTAGATGGTCAGTTTTCACATCATTAGGACAAAATGTCCTACTTGCAAGATGGTCCTGTTATTTAAAATTTTGTTTCTTAAACATAGAAGTTTACAAATAACAACAACATTTAACAAAACAACATAATATACAATATGAATAACATCCTTTCAGTGTCACATGACATTTTATACCTCAACAAACAAATAACAAATATTGAATTAAGTCCTACAGTCCAATATTATAAAAACACTCTAATCAGACAAAGGATTTTATCCATAGCACTCACATTTTGTCTTTAGTTCAATTTTTAAAGTAGATGAAAACACCTTAATGCTTTCATACTGTTTTCCTGTAATTAATTCTAAGAAACTCCATAATCTGTTCATGATTATGGAAAATTGCACATAACTATACTTATTCTTAAGTTTAGGGAACTCAAAGCTTCTAGTGTTTGAACCTCTCATGTTATAAACGTGATTTCTTTTCTAATTTTTTGTAAAGATACGTTGGCTGATTTGTATTTACAACTTTATATATCTGTTTTGCCCAAACTAATTTCCCTTTGTTTTCCTGGGTCAACCAACCCAATTCCTTTTGTAATTTGCAATGATGTTAGTGATAATCTTTTCTTAATTCAAATTGAGCCAAGCGATTATACATTACATCAATTTTTGACAACAAACCCTTTGTAGCAAGGCCGTACACATGGCTACCATACTCCAGCACAGGATACGCTTTACTTTCTAATATACACATTTATTTCTTGCTTACAAGATGTTAGGACACTTGTGTCCTTGTAGTATTATGATGTATGAGTCAGCATTGCCATCTTCTGATGATTTGTACTATTACACGGATATGTACACAAACTGTACTTTCTTTGTTTCCACAAAGTGATGACTATAACAGAATTGTTAATGTTATCTAGGACTGTGGAGCCTCCTCTAATTTAGCCAATAGGGCTCATCTCTGTAGCTAGAAATGTTTCTGTCTTACAGTAACTATGGTAACTATCATAGGAATATAATGTAAGACATTATGCCTTTTATCTCGGAGACCAGAGATTTCTACATTCCTTGAGGTATAGGGAATGCATAGCATTGGCTTTCAGTTCCAGATGGAAAGAACTACTTAGGGCAATTGTGATTTTCCTTTTGGTAGTAATAAACAAGATTAATTTTGCTTATGTAACCTGTTTGTGATTTCTTGCATTCCCATTATTGCCAAGAACCTGAAAGCTAGGGTTTAGACCTCCAGACAAGCCAAAGGGTATAGTTCAAAAAATCAACATGAGGATTCAACCACAGCAGTTGCATTCTTCCTTTGATGTGAGTCTGAGCATAGACTTAAATGTACTCAGGCTAATGATTTGCTTTAGCTTTAATAATTTTTGAAGGGTGTTCCCTAAGGAGGGCAGGGCATGACTTATGGATGAAGAACCAAACCGGGTTCTAACCCTAGGGATGTCAAATGCTATATAAGAAAGTTTTCTGAGTGTATATATACAGGGAGCATGTTTGAATATGGAGAAAATATAAGGAGGAAGTTTGGCTGTAAGGTCTCTGTAAACCCAAAGAGATGCATTATGTCACCTTCTTATATTAAATGATGGCCAGACCCATCTGCAAGTAGAGGGAACAATGGTGAGTATTGAAAGGGGCATTAGAAACAAATCTTAAGGCCCTGTGATAAAGGGTATCTAGCACAGATAAGGTTGTCTTAGGGCTGCAACTGTATAGAAAGTCTGCATAGTCAAGTAACAGAAGAAAAATCATTTGGACAAGTCTGAGTTTGGTGTCATATGCAAGCAAACACTTTATTTGAAAGAACAGGCAAAGCCTTTGTCAAAGTTTTTTGGTGGTTTCCTTGATATGCGTGACAAAATAAAACTTACAGTCTAGTCAGAAGCCAAGGTATTGAAATTTATCGACTGGCTCAATGGTCACTCCAAGAATAGTACTAATACAGTAATTTGCGACCGAAGGATTGATATTGTAGTTAATTCTTTGATATTAGAAGAAAGGAACATCATTTTTTTGGTGGGGTGGACATTGAGAAATAACTTTAGCCAAAATAGATTTTGTTGAAGTATTTCAAATTCATATTGTAACTCACTGCAGGCAAGTTGTAAAGAGGGCCTGGTGACATAGAGCACAATATCATCTGTGAACAGATGAACGCTTGTTGTGCTAATGTTGCTATCAATGTTATTAATGTAGATAGTGAACAACAGGGACCCCAAGATAGACACCTGTGGCACACCTCTCAACAGAGGTTTTAGGGGGGAGAGGGTGCTATTAGATTTCACGTGATGCTGCCTGTTGCTAAGATAGCAATCAAACCATTTTAGCAAGATGGCATCTAGTCCAAGGTAATTTAAAGTGTCCAGAAGTAACTGATACTTCACAGTGTTGAAGGCCTTACTTAAATTTAAGAAAAGCACACAGACATGTTTTTTGGCATCAAGGGATGTTGGCCAATCATTGGTAACTTTTGCTAAGGCTGAAACAGTGCTGTGCTTGGGTCTTAATCCTAATTTGAGAGGGTTCAAGAGATTTTCATCTTCTAGAAAATCTCTATGTTGTGAGTTGACTAGTTTGGAGAGAACAGGCATAGGCGTGTTTGGGCAGTAATTGTTAAGATCATGTTGGTCACCAGATTTAAATAGGAGTATAACATTAGCAATTTTTCCAAATGGAGGGCAAGTCACCTTGGGAGACAGACAGATTAAATAAATGGGTAATAGGTGTGGACAAAAAAGTAGTATCCAAGCTTTAGGAAGAAATGTTCCAGCAAATCAGCTCCAGCACTTTTTTTAGAGTCCAGGTACATTAGGAGGTCCTCCACCTGTTTTTTTTTATTTAGTCTTTTTGTTGACTAAGTGCAGTAGACAAATTCTACCTATTTTCAGGCATGACCCAGGGGAGGAGGATACAGATGAATGCTGACTTGAACCAGATTAAGCTGTTGGTGGTATTTTAAGTGAATGGGGGGAAATTTGACTAGGACACTGGGGGAAATTCCTCTACTAACCTGCAGGGAGAACTCTTGGCCATCTGTCAAGATGGCTACTCACAGCGAAGTGTTGGAGAGGATAGGACATTTCTGAGGCAGAGGACCAATCCTCTTCCCCTGTCCTTTTACTACCAAAGGCTACCAAAAAGACATTAACTTCAGAAGTTTTGGAAGAAAAGGACCCAGGAGAAGAATTTTTTTTATTAATAGAGGATCTGAGTATAACCAAGGAAATTGTGAGTGAGGAGATTGACAAACGAAATGTGGTTTCCCCTACTGCAGAGAAACAAGAAATAATGTTGAGAGAACTTGAGGAAGCCAAACAAAGACATACTGCCTACACGGCTAAACTGAAAGCAGAACTTGCTAAAATGCAAGAGGAACCCTGTCCTAATAGTGAGCGTGACCCTACTCACAGGAGCAACAATGATGCACCATCATCAAAGGAGTAGGCTAAGATGCATATACCACTCCTCCCTCAGGTAAAAGTAAACCCTTTACATACAAATGTACTGATTGTAAAATGAGCGGCTGGCAGTGAAAATGCTGAGAACATGTGCCCAAAACCACAGGGTTTACATTCAGAAAATAATTTGTGGGAGAAAGTGAGCATAGGAAACAACAATGGCCAGACAGACGAAGTGAATACAGGCACTGAAACAAATTAAAAAATAGAAACAGTCACAAATGTGGGCACAAATATGACAATGAGAATGAACATTAATATTAACAATCCTGGTATTACAAAATGGGATTTAAACAGTGTACAGATGAAACAAACAGATGGTCAAATGAATCCAGGACACATGCAAACACAACAGGAAGAAGGGAAAATTATTTATCAATCGAAAATGACTGCTCAGGATGAAGCCACAGTTTTTTCCTTTTCAACAAGAAACCAGAAACCATGCTCTAAAGATGAATAAAGAAATAAAAGAGCTGCACTCTCTTTAGCAAACCAGAACCTAGTACTGAGGCCTTCTGTAGGGCCTAAAGAGCACATTGGAAATGCAACGTCAAGGTTGATTTGAACTCATCAAGCCCTATCAAAGACAGAGGCTATACAAAAAGCATTTTCAATTCAATAAATTCAATCAAAAAATGTAGATCCTTTTGCTATATGATCCCCTGAAAAAGCTCTGAAGGAAGCAGGATGGAAGAAAATGCCTACTGGCCAATGGATGCCGGATCCAGAATGGCAAGACCCTCTTCTTACAAAAACTCCAGAATGGTGCATAACAATTCAAAACCAGGTACCTGCAACAAATCCAAATAACACAGAAGCCCAGCAGGTGCAACACCAAACAGAGAAAAAAAATAACCTAGCACAGGGGAATAATACAACAGAAACTAATCCAGGATCTGCTGGAAAGGACAACAACCCCTTTCCCTTTGAAGGGCCTACAAGATCAAAACCAGGGGAGGAAACGCAACCAAAAAAGGAGGGACATTTGGAGAAAAACAGTACTGGGGATCCTCCTCCACAGAGATCTTTATTATCCAAACTTTTCTCCAGATCAAAAAAAGAGGCTGCCCCTGGGAGGAATGTGGTCAGAATTAAATATAAAGTAGGATTATACATAAGGCCTGACAGGCAGTATGTTGGGAGGAAACTCCTGAAAGACTCTCTCCACTTCTCACCTAAAGAGGTGCTTGCTTTTATATTTATCTCAGGGGAGGATAATTACAACATAAGTTTTAGCTCATCTATGTCCTCAAGATATTCTGGCAAAGGTATATACTAGTCAAATTCTCCCTCCTGTGGTCCCCCTTACAAGTAATACCCCTGACAAAACCACTCATAAAATATGTTACTGTTATGTTTCATATTGAAGGTGCGCATGTTGAAGACATTACATTTCGGTTGTCACAGAAATGTGAGGTTTTAAGCTCCCTTGAAGCACTGTTAGATTCAGAATTCTTCTGGACAGGTGGCTGGAAGTACAAAGTGAAGTTAAGGCAGACTGAAAATGAAATTGAACATATCCCAGACCTGTTTCTGTTGGGCAGCGAAAGATGGGTATGTTTTTACTCAGGACAACCACTCCCATGCTATAAGTGCAGAGCTCAAATCCACCTCTCGAGTGTCTGTGACAGATCAAGATGTGACAGCTGCAGAGAGGTGGGTCACAACAGCATGTAGCGTACAAATTTAACAAAGTGCAATTTGTGTGAGGAGACAGGACACACCTTTCATTAATGCCCATGGACTGCAAGGAATAAGGCCTCAGTTATCAGTCTGGAACTTCTTATACTGCAAGCCTCAAAGGAAGCCTCAAACCACCCTGGAGCCAGCAATGACTGGTCCAGAGGGAACTGCTAGCCCCCCATCTCCACCACCACCCCCCCAAACCCACACCTCCAGACCAGAGGGAGATTCTTCACCATTGTCAAATCAGTAGGACATGAGGGACAGGAAGATCTGGACCCCCCAAACTGTACAGATTCAATGAATGAATTTCTGCCTGTTTATTATTCAGACAGTCAGACTATAGAAGCAAAGGGAAACACTCTCCCCCCCATGAAACCAAGCACTACTTCCCCAAAGTAGAGTGACTAGGAATACGAAACCTCCCCTGAACCACAGAAAATTGAGGCAACCATCACCTTTTTAGACTTAGCACCTACAGGAGAGGAGTCCAACATAGATCTGGTAGAATCTGATCTCCCCTTTTCACAAGAATGGGGAGGCAGCTCTGAATTAGTGGAATATAAAGGGTAGAATAAAAATAAGAGGAAAAAATGGGCCATAAAACAGGACCATAGGAATGAACAAACTGATCTTAGGGTCTTGTATTTGTCATAGCTTATTAAATACTTCAAAAATACAAGCCCTATTTAAGCATTTGGTGGATAACATCTGGTTTCTACAAGAAACATGGATGTTTAACTCACACCAGCTCATATCCTTCAAAACTGAATGGTGGTGGGTTCCGTCCTACTGGTTATTTGGAGCAGACAGGGCAGACAAAGTAGGGATAGTTTTTAGTTCCTTCTCCTATAAAATGATCAAGATTATTAACCTTATCCCAGGAAGATTGCTTATTCTAGATGGTTATTGGGAACAAGTGCCATACAGGTTAATAAACATCTATGGTCCTCAGTCCAAGGCAGACAGAGTAGCCCTGACCTCACAAATACAGCGTTATCTATACACAGCTTTACACATTGTCCTAGGGTGCGGGTGGGGATTTAACTGTGATCTACTTCAGCAAAGCAAATGTGGGAATAGGAAAAAGGCTTATAGTGATACAAATGCTCTACAAAAATGTATAACCATTGCAGAACTTTTCAACTGTGCTCAGTATCAATCACATGGCCCTAAATACACTTATTGGAGAGGTAGACTAACCTCAACTATAGACCACATTTTTCATTTCCAATAATCTTCCAACTCCCATTTTCCAAACCTTCCCCACTGAATTTTCTGACCATTTACTTATACAGATCTCCTTCTAGGCCATCCCCCATCATACTGGACATAGTAAGAGATGGAGATTGAACACCTCCACTATCCATGATAGCAACACTCAGCAAGGGATTTCTACCCTGTTATGTTCCAGAACTTCTGTAAATGACATTTATGAGCACCTTCACGATTGATGTATAGGCACAAAGCAGGACATAGCTAAATGGTTCCAGAATTATGAGAAACATAGAAAGGAGTGAGTTCTTTCATTACCTAAAACTAAGATTTAAATTACAAAATCACTATACTCAGAATTCTACTTCTAGACAAGACTTTAGCCCTCAAATAGAACAATTAAAAGAAGAGATGAAAAAATTTCAATATGACACAACAAAACCATGAATGTTCAGTTACAGTATGGAACTCAAAAATCCCCAATAAGAGACCCTTTTGAGGCATGCAAAAAAAGGAAAGATACAATAGCCTTCCAACAACTAATGGACAAGCAGGGAAGGATAGTGTAAAAAGAAGAAGAAATACACAAATTGGTGCAGTTGCTAATGGGATCCCATAAAATGAATCCCCTTCCTGAGGAGAAAATTATCAACTACTTAAAAGGGTGCAAAGAAACTTCCCAGAAGAAGAACAGTTAGAACGAAACTCTCCCCTGACAGTAGAAGAAATAGAAGCAGTAATTAAAAAAATTAAAACTTGGGACTTCCCCAGATCTGGACGGTCTCCCCTATGAATGTTATAAAACTTTCCCTGGGGAAATGCCAAGATGTTTGTTTGATGTTTTTACCTTCTCCTTCCAAAAGGGGCCAGCCCCCTCTCAATTTACATCAGGGCTTTTGATTTTTTTTTGTACAAATCAGGAAATAGACTGGCTATTTTAAATTGGAGACCTATAACTCTATTAACCTCTAATTTTAAAATCCTGTCACAGACATTGAATAATCGGTTAAGAAAAATAACATCCAAATTAATAAACCCCACCCAGTTTTGTGGTCTATCAGACAGAGAAATACAACACGCTCTAATGATAATTTGAGATATAATTGATTATTATGAAAGAAAGAAAGAAAAAAACAAGGCTGTATTTTGACTCTAGATTGGAGCAAAGCTTTTGACAGGGCGCACCATCATTTCTTATTTCAAACATTACAACAGTATGGAATACTGATTGACTTTGTTAACAAAATAAAATTATTGTATTCCAGTGCAATAGTGCACTCCATTATTAAAGGGCAGGCGACAGAGGGAATCACTATTAACACAGGAGTAAGGCAGGGGGGCACCTTCAGCTCTCTGCTATATATTTATTATCTGGACCCATTAATCAGGAAGTTGAATATCACACAGAGATGGGAAGGCTTGCAGAGCCCCTCAGGAGGTGATCTCATAAAAATTCAGGACTATGCAGATGATATCTGCCTGTTTTTGACCAACCCAAAGCAGATTCTGGCTCCAATTCAGCAGCTACAAGAGTACTCCAGAGTTTCAAATTCAAAACTGAATATAGACAAAAGCAAGGGTCTTTTCCTTGGTAATGCAGGACAGGAACCAGCAGCTATCAAAGAAATCCACATCTCCAGAGAGTCATAAAAAATGTTAGATATTCATTTTGGGCCATGGATCCTCCCCTAGAAATCTGGGAACTAGTACTTCAAGGGGTTGAGTCCTGAGTAAACAGATGGAAGTCCTGGAGGTTATCAAAAATTAAAAGGGTACACATAATACAACAATTCATCATCCCCTCCTTTCTGTATATAGCAATGATGTTCCCTTCCTTAGCACACTAGAAACAAGATTGTATTCATGCTTTCATCAGATGGTATGGGGCAGTAGGCTGAACCCCCCAAAAAGGTGTTTTATCTATCTACCCAAGACTCGGGGAGGCCTGAGAATGATTGACTCCATCTCCATTTTATATGCTTTCTTTATATCTCAGAACTTTAAAATAGGACTAGTTCCATCCCAGAGTTTATGGTACTTGTGGTTTAATAATAATCTCTCGAAGTATTTGAAATCATGTGTCTAGAATAACCCACCAACACTATCTTCCAAACTACAAGTTCCAGCCTTTGTTAAAACAATGGTGCAGAAACTCCAAAAATGGGAGATAACTAAATAAAAAAATTATAATACACCAGGGCCACAACTATATACGCCATAATGTTTAAAATCCACCCAACAGAACCAGTCTTCAAAAACTGCCCCCCCCCACACACACACACTTTAAGAGGAGGTGTTTTGAGGCAGCTAAATATTAACAGGATTCCCACACACATGCGGAAGATCCTGTGGTTATCAGTATATGGGCACTTAAATCATAGGGTCAATGCAAAGCATAAAGCTCAAGAGGAGAGGAACTGCCCATATAATGGGTGTCATTACATAGAAGAAACAATGTATCGCTTTCTTTTTACATGCTCTTATGTTAAGCCCTTATGGGTTTTCCAGCTGATAGATGCAATTTGAAACGGATATCAAACTTATCCTATGAGACACCAATACTAGGGAATTGCCCACATTTCTTAAGCAAATATGATCATGGGACTTCAGTGGTGTTTTTCTGTTGCTTGAAATTTTACCTATGGCAAGCAAGATGTCAGTGGACGCTAAAACAGAAATTGATGCCCCATGAAACTTATAGAATTCTAGTAGAACAGGCCATGTATACTGTACAGTTTACATTAAAGCTATTTAAAAGGAAAAACCTGAACACATCATAAAAAAATTGTGGAAAGGGCTGTTAGGATTTATAAAATATAAACAGAGGGTATGGGTGTAAATAATACCACAAGAGAAAAGGATGAAATGTATTATAATTTTGATATTAGAAAATGATTAAGTATGTGATTTACCTTCATATTAGAAGTGATTATTGATTTGTTAGGGTTCTTGTGATGTAATTCTTTTGTTATGTACTTGTAAATGATATGTTTTGATGTGTTTTTCAATAAAAAAAAAATCCTCTACTCTTTTCGAGAAGTGCCATGGGATCGTTAGCATCCACCTGAACTGGTAGATGGGACCTCGGTTTAATGTCTCATCTGAAAGACAGCACCTCAGGAGTGCACCCCCCCCATGCTGCACTACAGTGTCAGTATTGGGATTTAACCCAAGTGTCTGGTGTGGGGATAGAACCCACAGCCTTCTGATCTCCTAGCCTCAGAGGCAAGTGTGCCACCTGCTGAGCCACTGACACAGTTTGATAGAGACAGAGCTGAAACTAAATTGTGCAGAGTGGGAACAGGTTTTAGAATGAGAGAAAAGGGGGGTACCAGAAGGGGGCTTCAAAAATAGATTATAGGCAGGGGAAGAGTTGAATGCTAGTCCAGCAGTAGCAAAATGGTTATTTAACTGATCCAGAATGTCAACACTCCTCATATAGGTAAGGGCCTCAGTCACTATCTTAGTGGGAAGGAATGATGGGGAATTATGCCCTTCAATTTCCCTAAGAATCTGCCAAAATTTGGTTGTGTTACCTTTAGAAGATTCCAGTGCTGCCTGGTGGTAATTAGCTTTTTCAGCCAAATGAGTCTTGTGCACTGATTCCTTGCTGCTCTAAAGGCAGCCAAGTTGGTGACAGACTTTGTCTAGAGTCTTTCTTTCAAAGATGGACTCTAAGGTGTAGTGCAGTTTTTAACAACTTTGTGAACCAAGGACAGGTTTTTTTCCTTGTTCTGACTTTTATCATTGGCGCATGATTACTAATTATCCCTGTGACAAGGTTGAGGAAGAGGGTGAAGGTTTCAGCTACAGTCGAGGCTAAGTAAAAGTCTTGCCATCTGATCATGTTCAGGTCAGCCAAAAACATGGAGGTGCTGAAGTTACGGAAATTTCTTTTGAGAATAAAATTAGATTGGTGCATTGATTTTGGGAGGTACCTCACACATGCAATAGCACTGCGATTGCTAATGTCATTATGAAACACACCAGTGTGAGTAATTTTGTGGGGTTTATTAAGTAAAGATCAGATCAAGACTGGAGCTGTGCTTAGGATTCCTAATATTTGGGCGTGTAACCTCACAAATAAGTTGAGTAAGGCCATAGATATCACAAAGGCTTTTTAAGGGTTCAGAACAGTGGGAATTCCAATCTAGAGTAAAGTCTCCTGCAATTAGGCATTCCGAATTGATAAGTCCTAGTATCCTATGGAGGTGCGAAGGATCCCAAGACCACGAGAGGGAGGTCTGTAGCAGCCAGAGATATAAATAGACTCATTTGGGGATAACGAAATGTTCAGAGTAAGGCTTCCAAATTCCTTGTGTGAGGAGATAGAGTCAAAAATGGAGACTGCATACTTATCAAGGATGAATATTGCATCCCCCCTTCCCTAGTTGTTTTGTCTGTTCTAAAAACATTGTAGGAAAGTTTGTGGATAGACTGATCTGGGGTAGAGGCTTTCAGCCAGGTTTCAGAAATCACAAGTACATCCGGGTTGGTAAGAAGGACCCAAGCTTGCAATAAATCCAGTTTCTTGAGTATGTTACAGGTGTTGATGTAAAGGAATCTAATTCCTTTTAGTTAGGAGAGGTCAGAGGGGGCCAAAGTTGGCATAGGTGGTCCAGGATTTAGTTTGATATTTCCTGAACTCAATAACAAAAGAAAAAAGAGTTTCTTAAGCCCATTGGTAAGGAATTTAAAGAGCAGTCAGTAGCCTCACTTTGGGGAAGCAGGCTTAATAGAATGAGGGGGTGAAACAGTAAGGTAGTGTGGGGTCAATAGGCCAAAGACTGCAACATGTATGGGGATAATTAGTGGTGTAGGGATGACAAGGTATATCAAAAAGCTATGGCAGAGCTCAGTTTGTCTCACATAACTAGTACCTGAGGCATGGAATAGGGTGGTAGGAGGAATAAATGTGGAGGGGGAAGATAGCAGGCAGGCTGCAATGGTAAAAGGCTACACTGACTAAAATCTAGAGGCAGCCACGGCAAGGGAGGTTCTAGTACAGGGTCAGTAACACCCAGTATTAAAAGGGAAGGCAGAAGGAAAAGTCACAGGTGTAAAAAGGCATGATTACACTTGTTTTTTGGTTTTTTTATATGCTGCTATAATTAACAAGGGTGCCAGGTCCAAGGCAGGGGAAATGAACCTGGGAGGAAAGGTTGACAAATGAGTGAATAACTCTATAAGAGTAACAGCCTGCCAGAGGGAGCAATGGTCCCTTGAGGCAAAAACCCTGCCTAGGCTAGGCACCAGTCTCCAGTAACAAGGGTGCCAGGCCCAAAGCAGGAAAATGACCCTGGGTGGAGTGGTAATCAAATAACTGAGTAACTCTAAGACAGCAACAGCCTGTGAGAAGTAGGAATGATCCCTTAAGGCAGAGACACTGCCTAGGGTAAGCACCAATAAGATGACCAAAGGCAGATTTAGGCTCTAGAAAACAGCATTTAATAGAGGTCGGGTCAGGGTAGTTGGGAGGAACAAAATATAAAGCACAAATACACAGATGCCTAGCACTAGCAGTGGGTAGAGGCAGGGGATATCGGGCGGCCAATAGCACTGTAAAATGTCATCTGAGATGTCCAATAAAATGAATGTCTCAAACCACAAGAATCTCAGCTTGCTAATGCACCTGGAAGATCACTTTAGGGCAGGCAAGACTGGTGTGGAGTTACAGCCTGGCTGAAGAAGGCGCCGGTGCTGCAAACCAGGAGGGAAGCCCACTTTGGGCTTTACCTAAAAGAGAAAAAAGGGGTGAGATTAATTGAGTTATAAAGTCAGTAGACAGGGCAAGCTAAATCGGGGGACCGGCAGAGGAACAGAACAAAGGCAGGAGGAGTAGGTGTTAAAGATAGATGTGGAGCTGGCTAGGGACAGAAAATGCTCTGAAGATATTAATTGCTCTGCGGGGTTGGGAAGGGGTCTGTCACCAACCATGGCTGAGAGGACAAAAGAGAAGAAAAAATGGAAGCAGGGAAAGGTACTGAAGATGGCTAGAGATGGGGAGAAAAAATTACAGAAGGTGCAGGGATGATTAGTGTGAAAGAGAGAGGCTTGAGTGGGGCTTGGAGTGGGACAAGGAAACTGCAAAAGCAAAAATAAAAAAACCAAAATTAGCAATAGTTCAACAGAGAAGGGTTTGATAAGGCTAAACATAGAAGTGGGAATTCGAAGAAATTTGAATGGAATTAAGCAGGGGAGAAGTTTAAGCGAGACAGAGGGCAGAGGAGAAAGATCACAGCAGTAAAATAGGGTTTGCCCAACTAAGAAGTCGACCACAGCATCAGATTAAATATCTGGTTAAACAATAACTCAGACAGTAATGAAATTGTGCAGACTAAGATTTAGCAGACTAACAGCTTAATTAAAACTAAAAATAACGTCTACGTAACTGCATTGGCTACCATTTAACACAATTAGGTAAAAGCAATAGTCAAAACATTTAAGGAGTCAAATGCAGTTCATAATATAGAGCTCAAATTCACAAATGCCTAGCACTAGTAGCAAGCAGAGGCAGGGATATTGGGCAGCCAATAGCACTGTAAAATGCCATCTGAGATGTCCAATCAAATTAACGGCTCTCAAGCTGCAAGAACCTCAGTTCTGTAGCATACCTGGGAGATCAGCTTAGGGCAGGCAGGTCGGGAGTAGAGTTGTGGCATGGCTGAAGAAGGTGCTGGTGCCACAAACTGAGAGGGAGGCCCACTCAGGGCTTTATCTGGAAGATCAGCTTAGAGGAAGCAGGTCAGGTGTAAAGTTGCTGCCCGGCTGAAGAAGGCACCCGTGCCAGATGCCATAGAGTAGCTTCCTACAGCCACCCACCCTTTCAGCCTTCTACTGGACCCATCCTTGGAGCACCCACCCACTCTGTAGTACACCACAAGCTAGCATAGATCATGTTAATGTCCCACAATGTAAACAAAGAAAGTACCACTGCACCAACTTCTACACAGAGGGAGAGTGAGAGTCGCACAAATGTTCAGCTCAGGTTGTGTTCACTATGGTTTCTGCTTTCCCAACAGAGGATATAGTGGCTGAAGCTGCAGCTCGATTTCACTGTTCCTAATATCTGCCTTACACTGCAGTGCCCTCTACTGGCTAACATACCAGTACAGGGACTACACTACCAAAAAACAGTACAAAATTAATTTATAACCATTTTTTATAGCGTTATTTAAAATTTTTGTAATCTTTTAAAAATGGCATATGTAGCCCATTTTCTGAGCACAATTACACCCTCCAGGGTGACCAGTATTGAGCAATATCAAACTTTCCAGGGACTGTAAGGCCCTTCCCATTACACCCCTGGACTATGCGGTATTGCCCAATACTACCCACCCTGTCAGGTATTATTGTTACTTAAATAACACCAGGCCAAGCACTGAGTCCCTTGGAACCCTCGTGGTGACTTCTTTTGAGTCTGAAATCTCCCAACCCCACTACCACCCTCTGGATCCTACCCTTCAGCTAGTTCACCAGCCATCTTGTGAGTTTTTCCATATCATCAGATATTTCAGCTTCCTGATTAATCTCTGTGAGATACCGAGTCAAAGTCCTTGTTGAAGTCCAAGTATAGGATGTCAATCACTTGGCCCTTGTGTACTGTTCTTGTTACCCAATCAAGGAAATCAATCAGCTTTGGTTGGCAGGGTCTTTTACATAGAAACATAGAAGTTGACGGCAGATAAGGACCGCAAGGCCCATCCAGTCTGCCCATTTCTTTTTCTACCTTATAAATGTGCCATCGGCCTTTGCTCTGTCAGTGACCTATCTATTCATAGTCATTTGTATTGCTCCCTTATGCCTATCCCATGCCTGTTTGAAGCCTGCACTGTATTCATAGCCACCACTTCTTGTGGTAAGCTATTCCATGCATCTATCACCTTTCTGTGAAAAAGAATTTCCTCACATTCCCCCTTAATCGGCCTCCCTCTAATCTCATGCTGTGTCCTCTTGTCCTGCTATTTTTCTTATATTTAAACTTGTTAGACTCTTTCACCTGGTTTATGCCCTTAAGGTGTTTAAATGTCTCGATCATATCACCTCTCTCCCTCCTTTGCTCAAGGGTATACATATTGAGCTCCGTTAATCTGTCCTCATATGTCTTCTGATGTAGTCCCTGCACCATTTTGGTTGCCCTTCTCTGGACTGCCTCAATTTGGTTAATGTCCTTGTGAAGTGTGGCCTCCAATACTGCACGCAGTACTCCAGATGGGGCCTAACCAATGTCTTGTACAGAGGGATTATTACCTCCCTCTTACGACTTATGATACCCCTACTAATACACCCTAACACCCCCCTAGCCTTACCTACTGCTTTAGAGGTCTGCTTGGATGATTTTAGGTCATCAGTGATGATGATGCCCAAGTCTCTTTCTTCCTTTGTGACTGCTAGCAACTCCCCTCCCAGCCTATAAGTGGCTTCAGGGTTTCTCTTCCCTATGTGCATGATTTTGGACTTCTTTGCATTAAATCCCAGTTGCCACTCTTCTGACCATTTTGCTAGTTTATCCAGATCTCTTCTCATTCTGCCCACCCCATCTGGATCATCTACTCTGTTGCAGATCTTGGTGTCATCTGCAAACAGACAAGCCTTACCCTCTAGTCCATCTCGAGGTCACTAATGAAGATGTTGAATAGGACTGGCCCCAGGACTGATCCCTGAAGTACCCACTTGTGACTTGCATCTCTTCTGACTGTATACCATTTACCACCACTCTCTGTTTCTGCCAGTCAACCAGTTTGCCACCCAGTTGACCAACTTCTGACCACCCGAGCCTACCTAGCTTATTTATCAATCTTCTATGTGGAACAGTGTCAAAAGCTTTGCTGAAGTCAAGGTAGGCGACATCAACTGCTCCCCCTTGGTCCACCACTCTGGTTACCCAGTCAAAGAAATCTATGAGATTAGTTTGACAGGACCTTCCTTTTGTAAACCCATGCTGTCTTGGATCCTGTGCCCCTATGGATTCCAGGTGTTGCACTATCCTTTCCTTAAGGAGTGCCTCCATAATCTTGCCCACTACTGAGGTAAGACTGACTGGTCTATAGTTCCCGCCTCCTCCCTGCTACCACTCTTGTGGAGGCGGGATCACATAAACCCTTCTCCAGTCTTCTGGGACCTCTCCTGTGCTCAGAGACTCACTAAACAATTCTGCTAATGGCTCTGCTAGTTCCTCCTTTAGCTCCTTAAGTACCCTGGGATGTATGCCATCAGGTCCCATTGCCTTATCCACCCTGAGCTTAGCAAGCTCTTGTAGGACCCTTTCTTTTGTGAAGGGAGTAGTGCTCACCTCCCTCCCCCCTGTGTCCATGATGCTGAGCTGTGGGCCCTGCCCTACCTTCTCTTCAGTAAATACTGAGCAAAAGTATCTATTTAGGATAGATGCCTTTACAGGGTCCTCCTCCTCACATGCTCCCTTTTCTCCATTAAACTTAGCAATACCCCTCTGGACTTTCTCCTTTCACTAATGTTCTAGAAAGTCTTGTCACCTTCTTTTACTGTTCGTGCTAGTGTTTCCTCAGTTTGGGACTTTGCCTGCCTTACTGCCTTACCTGCTTCCCTTAGGGCATTTGGTATGCCTCCTATCTTCATCCGCTGTGTTCCTTATATTTCCTGAAGGCCAGCCTTTTGGCTCTGACCTTTTCTGCTACTGTATTTGAGAACCAAAGTGGTTTCCTTCTTCTTTTGCACTTACTTTTCTGTCTAACACAATGGGATGTTGCTTCAAGTATTGCATCCTTAATGCTTGCCCACTTTGCCTGTACCCCCTCACCTGTGTTTCTTTTTGCCAGGGCTAGCTTAACTCTGTTGGCCATCTTATCAAGTCAGCTCCTCTGAAGTCCCATATTTTGCCTTGGAATGGGATGATTTAGATGTAGTAGCCAAATTGAACCATACCATGTGATGGTCACTGGCCCCAGGTGATCTTCTACCTGGAGATCTGTGATCCCTTCTTTGTTAGTCAGTACTAGATCTAGGATAGTCCTGTCTCTTGTGGGTTGCTGTACCAGTTGTTTGAGGCCCTCCCCTGCAGGAATCCACTATGAGTCTAGTTCTGGCAGATGTTCTGCTGGTATTGACCAATCTGTATCTGTATCTGGCATGTTGAAGTCTCCCATTATCAGAACCTCCCCTTTAGCTGTCATGTTTTGTATATCTTCTAACAGTAATGTGTCTATGTCCTCCCTCTGGTCTGGGGGCCTGTAGACAACCCCAGTTCTTATGGCTGTCCCATTTCCTGTTTCCAGGGTGACCCACAGTTCTTCTGGCTCCTTATGTATTCTGAATTTCTGTAGCTTTGATATTTTCATTAACATACAGGGCCCTCCTCCCCAACACACCTCGGTCTCTTCTGAACAATACACAGCCAGGTACTAAGTCTCCCAAGTGTGGTTACTGGTAAACCATGTCTCACTAATTGCTACTATGTCCAGTTTAGCCTCTGACATTATTGCCTGCAGGTCTGGGATCTTATTTCCCAGGCTGTGAGCATTTGTACATGATTTTCCATTGGCCAGATTTTGGTGTGTTAGTTGTTGGGTGAAATTTGGCATTACCCTGTGCATCGTATGGGGAGACAAACCTTTTTCTTACCTGGTGATGCAAATGAGCGGCAAACACGCATGATTCCTGTTTGACCACTAGCTGAGGGGAGGGGTGTTCTTCCCCATTCGGCATGGGGTGCTGCACCCTCTCCCATTTGCTAGTTTAAATATTCTGCAAAGGCGTCAAACTTCTGCCCCAATGCACTGACTTCCTCTTTAGTCAGATGCAGTCCATCAAATTTAAAGAACTTTCGCTCCCCAGAACTGTTGCCAGTTCCTACAAATCTGTGTCCTTTACCTGGCACCAGTCCTTGAGCCACGTGTTTAGCTCCCCTATCTCCCCTTCTCTGACCTTCCGTCCATCTGCTCCCTTCTCCCAGACTGGCAGGATCTCAGAGAAGGAGATGCCAGACGAAATAGATGATAGTTTGTCATCCAGCTTAGTCAGGTGTTCCTTGGTCTCCACAACTGACCGGCTGGCGAGATCATTAGTCCCTATGTGTACTAGGACATCAATGTTTTCTCCTGCTTTGTGAACAATTTTAGCAATGCGGTCAGTGTCTCTCCATGCTGATGTACCTGGGAGACATCTGACCATCACCCCTGGCTGGAGATGGGTATCAACTCCCCGAATCATGGAGTCTCCTATGATCAGAAGTTTTTTGGATTTCCTTTGTGCTTGTTTAGTTTTGGTTCCTGATTTGGGTGAGTATTGTTGTGCTAGCTCCTGTGCTGAGTGTCCTGCTCTGCAAGTGTCTTCTGCCTCTTTATTTGATTTCAGAGATAGAGGGCAGATACCTGTTTGTAGTGTTTATATGGTTTTGGAGGTAATGTGTTGGAGAGCAGAGAGTGATGGGGCACCTGATTTACTCCTCCTAACCACCTGCCAACCTCCTGGACCAACAACCCTCTGTGGTCGAGGTTTTCTGTTGGATGCTGGGAAATGGCGGGTGGTTCTTATAATGTATTTCCTCTTCAATATGAAATTTGAGGCGTGCAATCTCTGCCCATGCTGCCGGAGCTGAGACCTAAGATCTCCAAGGCCCAGCATGTAGGACAGTGTCCTAAATCCTGTAAGACTGTCCTTCTGAAAATTGTTCCACAGTACCTGCAGTTAATGAAATCCATTCCAAATAAGTTGCTGGGTTTGTAACCTAGTCAGGTAATTAGAAGGAAAAAAAGGAAAAAATGCAAGTAATGGTTTAATTGTGCTTTGTTTAACTTGCTATAACAAGTTAAATTACTAGTGCCCTGTAAATGAGAATCACCTTGTGGAGGCCCCACTGATCCGCCCCTTCCTGCTCTGCCACAGGAAATGTCACAACTGTGGTACCCTATAAAAGGAGTGTAGCGTGGGTGGTTGGGGATGGGGTGGTGGCGGCCCTTCCCTGCCTAAAAGAAGAACCATGGACGAAAGAACAAGGAGGTAAGAGCAGAAACAATCAGTCAACAACAAATGCAGTAACCCTGAAAGCTTATCCTAATGTTAGATAAAACTGTAAAACCTGTAAAGCACCACCTGTAATAATTTCAGAAGATATACCCTGTAAGAAACACTTTGCTCAGAGAAAAATAAAGCAGTAACAGAAGATATACCTTGCAAAAGACAATTTAAATCAGAAGATTACAGCAGTAATCTGTTAGCACCTGTAGGCACACCTTGTAATAATGCAGAAGAAGGTATACCAGCAACAACAATTTGAATCAGAGAAAAAATAAAGCAATGAAATGTTAACAACAAACAGTAGCAATCCCGTGAGTAAAAATAAAACACCACCACACAGTAAATCTGCTTAGCCAAACTAAGTCTTAATCCTTCTCCCTTGCTCTGATAAGTTTCTCTACTCTGCCTTTCAAGCAGTCTTAGAAGGAAAGAGCTCAGGTGAAGCTAGGTGCCTTGGCCAGCAAACCAAGTCTTCTGCCTCTTCAATATGAACTTGTACTGCTGCCTGTCTTGGAGACCATTCACCTCCAGAAACCTTAGCAATCTCTTCCTAAGGATTGTCTCCATTAGTTTACCCACAGTTGAGATCAGGCTGACTGATCTGTTATTACCCAGGACATTTCTGAGCCCACACTTGTGGAGTGATACCATGTGGGCCATCCCTCATTCCAGTGGCACTACCCCTGACTCCAGTGAACTGTTGAACAGATCCTCCACAGGGACTGTTAGTTCCCCTCTCTAGTTCCTCAGCACATTGGGTTGTACATCATCTGGACCTCTGGACTTATCAGCTTTGAGGTCTATAAGCACTTTTTTCAGCCTGTTCTCTGAGATCAACTCTTCTTTGCCCCTCTTCCCCCAACTCTTCCCTTGTGATACCAAGACATTTTTCTCCATTGTAAAGACAGAACTTAAGTATTTAGTCAATACAACTGCAGTTTCCTTACTACTTTCTGTACACCTCCACCCCCTGAGCCTCACAATACCATCCTAATTTCATCAAGGATATCTCCTCCATTAGGCCACATCTTGGAGCTGTAAGCTATCAGCATTAGAACAACTTGCAAACCTTTTTTCTAGCTGGTGGCTGCCCAAAATGATGTTCCACATCTATGTGTGTGTATAACATGGGTGGCCTTATCGCTCCTCAGTTCTTTCTCCTGCCGTCAATCATCTCCATCAGACCTGCTAAAGGAAACAAAGCTGACAAAACTGTTATTTGTTTTCTTATTTTCTGTAACGGTTTACAATAGTTGTTTCTGTACGCTGCCAAAATCGAATGAATCTTTATTTAGATATCATATTTGTGATTACAAAATATACAAGGAAGACACAGATTCTATTTCTGTCTGCTGTTTGGGTCTTTGTCACCATGTGAAGACTTGTGATATTTGCCAGGGTTTCAAATGGGCTACAAAGCAATGCCATCAGAAGGCTCAAGAAAAGTTTCTTGCCCCAAAAATGTTAAAAGCCATGAAAAAGAAGTGTTCAAAGTCTGCTTCTCCCTCATTGCCATCCAAGAAAAGGTAATCAAAACTGAAAGACAAACACAAGGAAAGGGCATTGTTTTGGGTCTTCTTGTAGTCCAGCTATAAGCACAAACATAAAGATAATGGCACTTCTGCTTCAATGGTGAGATCCTGGTTACCACTGAAACCAGATATATCCTCATCAATGTCCACTCTGGCAACATCGACAAAAGCCCCCGACTGTTGCTGAGACACTAAGATTGGGGTCTGGTTCAGGCACTACCACACCTACTATGGACAGTATGTTGCCATAATCATGATCCACCCTTTGACACTAGTAGTCCTGAAACTTTTTTTAGGGTGCTGTCAACTCTCATGCTGTGCTGGCGTCATTCTTTAATATGATTTGATGCATTCTGCCAGTGTTGCCATTGCAGACAGTTTTATCATAGACAGGGCCTTCTGGTTCAAGTCCCCTATCAACAGATTTCATAAGAACACCACAAATTCCTGCCTCTCAGCTACTGCTGATGTCACTGGCTTCTTCTGTGACTCCCATCATAATCATATAATTGTGATATCATGGACCATTAGTGAGATTTAGAAGAGGAATATGAGAGTGATGAACAATTTGTGACGAGAAACCTGCCCTCAAGCTCTCCTCTCTCGTCCTGTTGTAAGGATTCAGTGGTCTATACTCTGAGGTGTCCCGTTGAGTACCCCTGTTTTCAAGCCATGATGCAGCAAATGCAGTCTGCCCTGGGTTTTGCTGTGAAAGAGGAAGATTCCAATGAGAGGAACCTTATGGAGTTTTTGAATTTGTCTTGCTCTCCCTACATTATTATTCCACCTGTGCATCCTGCTTTAGAGGATGTTATTCTTGCTGCATGGTCTAGGCCTAATTGACTGCCAGCAGACCCTAGAATGGATGATAAATAGTACTACCCTGACCTGTCTGCAAAACTTTCTTATGCTAGCCAGCCTGAAACTGACTCTGGTCATCATGGCTGCTCATAGTACGTCTAGATCTCCTAAACATAAGTGTTTTGCCTCCTTATAAGGAATCTTGGAGACTGAATGTAATGAGCAAAGTTACTTACACCTTTGAATCCCTGGGTCTTCAGATTGAAAACTACGAAGCCTATATGTTCAAATACCAAAACACCCCATGGAAAGCTGCTTGTACTGCTGTCCAGGCTTCACCTGATGGTTCTGACAAGAATGATTTGCTTAAAACATTATCTGCTGGAACTGAGGTTGGCAAACATTTGCTGCACTCAGCTAATGGATTGTCCTGATGCTTCTGCTAGGACTGCTGCCCCTGGCATTTGCATTACACATCATTCCTTGCTCAGAGTGATTGGTTTTGCCACTGATGTGCAAAAGGTGGGTTTGAATGCTCCTTTTAAAAGTTCCAAACAGTTTGCTTAGGATGCTGAGGAAGCCCTCTGTAGCCTTCAGACTTCTATGAAGACTAGGGTCTGTTAAGTCCCTTTATCTCACTCATTCTAGCAGACACGATGGGGGCTCTTTGCATAAGCCTGCTGCCCAGTGCAATCATGCCTCATCAGTTAGGCTGTGGCAGAGGTGATGGTCCCCTCTCTGGTCCCCTCCCCCCTTGTGCCCATACAAAATCACCAAAAGCACTCAGTTTCAGTGACCTTGCCATTTCTCCAGTTCCATCTGACTCTCTTTGCCCCCCCCCCCCCCAACTGCAGTTATTGCCTCCAGGGCTGAGTGGTGTGCGAGCAAGAGCCCCTGCATTTAAAACACTTGCATGAGATCACCACAAATGAGTGGGTTCTGGAGATAATTGCAAGGGTATGCTCTGTACCTGATAGAAATCCCACCAGATCATCCTCCACCTCCGTTCTTTTATTCTCCTGGCTACTTACCCCTTCTAAAGGAGAAGATTTAGGCCCTGTTTCAGAAACATGCTATAGGACCAGTTTCTCACCACCAACAGAACAAAGGGTTCTATTCCAGATACTACCTAGTCCCAAAATGGACAGAGGATCTATGTCCTGTGTTAGATCTCAGAGATTTCAACTAATACAAAAGTTTTAAATTTCATCTCTGCAGGCTCTAATTCCACTTCTACAAACAGGGGACTGGCTCTTTTCTCTGGACATGAAGGATGCATACTGTCATATGAAGATTAGGAAGTCCCACAGACAGTACCTTTGCTTTATGCTGGAAGCAGGCATTATCAGTTCACAGTATTGCCTTTTGGTTTGTCCTCTGCACCACAGGTCTTTGCAAAGTGTTTGGGAATGGATGCAATAGCCCTTCACTAGAAAGACTTGTGTGTTTTCCCTTGTGGACAACTGGATCCTGAAAACTAGCTCCAGGGAAGTTCTGATTCACACCCTGTCCAGAACACACCAGTTGTTCGACGACTGGTGGGGTGTCATAGTAAATGTGCCAAAGTCAGTGTTGACTGTGCCAATAACAGCAGTACATTTTGATGGTCTTGGACACAGAAAATGGATGTGCCTTCCTGCCCCCAGGACAGGGAGGACACTTGGACTGCACAGGCACACTTGATGCACAGGAGCCACTGTCTTTGCAAGAACAATATTACATCTCCTGGGCCTTATGACCATGGCCATAGTGATTGTGCCACTAGTCTGATTTCATATGGGGATACCACAGTGGATGCTCAGTGTCCAGTGTTTTCAACTATCAGATGAGTTAGAAAAAATGGTTCTTGCCTCATCTCTGCTATGCAGATCATTGTTATGGTGGATGGACTTCAAGAATTTATTGAAGTGTGATTCATTCCTTGAACCAGTTCCTGTACATATCATCACCACAGATTCATCATTCCGCAGCTCGTGTGCTCATCTTGGAGCTTATCAGTCATAGGGGACATGTACCAAGATGGAGGCCAAGCTGCACTTAAATGTTCTGGAAATGCGGCCTGTCCTGTACAGCCTTCAGACCTTTTAGAATCATCAATGCTTCGGTCCTCTGCTAATCCAGATGGTCAATGTCATTGTGATGCATTATAGCAACAAAGAAGAGGCCACTCCCTCCTGTCCCCTATGCAGGGAAGTAATGACAGTATTATACTGGGCTCAGTCTCACTGCTTTCAACTATTGGACATGTCTCTCCCTGGTCTTGAAAACGTATTGTCAGACTGGATAAGCAGGTCCCTGTCAATACAAACATATGAACATACAAAATAGCCAGCAGAAAGAGTCCTTACTGGTCTATTAAGTCTGCTCGAGTGTGCAGCTCAGACTAGTTCTCTGGAGCTGCCCTCTACCCTCTCCTTCCTAAAGCCATCCTCCCCCATCCCATTTTCTCCCCTCTTTCCACACGCCCCATCTAATTTTCTTTTTCACCCTATCCCACCCCTCCTTGAAACTGCCCAATGTGTCTGATGATACCACCTCCACTGGCTGTTCATTCCACCCTGACTCCACCCTTTCAGAGAAAAGTCCTCAATTCCCTCTTAAATCTACATCCCATCAGTTTCAGGCTATGCCCCCCCCCCGTGTTGTACCCTCCCCTCTTAAAGCGTAGATGCCCTCTGTTCCAACATGTTAATACTATATAAGTACTTAAAGGTTTCTATCATATCCCCCCTTTCCCTTCTGTCCTCCAGGGAATACATGTTAGCTCCCTTAGCCTCTTTTCATATGTTTTGTCCACATCACATGGATCATTTTGATCACCCTCCACTGAACGCCCTCAAGTAGCTTGATGTCCTTCTTTAGATAGGGGCACCAAAACCATACACAGCAGTGCAGGTGTGGTCTCACCAGTGACCTGTATAGGTGCAGAATAACTTCCTCCTCCTAGATATGATTCCTCTGGCGATGTAGCCCAGCACTTTATTTGCTTTGGCTGCTGCCTTACAGCACTGTACAGAGCATTTCATGCCCCCTCTGACCAACGCTCCTTAATCCTTTTCCTCCTTTGAGATGGTCACCTGTATGCCCCCCCAGCCAGTAGCAGTGACCTGGGTTCCTAGCTCCCAGGTGCATAAGCTTGCATTTCTTAGCTTTGAATCCCAGTTGCCAGATGCACAACCATTTCTTTAGTCTAGCTAGATCATCTCTAAGCACCTGCCTCCCCTCCTCCATGTCTACCCTCCCATAGAGCATTGTTTCATCTGCAAACAGGTAGATCTTACTTTTGAACCCATCTGCTATGTCACCAATAAAGATGTTGAATAGCACCAGTCCAAGAACTGAGCCCTGCGGTGTCCTGCTGGTTACAGATCTAAGATTGGATAGCTCACCTCCTACCACCACAATTTGGTTCCTGTCCTGCAACGAGTTCTTGACCCACTTCAGCAGCTTGTCCCCAACTCCCAGGTCACTCAGCTTGCTGATCAACCTGCCATGCAGCACTGAATCAAATGCTTTGCTGAAGTCAGGTTATAAAATGTGGACCAACTGCACCTTGTCCAGTGACCTTGTGACCCAGTGAGAAAAGGTCTATCATTTTTTTTTGTTGTTGTTGTTTAACCAGGAGTAGCACACTAGGCTGAAAGCTTTCTTACAGGTGTGACCTGGGAGCACAGGGAAGTTAAATGACTTGCTCAGGGTCACACAATATGTAAGTGGAAGCTGTGGAATTCAAATCTTGGTCTAGTCTGCTGGATGTCACCAGATTTGTAGCTCAGAGCCTTAAACCACTGCACTATACTTCCTCCCTCAGGTTTGTTTAGCTTGATCTTCCCCTGACAAACCCATGTTGCCTATTGTCCTGGAAACCATTTACCTCAAGGAAGATCACTAGCCTTTCCTTTCTAATGGTCTTCATTTACTTGCCATCTATGGAGGTTAGGCTGACTGGCCTGAAGTTACCTGGCTCATCTCTGGGTCCTCCCTTGTGGAGTGGCACCACATGTGATGTCCTGCAGTTCTGTGGCACACACCCGTTCTCCAGATAGGTGTCAAATAGGTCCACCAGGAGGGCTGTTAGTACCTCCACCAGTTCCCTCAGGACCTTTGGGTGTACTCCATCATGGCAAGGTGCCTTGTCCATCTGAAGGTCCCTAAGACCCTGTAAGACCCTATCAAAGGAGGCAGTATAGCACAGTGGTCTAAGGCTCTGAGCTGCAAATTTGGTGACATCCAGCAGACCAGACATGGGTTTGAATCCCACAGCTTCCACTTGCATACTGTGTGACCCTGAGCAAGTCACTTAACCTCCTTGTGCTCCCAGGTCACTCCTGTAAAAAAGCTTTCAGCTTAGTGTGCTATACCTGGTTAAACAACTAAATAATAAAAAAAAAAAACCTTGACCACCCCATCAGAAGCATCCCTACCCCACACTGCTCTCCAGATTTCCACTGTGGCATTGGCCTGTCATTTTCCCTAGTGAAGACATAGCTAAAGTACTCATTTAGTGCTTCCACCTGATCTCCACTATTTTCTGCCCATCTTTCCTCACTCTCAATCCTAATAATCCCAACCCTACTGCTTCCACTCATTTATATACAGTACTTGAAGAAACTATTTTCCCCTTCCTAGATACCCTGCACCAGCCTTAGCTCTTTTGCAGCCTTTGCTGCCCTGACCACTTACTCTGCCTCTCAAGCTTTCTCTGAGTAGACCTCTCTGTCCACCTCCCTCATAGTATGCTTGTAGTTCTGGAAGGCTACCCTCTTTTACCTCACTTTCCCTGCCACATCCTTGCTTATCCAGCTAAGTCTCTTTATCCTGGAATTATTTTTGCAAGCCTTCATTCACGTGTCAGGGCCTCAGTTAACCCAAACTTAATGATGGACCATTTCTGATCCACATCCATCTCCAGTCTGAGCTCTGCAAGGTGCCCTGCTAGTATGTTGCCCTTCTTACCAATGTTTGCCCTCTTCAAGTTCACAACTTCTGCCTGAGTTCTGGCTGCTTCTTATCCCATGTTGATGCAAAACCACACTGTGCAGTGATCACTGTCTACAAGGGGGTCCCTCATTTCTACCTATTGGACCTGATCACCATCTGCCAGCACTAGGTCTAGTATGGCCTCCTCCCTGGTTGGCTCTGTGACAGTCTGTGTCAGGAAGCACTCCTGGATTGCGTCCAGGAAGGCCTGATCCCTGTAACAGGAGGTAGCCAGGGAGCTCCAGTCTACTCCATTCACAAATGGGAACTGCTGACTTCCATGGTAAGGGAGGGAGTATAGCACAGTGGTTTAAGGCTCTGAGCTGCAAATCTGGTGACATCCAGCAGACCAGACCTGGGTTTGAATCCCATAGCTTCCACTTGCATACTGTGTGACCCTGAGCAAGTCACTTAACTTTCCTGTGCTCCCAGGTCTCTCCTGTAAAAAAGCTTTCAGCTTAGTGTGCTACCCCTGGTTAAATAACTAAATTAAAAAAAAAACATAAATAAATGAGCTTTTCACAAGATGGGGTTGTCCAAAGACAGACATTTTTTCATTCCCACACAATGCACAACTGCCACATTTCTGCTTACTTGCTCAAGGGCCTGGATGTTTTTGGTGAGATGCATTGTCCCTCTCTTGGAAAGAGAAATTTCTATATGCCTTTTTTCCCATTCCTCTAATACAGAGGGTCCTGCTCAAGCTCGGAGTGGAGAATGTCATTTTTCTCTTCATTTCTCCTTTCTGGCTCTGCCAGATATGGTTTCCACTCCTTCAACATCTGGCAGTGGAGCATCCTGTCTTTGTACCTCCATGTTGGGGTCTATTGTCTCAGGGAATGTGATCACTGGTCTATCTGAACCTGAAGTCCCTACAGCAGTATGCATGGCTCCTGAAAAACATGACTATTCCACATTTTGGGGTACCCCTTAGATTGCTGATATCCAGCTTGCAGCTAGGAAGCCTTCTACCAAACATACTTGATTCCTGAAAATGTAAATGTGTAATTCGGTGATCTGCTTCCTGGAGTTTGTCCCTTTTACATGTCGTGTAAATTTTGTGCTGGGATACATGCTTTTCTTATTTGACTCAGGCCTGCATTATTACTCTGTTACGGTGCATTTGGCCATTATATCAGATTTATATGCCCCTATTGAAGGTCATACAGTTGCCAATTAGAGGTATCCCACACTGTTTGAGAGGTATACTTCATATGAAACCTCCTATCCATAATCCAGTCCCACCTTGAGATATGAATTTCAAAGTTGAACAATTAATGTTGCCTCTGTTTGTGCCTGCTGCAAGTTGTGGCTTATGTTTCTGTCATGGAAAATATTGTTTCTAGCTAGGATGACTTCTGCTTGGAGAGTTCTAAGCTTCAGGCTGTAATGTGCGAGCCTTCTTATTTGATCTTCTACAAAGGCAGAGTCTCTGTGCATACTAATCCTAAGTTCCGACCAATGCTAGTGCCAGAACTTACACTGAGTCAAATTATACACCTTCCTGTTTATTATCTTGAGCACGTCAACCAGGATGAGGCACTGCTACATAATTTAGATATACATAGAACACATAGGTACTATGTTACTCATACCAAGGACTGTAGAAAGTCCTCTCAACTTTTTATATTATCCACCTCTGGAAAAGAGGACGCTCCTGTGTCTAAACAATGGCTGTCAAAATAGCTGGCATTACATTCTGTTATAGGAAGTACAGTAAAGAACTTCCTGGTGCTGTCAGTGGTCACTCCACAAGTCATATGGCCACTTCAGTTGCTTGTTTCATTTCTTTTTTAAATTAGGTATCATTTATTAAGTTTCCAAAATGTTAACAACAACAATAGCACAAATATAAACAACAAGCACAATCCCAAACCCACCCAATTCATAACCTTCCCCCACTCCCTCCCTCCAAAACTGTATAAATTAACAATTAATACTGACCTAGACTGTACAGCTGCATTAACCAGCACCTATCTTGCCTCCTTATCCATTACTGAGCTTTCTGCTAGCTATTGGCACCTTCATTTAATCAGTATGAAACCCCACTACACTTCTTGGAGGAGGAGTTACTCATAGTCTCCTGGCCCACTCATCCTCTTGCTGCTGGTTTACCAGACTAATTCTTTAGAAGATTAATTTCCTGTAGTAGTGTTATGTTTCACCTGGTTGTCTTCAGATAGTTTAATATCTCATTTTTTCATTGGTTGGTTAATTCCCTGAGCATTCCCGGAGATCCATTTAATTTCAGCCATAGTACAAGGTAGTGCAGTGGGAGCATTTACAATTATACAAAGTTTATTTGCCCTTGCCTTCCAAGTCTTCATCCCAGGTGATGGACTCAGCATATTCATTCCCCTGAAGGCCCCAAGAGAAGTAAGATGAGTAAGGGAAAAGAAAGTAATACAGGAGAGCATCTGAAAAAGGGAAATAATCTGTTACTTTCAAACATCCAACTTTCCACACTGTACACATTTCCATCTAGTACCTGCAGGTATTTTAAGTTCACATTTGTGTCATTCTAAGGCACTTGGCAACTAAAACAGATGTGAACATATACAAGCAAAAGCATATCTCTCTTTTTCTCAAGCAAAGGGGATTTCCATGGTGAGGGTGAGTCAAAACTTGCCCAGTTCCCACTATCCTTGCTGGCAGCACTTAAAAACATTAAACAAGACCTAACTATCTCATCAATGTTCAGATGACCAATTTGGATGAAGCCCACTGGGTTTTGCATAAAACTCCTTGTAATATCTCCTCACATCATTCAATGCCTAGTAGTATGGGGAAACATCTGATATATATATCTGCCCTTGTGACTCACATTTCCTAAATGGCTCTAAATCCCCACTATGGATCCCTGGGTGTGAGTGGTCATTGATAGGCCATGGGGAGGGTGTCTGAGGGATATGTCAGCAGTTCCCCTTTTGCATCTATTTCGGTCACATTTATATATTTCTATTAGTTTGGAGGGGGGATGTGGGGGATGGGGTGAAGGGTGAGACAAAGATCCCAGCAATGAATCATATCTGAAACAGTATATCTTCATCCTTTAAGCACCAACCAGCCTCTCTATATGATGTGTTCATTCCTGAACACCTGCCTATCAAAGCCCACTCTTCCAACTTCCCAGCATCCCTTTGCTACTGAGACTGATCCTGCAGGAATTTGTACATCTGGCAGGGTTAATGTGTACCCCAATTCCAGATGAAGACATCTGATACTGTGTACTGAATTAGAGATCAGTACACACATGCCTACTGGTCTTATATAAATTATTGTGAAACAATGAACCCTACCCCATCCCTTCAGATGCTGCAGCTGAAATTGTCAGAGTCCTCTGACTGACCTAGGGAACTGGGCCAAAGTCTGGAAGTACAGTGGTGTCCCCCAGGATGAAACCCAGTTCTGCAGCATTTTATAGCACTCTGCAGAATGCTGCAGCAGACCTACTGAATAAAGCAATGTAATTTCAATGGCAATTAGTTCCTATTGTCATTCAGGAAATTATGACACTGCCAGGAGCAAGTGAATGCCACAGTTTCATGCATGACAAAGGAGACTAATTGCCATTGAAATTACATTGCTTATTCTGTAGGTCTGCTGCAGCATACTGCAGAGTGCTTTAAAAGTGGGTTTCATCCTGGGGGACACAACTGTATATAATTCACTCACCTTCAATCATTAGTTCCCCACAGTTTTCTGTAAGAAGCTAAGAAGGAATAAATAATCATACCATCTTTTTTCAGTCCACAAGTACAGGCCTGAAAGTTCTGATGCCAGCCTTACCTCATGCATTACTTCTGCAATTCACTGGGGTCAGCAGATGGAGGTTACCTTACTGAGCTGTCTCTGTGGTGTTTGTGCTTTAGGACTTGCTCTGGCATTTTCATCTTCAATGATGGCCACCCTGCTTGGTGTTTTTTAGGTCACAAATGAAGTATTTTGTGTCATATAACATACACCTGGCACATGTTACAATACACAAATCTTTACTGCATTTGCAGTGCTGGGAACACTAACAATCAACCAAGTAGTGCCCCCCAACACCCACACACCACTCTTTGATAATTCCCTTGTTGACTAGAGGTTACTCCCTTCCTAAACCTCCATAGAGACTAGACCTGGTGGCCCAGTAGTTGATGCTTCAGCTTCTCCTTTGATCCAGTGATCTAGAAGTTCCTCTCTCCCTCATCCTTGCTCTATGTAATCCTTGGTAGTTCTGCCCCCATGTTCCAAATCCACTATCACACAGCCACCATGTGCACTTGCTTGCACTCCTGGTGAATAGGGCCTGGGGTAACAGAATGTGAATTGGCCACTGTGGATTGTTATTCACAATACGCTATAAATAACACAGTGGCCCCCACCTCCTTCACCATGCACTCACAGGTTTGTGACTCCCATTGAAAATTGTTTAACAGGGTCATAAAGAATGCATCTGTAAAGTACTTTTCAAAGAGAGGTACAGTCATGATAAAAACATGATAAACAATATACTTGTAGCTAGGAAGTGCAGCATACCACAAGTAAATGAGGATATGATTATACCATCTCAAAATGTAAGGACATTTTTTGCAAAAAACTCAGTTAATGAATCAGTTAGGCCTGCTCATAAAGTGACAAATGTATGTCTTACCTGCTGATGGATGTCTGTGATTGCTTGTGTTGCCTTGTCCCCTTCGGCTGCTTGGGGGAATGTGGAGTTAAGGTTGAAAATCCTAACATTGCATTTCCGTACTTTTGTTGCTTTAGTAGCAACCCTAACTGATGCATTAACAGAATTTTTTTTTGTAAAGAATATATATATATATTCATTGCTTGGCCATTACAGTGCAGGGCATCTTTTCCCTTGCCAGTAGAAGGATTTATTGTTTTTGTAATTAATTATACTTTATTAAGTTTCAAGAATAACAACAGACAAAAATAAAGTAATGTCCAAAGACACAAAACAACCACAACTAACAATCAGAACAAACCAAACAATAATGAAACATAAGAAAACATCCCACCTCCCTAGCCTGCCAACCCCCAGGAGCTCAACATCTCAACAAATAACAAAGGGGGAATCAACAAAAGTACAATAGATTGTTTTAGAAATTATATGACAGAGGAAGTAAATATCACAATAATACCAAGAATGGACATTTTGTTGTGTTATACTCAGCTCCGTGGATGGAAGAGAGAGCAGTGTGTATGAAGGCTCCCATCTGCTCTGGTACTGATCAGAGCATCTCCGAATGAAAGCAATATGTTTTTCAACCATCAAAGCTGAGAGAATCTCCTGGAGGGAAAAGACCTACTAGGCATATATCTGGAGAAAAAAGATCTTCCAATCCCAGGAGAGGATCTAATGAAACTTTTGTAATGTTCCAAAAAGGAGATACCCATTCACAATTCAAAAGGACATGTTTCAAAGTGCCATCAACAAGGCTGCATCTTGAGCAAAGTGGGGAGGATAATTTTCCCATTCAGTATAACTTGGACAGGGTATAGTACATGTTATGTAAAATGCAACAATGAAGTAAATGGATCCTGTTTTGTTTCTCATATTTATAAAGGGCCCTCCAGACTGAGCTCCATAATGCCTGATCTTCTTGCAGTCCTAATGCCTGTTTCAAATAATAATGGACCATGGCTGGACTTCTGGACTCCATGCATTGCAAAAGTCCATAAAGTTTAGACACAGCATGGGGCTATAAAGCTACATCCAGCAAGGGCTTTGAAACTGAGGAGTCCCACTATGACCACAGTCTCAGTCCCATAAACACAGAAGTGGCATGAGTAAGTTGAAGGTATTTAAAACTGGTGGAGTTAGGGAGATGATAGCATTCCTTTAATGTGTTAAATGGGGCAAATTTGTCACCATTCAACAGGGATTCAAATGTCAGGCCATTATTAAGTTCGCAACAAAAAGAAGATAAGATAGGTTGTCCATCAATTTGGAAATTTGGGTTACCTATGAGAAGCTGAGCCAAGACCTTAAGGCCTTAGTCCAAGGGGTTCCAAGATACATGCCCAACTGACAATGGACTTTCAAAGACCTATGTAAGAAGGTTGACTGAAGACGATGAGGGAGCCGAGATGGAGTTATATAAAGTAAACTGTTAAACTGAATCCCCACAGAACTAGAGAGAGGGAGAGAGAACATTCCAAATACAGCCACAGGGGGATTATACTAATGATTATACTAAGTAATTTAGGATAGCAGAAGGCAAAATGCCCATAATTGCCATCCCCACTTCTCAGTGGATCGATTTGTAAAGATTATTATTGTTGTAGAAATTGTCTAATTTTGATTTGAAACCCAAAAAGGTTGTTTGATTAATTATATTATGAAGTGATTTATTCCATAACCTGATTGCACTCAGTTAGAAAGAGCTGTACCTCAGGTTAGTCTTGGATACTTCTCCCTGGATCTGCTTATTATGTCCTCTTAGATTGTGAACTCTACATCTAGAGGTTATTTCTAAGTCTGCTGATAGTTCTTTATTGTTTAAAATTTTATACAAAGTTAGCAGATCACCTCTTTCTCTCCTTATCTGTAAAAGCCAAAGTTTTAAGCTTTTTAATCTAGTTTTGTAATCAATATGTGTTAAGTTGGATATCTGTTTCATAAATCTTCTCTGTGCCCTTTCCAACAACAAAATGTCTTGTTTTAACCATGGACATCAGGCCTGGGAACAATAATCCAGATGTGGACACATGTATGCTTTATAAAGAGGCAACATAACCGATTTGGTCTTATTTGTAAATTACTTTTTTATACAAGTTGTCAGATGGTTTACATTTCTGACCGCTTGCCTACAGTGTGTTATGTGTTTCATATTATTGGTCACAAGAATTCCTAAATCTCTAGTTACATCCACTGTCTGTAACAGTTGGTTATAGGTCAGGTAATTTTTGCTTAGGGTTGATTATCACAGTGCATAACAACATATTTATTTAGACTAAACCTCATTTCTTTATCATATGCCCATATTACTACTGTATCAAGGTCCTTGATCATATTTTGTTGTCCAGTTACAGTACCCATGAGTCCTTCAAGTTTAAGGTCCTCAAAAAACTTTAGTAAGGTATTATTACTAGACACTTGAAGGTCATTTATAAATAGATTAAAAAGAAGTGTCCAGAGGACAGATCCCTGAGGGACACCACTAGTCACTCTACCTAGCTCAAAAAGATGCCCATTAACATGCACCCTTTGAGTTCCATCCATAAGCCATGCTGACACCCAATATAAGGGTCTAACATCAATTTATCCAACTTTACTGATAATCCTGAATGTGGTAATGTATCAAAGACTTTTTCAAAGTTGAAAAAAAATTATCGAAAAGAATTATGTCCACTGGTACAGTTTTGTCAAGATGTTTAGTGACCTTGTTATAAAAGCTGATAAGATTAGCATTACAGCTTATTTTCACTGTGAAGCCATGCTGTGTTATATCTTGCAGTCATCTGTCCCTTAATTGATTTGAAATAAAATCTTTAATTATACTTTTAATAGTTTTGTGACTATTGACTTTAGACTTATATGTCTATAATTAGAGGCACTACTCTCATTGCACTTTTTATAGATGGGGACCACAATGGCTGTTCTCCAATCAATTGGGACCATGCCTTCTTTTAACAATTTATTACCTATAATAGATAATGGTACTGAAATATAGTCAGCCAATTCCTTAAGCAGATGGGGATGTGGGCCATCAAGACCCTCTGATTTATTAATATTCATTTTTTTGAGTTTGTAATTTATTAAATGTGGGTTACAGATATCCATGTTACTGCTATGATTGTGTTACAAGTTTATTTGGGTTGTGTTTTGGGTAGTTTGGTAGGTGGTATAAACAGAGCAGAAATAGTCAATGAATATAGAGGCCATATCTTCAGGGTTACTCTATGTATTTTCTTGATACTTAAGGAGTCTATTGTCCTAGATGATCCCCTTTCATTATTAATATACAGTAGGAATAGAATCCCTTGATATTGTTCTTTGTATGGGTTAGCATGAATTCAATATTCAAGCATGATTTTTTTTATGGTTGCTTTAAGTAGTTGTAGTACATTTTTGTATTTACTAATGTTTACTGAAATTGGTGACTTTTTCATTGATACGAAAACATTTTTTCTTTGTATTTATCAAGTTTTATATTTTTCTATTAAGTCAAATTGGTTTCTTTCCTTTATTGTTATACAATTTTTTTTAAGTAGTTCATATTCATCTTCCAGAGTTTTAGTGGTTCTAGTAAATAAGGACCATGCCTCAATAACATTCAACTTTGAGAGTTTGCTTTGGAGATCCATGTTGTGAAGGTGTTGCCTGATGAAATTCCAATCTGCCTTATAGTTTTTGAAAATTGATCTTCCCTTTGTAAAAGTTTTCTTTTATTAATTTCAAACATAATAATATTGTGATCACTATTTGATAGTGGGGCACCAGCTTCAATGTTTTTTATTTCATACTGAACATTGGTTAGTAGTAAATCCAATATATTGTTACCTCGAGTAGGTTTGACTATCATCTGTTGCAACTCCAAGTTCTCTAAGGGATCTAAAATTACTTGATCGTTAGCAGTAGTTGCAGTTGCTTTGGCACAATTTATGTTAGGAAGCTTAAAGTCTCCTACTATAATGACATCACCCTTATCCACCATGTTTGTTATTTGTGTTATTATATATGGTTATATATGGTTTATTTGTAACAACTTCAGCGTCTGCACCCACACCAAGGATTTGCTGCCATGAAGAGCACCACAGTACAGGAAGATGTTGGATAGCTGCAAGCCTCCATGTTGTTTGAAAATCGATAATTTAAAATATGCTCGCTGAATGGCCCCTGCCCTACAAAAAAATTTGTTGATTATGGAGTCTAAGTGGATAAATCTCACCTTTGGAAGGTAAACGTTCAGCATTCCCAATGGGTATAATATGCAAAGAAATTTGTTCATTTTGATTACGTTAATACACCCCATAAGAAAATGGGTAAAATGGACTACTGCAGCAGATCCTGTTGAATGGTATATAATAAGGAAGAAAGGCAGTCCTTTACTAATTGAGATGGGAAATGGGAAATACAAATTTCCAGGTCAATCCAAGATGAGCTATGTCCTGCTTAGGATCCAGATTATTTAAGGGTAAAACCTTTGTTTTATTGAGATTGAACTTGTAGCCAGAAAAAAAGGAAAAATGACAGATCTCCTGGAGGGCAGTGGGTATAAAAACAATGGGGTCTTCTATATGTAACAATAAATTATTTGCATAAGTGGATAAAGTATATTTGTTTTCTCCCACCCATATGCCTTTGCTATAAGGGCAGTTTGTAACTGATGAATAAGGGGCTCTAAATACAAGTTAAAAAGGAAGGGGGAAGCAGACATTCCTGATGTGTGCTCTGCTGTAGAGGAAAAGACTTGGATAAGACCCCATTGCATCTAACATAAGCTGACGGGTTTCTGTACAACACTCTAATCCAATTTATAAATTCTGAAGAGAAACCAGATTTACTCAACACAGTGAAAAGATAAGGTCAAGCCAGATGATCAGACACCTTTTTGGCATCCAGGAAGACCAAGACCACAGGGTATGTGCCCTCCTTGGTCACCGAAATAAGGTAATGCAATTTTCTGAGATGTTCACTTGATAGACATCTGGACATAAAGCCCACTTGAGAAAGACAAATAAAGGTGCTCCAGACCTGGGCCAGTCTATTAGCTAGAATTTTAGACAGTATCTTGAGATCCACGTTAATTAAGGAAATCGGATGATAACTGTCTGGAGATGTTTCCTTCCTATTTGGCTTCCTGATTAATGTAATCCAGGCTTCAGAAAAAGAGGTAATAGAAATGCCAGAGGCATACCAAAAATTATATAACTGGGTTAACAAAGAAGCAATAATGTCCGAACCAGCTGAATAAAAGTTGTTAATAAAACCATCCGGCCCAGGGGCCTTGCCAGGTGGAAGTTGTTGTATGGCCTCCATGACTTCCGAGACTGTTATCAGGCCCTTGAAAATTTCTTGTTATGAAAGGTTAAATGTTGGAAGGGGAATAGGGTCAAGATATGCAGTGGTTTGAACTGCAGCTTGAGGGTCTGGGGGATCACTTGCATATAATCCTAAATAATACTGACAGAGCATGGCAGCGATCTTACTGGGGTGGGTTATGACCTCAGAACCAACGTCAGGCTTAACACCTTGTATAAAACTAACGGATACTACTCTACAATGCTGAAGAGCTAGCAGCTTATCCACCTGGTCAGCTTATCCACCCTTTCATCAGCTTTAAGATATTGAGCCTTAGTTCTCATGATTGCTAATTCTGCTTTTTGGGCCATAATATTGGCATATTAGGAATGTAGTTGGTGTAACTTGGACAACACATCTTCAAAGGAGTGCGACTGAAAGGTATGTTCCAATTGCCTAATATCCCCAAAAAGTTGTTCTTGGTGGGCTTTCCAAACTTTAAAGTGCTGGAGAATGCTGTCACCGCTTAAGGCACATTTTAGTGCACCCCACAGCATATTAATTGCAGTAACAGAGCCTGTATTCTGTTGCAGAACATTTTTTATAAAGGTGCAAATGGATTGAAGTGTTTGAGGGTACAGCAGTAGCTGGGCATTAAAAATGCCAAATATTGTCTCTCTCTTCCATTCCATTGACTGTGTGAATCAGACACACTGGAGCATGGTCAGATATGATCATCAAAAGAATCTCAGCAGAAATTAAACCAGGGAGGCATTCCTGATTAATGAGGAAAAAATCAACCCTAGAGTGAGTTATCATGGGGAATGGAATGGAAAGCATAGTGCCTATCAATGGGATGGAGGATGTGCCAGGGGTCCACTAATCCCAGTTTGTCAATCAAGTCTCAAAGGCTGCATTATCATCAGGAAAAAACATTCTTAGAGGAACCAGATCTACTTATATCTTACTGATAAACAATGTTCCAGTCTCCCCCTATTAGGAGGGAGGAGCAGGTCAAGGGAGCCAATACGGGAAGTAAGCTAGTAAAAAAGGCAGGAGAGTCAGTATTAGGGCCATAAACTGAGCCCAGAACAATATCTGCAACTTTCAGTTTCCTAAGGAGAAAAATAAAACTTCAATCTGTGTCCCAGTATTCTTTCTCCAAGTGAAAAGGGGCATGCCTGGCAATTAATGTGGCTCCCCCAAATCAGCTTTTATTACTGGCTCCATAAACTTGACCCATCCATTCCCCCCTGAACAGGTTAACATTGTTCCTGTTAATATGAGTCTCCTGCAGGTAGGCTATCCCTATATGCAATTTCTTAAGGTGAAGTAATACTATGTAACACTTCCTTTTGTAATGCCCCCTCCACATTTATATTCCAACTAACACATGTATAACTATACATTATAATATAGAAGAAAAAGGAACATTACAATATGGACATCCCCCTCTAAGCAGAAAAAACACAATCCCACAACCCTTTTGTCAAACTCTTGAAAAGCACCCCTACCACCCCCAATGCCACCCAAGGCACCCAAAAATGTTCAAAGATCCATATAACTGAAAGACACAAAATACCAATATGGACATATATGAAATAAGGAAACTGGAAAATGAGTGGCACCAACCCCAACAAAATTAAGCGAAACACCCAAACAACCCATAAAATGATCCTAAAACTAGAAATAAAAATAACCAGCATACCCCAGCCTAGCAGCAGATTGGTCACTCCACTGATGCACATTTTCATGCTATTGGCCTCCCTGTCTTCAATACCTGACTTGACCCACTTTCTTACCGCCCCTTTTTAAAGCAGTCCCACCCACAGGATCCCACATTTCCTCTCAACCTTTTCTCCAGCCACTCCATCTAACTCCTCTCAATTACTGCTCTACCTGCCCTATTGTTAGGGACCTCACCTTAATTCGACTATATACCCTTTCAACTATAAAGCAGCTTGCAGTTAAGCAGGCCAGCAACACCAAACAAACTACCTTGGGGTGCAACCACCTACTACTACTCGTCACTACCTCTTTTGGCATTGCTGGTACCATAAACGTCCTTTTGTTCTGCAAATTTTGGACTCCCCACTGTTCTGTCTAACCCTTTATGTGAATCCACTTTATTAACCCTCACTCTCCTTCTCTCCCTCAGCCGAGAAACTGTCGCCCAGGCTCCCAGCTCCTAAGCCTCGGGATTCCCGGCTACCGGGCGGTCGGCGCCCCTCTAGCCGATGCTCGAGACCGCAGACACGGACCCAAGGCCCTACAAGGTATGGCAACTGCCGCAACTTTTTCGACCACCCCCCCCCACCTCCGCTGATTATTAAATACAGTAGCTCCTGCCAAAATATTAGTCCACGTCCCCTGGCGCAGTGCCCCACCAATAGAGACTTAGCTCGTGATCCCCTCTTCTCTATCCAGCCTACGGGATCCAACTCTCAGGGCCTCGGCTTACTAAAACGCATAGGCTCTCCTTGGCTGTGCCTTCACCACTAAATATCTTTAATGCTATCAAATTTGGGTCGACCTGGATTGGAAAGCTACTGATAAGCTGCATTAATCCAGCAACCCCACTGGCCCCTGGGCTAATTGAGTGGCTCCTTTTTGAGGTACCATCATGTCGGGCCCTATATGGCTCCTTTTACTGCCCCTTCTTCTGCTGATACCAGCTTCCCAGCATTGGACACCTGAACTACCATCATGTTTGGTCTACAACGGCACCTTGTGCTGTACACCACATGGCAACTTATCCTTTAATTGCCTCCGTGATTCCAAGTACCAAAACCTCGAACACTGCTCTTGGACCACACATACCAGTAGTACTTATAACACTCCCCCACCACAAGGCCCACCTCCCACCACGCAGACTTCTATCTCCTCCCCGCCTATTGTGGTAGGGGTACTAGCTCTTGCTACAAGAGATCAGCTCTTCTATGGTGGCTACTTTCCAGTCCCTAAAAACATCAGATCTACTAGACGGGAGAAAGGCAGGAATTACAAGCTTATAATTAGCGCTCTTAGGAAAATCCTACTTATCCTCCTGCTTTGTTCAGGCAACATAGAACTCAACCCTAGCCCCCCAGAAGCTATTGCTTTGCCAGCAGGACTAGCAAATTTAAAAGGAATAAGCTTCTTGCATATTAACGTATGTAGCCTCCTTAAAAGATAACCTTAATACAAACCTGGGTAAATCATACCTCTCCTGACATACTTGTGATTTCCGAACAAGCTTAGACCCAGCACCACTGATAGAGAAGTAAACATACCCAACTATGCCTTGTTCGGAGCTGATAGGCATGCCAGAGGAGGAGGGGTAGCTATCTATGTAAAAGACAAATTTTCTGCCTCCTGCTTATCCTCGGCATCTGTCGCCAGCGGATTTGAATGCCTAATTCTCAAAGTGGAAATTACACAGACTACTGCACTCTGCGTAATAGGAGGCTACAGACCACCATCTGCTGGCCTACAGCTTGTGTCATATCTAAGTGACAAGTTGGGACAGGGGCTGCCAGAAACCATTATTTTAGGAGACCTCAACTTTGACTGGCTCTCTAACACAGCTGCCCCCCTTGCATCCTTCTGTGATGAACATGGGCTGACACAACTTATTACTGAATCAACACGCCCAAATGTGAAGAACCCCAGTAAAAGTACACTTTTGGATGTG
Organism: Neoceratodus forsteri; assembly: GCA_016271365.2. Classification (NCBI taxonomy): domain Eukaryota; kingdom Metazoa; phylum Chordata; order Ceratodontiformes; family Ceratodontidae; genus Neoceratodus; species Neoceratodus forsteri. The sequence goes on along the minus strand of CM057459.1, from coordinate 833,388,191 downwards.
CTAATGGTGAGCAAACCTCATCTCTTCTCCCACGCTGATGTCTTCTTCTCATATGCCAGCGACCATTGTTTTATTGAGGGAGTAAGATCCACCAACAACCCAGCACCCATCAGCAAGTTCTCTATGAAGAGATCCAGGCGCAACTTCAATGAACATGCCTACCTAAACGAGCTTAAGTACTCCCTGAGTGCAAGATTTCTACCTGGCCAAAACGATTACGTCAGCTTACAATATCTTCCACAACATTCTATCAAGGGCCCTTAATAAGTATGATCCCCTTATTAAAGTTCGAACTAGGACCAAAACCTGTAAATGGTTCACCCCTCAGATCAAGTCCTTGCTTCTAGAAAGAGATAAGCTCTGGAAAAAAAGCATGCAGACTGAACACTGCAGAGGACTGGAACCAGTTCAGGAGACTACGAAATTTATGTACCAAAACAATCAAAGAATCGAAGGCCACCTTCTTCAAATCCTAACTCGACTTTGCCACAAAGAGCCCAATCAAGCTCTGGAACACAATCAGTGATCTGCTAGGCCACTCCCCAGGAAATTCACTCCCGACCAAGATTACCTCTGGCAACTTGACTATAACAGAAAAGATGGATATACTTGACGCATTCAATAACCACTTTGCTACTGCAGGCATGGCATTTGATAACTCCCCTGCAAACATACTTCGCTCCCAGACTGCCAGCCAACTGCCTGAAACTCCGATAGCTTCGCCGCCTTTCTCACTTCAACCTGCCACACTGAAAGAGGTAGAGGACCTCTTGCTTCAGTTGGATACTAGAAAAAGTGCTGGGGCCGACTCCCTTGACCCTTACTTCCTAAAAATTGCCTACCGCATACTAGCAATACCCGTCACCCACCTTTTTAACTTATCCCTGTCTCAGGGCACCTTACCACCTATATGGAAGACAGCACATGTCATACCACTGTTCAAATCAGGTGACCGTGGCGATCTCAATAACTACAGGCCAATTTCCCTCCATCCAGTCCTGTCCAAGCTCCTAGAGCAAATTGTAAATGCACAGCTGAGGACTCACCTTGAGTCTAGGGAACTGCTAAATCCTATGCAGTCCGGATTCAGAGCTAAACATAGCACCATCTCAGCCCTCGCCAAAATTACTAATGACTAGCAGCGTAATCTTGAGAGCAAAAACTTTATTTGTGCTGTTTTCCTTGATCTAAGCAAGGCTTTCGACAACGTTGACCATAGTCTGCTCCTTTCTGCCCTTCAAACCATAGGTGTGGACCCCTCCTCTCTGCGTTGGTACACTGACTATCTTACAGGGTGTCTGCAACAAGTTAAAGCCGAAGGAGGCCTGTCCCCCTTAAAAACTCTGCAAAGAGGGGTACCTCAAGGTTCTATACTAGGGCCCTTACTTTTTGCAATCTACATTAATAACATCGACTACTGTATAAAGAAGCCAACATCCATCTGTTTGCAGATGATACAGTTCTCACGTGAGTCGCCCAACACCTGAAGCTGCCTGCAATGACCTACAGTCAGAATTCAACCTTTTCAAAGCCAACTCCTCCACAAAAAGCTACTCCTTAATGCCAAAAAAACTAAAGCGATGGTCCTCTCTCCTTTTATCCGTACAGCTAACCCTGTGTCCAGTGGGACAGTTCCCCAAATTACCACAGTTCTAGGTGAAAAACTAGAATTTGTTACAAAATTCAAGTATCTTGGAGTTTGGATAGACCAAAGACTCTCCTTCATTGAACATACGAGGACTTGCTAAAACGACTTCGGCAAAGGCTTGGACTGTTTTTTAGAATCAGCCAATTTCTCACCAGAGATGCCAAGAAACAACTGGTCCAATCCATTTTCCTATCATTGGTTGATTCGGCTGACTTCCTCTACAGCCAATGCCCCAACTCTTACATGGCTAAACTGGACACACTCTACCATCGAGCACTGAGGTTTATAACGGGACTCCCCTTCAACACACATCACTGCACCCTATATGCGGCAGTGGGATGGACATCACTAAAGTTCAGGCGCCACAGAAACGCCGTTCTCTGGACCTATAGAGCCATCTCTAATAAGCTGCCTTACTATATCTTCTGCTGTCTTCCCCTGAGTATAATTGGGAAATACGCGTTAAGAAGTTACTCAGCTATTACACTTAAAGTACCCAAAGCAAAATCCCGCTTCGGCAGGGCAGCCATAAGCTTCGTGCTACCTACCTTATGGAACGATCTACAAAAACCTCAAATTTAGCACTCTAATCAGTATAAATGCTTTCAAGATGCTTTATTTCCATACAATCAGAGAAGTATGTAACTGCTTCACCCACTCAGACCCAGTACCGGTGTCTGCACTGGTATATAGCCACGCCTAGACCTAATTTTAAGTACTGACCCCCAGCTTGCTCCTCACCAGCCTAATTGTTCTCTCTCTTATCCCCCTGTCTTATCAACACTAGGCCCATCCATCCCTTATTCTTCCTTTCCCAACCTCGGATAGGAGCTCACTACCCTGGGTTGTGACATCCTACCATGCCCATGCTTTAGCATTCAATCCGGGGCTCACACATACTCCTTTTCTCCATCCACCTTCTCTACATTCAGCTTTACCAACTCCTTTCTGTGCACGTGCCCTCCTAGCCTTTCTCCCCTACTTCTCTCCTCTCTTCCCCCTACCTTCACCTCTACCTGGTGTATATTTTGTTTTATTTTTTTCTTCCGTTACTTCCTCCTGCAACCTTAGATAACCTGCTTTATCTTCCTATAGACACTTCTATGTATGTAAATACCATGTAATCTGTACAATATCTGTATAATTCTATGTACATATGAACTTCTTTTTCTTCCTCTCTGTAAAGAGTATTATCTGTATTGCCTTGTAAATACCTGTGTTGACCTGTATATACAATTGTTCATGCTCCACCCAGGTCCATCTTGCAAATGAGCTTCTGCTCAACGATGAACGCCTGGTTAAATAAAGACTTGACTGGTTAAATAAAGACTTGACCCCCGATCCTAAAGACCACACCACCTGAAAATATCAATCTATGATGAAGAACTCCCATATTCCAGCCAAACCTTCCTCACCTCACCCAACAATTGGAGAAAAAAAACAATGTACCCAATATAAGATAACACATAATAAAATAGATTCAGTGCACAGCACCAGAGCTATAGTTCCAAGGCATCAAAAAACAAAACAACCCCCCCCCCAAAAATGCGTGACTATTGTAGAAGAATAATAATAACAAATAAAATAACATGTGGGAGACTAATCAAAAACAGTATGCACAAGGTAAAGGCAGCTGACTATCTGAAAGGCATTGGAACACAAAAGAAAGCTTAAAGAAATGGCATGGCTGCTACATCTTTATGGAAGAAAGTTAATATAATCCAACAAACTCTTTTGCATAATTGCAGCAAGCATAGCAAGGAAGTTCCAAGATGTTTTATCAACCGTCCAGTAAATTCACGAAAAAGGAAATGCATACTAATGCTGGCTAATAGGACAATCAAATATGAAGCATAAACAATAAAAATTGTCAATGGTAGTGATTAAGCATGTCCATGTTGAGAGTAATATGAGCAGGGCTTAAAGCTTTCCATTCAGAAGTTCAGTTTAACAGGACCAGACAAACTAAGGCATCTAAAGGAAGCAGAAACCCGTATATAACAAAAAATGTTGAAGCTTCCATGTCACATAACAAAAACTCCAGATATACATTGGACTGAATGAGAGAATCAGCTGTTCATTCCAGTATACTTTAAACAAAAAGGCGAAGGCCGCAAAACGTGGTCACTGTCGACAGACAGTGTTAAATAAACAGAAGAGCTCCATCTACATTTCAGAAAGAGCATGATGAATCAAAACAATGATCCAGGGGTTGCCACAGTGATTTGTAAGTCAGAAAATGACACTGATGGGAAACATACAGCAATGCAGATCCAACGGAACAACAGTCTTCCTAAAAAGATCGGAATAAAGGCTCTCCAAATCCACGTCAGATGGCACAGAGCATATACAGTTAGTGTTCAATGATTTCAGCTTTGTAATGCATCAATAAGATCACATTTGCTCAACCAAAGTGATAACATAAAAGCAAGTACTTGCTTCTCAGATTTTTCAGGCATCCACGGACCTAAAGAGAATCCACAGCTGACAGCATGCCACTCCCCCAGGCACAAAAGAGACGAGACCGATGTCAAGATGAAGTGCCATAATTAAAAAGCTCCAGAAACATCTTAGGGAGCTCTGTCTTTGCTTGGTAGTAAGAATCAAATCTTTTAAAGGAGCCCTGAAAGCTGACTTGGAGCTGGAATGGGTATAGCATTCAGAATGGAATGTGGGAAGCAATCAGCTTAGAAACTGCCAGGCTGTAAGCTACTATCTTCTGCCTGACCAACTGCTGCAAATACTGAATGATGAGTAACTTCTGTCCCTCCCAGGTAACATCTTGCAAGTTCTTCACTTTCAGTTGCAAATATTGCCAGTCTAAGTAGGTGAGAAATTTAAAAATGAAGAGGTGAGGTTTGGAGCCAGTGGAAGTAGTGCATCGAAGGGCTGTGTGTGCTCACTACACCACATATGTAGGTCCAATGGGGGATGGTCCTGCTATGCATTCACACAGTTTGTGCCTCGGCACCCTCCAGTAAGCTCAGGATAACAATGTTGTTATGATGGCTGCGACCCTTCAGGTCCTCAATTTCTCTTCTACATGGGCATTTTTTCTGCAGAGGTCCACTAATTCAGGGTCCAGCTGGTCGCTCCAGTCCCCATTCAAACTGATACAGACTTTGGCTTCAGTAACTTGTCTGGTCATAGGCTCATTAGCCACCTTGATACATTTTAGTTCCTCAGTAATAAACTGAAGAGCTTCCAGAAAGGGTAAAAGTTCCTCCAAAAAACAATCTTCAGTCAAAGCTGCAGATGCTGAAGACTGCTGTAGCACAGTTGTGGCCTGGACCTTTGTTCTTTTTGAGATCTTGTTCCTCTCAGGTGTAATAGGGAGAGTGTGGCATATAGGTGCTTCTTTCATTTCTGCTTCTATCCCGTTTTCTGAGATCATTCATACAAGATTCCAGGAACACTCACAAAACAATAATTATCAAATGAAAATTGGTACACATTCGATAAACTGATTAAATAAAGTCAAATATCAGGTGAGAGGAGTGAAGTAGTTGTCAGCAAGTGTTCACCTTCTGCAGCCCATCACATGACTCCAAAGTTGAAGGATTTAGTCTTTGATGCTATATCGGGGAGATATATAGAATAAAATATGGGTACATGTGTGATATGAGAATTTAATGCACACCTGAGGTGTGAGATGCTACATAAACCCCAAGGGCAAAATCAAGAGGTTTATTAAAGCATCCCACACTGAGGGTGCATTTAAATTTGAGTCTGGGACACTTGCCCATACTTTATATAATATCTTGGGGCCAATTTTTTTCCAGCCCGAGTCCTCAGAAAGCAGTTCAGACACACACACGCACGCATGCACACACACACTCTCTCTCTCTCTCTCTCTGTCTCCTTTCCTGCTTTTTGAATTTCCACTTTTGTTTTCTATTTTTTTTTCAGTTATAGTTGATATCAGGATCAAGCATGCTTACCTGCATGGCCCCATTCCCACTGACAGCCTACATCGCTGGCAATGGGAACCACAGGATTGACCAGACATGTGTTTTTTTTTATTAATTTAAAGGCAGGATCAGCTGGATAGATGACCAAAAAGTGTTTTCAGAAGGTGAGGAGAGGTGTTGTAGGAGCTCCTCACTAACGAATGTCTGGAGCAACCTTGTTTGAAGATGTGTTCTGCCCACCCCCACAGATGAGAAAAGTCATTGAAGGCGTGCTCGATTTTAATTGACAGAGTGCATGTTGGTCGTAATAACCCGCATGTTACGGTGAATATCAATTCGCAAATCTTTAGAAACAAATTGGTTAGCAGTTATTATAAGCTAATATAAGTCTTGCAGGGAAGCCTCTGTTCAGCTGCAATGCCGCAAACTGGTGGGCCTGCTCGACCTCCAGAGGATGGTGCCAATCATATTTGAGTAACTGGGGTAACAACAACTGCATGAAAAGACACATATCCTTCCCCATTGCCTCTTATAGCATTCATATAGTTAAAATATTGTTTTGATAACCTCAATTCTCAGGGTCGTCCACTTTGGCCTACAGTTACTGAATCTGTCTTTCTAGGATTCCCGTCTTGCCAGCCTTAATCACAGACCTTGACTCTGTTTTGATAATGAACAGTTCTGTGTCCATGATTCATGTTTCTGCTGCTTCAGTCCTTTTCTCCACATCAGTAATCGATTTTTGTATGACATGGATGTCACTAATAAGGGTTTGGAGCATAGTTGTGATCTCTATGAGATCCACTAGGCCCACTGATGCCTTGGAAAACACTGATGTTATTTCTTGCTCTAATCAGTCAGCATCACCTGGTAACTTCACTCAACATTTTCTTACCCATGCCTAGCCCAATTGAAAAATTAAGAACACAGGAGGTCACAGATTTTTGCTATCTACCACACTATTGTAGTCTTGTGTCACAATGAAAGCTTACTGCAGTGGGTGCTCAAGTATTTGTATTGGGCTATAAGGAGTTCTTAGACTCTCAGTAAGAGTCCATCTTGGGTGGTGACTAACTAGCACTGCATCAGTCAGTGTTTGAGAACAAGTCAAAATAAATCATTCCCTGCCTTTGACATCCATTGCTATCATGTCTAAATACACAGATAAAAGATAGACTTTGGTGTCTACTTAACAGTGCTTTCATTGTTGCCTTGAATTGTATGCACAGGAGCATCTTTCAAGGTTTCCTATGAGCCTGAGGTGTCTGAGATCTTCCCTTTAGCAACAGGTGCTCATCAAAGTTCTGTTTTGTGACTCATTTAGCATACTTTGTACATGGCCCTCTTTATCCATCTACCCCATTCTCAGGGATTCTTATATTACTTATATGCAGACAACACCAAGGACTATTTTTGTGTCATGCAATTTAACAATGCAGTTTTTCAAAATAATGTACTTTATGTCTTTCTTCCATTAAAAACTTGATGTTATAAACTATTCTGAAAATAAACTAGGAGGTTTGTCATAAAAGGCAACCCCGGTTGTTCCAAGCCAAGGACCCAAGAAAGAGTTAGAAAAAGAGGCGGGGGTGGGACTAAGTGAGATCAGACAACGGGAGAAGTCTTAGGCAAAAAGGTGGAGGGGTGGGAGAATGACATCAGAAAGTGGGGGAGAGAGGATGAAAGGGAAGGAAAAGGGGGGAGAGCCAAGGGTGGAGCAAGTTGGGGTTTTAATAGGTTTGCACAGGATAGCTCTGCCACTTTTTGCCAGATTGGAAAATGTTTCTATGGTCTGGCACATCATTTGGAGAGTTTCTGTTATAAATAATTAAGGTAATGAGTAACTGGTTTATTGAATTCGTTTTTGTAATTGTAGGTAGCCATTCGGAGGTAATGAAGTTGATTGAGTAACTGATTGTTGTTTATGTTATAGGAATGGAGCAATTGAATTGTTGGTTGTTTAATTCAAATATCTGTAAGTAGAATTGGCTTACAGAGAGTTTGGTAGCAATTATAGAGAAGCCTGGGCCAGTTGTTTTGTTTCATGAATTAGGTGCAAGGAGAAGGCCGCAGGTTATAGCGTGCAGTGCAAAAGGTGGAAGCTTTGTGAAGTAACTGCGCAGCGAGCTGCTGTTGGTAGCACGGTATGGTGGTGTTGAGCCAAGGCATGGAGACCAGGTGGCGAGCACAAAAAATGTGATTATTTTAACTGACAGGGTAGTAAAGAGCTCCAGTATTTGTAGACTGCATGCATGAGAGTAATCTAGGTGGTAGTAGGCTTGTAAGTAGACTGGATTTTGGAGACCACGTGGCAAGCGGGTAAGGGTCGACCTAGCTGATCTGACCATGTAGCGAGTGGGTACTGTTCCCCTTAGCTGATCTGATGTTTGAAGAACCCCAGCCTCAGAGGACCATGTGGCGCAACAGTCACTAAGTGCGGTTGACTAAAAGGGCAGTTTGTGGGAATAGGCACCAAAGATGAAGGGCGGAGTCTGTAGGTATTGGCCTGGTTGACGTTTAAGGCTATTTGATTCACAGGGAGGTGAGTGATAATGATAGGGCCTGCCAGCATTGAACCCAGATTAGGAGTGACCACGAGGCAGACTAGTGAGGTCGGAGGCTCGGGAGATCAGGGGAGGTTATGGGAATGGGTGTCATCAGGGAAGGCCTGGACAGGGTCATGGCACAAGTGGGTAGAGCAGGCATCAAGCAAGCATTCAAAAAAAAAAATTTTTTTAATGTATATATTTTTTACAAAATGAGAGAATGGAGGATGGGTAGAACATGGGGATGACTGGGGGCTTTGAAGTGCAAAATTGATTGAGATGGCCACTCTGTGAGAATGCAGGGAGAGCTGGTAACGGTGAGAGTGAGTGCCGTAATAGGGGATGGGAAGGGGGGGTGAGTGCGCAACAAGAGGTCTGCATGTAAGGACACAGGGCTTCAAGGGTCAGAGAAGCAAAAGGGTGTCATTTTCAATTTCGGCCTGATTCTCAGTCTGACCAGATCAGAATTTAGCTCTGAGGCCCTAACTTTCCAGAAGCAATTGGGCATGATAAAAAACAGAAGTGGCTAATGGGAGGAATTTGAAAAGGGTACCAGGCAAAAAATCCAGCGGAATTGCAGTGAAGAGAAGGGGTTGCTACAAGATAAAAGCATGAATGGCCAATAATTTCAGATGCATGGGGGGAGGCTGCAAATAATTTCAGCGAAGTGGCTGCCATTTCGGAACTGGGATTGTTTACATGTGGCAGCCACCATCTTGGGCAATGGTCGACTGGCAGCAGTAAAAGGAGACTAGGGCTCAAGTTAACATTGATAACTAGATGGATTCATGGAGTACAAAGAGGGATGAGGTTATCGGAGGCTCAAAGAATATCACAGTGGTTAAAAAAGGCAGAAAAATTTTTTTTTGTTTAATAATAAGATAAAAAAGAATATTGAAGGATGACGAATGTGAATTATCTCATCCTAGCAGAATGGACCCAAGAGGATCCAGAGCGATGAAGGTGGATGCAATGAGAGTCATTTTGGAGCTGGTGGATAGGGCCCAGAAGGTCCTGGATGCCGTGGATGACATGGAGAAAGAGTATGGTCCACCACAGAAAAAGGGTGCTAAGGGAAAAGGTAAAGGAAGGGCAGGTGAGAAAAAGAAAGGACCAGGGGCCCCGGCTCCTAAACATCCCAGACCAAGTTCACCTGAGCGAAGGCCTGCACCTGATATATGCCCTAACCTAGTACCTCCAGCTTACCCAGTGGGACCGATACCAGGCACAACCCCTAATAATGGGCATGGTCTGACCATACAACCAGGATTGGTACCTATCTCACCTTTTATGGAACTGCTGTCCCCCATAATGCCACAACTGATGTCCAGTGTGCCAGATATGATAACTGAACCACAAGATGGGATAGAGCCAGGAGACAGGCCGGCCCCAGTACCAACACAGGAGCCACAGAAAGAACCAGGTACACCTTTGACACTTGAAAGTAGTATGAAAGAGTATGTAGAGCAATTGTTGTTTGGAATGGGGGGGTGATGGCATTAAAAAACTACAGAATGTGTTGGGCAGTTGGAAAAAGGTGAGAAGGAAAAACAGCAGATAACCGAGAAGACAAAAGAATGGGTTAGCAGAGAAAAGAGGGGTGAGAATAGGGGTTCATGTGCTAACGGCAATGAAAGAAAAAATATGGAAAAGGGAATTTGTGGACATTTTTGCCCTTTTAAACAAAAAGACAGCAGAACTGTATGAAGAGAAGGAGAGCTTTAGCAAATGAGAGTTAGAGGCAGCAGTGGTGCTGGTAAAAAAGGGGGAAGAGCAAAAGGGGCCAACATACAAAGGAAAATCTTGGGAGGCTTGGACTTTATGCTTTATGTACTACAGTGCTATAGCCCAGGAAAAGAAGCCAGAATTAGGGTTAACCCTATTGGCATACTCCCTAATCATCAGAAATGCATATAAAATGATGGGGGGCATGAACTGGTTGCAATATGATGAAAAATTCAGGACGTGGATGGCTAATTATGGCGACGACTACCAATGGACTTCCAGACACAATGACTTGTGGTGGGAGACCATGACATTGGCGGGGGAGGGACAGATGGGAAATGGCAAAAAGGTGGAACATGATACCAAAAATGCTGTTGGGGTTACAATAGGGTGCATTGTTCCTTCCCTCAATGCAGATTTAGACATGCATGCTCAAAATGTGAGGGCGAGCACACAGCATCTTGTTTCAGGTTGTATGGTGATGGTAACGAGGAAGGAGGGCAAGGGAACTATTTCTTTTGGGGTGGGCCAAGTGGACAGAGGGAGGCACATTGGGACAGTGCTGGCCGAGGATAGGGATACTCTGGGGATGAGGATACTACCAAGGGGGAAAATGAGTGAGAGGTACGGGACTTCCCTTTGGCAAAATCCCCAATTAAAGGAAGGGTTATTGAGCAGCTGATGGCAGGGTATCCAGATGAGGCAGCCAGCCTGGAATTGATAGAAGGTTTTCAAAGGTGCTTTAACTTACACTACAAGGGAAGGAGGTTTCAGTCATGGTCCAAAGATTTAAAATCAATACAGGGGAAGGAAGAACTACCAAAAGAGAAGATTGGACAAGAAAAACAAGCAGGGAGAATTGAAAGGCCCTTCAAGGAGCCTCCATTCCCGCAATTCCAGGTGTCCCCATTGGGTTTAGACCAGAAAAAGCAAAAAGGGGAATATCGGGTAATACACCATCTATCCTACCCAGAAAATGGATCAGTTAATGATTTCATAGCTGATGAAGATAGCAGGGTATCCTATGGGACTTTAGAGGATGCAGTGGGATTATAAAAGTGTGGGAAGCAGCTTGGTTAATGAAGACAGACATTAAGTCATTCTTTTGGCTGCTCCTGGTACAGGCGGAGGATTGGGAATTATTGGGTTTTCAGATTAATGGGGATTATTATTTTGATAAAACTATGCTGATGGGGTGTTCTGTAGCATGTGCAACTTTTGAGAGGTTTAGCACATGGTTGTAGTGGGTATTTAAAGAAAAGTATGGACATAGTACAGGAGTTCACTACCTGGATGACTTCCTGTTCATAGGTGAAGGGAAAGAAGGGGTGCAGGAGATGTTAAAGGACTTCCAGGAATTGCGTGATGAAATAAGGGATACCATTGGTGGAAGAAAAGACAGAGGGACCTTGCAGGTGGCTAGAATTTTTGGGGATAGAGGTGGATGCAGGTCAAGGGGGTTTTTGACTACCAAGCCAAAAAATAGTGAAGCTGAGGAGGTTACTGAAAGAGGTAGGACAGAAGAAGAGAGTACCATTATACTTAGTCCAACAACTGATCGGTCACCTGAATTTCACATGCAGGGCAATTGGGCCAGGGCAAGCATTTACATGTCACCTAGCTAGGGCCATGTCCGGCAGGGCAAGACCGCACCATTGTATCAACTTCAGAATAGAAGTCAAGGATGACTTCAGGGTATGGGAACAGTTCCTTGATACATATAACCAGATAGCCATTTGGCAAGAGGAATGGCTGTTTAATACAGATTGGAATCTGTATACAGATGCTTCTGGAGGGCATGAGGTGGGTGCATACTTTTGGGGGCAGTGGGTGTCAGAACCATGGCCACAGGAATGGGTGAAGACAGGGCTAACCAAGGATATTAGATTTCTTGAGATATTTCCAGTTTGGGTGGCAACACAGGCATGGGGAGATTGGCTGAAAATCCAGCGTGTCATGTTTTGGTGTGACAACAAAGTGGTAGTTGAGGTTCTGAACAACAGGGGGGCAAAATCATGGGTAGTGATATGAGTCTTACAACAATTGGTCTTGCAAGCACTAAAGCTTAATATGAGCTTTCAGATGAAACACATTGTGGGCAAGAGGAACACTATAGCTGACAGCCTCTCCCACTTGCAGATGGTGTGGTTCTGGACACTGGCACCCTTAGCAGCCCCAGTGGGAGTAAGGATCCTGGAGGAATTGTGGGCAATTGGCTGGATGGAGCACAACACCTCTTTCACAATTCTTGGGCAGACAACACTATAAGAGCTTACGAAAGTTCATGGAGGGTTTTCCAGGCATTCAGAACCCGACACACCATGGAGGTAAGTGGGGTAGTCATGGAAAAACAGGTGGGCAGGATTGTGGTAGAGAGTTGGCAGGAAAGCCAGGCTCCCACCACCATGGGAGTGCACTTACTGCAATAGGCTGGGTGAGCATGATGAAAGGGTGGGGAGAGCCTTGCAAGGGCCCACTTATAAAGAGAATGTTGATGGGGTGGCAGAGAATGAGACAGAGAAGACAGGCTAAGAGGGGGCTGATATTAGAGCAATTAATGGCAAGAATAATGACAACACTACCAGAGATTTCCTACACTACATATAAGAATGTGCTATTTAAAGCTTTGTTTGCAGTCCTGTATAAGGGAGCTTTTTGAGTAGCTGAGATTTTGGGACCAGCAAAACCCACCATGGACAGGTGGTTACCAGAGGAGGACGTGCACTGGGAAGGGGAGACCCTTTGGTTATACATATCAAGATCAAAGACGGACCAAATGGGAAAAGGTTCCTTGGTTGTTCTGGAGCCCACAAAAAACAATGGTATTTGTCCATGTCAACTGACAAAGGAATACCAGAGGATTAGGGCTAAGGAAAAGGGGGGGTTCATACATGAAGATGGGAGAGGGGTAAAGGTTAGTCAAGTATCAGGGGTACTGAAGTGGACCGTTACAAAACTGGGGGAGAACCCGGATCGATTTTCATCCCACTCATTTCAGATTGGGCAGCTTCAGAAACTGCAGCCAAGAGGATGCAAGGGGATGAGATAAAAGCTTTGGGGTGCTGGACATCGAATTGCTATAAGAAATACATAAGAAATGCAATGTTCCAATCATGTCAATTTGTTTCTCTTTCAACAGGAACAATATGGGAGGAGAGAGGGGTGGGCAATAGCAATACTGGAGGGGAAGTAGAATGGGCCATTTTCAAATTCTCTTATTTTGTGCTATAGATGCAAGACGTAGGAAGGATAGTTGGATTGTGGGACATTCCTACATTTATTGCGCAGGAAAGGAGTCAGCACAGATACCAGGAGGAAAGCAACTGGGTTATGGCCACAGAGCAGTGTGGATTGATTGGAAAGGAATACGAGGGATGAGATGGGGACAGCTGCTGCCATTGCTAATGGAAATGAGGAGGAACACTAAGGACCCAGACCTCCTTATAATACATCTGGGGGGAATGACTTAGGGCATGGCCCATGGTTGGAGTTTTTTAATAGAATACAGGAGGATGTCAAGGTTATGAAAACATGGTGGCCAAGGGTCACCATCATGTGGTCAGAGATGGTGCCTAGGTGGGTCCGGAGACAAGCCAGACAGCATCAGGTTATGGAGAAAGTCAGGAAGAGAATAAACAGAAGGGCAGAAAAGTACTTATCAGACAACGGGGGTCAGAATGTGAGACATGACGAACTGGTGGAGAGGATACCAGGGCAAGGCCAGACGGAGTTCACTTATCCACATTGGGCAACCACATCTTCATCACCGAGCTAGGAAGGTGCATAGATCAGTGGATGGAAAAGAGGGTGTAATGGAGGAAATAGAAAAAGGGGAAAGCCTGCTGTCCAATACAAGCTGGAGACAGGCTAGTGGAAAAAAGAGATAAATATATTTACAAAGGAAAAAGGGGGGGAAGGTGGGTGACAGGAAAAAACAATAGTGGGGAGAAGAGAAGGTGAAGGGGTATGGACACCCCGGTAAGTTTAAAAGAAAAGGGGGAGCAAGAAATGGACCTGCTCAGAAAGAAAATTGTAAGATCACTCAGGTTTAAACTAGGGATTAGAGGGATTGAAACATGTCCACCCCCAGGTTCATCGACTGGAGGTGAGAAAGAAAATTAAGAATAAAATGAAACAGAATCAAATTATGAAAGGACAAAAAGGAGAAAGATGTTGATTCAAAACAAAGGATTGTGAAAGAAACAAAAGGAACTCAGTATTGTATATGTTTAGTGTACATTTTGTACAGATAGAAAAGTTTAATAAAAGGTATTGCCAACCGAGCAGCCAAAACACAATATTGAGTGTGTGTCTCATTCTTGGGGAAAAAGATCTGGGAAAAGGAGGGTTATCATAAAAGGCAGCCCCAGTTGTTCCAGGCCAAGGACCCAATAAAGAGTTAGAGAGAAAGAGGGGGAGGGGAACTAGATGAGATCAGGTCAGGGAAGAGTCTTAGCCAAAATGGGAGGGTGGAGAATGACATCAGAAAGGAGGGGAGAATGGGAAGGAGAAGGGGCAGAGCCAAGGGTGGAGCAAGTGGGGGGTTAAATAGATTTACACAGGATAGATCTGCCACTTTTTGCCAGGCTGGAAAATTTTCCTATGCCAACCCACCACCCAAGAACCAAGGGAGGAAAAAGAAGGGGAGAAAAGAGATAAATATTTAAGAAGGAAAAAGGGGGGAGAGAAGGGTGGGTGACAGGAAAAAACAAAAGTGGGTAGAAGAGAAGGTGAAGGGGTATGGACATCCCAGTAAGTTTAAAAGAAAAGGGAGAGCTGGAAATGGAGCTGCCCAGAAAGAAAATTGTAAGATCACTCGGGTTTACACCTGGGATTAGAGGGATTGAAACAAGACTCCCCCCCCCCAGGTTCAACATCCAGGGGTGAGAAAGAAAATTAAGAATAAAATGAAACAGAAGAAAATGATGAAAGGACAAAAAAAGGAGAAAGATGTGGATTCAAAACAAAGGATTGTCAAAGAAATAAAAGGAACTCAATATTGTATATGTTTGGTGTAAATTTTGTAGAGATGGGAATGTTTAACAAAAGGTATTGCCGACTGAGCAGCAAAAAGACAATAATGAGTGTGTGTTTCATTCTTGGGGGGGGATCTGGAACAATGTGTAATTGTTGTCATTCTGTATTTCAGTTGACTGAATCTACAAGAAGTAAATACAGTGTCCAGGCAATCTATGGTGGGGAGTTTTGGGGACTTATGGATGAAGAGAATCTGTCAGAATTGCCCAAATACTAATTAATTCTGACATTGTAAATTATCCCTAAATTATTAAAAGTTACAAATTCACACCCTTATTAGCTGCAAATGATCATGGTCACAGCTACAAATTTAATGTTTTAGGTAATCCTGACTAGAGAACAACATATATACTATTTAGGTTTGAGTTATTCAATAGCAATGTTTTGCAAATATGATATAAAACAAATAAATACATAAGTTACACTGGAAATGATAACTGCTACAGTGTGAGTGTAAAAGAGATCTTAAAACATGTGGTCTGCTTTGTGTCATTGCTATGCAAAGGCAAGAAAGTTATAGCTTGACCCAATTATGCCATCCTTACAAGGAGTTCAGCTAGATCTCATCTTGTTAATACTTTCAACGACCGAGGATAAATGAATAATTACCAGAGCTGCTAATAGTTTTAATGGGATACTTAAAGTTTGGAAAAGATTTACAAACAGGTATACTGTACAAATGTCTGAGAATAAGGGGTTTTCCAATGTTATTAATACTTCAATTGGGTTTTATGTGATTTGAGCGAGGGAAAATGAGCAAGGACGAAATGAGCAAGTGCATATCAGCAAATAGCAAAACAGCAACGTGCGCTACATCAAGGACCAAAAACAGTGATGGTCCTCAACATTCTCTCCAGGGTGATATGTACTTTTTTATGTGTAAGAAGCCCTCACACCCTTAACTGTTATAATCAACCCGGGGCCTGACACTGGAGTAAAGGGAAAACATGGAAGGGGCTACTCAAATGGGGAATTGAGTTGTCAAGGGAGAATGTTGGGAGGGGAAACCTTGGATGGGGTGACCACAGTCACGAGGGCAGGGGAGTGGAGAGTACAAAGTGGGGAGGTCAGTGGAAGGTGACAAAAAAAATAAAGCACACAAACAACACTAAAAAAACATTCCCACCCACCTAGCTGTCTGCGAGTTTGAGTCCTCCCACCCAAGAGGCAGTGACTGCTACCAGAAAGCCAAATGATCAGCTGAGAACTGCCTGGCCAAACAACCTGCTATATCCTCTATCACTTCTGTTGCTCCCTATCACAATAGTGCTGTTGTTACCCTCACTGTACTTGCACACTTGCTATTATTACAGGTGCTCAGTTTGAGTGGATCAGTTTGACTCGCCCACATTACAGGAGCCCATTCAGTTGTATCTAAATTTTGGGAGAAAATGATATGATACAAAATGTCTGAGTATAAGGGGTTTTCCAATGGTAGTAATACTTGAATTGTGTCTACATTTTGAAAAAGAAAATGATACAGTACAAAATGTCTGACTATAAGGGGTTCTCCAATGTACTAGAAGTGTATCTAAATTTCTGCTGATGTCTATTAGTATCTGAGTGACAACTTTTTTCTGCTGTTTTTTTTAACTAAGTGAAAGTTATTAGAGCAAGTTAATTGGAGGGGGTGTGGCCAACCACCAACCAAGATGGCACCCTGATTGCCTAAGAGCCTAGAACCCGACTAAACACAGTCTTTGTGAGCCCTGACTGGAAATACCTAGTCTAGCGGTAATCCGAAACCATCCGTTAACTGCAGGCTGAACATGGGGCAAATCAGACACAGGACTAATACAATAATAGTCAGTCCTCTCTGAAGCCACTCACACAGCTAGGCCGCATGGCTCACTCGGCCTTAGGAGGGGAAGACCCTCAGTCAGAGACATGTTTGCTTCTATCATGACCAGTATCGATGCTTTAACCTTGGCAGCGAATACCACCACAGTATCAATGCAACAATTAGATGCAAGAGTGGACTGAGTGGAACAAAAAACAACAGCCCACAATGACATACTGCAAGAGCACTGTGCTACAATGCTTGACCAGGTGGCCCAAATCCGTTTTCTTCATGACAAACTTGAGGACATGGAGAATAGGAACTGCCGCAACAATCTGCGGCTTCTTGGTTTGCCGGAGGGCTCTGAAGGTGGGAAAGCATTATCCTTTCTGCAGCAAGCACTCCCAGAGATTCTGAACTTCCTAGGGGCACAAGGGTCATGATTGAATGGGCGCATCACTCACTGCAGCCGAAACCTATGCAGGGGGACAGACCTAGACCATTTATAGTGCGTATTCTAAACCACGCTGAAAAAGAAGCTATCCAAGCTAGAGCAAGAGAACTGGGGCAACTCCGCTGGAAGGATCACTTGATCATGATTTTTCAAGACTACTCTAAGGAGTTAGCCGTTAAACAGAAAGCCTTCACCTAAGTCTATCTCAAGCTGCATGCTCTACAAGTCCCTTTTACCCTGCACTACCCTGCCAACCTACAGATTTCGGTTAATGGCCCTACACATCAATTTGCCTACCCGGACGCTGCCTTGTCCTTTATTACAGATAAGTGGGTGGCAGCCCGAGGCACCTCTTCTCACACCCAGACAGAAGGAAGGATAGAAGTCACAACGGTGACACTCCCCACAACATCTCACATGGTTCTCGATCCCTGCAACTCTAAAAGTAGGAAAAGACTGCTGAAATTGCCTCACTTCAAGCGCAACCATCTGCCGGACAAGATACACTCCTCAGACCAACAGGACCAGAATCTCTTCACAGCCGACATGGTCGAAACAGAACATGTCAGCCCATATTTTGTGCAAAATCACTTTTCCCCATTGCAAGACCTGCCAGACGCCGACCGAGGGGAAGAGATGGATATCAACCATGCAGCCCCTGATAGAAGCTACCCTGGGGATGAACACAATACATGGGCCTCTGCTACGCATGCTGCTCTGCCCTTACAGGAATTAGAGAAATGACCATTGGCTCCTGGCTCCCCACAGAGCAGTAGCACCAAACTTGGCCCTGCAGGACCACAACAATCACACCCCAGGATGAACGTCCTGATTAACCAACCCTTCATAAGGGCTGAAAATCAGATAAGTACTGAGGGGCAGCTGTCTCTGGGATTTGAAGATTAGAAGGGAGGGGGATAGCAAGTACAAATTGGGGCTGGTATGGCATGGAGTTAAGAGTTTAAGCTCACTCAGTACATCACCATTGCTGACTTAGAACAGGCCTCATTTTTGCCCCTAGACGCCACACCCGGAGGTACATAACAAATGGGTTATACCATAATGTTAGGTTGGCAGTTGCCTTAGGCTAATTATATAGTAAAGTTTACAAAGTGTGCTGTTTAAATGCTCAGAAATGGGTGTAGATGCAGTTATATTTCTGCCTGGTTGCAGCAGACCATTTTAAACTCCCCCCCACTTTTTTTTTTTTTATATTCCACAAGCCTATTGTGCGGGAGAAGAACTGTATGGGTACTAAATGCATGTGATAGCATGCATACTGTATCCTCAGAAGATCCCATATCTGCATGCAGGCTTTTCAGTCCCTGCTAGCACGGGGCATAGTACAGGAAACCCCCTGTTGAAATGAATCACTCGCACCCAGGTTGAGGGCTAAGCGTGGTCAAACTCTATACTGTGTCTGACAGTCAGATACTGTTTACTGGGGGTAGGAGAGAAGGGCGGGAGACAGTTACAGACATTGCAGTATGGTGTCTCGGGCTTCAATGAGCCCCTCTCCTCTGTAACACAACCCTCCACTGTAAAAAGCTGAGTCAGGCAGACCAGGTTTATTCTCAATTTCAGACATCTCCACTTGGAGGTATATATTGTATATTACAGATTCTGTATATTGATATTAGTGTAAGATGTTTAGTATTGTTAAATGTTCGCTGCCTAATCTTTTTGGCTTGGAAGATAATGCTGTTAGTTGGACTACTCCAGGCCACCTATAGTACATTTTACATCATAGACAATGTACTTTGTTAGCTATAAGATGTTTCGCTTTGTTAAAGGTTGTCATCCTAATCTTTGGGGCTTAATAGACAGTATGATTACTCCCTCAGACCCTTCCCATTAGATTCCTTTTAGAACTCCTCCTCCTCCCCTCCCATCCACCCCTGAGTCTCAAAGATGGGTGGGTTTTGTAAAGGTACTAGTCGTATCTAAGAAGGACAATTGAATATCTCCTTCACCAGCAAAACCCTGCTAGACAGGCCATTACACCCCCGGGAATACAGATCCCGTACTCTCACCATGTTGTCAGGGCTCTCTGCCAGCCAACAATTAGATATAAAATCAGAGATCACCTATTGGGCTCTCTTTAACTCCCGGTAGGGGATGTTACAGGCTGGAATATATCTGTATATCCTGGAAAGGCTCTGGGCAATGGCTTCCCAATAGTTTCCACTTGTTTATATTGGCAGTACTGTATTGGATAAATTCAGTACTTTCCTTTTAGTGTAGGGTAGTCTTCCCTCACTGGTTCTGTATTCACTCCACATCCAGCAACACGATCAGACATACCATTGGCTAGGGTCCCAGTCTATTAAGTCCCTTCATGCCTTTTAGTTTGTTTTGTTTGATAAGTTAAGTAGTTTAGATTGGTAGACATAGTACATAGATTCAGGGCTCCTACTCACCCCTAAGGTGGAGTATAGTAACATCTAGCTCACTTGGTGCATACTTCTGTTTCTTATTTCAATAAAGGAGGGGTGGTTCCCCTGTAAACATCACTGAGCTTTCCTACTCCCCCTGGGTAATCACTAGACCAAAATGATGGATGTTGTGTTTCACACCTGGAATGTCAGAGGACTGAATTCCCTAGTAAAGTCCAAGAAAGTCTTGACCCATTTGAAATGTTTACACTCCAAAGTTGCCTTTCTACAAGAAACCAAACTCAGGGGATGACCATACATGTATGACTAAGGAATGGGTGAGCCAGCAGGTTCATTCTAATGCCCCTACCAGGAAGCATGGTGTCCTAAATCTCTTGCATAAATCTTTCCCCTGGACACTAATGCAGACACTTTCAGATCAGGATGGCAGTTGGGTGATAGCTACATACCACACTCCCATGGGTCCACTTACGTTATGCAATCTCTTTGCCCCCAGTGAAGATACTCCCCAGTTTTTTCACAATCTTGTGGAGGTGATCCTGGAGTTTAATCCCCCAGATTGTCCCTTCTCATAGGTGGAGACTTTAATCTGACGTTGGTACCTCCCCTAGATAGGAACGATAGAGGCAAAGAAGGGTACCTCAGACGTGGGAAGGCTCTTCTTCAAATGATTTCAGATCAGGGGCTTACAGAGTTATGAAGACTCTTTCACCACAGAACAAGGGATTACACCTTCCACTCAGAAGTCAATGCCTCATATAGTAGGCTGGATTTCTGGCTGGGCTCACCGACTATAACATCTAAAACCCTCACTGCCACAATCCTTCCTGTAACTGTCTCCTACCATGCCCCAGTTCAGCTCCTTATACAGTGGTACCCTGTAGCTCCCCCACCCAGACATTGGAGATTAGACCCTCTCCTAGCGAGAGACCCAGATTTTATCCCATGGTCCAGGAATGAGTCTCCCTCTTTCTAGCTGAAAATCCCATAACAGACACCTCAGCTGGCACCAAATGGGAAGTTTTTAAGGCCACAATGCGGGGTAGTATCATGGGGTTTACAGCAGCTAAATGGAGAGAAAGGGAACATCAGTTGGCTACCTTAGAACAGAAGCTAGCCGCAGCTGAAGACAGCTTTAATTCTATGCCTTCCCCCTCCATTCAGTCCCCTACAGGCAGAACCATTCTAGGTCTGTGCTTTGCAATTAACCAGCTTCTTAATAGGAAGGCCGAAGCAGCCATTCTTCGCCTAAGGCATACCTTCTGGGAAGGGGGTGACAAGGGGGGCAAAATACTTGCATGCCAACTATGAAAACAGCAGGCCAATAGATATATTTTGGGGTTGAAGAATAAGCAAGAGGTATTGGGCACTTCCCCAGAGGACATTAATAACACCATGTCTTTTTTCTATAGATCACTTTATTCCTCCACACACACAGAACCAAATAGAGAGACCCAATCATTTTTGGATACCTTACACCTGCCTAAATTGTAGCTGCAGGAAGCACAGCTCCTGAACCTTCCCATTACCAGAGAAGAAGTATCTGCAGTCATTCACGGCCTGAAAAAGGGGAAATCTCAGGGTAGCTACGGCTACATGGCAGATTTTTACCAGGCATTAGCCTAGATTATCTCCCCTCTCTTAACCCTAGTCTTCTGTGAGATAGAGCTTAAGGGTACTTTTCCTCCCTCCATGTGGGAGGCAACTATTGTAGTCATCCCTAAAAAGGGCAAGGATCCTACTAATCCTGGAAGTTAGCATCCGATTTCTCTCATTAATTTGGATAGCAAACTGTACGCCAAAATCCAGGTAACTAGACTTAGTCCCCTACTCCCCAGACTTATACACTCTTCACAGGTGTGTTTTATACCGGGTCATCACAGCTCAGACCACTTGAGAACCCTCATGAATCTGATGCCTTTTTCCAAGTCACTTCCAACACCAGCTGCTGCTATTGCAGTGGACTTCAAAAAGGCATTCGATTCAAAGAATGGGACTATCTTTATATGGTTCTTATGCATTTTGGGGTAGGAGATAAATTTATCTCTAGAATACAAGCTATATATGCTGGCACCTCGGCCAAAGTTAATACAAATTCTACACTTTCCACTATATTCCCACTGGAAAGAGGCACACAGCAGGGTTGCCCCCCTCTCCCCTACTATTCGTCTTCGCAATTGAACCCTTGGCCACGGCAATATGAAATCACCCTGATATAAATGGCATGACAGTGGGAAGCATAAGTTACACAACTCTAATGTATGCCGATGACCTTTTGCTTCTCTTAGCAGACACCCATCACGCCATCCCTCCCATGCTCGGTCTTCTGGATGCCTTTTCTAGATATTCAGGCCTATGACTGAACCAGAATAAGACTGAAGTACTCCCCCTTAACACCCACTGTACACAACAGATGGTAGATGTAGCCAACCTTCTATGGGCTCCACATGGAATCAGTTACTTGGGAATTGTCTTAATCCTGTCATTGGATACAATATGGCAGACTAACATACAACCCCTCCTCTCCTCCATCAAGGCAGAATTTGACAGATGGAAACTCCTCAAACTTACCGTAGCAGGGAAAATTGCGGCCGTCAAAATTTTATCTGCCCCTAAACTCTTCTACCTCCTTATGCACTTGCCTGTTCCTCTCCCTAAGCACTGGCATAAAGCCATTGATAAGTTAGTTGGGGACTTTCTCTGGGAAGGATCTAAACCCAGATACAGCTGTTCCAAACTTAGATCTCACTGGGAGCAAGGTGGTTGGAATCTTCCTTGGCTAAAGGGGTACCACCGGGCTTTTCTGCTGGCCCAAATGTGCCCTCCTTCCTGCCTTTGCTCCCTTTCCCCACAATGGATACAACTTGAACTGGACATTACGGGAACTGCTCACCCTTCCTCACTTCTCATAACAGAAGCCTATCCCAAAGTTGGACTATTCCATAGACCTGACACAGATCATAGCACACCTAACGTGGAAATATCCCCAGCTAACTGGTTTAGTACTCATCTGAAGATGAAAATGGACCCTCTCCCACTCATCTATGTTCATCTTTGGCAAAATCCCTCCATTACTATAGGAGGATCTGTAGTATTATGGCAACAATGGGTGAAGTTGGGCATTTCCAAAATGAAGGATATAATGGTCCCAAACCTCAAAGCTCTCCATACATTCCAGTCCCTCTGACAGATGTGGGGAATTCCACAAATGGATTTCTGGAAATATCTCCAACTTAGAGATGCAACTCAACATCTTTTATCCCCTACCTTGACCCATGGTAAACCCTCTGACCTTAACATTTGGCTACAACACCCTCAGGGGCTAGCAGGCCATATATAAGCCAAACTTAGGGATACCCTTCCTTCTCAATCTGAGGAGGCAAGATGTAAATGGGAGAAGATGCTGCAACTCCAAATCTCACCTGGGGCTTGGGACCAGGCCTGGAAAGATACACATAGCTGGTAAAAGATGCCAGGTCCAGACTGATTCAAAATAAAATTGCCCACTCTTGGTGTAGAACTCCTTCAATCCTGTATAAAGCCAAATTACTGGAATCTGACTGCTGTTGGAGATGCCAGAAACCAGGGGGGATCTGTTGCACATACTATGGTCCTGTCCAAAGATTTAACTGCTATGGTGAGAAATACAGACTCTGGACTCTAGAGTAACACAACAGCAGATCCCCCTTAGCTCTCTTTTCTATCTCTTGGGAATACGTAGTGATCTCCCTCAGATGTCATCATAGGTGTTCAGGTGGCTTGCTTTGCTGACTCTGCAAACTAAGAGAGCCATTCTTTGCAAATGGAGATCCTTCCTGGTCTCCACAACACCAGAGATATTGACGTCCCTCTTGACCTTGGCCAAACTAGACAGAATTTCCCATCTTCAGACATCTCAAATCCCTACATTCAGACTTTGTTAGGCACCTTACCTTAACTACATACAACCTCAGATGGGGGTTGGATGAATACTTCCACATACCTTGCTGGATACAATGAGGTTTGAACGTGGACAGTTAGCAGATGGCTTAATGTTTCGATAGGCAATTCACACCCATCCTTTGCTAAGGTTTTGGTTAGTATAAGTCCACCCCCCTACTCTCAGGTATATCTGATTGTACACCTGATTTTCTTTTATCTACAACATCAAATATTTAGGTTAAGAACTTAAGCTTTGGTATGTATCTGTTTCTGCCCTAGGTTCAGTCTGAATTTTGCAGAGCATATATACACTTTTGCCCAACTCTTCTCCCAAGGCCATGAAAGGGGACTTGATTAGCTTGTCTAGATACAAGGAAATATGCTTGGTGTGCTTATGTCCAGCAAAGAAGGTCGATTGGGAGGGAGATTTTGCCCTGGTGAGTACAACAGTTTATTTCCATGGACGATCTTGGTGAGCACTACAGTATACCCCTTTCTGCCAATATCCTCGCATTCATAAACATCCAGTGTTTTCTACCTGTACTCATTCCAAGAGGAATAAGGATTAGATATTAACTCATTTCTGTACCTCTTATCTGACATTCCTGATTGTGTGTATTAACAGTTAGACTTACCTGTACACCTCTACGAGACTACTTTGCTGCCTGTTCTTACCCCACCCCCCTTTTTCTTTTACTCCGATTCATCCTCCTGCTCCATCTCCCCTCTCTTCCCTCTCATTTTCTCCTACCTTTTCCCCTACTCCTCCTACTGCTCCTCTCCTTATTCCCTGTTGGAAATATACACCTGTATACTACCTGTTGATTGGTTAAATATATGATACAGATTTTATGGATGTATAATATGTCTTGTAAACCTTTTTGAAAATAAAAATTCTAGAATATAGAACAAGTTAATTGAAACAGGCAAGCCAATCAATAACAGCAACCAATAAAAATGTCAAAGTACTCAAACAAAGTGCAAATAAATATAAGGTTACCTCTATAAATGTGCAACATGTATACAAAAAAACACCATTAACAAAACAACAACAGTAAAAAACTCCAACTCTAAGCTAACAGCAAAATGTATAAGAAAAAATCTAAAAATACAAAACTGAGCCTAGAAGGCCATAGTGGGAAAGGTAATGAGCAGAGTAATGTAAGCCCTGTAAAAACAGTCAAAAGCCAAAAGAAAAGCCCTTTTCCACCAGGTATGCCAGACCTAAACTAAATAATAATAATATATCAAGTGAAGGGAGAAGGACCCTCAAGCATGAACAAAAAGATTATAACAATTGCAACAATATGTGAAGGGTTTGCTAGAGAGAGGGAAGAAAATCATCTGTCCAGTGCCTTCCAATAATCTTTTTAGCCACACTGTAATCAAGGCCATGTGAAAACGTTGTTGATCTAAATCTGATTCAGCCCCAAGTCTGTGAGGCATGACAAAGGGGTAAAAGCATCCTGTATGCCCCAAAGTGAATCTAAGCGGTTCCATATTTCTTGCCATTAATATTGAGCTTTTTCGCAATCCCCAAAAATATGACTGAGGGTTCCCCAATCCACCTGACATTTCCTACAAAGATCATTATCCCAAAATCAAAACTCAACAAATTAAGTTGGGGTATAATACATAGAAACATAGAAATTGAAGGCAGATAAGGACCACTAGGCCCATCTAGTCTGCCCATTTTCCCTGCCTACTGTAAAACCTGCAGACCCTACTTGATCTCCTGCTTTACCTCCTCATTCCTATTGCTAGTGTTCCCCTATGCCTGTCCAGTACATGCTTGAATCCCTCCACTGTGTTTGCTCCCAACACCCCCACTAGGAGTCTATTCTGTGCATCCATCACCCTTTTTGTGAAGAAATACTTCCTCACACTACCCCTTAGTCTACCCCCCTTCCAATCTCATGTCATGCTCCCTTGTTTCTGGACATCTCCTTTTCTGAAAGATGCTACCCTCCAGTACCCTATTTATGCCTTTTAGATATTTGTAGGTTTCTGTCATAACTCTCCTGTCTCTTTTCTCCTCCAGGGCATACATATTGAGGTCTCCCAGTCTCTCCTCTTATGACTTTTGGTGCAGGCCCTGCACTATCTTTGTTGCCCTTCTTTGAATTGCCTCCACCCTGCCTACAATACATTATTATGGAGATGCGGCCTCCAGAACTGGACACCATATTCCAAATGAGGCCTCACTAATGATCTGTACAGTGGTATCGCCACCTCCTTCCTTCTGCTGGTGATACCTCTCCCTATGCATCCCAGCACACCACTGGCTCTCTCCACAGCCTCAGCACATTGTTTGGCCACCTTTAGGTCATCAGATATGATTACCCCAAATCCCTTTCCTGTTTGGTGACCATCAGTTTCTCACCCTTCCCCATCACGTAATCTTCCCCTGGGTTCTTGTACCCCAAATGCATGATTTTTCACTTTTCTGCATTAAATCTCAGCTGCAGCACTTTGGACCATTCCTCCACTTTATCTAGGTCCCTCCTCATTTTTTCCAGCCCTCCTGGAGTGTCCACCCTGTTGCAGATCTTAGCGTCATCCACAGAGAGGCACACCTTCTCCTCCAACCCCTCTGCAATGTCACTTATGAAGACATTAAACAGGAGTGGGCCCAGAACTGATCCCTGTAGCACCCTGCTGGTCACTCTCCTTTCCTCAAATTGAGCACCATTTACCACAACCCTCTGTCTTCTATCACTCAACCAGCTCCTAACCCAGTTTACAACCTTGTGACCCACTCCCAGGCTGCCCAGCTTGTTCACAAGTCTTCTATGTGAAACAGTATAGAAGGCCTTACTGAATTTACATATTGTACACACGCGTATATTTAGATAAGCAGGAAGAGGAGGTGTAGTTTCTCTCGGTCTTTACAGAGAACTACAGCTCAGTGAGCTAGTTACTTTTTTTAGTGGGGGTTACATTTTAAAATATAATTTCACCAGCTCCACGCATGAGTGGAGGTCGTGCAGTGTAAAAATCAGGGAATTTAACTTTTTGTGTAAAGGGGCATCATGACCTTTGTGACCACTTCCAGGTCACATCCCTTTCTTAACCAACTGCTACAGTGAGCAGGGCGAGCATGTGTGCAGGGCATGCGCGATTCCGTTCGCGAAGACGTGCGCTAAGACACACGCGTTTCACGCGTGTTAAGCGTGTTAGGCGGAGTTAGAAGGACTTGGTATTTCCATCCCACATCATACCAATTGTGAGGTACTGTGTTGTGTGTGTCTGTTTGTGGTACTTTATACTGATTAAATGGCTTCTAAAACTAATACGTTGAGTTGCATTAATGTGTTCATTACTACCACCACTGGGGGAAACTGGTATTCAGTGCACATCTTGTCACATGTTTAGTTTGACAGCTTATGCTACTGATAATTTACCTTTTCAATGTTCTAAATGTACAGAGTATATAATTTTGCAATGCGAAAATTCACTGTATTATAAACAGATTATGGTTTTGGGCTCTGTTGGAGATCCAGTGGTCAACAGTCCTGTACCGATGGCACATAGGGGTGATAGTTCTGTTGACCTGGGATCATCATCTATTCCACCTGATGTCTCATCTGAAGTTAATAATAAGGATGGGTACCATCATACTAGTTCTACAGATGTATTAAAAAAAAGAGAGTAAGAGAAGAGGAGTCTGGTTCTATTTATAGTTCGGAAGATACTAATTGGTATATCATTCAGGGGTCAAAAAATACAAATAAAAGAAGGCGTAAGGCCGATCATTTTATTATTCCCACTTATAATAGTTTTGATCCACTGTCTGTTACTCCTTCTAATTCAAATCATATCCTTACTGATTCTATAAATGCAGATACTAGTCATACTGAGTTAACTGTAGGTGGGTACATTTCACCACATATTTCTAATTCAACGGTCTTCTCCTCATCTAATTTACCTTTGATAGATCTCATCACCAACCATTCTGATATAATTGTACATCCTACGAATGGTCCTGATGAAACTGTTGCTTGTAAGAGGAAATTATTTGTTTTGGATGATTCTTTAATTAAACGGTTAGATCGAGCCCTATGTGAACCTGATAAATATAACAGAACCTGCTCCAGCTTTGGTGGTGCCAGGATCACTGACATCACATTAATGATTGATAACATTATCGGTTTTCATGAATCAAACCCATTGTGTATTATCCACGCTGGAGCAAATAATATTCTCAGGGATTCTGTTCATAATATTAAACAAGCTTTTGTCTCCTTGACTAATAAATTGGTCGAATTAGGGTGTGAGATTATTTTCTCTGAGATATTACCTATCCCACAATTTTCTGGTTCCCTTAACCATAAAATCAAAATTGTCAACAACTGGCTCAGGTTATGGTGTCTTCGACAAAACATACAGTGTTTAACACACTGGGAGGAATTCATTGAAAGAAATTAACTGTATTGTCCTGATGGCCTGCATTTAAGCAAAAGAGGGAATGCTCTGTTGAGTTACCAATTTCTATGTTCTGTTAATTCCACTTTAAATTTAAACTGATTTACGGGGGTAGGGGACTACCAAAAGCTCAATTCCCTTCATCTTTTCCTTCAAAAGTGTCCAGTAATTCACTGCAATTTCTTAGCTTTAATGCTAGGAGCTTGGCAAAAAAATTTGATGAGTTATTGACTGTTACTATCAATAAGAATCTTGATATAGTTACTGTGGTTGAAACATGGGGCGATCCTGATTCTCCCTGGACTGTGCAAATTCCAGGCTACAAATCCTTTTATTTAAATCGTAAGGAAAAAAAGGGAGGTGGCATTGCCACATTTATTATTAACACACTTAATTCTATTAACATTTCTGACATTATTAAAACTCATAATGTGTCTACTGAGACTCTTTGGCTTTAATGTTTTCTCTCTGATTCTGACTTTATTATTATTGGGACATGTTATTTGCCCACCACTTCATCTTGCTTAGTCATGGATGCTATTTTGTCAGAATTTGAATTAGTTATTCAATTGGGAGATGTCATCATTACTGGTGATTTTAATCTTCCTGACATCAATTGGCAGTTATTAACTTCAACCAGTAGTGTTAGTAAAAAAATTGTATTTACTTGTTTAGATCTGGATTTATATCAATGGGTAACCTCTGCTACTAGGGTAATAATATTCTTGACCTTGTACTTACTAGCTCCATTTTAGACATTAAGAATGTTTGTGTAACCACTCCTATTGGTAATAGTGATCATAACTCCATCTTATTTGATCTTCATAGACATGTAGTTTTTAACCAAAATTCTTCAATCATTTATTTGTATGATAAAGCTGATACATTTAGTATGTATTATCACTTAAACAAGACAAACTGGTTGGCCTTGTTTAAGGATCTAACTCCTTTACAGTGTTGGAGTGTTTTTAAAACCACTATTTTGACTGTTAGGGATACCTATATTCCATCTAAACATAAAAACTCTAATGGGAAACAGTCTCCTAGATGGATAAACAAAAACATTAAATGTTTAATTAACTTAAAAAATTAAAAACATAGTAACTATTTAAAAAAACAGGACAGTGTCAGATTGGGACTCCTATTTGAAAATCAGTAGGCAATGTAAGTCTTCTATCAGAAAGGCCAAGGCTAAGTGGGAAGTTCATCTGGCATCCTCTGCAGATAAATCTAATTCTAAATATTTTTTTTCTTATATTAATTCCCTTAGAAAAAATCCATGTATGGTAGGCCCTTTAACATCTAATAATATAATTATTCATGAACCCAAAGCCATGGCTGAAGTTTTCATTAAAGAATTTAGTAAAGCTTTTTCCCAATCTAATGCGCATAATATTATTAGTTATAGTTTATTACCATCTGAATCCCTATTCTTTTCAGAAGAGTCTTATTTTAGTAAATTATCATTATTAAAAGGTAAATTTTGTCCAGGTCCTGACTTAATTGCTGGACATTTACTTTATTTATTGTCCTCTTATATTGCCTTTCCCTTAAAAATATTATTTGATCTTTTTCTATTACACAATTTTATTCCCTGTGAGTGGAAAGAGGCTTTTGTTGTTCCCATTCACAAGAAGGGTTCCAAACACTTAAGTGATAATTATCAGCCCATTAGTTTGATGTCATCCTTTTGTAAACTCTTTGAAAGCTTACTTAAGGATATGTTGTCTCCTTTAATTGATGACTCGGACCCAGAACAACATGGCTTTGGGAAGGGGAGAAGTTTCCTTACTAATTTGCTCTGTTTTTATGAGATCTTTAGCTCCTATTTGAATAACAGGGTATCCTGTGATATTATTTTTATTGACTTTAGTAAGGCTTTCGACTCTATACCTCATGGGGCCCTTATTCATAAACTTTCCATTCTTGGCATTAATAGCTATGTTAGTAGATGGATTCATAATTGGCTTTCGGACAGGACTCAGAGAGTGATGATAAATGGATCTTTTTCAGATATTGGTAGGGTGCTTAGTGGTGTGCCTCAGGGATCTGTTCTTGGTCCTTGTCTTTTTCAGGCCTTCATTGCCGATTTAACCAATACCTGCCTTTCTAACACTATTAAATATGCAGATGATGTCAAGATCAGAGGTCCTAGTTCTAATCTTGAGCAAATATCCTGTATACAGCATGATCTTGATGTTATATCTGCTTCGGTAACACAATGGGAAATGAAGTTAAATACTGATAATTGCAAGGTTATGTATCTGGGTTCCAATAATCAAAAATTTCAGTATATTTTGGATGATTTTCCATTGAGTTCTACTATGGACGAAAAGGATTTAGGTATCACCATATCTGATGATTTAACCTATTCTAAGCATTTGCATTCTGTTATTAGTAGAGGGAATAAAATCATGTGGTCTATTTTGCGCAATATTAGATCCAGAAATAAGGATGTGTTGTTGCCTTTATTTAGATCTTATGTTCGACCGCATCTTGAGTATGCTTCACAATTATGGTGCCCCTTTAAAAAATCAGATAATTATTCACTTGAAAGGGTCCAACGAAAATATACAAAAAAAATTTCTGGATTGGAAAGGTTATCATATGAATCTAGGTTGAATACATTAAAATTAATGCCATTAATTACTAGGCACATCCGCGGGGATCTCCTTCTTTTATATGACATCATTAAGGATCCTTATATAATGTCTGAATTAGGTTTTTCTTTTAAGAAATCTGTTCATAACGCAAGAGGTCATTTTCTTCAATTAACTGGTAAATGTTTTAAGCATATTGGTAGAAAGTACTCTTTTACTGTTAGGATCATTGGGCCATGGAATCGGCTCCCTTCGAAGGTAGTTACTAGTAATAATAAAGTGACTTTCAAACATCGTCTGGATAATTTAATCATGTCTGGGTGTGATTTATCCTATTACTCTTTCGCATAGTATAGGAGCATTATGGGCCTCGGCCTACGCGCTCCTTCACCCAACCTTAGTATGAACCTTAGCATAATTTAAGGCCATCAAACTTCAAAAAATTATGTAAGTTATTCCAAAGAGTTAGCCGATTAGCCTGGTAGTTCAATTCCACAAAAACAGAAGCCCAGCAAGGTAACCAAAGATCTAGCTTGGCAGAAGTGAGACCAAAATCTCTTGTAAAGCTGAGAAATAATATGACTCTGGGAAAAATCCCAATGTAACTCTTCCCAAATTTCTGTAGTTCATTAGGACCATGGAGGAGGTCCCAACACCCTGAAGATAACATGTAACAATTACATATGGGTCATTCTCAGCTAAGGCTAGGCCATGGAATGTCCCAGTGTTCATTAAAGTTAATTTTAAACAAATCACATTTCATTCTTATTCCTTTTGTGTTAAAACCCTCATTTCCATTGAAAGAAATTCTGCTGACAGCTATAGCTAATTTGGAATGTGTTTCTGTGTAATATTAATAACAAACTGTAAAAAAGTGTTGCCTTTCATTGCTGTCTTAGTGTGACATAAAGACCGACACTATTTTGTTCGGAGTTTTACACTAATCACTTCCACTCACACATCACTGTGAAGCTAACACCTTAAACTGTAAATAAATTTTGTTCTCATGCAAAATATTGGAAACCCTTATAAAAGATAGAATAAATCAACACACTAACATTGATCCATAGTTTGATAGCATGTTTTTAAGAAGGAGTATTCCTGTGCCACTAATATGGTTATCTTTTGCAATCAGGTTTGCAAATTGAGGGATAATGGTGATCCTGTTGATGTACTATTATTTGATCTAAATAAAGCTTTTGATTGAGTTCCACATTGGGCAATTCACCAGAAATTAAATACATTAGGAATAAAAAAAACTTATGTTAGATGGATAGATGATTGGCTTTGCAAGCATTCCCCAGTAGTCTCAGTTCGCGGTCACCTCTCTAGAGAGGGTTGGGTGACAAGCGGAATTCCACAGGGGTCAGTATTAGGACCCTTGATTTTTCAGATCTTTATGGCTGACCTGGATGATAACATCATAAGCACTATCTTGAAATATGCAGATGACATCAAAATGTGCGGCCTATGTCAGACTGCTGATCAAACTTTAAACATCCATAATGATATCAATGCAATATGTGTATGGGTAAAAAAATGAGGGATGCAACTAAATTATAAAAAAGAAGTGTTTTACATATAGGTAAACATAATCAAAATCAGGTTTACTATTTAGATGGGGCACCAACTGAATCCAAAGTTATAGGAAAAGATCTTGGGATGCTTATTCACAACAAGCTGAACTTTAAAGCACAATAAACCTCAGTTATTGCAAAAGCTAATAGGGTAATAGTATCAATTAAAAGAAATATCAAAAGTAGAACATCCAAAGTTTTGTTGCCATTATATCTGTCATATGTAAGACCTATCTTGGCTTTTGGATTATATATATTGTCCCCTTATAAAATAACAGAGATAAAAAGAGTTGAAAATATACAGAGAAGATATAGTAAATCAATAAAAGGAATGAATCAATATTCATATGACGATAGATTGGACAGATTAGGATTACATAGTTTGGAGGTTAGAAGGCAGAGAGGTGATCTGCTGTTCTTTTATGATATAGTAAATAATCCATTACTAATATTAAATCTGGATATGGAATTTAAAAATGATCAAGTGAATACTAGGGGACATCCATTACTGATTAAAAAGGAGAGATTTAAAACTAAGGATAGAAAATAGTTTTACACATTACAAACAGTTTCACTTTGGAATAGATTGCCATTGAATATTATTTTAAGTAGTTGAAAGGAAAACTTCAAGAAGAATCTTGATATTTATATTTCTAATAATGGGACACTAAATTGCTATAATTTATCCTAACTGGAGCTATTAAGGGCCTATGCCTTTTCTGCTCCATCGGAACCTAGTTAAAATTACTTAGTTTTTATTTAATTTTTTTATGTTATAAAACTGTATCTCGTAGGGTACACAGTCTGTCCACTCTGTAACCTTCAATAAAAAGTGTTGCATGCACTTTGAAAAAAGAGATTTTTAGTGCTTCTCTAGCTTTTTACTTTCATTACTGTCTGACTTGCAAAACCCACTCAGAAAATAACAAAATGCAAATAATCTACCTGCAGAAAAATAAGTTCATGTAATGCATGCTACACTGCCTGTCTAAAAACAACCTTCATTCAGTGGGTCTGGTTGGAACCATTTATCTGGTTCTGGTCACAGTGACATCACATGTAAATGAAGTTAGTGAGGTATTACACAGGTACTATAAAAAGCTTGCAACATGGATAATCTGCGAGAGTGATAGAAGCAGTTCAAGAGCCACGTCCAATAAAGGAGCAGGAGACAAAGACACTGGAGAAACACAGCCTTTTATATTTAAAGTGCCAAAAAATCATTCGGAGGGAATACATTTTGCAAATCTTCTTTACCACTGAAAAGCCAATGTGCTGGTCTACTGAAAACGACCTGTAGCCATGAAAAACAACTAAAACAACTACAGATTTTCTTTTTAAAAAAGTGGATAATTCCAAATGTCGGAGCAAGGAGGAACCTCGACGGTTATGGAGACCACCACTGCCTGCAGTCCAGCAACATTGCACGGTATGTTAAATATGTGTTCTCTGTTACCAAAAGCAGACTTGTCCTGCATAATTTCATTATAGACCACAAGTTTAAAATTTATGTTTAATGCTGTGTTTTATTACTCTGCTTTCAGATTTTAAGAATTGCTTTATCATTATATGGCTCGACTGTCACTGACTGAACCCATGTTAGTGGGTCTATGTGACGTGCAATGCGACTTTCTATCAGGAATATAATTTGTGGTGCAACTGAGGTATGCATATTTTGAGCCTAGCAGAGTCATTATGTTACAAATCGGGTGCCTGAGTGTTGATACCCCAAGAAATGTCTTACCTCCCCAAAACTGCGAGCCTTCTTATCTCAAACATGTAGTGAGTTGCACAGGATGGCTTCCTCCAAAAACTGTATTCCAATAAGCCTGTTTGTATTACTGCAAGTCCTTTCTATTTTTAAGAGACACCTGGATGCTCCCATCCAACTTTTAGTACAGAATTTATTGAGTTCAAACGTGTTGTGAATTTTAAGGAAAGAAATAAAAGCTATATTGTCATGAACAGTTTGCAAAGACTTCAGGGATGTTAGCAAACCATGTGGTCCTCAGTGATCTCTGCGACTGTAGTTTGCCTTGCAATAATAGAATCCCCCCATCCCACCCACATGCCGCAATCATGGTACATTGCCAGTGATTTTTAAAGTAAATATTAAGTGGTCAATGAACTAAAAGCAACATTTTGAGTAAAAATAACAAGTACCAGATCAAATGGTATTGCTAGATTGGGACAGCTGACTTGCACTGTTCAGTATTGTTAAACCTGGAAGTCTTGCCCACGGCTGAGTTTGCCCCCAAAACAGGTCTCCACAGGCCAGATCCTTTACTGACTGAAAGGAATTCTGAATGTATTTTTCAAAAATGGTAAATCCCAGACTGGGAGGCTAAATGCTGTGGTATGATCATTTCACTGGACATAAGCAGGCACAGGAAGCTGCCTGGTCCACAGAAACATTTGAGCATACATTGTGAAATAAAAAAGAATATTTCATTTCTTTGTGGACCCTATGTATGGTACAGTGCTGGGAGCTGCTTGGTAAATGTAAATATTGGTGTCCTGTTGATTTTAAATTAAGGCACACTGTTCAAAGCCCCGGGAATAGATTGCATGTTAACTCTTGCACTAAGACAAAGGATGTTCAGTGTTTGGTATTGTACAAGACTGCAGCGGTGGCCTCAGACAGCTTTACACACTGTAAAACCATCTGCTGTACAGATTATGGACAGGATGTAATATATTTTTGTTTTCTTTTTTTTAATATTAAATTTTGAGTCAGAGCCAAAATATAGTGGGTGCATGTTTCACTGAACAGAGAGGGCACTGAATGCCATGTGCTCCTTAGAAACATTCAGTTGTGCTTTGTGGTGAAACAAGCATTGGATTTAGTTTCAGCACACCCTTATTTATTGTACCGTGCTTATAATCGCACTTTTATCTAAATATATTTTGGCCATGCATTTTACAGTGCTATGCTGTGTTTAAATGGTCAGTATCAGATCGCAAGATATACCATAAGATTGGACTCTAGAGTTATAACATGCGGTATAGTCAGATATAAAGTGTGTCCCACATCAGGGTCGACCCTGAAACAAAACCTCACTAGTCCAGATCATGTACTGTTTGTAATAGTTTCATAGCTTATTTTGTATTAAATGAAACATTTGTGTATGAAGCACAAAGGACAATGAGCAGGCATTTCACTGGACAGTAGTGGCCACCCAGAGCCACGTGGTCCCCCTGTAACCTCCAAGTGCAACTTTGACTTTAATTGAAAGAACATTTTGTTTATGTGGACACTCAATAAAACATAGTGCTTGCAACTGACTTGAAAACAAATATATTATTTGCCCAGTTAAGGAAAATAAAAATTGCTTGTAAATCATCCCCAAATTAGATTGCTGGTTATGGCTTCCACTGTGAATGCAGATGTGCAACATCGATACAGCATGACTTGTTTTGGGGTCCCGCTGACCACATGTGCCAATACAAAAGGTATATTCAATACATACCATGTACTGGTCAACCAAAAATTGATTGTTGATGTTATTAAAAATGAAATTAATGATTCTGAATCAAAAGGCTGTGGGCAGACATTTCACAGGACAATGGATTGCACTCAGAGCCACGTTGTCCCCAGGAATGCCCAGTTGCACATTATATGTGCTTTTCATGCAGATTTCATTCCTGTGCACAATCAAAATTGTGCACTGCTTGCCACAGAT
The DNA here is from genome assembly GCA_016271365.2 of Neoceratodus forsteri. Taxonomy (NCBI): domain Eukaryota; kingdom Metazoa; phylum Chordata; order Ceratodontiformes; family Ceratodontidae; genus Neoceratodus; species Neoceratodus forsteri. The sequence goes on along the minus strand of CM057459.1, from coordinate 833,352,488 downwards.
TTGTAAAATGAAATATCATTTGTCCAGTAAATAAAAAAAAACAGATTGGTTTAAACCCCTATAAATAGATTGTGGTTTATAGATATCTTTTGGACTGTGGTGTGTAGAGTTTGATAGTGCAGGATACAAAATTGACTCCCACAGCCCAGTTTGCACCTGGAGAAATAATCTTATTGCAGATACTATACTGGACTAAAAAATGTATGTTACTGCTTAAAAAAATAAATTTGGGTCACATAGGCAAAAGGCTGTTGGCTGGCGTTTCACAAGACAATGGACCAGACTCAAAGCCACGTGGTCCCCCTGGGTTCACTTCAAGAAAGTCTTGTCAAACCAACTTGATACAATATTATAACTGGGTGACAGGTGAGCTGGATAAGGGTCATGTGGTGGATGTTCTTTACTTGGACTTCAGCAAGGCCCTCAATTCGGTGCCTCATGGGTGGCTTGGGGGGAAGCTAACTGGTGTAGGGGTAGGTGCAAAAATGATGAACTGGATTACAAGCTGGATGAGTGGAAGGCTGCAACGGGTGGTGGTGAGAGGGGAGATCTCAACTCCAAGGCCGGTGATGAGTATGATGTCACAGGTATATGTACTGGGGCCAGTATTAGTTGATCTCTTCATATCAGACATTGCACACGGGGTGGTGAGTAAGATAAGTCTGTTCGCTGATGATACCAAAATTGGAGCAGTAGTGGATGAAGGGGAGAGATGAAAGCAGCTGCAGGGGGACCTAAACAAGCTCGAGGAGTGGTCAGATAGGTTGCAGCTGGGGTTCAATGCAAAGAAGTGTAAGGTTATAGACATTGGGGCAAAGAACTTAAGGAGAGAATACTGGCTTGGGGGTTTAAGCTGGGGATCACTGAGGAGAAGAAGGACCTAGGGGTAATGATAACAGGGACCATGAACAACAATGCCCGGTGCAGGAGAGTGGTGTATGCCGCATTTGTGGTGGGTGACTAGGGGTCGGGGCACAGGTGGGGGGATAGCAGTGCCACCCTGTGAGGCATATGTCTGGTGGTTTCAGGGGCAGTTGGTGTGGCCAGCCCTCCGGGGCTCCACAGACACATTTCAGGGGTCTGTTAGTGTGGCCAGCCCTGTGTGGCTGTCTACGGACACATCAAGGGTCTGGGGGTGTGGGCTACCCTGCGGGGTGCAAATGTGGCTTGCTGGTCATGGGGTGGACTTACGTTGTGCAGTGTGCCAGTTGCGGCTTGTGAGATGCTCGCCATGTGCTCCCTCTGTTCAGCATACCTGGCCGCATGTCACAAGTCACAGGACTTAGCTGTGGTTACCCTGCCCCTTCTAGAATAGGGCGCAGGGTCAATGTCACAGTTGTGGGTGGCACAAGTTGCATTTGGTGGCAACTTGTGCCACCCTTCTGGAATCGGGCCCTATGTGTGCTTTTCATGCAGATTTTATACCTGTGCAAAATTAATGTCATGCACTGCTTTCCAAAGAAGTGTCAAAGCAAAATATAATTTGCCCAGTGAATAAAAAAAAAACAGATTTGTTTAAACCCCTATAAACAGATCATGTGTTATGGATTTCTGTTGGACTGCTGTGAGTAGTGTCCAGTAGTGCAGCAAATAAAATAGACTTCCACAGCCCAGTTTGCACCTGGAAAAAATTATCTTAAGTACAGACACTGTACTGGACTAAAAAAAATACTTGTTACTGTTTAAAAAAAATTACATTTGTGACTGAGAGGAAAAGGGCTGTGTGTGGGCATTTCATAGGACAATGGATTGCACTCAGACCCAAGTTGTTCCAAGGAATGCCCGATTGCACATCATGTGTGCTTTTCTTTCAAATTTGGTTCCTGTGCACAATTAATATCATGCACTGCTTGCCACAGATTTGTCAAAATGAAATATCATTTATCCAGTGAAAAAAACACAAAACAGATTTGTTTATACCCCTATAAACAGATTGTGGGTTATGGATTTCTGTTGGACTGCAGTGTGTAGCTTCCGGTAGTGCACCAAATAAAAATGATTCCCACAGCCCAGTTTGCACCTGGAAAAAAATATCTTAAGTACAAACACTGTACTGGAGTAAACAAAATGTTTGTTACTGTTTTAAAAAAATACATTTGTGATGAGACAAAAGGCTGTGGGAGAACATTTCACTGGATGATGCACTGGACTCAGAGGTTCATGGTCCCTAGTAACAGATGAGAGTCAATTATGTTGGTGTTGAAAGTGAATTTTGTTGCTGTAAAACCTCAATCAGATATAGTGCTTTTAACATAATTGTGAAACAAATATTGCTTGCCCAGTGGTTAAAAAAAATACTTAGTTTTAAATCCCCCCTGCTAGATCACTCATTTGGTTGAATCAGCTGGAGCATAGTGTAATAGCATTCGGTGCCTTTTGTTTAAATAGTCATCTCAGCAGTTGCCCATGGAGTACTGTGTTACGTAGTCTCAATATTTTGTTTTCACATAGACATTCTACTGATTTCAGCCATCACACTGCATGTGATTAATGGTGATAATACTTTACTGGCACTAATGTTTTGGCAGGATCACCACCACCATGCAGTCTCAATCACTACAGATCTCAGTAGCTCTCATTATCACCCTTTAAATACAATCGAAGTGCATCAATGATACAGCGGAAGGAGCACCTGCATGCGGTATTCAAGGTGTGGTTTAACTCCAGGTGCAGAACCCTGCATTTCACAGTATTAAACTTTAGTTTCCAGACCCATGACCATTTCCCTAGAGTCTCCAGGTCTTCCTCCTCCCCATCCATCATGGCTCACAGCTTCGAGTCATCAACAAAGAGGCTCATCTTTCTCCTGATGCCTCTTCTTTTTTTTTTGTGGTTAATAAGTTTTATTGATATGACTTATTAAGACGATACAAACATTAAAACAGTCGGATACATTGCAAAGATCTTACAGACTGTTACATATGTCTGTAGAAGCAGAGAACGGAACATGCTGGCCAAATAGTAACGAACTGTATATACTAGCCAGGTAAACAGTGGTATAATACTCTGTGCCTGGATGTACAACACCTATCCAGCTGGAGATTAACTTTGAAAGTATTAGCAGTTGGTGCATTGTATTATGGATAACTCATACAAACATATCTTACCTGACCCCATCCTGCTAGTTTCTGCAGTATTTGACAAAGCATCAGAAATTATGAGAGGTCCAGGGCCTCTACTTTACGCCTACAAAATACAAGAGATCACACACACAAAGCAAACAGGTCTTCACTGTTAGAGAAGATACCATCCTTTACTGATATTATACCGTGTCATCTGTAGAGCAGGGTCCCCTATTATTCAGTAACAATCTCTCCAGCACTTGCCCATAAATGCACCATGAGAGGAGACCATTATAGTAGCATGGTTGTGCCTGTTCAGCCGATTCCCTCCCTAGGTTTCAAAAACAGAAGGAAGGGTCCAGAGGGCAATATATTTAAAGAGGGTATTGGTCACAGTATGTGATATTCTGGCCCAGTTGGCAACTTGAGTCATGGAGGTAAGTACTTCCCCCAGGAAGGGGATTATCTAGGACCACCATTTATGCAGTAGGAGTCTTTTAACCTGCATACTGAGTGTCAGAAGTAGTTTAAACTGGGAGAGAGATGAAGGTGAGGGGCCGGGGGATGGAGTCCTAATAACAGCAACTCAGGGGACTGAGGCACAGGCTTCCTAGGTATTTTGGACCCCATCTCTCAGGTAGCCTGCCATAGGGTCTGGATCAGCCTGCAGGACCAAAGTATATAGAACAGGTCACCTGGGAGTTTCTGACACCTCCAACACAGGTCAGACTGAGCCAGCTTTGCCTTGGCGAGGACTACAGGAGACCTATACCAGGAGTGAATTATCTTTTTCTGTATTAATTGACCACTGGTGTCAGGATATGCCACATGAGCTAGTTTTAGACAAGACTTCCACTCCAGGTTCGTAATAGGGGCATGCAGTGCTTTCTCCCATTTATGCTTAGATTCCTCTGCTTGGGACGGGATGGTGTTCGAATGGCCGCATGTACCAGCTTGACTCTCCTTCTGGGGCCAGCCATGACTTCTACCTGGGAGATTTATTGCTCTTGGTGCTGCTTATGCCTGTATATAAGGATGGTGCTTCTTATTTGAAGGAATTGCCAGATGTCTTTGGGAGAGATCCCATAAGAGCTCCGCAGGCCCTCAAAGGAAATAAGGGTATCTGTACCAGGAATCAGCATATCTCGAAGCAATGAGATACCACCATGTTCCCATGAGGGCCATGCAACTGGTTGTTTATTGATGGTAATCTCATTATTGCCCCATAGTGAGGTAAGTCTTAGGGGAGATGGGGAGGCACCCAACTTCTTATGCACCTTGACCCAATATTCCAGAGAGGGACCTATAGTAGGATGAGAGCAACTGCCCTTAGGGGGATGGTTAAATAAAAATAGTACCAAGTGAGTACACTGACATACCTCTCTCTCCATATCCAGCCACTGGGGAGCATTGTGTTCAGGGAAAAGGAACCATTTTAATGTCTGAGCCAGCTGAAAGGCCCATTTATACCCCTCTAACCACGGAAGACCCCAGCCCCCTTCCGACCAATGAGTCCTGAGCTTATTTCTACTGTACCTAGGTTTCTTACCCTCCCACAGAAAGGATCCCAGTGGGGAGTCTAACTTAGTAAACCAAAAATGAGGTATTTTCAAAGGAATGTGGGAAAGAAGATACATAATTTTTGGTGCTGTGACCATTTTAATTGCAGATATTTTACCTACAAGCGACAGTCGAAGAGATTTCCATCTGTCCAGTTCTGCACTAACGGATGCAAAAAGTGGTTTCATATTCAGGTCCCAGATTTTATGCAGATTAGGAGAGATAGTAATGCCCGAGTAGGTAATCCCCTCCAGGGGCCCATTGGAGCCCATGCTGAGTAACCATTTGAGAAGTACACTTAGAGTTTAAAGGTAGGACCTCTGTCTTGGCCTGGTTAATCTTGAGCCCTGAAAATGTAGACAGATCTGACAAGGTGGACAGTAGGGGAGGAAGGGAGGTGACGATATTGGCTATAGGGAGCAACAGGTAATCTGCATACATAAGAGTAGGGTATGCCTTTGTTCCCACCTGGACCCCAGAAATTAGAGGATTTTGCCTAATAGCGGCTGCCACGGGTTCTACTGCCAATACAAAAAGTAGTGGGGAAAGTGGGCAGCCCTGATGGGTATCCCTACCCAGTATGACTAGGGGGAGACAGCATTGTATTGGTGAGTATCCGTGCAGCTGGGGATGAATATATTGCCCCAATCCAGGCCCGAAACCCAGCCCCCAAGCCCATAGTGCAAAGTACTTGTTTTACATAGTCCCACACCAGGGAATCAAAGGCTTTTATGAAATCTATTGCAATGGCAGCAGCAGGGGAAGATAATGTTTGGACCTTATGGATTAAATTTACCAACCATATAATATGGTCTGCACTAAAGCGGCCCTTAACAAAGCCTACTTGGGATGGGTGGATCAAACTGGGAAGGAGAGGATTAAGTCTATTATCTAGTATCTTAGCTAGCACCTTGCTATCAGCATTCAATAATGAAATAGGGCAGTAGCTGGATGCTTTAAGAGGGTCTTTACCTTTTTTTGGTAGGATAGTAATAGTTGCCTCCCTAAGGGAAGAAGGGAGAGAGCCTGTTTGCAATGACTCAGTAAATACTTGTTGCAATACCAGAGAGATTATGGGATGCAACAGCTGCCACACTTCAATAGGGAAACCATCCCCTCCTGAGGCCTTTCCCTTTTTAAGGCAGAGGATGGTGTCTGCCACCTCCTGGGTTGAGATCAGGGCATCTAAGGCATTAGCTTGGGCTTCTGAGATTTTGGGGAGATGTAGGGACTCCAGAAATGGGTGGACCCGCTGGTGGTCTAGGGCTCTGGAGGATTTATATAAAAAGGAGTAAAAATCCATCATTGTTTGATTAATACCTTGCACCGAGGTCTGGGTCCTAACCCCTGCATCCTCTAAAGCCGCTATATGCCTTTCCGCTTGCTGCTTTTTGAGACAGTATGCCAGCAGCTTACCCTTCCCTTTTCTCCCCCTTCCCAATATTTATGTTTGAGTCTAATGATCAAAATCTTTGCCTTTCTAGAGACCAGCTCATTCACTTGCATCTTCAGAGAGGTGACCTTGTGACCTGCCTCTGACACAAGCGAAGGGACACGAAGGGCCTTAAAAGCAAGCTCCGCTTCTCGGAGTTGTCGTTCAAGCCCCCTCAAATGTTGTTCCCTCCTCTTTCGGTGCCAGCTTGCATACCCTATTATCGCCCCTCTTAGAGTAGCTTTGAATGCCTCCCATGTGATACCCGCAAAGGTATCTGTTACGAGGTTATGCCGAAAACATTCCATTGCTTCCTTTTGAAGCCAAGGGGGAAAGTCTTGGTCACGAAGTAGCAATGGGTCCAGCCTCCATGCTAGAGACTTAGGGAGAGGGGGGCCCCATGTGAAGGCAAGATGCACAAGGGCATTATCTGAGATAACTAAGGGATGAATAAGGGTATTAACAGTAAGGCTAGTAATAGTAGAGGGTGAGCCAGAAGTTTATTCTACTAAGAGAACTATGTACTGGGGAATGAAAGGGGCAGTCCCGCTGGGAGGGGTGAAATATTCTCCAGATGTCCGTAAGGGCCAAATCTTGTTGTAATTGAGCCACTGCCATTACAGCCCTGGAGTGGGGCTCAGTATTGGAAGGGGATCTATCCAGGAAAGGGTCCAAAGTAAGAGTAAAATTACCCCCTAATAAAATGGGTGTGTCTTCCGGAGCTATGGATCCCAGCACCTGGGCCAACTTGTGAAAGAAGGAGGGTGAGTCTTCATTCAGAGCATATACGTTACCCAGGATCAGAGGGCCCTCCTAGCATCCATGAGCACCTCACCCATCTACCCCTCAGGGTCTCTCACTTGTCTGCAATTTCCATTGTAATTGCTTGTGAAGCAGAATCACCACCCCTCTCTTTCTAAAGGAGGCTGAAGTATGAATGACCTGACCTACCCACACCCTCTTAAGTCTCTGTGATCCTCAGTAAGTTTATTTGAAGCTGCACCTCGCCCCAGCCTCTATGGTGGACAAAACTGCTTCCTCTTGTTTGGAGTAAGGTTCTCTGACATTCCATGTCAGACAAGTGATATCACCTGTTAGTAATAGGGAGCAAATATTTAATTAAGAGATATATCAAGAACAACCAGCAGATAGGGGAAGAGGCAGCCCAACCAGAAGAGGCAAATTTCTATAGAGCGCCACCAGATATGGAAAGAGTGAGTAAAGCCCATATACCCTGCCCCTACCAGATGACCTTATACTAACAAATAATGAAACATCTGTGTGTGTCTCTTGTGAAACAAACATACATAAACACATTAACAAACTATATTTATTGTGTACAGTGTACCATGCAATTTGGGGATATAGAGGCTTCTCTTCGGCCACAGAGCCCTGCTATAGGCCAGCTTCTATTCCCTGGGTGTTATTAGGTGGTATCTGTCCTTCCTTAGCACAGTGAGTGTGGGGAGGTGCCACCTCTGGAGAGACTAGAGCAACCCAATAAAAGGTTGGACCACATGGCTCATTGCAACCCCAGAGGGTTGGAGAGCTGTCCTAGCTGTGTAGCTCAGAAGCTGGGGTACGAATGGACCTGCCACAATGCTTCTAATGAGGTGGGGGTTTGCAGGAAAGAAAGTGGGGGGGGACTGCCCACTAGTTTGGCAAGCCTAGGGTCATTGCTAATGGGTTCCAATGTGTTCTTACAACAAAAATCTTGGTGAGGTCAGGCTCATCACACCTATGAAGAATGTACTGTAAGCCACCCAATGAGGGGGCTGGGAGATCTCCTCTTGATAGAAAATAATAATAATAAAAAAAAAAAAAACATACCTGAGGGGCACAAGCCTGAGCCATTCACCACTTAGGGCCTCATGTAAAACAAATCCTGGCTACCCATTCAGCACAATAGTTTACACATGCCGACAAATACTTTCATATTATATGACACAGGTTCCCAGCGGATCTCACCCCCCCCCACACACAAGTAAGCGAGGTAGAACCCACAAAAGTTCTGCTGTTTAATCAGATGGTACAAAAAAGGCCTTCATTCCCATCTAGACGGTTCGATCTTTGACCTGAGAGCTTTTTGGTAGGCCTTATTGAATCCCACCCGATATAGGAGTGAGGCATCTTCTCTGCCATATGGCAGTGCAACTCGGGGGTCAAGTTTGGGGTGAAAAGGGGCTCGAAAGTTCCCTTACATGAGTAACATGGAAAAAGGGTAGCAGATGGGTCAGCCAAGGAGATTGTCCACTGACGATCAATTTAGACACCTCAAATCGCCCCATAGAAACATAGAAACATAGAAGTTGATGGCAGATAAGGACCGCAAGGCCCATCCAGTCTTCCCATTTCTTTTTCTACCTTATAATTGTGCCATCGGCCTTTGCTCTGTCAGTGGCCTATCTATTCATACTTATTTGTATTGCTCCCTTATGCCTATCCCATGCCTGTTTGAAGCCCTGCACTGTATTCATAGCCATCACTTCTTGAGGTAGTCCATTCCATGCATCCACCACCCTTTCTGTGAAGAAGAATTTCCTCACATTCCCCCTTAATCGGCCCCCCTCTAATCTCATGCTGTGTCCTCTCGTCCTGCTATTTTTCTTATATTTAAACATGTTAGACTCTTTCACCTTGTTAATGCCCTTGAGGTGTTTGAATGCCTCGATCATAGCACCTCTCTCCCTCCTCTTGCTCAAGGGTATACATATTGAGCCTGTTAATCTGTCCTCATATGTCTTCTGATGCAGTCCCTGCACCATTTTTGCTGCTCTCTGACTGCCTCAATTTGGTTGATGTCCTGTGAAGGTGTGGCTCCAATACTGCACGCAGTACTCCAGATGGGCCTAACCAGTGTCTGTAAAGAGGATTATTACTCCCTTCACGGCTTCTGATACTCCTGTTAATACACCCCAACACCCCTAGCCTTACCTACTGCTTTAGAGGTCTGCTTGATGATTTCAGGTCATCAGTGATGATGATGCCCAAGTCTCTTTCTTCCTTTGTGATCTAGCAACCCCCTCCCAGCCTATAGGTGGCTTCAGGAGTCTTTCTTCCCTATGTGCATGATCCTGCACTTCTTTGCATTAAATCCCAGTTGCCACTCTTCTGACCATTTTGCTAGTTTATCCAGATCTCTTCTCATTCTGCCCACCCATCTGGATCATCTACTTGTTGCAGATCTTGGTGTCATCTGCAAACAGACAAGCCTTACCTCTAGTCCATCTGCAAGGTCACTAATAAAGATGTTGAAGAGGACTGGCCCCAGGACTGATCCCTGAGGTACCCCACTTGTGACTTGCATCTCTTCTGACTGTATACCATTTACCACCACTCTCTGTTTTCTGCCCATCAACCAGTTTGCCACCCAGTTGACCAACTTCTGACCCACCCCGAGCCTACCCAGTTTATCAATCTTCTATGTGGAACAGTATCAAAAGCTTTGCTGAAATCAAGGTAGGAGACATCAACTGCACCTCCTTGGTCTGCCACTCTGGTTACTCAGTCAAAGTAATCTATGAGATTAGTTTGACAGGGCATTCCTTTTGTAAACCCATGCTGTCTTGGATCTTGTGCTGCTATGGATTCCAGGTGTTGCACTATCCTTTCCTTAAGGAGTGCCTCCATAATTTTGCCCACTACTGAGGTAAGACTGACTGGTCTGTAGTTCCCTGCCTCCTCCCTGCTGCCACTCTTGTGGAGCGGGATCACATGAGCCCTTCTCAGTCTTCTGGGACCTCTCCTGTGCTCAGAGACTCACTAAACAGTTCTGCTAATGGCTCTGCTAGTTTCCACCTTTAGCTCCTTAGAGTACCCTGGGATGTATGTCTTCAGGTCCCATTGATCTTATCCACCCCTGCGCTAGCAAGCTCTTGTAGGACCCTTTCTTTGTGGAGGGTAGTGCTCACCTCCTCCCTGTGTCCATGGTGCTGAGCTGTAGGCCCTGCCCTACCTTCTCTTCAGTAAATACTGAGCAAAAGTATCTATTTAGGATAGATGCTTTTACATAGTCCTCCTCCTCACATGCTCTTTTTCTCCATTATGCTTAGCAATGCCCTCTGGACTTTCTCCTTTCACTAATGTATCTATAGAAAGTCTTGTCACCTCTTTTACTGTTCGTGCTAGTGTTTCCTCAGTTTGGGACTTTTGCCTGCCTTACTGCCTTCCCTGCTTCCTTTAGGGCAGTTTGGTATGCCTCCCTATCTTTATCCCACTGTGTTCCCTTATATTTCCTGAAGGCCAGCCTTTGGCTCTGACCTTTCTGCTACTGTATTTGAGAACCAAAGTGGTTTCCTTCTTCTTTGCACTTCCTTTTCTGTCTAACACAATGGGATGTTGCTTCAAGTATTACATCCTTAATGCTTGCCCACTTTGCCTGTACCCCTCACCTGTTTTCTTTTGCCAGGGCTAGCTTAACTCTTTGGCCATCTTATCAAAGTCAGCTCCTCTGAAGTCCCATATTTTGCCTTGGGATGGGATGATTTAGATGAAGTAGCCAAATTGAACCATACCATGTGATGGTCACTGGCCCCCAGGTGACCTTCTACCTGGAGATCTGTGATCCCTTCCCTGTTAGTCAGTACTAGATCTAGGATAGCCCTGTCTCTTGTGGGTTGTTGTACCAGTTGTTTGAGACCCTCCCCCTGCAGGGAATCCACTATGTGTCTAGTTCTGGCAGATGTTCCTGCTGGTATTGACCTATCTGTATCCGGCATGTTGAAGTCTCTCATTATCAGAACCTCCCCTTTAGCTGGCATGTTTTGTATATCTTCTAACATCAATGTGTCTATGTCCTCCCCCTGGTCTGGGGGCCTGTAGACAACCCCAGTTCTTATGGCTGTCCCATTTCCTGTTTCCAGGGTGACCCACAGTTCTTCTGGCTCCTTATGTGTATTCTGAATTTCTGTAGCTTTGATATTTTCATTGACATACAGGGCCACTCCCCCCCTCTTTTGCACCTCGGTCTCTTCTGAACAATACATAGCCAGGTACTGAAGTCTCCCAAGTGTGGTTACTGGTAAACTACATCTCACTAATTGCTACTATGTCCAGTTTAGCCTCTGACATTATTGCCTGCAGGTCTGGGATCTTATTTCCCAGGCTGTGAGCATTTGTGTACATGATTTTCCATTGGCCAGATTTCGGTGTTACCTACAACTCCCCGGGGGATTAAAAGAACAGGAATAGAAAGAAAATAGAAGGATGACTATTTATCTGACCACGCCGGTGGGTTTTCTCTGATCGATTGCCCTGGAGATGTAGAGTGCTCAGGATGGTGCACACTGAAGATGAGATCTCCACTGGTAGAGGAGGCCTCCCTCATAGCCTTTGGTGGATGCTGCCCTCAGCTATCTGTAGCTCTGTTCTGCGGCTGGTGAGGAGTTGCTGATGGGGACAGGTAGCTTGGCTGCAACATAGGAGTAGGCCTACCTTCCACAGTTGAATCCACAATAACTGGGTGATGATTCAGAGAGCTGGGGCATAAAGCTTCATATCTATTAGTGGTGTGGTAGTCCTGTAATTGATCTGGAGCAACAGTGTCCATGCTTGTGGCCTCCTCTGTGTCGTCTTGCCCTCTCTCCGAAGGGCGTGTTTCTTTGAGGATTGCCTCTTTTGGTGTGCTTTTGGGGGGAGTTCTCAGTGTTGCTCCCTGAAGTCTTGCCAAACTGCAGGCCTGCTCACTGATGGAGAGGAGTGGCAATCCAACCTGTCGGTAGCAGTTTTGCCAAAGGGGCTCCCAGGGTAGTGGTGGTGAATTCTTGTGGCCAGTTGCGCCGTAAAAAATCCATGAGTGCATCAGGAGATTCAAACTTGTTTAGGACCCCATTATGCATAACCCACTTCATGGCTGGGTAACGTAAGGAAAAGGACAGTCCAATACTGTGCATTTTATGCCTTGTCTCAGAGTATGCTCGGCGTTTGTCTGACAGATCCTTAGAGAAGTCCTGAAAGATGTGGATCCTATTCAATCTACACACTACATGCTGTAACTCACGAGCTCTAGTTAGGACCTTCCCTGTGTCCCTAAAATCAATAAATCGGGCTGTGATAGGTTGTGGCCTGTCCTGGGCCTGAGACATGGGGGCTAACGTATGGTGTGCGCGTTCCACCTGGAGCGGTGTCAATGGGTCCAACTGCAGCATTTCAGCAATGGCTAATTGTAGAAATCCCTCAGTATCTTTGCCTTCTACATGCTCAGGGAAGCCCAGGACGTGAAGATTATTACGGCGACCTCAATTCTCGAGGTCATCCATCTTACTGCGCAGCATCTGTATGGTCCGTTGTTGATCTCTTAATTCTGCCCTTAAGTACTGAACATGCCTCTCCATCACGAGACCCGCTGTGTGGTATGCAGCATCCTGGCTTCTAAATTTTGAACCACTTGGGTGTTTCAATTAGTTGCCACAGTGGCTTGTGCCATCTGGGCCATAAGTTGGCCAAACATCACCTCAACTGATGGTTGCTCCCAGGTTTGAGGCAAGTGGCCTTCAGCCATTTTTTCACGTCTACTTTGTCCAGGAGGCTCTTCAGTATAATAGCAGTTTCCACACAGCAAATGAAGGCTTTTTGTATCAATGAAGCTAAATTAGTGTAGCTTGAGTATTACCCCACAAGTTACAGTAGAGTGAGGATATAATACCAGCTGGTAGAAAAAGGATTTTAAAGGATATTTCCCTTAGGGTTGTGGAGCTGATCTTTAAGCTGCCATCCTATTTAGCACATGATATCTCTTCTGATGTCAGCGACATAGGCATTAAACAAAAGCGGTCTCAGCACTGACCCCTGTGGGACCCCACTTGTGACTAGCCTGGAGGATGAGACCTCCCCCTACTCTCTTCCTCTCTACCCGCCCAGCCAACCAGTTTCCTATCCACCTTCCCATCTTCCCCCAACCCAATACTCTCCAGTTTCCCCAGTAGCCCATGATGTGGCATGGAGTCAAATGCCCTGCTGAAGTCCAGAAAGACATCCCCTGGCCTGCCTTAATCCAGTGCCCTCATCACCCCTTCATTGAACTCCACCAGACTGGTCTGGCATAACCTGCCCTTAACAAAGCTGTGCTGGCAATCATCTAGGTGACCCTGTGCCCTTAGAATCCCCTCCATCCTCTCCTTCAGGAAGACCTCCATCACTTTTCCCACTACCGACGTCAGGCTAATCTGCCTATAGTTACCTGGCTCCTCTCGCGGACCACCCTTGTGGATAGGCACAATATGGACCATCCTCCAGTCCTGAAGTACCCACTAATTCTCCAAGGATCACGAAAGCCTGACACCTAAAATCTTTTAAGACATCGCATTTCAGATGTCCATGGATGAAATTGATTTAATAAGACTGTTATCATGCTCTGGCTGTGTACCAACAAATGCCTACGTCACCCTTCCCACTCCATCACACCCACTTAGCACCCTCCACACTGAGTCCAGTACACCATCCCCACACCACCACTTTCATTACATAGTGATACCCTGCTTATTCAGCCCAGCATGCCATTTGCTCTACCAGCAGCTTTTGTATTCTGCTTAGACACCTTTAGGTCATCCAATGATGCCACTATTCTTTCTTTAAGCAGTGCCTCCATGCTCTTGGCCATTATGGTGTTGATGCTCACTGGCCCATAGTTCCCTACATTGTCCCTACTACCACTTTTATATAGAGGGACAGCATGTGCCCTCCTGTCCAACCCCTGTGTTAAGTGACTCTGTGAACATGACTACCAGAACTGCGGCCAGTTCACCCAGCAGCTCCCCCAATATCCTTGGGTGTATGCCATCTGGTTCCATAGCCTTGTCCACCTTCAGTTTTGTGATCTTCTCCAGGATTCTCTCCACTGTAAATGGACTTGTATCTACCTGCCCTCCCACTTTGTGTCTGTCTTCCAGCTGTTGCCCCGTCTGTCCTCTTTTGTGAATATTGAACATAAGTATTCATTGAGTATTTCTGCCTTTTTCATGTCACCCTCCTTACACTCCTCTGTATTCCCTCTGAGTCTTCCAATCCCCCTCTATTGGATTGCAATGGGGTGATAACAGTGGGTGTCTTCAAGCATACCATGCCTAGAGTAATACTAATAAATAGATAATGGGGAATAGCCAGTGAAGAAAAGTAATTTAATTCTAGTGCAGGATGGTGCTCTTTGGCATAGTAATGCTTGATAATTCCTCTTAATCTCTGTTATTTTTCCAGATTCCCAGCTGTGATTAACAGCTCCTTAAAACCTTGCACTTAGAAGCAAGGTTAGGGATCACACAATGGACTCAACCTGGATCTTTTTCACCCAATTATTGATGCCCAGCTAGTCTCCAGACTTTAAGAAGGTGATGATAAGTGCCCCATTTTAAAGTTTCTTCCATGTGTCATTATCTGCCCACAGATTAATAATGCAAATTCTATGTATCTGAGGTTTCAGTGTCCCACATTTTAAACACATTTTAGGAGAAATATTATGTCTGACATGCAGGTGATGGGTGTCATCTCACACTCCACAAACACACTTCTCAAACTCCCTCATCTTTTTGTAGGATGACATGAAATCCATTAAAGTATTGTTTTTTTTCACTCACAATGTATTTTCCAACATGTATTACAGTTCAAATTGTCCAATATCATACCAGTATATAAGATCAACAAGGCCCAGGGAAATCCACTCAACACATAACATTTTATGTCAGATATGGACCCCTTTGCTCACCTAGTCTGCCAGATTTACACCACCTACTGTAACACTGCATATACTGCATCCACTTTCCCTGTCCTTTGCCTTATCACAATTGTTCCCTTAGGCATAATCACTTGCCTTCATGTATCCCATATGCAATTTTTTGGATGGCATCTTGATTGGTCTGCTGTCCCTGCCAGTAAATTACATCTCCCAGTACCTACTTGTGGAGTGCACTCTGGATTGGCCGCCACATCCTCTAAACATGCAAGAATCAACTGCAACACCAATGCCCTCTGCCAGAGGTCAATCAAGCACAAAGCAGTACCACCCCAAAAGGAGAACAGTCCCCACAACCAGACATCTGCCTCTACGTGCTCACATGTGAACCTGGGTTGTTAGCAGTGAAGAAATCCAATGCCTCTATCTTTATAGCATGTTTGGATGTTATTGTGCATCTTTGTCTCTGAAAAAGTCTTTACTCTTGAACATAATACCCGCAAGGTATTCCATGTTATTCCCCTATCCATCCTGGTACCCAAGGTGTACATACTGGGTTACTTCAGTCTCTTCTCACAGGGCTTTTGATTCAGAATTTGCATGATTTTTGTTACCCTCCAATGGACTGCCTGGGTCTGGATGTCATTTTCTTTACGTGGTCTCCAGAACAAAACAAAGCACTACAGGTGTTGTATCAATGGTGACTAACACAGCGGTATCAGTACCTCCCTTCTTCTACTATTGATACCTATATGCACCCTAGCGTACCATAGAAAGAGTATATAAATTGTCTTCAGATAAGGACTGCCTGGCCCATCTAGTCTGCCTGTAGGCACTTGCACTGGATTACTGCTTCCGACCCACCCACTGATGTACCTCTATGGTTTCCCATGCCTGTCCCAAGAATGCTTGAATCCATCCATAGTTCTTGCTCCCACCTTCTCCTGAGGCAGACCATTCTATGCATCCACCACCCTCTCTGTGAAGAACTTCCTCACCAGAGAACACCAGGAGGAAGGAGTGCTGTGTGACTGGACTTCTTTACTGGGACTAAAGAAGTAGAACTACTCTACTGGGACCTTCAATTTAGAGTAAAGAAACACACACACACACACAAAAAAAAGTTAGTGTGTTTGTCTGAGTTAGTGGAAGTGAATGGTTATCTGAGCAGTTATCTAGGTGTAAATCTCAAGTGACTGAAGGGGATTGTTATCTGTGCAATTTAATTACATGTAGAAAGATCTACTAAGTAGGGGGAGTGGCTTAGCTATAAGGAAGTAAGGTTTAAACACTGCCCTAGATAGATTCTGCCAGACGCTTGGCAGAGAACACCAGGAGGAAGGGTGCTGTGAGACTGGACTTCTCTACTGGACTAAAGAAGTAGAACTCTTCTACTGGGATCTTCAATTAAGGGTAAAAAAAAAAGGTGGTTTGTTTGTCTGAGTTAGCTGAAGTGAATGGTTATCTGAGCAGTTATCTAGGTGTAAATTTCAGGTGGCTGAAGGGGATTGTGATCTGTGCAATTTAATTACATGTAGAAAGATCTATTAAGTAGGGGGAGTGATTTAGCTAGAAGGAAGCTAGATTTAAACACTGCCCTAGACAGATTCTGCCAGAGGCTTAGCAGAGAACACCAGGAGGAAGGAGTGCTGTGTGACTGGACTTCTCTACTGGGACTATATTGCCCTGCTTCCCTTCCCTCCACCCTCCCACCCAAAGCTAGTTCTACTTTTATAGGCACAGGATTTGACTGACAACAGGAATTTCCTGTTTAGGAGCAGGAAGTGAGTGATCACAGAGCCACCAAAGACTCACCATCTGAGAAGGGCAAGAGTAGCTTCCCAGCCCCCCCTAGCTTCTGGAGGTCTGCCTCTGAGCAAGTAAGGCATTTAACAGGGAAATATAGGATCTTCTTGTCTCAGAACAGGATTATCAGGAGATTAAAGGGTACAGAGGCAATAAATAAGTAGGAAGAGAAGAAAAAAAAAAGAGGAAAGAGTTAGTATTCCAAACAACAGTGAAAGGGTCAGAAATAAGACATGATGGGAGTGGTGCAGTGCAGTGGCTGTGGAGCAGCAGTCTTCTGGGAGACGTTCTGGATGATGCAGTGTTGTCCTCTCTGCAGGCACCTCTCTTGGCTGAGGGAGGAGGTTGCTCATCTCCAGGCTGAGTTGGCCAGGATTTGTGGGACCTACTCTTCCATCCTGGGACCACCAGGGCCACTGCCGTTGCTTCAGAGGTTGCCAATAAAGTGGAGTGGTTGGACCACAGTGGACTCAGGGAGGGTGAGGGTGGTGGAACAGAGGTGCATTACTCCAGTTGTACCTTTCCACAATTCTTATGCCATTCTGGCAAAGTGTGGTTCCTCTATGGAGGCACCCACAGTGGAGACCAAGGAGGATGCTGGGAACCTCCACAAGGGAGACCCACAGGAGGGTAGCATGGGACCCCACAGGGGAAGGAAACTACTCCTGGTTGGGGACTTCATTGTTAGGAAGGTAGAACTGGGGAAAAAGGGGAGATGGAGGTAAGCTGTCTGCCTGGTGCCATGGCTTGGAGGAACAGGGAGCGAGTCCTCAGGATCGCTGGAGCAGCTGCACAGGAGAGGGAGCTGGATGTCATTGTCCACCTAGGAACAAATGACCTTGCTAAGAAAGGGATCAGAGCAGTGCAGGAAGAGGTTTTGGAATTGGGGAAGGGACTTAGACAAGTAGCACGCACAGTGACCTTCTCAGAGGTGCTGCCTGTCTATGGCGTAGGTGAGACTAGGGTGCTACACACCATGGGATTCAATCAGTGGTTGAAAAACTGGTGCAGAGATCAGGGGTTTGGCTTCATTGGGGACTGGGGGTCCACCTGGAGTGATGCAGGCCTATACTGGCATGATGGGCAGCATCTGTCCAGGAGGGAAGCCAGGATCCTAGGTGATAGGTTTAAATGCTTCATTGGTAAGCATTTAAACTAGACAACAGGAAGGGACCATGGCTGAGGAGGTAGAGAGATTAAAGATGTGGAGGATTGGTGCAGCTAGGTAATAGTAACCTAGCCTGAGGAAGATTAGATCAATGCCATCAGCGCCACCACTTGTTTTGATATCAAGTTTACTAAGGTGGTCCTCTTCTTGTTTATAGGTCACAGGGTGAAACTGGAGGGAATAAGGAGGTAAGGACTCGTGGGTGTTGGGGTGGGACGAGGGGGTCTGGAAGCTCTGCATAGGGAGAGGAATTGAACATGAGTCCAGGAGTGGCAAAATGAGTGTTCAGTTTTTCTAGAATGAGGTCACACTCATCATATTTGACTCCATTAACAACTATCTTAGTGGGGATGGATAGGGCTGATTTTTGTCCCTCAATTATCTTGAATTTTTGTGAGATCTTGGCAGAGTTGGCCATGGCATTTTCAAGGGATTTCACATAAAAGTTAGCTTTAGCAGATCATATTAATTTAACACCTGTATTCCTTGTGGTTCTAAATGCCTCCCAATCAATCACTCTCTTTGTGCACCTTGCCTGAGCCCATAGTTTGACCCGGTTAGTGCAGCTTTTAGGAATGCCATGAACCAGTGTTGAGAATGCTTATGAACCCTAGATCTAATGTATGGATCAAGTTTATTGGTTCGCTGTGTTAATGTATTGTTGAGGTAGGTGACAGCATCATCCACTGATTTGGTGAGCTAGAGATTGTGCCAATTTACATATTTGAGATCCGAGGTGTAGGTGTTGGTGTTCAATTTGCGGAAGCTACATTTGGTGATGAAAACAGAGGAAAAGGGGCCCTTATCTTTGTTTCGGGTACACACTATGATGTTACGATCACTGAGATCATTATGGAATATGGCTTCATGCAGGATTTTGTGAGGACTTTTTGTGATAATTGCATCCAGAATGGTTCTTGGTGTTTAACTAGGTTGGATCCGTAACGAGTTGGGAAAGTTCAAGCTCATCACAGAGTTCTTTTAAGAAACATGCCTTAGGCGAGAGCCAATCAAGTTTGAGATTGCCTAGAATGATGACCTTGTTTGTTGATGGAGGATGATCAAGCTTTTGAGAGTCAAGATTAGCTCAAAACCCCCAGAGGGGGCCTGTAGCAATCTATGACATTAAAAGTTTCTGATGAAGATATTTGAATTTTGATGGCCACACACTCACATTCTTTGGGCTTGGATGTAGTGTTGATGATAGTGATGTTTGAGGTGTCTTTCATGTAGATGACCCCCCCCATGGGCCTGTCTGGTATGAACAGGTTATAGGATGGGAGTGAGATCTGCTGATCAGAGATTGTTCTCTTCAGTCAGGATTCAATGATGATTATCAGATCTGGGTTAGTGTGGGTGGCCCAGACTTAATTGTTTTAGTTTGTTGATCAGACTCTGCACATTAATCAGGATCATCTTTAAACCTGAAGCAGCAGCAAAATCAGAGGGGAGGTGCTAGGGGGTTTGGAGGACCAGGATTCACTTCTACATTACAAGAGCATATGAGTAATAACAGGATATTTTTTTTTAAATTAATTCTTACTGCAGTACTCTCTTTCTTACTGTGATGCCTGTTGTGGGAGTACAAAGACAATGGGTTAACAGGAGGGGCATGATTTGCAGGGGACAGACCATTGCTATGAGCGAAAGCATACAAAATGAAAAGATAGCTGACTGTATATCCAGGGGAACCATAGAAGCCCAGGGAGGATGCTTTGTAATTTGATCACATGTGAGGGCTGCTGCAACCCACCGCACAGGTTGGAATGATGGGCAGGGGGCGGTTACAACTAATCGCTCAGGCCATGGAATAGCTAAAGGGTTAGGATCCTTAGCTGTGCCTGGAAACAAAACAAAGGTTAGTGCCAGGTGGAAAGCATGTTTGGAATTGAGTAGGAGGGATGATGGGGGGTGGTAGAGAGAACAGCTTGAGTTGCTGTTAGAAGATGATTACTTTATGCAGCATAGATCTGTGGAGATGTGTTAGTGTTAAGAACAAGGGGTGAGTGACAAGGGTAGAGAAAAAGAATAGAAAATAATGTGTATGCGAGAGTAGGGAAAATGAAACTATAAGACAGAGTTTAATCTAGATGTCAGGCCCCTTAGTAAGGGCAGGTAGACTGTTAGTTCTACAGTTCGATGGGTCTCCTTATTATATTATCAGATTTTGAGCTTTTGCTGTCCTGAGAGATAACTTGTGCCTGGCTCTTTAAGCAGGGTATGCCGATTTTCTGTAATTGGTTTGAGAGATCAGGTATGGTGGATCCAACTGAGCTTGGAGACCATTTAATAGCATGCCAGGGGAGGCGGTGGGTGGGAGGGCAAAAAAATTCAAGTGAAACAGTTTGAATTAATTAAATGTGGAAGCAGCTCCAATTAATTAAATGAGGAAGAGCTGCTTTGCTTTTACAATGTAAACCAGCCAGCAAAGTCACACACAAAGTTCCTCTGTGCACTTGAGTTTTTGAAAAATGGTGCCAGGCACCTTCATTGTTTCAGCTGGCTACCTGGTTCAGCAGAAGCTGCTGCTTTGACCGAGGGAGGGGGGCTGCCTGTTAATGCCCAAAGGTGTCCGACATGGACCCTGAAAATGGAGTAGAGTGGAGAGAATTAAATATGCTACAGGGAAGGGGTGCTAGAGAGAGAGAGAGAGAGAGAGAACAAAGGACAAGAACTGTCAGGGGAGTTAACGGGTGAGCCAAGGTTCAGATTACCAGTCTGCCTCACAAAGAACAGCCACAGTAACTCCAGTTTCAGCTCTAATTAAGGTAACAGCTCTAAAAACAAATTCCTTTTATCTAACTTGAAGCTATCTAGTCCAACTAGTAAAGCAGCTCTAACATTTTAAACAGTCTAGGCCTGTTTGTGTCTCAAGGTGTCTGATGTGGACCCTTGTTCAGCAGAGGCCACCACTGGGTCCTGATGGAGGGCTGCCTGATCATGGTCCAAGGTGTCCGACATGGACCCTTGTTCATTAGAAGAGGCTGCTGGGTCCTAGGGAGTGGGACACCTTTTCATGCCCGGAGATGTCCGACATGGACCCTTGTTCAGCAGAAGCCGCTGCTGGGTTTGAGGGAGAGGGCAGCCTGTTCATAACCCAAGGTGTCTGACATGGATTCTTGTTCAGTGGAAGCCACTGCTGGTTCTGAGGGAAGGGGCAGCTGCCTGTTTGTGTCCTGAGGTGTCGGACATGGTTTCAAAGATTTTAGACTGTCAGCTACTTCTGAGAGGGTCAATGTAATAGAGGTTAGCTCCGCAAAAAATTTACCCAAGTGATCATGCAATCCCTCAAGCTCAGATTCACCTGGAAATTCTGGTAAGGGCCTATGCGTCACTGGAAGTGGCCAAGGCAGGAGTTGGGACCTTTGAGGATTCCATCTCCACCAATGCCATTTCAGTAGCCATCAGCAAAATTAACACCAAAAGCACTCACCCCTAAGTTAGAGAGCCAACTAATTCACCAGGATAGGAAGAAAAAAATGGGTCAAATGCAGAGAAAGCAGAGTTTTAAACTAGACTTGGTGGAGCAGATCTGAACATGTGCATTCAGGCATGGGTGTAGCCAGGCATACTCCAAGTACTCCATGGTGTGCAATTTTATTTAAGGGGGGTAGCAAATAGGCTCTGAACTGCTTCCTTTTTCCATGAAAACTAACAAAATGCTGAACCTTTCTGTAATTTTATTCATAGGAGTTGAAACTAGGACTGGTCACTAATACTGTCTTTGCATCCCAAGGACAATACAACTTTACAGGCTCTGGGCTGGTACGTGGGTGCCTTAGGGGGCAATGCATGGCATTTGTATTTACACATGCATGGCAACAACCACTGTCATGAGATACCAAAGTTGTATTATTGTGCCAAATGAGGCAACAAACACGATCCTGGTGTATATTTGTATAGTGTCTGGCTGCACCTGGGGGGGGGGTAGCAGTGAGTCCACCTGGAGTGCAGATCTGAAATGCCTGGCTACACCCCTGCATTCAGGGCACTTGCATCATGTGACTTTCTACTGGGTTTTATAAATGTATGTTATGAATGTATGTTGTCATTGTGAATTTTTGTAAAGATCTTTTATCTTTTTATATCCTTTCCTGCCCCACCTCCTGGGTCTGTGTGGGTGGCTGTTTGTGTTTGTCTGTAGCTGTAGCTTAGTTTTTTGGGATTTACTAGATTTTCTGCTTGGAGTAACTACACCATTCTTGCTCACTACATCTGTTAAGGTCTCCTGGACTGGATTTCTGCAAAACATCACCACCAGGTATTTGCATTTTCAGCTTAAAAATCAACTTTTTGGAAGCTATCCCAAGCAAAGCAGAAGTCAAGCAACTAAGTCTGACAAATTCAGTGACTCTGGGTTCTACTTGAATCCACATTTCCATCTGACCTTCTCCTGAGGGATCTGTATGTGGGCTTTTAAACAACCTCTTTAAATAACAAAAGGAAGCATAAGGACAAAAGGATTTCACATCCTGCTCTTGTACTTGAGTAAGTGTGCCCCAGGCTATCAATGTAATGGGGCAGGGGAGTGCATGCCTGTAAACTCTTGCATAGCCAAAGCATCTTGTCAAATCCCTGCCTAGCTGTGACCCTGGGTGACCTGTATCATGAATTGTACCAATAGCTCAGGACATCTAAAAATTGTATCTCTGAATAGTTATTTATTTATTTAGTTTTTGTTGACCCGGGTAAGTGCACTAGACAAATCCTGCCTATTTTCAGGCATGACCCGGGGGAGGGGGATACAGATGAATGCCAACTGACCTTGAGCCAGATTAAGCTGTTGGTGATATTTGTAGTGACATATCTGCAGCCTTCTCTCCAAACTGCCACAATTTCAGGCCTGGGTGGCTCAGATTGATCCTGACATCATCTCCCTAACAGAAACGTGGCTATCACCAAAGATCCCAGACACAGCAATTGCCCTTCCTGGATATAACCTGTTCCGGCAGGACCGTACCTCAAAAAGATGGGGGGTTGTCTGGTTTACCTCAAGAGTGACATCAAAGGGCAAATACTACCAATTAGCTTCCACACCAAGGAAGCACAGGTTCTAACACTAAAACTTAATATTGGCCAACAAAACAAAGTGCTACTATTAACCACCGTATACCTGCTTCCTGGGACACTACTCACTGGCTTCCCACAACTCATAAGCCACCTCCAACGGAACAAACTAAACTGGGAACATATAATCCTAGGGGACTTCAACATTAATTGGCAAGCACAGGATGCAGCGACAGCTAGAGACCAAATAGCCTGACTGTACCTGACCCAACTGGTCACATAACCCACCAGACAAAACTACCATACAGGAACCAGCACCCTCATCGACTGGCTACTCTCCTGCTGTCCTAAACATATCGCAGAGGTAACAGTCCTACCTGACACCATCAGTGACCACTCCCCTGTACTACTTACCTGGAGAATAAAGTTCACCAAGAGTAAGCCTAAGACCACCAGGAACAGATCACTAAGGCCTGGTCAACTAGACTCCTTCAGGCACTACCTAAAAGGGATTGACTGGTCCCCACTGGATAGAGTCAAGGACAGAAATCAAGCACTGGATTACTTCTGCAGTATTTTTACTAAAGCCTGTGACATCTTTGCTCCTTACAAAAAAAAGAAAGCCAGAGGAATCCCCAACCCCAGGCTGTCCAGCCCTCTAATTGAATGCATGCGACTCAGAGATCACCTGTGGCATAGGGCCAAAGCCACCGGGAATCTAGCTGACTCCCAAGCATATAAGGCAGCTAGAAAAACCTACACAAAACTCATACATCTGGCGAAAACAGCTTACTACAATGACCTCCTAGGAAAGACCTGGGGTAGAGAGAGGGAGTTCTGGGACTCTGTAAAATCTCTCATGGGTAGAACCTCAAGGGCCCCATTGGACCTTATAGTTACTACCTCTGATACATTGCAAGACCCATAAGAAATCGCTGATGCTTTTAATGTTGCATTCATGGACCTCAGCAATGTGTTGCCACCTGAATACCTGAATCACACCCTTGCAGGCCAGCAGCACAACCTCAACACTCCATCACCAAAGGATAATGTTACCCCACCATTCTACTTCAGGAAAATCTCCACAGGTGAGACCATCAAATATATCATACGGGTCCTTGGTAAGACCAGGATGGGAAGTGACATGATCGATATGAAGATGGTAGCACTCACATTAAACGAACTTGTGGCACCACTCACCAAGGTATTTAATGCCTCTCTAAGAACTGGCATCTTCCCTGACAGGTGGAAAGAGTCTCTAGTCTCACCTGTTTTTAAATCAGGATACAGAGCTAATTTAGCAAACTTCCAGCCCATCTCGATTTTACCCCCCCCCTTTCCAAAGCACTTGAAAGGGTGGTCTCAGAACAACTAACTGAGTACCTAGAAAAGCATAGCCTTCTCTGCGTGCAACAACATGGATTCCGACAAAACTATTCCACTGTCACCGCGATAGTGGAGTACACCACTCAGGTTTATGGGGCCCTGGATAAAGGGGTGGTGGTGGGATCTATCTTCATAGACCTCACCAAGGCCTTTGACACAGTCAATCACCAACTGCTACTGAAATGTCTCCTCTCTACAGGATTGTCAATGGAATCTGTGGCCTGGTTCCATAGTTACCTAACCCATAGATGTCAACGAGTCAGGATTGGCAATATAATCTCTGAGCCCAAGGAGGTAAACCTAGGGGTCCCACAAGGTTCTATCCTCAGTCCTCTCTTATTCAGCTTCTTCATAAATGACATGCCTTCTACCTGTCCCGCACACTCCGTACTCTATGCAGACGATGCTGTTATCTCCGTCCCAGGGAAAGACCTGGGATCAATTAGCTCTGAACTTCAGCACAATTTTCGTGCATTGGAATCCTCGTTCACCCAAAATAAACTGCTACTCAACTACAAAAAGACAAACAGCATGCTCTTCAGCACCCCACAGAGCAAGATTCGAGGGTCCTCGCTGCATATACTTAGTAGCGAAGGAGAAGTACTAGACCAAGTCAATACATTCAAGTACTTAGGGATTCACCTTGATGACACCATCACCTTCACTGCCCATGCTGAGCAACTGGTAAAGTCCACCAACATGAAGCTTAGCATCCTGTACAGACACTGCACCTCAATGACACCAGCTGCCCTGAAACTTGTTACATGCAGTTCAGTTCTCTCATCTGTGGATTATGATCTTGTCATATATGGGGCAGGCACAGACACAACGCTTAAAAGGGTCAAAACCATCTTCAACAAGGCCTGCTGCCTGGTTCTGGGAGTACACAAAATGACTCACTCTTGTGACCTATACAAGGAAACTGGCTGGTTCCCACTCCACCACAGACTCCAATACCAGGCCTGCCTCCTTGAGAAAAAGTCCCTGATGGGGTCCATGCCTAGGGCTACTTCAGCCCTCTTTGAGCCTGCACAACCATCTAAATGCACAGGGAGTGCCTCCAGGACTGTTCTAACTGTTCCCTTCAAATAAACCACCCTTGGCCAAAGATCCCTCTCCTACTGTGGGCCTAAATGGTTCAATGATCTGCCTGCAGACCTTGCCAACTCCCCCAGACTTGGCTACTTTAAAAATGGGCTTCGATCTCTTCTTGCCAGCAAATCTGACTGCCAGTGTTTCTGTTAACCCATGGCCTCTGACAGCAGTTCTCACACCCATCAAACGCTACCCTCTCTCACTCCCATCCTCCTGTTCCACAACTGCCCACTTCCCCCTCCCACCTCCCACCACCTACTACCTTCCCTTGACAAAGTCTCACCTTGGCTGCTAAAACATGCATTTCTGAAGACTGAGAGCACCCCGTCTGAACTGTAACATGATTGTTAAACACTGTACTGCACTTAATTAGTGCTGCATTAATATGTTTCTCTGGAAGTGTGGTCCTGTTTCTCCTTACTTCTTGTACCCTGCTTAATGTTGTAACTGCACACTAATACCACTTGATAGTTGATGTCTCTCTGTTCTGCAATGTTTCATCACCTGTAAATGTCTTATATTCCTTGTTGACTTGGAGCCTTTGTAAACGAGCTCGCGGCTCAAAGGTATTAATACGAATTTGAAATAAATAAAAATAAATAAATAAATATGACTAATCAATAAACTGCTAACTACAACAAAACTATGTGAAGACTATTAACTACAACTAAACTGTTTGAAAAATGAGGTGTTTGTTTACAAAACTGGTCAATCATTAAATCTGGTCAACAGACATGAATAGAAAAATATATAAATAGGGAATACAAAATGAATTGCAGTGGAATAACACATTTATCTCCACTAGTGAGTGGTAAGGTCCATAACTTACAAGTGGCAAAGCCATGAGTTAGTTATAAAGGTCTTACCACTCATGTGTGGAGAAAAAAGGTGTTATTCTACATCAACCCATTATGTATTTGATGTATAACACACCATTTGTAAGTGTTTTACTAGTGTTTTACCTTAAAAATGCCTTTCTTTCCATTGCAAGTTCTCTGTCTGACCCATTGTTCTCTGTGTTCTATTTCCAAGATTCTAAGTGGAAATAACATGTTCTAAGTTAAATAAATTGTGTTCTAGTGAAATAAATGGTGTTCTAAATGGACATAAATATTTGGCTCAAAATAACATGATTTATTTACCCAATATATGTGCCACTGGTGAGGTATATATTTATTTATTTACTTATTTAGTGATTGCATCATGATTATTCTGAAATGGTTGTAACTAAATCTGCATCTTTTTGTGCTGTAGTTTTATATTTGCCTCACATATGTTTTTTTTGTACACTTTATCACCCTGACACCTGAACTCTCTCAGGCTGTCCCAACTCACCAGATCGCTCTACCATCCATCGTGGTTCTGCTCCTCAGAAGTATGCTGTCCTCCACAGATCCCTGTCCAGCTTTATCCCCCCAACTCTGAGACCCCCGAGGCAGGGCTGCCATTCCACACTTGGTGCTCTATCTAGAATCCAGATTGCTGGACTGGACGATGGAGAGGCAGAGGGGACGGAGACGTTTGGCTTCAGGCACTCTGGGGAGATGTCGCTTATCAGGCAAGGAGATTTCTCCCAGTTGTTATCCCTCCTTCTGGCCTGGTAGTGCAATGTACTCCAGCACGGTGGGTTCACTCTACCGCATATGCCCATGGGAGACCTGCCACAGCCAATCCCCCATTACTTGGATCTCAACTGCTGCAGAACCTCCAGTCTCCACTGAGGGTTGACAGATGGCAGGACTGTGTCCCTTTCCCTTACAGAAAAGAAGAGCAGTACTCTGGATGCCTGATCCTTTCCTCCCCTGCTGACCCCCAGTAGCCTGAGTCTGTCCCTGAACCCAAATCACTGATGTAATCTGAGGTGTGGTGTCCAGCACCTCAACCCTCAGCACCTCAGGCCTGCCTCAGATATCTTGGAATTAGAAAAATACATGTCAGCTTCATCTGTTAAATATTATTAAAGTTTGGAAGTACTTCTCTTCAAAAGATACAAAAATTGATTGTGTACAGTTTTATTTCACGACATGGGCAGTAATGTCAAATTAGATCTGTCACAAATTCACCAGTGCTGTTTTTTAAAGCAGGCTAATGTTCACAATATTAGATTTTCTAAAGAAAATGATCTAACAGCTTCTGTTGACTAGATACAATCATGTCTGAAATTCTGAAATTTACAAACTAAAAAATGACATATGTTGTTTTTGATAAGAGCTGTGGCAAATTAACGTGTTTGGTCATAAAATGCCTGCAACTTTTGAAAATAGCCAGTGGTTAGCATGGCAACAAGGGTTCTAATGCAAGTATGGGTGGCACTTTCTTCCTCATTTACACAGGAAGATTTAGAAAATACAACCTTGATTTTTGTATTTCTTTTGGTAAGCTTATTAGCATCAGATTTTTAGACTCCACAATTGGTTTAACAAGTGGCTGCCTGGCTGTTCGTTTCTATATCATTGTATAAATATGTCATGACAATTTTTAAATTGGGGCTACTATTAGAATTTCACTTTAGATTGTGCTCTTGTATTGGTCTGTTCCTCACTACTGTATTGAATAGTTGACAAATTATTTCCCTGTTGTCCCCTTCACATTGTAAATGCTGGTCTGTTACCAATTACAAATAGCAAGTCCTGATGACATGAATCAAGGTCCTTCCTACCTCTTATCCATAATTTATTGAATTCAGTTCCTTAGTGCATTTGTTAGATTAAGTATTTCATGACCTTCAAGAGGGTGAGTTCAGGATTTTGAAGATGTTCATGCATTCTATTTTGATGCTGTTAATATTATACCATTTTATAGATCTTTTTTGATACATATCAAATTACTCATGCTCTGCTAATGCAAAGCATCATGAGAACTATGTGCAAATTGTAAAAAAAGGAACTAAGATTAGTTTAGATTTTAGCAGGACTCAGTGGCATCTAAATTTGAGTATTAGCCAGGGGTAGCAGGGCTTGGTCTGCAGCTGCCCCTTTGCAGTGGAACAAACTACCGTCTGAACTCTGTTCCATTGACACACACTCCAGTTTCAAGTCCCGCCATAAAGTCTGGTTCCTGGCAAACTCATCCTTCCTCTGATCCCTGGGGTTTGACACAACCCACACTGGTCAACTCCCCAGTTCAGGGTTTACCCACCTACCCACACTAGTCAACTCCCCTGCCTACAACTGTTAAATCATATTTTTCACAGTAATATTTGACTTCCTTGCCTGTACATATTGTATATATATTCTTTTACTGAGTATTCTGTGTATTACTTGCTCACTGGACGATGCAGTTACACATTGTACACTGTGCATACGATTTGTTTGTTTTGTACTAAATCTCCTCATGTCCGATATTGAAACTTTGTATTCACTGTTCTCAAATGGACCTATGCATCAAACCTGTATATTGTGCTTATTATTGTTGCTTGTATCAAATCTGTTTCATGTGTATTACTGTTACCTTGTACTCCACTGTCACCCTGCACCATGTGCTATGGCCTGGGTTGTGCCTGAAAACAGTCCTTGGGATCAG
The DNA here is from genome assembly GCA_016271365.2 of Neoceratodus forsteri. Taxonomy (NCBI): domain Eukaryota; kingdom Metazoa; phylum Chordata; order Ceratodontiformes; family Ceratodontidae; genus Neoceratodus; species Neoceratodus forsteri. Next base: position 833,323,788 of record CM057459.1, on the reverse strand, counting down.
TGCACTCCCCTGGTTATCAAAGTCATAAATAAATAAATAAAATCTCTCGGTATGATAATCTAACATGTAATATTATGATTCCAAAAGGGAATGTAGTGCAATATCAGTTTGAAACATGGAAACATTGACAATGATGGCAGAAGAAGACCAACGGTCCATCCAGTCTTTCTGAGTTCCCAATGTAGCCCTGAGACATATTGCCCTTCCAGGGTCCCAGCCCTCCCCATCCCCCTATTTTCCTCCCGGTTTCTGCTTCCTTGAGCAGCCACTATACCCCTCATTCTCTCCCAGCCATGCATGAAAATACCAGCAATTTTAGCACTCGACATTTTAGCTAGTAGTCTGTTCCACAGCTACACCACACTTTCTGTAAAATAGTACTTCCTAAAGCTTCTCCTGATTCTCCCTCCTGTTAGTTTCCACTCATGTTCATGTGACTGTAAACTAGTATTCAAACTATATCATTCCCAGAGTTCACCATGTTCATTTCTTTTAGGAACTTGAAGGTCTCTATTGTATCTCCCCTCTCCCTTCTAGTCTCCTGTGAGTACATGTTCAGTGCCGTGAGATGCCCATCATAGGACCTGTCTGCTTGGCCCTAATAATTTTTGTTACCCTGCATTGCACCATCTCAAGCCTATAAATATCCTTACTGATGTGAGGATCTCAGAAGTTGGTGCAGTTCTCTAGGAGTGGCCTCACTAAGGAACTCTATAGGGAAAGTACTACCTCATCTCTTCTGCTATCAATACTCCTCCCGATACATCTCAGCATCCTACTCCCTTTGCTATATGCCTTCTTGCACAGACTCAGTTGTTTCAGGGAGTCACTGATGATAACTCTAAGGTCCCACTTCTCAGCCATTTTGCTAAGTCTCACCCCAACCATCCAATATTCTGTCCTCGGGTTTGTGTTCCCTAGGTGCATTACCTTGCACTTTTTGGTGTTGAATTTTATCTGCCAAACCTTAGACCACCCCTTTATATTTTGCAAGTCACTCTACATTTCCCTGATTTCCTCATCACTATCAACCCTCCCACAGAAGTTATTGTCATCTGTCAAGAGGCACAACCTGCCTCAGATTCCCTCACCAGTGCTGCTGATGGACATATTGAAGAGGATTGGATCCTGGACACTTCCCTGTGGTACCCAGCTAGTGACCTTCCACTCTTTTGATTTGACCCTCTTGACCACAACTCTCTGCTGTGTCCCCTTTATCCAGTTACCTGCCCAGTTTACTATGACCTTAGCTGCACCCAGATCATTCTTCTTCAGCAAGCATCTGTGAGACGTTGAGTCAAAAACATTGCTGAAGTTGAAGTACAGCAAATCCACATTGTGGCCCCATCTGATTTTCTCATCATCCCATCAAAGAAAATGATCAAGTTAGTCTAATAAGAGCTCCCTTCTGCAAATCCATGCTGTTTACTAACCTGGAGACCATTGCTGTCAGTGTAGTCCCCAAGGCCCTTTTCTACCACTGACGTTTTCAGCTTCCCTACAATAGAGGTAAAACTGACTGGTCTAAGTTCCCCCACTTGTTCTGTGTCCCCCATATGGAGTGGAACTACTTTCACCACCCTCTAATCCTATTGAACTACCCCTGTCCTTAGTGGGCTGATGAATAAGCCTACCAATGGTTCAGACAGTACTGCTGCCAACTCCCTGAGTAACCTTGGATGCAACCCATCTTGTTCAAGAGCCTTATCTATCTTTAGGCCTGACAGCCCTTTCTGGATCCTTTTGCTTATAAATATTGGATGCCTTTTTGGATACAGAAGTTGATACCAGCCCATTTACAGAAGAAAGGGTTCTGAAAGAACTCTTAAAACTGAAGCTGGACAAAACAATGGGGCCTGATGGGATGCATCCCAGAATTCTAAAAGAACTTAGGGTAGAACTAGTGACACCACTGACTACCCTCTTTAACAAATCATGGGAGGATGGGGTGGTACCTGAGGACTGGAGGAGGGCAGATGTGATTCCCCTTCACAAAAGTAGGAACAGGGCAGAAGCAGGAAACTACAGACCTGTTAGTTTAACCTCAGTAATAGGGAAAATGATGGAATCACTTCTGAAGGAAAGAATTATCGAGTACCTAGAGGCCAGAGGGGCACAGGACCCAAGGCAGCATGGATTCACAGTGGGAAGGTCATGCCAGATGAATCTAATAGATTTCTTTGACTGGGTGACCAAAGTAGTAGATTAGGGAGGGGCTGTGGACATGGCCTACCTAGACTTTAGCAAGGCATTTGACTCAGTCCCACACAAAAGATTAATATATAAGTTAGCCAGCCTGGAAGTGGGTCCCAAGATGATAGCCTGGGTAAAGAATGGCTGGAGAATAGGACACAGAGGGTAATAGTAAATGGAGTCCACTCTGAAGAAAGGGGGGTTACTAGTGGGGTACCACAGGGTTCAGTATTAGGACTGGTTCTCTTCAATGTCTTTATAAGCAACATTGCAGAGGGACTGGAAGGAAAATTATGTCTCTTTGCAGATGACACAAAGATCTGCAACAGAGTTGATGCACAAGGTGGGGTAGAAAGGATGAGAAGGGACTTGGCAAGGTGAGAGGAATGGTCAAATGTATGGCAGCTTAGATTCAATGCTAAGAAGTGCAAGGTAATGCACCTGGGAAACAAAAACCCAGAGGAAGAGTACACAATGGGGGGTGAGATACTAACAACAACAAAAATGGAAAGGGACCTGGGGGTAGTCAGATAAGATGACTTAAAGGTGGGCAAGCAATGTGAGAGGGCAGTAAGGAGGGCTGGGGGGATACTGGGATGCATAGGGAGAGGCATCACCGGTAGAAAAGAGGAAGTTGTTATCCCTCTTTACAGACAGCTGGTGAGACCCCATCTGGAGTACTGTGTGCAGTTCTGGAGAGCCAATCTCTGCAAGGACATAGACAAGATGGAAGCTGTCCAGAGGAGGGCAACCAAAATGGTGCAGGGTCTACACCAGAAAACATATGAAGAGAGACTAAAGGAGCTTAATATGTATAGCCTCGAGGAAAGGGGGGAGAGGGGGGACATGACAGAAACTTTCAAGTACCTTAAGGGAATCAACAAAGTCCAAGAGGGTAGCATCTTTAAAAAAAGGGGTGTGCAAGAACAAGGGGCACAATTTGATGATAGAGAGGGGCTCAGAGGTAATGTAAGGAAGTATTTTTCACAAAGAGGTTGTGGATGCATGGAACGGCCTTCTGGAGGAGGTTGTGGAGTCATAAATAGTGGTTGAATTCAAGCATGCATGGGACAGTCATTAGGCAATTCTAGGGGGTGGGAGTAGAAAGAAGTAGGCTGCTGGTTAACTAGGATCTGCAGCTTATCCATTAGGTAGGGAAATGGCAGACTGGGTGGGCCAAGCAGTCCTTATCTGCTGTCAGATTCTATGTTTCTATGTTTCTCTGTGACCTCCTTAAAGGCCACTTTTGATTCCACTCTCTTGGAAGTGCCCACCATCCTCCCCAGTGAAAACTGAGAAGAAGTAATCATTAAGGACAGTGGTCTTTTGCTCATTTTCATCTATCACCCTACCCCCCTCAACTAGCCTTACAATAGCTCCAATTCCTTTTCCCCAATGTAATAAAAAAAGCTGTTATTTTCAACTTTTGAAGCTCTCTGCAATATGCAGCTCTGTGTCTGCTTTTGCTCCCCTAAATGCCCTTTTTGGCTATCTATTTTTCATTAACTATTCTACCCATTATTTCTGCCCCTGCCTTTTTAATACTTGTAGAAGGCCTTTTTCTTGGCCCTCACTGCTTCCCTCTCTGTAGCCAACAACCATAATAGTAACAAGCTTTGTTGCCAACTGTGAGATAGCCAAAAGCTGTGGGACAGACTAAGACATCGGAGCATTGCTCTGAGATTGACAAACTAAGTGCTCCACCTTATTAGAAGGAATTTGTTATCTGTTGCTGAGGCAATACTAGTGGAGTAGCAGGAAGGGGTGGGTTGGTAGTTACTGGTAACCCCAGGACCTACACAGTCAGTTTATTCTTTGACTTATTTACATTGGACAAGTTTCCTCTCACAGCACGTGGGTAGTAGCAGCCATACTGTAAACTGCATAGCTTTTTATTGCAAATTAATTACAAGTCAGGACCTTCCATGACATGGGAACACACTTTTGGGTTGACTGTTATTTAGTTTGCCCTATAGTGAGCAGGACAAGCGTGAGTGGGGTGAGCATGTGATGAAGCACAGAGAGATGGGGCAGACTGGGTAGTGAGGACAGAGTAAAAAGATTACTCTATCACCTTGTTCCTGTGACATAGCCCAAGGGAGTAGGGGACAGTGCTGGACTCTAAGTAAGTAGAACTTGTGCTACATTAACAGTGACTTTTATCAGCAAGTCTGGTAAAACCAGTTTAAAGCTTCATAAATCAGTACTAGTCCTCATTGTTGCAGTGGGTAACAGTAACTAGTCTACATATTTTAGATGCCAACCCTCCACCAGATATTAAAAAGTACCCAAGACTGTATCTATTGGTATCTTGTTGTGGGGGTTACAGAAACTCGATCTCCAATTGTTTTACATGGTATTCATATTGATGCTCCACCCAGCTATAAAACAGTACTCACCATACTATCAAGTGGTCTACTGTCAAAACTTAACAACTGAATTAATAATGGCTTACAAAATTATGACAGATGGAGAAATAGGACTTAAATGTAATGGATGTTTTATGCATAAGTTGGTGGATGATAAAGCTATCCAAAATGAGTTTCTCTGTGAGAAATGTTTGCGCAATATTGAGCTGTGTAAATAACTAGCCAAATGTTATAGTAAACTACAAAATCTGGAAAATAGTGAGAAGGAAATATCAGTTAAGATAAGGGCCCTGTCTAGCTTTAATAAAGGAAATGAACACACAGGCAACCAGGATGCTGCTGAACAAAGCTCAAAAAGAATGCATTTGGAAGAAGAGGAGGAGGAGTTAAATGATAATGAATGGAGCCTAGTTACTTCAGTTAAAAGAAAGAAACAAGGCAGAAATCTTTTCAAGCCCCCAAACCAAGGACTTAGAGATGAAGTTTCTGAAGTTCAGATGAATGATGACATCTCCCAGAGAGAGGGTGGGGATTGAGTGGCTTCATCTAGTATCAATAATTCAGATACAACTGGGTATTCTGAAGGGGGGGAATCAGCAGATTTTTCTCACTAACAGATTTTCAACCCTCGTAGAAACTGAAAGTAATATTAGTGACTACTTCCCAGATGTCAACAACTCCAATCCTGCTGTAGAGGAGTCAGTAAGAAATATAACCTCAAGCACCAGACAAATTGTTCTCTTGGGAGATTTGATCATTAAATATGCAGATAAATACATCTGTAAGGACACCAAAAAGAATATTATGGTCAGTAGCTTTTCAGGGGCAAGAATACATAATCTTACCGCTATGACTGACAATATCTTGTGTGAAGCTGGAGACAGACCCCTGACAGTGGATCATGTGGGAGTAAATGATATTGGAAATAAAACAGAATTGAAAATAGAGGGAGATTTTATTATATTAGCTGAGAAATTGGAAAACAGAGGATGTGAGGTTATATTTTCAGAGATTTTGCCATTACCAATTACATCTAGGCAAAAACAATGGAAGATTTGCCAAGTTAATTACTGGCCGAGGAATTGGCAAAAGAGAAAAACTTTCATTTTATTAGGCACTGGGACAATTTTTGGAACAACGAAGATCTGTCTTGCAGGGATGCACTCCAACTGAGCTTTAAAGGAAGTAGACTCTTGGATACGCACCTCCAAAGAGATATCTCCAGTTGTAAGCTTCTGAGGCCGGGAGATCAGAAGGCTGTAGGTTCTATCCCCACACTAGGCACCTGGGTTAAATCCTAATACTGACACTGTAGTGCAGCATGAGGGAGGTGCTGCACTCCTGAGGTGCCATCTTTCGGATGAGACTTTAAACTGATGTCCCATCTGCATGTAATTGTGGCAGTTCAGGTGGATGTTAAAGATCCCATGGCACTTCTCAAAATGAGTAGGGGCATTTTTATTTTTGACTTCAAAAGCAAAATAACATATAATACAAAAAATCACCATATCATTCAAAAGAAAAACAGCATAGTTATTTTAAACATACCTTAGAAAATAACATCCAAATAATGTGTACCACCCCTTCCCCACATATGAAGTGGGGAATTGTTTCCATAAAACCGTATTACTTCAAACAGAAAACCCAACAAAAAATAAAAAATAAAAACATAACTGATATTACTTCATACAAAACCTAATAGAAGGAGAAAAAAAATAGAATGAGTATTCACAACATCTCCAAACATCCTTTCCTAATACTTCCTTCAATACCTATTACCCCCCTTATAAAATAAAATAATTTAAATTGCCTCCATAGATAATTTTTAGCTAATCCAAAATATATTATCATTTTTAAGCAGGTAGCATCGTTATCTAGAGATTCTGCCAATATCGCTCCCAAATACTCCTTTTCAGTACCACAAATTCTTGATCCCTTAAGGTAGTGATTGCAGTAGATACAGAATAATACAGTTCTAATGCTGTTATTTGTTGCTGTTGAAAAATAAACCTATACCGTACTTGCCAAATCCAGTACAATAGAATTACAGTGATCACATTCAGGGTACTATAACTATAGTTCTTCCAACTAGAAAGGAAAATTCCGAGATGCAATTGCTTATTTGTAAAAGCTTTAAAAGGATATTGTCTCTAATAAGCTCCCCATAACACCCAGAAATCCTGAATAAAAGGACAGGCAAAATATAAATGATTCATGGATTCTTCTTGCATAATGCAGGTATTTCTTAAACACGGTCTATCAGTCAACACTTTGTGCTTGTTATTCCCTTGGATATTAATCTTCCCATGAACCCCCAACCACATAATATCCCAAATCTGTTTTGGAAATCGTTCATCTATCAATTGAGCAGTAATTAATTGCCATTCAGAGTCTTGGAACTTCTCAAAGTGTGACTCAGAGAAATGTTTAACTAAAAGATCCCCATATGTAGTTTTCCTAGACAATGTAGCAATATCCTGAAAGGAAACCAACCAATACTTAATATGGTCAAAGATCAAAACCCATCCTGGCGACAAGACATATTTCCTTTTGTTTTTATGAATAAAGCAAGACTTCTCCCATTCTCTCAAAATCTCCTTTATAATGGTAGCTATATGTAATTGCCATAGTTTTGAAGTCCTTGTAATAACCGGTTTCAAATTAGTAGTAAAAAATAACGTAAAGAAAAATATTTCTGGATAAAGCATCCTCCTCACCATGAGATATCCAAATATAAACAATTCCTCTTAATGGGGTTCAACTGGCTCTCCCAAAATCCTGTAAAGAAAACTGCCATCAAAGCCAGCACGAGCTGTTTTGGTAAAGGGAAGCTATGTCCCACATAAAGAAATAGTAGAAGCAAAAAAAGATTTATCATAAAAAATCATTTTTGTTTACTCATTTTCCATTTTCCCCATTTACTTATTCTTTCCCTCCTCCTATTAATACTAAGTTCCCAGTTATAACCTGCTGGGTCCTCTCCCCCAAAATAAATCACTAGGATTTTCCAATAGGAATCTAACACTGGAACCCTTCCAATTTAAGCAACATTACTCCTTTTCCGAAGACATTTAAACAAATGCTGTTATCAGAATTCACCCAAGCCCCTATCACTCTTAACAAAGACTGCAATACCTTACTTATCAATTCTCCAAACTGAGGATCAGGAAACATCACACACAGATTGTCCACATAACTAATGGTTTTAAAATCCTCTGCACCAAACCCCAGAACTCCCTACAATAACGGTGATTTATTTAAAATTCTAATAATCAGGTCAAGAGCTAATACATATAAAAGAGGACTAATTGGACAGCCTTGCCATACTCCCCTGTTGATATGACAATTTTTTTCTACCCAGCCATTCACCACCGGTGTAACATAAGCTAAAGCATAACATAGTTGTAACCAATTAATAAATGTTGCAGGGATCCCATATTTTACTAAAGTATGCCAAATTAATTCTTGTGATAGAAGATCAAAGGTTTTAGCTTGATCCATACTAAGAATTTATCCTATTGAATGTGTTTCAAACAATTCCCTTATTAATACTAGAGCATCCTGAATTGATCTCCCTGGCACTGAGTAAAATTGCAAAGGATGTAATAACTGAGCCAGAACAGCCTGTAATCTATTACACAATAATTTGGAAAACATTTTTAAATCCACATTCAAAAGGGTGCTGGATCTCCGCTTATGAATAGAAGTCCGATCTCCCTTTTTATACAGAAAAATCATAAGCCCATGTTACATTCTCTCCATAATCGTATCTTCCTTCTGAAAGGCATTATACACCTGTAATAATTCTGGTGCCATCATATTCCATAGAACTTTATAGAGTTCTCCTGGCAAACCATCAGAACCAGGTGTTGTGTTTTCAGTTAAATCATTTACCACTATTTCCAATTCTTCCTTTGAAAAATCTCCTATTATACCATCTGCTATATATTTTCCTTCAGAAAGGCATTATACACCTGTAATAATTCTGGTGCCATCATATTCCATAAAACGTTATAGAGTTCTCCTGGCAAACCATCAGAACCAGCTGTTGTGTTTTCAGTTAAATTTTTTTACCACTATTTCCAATTCTTCCTTTGAAAAAATCTCCTATCATACCATCTGCTATATTTTGTTCTAGCCGAGGGAGATCAGCTGCATCAAGTAAAAGTGACATACTCTAAATTTTCAGAAAAGGGTTGAAATTGTGATGTAATAAAACCTTCCACTACCCACAAAATCCCAACGTTATCTATCACCTATCAGCCGGAATCATCCTTAAGAATCATCATTTGCCTCTTTTTAGCTCTATCCTTACAATCCTCATTTGGTGTTGTCTGCCCTTTTTTCCATTGGGTTCCAAACCTTTGCTCCATCTCCAGCATTTTTTGTCTATCATATTGGAGCTGCATCAAGGCCCATTTCAATAAAGCAATTTCTTCTACATAGGAATCCCCTCCTTTCACTACCTGAGACATTAAATCCTGCAATTCCTGTCAGTGTTTCAAAATAGTCCTGATTTTTAGAAAGAGCTCAAAACCACTAATGTTGTTTAAAAAAACAATAATGCAGGACTTGGTATCTTCCCACCAACAAATCAGTGAATCATATAAGTCAAAGACCAATAATCTATCTGCCACAATATCTTTTAAAACAACCATCGTATCAGATTAATTCAATATACAAGCATTGAGCCTCCATACCCTCTTCCACCAGAACATAGCCAGATGTGGGGACACTGTAACCCCCACTAAACAATGATCTGATGTTTCCACCATAAGGACCTGTGAGGCAATTGTAGGCACCATCTCAGTAAGAAATCAATAATCTATTCTTGAGGAAAGAGATCCTCTAAAAAATGTCAGTGCTGCATTTCCAGCCATCACATCCAACAATGAAGCCTGTTTCAAAACTGCTCTTAAGGCAATACTATAACAATATATCTTACCTTGCTCAACCTTTTGTCGTAATACGATATTAAAGTCACCCCCCCAAAACACTAACTGTCCCATGCATAAATAAGGACGAATTTTATTGAATAAAACAACCCTCGGGGCCTTCTGTTGTGGAGCAAAAATGTTAATTAATCTGCAAAAAATATCTTTAATCTGCACATCCAAAATCATTGCCCTCCCCGGCTCATTATCAATCATCTTTTGTATAAAAATCTCAGAAGTGTTGAGGCAAGAGCCTAATCCTGAACACAAGTCCTGCCCTACAGACCAAAAGGATTGTCCCATAAATGAATCCTGTTTTGCCACCTGCACTTCTTGGGCAGTGTACAGCCTTGTGTCCTGTAAGAAAAAAATGTCAAAAGACAAAGATTGTAATAACACATACGTAGCTTTTCATTTATACTCTGAATGAATAGCATTTACATTTAGACTAGCTAAATGAAGTATAGGGATAGTCATCCTAAAATGTTAAAGTGCATCATGACATTTTCTTCTTATTTGCCCTGGTGACCTTCCTAGTGACTGTTGACTGGGGTGTAGATGTATCCAGTCTTTGTGGTTCTACTGGGGGATCCCCATGCACTGAGAAAATAGAAACATCCAAATCAGCACCATCAGTTATATCACCCCAACTTTGCAATGATTCATAAGTATTTGAAATTTCAACTACTGGCTGATTTCTACTTTTCACAGACCTTTTGTGTAATGATTTTTTCCTGGGACACAGTCAAAAACCCAGCTGTTTCTTCTGGAGTCTTGTGTGTATCAGGGGTCTCCTCTTCTGAAAACACAACCATGGGGTGGGCATCCTACTAGCCCCTGGGGATATAGGGTGTATTGTTACCTCTGAGCTTATCTCTGTTCTGTCTGAATTCTCTGGAGAAGGCCGAGGTGTCTCCCTCTGTTTTGCCCTTTGTGGAGAATGAGAAGTGTGACTATTCCTGGTAGCCGATCTCTGCTGACCAGGAGCCTCCATGTGTATTTTGTGCTACTTAGAGGATTTGTTAATATAAAAATCATGTTCAGTGTAGTCAGCATTATTATGCGTTGCCCATGGGCAGGAAAAAAAAAAACATGATCCTCAGACCCACAAAGATTACAAGTAGGTGGAACCAAACAAGTCATTGCAGAGTGGCCCAAAGCCTCATACACAGAACATTGAATTTGATCACAGTCTGAGTTTAAATGTCGAGTATAACCACACCTATAACATAGGTGTGGCTGCCCAGGATAGAACTGTATCCCTCTATCTCTCCCTAGGAAAAAACAATTTGGCAGGTGTTGATTGCCGTCTTCTGATATTGGAAGTTGCACGTGAAACTTTCATCTCCTCATCCAGAATCCATTATCATCAATTATTGCATCTGGCAAACCATTCACTGTGCACCATTTCTACAACCAATAAAGAATGTCTAAAACATTTACCCCTTCATTCCAGAATAACACAGTTATCACTTTTGCTGTATGGCTAGTTATGGGTATCACTACAAATGACTTCCATAAAGCAGTATTCTTAATCCCATAATATGCAGTCCAAAACTGGTTTAATAGGCCTGCCATTCAGAAACTTATATCAAAGTTATGGTCTCCAGATGCATGAATCAAAGCATACACTTCAGCAGATGAAAAATGTATTGAGTCAATCAATAACTGTTTCCCCACATAGTTCCTGTCCGGTGGATAGTCTGGTCTCCCTTTGTAATATAATCTGACCACAAAACTCTTTCTTGCAGCCTCCTATGGCTTTTTAAATAAACTAGCATAGCTATCAAGTTTATCCATCCATCCCCAGCTTAGGACGATTACTGTTCCCGTGATGATTATTCAACAACACAGGAGGATTCCGCTTGAAAGAAGTACCTGAAGTTGAAGGCTGTTGTTGCATTTAAGTATGTTGTCGGTGCTCTCCCAACTGTTGTTGTTCATTAGACCCCCGCTCTCCTGACATTGACTCATTCAGAACTTCAGAGTCAGTGTCTGACGCAGGAGCATCAAAGGGTTGAGCCGCACCCTGTGAATCACCTGTCAGTCCTTTGCCAGCTTGTCAGCTGCCTTTTTGCTCAGACACAGAGTGAGAAACAATGTTATTTAATGAAAAATTAGGACTCACGGTTTTTGGAGATCCAGGTAATGAATGTTAGGATCAGGGACCCAAACATCATTAAGTAAAATCCACCCTGCTTTCTGAAGGCTAATTGTGATTTCCATGGCATCTCCTCAGCTGTGAATGGAAAAAGAATCAAATCTGAACTAGGGGACGCAGCCTCTGGCTATTCAATCTCCACAGTGACTGGTAAAGACATCACCTCCTGGAAAAAGCATTTTTTTGTGTTGGTTCTGTAGGACAATGTTTCACTCATTTTCATTTTTTTTCCTCTTCAGTTATAGTCTCCTTTTCTGTTTTCAGACTCCATTAACATAGACAATAAATTCGTAGTCTCCAATGTCATCTCCGTAGTCAGCCTTTTTTTTTCTGCTACCTCTTCTTCTGCTGCTTCCATTTGCAGCAATTGTACCTTGGGCATCACTTGTTCTTGCTCCATTACAATCTGAACTGCACCTCCTTCCCCTTCCATCATCTGTGGCATACTGAAAGAATCCATACCTGGAACCGGCTAAGGGTCCTCCTAGAGAAGAGTAGTGGAATTTCCCCCAGTGTCCTGGTCAAATTTTCCCCATTCACTAAAAATACCACCAACAGCTTAATCTGGTTCAAGGTCAGTTGGCATTCATCTGTATCCCCCTGCCCTGGATAATGCCTGAAAATAGGCAGAACTGGTCTAGTGTACTTACCCGGTCAACAAAATCTAAATAAATAAATAAGGTTGGTAATGAGGGAACCAACATATGACTCCATCACATGACACAGCTTAGTATGTAGTAAATAGAGGGTATGTAAGAAAGCTAGAGGACTGTACAGTACTTAAAAGCGAGAAGCCTTAATTATGATAAATTAGCTGAGCTCAAGTGTATTGCAGGAGACCAAGGCATTGATATTATTGGCATACTGGAAACCTAGTAGAATATGGATAGTGACTAGAGTAAAACTATTCCCAGTTACCAGACCTTTAGTAGGGACAGTGAGAGATGTGGCGGGGTGTAGCCATTTATGTTAAAAATAACACTGAGTGCTCTATAGTTGTCTCTGCTATTGACCTTGGTGACTTTATAGAATCACTCTGGGTATACATAACCAATTTAAAGGGGAGAAAACTGAAGTTGGGCATCTTTTATAGGCCACTGGATAGTTCAGCTCAGGATACTGAAACTTTAATTGGACATATCATCAAGGTAACTGATAATAATGATGCACTGGTAATGGGGGATCCTTACCCTGGTCCAAGTTATGAGTAATGTAATCGTAAAAACTAATTAAGTTTGTAGTACATGACCTCATCTGTTAGTAGAGAAATCATGCTGAGTAACTTCAGTCAGACCCTTGGCCTCTTAAAATGTGTTAAAGTTTGTCTCTGATGATAGTTTCAATAATCTTTCCCACAACATATGTCAAACTGATTGGTCTGTAATTTCCAGGATTTGCCTTACTACCCTTTTTGAAAATCAGCATCACAATCACTTTCTGCCAGTAAGTAGGAAAGGAGGCTTCTGACAATGACTTATTTCCCATATCACTAACCATGGATGCAATACAAGGGAGCATAGCTTAATGCTAGCAGCCTGGGTAACAAAATCAGAAAGCTCCAGATGCTGATGGTGGATATTGAGGTGGAAGCTTTGGCAATCACAGAAATGTGGGTTTTGAAAAATATCGACCTGGACTTGATGGTCCCTGAGATTCAGTGTTATGGAGGGATAGAGGAACAGTTAGAGGGATAGGAGTAACCCTTTTTGTCAAGGATGGCATCAAAGTGGCAGAAGATGAGTGTATCAAGGATAGTAACAGGAATACAGAGTCACTATGGGTGCAACTCATGGCAACTTCAGGCAAGAAACTGCAATTAATTCTCAACAGAGCTCTAGAACAAGGGTAAGAGAGGGATACAGAGCTCAGTGAAGAACTTGAAAGAGGGATGGCAAAGGGTGAAGTAGTGGTGGTGGGTGATCTAAACCTGCCAGACATCATTTAGGATGTTACAGTGGCCTGGAGAGCCAGAAGTCAGGCTTTCCTTGATGCCTTCCAGGACTGTCTATTGGTACAACTAGTTAAGGAACTTATCAGTCAAACTGCAATTCTTAATGTGGTTCTCACCAATGTGGTGATAGTAGGAACTGTGAGAACAGGGGAACCACTGTGGAATAGCGACCATAACTCTGGTTCAAACTGGCTGTTTGGTATGGAAAACCCCTACTGAGATCTGAAGTCCTTGGTTTTAGACGGATTGACTTCAACAGGCTAAGGGAGCTGGTCAGGGAAAAGATAGCCATGGTGGACAACATGGCGGACTGAAAGAGAGATGGGGGCAGTAAAGGAAGAAATTCTATAGACATCCAAGTTACACATGAGAACGGTAACCAAAAAGAGCATCTTCAAGAATATTTTGGTTGATACTTCAGTTTAGAACAGTAGTAGGCCTAGGCTCATGAAAGCTGTCCCTCCTTGAATAGAATTCTCCTACCCTGTCTTGAAGATAGACAGCTCTGGTGCATTCACAATGTCCCCTGGCAACTGGTTTGACAATCTTGTAGCTCTAGGTACAAATGCATATTTCCTAAGTTCAGTTCTTAGAACAGCATCCACCAATTGGCATGTATGACCCTCAGGCCATATTTACAGTCCTTGAACCCTAAACCTATATCCTTCATTAATTCTGGACCATTCAGTATCTTAAACAGATGAAACATGGCCTCCAAAGTTCTTCTTAAACTGAGAGATCATAAGCCTAAATTGTTCAACCTATCCTCGTAAGATTTATCTTTGCAATGTGGGATACATTTTGTAAGCCTCTGTTGTATTTTCTAAATCACATTAATGTCCTTCCACTTGTGGGGACTCCAAAATTGAGAACAATAGTCTGTATGGGCCTGTTACACAGTTCATCTTATACAGGGGAAGAAGTACTGAATCGGATCTGGAAAAGAAGGAACTAAGGACACAGTTAATCAGATGACTGATCATAGTGGCCACTTGCCTGCATTGAAGACTAGACTTACAGTCATTGCTCACATACACACCAAGGTCTTTCTCACTGCTTACTACTTTAAGGTTTATCCTATGTATAAATAAATCCTGTGAGCTCTTATTCATACCAAAATGCAAAATAACACATTTGTCCTTGTTCAATTGCATCCTGTTGTCATCAACCCACTTAATAATATCATATATGTCCTTCCTCATGGTACTCTTATTTAATTCAGTGTTAACTAGGCCTTCTAATTTAGTATCATCTGCAAATTTAACTAGTTTATTACTGCTGATAACTTGGAGTTCGTAGATGAAACCATTAAACAGCAATGGGCCTAACAATCTCTTACGCAGAAAGGAAGATAGTACCAAGACTACATAATAAACAGTTAAATACTGTAAAGGCAAGAACAAATAAAAGACATTTTTTTTTTTATTAGGGCATCTAAACTGTGGAATAAACTACCACAACATTTAGTGGAATGCCCAAATATCACCATCTTTAAAAATCAATTGGATAACTGGTTTTTGGACTAAAACTATCTTGGGAAACAATATCCCACAATGTGGGGGACAATCCCGATGGGCCTAGGCCTTCTTTTGTCTCTAATACCAAGTAACCAAGTAACAAAGAACCCTGAGACACTCCACTGCTAACCCTGCCCTCAGACGACATTAATCAATTGATTCTTACTATCTGCTTCCTGTCTGTAGGCCAATTTTTTATCCATCTTACTAAATGGACATCAACCCTTACATTTAGTAGTTTGGACATCAACACATTATATGACAGGGTAACAAACGCTTTCCTGAAATCCAGAAATAGCTTTCCTTTTCCTTTCACCCTCTTGTCTTTCTTGGTGTTTGAACACTTTGCATCCCCCCCTCTGATGTCCCCTCTCCTAGTGCAATTAGGACCACAACTCTCTTTGTACCCCCTGTGCTGTTACAGGCCCCAGATGAGTTGGAGTACTAGCTAGGACCCCATTCTTCTCACCTGCCACCAAGGTTCCCCTAGTTCCATTCTCCCCTGCAGTCAGTTTAAAAGTCTGATATAAATGTAAAAACATTCACTCCAGCATGCAGGCCCCCTCTCTTGCCAGGTGAAGTCCATCACCCTTGAAAAGTCTCTGTTTCTAAAGTTCCCCTAATCCCCCACAAAGTGGTAACACTTCTCCTGACACCATCCCTTAGGTCAAACGTTAAACTCCTCTATTGCATCATTCCTTATCTTAACCTATTTCCATTCTCTGTCCACATGGGCAGGACTTTGTAAAATGTGCCACCAGTCTAGTGAGGAAATTTGGTGTTAGGGTTTCCACCCCCTTGTACCCCACCCCCACCAACTAGCATTGGGGTGTGTGTTGGGGTCGTCGGTCCTTATCTCACACCCCATTCTCCTGCATCACCTCAGCTTGTTTACACATTGGATGGGGTGAAAGATAGGACCCATGACCCCAATGCACACCCGATGCCTGTTGGTGGGGGTGAGGTGCAAGGGGGGGTGGCAAACCTATCATCAGATTTCCTCGCTTTTGTCACTGTGAAATGACCCTACATGATGCATTAAACAGAGTTGTTTGCCATGAATAAATATATGTATATGTATATATATGAAATAGTGTCCTCGTCTCATTCCACAAGGCGTGGTTAAACACACAATAACGCACATCCTGTTGTGTCCTATTGCTTAAATAATTGCACTATACTAATCTTTTACTGTCTAAAATATCATCTCACCTAATTAAATTGTGAAAAATAATTACAAACATAGTATGATTGTTAGTTGAAATATTTTACTGCTCTAACACATTACTTACACAAGCAACTGTGTGAGGGGTAGAATAGTTATTGTGAGGCACTTCAATGTGTCAGTAATGGACTGGAGCATCCCAACAACCATTAATAGTATTGAGCATGTCCTGCTGAATGCCTTGTAGGACAGGATTTTGATGCAAATGGTCAGTGAAGAAACTAGGTTAGGGAATACCCTACACCTTATCCTCTGAAAACTGTCATATCTGACAAACTAACCATGTAAGAAACACTCAGTGAGTGAGCACCACTCACAGTGGCAAACATTCACATGGACATGAAATCAGTGAACTATGGCACAAGGCTGCTCATCTTCAGCAGCTACAGCTTAGAAATCATAAGGATAGTGGTCGAAGGGGATCTGACCAAAATGCAACCAAGTATGTACAATAACCAAAGGTAAGACTCATATATCTGTGAGTAGGAGATGCAACCACACCCTCATGAGGGGAACTGTGACAAAGAGGAGCAGCTGCAAAATAAGTACTACTAGCTCTACACTGAGAAACACTTGATAGAACTCTTAACGCCTTATTTGCAGTAACATTTCATATGTTCATATGTTTTGTAGATATAATATTGAGAACATTTAAAGCTTACTCAACATCATGTCTTCTAAATGTCATATGTTGCCATAGCAGTATACAACTCTGATAAAGTAGCTTTTAAGAAAGTAAACAAATATTTGCGTCTGCCTGGTAGTTCAAAATAGGCCCTATCACTGCAGCGGAAGTCCTCAGCTGATGGCTCTTGAAATGGAATTATAACTGAGAGCTGCATCACCATATGAGAACTCCCAGGACAATCACACAGTCTACCATTAAGTGGAAAATGAGACAAAAACATTTGCATACATAATTAAAAGAAAATCAAAAGAGTTGTCTATTCACATGGCAACAAACACCACATAGAAGATATGAGGATGTACATTTCCCTTTGCACCATTAGTAAAATATATTTACAAGCATGGTGATGGTCACCAGATTCAGGCTTCCCTGCCTCCTTCCACATAGCATAAGCTATGTCATACCACTCCCTCACACTCCTGCGCATATTACCCGCTGCAGCCTTGCTTTAAAAAAGGTCTGGTGGGTGATCTTCCATTTCTTCCTGTACTCATCAGGTGATCTTGTGATCTCCTCTCTTCCCAAGGCATGACTAACCTACATAAAAACATAGAAAATAAAGCATTGTAAATCATTTTGTAGTAGTCAAATATGAAGATTTAAAAAAAGACAATAACAGCTGTCACTAACAAAGTGTTACAATATGTATTTGCCATGTGCAGATAAAATATTCACACACAAGGTTTGCCACAAGGTACGTTGTCTAGATATCAAATCTGTCCCACTATCACAACATACTTCTTGTGCTTGTTACACTGTTCTAAGTACCACACTATACTGGTCAGACACAAATATGTCTCCTTGACTTGTCATTACTCTTAAAAAGAGATGTTTCTCTCCATTCCATACATCAAAACAACATTTAACTGTTGTATAACTCCTTCTCTTTGCACATGTTAACATAATGAGATCTACTACTGTTACACGAGGTCCCTGCACCCTAATTGGTACCAGCAAAGGTACACCGTAGACAGTTAGCACTTAAGTATATGTTATACTAACATATAGGGCTAAGGGCATCTACCGTACAAGAGTAGATGTCAGGATGTGAATGCATATTGTTGTAATACACTTTGCTTGCTAATACATATATTCTGCTATGTATTTTCTGTGTATTTCTTATTTGTAAGATGCCAAGGCACCTGTGTCCTTGGAATAATTATAATATGTAAGACGGCATTGCCAACTTTTGGTGATTTGTACTACTACACTGAGTTATGTAAGACTCTGTATATGAACTCTTTTGTTCTCAAACTGTTGACTTTACAGAATTGTATAATGTTATCTTGGACCGTGGAGCCACCTCTAATTTAGCCAATAGGGCCCATCTCTGTAACTAGAAATGTTTTTATCTTACAGTAACCATAGTAATTATCATAGGTATATAATGTAATGCACAAGTCTTATACCTCGGATACCTCAGGGAAGACCCTAAGAGACACAAAGAAACCTCGAGGTATAGGGAACACTTAGCACTGGCTCCCAGTTTGTATTGGTAAGAACTGCTTAGGGCAACTGTGATTTATTCTTTTGGTAGTAATAAACTTGTTTATTACTCTAATGCAATGTGTCTGTGATTACTTGAATTCCCAATAGCGTCAAGAACCTGAAAGTGAGGTTTAGACCTCCTAACACTACCAATGACATATGTCCTACTAAACTGTACTTGAATGGCATATATCCACAGTTATCATCATTGCACCATGCTTAACACTAAAAAAAAATAGAAATCTCTCAATTAAATAAATGCCTTAATGCCCTACCTTGCCCCAGGTGTGGATCAGGCTTAGGTTAGTCGTTAGCATGATTATGCCCGGATTAGCATGCTGTTTGACATCCTGAACAAGGGACAGCACCTCTCTATCACTCCAGGATTTGGGCATTTTTTTTCATCTATCAAAAAAAATGCAGTTGTCTACAAAAATTTAAATATAACATATATATATATATATATATATATATATATATATATATATATATATATATATATATATACACATATATATATATAATATATATATATATATATATATTATTGTGTGACTATCCGAGTTCTGTTTCTGTCTCTTTACACTCAAAACAGTATATTCCTGACAGCTAGAATTGGGAACATTTAAACACTGTATTATTCAAACAATTGAAGCCCCCAAGATGGGTGACACAGAATACTAACATGGAAGGCACAAAGCTTTTATATTATATTATATTATATATATATATATATATATATATATATATATATATATATATATATATATATATATATATGTAAATATTGTATCCATGTTTGTGCTTTCTAAATGCAATGTATGCAACCAAGTCTCATCTTGTCAGGGCAGATGCATTTCTTTCTCCACCTCATAAAGATGTAGCAATCAAAGGCACAAGTGCTCTTTGATTCATGTATAGTGGTAGTAAGTAGGATGTCATATTGACACCTGCTGTAGTGTCATTTAAAAAGCAAGTTCAAGGTCTATTAGTAGTATACTGACTATGTGCTTCTAAAACATAAGTACAGTGTCTCTAGAGTTATCTACCTGCTGTGTCACAAACATTTATCTACAGTCTACACATCAGGATAACACTGTGCATTGTCTTCAACTGCATAAACTATCTCAAGCCAGCCAACAGCACTATAGTGGCTGGCAGTCAGTATGGCATCACATGATTATCTGGTTTTCCTTTCTTCATATCTGTCTTGGCCACAGCACACAATTTAACAAATCTGAGTAGTAGTAGTGGTGATCAGTACTGCTTGTTGTACCGACATCTGCTAAAATATTTTCAACATTGGTGTTTCAATAGAATAGAACCATCCACCCCCTGACACTGTTGTCTCTAGCTAAGACAGTAGAGCCTAGAAAGAAAACAGGCTGACAAATATAAAACTAAAATAGTACTTAAATCATCATTCAATGTAGCATCAGTGTACTAAGTTGCTGGGTATCGAGAGAACACAAAACACAGGATTACTTACTTTTGAGTTCAAAGGACTAATCTTTTTAATTTCTTATTCATAATCTGTTGAAACAAATAGACATAAGCAATTATAAAACTCTCAATATAAAAAAAACAAAACATCAATATCTGAGTCACACAATATCACCCCACATCTCAAAAAAGAACATGTAGTAGATCTGGACTTCATAACCACAGGTGAACTAAACCGATGCACATAAATAGTATACATCTGTCATACAACCTGCACATTATTTCCAACAGTAAGAAATTGCACAGCCTCACCCAAGGAGTACCTCCCTCCCACCCACCCAGAGCAGGTACTAGCTACTGGTCATAGATATACAGCTCAGATAAGCTCATACATCAATAGTATAGCTCCATCTTACCAGTTCTATACAAGTTAGAACACTGAGCAGTTTCATGCCTTAAAGCAGCCAATACTCCCAATACCCCCTCTCCAGAGCAGGAAATGAATGATGAGTGCAGTTGCACACCTAAAGTAAAGACATGTACATCAACAGTATACCTTCATGAAAGCAGATTCACACACACTACAACACTTAGGAGATGAATAGTAGCATCCAGGCAATGCCCCCCCCACCATGTACTAAATCCTGACTACAGAAAAGAATGTAACTGAAGCCATGGATATTAATAGTATAACTGTAGCACTTGCTTATTTTCCATAACAGTTCTATTTGTCTACAACTGCAGCACCTTACCAATGAGGGCATCCACCCACCTGCCCCACCTGCAGGGATAGTCACCGTATTAGTAGCATGATGTGGCAAGGGTCTGGCACAGCCATAGCCAATACACTGAAGGGCTTCCCTTTCCCTAACAGCTTCACCATCACCGAACCCACTCCAGTAAGATTCCATTACACTGCTCACCACATCTCAGGGCACAGCTATCAAGCTGCTCTGTTCAACCCTGATTTTGTTTTCATTTCCACTGCAAATGGAGCACAGATGTGCAATGACATCCATACACCAACATGCAGACATCCACCATGTATCCCTCTCTTACAGACACTCGCATCTTCACGGTACCAGCAAGCATCCCCAGAGACAGTCAGACAGGGGTCTGTATCCCACCCTATTTTGTAGTACTGACAGAGCAGTCATGAGCTGCTCAATCCCAGTCCTCCCCCCTACAAACCCCAAATGGTATGGGCTCATTTGCAAACCCAGGTAGCCAATGTGGATGAAGGTGTGACAGCCAGCAAGTCAAGCCTCACTGCCGCTGGCTCAGCATAACTGGGTGATAGCAACTGCACAGCACTTAAAACACTGAGAAGTTGCACGACCTTAGTCAGAGAATAGATCCCCCCTTAAAATCAACCATACTCCATCCTCAGTGGAGACTCACATACCAAGAAAATCTTGTGAATAATAACAGTACACATGTCTCAAACCAGGTGAACACACGTCACAAAAACGAACAGTTGCATAGCACAGCCAACCAGTATGTCACCCCCCCAAACAGGTATAACATCCTGAGTGCAAATCGACATCCCAAGCACCTGCTTACCATTAATGTAATACCTCCCTGATATAAATACCATGTACTGTATGTTGACCAAACATTCACAGTCTAACCTATAGACAATGATGTGTATATTGTAACTTTTTCTATTTTTTGACCATTTAGATTGGCTCTTAAAAGAACTGTTTTTTATCACTGCCTATGTCATGCATTTGAGAGAAACAGTTGTACATGTTCACAATTACAGAAGTGTAAGGATGCCATTTTGAAGGTCCACAACAAAAATTTTATTACCTGTGCTTGAGAGATGTACACCATCTTTTAGATACAGCCAATATTTATCATATGTAATTTGGGGGTTGATGGATGGTATGCATTCTCATAGCATGGAGGAATCCAGATCTTTGTATGTTTACCTTTCTGCATGATCTTTCAAGTGCAGGACAGTAATCCTGACCTTTCCCGATCATGTGCTGTGTAATATCTGTATACGGAATTTTACAAGCTGGTAACATACTGATAAGATGCTGCAAGTCAAACTGTGCAGCTTTAATTAAATCAATTGCCCTTTTATTCCCCAAATCATTACCTCCGAGATGTATAAGGAGTATGTCTGGTTCTGGGTGTGTCTCCAGCAAGTGGCACATGGTTGGCATGAGCTGCTCCCACCTCATGCCACCCTTCCCAAACCAAGACACTGAGCAGTCAGGTAGGTGCAAGTCATTGCCAACATGACTACCTCTACTAAAAACTGCTTCCCTTCTCACCAAACTTGATCCCACTATCCATACAATCAGTCTTGATTTTTCTGCCATGCTGAGTAAGAAACCTCTAAAAACTCAGATGAATAAATATCAGAATTGTGTCTGTCTGACTACCAAGCACTACCAAGCCTAATCAGCAGAATGACTAGTGTTCACTTGTATCTGGAAGATAAATACAGTCAAACAAAACAACAACTAATATTCTGATCCCACATTGGTTCATACAGCCAAAAGAAGTTAGTTATGTCTGTAAATCCTGTTTCTATTGGTATTTTGTTTGTTAAACATTCTTTTTGTTTTGGTAGGAGAACATTGCCTGTTTATTGGCCACACTTATTGACTTGCCAACAACATCAATTTCCATTGGATTGACTTAGCAGTCAATATGGTCTGTGAAGCTCAACTCTCTCTCTTTCTCAGCTAGCAGCTTGAGTGGTCAGTGGAACCATAGCTGTGTATCTCACAGATATAGTCTTCAACAGTTTAAAAATCTACCATCTGTTTTCATTCTGTTACTGTACTATAATTATAGCTGTGATTATTCAGTGCTTAGCATGTGTTTTCAGAGAATTAGTTATATTATATATTTGAACTATTAATAAGTTTGAAACTCTCTCTAATAACGGTAAAACAGTTAATACCATCTTAGCCTGGCCAGCACAGAATGTAATTCCCAGGTAGCATTGTACATGGGCTAAAATAAGTATTTATTTAAACTAATTGTTGTACTATTGGCACATAACAATTAAGCAACTTTCACAAACTGTATTACAAATAAAATGCAGCAGATCTCCTTTTCTGCAAGAAGTGTAAAATGTTATCAAATGTCTCCTTAAAATGGCAAACTGGTACAAGCAACGGCAAAGCTGGGGCAGTATGAGCATCCAGTTATGATTATTCACATAGTAACACTCTTTATATAACTATCATAAACACTCAAAAAGAGTATCACTTAAAACTTTACATTGAACTTCTCCCACCAAGAGATAACTACACATTGGAAAAAAACAGCATATACATGGCACAGAGCTTGTAATGCTGCTTAAAAACCTTTTAGATGCTTTCCAAGTATCTTTTTACTTACTAAAAATGTTTTAAAATTAGAATGAAATGCTACTAACTGTTATAGCCCTGGACTTGCTGCTACTCGAGTACCAGTCTCAAAATGACCGCTAAACTGTTATTCTTTGATAGTATTGGCTCAGAGAAGTCACATGATGAAGTTTGCTATTTCTTTGTTCGCAAGACTGCAAAATCTTTGATTGCAACTCGCATTGTTCATGAGGATTGACTTTGAGAGTGCAAAATCTTTGATCGCGAGAATAACGTGAGACTTCAGTGCTGGAGTGAGCAGTCCTGGGTCTTTCTACTACTTATCAGACATAAATATTATGGGAATAATCATTTGTACAAAGTTTTGCAAAATGTAACAATATTTTTACGATCTTTGATCGCGAGCATGCAAATTCTTTGATCACGAGTAGGTTTGACCGAGAGGATTGTTTTGTGAGCCTGCAAATTCTTTGATCGTGAGAATATCATGAGATTTGAAGTTTTAAAGATAATAAATATAAAATTAACATGTTTATCACTAGTTGTCAATGGACTGTGTGGTCATATCTCTTTTAATTACTTATAACACTTGTATGTAGTAGAAATAACAGTATTTCATTGTTTTTCAAAAAATAATAGTACTTTTAATTCTTTGATCGTGAGCGAGCAAATCTTTGATCGTCACCCAGATTGATTGTGAGAATCATTTGTGAGCTCACAATTTCTTTGCTCGTGAGAATAACACAAGATTTATACTGATTCAGATGAGAACTTTAAAAAAAACTCTGTTTTCTTATACATTTTCACCACACCATATAGACACATGTATAGTAAAAGGTTAGAAGAACTGTCTACTGCAGTAACTATAATAAATAAACATTTATTATTTTATTGTGTTATCACATTCTTTGACCGTGAACTCATAAATTCTTTGATCGCAGACACAATGTCCAGCACTGTCATCAAAAAGGCATACATCTGTGAGACAGATAAAAAAATTTGGACGTGTGAATTCTGCTACAGCACAGCACAGCAAGGCAAATTTTTTCAAAAAACTTGTCCGTAGAGCTAAAATTGACCTTGTGATCTCTAGTAAAGTGAGACGCAAAGGGAACAGACTATGTAGTAAGGTTGCATTAATGAAGTTGCGATTGAGAGTAAGACAATTTGTTAATGTGCTGTAGCTCTAGCAATTCCTTCCCAGTTATGGGCTGAAATGATGTCAGCTATTGATAAATTAAGTTTAAAGATTGAGGAGGTGAGAAACAAACTATTGTATTTCGAACACTTGAGCAGAGAAAATATCTCTGTGGTGTTTCAAGGAGACTGGTTTCATTCAGAATACTCAGAAGCATTCTTCTGGGAAGAGACATACCATGTACACAACAGAAATGTGTTTGACAATTGATGAACATGATAAAGTTCAGAATGTCTTAGTTGTATCTCATGAAAGCCTTGACTTTCACGATGACACTGAACTTGAACAGGCTGCAAGTAACCCAAAGTAGTCAGCTAAGGAATGGGCATGTGACACTACTTGCAATGTCAGGTAAGAATCAATAAAGTCAATTGAAACTTTCCTGTCAACATTTGTAACCAAGAAGAGATCTGAATGACATAGACTGATTCACACCAATGACAAGTGTAAGATTCAGCCCCACACAGGCCTAATGGGTCATTCCTTTGCATGCTTAGAGAGCACAAACTGTGACAGTGTGTTCCGTCACTTTCGGATGGTAGCAGTGCATAACTCTGGCATACAGAAATTTCTACAAAGATTATATTGAGTGAGATCTGTTGTCCAAGACTATATGCATTTTCAAGCATTGCTTGATGATGGAGATGTAGAAGGACTTATGGAGTTCATCAAACAGTTGCAAACAACCTATAGATTGAGGTCTAATGCTACTGCTGGTGAACACACAAACACAATGCACTCATCAGTGGTGCAAGAAGCTCAACTTCTGAGGAATTTTGGTCATGAGTTAGCTAAATTTGAAATTAGCAAGACACAAAAATTCGATGTGATCTGCTTATCATGTGAGCACCTGTTCTACGAAGAGTTATGTGTCAAAATAGACCTGCAAAACATTTCACACTGGAAAGTAATGTGGGGGCTTCTTCATGCATATTTTTTCTTAAAGTCAAACTCTGGAGAAGTTGGAACTGTATCACTCTGTACTTACTGTTATAACAAGATTAAGAGTGACACTTTACCTCCTCAGTCGGTGCTTAATAAAATGGAAGTTGAACCAACTCCTCTTGAGATAGCAGTCTTGAACTTGTTTGAGCAGATTCTAATTCAGACCATGAAGCATTTCAAACAATCATCAGGCTAAATACAAAGATGCGAGACTTACCAAACAAAGAACTGGCACGGTCTCTGAAGGGCTCTGTTGTATATTTGCCTTTGCAAGAAAATGTCAACACTATTTCTCAGGACAATAGTGTAGTCATCTTGGTGAATGGTGTCCCAACTAAGGCAAAAACAATATGGCAGAACATAGTCAATATTGAGAAGGTAAAGCATGCTTTGCAATACCTAAAGGAGCATAATGTTTTTTATGCTGACATTGACATCGATGCATTTGCTGGACTTTCTACAGGTAATGCTGTGGAAAACTCTGACAAAGCAATATTGGAGAAGGCTGACATCACATCTGTACAGAACATCTATATGCAATTCACCCTACACCCATTGCATGGGAAGGATCCAATGATGGATAACACTGAATTGTATCAAATGAAGGAAGTGGAGGGCAAGCCTGCAAGTATATGGTAGGTTACTCTAAAAGCTTGTTGTTTACCTGATTTGTTTCCACTTGGCTCAGGTGGTCGATTAGATGAACACGAAATTCATGTCCCAGGAGCTGACTATAGGACCTCAAGAGTTCTACTTAAGGATAGCAAGTTTAGAAGAAACATTGCATACCTGTCCAATCTTCTTTGGGAAAGTGAACTTAGTGTCCTATCTGATAGTATTGCTCATACATTGAGACTTGGTACAGAGTTCACCAATATGACAGCTGCACAGTTATAAAATACGCTGCAGAACAAAGATGAAACACTCCAAATCAGTCTTTCTTCCATTTTGTCCAGCATGCATGGTACTAAAGAATATTGGTACAGATGACACTCCTGATGTGATGTGTATGCTGAGAGAGTTTGGACCAGCAACATGGTTTGTGACATTGAGTTGTGCTGAATATTATTGGGATAATCTGCTTGATCAACTCTGATGTTGAGAACATACAAAGTATGACTCTCACTGAACTATGTTCACTTGATTCAGTAACTGTTTCATGTTACTTCTACCACCAGTTCCACATTCTTTTGAAGTTCATACTGTGTAAGACAAATTCTCCTCTTGGCATTGTTGAGCACTACTACTGGAGGGTTGAGTACCAAGCTCATGGAGCTCCACCCTGACACATATTGCTGTGGATTCCAGACAAGTATGACAGAGCAAAACTTTGGGAACTGGTTCAGAAATTCCAGCGACACCTATGCGGCAAGTACTGTCTTAGGAAAGTGAAGTACACTCAGTACCATTTTGGTTTCCCAAGACGATCTTGCCTGCATGCTTGTCTGAATGATCTCTTTTCTGCCATTCGACACCACTTGAAGGCAAAATCAACAAAGCGAGTGTATGAACTACATCACAGAGAATCTGAAGTCTTATCAATGACTATAGCTTTTCTCTTCTGTTGATGTGGCAGGCAAACATTGATGTTCAGTTTGTTGCTGATAATTCAATGGCTCTGGTGAGGTATGTCACATTACACATCACTAATCATTAGCATACAATCCTGCAAGAAATGTGGGAAGAGTTGTCTCACTGTGATAGGTCAATGTCTTCTAGGCTATGGTCACTGGGACTTAAGACTCTGTCACACTGTGAGTGTGGAGTTTATGAAGCAAGTGACCACCTTACAGGTGTATGTCTATATGGCAAGTCACAACCCATTCATTTTTTGAATGCGAACTACAAGTAGAACAGGTGTCATGTCCTTAAGAGCCATGAAGTGATTGAGGATCTGGCTGCTACAAGACGAACATCCACAAATATTCTCAATAACAACTTAATTGACAACTATTATGCACAGCGCCACAGTGCTATGGATGATCTGTGTCTCTTTGAAGTAGCTCAATGGTATGATTACAAGTGGGGTGTTTCTTCTGACCCTGAGAAGAGCATATACAAAGTCACTGGGTTTGACAGCTCACTTGTGAAAAAATGAAAACTGTGGCTAATTGACCACTGCAAACTCAGCCTGAACACAACAGAAAGAAAAGAACATTACTATTTTGCTCTGTTGTTTCTGTTTGAGCCTTGGAGATCAGAGTCTGAATTGAAAGGATTACCTGACGCATATGAACAAGAGTTCATGGAAACTTATGATACCGTTAAGAGTTATGTCTCTGACACTTACATTGGCAGACTTGAAATGGAAAAAAATTAGCTAGAGAATGCTAAGAAAATTCTGGAAGATGACACCCCAGTAACATTACAGGAAATGTTTGATGTTGAGGAAGAAGGGACTCTTGGTATCCCTCTTCCTCCTAATGACCCAGCTGTGCTAATGTCAGAGGTAAAGGGTACAACGCAACACAGCATGCAGTCCTCAGAGTCAGCTAAAAATGTTGTTGACAACTTGAACTCACATCAAAAAGTAGTGTATCACTCTGTGATACATGTTGTGCAACATGCTATTCAGCACAGTACCAGACACTGTGTTTGTTAGGATCACACACCAGTGAGGATGTTTGTTAGTGGTGCTACTGGGACTGGACAAAGTTTCTTGATTAAGGCTATAAGCAAAGATGTGCGTGACCTTACTAACTTTGCAACCTCAGTTATTGTTTCTGCTCCTACCGGTTTGGCAGCTTATAACATTGGTGGTATCACACTTCATAGGTTATTTATGTTGCTAGCTGATCATGGAAAGAGTGGTGATTACAGGAAATTGTCATATGATGTTGCCTCTAAACTGAGGTCACTGACAAGATGCATTTTCCGACAATAGATGAGATCAGCATGGTTTCATATGTTCTCCTTACATATGTCCACCTACGTCTACAGGAGATACTTGGTACCAATGATGACATACCATTTGGTGGTAAGAATATTCTTGCTCTTGGGGATCTCCTGCAGCTGGATCCTGTAAATGGCAAACATGTTTTCTGTACTCTTTCCATTGAAGAGGCAAAGAAAACTATTGAATGCATAGGTGGAGTCAATCTGTGGGAGTTCTTCTCATATGTTGAACTGTCACAGAATATGAGACAGCAAGGTGACATGTCTTACAAAGCATTGCTTGTTGACGCTAGCATTGGTGCATTGTCACCCACTCATGTTGAAATGCTAAGACTGTGCATGATCGCCAGAAATAATGCTCCTATTCAGGATGCTTGTGATTTCTTTGCACATGTACAGAAATCTGGAGTACACGTTGTATGTCTATTCCCAAGACTTAAGCAGTGTGCAGAGTTCAATGAGATCATGATGCAGAGAGAACATCAACCTATTGACACTCTCACATGCAATGATACCACAGATGGTGTAAGTCTATTGTGAACAATGGTATCAAAAAATGGTTGAGCGTCTCACAGAGCTCACAAGTGATGTGTCACGTACTGCTGTCTTGGAAGCTGTGCTACCACTGTGTAGAAATGCATGCATCATGCTTCACAGAAACATTGACATTGAGAGATGTCTTTTAAATGGAGCCTTGGGTTACATCCATGAGTGCCAGTATGATGTGCAAAAGACAACTGTGGGGTTTGTGGTTGTTAAGTTTGACAACTGTGAAACTCCTTGACCAATAGACAGAGTTACAGTCAAGTTTGAGCTTGTGAAAGACATACTGTATATGTGACAAGGAAACAATTTCCATTGCATGCTGATTATGCAGTGTCCATACACAAGTCATAAGGGCTCAGCCTTGATAGTGCCATTGTTGATATAGGCATTGATATATTCAAGGATGGGATGTCTTATGTTGCATTGTCTCATGTGAGACAATTGTCTGAAGTACACATAGTGAATCTTGCAGAAAGTAAAATATATGTTGACACAAAATGCATTGTTGAGTACAATAGATTCTGTATGTTGTACCAACCAAATGCTCCTTTGTTACCAGTTCCCAGATATGCATCAGGAATAGATGTCCCAATGGATGAAGGATGCAAATTAAAGAGAAAGCACACTAAGACTCCACAGTCATCACCTTATCATTCTATTACTAAGCTGTCTCTCCATAAACAGCTCGCATCTCCACCTGTGAAGAAATGTATCTGGGTTCACACACTGCTAATATTTGACAACAGCACAGGAGTAAACTGCTACGTGAACTCTACAATGCAGGCACTTCTCCACATCCCTGAGTTTGCTAATGTCTTGAACTCAAGCCAGTTGACACCTCTTCCTGAAGCATTAAAAAGAGTCATTAGAGTTAGTCAAGAGCAGTTACCCAGTTTACAAAGCTTGACTCCTCTACTACTAACTCTTGCAAAATATGCAGGACAACCAATGTTTGCCGACAATGCACAGCAAGATGCCACAGACTTCATGACGTGAATGATAAATAGTTTAGCAGATGATGGCATTGATCTGCGTCAATACTTTAAAGTTGACTATATGTGCAAGTATACATTCTTGTCATGTGGCCACAAAGAATCACAAGCAACTCAGGACATGCTGTGGCTGTCTGTCTATGTCCCTGAACAGAGATCTGTGAAATTCTGTAAGTTGTTTGCAAATGCAGAAACTGGTTGGCTGTGCCAAATATGTGGTCGTCCTTTTGTTTGCTGTCTGAGAGTTACATCTTTAAGTTCATACATAATGATTATATTGCAATGTTTTAACTCACAAGGCATGAAAATCACAACACAAATTTCTCACTTCATTGCTGGGAGGACTATGTTCTCAAGAAGTCAGTTTGACACCCATGCAATTATCTTCCATCATGGCCTAGCCATTCACTCTGGCCACTATGTCACTTGGCTAAGGTTCAGCAAGGGATGGGTGGAAAGCAGTGATACAGTATGCACTCTGAAAGAAAGACTACCAAGGAATCTGAAAGATGCATATGTCATCATTCTCCAATTCACCAATGTTGCACAATATGTGCAGGAGTGATGCTATCTGATCACAGCACCTCACTTAAGCAGCATCTTTGCAACAATAACATTCTTTGTGTATATTCCATCCAGATGGCATTTCTTTCCACCAGTTTACATATTTATTTACATTTAATAGAAGAAGTAACACCTTTCATCTAAAACTACTGCTGTATAAAACCACTCATGGTGATCTATGTTTTACTCGTTGTACACTATCAATTCAGCCCATGTCAATTACTCTCATTTCTCTGCGATTGCAGAAGACAACCACAACAGTACACCAATGTAACAGACTGTAGTAGACAATTACTTGTTTATCTCACTGTTATTCTGATACGTTGGATGCAAAACAATATTGTTTGCATCATTTATTGCAGTACAATTTTCTAAAATCAGTTGTATTGTAATATTGAGCATTTGCAACTTTGATATACTTACTACAATGACTGCTGTGTTACTACTCAAGTAGACTTGAGGGTATTGAGCTGTAATTATTAGACAGTCAGTGTGTCATATCTCTTTGCAGATGCCTCAGTTAAGCTTGTAAGTCTTTGCACATGTCACTGTTTATTCAGTTGTTTCACAGTGCAATTTTATATGGCAATGACAAAATCAGTAATATAGTAACATGCTTATCAGAGTTGCAACCACTGTCCTCCACATATTGTGTGAAGAACTATACTTGTTTGAACAATACACATCAGGTTAAGTTCTGACTCCTTTTCCTGTTGTTGTCAACATTCTTGACCTTGTCTATGATACTTACTGGAATGACTTATGCCAAATCCAAGCAGTCTTAAGGGCACTGGATATTTCACACATCAGTTAGTGAGTTATGTCTTGGCAGATGTAGTTATTAGACTCACATTAACAACATGACTCCCTACATTATGATGTCATCTGGTAACACTGAACTGTATTTGTTGAACAGTATCTGACAGGATCATCTGTTAATGTTCTTGCACTACACTCTCAAAACTGAATATAACAAACTCTACCAAAAAAAATGCAACTCAGACTTGTACATATGTATATAATGCTGAACTGCAGATTGAACCTATGTTTCTTACATAGATTCTGAGCTATTTATGTTTGTTAAAAAAAGAAAATAGCATGCAGTCATTCATTAACTGTCCCAAAACTGTTGCATCCATGTATTTAATGTTATTGCATTGCATTAAGTGCTACTGTTGATATTGTTCATAGCTGATCATACAGATATATACATGTGGTAATTGGGCCTATTTCCAGTGTACAAAGCATTTCTATATATCTGTGCAGATGTGTGGAACTAATAATTCAACAGAAAATGTCAAAAATGATTGTGTACTTCTGCTTCACAATGCGAACAATTGGTATGCTCCCACTTTTATAGGATCGTCCATATTTTGGAGGTCGGATGAGGAATTTTTCCCAGTTCCACAAATGATAAACAGTTCACAAAAACACATTGATTTGTAGATGGACCAACCTTTTCAGCATCAGTGAAAAAATGGCTGTGATATGAGCTATTCTCACCACACCATGATATTGCCAAATATTCAACAAATTCTTTACTTGCTTTCATCTGTTTTTAACTTCTTGATATTGGTTGGTCCACTTTCAAATAAATAACTGCCAGAAAATGAAAAATAGTGTTAAAAGATATCTAGAGATTACTTAAAAAGTACAATAATGCATAAAAAAGAAAATGTAAAAATGTCTGCTTTTACTAATACAGAATAAATACATAAGACAAACAAAACTTCATAATTTCTCTATTGACATCCAACTAAAACTATCTAATCATGTGTAAAATATTGCCACCTACTTTAACACTGTTGGCATAATCTCTCCTATAAAACAATGTATTTATATGCTCATGAGAACCACTAAATGTTTTTTTCTATCTCATGTGCACATGCAGTCATTAACTAAATGTCATAAAATCATAAATTATGTAAAAATCTAATTTTGTTCCAATAACTTGTCTTAAATAGGTGTCAAATGGTGATACCCAGATGTGAAATAATCTATTGTTAGTCTTGATTCTCTTAATGTCTAAGTGTGCAGTCCATTTCATTAATTCAATAGTGTCAATGGACACATTACTAATAATACTCAGCAATAAATGTAAGCAAGATTAAGATTTGCTCACTACATGTTTTCTAACATAAACGTGCATATGTTATCACTTACTAATTCTATATAAAATCTTAATTGAAAAAGTAATGCATAGTAATAAATAGCAAAATGAAGCAGTGTAGGTAGATTAACTTTGTGAAATACCAAAATTCACAAAGCACCCAAAAATGATTAAGAATATATACAAGAAACTTGTTTCTTGCCCATTCCAAGAGCAACCAAACAATTCGGCCTAAAGATATTTAAATACTGAAACAAGATGGTGGACTTTGTGATCAAAGAATTTCAAAAATTCTCGGGGGCAAAGATTCTTGAAACGCGAGGCTGCAAATTCTTTGAACGCCAGGTGGGACCAGCTGGGCAGAACCCCATTCTATGTTCGCAAAACATATATATAAATTTTCCTATTGACTTATAATGGGAACTTCAAACTGCTATAACTTTTGAATGCCTTAATATTTTTTCACCAAATGAAAAACAGTATGTTCAGTCAACAACACTCTTTCAAACAATCCATCTATCAGAGTAGCACACCATGAAACAGCCACTCAGGGCTACATCCAAAATCCCAAAAGCTGCCTCCAAAAACAGATAATTTTAAATTTTCAGCATTTTCCTACACAAAGACCGTAAGTCCAATCAAAACAAAATTTGGCAGCTCAAGAGATTTATCATGCCCACCGTGCATACCAAATTTCAGGCAAATCTCTTGAATGTATCCAAGGTTATTAACATGCAAAGGTTTGACTTTAACATTGAGGTGACATTTGAACCCTAACTACAGTGGCATGACCACACCATTAATATGTATATATATATATATATATATATATATATATATATTCTATGCAAAAAACTGAACTGTGTTTATGCATCATTTAGGGTTAAAACAAAAAAAGTCAGGGAATGACAAATCTTTAGGGATACCCCTCCCCCCACCTGCCAATTGTTCCCAGATTGAGAGATGATGGGGTGTGTCACTGGGGTTGTGAGACCTAAATGTCATCCCATTCCATGTGTAATCATATTGAGAAGGGACAGCGAAAAAGAATGGGGTGACATTTAGGCCTCACAACCCCAATGGCACACCCTGTTATCTGTCAGTCTGGGGATGATTGGCAGGTGGGGGGAGGGGCAACCCTAAAGATTTTCATTTCCCGACTTTTTTGTTTTAACCCTAAATAATGCATTAACACAGTTTTTTGCATAGAATTTCTTTACTTTTTGAGAAAGAATACAAAACTAAGTACTTGCGCAAGTTGGTGAGAGCGCAGGCCCTTTGGGCCATGTGCTTCCACCAACTTGTAAATGTTGTACCATCAACACCCTCCAAATTTCAAGTAAAAAGACTAAACTGTTTCCAAGATATAACATGTTAAAATTTGAGCTTTTCATTCATTGGAGTTGCACAATTCCACACCTGTTGACATTTTACAGACACAATGACTGAAAAGTTCATCCATGACACTAAGGCTAGGTACCCTATCAATTTCAAGCCACCACGACAATGCAAAACACTGTCAGCAAATCCTAAAGTGCACCATGCAATATCTCCACAGAAAATATATTGTTTGATATCTATACATGGTAATTTACATCTACAGGGCATGCCGTAAACACCCTCCAAATTTCAAGTAAAAAGACCAAACCATTTTCATGATACATAATGTTAAAGATTAGTAAAATTGGCCTATCTAATGCTTTATAAAATCTGGCCATATTGTCACTATCTCACAATCAAAGATCGTGATCAAAGAATCTCATGATCAAAGAATTTGCAGGCTCATGATGAAAGAATAAAAAGTGCTGAAAATCTAAATTTTGAGACAAATGAGGCAAACCACCACCATGGTTTGACAGCACAAAGCTCCCTGAGCATAACCCACCCTCATTTGTCTTCCTATGCCACCCCTTGGCTGAGAAATGTGCATTTTTCAAAAGGCCATCTTGTCCATTGCTCGCAATGCAAGATCTTGATCAAAGAATCTCATGATCAAAGAATTTGCAGGCTTGCGATCAAAGAATTTGCAGGCTCATGATCAAATAATAAAAAATGCTGAAAATCAAAAGTTTGACACAAATGTGGCAAACCACCACCATGGTTTGACAGAATGAAGCCCCGTGAGCAGAACCCACCCTCATTTGTCTTCCTAGGCCACCCATGAGCAGAGAAAATTACATTTTTCAAAGGGCCATCTCGTCCCTTGCTTGCAATGCAAGATCATGATCAAAGAATCTCAATATCAAAGAATTTGCAGGCTCACGATCAAAGAAATTGCAAGCTCATGATCAAAGAATAAACAATGGTGAAACATGAGTTTTTGGATGATTTAGATGAAACCACCACCATGTCTTGATAGAACGGAGCCCCCTGATCAAAACCCACCCTCATTTGTCTTCCTAGGTCACCCCTGAGCAGAGAAAATTGTATTTTTAGGTTACTATGCAAGATCATGATCAAAGAATCTCACGGTCAAAGAATGTGCAGGCTCGCAAACAAAGATCATTAGCGAGCTGAGATCAAAGAATTTAAAAGCTTATAACTCTATTTTTTGACCATTTTGGATGAAACCAAAGGAATGGCTAGATAGATCGAAGCCCCCTGAGCAAAACCCATCCATGTTTTACTTCAAGAGTGACCCCTGAGCTGAGATATTTGTGTCTTTACGATCGGAAATCAAAAAACAAGATGGCGGACCTTGTGATCAAAGAATTCTCTTGGATAAAGATTCTCCAACCGTGATGCTGCAAATTCTTTGACTGCCAGGTGGGACGAGATGGCCAAAACCCCATTCTTTGTTTGCAAAACATACAGTACATATACATTTTCCCATTGACTTATAATAGGAACTTTAAAGTGGCCTAACTTTTGAATGCCTTAATATTTTTTCACCAAACAAAAAGTGGCATGTTCGGCCACCAAAGCTCTTTCAAATGAGCAATCTCACAGAGCAGCATGCTACACGGTGGCCATACAGGGACACATACAAAATCCCAAGAGCTGCCTCCAAAAATGGATAATTTTTCATTTTTCAGCATTTTGGTGCGTAAAGACCGTAAGTCCCACCAAAATGAAATATGGCAGAGCAAGAGATCTACCATGCCCCATAGAGCATACCAAATTTCAGGCAAATCCGTTGAAGGGGTCCAAAGTTATTAACGCACAAAATTTTGATTTTAACATAGAAGTGACATCTCAACCCTAAATATAGTGTTGCAACTGCTTACTATAATATACATATATATATATATATATATATATATATATATATATATATATATATATATATATATATATAAATATATATCATGGTAGCACAATAGTGCTACAATAGATAGGGTTGAGTAGCACTTTTAAGGTTAAAGGGTCAAATTTTGCACCTTAATAACTTTGCCACCGTTCAACGGATTTGCCTGAAATTTGAAATTTGCATGATTGGACATGATAGATCTTGGGATCTACCAAGTCAGATATATGGCTGTGGAGTTATTAAGCAACAACGAATTGCGCATTTATGCTTTTTTTGCAATTTCTTTGCTCTGCCCTATAGGTTGCACTGTTTGCATGACCAGTCCAAAAACTTCAGGGAACATGCGGCCAGGGTACTCGATGTGCCTTTTGAAGATTTCATGAAAAAATATTAAATGGTTCAAAAGTTATTCAAAAAACAAGTTCCCATTATAAGTCAAAAGAAAAAGTTAACAAAAAGTTCAATACTTTCGCGAATTCACTTTTTAGTGTCGCAAATGGCCTTAGAAGTGTTGCAAATCTGCCATTTTGTTTTCAGTTGGTGATCAGAAAAATGCTTGACATTTAAAATTGGAACCCTCTAGGAACACAATTCTTTTTGTGTTCACCTAGTTGGACCCTCAGGATGCTAGATATGCCTTTATTTTGGGGTTAAACACCCCAGAAATATGTTTTTTAAGCTTCTGGAGAAAGTAGTGTCACAAAGTAGTACCGCACTTGCGACACTTTCAGAAAATTTTTCAAAAGCTTTCGAAAATTTTCAGACTTGGCCAAAATGACAGGAATTCTTTGCCACCCTGCTGCGAAAGAACAGTTTGGTCTTTTGAGCTGAAATTTGGAAGAAAGGCAGCCAGCATCACACAGATGTGCCTTTTAGTGGTTTGGTGAAAAAATATTGCATGACTCCCAAGTCACAGTACTCTGAAGTTGACATTTTTTTCCCACAGACTAACATGGTGGCATCTGCCGTGCCTTTCGGGGCTCGTATCTTGAAAATGGTGTGAGATACGTAATTTTTGTTGTGAGTTGCATAAAACCTACCCAGGAAAATCATGATTTTTGTGAAATTAACATTTTTTTTACATCATGCAGTTGCTGAGATATTAGCAATTAAGTACTTCCAATGCTCGTTTTAAGCTTCAATCCCCCATTACAATGCATACATTCTTTGTACACACTGTGTTTCTGTATGCACCTGTTTGGCAAAACTAGGGTATGCGCTTCTATTACTGTTACAGTTACTGTTTGCACTTGCGTTTATGCCTCCATTTGTGTTACCATTCCCTTGTACGCCACCATGTGCATTACCCTTTGCGTTGTCATTCACGCTTGCATTTTTGTTACTGTTACCATTTGCATTTCCACTACTGTTTCTCTTTGCATTTTTGTTTGCGTCACCATGCGCATTGCCATTTGCATTTCTGGCAGCCCTTTCCTTTGCGTTTCCATTTCTCTTTCATTTTGCATCTTCCTTGCTGTTACTGTTACCATTTGCATTTGCAATTGCGTTACTGTGCCCGTGCACATTACGGTTTGCTTTTCCATATGCACTTGCATTTCATTTTGCGCTTCTGTTTCCTTTGCTGTTATTGTTGCTGTTACCGTTACCATTTCCGTCTACAATTGTGGTACTGTGCCCATGCTCATTTCGGTTTGCGTTTCCTTATGCGCTTCTGTTCCTGTTTCTGTTTCTCTTTCCTTTGGCATTACTCTTCATGTTAACGTTACCATTTGCATTTACGATTGCAGTACCGTGCCTGTGTGCGTTACAGTTTGTGTTTACATGTCCGCTTGTGTTCGCATTTCCGTTTCTGTTCCCTTTCACGTTCTTTTTGCTTTGACACTTAACATATCCATTTAAAATACCGCTGCCATCACTGTTCGCATTACCAGTTGCATTTTCACATGTGCTTCAATTTCCATTTGTGTCACTGTTCGCTTTGGTGTCACTTTGCGCTTGTGTTTCTATTAATGTTTTTTTTACCATTTACGTTTGCATTACCATGTGCACCACTGTTCACACTTCTGTTTGCATTCCTGTTCCTGTTACTATGTCACAAGACATCACGTGGCGGGAGAGCAAGGCTCAAAGGGCCCCGCACTCCTGCCTCCGCATTACATTCACTATTTCTCATCATCATTCTCAAAAAGAAGGGAAATTAGAGGAAAAAATCTCTGTTAATAATATATATATATATATATATATATATATATTAGAGAAAAAACTCATTTAATTCATTAGTTAAGGTTGATTCATACGTAAATAGTGAGGAATTAGTGTTAGTTGAAAGCCCCCTTGCACCCACAACCCACTCCCACAACCAGTATCAGGGTGTGCGTTGGGGTTGTTGGTCCTAACTCTCACCCCATTCTCCTATAACTCTGCGTCTTCACACATGTGATGGGGTGAGAGTTAAGGCCAATGGCCCCAATGCGCACCCCAATGCCGGTTGAGGGAGCAGGCTGGAGGGGTCCAAGGGGGGCTTTCAACCCTAACACCGAATTTCCTCACTTTTGTCACTGTCGAATGACCATAACTAATGCATTAAATGGAGTTTTTTGCCATATATATATATATATATATATATATGTGTGGAATGGTAATGCCACTATGGTTAGGGTTGAGTACCACATTTAATGTTCAATCTGAAATTTGGCAGCTTCATAACTTTGCCACCATACAACAGACTAGCCTGAAATTTGGACTGCATTGCCTGGAACCATAGATTTCTGGACCTGCCAAGCTTCATTATGATTGGATGTACAGTTGCCGATATGTACAGCACAAAATAACCCACAGAAATGATAGATTTTTGTGCATTCTTTCTTCACATCTACAGCATGCATGGTTTGTGTGACCAGTCCAAAGCCTTCAGGGAGCATGCAGCTAGGGTTCACAATGTGCCTTTCAAAGATTTTTTGCAAAAATATTAAACAGTTCAAAAGTTATTCAAAAAACAAGTTTTCCATTATAGTCAATGGGAAAAGTTAATAAAATATGCTAAAGTGTGGCAAATGCAGTTTTTAGTGTCACAAATTACCCTTTTAGTTTCATGATTCAACCATATTTTTTTTCAGTTGGTGGTCAGAAAATGCTTGACATTTTAAATTTGGGACCCTCTAGGGACACAATTCTTGTTGTGTTAACCTAGTCGAGCCCTGAGGATGCTAGCCATGTCTTTTTTTGGGGGTTAAACATCCCAGAAATATGTTTTTTAAATTTTTGTAAAAAGTAGTGTCACAAAGTACTTTTGCATATGCGACACTTTTGTGATTTCATTTGCAAAAGTGTCATGATTTGCAAAAGTACTTTGCTATAATATGGGCCAAACAATAGGGAATCTTTGCCACCCTGCTGCAAAAGAACGGTTTAGTCTTTTGGGATGAAAATTTGAGGGATGAAAGCCAAGATCCCACAGATGTGCCTTTTGTTTGTTTGGTGACAAAATATTAGAGGGTTACAAAGTTTCAGCACTCCAAAGTTGAAGATTGAAGCTATATATATATATATATATATGCAAATCATTATGACATCTTAGGCTAGTTTAGCTTTAAGCAAAAAAGCATGGTTCATACCAAGGTTCATACTAAGACCATTGAAGAGCAAGAAGGCCAATGGCCCATGTAGCTCTTATACTAATATGAATTGTAATGAGAGAGAACATACCCAGAGTTAATTAAATTGTCGAGACAGG
Organism: Neoceratodus forsteri; assembly: GCA_016271365.2. Lineage (NCBI taxonomy): Eukaryota > Metazoa > Chordata > Ceratodontiformes > Ceratodontidae > Neoceratodus > Neoceratodus forsteri. The sequence goes on along the minus strand of CM057459.1, from coordinate 833,284,290 downwards.
CTTTAAATATGTTTTTAGTCGTGCTTGTGACAATCTCAAGAGACAGTCTATTCCAGGGTTCTATGGATCATAGTGTAAAGAAACATTTCTGACTTTTATAATAAAAAGATTTGCCTATAAGCTGTAGGGGTTGCCCCAATGTTATGAATATTATTCTTAAATTCAAGTCCAAGCTCTGTCATAAGGTATGGATCTTGAATTGTGCTATAGTGCCAAAGGACCTCTCACAGACTCTATAGAGGGTGCAAACAGAAGACACAGACACATGTTTCATCCTACCCAGTCTAATGTAATGTAAATTTCTATTTTGTATGTACTGTATCTGAAACTATAAATGATGCAGAACCTTTGTAAAAGAATCTCTGGTTCAAAGGTATCATAATTCTAGCAATAAATAAATAAAAAATAAAAATAAATACCCAGGACTCATCAGTGTGCCTCATCTATATCACACCTGAGGGGGAAATGAACCAGCCAGTTGGTCTTATAGGTTTGGGTCATGGTGAGCCCCCAAAAAATTGTAGTGGAAGCTGCCTACTCCATTAATAATCAGTGCTGCTCACCCAGATAGGTAGCAGCTAGGACCTAGTTGTAGCACAATAAACAACAGTGCAGTTAACTTTTCAAATAGTTTTATTTGTGATGCAGTGGACAGAGTTCCTGGCTACTGGCTTCCTCTTCTGGTTTCCTCTCTGTGACTCACAATCCTGCTGTCCTTTGCATTGCGGTCCTTAGTGCAGAGGGCTACTAGCAGAGAGAAGCTTTTAAAATGGATCTGTGGAAATCTGGCACTGCTTTCACAGGTCTTCCCATTTAGCTTGCTTAGCTAGGTTTCATAAAGGCATGAATGTTACAAAATGAACTGTTAACCTGCTTGTATTGATAAATTACAGTAGCTATTTGCTTATACCTGTGTTTAAAGAAATTTAAAGAATGATGTGTGTAATTTTCCAGTTGTTGAAACTTAGCTACCTTAAAATGTGCAACATAACTAATGATTTCAGTAAAAAAATCTTTGGAATTATCACATTCATTTGTGATTTATTAAACTATAAAATTATAACTTAGAAACATTTGTGGTCAAGATGTATATACATTATTATCCTGATGCATGTCATATTTAACTAATTCATGACTCTGATGCACTCTGATAATTTATTGCACATTCTCCTTTTATTACACTTTTTGTTTCAAATTATATTTGTCATGAAAGACTTTTAGTAAGTGGAAGTTCCTATTACAAAATGTACCAGTCCCTTCTTCAACCTTTATGAAAATGAAAATTGTGTCCCTAGTGTGTCTTATCCATCAACATAATCAGAGCTGCATGGTTTTAATGATCTGTTGGTATTGTAAAAATGAGAACAATGACCTTTGTTTTAATTAGTTTGTACGGGGAACCTACTGAGATGGAAACTGCAAGACTTAATGGTTCCTTAGATTATACACTTTAATCACAACTGCAGAAGTAATGGCTAATGCTAATTATGTTCCTTAATATCAACTGGGTACAAAGTGACTATTGTAACATATAGCCAAAAAAAAAACTTTTTTTTTACATTAATATATTCAAGGTATTAGTTCTGCTGCAAAAAGCACATTTCATCCTCTATCAAAATCCTTACCTAGGGGTTCTCTAATCACCATGCAAATTCGCAGTCAGTTAAACTACACAAAAGCATCTGTCTTGAAATAATAGTTATTTAATAAGGTATTTTCATTCCTCAGAATTATCAAAGTTGTAGCATCCTCTTTCTGTCTGTCTATCTCTCTGTCACTCTCTGTATGTGTGTGTATAAATAGATAGATTGATAGATAGATAGATAGATAGATAGATAGATAGATAGATAGATAGATAGATATATGTTGCAAAACACTTTGTTAATGCTCCAGTTTGGGCCAAAGCAACAAAAGTTGGTAAATGTTGCATTTGGGTTTACAACCCAAACACCTCACCCCTTCAAAGCAGGCAGGAGACCAGGTGTGGGGTGTTCCTTAGGCCTCTCAAGCATAACACTCACCCTATTCCATTTGTAAATAAGGTCAGATGTGTAGACTTTATGGGAATGGAGTAAACATTAGGTGTTAGATGATACACAGCTCTACCAGTCTTTTTCACCTGACCAGAATATTGCTACCTCGGTCTTTAGTAGCTGTCTCATTGAAATCAAGAATTTGATGAATTCCAGCTGGCTGAAATTAAACTCTGGAAAGACTGAAGTGTTGGTGGTGGATCCAGGTCCCCAGACAGAGGGGTTGGTGGCTGGAAACCCCTCTGGCCTCTTGCTTGAAGGTGTCCTGCTGTGCTCCTCTGAACAGGTGCATAACCTGGGGTTGGCTTTTGATGATGGGCTGACACTGCATTCACAGGTGTCAGCAGTCATCAAGACCTCATTTTACCATCTTAGGAACATTGCTTGGATTAGGCACCTTGTTTCATCCGGTGATCTTCTGACTGTGATCCATGCTTTTGTGACCTTGTGCCTGGACTACTGTAACTGTAGCAAAGAAAGTGAAAGCCAAAAAGATTGCATTCAGGCAATACAAAAAGACACAGGCAGAAGGGGATAGGGAGAAGTACCAGGAGAAACAAAGGGAGGCAGGGAAGTCAGTAAGGGAAGCCAAAGCTCAGACAGAAGAACACATTGCAAAATCAGTGGGTAAAGGGGACAAAACCTTTTACAGGTACATAAGTGAAAAAAGGAAGACAAAGGGAGGATAGTGAGACTGAAGGGGAGGATGGGAGCCGCGTGGAGGATGACAACAGTAAAGCTGACATATTGAACAGGTATTTCTGCTCAGTCTTTACTAAGGAAGAGGGGTAATGGGTCTGAAGGAGTACAAGGGTGAGAATGGTGCAGAAATGGACACAAGTCCCTTTACACGAGAAAGTGTCCTGAAGGAACTGGAAATAATAAGAGCTGATAAAGCAATGGGGCCAGATGGGTGCACCCAGGGTCCTTAAAGAACTAAGAGAGGTGGTGGCTGGAACCTCTGGCCATCCTGTTCAGCCAATCACTGGAAACAGGGAGGTAACCAAAGACTGGAGGACAGCAGATGTAGTCCCCTTATACAAAAGTGGAACAAGAGGAAGCAGGAACTACAGACCAGTCAGCCTCACCTCGATAGTGGGAAAGATCATGGAAGCACTACTGAAGGAGAGATTGGTGGAACATCTGGTTGTCAATGGACTACAGGACCCAAGGCAGCATGGTTTCACCAGGGGAGGTCATGTCAGACCAACCTCATTGAATTTTTGACTGGGTGACTAGGAGGTGGATCAGGGAGGGCAGTGGACATGGCCTATCTGTGACTTCAGCAAAGGCCTTTGACACTGTGCCACATAGAAGACTATTACACAAACTGGGGAATATGGGTGTGGGCAGGACAGTAGTGTGGTGGGTAGGTAACTGGCTGGGTGGCAGGACACAGAGGGTGGTGGTAAATGGCTGTCACTCCACCGAGGGAAGAGTGACCAGTGGGGTACCACAGGGATCAGTGCTGGGAACGGTCCTATTCAACATCTTCATCAGTGACATTGCACAGGATCTAGAAGGCAGAATTTCACTGTTCGCTGATGACACAAAGCTCTGTAACAGAGTAGACACACCAGAGGGTGTAGACAGAATGAGAAGGGACCTGCAGAAACTTGAAGAATGGTCAAGGTTTGGCAGTTGAAATTCAATGCAAAGAAGTGCAAGATAATGCATATGGGCACAAAAACCCTGGCACAATATATCAGTTGGGGGTGAGGATATAGCATGCACCAAGCAGGAAAGGGATCTTGGGGTTGTCATCTCTGATGACCTCAAGGTAGGAAACAGTGTGACAAGGCATCAGGTAAAGCAAATAGGATGCTGGGATGTATAGGCAGGGGCATCACCAGCAGGAAAAGGAGGTCATAATTCGCTATACAAGACAGTAGTGAGGCTCCACCTGGAGTACAGTGTACAGTTCTGGAGACCATACCTACGTAAGGACATAGACAGGGTAGAGAAGGTTCAGAGGAGGGCAACAAAGATGGTGCATGGGTTGCATCACAAGTCTATGAAGACAGGTTGAAGGAACTGAACATGTACTCCTGGAGGAGAGGAGGGAGAGGGATATGATAGAGACATACAAGTATCTTACAGGAGGAACAGGGTGCAGGAAAACACTATTTTGCCGAAAAAGATGTTTCAGGACTAGAGGGCATGGGATGAAGTTGGAGGAGGACGATTCAGAGGAAACATGAGAAAAGAATTCTTCACTGAACGGGTGGTGGACAAGTGGAACACCCTGCCAGAGGAAGTGGTGGGGCTGAAACAATCATGGGATTTAAGAATGCATGGGATAGACATAAAGGAATTCTAGAGGTCAGGGGTAAGGGGAAATAGACTTCTAGGAAAACAAACTGAACTTACAAGCTCAAATGGGCAGACTAGGTGGGCCATAGGCCCTTATCTGCCGACACTGTCTATGTATCTATGTATCTATGTATCTATGTATCTATGTATCTATGTAACTCCTTGTACCTGGGGCTACCGGGGGTTGATATCTGCTACTTGCAGCTACTGCAGAACATTGTGGCATGGCTGCTGATAGGGTCTTCTCATTCAAGTCACATCATGCTGGTGCTTCGCAAACTGCACTGACTGCCTATTCAGTGCTCAGATCACCTTCAAGGTCTCACATCTGACCTTTAAAACCCTGAATGGACTGGGTCTGAGTTATCTTCAAGAGCTCCTGAATCCTTACTGCCCAGACTGACTGCTCCACTCAGCTGGCATGGGGTTGTTAGAGATTCCCAGGGTATGACTTAAAATATCAGGGGCCCATTCTTGTATGTACATGGCCCCATCCCTGTGTAATTCTCTATCTCATCAAATGTGGGAGTGCCTGAACATGGAGAGCTTCAAGAGGGCCCTTAAGACCCATTTATGGCAGCTTGCCTACAGGGTTTAAATTGTTATAATCTGTATCATATTTACTGCTTGTTGTTGATGAGTTTTTATACTTTTGTTGTCCTGATTTTATCTGTTTTAAGCTGTACAGTGCCTTGATTTGAAAAAGGAGCTTTATAAATAAAGTTATAATTATTATTATTATTAATGAAGTCTTTTGCAACTTATTTCCTTACTTTTTGAGATACCATAATCATATTCTTATTTTATTGTTGGAGTGCAGGATCCCTTGGGCCCTGCATTTCCTGACAAACAGAATTTTGTCAATGTCTAGTGTCACCCACAACCCTCCGATCCCCATATTTATCATACTTTACTACCCAGTTGGTGGTTAGTCACACCCATCACTCTCCCATATCCCCATTTTTAAAACAATGTACTACCCCATTGGTGGTGTGTGGCACCCCTCACCCTCCCATATCCCCATATAGTATAATCCTGGTGTCTAGTGGCCCCCTGACCCTCTGATGCCTATATTTATATTAATTTAGTACCCTACCATATTCCCATGTTTATAACTATTTAGTTAAGACATTGGTGGTTAGTGGCATTCCCCCAACCTTCCCATATACCCATGCAATATACAGCTCCAAAATCTCCCTGCTCTCACCAGGGAGGTTATCATTAATCAAGTGTTATGAGCAAAGAACAATCCTCTCACAATTGCCCCTCACTTCACAAGAATAGCTAAAAGTCCACATAGTCTAGGAGTGTCCACGAGCTAGTCTTAAAACAGAGTCTTGTTCCCATACACAGCAAGTGAAATATGAAGGCATATTTCAGTTATGAGTAAAGCTCAGTCCTTGTACTTACAGCTTGAAGACAGATTGACAGTCCTTTTGATGACCAGGGAAGGGTGGGGACTGCTTCAGCAGGTGAGTCCCTGCTCCAAACGAAAGTTGCTAAACAGCACCCTGCAATAACTAGGGATTCTGCTTCAGTTTGTAAACCCCTACTTACCAGTAAAACAGCTACAGCCAAGTAAACTGACTCGTAGAACAGTCCAGTAAAGCAAAGTCCAGCAGATTAGTAGAGACCTGTACTAAAACAGCAATCCTCAGCAAACCTTGATCTTGTTCAGATAAACTGAGCTTCACTTGCAGTTCAATTGATGAATTAAGTGAAATCCACTCAGCTGACAGTTCAATCAGTGAGTCAGATGTGAAATTGGTTCTGGCAGGTTAAACTCTGCTCTGAAAATAACGACGAAGTGACAGCCAAAAGTACAAATCAACATAATTGTGCAGGACCATGTGATCAGTGAAAGCACCACATGGAACAGTGAGCACAAATGCACATATGAAGGGTGCAGCTCAGTAGAATCAAGACACCAATGTGATAAAATGAACAACTACTTGCTCAAAAGACTAAAAAAAAATAAGAAACCCACACTCCTACATTACACTCACTCAAAGTCCTTAAATAACACTACCTCACGATCCTCAATATTCATATGGCACATGACATACAATAATACTAGATAAATGTAGAAAATATATAAGAATATCAGGTTCTCAATAATAATACAGGGTGAAGCCAAATAAAACAAGCACAAGAGGCGAAAAAGACTGCTTCCATTACATAGGCAAGAAAAGGAGAAGCAAAGACCAGCTTGTGAGGTTTAAGAAATTGGGGGTGGGGTGGAGAAGCGGCGGAGCAGGCAGAGGCACTGAATGAGTACGTCTGCCCTGTGTTCATGCAGGAGAAGAGGGGACAAATACCTCAGGCAAGTGGGGTGGTAAGTAAGGGGGAGAGGATGACAGATGTATGGATTACAGAGGGCAGGGTGCTGGAGGGTTTGGAGGCATTATCAGTGGACAAAGCACTTGGGACAGATGGCATTCACCTTAGAGTATTGAGGGAGCTGGCAGATGTCCTTGCAGGGCTGCTGGCAGACCTATTCAATACCTCCCTGGACACAGAATGTGTGCCACAGGACTAGATAATGGCCCACATGATGCTCATCCATAAAGGTGGGCCAATGGATGAACCTGGGGACTACAGGCCAGTGAGCCTCACCTTGATCATGGGCAAACTCATGGATACCATCCTAAAGGAGAGGCTTGTGAGCTTCTTGAAGACAAATGGTATCCAGGACAGCCAGCAACATGGATTTCTCACAGGCAGATCATGCCAGATAAACCTGATAGAGTTCTGTTAATGGGTGACATGGGAACTGGACAAGGGCCATGCTGTGGACATCCTGTACTTGGACTTCAGTAAGGAATTTGATTCAGTGACACATGAGAGATTGGGGGGGAGCTGGAGTATGTGGGGCAGTACCAAAAATAGTGACCTGTATCAGGAACTAGCTGAGGGGAGGCAGCAAATGGTGGTGGAGGTGGGGGACTCTCATCACAGAGAGCAGTGATGAGCAGGGTACCATAGGGATCCATTCTGGCACCAGTACTGTTTGAGGGGTCTTTGTGATAATGGCGAATGCCTAAAGGTGATCACCATTATCGCTCAGTCAGAGTGCCGAACACATTTTCAGCACTCTGACAACTGTGGAGCACCAGAACAATGGCACCAGGACAGATTTTTACTGCTTTCTGTGTGGGGTCAGTGCTCCCCACACCCACCCTCACAGGGGGCTTCACCCCCTGCACCCCTACTTAAGGATTCTTAACTCCAGCAGGGTGCAGGTTGGGGGGGTTAAAACAGTAAAAATAAAAGGTTTGTGCGAGGTGCAATTAAAAAATCGCACCAGCGCCTGGACCCAAACCCAATACCTCAGCCACCCCAGCCATTAGCCAATCCCTGATGCCATAATGCAGCTCAACCAGCAACCACAGTGCCACCCCCTACAGCCTCTCCACCCCCTCCCAGCCCATGCTTACAATGCTTGCTCACCCCCATGCATGTACGTATAGCGACATCCTGTCACCTTGTTTGCCCACCCCCTCATCTGGTCAACCTATTTTTCCATTGCTATGAGTGGATTGCACCGGGAAGAAATCAACATAATGGACTGCGCCCTTTCTCATGCACCCACTTCACGGGTTACCCTGTTTGAGGATTTTCATTGCAGCTATCTTGAATGGGATCCAGAGCAAATCAGTTTGTTCACAGACAATACCAAGATTGGAGCTTTGGTAGATGACATGAAGGAGGGGAAAGGGTTACAGGAGGACTGAATAAGCTGCAGGAGTGGGCAGATAAATGGCAGCTGGGGTTCAATGCCAAGAAGTGCGAGGTTCTGCACCTCAGAGCTTGGAACCAGGGGAGAGATTATCACTTAAATGGGGTTCAGTTGGGTTGCTCCACAGAAGAGAAGGACCTACAGGTGATCATAACAGGGAGCATGAATAACTGTTCAATGCAGGATGGTGGCAGCAAAAGCCAGCAACATGCTGGGGTGTATAGATAGAGGGATCTCCTCCAGAAGTAGGGAGGTTATCCTGCCCCGTATGGGTCACTGGTCAGGCCCCACCTGGAGTAATGCATGCAATACTGGTGCCTGGTCATGAAGAAGGACATCAAATTGTTGGGGGGGCACAGCGTAGAGCTGCAAAGATGATCCAGGGATTGGAGGTCAAGCCATAGAAGGAAAGGCTGGGGGAGTTGAATATGGATGCTCTGGAAGAGAGGAGGGACAGAGGAGATGTAATTGAGACCTTTAAATACCTGAAGGGAATAAACAAGACTTATACAGAGGGGATTTTCCAGAGGAGAAAGGGGAGGGACATGAGAGGACATCAACTGAGACTGGAGGGGGTAGATTCAGGAGAGAGAGATGAGGAGACATTTTTCACAGAAAGAGTGGTGGACAAGTGAAACTCCTTGCTGGGTGAGGTAGTGGTCTGCAAGATGGTAAACAGCTTAAAGAGGGGTTGGGATAGGGGAATGGGGAGCGGTATTAGCATTATAAGGTGCTAGCAGCACACTTGAGCAGACTTGATAGACCATGAGGCCTGTTTCTACTGGCATTTTCATATGTTCGTATGTTCATGTTCTAGATCACAGATAAGAAGTTCACACAGACAGCACAGCCAATGTTGTGGGGGGGGGTATGCCACCAGATACCTGGAAAAAGTTGCAGGAAAACAGAAAAGAAGTGCTGGTACTCTGTCCATGGTGCCATACAATTGTTTTTAAATTATTTATATTTATTTCCATTCCCCTACCCCACGCCAGCAACACATCACTCGTATCTTAGTTAATAGAAAATCTGCATTTCATTGGTGTCCTGTGGTCCCCCAAAATGCTCGTATATTGCTGTAAATAAAGAAAACCATCCCTCGATGTCTTTTATCTTTTTTTGTACAGTAAAAAAAAGTCCAAGGTTGATTCCACCCACACACTCCAACTGACCTCCCACTGTGCACACATGGTGCATGGCACTATATCTTTTTTTTTTATATTTATATTTATTTTCATTCCCTCCCCCCCCCACCTGAAACACATCACCTGTGTGTTAGTTACTAAAGAAATTATCATTGAGAGACAGTTTTCTTTATTAATAGCAATATATATTCATTTGGGGATGGGGGCACTGGGCACCAATGAAATGCTTATGTTTTCATTAAGTAAGGTATCGGGGGTTTTCAGTCAGTGATGGGGGTAATGGAAATAAATATTAATAATTTGTAAAAAAAAATGACATCCAAGGCTGGTGGATGGCACTAGATACTGTGGCTGTTAAAAGAAACATCAATCAGTCCAGAGCCACTATTGGAGGGTGGAGGTATACATCTGGATGCCAGGGAAAAATAAGAGTCTTAGTTTCTTTTTTAAACCCTTTCTCATAAGATGATTCCTTTTTTGTGAGAAAAAAAAAAGACCTGTAATGAAATGCAGACTAGAGCTCATGAAGTCCTGATGAGCAGAATACATGTTTTGGTGTCTGTGCAATGCACCATTTGGCTGAATTTTAAAACAGTTCCAGTTGAAAAAATGAAAATCACGATGTCAGATCATGAAAAGGGAATGTTTTTCTTGTGAAAAAGGATTGACCCCTTGGCAAAAGAATCTTTTTTCGTGAGACCAAATTCCTTTTTCGTTCCATTCTTCTTTCCTGGAGAGTGATATTCCCATTGAAAATAATGGGAATTGAAAAACAGAATAACTTTGCAACTGATTAATATTTTTCACCAAATAAAAGCAAGGCAGTTTTTGACCCAACTGTTTCCACCATAAAAATTTCACACCAAAATTCCACACCACCTGGGCGCAAGGTGATGAGGAAAAAACTGCAAAAAATTGCAAATTGTACAGTTTTTGCACTATCCGGATCTCAACATCCACATATCCAACTGGAATGAAACTTGCAACGTTAAGAGATCTAGCCCATGGGGCAAGGCATGGCAAATGTTTTGCAAATCCATTTATTGGTTGCAAAGTTATTAAAGTGCAAAATTTCAGGTTTAACATTAAAGTACCTACTCCACCCTAAATATAGTGGCTTAACCGTGCCCCTATAAAAGATAGGTAGATTGATAGATAGATAGATAGATAGATAGATAGATAGATAGATAGATAGATAGATAGATAGAAAAATGTCATTAGTACTCTAGGTAATATCAATGTGACAAAAGCTTTGCAGCACAGCATCTTGTGTCATTTTCTGTGGGAAAGGCATACAGATCTTCACTGCAGAGGGCAGCTGCAACTGCTGCTTGGCATTTTGTGAATACACTTGGGGCTGAGGGAAGGCCAAATGAGAGGGCCCTCAACTGATAATGATGACCCTGAAACAAAAAATGGATAAACCATCTGTGAGCAGGGTGCAACAGAATATGGAGGTGTGTGTCCTTCACATCAAGAGAGCAGAGCCAGTCTCCCTTGTTCAGAAAGGAGGGGGAAGTGCCAGGAGAGACAACATCATGAACTTTTGGTATTTGATGTCCAATATAGGGGATAAGTCCTCTGTCCATTTGGGAACCAGAAAAAAATTGGAGCCAAATTCTGTACCTTTCTGTGGAAGAGAAACTGGTTTGTTTGCACGTTTTGTGAGCCAAAGCATCAATTTCATTCCATAATAGCAATGCTTGGTCCTGGGGGTAATGAGAGAACCTAGGTGGCAAAGCAAGAGGAATCTCTGTGAACTCCAGTTTATGTCCTGATTCAATCAATTGCAGGAGCAGGTCAGAGGAGATGGCTTGCCGCCATTGTAGGCACAGGGAAAACCTGACCTGATGGCTGTGGGAAGGGTCTCTGGTCCCATGACGAGAGGAAGACCTTCAGGCTGAAGGCTGGCCCTACTGGAGAGCAGCAGGGATGTAATGGGATGTTTTATGAGCATTTCTAGGACCAGGCAATATCAATTGAGGCTTTCACTTATTGGCAGGTGATCTTGGAGTATTGGGATGCATCCTGTAGGGTCAGTCCCTAGAGGATCCCATGAAGGCTGGTTTTGCTTTTAGATGGTACAGGGTCTGGACTGATTGAAGGGTATGACCTGAGTCCTGTAAGTCCTTCAACATTTCTTCGGTCCATAGACCAAACAGCTGATCACTCTTAAAGGGAGCATTAAGGATAGTTTGCAGCACATCCTGTGAAAATCCTGACACTCTGAGTCAGGCGTGATGCCTAAGACAAACAACTACTGAGGACATACAGGTCACGGTATTACCGGCATGATAAGTGTCCCTGAGCAGGTTGCAGCAAACAGCCACTGCCATAAACTTCTTGGCAGTCTGATCCTCCTGGGCACAACCCATAGGGAGGGACTTGACCATTGCTTGGGAGGCTTTTAGGATTTCCACCTGATATTTCAGGAGGTATCCCATGTAATTAAGTATATGGAGACATTGTAGCCTTGGCATAAACTCTCTTCCCCATGACATCCAATTTCTTGGATTTCTTATCAGGCGGTTGTGCACTCATGTGTTGAGGTCTACGGGACCTATCATGAGGGGCATTAATCACCACAGAGTCTGCCTGAGGCAGAGACATGAAGTAGGGGTGGTCCACTTTTGATAAATCCTATCAGCCTTATAAGGACTGGAAGGAATTTTGAAAGGTTGCTTCCAAGCAGCCCAAATAGCTTCTTCAAAGACATCCACCAAAGGGGGGGCAGACCACAGGGGGCATTCTGGTTCAGGTAAATACTGTGCCAACTTCTTTCTTGAGGCATCCTGCTCAGTGCTCCCGGAATCCAAACATTTTCTGGAGGTGTATCATGATGTCTGAAAATGTGGGATCTTCTGGCAGTGAACATGGGCATTCAGGAGTAGGTTCACCCTGAACTGATGAGGTGGCTGTGGAGGACTGAGAGGAGTCCTTCTGGTCCATACCATCCTCATTCTCCAGGTCAGCCAATTCCCAGTCCTGCAGGAAAGAATCATCCATGTCTACATCCTGAGGGTGAAAACATGGGGAGACAAGGGAAGAGCTGGCCATCCTCTGGGCCTAGGAAGGCTAAGAGGGAGCAGAGACCAGAGCTGATCCTTCGCTAGGGGGGTGAGCACTCTGTGTAAGGTCCAGGATATTATTTACTAGAGCCTGGACATCAATCATGGCCATCTGCCCAGTGGAAGTAGCCAGGATAGAATGGATTCAGTGAAAAGGGATCACTGACATTATTGAAGAAGGCAATGGAACCAAGTGATTAGCCATTGATGAGGAGTGTGTATAGAACCCCAGGATCATTGATGAGATGCTAAAATAGAGCCCTATTCGGTAAGGCCATTCATCAAAAAGAGGATCGTTGATGAGCCAGAAGCCATCATTGATGGGTGATGAGTAGAAGCCACAGAGGGGAGGCAAACTGCAATATCACCCCAGATCCCACCATCGATGGAGGAGCAGTCAATGAAGGAAGGTAAGAGAAGAACCAACAATCATTGATGGTGCAGAAGACAATGTTATAGTGGCAACCTTCTCAATGCTTACCTTTTTGGTAGTTATCTGGGTACTAGTCGTCAATGACAAGAGCGCGGTAGAAATGTGCTTCATTTTGCTGGCATGTTTCTTACCAGGACCCTGTCCCATCGATGAGGAGAGATCACCCACAGAGTGGCGAGACCCTGAGGAGGACATTGAAGACTCCCTGAGTTTGGATCATTGCTGCTACTGTTTTGCTCCATGAAGAACTCAAAAAGCTGCTGAAGCCTCTGATATTTGGTGGTCTTGTTGAACCACTTACAGAGGATACAATCCCAGGTGTGGTGTTCAGAACCAAGGCACTGAACATAGACATCATGGAGGTCCACCATAGCAATTCTGTGACCACAGATAAACTTTTGGAATAAGGGATCTGAAGACATCAGTAGATGAACCTGTTTTGAATGAACATTGTATCTGTAGAACTCTTTGTTGATGATTGGAAAGAAGAGCTCAGAAGGAGGACTTGTTGCATGCAGGTTGTGGTTGAAAAGTACTAAGGAGTAGCTGGGACCTCCCATTTTATATGTGCCATGCACACACACCATGTGTTAATGCTAGGGGGAGGTCCCAAAGTCAACTTCTGAGAAGTTATCCAGAGGAAATGACACCTGTGTCTGATATTCCATTAGTTATTACCTGTTTCAAGTGATTTTCTCTAAAAAGATCTGCAGTTACCTTATTTGTCATACAGAAGTCACTGGTTCCAGCAGCAAGATGCATCTTTGATTGGAGAGTGGATCTTTACTATGGGGCCAGTTTAGGTGAGTGAGGGTTTGTGGGGGGGGTCAAGGTGGGGTGTGGGTCGGTGGGTGAGCAGTGGAAGGTCAGGTGGGGATTCAGGTGCAATCATGAGTGAACTTCTTTGGATTGGAGAAAAAAAATTAAATCAGCTACTGACCATTTTCTCATTTACAGTTTGACAGTTACATGGAAGGGTGGGGGTGCCACTGGCCACCAACTGGAGATATAATTATAACTAATTCAGGTATGAGAGGTTGGGGGTGTCACTAGATACCAGGAAGATACATTTGGAGGGTGCTACTGATTTGATACAATTAGAGGGTTGGGGCAGCAAGAAATATATAGTAAAAATCTAAACAAATGGAAGGGTGGGGGGTGTCACTAGACACCAAGAATATACATTTTGCCAGGGGTAGAAAATGGAGGGTGGGGAGTATACTACTGACACCAATGAAAAACATGGTGTACCACAGGAAAAACAAGAGATATCCTTTTACACCAGAAGGAGTCCTTTTCTGCGAATGCTTTGCCATGTTCATGGAAAAGGAATCATTTTTTCCATAGAAAAGAAATCCTTTTACACAAATACTTTGCTGTGGTCACGGAAAAGGATTCCGTCTTATGAAAAAGGATTTCGGACTTAGTTTTATTCAAATCCTTTTTTACAAGAAGACTTCATTACAGAGAATCCTTTTTTATTCTCAAGAAAAAATAATCAATTGGCAAAAAAAGACTGTTTTTTTTTAAATCCTTTTTCACAAGTTGATTACCTTTTTCAAGAGAATGAAAAATTGTTCACAATATTTGCTATAGTGGCACAGTAGTGCCACTATAGTTAGGGTTGGGTACCCCATTTAAGATTAATCTCAAATTTTGCACCTTAATAACTTTGCAACCGTACAACAGGTTTGCCTGAAATGTGGATTGCACGGTCTGGTACCATAGATCACTGGACCTGGCAAGTTGCGTTATGGTCAGATGTACAGTTGCAGAGCTACAGTGTGCAAAAAAATGCATAAATTGCGTATTTTTGCACTTTTCTGTACTCGTGCTTACAGCCAGCATGATTTTCACAATTGGTCAAAAAACTTCAGAGAACATGCAGCCGGGGTCCCTGATGTGCCTTTCAAAGATTTCATGAAAACATATTAAATGGTTAAAAAGTTATAAAAAAAACCTGAATCCCATTATAGTCTATGGGAAAAGTTAACAATTGCGACAGTGTTGCAAATGTCATTTTTAGTGTCGTAAATGAGATTTTTACCTTTGTGAGTCAGCCATTTTGTTTTCAGTTACAGCTCACAAAAATGATTGCCATTTAAATTTGGGACCCTCTAGGGACACAATTCTTTTTGTGTTTACCTAGTAGAGTCCAGAGGATGGCAGCCATGTCTTTTTTGTGGAGTTAAATTCCCCAGAAATATGTTTTTAAAATTTTTGTAAAAAGTAGTGTCGTAAAGTACTTTTGCAACTGCGACACTTTAGTGATTATTTTTGCGAAACTGGCGTGATTTGCAAAAGTAATTTGTGATCGTATAGCCAAAATAACAGTTTGGTCTTTGAGCTGAAATTTTCAGGGAAAAAAGCCAATATCCCACAGATGTGTCTTTTGGTGGTTTGGTGCCAAAATATTACTGGGCTGCAAAGTTATGGCACTCTGAAGTTGATGATTTTTCCCATCTGGTCCTATATCTTGAAAATGGTTCACAATACGGACTTTTTCATTGCAAAAATGCTTAGCCCCCAACAAAGGGGCTAAGTGCAAAAATAGCCTGGAAAATCATAAATAATATGACATTTTTTTTTCTATGTCGAATGGTTCCTGAGATATAAGCAATTTAGTATTCTAAGTGTTCATTCTCCGGTCCAAGGGCTATTATTATGCCCACATTCTTTGTGTTCACTGTGCTTCTGGATGCACCTCTTTTAGACACAAAGTGTGTACATTTGCATTACTGATACCATTAGCGTTTGTGTTTCTGCTTGCATCTCCATTACCATTTGCATTATCATTTCCATTTGCATCACCGTTAGCGTTACCGTTAGCATTTGCACTTGTGCTTTCATTACTGTTACCATTTGCGTTACCATTTGTATTACCATTTGCATTTATGGTACCATTACCATTAGCATTTGCATTTGCGCTTGAGTTTCCGTTACCATTTGCATTAGTGTTTCCTTTTGCATCACCGTTAGCATTACCATTTGTGTTTGCTTTTGTGCTTACATTTCCGGTACCATTACCGTTTCTGTTTTTGCTACCGTTTGCATTACCATTTGCATTTGCATTTGAATTTCCATAACCATTACCATTTGTGTTTCTATTCACATTTTTTTCCATTGGTGTTACTGTTATCATTACCATTTGCGCTTACGTTTGCACTTGCAATTTCATTACTGTTTGTGTTACCATTTCTGTTTGTGTCAACATTACTGTTACTGTTAAATGTTTGTGTTTGCGCTTGCATTTGGATTACCATTACCATTTGAATTTCCGTTACCGTTTGCAATATCATTTGCATTTGTATTTGCGTTTGCATTACTGTAACTGTTACTGTTTCTGTTTCTGTTCATGTTTGAGTTGGCATTACCGTTTGCATCACCATTACCATTACCATTAGTGCTTCAATTTGCATTTCCATCAACGTTAGCATTATGGTTAATGTTATCATTTGCGTTTACAGTTCCATTTGCATTCCCATTTTCATTTTCATCAATGCCACTGTTACCATTACCATTTGCATTTCCACTTGTGTTTGTGTTACTGTTTCCGTTTGCATTTCTGTCACCGTTTGTGTTGCAGTTTGCATTTGTGCTTTCTTTTCCATTACCATTTGCTTTTTCTTTTGTTTCACTGTTACCGTTAACATTTGCATTACCATTTGAGTTATCGTTTACATTTCCATTTGCTTTATCATAACCCTTAGCGTTTGCATTTCACTTCACGCTTGCATTCACGTTACACTTACCATTAGGGTTTGCATTTCAGTAACCGTTACTGTAACTGTTAATGTAAATGTTGCTGTCGTGGTTATTATGCAGAAATAAGCAGCATTTCGGGCCCTGAAATCCCACCAACACATACTATTAACTATTTATAGTGCACATTCTCAAAAAGAAGGGAAATTCATGACAAAAAATTATGTTAATGTGTCAGTTAGGGTTGTTCTACATCAACAAAAGCAGGGATATTCAGTGTTAGGGTTACCACCTCTTGCACCTCACACTCACCCTGCCCCCAACAACAGGCATTGGGGTGTGCGTTTGGGTCATCAGGCCCAACTTTCATCCCATTCCCCTATACTGCACCACCTCAGCTTCTTTACACATGTGATGGGGTGAGAGTTAGGCTGATGACCCCAAGGCACACCCTGATACCTGCTGTTGAGGGTGGGGTTGGTGTGGGATGCAAGGGGTTGTAAATAGCCTGGAAAGTCATAAATAATATGAGATTTTAATTATTTTTCTCTGTCATACGGTTCCTGAGATACAAGGAATTTAGTATTCCAAGTGCTGATTTTCTGCTCCGAGGGCCATTATTAGGCATACATTCTTTGTATTCACTGTGCTTTTGAATGCATCTTTTTGGGGAAAAAAGGGTTTTTTGTTACTGTTATTGTTAGCATTTCCATTACAATTTGTGTTAGCATTTCTGTTTACATCACCGTGTGCATTACCCTTTGCATTTGTGTTTGCACTTGCATTTGCATTTCTGTTACCGTTTCTGCTTTTGTTACCATTTTTGTTTGCATTTGCTTTTGCGTTACCATGTACCTTACCCTTTGCGTTTATGTTTGTGCTTGCTTTACTGTTACCATTTGCATTTCCATTATTGTTTTTGTTTGCATTTACTTTTGTTTCACTGTGTGTGATACCATTTGCATCTGCATACATGCTTGTGTTTGTCTTTACGTTTGCATTTTTGTTTCCTTTGGTGTCATCATTGGTGTTACTATAAGCATTTGTGTTTCCAATTGTGTTACCATGACCATATGCGTTACCATTTGCATTTGCGTATGCTCTTGTGTTTGCATTTTCATTTGCATTAGTGTTTCCTTTGGTGTCGTTGTTGGTGTTACCATAACCGTTTGCATTTCCAATTGCATTACTGTTACTGTTTGTGTGTTCGTTACCATTTGTGGTTCCATTGGCCTTAGCGTTTGTGTTTTCGGTAGCATTTCCGTTGTCGAATGCGTTACTCTTCCCTTCTGTGCCATTGTCGTTACCATTTGTGTTTCTGTTGCCATTAGCATTTGCGTTACCATTTGCATTACCATTTGTTTCCATTTAGGTTTGTACTTGCTTTTCTCTTACCATTTACATTATTGTTTCATGTTTACGTCACCCTGTATGTTACCAATTGTGCTTGCATTTGTGTTACCATTAGCGTTACTATTTACTTTTAGCTCACTGTTTCGATCACCGTTTGCATTAACATTACCATTTGTGTTTTTATGTTTGCATAGTGCAGTGCAAAATATTATGTTTTTGCTATTTTTTGCACTGTCTTCCATGATGTATAGCACAGCCAGTGTGTAGTTAATTGGTCTGAACCTTGGCACATAAAAAGATGTTTGTTCAAGGAATGTGGCAATTTTTGTTTGGTGAAAAAATGTTGTTCTGTTCCAGAGTGATTGCCATTTGAAGTTATTGCCATTTGAAGTTGCCCACTTTGCAGTTACTGATTTTTCAGCTGCCTGGTCCATTATTTTAGTGCATTTTCAGCAACCATTTTGTGGTGGAAGACTTCTTAAAGGTGCTAAAAAGTAATCATTGAATATCGCTGGAATGGTTTGTTCTTTTTACATGAAATTTGGAGGGTGTTGAGTGGATCACCAGGAGATGTGACTTGTGTTATTTACACATTTGAAAAATAATTTGCTGCAGAGATACTGCGTGATGCAGTTAACGTTTTGCACATAGCATTCTGCATGATGCTACTGGCTTGAAACATATAGCGTAGGTAGCTCTAATGGAACAGAGGTGCCTTTCAGTGTTTTGGTGTGTAAAACATTAACATGTGTGGAAGTATACCACTCAATAAATGAAAATTTGGTTCATTATGCTTCAGTAACTCCTGAACTGTGTGTCGGATTTGCCTGGCCTTTGGAACATGCAAAGATTATTAATACATCTTCGACTGTGACAATATTTGTAACACTGGGACTTTTGGTTGCTGAATTGTGTATGTTACATTTTTTTTTTTGTTTGTGGCTCTGTGCGACTGTTGAATGGATGTATACACAATTTTGGACACACATTCCAATTAAAATTTCATATGATTCATGGCTGTCCTGGCTAAGTGGCTAAGCATTTTTCTAATGAAAAGTCCATATCTCGCACTGTTTCTGAGATACAGGCCCTGAAAGACATGGCGGATGCCGCAATGTTAATCTATGGGAAAAAGCATCAACTTCAGAGTACCACAAAAAAAAATCATGAAAGTGTTGCAGGTGTGACACTACTTTGTGACACTACTTTTCCCAAAATTTTCAAAAGCATGTTTCTGGGGTGTTTAACCCCCAAATAAATAATAATAATAAACTTTATTTTGAATGCGCCTTTCAAATATCATGGCGCAGTACAATTAAAACCAGTGCTGCAATCACAATAATAAATATACAATAAAGTTACAATCTGTCATCCTCATCACCATATGCCCTGTTCCATAAATGCATCTGCCTGTTTAAATCCCCCCACGGTCATGCACTCCCTAATCCAATGGGGTACAGAATTCCAGAGGGTTGGGGCCAAGAACATGAATGCCCCAGCCCGGTAAGATTTTAAAGACACCCTCAGAATCTCCAGCAATGCCTCATTGGCTGAGCAGAGCAGTCACTCAGGATGGTAAGGAACCAGAAGCTCTTTGAGGTAGTCAGGGTCCAGTCTGTGTAGGGCTTTATATGCCAGTAATCCAACTTTGAAGGTGATCTGCCACTGAACTGGCAGCCAGTGCACTTCCCACAGCACTGGTGTGATGTGGGAAGATCGAGGAATCCCCATCATCAACAGGGCTGCAGAATTCTGCACCAGCTGCAGACAGCAGATGTCAACCTCCAGTAGTCCAAAGTAAAGGGAGTTGCAATAATCCAGATGTGAGGTCACAAAGGCGTGGATCAATGTAGGAAGGTTAACAGATTGAACAAGGTGCATGATCCTTAGATGATAAAAGGATAACTTAATGACAGCTGACACTGAGATCGAAGTGTCAACCCATCGTCAAGTATCACCCCTAGCTCTCACACCTGTTCAGAGGTAGGGAGCTCGGAATCCCAAAGGAATAATCCTATGGGTTTACCTGCCCCCAACATCCTATCTGGTGACTGGGATCCACAGCCATCCCCTCAGTCTTCCCAGGGTTCAACTTCAACCAGCTGAACTTCATCCAACCCTGGATTTCGGCAAGCCAGTCATAAAATACTGAGAGTGCTCCATCCTGGTCGGGCGCAAAAGACAGGTAGAGCTGGGTATCATCAGCATAACAATGAAACCTCAGCCCATACCATCTTACAATGTCTCCGAGGGGTAGCATTTACACTGCAAACAACATGGGGACAGCACTGAGCTCTGTAGAACCTCACAAGACAGAGAGACAGGCTCAGAGGAAAAAAAACCCCGACACCACCCTCTGAGTTTACCAGTGAGAAATGACATAAACCATCTGTGGACCAAGCCAGAAAGCCCACAGATGAATCTCAGGTGCTCAAGCAGAACCCCATGGTCAATGGTGTCAAAAGCTAGTATCCTCAGGGCTCAACTAGGTAAACACAAAAAGAATTGTGTCCCTAGAGGGTCCTAATTCTAAATGCCATGCATTTCTGTGATCAGGAACTGAAAAAATGTCTGTCTCACTACACTACAGGGGTCATTTGCAACACTAAAAACTGTATTTGTGACACTGTCCAACTTTTTGTTAACTTTTCCCATTGACTATAATAGGAAACTTGTTTTTTTGAATAATGTTTGAAGCGTTCAATATTTTTTCACAAAATCTTCAAAAGGCACATTGGAGTCTCCGGCTGCATGTTACCTGAAGTTTTTGAACTGGTCGCACAAACCATGTGACCTGTAGGCACGAGCAAAGAATGCACAATAAAGTGTAAATCTGCTCTAGAATGTTGCTTAATAACTCCGCTACAAAACCTGACAGATCCCAAGATCTATAGTTATGCTCCATGTCTGCCAAATTCCTTGCAATTGTGTTGAATGGTGGCAAAGTTATTGAGGTGCAAAATTTGTTCGTAATCCTAACTATGGTAGCACTACCTTACCACTACATATATATATATATACACATATATAAATATATATATATATATATTATATACATATTCTATGCAAAAAAACTTTGTTAATGCATCAGTTAGGGTTATTTACAGTGACAAATTGAATTTGGCACAAGGTTCCTCCCCTCACTCACCACCAACAGGCATCGGGGTGTGTTGGAGTCATTGCCTAATCACCCCATCCCATGTGTAAACAAGCTGAGGTGGTGCATTAGGAGAATGGGGTGAGAGTTAATGATGACCCCTAACACACCCTGGATGCCTGTTGGTAAGTGGAGGGTGGAGTGTAAGGGGTGGAACCCTAATGTTGAATTCCTCACTTTTGTCATTGTAGAATAATCCTACCTGATGCATTAACAAAGTTGTTTTTTGCATAATGTCCTTACTTTTTAAGAAAGAATAGAAAAGTAGAAAATTGCACAAGTTGGTGAGCGCCTACCAACTTGTAAGTATCGAGCCACATTACACACCTAATGACTAAAAAGTGCATTGACAACACCAAATCCAGCCACCAAACAAATGTTAATGCAGTAGAACAATGGAAAACACTGTCAGCAAAATGTAAACTGCGCCACACAACATCTCCAAAAAAAAATACATTGTCCAACATGTAAGCACTGCAATTCACGTCTATAGCACATGCTGTCAACACCCTCCAAATTTCAAGTGAAAAGACCAAACTGTGTCTGAGATATAACATGTCAAAATTTTAAATTTTCATTCCTCAGAGATGCACAGTTCCGCACCTGTTGACATTTAATGCACACAATGACTGAAAACTACTTCCATGACACTAAGGCTAGGTATCCTATCAATTTCAAGCAACAACCATAAGCAAAACACTGTCCAAGAAACCTAAACTGTGCCACACCATATATCTGCTAACAAAAATATTTTCTAATACATAAACACTGTCATTTACATCCATAGGACATGCTGTAAATTCCCTCTAAATTTCAAGTTAAAAGACCAAACCATTTCTGAGATATTCAATGTTAAAGATTGGTACAATTTCCCTAACTATTCAATTATAAAAAAATCTGGCCATCTTGTCCCTCCCTTGTGATCAAAGATGGCGATAAAGAATCTCATGATCAAAGAATTTGCATGCTATTGATCAAAGAATTTGCAGGCTCATGAACAAAGAATAAAAAAATGCTATAATTCAAAAATTGAAGGAATTGCTGTAAACCACAGCCATGGTTCGACAGAACGAAGCCCCCTGAGTAAAACCCACCTTCATTTGACTTTCTAGGGTACTCCTGGGCTGAGAAAATTAATTTTTTAATCCGGCCATCTTGTTCCTCCCTCGCGATGCACGATCATGATCAAAGAATATCGTGATCAAAGAATTTGCAGGCTAATGAACAAAGAATAAAAAATGCTATAAATCAAAAGTTCAAGTTCAAAAGTTTATTTGTTCGGTTAAAAAGCCATTACAAAACGTCACCAACATAAAGACAATCTAGGAAAGATTCCAATAAAATACAAATAAAATCAATAGATGCAATTTATAATTTCTTCATAATGAGTACTTAGGAGAATGTACATAAATATATCCATAAACCTATGCTTAAGGGTTCTTCCTTGCTCAAAGTCACATTCATTTTCCAGTGAGTAGCTAAATTTACACCACAATAGATGCAAACAAGGATAAAATAGCACTATAATTCTATCAGTTCAAAACTGAGCTGGAATTTGTGAGCATAAGAAGAAATATTTAGTGTTCCCTACAAAAGTTAACAAATACGGTATGGTCAAAACTCAACCTGCAGGGAACTGCTCCAGGATTCTACCTCACCATACATTGAATCAACCCCAGAAATTCAGACCACCTCTAATTGGTTAGTTAAGCAAAGGGGTATTACTTCAGCCCATTTGAAGCCAGCGTCATACGGCCATATATTTCTTCAATTAAGGCCATTCTAAACCTCCTAAATGCAAAACCCCTCAACAGAGGTAACCATTATATGAGTTAATCAACGATTTATCAGAGGACCAAGCCTGGACCTGTCTCTACAGTTCCAGAGCTCGCTAAATCAAACCAAACACCTTCCTGCTCACACCAATGATTATTAGTTAATAAAACTTTAGCCCATAGCTATGCACTGTTCAGGAAAATAACCATTTACAACTTAATGACTCAACAATTTTTTCCCCATTTATAGATAAAAATATAAGAACATGTTTTAAACCAAACATTCGATTACATTTGAAACAATTTAGAAATAAGAATTAAAATAAAATTTAAATTAAACTGAGAAATCATTTTACTGCTCCAAGTCGACTAGGAGTCTGTCAATTTTAAGCAGGCTTAGAAGTTCTGTAAGTGAACAGCCACAAGTGAAAACTGTACTCATGTTCAATACAATTTTAGAGCTGTACATGTCCCCACTGGGGTACTTAACTTAATGCTGAACAACTTCCACAAAATAATTTTGTCCAAGTATAGCCCTGGGGAGTTCTTTTAAAAGAGCATCTCTTCTGTCTCATGTGCCAAGGGTCAATGGTGCTACCCATATCAAGTCACAAATGGCAAGTCTCAGGAAAAAACATTGGGGGCTCATTTTCACAGTAAAGCAGCAATACACACTAACTGGGAAATCTTTGTTCTTATAAACTTGTAAAACACATAAGAGCAGCATTTAAACACAGTATTTTGCATTTCTGCACTGCTTCTCAGGACCGGAGTCTCTGTCTCCTGTGTTTCCAAATATTAAAGCGTAATGTAATAACATAAAAAGTCTGCTTTACCCGAGTTCATTCAGTTAACAAGTCAATAAAATTGAATGAGATAGTTCATAAAGCACAACTCAGGTATATCTTAATTCCAACAGCAAACATACAGTAGGGCAAACATAAGGCTGTTGATTTCCCCAGGTTATAATTTTGCTTGCTTTACCTTCAGTAGAGCCTCCACTAACTTTTCAATGTCTCCAAATTTGTGGAGTTCTTTACCCCTGACAGGGATGACTTTCCAGATTCCAAAATGGTGCTCCAATAATTTCCAATCATTTCACTACCCAGAAGTGGAAGGGAGCATCTGTTGAAATAAATGAAAAAAGAAACACTACACTGAGCACAGCAACTTCAGGGATTCATAACACAGCCTTCACTCTGATAACCCCTAACCCCCATGCAATGTTAGCATACCTTTTCAAAGGCTAGATAAGCCTGTAGGAATTTAAAATGCTTTGATTCCAGATCCTTCTCCTTCAGAGCAGCATTGAGTCCAAAATTCCCATCTCCATTTCTCATCTCCTTGGTTCACATCCAGCCACCGCCACTCTATTGCAGCATTGGACTTTTCACAGTTCAAGATTTGGTCCACTACTCAAGCATTTATAGTACATCCAGCGGACCCAAGCTGACAGCAAACATAATGCGATGAAGAGATCCCTCTGCTACTCAAAAAGGCATCTTTCTGAGTAGTGCAATCGATGGGAACAGGAGTTTCATTCATGAAAACTCTATTCAATGCACTACTCCAGCATTCCACAGCACTTTAAAAACTAAACGTTCCTCCAAAAGAACAATAACTCGGGCTCTGGCAAATAAGTCAACTTACCCATAAGATATCATGGGAATCACAAAAATATCAAAAGAGCAGCAATATTTTCCTTTTTGAAACACCTGGCAGCCATTGTCAATTATAATACTCAGGGCCGCATTTTCAATAGCGGCTCCCCACTAACCGCAGAGGCCTCCTTCAGTGTATTGAACCTCAACAAAGCAGTAGGAGCTTCCTTTAAATTATCACATTCTCACCGCTGTAGTATGCTCAAATGAAGCACCACTTTGACCTCAGTATAGCTGACCAAATAAAATTAAAACTTGAGTATCATTCATCCATGGATGGATAAAAATCTAACATGCGTCATGTTTAAGCTAAAAAGTTGAGCAAGCAAACTGCATAATAAGAGCTCCTGTGAAGAGCTGAGCAGTATTGCAGCCATCTTGCTACTTCCCCCTCCCCCTCATGTCTATGATGACCTTTCAGTTTCCAAAGGACCCAGTGTCATATAAATCAAACAACTGAAGGAATTGCAGAAAACCACCAACATGGTTCGACAGAATGAAGCCCCCTGAGCAAAACCCACCCTCGTTTGACTTCCTAGGGCACCCCTGGGCAGAGAAAATCAATTTTTTATAATCTGGCCATCTCGTACCTCCCTCACGATGCATGATTGCAATCAAAGAATCTCGTGATCAAAGAATTTGCATGCTCATGACCAAAGAATAAAAAAATGTTTTAATTAAAAAAAAATAAGGAATTATGGTAAACCACCACCATGGTTCAACAGAATGAAGCCTCCTGAACAAAGCCCACTCTCATTTGACTTCCTAGGATACCCCTGGGCTGAGAAAATAGATTTTTTAATTTGGCCATCTCGTCCCTTGCTCGCAATGCAAGATCGCGATCAAAGAATCTCACGATCAAAGAATTTGCAGCCTCATGATCAAAGATCATTAGCGAGCCGCGATCAAATATTTTAAAACCTTATAACTCTATTTTTTGACTGATTTGGATGAAACCAAAGGCATGGCTCTATAGATCGTAGCCCCCTGAGTAAAACCCATCCAAGTTTTACTTTAGAAGTGACCTGTGAGCCAAAATATTTGTGTTTGTCTGATCAGAAATCTAAAAACAAGATGACAGACCTCACAATCAAAGAATTTAAAAAATTCTCGGTGAAAAAGATTCTTGAACAGAGATGCTGAAAATTCTTTAATTGCCAGGCAGGACCAGATGGCCAGAACCCCATTCTTTGTTCACAAAACACACATATAAATTTTTCCATTGACATAATAGGAACTTAAAAGTGGCATAACATTTGAATGCCTTAATATTTTTTCACCAAACGAAAAGCAACATGTTCGGCCACCAAAGCTCTTTCAAATGAGCCATCACGCAGAGCAGCATGCCACATGAAAGCTGCACAGGACCATGTTCAAAATCCCAAAAGCTGCCTCCAAAAATGGATAATTTTGCATTTTTCAGTGTTTTCGTACGTAAAGACTGTAAGCCCAACTGAAACAAAATTTGGCAGATCAAGAGACCTACCAATCTTCACCATGCATACCAAATTTCAGGCAAATCCATTGAATGGGTCCAAAGTTATTAACGTGCAAAATTTTGACTTTAACATAGAAGTGACATCTGAACCCTAACTGAAGTGGCGCAATCACGCCACTATTAATATATATATATATATATATATATATATATATATATATATATACACACACACACACACACATATATATGCATCTACAAAAAGTTTCCATCACGCATGAACCTTATACTGGAATGATAAAAACTGGAACCCGAAGATTGGGAACATTTTAAATCCATTCGTTTATTCATTTTAAAACA
The DNA here is from genome assembly GCA_016271365.2 of Neoceratodus forsteri. Taxonomy (NCBI): domain Eukaryota; kingdom Metazoa; phylum Chordata; order Ceratodontiformes; family Ceratodontidae; genus Neoceratodus; species Neoceratodus forsteri. The sequence goes on along the minus strand of CM057459.1, from coordinate 833,258,113 downwards.
GCTTCTAAATCCCAAACGTCTGACATGTTTTGGATCACAGATCCTTTTTCAAAGACTTTGAAAAAGGATCTGTGATCAGAAACATGTCAGACGTTTGGGATTTGGAAGCTGTTTCAAAACGAATAAACAAATGTATTTAAAATGTTCCTAATCTTCAGTTCCAGTTTCTTTGGCATTCCAGTATAAAGTTCATGTGTGCTGGAAACTGTTTGTGGATGCATTCTGAATAGGTTTCTACAGCACCAACTCCTGGTGCACACTCAATTGAAAATATATCTATATATATATCTATATATATATATATATATATATATATATATATATGTATATATATAATATATGGAGATAGCCTAATAATACCATCGCATCCCATACAAAAATTTTCTTGTAATACCACAGTAGTGAAAGTGATAATACCATCATTCCAAACTGATAATACTATCGTTCAGAAGTGATAATATCATCGTTCCACTTCTGAACGATAGTATTATCAGAAGCAATCAGCACCACAAGCGCAATCACCTGGCCACTTCAAGCGCGAGCTCTCTTTCAAACCGCAAACAGTTTCCTGACAGAAACAGTGCTCCTCGGTCACGGTGCGTCACTGCAAACAGTAAAGATGCAGACTGATACTAATAACGTCACGGAAGACAGAATACCGTTTGTCAAAAAAAAAAGTTAAATTTACTGTTTAATGTTCTGTTGGCCACAATCATTGGCTCATCAATTACCTCAAATTCTGCACTACTTAATTGGTTCTTCTGAGAGCTGTTCCTGATTCACTACTTACAACCCATTCTCCTGCACCAAAGCTAAGTAAAACTATTCCTGCTCCATATATTACAAAAATACAGATAGCTAAGTATGATGCGCAGTAATACATCTTAGGTTTTTGGGATCTTGGTACCTCTTGAGCCAGCCTCGAGGTACCAAGTCCCCAAACCTCCTCGATGGTATTACTGCCTTGTAATACATACTTAGCTATCAATTATTCTATTTATATATTATAGTGGCATGCCACTATACTTAGGGTTGAGTTCCCCAATTAAGATTAAATCTGAAATTTGGCAACTTAATAATTTTGCCACCGTATGACAAATTTGCCTGAAATTTTGCATGCACAGTCAGGTACCATAGATCTCTGGATCTGCCTAGTTTTGTTATGGTCACATGTACAGTTGCGGAGGTACAGAGTGCCTAAAATACACAAATTACTCATTTTTGTGCATTCTTTGCTTGCACCTACAGCCCGTATGGTTTCTGTGACTGGTCTGAAACTTCAGGGAACATGTAGCCAGGGTCCCCGATGTGCCTTTCAAATATTTCATTAAAAAATAATAAAGGGTTCAAAAGATGTTCAAAAAACAAGTTTCCCATTACAGTCAACGGTAAAAGTTAACAAAATATGCAAAAATGTCACAAATGCAGTTTTTAGTGTCACAAATGACCCTTGCAGTGTCACAAATCAGCCATCTTGTTTTCAGTTGCTGGTCACAGAAATGCTTGGCATTTATATTTTGGACCCTCTAGGGACACAGTTCTTGTCATGTTCACCTAGTTAAGCCCTGAGGGTGCTAGCCATGTCTTATTTAGGGGGGGATAAAACACCCCAGAAATATGTTTTTTAAATTTCTGTAAAAGTAGTGTCACAAAGTAGTGTTGCATATGCATATGACTTTCATGATTTCATTTGCAAAAGTGTCGTGATTTCGAAAGTAGTTTGTGACACTATGGCCAAAACAATAGGGAATCTTTGCCACCCTGATGCAAAAGAAAGGTTTGGCCTTTTTGGCTGAAATTTGGAAGGAAGAAAGCCAAGATGACACAGCTGTGCCTTTTTGAGGCTTGGTGATAAAATATTATAGGGATGCCAAGTTATGGCACTCCAAATTTGACAATTTTTCCCATAGGCTAACATAGCATCCACTGAACCTTTCGAGGCCCATATCTCGAAAACAGTTTGAGATGCAGACTTTTCGTTGGAAGAATGCTTAGTCCCCCACTAGGGTGCTAAGTGCAAAACTAGCCTGGAGAGTCAAAAATAATAAGAGATTTAAAAAATTTTTCTATGTCGTATGGCTCCTGAGATACAAGGAATTTAGTATTCTAAGTGCTGATTTTCTGCTCCGAGGGCCATTATTATGCATGCATTCTTTGTATTCACTGTGCTTTTGAATGCACCTTTTGGGGGAAAAAAGGGTGTGCGTTTGTGATACTCTTACCGTTAGCATTTCCACGTGCTTTCCATTACCATTTGAGTTAGCTTTTCCATTTACTTCACCTTGTGTGTTACCCTTTGCATTTGCATTTCTCTTACACTTGCGTTACTGTTACTGTTTCTGTTTCTGTTACCTTTTGCTTTGAGTTTACTTTTCTGTCACTGTGTACGTTACTCTTTGCGTTTGTGCTTGTGTTTGCATTACTGCTACTATTTGCATTTACATAACCACTTGCGTTAGCGTTTCTGTTTACATCACCATGTGCGTTACCTTTTGCGTTAGTGTTTGTGATTGCTTTTGCATTACTGTTACCATTTGCATTTCTGTTACTGTTTCTGATTGCGTTTACTTTTGTTTCACCTTGTGTGTTACCATTTGCAGCTGCATTCGCGCTTGTGTTTGTCTTTACATTTGTGTTTATGTTTCCTTTGGTGTCATCATTGGTGTTATCATAACCATTTGCATTTCCAATTGCGTTACCGTGACCATGTGTGTTACCATTTGCATTTGCCTACACGCTTGCGTTTGCATTTACGTTTGCATTAGTGTTTCCTTTGGCATCATCATTGGTGTTACCGTAACCATTTGCATTTCCAATTGCATTACTGTTGCTGTTTGCATGTTCATTACCATTTGAGTTTATGTTGCCATTTGCCTTAGCATTTGCATTTTCAGTAGTGTTTCTGTTGTGGAGTGTGTTACTGTTTCCTTCTGCATCACCATTGCCATTACCATTTGCCTTTCTGTTTGCATTTGTGTTACTGTTTCCATTTTCATTACTGTTTTCTTTACCATTTGCATTTCTGTTGCTGTTAGCGTTTGCATTACCATTTGCATTACCATTTCGGCTTCCATTTACATTTACGCTTGCATTTCTCTTACCATTTACATTATCATTTAAGTTTAAATCACTGTCTGTTTTACCATTTCTGCTTGTGCTTGCGTTACTGTTAGCATTACTATTTTCTTTTACCTCACTGTTTCCATCACCGTTTGCGTTAACGTTACCGATTGTGTTTTTGCTTTTGTGTAGTGCGGTGCAAAACATAATGTTTTTGCTCTTTCTCCACTGTTTTCCATGATGTATAGCACAGCCAGTGTGTGGTTCATTGGTCTGAACCTTAGCACATGGAATGACGTTTGTATGAGGAATGTGACAGTTTTTGTTTGGTGAAAAAACGTTGTTCTCTTCTAGAGTTATTGTCATTTGAAGTTTGCCTGCTTTGCAGTTGCTGATTTTTCAGCCATCAGATGCACCGTTCTAGTGCAGTTTTGGTCACAATTTCAGCCATTTTGTGGTGGATGCCTTCTAAAAGGTGCAGAAATGTAAAAATTGAATATCTCTGGAACAGCTTGTTTTTTCACATGAAATTTGGAGGGTGTTGAGTGGATGTCTTGGAGATGTGATTTATGCTGCTTACATGTTTGAAAAATAATTCACTGCAGAGATACTGTGTGATGCAGTTAACGTTTTGCACATAGCATGCTGCATGGTGCTGCTGGCTTGAAATTTATAGCGTAGGTAGCTCTAGTGATATACAGGTGCCTTGCAGTGTTTTGGTGTGTAAAACATTAACAGGTGTGGAATTATGCCACTCTGATGAATGAACATTTGGTTCATTATGCTTCAATAACTTCTGAACTGTGTGTCTGATTTGCCTGGCATTTGGAATGTGCAAAGACTAATAATACATCTTTGACTGGAACTATTTTTGGGTCACTTGAACTTATGGTTTCTGATTTGTGCATGTTACATTGTTTGCTTGTGGCACTGTGCGACCGTTGAATGGATGTACACACAATTCTGGACACACATTCCATTCACTATTTATAATGCACATTCTTAAAAAGAAGGGAAATTCACAGCAAAAATCTCTGTTTAATGCATCAGTTAGGGTTGTTCCACAGCAGCAAAAGCAAGGAAATTCAGCGTTAGGGTTGTCGCCCCTTGCAGCTCACGCTCTTCCCACCCCCCCACCAACAGGTATCTGGGTGTGTGTTGGGGTTGTCAGTCCCAATTATCACTCCATTCTCCTATATTGCACCACCTCAGCTTATTTACACATGGAATGGGGTGAGAGTTAGGGTCAACAACCCCAGTGCACACCCCGATGCCTGTTGGTGAGGATTGAATGGGCATGGGTTGCAAGTGGTGGCAAACCTAACACCAAATTTCCTTGCTTTTGTCACTGTGGAACAACCCTAACTGATGCATTAAACAGAGATTTTTGCCATGCACCCCTCAGCCCGCCCCCCAACCAGCATCCGGGAGTGTGTTGGGGTCGTCAATCCTAACTCTCACCCTATTCTCCTATATTTCACCACATCAGCTTGTTTACACATGGAATGGGGTGATATTTAGGGCCAAAGGCCCCAGTGCACATCCCACTGCTGGTTGGGGGCAGGCTGAAGGGTGCAAGGGGGGGGCTATCAAGCCTAACACTGAATTTCCTTGCTTTTGTTGCTGTAGAACAACCCTAACCAATGCATTAAATGGAGTTTTTTGCCATGAATATATATATTTATATCTATCTATCTATCTATCTATCTATCTATCTATCTATCTATCTATCTATCTATATATTAGAGGCAAAAAACTCCATTTAAAGCATCAGTTAGGGTTGTTCACAGCGACAAAAGTGAGGAAATTCAGTGTTAGGGTTGAACTCCCTTGACCCCCCAGCCACCTCCCAACCAGCATCTGGGTGCACATTGGGGTCATCGGCCAACTCTCACCCTATCACTTGTGTAAAGAAGCAGAGTTATAGGAGAATGGGATGAGAGTTAGGACTGATGACCCCAGTGCACACCCAGATGCCAGTTGGGGGGTTGGCTGGGGGGTCCAAGGGGGGCTTCTTTGTAGAACTTTTTTTAACTTTTCCCATGGACTTATAATGGGAAATTGTTTTTTGAATAATTTTTGAACTGTTTAATATTTTTTCATGAAATCTTCAAAGGGCACATTGGGGACCACAGCCACACATTCCCTGAGGTTTTCAGACCAGTTGCACAAACCATGTGACCTGTAGGGATGAGCAAAGAATTCCAAAAAAGGGTAAATGTGTGCAGATTACACTTAATAACTCCGCAGCCGTATATCTGAACAGTACAAAAGTTGTCAGATCCCAAGATGCATGGTTCTTGATCATGTATTTCAAATTTCAGGCAAATATGTTGAACGGTTCCAAAGTTATTAAGGTGCAACATTTTAGGTTTAACATGTAAATGGCTCCTCAACCTAACTATGGTAGCACTACCGTACTACCATAATATATATATATATATATACATAAATATACATATATATACATATATATATATATATATTCATAGCAAAAGAAAACTCTGTTTAATGCATCAGTTAGGGTTGTTCCACAGTGCCAAAAGTGAGGAAATTCAATGTTAGGGTTAAAACCCCACCTTGGAGCCATCCCCACCCCATCCCCCCCGCCGGCATCAGAGTGTGTGTTGGAGTCATCGGCCCTTACTCTTACCTCATCACATATGTAAAGAAGCTGAGAGTGTGAACTATAAGAGAATGGGGTGAGACTTAGGACCGACAACCCTAATGCACACCCCGATGCCAGCTTGGGTGGGGTGGGTATCCAAGGGGGCTTCAACCCCAAAATAGAATTTCCTCACTTTTGTCGCTGTGGAACAACCCTAACTGATGCATTAAACAGAGTTTATTTGCCATGAATTTCCCTTATTTTTGAGAATGAGGACTATAAATAGTGAATGAAATGTGGTGGAGGGAGTGGGGGCCATTCAGGCCCTGCACTCCCACCATGTGATTTTTACTCAAATAGTAAAGGTAGCCACAAAGGAAATGCAAGCACAAATGGTAACACACATGGTGATGGAAAAGTAAATGGTAATAAAAACGGTAACAGAAACACAAGCGCAAAGTGACGCCAAAGCGAACAGTAATGTAAACGGAGATGCAAATGCAATTGCATATGGAAATGCAAACTGTATCATGGGACCACAACTGTAAATGCAAATGGTAATGGTAACAGCAAAAAATAATGCCAAAGGAAACAGAAACGCAAATGAAATTGCGTACGGAAACACAAACTGTAATGCACACTGTCATGGTACTGCAATTGTAAATGCAAATGGTAACAGTAACAGCAACAATAAAGTGAAACACAAACAGAAACAGTGCTGTAGATGCAAATGGTAAGAGTAACGCAAATGCAAGTGCAAACAGAAGCGTAAAGGATAACGCACACGGTGTCATACATGGAAGGCTAACGCAAACGGGTACTGAAACGCAAGTGGAAACACTTTCTTTACCAGTAGCTGGAGCACACACCCTGGTTTTCTACAACAGCTGCATAGAGAAACACAGTGACTGCAAAGAATGCATGCATAATAATGGGCCTGGGACCAGAAAATGAGCTGTTGGAATACTAAATTGCTTAAATCTCAGGAACCGTTTGACGTAGAGAAAAAAATTAAAATTTCATATGAGTCATGAAATTCCAGGCTAGGGTTTTCCAATAAAAAGTCCGTATCTCGCACCATTTCCGAGATATGGGCCCCAAAAGGCACGGCGGATGCCACAATGTTAGTGTATAGGAAAAGGCATCAATTTTGGAGTACCGTAACTTTGCATCCCTGCAAGACTTTTTCACCAAACCACCAAAAGGCACATCTGTGAGATGTTGGCTTTCTTTCCTTCAAATTGCAGCCAAAAAGACCAAATTGTTCTTTTGCAGCAGGATTGCAAACATTTCCTGTCATTTTGGTCATAGCGTTGCAAAGTAGTGTCGTGATTTGCAACACTTTCGCAAAAAAAATCATGAAAGTGTTGCAGGTGCGTCACTACTCTGTGACACTACCTTTCCCAAAAATTTCAAAAACATATTTCTGGGATGTTTATCCCCAAACTAAAGAAATGCCTAGCATCCTCAGGGCTCAACGAGGTAAACACAAAAATAACTGCATCCCTAGATGGTCCCAATTTTAAATGCCAAGCATTTCTGTGATCAGTAACTGAAAAACAAATGGCTGACCCACAACACTACAGGGGTAATTTGTGACACTAAAAACTGAATTTGCAACACTATCAAACTTTTTCTTAACTTTTCCAAGTGACTATAATAGGAAACTTCTTTTTTGAATAACTTTTGAACCGTTCAATATTTTTTCAGAAATTCTTCAAAAGGCACATCGGGGACACTGGCCACATGTTCCCTGAAGTTTGTGGACTGGTCACACAAACCGTGCAACCTGTAGGTGCTAGTAAAGAATGCACAAAAAAGCATAAATGCAATCTGAGATGTCACTAAATAACTCCACAGCCGTATATCCAACTGGCACAAAAGTTGACAGATCTCAAGATCTACAGTTAATACCCCATGCCTGACACAATTCAGGCAAATCCACTGAGCAAGGTGGCAAAGTTATTAGGTGCAAAATTTCACCATTTAACTTAAATGGGGTACTGAACCCTAACTATGGTAGCACTACCGTGCTACCATAATATATATAGATATATATATATGTATATATATATATATATATATATAGATATATATATAGATATATATATATATCTATATATATCTATATATATATATATGACATATATCTAATATATAGATATATATCTATATCTATCTATATATATATATATATATATATATATAGATAAATATATTTCTATAGATAGATATATATCTATCTATAGATATAGATATATATCTATATCTATATAGATATATGTATTAGAGGCAAAAACTCCATTTAATGCTTTAGTTAGGGTTGTTCCACAGCAACAAAAGTGAGGAAATTTGGTGTTAGGGTTTAACTCCCCCATTGGAACCCCAGGACACCCCCCAACCAGCATCGGGGTGCGTGTTGGGGTAGTCGACCCTAACTTTTGCCCCAGTACTGACACTGTAGTGCAGCATGAGAGGGGTGCTGCACATCTGAGGTGCCATCTTTCAGATGAGACATTAAACTGAGGTTCCATCTGCTTGGATTGGTGGTAGTTCAGGTGGATGATAAAGATCCCATGGCACTTATCAAAAAGAGTAGGGGAATTTCCCTGGTGTCCTGGCCAAATTTCCCTCATTCACTAACAATACCACCAACAGCTTAATCTGGTTCAAGGTCAGTTGGCATTCATCTGTATCCTCCTCCCCGGGTCGTGCCTGAAAATAGGCAGGATTTGTCTAGTGCACTTACCCGGTCAAAAAAAACTAATTAAATAAAAAAAATAAAACTCTCACCCCATCACATGTGTGAAGAAGCAAAGATACAGGAGAATGAGGTGAGATGAAGGACCGATGACCCCAATGCGCACCCCAATCCAGTTGGGAGTGTGTGCTTGGGGTTCCAAGGGGGACTTTCAACCCTAGCACCAAATTTCCTCACTTTAGTCACTGTGGATCAACCCTAACTAATGCATTACATGGATTTTTTTGCCTCTAATTTCCCTTCTTTTTGAGAATGATGATGAGAAATAGTGAACCTAATGCAGCAGAGGGAGCGCAGGGCCCTTTGGGCCCTGTGCACCCGTAACTTGATGTCTTGTGACATAGTAACAGGAACAGCAATGCAAACAGAAGTGCAAACAATGGCGCACATGGTAACGCAAACGTAAATGATAAAGGAAACATTAATAGAAACGCAAGCGCAAAGTGACGCCGAAGTGAACAGTGAAACAAACTGACATTGAAGCATGTACGAAAACCCAACTGGTAATGTGAACAGTGATGGCAGCGGTATTTTAAATGGAAATAAGTGTCACAGCAAAAAGAACGCGAAAGGGAACAGAAACGGAAACACGAACACAAGTGCACAAGTAAAAGCAAACCGTAACGTGCACAGGCATGGTACCATAACTGTTAATGCAAATGGTAAAGTTAACATGAAGAATAATGCCAAAGGAAAGAGAAATGGAAATGGGAACAGAAGCTCGTATGGTAACACTAACTGAAATGAGCATGGGCACAGTACCACAATTGTAAATGCAAATGGTAACGGTAACAACAACAATAACAGCAAAGGAAACAGAAGCACAAAAGGAAATGCAAGCACATATGGAAACACAAACCATAATGTGCACGGGCACCATAACGCAATTGCAAACACAAATGGTAACAGTAACGGTAAGGAAGATGCAAAACGAAAGAGAAACAGAAATGCAAATGAAAGGGCCTCCAGAAATGCAAATGGCAATGCGCACGGTGATGCAAACAAAAATGCAAACAGAAACAGTAGTGCAAATGCAAATGGTAACAGTAACGAAAATGCAAGCATTAATGACAATGCAAAGGGTAATGCACAAGGTGGCGTACACGGGAACGGTAATGCAAACGGGGGCATAAACGTAAGTGGAAACAGTAACTGTAAAAGTAACAGAAGTGCATACCCTGTTTTTGCCAAACAGGTGCATACAGAAACACAGTGTGTACAAAGAATGTATGCATTATAATAGGAACTGAAGCTTAAAATGAGCATTGGAAGTACTTAATTGCAAATATCTCAGCAACCGCATGACATAGAAAAAAAATTTAAATTTTACAAAAATCATGATTTTTCTGGCTAGGCTTTTGTCATTACATAGCCCATTAGGCTATGTAACTCACAACAAAAATTCTGTATCTCGCATTGTTTTCGAGATACGAGCCCTGAAAGGCGAGGTGTACGCCACCATGTTAGTCTATGGGAAAAAATGGCAACTTTGAAGTACTGTAACTTTTCAACCATGCAATATTTTTTCACCAAACTACAAAACGGCACATCTGTCAGATGTTGGCTGCATTCCCTTCAAATTTCAGCTCAAAAAACTAAACCGTTCTTTTGCAGCAGGGTGGCAAAGAACTGATGTCATTTTGGCCATAGTCTGAAAAAGTAGTGTGGTAATTTGCGAAAGCTTTCGCTAAATTTGCGCAAGTGTCGTGAGTGCGACAGTACTTTTCGACACTACTTTTTCCAGAAATTTGAAAAAAATTTCTAGGGTGTTTCACCCCAAAATAAAGACATGGCTAGCATCCTTAGGGTCAGACTAGGTAAACACAAAAAGAATTGTGTTGCTGGAGGGTCCCAAATTAAAATGGCAAGCATTTTTCTGATCACTAACTGAAAAAGAAATGGCAGATTTGAGACACTACTAGGGCCATTTGCGACACTAAAAAGTGCATTTGTGAAAGTGTCAAACTTTTTGTTAATTTTTCCCACTGACTTATAATGGGAACTTGTTTTTTGAATAACTTTTGAACTGTTAAATATTTTTTCACAAAATCTTTGAAAGGCACATCGGGGACCTCGGCCATGCAGTCCCTGGAGTTTTTGGACCAGTTGTCCAAACCGTGAAATCCATAGGCGCGAGCAAAGAATGCGCAAAAAAAGGTAAATATACACATGGATACTGCTTAATAACTCTGCAGCCAACTGGTAAAAGGTTAGCAGATCCCAAGATCTATGGCAATGTCCTGTGCCTGCCAAATTTCAGACAAATCTGTTGGATGGTGGCAAAGTTATTAAGGTGCAAAGTTTCACCCTTTAAACTTAAAAGTGCTACTCAACCCTAACTATGGTAGCACTAGCGTGCTACCATAATATATATACAGTATATATGTGTGTGTATGTATATATATATATATATATATATACTACACATATATACTATATATATTATGTAGTACAGTAGTGCTACCATAGTTAGGGTTGAGGAGCCATTTACATGTTAAACCCCAAATTTTGCACCTTAATAACTTTGCAATTGTTCAATGAATTTGCCTGTAATTTGGAATACAGAATCAAGACCCATACACCTTGGGATCTGCCAAGTTTCGTACTGGTCTGTTATACAGCTGCGGAGTTATTAAGCGTGATCTTTGCATGCGTTTATGCTTTTTTTAAAATTCTACGGTCGTGCCTACAGGTTGCACGGTTTGCGGGACTGGTCCAAAATCTTCAGGGAACATGCAGCCGGAGTCCCCGGTGTGCCTTCTGAAGATGTAGTGAAAAAATATTAAACGGTTCAAAAGTTATTCAAAAAACAAGTTCCTATTATAAGTCAATGGGAAAAGTTTACAAAAAGTTCGACAGTGTCGCAAATGCAGTTTTTACTTTCACAAATGGCCCTTTTACTGTCGCAAATCCACCATTTTTTTTTCAGTTAGTGATCAGAAAAATGCTTGGCATTTAAATTTGGGACCCTCTAGCAACCTAATTCTTTTTCTATTCACCTAGTTGGACCCTGAGGATGCTACCCATGTCTTTATTTTGGCGTAAAACACCCTAGAAATATGTTTTTCAGATTTCTGGAAAAATTACTTTCTCAAAGTAGTGTTGCACTCACAAAATTGTTTCACATTTTTGTGAAAGCTTTCATAAATTGTGACAGTACTTTTCTAGGATCTGGGAAAATTACAGCAATTCTTTGGCACCCCGCTGCAAAAGAATAGTTTGGAGTTTTTGGCTAAAATTTAGAAGAAACACAGCCGACATCTCACAGATGTGTCTTTCAGTGTTTTGTTGAAAAAATATTACATGGCGGCAAAGTTACGCTACTCCAAAGTTGACACTTTTTTCCATAGGATAACATTATAGCGTACAATGCATTGCAGCAATCGTTTGGCGCCCTGCTGCAAAATAACTGTTTGGTCTTTTGGGCTGAAATTTGCAGGGAACACAGCCAACATCCCACAGATGTGCCTTTCAGTGGTTTGGTGAAAAAATATTACAGGGAGGCAAAGTTATGGCACTCCGAACTTCTGGTTTTTTCCCATAGGATAACATTACGGCGTTTGCCGTGCATTTCAGGGCCCGTATCTCGGAAACGGTGCAAGATACAGACTTTTTGTCAAAAAAATACTTAGCCTGCCAGGAAAGTGATAATTCATATGGCTTTTTTTACATTTTTTTTCTATGTCATACGGTTCCTGAGATATAAGCAATTTACTATTCTAAGTCCTCATTTTTCTGTTCCGAGAGTCATTATTTTGCATACATTCTTTGTACTCACTGTCTTTCTCTATACAGCTTTTGAGGAAAACCAGCCTGTGCGCTTACATTACTGTTACCATTACCGTTTCCGCTTGCGGTTCCATACCCGTTTCACTTACCGTTCACGTTTACGCCACCATGTGCATTACCCTTTGCGTTTACATTTGCGGTTGCGTTTGTATTGTTTTTAACATTTCTGTCTACGGTACTGTTTTTTTTTTCTGTTTCGCTTTACGTCACGATGCGCATTACGATTTGTGTTTGCGGGCACAATGTTACTATGTGACAAGATATCACATGGCAGGAGCGCGGGGCCCACAGGACCCTGCGCTCCTGCTGCTGCATTACGTTCACTATTTCTCGTTATCATTCTTAAAAAGAAGGGAAATTAGAGGCAAAAAGCTCTGTTTAATGCATCAGTTAGGGTTGTTCCACAGTGACAAAAGCGAGGAAATTTGATGTTAGGGTTGAACCCCTTTGCACCCTCAGCCCACCCCAACTGGAATCGGGTGCACATTGGGGTCATCGGTCCTAACTCTCACCCCATTCTCCTATTCCTCAGCTTCTTTCCACATGTGATTGGGTGAGAGTTAGGGCTGAGGACCCAACACACCCAGTTCTAGTTGGGGGTGGGCTGAGGGGTACAAGTGGGTTTCAACCTAACATCAAATTTTCCTCACTTTTTGTCGTACGCTGTGGAACAACCCTAACTGATGCATTAACTGAGCATTTGTTTATATATATATATATATATATATATATATATATAAGTTTGAGATATTATAGTGGCACGGTAGTGCCACTATAGTTAGAGTTGAGTACCCCATTTAAGGTTAAATCTGAAATTTGACAGCTTAATAATTTTGCCACTGTATGAGAAATTTACCTGAAATTTGCCATGCACAGTGTGGTACCATAGATCTCTTGATGTGTCAAATTTTGTTATGGCTGGATGTACAGTTGCGGAGGTACAGAGCGACAAAATGCACAAATTATGCATTTTTGTGCATTCTTTGCTCCCACCTACAGCAGGCATGGTTTCTGTGGCCAGTCCGAAACCTTCAGGGAACATGCAACTGGGGACCCTGGTGTGCCTTTTAAAGATTTCATGAAAACATATTAAAAACAGTTCAAAGGTTATTCAAAAAACAAGTTTCCCATTATAGTCAATGGGAAACATTAACAAAATATGTGAAAGTGTCACAAATGCACTTTTTAGTGTCACAAATGACCCTTTTACTTTAATGATTCAGACATTTTTTTTCAGTTGATGTTAGAAAAATGCTTGGTATTTAAATTTGGGACCATCTAGGGACACAATTCTTGTTGTGTTCACCTAGTCGAGCCCTGAGGATGCTAGCCATGTCTTTTTTTTGGGGGGGTAAACCCCCCCAGGAATACGTTTTTAAATTTTTTGTAAAAAGTGATGTTGCAAAGTACTTTCGCATATGTGACACTTTCGTGATTTTATTTGCAAAGTGTCGTGATTTGCGAAATTACTTTGCAACACTATGGCCAAAACAAAATGGAATCTTTGCCACCCTTCTGCAAAAGAGCAGTTTGGACTTCTGGGCTGAAATTTGGAAGGAAGAAAGCCAAGATCACTCAGATGGGTCTTTTGGTGGTTTGGTAACAAAATATTAGAGGGCTGCAAAGTTACGGCACTCTGAAGTTTCCAATTTTTCCCTTAGGCTAACATTTCGGCATCTGCTGCGCCTTTTGGGGCCCGTATCTCAAAAACACTTCAAGATATGGACTTTTTGTCAGAAGAATGCTTAATGCCCCACTGGGGGCTAAGTGCAAAACTAGCCTGCAAATTCAAAAATAATATGAGATTTTAAATTATTTTCTATGTTGTACAGTTTCTAAGATATAAGGAATTAAGCATTCCAAGTGGTCATTTTTTTCTCTGAGAGCCATTATTATACATATATTCTTTGTATTCACTGTGTTTCTGAATGCACCTTTTTGGGAAACAAAAGGGTGCGCATTTGTGTTACTGTTACCATTAGGGTTTCAGCAACCATTTGCATTAGCGCTTCTGTTTACATCACCGTGTGCATTACCCTTTGCGTTTGCATTTGAGCTTGTGATACTGTTACCATTTGCATTTCCCTTACTGTTTTTGTTTGCATTTACTTTTGCATCACTGTGTGCATTACAATTTGCATTTGCGTAAGCGTTTGCATTTGCGTTTGCATTTGTGTTTACTTTGGCATCATCATTGGTGTTACCGTGTTTGCATTTCCAATTGCCTTACCATGACCATGTGCGTTACCATTTGCTTTTGTGTATGCACTTGCATTTGCATTTCCGTCTGTGTTAGTGTTTCCTTTGGTGTCATCATTGCTGTTATCATAACTGTTTGCATTTCCAATTGCGTTACCATTACTTTTTTTTGTTTTTGGTAGCGTTTCCATTGTAGAGTGCATTACTGTTTCCTTTTGCATTGCCGTTGCCATTACCGTTTGTGTTTCTATTTGCATTTGTGTTAGCGTTTGCATTTTTGTTACCTTTTTTGTTACCGTTTGCATTTGCATTTCCATTACTGCAAGTGTCTGCATTACTGTTTTCTTTACCATTTGCATTTCTGTTGCCGTTAGCATTTGCGTTAGCATTTACTTTACTATTTCTGTTTTCATTTACATTTGAGCATGTGTTTCTCTTACCATTTGTGTTATCATTTGCGCTTGTGTTTGCTCTACTGTTTGCGTTACTATTTTCTTTTACCTCACTGTTTCCATCACTGTTTGCATTAACATTATCATTTGTGTTTTTGCGTTTGTGTAGTGCAGTGCAAAACATTATGTTTTTGCTATTTTTCTGCACTGTCTGCAGCGATGCATAGCGCAGCCAGTGTGTGGTTGATTGTTCTGATAATTGGCAGGTAGAAAGACCTTTTTTCAGGGAGCAAGCCAGTTGTTATTTGGTGAAAACATGTTGTTCTGTTCCACTGTTATTTCCATTTAAAGTTGCCCCACTTCGCAGTTACTGATTTTTTGTCTGCCAGGTCCACCATTTTAGTGCATTTTTGACCACCATTTCTGCCATTTTGAAGACCTTACAGGTGCAGAAACATAAAAATTTAATATCTCTGGAATGGTTTGGTCTTTTCACATGAAATCTGGAGGGTGTTGAGTGGATGTCCTGGGGATGTGAATGATGTTATTTACATGTTGGAAAAATAATTCACTAAGGAGACACTGTGTGACACAGTTAACATTTTGGGCATAGCATTCTGCATATGCAACTGGCTTGCAATTTATATCATAGGTAGCCCTAGCTGTACAGAGGTTCCTTGCAGTGGTTTAGTGTGTAAAACATTAACAGGTGCAGAATTATGCCACTCTGAGGAATGAAAATATGGTTCATTATGCTCCAATAACTTCTGAACCGTGTGTCCGATTTGCCTGGCATTTGGCATGTACAAAGATGAGTAACACACCTTTGACTGGGACAATTTTTGGGTCACTGACACTTATGGTTGCTGAATTGTGCATGCTACGTTATTTGCTTGTGGTGCTGTGCGACCGTTGAATGGATGTACACACAATTCTGGACACATGGTGTGCTTTGATACATATCTTCTTTTAACAATGTTTGGTTCCATTGGATATATGGTTTTTGTCTAGCAAAGTGGCAAAAATGTTATTTTTGGCACTCCTGCACAATTTCATAGCGTAGCCAGTGTGTGTGGTTGATTGACCTGAAACTGCCACATAGAAAGACCTGTGTTCAAGGAACATGCCACTTTTACTGTGGTGAAAAAATGTTGTTCCATTCCATTGTTATTGCCACTTGAAGTTGTACCCCTTCGCAGTTACAGATTTTTTGGCTGACAGGTCTGCCATTTTGTGGTGGAAGACTTTTTAAAGGTGCAGAAATGTAAAAATGTAATTTCTCTGGAATGGTTTGTTCTTTTTTTTACATTAAATTTGGAGGGTGTTGAGTGGATGTCCTGGGGATGTGAATAATGCTGTTTACATGTTGGAAAAATTCTTCTCTGCGGAGATACTGCATGACACATTTAATGTTTTGGGCATAGCATTTTGCATGGTGCTACTGGCTTGAAACTTATAGTGTAGGTTGCCCTAGTGGAACGGAGGTGCCTTGCAGTGGTTTGGTGTGTAAAACATTAACAGGTGTGGAATTATGCCACTCCAACAAATGAAAATGTGGTTCATTATGCTTCAATAACTTCTGA
The DNA here is from genome assembly GCA_016271365.2 of Neoceratodus forsteri. NCBI lineage: Eukaryota > Metazoa > Chordata > Ceratodontiformes > Ceratodontidae > Neoceratodus > Neoceratodus forsteri. The sequence goes on along the minus strand of CM057459.1, from coordinate 833,241,721 downwards.
GCCATGTGTCTGATTTGCCTGGCATTAGGAATGTACAAAGATTTATAAAAAATCTTTGACTGTGACAATTGTCAGATTGCTGGCTTTCACAGTTGCTGAATTGTGCATGTTACATTGTTTGCTCATGGTGCTGTGCAACCGTTGAATGGATGTACACACAATTCTGGACATGCGGTGTGCTATGGTACATGTCTTCAATTTACCATTTTTCATTTCAGTTTATCCTACAGTTTTTGTGCAGCAAAGTGACAAAAATTCACATGGTGGGAGGGGCCCCGTGCTCCCACTACCACATTTCATTCTCTATTTATAGTACACATTCTCAAAAAGAAGGGAAATTCATGGCAAAAAAAAAACTCTGTTTAATGCATCAGGTTGGGTTGTACCACAGCAACAAAAGTGAGGAAACTCGGTGTTAGGGTTGCCACCCCTTGCACCCCATGCCCACCCCACCCCTCGCCAACAGGCATCGGGCATACATCGGGGTTATTTGTCCTAAATCTCACCCCATTCTCCTATACTGCACTGCCTCAGCTTATTTACACATGGAATGGGGTGAGAGTTAGGGCCAACTACCCCAATGCACACCCCGAAGCCTGTTGGTGGGGGGGTTGGCATGGGGTGCAAGGGTTAGCAACCCTAAAACTGAATTTCCTCACTTTTATCAATCAATCAATCAATCAATCAATCAATCAATCAAAGTCTTTATTTAACCAGGTGATCACCATTGAGCAAGCTCATTTTCGAGGTGTCACTGTGGAACAACCCTAACTGATGTATTGATCCTTAACTGATGTATTAAATGGAGATTTTTGCCATGAATATACACATACATATATATATATATATATATATATATATATATATATAGATATAGATATATAGTAACACTTTATTTTATGTGTCCTTAAGTACATTGTAATTAGTGTATAATAACCAGCTTAGGCTTTTTTCCATAGGGAATCTGTGGCGTAATTTGCCGTTATAAAGGAGTGTTTATAACAGCAAACACATGCACGATTTCCCTTGCTGTACGCATGCTTACGCAGCAGAGTAACAAGTTGAGACTGCTCACTGCTTCCATGTCACCCGAAACAGAACTGCCACAAGAACTCGGTGGTAAGTCCTTTTCTTTTCTTTTCTCCCCCCATATACCCTGGGAACACACAAAGACCTGCAGAAAGAAAAAAAATGTGTTTTAAAAAATGAAAATCTCGGCACTGGACTAAAAGGACTGACCACAGGATACACTTGGAGAATACACTGGAACCTGTTTATTTTCTATAATTGCTGTGGCGAAAAAGCCTAACACAGCAATTATATAAAATAAAATATGGAGTGGTGTGTAAACTCAAATTTTACACACACTCTCGGGGTTGGATGCCTGGATAAACCCCTCGAGCTTCATTCTCGAGGTTTATATGGCATCCAACCCCTCCGGTGTGTGTAAAATCTCATTACACACACCACCCCATACATTATTCTCTATATAACTACAATGTAACTGCTATGTAAGTACTGTGTAGTTTCAGCACATGTAACTACAATGTAGTTGGTAATTAGTTTCACATTTGTGTATTATGTAGTTAGACACACATTTCTATGAAGTAACTACGGTGTTATTGCACTGAAAGTACTATGTCATTCTTAATTACTTTCACATTTGACTGCTGTGTAGTCATACAATTTGCATGAAGTGGTTATTACACATGCATCCACAACCGTTTCTCTCTTGGCTCACATTGATTTATGCTGGAAGTGTAACTACTCGTAACAGAAGTTGCAAAGTGCAACAGAAAAATTGATTTATGCTGGAAGTGTAGTGCACAAGTAACAGCTGTTGCAAGGTGCAACAGAAAAATTGATTCATGCTGGAAGTGTAACTACAGATGTAACAGCTGTTGAAAGTGCAACAGAAAAATTGATTTATGCTGGAAGTGTAATTCCACATGTAACAGCTGTTGCAAATAGCAACATAAATAGTTACATTTGTAGGAAAGAATTGATTTGAGGCAGAAGGGAGGCAACAGTAATTGCAGTAACTACCAGTTCATGTGAATTGTGTAACTATGTGAATTATGTAAGTACAGCACAGTACTACCAATCCTCCCTTTGTCAACCTTCACCATTCATCACTGTCTGGGTGATAGCTTGAGGCACAGCACCCAGTGGGAGCTTTTTTTTGTAAGGGAGGCGCCGGCGCCAGAGGCATCACCTCCCTCGAGGCAGACACATTTTGTGGCACTCATAGGTCAGCCAGCAATGATCACTGGCTCCTCCTCTGCCCCATTCTGCTTCTACCACCATCAAGAGTGCAGCAACTTGCACCTGCTGAAGAAATTTAATCTGTGACATTGCGGCCTAGTCAGTTGTTTTGATGCCATTGTCGATGCTGTTTTTGCCATGTTCCAATTCCACTGTCCGCTAGTTACTCTGCACCGTTTTCTGCAGGAATCTGGTAAGACCTTTCCTTTTCCTTTCTTAATGCAGCATTGAGTCTGTTTCTTATTATTTTAGTTGCCGTGAGTCATGTCGTGTTTGTCCAGGGACAAAACATGCTTTTCCAATGCGAGAATGGCCTCCTATGTGTTGGTGTCCCTGCACTAGCAGATGCTCATCTTGGACCGGCATGACTGATGCCTCACCTGCCTGGGTCTGTCTCATGATATGGATTATTGTGACACTTGCTTCTCCAAGGACCGTGGAGTACTGGAGCACTGCTCATGGAAAGTTGGCCACAATCTGCCAACTTTCAGAGGGTTGCATCATATGAGGGACTCCAATTGCAGAACTCTCTGCCCTTCCTCCAGTTCCCATCCCAGTTCTATACAGACCAGTAAGGAGGGGGCCTCCTCTCTTTCTAGCCTTGCCAGGGAGGAGATCTCTTCCACGGTGCTGGAGGAATTGTCCAGCCCTCTCGGGGACCCATCCTGGAGCACTGCACAGGTGGTCACCTCCTCAGAGGTGCAGGCTCCCCTGGTGTTGTGGCCCACACCTGATGGGCCCATCCTGAGTGGATCCACAGCACCACCTGCCAGTGCCATTCCAGATCTCAGGGCTGTTTGCAGCTCTGGAGATCAGCAAAGCACCATGAGCAGTACTGGGCCCTGCTGCGGTGCCTTGAGCAGCACCACAGGTAGGAAAACCTCCGGGTTGCTTCACTGGAGGTCTTGTAGATCTCTTTCTCTCCAGAGCCAGATGATCAGGAGAATGCACAGAGTCAGAGGGTTCTCTGGTGCCCAGTACCTCTGCCCCTCCCAGGCATCCCTTCCCTTGGCACCAGCAATTATGGTCAGTGACAGCTCCCAAGCCAGTGGCATTGTTGGGAGTGGTCCTGCTGATAGTGGCCTTCAGTCTGAGAGGATGGTAATTTGGGTCTTGGGGGCCCAGACAGCTGCCAGTACCGATGCCAGTGCCGTTCACCCCCCCTTGGCTGGAACATGGACTCCCTCTTCTGCAGCCTCCCTTGGGGGAATGGAAGATTGGAGCAGTCCCTAGCTTTAGAAGTGAGGAAGAGGTTGATCTCAGAGTTGATGAGGTTGAGGGGGCAGCGCGTGAGGCAGCGACCTTCCCTGGGGACACTTCAGGGTTCAGGGAGGAGTCACAGTTGTGTGCCATTGTTTTGTCCCTCATCCACTTCAAGGGAGGCCTTATTGGGTGGGGGTTGTGGTCCACCCATTCTGGTTCTATACAGCTCCAGTCTCCTCACAGGGGAGTTTCCCCTTCAGGTCTCAGTCCTGACCACTTCAAGCAGGTTGAGCGGCCAGTAACTGCATGGACCAGTAGATCCCCGGGAGGTCTGAGATTGCCAGTGAGGTCCCCTAGCTGTGGCTGAGATTGCTTCCATAAGGTGAAGTGTATCTCCCCATTACCTCTGCAGCCCCCTCATTTCTCATGCCACATGGGTCCTTTGGGGACCTTGACCTGGGAGCAGTTCTGAGCCACTGCTGCCACCTTCCCCAGGTATGTCAGGGCTATGGACAACCAGATCTTTTGCCTGTCTGCCCTGCAGCAGCCAGACTCAGTCTCTTCAGATTTGTCAGACTCCTCATCTTTGTCCTTTGAGGAAGAGGATACCTCTTTCCATCTGTCCTCAAACACTGATCAGACAGAGTATCAGCATTTCCTATCGAGTCTGGTTAGCAATCTGTACCTATCCCACATTGCAAGACACAGTACTGAGCAGACAATGCATGTCTTCCTTAGCGAATAAAGTGTGGACCACCTGATGGTCCCTTCCTGGTCAAGTCCCATCCAGGAGGTGTTGTCTGACACCTTGCATTGTCCATCAGCCCCTATGGACTGCCAGCACAGGTATTGCTCAACCCAGGGGTCTCCAGTGACCTTGTCTCATCCCACTTCAGTAGTGAGGATACTGGATTCCCCTTCCAAGCATACCATATGTCTTCAATTTGTAGCTGTCCATGTATAGTAGACACCCTTGAATGTAATGAATTTGCTAATAAAAGCCTCCCTCGATCAAAAGCTGTGGCTATTGTTAAATGTGATTGCCAACAAACAGGAATCTGATGACGACTTCACCCTTGCAGTTCAACCCCATAAGTAAAACAGAGATCCCATACTCACAAGAAACTGATGAATGTTGATGCAGTTGATGTGCTCTGAGATTATGTGCACAAAAGCAAGAAACATTTATTATTTTCAGTCCAAAGTCCTTTTACAAGCACTGACCAATGTGGTTTTCTTGCGTATAGTAAATCTCCACTGAAACAAGAACTTATCCACCCACCCATGGCTAGCAGTGAATGTAGAATCTTTTGCAGGATCTTTTGCAAGAGAAACAGCTTTTAATGCCACTGCTTTCCTGGTTACCCTGTAATCAATATGGAGAGCAGCAGACATGGGTCAGTTTCCTTCTTTTGCTGCTCGTCTTGCGGTATTGACTTTATAATAATAAAAATAATAATAATTTTATTTATAAAGTGCCTTTCAATGTATCAAGGCACTGAACATTTTAAGACCATAAATTCAAATTTCAAATACAAATCTACCATACATGTATAAAAAAATGTACCATAATAACATCAGATATTAAAACATAAGTTATAATAAAGATATAGACATGCTAAAATTGACTTAGTTATCCAACAAGGCCATTTGCCATAAGTATGTTTTCAGATCTTTCTTAAATATCTCAATGGAGGTGCACTCCTATAGCCGGCGTGGTAGAGAATTCCAAAGAGTGGGTGCAGCATGAGAGAATGCTCTGCTGCCTTAAGATTTTAAACTCACTCTTGAGATCTCTAACAACCCCTCATCGGCCGAGTGGAGTGATTGGACAGGGCAATATGGCACCAGAAGTTCTTTCAAATAGGTTGGACCCTGATTGTGAAGGGCTTTACATGTCAATAAAATGACTTTAAAGGTGATCCACCACCGTAGAAGGAGCCAGTGCAGTTTGCGCAGCACTGGGGTAATATCACAGGACCTATTTGTCCCAGTCAAAACCCGGGCTGCAACATTCTGCACCAGCTGTAGATGACGGATTTCTACCCCAGAAAGCCCAAAGTAAAGGGTGTTGCAGTAGTCCAAGCGCAAGGACACAAAGGCGTGGACCAACTTTGGCAAAGAGTCAGACGGAACAAGGTGCCTAACCCTGGCAATATTCCTAAGATGGTAAAAGGAAGTCCTGACAATGGCCGACACTTGAGATTGTAGAGTCAGTCTGTTGTCTAGGACAATTCCAAGTCTACACACCAGTTCAGAGGTCAGTAGTGACATGCCACCAAGAAAAAGTCCAGAAGGCATGCCATCATGTGACCCCTCGATCTGACCACCCGGGTCCACCACCAAAACCTCTGTCTGCTCTGATTTCAACTTTAGTCAGCTAGAATCCATCCAACCTTGGATTTCATCCAGACAGTTGTTAAACATCGCGAGAGCTCCAACCTGGTCGGGTGCAAAAGACAGGTATAGCTGGGTATCATCTGCATAGCATAACTCAGCCCATACCATTTTATAATGTCTCTGAGGGGCAGCATATACACTGCAAATTACATGGGTGACAGCACAGAATCCTGAAACACTCCACACAACAAAGAGATGGGACCAGAGGAAAAAATCCCTGACACAACTCTTTGTGATCTCCCAGTGAGGAATGAAGTGAACCATTGTAAAACGGTTCCTGACATTCCACAAATTTGCCTCAGGCATGCTATTAACACCATGTGATCCACAGTGTCAAAAGCTCATGAGAGATCGAGGAGAACCAGAATAGAACGTCTCTTCTGATCCCTCGCCCTCAGAAGATCATTAAGCACCCGAACCAGCGCAGTCTTGGTGCTATGTCTTTTAAAGAAACTACATTGGAAGGATTTGTAGATATTATCAATGGTTAGATGGTCCTCCAATTGGGCTGCCACGACCTTCTCAATAACCTTCCCAATAAAGGGAAGGTTAGACATAGGTCTGTAGTTTGAGAAACAGTCTGGGTCCAAGGTAGCTTTCTTCAAGAGAGATGTCACCACTGCCTCTTTCAGGGAGTCAGAAAACTCACCTGACTCCAAGGAGCACCAGACCATTTGCACCAGGACTGGACTGATGATATCAGAACAACCCAAAATTAGGGAGGTCAGTCCAGGGTCCAAACCACACCTTGTGGGACGTACGCTATGGATGATCCTCATAATATCCACAAACTCAGGTTGACAAATGGAACTCCAAGAGAACTGAGGAACTGTGATCTCACACTGTTCTACAACATCACCCTTAGAGGTTGCCGGACACAAGTCCTCCTTGATGTCAGCCTCTTTAGTTGCAAAGTAACGAGTGAGCTCCTCTCACTCTAATTGCGAAAAGGCTTTTCAAACTTGCAGACAGGCTGGGTTGCACAGTCTGTCTACAGTTCGAAACAGCTGAGCCAGTCAATTCTGAGCAACTGCAATCTCCCTGGACAGGAATTTTACCTTCTTATGGGTAATTGTAGATTGATAGATAGAATAATGTTCCATCAATCTAAGGCGGTTGGCTTCAAGGGCGGACTTGTGCCAACAATGCTCTAACCTTCGCCCCTGTCTCCGCATCTCCCTTAGTGTCCCATCAAACTCGCTTAGGCAATGGTAATTTAAATAGGCATCTCAATCACTGGTACTGTTCTTAAAAAGCAGCATTTTGGATTAAAAGACACCCTCAATCAGTAGCCACCTTCGAACATAAGCCGCACCAAAAAAACTAATTTTGAAATAAAAAACGCAGCTACAAATCAAGAAATACGGTAGACAAATTTTCTGGCTAGAAAGTTCCAGTTCAAGTTTATTGTAGGAAAACTCCATTGAGCAAGCTCATTCACAAGGAGGTCCTGAGGCATGTATATAGACAAAAACTACACAGTACATATAGTAAATAAATGTTACATTAATTAAAGTACAGTTTAGGTCCATATGGTGCATAATACTCAAGTTAGGATGCAACAGTGTAGAAATAAGAAGCACAAATCTGGAAATAAGGATTGGAAGTGGGAAGTGAATAGACTACAGGAGAGAGAAGTCAAGATAAGAAGGAGGATTTACAAAATGAAGGGAAATGGAAGCAAAGAGAGGACTAGGGGGCTGGGGTGCTATTGAGGAGTGTGGGATGAAAAAAAGATAGGTGAGGAAAAAGAAAGATAAAGGCTCAGCCAACAGATAAAGGGAGATTAGAATAAGTAGGAAAAGGAAGAGGGTTAGAGAAAGTAGGGGGAGTAGAATGTAGGGGAAGAGAAAGGGGGCAGAGAACAGTAATGAGAACAGCTGCAAGAATCATTTTGATGGGCTGCCATAGGCAAGCAGGAGTAGAAGTCAAATGCTAGAACTAGACAAGTTACATGAGGACTAGAGCTGGTTCCAGTTGGATAGGAGGGTAGGGTGGGGAATAATGAAGGTGTCAGAGTTTAAAAACAGCTGCAAGCATCTTTTATTTTATCAGCATATAGCCTTTTAAAGAAGTTGATGGAGACAATGTCGGATAGTTTCAGTGAAGACTGCAGCTGATTCCAGATCATTGGAAGTGCAATTGAAATGGCACATTTGCCAAAGGAGGTGTGAGTCCTGGGCACATTGAGGAGGATGAAATCTGACTTCCTAAGTGAATAAGCACTGCGAGAGATGTGGATGAGAGATGTTAGGTAGCTTGGAAGTTCATTCAGGAGAAGCTTTAGGGTCCAGATACCAGCATGGAGCATACATCTAATGGTAAGTGACATCCAACCAACAGTTGTGTACAGATCACAATGATGGGTGTGGTATGGGGAGATTGCAATGAAATGCAGAGCATGGTTATAGAGGATGTCCAGTTTGTTAAGGTTAGAAATTGCAGAAGAGGAGTAGATTATGTCCCTGTAGTCAAGCAGGTGGAGGAATGTGGCCTGAACAAGCCTGATTCTGGTCTCTAGTGAAAAGAGAGACCTGTTGTGAAAGAAGAAACCTAACCTGGCTTTTAATCTTCTAGACAGGTCAACAAGGTGATTGTTTAAGGAGAGCTTGTTGTTTAACCAAATGCCAAGATATTAAAATTTAGAGATGACTTCCAATAGTTCTCTAAGGAGGTAAAAATAAAATCTTTGGGTGAGTCGAAGGGGACAGAGGAAAAAATATTAGGAAGGAAGATCATGGCCTTGGTTTTCTTAGCATTTAGGAGCAGTTTGGAGTTAATAAGATTAGATTCAAGTGGGGCAAAATCAGCTTGGAGTGCGTACCTGACTTCTGACAATGTTGAGCCAGATGTGTACAGAACTGTATCATCTGCAAAGAATTGCAGATTTGACTTGGCTATATGTAAGTCAAGATCGTTGATGTATACGGAAAAAGAATAGGACTAGGATGTAGCCTTGTGGGACTCCCCTAACAATTGGCAGGGAAGCTGAGAATAAGCTGCCTGCTTTGATTTTCTGAATCCTTCCTGATAGGTAACTGTTAAATCACTGAGTGGTGGATGGGGTGGTACCTATTCTGGCAAGGCTACTCAAAAGTAAGTTGTGGTCTAGGGTGTCAAATGCTTTACTAAGGTCTAAGAAGACAGCTCCCGTGGTCTTCTTAGAATCCATAGCAGAGACCCACCATTGGTAACTTTGGCCAGCCCAGTGATGGTGCTGTGATGAGGGCGGAAGCCAGATTGTGCTAGGTTTAAGATAGAATAGATTTCGATGTGGTGTTTTAGCTGTACATAAACCAATTTTTCCGAAGACTTTAGAGAGGTTAGGCAGGAATAGAAATGGGTCTATAGTTATTTAAATCGCATGGGTCCCCCAATTTAAATAAGGGGAGGATGTGAGCTGATTTCCCACAAGAAGGAACTGTAGCAGTGGTAATAGAGAGGTTGAATATGTGGAGAATGGGGGCAGTAAGATAGGGGTAGCCAAGATTTTGGAAAAATGGTTTGATTCCATCATCCTCGGCACTTTTCTTAGTATCTAAGTTAATGAGTGAATGTTCAACTTCTTTGCAGTTTAGGGGGAGCAGCTGGAGTTGGCAGACTGTAGTTTGAGGAACGGTGATTGTACTGACTTGATTATTAACACAAGCTGCATATGGGGAGGAGTCAAAAGCTAGGCCACCAGTGGCAAAGAGGGAGTTGAATTCATCAAGGATTTGGCAATTACTTTCCACAACATACCATTTCTATGGATCTTGGATGGGATGTGGGGAACAACCAGCCACCCTTTGATAGACTTGAAGGTCCTCCAGATTTTTTTGAGAGTTCCTTTTTGCCTGTTCTAAAGTGGAAACATGGAAGTTAGCTTTGGCAGAGCAAATATGTTTTACACAGGCATTCCTAGTTGCTCTAATGGCCTGCCAATCTACTGAACTTTTGGTGCATTTGGCCTGGGCCCAAAGTTTGTCATGGTTTGTAAATGAGGTCTTAAGCTCAGGTGTAAACCATGGGTGGGAGGTATTGCACATTCTAACATTGATAAAAGAAGCATGGTTTTTTACCAGGGTAATTAGGTTGTCATTGAGGAAAGTGACAGCCTCATCAGATGTTTTGGTGAGATAGAGATCTTGCCATCTAACCTTACTTAAGTCAGTCAAATAGTTTAACATGCTGAACTTACAAAAGGACCGCTTGGTTATAAACTAAGGCTGGTGGAAAACTTTTGCTTGCGATCTTATGCAGACTACAACTCTATGGTCACTCATATCAATGTGGAAGACCGCCGAGTGTAGAATTTTGTGGGGATGGGTGTTTAGTATAACATCAAGTAGAGAGATATTTGCAATATTTGTAGTATTGATCCTAGTGGGTTCTCTAACTAGCTGCACAAGGCCAAGTTTGTTGCAAAGAGATTTCAGGCTGTGTGATTTGGGTGAAAGCCAGTCCATGTTGAAGTCCCTGAGGATTATTGTTTCTGTATTGTCAGAAGTGGTGAAGGATTTAAGGATATCAATCCCACCAGCAGGGGGTCTGTAACCACCAATAACAGTAATGCTTTCCACGGAAGGAAGGTGGAGCTTCAGAGATACAATCTCATATTCCTTCTGTTTTGAATTACAGTAGATATCACTAACTGTGTAGACAACCACTCCCCCTGCCCCCAGAATCCCTATCTGCCCTATACAGTTTATAGCCCAAGAGAGTAACTTGTTGGTCAGTATTGGGGTTTTTTGAGCCATGACTCAGTAACAATGGTGAGACTGGACTCTGTATGTAGGGCCCATGCTTGTAACTGGTCAAATGTTTTGGGCAAACTTAGAATATTGACCAGCATTATTTTGAGTCCAGGAGCAGCTGCAAATTCAGTGGGTGAGGTAATCGGTAATAGAGGGCTGGGATTTAGCTCCACATTACCCAAGCAGAGAAGGAGCAGGAGTAGAAATTTCTTTAAGAAACTCATAAATGACCTGAATGCCTTTGGCTCACACATGTGCCTTTTGAAGATTAGGTGGAAAAAATAGTAATCCATTCCAAAGCTATGAGATGTTGAATGTCCCATTATTTCCTTCAGTAAAAATAGATGTCAGGCACAAAGTAGGATTTCTGAAACAGAGTACGACTGGATCCTTATTTAAAGTAGGATTATGATGCAGAATCCTGCGTTGAACTGCCATGTTATGATGCAGAATCCATGTCAAGAGACCTTTCCCGAGCTGCAAAGCATGCCACATTTCATGCAAATCCCTTAAACAGTTGAAAAGTTAATAAAGTGCAACATTTTGAGGTTTAACATTAAACTGCCCTGCCAACCCTAACTATACTGACGCTACTGCTGTATGAACTATAATGATTGATGGCTTTTGTGGTATGCTTACAGAGTTGTATGTACTTTCTCTTTCCTGATGGTGACTGTTTCTGATTGGCTGTGTTGCCTTGGCCCATCACCTGCTTGTATGGTTTTGTGTGTGTGTGCTGGGGGAATGTGGAGTTAAGGTTGTAAACCCTAAGGCCAAATTTCCACACTTTTGTTGCTGTGAAATCAATCCTAACTGTTGCATTAATGGAGTTGTTTGCAATGAATTTCCTTACTTTTTGAGATGATATAATTACACATAATTCAATTATTCTGTCACAAGCAATGTTGTTGAAATGAACCTCTAAGTAAATATCATGTGACATAAATTGTCAGATTTGCTATTAGTTCAGATTTTATTGCATCAACAAAATAAATCGACATATAGACCCACACTACATGGTGACAACACTCATTGTTTTCCTATACTTTTCTTTTGTTAAGTACAGCTAGCTGTGATACTCTAGTAACAGGCCAATTAAATTCCATGTCAATTTCATAGCTTTTTAATTTCACAAATGCATGATGGTGAGCCACATAGTGTAGACATGCCAGTAATAAATCACTATAGCACGGTTGATTTGTATAACTATACATTAAATGTGGTATTAAATACAGGTATACATATCAATACAATTGGTCGCAGTGTACCCTGTGTGTCACAGACACATAATTTGTTTTTTATTACTTTTTAAATATCATGTTGCCTTGCATGTGCAGCAGATACCTTTATTTTTTAATCAACTATATTACCACTATATAGTTTCTTTTCTCTCACTGTTTTACCACCCAAACTGAAGTGAGTGTTACCAATATCATCGTGCACATAACTATGATTTGTGCATCCTCTGATATACTATTTTAACAACTGTGCTTGCATGCTGTGTTTACAATAACACCTAATAACTTGAGAGTCATGTACCCAGTATTCATTTTATTGTCGTGGTACACATGCACCACATGTGAAATATCTATAGCTGTAACAATATATAGAAGAAAACACATGACACAGGAAAGTAAGTTATTTAAAAAATGCATTAATTAAAATGTCAATTGTTTATTTAAAAGAGCCAAATTTGTAAACTTAGCTTCACAACTTAATTTTCAATCTGGCTAAGCAAATATGCTTCATATTAACATTTACAATAAGTGGCTGAGTAAGCCAATGTTTCTGGAGTGGATGAAAACCAGCTGCTGATAGAAAATCAATATGTAAGTAAACAGCCAGCAATACAGTTTCCAAACATGTTGCAATCGTTAACCAACAAATCCAATATACTATTCTAAATTGCATCTGGAAAAATTCCTCACTCACCCCCTTAATAAAGGTGATAGGTAAAAAAACAAGAACATGTATTGGACTGATATCAAGATCAGTGTCTGATTTACATTGATGAGTCTGATCAATGTTGAAAAATATAATTCAGAACTTGAAACAGTTATTGAAATTACATTAACAACTTTTCCAGAAATTCAAAATATGACACTTTGTTATAGATACAGACAACTTGTAGCAGATTTATTTATTTAGTTTTTGTTGACCGGGTAAGTGCACTAGACAAATTCTGCCTATTTTCAGGCACAACCTGGGGAGGGGGATACAGATGAATGCCAATTGACTTTGAACCAGGTTAAGCTGTTCATGTTATTTTTAGTGAATGAGGAAAATTTGGCCATGGTACAATGGAAATTCCCCTACTCTTTGGTAGAGGGCACTGTGACTTGGAAGAGATGAGCTCAGTGTGACTTGGACTAAAGAGGAGTGTGGACCTGTGGGAAGACGAGGTGCCAATCACCTTCTTGGCCCTCCTGTAACTCTTGGTGATTGGGAGCTACAAAGGCCATGAAAAAGGCTAGTTTGAGTTTACAGTCAGAAGAAATGGAGGTGCGGGTCTCACAGGACAAATAAGTCTACCAGGATGAAAGAAGTACAGAGTTGGACCATATGGTGGAAACTATTTTGCATTCGGATGACGGAGGAGAAACCCCTGTTAATTTTTTTTCAATGGAAGATCTCGTTTCTGCATCTAAACTGGAGGAAAAATCTGAAGTTAAGGGAGCTAAATCGGAGGTTGCCAAAAGAGCACTGTGACTTATTTTGCAGAAAGAAGAATTAGGACATGCTCAGGAGAAAATCAAGCTTCAAGCTCGACTGGCGGATTTGCAACGCTCTGACTCACCTGTCAGTGATACGGAACAACCTGTCAGTGAACTCTCTAATGCAGCAGGATCAAAGACCCAGTTGGGGCTGGGTGAGTCATTTAATTATTGCACTATGTTTTTAGAGAAAGGGGGAAGTCAGCCAGCTGGCAAACAAAACACTGTTTCTAGCATGTGCCAAAAGGCGAACCCCTTTGAGTTAAAAAATATAGTAAAAATCCATTTGAAGTTGAGTGATAACGGTGAAATCTCTCCTTTGCCTGATGAACATATAAACTCAGGCCTTACAGCCATTCACCTGATTAAAATAACAACCAAACCTCTCTCTAAAACTGCTGGATTTGTGGCCATTCTGGACGTCCCGAGAGTCATTAATTTCCAGTTAAACACCCTTGAATCTCAAGCTACACTTACACAGTTTTCTTTCATGAATGCCACCAATTCAGAAACGGGACTAAAAAATATTAAAAAAGACAAAAGACTAGCTATGACTTTAGCGAACAGACATCTGGAAATTGATCCCTTGCAGGAGGAATCGCTTAAAAAAAAACAGATACCTTTAGAAATGCAAGCAAAATGGTCCCCAGGAAAAGCATTGAGTGAATCTGGCTGGAAGCAGAATCCAGCTGGGATTTGGGTCCTGGATCTAGAGTGGGATGATAAATTATCCTTTTCACCTTCCTCTTCTACCTGGGTTCCAGGACATAATATGAATCACCCAGTAATTGATATTACTAGCAAAGAAGTACTTGGCCCATCAAATAGCATTCAACTGGATGTTGACAATGAAGAAGCAACTGTTACTCCTGCTGTGGTGGGAATAGAACCAGAAACTTCAGAAAGACAAAAAAAATACACCAACAGAACCTAACATTGACAATATAGATGATTAAGGACAGTCTGAACAAAAATGATCATTAATGTCAAAATTATTTGCCAATTTAAGAAAAGAAGCAGCTCCCAGGAGGAATGCAGTATGAATCCACTACAAAGGAGGCATGGAAAATAGGCTAGACAGACACTTTCTGGGAAAAATTCTGCTTAAAGATTCTTTAAAGTTCTCCCCTGTAGAGGTGTTTGCTTTCATCAGCATCTCAGGAGAGGACAATTTTGATGTTAGTTTTCATTCTGCTCATTATTTAGATTTGTTTTGGGAACGTTAAACTCAGGTCAAATATTCTCCCATTTGGATGCCCTTCATGTTTATCCCACTCTCCAAACCTTTGGTTAAGTTCATCAGAGTAATGCTTAGAAATTAGGGAGTTCATGTTGCTGATATCTCATATTGGCTGTCTCAAAGATGTGAACTTTTAGAGGACCCTGAGGCAATTTCAGACATAGAGTTATTCTGGAAAGGGGGGGTAGAAAAATAAAGTCAAACTAAGGAGCTCAGAAACTGGCATTATACATATCCCAAATTCATTTATGTTGGGCAGGGATAGAGGGGTGTGTTTTTACACAGGACAGCCCAGATCATGCTACAAGTATGGTTCATGAACACATATATCTAGTCCATGTGATAAACCAAGATGTGGAAATTGTGGAGAGATAGTCCACATCTCCTTTCAATGTACATCTCACAGTAAATGCGATCTTTGTGAAGATGTAGGTCATGCTTTTAAGGACTGCCCTTGGGTGGCTAAAAATGCAGCTTGCAACATCAGTCCTGAATTACTTATACAAAAAGCACAAGATTCAGCAAATATCCAAGAAAAGTTACCTCAGACTAAGTCAGATATGAAATCCCACCCTCCTACTGAAATAATTGATTTATGTAGACAGCAGGAGTGTGGGGATAAGAAGGATATTCATATTAAGGTTGAGGATTTATCCCTCCAGGACTCTCAAGATCATCCTGTAGTCTTACACCAGGAGATTCTAACCCCTGTGTGCTATAAAGACCCAGCACAGGAGGTGGCCCCTTTAACTACACCCACATCCCCTCTGCAAAGACGTAGATCTTCTAGGAATCTGAACTCAACTTCCATACCCTCCCAACCCCCCACCGGCCTCCCCACTTGAGGACGTTAGTTCAGTTAACCCTTTTGCAGCTTTAGCACCAGAATCGGGGGATTCTGATATGAATCAGGATGAAGGGGATAGTAACTCTAGGGATCAAGGCATGGAGGTACAAAAAACGGATCAGGTGGGGTATAAAGGAAAGAAGGAAAAAAATTGATAACAGCAGGATGGTTTTAACAAACATTACTTCTGGCTGCCATAAAAATTAGATCAATTAATGTGCATAGTTTAATTAACACAGGGAAATACCAAATAGTATTTGATTTTGTGTATAAACAACAAATTGATATATGTTTCTTACAAGAAACATGGGCTTTTTCTCTTAATAACATCAGAAGTTTTCAGGGTAAATGGGTTTGGGGACCTTCTTATTGCTCCTTTGGACAGGACACAGCGGACAGGGTGGGTATTATGTTT
Organism: Neoceratodus forsteri; assembly: GCA_016271365.2. Taxonomy (NCBI): domain Eukaryota; kingdom Metazoa; phylum Chordata; order Ceratodontiformes; family Ceratodontidae; genus Neoceratodus; species Neoceratodus forsteri. Next base: position 833,225,901 of record CM057459.1, on the reverse strand, counting down.
AATTCCTTTTCTTTCCAGCTGATTAAACTAGTAGAAATTCTACCAGGAAGAGCCTTATTATTAGATAGAATATAGAAATCAAAAACTTATTGATTAATTAACATTTATGAACCACAACAGAAAGCAGGGTGAGTGGCACTGTTCAATGCAATTAAACCGTATTTTATGACTTCATATTATATCATTTTTGGTGGAGATTTTAACTGTGAGATACCTTCTTTTACTAAAAAAAAGAAACCAAGTGCAAAAATTTAGTGTGATGCAAATGCTTTAGTGGAACTGATATTATCTGCTGATTTATTCGACTGTAAGAGCTTTCAAGGAAAAGGTCCAGAATTTACTTTAAAAAAGGGAAATACGGATCCTCTATAGATTATGTTTTTATTTCCAACACCTTACCTACAGTTGAAACTGAAGCATATCCAGTTGAATTTACGGATCATGTTGTATTAATAGTTAAAATATTTGATGTTTTAACCACAAAACCATCCTTTTCAGGTGGAAATTGAACGTAAAAACCTTAGAAGAACCCCAGGTACAACAAGGAATAAGAGCCACTATTAGAGCCAGATGTTCAGTAATTTTTTTGTATTCTGATATAGGACAGTGGTGGCTGGATATGAAAGAAGATTTTAAAAGTTGGCTTAAAAACCATGGTAAGTGTAAAGAAAATAGTAAATTTTTAAAATATCTTTCTCTACGCCAAAAATTATTCAAACTGTTCACCTGGTCGAACACTTCTAAATTTGACTATTCGGCACAGATAAAATTAATAAAAACCCAAATGTTATCCTATCAATATGACAGAGCAAGTACTTTGAAAGTGTTATTTCAAAATGGAAAAAAAAAATCCTCAGCAGGGGATCCTTTTTAAGCATGCAGAGCCTATAGGAACAATACAGAGATGGACTCTCTGTATGACCCTCAGGGGAAATTATATCACTTAGAAAAAGATATATATTTAATTATTAAAACCCATTGGGCATCACTTATGCCAGACAAGGGACCTACAGCCCAATAAATAGATTTTTATTTGAGTCAAGTTCAAATCCCTAATATTCCTACCCAATTTACAGATGGGGAAATTTGCATTACTTCATAGGAGATAGGTTCAGCTATAAAAGAATTGACATCTGGGCAATCCCCCGGTTTAGGTGGGCTGCCCATAGAATTTTGTAAATGTTTTGCAGAAGAATTATCTAAATGTTTGGAGCCTGTGTTTAATTATTTTTATGAAGCAAATATAATTCCTTCTCCCTTCTTAGATGGTTTATTGTTATATATTTAGAAATCCAAGGAAAGGCAGTTGATCTCCAACTGGAGACCCATAACAATTCCTAATACAGATTACAACATCCTAACACATATTTTAAATAATAGGCTTAAATGAATGGCTGAGGACATCATTTCCCCTGTTCAATTTTGTAGTTTACCATCCTGGAAAATACAATTTGCTTTAATGGTGGTAAGAGATGTAACTGAACATCTATCACTTTCAGGGCAATATGGTACTATTATCACGGTTGATCAAGAAAAGCATTTGACTGAGTATCTCACACTTATTTATTTTCAGTGTTACAACATTATGGTATTCCAAACTATCTAATCAAATATATTAAATTAGCATGTACTTCAACAACAGTGTACCCCATTATATGTAGAACAGTAAAAATCGGTTTTCAGACCCATTTAGGGGTAAGGCAAGACTGTCCTATAAGTCCTTCACTCTACGTGTTCTCACTAGATCCAATTTTAAGACTCTTATCGGACTCCCCTAAATGGTGAAGTATCTCGGGCAGTAATATGCTGATGGACATTAATGTTCAAGTGTATGCAGATGATATATGTCTTTTTTTTCTACAATTTCTCAATTCCCTATATTTCTTGATAACATGGCTAACTTTACTAAGGTTTCAAACTCAAAAATGAATCTGAGGAAAAGCCACGGCTTATATATAGCGGTTGGGTACACAGACCCCCAGACATTAGCTGATCTACATATATCTCCTAAACCCCTTAAAATATTGGAAATAACTTTTGGACCTCAAAATATGGCTTCTTACAACTGGATACACTCCTTGTCAAAAACAGAATCCAAAGTTAACCGATGGAAAACATGAATTTTGTCAAAACTGAAATGAATCCAAATAATTATTATTTTTTTTAAATTCCTATATTTCTTTATGTAGCAATGTTATACCCTCCACCACAATCGTTGGAAACTAAACTTAACAGTATCTTCTTTCAAATGTTTTGGGGAAATAGATTAAACCCTATCTGTAGATGTTTTTCATGCCTACCGGTACGCAAGGGGGGGTTAGACATAATAGACCATACCTATTTTTTCACACTCTTTTTTTCTCACAAACTATTAAGTGTGGGCTGGGACCCATTACCACAACTTACAGTGCTTGGTGTAGGTTAAACCTAGATCGCTATTTTGGGGCATGGGGGACAGTCCAACCGAGATTAGGGATGTATTTGCATGTTCCGGATTTTTTCAAATCTGCTGCTACCAAAATATATAAATGGACCCTAACAAAGTCAACTATTTTGTCTCAGTCCAGCTGACAGCTGTATCTGACAGTATTAGATAAGATTTACCCCAGGGAACCTAGTTTTAAATTATGCACCCCATAAAAAAATAAATATGTGATAGCACAATTAGTAAAACCTAGGATCCCCCCCAGATGTGGGAGCATCTCTGGCTTTCTGCTTATGGTAGAATTCAGGTTAGAGGCAATGCTAAACATAAAGCTATAGAAGAAATAAATTGTCCCTATCCAGACTGTATAAATTTAGAAGAATCTATGGAGGATTATTTACTTACCTGTTCTTATTCAAGTGTACTATGTTTTTTTTTTTTTTTTTTTGCCACTAAATGGAATATGTCTTGGCTTAAGAATATGCCTTACAAAATATGAGTTTTGGGCCAATATTCCTTGTTGGGACATGGGCTTCTTCACGATACTCTGGCAGTTTTTCTGTGTTGTTAAAAATTTTATTCATGGCAAGCCAGATGTAGTTGGGTGTTACATCAAAAAAGAATGTCATACGAAACTGTACAGACTTTGGTAAGTCAAGCTATGAAGCATGTCTATGAAAGAGATATCACTAACTCAATACCCCAACAGGTTAAAAAACGGTAGAAAGGGTTTTTGTTCTTTATAAAATACAAATAGTATCTTGGCTTTCCTTTAGAATTTCAAAAATTGTAATATAAACAGAAGAAAAAAAGAGAAGAAGGGAGTTAAATAAGATGAGCTTTCAATTAAGGTCAGATTGTTTAAGTTGTTTTCGGTTAATGTATTTAACTATTTAATGAGTTTTCAGAATTTATTATGTTATTCAAAGAATGTTTCTTTTTCAATGCTGTTTTTCAAATGTTGTTTTTCAATAAAACTACCCCTACTCTTTTTGAAAAGTATCATGGGATCTTTAACATCCACCTGAACTACCACCAGAACAGGCAGATGAGACCTCGGTGTAACATCTCATCTGAAAGACGGCACCTCAGGAGTACAGCAGCCCCCTCATGCTCCACTGCAGTGTCAGTATTGGGATATTAACCAAAGTGCCTGTTTTGAGGCTAGAACCCACAGCCTTTTGATCTCCCAGCCCCAGAGGTGAGTGTGCTACCTGCTGAACCACTGACACTGACTTATATATGTGACTAACTATTAATTCTGTTAATAATATTCAACAGGTAAAACAATAGAAACATAGAAGTCGATTGCTGATATGGACTGTAAGGATCATCCAGTCTGCCCATGCACACGTTCTTATAAAAATGACATTTATTAATACTGTGAAACAACTAATGATGAACAATCTAAACACAACCATTTAAATGTTGTGTTTTTTTCTTCTGTGACTTATGCATTACTACATATCTATAGAAATACTAAATTTGTCATTGTGAACAGTTTGTTACACAAATAATGATTAATCCATAGCACTGATAAAGATAGATTTCTATTCATTTTAATGAGGAAGTGACAGTGGTTAAGTGGTGTTTACTCACAAAGCATTTAATACATTTAATATGTCTATATCTATCTATCTATCTATCTAGATATATATATATATATATATATATATATATATATATATATATATATACACACACATACATACATACTCAGAACCTCATATGCTATACATACTTACTAATATAAAATTAGTGAACTTAATATATACTTATTCACTTGACATTTTTCACAATTCTATTGCAATACAGCATGTATCAGATTATGTCATAGCAGTGCAGTGTTGCCATAATGAATGCAAGTCAATAGTCAAAGTGTTACTTGTGGCACACAGAACACAGATACTACTCAGTTGTGTGCTTACTCTGCATGATGGCAGTTGAGGTACTGTAATATTAATGAAGACATTATCAAGCAAAACAAGTCTGTGATGATGGATATGTAGCAACAGAATGGTAATGCTTCTCCAATCGTAACCCATTCAAAAAAGTTGCACTACGTCAGGCATGAGATGTTGAACATCTACAACATGTGCCTCATATATGCAAAGTATATATCAGTAACACAAGTACTGATGGTCCCTAGGACTCTTTATATATGTGGTAGATAAATACATAATGGTGCTGTAACCAATCCCAGGCAATATTGTGGCAGGAACAACACAGTCACAAAACCAAATGATAGATATGCTATTGTTATAAGTAGTCCACATCTTAAACAAGTGCGATATATCATGTGGTTATGCACACAGTCTACGCTGTTTTCAGCCCGCTTATACCATGTTCATTGCATAAATCACTAACACACCTAATTTAGTTGTAAAAAAAAAACATAACACCATATCTGTGTAACAAAGTTTTTAACCATCTGTATGTAACAAAGTAACAAAAGTTATGAAACACATCATAAGCAAAAATTGTCTGCTATAGTGATTAGTACACCATGTTAAAGACACATATGTCACATGCAGTGTGACTACTCTTGTGCTCGATGAATGTCATTGCAGTTCTTCAGCACTAACTCATAAGCATATTTTAGTTTGTGAGGTAGTCTCTTCTTAAAAGTGCTAATGTACTCATTATACTCCACCCAACCATTGCTGTACCTCAGCCAAGTGACATAATGTCCAGAATGTGCAGATGTTCCATGGTGGAAAATCACAGCCTGAGTATCAAATGTGGCACCCACAAACTGTACTCTACTAGCTGTGAAATCAGTGATGGGTGTGTCAACTCTTAGCCCATGAGAGTCAAATCTCTGTTAGACAAAGAGGAGATATTGAAAATAGGTCCTAAGTCATATAGATTGTGTACGCCCTCCTCCACGCTGAGTACACCTCCAACCACATATTGCATTTCAAAGCAGCTCTTTGAACTTGATAGGACATAACTGTGGAATATACAGAGAGATCCATAACATAGCCTTTGTTACTTCTTTGTGTGAACATCCACAAGACAGACAAGTGTGCGTCATATAGATGACTGTAAAGTACTGTCATACAAGAATGTTATCAGTATCCAAGCTGTTTATTACAGCCATCATAAACTCAGTAACATCCTGTTGGATGTTATCAGCAAATGTTCTGTGACCAACATACCCACCTAGAACAACACGTAAAGCTGTGAGTGTCTGGATTCTGTTGTCATATGCTGCACTGTCATTAACAATTTGCTTCAGTGAGCTTAGCAGAGGCGTTTCATGTGGAGCTCTGATACTTTGAACAAAGTGCGGCATATGAAGAAATGCTGGCATTGCTGAGTTAGCATAGCAGTTTTACTCTAGTACTGTTGTCAAATAAAGGAACAACAGTTAACCCAAGTGACTTCTTTTCATGGCGGTGAGTCTGTATCACTGTGTGAATGGGAATCCTTCTTAGTACTTTCTTGCTTTCTCTTCATTGGGCCACGAGCTGATACTGTAGCATTGCACTGCATTACATACATGAGTAGTGATATTAGAGGCATGTTCAGCTGGTACAGGGTACACATGCTATTGTACTCTGCAATGCATCACTTGTCAGCACAGCTTTTCTGTTGTGACATACTGATGATGTACAAACCAGCAAGACTATGAACACATGACAATGCAACATAACTCATGCCATCTTTGAAGATACCAGAGCCGATGTCAACCATAGCTGAGACCAAACTCAAGCCTTGCAACTTGTGTATGGAAACAGCATATGCATCACATACTGGAAACTGTTTCCTTGCAACTTACAGTATATGTCCTTCACTACTTGGAACTTCACAGTAGTTTGATCAATTGGAAGTGACTGTTCAATGTTACCAAACTTAACAACATGTGCCTCTATGAACGTCCTCTGTACATTGTATAGAAAGTCAATGATGTGCCAAATTGCACCATTAACCAGGCCACATTCAGCATCAAGGTTGTGACGTAGCATAATGTGTGCATTCTTACAGACTGACAGAACAGCATCTAGACCAGCTGTACATAAGGCATCTGAATTTAGCTCATTAAGTCATTCAATAAGCTTAGCTACCAGATGTCGGCTATGCAGACACTTTTTATAGTGTCGACTATATGCAGATTGATGACTTTTTGATCCTCTCTCTGCAAAATAATGCAATTGAATTCAGCACACTGCTTAATCCATGGAATGAGACATGTAAGCAATAAGACATGACAGGGTGTGCATGAAACATATTTTACCACACGGCCAGGGAGTAATAAGACATGAGGCCTTGGCTTAGTGCCTTTAGCCACTGGTGTGCGGTAAAATATGTTCCATACACACCCTGGTGTGTCTTATTGCACTTATAAAATGGGTTCCTATCTTTATTTTAATTTTTACAGCTAGAAAAATCTTGCTTGAATGTAGAAAAAAGATTTAATGCTGCTAATTTATGATAAAATAGTCCTTCCACAGACATTATATTACTATTCATGAGGTAATTTGCATTTGTGACTTCATGCTGCTATGTGTAGTGTGCACAGCCTTTGCTGCTAATGATTGCTGAAGCATTTAAGAATGGGCTATGCTAGACTGAGTCATGTGCCTCCAGCCAGCAGGTGTTTCTATGTGCTGCCCTTGGCCATCATTTTTTTAAACAACTGCTGAAGCATTTATCCCTGGAGTACCCGAGTCCATGTATCTCCTGCCAGCAGCAGCTGTTTCTATGCCCTGCCCTCGTACACACAGTAGATCTCCCTCTCTCATCAATCAAGCCTTTCTCTTCTCACTCCTTTTGAAGTTAAACATTTTTTATTGTTTGAATGAATGGAGACATGTTACAATTACATCAATAGTTCAAGAGTGAAGGCAGGAGGTAATGACAGATTGGGACCCAGACACTTCTTTCCACCAGCCAGATACAGGATTAGGTACAGTGCAGCTTATGTGGGTGACTAGGAAAACGATTTCTCTCTCGGACTACAGGGGGATAAAGTGAAATGGGATAGGAGAAGAGGGGAGACACCAAGCAAAGGACTACATAAATTTCACTCCTAATGCTAACGTTTTCTCTGTGAACTCAAATATGAGTTTGACAGGAGCGTTAGCGAGGGAATAGAAGATGGCGGCATTTTAAATGCCAACTTTCTAATGCTCCTGATTTTGTTTGCCAATGTGGTTCTGCTTCTCTGACCTTTTTTTTAGTCATGCGTGGAACAGATTTCATGCATGGTGACCTAGGTGTCTGATTGGCTGGTTTAGCCTACCCATTTTATGAACAATCTGTATACTGTCTGAGTACACTCCACTGAACACATCACATGTAACATCCATGGATGTACTGTCAGCAATGATTTTACATGTGTTCAACAGAGAAAGATTTTCTGGTGTCAAATTATCAATATGAGCCTGATCTAACAATGCCTTATGGACCAGATCTCCACTCTGTTGCATGTTTTGATACAACTTGACATAAGTGAACATCTCCCAACAGGTTAACACCTCCAATGCATTCTATTGTCTTTTTTGCTTGCTGAACACTCAGAGTTGTAAAGACAAGTTCACCATTTATGGGTGCAAGTTGTAAAAGGTTCCCAAATACCACACTGTTCTTTCCTCCAAATGCATTGCTGCAGTCACTTTCAAGTATTTCTTCCAGATGTAGATGTATGTAAGCTAGCATGACATTTGAGACCATACTGATCTCATCAATGAGAAAAAGTTTCATCTTGGCAAACATGGGATAAAGTTCAGAGACCACCTCAAAAGATTGCTTCTGATTCTTTCCAGTTTTGCCATGCTCCACTGGCAGCATAAATAAACAGTGTAGAGTGACACCACCAATGTCGTAGTCAGCCAACCCAGTCAGAGCAGTAACAATTGACATTGCTTCTCCTTTGTGTTTTCTTATCTCTGCTGTAATAGCTGTAATAAGAAAACTCTTCCTTGTTTCTGTAGAACCACTAAAAAACTTCAGTAATGGCTTGTAGTTTGCACAATTGCAATTTTTCTTTTCATGTAGGATACTATGTGTGGCTGCTTATGTCACAACAGCATAAACCACAAGCTGCTGGTCATTTAGATTGTTTTAGCTGACTTGGATCCTTGGTGCCACAACAACCATGTTGCATAGCACTCTCCTCTTCAGTAATCAGTACTATGGGATTATTTCCAGGAAGAGGATCCCCAAGAACACCCTCTCCTTCAGGATCCACAATGTCCTGAAAATTAACTGGAGTATTCTCCTCAAGCTGTTCTTAGCTTGCTCAAGCTGCTTATTCTCTAACTCAAGTCTCTGAATATATGCTTCAGACTGCTCTGTTTTAAAGTTCTCATATGTGAGGTAGAACTGTTCCTCATATGTATCAGAGTCTCCTTTCAGAGTGCTCTCATCCCACCATGGCTTAAACAGGAACACAAGAGCAAAGGAGTAATGCTCTTTGCTGTCAATAGTGGAGAGACTCAGTTTACAGTAGTCTATCAGCTGTGGTTTATGTCTCTTTGCCATGCAACCATCAAAGCCTCTGACCTTGTAAATGACTCGCGTGGTATCAGGTGGTATCAAGTGCTACATCAGCCTTGTTTGGGAGAGGAGGTGTTACTCTCATCTGCAACCTAATAAATTATTTTTTTATAGTATCTTAGCATTTGATTTCTAACAGTAAATGTGTAGCTGGTAATTTTGATTTTACTGAGTCTTGTAATCATACCATTTCACCACCTCGAATAGACAAATGTCATCCATGTCAATGTGTCTGTTGGGGTAGTATGTGTTGATGAGATTGTTCTTCAAAATATTCTTTGAAGAAAGTTGGTTTAAAGACAGTTCCTCAATCTCATGAGGTCTTAGCACACACTTTTGTTTCTCTTTGTAGTTCACATTAGGAAACTGTACAGCTTCAGATTTGCCATATAAGCATATTCCGATCGAATGATAACTGGCCTCATATGCTCCATACTCCCTGTGAATCAGTGTCTTCAATCCCAGCTACCACAGTTGTCAGGTCAATGAACATCTGGCAGTAGCAATATCCTCGAAAAGCTCCTGCAAACTTGTCTGCTCATGTTTCATAATATACAAAGTGACGTATCGAACAAGAGCCAAAGAATTGTCAGCGACAAACTGCACATCAATGTTTGCCTGCCACATCAAGAGAAGTGTTGGGCTGTAGTCATTTATGTACACCTCATTCTCCTGTCTAGGTAACTCATATACCCTTTTAGTGGACTTTGCCCTGAGATGATGATGTATTGCTGATAATAAGTCATTCATGCATCCTTACTGGCAGACACAGCTAGGAAAACCAAAGCGACACCTGGTATACCAGCCAGTATGACCTTTAACTGTCTGGAAGCAATGCTTTCCACAAAGATGCCACTGGAACTTTTGTACCAACTTCCATCGTGAAAGACTGTTATATTTGTCAGGGATGTGACAAGTAACATATCGTAATGAAGCTGAGAAACTATGCAGCTTCATTCTCATAGATACACAGAGCATCCTTGATCCACAACATAGGGATATGAGGTGTGCCTTACGCTTGATATTCTGTCCTCCAAAAATACTGCTCAATGAGACAAAGAGGCAGATTGTCATTTGACAAAATGAATGCCAAGCTGTTAAGGAAATGCTGGTGAAAATGTCGGGACACAGATACTGGATCAAGTGAGCAAATCTCGCCAAGAGTCATTGATGAAATACCATCAACATCAGCATTGGCCCACTTTAGAAGTCTGATTAGCTAATCCCTTCTGTACTCAGCACAGCTCAGAATTACAAACCATGTCACTGCACCACACTCATGCAGCATAGTCATGACCTCAGAGTGTCTACAATACCAGTATTTTTTAGTGCCACAGAGACATGATAGAATGGATGACAAGTTAACCTGCAATGTTTCATATTTGTCTTTCAATTTCTGAAGAAACTATGTGACTGTGATCCCATCTAGTGGACTAGTGAGCTGTAGACTATGTGCAATATATGCTGCGAGTATGCTAAGCTCACTCTCCCACAGCAGATGGAACAGGTATTGAATGTTCTTGCAGAATTTGCCATCCTCGTTCAATACTTTTGATGTATGATATTCAGCACCTGGCACATGCACTTCATTTGCATCCAAGTGATCTCCTGTACCTCATGGGAGCAAATCTGGAAAACAACGTGCTTTCATTGTTTCTTCCCAGATACTTATGGGACTGCCCTCAACCTGTTTCATTTGGTACAGGTCAATGTTGTCGTCGACTGGGTCCCTGCCATGTAGAATGTGAATTGTGTGTTGTTTATACACATTTTCATTAGTTGCGACATCACCCTTTTCAATCATTGGCTTCCTTGTGTCCATTACTTCGAACTGAGTACTCATGTTACTTAGTTTGGCAACGCCAAGGTATCTGTAGAAAGTATTCTTGTTCTTTAGATTCTCAAGAGCAGTTGTCACCTTTTCTACCTTGACAACATCCTGCCAGATGACCTTTGACTTTGTATGGACACCGTTAACAAGAATGTCTGTACTGTTCTCATGCGTGATCGCCTCCACATTCTCTTCAGAGGCAGTGGCAAATTCATGACAGACCCCTTGAGAGCCTTCACAAGCTCTTTTTGGGGTACATTCCATGTCCTTGTATTCAAATGCAGAATAGTCTGAAATGGCTTCATTGTCTGTGTGAGAATCCATTAAAACATATTCAATGCAGCAATCTCTGTAGCTGTAACATCAGCTTCCATATTGTTCAATACAGACCTTGGAGGCAATGTGTTATGTTTCACATTAATATAACAGTATTGACAAATGGTAACCATTCGGCCTAGGTCAAAGTCATTCTGTAAAAGCAGATAAGCCAACAATCGTGCCCACATGTTATTGTAAAACTGTATCTTTTCCAGATCAACAGTGACAGTCTGTGTCTGTAAAGTAGTTTGTGACATGAGACGCAGACAGAGTCAAATTTCTCTTTCTTTGCCAACTCAAATTTGGCAATGTGTTTCCCAAAGGTCTTCATAATCTCTGCTTCCCTGTGAGAGACACACTGCACATTTCAGTGGTGGTGGTGGTATCATCAGAGATTGCATCTGCACCTTTACTAGCACATTGCACATCTCTGATGATAGCCATTGCAATTCTCATATCACCTGCTTGTAACAACTGATCAAGCTTCGTGTAAGGAGAGACCACTTTTCTGACATTATAGATCCTACGTACAAAGTTACGCATTGCAGAATTGTGCACAGCAACCATACGCATATGGTGGAACACGTTCTCACACATGCCGCTGTCCAAGCATGCTAAGGAATGACCTAGTAGTCCAGTATATGGATATATATCACAGTGGTCAGTGTTGTGGAACAACTTGTACCTCTTTGGTTTTTTAGTCACAGCAAACACATGAACAAATTCAGTAATAGCATCAAATGATGTTTGTCTGACATTGCATGAGCCATCACATGTCCATGACAGAGTGGTGCATATATGATGTTCATCTGATGACCCAGCATCATCTTCTAATCCATCTACTTCCTCACTGTCACAGACAGTCAGGACATTGAGCACTATACCACCTTCATCCATTACATACTAACATACTAACATGCCAGCAGAATAGGCCTAACAGTCTTTCATGTCTGCTCATCTGGTCAGCCCCCACCCTGTGAGCTGTGCTTGCTGCCCCCCTCTCCCTCTCTGGCTTCTCTCTTCCCAGTCCCAGATATTCTTGCTGCACTGTTTTTTGCTTCCAGAACCCTTCCCCTGTACCTTTCCCACCCCATCTTGAACCCCTCCACTGTTTCTGCCTCCACCAGCCCCCTGGGCAGTGCATTCCATGGCTCCATCACCCTTTCAGTAAAGTACTACCTCCTCCTTTCTCCCCTGAATCTCCCCCCCTCCAGCTTCCACCCATGCCCTCTAGTTGCCCCCTGCTTCCTTTGGAGCACCCTGACTGCTCCTCCCCTATTTACCCCTTCATGTACCTGAAGACCTCTATCATATTCCCCGGTCCCTCCTCTCTTCCAATGTGTACATATTTAGCTTTTTGAACCTCTCCCCATAGGTCCTATCCACCAAACCCCAAATCATTTTGGTTGCCCTCCTCTGGACCCTCTCCAGGAGTTCAATGTCCCTCTTTAAATGTGGCCTCCAAAACTGCATGCAGTACTTGAGGTGCGGCCTCACCAAGCAGTTATATAGTGGGAGTATCACTTCCCTCCTTCTGGAGGTGATTGATCCCCCTAGTGATGCATCCAAGCATCCTCTTGACCTTTGTCACTGCCCTCCTACAAGTCTCTGAGTTGTTCATCTTGACATCCACCACCATCCCCAGGTCCCTCTCAGCTATCGAGACTTTTAGCATTTCCCCCCCAGGGTGTACTCTTGGCCCAGGTTTCTGGCTCCCAGGTGCAGTACCTTGCATTTCCCTACATTGAACTTCAGCTTCCACTTTCTAGACCACCTTTCCAGAGCTCCAGGGTCCCCCCGTTAGGGTCATCCTCCCCTTCTCCTGATCCACCACCGACCCAGTTTTGAGTCATCCACAAAGAGACTCATCTCACTCCTGATACCCTTCCTTTTGTCAGAAACATAGGCATTGAACTTGAGGGGCCCAAGGACCAATCCCTGAGGGACTCCACTAATGACCCTCCTTGGGGATGAGACTATCCCGCCAACCATGACCTTCTGGGACCGGTTCTGGAGCCAATTTTCTATCCATCTAATCATCTGGTTCCCCACCCCTATTTTTTCCAGATTATCCAATTGGCCCCATAGTAATTTTTTTGTTGTTGCACTGTCCATCCATTCTGTTCTATGACTGTTTCATGAAACTACACAATAGTTTAATTGAAAGAGTGATGCCTTTCTTGTGCACATGATAAGACTCCTCCCAGAAAAATGCTTCAGAATACTGTGTGTGCAACCATTGTCCTTTGAAAATTCTACAAAAGTTATCTCTGTTCAGATCTGCAATGTTTGCAATTTAATCTGTACAGATTTGATAACATTGCTGAAACTTTCAATGTCTTGCGTCATTTGTCTCCACAAATGTGCAATGACAGCAAGTACCATGTTCACAAATGTGCAGACTCATAGGCACAGTTTTATTATGGCAAGTTGACTCTTCAGTTTCTTGCCTTCACATGTCACAATGGCAGTAATTATCCTATCAATCTTTGTCCCTTGAGGCCAAGTTAGGGAAATACCTCAGCTTGCTGAGATGGCCACTGGCAACAGAAGTACACTTATGTTTCCATGTAAGGTTTTTACAATCTAACCTTGCAAGTGTTTTCCTCTGCTGCTTAGCATTCAAAGCATGTTCAGCAGCTATGCATTTTTTCATTTGTTAATCTGCAATTTATTGAAGTACAGTAGGTGTTTTCTTATTCTCTGGCATCTGTTTCTTCTGCACTGCATGCATAGTTTTCTGATGCTGATTGTCATGAATTGATTTGAGATTGTTTGCATTTGACATCACTACACTCCTATGATGCCTGTGTCACTTATGACTGCTAGCCTGTCTTCTCTTGCTTGGCATTTTTGTGCAATTCAGTTGTACACCAATTAATGAAAAATAGTAAGCTTCAGTATCGGACACCTAGAAAAAAAAAAACTAAGAAATAAATATATAATTAGTTGAATGAAGTACATATTTTTTTCCATTAAATAGCCACTATTTGCAACTTTTACACATCTGTTCAATAATATAGTGCCTTAGAATTCCACAGTGGTTCCACGTATCTCTTGCTCATGGTAATTTTTTTTTTGTTGCGCAGTTCATCCATTCTGTTCTATGACTGTTTCATGAAACTACACAATAGTTTCATGTAATAAACAACACTGTTGAGGTCTTCACCTACATTTTAATAGGACTCTCATAAAATCTTCACATATTAAAACCATAAGTAGTTTGGAGGTTTGTAGTAACTTATATAGAGTTTTTGTGATGGTACCCACTACTGGCACAATACTTACAGTACTCAATGTGATACACATCCATTAGTATGTTGTTCACAAGACATCCCAACTAACCATTGTAACATGGTACAGCTTTCACAAAACTTTCACGAAACTCCTGACATTATAGAAACAGACTGTCATGAAAGTACCAATACTTTCATGAAAGGGATAACATGTTTTGGCTTCAGTAATTAATTGCTATGAGGCTACTGTAAAAGTGCCCTCACTTTTGTGAAAGTGTTACTGGTTTCCAGCTTTCACAATTCATTCATCCCACCATGCAATACAGCAACACAGATATCCAGAAAATAAATAGCAGCAGATACCATATCATGGCACAGCATTGTACAGATAGAGGCACAGAACAACATAAGGTGGGCTATAATGTATCATCACACACAAAGTGTGTGTATGCCCACCCCCCACCATCAGACTGCAATAGCAGCAATGCTCATACAGTTGCTCAGCCATGATGATGTATATGTATTGTTAACTACTGACAGAATTGTATAGTTTTTCCTCTTACTACATAGTTACTGTTTTTTACTATCTTTGTCTTGATTTCCCCTGCCCCTGCTTCATTGTGGTAACCATACTTCCAGCAATGCAACAGCACAGAGACATACGCCAGGATGTCTGTTGCTCCTGACTGTGCAAAATGTTATTCTTATTGCAGACCATGCTGCATCATAATCTTTCATATGAGGCAGCTTTGATTGCACAAGCATAACACAGCATGGCCCTTTCTTCACAATTACGCATAATGAAATTCAGAGGTGTAAGCACAGCCCCTGGAATCTCAATAGCTTCTTTTTTAAACATATTAGTGTTTCTGCTTTCTTCACAAACATAAATTCATCAAAAATATATTTTTAAGCTCTATTAAATGGTCTAAAATTCAGAAAATTAGAAATTGTGAATATTGCAGATATCAACAATGAAAGTAAAGGATAGAGAAAAGTCCTTTCCGCCAGAATGCCAGTTCAAAAGGGAGGGGAAACTGCAGTAGGCAGGTCTATATGAAGCAAGGTTACAACCAATCACAACATGAGTTCAGCTGTATGTTTTCTAAACAGCCTATCATTCATCTTACAATTCCCACCAAAACACAGCATTGTTTTGTCTATGCTTTGGCTAATTAAAAGTAACAAGGTAGCATCTGTGAATGGTAATATTCTAATTGGTCCACCTAAAATCTATACAGCCAATAAAGTATTTTGAAGCTCATTGTTGCTACCTGACTGTGCAACAACCTACTATCAGAGGGAATGCTGCTGAGTTTGTCAGTCAGAGCTGACTAGCTACTGGGAGACACAGACTGACTTGAACTGCTAGTTGCCACGTTCTCTGTTTTTTACAAAACAAAGAATGGCAGGAAACCACAGATGCACTGTGTGAATGGTTGGCAGCAGTTTAATTTATAGAGTTGGTGAATTTGCTCAAGCAGGTCACTTTGGGAGTGATTTGCAGCTGCTAACTGCAGAGTTAAGTGGCTTTGTAAAGGAGACATGAAATGGGACCACCTCATGCCAACTAAGCACCGGCTGCTGAGCACCCAACCTGCACCAGACATACTGTTGATCCATCTAGGAGGTAATTATTTCAGTGACAAAAGGTGGGTAGCTTTAGTGGATGAAGCAAAATTGGACCTAGCTTCAGTGAGAGAGATGTTGCCTGCCTGTAAAATTATTTAATCAGACATTACAGAGCGAATGACCTGGAGGGCAGATTAACTCTTGTGTCTCCTTGACAGAGCCAAAAAAAAAAGGCAAACATCCTAATTTCATCATTTTTATGCAATCTGGGGATGCACACCATTTGTCACCCTTAAAATAAGTATTTTAAAAATTGGCTCTACCTACCAGATGGTGTGCATTTCTCAGACACTGGCAATTGCCTTTTCCTGGTGGACCTTCGAGATGGCATCCTGACAGTGATCTGAAGTACAGTGTGTCTGACAAATCACCAGAAGGTGAACAAAACAGCTCATTTAAGATCCAAATATTCTTGGTCAAAAAACAGAAGAATCACTCACAATAAACACAAACACAGATACAGAGCTGTGCACATTTTGTATAATGATGAATGACATAATTGATCAATTGATCATCAATAATCAGACACTTACATCAGTTATTATAGTTATTTATTAACAGATATGGTGGCTGAGTGTGTGTGTGTGTGTGTGTGTGTGTGTGTGTGTGTGTGTGTGTGTGTGTGTGTCTGATTGTGAGTGTGTCCCTGTGTGAGTGACAAGGCAGGTGGGACAGAAACAATGCATTCATAGTTTGTGGGATGTAATTATTGTTTTATTAAAATAGAACATATATTAAGCAGAAAACAATTGTGTATGGGGCTTAATTACATTCTGGCTTTGACCTCAGGATGCAACATCTGTTATATGGTAGGAGTTAGGGTGCCATTCCCTGAGTGGTACCATGCAATGTTCCAGGGTTCAAATATATCTCTGGTTGGAATCAATAAGATATAGCAATAATTAGTAGTAGTCATGTTGAGCTGTGTCTGTGAGCTCAGGATATACTGTCTGCTGTATGAAGGGCAGAGAGGGATTGGGGCACTCCCTCAGTGGCACAATGCAAGGTCCCAGACTTGAAACATATCTCTAGAGGTTATCATGGAGGCATAGCAGCAATGAGTACAGGTCCTGCTAAGCTGTGGCTGTGAGTGCAGTATCCAGCACCTGCTACATGTGTGTGTGTGTGTGTGGAGCAGCAAATTCCCATAGTGATATCATACAAGATCCCTGGGTTGAAATATATCTCTGGTTGGCATCAGGGAGGCATATTAGCAATCAGAAGGGGTGCAGTTGAGGTCTGTCTGCAATGCCATGACACAGCGCCTCTTGTATGTGGTGATGGTGGGGAAGGGGTCCGTAAGTGTACTCTGCAAGGTCCTAGTGTTGAAACCTATTTCTGGTTGGTATCAGGAAGGTATAGCAGAAATAGCTGGGGACCCACTTGAGCAGTGGCTATCAAGACAGGTTCCGGTGCCTTCTGTATGGGGGAGGGGGTGTAGATTCCCTCAGTGGTACCATGCAAAGTCAGAGAGTTGAAACCTATCTCTGTTTAGTATCAGATAAGTATAATGGCACTGAAAATGGATCCAGTTAAGCTCTGTGTGTAAGATCAGGATCCATCACCTCCTGTATGGGGGGGCATTCACTCAGCAGTAGTGTGCAAGGACTCAGGGTTAGAAACTATCTCTGGTTGGTATTAGGGAGTCACAGCAGCAGTTCAGAGGGGTGGGGTCCAGTTAACCTCTGACTATAAGTGCAGGATCCAGCATCTGCTGTATGCAGGTGGGGAAACAGCAATTCACTCAGTGGTATTGTGCAAGGTCCCAGGACTAAAAGCAGTCGCTAGTTGGTATCAAGAATCTATAGCAGGAATGGGCATAAGTCCATCTGAGCTGTGACTGTTAGCACAGCATTCAGCATCATGTGTATGGTGGTGGGGGCATTCCGTGAGTGAGTCCATGCAAAGTCCAAAGTTTGGCATCAGTTAGCATTAACAGTAATATCTAGTGATTCAGCTGAGCTATGACTGTGATGTCAGTTTACAGCAACTGTTGTATTGGGGGTGTTCAATGAGTGGTACATCTTAGAATTGAAACCTATGTATGCTTGATATCAGCAAGGTATAACAGCAAAGCATAGCAGTCCAGCTGTGGACTGTCTGCAACCTGAAGCATCAAGCACTTGCTGTATGGGGAGACTTCCTTTAGGGGTACGGTGTAAGGTGCCAGACTAGAAAGGTGTCTCTGATTAGTATCAGGGAGGTATACCAGCAATGGAGAGGGGTCCAGTTTAGCTCTGTGCATATCCTCAGGATAAAGCACTTGCTGTATAGGGGGACAGTGGGGGAGCATTCCCTCAATAGTGACATGGCAAGGTATCAGGGTTAAAAGGTATCTCTGGTTGGTATTAGGTGGCATAGCAGCAATGGTTGGGACCTCAGTTGAGCTCTGCCTCTAACCTGAGAATACAGCACTTGCCATATGTAGGGTACAGGGTGGGGGTTGACAACAGGCTTTCTCTCAGTGGTACTGTGCAAGGCAGCAGGTAGAAAGCTATCTTAACTTGGTATTGGGGAGTTATAACAGCAATTCCTATGGGTGCTTTTGAGCTGCGGATATGACGTCAGGATGCAGCACCTGGTGTATGGGGGTGGAGGGGGTAGGGGTAGGGGCATTCCCAGAGTGGTACCGTACAAGGTCTGAAGATTGAAACTTATCTCTGGTTAGTATCAGTGATGTATAAGAGTAATTAATAGGGTTCCAGTTGAGCTGTTGCTATCAGGTATTTTCAACATTGGCTCTACATACCTGTGTATCTCTGTGTGTCTTTGTATCTGACTAGAAATAACACCTATTGGGGGGAGTAAATATAAAGCAGTACTACTCTGAGCAGTTATCATGTATTATTATGGGCATAGAGCATATCATTATTGAAATAGATAATATTGTATTGACAATAATAGTTGTATAATGCCATGCAGCATTCAGCAATTCAAAAGTATGTCCATTATACATAACTTTATAAGTCAACATTGCTGCACAATGTAAGATTTTTTTTTTTTGTATTTTTTTGTTCCCCACCATAGAACACGGTTAAATATTGGAGTGATGAAGAGGTGCCTCTGCTGCTAGAAGCTGTGGCAAAAATTGGCTTGTGTGTGTGTGTAAGGTGAAGGGAAGGGGAGATTATAAATTAATTTTCCATGAATGGTACCATACAAACTCTCACACTTAAATTGCAGTGTAAGTGTGAGCTCTGGAAACAGAACTTTCATTCTGTGTGTTTGTGCATATCTGCTGCAGTGTGGCAGAGTTTGTGCATGTCTGCTGCTGAGTGGTGGGGGGGGGGGGGGTAAATCTCCATCTCTGCTACCATGCTAAGTTCTAGACTTGAATCAGATCTGAGTTAACTGCCAGTGATGCATAACCATGATAGCTATCTCTTTAATTAAACTATGCCAGCCACTACAGGACCCTCCACCTAATATCTTTTTTTTTGGTGGGAGAGGGGGTGTCAGTTGCATGGCATGACAGTCACTGTGAATGTTCACTGGTTGTAATCATGTGTAAGGTAGTGTGATGGTACCGCACATTGTAATACACAGGACCACCTAGCAACCACAGAAGCAATCCAACCCTGAGATCTTGAGAGTACCTGTCCGAGACAGTGCTGTATGTAACCACTATACACTTAAGCAATATACCATGAGCAGTTGTGTGTGATGACAGGATTTACCTAAGCCTGGTATGGTGGTTTGCTCTCGAGGCCACTGGCCGAGTGAGAAAACCACACCTGATGTTGGTAAATCCTGCAGTTGCCTACAGCCGCTCATGGTATACTGTGATTATACAATGTAGAAAAGTAGGATAGAGATGTTTTTTGTTCTATTTTTGAGTTTTGTGCTTTCTGGTTACCGTGAGAAAACAATATAGCGGCTGGCGGTTTTGAAGCCTGTTACCATGATTGGGTGGCAGTTTTTACTGTGGGGTGATGGCAGGATTTACACATTGAAAATTGTGCCAGCCTACCAATCAGGAACCATTATTTTGTTGCCCATTGTATAATATATGATAATAATTTATTTATTTAGTTTTTGTTAACCGGGTAGGTGCACTAGCGATAAAATTACTATTTTCAGGAATGACCCGGGAGGACAATGACAGCCAAAAGACAACTGAAGACATACACATTTTTGTGCATGCTCACTCACAGTTAGAAAGCACATGTTTGAACTATACCACAGTAAGGAGAATGTTGAGAAAATGTTAAGCTGTTCAGTTGTGATATGAATTGAACCTCACAACAGTGCAACACGTATTGTTGCAATATGTGTATCTAGTGGATATTTATTTATTTATTTTTTGTGGGGAGGGGACTGGCAGGGTGCATTTCCTGCATGTGAAAACACAAGCTCTCAAAGTTCAATAATGTGTGTGTTGCTGTGAGATAAGTGTTAACAATAATAGTCAGTGTTCACAGTCAAGTGTGACTATTACCTAAGCATCCAGCGTCCATTGCTTATACTTTGTGTCCATGTAGAAGTAGGAGGGGCGGAGGGCCATTCCGTGGAAGTGACAGTTGAGGTGTACTTGAGACATTATTGTTGCAGTGTCATTGTTATGTCCTAATGCACATATTTTCCTATCTCTGTTTCTTAGAGCCTGTTAAAAAAGGAGACCATAGGCCACTAGTTGTACCACAACATGAATACGCCATAGAGGAGGATTCAGGACATGCACATGATAGTACCATTTTGACTGAACAAGGTAAACCATACTCAAAGCCACATATACATATATATATATATATATATATATATAGAGAGAGAGAGAGAGAGAGAGAATGTACAAATAAGTAGATAAACATGCGAATACCTGAATCAAAAAGAAATGGATTTTGAAATGACAGTCTTACTTTATTACAGAAGTATTGTTGCAGAAAGCATCCCTACCATAAATAAAATAGTTATTTGTTGATGAGCGATACATTATTAAGACACTAAGAATGTGTGAAATAATAACAGAGTGTAACTGCAAAAAATAGTGTTGTAACAGCAGGCATAGCACAACTGCATCTACTGGAGTCATGTGATGCACAGACCGTGCTAATAGCTCTCCCTGCTTGCTCCCACTCACCCGGGCTATTTTTTTTTATACTTTAAGAGCTCATATCCTATTTTTTCTAAATATTTACTTTGACAGTTGCGTTTATGTTTCCGGTGGAAGCAGGTGATTTTTCTGTTAAGATATTTTCTCTTGAGATGGATGCAGAGATGTGTCAAAGTCTTCCTCGTCATACACCTCCTCATACTCCAGATAAGGTACCAAAGAAATCTAAAGGACACAATGCTGTCTCGGGTCAGGCTCCTTCTAAGACACGAGGGCCTACTCCACTCTCGGAGGAAGGATTTTTACTGAAATTACTACCAATTAAGGACTCACTTACCACCCTTGCTGCAGAACTCACTTCAATCCGAAAAGACATTAGTGATACATCTCAGAGAGTTGGTGATGTGGAAACCAGGTCAGCATCCCTCGAGAAATGGCGAGAGTGGCTGGACTCTGAAGTCTCTTCACTCTGCCAGTGCCTGCACAAGATGGAATTGAAATTGGATTTTGAGGGTAGAAGTAGGTGGAATAACTAGGTGATTTTAGGACTTCCTGAGAATGCAGAAGGTTCCACGCCTATTATATTCACCCAAAAGTTGTTAGACAAGCTGGTCAGACCGTCACCTAATGGGCCACAATATGTGCTAGAACGGGCGCATCAGGCCTTGTGCCCTAGACCTCCACCTGGCACACCTCCTCTGCCCCTTATTTTACGTCTCCTAAACTACCTCGACAAACAACATGTGTTGGCTAAGATCAGGGACATTCAATCTATCAACTGGGAAGGTTATAAACTCCGGGTTTCACAAGATCTCCCAGCTACAGTTAGACAAAAGGGGGCATCCTTTCACCCAACTGTTTCTAAGCTTATATCAGCTGGGATCAAATTTCGAATGTTATATCCTGCCCGGTTGCAAGTTCATCTGCAGGATACCTGGCACACATTTGAGGACTCTGCTCATGACTCCAAGGTGCTTCAGTCCCTCCTTCCGGACTTGTTTAAAGCTGGCTGATACATATTTCATTTCATAACTACATAGCTGTCAGTTAACCTAAGTAGTGCAACATTGGCTGCTGAATTACACCTTCTTGGTTTTCTTCCCAGAAGATTATTTCTTTGGAACTCTGATGGCAGTTTATGGTGTCTATGCGCTTCTTCTGGTACTAGTGCTATAAGTGGCAGGAATTTTATTTTATTTTATTTCCAGGGATGTCTCCATGGACTTTTGGGTGATCTCAACCCTGTAGCCCTATACTGAGTTATTCCTTAAGTAAATGTCCCTTATTTTGCCTTTCTCTGTTGCTTTTCCTGCATTTCTCAAATGGAGTGATGACTGACCTTCAGTACCCAGAACCAATAGAAATTGTTCTCAAGTTATCGATTAGCATAAAGTATTACATTTTTTTTTTTTTACTTGCCGTGGGCCCCTTCCTGCATCAGCAGACCTAAATCTTTTAGTACTACATAGATGTAGGACCTCAACAGGGTCTCCTTTCATCCATGTTCTTACATATGTTTCCCCAATGCCTTCTGGATTTGAAAGGCAACTTGTATTACATTGTGTACTGATTCTGTAACCCCCAATTGGTTGCACTGTTAATTTATTTCTTATTTGTAATTTAGGGGGGTTATTTGCTCGAGACTGTTTAGAGGTTTGGAGCACCAGACATATTTTTAATTTTTCATTAACTCTTGTTGTTTACCTAGAGCTCATTACCTTGTCATATTTATGTTCAATTGATGTTTACTAGTTATTCTTGTACACAGTTCAGACATCTCATTCAGCTCTTGCTTATGTACTGAATTACAGTGCTTTTTGTCTGTGTTCCTATGTCATAGTTCAAGGGTTCTCAAATGGTGAGGCCAGCCTCCCTGGGGAGGCCCCAACCTGTTCCAAGGGAGGCTCAAGCAAGTCTAAAAAAGTACCGTACTTAAATTTTGGGTTATATATATTTTGTGTGAAGAGATGATGCAAACTGAAAGAGGATAATAGTAGGTGAATTTAATGTATTTATTTACTAATAGGTGACAAGGGAAGATGAATGAGCCAAGGCTCATTTCAGGTGTGCCTAGGGAAGGGTAGGGAGTGAATGCATTTCAAAAGGTAACTGCAAAACAATTGAGAAATACACAATGAAAAATAGTGCAAACAAATATGAACAATAAACTAATAATGAGTGGTGGTAATTGATTAATTTGTAGCCTGATGGCAGAACAGCCCAAATACAAGGGTTGAGCATAGAAGTGCTAAGAGCAATAGCAGGAAGTAGTAAAGTAATTCCAGAGAAGTTGCTTAGGAGCAGGGAAGGATGGGGAGATGCAAAGTATGTAGGAAGGTATTTCATATAGAGAGGAAACAGAGAAAGCAGTCTGACCCATGAAGGTACTGCAACAAGGGGTAACAGTGGTTCCAGAATGAAAGTAGCAGAGTACATAGGTTGGCCTGTGGGGGGTGAGGTACAATAAGTTGAATGATAATACATTTATTTATTTATTATTCAGATAACACCTTTGAGTACAGGAGCTCTTTTTTCAAATGTTCCACATCAGTATAAGACACAGTACTGAATGTGAGCCAAGTACTCAGAGGGGTTTCAGTTTATTCATGGTGTACTGCGCAAAGTACAGTATGTTATTTTTCTTTGGGGAGGCCCAAGATTATTTCAATTTTTGGGGGAGGCTCAAAATCTTTTCCATGGATTTGGGGAGGCTCACTGTGACAAAGTCTGAGAACTATTGTCATAGTTTGATACTACCAATGTTATATAACCTTATAACTTATTGGTAACCCTGGTATAATACCCCAAAGTAGATACAGGGTGGCATCCACCTTCTGGGTACCTAATAATTTTGGATGGGTGAGGTTCTCCTCCCTAAGGACCCGAGTTTAGACAGATTTATCATTTTTCTTAGGCTATTATAGGAGTTTTAGTACTGGGTGCATGGGGCAGCGGTCGTGGGGTTAGGTATGGCATTGATCTTTGATGCCTTCATGAACTGATTAGAAGGGGGGAAGGGGTTGGAATACTTCTAATTGTTGGTGTTATTGGAGTTTTTTCTTGTTGGTCGTATAGGTTATTACTTAATTGGTGGGGTTAATCTTGATCCTCCCATTATTATGGTTGTGTTGTACAGTTGAGAGGAGGGGTTGGATGAGGGTTGTTGGGTCTTGGGTGGGAGGAGTGGGCACCACCGGAGGAATGGACTGGAGGGAAGGCACTTCCGGGAGATGGATATTGTCAGAGCAGTCAAATATTACTTATATGTTTACTTCCCTGCACCTACCCATGCTTTCTGATTTCCAGCTACTGTATCACAATGACTAGCTATGAGTTTTTGTACCTGGAATATTAAGGGTGTCCAGTCCCCTACTAAATGGACTAAAGTCTTGCTTTATTTACAGAAGTAACAGGCAGATGTGGTCTTCTTGCAGGAGACCCACTTACTCCCATCCCAGGTCCTCCTTTTTAGGCAGTCCTGGGTGGGATATGCATTCGGAGCTGGCTTGGATACCCGTAAAAAGGGGGTGGCCATCTTAATTACTTGGAGTGTCCCTTTCTGCCTCATCCAAGAGGTTACAGATCCACAAGGTCGATATATAATTCTCTGGGCTTCACTGGGCCACTTGGAAATCATATTTGGGGCTATTTATGGTCCCACTGCTGATGATCCACATTTTTTCAACACCTTGATGTCCGTCCTAGCTCCATGGATATCTCACCCTATTGTATTCAGAGGAGATTGGAATTTAGTCCAGTCCAATGATCTTGACAAATCTGGCAAAGCTCGTTTGGCACTCTCTCTCATGGTCAACTGGCTCTAAGGGAATTGATAGACTCCGTGGGATTGGTAGACCCATGGAGGGCCTTGCATCCTGATACTCTGGATTTCTCTTTCTACTCCCTTCCACATAGTTCCTAATCTTGTATTGATCACTTTCTAATAGGGGCAGAGTGCATGCCTGGGGTTATATTATGTCATTACTCAGCCAAGGTAATTTTGGACTTCCACCCTACCCTTTTGCATCTCCAGCTCACTTCCTCTCTGAACAGAGATAAAGTTTGGAGCCTAAACAACCAATTACTTAAGTCAGGTGTCCTACTACAACACCTTCAATCCTTTATTTCTTCCTTCATGGAGATTAACTCCCCCTCCATGCCTACTCTGGATATATTATGGGGAGCTCTTAGAGGGGAGCTGATCCATTTAGCAACTACACGAAAGAAACAAACCTCTGCTACCTTATCTTCCTTGTTATCCCAGAAACGTGCCCTAGAGGAAAGGATTTCCCAGAACTCCCCTCAATCTGAGTAAGAACGATTGGAAAATCTCTGATTTCAGTATTATACCATTTTAGGGGAAAAAGTGGAACATCTCCTGCTTCGTTCAAAGGTAAAATATTTTGACCAGGGAGAAAAAGCGGGGAAACTGCTTGCCCTTCAGTTACGCTCCCAAGTGTCGGATAGAATTGTAGCCTCTATCCGTACTGACTCCAGATCTCTCCTCACTTCCCCATGAGATATTGTTGATTCCTTCAGAATTTTTTATCAGAATCTATATGCCCCCCCCATTCTCTTTTTCTTCAGCCCAGGTAGATTCCTTTTTGCAAGATGTGCCCCTTCCCCAACTGACAGATTCATAAGTTACCATTTTACAAGCTCCATTAACTCTAATAGAAATTACCCAAACTATTGACTCTTTGGCCGCAGACAAAGCACCTGGCCCCGATGGTTTTACCACACATTTTTACAAGTCCTGTAAAGACCAATTGGCTCCTATTCTCTTAGATACCTATAATTATATTTTTACAAATGGTCTTTCTGACTCCTCTCTCAAGGCAGCAACCATAGTGGTCCTACTTAAACCTGACAAAGACCCCCTACTTGTCTCCAACTACAGGCCAATATCTCTTATTAATGTCGATATGAAAAATTTTGCTAAAATTTTGGCATGTAGATTGGGACTTGTGTGGGACTTCCTCATCAGTAGAGAACAAGTTGGTTTTGTTCAGCGTAGACTGTCAGCTGACCACCTTAGGAAACTGTCTTATCTCTTTTCGGTATCCAGGGACTCCTCTGCTCCTGCAGCCTTGGTGTCCCTGGATGCCGGAAAGGCTTTCGACCATGTTTCATGGGATTACTTATTTACACTACTTCCTAAATATCTTATTCCCCAAGCATTTATTCAATGGATCAGGGTGCTGTATTCTTTCTCAACAGCCCGAATCCTATGTAATGGAGTATTATCATTGCCATTTCCCTTCACCAGGTCACCAGGCAGGGCTGTCCACTCTCTCCCTATTTATTCAATCTTTTCTTGGAACCTCTCATTTGCAAAATTAATCTTTCCCATCAGGTTTTGGGCATTTCAATTGGCTGAACAGAATACAAGCTCTCTGTCTATGCAGATGATATTTTGTTACACATCTCTTCCCCTGCCACATCCTTTCCTGCTGCCCTTCAGATTATCTCTCAGTTTGGTGCTCTTTCTAACTACAACTTAAATCTTACTAAAATGGAAATTATGCCTCTGAACAATATTACCTTCCAAGCTGATACAGCGCATCTCGGTTTGATCTGGATGCCAAATAAATTGAAATATTTAGGAATTTATCTTAGTACTTCTCCCTCTAAAATGTGTCATTTTAGTTTAGATTCCCTAGTGACCCATCTTGAAGTGGATCTAAATCGTTGGTCCTTACTTCCTCCCTCTGTCATTATGGGGCTGTATGAATACTATAAAAATGAATATTCTCCCTAGACTACTGTACCAGCTCCAGATGTTTAATTCTGCCCTTCCCCAAACATGGTTTAATCAGGTCCACCAACTTCTGTCTTCATTTTTATGGCAAGGTAAGAAAACATGCAGGCATTATCTAAGCTTATGCTCACTAAATTGGATGGAGGATTGCAGGCTACAAACTTTTTCTTATATTACTTGGCCCTCCACCTCATTCGGCTTTCCTACTGTGTGGGAACACCAGGAAGTGATCCCCCTAGGCAGTATATTCTGCAGTGGGTGGACATTGAGTGTTCTCTGTGTTTGGATAATGGTTTGGATATTCACTCCCTACCTTATTTCCCAAAGAAGAAACTTCCCCCATCCCTATGAGATTCCCCTTTGTAAGTGCCCAACGGGTTCACTTGCAACTCTGCTGATTTTATAAAGTCTCTCCATACAAAGACATATCCCAACCATTGTTTGGGAATCCGAATTTCTGTATAGCTGGACAGCTTCTCTCCAAGAAGTTTTGGCCCTGTGTGGGGGTGCGATCGATTGGCAATCTCACCTTCAATCAAAAACTGTTGTTCTTCCAAGATGCCGGTATCAAATATCACTGGCCCACTTCCCTGTGCTTTAGATATTTCCAACTTTCACATATGCTTCTGCAACATTTTGGCAGTGGTCTATGGCTTAGTCCATTAAGTACCCTAATTGTCCCTCTCATTCGTCAGGCTCCTGTCTCACATAAAATCTTGTATTACTATTGGGCCCTACAAGATTTCCCTGGCTATTAATGAGGGGCCAAGAGTTTATTGCTGGGACCACTCCCTTCCACCATCTGATACTCCCAGGAACTGGACCACTATCTGGAAACACCTTTATACATTTATCAAATGGGACAAATACCGCTTTATGCAGTTTAATATTATTCACAACCTGTACTATACTCCTGTTCATCTGCATAGAATAGGTAAACTCCCAAATGACTTCTGTTCCAGGTGCAGTAAAGAGACTGGCAATTTACATCATATTCTATGGTCCTGTGAAAGAGTGGCCCCTTTTTGGAACTCTATTCAAACCCATCTAGATCCCCTCTTGGGATTGAATAATGCTTTCCTCCCTGAAATATGCATTTTGGGGACTATACTAACGTCTTGACAGGGAATCAGAAACCACATATGACCCTGATTTCTATTTCTGTGCAAAGAAAGTTATCCTGTGACATTGGCTTGACAAAAGGATACCTCAATATCTGGAGTGGCACAAGGAGATATTATTTGCCCTGCAAGCTGAGCACCTTATTGCCAGTATGGTTGGCCAACTCTCACATTACCAACATATTTGGGAATCCCTCCAGGATCTACTGACATCCTAAATATTCCCATTATAATACAGGTGCCTCCTTCCCTGACAATTTGAATCATTCCAACTAGTTCTATTCTTCTGGGTATCCGCTGGTGGAGGGATGGGAGGGGGATTTGGGAGTAGTTGTGAGGGAAGGGAATGTAAGACTTTATTTAAATCATACACCGTTTGGTTTATTCTTGTTTCTGTTATTGCTGATTAGTTTAACCGTATTCTACAAACTTTTGGGGAATATTGTTCCTTCTTTTGGTGTGCTAAATAAAGCTTATTCAATTTGAAAAAAAAAAGAACTGCATATACTGCAATCACATAATGTTACAATTTGACATAAAAATGTACCAATGTATATCTGTCTTACACTTTGGATCTTTATGCTCCTTTAGTGTTAAGTGTTGTGATATTCATAGTAAGTGTGATTTTGTTTTTAAATGGTACTGCACCAGTTCATATATTATATCATTATTCTGTTTCAGAGCCCTGGGAGAAACAAGGCTACCGTGCCCAAATATCCACTCCAGCTATACCACCACAAGAGGAGTTGGAACATGATGCCAGGACAAGTGTTGCTGGCATGTTCATTATATTAGCAAATACTTCAATCAAAACACAATGTAACAGATGTCATTTCACACTTATTTGTACTTTGTATAACACATTAGGAAAAAAAGAAAGAAAAGCATTAATAAATGTTAACAGTTACAATGTAAGTAACAGTTACTTGGTAAGCTACTACTGTTTACAGACTCATTAATCTTCTATGACAGAAACAAAATAGTTAATAGCTACCTTAGATCATAAGTCAAATTAACTATTCCTCATGTAATAAGATGTGCTCATTGACTGGCATACAAGTGTAAAGGATTAGGAAGTGACCAGCTTGCTTGTGTCCACCTCCACCCTTTTCAACAGCTACTGATTGATGCATGGGAAAGGAACAGTTATAATAATTGCTTGATTGAGTAAGAAAGTACGATATAAAACTAAAAAGTGATAGACATTGCCTATTTAGTATCATAGTTAACATACTGTACTGTAGTTCAAGTTGCATGTGCTCGTGTGTACATTCATTGTCTCAAACAATATGTACATTTAAATTTTTTTGTTAAATTCTTTATCACACCACTGTACAAAACACCTTGTTTGTTTGGCCTGACATTCTCAGGGTATATTAACATTAATTAAACATGTTGACAATAATACTACATGGGTGTCCATGCAGGGAAACACAGCAGAGTGCAGGATACTGTCGTTGTGACACTACAACATACCAAAAAAAGAGATTAACTTACTTTAAATATTATTGTTAGCTGCACCAACTGCATTTTTTCTATAAACAAAGTACTTTTATTTTCCTCGCTTCTGCAAAAATGCATCTAGTATCGAAAAGTAATCTATGGCTTCCCAGCAATACAATAATTTGATGTTGTGATATCACACATAGTTTTATCAAAATGATAGTGGTTTTGCAACAGTCACATATAAACAAATCACAAAATTGAGTCGATCTTAAGATGGCTGCATTTTCCAGTCCCCTGATTGGTTGATTTGAAATATGCTAATTTAACATTTCTTTAGTAATAATTGATTAGTTTTGTAATAGTTTAAGACTATATCAGTGCAATTTTGCCTGTTTGAGAGTGAGCAACCTATTTAGCTCATGTCAAAAAATATTGTATTGTTTAAATAGAAAGCACTATTATTTATCTTAATTTCGCGAAGCAACATACATTGTTGTAAAATCATCAATGGTTTTGTAACAGTACAAGGAGTGATG
The DNA here is from genome assembly GCA_016271365.2 of Neoceratodus forsteri. NCBI lineage: Eukaryota > Metazoa > Chordata > Ceratodontiformes > Ceratodontidae > Neoceratodus > Neoceratodus forsteri. The sequence continues at coordinate 833,196,041 of CM057459.1, read as the reverse complement.
CCGTGGCACCACATATAGTTTTGCAAAAGTATCAATACTTTTGCAGAAACCACACATTGGTTCACGAAAGTAACAGTATTTTTGTGATAGACACTTATGCGTGAAGAGTACCACCTGAAACCAGTACTGCTTTCGTAAATCTACTTGTACTTTCACAAAAGTAAGTTACTTTGAGCATTATCTATTTATTGATTGTGAAATTTTGCATACAGACATTACAAGTAACCCTTACAATATCCATTTGCAATATATCAGTAACCACATGAACTTCAGTAAAGATTCCATTAGACCAGTGATATTCATTCCTGACTGGCTCAGAAGCCACATGAGCAGTCATGTTAGACAAGGAGCCACAGCATACACTTCCTCATAAATTTTGGTAAACACACTCCAGTGTAAAAGAAAATCATTTAATTATTGAACATTTCTTTCATTTCATTAATTTAATTTACTAAACATTAGTTAACATTTGCACAGTCTGATAGGGTGCAGTTTGCAATAAACTTAAAGTAATGCTTGGTGGTATACAATGCAGTGGTATTATAGTGCATCCTGGTTGGTTAATACTGTATAGTGTGGGAACTATTTGCATCACTTACTGGGAAGAGCTGCAGGTGATAAGCTGAAGAGCCACATGAGGCTCTAGAGCAATGGTCAGAGGAGCACTGCATTAGACATAAGCTTGGCAGCTCCACACATGCTTACTATACTAACTACACTCCAACATTCTGCTACAATCTGTTTTGTACTGTTTGACTTCACAATGGTAACTCCATTATTGTGCAGAGACAATAGTATATATATGATTATGTGATGTACTATGTTAACAGCAAGATAGAAAACACTGCCATAAAAATTCTTATGTCAGTGTTACGTTTGACAATGTCCATATATTTAACATTTTTCCTTTGTAGGTAACAGCGACAAAAAATATCAACAAATTTGTCAGCGCCTTGATGCACTACCATAATCTATGAATAAATGTATAGATTTACTGGAACAGCAATTTAAAAACACTAGAATCACAAACATTCTTTTGAAAAAGAATAATAAATCAAATGAAGAATTGCATCAGTGCATCATGGAGCTGATAAATGTGATGAAACAAAGATGTCCAGTAAGACCTGCCACTGCCCCCCAACCAGATGCTAATTTCCCCATGGCTCAACTATATACTCCTCCTCTATGGCAAAGGAATTTTCTCACCAATACCTGAGCAACTTCCATTTTTTTCTTAAGATGTCTGGCCACCCCTTTATACTCTCATGAGCACTCCACCCCCACAGCCACCTCTGCAGAGGCACCTCTTTAATCAACATTTTTTGATGATAATTATATATTAAGTTTAAATTGGTACTTTTGCACATGTTTTCCATTTGTTTTGATAAGCCATAATTTTTATATATCACAGTTTAAAGAAAATGTACCCTAATCAGGTATAAGAAAAAGAATAAATATTTTAATTTCTTAAAATCCTTATATCAAATGTAAATAGTTGTAAAGCTTATGTTAATAAGAGTAAAACATATTTTTTCTTTGTTACAAATAACAAGTTGTGTATTTGATAAAGTACAACAGTTTGTAATGAAAAGTAACCGTTTGAGGTGGCTATGCTCAACAGGGTGGGAACTATGCACCAAAGGTATGTATCCGGTCTATGTAGCTCTGCACCTGTGGACAGGTGCACCCTTAGTGGCATTCATGACTGTCAATCACCTGTGCACGGCCCCACCACCCAGCATGCAGTTATGTACAGGTTCACGTGGGGTGGCCATGGGCAGAGCAGTGTACCTGGTCAGGTATCCAATGGGATGCCCATCCCAGAGCCCTCAGTTGATCTCCTACATGGTGGGGGCACATTGGTTGCACTCCCCCGTGGATGTCTGCAAGGCCAGTGGCCATGAAGGTGAGTGGTAGGATGTGCTGCCAGCCCTGTCATGCCCCCTAACTGATGGGGAGGTGGGGATGGGAAGTGGTGCCATGAGGGTGTGTGTGTGTGTGTGGGGGTTAACACAGCCCACCACACTATGCCCAGTGAAGCTGGGATCCAGATCATGGGGAGGCAAAGGCTGGCAGGTGGTGCTGTATGAGGGGGTGTCTGCAGTCCCAGAGCTGGTGTCCCCATGAGTGAGTGTGGGGGTAGTTAGCATACATGGGGATGGTGGGAGTCATGGCCTGGTGTTGGGGTTGGTGGCTCTGGGAGACTTGTGGCTATGGATGCTGGGGTCCCCTTGGTGTGGGACGGAGGCATGGGGGACACAGGGAGTTTATGAAATGGTTCTCCTGGGTGCAACCCATGACCACCTCCACACTTCTGCAGCCAGGATTACATACCATTGTGCACAGCACATAGTGCTGGCACATCCCCATCCAGTCCACATGGATGGGGGATCGGGGTGTAGGGGCTGTGTGCCGCCCCTTGGTGCATCCAGCATGGGAGGTGCAATGGGTGCGGAGTGTCTCTGAACTTCACATACACAGCACAGAGACAATAGGCACCTTCAAGCATAGGGCCCAATGTTTGTATGTATGTGTGTCTTACAGGGGAGGGGGGAGCCTCAGTGGAATTAGCAAAAGTCCCTCATACAATAAGTGTAGAAACATACAATAGTTAAAATCTGTGCTACCACCTTAGCATGATAGTATCCATTAGAGACAGGACACAAGCTATCTTACCTACACAACCATTCACTTTTTTGATGAAAAGGTGAGTCCAGGCTTGGTAGCACTAAGGGTTGAGGTGCTGGACACCACACCTTGCACCACACTGATGACCCGGGTTCAGGAACAGACTTGGGAAGCCGGGGTCAGCAGGGGGGAGAATGGCTGAGTATCTGATGATGGCTTGCCTTCTCCAGGAGGAGGGTGGGGATTCAACCCGGGTGCACGGTGACCTCTTGTGGTGGCTGGGGACATGACAGCGTGTCTGTGTCTCAGAGGTTTGATTGGTCACAGCCAGAGGCCTGCAGACCAATCACCTCTAGGGGCTGCATTATCTAAAGGGGGGGACATTGCAGATGTCGGCGCTTGTGCCTTGACATCAGGGGCTGGCAATGTCACTTACAGAAGAGGGAAAAACACCCCATCAGAGCCAGGAAGACAGAGCGCCGAGACGGGTCCCCATGTGCCAGTGCCTGCCTGCCACCCAAGGACCTCCTGACAAGACTTGAAGGATTCGAGGGCTGCCCGACCCCACCCGGGGGGGGGTTTGCCAAGGCTGGATGGAGGGACCAGAGATTGCCAGGTAGGAACTTCTAGGGGCAGGCTTAATGGGCGACTTCTGATGGAGCAGTTCGATTGGGCAGTAGGAGGGGAAAAAATAGAAATTTCAAAAAAAAAAAAGAAAAGGTAAGTCCAAATGAAGAATAGTTTCAGATAACAATATATCCCTGAATTTCTGTGTCTGTGGTGTGTGTATGTGTGTGGGGGGGTGATTGTAACTTTTTTTTGAACGTATCAAACATATTTGCATGTGTTGCATTAAACTACACATGCCCTAGGCATCATATGTAAATAAGTTATAACAATGAATTTATAACATCTACATACTTTTAGTACCGAGAAAACATCACTGGCACAGTATATATCTTTCTGTAACTTTTATATAAAAATACATGTTCATACATAACATATATTTATTTTTAAATTGAATAATAACATTTTTTTCAAAATATAGTAACGTAAAAAGCTATCTAATTTGAAATACTTAAAATAAATATTCTTCTTGTTATACTATAAAAAATAAAACAGCTGTCATCGCTTTTTTAAAAAAAATAAAACTACTGAAAAATGTTAAACAACAAAAAACGATAGTACACATCATTTACCATAAGAAAAGTATAATAGCTGTCTTTGCTTTTCTTTTTGAAAAAATAAAACTATTGACAAATTAAAAAAAAATACAGTGGAGCACAGATTCTGGTGTTTTCAGGGTGACCACAGTGGCTGAATCCCTTGCTGCCCTGGAAGCTGCTGTGGCTGAGGGGAACAGTGAGGTGTGTCTGGAGCCATGATGATGGTGGTGTCCATCAACTCATCTCCTTTCTGTTCCTACATCCCTTCTGCTGACGGTCCTGGAGAAGTTGGTTGCTGGCTCTGAGACTGTTGCTGAAACCCCCGTCTGTGGAAAACAAGCTCTTCTTTCTTAAATTTCAATTCTTCTTTTCTTAGTTCAATGTCTTGCTTTAACAATGAATACTGAGTCTTGATTTCTGCAGACAGGACCATGATGTTTCAGGACAGCCTCAAAATGCTCCTGGCTGTGTCACTCAGTGTCTGGGATTCTGTCCAAAGCATACAAAAAGTGATTAGAACACATAAATTAGGGCAATCTAATAACAAAATTACAGCCTACTGGACTAGTCAATATCCTTGTAAATAGTTACTAATGTATACTGACAGTTTGATACACTTGATTTTTTTGACCAGCTAGACACTAGAGTTATGCAGTGCTGACATTAATTATAAAGCTGATGTGTCCACTACTGCTGTGCACACTTAACATTCTTACACATTTCCTGGTTGTTATGTTGTGAACAGCAGCAATACAGAACAGTGGTAGAAGGGATGGTAATTTTCATCTACAGCACATAGCTAACACTTACAGTACTACAACAGCTGTTGCTTAAATAATTTTACAGTGTTTCGTCATACATCCCTACTTTCAAGCTTACTAAGAGTTCATTTCTATGCTCGTTTGCTTACAACCTTTCACTATTCATCTACAACTACTAGATTCACAAAACCACCTGTACTTTTAACCTTCTACTATTGATTCAATAGTACAAAATCACAAAACAACTAACAGTTTCATGAAAGTGGCCATTTTTTTTTCACAAAAATCACATATGAATCAGTAGTGGAAGACTTAAACTACAGGTAATTTCACGAAAGTAAAGTGATTTTGTGGTTCTCCTATTCCTTATATTGGGGTCAGATGAAACAACAAAGACTTTAATGGCAGTAAAAGTGTGTTTTGCAGGCTTGACTTTTCATTAATATGGCAATTATCAATGTATCGCTATATGAAAGTATAATAAATAATAAAAGGTGAAAAAGAACCCCCCACACTCCTTTTGTTTAAGTTGAAAATGAATGATTTACGGAAGTTGCAAAGCTCTGGTAGTTTTTGAGACGATGGCCCAGATATTCAAAAGAGTTGCACCATGCACAATAGGGTTGCGCCAGCGCAAGTCCAAAAATGTGCCATTCTGCGATATTCAGCAGGAGGCAGTTGCACCCCCCAAATCACACTGAGCAACGGCACAATGATAATGAATGTATGCACAACTGAAGGGGGAGGAACCATGCATAAATGACGCAGTGTGATATTCAACAACATGCACCATGCTCAATAGGGGAGCAAGCGGAAGTTGCTCCATAGCGGAAATGAGCCAAAATAAAAAAGAGCAAGGGAGAGGTGCAAGAACGCTACAGGGAAGGCACATGAGGCTGAACTCTAGCCAGAGAAACTGGGCAGCAGGAACACACAGGGCAGGCCAGGGAAATGGCACCTGGAACCCACAGGCTCAAGGAAAAGTGTGGGGAACCACAGTGCAGAAAGGGGAAGTACTTGCCACACAGCAGTGAGGCCAGCACAGTCAGGTGTTCCTGGTGCAGGGGAAGTAGCAGCCAGGACAGCGGGGGGAACACAGAAACAGCTGCCAGGGTAGGTGAACACAAGCCAGGGACATGGCTAGTGCCACCATCCAGATGGAGGCAGTAATGAGGGGGGTGATAAGGTGGGCAGCAGGGGGGCATGGCCATTGAAGGGCCCGTCGGCAGTATGCCCCCAACAGGTAGTACTGAGCCTGCACCAGCTTCATGCAGTATAGTGATATGGAGATTGTGGGCCAGTACCACCAGAATCGGGCAATTCTGAGGTGGCTGTGTGAGCTGTGCAGTGATGTGATGCAGACAACCACACGACGGAGCCATGCTCTGTCAGTGGAGATGAAAGTGACAGCTTGCATGTGCTTGTTCACCATGGGTACCTTTCAGAGACCAACTGGGGACACCACAGGCATAACCCAGTCAGCCGCGTCACGCCACCTCACCCAATTCCTCAGCGCACTGCTGCCACATGCTGTGGAGCACATCCATTTCCCCAGCACACCAGTGGAGTGCACAGCAAACATACAGGAGTTCCACAGGGCAGCATGTATGTCTGGTATGCTATGGGCAATAGACTGCACCCATGTGGCCATCCGCATACCACCTGGCCCCGAGGGGGCGGCATATATAAATCACAAGGGCTATGCTAGCATCAACTGCCAGGTGGTGTGCGATGCCAGGGGGTGCATAATCAATGTCTATGCCACGCACCATGGGGGAAGCACATGACGCCTTCATCTGGCACCAGTCGGCACTGTGCCACAGAATCGAGAGTGGAGATGTCCCCACTGGCCACCTAGTGGGTGAGTATGCAAACCACATGGACAATCATAGGGCCTGGGGGGCATGGTCAGAGGTGACATGGGTAGTGGCCTACATGGCCCGGGTCAGGGCGATGCTGATCACCAAACTAACCTCCACCCTCTACACACAGGTGACAGTGGATACCCACTCTGTCCCTGGCTGCTCACACTCTACCGGTGGCCCATGACCCCATCGCAGTAACACTACAATGAGGCACACACCACCACACATAATGTCATCAAGCTGGTGTTCGGGCTGCTGAAGGCATGTTTCCATTGCCAGGACACCTCCGGCAGTGCCCTTCAGTACAGCCCCTCAAAGGCCTGTGGGCTATTCCTGGCCTGTTGCATCCTGCACAACATGGCCAACAAATGTGGGATAGCTGTACAGGTCGAAGAGGGGGACAGCGATGGGGACGATGAGGACGCCGGTGACAATGGTGATGGGCAGCCCTCCCTTGGGTGATGGGACCCCCGACTGCTCCGACTGGCCATGTGCAACCACCAGTGGCTATGACACAACCCACAAACATGCATGGACACACACCAGGGGTGCATGCCATCAAGGGAAGTGGCTGGGCATGGAACCACACACACCACCAGGGATGGGGGAGATCTAACATGGCACATGGACAGACACACACACTCACACACACACATCGCACCAGACATGCACAAAGGGTAGGAGGCACACCGACCCAGAATGCCACCCATAGCCACACACATGTCCACAGACCACTGCCTGTCATTGTGCATGTGTCAGATGCTGAGCAACATTGCACTTTGGTGTACAGTGCAATGCAGGCATCATCATGCATACACAACTGCAGACAGCAGCAGGGAGGGTGTGCAGATGAAATGTGTGTCTGCGTGCAGGGCCGGGTACCCACCCGTGCATTGCCCGCTGAATGACACAGTGCACATAGGGCAGCATCAGACAGGAGCTGCGTTGTGAGACAGGTCAGTCACACACCACAGTGCCCCGGCCACCACGGATTCATGGGCGGCCCCACCGAGACCCCGCCAGCACCGACAGGCTGACTACTGGCCTCATGGGGTGGCACCGATGGTTCCCCAAGGATTCCACTGCATGAACATGACCGTGCTTGTGCAGGGGTCTTCAGCACACCGAACATGCCTGTGCCAGGCATGCTCGGGATGCCCACAGCCAAACCCGGTGTCGACAAGGATGGTGTCGCATGACACCAGGAATGGGGGGTGGACAGTACACTACATGGTTCCTGTGATGCATGGGCAAATAACTGTGTGCCCAATTTGGCCATGACAGCAATGAATGCCTGTGTCTGCCTGTCAATGGCAGCAGTCACATCCTCCCGCAACCAATCCATCCCTGCCAGGATCAGAGCGGTGTCTCTGCTGCGACGCTACTCTGCCCACTCCAGAGCTGCAAGCAGTGCATCCACTGATGTCGCAAGCCACATCTGCTGGTTGACTGATGCTTGCAGTATGCGGGTGTGCTCATCCAAGAGGTCATCTGCCTGCTCAGCATCCTGTCCCTCAGGGTGTGTGCAGCCCTGATGCTCAGCACCCCTTGAGGGTGGGTGCTGCACACCAGGACCAGGTCTGGGCATGTCCACAGGTGGTGCACTGACGCCACCCCCTGACACTGTACCCACAAGCCCATTGGCTGACTGCTGATGCTGCCCCTCTGGCTGCTGCTCCCCAGGGCTCACTGGTGCTGCCACAGTGGCTGTAACAGCCCCATTGTCCTGTACACACACCAGTGCTGCCCCACTGGTGCTGACAGGCACAGGCTGGGACTGTGATGACATGCAGACCTTCACAGTGGCCCCACCCACAGCCATGGCCATGATATTGCCTGCTCTGTGGCCATCCTGTGGCACACACGTGTCACTGCCCATGGCGTTAGCGACATCATCATCGGTGACAGACCCAGCACCAGCCTAAGTCACAGCATGCTGGCATCCATGGACACTGGCACGCTGGGACATGGGCAGGGCCTCCTCTGCACCTTTTCCAACAACATCAGTCTGGACAGCCAGGTGGGCCCACTGTCACACTGAGCCGGGTACACCTGTGGAGGTGGATGGGCCCTCCTCCATCTCCATCTGACTGGCCTCAGTGGAGAGGCCCACCACCACTGACCCATGCAGATGCTCAGGATCTGTATGGGAAAATAAAGTCATGTTACTGCATGTGACCTACCCTGCCCCCCAAATAGACAGACCATGACCTACCATGCAGCGATGGGCTACCACCCATCTGGAAGCCACCACCCGGAACTCCCTCAATGGTGCAATGCTGCATGCTGCCAGAAACCCTCTCCTCCTGTGGGGTCAGGTGTAGCACCTCTGGCTGTCACCCACCTGTCGCAGTTCGTGCTGCCCAGATGGCAGACACCTTCTCTTAATCCTCCTCCTGTCTGTGCCCATCTTCTTTTTGCACTCCTGCATGCAGTGCTGGTGGCTGTCATGCAGGTTCACAGCATGTGCCAACTCCTCCCATGCAGCAGCACAGGCCTGTGGTGTTCCCTGGCATCCACTGAGAAGCAGCTCCTGGTCCAGGTAGGCCTCAAACAGGGCATCCGTCTCGGTCTTGGTGAAATTTGGCCGCCTCCTCCTCCCACAACTCTGTTCCTCTTCTCCTACAACTCGCTCGGTCATGATCCAGCCTGTGAGAATGAAAGTTGTTACCTGTGACTGTGCAGTCCCATGCATGTCCCAAAATCCACAGTCCACACTCCCAAACAGCATGCAACTCACCAATAGACTGCAGTACCGACTATGGCCAATGCAGCCCAATGTAGCACTTTTATAGCACAACCCATGCAAAGCGCAACTTGAAGTGGATGCAAATTGCAGTGCTGTGCCATTGAATGGCTGATTAGCTGATTTGCATATAATGGCTGAATAGCGCGCTTTTGCACTTTGCTCAATTGTGTTGAACGTGCTGAGCCAAGGGTGCAGTTCTGTGACATGCGTAGTACACACCTAACTGCGTATGCCCGGATTGATGACGCAGGTGCCTGCCATGCTGCTGACATGCTGTGCATGGGAGGCAATGCAGGGCATGGCCACCATTGTGCCAGTGGCGCTACAGTGATGTTCACCTATATGGTGCTGTGGCACTGGGGCATCGTAGGCACAGTGGGGCAACTGCGTGGTAGGCTGCTACTGGAGGTAGCACACAGGCACCCAATCGTGCAACATGCATTGGGTTCCAATCGCACTGTGCCTGTCAGTGCGCCAGAGACCCTTGTCTCTATTCCCGACCTTTGCCCCCTAGGCGCCATGCGTCAGGCATGGGTGCACCAGTATCGTGCTGTTCGGTGACAGCACGATAGGGAATGTCAGTGCTGTACCATGCAGCATCTGAACATGGTGGAACCACGCTGCAGAGTGCCATTTTAAACCTACTGAGCAAGAGAGATGACGTGGAGGAGAGCTGCCCAGTGGAGCCAGATTGAAATGGCAAACCTGGTTGCCATTGTTGAGCCACCTTTTGGCTCACTGTTTGGGGAGGCACCCCTGGACAGATCTAGGAGCCAGGTGTGGCAGGAGGGAGGTGGCCAACACCCTGGAGGAGGCCACAGGAATGGAGTGGATGGCGAAGCAGTGCAGCCACAGGTATGGGGACCTGAGGAGGAGGGACCAGGACCTGCTTTCCCTCCTGCAGGCACATGCCATGGGGGGCACGGTGCCACGGCCAGGTAGGTGTACTGTCCATACACTTTTATCTTCCATATGGGTATCACGGATGCATGTTTCCAGAACATGGGGGGGACCATCCGGTGTTGGCTGTGGTGGTGTTATCAGTGTGTGGGGTGGGTGGGTCTGGCTGGGTGGAATTGCACACACATGGGGGCAGAGGGACTTTGCTACAGGATTGTACTGATGTTCCTCTCTCCATGTTCGCACCCTAGGGCCAGAGGAGAGATGGCTGGTGAGGGAGCGGAGGTGCCAGCTGGAAGACCGGAACAATAGGAGGGGCGAAGGTCCACAGCGCCAGAGGGACCAGCCTGATGATGGTGAGTGCCTTACCTCCATGATTACTATTGCATGCTGTGTAACAGGGTGGGCAGCCGGACATGGCCACCATCCATTGACACCACTGCTTGTTACAGTCAGCACTGTCCAGTGGCACTGCTTGTCTGGGAGTACATCAATGGTGGTCCATGTGTGCACCAGGTACATGGCTGTGCCACTACCTTCGCACCACATAGCCATTTTACTAAACAGCCATGGTGGTGCTGTGCAGGACTTGGCTGGTGGGTGTGTGCAGTGGTCCACATGGCTGTGTGCACCTTGGTGAGCAGGTCTTGTGGACACGATCACTGTGGGTGGTCACACACCATCACAGAGGCATGTCCCATGGCCATATGCCATGCACAGTGGGTGGGCTGTATTGGGCTGTGCATTCACACCTATTGACTGTGTTCCCTTGTCCTAGGTGTCCACCAGCTGCGCATGATCAGGGAGGCGCTGCAGGAAATTTTCACCGTGGCCAGGGCATCACTGGACATCCTGCAGAGGATTGAGCAGCTGGGGGTCAGGCAGATGCACAGAAGGTGGAGCAGCAAGAGCAGGGAGCGGGGCTTCCACTGACCATAAAAATGCCCCTGATTTCCCCTACCCCCTGGACCCACCCTCACACCCCTCCTTTCCTGTACCATTTGTTCACCCCTGCCCCTTACCCACCCCCACCTTGTTTGTGGCCCGGCCCATACACATTTGTACATAATTGTAAATAGTTTTGTTGGATGTTTTTGATTACAATTCTTTTGATATGAATACTGTGGTGGTCTCTGATTTGCAGCGGGCTATAGGTGCTCAACTACAGTGGTGTCAATGGCGTCAGGGGTGGTGCAGTCATGGGTATGTGTGTGTGTCTGTGGGGAAGTGACTATGGTGTGGGAGTCACTATCAGTCAGTGTCTGTGGTGTGTGTGTTGTTCACTGAGCACTGGATGACTGTGTGCAGTGGTCCATGGTGCATGCTCTGTGTCCATGGTGCACCTGTCAGCCCATCCATGGCCCATGCAGCTGACACCCTTGCATGTTTGTGACCTGCATGGTCTGCTGGCATGTCAGTGGTGGCTGTCCATGCAGGGCATCCACTGTACCCATCACAATGCTGGGTTGACTCCTGTCACTGGTGTGGTGCATGTTTTCCTTGGGTGACACTGTGGCCTTCGCTATTGTTGTCCCACCTCCATGCTGTGGCTTGTGTGTGTTGCAGGGGATGTGTACCACTGCCTCTGACTTGTGCTCCGGGCAAATGCTGGTGGTGTACAGGTCCACAGTGCCTGTGCAGGGTGGCTGGCACTCCTGTGCCATGGAGGACTGCTGGCCATGTGTACACGGTTTCCATGGACCCATGCTGGGGGCTTGGTTGTCCCCCTACTGAATCCCTGTGTTGGTGTGCCCTTGGGTATGGGTGGGTGTTTATCCATGCACTGTGTTGCATGCAGTGTGGTGCATGCTTCCATGAACCACTGTGGGTGTCTGCGCTGGCTTTTGTGGCCAGTGCTGGGTCAGAGTGTGTCCTTGGGAGGGTGTGCAGGGTGCTGTACCACTGGTGGTGGGGTCCGGGGCATGCTCTGTCACATGTGGGGTACCTCGTGTGCCGACGCATGGTCAGTCTCTCAGCTGTAGCTCGGGGGGGCTGTGCATGGTGCACTGTGAATGCCATTGTTGCATCACTGTGTGCTGCCACCCACTGATGGGTGCTCGTGGTGGGGCTGCCTTACATGGTTCTGTGGTGCACAGGGTTGTATTGTCACAGTGAGGGTGGTGGCATGCATGGGGTATGCTGCACTGGTGGACGCTGCTCCTGGGCAAGGTGTCTGGGGTCACGGTGCAGGGTGTGCTCTGCATTGGGGGAATTGTGTGGCATGGGGTGATTGGCCCTCCTTGTGTACTGGTTACAGCTTGCCAGGGGGTGTGATGGGGCACCATGGCCCAGCTGTGGGTTGGTTGCTTGTCTCTATGGGCCAGTGGTTATTCCAGCCCTCCCCCAGTTGTGCAGTGCATGGGGTGTGGGGGGACGATGTCTGTACTGCTGTGTGTTCCTCTGCCCATCTGTGGCATGGGTGGTGGGCCCCTGCATCCTTGGTTGTGCTGTTGCATTGCTGAACTGCTGCTGGGGGGCATCGCTGGTTGTGCTATGGCACCTCTGGACTGCTCATCTGAACATCCCTTGTTGCGCTATGGCACATCAGATATGCTCAGCTTCCCCTCCCTAGTTGTGCAATGGCTCAGGTGGTGTGATATTCAGTTGTCAGCTGTAGGCGCATCTTGGCTGGCTCAGTTTTTGAATATTGAGCCTCTTGCTCATGGGCACAATGGACTTGTGCTTGCTCCTGCTGTTGGGTACTTTTTGGGTGCAGTTTGAATATCTGGGCCAATGTATACTCCCACTTTACTGCAATAGGAATGAATTGCAGAAGATTGATATTCCCCCATAAATAAATTATTATAATCTTTTTTTAATCTGATCCCAATATTAATAAATTGGAGAAACATGAAATCAGTCTTGCTTTTGTAAAAGCACCTGTACTTTTGAGATTCTACTATTGATTCATATTGCAATTTCATGAAAAAACAATGAATTTCGCAAAACTATTAGTACTGCCATGATTCAAAACTGCATTTCTATAGAACTGTCATGAAGCTACCAGTAGTAATGTGAAAGCAGTGGCACCTTCCTACTTGCCTAATTCATCCTATGTTACTTTTGGCAAGGTACATGAAGTGTCACAGAAGTACGTGCCAGTTTAATGAAAGTTATTCTAGTTGTACGAAAGCAGCAGTGGTTTCTTATGACACGATACTTTGGTGAAAATACAAAGTATCCTTGAAGTTGTACAATTTATAAAAATATGCCATCCACTAAACCACATTAGAATTTAGCAAAACACTGAGGGCCATATATTCAGAGCTGCGCCACGGTCCGGCGCAAGTCTGGTGCAGTGCAAATCTGATGCGCCATGCTGCAATGAGTGTGATATTCAAACACTGTGCATGGTGAAATGTGCCAGCTCTACACAGCTGAATATGGCACAGAAGCACCATGGTGCAATGAGAGATGCACCAGGGTGCACCCAGACCTGCAACAAAGCACAATCAGAGACGTACCATGGTGCAACGGGACAAGCGTCAAGGCACACATGGACCAGCCCAAGTCAATGGTGGGAGCACAGCAGTAGAGGCAAAGGGTGGGGCAGGGCAGAGTAATACACCCAGGACAGTGCCTGGGATGCACAGTGGCAGGCCACAGGTGGCCACCATCTGCAGAGCATACACACAGGCAGGCAGATCACCCCTCCGAACACATCTGCAGCAGAGGAATCAGGCATCATGTGGCACCAATGGCCGATGCAGGCCACCAATGGAACCCCCACACAAGCCGTCCCCCCACCCACCCAGACCGCGGCTGCCACATGCAAATAAGCCACTCAGCCTAGACAGCTGCACCATGGCCACTCCAAGGCACAGTCACTACCCAAGGGGCAGGACACCATCATGCATGACTCACACAATGACACATTAACACCACACAGACACCCACCCTGCCACTGCAGCATGGCTTCACACGCCAGCTGCAAAGCAGACATCAACACAGGCAGGTAAGCAAAATAGCTATTTTGGTGAAAAAACTATGTACAATGGCAATGGGTGGGAATGGGTAGGAAGGCAAGGGAAGGGGACAAGGAACAGGGACTGTACAGTAAGAAGGGGACAGAAGGGGAAAGGATTTCAGGGAGAACAATGACATGGTGGGGATGAACTATGGGTGGCCTCGGCCCACCACTGTCTGACGCCTCCACCTCCACTGGTCATTTAGCACAAAGTGCCTCATCTGCTGGGTCACCTCCAGGGTTGTCAAGGTGATCAGGATGATCTGCCTGAGCAGCTGGCAGTACTCAGGCAGTCGTGACCTCCTCCAGATGCACATGACAAAGTAATTGACAGGTAATCAGTGCAAGGTCCCAAGGAACCATGCTCACCCAATGTGTGCAATGGGCAGTGGGAACACACACTCCCAGGGTGGCACCCTGGCCACCCATAGGGGGTGGGCCAACATCTGTCAGCAACCCAGCATGGCACAACAGTGCACAGCAGTGGATGCTGCCACCCACTGGCCACCCAACTGCACAGTGACAGTTGGACAGCACAGGGCACTTGCAGCACCACAGTAACACTGGTGGCAGCTGTGCACACACACCCAACCCAGCAACAGCTGGTACATGTGTGCAATGGCTGCCACACAGTGGCATGCACCACGCACAATGTGCAACACACAGCTGCCATGGCACAAGGCACAGGTGGCCATGGACGCTCCCACAACCCCGCTGACCACCTAGTATTGTGTAGGGGAAAGCAACAGTGCCTACCTGCCCACTGTGGTGCTGCTTGCACCTGGCCTGCTGCCGCTCCTCCGTCACAACTCAGAGCTGCACTGGGCAGCTGTTCCCTGCCTTGTGCTCCTGCCACCCCCACCCGGCTGTGATCTTCAGATCCTATGGATGAAACAAAGACTGGCACACATCAGAGAACACCATCAGCATGTGCCATCCATCCCCACCCCTGTGCCCAGTGGGCACCACTGCCTGACATGTCCCGCATGGCTGTAGCACAGCACAGCCTGTGGCCTGCAATGGCACCCAGCAATGCATGTGCTGATTGCGAACCCCTCAGCAGGGCATGGCAGGCTGCCATGCCACCCCACTGTACAGCACTAAGGCACACATGCAGCATGGGCTGACTTACCTGGCCTTAGCACGGCACCCCTGCGGAAGCATGCCTGCTGCTACCTCAGTTGCTCCAGGTCCTGTCACAAGAGGTCCCCATATCAGTGGTGGCATTGCTCAGCAGTCCTGGCCACCCTGGTATCCTGCACCAGCCTGGCAGAGATGGCTTGCCAGACATCTGTCCTGGCCTGCTGTAAGGGCAGCTGGCCATACAACCCTAATGAATGTGGCTGCACATGGGCCACCAGATTGACCAGCTCCAGGTCTGACCAGTTCCTGGCCCTATGTATACACCACTGTGCAATAGTTACCAAAGCATTCAGTGGAGCCAAGATGGCAGTCAGAGGCACTCGTGTACACAATGTGCACAGGATGCGTGCCTCAAATGGACTTGCGCTGCGCCCACCAATCGCTCATCACCATGGATGCACAAAATGGGTGTGGCCCACCAGGCATGTGGTGGTGTTGGACTGAGGGCTCAAAGGGTGGCAACAGGGGTCAAGGGTCATAATGTGCACAATGCGCCACTACACAATAGCATCTATGGTGTACTGTGTACGTCATGGCCCCTATTGTACAGAGGGCACACTGTGCGCTATAGGGGGTGGCACAATGCCTGCCACATGCACACTGTGGTCTTGCATACTGCACATGTCCAGACATTGCGTGGCAACTTGCTCCACAGCAATTACAGTGCGCATGGAGCAAGTATGCAATATTCAACCACCACATGCAAATGAGCTCATCTGCCAAGGCGCGGCACATCGGGCAAACCATCATGTCATTACCATTGCGCCAATGCTCATTTGCATGCGATGTGCTACAAAGGCACCTCAGAATTGCACAGGCCATGGATCAGTATTACAACCGACTGAGGTAAGTTATGCTTGCTGCTGAGCCCAGCCAGCACAGCAGGGTGGACGGGCAGGCACCTGTAGTCACTGACACATACCGTATATACTCACGTATAAGCCGAGTTTTTTTAGCTACTTTTACATTTCAACTTTTGGTACCTCGGCTTATAAGCGGGTCGGCACCTTTAGCAAAGTTGTGTGTGGTGCCATACAGAGGTTATATGCAGCCATGGAGACAGAAAGCAGCAAAGACCTCCAGAGAGAGCAAGGGAGAAGTGCGTTGGGAGGCAGAGATGCCAGTGAAGACAGCCGCGCTTGCGGTAATGTGTGTGTAAACTTTGGTAAACTCCTCTGGCTCCACTGCTCTGACTCCATCCTCCAAACCAGCAGCACTAAGTCAGCCAGAAGATACAGAAGTTACCGATAACTTGGGA
Organism: Neoceratodus forsteri; assembly: GCA_016271365.2. Classification (NCBI taxonomy): domain Eukaryota; kingdom Metazoa; phylum Chordata; order Ceratodontiformes; family Ceratodontidae; genus Neoceratodus; species Neoceratodus forsteri. The sequence continues at coordinate 833,179,604 of CM057459.1, read as the reverse complement.
TATATGGGAGTGACATGGGAGGGAAATTTGCATATTGCTGGCGTGGTATTGGCAGGACTCGAATCAGGAGTCGGGATTTGATGAATAAAAACATATGGTAGTCATCAGGACAACATCTCCTACCACTGGTAAATACAGGTAAACTCCTCTGGCTTCACTATTAGCAGCACTACTCAGTCAGCGAAGAGGTAGGAGGTAGGAGGACAATGAAGATGTGTGTGTGAGAGTTACTGGTAACTTGGGATTCTTGGAAGTGTCATGGGAGGGACATGATTCAGGAGTCTGGACTTGATGGATAAAAACAACTCGGTTTATACACGGGTCACAGATGTTTCTTTACTTTGAACTGTGACATCGGGGGGGGTCGGCTTATACGCGAGTCGGCTTATACATGAGTATATACGGTAAGTCTCTGTCCACAGGTAGCACTATATCTGAGAGTGAGGAGAGTGGGGAGCATGGGCCTGTGTGCAAGCACAGGCCCAACTTTACTAAGGCAGAGGCCAATGTCCTGTTTGAGGCCTACCTCGACAGGGAGCCGCTGCTTAGTGGTTCCACATGCACACCACAGGCCAGGGCTGTGGCCTGGGTGGAGGTGGCAACATGTGTGAATCATCAGGGAAGCAACCAGTAGTCTGTGCAAGAGTGCAGAAAGAATATGGGCACAGACAAGTGCTGCATTAAGGAGAAGGTGGTGGACATATGTGCAGCCCAGACTGCCACTGGGGGGACCAGCTGATGTGCCACAGCTCAAGGTACTGGAGGAGCAGGTGGTGGCCACCATGTGTTTCAGCACTGTTGAGGGTGTGCCAGGAGGTAGATTGCAGATGGGTGGGAGCCCATTACTGCATGGTACGTATGTTGGGCCCACACTTCTGGTATGGGGGTGGGGCCATGCATCAATAACACATCTGTTTCCTCTTACAGCACCTGCACACCAGCATGCAATGGATGGGGCACCAGCAGCAGCAGTGGAGGCAGGCCCAGCCCCGGAGGAACATCCGTCCACCTCCCTGGGCATCCGGGGGCCTGATCGGCTGCTGCACACCACCACTGTCCAGCCAGATGTCCTGGGTGTGGGGTCGAATGAGGCCCTGGATGTGTTTCAGCAAGATGACAGCCATGGTGCCTTCTGCATGGAGACACAGATTGGGGTGGGGTCTGACACTGATGATAACCTGACCATTATCCTGGACAGCAGGGTGCTGATGTGGGGAAGATGCCCATACATAGCACCATCTCAGGCAGCATGGCCAGTGGCCAGTCAGTGGTGGAACAGCTGCCCTCCACCACTGCTGGTGTCACCATGGGCACCAGCATGGTGGTTCCATGTGGTGGCAGTGGTGCATTCATGCAGGCACTGGTCAATGCACCAGAGTCAGAGGGGCAGCAGCAGCAGATAGCAGGGAATGTTGGCTGGCTGGATGCAGTGTCCACCACTGGGGCACCTGACAGGGACCTACCCCAAGAGGACCCCTCTGTGCAGCATCCACCAGAGTGGGGGGGCTGTGCAGCATGGGTGTACACCACCAGTGGGTTGGCAGCCCGCACTGGCTCCCCTGGGTGCCGACACATTGGCAGAATAAATCAGGTGCTGCTCATGGCTGGGGTGCATGCACTGTGCACAGAGGTGAGCCAGGTGGCTGAGTAGCATGAGAGAGGCACTGTACAGGCCCTGGAGGTTATTCAGTGCATGCAGGAGGATATGACCACAGCCTTAGATTGCATTGCCAATGTGATCACAGTTGGCCTTGCACTGCTGCCTGCCACAGGGCATGGCTGGCTGCCTCAAACACCACACAGTGCTATGTCCACCCCAAAAACCTGGCATCAAGCAACACCCACCCTGTCAATGCCGGGATATGCTGTTGGCATCCCTGGCATGCCTGGTGCAGGCCTGTTTGGGTGCCTGCACACCCCTGCATGGACCCGGTCATGGTCCTGCAGTATGACCCCTGAGGGGCAGTTGCATACACCCCCTGTGGCTGATGTACCACCTGTGGTGGCTGATCAGCCCTGGCATAGCCACCCACATGTCCACGGTAGCCATGGTACCATGCGGCGGACCTGATGCGTGTGCCACCCTGGTTGTAGTCTGCTGCCACTACCCTGTGCTCACATGGGTGGTGTGTGTGAGTGCATACCACAGTTTTGGCACCTGTGTGTCATTCCACATGCTGCCTGTGTGTGTGCCTTCCCAGCCACAGACCCATGTGGCATGGGCGTGATGAGAGTGGAATTGCACTGAGTGCACCCATGCACCAGTACCCTGCATCTGATCCGTGGCACATGCTGATGCCTGGGCACATACGTGTGTGTGTGTGTGTGTGAGTGTGTGTGGTGCAGACCACTGCAGTCCGCTGTTGTGTTTGGCTGTGTGGCACTGGCACCCCCCCAGCACCACACCTCTGTGTGTGCTTGCCCACTGCCATGCACTCCTCTGCCCATGTGCCATTCCATTGAGTGTGGCCAATGTGTGGGTGTCACACCACCTACCTGCAAGCACCATAGTGCTCCTGTGCAATTGTGTCCCAATGCAGGTGTGCCATCCTCTGGAGCAGGGAATCCCTCCACCCTGGGGGGGCTGCCCACCACCTTTCGGCCCATTGCCCTCATCATCCCCCGCTGTCCCCTACATTGGCCTCAACAGCTATCCCACAGTCTATGGCCTTGTTGTGCAGTATGCAGCAGGCCAGGAATAGGCCACAGGCTTTCAAGGGGCTGTACTGTAGGGCACTGCCAGACCTGTCAAGGCAATGGAACTGTGCCTTCATCATCCCAAATACATGCTCAATGATGTTCTGCATGCTGGTGTGTGCCTCATTATACCGGTCCTCTACTGGGGACAATGGTCGCTGGTAGGGGGTGAGCAGCCACGGCCTGAGTGGGGAGCCACTGTCACCTGAGTGGACAAGTACATGATTAGCCATGTGTCCTCTGTTGCTGTGCTCCTTGCCCATCCCTGGTGCCCTCATCAGTGCACCCATCCTGACCATCCCATCCCATGCCCTGCCCAGCCCAGCATCCCTTGCCTATCCCATATTCACCCACTAGGTGGCCCATGGGGATATGCATACACTTGAACCTGTGGCACAGCGCAGAGCTGTGCCATATGAATGTATCATATGCACTCCCAGGGTGTGATGCACAAACATTGGTTGTGTACCCCATGGCATCACACACCACCTGGCAGTTGATACTGGATTAGCCCTTCCTGTTGATGTATGCTATGCCCTCAGGGCCAGGTGGCATGCAGATGCCCACATGGGTGCAGTCAATGGCCCCAAGCATGCCAGGTATTTGTGCTACCCTGTGGAAGTCCTGCATGGTTGCTGTATGCTCTGCCTGTGTGCTGGGGAAATGGATATATTCCGAAGCATGTGGCAGCAGAGCAATGAGGAATTGTGTGAGAAGGTGTGATGTGGCCAACTGGGTTTTGCCTGTGGTGTCCTCTGTTGGTCTCTGGAAGGTACCCGTGGCAAGCAGGCACATGACGGCTGTTACCTTTGTCTCCACTGACATGGTATGGCTCCGTCTAGTGGATGTCTGCATCTCCTCACTACACAACTCACAGAGCTACCTCTGAATTACCCTGTTCAGGCAGCACCAGCCCCCATTCTAGCTTTCTAATGCTACATTCCATTACACACAATTATTAACTTGTATATGCCTCCTTAAACTTGTGTATGCCTCCTTAAACCTGCTATCACTAGGAATATGGAACCTACTGACCCCTTCCTGGAGCACAAAGCAAACACTGCCTTCTCAGGTATTCCATGTGCCAAGGTGACACACTACCTTGGCTCAGTGGGGTTTCTCATACCAGGCCCCCTCTTGACAAATGCATTACCTCAGGACATCTGTGATGCAGCAATGACTGGCTCTTTTAAACACAAACTGCACCAACACCTTCTCACCGTGGGTACCTGTGCCAGCCTCAAGTTAATAATCCCATTCCCATAGTCTGCACTTACCTTCTAGCACTTCTTAACCCTGTCACTGTTCCACTGTGCAGCCCCTATCTTGCACTTCACTGACCCACCGACCTCTCTCATGCTTTTGCCATGCCCCCCACCTTTCTTCCCTACCACTACCCCTCCACCTCCTATACCCACCTGCACCTTCTTCTTACCATTACCTCTCCATCTTCTCCACCCTTCTCCTCCATCTATCTGCTCTACTGATTTTTGTCTTTCCTTGATGTGGGCATACATTGTACAATGCCTCAGTTTAGTGGAACCATTAATTTTATCTTTATTGTTGTACCATAACATGTGTTTGTATATTTGCTACCGAACCACTCTGTAGTTGAATGTTTATGTATCGCTCTGTACTTCTTAACTGATGTGGAACCAATTAATGACCATCCACTCACTGGTGCTATCCAAGATTTCATAAATAAAATAAATAAATAAATAAAATGTACCTTTTGGTAGCATCTGTTTGTTCTGTACAGTAGCGCAATTGCTTACTTCCTACCTAATGCACATAACATACACTAGTACAACAATATCAACTAACTTGGGTAAATCCAGACATCTTTACTCAATATGCAGTTAGTTACTACCAATTTCTATGCAGAAGCCTTTCCTTACAGTCTCAATAAATGCATGGTATGCAAACCATGACATGAAAGACCATGTAAAAGTCTAAAAGCATGTAAATAACATACATTCTACCACAATGTCATGAACAGTGTCTACATTGAACTTATGTTCTTTAGCTTCCAGCTGACTCCCCTGGGATGCAGGACAGCAAGGGATCCCCAGATGTGGTGCCCCAGCCTCAACCCATTGGCACTTCATGCTGTGCTTTCCAGCAGCCTTAATGGTTTGAGGTGGAGCACTCACAGAGATGGGTGCACTGGAGGAGGATGTAGCCAATGGTCCTGGCTTATCAACACCACCGTCACCCTGTTGTTGCTGTTCTTCAGCTATATACAATGGAGGGAAAAAAAACACAAATCAGAGGCACAAATTAATATACACTAACAATAAATTTATCATATTCAGACTTTCACTTTAGAACATTTTTTTTAGGGACACAACTGTGATGAATACCCAAGCAGAACAGCAAAGTAATTGAGAAGTTTTACAAATAACAGTTTTAGTAAAATTACAGTGTTTCCTACAAATTATGTTCTTGACTTGTAATTCTAATTATTTATGATACTCTCAATCCTCCCTAATACAGTTCCTGGAGTACCTTGTTATAATTATGAAATATTCCATATATCAGTGAAACAATAATATTCTTACTGAGTAGTACCACACAATTACAAGTGAAAAAGACCTAGCAGTATGGGTTGACTCCAACTTTTCTTCTTCAACTCACTGTCAAAAGATTGCCTGGAACTGTAATTAACTCATCCATTTGATAAAGAAAGCCTGTATCTCTAGGGACAAAGATTGTATTCTGAAACTCTCTAAAACATACATAATACCCCATTTAGATTATGGAACTCCACTTTGGTGCCCCATCTTAAAAAAAATACATTAATTTAATTGAAAGAATACAGCAGAGATTGACCAAATTGGTTCAGGGACTAAAGAATCTGGATTATAATGTAAGATTGGATACATTTAAATTATTCTCATTAGAGACTAGAAGAACTCGGGGAGACCTATTACTCATGTACAAAATTACAAAGGATTCCTCATTGATGAAACAATGCAGCATACACTGCCTACATAAAAGGAAAAATCTTAGGTCACACAATAAACAAATTGAAATACCAAGAGTATTCACAGCCAAATGTTATTACAATGTACATACTGCTAGAAAGTGGAATGCATTACCAAATTATATTGTTGAGGCACCTTCACTAGACAGTTTCAAAATAAGGTTGGATGAGTTCCTATTGGGAAATTAACTTAGGAAATAGACCCACGATGAGTGGAAGACAATTTAATGGGCATCTAGCCTACTTTGTTTCACAACACCAAGATAAACCACGTCAATGATATGGCTTCTTAAAGCAACCAACAGCTGGACTTATAAACATCATAACTTCTTCCCATTATTAAGGGAGCTCCTTTACCACAGTGGTCCCCTGCCAAGTATACATACACTGTCATCACATGTGTCTTTTAACTTGCTGTCTTATATCTTTGCAAAAACATCTATTTATGAGAATATGAATACTCACTATAGGTAACTGCTTCACTGTTCTACTTGACAGTATCAAAAGATGAACCACAATCTACCCAGTAAAACTGTGTAACTTTCATGTAACATATACTAGCACTTGGCTGGCTCAGTCAGTTTCCAAATCTTTCATTCTATATTAGTATACATAATAATTATATCATCATGCAGAGCTACAGCAAAGGGAATTCTTTACATGTCAGCAACAGTATCATGGAATGCATCTATGAAACACAAAACAACATATAAGACATGGAAAATATACATACCAGGTGACTTGACTGGTGTTCCTGCGACTCCAGACACATTATCATCAGGTGGTATTGTGTGCCCTTGGTCCTCTTCATCCTCATCTGCAGAGGTGGCCAAGTCTAATATCATAACAAAAACAAGGGTGTAATGGAAGGACATACATTAGGTACAGTATATGAGATGTAAATCCTAATAACAATATACTCAATGCTGCATTGCAAACCCACAACATTAGATTGTATTCTGTACTATGACACAAACTTTTCAAACCCCCAAGGTAATGTAGCAAGAGTTTATCAACTAAGTGTTTCTATATATACACACCACACCTATTAATCAGTCACAGAATTAGTTTAAAACAAATCAAAACAAACAAAAAAAAATAGTACTTCTTAATAAACAATATAATATCCAACATCTCATCATTCATATCAGTTTAACATATTGTCTCAGATGTAACGGTATGCTGAACCAAAACATATTTCCAAATATAGCAACACATTACACCACCTCCCAGAGCCACAGGGCATAACCATACCACCCTTTCTCAGCATCCGGCACTGTTCGTCTCATGTGCAGCTTGTGAAATCACTGCCACAGCAGCGCCCACTTTTCTTTTGACATTCAACTGCTGTTTTGTTTATTTTTTTGGCAGCAAGGGATTTGTCCCTCATTTCAGACAACTGTTTGCTGGTCACCCTAAAAAACACCTTTGGTTCTCCGTGTTCCTCTGTCTTCACCAAGAGCTGTACCCCAGGGTAATCCCACAGTTTTGTCATCTGTAGGAAAAAAGTAGAACAAAACAATGTATTATTCTCTGTTCTAATGTCATCTTCAATTTTAAGTATCACTAAACAATGAATTTACCATAAAACTAATTAACCCCTCAGCTTCACAAAAACACCCACAGGTTATTAAAAGCAATATTCATGGTTGGTAGGCCAAGTCATCCATGCCATGAGCCACAAACTACCAAGAAATGTACAGGCATACTGGATCATTACTCTTTCATTATTTAGAGGACATAGATTGGTGTTAAATTTATTTGCAGATTTTTTCAACAAATCTATAATGTATGGTTATATACCAGCAACCTAGGTAGGCAGTCACATTTTACCTATCTTTAAAAAAGTCGATAGGGCCCTTCCAGAAAATTATCATCCAATCAGCTGAATCGACACTTTAGCTAAAGTTTATGCAAAAAAATATTATTGAATATGTTATTGGACTCGATTACCAAATTTGCAGGGCTAACTATTCTACAGAAAGGTTTCACTATAGGCTGTGGTACATCTCAGATATTCATCTTGCAACATCTTCTAGATAAGTATTGTGTAATAAAGAAACAAAAACTTTACATTGCATTTGTGGATTTCTAATCTGCTTTTGATTTGATAGATAGAAATACATTATGGATTCAGATGTAGGAACTGGGTATTGACCCAAACTTAATAATATTAACAAGGTGCTTATATTCTAACACTTGATGTAAAATGCAATACTCTAATCATGGTTTGTTAACAAAAGAAATTTCCCACTGCTTGTGCTGTCCGACAGGGTTGTGTATTGACACCTACTTTATTCAATATTTAATTTGACAAATTAGTAGTTATTATATCAAGTAGTGATTTTCACTCTCCAAAGCTGTCTCAGATAATTATTTCATTGTTGTCTTATGAGGATGACTTGGTGATTTTTTCATTGAATAGACTAGAACTACAGAGAAGTTTGGATAAATGTAATATCCTGTGTAAAAAGCTAAATCTACTGCTTAATCCACAGAAAACTAAGGTAATGATATTTGGATCTAGGAAAAAATATAAACGACTCTCATTGGATGACTCTTTATTTGATTTTGTTACAGAATTTACATATCTGGGGGTTACATTTTCATCAGATATGAAGAGGAATAAACATATTGCCTTTATAGTGGATAAAATGAATAAAACAGCATTAGAATTGAAAAGGTGTATCGTTAGATATGGAGGACATATGGTAGCACCAATGATTAAAGCAATAAACTCTAAATTAATTCCCCAAGGCTTATATTCTGCTGAAACTTGGAGTTTCACGGATTCACAAAAAAATGGATGTAGTTTGTAAATAAGATTTATAAACAAACTTTGGGGCTTCCTTATAGTTCCTCTAATGCTTTAGTTAGGTCACAGCTGGGATAAATTTCAGTAAAAGAATTGACTCATATTTGTATTCTATCGTTCTGGTTAAAACTGAAACTATAAGAACATGTTCTATTAAAAAATGTGTTAACTGAAAAAAATTATGGTCAGAGAATAACAAATCTAACTGGCTCTTACAGGTAGAACTATTATTGGAATATTATGAGTTAACAAAGTTAAAACATTGAATGGATAAAAAGATTATAGTTAACTTGACCTGTCTGAAAGTTACAAAAAATGTATTTACTAGAGCTGAAGGAAATGATTTGTGACTAATCAATGAACTGAAGATTTTGAATTGGCTTGCTAATAATACAAAAAAAAATAGTTTAAAGTTTTATTTAACAAACTTACATGATCCTGACTATAGAAGAAGCATAACGCAATATAGATTTGAGTCCTTTCCAAGTAATGTTCTGATGCCAGATATTCTAAAGATCCTCAAGACTCAGGTCTCTGTAACTGTGTTATGAATAAGCTTGAGGAGTTACATCATGTGGTATTTAAATGCTCCTGGTATTTTGATGAAAGGAAAACCGTTCTAGGAGAAGTTATTGGTTCTATGGCATTACCTACTCAATATATCTTAGATTAGTTGTTTAACTCAGAGGAAATCTCTGTTTTGGAGAAATTATCACTATGTCTTTATAAACATCATTACGTAGGAAGAAAAAAATTGGATGCCTGGTCTATAGAAGTGCCCTGACATTTATGAACTGTAAATTGTTGTATTGGAGATTGACAGCCCCTCCCGGGTCTGAATTTCTGATGATATCAATGTATTAATCTGTCAGATACTGCATAAACATAATAATAATGTACACCTTACCAAACTACACATACAGCACATAGATACTCCTCTCAAGTCATATAATCCTAAACCATAGTTTTTTTATCAGTGTTGTGTAGACAGTTTACAGTTACCTCATAGTGTCCCGAAATAATCTATTGTTTTATGAAATTAACATTTTCTTATCAAAATATGGCATGATATTCTTATTTTGTGAACCACATAACATTGCTAACTTACCAAAATCATTTTAACTTAATAATTTTTAAGGATTTAAAACTATTTTACTTACTGTTGTTGACTTCTCCCACTCAGTTTTGAATCAGTCACAAAATGGAGTCTATAATAAGATGGCCACCTTTTCCAGTTTTCTGACTGGTTGATTTGAAAGATGCAGATGTTAAATATTTTGCACTAATATTAAAATTTTGTTTCATAGTTTAACAATATATACACACAATCCACACTTTTTGAGTGTGATCAACTGAATTTGCCACCCATCCACCCACCCATGAGTGTAGAAGCATAGCAAAGTAGAGCTCAGTCCTTACACTTTAACATAAATAGCATGATTAGGTGGGAGCACAGGCCCTCTGGGTCCTGTGCTACCACCTACCCATAAGTACAGACACATTTCACACACCTATAGGCATTCAAAGTAATCCTTGTAACACTTATTTGGCAATATCTCAGTAACCCTAGCAACTGAGTGAAAAATAATTTTACATATGTATTCATGACCTAACCACCTACACCCACCTAAATGTGTACTAAGCTGTGCTTAGTGAAAAATCTGTATCTCAAACCATTTTTGAGATATAGGCACCTAACTGCAGCCCAACTGCCACAATGCTATCCTACAGGAAAATTTACAACTTCAGATTTCTATAACTGTGGAACCAGTGTAAATTTTATCACCAAACTAGCAAAAGGGACATCTGTGAGGCAAGGATTTTCCACTTTAAAAATTTCTGTCCAAATGTCCTAACCCTTGGCTTGCTGTGAAGTGGCAAAGAAAGTGGTGTTTTGGGGTGTTGAACTGTGGAACTTTTATGTAACTTCCATAGAATTTTGTAAAAGTCCCATTGGTTTACATGGAGGAACTTTCGTAAATGAACCACAGAACTTGTACAAAACCTCTGCCATTGTAGTTTCGGTACTTTTGTGCAGACACTTGCAGATCTTTCACAAAACTCCATGTGAGTAGCACAAAAGTTGGAAAGTTCTGTGGCTAAGATATCATAAAAACCTTAAAACCATATGTCTGGGCATTCTGTCAAAAACTAATGCCAGGTTGTGTTCCTAGGGACCCATTTAGGTAAACCCAAGTGTTGGTGTTTACTTAGGGGAAATATATTTTGAATTACAAATTTGTTTGTGCCTCACTAACTGAAAATAAAATGGTGGCAGCATAAAAGTAGGAATCCCAAGCATAACACTAAATATTGCTTTCATGAAACTTAAAAGTACTTTTGAGGGGAACATATATTTTTCCCTTAGGCAATAATGGGAAATTTTAAACTTTAATAACTTTTAAACAGATTCATATTTTTTCACCAGACCTTCCAAAGGCACTTCCATGACCCAATCCCATAGCCTGAAAATGTTAGACAAGACAGACAAACCATTCAGACTGTAGAGATGAGCAAAGAATTTGCCAAAAATGGGCCAAAAAGTGTTGTTTTACACTTTTTTTGGCAATCTACAGCTCTGCAACCGCACATCTGACTATAATGAAACTTGCCAGATCCAGAGACCTATGATAGCAAATGGTGCATACAAAATGTCAGGCAAATCAGTCAAATGTTTGCAAAGCTATTAAACTGCAAATATGTGGGCTTAACATAGAAGTGGTTGTGCAACACTAACTATAGCTGTACTAATGTGCAGCTATGATATATATATATATATATATATATACACACACACACACACACATATGTTAGAGGCAATACAACTCCATTTAATGCATCAGTTATGGTTGTTCCACAGCAACAAAAGTGAGGAAATTCAATGTTAGGGTTGAAAGCCACCTTGCACCCACCCCACCCTGACCCACCAAGCGGCATCGGGGTGTGCTTTAGGGTCACTACCTCTCCCCAACTCTCACCGATCACATGTGTAAAGAAGCTGAGGTGGTGAACTATAGGAGAATGGGGTGAGAGTAAGGACCGATGATCCCAATGCACACCCCGATGCTGGCTGGGGTCCAAGGTGGGGGTGGGTGCAAGTGGGGTTTTCAACCCTAACATTGAATTTCTTCACTTTTGTCACTGTGGAACAACCATAACTGATGCATTAAATGGAGTTGTTTGCCTCTAATTTCCCTTCATTTTGAGAATGTTCAGTAGAAGTAGTGAATGGAATGTGGTGGTGGGAGCATGGGGCCTGGATGTTTTATGACATAGCAATGGTAAGTGCAAGGGAAATGCAAGCACTAACGGTTGCACACATGGTGACAGAAATGTAAATGATAAAGCAAATGTTAATAGAAACGCAAGTGCAAAGTGATGCCAAACTGAACAGTGACGCAAAAGGGAGACACAACCACATAAGGAAATGCAAACTGTGATATGCATGTATGGCAATTGGAAATGCAAATGGTAACGTTAACAGCATAAATAACGCCAAAGGGAACTGAAATGGAAATGCAAATGCAAGCACACACAGAAACACAAATCGTAACTCGCATGGTCATGGTACTGTAATTGTAAATGCAAATGGTAAAGTTAACATGAACAATAATGCCATAGAAAACAGAAGTGGAAATGGGAATGGAAGCACATATGGAAACACAAACCGTAACGCGCATAGTCACGTTACCGCAATTATAAATGCAAATGGTAACAGTAACAGCAACAGCAAAAATAATGCCAAAGGAAACAGAAATGCAAAAGCAAATGGAAGTACATATGGAAATGCAAACCGTAATGTGCACGGGCACAGTAACGTAATTTGAAATGCAAATGGTAACAGTAACACCAACGAAGACACAAATCGATAGAGAAATAATATTTTTCTTGTTAATTTTTGATAATTGTTTTTCAGATACTTAATCCTCCCCTCCGGCCCATCCACTGTGACCTGAGCTAGTTCCCAAACCTAGGTTGCCAGTGTGGGAAAATGTAAGGGTGCCAGGTGTCTCAGCCCTCTTCTCTACTGGGACAGTTGAGGGTATGCATTTTGAAAGTATCTGGGAGCTGGAAGGATGAGAACAGAATGTACAGTGGGTGGGACTGGAGAGTTAAGCCATTTTTTGTCTTTTAACAAAAAAAGCAGTTTCTGTAGTTTTCTCTGACATTGTACCTTGTTTTTCCTGAGAAAACTATCCACAGTACCTAGTTCTTAGGTGAGTTTTCAGTGAAATGGCACTATGTGTAGTTTAGCTGTTTAAAGGTGGGCACTTGACTGGGAAGAAACTATGGGAAATGCAGTCATGGGTGATACAAAGTCTTTTGAAGTTTATGAAATGCTATGTAAAGTGACTTGCCCTGACTTCACTCATCTCCAGTTTCTAAATGCACATAACATCCAGAATTCACTCTGTCCTGTAGCACAACCACACATCACTGTCTTCTCTACAATAACCTTTTTATCCAAGTACCACATAACAGACAAATGTTGAGATGGACTATGTTGATTTATAAATGCCTATGTGGAATATAGATTAACTTCCTTGACAGTCTCCTACAAACACTTAACCTATCATACAGTATACAATACCTCACCAACCTATCATACAGTATACAATACCTCAGAATAAGAACTCCCTCCAAGTGTCAAGAACTTCTAGGTCAATTAGTTCAAAATCCTTTACTATAGCCACTCAAACTCCCTTGAAATCCTTGTCCACAAATGCCAGAGAAGCAGCAACTGTTAGTGGACATAAAAACACCACGATCTACCATCTGGTCACTTCTTGCAGTTGACTTAACCCCCCAGCTATATCATCTGCTTAACAATTCATTATTTCTCTACCTCTTATTAAAGGAGTATTACAGTCAAAATTTGCAAAAACATATGTCATGCGAAGCATTTTGTTATATATCTGTGTAGTCCTAATGTGTCCTTTCCTTTGTTTGCTGTTAGGAGGTTTTTTTTTCTAAATTTGCCAGAAATGTTATGGACCTTGACATATCCCTGATTGAATTTTGTATTGCTCTTCTTTTCCCAACAATTAATCCCATCCCATGTGACAGTTACGAATCTGAGACCATCAGATCAGTGAATGAAGGCAGCTGCATCAGCAGTCTGCTACTAGAAGTCTAATCTTCTGGTTTCAACAAAATAACTTTTTCATTTAGTCTTTACTGTCCACTGGACAGGGAGACCTATTGAGAATTACAGCGCTACTGCTCTAAAATTGACACTCAATCAATTCTTGATAAATTTATGGTCCCAAAACCATCACCATCACATTTGGCAGGAGGAATTTCAGGAAAAAGAGAAATGAAAAAAAATTAATATTGAGATTCCCAGAGCCATAAAACTAGTAGGCAAAAAACCCCAAAAAACTAATAACAAACAAAGAAAATTATACACTTGGATTACACACAGATCAATACACTCTGTACAAACATATGCTTTTTTTCCCAAATGTTGACTGAAGCACCGCTTTAAGTACTATGTAAATCTAAACTCTGTAAATGTAAGTGTGTATATATGTATATAAATATATATATATATAGTTATATATATATATTCTTTGCAAAAAAACTTAGTTAATGCATCAGTTAGGGTGTTGCCACAGTGACAAAGTGTGGAAATTCAATGTTAGGTTACCCCACCTCCCCACCCCATGCCTCCCTCAAAACCTTAACTCCACATCCACCCCCCCCACACACACACACATATGCACGCAAGGGAATGGCCAAGGCAAGACAACCAACCAGAGACAAGCAGGATCAGGTAACAGAAGTAATATACAACTGTCTAAACATTCCACAAGACACAGGCATCATCACGGTCCACCAACTGTATGAGTTCTGCTGCCATCATAGTGCCTTGGGGGTAGACACACACATGCTGGGCAATCATGAGTGATGGCTCACAGTAAGCATGTATGTGTTACAAACATAAATAACAAGATTTAAGCAGATGCCCATATTTCAATAGTTAGCAACTGATGAAACATACAGTATGTTATCCACACATAGTGTATTAGAAATGAAAGCTTGTTTGAGCCTAGCAACAGTCAATGTATGTTTGCATTTGTTTTCTGATACAGTGAGTCACTCCTAATAGCAAACAGCGGTACTAATAAAAATATTTTTTTTGTAGTATAGTTTACAAGTAAGATGTAAAAGCAACAGTTGTAACATGCAAAGGTAACCATAACATACTGTCAGTGAGTATTGCCAGATAACGCAGCAGTATAACAGCATGTGATAGTGATAGTTTCCCACCTGAGCAGTATCTCCAAATTACTATGTACGTGTCAGCTCTGTCTTTCCCTCTACCACATGCCTATTTGGTAGCAGCGATACTTGCAGTGACCCAATTGTTGAATTATGACACATATAAATCAATATTTTGAAAATGAGTACAGACTAAGTGTCAATGTATGAAGAAGATATGCCAGCAGTAATGTGTCATCATACTGTGCTTGCAGTATACAGTCGATTATACTGTATTTGTTTTTTCTTTACATAGTGTTATATGAAATCAGTACAGTGTTGTGATTATTGTGCTTACAGATGTGCCGTAGTGTGGGGGGAATATGGAGTTATGGTTTTATGGAGGGAGCGTGGAGGTGGGGTGGTGGGGTGGTAACCCTAACACTTAATTTCCACACTTTTTTCACTGTGGAAACAACCCTAACTGATGCATTAACAAAGTTTTTTTTACAAAGAATTTTCTTTCTGTTAGAAAAAGTGTACTATAAGTAATAAATAGTATGTGTTGGGCCTCCGTGCTCCCAGCAAACTGCCCATTTGTGGATAATGATATGTGTCTGTGGGACCACGGGCCTGCCAGGCCCTGCGCTTCCACTCACACATAAGTATGGAGCCATACAGCAGCCCTATAAGCCAAGGAACCCTTATAGCACTAATTTGCCAATATCTCATGAACCGTAGCAGCTATGAAGCAAATTTAAGTGTAATTGTAATCATGATAGTGAGTAGTTCTCGTAATCTGTATCTTGTATCATTTAGAGACACGGGCACTGAAAAGTGTGGTGAATGCTAACTCTGAGGGTGTAATAGTGTCCTATGGACATGAAAATGAGCAATTGGAACAGTAATTCCCAAATATCTCTGTTACCGCACAAGTTAAAAAGAAATTCAAATTTCATGGTATTCAAGCTTTCCAACCTACTTCTGCAAAGAACTTTTATAATGAAAAATCCATATCTTGAACCGTTTTTGAGATATGGACCCTGAAAGGTGCTACGGGCACCGCAGTGTTATCCTATGGGAACATTTCTGAACTCCAGAATGCTGTAACTATGGGCCTGTTCAATGTTTCATACCAAACCACCAAAAGGCACATCTGTGGGACTAGGGCTTGCAACTCTGAACATTTCAGGCCAATAGCACAATCCCCCTTGCCACAATGAAGTGACAAAGAAAAGAACACGTAGCAAAATGTGTTTGTGCAGTGTTACCATGATTACTTTAATGTTATTGTGACTCTCCTGTCTCTGTAATGGGAATGTTCTCACACACAAAAATGTTGCAGCCGCTACTATTGTTATTAAACTCGAATGTTTGTGAGGTAACAAAAAATGTTGCTAAGATCAAAATATGGTGAAATCTTGAAAAACATGTTTGCAGAAAAGATAGAGACAAACTAAAGCCAGGGTCATGTTTCTCAGGGACCAATTAGATAAACACAGCTCTTGGTGTTTACCTACCTGCACTATTTTTTGAATTATGTTTTTTTTTCTCTGTCACTAGCTGAAAAACATGATGGCAGCAGCACAAAAACTATTTTGGGAAGTTCGACAACAAAAATGTGATCACGAAAGTTTTTGCAGTAGACGAACAAATCTGAAGCCACTGAAACGCATTCTTCAGTCCATTATGGCTTATCTAAGAATTCACAAGCATGATTTTTCACTTTCTGAGTGTACTACAGTTCCACAACTGTACATCCGACTAGAACAAAACTTTCCAAATCCAGAGATATATTAGAGAAAAAACTCCATTTAATGCATCAGTTAGGGTTATTCCATAGCGACAAAAGTGAAGAAATTTGGTGTTAGGGTTGAAAGGCCCCCTTGGACCCGTTCAGCCCACCCCCCGAACCGGCATTGGGGTGCACATTGAGGCCATAGGTCGTAACTCTCACCCCATTCTCCTAAACCTCTGCTTCTTTACACATATGATGGGGTGATAATTAGGGCCAATGACCCCAATGCGAACTCTGATGCCGGTTGGGGTGGTGGGCTGGGGGGTTCAAGGGGGGGCTTTCAACCCTAACACCAAATTTCCTTGCTTTTGTCGCTATGGAACAACCCTAACTGATGCATTAAATGGAGTTTTTTGGCTCTAATATATATATATATATATAGATATATATATATAAAAAACACTGTTTGTCATTTATATTACCTCAACCTGTATATATTTAGTGTATTACACATTTGTTAATCACTTCTCCTAGTGCAATTGTCCAGGACTATCTTGGGAATTAGGCTATTAACCTAAATGTGGATATCACAGTATGCAGACTGTTTTGCAAGCAAACCTTAAAATGAAAAAAAAAACAGACATTATGTTGTAAGTTGTAGTCTTTAATGTCAATCCATTGTAACTACTAAAGTCATTTGAATTATTTTTTGGGCAAGATATTTAAACATTTGCATATTGTTGTTGTGCAGATACATATATATTGCAGTCACCTTGGGTCATCTACAGAATTTATAACTTGCAGGTTCTGATGATGTGTCTTTAATTTCTGGATATTTTTTTAAATTTAGAGCTCACCGGATCCTTATTGCTTTCTCACACAGTTTGTGACATGTCAACCATTTTTCAGGTATTTGCCTGTCATACTGTGAAACAGAATTATCACTGCTGCTACTGAAAAAAATTTAGTGGCATATGAACTCCAAAGAAATGCGCTGTTAAATTTCAGTTATCTAAAGAGACATCTTGGTGCTGTGATGTTCAGACATGTTTGTCAGTGCCTACAAGCAGATAAAAAGCAACTGCCTTAAATGTTTCATTTTGTTTCTATTATGTCATGAATGAACATAAGTATTTCTGCTAGATGCTTTCTGTATGTGATTCATTTGGTCAGACACTAAGGGCCAGGTATTCAAACCATTGCACCTAGCACAAAACCATGGCGCTGGAATAGCGCTGGATTTGCACAAGGCTGCAATAATCAAAAGCCCTATTAGCTCTGGTGCTGTGTAGTAGTGCTGATGCTAATACATAATGGTATGAAAGGGGTGGGGTTAAGGGAGCACCCATGATGCCAGCAGCTTGGCATATTCAAAGGTATAGTGCCACGCTACAGGCATTAGGTCAACCTGTAGCATGGTGCTAGAAACCACCACAAAAGCTGGCAGTAATGCAGCCATGCCCCACATTGTGGTCCCCAGTAGTACAGTAATCTTCCTGGTAGTCTAGTGGTCCACCCACCCCCATGCATGAATCCAGACCCATTCACAAAAAAAGTAAACTTCAGTTCCTTGGTAGTCTAGTGGTTAACCCTTCCCCCACAAACCCCTACCAGTTCGCAATACAATTACAAGTTATTTCCCCTGGTAGTCTAGTAGTCCCCCCACCCCTCTGCAAGAATCCCGACCCATTCACAATAAAAGTAAACTCCATGTCTCTGGTGGTCTAGTGGACCCCCACCCCTGCACAAATCCTGACCCATTCGCAATAAAGTAAACTTCAATTCCCTGGTGATCTAGTACCCCCCAGCACAAATTTCAAACCCATTGCAATGTAATTACAAGTCATTTCCTGGTAGTCTAGTGGTCCCCCCCACCCACCTGCACAAATCACAAACATATGCACCATAAAAAAAGACTGTTCCCTGGTAGTCTAGTGGTCCCCCCACCTGGCAGTGAAGCTCCCACTCAGCCCAGGAACATTCCACGAACAAAGCCGGTGACTGTCTCAGCCCTCAGCTCACCACCATGACCAGCCACCGACTGAGGTTCAAATGAGCACTAATTTGTATCTCAGTCGGGGGCCAGTAATGGTGGTGAGCAGAGGGCTGAGCTGGTCGCTGGCTCTGTACATGGATTGTTCCTGGGCTGAGTAGGGACATCACTGCTGGGTCGGGGGACCTCTAGACTACCAGGGAACAGTCTTTTTTTATGCTGCATGGGGTCAGGATTCATGCTGGGGGGGTGAGGGGACCACTAGACTACCAGGGAAATTAATTTTACTTTTATTGCGAATGGGTCAGGATTCATGCTGGGGGTGGGGGGACCACTAGACTTCCTGGTCACTTGTGTGTATCAGGCACACATATGTACGGGTGCATTGTATGCACTCACATCCCTGACTGCCCCTGCTTTTCAGGGACGTCCCTGATGTAGCCTCCACATGTCCCTCTGTACCTCATACAATGTGTGTTTATGTGACAGAACAGCTTACCTCTCAACTGTCCGTGATTTCCAGGGATGTCCCTGATTTCACCTCAACCTTTTACTCTATCCTCCCTAAAATGTGTGTTCCCATGACTAAACAGTGGGGATTGTAAGAATAAACCTATGTTAACCAATAACGTTGCAGACTTCTTATTCTTCAGGAAATATATTCTGCACCGAGTCCCATATTCTGCCTGCTTCCTGAGTGGATATCAATTTTGAAACTGTGTCACTGGATTTGGGCCTTTGTCCCTGATTTGTTTCAGCCTTGTCCCTGTTTCAGAAGGCAAGGGGTTGTGAGGTATGTATGTACCGACTGTGCCTGGCAGCACACAGTTCCTGCTGCTTCTGACCTGTACTTCTATTCCAACCAACAGATGATGCTATGGGCATGCCATGGCCTGCAGCATCCAGCCTGTACTTCCATTCTGACCAAAAGGGGAAGCTTTGTGCTCCACACAGTAGCACTGAGCAAACTGCATGGTAATGTATGCTAAACAGCACTTAATGAGATGCAAATGTACCTGTTTGCCCACAGATTACCTAAGTAAGCTCATTTCCATGGGAGCTTTGAACATAACTCCCGGTTGCCCAAGGCTAATGTGTTAGACCTGTGCACTCAGGTTAGCCCCGAGAAACCTCACTTTAGCATAGCAGTTCTGCAGTGTGTGGCTTACATTGTTGTTTGCAGTAGCTGTCAGACATCTCTGTGCAGTCACACACAATCTTCTCCATCTGCAACACTGGCTTTCTCCAGGGTCTAATGAGCTGCAGTAACAGTGTGCACTTCCCTGTTGCTATATTCAGTGCTGTCTTATTGCTGGGCTATTTTTGCCCTGCAGTCATAGGCCTTTGTTTGCCCGACTTCCTTTGCTTGCTATATTCAGCTGGTTTTGTACTGGGCTATTCCTTTTGAATATAGCTTGCTTTTTGCTCCGGGCTAAGTTTTGCCTGACAGGCAGTGCTAATTTAGCCCCTGGGCAAAGTTTTGAATATCTGGCCCTGCGTTATGCAGTACATCTCTAACTTTAGAACTGCAGGTGCATTTGTACCAAATGCCACCTGTTTCAAGCAGATGGGATTGAATGCTTTGTAAGACATATTCAAAAATATTGGGTAACAAGATAAATTAAGCAGAAATGTGAAATGACAGTTAACCATTATTCTGCATTTGTTTTCAGTCTGCAAACTTTTATATTGTGGTTCAAACCTTTATGAAAACATTTCAGGACACACACTGCTTGAGCATTGGGTATTTATTATTGAAAATCTCCTTAAAAGTTGCCCATTATTACAGCTAGTAGTGCATTGTCCGTCCTGCATTTACAGTAGGTGACCTGCATTTGATCTGCAAACCTAACCTTGATTACTTTTCTGGTGTACTGTATCTTGAAACTTATCATTAAACTCTCCTGTTTTGGTGAGGATAGGGCTGGACTGCATCTGTTTGTAATTAGAGGACCCTGTGCCAGCCTTGTTGTCAGTATATTGGCCAATAGTTTAGCTGGTGACAGAACTATGATGAAAGGAAACTAGGTGGGACTTCAGAATTATAGGATAGATAAAACTCAGCTATGAAAAACAGCTCCAGGATCTTGGTCGCAAACTACCCCATGTGGGCGGCCTCATCCCCTACCCCACCCCTGATTTTTAAAAAACAAATTCCAAGTCAGAGTTGACTCAGAAGGGGGTGAAACACCAGTGTAAGTAGCAACATTTCTACATCGGGACCATTACAGTGACAATTTCAAATTTGTTTGAGTTTATTTTTATTTTTTTATTTATTAAATTCTCAGATTACAAATACCTTTGAGCAGAAACTGCTCATTTACAAAGGTTCCACGTCAAAAGATGAGGGTCAACATACATACAGAGGTAGAAAAAGAATGCACAATAAACAACCAAAACAACTAAAAGAAAAAATAAAGATACTCAGTTATAGCATACTTTGAGATAATAGTCATATAACGAGCAGCTTGAGTAGGCAGCTGGCTGCGGTAACAATAAGAGATAGAGGGCACCATAGGCAGTTAGTATTGCAGGCGTGCTACCGGAAGAGGAAGTTGGCAGGCTAATGGGCCACTGTCCGATGGTGGTGGAAAATGTCTTGTACCAATGGAGATGTGAAGCAGAAAAGGAGTCACAAGGAAGGCCCAGTGCCAGAGGGAATGAGACTGGGAAAGGGCGGGCTGTGAGACATGAGTGAGCTGGGAGGTGTTTAGAGAGATCTCTGTTCATAGAAGCAGTCACATTGAGTGGTAGAGGTGAGGTAAAGTTTGAGATTCCTTTTGAAGGATCCAAGTGTAGTAGAGGAAAGTGCTTCTTTAATGAGGGAATTGAACCATTGAGTGGCTCTATAGATAAAGGACAGCTGACCCATGGAGGTATGACATCTGGGAACCTGAAAGGTTAGAGATTGGGCACCATGTGTTTGTTGAGTGCACTGTAGGTAGTAAGGAGTGAGCTAACACCAGGTGGCATGAGACCAAGGAGAATCTTTTTTGGTAAGTAAGCAGGTCTGGTATTGTATTCTGCTGCATAGGAGTAGCCAGCTGGCCTGTGCATAGAGGTCACAGGTATGAGTTTGTCGGGCTGCACCTGTTAGTAGTCTACAGGCTTTGTTGAGAGCAACTGAGATCCTGCGGAGGGCACTTGTTGAGGCAGAGCCATAGATGGCAAGGCCATAGTCAATGATAGAGATGACAGAGCTGTAGATGGCTAGTTTAAGAGGCATCCACAGGCATACAGTGCTTGTGTTTGTGTAGTAGTCCAATCCGTATATTGGCGGTCTTGGCAACAGTGTCAATATGCCGAGTGTAGGAGAGGGTACTATCCAGGGTAATACCAATGTACTTGAACTCCTTGACATGTTTGAGTGGGTTCCCAGCGTGGTTCTTGAAGGTGAGGGACAGAGAGTTGTGCCTGCTCTGTCGGTTACAGAAGGACATGGCTTTAGTCTTGCTGTGGTTCAGGACAAGTTTATGAGAATTGAACCAGTCTTCGATGCGCTTGAAGTCGAGTTGCAGCTGGGATTCAACGACTGTAATGTCATGGTGGCTGAAAAACAGGACTGCATCATCTACGTATAGTAATATTTTTTGGTGGCAGGCACTGGGGAGATTGTTGATGAAGAGGGAGAAGAGTAGATGGCTCAGAATAGACCCCTGGGGTACTCCGGAGCGGACCGGTTTCTCATGCGAAGAGATTCCTGCAATCCTTACACGTTGGATCCAATTATCAAGGTAGCTGGTGAACCATGGAAGGGCATTGCTGGAGATCCAAATGGAGGACAGTTGCTTGAGCAGTAGGGGGTGGTTAACTGTGTCGAATGCCTTGGTAAGGTCTATAAATACTGCCCCTCTACAATTCCCTTTGTCAAGCGTGGCATGGATGAAGGTTGTAAATTCAGTAGTGCAGTGGTGGTGCTGTGCCTTTTCTGAAGCCATGCTGCTCTGGGCACTGTACATTGTACTTATCCAGGAATTCAACTAGTTGGTCCGACACTATTTGCTCCAGCGCTTTAGATAGTGGGGGGAGGAGTGAGATAGGTCTGTAATTGGTGTGCAGTGTCCTATCTCCATTTTTGTGAACCGGTGTGACAGTGGCTTTCTTCCAGAGAGAGGGGAAATGGCCCAATCTAAGCAAGAGATTGAAGATCTTTGTAAGTGGTTCTAAGATTTCATCTAGGACTTGTGCCAGCAGTTTAAGGTCAAGGGAGTCACCACTGTACCCTTGTTTGCTGATGGCCTTTTGAATGTATTTTCTAGCTACTTGTGGTGGGACCTCCTTAAAAAAAAACTTTGGAGTTGTACATTCTAGTTGGGGGGTAACTTGGGAGGAGCTGGAGGGGAGGTCGTCAAAAAAAATTGGTGAAAGGACACTGTCCAGGTTTGTAAATGCATTATTAAAAGTGCTGGTGATGGTACCTAGGTCGAGTGTAGGAGTGCCATGAAGGTTGAGCATAGTGGGTGGTGCTTTAGGATCCTTGCCTGTGAGTTCTTCATGTTGTTCCAGAATTTATTTCCCTGGCCCCAAGAGTTGGTCAGAGCCTCTTTGTAATAGCTGCATTTAGCATTCCGTATTTTTCGAGTGCAATCATTTCTGGCTGCTTTGTATAATTGTATGTTTACTTGTGTCGGAGTTGCACAAGAACAATGCCAGAGGTGGTCTCTGTGCTTGAGCAGAGTTAAAAGGTCAGTAGTAACCCAGGGGTTGGTCTGTCCTTTGACCTTCATCTTTTTCACTGGTGCATAGATGTCACAGGCTTCGTTGAAACGTTTGATAAATAGGTCCAGAGCTTTGTTGGTGTCATTGAAGGAGTCAAGCACTGTCCAGTTCAGCCTGGTTAGGTGGGATTTTAACAGCTGGAGGTGCCCTTGTTTGATAACCCTGGCATAGATAAGCTTGGGAGGGGGCTTGTGGTATTTGTTTGACCAGGAGCAGATGACAGGCGAGTGGTCACTTATTGTATCTGGGAGTACAGACACATTGGAGATGCATTCAGGGTGGTTAGATAGTATCCAGTCTAGAAGCGTAAGGAAGCCTGTCCTATAGTTACACCTAGTGGGGGCATTGACCAGTTCAGTGAGGTGATGCACCACGGCTGCATCCTTATAGGTAGCGGCCTCGGCGGAGAGCCAGTTAATGTTAAAATCACCCATGATTATGGTTTCAGAATTATGTTGCTGGACCCTTAGATATTCCATGATGCTATGGAAGCCAGCAGCCTGGTCTCTTGGGAGTAGGTAAACTGAGATGACAGTGAGTTCCTTGTTATGTGCACCAAGGAGGATTTTGATTATGGGGACCTGAGAGGAGTTACTCAGGCTAGGGGATGGGATGATGTGACCCATAAAGGTATCCTTAAGATAGATGGTGCAGCCCCCGCCCCGTTTAGCAATCCTGTCTTGCTTGAAAATGCAGCAGCCAGGGATAGAGACTGAGGTATCAGGGATTTTACGGTTTAGCCATGTTTCCACAACTGAGTGGATATCAGGGTTGTGCTGTAGGATCCATGTTTGGAGGGAATCAAGTTTGTTGAGGATGCTGCAGGCGTTGATGGATGCCATGGTGAGTGTCCCTGTCCTTCTGCTTGGTGCCACTGCTGGCTGCCCAGGTGGTCCTGGGTTGGGGTGAACATTTCCTGAGAGCAGGAGCAGCATAAGGATAATTTGTAGGAGAAAGGATTTCATCATCTTGTAGATACCTGGTGGTTAAGTCATAAGCCTAAAGAAATTATCAACAGCTGAGGTCCAGAGTCACAGAATGTGTTAGAATTCCTGAAGGTGATGAACTGTGCTTGCACATATGCAGGATGTGAAATCCTTTTGTCTGCATGCTTCTTTGTCATTCAAAGAGGTTGTTGAAAAGCCCACATACAGATCAGGGAGCAGGTCAGACGAAAATGTGGATTCAAGCAGACCTAGAGACACTGAGTTTGTCAGACTTAATTGCTTGACTTATGTTTTGCTTGGGATAGCTTCCAAAAAGTTGATTTTTAAATGAAAAATGCAGATACCCGGTGATGATGTTTTGCAGAAATCTAGTTCAGGAGACTTTCACGGATGTAGTGAGCAAGAATGGTGTAGTTACTCCAAGCAGAAAACCATGTAAGTCCACAAAAACTAAGCTACAGACACAGACAAGCAGCCACTACAAACAAAGAAGAAATACATATGCATATTATTAGCACCATGTTCGGGATTTTGTCTTCACTAGTTTTGTAGCCCAGGTACCTCTTACTAATAGATTATCTACCCAACAGTGTTAGGCTTGATGTCGCCGTAATGGTCTTTGATGTAGAAATTTCGCTGTTTTGCCGATATACGGCTATGTCCAAGGGGCTGGATTCCTTGATGGGGATTATAAACTGTAGGATATTATCAGTTGAGTGAGGTAATATCGTGAGAACTGGAGCCAGGAATTGAGGCTAGGGACATAAAAGTTGGATCAGAAAATGTTATTACTTACAAAGAAATAAAAACAAATTTCAGTGTTCTTAACAAAGCTTTTTTTTTTCTTTCTTTTGTAATGTTTACCAAATTGCTTTTATTTTTCTAATTTTTTATTTTAGTATATAAGTTACTGTTACATTAAGAAAATGCAAGGTTTTCATTTTAATGTATGCCTTCAGAAATCCTGTTATTCTCCTAGAGAGATTAAAAAAAAGGTAACATGGTAGCCAATTGCCATTAGTAGCCATATCAGGCCATGTGGGGCATGTCACATGCTGATATCACTTTTTATGTATTGGGTGGCATAGAGCTAATGAGAATAATATTGCCTTATGGTGCACCATAACTTATGACATAAATACTGATAGCACTGGCTTCCACTGTATGGTATGTGTTTCAGAACAGATACTGTATAGAGACATTGTGGTTTAGGGTACACATTTGTTTAGGATTTGAACCAGAAGCAGACTTATAGTTTTCCATTACTACAATGTTAAAATGAAAACAAGTGTTAAAAGCAGAATTGACCCAATATCAAGCTAACTCTTGTCTGATAACAAGGACAGCTAATATATAATTTATTATGATTTTAATTATACTGGCCCTTAATTACACTCTCTATAATTCCTTGGATGAAACTGATATATTAATACTGACATATAAACCCAAAATAATTAAAGTGAGTAGTAAAGGGGTGTGAAAAAGCCCTCCTAATGACTTTGAAGTAATTTGTCTTCTCAGCTCTTTATTCATATGCCTAAAAAGTTACTAATTGCAAATGACCTTAAAACTTAATATGTAAGTGACTTCTCAGTCAAAGTATGACAAGCTTTCTGACTGGAAATTTTGTGCCAGATGTTGTGAACTCAGATTAGACTCAGTGTGAAGTGAATATATTTTTTCTGCAGGTTTGTTTGTCAACTATTTGTACAAGGAGTCCAGACTCACTGTGGTAATGTGCTACCACATTGTCAGTGAACAGATCACCTACAGAACCTGTGAAAATTAATATGTATCTCAACGGGATTTGTAACACTCTTTTCAATACATTATACAGGCACTTGTCACTAAAGTCAACCTGCACCATAAAGTAATTTATATTCTTGTTGTTTAAACTGTTATTTAAATATTACTAGGCAGAACTGCCCTCTGTTATTATCTGTCAAGCAACGTTTTAAAGATGCAGTGTCATTCAGGTTACAAATCACAAACCCTCTAAATCAAGAACATTGGAATTTAAGGCTGACAGACAACTGCTCTTGCAGTACAGTATGTGAGTGTGCTCAGAAATGTCCATGCTTCTGGTGACAATCAGCAAAATAATTAGAGGAATAATGTTAGCCTGTGGCCACTGTCATCAGTCACACAAATAATTGACAGATATTGTCAGTTAACACACATCATCATTAAACTGATGGAAATAATTGACAGCTAAATGACAGTAGACAGATGCATTATGGAATCCCAATTGTCATCACATCCCCTCACTATCAAATATATACATATATATATTTTTTTTTTTTTACCCAAACAAGCCCCATATACCTGTGTCATAAGGGGAACATATGCAGAACAAACATTTAAAAACAGAAAGGAAAGAAAGCTGTTCTGTCATGCTCTTTCACCCACCTACTAAGTGCATTATTTATCACACTAGGCTATACCATGGGGACTCTAGGCTCAAAGCTATCCTGGTACTTTCTTCCCATATTAGATTTTTTTTTTAAATTATCCACACAACTTCTTTTACATGGCCCTATTCCTCATTAAAACACAACATCACAATATTAAAAAAAATTCTACTTTTTTTCAGAGGTGCAAAATGTAAATGCAGATATAATAAAATATAGATTAACAAAGCAGCTCAGTGGAATCTTCTGGTAACTGCAAAAGGTTTCTTCGGTGGCACTGGACTAGTGCCTCGACAGGTTTTATGCTGCATTACCATATATGGCCCCAGAACCCATTCACAACCAGTATTTAATAATAAATTGTGAGTGGCATTGAATAGTGAGAGTTAAGGATGAAGTTGGATCTGTGACTATAATATATTCGCCCTCAGTTGCCATCGGGCCTCTGTTACATATTTCATTAGTTTTAATATTATCTTAAAAAGTGGTAGAGAAATGTTTAAATATTTGTACATTCAAATGATTCCTCATTTGTTTCGATCATAGTCAGACTTTTTATAAGCTTCTATTATGTTGTTCTTCTAAAAGGATGCATTTTTGTATTGCTGCTGTCGACTGTATGGTGCATTGTATTTTCTTACTGAGTGTTAATGTTAATATGCTGTGCTCTAGATTTATTTGACATCTCATGATTTCAAATTTATATTGTTCTTCTATGCTAAATAATCAGTATTGAGCAGAGGGGAACTGATAGTACGGAATGCCTAGGCAATACTGGTATCAAAAGCTATATCAAGTGAAGAGTATGAAGAACATTTGGTACAATAAAAAAACATTATTTAAAGCAAAATCAGACAAAAAATGTCAAAATTGTGAATGTAAGATAAATGAATGTGTCTGAGTACAGTATATTGTTTGATATCCTATTTCATGTTATAGCAGGTGAACAGGGAGATGTGATCACAGTGCGATTGTATGTAAGGGTTCATGTGAAAAGCAAACTAATAAAGATTACCCATTGTGCTGTGTATAAGATATGTTAGGATTTGGGTTTGTGTTAATAACCCCACCCACATATATTTAGTGAGACACAGGTTACATCCATGAGCCTTCATCCACCTATAAATACATATATTGCAGCACATCCTGCCTCCAGAAGTGTTATAATGATTATATATTTTTTGAATTGATTTTGCCATGTTTGCCATTGCAAATAGGAGTAGTAACATGTAGGTGTTGTGAATCAATCTCCTAACATTCAAAGTGCCAAAAAGTGCTGTTTTCTAAGAAAAACATGCTTTTATTTCTGTGCTCTGCTTCATTTGCTTAAACCTGCCTCTTTTTTCTCAGTGCTGCAAGCCCCAACCATGACATAATGCAAGTGAAACAAAGTTTTTAAGCACTGTGTTGAAACAAAGACATCTATTGGTCAGTCTTGGTATTACAGACAATTTTTTCTTTCACACTTTTGGACTCCTAGCAGAAGTTGGACACCAAAGAAAAAGAAAAGTAGTCTAACCTATAATTACACTCTTGAACTACTTATAGTCATTCAGGCCCTATAACATAAACATAGAAAAGTATCATCACACTCCCACATTCTGACAGAAGATGCCACTTTAGATCTATCTCTTCACCAGCAGGCAGTAAAAGCCAACCAACATCTACACAGGCTGGCAAATGATCTTTTTGGCCTATCTGCATCACAAAAAGCAGTTTTCCAGAAACTTTTTTACAGACTGTACTACTGTAAGCACTACCGACATAAGAAACTACATTTTGATAAGGGAGACAGAAAAATCAGCTATGTACTATACCCAAAATGCCTTACAACATAAATATACATAGTTGTTCATAGCAGATAAGGGCCTATGCCCCACCTAGTCTGCCCATGTGTGCATGTGCTTAGCTTCTTCATGTGTCTCTACAGCTAGGTTATGTGTCTTAATATTAGGTGCTATTTTGCAGTCCCCACTTCCAAAATAAGGGATTGCACCTTTGAGTAATGAACATTTAAGTCAACTTTATAATTTACCCAGAATGCTTTGTTGCTGTATTTAAAGAATTGACAGTCCCCTTGCATGACATAATTCTGGGGGGTGGCTGCACACAGAAAACTGAACAGTGAGCAGAAACAAAAACATACAAAAAATGACTGAGAGATTTTTTTTTACAAAACAAATTGCAGCTTCAACATCAGAAGCATGGGTGGCAAAGGCATAGTATGTGAAACAGGCATTTGCAGAATGTGAATACATCACTTTAAACTAAGTTAATTAAAAACAAGTACTAGTCTGCATCATGGCACTGAGCAGTACATGGTTGCCTACAGGCTGGTGAGCCAACCTTGTGACCATAACCTGGAAAGATTGGAGTAGAGGCCACTGGTGAGGGATCTAAGCCTTTGTCTTGATGCTCTCTTTCTAAGAGTGGAAGGTTTGAATTGCTGCTCCTGAGGTGACACCTACTGAGGCTTGGAGGTGATGCCTCTGGTGATGCAGGGAATCATGCACTGCTGGGAAAGCACTAATGAGAACCAGATCTTGTTGCCAATGACAGGGGTGATGGGTGGGAAAAAAATGGAGATAACTCCTCACTACCAGCAAGATGATGACTTCTGCCAATCTATGTTCATGTCCAATGTACCAGTCAAAAGCTTGTTCCTGCTTCCTATGCTTTTGCATGCTGGACTTGGTTAGGTTCTGAGAAACACAACAGCACAGACACTGATGTCAGAAAAAGACCAATGGTCCATCAAGTATGCCTGTGATTCACTGTCTAACCCCGGGACCTATTGTTCATCGATGGTCCTAGTTTCCCCATCCATCACCCATTCCCCTGCCAATTTCTGTTCCCCTGAGTAGCCACTATACCTTTCACTCTGTCCCAATCATACTTGAAACCATTTATGGTTTCAGCACCCACCACCTTGCCTGGTAGACTGTTTCACAATCCCATCACCCTTTCTGTAAAATAATACTTCCTCATGTCTTCCCTGAACATCCATACTGTCATTCTTCACTTATGCCCCCATAACATTAAACTTTTATATATGCTAAATAATTCCTTGCAGTTCACATTGCTTATTCCTTTCAGGAACTTGAAGGTCTCTATCATACTGTATCTCTCTCTTCTCCCTTATGGTCTCCAGCAAGTACATGTTCCATGCCTTGAGGCACTCTTCACAAGACCTGCACTGTTGGTCTTGAATCATGTTTGTTACACTTTGTGGCACCATCTCCAGCCTGTCTTTATTTTTCCAGATGGAAGGACTCCAGAACTGGGCACAGTACTGTAGGTGTGTCCTCAAGTAAGGTCTAGAAATGGGTTATATTACCTATTTCCTTCTGCCATCAATACCCTACATCTACACCCCAGCATCCTATTTGACTTATTATAAGTCTTGTTTCTCTGGCTGATTGTTTAAGGGTGTCACTAATAATATCTACTAGGTCCCGTTTCTCAGGCATAGTGCTAAGGCTTACCTTACCATCCAGTACACTGTCCTGGAGTTTTTGTTCCCTAGGTGCATCACCTTGCACTTTTTAGTATTGAATTTCAACAAACAGACAAAAGACCACCTATCTAGCACTTGCAGGTTATCTCTGTTAACCACAACCGTCTGTTGCTTCCCCTTTAGATAGTTACCTACCCATCTTTTTATGTCCCTCCTTGTACCCAGATCCTTCATCTTGTTCAGCAAGTATCTGTTAGGCACTGAGTCAAAAGCCTTGCTGAAGTCAAAGTAGAATAAATCTACAGTGTGGCCTCTAACCATGCTGCCTTAAGACAGTCAGATAATACTGTCAGGTTCATCTGCCAGGAATCCATGCTGTTTACTATCCCAGAGACCATTGCCTTCAGGTAGTTCACGATGTCCTCTTTGACCAAAGACTCCATCAGCTTCCCAACAACAGAGATAAGACTGACAGGTCAATAACTCCCTTCTTGTTCCTTACACCCCCTTCTAGAGGGGACCAATGTTCCATGCCATCTGTTCCTTTGGAACTACCCCCATTAGTAATCAACTGTTGAACAGTCCAACCATGAGGTAAGTCAGTTCTGCTCCCAGTTCTCTGAAAATGCTCAGAGGCATCCCATCTGTTCCTGGGGCCTCATCTATCTCTAGGGATGCTAGCTCCTTCAGGACTCATTCACTTGTAAATGCTGGCCACCTCATCTCCTGGACCCATTTTGTGGCCACTTTGATGCCACTTTCTGGCAAGGGCCAACTAATCTCCTTAGTGAAGACAGAGAAAAAGTAATTTTTAAGGATGACACCTATTTGCACATCCTCCTCTACCATGCCACTCCTCTCATATAGCCTAATTATTCTCCTTCCTTTCTTCCTTCTTTCCCTAATATATTTGAAGAAATATTTTTTTCTGCCTCTGACCCTCTGCAGTACACAGCTCTGTCTTCTTTTGCTTCCCTACCACCATATTTGCCTCCTTATTTCTCAGTATGTATTCTCCCCATTCTTCATCCTACTGCTTTATTTTGTACAAGGGGAAGACCTTTCTTTTGGCCCTCACTGCTCCTCAGACCCTTTCTGAGAACCACAATGGTCACTTGAACCTGTTCCTTTTGGTTACTGTTCTCATGCATAACTTAGATGCCTTAAGAATACCCTCCATTATTGCTCCACCTCTCTTCCACACCCCTAAGCTGTCTACTCTGCCTAACTTGTCCGTAACCAACTCCCTCAACCTGTTGAAGTCTTTCCTTTTGAAATCAAGGACCTCAGCTCTCAACTGGGGTGTTTCTGTTCCAAGAGACAGCTTGAACCAATTAGAGTTGTCATCGCCATTCCTTAATGGCTCCTCTACTCTCACTGCTCCTACCAACTCTAACTTTGTGAACACCACATTGAGAATGGCAGCCTGCCTGGTGGGTTCCTCAACTAGCTGTGCAAGTAGACAATTCTGGAATGTATCCAGCAAGTCTTGACTTGTGGTGCTCCTGGCCACTGGAATATCCAAATCATCTCACACAATGTCCAGCAGATTTAGCCCAACCACTACCTCTAATTTCCCTTTTTCCACCTTCCTTTCTAGTTCTTCTTTAAGTTCTGTGTCTCTGCCTTCCCTTTGCCCTAGTGTTCTATAGATCACCCCCAAATATAGTCTCTTACCTGAGGCACTGTAAGTTGTGCCCACAATAACACTATCGCCCCGTTACTACTGATGATGTACCCATCATAAGTACTCTTATAGTGCCATGCAGGAAAGAGAAGGATAACCCAAAATATATAAAATGAAGAGCTCTGATCCAGGATCAGAGGGGGTTTGGGTGATTAGCAATATCTAATGGCAGGCAGGAGATGAGTGACAGCAGACCAGAAGGTGAACTCAGATGAGGGACCATAAAGGGATAAAGTAATAATATATAATTTAAAATATTGCAGATTTTTAATAATTGCTATTAGTGGGCTCTATTCATAAATGGGGCAGGAAGTATGCACAATAGGTATGTACCCCACTCATGGACAGGTGTACACCAGCAGTATTCACTATCACCGGATGTCACTCTGGGGTTCCACCCCCCTGGTGCACAGGTTCATGGGGGATGGATGGGCATGGAGCGGTGAAATGGGCAGGCATCCAATTGGATGCCTGACCTGGGTCCCAGAGTGGATGTCTTGCACCCTGGGAGTGGGGGGTTCATGGGAAGGCCTGGATCCCAAGTTGAATAAAGTATGGGCACTTGCCCAAATGGCTGCCTCCAGCCATCCCCATCAGTCTATTTGTCAGCAGCAACATGGAGGGTCATCTCCCATTTCTGCAGTAGCCAGTGGGTGTTATCATTGTGGATGCGCACTAGGTTATAGCAGGGTCCCAGCTGCCATAGCCTGCCACCCCTGTGCCCAGCACTATTGCAGTGTCGGTGGCACAGCAGATAGCACACTAACCTCTGAGGCTGGGAGATCAGAAGACTGTTGGTTCAATTCCCACACCAGGCACTTGGGTTAAACTCACAACACTGACACTGTAGTGCAGCATGAGGGGGTGCTGCACTGCTGAGGTGCCATCTTTCAGATGAGACATTAAACCAAGGTCCCATCTGCCTGTTCTGGTGGTAGTTCAGGTAAATGTTAAAGATTTAATGGTTGGAAAGAGTATGAGAATTTCCCTGGTACCCTGGCCAAATTTCCCCCATTCACTAAAATTATTGCCAACAGCTTAATCTGATTCAAGGTCAGTTGGCTTTCGTCTGTATCCCCCTCTCCCGAGTCTTGCTTGAAAATAGGAAAAATTTGTCTAGTGCACTTACCCAGTCAACAAAAACTAACTAAATAAATAAATAAAATGAAATGCACCTTAGTGAATGGTGTGTAGTGCAGGCATGCCCCCAGCACTCCTCCCGGTCTGCCCATGGTGCGATGCAGTCTGTGCAGCCATGGGATCCAGTGCATACTTGGTCTGCACACATTTGGTGACTGCCACTAGCGTTCCATGGGACCTCTGCTGCACAACATTTTCACAAATGTTTGCCTATGTACCCAAGATATGCAGCACATAGGCATGATGAATAAATCTCATAGTATGTGCAGGTCATTATGGATGTTGTAGTTGCTACCTGTGCCTTGTGGGCTCAAACAAGATAAAAGGGGCCTGGGTTAATAAACTCCTGAATGGACGACATATATCCAAGGTTAAAATGATCTGCATGGTGTCTCCAGCAAGAAAAAGATTAAAGCTGGCCAGCCGGTGTAAGTATTGTACAATCCCTTGGGATGCAGTACCTTACCACAGGAATTCTCCCACACATGAACCAATGCAGTGTAATGACAGTTCCAACGAGTATGCGACTTGTCACTTTAAGCAATAATCCTTCAGACAAGAATTTAAACAACAAAAGAACAGTAACTTTATTTAAAGATGGAAAGGCCCTACAGTATATTTGAAAAGGGGGCTTAGATAAGCAATGAAGTAAATGTGCAGTCCAGCTGTCTCATTAGTGTCCATCTGGACCCAGCTCACATATATATGTGTTACTTTTCCATGCCCTCCTATTTGCAGCCAAATAAGATTGATAACCTGGGGCTATGCTTTAAGTGCTTTTACAGGACCAGCCCTCTAACAATGTCTGTCCAGCTGCACACACTGCACAGTACAGTTGTCCAGCTGTACTGGGGGAACTACTCTCTCTCCACTCATAAAAGCATATAAATGTCAAAAACTATTTGATAGCTTCCAGTGCTTCACTTGGTTCCCATCAGTGACAATGGTGTAGGCCTGATGAGGTTGAATGTGATTGGGAAGCAGTGCTGCACTTAAATAAAAAATGCTTTGCCAGTTAAACTGCAGACCCAACTTCTTTTAATCTCAAACTTACTGTAGGTATTTGTAACTCCTGGCTGGATGACCAAGTCCAGTAAATTATTTCCAACTATTTTAAAAGTTGCAAGCTGTAGGGCAAGTCCTGAGTTTACTCACAGTTTTCACAAATCAGGGGAGCTCCCTTGATTCACAGGGGTGATGGGACAGTTCACAAGTCCCTTCTGCAGCTGGTTTCTCTCTCTCTCTCTCTCTCACCCTCTCCCTCTCCCTCTCCCTCTCCCGCTCTCTCTCTCTCTCTCCATTGGTGGCATAGACCAGTGGAGTTAGCTGACAGACTGCTGTCTTTGGTCCCAGACAACTGTTTCTTGACTTTCACATTCAGCAGATGATCTTCTATCATTCTTCTCAGGGAACCTCTACCTACCTGTGAAACTCAGTCCTAGCTACCCACAAACCTTATCCTGACATACAGTCTCTACTAACTGGAACTGGATGTAGGAATGGCTAGCTGCCTTCCTAGACAAATTGGGATGTTAGTTTAGCTTCGGGATGGGCTTCAGTGCAACAAAGTCTCTCACTCAACTTCTGGCTGCAGTTTTCACTTCCATGATGGGGTAGCATAGTATTATTTCCTTTTTTTGAGCAGAAGTACTACTTCTCACACTGTCTCAGAAGACAGTCTGTCTGTGCAGGAGATCCACTTGCCTTCTTCTCACTGCAGTCACATGCAGGCCTGGTCTGTCTTTACCCACAGTCACACACAGACTGAATGGGTCCTGGCACAGCCTGTACTTCTCACTGAGGAATGGCAGCTCAACATTGGTCCATCGGGCTGTCAGTCATTCTGGGACCAGGCTGGAGAGTCAGTACTTGGTAGGTAACTGTCAAGAATGTCACACCTGGAAGGATACAGTCTTCCAGTGTCCTAAAAATTACTTGTGGCTCCCTTTCCAAGCTTCGCAACCTTACTGCCCGAAGTTATTATCCCTAACCCCTATTTTCATGCTTTTTCGGTCAAGGGGGCATCTGCACAAATGGGCAGGAAATACATGCCAGAAGCATGTATCAAAACCCATGGAACTCCACACCTATGGACAGGTGCACACAGGCTGGGATTCATCTTCAGTCACCACCTGTTCATGGCCCTGCCCCCCTAGTGCACAGGGTGGCCAGGGATGGAGTAGTGTACCCAGCAGGACATCAAATTGGATGCCCATCCTGGGTCCTGAGTGGATCCCTTGTGCAGCAGAGCATGGGTCCTGGTGTGGGAATAGCACCAGCAGACACATGGACCTATGTGGCTATGCATCATCTGGTGGTGGACCCCATGGCTCAACACCTTGAGCACAGATGCCAACCGCTGCACTGCTGCACCTCCCCACCAACACATGGCAGCCCCAGCACCAATGCATAAAAGCCCCTCCATACACATGCCACCCCGTCCCTCTGGAAGATGAAGCACTCATCCACCCCACACATGGCCACCCCTGTGTGCAACATGACAACCTCCCCTCCACCCACTGCTGCTCCATCCCGGTGTTATCAAAGCCCCCCCATGAATACAAGTGCCCTGGTCCCACACACCCGACCCCCAAACCCATCTCCCCAACCCTCATTGGTGGTCAGAGGCTTCCCAACCCCCTGAGGAATTGACATCCCCCCATACCTGCAGAGTTGGTGCCGTAGCTGGACAGCCAGCAGCACTGCTCTTCACACACCTCCTCAGCTGCTAGTCATCCAGTGATGCTGGGAATGTGGTGCTATAAACAGGCTGCACACTCCCAGCATTACTTGGATGGCTGGGGGCCAAGGAGGTTTGTGGAGGGCTGTGTCACTGGTAGTCCAGCCGCAGCACCGACTATGCAGGTATAGTGGAGGATGTCAGTGCCACAAGGGGTGGGAGGAGCCACTGACTGCCAATGAGGGTCAAGGGATGGGGCATGGGGTCGGGGGTGTACTGAGCTGGCCAGGAAGTGCTTACTGCAAGAGGCTTTCCAGCATCCAAACAGTGGCAGGAAGTGTTTAGCCCATTACAGCCCTTGGTGCGTGTGGCCAATGTCCATTATGTTGGGGGCACCACTACACAGGGTGACCAGTAAAGGTCAGGTGGAGCATGTGGACATGTACAAGGATGGGGCAATGGAACCTGGGGGGTGTACTGCATTCCAGTAGTCTGGAGCCCCGGTTTTTTTTATTTAGTATTTTTGGTGGTAGGGCTCTCCGCCAGGTATCTGACCTGGTCATGGTTCCCAGACTTCCACCTACTGTCACTGCTAGGTCCCCAGGTCACCCCCGGCTTTCCCTGCAGAAGGCAGGGCCACAGAACTGGTCCCCAATCCAGTCCATTGAAAAAGTATCTGGTTGGGCGATCCTAGCAACAGCAGCTAATTGAAGCCCAGGGAGGGCTTCATAGAGGCGGAGGCCCCACCTGGATTTTTCCTGAATGGTTCCCCTGTGGAACAGGGTGCATACAATGACACAAACTGAGGGAGAGCCTGCATGCATCCGTGCATGCTCCCCTCGAAGCATCCACACCAAGTTCCCCCCATACTCTTGCCCAGCACCTTGCACCCCAGCTTCAGCCAGGGGGCAATGAGATGCTGATGCTGTGCTTACCCCCCTCCCCAGAGAAGGAAAGCAGTCCTCTGGATGCTCAATCCTTCCCTTCCCCTGCTGACCCCCAATGGCCCGTGCCCATTCCTGAACATGGATCACCAGTGTGACACGAGGTGTGGTGTCTAGCGTCTCAACCCTCAGTGCCACTGGGCTAGCCTGGAGCCCCCTTTTGTAGGGGTGCAGTGATGGGAACTGCCACAGTTGTGTGCTGGGTGGGATGGCAGGCATGGGGGATGGGTGCAGGGGTACCATGCATGTTTGACCAGGTGGGAGTCTGTGTGTACAGCAGTACTTTTGACAGGGTTCCCCCTGCCATACCCTGCAGACAGTTATGCCCCCATGTGGAAGTCACTGCATACCTTTGTTCATGGTGCATATTGCTGGCATGCCCCCCACCCACCCCTAGTGCATTGCAGTCCACGTGACTGTAGGGGCTGTGTAACCCAGTTAGTGCATCCCATGTGTGAGAGGCACATTGGGTGTGGAGTGGCTATGTGCCATGATACACAGTGTATAGCCACATTCTTGCAGAGGGCCTATGTTACACAAAGATGGCAGTACCCTTGTAGCTGTGAAGCACTGGCTTCAAACGTCTTTCAGTATCTTAACCAGCTCCTGCCCTTAGGCAGTTACTGATGCTTCCTGTTCATTAGCGCATAGTTGTACTTGTAGTCCAGTCCAGTTTAGGTATTGGCAGGGGATTCTCCAATCTTCCATGAATACTGATCACTCACTCCATTTGGGGGAAGAAGACACTCTTTGGTGTGTGTTGCAGGGCCACTTGAGCAAAGCACTGTCAGTACCAGAGGTATTCTGCACTCCTATTTACTCTTGGTTCCTGTTAGTAGTCTTTGGGATGAGAAAGCAACCAAATGGGTAGTAGAAAGAGTTGGGATCCCAATGAAGTCAGGTAAGCTCACCCACTATGGGGTGAAAGTTCCATATATATCTTCAATAAAGAGCAGAAAATAGTTCTTTCATGCTGCCAAATCTCCACTTCCAGGTGGAGTTTGTCTATGACATAAGCATGAGGGATGTTGTAGACTGTAAGTCCCAGAGACAGTCACTTTCTCAAGACTGTACTTATGCTACTGTATACTAAATTGAGTACAGCTATGAGTGAATGTCTGCCTCAAAGACTTATAACCTGAGGCAGTGCATACATGTGTCTGAACAAGTGAAACAACTGTGAATGTAGTGGTTTCCAGCTAAAGTATATCATGAGCAAAACCATGATGATTTTTAATCACTAAAGAAGGAACAGAGGCCATGGAGAGGCAATCATTTGTGACTGGCAAACTCAGTCTATATGGTAGGGGGATTACATTTAAAAACAACAAAAGTGCAGAGGAAAACTACATTTTTTTTAATTTAAGAAAAGGTGAAAGTGGGTTGTCCCACTGGTGATGAAGAAGATGACTAGTGTAGGTGGGCAGTGTGGTTATGAAGCAAATTTTCTATTAGAAAATTAATTTGGCCTACTGCAGCAGTCGGTCACTGAGTGAAATATTCAATAAAGGCATCAACACAGTTGTAAAATGAAAGGTCCAGCTGAAACAAGGGTATTAAATAGGTGAGGCATTCTGTTTCAATAATGAGAACTGAACCGTGAGGCGAGTTGCAGTTATTACAGGGTTATGAGACCTTGTAAGCAAATCAAAATGCAGGATTTTTGTAACTTTCTTATATAGTTCTATGTGTGTTTATGTAAGCAATTATGCACATACAGCAGGAGGGTGTGAATACCTTCTGGTGAATATTTTCTGAGTATTCATAGTCTAGACACTAAGTTAGTCATTATTTGTTATCCAGTATTCATTATTTGTGCAACAAATACATAACTAAATGTAAAAAAACGTCCACTCTCCCAGAGGACTAGGGCCAGTCCCCTGGCACCTCAACCCCCATCCTATTCCTCTCAGAAAAGAAACCCACAACCTCATCCTGCCAGCCTCTTTACCTGCTTGACATAGTAATTCTAAAATGAACACCTTCCCAGATCCAGCCTCTACAGTTCCATGAACAAAAGGAGCAACAGTACCCATTAATGTGTTCATTAGTGAGTATTTAGGTAATATGTAAGTACATACCAATACCTGGGAATCTGTGCTGACCAGGAATTGAAATTCTCTGATCACATAGGAACACTATGTAGCAAAAATTTCTCAAAAGATTGGGGCCCTACAGAGACACAGAGTCTATATATTAGTATTAGGAAAACAAAATGTCTCCACTTTTGTTGTACCTCAAATAGGGTAATGGTCTCTCATTTATGGGTTTGCAAATAAAACTGAACTTAAACATTGGATAAGGTATACCATAGAACTGCCAGATTTGTTTTGAGTCTATGTGGATAAGCAAAACACACCGTTGTTAACTTTTTACCAGTTTCAACTGGTCTTCCTTAATTGTGAGGAGAGAAAGGTTAGGATACAACTTATTATTCAAATGCACAAAAAAGTGCCATGTTCTTTAGTCAATCATCTTATTCCAAAAGACTCACCATCTGTGCTCTGTGATATTCTTGTGAGGGGATTAGCAATGCCAAGGATGCACACTAGGTTTGGTAAAATGAACTTTCAATATACTACTACTGTACCCCTCTCTGCAATCAGCTCCCACCCCATTATGTCATCTTCTGTCAGCTGAATGTTTTAAAGCAGCAGTTTTACATTGTATACTATATGAATGAAATTTTACTTGAAGTATGGAGTATCTGAATGATTTATTGACTTTTCTTACTATGCTGTATATATCTTGTGTTTGTTTATTTTGTTCATTTATAACATGTATTGTTACAACCTTCTGTAAGATGATCTTGAAAACATGCCTTCTGCCTATTGATGTATATAATGTTGAAATATAATTATAAATTTATTATTCCTCTCCCCAACCCCATGATCCATCATTAGAGAAAGATCCAATTTTAAATGTCCATTGGGCATCTATAACTGCTTATCCAAGCTGTTCTGCACTTTTCTCCCAACCAACACTGTCATTTAAATGCCCCCCAACCAAGCCCCTTATCCACAGTATTAAACAATAGTAGTCCTTCCCACCCAGGCCACTGATAAGCAATGGGGAGGGTAACAGGTTTGGACATGTTACTGGTGACCCCTCCCTATAGAATGATCAGCTGATTGACAGTTTTACTGAAGCAGCTGTGCAGAGACAAGGAGAGAGTCTATTGCCTCCTGTCTTCTGTCATGGATTGGGAATCAAGGTATAAGACTGCTGTGTAGGCTATTTGGGCCAGGAGGGTCAGGTAAGAGAAAAGGGGTAGTTGAATGACAGCCTCAAGTGGAGTCCAGCAGGACAGATTGTGCATTCAGTTATTTCTGCCCAAACATGGGCATGTAACAATATACTAGGCAATTACCCTAACAGGAACTGAGGGTTGGGGTGCAAATTTCTATGGGAATGGTTGTCTGTTTTGTTCATGCAATGGACATGCTTGCATTATGTAGTGGTACTTTTAGAATGACAATGTAAGGTGGGCTAGCGGGATGCCAGATAGTAAATTTCACTGGTTTCACTCTCTCTCTTTCTATGTTTTAGAATTTTTTTTATTTGCCCATCTTATATGATAAGCACAATACTATCCTTCAGAACATTGGGTATTCATGGATAGCCACACTTCCAGGGGCTCTAAGACCCTTCATTTGTGGTATCACACCGCTGGACATATGGGTATCCACCAATACCCCATAACTTCTCAGATCTTACTGCTTACTTATGGAACTTGAACAGACAGACACATACACATTGTGAGAGCTGTGTTTGCATAACAAATCTGGAAGATGGTTCTAGACCCCTTGTCCTAACATTTCAATCTGAATGAATAATGGAGTCCAATGTTCTGTAAAGAAAACAGTGTTCACTGTGTGTCCAATCAGGCTTCCCTGCAGTGAATCATTACAGCAAATTTCAGTTTTTATTCTTATTTTAGATT
Organism: Neoceratodus forsteri; assembly: GCA_016271365.2. NCBI lineage: Eukaryota > Metazoa > Chordata > Ceratodontiformes > Ceratodontidae > Neoceratodus > Neoceratodus forsteri. Next base: position 833,139,243 of record CM057459.1, on the reverse strand, counting down.
GGAGAGGCTTGCATTTCTATGGATGTCAAGAGTTTAGGATAATGTTGTACCTGGTGTAGTCCTTTCCAACTGTTGCATACAAAGTGGCCCTTAACCTTGGGTGGAGGCCAGTTAGAGTTTTAAAAGTCCCTGATGAGACCACAGACCATACAGAGAAACTTGAAAAATGACTCAATTCAGGTAAACATTCAAATAATGAATTCACCACTTGAATACATTTTCAGTGAAGCAGCAGGCAGTTCATTCAAATCATTGAACATGCATACTACTCCAATATCTTTTGGAACATCTTTGATTTAGTGACTACAGTTATTGGACTATTGTTAACAGACCATCAGTTAATTAATAAACAAGTCTATTTTATGTTATACCTTCTCATGGCAGTCCTTTTTATGGATGCTGATATAATTTCACTGACTTCTATCAGAAGCTTCATTAAAAGCACACAAGGAAATTTTGCCCCAACACAGACCACCGGTCTGCACTTGGGAAAGATCCACCTTATGGGACCAACCCTTTTTTAAGGGGACCTCTTTGATGATTCCTCCATTCACCTAGTCTGCAGCTTAAGAGGATTACATCTAGTTCACTTGAATCCTTAAAGAAGAACCAGCACACTCACCCATTACAGTCAGTGACATAATGCAGATTATAAAATGGGCAGAAAATATCATTGATCCTGACTGGCTGACAGCCTCTGTCAGCCGTGTCCTTATCAGGACATAACTTCACAACCGGCACTACATGTGCCAAGGGAAATGCACCACACACTGAAATCAATGTGTGTCACTGCTCTCCCACTGCAGCTCCTGAAGTAGCATCTGATGGAACTGGGAGAGTGGTGGCACCTTCAGAGACACCAAAAAATACAGTGCAAGTGCATCTGTTGCTCTGTCCTGCTGCTCCACAGTCTGCCAGAGAAAATTCAGTTTGTGTATGCAAGCTCCGCTTCCCATGAAAGCCCTAAACAGTAAATCTTCTCATTATTTTCTTTTAGTCACTACCCGTCTACTCATTGCATCTCCAGTTCTTGGTCTCACTGCTCAAGATCCTAGCAGTACACAGTGATCACTAGCAACATCCCCCTCCCATCTTCCTCTCTTAAAAATGCAAGCAGCAACAATTCACAAACAAAAAATATACTGCATTACTGTTAATTGGATCCAATTATACAGTTTATACAGGTTCCTGGTTGATAATGCTCAGTAATTCAATAAAGCCAACACGCTACTTCTTTGGCAAATTAGTGGTACTTTATTATGATAGTATTAATAAGATTAGCCAGAAAAATCCTATTGTGCTAGTTTACAAAAGGGAATACATGCTAACATTATTTTTAAACATCAGGTAGCCCACCACTACGTAGGTGTTTCTGTTACAATTTAGTTGTAAAACAGCCAAAGGGCAATCCCAATGAGGGGTTTCTAACATGCAATTTAGACAGCTAGTAATATTTGCATTACAGGGCTACAGCATTTCAGAGACACATGTAACCATATCTCTCTGGATCCCCCGAGCAATCTATGGATAGTCTCAGACTGCATCTTGTCCGAGACTGCGTCTTCTCGAAGGGACGCTGGACATAACCATAGGTCCCATATTTAAGTGTAGCAAGCTTAGAAAAAAATGCAAGGCTGAAATTTCCCAATAACTACCTCAGTAGTTTTAAACACAGACAATAAGTCATTCTGCAAAACGTAAGACTCAGGTTTAAAAATACATTGGCCAAAAGATACCTTGGTCATAAGATACTTTTGACACTTTGCCAGAGACATATGGTCATTCTTAAATGGAAAAACATGTAATCAGGGTTTTTTTATTTGTTAAAAAATACTTACTTTAGGATACAGAAAACATGCAAGGGGATGTGACTGTTTTAAAAATACTCGGTTTAAAGATAAAAAATCAGACAGTGGCCAAACTGAGGAACTTAATCTTCAAGGCCAATGTGGTTACTAGCAGTTGCACTCTTATCTCGGCTGTAACCTTTTAAAAAGATATGTTTTGCTATACAGAATTGCTGAATAAGAAAATTCTAAATTAGACCTTGACTGCTTTATTTTATTTTCTTCAGTTTAACCGTTAACCATTTAAAGCCTCCACATACATGCTTTGATATGGTAGTATTATTCATTTGCTTAGCCACTGGCAGTCATTGGCTAGCTAGCCATATTAACCTGTATGTGGGCCTCATTCAGTCATCTATTGGCCATTTGCATTTTCTCTGCAAGCCTTTTACACCTTGCCATAGTCAACTGTATATATAGAGATGGCTATCAGCAATCTTATATAACTGAACCTCTATATACCTGGGCCTTGAGGCCCCTGGGCAAATTCAACAGTCTGCACCTTGAAAGTAAAGAGGCCCCTGAGGGACTCAAACCTTCACAAAAATTTAACATAAATGTAAAGATTAGTTATTAACTGAAGGTTAAAAAAAACTAAATAAACATTTTTACTTCTAAACTTTCAGTCTAGGTGAATAGGTATATGATTTGAAACTGGTTGCCAGCATACAGATAGTTAAGGTATTTATAAAAAGCATCCTGTTCTGGAGTTGATACAGGGGTGGTTACAGATGGAACACAAATGGTGAGTTTGTAAAACATAGTGCAGTACTCAGGGATGTCAACACCACAATTGAAATATGTGAAAAGATGCTAAAATGTGATACCACATATAACACAATATGATGTAACAATATTTGTTGATGAAGAAGAGTTCATAGAATCCACTTTGAGAATGGATAAGATAGATGCCACCTTATGTTGAGGTGTGGCACACCCTTGGAGTTTGATTGAAGAATCTGTTGATAATGCCTCTTGTTACATAGGTCATTATAAAATGTAGATGACCAGTTTAGTAACAGTCCATAAAATTAATAGTCCATAAAGTTCATATAAGTAACCATAAGTTGGTGTAGTTACAGTACAGGTGAAAATGTAATTTGCAGAACAGTGCTAACCTCACAAGGCACATGGGGCAATGCAGACAGTAATTTAAAAAACCAAAACACCAGCATAGTAGAAAAGTAAATGTTCATGTTACTGGCTGCTGGACAGCTGATTGGCAGACACACTGGACAGGGGTGCATTAGATTGTGCATTGAGTCCTTTTAATGGAGTAGCCACACACACACTGGCATGGCATTTGTGTTGTTGTAGTTGATTACACCCCGGCACAAAGATTAACAGTCCATAAAAAAGTAATAGTTTACAATAAACCATTAAAAACACATTCCATAATAAAGCAATAGTTTTGTATAAAGTACCAGCCATTTTTATAACAAGCAGCAGTGAAGAAAATGGATGTCTTGCTTGAAGATCAATTGAAGAAGAATCTTCTTGCTGAAGTTAGGGGATTGCCCCTACCCCAGACTTAACTTTATAGTAAACAGAAACAATAAGCTTGATTGCAGAGTCTAAACTGACTGGACCTTTTTCAGTTGATTTAAAGTTCTACAAATATGTGTAATTTTGCTGAAAACATTACACTTGCAGAGGTAATAATAACTTGATTCTTGCAATAGTCCTTATGTGGAATCAATCAGGCACAAAGATAGTGATGACATCAAATCTGTGGCAGTTGTTTTCTTTTCAGGAAAAAGATAAAGGTTTTTGGCAACTTAGATAAAAGTGTTACTGCTGTTGTACTTGGAGATCTTATGTGTGCCACACCGTGGAAACTTGCAAACTTGCAAAGTGTGTTAGAAACTGAGTTAAAAACACATAAAAAACAATCTTTTAAATCAATGACTTTTGTTTTGTAAAGGGTGATGTGACGGAGCCTAAATTCTGGCAATTGGAAAGAGAAAAATAAAAATGGGATGTCAACTGCACACCTGAGGGTGCAGGCTGAGGTCCAATATACCATTTGACCATCTGTAAAATTCCTGACAATGTTATGGTTACACCCTGCTTTTAATTCACAGAAGCGGCTATACAGTGATGAACATAATCTCGCTTTTTTAACTGAGACCCGAGTTATAAAATCTTGTAATGTTACAATAACATGCTTCAAACACATAGTTCATAGCAATATGCCTGTTACACTATGCCACAGTGGGACAAATACATATTGTTGGCCTATGCCAATTTAATAACAGTGCCTACTGCACCTGTGACAAGTGAAAGGGTCTACCTTCTTTACCCTGTATGGTGAAATACTCCAAAGTACTGAGTGAGGTAAGGCTTGAAGCATAGGTTTAGAGCACAATATAAATTCTGCATATTATAATTGTTAAGATTTAAAATGACAAAACCTGCATAGAGAGCACTTATTTTTCAGGGATACCGGTGAGTAATAAGACAAACGGAGCATTAATTTGTCTGGGGTTTCACTTTGGAACATATTGTAGGTGTGGGTCAGCAGTGCTGGCCCCAGTATTTAGGTTTGGTTATGAGCATTAAACACATTTATACATCTGGAGCACTTTTCTGAATACACACATGCTACAGTGTAGCAAGATGTATATCAAAACATTATAACATAAACATGAAACATAAGCATTTTTGCAATAGAACAATTTCAGTATAGAGCATAATGCATAAAATACATTTTAAATAACAAATATAGACTGCAAATTTAAGTCAAAGTCCAGGAATCTTAGAGCATTGTGAATTTATTTGTTAAACATAACCATGGAATAAGTTGCAGTCCTTGATAAAAATTACTTAGTTTTGGTTGAGAGAATTATTGGAGCAATCCATCACTCTGTTTTTGTTAACTTGTAAGACCTTTCAGGGTCTGCGATGCTTAGAACATTGAAATTATTTAAAAAAAAAAAACTTTATTTACACTTACAGAAAGCAGATGACTGCATCCATTGCTGTAAGGCTATGAGAAGTTGTTCTACATTTGTTTTGACTGGATAAGAAAGCTGAAAAGACAATCAAAAGAATGAATATGTATGGAAATACATACACAACTCCTCCCTCCAGCTTAACTAATTACTTGCTGAGGGCAGAAGCCCTTGTACCAATGATAGGTATGAGGTTTAACTGTTTGCACTAGAAAAAGCAGAAGGACTTGGGCTGGGTTATACTGCTAAAATATCTTGGTTCTTTTTAAAACCTGTAAATAAGAAACAATTATTAGCAAATATACATTTTCTGGTATTTACTCCATGGGGAGACAGTAATGTACCTTGCAACCTTTGTGGGTATTACACTGGAAGGAAGGAATGGTAGCTTACCCCTCCCCCCGAGCTCCTACTGGTGGAAGAGACAGCTTGAATACTGTAGCAATAAAAAGGTTAGCTGTGGATGGTGACATGAATATTAACCCAGAAATGGTCTGGCAATATTAGTAGCCAGTCGTGCAGCACCTTAAAAAAGGTGTGCACTAGATAAATGGTAATGGGGTGGCCCCATTGCAGTCCCCACCTACCACACTTTGAATTATAACAAGATAATATTACAATTAGCTTAGTAAGTTTCATACCTTACTATAAAGATGGAGCACTTCTTTTTCTCTAGAAGAAAGAGAAGAAACACACAGACAAACAACAAAAACAAAAACAAACATACACAAGTCTAAAAAAAAACAAGATTCTTTTCATAGGATAAAATAAGCCAAGTGTCCCTGGGTTCCCTTATCCTAAGCATGACAAAATGTCAGCTGAGTTTATAAACGATCTGGATTGATGGTAATACCATACGTACATATTTCTTAGAATGCAAAAAGAAAAAAAAATGATTACACTACGGTCACACATAAAAACCAAAGCCATTGTTTGTTTTTTTAATTGTAGATGGTAAACTCTCAAAAACAGCTGTAATAGTCCTCTTTTTAAAAGTGTACTGTATATATATAAAAAAATAAAAAAAGTATGGGGAGGTGATGAATAATTCTTCCCTTCCAGCTGGACTGCCTTGCATAGTATGAGAATCACGTGATATTATTCAGGAACAAGGAAATTGTGCTTACAACCAAATGTTCATTGCTTGTGTTGGCTGCAAGCCCAGAAGAAATGAGAAGAGAAAAAAAAGTGTGTTCCTTTTTCCTTAGAATGCTAGTCATGTAATAAAAAGTTAAATTGCATGGTTCACTCTTGGTGTGCTTTCATAAAAACATACATTTTGTGTAAAAAGTTGTGCTTTAAGAAGGGTCTACACATCAAGTTTGAACTGGTAGTAACATAAAATGTTGAAACACAAGAAGGTCAAATAACGTGCAAAACATCACAGTGTGCATGCAAGGGTCGCTCAAACCAATTATTTTTGTAGTGTCCTTGAACACTACTGATATTAAAATATCTTTGAATAATAATAGAGCACACAATAAAACTGCTGGCCAAGACAGTACACATACACAAAAAGAATTACTTAACAGAAAATAAGACTGGCATTATTTGACACCAGTTTGCTGAGGTAATGCCCATAGTTTCATGAGAAAACTGTACGTGTTTTAGATATATGTGCTGCCTCCGGCCTGTCTTGTAACACTGACAACCTTTTAAACAACAAATTTATACATATCTCCATGCCAAATCTTTTCAGAACAAAACATTTTCCAACTCCTTTAAAATACAGCACAACATACCATCTGTAAGTGGACACATCTAGTATAACATGGTTACACCTTTTGGCACATAGCCAAAATATGGCACTCTGCCATTTTGCAAAAAGTTTCTGGTTTTAACTAGAAGTATGATAAAGTCATTCATAGCTGTTAACACATTACATTTTCACCTAGCAGTGGCTTGGCACATTGCCTGCAAACTACAAATTTTTCTGCACATTGCAATCTATGACATCATATCTCTTCACCTTCAACACTACCTGCTCCAACCAACAACTACATACAAAAGTTCTTCACTGACCCTATCTCAGCAGCACAAATGTTTCATTAAAAATAAAACCAATTAAAACAGTCAGATATGAGGCAAAGAAGCTTCTTATTTTTTTACTGTAACGTGTTGTGCACCAAAGGCAGTCAATGCTATCTTGCAACTTTGACAACAGAACATAATTACAGAACACAGATGTATGCTGGAAAATATGCGAAAAAGAGATGGAGCATTACCTTGTTTAGTATATGTATCACAGAAATAAAACAGACAGACATAAAAAAGAACTTTAAATAAAAAGAATTCAGACTTACCCAGTGCTAAGGTATTTTCATTCTTCTTTTCTGATACACTGGTCCGATTGAGAAAACTGACTGCAGGACCTTCATGATAATTTCCAAACACTGCAGCTATTAGCCCTTTCAAAGGTTTTCTTTTGGCCATTTCAGTAACCTGCCAAACCAAATGTTTTCCCAGAGCTTTGGTTTGCAGTTTAAAAATCTGTAGCAGTACTAGGTACTAGGTTGAGATCCAACTGGTGGGGATCCCCAGTACCTGGGTTTGGGATCAAATGTTTCAGCCTCTATAGGAGGCAAGGGAACTTGAAATTGATAAAAAAAAACTTGAAACTACACAGATAGGGAACATGGGGGGAGGAATTTCAAATCAACCCGTCTGTAGTCACATCCACTGTGTATGCATCCACAGTGGTTTGTTCCTCTTTCTGTAACTGTTGCTTATCTAATGTTACTTAATCAGCCACTGCTTTTCTACTAAAAGCAGCCTGAACTGTGAAAGCCATCATCGGCTCTAACAGTATATACTTCTAGAAAGCACAAATTACAAGGGCAGTTGCCCTTGCTTGTTCGAGAGACTTTTCCTTAATACATCTCTCCACATATTCTTAAACTTGGGGTCCTCAAACCACCACATAAATATCCTTAACCTGGGATTCTCAGACCCCAACATAAATATACATTACCCTTACCCAGCTTATAGCTGTCCATATACCTTTTTGCTGTAGGTTCAAGTACACTCAAACACTAAAAAGTCCCTTAGACTCTTTTTCCCAGCCCCACAGTTAGTTTATGACCCTTGCCTGTGCAGACTCTGTCTAGATTACAAAAAAATTTTACCAAATTACCAGAATTACAACCAAACCAGCCCCAAGGCTAAGGCTTGCCATTTTGTTAATTGTAATCAATTATACAGTTTATACAGGTTCCTGGTTGGTAATTCTCAGTAATTCAATAAAGCCAACAAGCTACTTATTTGCCAAATTAGTGGTACTTTATTATGATAGTATTAATAAGATTAGCCAGAAAAATCCTATTGTGCTAGTTTACAAAAGGGAATACATGCTAACATTATTTTTAAACATCAGGTAGCCCACCACTACGTAGGTGTTTCTGTTACAATTTAGTTGTAAAACAGCCAAAGGACAATCCCAATGGGGTGTTTCTAACATGCAATCCAGACACTAGTAATATATGCATTACAGGGCTACAGCATTTCAGAGACACATGTAACCATATCTCTCTGGATCCCCTGAGCAATCTTTGGATAGTCTCAGACTGCATCTTGTCTGAGACTGTGTCTTCTCAAAGGGACACTGGACATAACCATAGGCCCCATATTTATGTGTAGAAAGCTTAGAAAAAAAATGCAAGGCTGGAATTTCCCAAAAACTACCTCAGCAGTTTTAAACACAGAAAATATGTCATTCTGCAAATCATAAGACTCGGGTTCAAAAATACATTGGCCAAAAGATACCTCAGTCATAAGATACTTTTGACACTTTGCCACAGACATACGGTCATTCTTAAATGGAAAAACAAGTAATCAGGGTTTTTTTATTTGTTAAAAATACTTACTTTAGGATACAGAAAACATGCAAGGGGATGTAACTGTTTTAAAAATACTTGGTTTAAAGATAAAAAAACAGACAGTGGCCAAATTGAGGAACTTAATCTTCAAGGCCAGTGTGGTTACTAGCAGCTGCGCTCTTATCTCGGCTGTAACCTTTTAAAAAGATATGTTTTGGTAGACAGCATTGCTGAATAAGAAAATTCTAAATTAGACCTTGACTGCTTTATTTTATTTTCTTCAGTTTAACCGTTAACCATTTAGAGCCTCCACATACATACATTGATATGGTGGTATTATTCATTTGCTTAGCCACTGGCAGTCATTGGCTAGCTAGCCATATTAACCTGTATGTGGGCCTCATTCAGTCATCAATCAGCCATTTGCATTTTCTCTGCAAGCCTTTTATACCTTGCCATAGTCAGCTGTATATATAGAGGTGGCTATCAGCAATTTTATATAACTGAACCTGTATATACATAGGCCTTGCGGCCCCTGGGCAAATTCAGCATTACTGTCAACTAAAAAGTAAAAAAAGTTGCTTTTCTACTTCTCTGACTTGCAATTTCAGAACAGCAAAGCAGGAAACTACTCTACAGCAGCCGGTGAGGGACACGCTCACTCCCACTCAAGGCAGTTGTTGATTAAAATAAAACACAAAAAATCATTCAAGGAGAGAAAGCTTTAAAAAAAAGTAAATGAAAGTAAAAAGAATTGTTTGTTTATCTCGGAAGGGCAGGGGAAGCATGATCACACTGAACATGTAACCAAATATGAGACGCAATAGCAAGGCAAGTAGTACTATTCTTGGTAAATTCTGCAGAAATTACACCAACCTCCTCTAGTGAGTAAAGAGCTCTACTCCAAGTCAATGACAAGGACTACTTTTTTTTCCACTTATCATAATTTTTTAGAAGAAGTAGAAAATGTATTTTTATACAGGTAGATTTTACAAAACACATCACTGGGTCAAAGATCCATTTTCAAGATGGGCTCGTTATAGAAGAGTTTAAAATTTTAAATAAATTACAGACAGATATACTCTCAGTAAAAACGTACATATACCAAGAATAACATTTCAAGACAAAAGGCTAACTATCCCCACAAGTAGCTACTTACATATACCCAGGTTAAGAATTTTGACGTGCAAGTTTAGTACCCCAGCTTAATCATTACACATACATTTCATGTTTAAATCATATCGGAAAGACTTCATAAACTATTTTGAATGCTGTTTCTGTTTTAACTCATTTTTTAATGAGTCCCAAAATTGAGTGACTTTGGCTACAAAGGTCATGTCTTCAAATCTATCACTCACTTTAGATTTCATGAACATATTTCCTTTATTGTCCCTAAGGATGTAATTATGTCTGTGTTCAATCAGTTTCAGTTTTGCTGTAAGGTACTTGGGTTTGTTATTGTGTAACACCCTATGAATCTGGTTTAATCATTTCAGTTCCCTTTTTTGTTCCAAGGATGGTCATTGTAGTGCAAATAACATATTGCAATGGTGAGTGTGATATTCACATTTCCAGATGAATCTAACCAGGTTATTATATAATGTTTGCATCACTTTCAAGCTTGTTTTAGTAGCTATACCATATATATGACTTCCATAGTCTAACTAACGTAAAATTAATTGATTTACTGTATCCATTCTTATTTTCTGATTTATACAGTGACCATACAGTTTGTATGCCCATTTTTTTTTATTAACTTCTATACCGGGGCCCATTTTATAAGTGCAATAAGACACTGTGAGATGTGTGTTATGGCTTGATAAGAGCACTTCCCAAGTGCTAAAGGCACTCAGTGCAAGTGCCTCATGCATCATAATGCACCTGGGGCATGATCCTATAAGGTCATAACCCACACCTTGTTGTGTCCTATTGCTTGCTTATACAATGGCAAAGAAATTTCCTGCCCTCTGATTGGTCAGTGGGTGCCTGGCACAGTGATGTTATTTCACAGTAACATCACTGTATGAAGTCCAGGCACACACATGACCACATGATACACTAAAAAATTAAGGCACTGCTTCAGAAGAAGCCAGCATTGTAAATGACTTCAGCTCCAGCAAGCCACCCCCATCCCCCATCAGGACTTCAACAAATCCAGAAACAGCAACTGCTACCAAAAGCCAATGAGCCACACAAAATCCAATACTGCTGCAGATGAAACAAATCATTTTAAATATTAATCCTTGCTGTTTTCCCTGAACCAAGTGGCTTTGCTGAACCGCATAGACGGTAACTGCCTGCCACATGCTTCAGTGACAGCTGGGTACGCAGAAATATGAGAACCTCTTTTTTGTTTGTAAACTAATAGTGTAGTATAGTATTGTTTTGACAGCTGTAAATCAATACTTCTTACTCACACAAGACTGGTGACGAATCCTCCTGCCCCCCCCACACTTGATTCAGTAAATTAAAACAAAGCCATTACTCCAAAACAGCATTTCAATCTGCCTGCTTGCCATCAGAATCACAGTACTGTGAGCACTTTCAGAACTACCACACTTGCTATACACACCACATGCTGCTTATGGCCAGTCAAGTAAATACAAAAAAATGATTTAAAATGAGCAAAGCCAGATTGTGAAACAAAACCAAAAGCACAACAATATATTTGTGTCTGCTGTACTTACAATAGCTTCAGAAACCAGAAGTAGCGATGTCTGGATGTGGTCCCCATGCAAGTGCAAACTGCCACAAGCAAAAAAAAAAAAGGAAACAGTTTCTAGATGGCAAGTCACAGGGCAGCCATTCTGGATGAATAAAAGACATCATGCAGAATTACAAAAGTGGTACACAGAACTGTCTGAGGAAAGCAAGCTGCAGGACAAAGACGATAACAATCCATATAATAAAACATCACCACCTGCTGGACAAAAACATTACAGCTACACTAGTTTTCTATAAGTATACCTACCCATTCAAAAATTCAGAAAAAAAATCTATTTTAAAAAGTAGTTTATAATCTTTTTTATTATTATTATTATTATTATTATTATTATTATTATTATTATTATTACAAATGAGCCATTGCATAATAGCAATAAGGCACTCCAGGGATGTGTGCTATTGTGTAATAATGTCACTTCTCCAGTATTGAATGCACTCGGCCTGTGGCTTCATACTTCAACCACCCAAGGCATGATGTTATTAACCGATAACACACATCCTGTTGTGCCTTATTGCTTAAATATATCATTATATCATGATATATTACAGGGCATTCCATTAGTTTTCAATGAAATTCTGAGATTTCCCCCAACATATTCAGATCTATAGTGCATTTTGTCATTTACTGCCACTTTACATTGTTCTCTAGAAAGTCCTCAGTATAATCTCTTACAGCACCAGATACTATACAATTCAATGTACAACTCCAAACTTTTGCTCTCTAAGGTAACCCATCTAGGTGATACACACGTCAACGCCTGAAGGGGGTCCATTTTTGGGGGAGGTTATATTAAAAAATCAAAGATTGAAAAATGTGACCAATTTTTCTTGAGCAAGCAGTTATGACAGAGTGTCATCCATCAGGACTGGATCTCTGAGTGGCTTATTATGGACCATCAGCATCAGACTGATGGTACTGGAGGGTCCTCCATGAACTTGTAGTGAGTTTTAGCAAATCTCAGTAGAAGAGAAGCTCAGAAAGATATTTGAACTGTACCCTACTTCCTAACTTTTTTACTCTGTTCAACTGACTGTCAGTGTACTGTTGGGAGGTCTTGAATCCAGCTGTTGCAAAATAATTTGGTGTTCCCTGTGGGGGGATAGTAGTACTGAATACCTTCCTAAACAAACTATATCTGGACCTGGGCACTCTTACAAATGACAGGCCTATTGTAAATCTTCACTTATGGGAGAAGATAACTGAGAAGGTAGTAAAGGTGCAGCCTGAGACTTACCTGGAGAAATGTAACATATACAAGCCATTGAAGTATGTTTTTAATCATTAGCACAGCATGGAAAACACATTTCTCAAGGTGTTTAATGATCTTTTATTAAGAGATAGAGGACAATGCTTTATTGTTAGGATCTCACTCTCTCATCAACTTTTGATATAATGGATCATAGGGTTTCTCTGGGTCACCTCAGGGGTATTGTGGAGAGCTTACTGGGACAATTATGAGGTGGTTTGTGTCTTTCATATTCAGAAGGTTGCAGCAGAAAGTGATGGGAATGTTATCATTGTGGCCTGTTACAATTAGTTGTGGGGTGCCCTGTGGTCAATTCTGTTCCCCATGTTATTCAGCCATGTACTGTAATTCTCCATACATGTGTTACATCTAGGGGAGGTCATCAGACAGTTGAATTTGGAGTTTCACTGCTATACAGGTGACAACCAAATGTGCCTGTCTTTTCTACCATTAAAAAACACCTGAGGAAGATGCAGAGCATGTTGACACATGAGGGAGATTAGTGTTACTGTTCCATACTGGGTCCATAGTAGACTGTTCGTGAAATGTTTTTGCAGTGTTATTCACTTTAAGCTGTACTATATGATGTTAAAATAAAGAACTTGTCCCTACTTTATGTCTTGCGTGCATTACCTTTTTCCAGTATTTGTCATTTGTAGGGGATGGGTACTGTATGATGCAGTCTCAATGCTAGACCAATATCAATGTGAAATGTCTGACCAGATGGCCTCCATTTGGCCAAGCTTAAATCCAGAAAGATGGAGCTGATGCTGTTTGAACCATGTTCTATGGGTTGGCAATGACCAGTGTATAGCCAATGTGTCTAGTTTAAAATGGTGTTTTTCTGAAAGCTGCACAAAGGGTTAAGAATTAATGGATATTTGTAGACTGTTTCCAGAAGGTGGGAGTGCACTCTGAATTTTAAAATATTGTTAGTTGAAGGACTAATGGTCTATCACTACACTATTGCTCAATGTGCGTAAACACACAGGCACCAAGAAAATGCCGCCAATAAATATTTATTTCATAGAAACAGAAATACAGAGGTTGTCGGCAGATAAGGACAACTTGGTCCACCTAGTCTGCCCTAAATTCCCTACATATATTGCCACCGGAGACCCTATTTGGACTCCGTTTTACACCCCCTGTTGCTTGCAAGATTCCCTTGTGTCTATCCCATGCATCCTTAAATCCTGTGATTGTTTTAGCCCCCACCACTTCCTCTGGGAGGCTTTTCTAAGTGTCTACTACCTCTCCATAAAGAAGTACTTCCTTATGTTTCCTCTGAGCCTTCCCATCCAGCTTTATGTTGTGCCCCCTTGTCTTTGAGCATCTTTTTCTTTGGAAAATGTTCCCTTCCTGTACCTTGCTTATGCCTGTGAGGTACTTACTAACATACTAACATACAATTTGCCAGCAGATTAGGCCTTACAGTCTATCGAGTCTGCTTGTGCCTCAGAATCCTAGGCGGGTACCAAGGACTTCCCCCCTCATCACATTTCTGTCCTCCTGTTATCCATCCCAGCCCCCCGGGCCAGGCCAACCCCTGCTTCATCCCCTGTCTGTACCTTTCCCACCTTCTCTTGAATCCCTCCACAGTAGAAGCCAGAACCAGCTCGCCATGCAGCACATTCCAAGGTTCCACCACCCTCTCAGTGAAATACCTCCTCCTCTTTTCCGCCGTCATCCTTCCACCTTCCAACTTCAAACCATGCCTTCTGGTGATAAAACCCTCCTTTAGTCGAAAGATCCCCTCCATGTTTGTCCTATTAATTCCCTTGAGGTACTTGAAGACCTCAATCATAACCCCCCGGTCCCTCTTCTCCTCCAATGAGAACAGGCCGGGCTCCTCTAGTCTCTCCTCATGCATCAAGTCCCCTAGACCTCGTATCATTTTGGTTGCCCTCCTCTGAACCCTTTCCGGATCTGTATGTCCCTCCTCATTGCAGTCTCCAGTACTGCACACAGTACTCAAGGTGTGATCTAACCAGTCCATTGTACAGTGGCAGAATCACTTCCCTGCACCTTGACGTGATCCCCGTTGCGATGCAGCCCAACATCCTGTTTGCCTTGAAAGCCACTCTCCTATACTGCTCAGAGTTATTCATACTTGCTTCCACCTGGACCCCTAGGTCTTTTTCCCCTGCTGTGGTCTCCAACACCTCCCCAACCAGGGTGTACTCATGTTTGGGGTTCCCCCACCCAAGATGTAACACCTTGCACTTGGAGGAGTTAAAATTTAATTTCCATGTGCAAGCCCACCTATCAAGGTTCTCCAGGTCCCCTTGCAGGGCCAACCTCCCCATCCCTCCTCCCCCTCTACCACTGCTTCCAGCTTGGAGATGCTGGTGAAGAGACTCATTTCACACCCTGTACCCTCCCTGATATCGGAGATGTATGCATTAAACAGGATGGGCCCTAGGACCGAGCCATGTGGTACTCCACTAATGAGCCCTCCAGGGGTCAAGATCTCCCCACCAACCACTACTCTCTGAGTGCTGCCATTTAGTCAGTTTCCTATTCATCTGACCATCAATGGGCCTACTCTCATCCCCCCCTTAGTTTCTCCAGTAGGCCATTGTGAGGGACCGAGACAAACGCCTCGCTGAAGTCCAAGAATAGTACATCCACAAGCTTTCCTCTGTCCTCTTCCAATATCACCCATTCATAGAACTCCACTAGGTGAGTTTGACATGATCTACTGGCACAAACCCATGTTGGCGACTATCCAGGCATCCTATGTACTCCAAGAGCCCCCCCAAATGTTCCTTCAGTATTCTCTCCATTATTTTACCCACCACCAAAGTCAAACTGATAAATCTATAGTTGCCCAGAACTTCCTTTGACCCCCCTTTATGGATTGGCACCACATGTGCCTCTCTCCAATCCCTAGGAGCCCTCCCTGTCTCAAGCAACCTGTTGAAGAGCTCCGCCAGAGGTGCAGCCAGTACCTCCACCAACTCCCATAGAACTCTCGGATGTATGCCATCTGGCACTGAAGATATTTCCTTTTTCAGGGCCTTAAGGGCTTTCCACACCCATTCAGTGGGGATAGCATCATCTGCCATCCACCCACCCACTGGCTGATTTATCCTGATGTGAAACCCCTGCGGTACCTCTCCCTCCCACCTTTACCTTATCTGTTGCTCTGTCATTTCTACCCACTGCCCCTTCTAACTTCATCTGATCCTGCTTTGTGAGTTTCCCATCCCCTTCCCTATTGAACATGGAGGCAAAGTACTCATTTAATACCTCTGCTTGGTCCCTCACCTCCTCCACCCACACTCCTTCCGTTCTCAATCTGCCGATCTGGCCCTTGTTTTTTCTCTGCTCCCCAATATGCCTAAAGAACCCCTTTTCCCCCTATCCACATCCCCTGTGCCAGCCGCTGCTCTTTACTGGACTTTGTCCCCCTCACCATATGGTTGACTTGTTTGGATGCAAGATGATAAGTTTCCTTTTCCCTTTCCCCTATCATTTATTTGTATTCTCTGTATGCAGCCTTCTTTTCACTTACTGCCTTCAGAACCTCCCTGGACCACCAGCATGGTTTACATGACCTTGGCCCCTTATGCTTCACCTTTGCACAGATCCTAACTGCTTTCTGAAGTCCCCATTTAATGACCTCCCATCTCTCTTCAACACCAGTCCTTGATGTAATCCCCTTCAAATGATCCTTGAGAATCTTTCCCATGCCCCTAAAATCCACCCCCAAGAAATCCACAGCCAATGTCCTAGAACTATCCCCCCAATTTATTCAAAACTAGACAGTATCATGGTCACTCCCTGCCAGGGGATCCTCTACTGCCAGATCCCTCACCAGATCGCCTTCTGCAAAAACCATGTCCAGGACATGCCCTTCTCTCATAGGCTCCAACTCCTGCTGAGTGAAGAACACATCCTGAAAGCCATCCAGCAGTCTCTGCTCCTTGACCACCATAGAAGTCATGGTTCCCCAGTTAGTAGCTGGCATATTAAGGTCCCCCATTAACAGCACTCCCTCCCCTTTTGGTCCACACTGGGCTTTAATGTTATCCAGCAGACAATCCTCCAGAACATCCCACATCCCTGGGGGCCTATATACCACTCCCAGCTTAACCGTTCCTCCTGCAGTGGTTTCCATGGTGACCCATAAATCCTTCATGTTTCCCTCTGTCTCTTCTACTCTGGAAATTTCTATATCTCTAATGAGCATAGCCACTCCTCCCCCTCTGCCCTCTTTTTTATCCTTTCTGAGCATAGTATACCCACTCACATTTAGGTCTCAATCGTGGTTTGTGCTGGCCCAAGTTTCCGTGACCGCTGCCACATCTACCCTCCTTAGAACAACATGATCTGGAACTCTGGCACTTCTTTCCCAAGCTCCTGGCAAATACTAACACCATCCCCCAACCCTTGTCCCTGATCCCCTTTGCCATGCCCCCCCCGGATACCATATGCATCCATCTTCCTTCTGCCCCTATGGATGGCCTCCACCTGGATAAGCTTATATCCACAAAAAAAGGTGAAGATGTACGACAAGCCTGTCATTTTTAAGAGTGTCCAGGTTGAGAGATGGTTTCTTTAGGAAGGTACTCAGTACTGCTTCCAAAGGCTAAGTGGCATATGTCAAGTACAAAAGTGTTCCACAGGTACTGTGTAAAATCACCTGACTAGATGAGGAAAACAAGTAAACTTTTTGTGCAGTAAAAACAAAATGGTAAATCCAAACCTTATAGAAGGGCTGCCATCCACCTACCCAGCAGTTTGCTCCATGGAGCTTTGTTAAGGGACAATTGTGAACAACAGACTGTCAATGGAACATCAGGTAGTAGTACTGCTCTGCACTGATTTTTTTCTGATTGAGGACAATAGCCTGGATTGATCTGTTTTGTCTTTCTTATCTCTAGATGTGAACACTGTAATGCCTTTTCCTAGGGCTATCTGGAAAGAAAGTGCACTGACCGCAGTCAATGCAAAACAGTGTTAATGAAGCCAGGTTGCTAGCCAGAGTAAAAATCACAGAGTATATCACAGCTGTGCTGCATAAACTGCACCAGCTAACAGTTTGCTTGTGTACCACTTTCAGG
Source organism: Neoceratodus forsteri (assembly GCA_016271365.2). Taxonomy (NCBI): domain Eukaryota; kingdom Metazoa; phylum Chordata; order Ceratodontiformes; family Ceratodontidae; genus Neoceratodus; species Neoceratodus forsteri. The sequence continues at coordinate 833,121,587 of CM057459.1, read as the reverse complement.
ACTGCTTTGCTAACATACAAGATACTGCTTGGTGGGGTTCAGGCTACCTCAAAGTCTCCTATCCTTATATACTGTATGCCGTCCTCTCAACTTCACCAATGCTATAGACAGTTAAGTAAAGATTACCTCTTACTCTCAGTCCATAGGAACATTTTTTGAAAAAGGATTTTTCCAGTGTTTGACAGTAACTATGAAGACGTGGTCTATGGGGCTGGTCCCAAATCTACCTGGCCAGGCTAGATCCACTCTATTTTTTCTGCCATCTTTCTTCAAATTCCCCTTCCCTCACTCACCACTGTCTCCTCTATTACATAGAAACATAGACATTGTTTGCAGATAAGGACCACTAGGCCCATTCAGTTTGCCCATAGGCCCTATACATTGTATGTGGCCACTGAACCTATGAACCTATGGCTTTTCATCACTCCCTCCCCTCTCAAGTATCCTTTGTACCTGTCCCAGGCAAGCTTAAACCCCTCCACTGTGCTTGCCTCACCTACTTCCTGTGGCAGACTATTCCCAGCATGGACTACCCTTTCTGTGTAGAAAAACATCCCCACATTACCTCTTAATCTACCCCCTTCCAATTTCATATCATGCCTCCTTGTTCTAGTACTTTTTTTAGATTGGAAAAGGTCCCCCACCTGAACCTTGTTTATGCCATTGAGGTACTTGAAAGTTTCAGTCATGTTCCTCTGCTCTCTGCTCTCCTCCAGTGAGTACATATTGAGGTCCCATAGTCTCTCCTCATATGTTTTGTGGTGCAAGCTCTGCATCATCTTTGTTGTCCTTCTCCAGATAGTCTCCACCGTATCTATGTCCTTGCACAGGTGTAGCCTCCAGAACTACATGCACTACTTCAGGTGAGGTCTTACCAATGTTTTATACAATTGCATCACCACTTACCTCCTCCTGCTAGTGATACCCCTGCCTATGCACCCCAGCAAGGCACTGGCCCTCCTTGCCGCCTTTGTTTACTGCTTTGATACCTCAAGGTCATCAGAGAAGATAACCTCTAGGTCCTTTTCCTCTTTGGTGACAGTCAGCTATCCCTCCCCCACCTGTAGCTCTCCCCAGGGTTCCCTTTACCTAGGTGCATTATTTTGCTTTTCTTTGCATTGAACCTCAGTTGCCACATCTCTGACCATCTTTCAAGCTTCTTCTGGTCCCTCTTCATTTTCTGCATCCCTTCTGGAGTATCCGCCCTGTTGCAGATCTTGGTGTCATCTGTAAACAGGCAGACCTTTCCTTCTAGCCCCTCTGCAATGTCACTAATGAAGACATTGAACAGGATGGGTCCTAGTACAGATCCCTGTGGCACCCTGCTGGTCACCCTCCCTCCCCAGAATATACCCCATTTACCACCACCCTCTGTCTGATGTCTGTTAACCAGTTCCTAATCCATGTAGGTAAAGGTAGGTAAAATTTATTTTTATACAGGTAATACATGTCATTTGGACATAATCCAGTTTACAAGACAGACCTGTGTAAATTCCTAACTAGTCACACACAATTAAGTTCCATGTTAAATACATATAAATACAAACACCACAATATACAAACAACACGGTATACCTAAAAGACTTACAATAGCTAAATTATAAAATCTCAAAATCCCAAGGAACCTTAGAGAAAAAAAAAACATTTAACACTCACAAATGTGAGCATATAGCTCCTTTATAGTATGAGTTAACAATGAATAATTTGCAATTTCTCTTACCTCATCAGGAAGAGAATTCCAAAAACTAGCAGCCTGATATAGCAAAGACCTGTCCCAATATTTATTATAATGTTTACCTACAACTATCTTATTTAATTGAACTGATCTTGTCAATATCCATTTTTGACAGTTGTTCACTGTAAATAATATTAAAGAAATTGGATGATTTACAGATAAATATTTCATTTTGTGTATTAAAGATAACCAATGACACTTATGATTTATGTCTAAAGGTGACCAGTTCACTTTCTTCAACAATAGACAATGATGAATCCGATAGTTTCCTTGTAATACATATCTTGCTACGCAATAATAAGTTCTATCTAATCTAGATAATAGAGTTTTATTTGCATTTCTATATATTAATTCTCCATATCTTAGCACTGGAATAATTAACTGATCTGCCAGTTTTTTTCTATCTAAAAAAGATAAGCAATCAGTACTTCTTCTTAACATCCCTACCCTTCTATTTACTTTTTTAATCAGTGCAATAATATGATTTGAAAAGGTCAGATGTTCATCAAATATAATCCCTAAATAACTATATTCTTTAACTTGTTCTAGTTTAGTTTGATTTCCTGTACAAATGGATACATCATAAACAAGTTCACCACTTGTTTTCAATGAGAAATACATACACTTTGGTTTTTTGTGATCATTATCAGCCCTGACTTGGTGAACCACCCCTCAATTCTTCTAAAATCAGACTGCAAGTTAGTTTGTAATATTTCTTCCATTTTTCTGGATGCAATTATAACTGTATCATCGGCATAAAGTCAGATCTCTGATTTTCTATAGTCGATGGCAAGATATTTAATATTAGGAACAAAGAGGTCCTAAAATTGATCCTGGGAACTCCTCTATTTACTTTCCTCTTTCTTGACAAACATCCCTGTACCTCGACTCTCTGGGAGCGATCATCCAAATAAGATTTTAACCAATTTAGGGATCTTCCTCATGCCTATTTCATTAAGTCTTTCAATTAGTAAGGGTGGTCCACCAGGTCAAAGCCTTTGAAAGATCTACAAAATAATAGCTGTCTCCTAATTTCCCCAATGACCTATTTATTTGGTCATAAAATTCCAAAAGGGCTGTTGTAGTAGAATAGTTTTTTGAAAACCAGATTGTTTAGTTGTCAACAAATTGTATCTGTCCAAATATTCCATTATCTGCCCAGAGACAAGTTTTTCAAAACATTTCGACAAAAGAGGTAATAAGGATATGGGCCTATAATTAAGTTCTACCTCATCCCCTGAAAATAGGTTTACTCTACTCTCTTTCCAAGATAAGGAAAATATCAATTTGAAGACTCAATTAAATAAATAAGTGATAATTGTGCTATATGAAAAGCAACTCAGCTTTAAGAATTTACCTTCCAGACAATCACTACCAAAAGCCTTATGAGCATTTATATTTTGAAGAATTTTATATACTTTAGTGACTGTCAAAATTTTAAATCTAAATGGAGGACATTTATTTTGTATAGACTCTACATTAGTTTGGTCTAAGTCTAAATTACAAAGAATTTCACAATTTGGGAGATCTACACAAAAATTATTTAAGACATTACAAATTTCCTCCAGATTTTCAGTAATGATATCCCCATTTTTTAATCTTAATATCTCCTCTGAGGAATCGCATCCTGGTTTAGTTAATTTCTTGACCACTCTCCAAAATTGTCTTGGATCTATACTTGAATCTATTTTATTTTTGTAAAATGAAATTTTTGAAGCCTTAATTAACCTTTTACGTTTATTTTTAGCAACCTTAAAAGAAATCCAATCCTTTTCTAATTTTGATCTCAATGCTTTTTTCCAAATTCTATTTTTGATTTGAATTTGTTTCAAGAGTCTATCATTTATCCATGGTAATTTATTTAATTTCTTCATTGCTTTAACTCTTGGTGCATGAAAATCACATACGTCTTCAAAATTTCGGCCAAAATATTTAATTGAAGTGTCAATATCTGGAATTAATTTACATCTATCCCATTTTATTTTACTAACACTATCTAAAAACCTAGATTCTGAAAATCTTCTGAAGTCCCTAGTCCAATTTTTATTTTCATATACCCGATTTTGATTAAACTGAGACCTGGGCAAAGTAGCCCAGATGAAGTTATGGTCTCCAAGACATGGTGATAAAACACCCACTGCTTCAATTTCAATTTGAGTAGATACCAAAATCAAATCTAATATGGATCCATTTGTCATATTTGATGTGAACCTGGTAGGTTTTTTAATGAGTTGTTTTAATCCTAGGTTAGTTACTATGTCTTTTAATTGTCTCCCTGTAATATTTTTCCAATCACGATTTAGATCTCCCATCAGAATTAATGGTCTACTTCCTACTTTATCTGCTATCTTAGTAAGAATTATCTCCAAGTCAATTATTTTACCTGGGGGTGAATAAATAATTGAAATTACCAATCCTAGATGTCCCAGGTATACAGCTAAAAATTCTATATTGTTTTCACTACCCTATATTATAATTTCTGAAAAACCTAATGTTCATTTTAAAAGAAGCATCACACCCCCTCTAGTTTTTCTATCTACTCTCCATACTTTATAATCCTGAGTGCCAAATTCTTCATCTTGATGTTTGTTTGAGAGCCATGTTTCACTTAACCCTAACATACATGGATCTTTATCTTTCAGTAAAGTTGCTAAAAGATCAGATTTAGAGCTAATGCTACGTGCATTATCATGAAAGATTTTAAGTTCTAAATTTGAAGGCCCTGGATTCACTTCAATATCTCCCCCCAGTATTAATAAAAATCAACTTGCCCCAGATAAATTTGATGCAACATTATTAGGCCTAAAAGGATTTAGAGGCCTATAACATCCTCCCAAAGTTTGATTTCTTAATATTCTCTGAAAAGTATTCCTTCTTGTTTTGTTACAATTGATTTTTTGTGATTGATTAAATAAAAATAACCAATTTACCAAATATTTTTCGTTTGTAGATTTTTTTGCTGTGATGAATTCTTTCTGAGTTACAACACTCAAAAAACAGCAAAGAAATAAACATCCTAAAAACTTAAACATCAACATTTTTCAAAGAAATTTCCACAACTAAAATATGTCTAAAAAAAATTGTTTAAATTAAAACCCCTATTCTAAATTACAAAGAAATTATCCTAATATCACCTAGACTTTAACATAAATTAAATACTTCTAACCAAACATTTTAAAGTAAAACATTTCCATTTTGAAGCAGCCTTTTTCTCTACGGAGTGGCACTCGCACCACTCACACTCGCGCCACAGTTCACCACCTTGTCTCCCATGCTCAGACTACCCATCTTGTTGATCAGTCTTCTATGTGGGATGGTGTAGAAAGCTTAGATGTAATCTAGGTAGGTGACGTCTACCACCACTCCCTGATTTACTTCCCTAGTCACCTAATCAAAAACGAAATCTATTAGATTCATTTGACAAGACCTTCCTGCTGTGGATCTGTGTTGCCTCAGATCCTGAGCACTGCTGGATTCCAGATGTGCCACTATTCTTTCTTTCAGCAGTGTCTCCATGATCTTTCCTGCCACTGAGGTGAGGGTGACTGGCCTTTAGTTCACCACCTCCTCCTTACTGCCATGTTTGTGCAGTGGGACTACATGTGCCCTCCTCCAGTCCTCTGAAACCACAACTGTGTTGATTGACTCTTTTAGTAGGGCCACCAGAGGTGCTACTAGTTCCCTCTGCAGCTCCCTTAATATCCTCAGGTGGATGCCATCTGGCCCCATGGCCTTATCCACTTTCAGCTTTGTGAATTTTTCCAGAACTCTCTCCACTGTGAATGGACTGGTGTCCATTTCCACCCCACTTGCCTCTGCAACCTAAATATGGTCATTGACCCTCCCCCTCCTTAGTGAATATTGAGCAGAAGTATTTGTTCAGAATTTCTGCCTTTTCCAGATCCCCTTCCTGACACTCTCCCATTTCCCCTTTGAGCCTCACAATCATCCCTGTTTTTTCTTCTTTCACTGATGTACCTATAAAATGCATTATCCCCTTTGTTTACAGACCATGCTAAACCCTATTCTATCTGCACATTCACCCTCCTAACAGCCTTCCCTGCTTCTCTTAGACATTCAAGGTACACCTCCCTGTCCTACTCCCTTTGGCTCCCCCTATATTTCCTGAAACTCAGCCATTTATTCCTGACTTTGTCCCCCACTTCTTTAGAGAACCATAGTGATTTCCTTCTTCTTTTCCTTTGGCCACTGCCCTAAGACATTTGTTTGTTATCTCCACTATGGCTCCTTTCAGTTTCTCCCATTCTTCCTTCACCCCCTCTATTACCCCACCCTTCCCCAAGACTGCTTGTATACATCAACCCATTTCATTGAAATCCACCCTCCTGAAATATAATACTCTAGCCCTTGTGTGGCTTAATTGAGTCCATGTCTCCATGCTGAACCACACCATGTGGTGGTCTGTGGGCCTCTGCTGCCCTTCCACTTGTATTTCTTTGACTCTGTTCCCATTGGTCCATACCAGGTCCAGAATAAACTTGTCCCTGGTTGGCTCATGCACCAGCTGCCTGAGTCCAACCCCCTGCAGGGATTCTAGGATGGCTGTGCTTCTGGCTGAAGCAGCCATCTGGGTGGCCTAATCCACGTCAGGCATATTGAAATCCCCCAGTAGCAGGATTTCACCTTTAGCTGCCATGTCATGTACGTTCTCCACAAGTTCCATGTCTACTTCCTCTCTCTGTGTAGGATGTCTCTAGATCACCCCTGTGCATATTTCTGTACCATTCACTGGCTCCAGGGTGACCCACTGCTTCCCCATGTCTTCCCTTAACTTCTGTAGCCTTCATACCATCTCTGATGTACAGGGCAACTCCCCCACCCTTTTTACCCTCCTCGTCCCTCCTGAACAGTGTATAGCCTGGTACACTGATTTCCCAGCCATGATTAGCAAAGTATAACATCTCTGTTATTGCTGCTATGTCAAGGTCTGCATCTGCTAACAATGCCTCCAGATCTGGAACCTTATTTCCTGGGCTACGGGCATTCGTTAGCATGATCATCCATGTTTTATAGTCTGCCCTCCCTCTGCTTTTGTTTCCCTTCTCCAGTGTCTTCCCCCCACCCTGGTTTCCTTTCCTCTGTGTGCTTGCCCTCACCTTATCATTCATTATACATTCTTTGCCTGCCTGCCTCTCCCCACCTGCTTTAACTGTTCCTGTAGTCAACTTATGTTCCTGCTTGTTTCCATGGGGGAAGGATGTTCCTAAGCCTTCTGATCCTTCTGGTTCTCCCCCCTTGGCCAGTTTAAATTCTCACAGCTAAAGCATTTAACACCACAGGCTGTGTCCAAAAACAATCAGTCAAGGGGCATCACCAGCTGGAAAATGAATGTCATAATTCTACTATACAAGACACTAGTGAGGTCCCACCTGGATTATAGTGTATAGTTCTGGAGACCTTACCTATGTAAGGACATAGACAGTGTAGAGAAGGTTCAGAGGAGAGCAACATAGGTGGTACAGGGTCCTGTGAAGACTGGCTGAAGAACTTGAATATGTACTCCTTGGAGGAGAGAAGGGAGAGAGGGGATATGATAGAGTCATACACATACCTTACAGGGAGGAACAGAGTGCAGGAATACACTATTTCCCAGCACAAAAGATGATCCAGGACTAGAGGGCATGGGAGAGAGGGTGATTCAGAGGAAACATGAGGAATAATTTCTTCACAGAAAGGGTGATGCACAAGTGGAACACCATGCCAGATGAAGTGTTGGGGGCTGAAACAATCATGGGATTTAAGAATACATGGGATAGACATAAGGGAATTCTGGGGGTCAGTGGTAAGGGGCAACAGACTTCTAGAAAAACATGAAGGGAACTTACAAGCTCAAATCGGCAGACTGGGTGGGTCATAGGCACTTATCTTCCAACAATTTCTATGCATCTGTGTATTTATGTAAGTAGTCCTCTGACAGTTGATCCTCACTCCACTCACTGTGGTCCAGATGCAGCCAATTACAAATACATAGTCACAAGCTTACCAGCAAAAATCCCTCAATCCTGCCAAAATAAATGGAGAAACTCACTGAAATGGCAGTTAAGAAAATACCTCACATCCAAACTACACTAATCCCTGTAGTATGATGCCCGCACTTAAGGTTCAGGCACAGCCAATTACAAAAACACTCCTTGTGTTATCCTACTTACTCTTTATGTATGCTTCTACCCTCTTTTGGTGTTTTTTTAAGTCTCTCTCCTTTTACAGTTTTTTTGTTTTTGACCCTGATATGTTTCCGCAGCTTATGCCCCTTCCTGCTCTGTGCCCTGTCAGATTTCTTCTATTCCTAACAGAGCGAACTTGACAAGATCATGCAGTTTAAATCTACACATGTCCACTTATGTGATATAACCAGCAGCTCCTCCTCATTTTGATTTTATTTGCTCTTTAGCTATCAGCCCACCCATGGGCAGAGCTTATATGCTCCTCCCAACTAACTAATCATTTAATAACGTGAGGAGGTGGGGGTGAGTGAGAGGGCAAAAATCTCAAAGACAAAATTGCCCCTGGACAGATTCAGATTCACAGTCCTACCTCTCCCAGTAGCCAGTAGAATGAACAGACAAAAGGCATCCTTGAACAGTTCAGAAGAGATTGAAACTAACAACTCCTACCTGATTGGCTCCACTGTTTCTGGGAAAAGAACCCCCTCCACCAGCAGCCAGTAACAGTTCAGCAGTTAAACATTCAAGCTAATCCTCCTCCAGACAAGCCAGCAACATTTAAAGAGTTAAAGAAAGATTTAAGCTAATCCTCCACCAGACAAAATGCCTCACAAAAAGAGTCATAGACAAAAACTTCCCCAGAAAGATTCAGACTCACACTCCTACTTCTCCTAGCAGCAGGCAGAATGAACAGACAAAATGCCTCCTTGAACAGATAAAGAGAGATTCAAACTAGCAGCACCTACCTGATTGACTCCACTGCTTCTGGGCAAAGAATCCCCTCCGACAGCAGTCAGCAACAGTTAAAGATTCAAGCTAATCCTCCTCCAGACAAGCCAGCAACAGTTAAAGAGTTAAAGAAAGATTTAAGCTAATCCTCCACCAGACAAAATGCCTCACAAAAAATCTCAAAGACAAAAATGCCCCTGGGTAGATTCAGACTCACACTCCTACCTCTCTCAGTAGCCAGCATAATGAACAGACAAAATGCCTCCTTGAACAATTAAAGGGGACAGGAAAGTAATTTCATACCGTAACAGTGTTATTGGCCTTGAGATATTGTATTAAACATATTATAAAGTCAAACATGTGTAATATATTCATTTTAAATCTTTTTTTTCTAACCTGTGCTAGTTCACCCTACAGTTACGATAATCAACATTCCAAGGCAGCACAAGGCTTCAAGACTGGAGGCAGTGTGGCTTGATTAGGTATTCATTCTGGCATTCAATGATGTTGCACTCTGCAGATAAGCACATCTGGGTTTTTAGTTTCAGTCATATTACACATAATTTGCAGTTTGTGACCAAATCATATTTAGGTTACTTTTTTAATGCTTCTGTAGATTTCATTTGTGACACAATGCAGGAAGAAATCAATTCTGCATTTGATTCCTGAATCTGTCTCCAAATGTGTATTTTGTGCCACTATTGATTTCTGAAGATAAAAACACTGAACCAGCCCACATGGGAATTCTTACATCCTGCTTGTGAATTTTGTACATGCTTTTATGTGTATTTTTTTCATTTGTATGCAAAATCAAGAGATGATGACCACATGCAGCACCCCCCACCATAATCTTTCAGTACAATCCTTGCCTGAACACTGACTGCTATCTGACTAAAACAGAGATTCACAACAGTTTTAAAATTGAAACTGAGATTCACAAAAGCTGACATTTGTGTACAGTATCTGTTGAAACCGGTAATTCAAAGTGCCAGAACGACATACAAACTGCTGGCAACTATCCTAAACAGTGGTGTAGTTAACTGTTCTATCTCCAACATATATTTTGAGCCACTATTGATTTCTTAAGAAAAAAAAAACTGAAGCAGAACTCATGGGATCTTTAAGTCCTATCTGTGTATTTTGTACATGCCAATATGTGTCTTTTTTCATTTGCATGCAGAATCTGTGAAAAGAGGAGATCACGGACCACAGCCCCCCCAAAAAAATCATTCAGCTCAACTTTTGTCTGAATACTGTAGTTGTACTGTTATCTTTTGCTGTGTTGAGACATACAGTATGCTGATTAATATTCAGCGATGGGTGCAACCTATCTCCCTTGTATATTGCATTGTGCCCGATTATTGCTCCATGTGTGATCCCAGTCCCCAATGTAGTTTACTCCCTTCCTAGGGATCATTCCTTCTACCACTGATGAAACATTCACCTGTGCAGACTAATGTGTAAGGTAGAGGGAGTGGTTACACCAGAAACATGGGATGTATTGGGTGGAGAAGGTGGTGCTGCCTTTACACACAAATGAGGCAACACATGGATGTGGATCTAGATGGTGCCACTGGTAAGAGGATAAATCTAAAATGTAGAAGAGATGGAGTCTCCCCCCCATAAAAGTAAAATGTTCCCTAGTTTCTTTTTTTCTTCTGTTGTTGCTGGTGCATGCAAATGTTCACCACTTCCCAGCCTGGTCCTGAGATCCCACAAGAGGAAGAGTAACTGATGGAATATTAATGAATGTATCATTGGTGCAGTGTGCAATGAGTAGCAGTCCAGAAGCTGGATAGTATTGGTATATGAAGGGTGGTAGCAGAAGCATGTAATAACAGTGTGCAGGAAGGCAAGTAGTATATAAAGTATTCAGAGGCAAATCTGACGTGAGAAATCAGTGACCAACGTATTTGAACAGCTTATAGTTTTAGACAATGAAAATAACTGTTTCTGTATGTCTAGGTTGCTATGTGATCTTGACATAGCACTGAGACATTAGATGACCACAATGAAACATTCACAAATAGAATGTGACTGCCAAGAATACAGAGGTTACCTGTTACAATGTATATAGCATTATACTGTTGCACATTATTGTGTAAGATTGTCACTATGCAAGGTTATGAGAGAAGTGTAATCACTGTAATCATTAATTGATTGCATACTCAGGAGGTGGTGGAAAGAATACATAGGTTCATTGCAAAATGGCAATGTGGTCAAGGGCATGGCAGCTGGTGCTCAATACCAAGCAGTGCAAAACAAGTACCAAGCATATAAGAACCTGGGAACTGATTATCAGATGGGGTAGGTATTGATAGTAATGAAACACCAAAGGGAACGTTGGAAAATCAAAACTGTTGAGCTCAGAGTGGCATGGCACTGTGACAAATCAGTTGGTAGGATGAGTGGAATGCTGGGATGCATCTGGAGTGGTATCCCCAACAGGGTTATGCAGATGATGAACAATGCCCCAAAGGGCCAGCAAATCCATCCTCTCCTGTCTTGTATTGTTTCTTCTTGTCATGATAACCGTAGTTGAAAGTATTATAAATCAGATGAAATGTGATCCAGCATGACCACCATTGGTTTTTAGTCATTGGAACATGCTGAAAACCATAAAAGAAGTCACATGAAATAAAGAAAAACATGCAAAATGATAATTAATAAACAGTGTAACACATGACAACTATAATTTCCTGCATGTCAGATTTCTTAAACAGTGTTGATATGCAACTGTTACTGAGAGAGCTATTCATTTATGAAGAGTCATTCAGGAGTTGGTAGAACGTTTTACTTCGTAAGATGCCATGTGGAAGGCACACTAGTTGTATAATTGTGATTGCAGCAGCAGCCTGTATGTGTTGGTGATTCAAGCCCTGAGTAAGTGTCTTTTAACACGCATGTCCCACACTATCACTTGACTTAATATCTCTGCTCCTCAAGTTTCCAATCATTTTCAATAATTAAATTGTGCTAAAAAAAATGCCACCCCACCCCACACCTGTTTATTTGTAGGCCATTAGCATGCTACTTTCAGACCACTTGTTTCTTATTGGTTATCCTAGTGTAGCATGGTCTGATGTTCTCTATCATTTGCCAGTTTTGACTCCCCAGTCAGACTAAGAATTGGGATACCTATGTAATTCTGAGGATGACTTCCTAACCAGTGTTATATTACAGGAATTGTAACAAAAATATTTTTCTCTGATTACTGTCCGCAGTTGTTGAATTTCTTTTTTGTGCTGTGAAAACTTACTTAGATAAAAACATGTGGATAATGAAGTACAGTAATTGTAGTTTCAATTGTCCTGTATTTGACATTCTATTTTTGTAGCCTTCACGTCACCCAGGACAGATTGCACATGGTCAAGTGCTGACTTCTATTTATGTCTGCATACTCTTGGTTATGTGCAATGCTCTGTACCGTTACCAAGTATGAAACAGAACTGGTAATATGTGACCATTTGCCAAGGCAAGGCACAGTACGTCTGTCACACTCTTTCATTACTGAACTTTGCCCAATAACTTTGTTGAGACAGTTGGTATAGGACTGCATGAAATAAACTATTTACTTAAACCCAGTGGAATTTTGATTTTTACACAACCCAATTTCAACCCTAAACAGTGGGCGAAGTGATTTTATTCAATTTCAGTGAGACAGCATTTAGCTGATCAATCAATCGATAACTTTATTTAACCAGGCATAAACACCATTGAGCAAGCTCATTTTCAAGGTGGTCCTGGGCATTAATGCAATACAGTACACTTCATAAGATTACAATTATGGTGGACAACGGTGCAAAAAAAAAAAAGAAAAAAGAAAAAAACATTGTGAAGTTGCTGGTCAATATGGGCCTATACATACCGGTCAACATAATTAACATGCAAAGGTACATAATGATAAGCTTTACTGAAATGAGAAGAGACAACAATCTCATATAGTCTCTGCTATGTAAGAGCTCAGACCTAAATGATAAAAAATAAGGAGGTATTAAGGAATAGGGTAGACACTGGGGTGAAAGAGTAGGCAGCCAAAAGGGAGGCCAGAATAGGTAAAAGATAGAGAATAGGCAAGGCCATCTTGGATTAAGGGAACTAGGCTTGTAAGTCCTAGGTTTCTGTTGTTAGGAATGTGGGGTGGATGAGATACTTAGGCGTAGGATTTGAGAGTGGCACCTGGGGCTTAGGGGTCATCGGCATCTGAAACAGTTGCATGATTCTTTCAGATAATCCATTAATAGAGCTTTGAATGTGAAAATGCTTGGAAGTGAGGATAATTTGAATGAGTCTTGCATAGTGTTGCAGAGTGATGGAAGTGAGAAGTTGATTGCTGCTGAGCCAAGAGTAGTTTTCACTCTAGGAATCTGGATGCAGATTAAGGAAAAGCATCTCAGGCCATAGGAACCTTTAGCCCATTTGAAGATGTTCGAGATGTATGCAGGGAGGTTATCAGATAATGCTCTAAAAAAACCAGAGGAGAGCATTCCTTTTTCTTTTAGTTGAGAGTGAGGTCCATCCCAAAACCTGGTATAGACGACAGTGATGTGTACTACAGGGTAGATTTAAGATAAATCTTAAAGCCCAGTGGTAAAGGGTGTCCAGTTTGTTTAGCATCATTGATGGGCAATGACTGTAAAGGAAGTCAGCGTAGTCCAGTATAGGAAAGAATGTAGTTTGTACTAGTCTCATTCTGGCTTCTAATGAGAGTAGGTGTTTAATGTGATAGAATAAACCTAATCGCTGTCTTAGTTTTTTCGAGGTTTCATTTAAGTGGCACAGAAAGTTGAGCATGTTATCCAGCCAGAACCCTAGGTATTTAAAGGTATCAACTACTTCAAGGGGTTCATCTAAGAGTGTTCGGCTCTGTGTGATATGTGGACATCCGGAAGTAGACTTTGGTGAGAGAATCATTGCTTTAGTCTTTTTGGCATTGAAGAGGAGCTTATGAGTGAGAAGGTTGTATTGGAGGGTGACAAAGTCTTTCTGTAAGTACTCATGGGCCAGATCCAAGGATGAATTTGTGGTATAGAGTACAGTATCATCTGCAAATAAGTGCACATTTGCTGTGGCCAGCTGCTAGTCCAGATCATTGATGTATATTGCAAAGAGGATAGGGCCCAGGATGGAGCCTTGTGGGACTCCTCGTAATAAGGATTTTTGTGGAGATAGATCTCCCATGGCTTTGACTTGTTGTAACCTATTGGTTAGGTAGCTGGTGATCCATTTAATGGCAGAACTATCAAGTCCGATGTTACTCAGTGCAGTAAGCATGATGGTATGATCCACAGTAGCGAAGGCCTTACTTAGATCAAGGAAGAGGGCAAATACATGCTTCTTAGAGTCCAAGGCCATTAGCCAGTCTGTAGTTACTTTGGCAAGAGACGATATTGTACTGTGTTTGGCTCTGAAGCCAGACTGAGCCTGGTTTAGCAACTTTTGTGAATCCAAATGTTCTCTAAGTTGGATGTTGACAATTTTTTCAAGTAATTTAGAGAGGACGAATAGTATAGAAATAGGCCGGTAATTGTTCAGATCACTCGGATCCCCAGTCTTGAATAATGGTAGGATGTGGGCAGTTTTCCACAAGACAGGTAGCTCACCTTGAATCAGAGAGGTGTTGAATAAGTATGTAATTGGGGCGGTCAGATAGGTATGGCCAAGTTTTAGGAAGTAAGGTTCAATATTATCTGCACCTGCACTCTTTTTTGTATCCAGAGAAAGGAGGAGGTCCTTCACTTGCATGAACATAATTGTGAGGAAGCTGAAGGGGGTGGGATGCGGTTGGTTATGGTTGTGATTATCAGTGAAGCCAACAGTGTAGTCTCTTGCCAGGCTAAGTTTGCTGACAGGTGAGGTGTCAAAGGCAAGCCCTGCAGTGGCAAAGTGATCATTAAGCTTTTCTAGTATATCAGCTTTGTTCATAGAGGTGGTACCATCAGACACAATTTTGTTTGGAAGGGGTGTTGCAGTGGACTGACCTTCAACTTCTTTGAAGATGTTCCAGAATTTGGCAGAGTTGTTTTTATTGTCTTCTAGTTCTTTTTGGAAGTACCTAGCTTTTTCTGACCTAATTAGCTTGGTACAAGCATTCCTAGTGGTACGGAATGCTAACCAATCAGCTTCCAGGTGGGATTTTCTCTCTTTTTTCCACCAGTAGTCCCTATCCCTAAGTGTTTTCTTCAGGATGGGAAAGAACCAGCCAGGAGTTTTATTTTTTTGATTTGATCAGTCTTAGTGGGGCGTGTTTGTCTATTAGCCCCAGTAAGAGGCTGTGAAAGATGTTAAATGCCTTGTTAAAGGTGAGGGCTAGGTAGAAATCCTGCCAACAAATGTTGCTTAGATCTTTCAGGAAAGTGTACTGGCAGAACTTTTTCAGGCATCTTTTCAGTTTGAATTTGGAGGTCGTTTTTATTTGGGAAGGATGTCTGATGCAGGCAGTAGCGCAATGGTCACTTATATCATTGAAGAATACTCCAGTATGCGAGATAGTGTGAGGTTTGTTTACTAGCATAAGATCCAGGAGGGTGCTGCACTCAGGGTTTTTTCTGTTAGGTCTGGTTATAGCAGTCACCATTTTTAACAGACCATTAACATCGCATAGATCCTTCAATTTCTTAGAGCTGTCATCATTCCAATTTAGATTGAAATCCCCCATTAGAATACACTCAGTATTAGAACAGTCAAGAAGGTTTTGAAGGTGTGGCAGAAGTGCCCAGACACCAGACGGTGGTCGGTAGCATGCTGCCATAAGGAGTGATTTCTCACTGAAAAGTGATAATTTTAGAGCAAGGCATTCAAATTCCTTAGCCTTTGAGGTACAATCAAAGACTGTGACTATGAATTTGCTTTTGACATATATTGCAACCCCTCCTCCTCTAGTCAGTCTATCACAGCGGTAGATGATATATCCGGGTACGTTGATAGATTTGTCCAGGGTCGAGCTGACACTGATGCCAAAGAGGGGAGTTGCAGAATGTCGGTTGCTGCACCAAAGACATGAGGTCTTTGGACTGCCCCACTAATGCAGTGAGCAGATGTCTCTTTCACAGAAGTGCATAATGTGGCAAAAATGAACCATGTGCTTTTAATTCATTTCATTCTCAATAAAAGACCTTCACAAATTGCTTGTTATAGTTAATAATCACTTTACATATTAAAATTATTTGCCTTCACTTGGAGGTCTGTTTTTTGTGACAGGAGAAACTAATGATCTCCTGTTTATCCATTGAAAGGTATGTTCTGCAATATTTACTCATTCTAAATCTAGCTGACGTTCTTAACATTAATTTATAAATACAAGCAATACAGAATCCTTCTGCCAGTGTTTAGTAGTCACAAGAGGACGTCAGGGGGTGAACAAAGAAAAAACACAAAGAGCAACAAGCGGAGGCTAGCTAAAGCTTTAATTTCAAAGTTAGAATCTTGCTTCTGAGCATATCCTCTGTCTTTGTTCAAAGTGTCCCCCCAAAGCCACTTTATTCACTCAAGTTCATATTAATACCAACGTTCATACTGTGTTGTTGGGGTCCCATTTTATGGCTTTCTTTCTAAGACTTAACATATGCATTGGGAAAATAGCCTTTCAGCATACTGTCTGGTGTGCAAGGAAGCAAAACCTGAGAGGATGGGAGGGAAGGTGGAGCCTCCAGCAAAGTTTTAGTAGCTGGGCCACATCAGTGGACTTGGGCCAGCATCAAATTAAGATGGGATGGGTTAGACTTCATGCAAGTCTAAGGTAATGCTTACATTTATTTAGCAAACTGTATCATTGCTGGAGGCAAACCATTGCACAGGACTACCGCAAAACAGGTGCCCGGGTTTTGGGGAGCTGAAGCATGGGTCACAACGTCCCTAAAAACTGTCTGCCTCCATGCAGTAGGGGACCACTTACCCCACTCCCAGATACCACAACTTAGAAGGCTTACCCTCCTGAAACACTGCCAAAACATATGTGGGAGATAGGACAGTTAACTAGACTACTGTTTAGGATAGTTGCCAGAAATGTGTATGCTGTTCTGGCACTTTGAATTACTGGTTTTAACAGATACTGTACACAAGTGTCAACTTTTGTGGATCTTCGTTTCAGTTGTAAAACTTTGTGGATATCTGTTTCAGTGATAAAGTACTGTGTTTATTTGTATTAGGGCTGGACTACCCTACTTAAAATTTTTAGTTTAAACTGAGTTGCTGTGTGCTGGTGCTGACCCGACACTCCTAGTGGAGTTTCTGTGCTTTTTGCTACTATCTACACTCCAGGGTATGTGCACAATTAATCCATTTATTTCAAGTAAGAAGGTGTGAGCCCTCTCTCTGTGTTTTAGGATGAAAAGTCCCTCATCTGCAACTAAAAGAAGAAACTGTACATAGGCATTCACTTGTGATCTACCTGCACCACATTTATAGCTCTGTGGTAAGAATGTGTGATTAGTGCATGGACATTAGGTGGCACCAAAAGCATAATTAGAGATGTCAGAGAACAACTGGCATGCTCACTTTTTACATACGAAAACTAGAAAGCAGACTGAAATGGACACTAGAACCGCCATATTGCTGTAGTCAGTGTAGTAAAAATAAATAAATAGCTTGGCACACTTGACTGATGTTTTTATTCATAGAGACACACATACAATGTTAGAATTAAAGACAGGACACATTTGATTTTACAGTAGATGTTTTTTATTTCCTATCCTGTTTAAGTAGAGATTCAAACTAGCAACTCATACCTGATTGGCTCCACTGCTTCTGGGCAAAGAATCCCCTCACCCAACAGCCAGCAACAATTAAACAGATAAAGATTCAAGCTAATCCTCCTCCAGTCAAGCCAGCAACAGTTAGATAGTTAAAGAAAGATTTAAGTAAATCCTCCACCAGACAAAATGTCTCACAAAAAAATCTCAAAGGCAAAAATGCCCCTTGACAGATTCCAACTCACACTCCTACCTCTCCCAGCGGCCAACAGAATGAACAGACAGAATGCCTCCTTGAACAGTTAAAGAGAGATTTAAACTAACAACTCCTACCTGACTGACTCCACTGTTTCTGGGCAAAGAATCCCCTCTCCCAGCAGCCAGTAACAGTTAAACAGTTAACGATTCAAGTTAATCCTCCTCCAGACAAGCCAGCAACAGTTAAAGAGTTAAAGAAAGATTTAAGCTAATCCTCCACCAGATAAAATGCTTCACAAAATGCCACACAAAAAAATATCAAAGACAAAAATACCCCTGGACAGATTCAGACTCACTCTCCTACCACTCACAGCAGTCAGCAGAATATTAATTACTCCTCTGCCTTCCGTGGACTCCTGTTGTCTACTTTATTATATTCATTTCTTTCCTAATTCTGCTTTTCCTCTCTTCTTCCCTACCTTAGCTGTTTCCTATTCTATATTCAGATGTACCCATATATATGCTCTGATATGTCCAGATATTTCAAAGTGTATCTAAAGAGATTATCTTTGGTACCCCACTGAGGTACTGCAGACAGGCAGGAAATTTCTTTTCAGTTATCAGAGAAATTCCAAGAAAATATCTGTCCATTTCTTTGGCTGCAGCTGTACCTTTTTTAAACTACTCTCTCCACTCCTCTGACTTTCACTGTTTTTCTGTTCTTGCCTGTTAAACTACTTCTGTACAAACTGCATTCTTTATTGGTCTCCCATCAATCTGGAATAATCTTCCTGTCTCCCTGTGTCTCTCCCCCCCATCTACCTTTTACGTCCTCTCTTCATAACTGTTTATCTCCTGTTTATGCTCCTTATCTTACCCTTAACCATTTCTTACTTTTTCCTGTATTTGTCCTTCTACTATTCTGTGCCCTTAACTTTCACAATCTGTTATTTAGCTGGTGATGCTGTTTTATTCTCTTTTTTTCTTTTTGCTGGGGGTGCTGATGCTGATCCCTATTTCTTCTTCATTTCATTGCTTTTTACCCTATACCTAGTTAATCTACAATTCATTACAAATATTATACCATTAAATTAACTGTGCTTGTTTTCATAATTGGTATATCATATGTTCTCCTGCTTTGTGTTTTGCCACTTTCATTGTTACTCTGTACCCCTTTGTCCACTTCCCCTGGGTCATAGCTGGAAGCTCAGAGTGCCTTTTCCAGTTATCATATTTCAAATAAATAATTAAATCAATAAATAAATGCTAATCAACTGGCTGCCCATTGGTCTCATTTGAGGCAGTCTGGAGACAGAGCATTTTAAGTTGAAACTCCGACCTCCTGGAACACCATTCAGATTATTGTGAAGAATGTATCCTCAATGGTTACATTTAAGACGGAGCTAATACTCTATTTGTTTGAACAGATTTTTGATGATAATTAATGACTGAGCTATCACCAGGAATTGCTTTTTTCTCAATTACTAAACTGGATATATGGTTTTACCTACTACTGCATCCCTAAATGCTTATTTATAATGAATGTTGCACTGAATTTATTTCATTCTCTATGTAATGTTCATTCTTCTCTTGTGTTTCTTTTTGATTTTGTGTTACATGTATTGTGCACTGAGCTTCTGAGGCAGGGTGCGTTCTAAGTAAATTTGCTTTTCCTATAACTGATCTTTAAAGTTTTCCCATAGAAAGCAGTATGGTTAAGTAGTTAGAAAGTAGAACTATAAACCCATAGACTCAGGTTTGTCTTCCACACCTATCATTCACTGTGTAACCTTTTTTAAAAAATTCAGTATACCTTATTACATTTTACAACCATACATAACTAGTCAACAGACACACACACACACACACACACACACACACACACAAACAACCCCAGTTCCCACTCCACCAACTCCCCCAGATGGAGTACATAACATTCAGATAGTATGCCCATATGACATAATTCAAAAATAAAATATACAAAGGACCTCCCCCCAGACAAATTAAGTCTAAACTCAGTACAGTATATATAAAAAAGAAAATAACTTTCAAAAATATCCATCAGTGCCACTCCATAAGTAGTTAAACAAAATATAAGGTGTGCAGTGTACTCCAGTTCTTATTGTACAACGAAAGTCTATTGTAAGAACTAGCTATCACTTTCTGCAGATGAAGATTAGTCAAGAGCTCCTGCAATCACTCATGGTAGGAGATTAAAGTCTGGTCCATCCAGTAGTGAGGGACAACATGTTTTACCAACAAGGAAAGCATAGCTACATGTCATTTCCTTTCCCTCACATCTATCTCCATGTAGTCCCCTATAATACAAATATTGAGTGCAAAAATCCTATTTAAACCTAAAAGGGAGGTCAGTCCCAGATTTGATCTATTCCCATAATGGTTCAACTTTTGGACAGTCCCAAAAAATGTGAAGTAATGATTCCTCAGCCTGCCCACAACTAGTACAAATAGAGGAATCTAATTTATCTATCTTGGCCAGTTTTAAGGGTGTACAACATATATTGTGTCAAATTTGAAACTGAGTAAGGCGAAGCCTATCACTGGAAATATAGCTATAAAGATCTTTCCAAATTTTATCCCAGTCTAAGGTTGTGAGTGGGAAAGCTAAGGACTAATAATCCGACTGCCCAGAAATGTCAGGATAAAGACAATGTGCAACCCTGAGCAAGTAACATAACCTCCCTGTGCTTAAACGCCTTCTCTTTTTGATCTGTTTGTATGTTCTTTGACTCTCCCTGCACACCGTAAAGAGGCAGCAACTTAATCTTCCATCTCCTGGAGTATAGGGTGATTTGGAATACTGTTTGAATAAAAAGCACTATACAAACCATATTGCTTTCCTTCCTTCCTTTAGTCCTTGAAGATTGTTGTCCTGATGTTGGCCAATCGACTCAACTTTGTCATTCAGATACAAGCAATCCTGATTTGTCTTCCAGTCCAGTTGCTTCTGAGGGTTCATCCAGGATGATGATTAATCATCTCAGTGGTCCCTCTTCTCCTCTGTGGTGGGAGAAAGGGATATCCACCCCACTGCATTACCACCTGGGTGATCACATGTGGCAATTCAGCAATAAGGCAGGGCATGGGTGGGAGGATGCTGGCTAGCTTTGAGAAAGGCCTGCATCAGTTTGGGCTCATATTGATGCCCACCTTGTCAACATGCTTGTGCTATAGGAGAATATAAAGTAAATTTCCCACAGATAGAGCATGATGCCAGGGTACTCATGGGCTCCAATTAGTCACCAAAGTGAGGGAGCTGGATGTAGCAAGCCCGTAGAGATTTTCACTGCATCAGGGACTTTGCCAATGGATGCAAACTATAGGGCCAATTATCTCAGGATTTGGATGCATGACAATTCTCTCCCATCTTTTCGCTCCCCAACAACCCGCTCCTGACAATTCACTCTGGCACTAACTTGCTCCTGTTAATTACACTTCAGTCAATGCACTCCTGCTCCCACTAGTCAGGCTAAATGAATAGCAAAAATTTCAGGAAAATGCACAGGGAAATGCACAAAGTGAAAAGAAGGGAGAAGCAGAGTTGTGACCTATCATTCACTTGTCCAGACTAACTACAGCAATTAACATCAATCAAAGCTGGAAATTTGCAGTTTAGTACAGTGTTCCCAATAAGTACAAAAGTGGCTATAAAAAATGTCCCATCTTGTCTGTTCAACATTTGCAGCATGACAGCCCATTTCATTAAATCTGAACAGCAGAAATTCAAACTTGTGGATGGGCAAAATTACATATGCACCCACCACAAGAGAGGCTGTGATGGCAATTCAATCTGGCAGTGTGAGAATGCAGTCAAAAAGCAAAAAAGCTGCAATGCCAGAGTGCATACCTGTAGCTACAGTGAGCCAGTTATAATCCACAGATTCAGTCAGCACACCCATGCACCTGCCCCAGCAGCTGTTGAGAGAGGAGAAGCTATGTACCAAGCCAAGAAAAGGGTTGCTGCCACCCAGAACACTTCCCAGTTGCTGCTACATGCAAAAGAAAATGCTTCTTTGGCAGCATAAGGCAAAATAATAGATACAAATATTAAATGCACCATTCAAAGGATCCAAGTGTATGGTGTTCTATCAAACCCTAAAGACCTGACAGACCTTATAATTCCACAACAATACAAGACATACATACCATACTCTGGGGGAAGAGGAGGGAGTAAACGTCTTGTGCCTCAGAGCCCCTTCAGTTGAGGTGTTCAATACCTGCCTAAAGACCCATTTGTTTAGCCAGGCCTCCCCAGATACTCTGTATTAGATCTTATCCATGGGTTGGCCCTTTCTTTTTAGCTACAGCTGTCACTTTGTTTTTTTTTTTTACCTTTTCATACTATCTACTAAATTTATTGCTGTCATTTTATGGTTTTATTAATAGTATTTTTAGCTTGTGCAGCACCCGGGGCCTCCAGGATTGGGAGCCTAGAAAAATAAAATTTGCCTCGCATGACAGTGGCCCACGACCTGACCGCATTCTCATTTTTGGGCCAGAGTCAAATCTATCATTCTAGAACATGCTAAAAATCGATATGCTGATGGAACATTTAATGTACCTCCCCCATTGTTTGAGCAAATGTTTTTAATAATCAGTGAGCATTTTGACAATATGCAGCCTGCTATCTATGCCTCACTGCCAGGAATGTGGAGAGATACATACAAATGGATGATTCAAGTATTGAAGGAATGAACCTATGGCTAAATCCAGATGTTTTCACGACAGACTTTGAAAAAGCAACCATACTGACATTTAAATCCATATTTCCACGTGCTCGCCAGGTTGGTTGCTTTTTCCATTTCATGCAATGTATTTATGGAAAAGTACAAGGTGAAGAACTTGCTGCTTGGTATGCACTGGACTCAGAATATGCCTTAAAATGTAAACATTTGCCAGCAATAGCATTTTACCCTCCCGACCAGGTACAGTAGTCTTTCGATTTGAAGAAATCACTGATGAAAATCAAAATGTTTTCCCACCAGAATTGGAATCAATTATACATTATTTCAAGGATACCTGAATCAGGAGGAGGAGGAACAGATGGGGCACTGGATGCTGCAATTCTCATTTTGCAATAGAGCTCTGGAACCACAGTGACAGCATCCGAGATAAGTGAGCCAAGAAAAATAATTCAGTGGAAGCTTTTCACAGGGGCATGCAAAGCAGTCTTTTATTGGCACACCCCACAATATGGAAATTCATTGACTGTGTCAGAGGCATTCAAAAAAGAGGGACTCAGAAATACAGCAACTCATAGCTGGTAATGTACCAACTGTGTCTAGGCATGTGTACAGAGATAATGCTATGAGGCTGGAGTACATTATAGAAAAGTGTGCTGATTGCACAATGGAAGAATTCTTAAGTGGTGTGGCTCACAGGTTTGAATACTGAGTCTTTATATTTTTATTTTAATGATTTAAATAAATTTATTACCCACATCGACGTTGTACATGCAAAGGGTTGTGACTGCAAAGAATAATACTGCTCCTTTAAAGAGGTGTGATAATCAAATGCTACGTTCCTTTGATGGGAGGAGTTTTGCAAACTGGAGAATGGAATGCAAGATGAAAAAGACTGTGTTCCTTTAAAGCTAACTTAAATGTATTTGCATCGGAAGTGGTAACAATCCAACACACGATGGAATAATAAATCCAGACTGGACATAGACTCTAACTTTTTAGAAAGTCATTCTCTGAGAATGTAATGTTGCTAGGCCATTTGTCAAGGGAGTAAGTTGGTTATTGAGCAGGAGTGAGTCATGGGAGCTGTTTGGCTGCTGGGCAGGAGCAAGTCATGGGAGCGGGTTGGTTGCTGGAAATGAGTGGGTTGTCCAGAGCAGGTTGTTATGGGAGTGAGTTAGCAACAGAGTGAATTGTTCAGAGCTGGTTATCGGAGAGCGAAAAGATGGGAGCGAATTGTCATGCTCCCTTAGGTATTGCTGTGTTGGGGCTGGAAGGTTACCCCAAGGCAGGTTGTGAGTAGTACTGGTGATAAAAGTAGCAGAACAAAAACAAAATGACTGCAATTGCTCTCTGAAAGTAAATGTTAAACTGGACTATTAAAACATGAGCCACTGATGAAGTTAATCTTGATTTCAGCATGGCCTTTGATACTGTGGCACATGACAGGTTTATAAGAAGGGCAAATAAGTCATTTATTTACAAGCCATATACAAGATAAACTGCTTACTGACTTCAGGGCAGGAAGCAGATGATGGTTGTGAATGTTCATTATGAGTGGGGAAACTTATTCAGTGGCACCCCTCAGAGATCAGTGTTAAAACCACTGCTCTTTAACATCTTCATCAATGATCTAGAAGCTAGAATCTCCATCAGTTTGCTTATATTGGCAATTGACATTAAGCTAGACACCCTATTTAGCATATTGTCATCTGCAAAAATAAGTAGCCTGATGGTGAACTCTCTTGAGGATGGGGAGAAACCACAGGAGGAAATGAACAAGCTAGACAATTGATCTGAGACATAGAGGATGCAGATTCAAGTGCAAGGTGATACACATTAGGGGCAGAGGTAGGACTTATAAACTGCATTGGGCTCTTCTTCCTGCAGTTGAGAAAAAATGAACTGGTGGTCATAATAGACAAGGAGCTAAAACAGACAAGCAGTTTGCAATTGCTGTCAAGTGGGGTGACCAGAATAGTAGGAGAAGTAATCCTGCTACATTACAAGTCCCTGTACTCTTACAACCTGGAGTACTGTGTGTAGTTTTACCATCATCCGTTCAAAAGGATATTGAGGCAGTCAAGTTGGTGCAACATTGGCCCACCACTGCATGCTGTAGGAACAATGACAATATTACAGTGAAGATCATTACAGCTCCAGCTTCGAGGTTGTCACAGTAATTGTCCTGCTGTACACCAGTGCTGGTTTCACCAGTGTTTTGCTCCCATTCAATTCAACTCCATCTCAGAGCTGATCATAAAAAAAAAATTGGGCTCTGCGGTGGGGGGGGGGGGACAGTACTTTCATGACAGGTGAAATTTCAATATTCAAATTTTTGCCCATCGCTGTAGGGGATTTTTACAACTAAGTTGTCTAAGTGGCTTGGTGTAACTGTTCACCACAATGATCAGCAACAACAAAAGCAATCAGGAGAGTCTGGAGGCAACTGTCATGGTCCCTTAGTAAAAAATCAGCAGAAAGGAAACAAGATTTCAGTTATGTGCATACTCAAGGGTATCAACAAGACTGAACAATCAGAGATGTTTGATTTCATTTGCAACAGGGCATGGTTTAATATGCTGAAGCTCAGAGGTGGTAAAACCAGTGTTAACATTAGGAGGCACCTTTTCACTTTAGGTTGGTGAACCAATGGAACAGTGTACCAGTGGAGATAGTGGATATGAAGACAGCACAGGCATTTAAGACAACCTTGAACGAATGTATGCTCACCAATAGAATTACAGGGTACCCAGGGTAATAGAGTGGGTAGGAAATCCCTATAAATTGGTACTGTGTATATGTACAATTTTGCACATCATACTTATTTCTCCTCTGTTTGTGAATTGCAGGAGGGTGGTATTAGATACCACAACTCCCTTCTGACCTTAAATTACCAAAGGATATTTTGTAATATTATTAAATATGAAGACCATGGGTATAGCTACTCAGTAACATTGGAATATGAATATTTTGATCTAATTTAATTCATTTGTACTGTAATCTATCAGCTCCACATCCAGCTAAACTAAGGAAAGAAATAGGGCAAGTTTCTTACCCATAGATTTTTTTAGAATCATGAGACAGGGTAACTTACTGTTAGCAGTATTGTATTTTGGAGAAGTTCGGTGGAAATTGGACTTTACACATAAATGTAGGTCAATGGCAAAACTATTGTATCCCATGCCCATATTCAGGGCTTCAAGTCTGGGTAGCTCAAGTCTTCCCTGGCTGGAGAAGTGGTGGGAAGAAAGTGCCATGTTTCTTACCAATGTAAAAATGGGAGCATGTCTGGTACAGAGAGGAGTTTGGTGTGAAAGCAAAAGAAAATGGAAGCTTAGGGAGTGATGGCTTAACCAGGCAAAGCATGGCTTTCAGATGTCATGTACAGTGACATCAGCCAGGATGCAGCACAGCGCTTTGCAGTATTACTGTAAAATTCTACAGCATACTACAGGGAACAGTATAATTCAATGGCAACAAAGACATTTTGACATGCTATATTTTACGACATGTCATTTATTGCACATTATAAAATGGCAAGAAACAATCTAGAGATATCATTGGCCAAGAGACATCAGCTGACTGTACATTAAATCTCTATATACTCACAGTCCTCCTGGTCCTAAACCAGCTCACACATGAATAAATCAGTCCTTCTATAACCAAAACTATCTTCCTTCAGTCCCCTTGCAACCAGAACTGATCTCCCATCACAAACATTGCTGCTACCTTTACAGGTAAAAATCTTCAACTGTGCCCTAAAAATAAAACTGCCTTAAATAAAATACAAATCAAATTAATTAACTGCTGTTTCCCTGATCATCACACACTCCTTACACACATAAACAAATCAGAAACATTAGGCATTGTTTAAAGTTTTTTTATTGCAACTGTTTATTTACTAACATTGAAAAATCCCTCTTCTGTCTTTACCTGCTCATCAGGGAAATCTCTTATGCTTGACCTGACAGTGGGATAATTGAGTCTCTGGCTCTAAAACAGGACTTTGTTGTGTGTGTTTACAGTATGTTAGGCGAGAAACATTCTGCCAGTGGAACTGAGCAGAATTCTGAATCCCTGTATTCCATGGTAAACATTCCATGATAAACATCTTGAATGCGGGGAAAAACAGAAAAAAAAACAGGACAAAGAAAGTAGGCAATTCAGTAATATTTTATAAACAAAGAGAAAAGGTGGGAAAACACAATTACATAGGCAGAGGCAGACCCAAGCTACTCAAATATATTCCTGATACTTATAAAAGCATGTACATTTGAATCACATATAGGTGTTTTCAGGTGAAATCTACCCCCCCCCACCAAAAAAGGCAACCTGGCAGGTTTTAAACGTTTTCTTACTAACCTTTCACCACAATCCTATAGCAGTTTTTCTTTTTTGTAGTAGACCACTACACATAAGTAAAAAACCAAAATTAAGAGATGGTTGCCTTCAGTGAAACTATTTAACTATGGTGTAGTGAAAATGAAGTTTTAAACACTGCTTATTTCACAGATGTTTCAGTGCATTTATATAATTTACATTACACAGAAAATATTTTCAGCCAACTCTGCTAATAAATATGTTTAATACAAAGTACTGTACTAGTTAACCTATTGCTGAAATATGCTATTTTATGCCTTAATAAGGACTACATGTTTCAGTTTTTAGATGTTTTAGAGGTAATGCATTGCACACTCTTTTGAAAATAGTAAAAGTTTTAATCCCTATCAGAGTAAATCAAATGAATACTTTTATGATCGTGGCCCATATTATAAGTGTGATATGCCACTCCAAGGTGTGCATTAAAGGATTTTAATGCACTTACCAGGGGTATAAGTACACTTGGCCCTTGACCTCATGCTGTAGCGTGCCCTTGGGGCGTGCATTAAAATCCTTTAATGCACACCCTGTCATGGCTTATTACATGCTTCTGGCATTGCATTTAGTCTGGCTTTTCTGTAATGTTTCCAAGTGCCTAGTCCTTAACCTGGGCCAGGGAGCAGGAAGGAAGCTTAAAACCCCACCTACTGAACTATGTGGGTACAATGAGGATCCAGGTGGAAGGCCTTGTAAGATCATTGTGGCACCTTTTTTTTTCATTTGTCCCTTTGAGGATGGGAGTTTGTAAACTCATATTCAGGTGCAGATGATAGCTGGAGTTGGATTACAGAAGAGGAAGAACTTGGGAACTGAGACTAAGGGCCCAATTCCAGAAGGGCATATGCCAGCATAAGGTGAGATATGCCAAACCCCATGGCGTATCTCAATACTTATGCCAGGTAATACTCCAGCCCCTATTCCAAAATGCGAGTTGTGCCTTGGTATCTGAGGGCTGCAACAAATGCAGGTTATGACAACACTTAAACCGCAGCCCGCAATGCCTGGCACAAATGTGGGTTACAACAGCAACCTATTCCAATTCCAGTAGAGTGGCTATCATAACCTGCAAGAGCAAATACAAAAGACACAGTGGTGTGGCTAAGTTACAACAGCTCTGAGCTGCTCTAAGTGGCAACTGATGGTGCCATCCATTGGCTGCCCACCTCCTGGCATCACAGCAATGGTGCAGATGTGCC
Source organism: Neoceratodus forsteri (assembly GCA_016271365.2). Lineage (NCBI taxonomy): Eukaryota > Metazoa > Chordata > Ceratodontiformes > Ceratodontidae > Neoceratodus > Neoceratodus forsteri. The sequence goes on along the minus strand of CM057459.1, from coordinate 833,093,768 downwards.
CTCATGTCCCCTACTGTATAACCCTGCCCCCACCCCAAATAGCAGGGACCCCTGGGGAATCCATTCTCTGGCATGCTCCCCCACATCTGTGTCTCCTGTCCTGCCCCCTTCCATGCCCCCAGTGCAGCTGGTGGTGTTCCTGGCCAGGGGTGCTTTGGGGGGGTCTCCGCCAGGCATTCATCGTGAGTTGTGACTTGCAGAAGGTATACGCCATGCATGGTATCCAAAGGATGGAAGACAAGGGTGAGGTAGTACTGGTTGGAGACTTCAATATTCCAGACATGGACAGGAGCATCCCAGCAGCAGCATCAACTAGGAGCAGATTTATCCTGGTATCCCTTCAGGGTGCCTTCCTCAAGCAACTGGTCACGGAACCAACTCGGCAGAAGGCAATACTGGACCTTGTGCTCACAAACAGGGACAGTGTGATGGGGGTAACGGTGGGGGAGCACCTGGGAAACAGTGACCACCAGTCATTGTTGTTTGAAATCACAGAAAGAGCAGAACCAAACCACACAAAAACATGTATCCTGGATTTTAGGGGGGCAGACTTTGGGAAAATGGGGAGATACTTGAAAGAGGCATTAAGGGGAATGGGACAGGAATTGGGGTTGAGGAACAGTGGGCAGTATTTAAAATGGGGATTACAAGAACAACAGAATTATGTATTAAGCAGGTTAGCAAGAGGAAAAGGAAGAGGAGACCATTATGGTTTTCCAAAGAGGTAGCAAAGAAAGTGAAAGCCAAAAAGATTGCATTCAGGCAATACAAAAAGACACAGGCAGAAGGGGATAGGAGAAGTACCAGGAGAAGCAAAGGGAGGCAGGGAGGTCAATAAGGGAAGCCAAAGCTCAGACAGAAGAACACATTGCAAAATCAGTGGGTGGGGGACAAAACCTTTACAGGCATAAGGAAAAGAAAGACAAAGGAGGGATAGTGAGACTGAAGGGGAGGATGGGGCCACGTGGAGGATGACAGCAGTAAAGCTGACATATTGAACAGGTATTTCTGCTCAGTCTTTACTGAGGAAGAGGAGGGTAATGGGTCTGAAGGAGTACAAGGGGTGAGAATGGTGCAGAATGGACACAAGTCCCTTTACACGAGAAAGGGTCCTGAAGGAACTGGAAGTAATAAGAGTTGATAAAGCAATGGGGCCAGATGGGTGCACCCAGGGTCCTTAAAGAACTAAGAGAGGTGGTGGCTGAACCTCTGGCTATCCTGTTTAGCCGATCACTGGAAACAGGGAGGTACCCAAAGACTGGAGGACAGCAGATGTAGTCCCTTATACAAAAGTGGGAAGAAAGAGGAAGCAGGGAACTACAGACCAGTCAGCCTCACCGGTAGTGGGGAAGATCATGGAAGCACTACTGAAGGAGAGATTGGTGGAACATCTGGTTGTCAATGGACTACAGGACCCAAGGCAGCATGGTTTCACCAGGGGAGGTCATGTCAGACCAACCTCATTGAATTTTTGACTGGGTGACTAGGAGGTGGATCAGGGAGGGCAGTGGACATGGCCTATCTGGACTTCAGCAAGGCCTTTGACACTGTGCCACATAGAAGACTATTACACAAACTGGGGAATATGGGTGTGGGCAGGACAGTAGTGTGGTGGGTAGGTAACTGGCTGGGTGGCAGGACACAGAGGTGGTAAATGGCTGTCACTCCACAGAGGGAAGAGTGACCAGTGGGGTACCACAGGGATCAGTGCTTGGACCGGTCCTATTCAACATCTTCATCAGTGACATGGCTCAGGACCTGGAAGGCAGAATTTCACTGTTCGCTGATGATACAAAGCTCTGTAACAGAGTAGACACACCAGAGGGTGTAGACAGAATGAGAAGCGACCTGAAGAAACTTGAAGAATGGTCAGGTGTTTGGCAGTTGAAATTCAATGCAAAGAAGTGCAAGATAATGCATATGGGGCACAAAAACCCTGGCACAATATATCAGTTGGGGGTGAGGATATAGCATGCACCAAGCAGGAAAGGGATCTTGGGGTTATCATCTCTGATGACCTCAAGGTAGGGAAACAGTGTGACAAGGCAGCAGGTAAAGCAAATAGGATGCTGGGATGTATAGGCAGGGGCATCACCAGCAGGAAAAGGGAGGTGATAATTCCACTATACAAGACACTAGTGAGGCCTCACCTGGAGTACAGTGTACAGTTCTGGAGACCATACCTACGTAAGGACATAGACAGGGTAGAGAAGGTTCAGAGGAGATCAACAAAGATGGTGCATGGATTGCATCACAAGTCCTATGAAGACAGGTTGAAGGAACTGAACATGTACTTCCTAGAGGAGAGGAGGGGGAGAGGGGATATGATAGAGACATACAAGTATCTTACAGGGAGGAACAGGGTGCAGGAAAACACTATTTTTTAAGTGAAAAAGATGTTACAGGACTAGAGGGCATGGGATGAAGTTGGAGGGAGGACGATTCAGAGGAAACATGAGAAAGAATTTCTTCACAGAACAGGTGGTGGACAGGTGGAACACCCTGCCAGAGGAAGTGGTGGGGCTGAAACAATCACAGGATTTAAGAATGCATGGGATAGACATAAAGGAATTCTGAAGGTCAGGGGTAAGGTGCAACAGACTTCTAGGAAAACAAACTGAACTTACAAGCTCAAATGGGCAGACTGGGTGGGCCATAGGCCCTTATCTGCTGACACTGTCTATGTATCTATGTATCTATGGGCTACTGCCACATGCATGGCATATATCACAAGTAGCAATTAATGGGAACCTGCCACTTCTGGAATGTGCCGTAGGGTCCCCGGTGTAGAGATGACTGGTGTAACACGCAACTGCATGCAAGTTACATTACCCATCTTGGAATTGGGCCCCAAGATTTCTTAAAAGAGTTCTGAAGAGGTTTGGTCAGAAAACAGGATGGTAACATAGCTTGACTCAGAGTACACCTGGCAGGGGACCACTGTTCCCCCTGGTATTGGTCCTGTGGTCTGCAGTAGCAGGGATGCATGGCAGTCTTCTGGTAGAGACTTTATTCTGTGTGATGGAAAGAGATTACTGTAATGGGGTTTCTCTGACTTTGTGCATTTAAATACTTCACTGGGGCAGTTCATGAGGATGCATAGATGCTTGTGCAATGTGATATGTGACAATTTGATTGTGGATTTCCACCATGTAGGAGATTACCAGGCATATGGAACTGAGTTAAAGGAAACATAACTGCCTCCTAGTAGGCTAAAGGAGTGGAGGAGATGGGGGAAGTGGAGAGTCAAAATGTCATATGCACTCAGAGGGCTGGATCAGTGTATTTAAGTATCTGTCTCAGTGGGATGAGCCCATCATGAACTGCCCCACTGAACCACATTCCTTCGGCATTTTCCTTCACTGTTGCAGTCTTTGAGGAAGTGTGAATGCTTGTGTAATGTGATATATGGGGGTCTGATTGCATGTAGGAGATGCCCAAACATATGCACCCAGGCTAAAGAAAACAAGACTACATTTGAGTTGGAAATGGCCTAGCTCAGGAACTTAATAACCTTGGATTGTTGAAGAGAAACATTCCCTTCTTTGAAGGAAGCTTCTAGGGATCCTAGGCTTCAGTTAGCATCCTCTCAAGGCTACTACATAAGCAAAGAGTTTATGGGCTGTCCTAAGTGTGGATACAGGATTATAAATCTAGGACTTGCAGCATGAATAAGACCTTCTTCCAAGGAACTTAATGATGTGCACTAGAATGTTTCTTTCAGAGGCAGATGTTGAAACACCTATGCAGGAGTTGTCTGAAAATTCTGATGAAACAAAACCTGAAAAGAGATAAACAATGAAAATGTGAGGCATGAAGAGGTAGTATTCAAAATGGCATTGCAATCTATTCAAAACTGTGGTGTGAGATCTGTGGGTTGTTCAATTGACTTACACGGTATTTGTGAATGTTGTTATATGACATAAGGCATTATGAATTGCCTAATAATGTAAATAAGAACCTGCAACATTCCTGTCCATCTTTAAAGATGTTATAAGATGTATTTATCTGGAGGTCTTGAAACTTAAGATGTTACTTAGCATTTAATGTTCATTGAGCAGTTTTACATTCTTGTGGTTGAGTAATTCGAAGATCACTAATGCTGTAACTGTTCAAAGGGAAAGATTAATCCTGTGGAAAAAAATGTTTCATAGTGTGTAAAGTGCAAGTTATACAGAAGTTGATCAGTACTTCAGCATAATCCTCGGTATGAAGAACCCAGAAGCCAGAAGGGGAAGGAAACAAATTCATTTCAGTGCTTTACAGTAACTGTTCATTGCTATTTTTGTTTTAAACATAGATTGTGGGCTTTTAGTGACACTAATTTCTTTGCTGTCTTTACTTAGAATTGTTTTGGGCTGTTGAAAATTTAAAACCTAGTTTGGTGTGCTTGTAGTGGTGGTGTATTCCTTTGCTGTCTTTAATTGCTGCAGATTTAGTCTTGGCTTGTCTGACTTGCAATGTAGTTTGGGTGAGGGGTGCTAATTGTCTTGCCTCTGACCTCAGCTACATGATAACTAGAGGTGGGGGCTTAGTCAGAGTTGAGGTAGCAAGTGATTTATGTTTTCTCAGAAGAAGCCAGAAGGGGAAGGAAACAGATTCATTTCAGTGCTTTACAGTAACTGTGCATTGCTATTTTTGTTTAAAACTTAGATTGTGGGCTTTTAGTGACACTATAATTTCTTTGCTGTCTTTACTTAGAATTGCTTTTGAACTGTTGAAAATGTAAAACCTAGTTTGGTGTGCTTGTAGTGGTGATGTGTTCCTTTGCTGTCTTTAATTGCTGCAAATTTAGTCTTGGCTTGTCTGACTTGCCCTGTAGTTTGGGTGAGGAGTGCTAATTGTCTGGCCTCTGACCTCAGCTATGTGATAATTGGAGGTGAGGCTTAGTCAGAGTTGAGGTAGCAAGTGATTTATGTTTTCTCAGAAGAAGCCAGAAGCCAGAAGGGGAAGAAAATGGATTCATGTCAGTGCTTTACAATAACTATTCATTGCTATTTTTGTTTTAAACTTAGATTGTGGGCTTTTAGTGAAACTGTAATTTCTTTGCTGTCTTTACTTAGAATTGTTTTTGAACTGTTGAAAATTTAAAACCTTGTTTGGTGTGCTTGTAGTGGTGGTGTATTCCTTTGCTGTCTTTAATTGCTGCACATTTTTGCCCCCCTTCCCTGCCCCCAGCTCTTAATTATATGCCCTGTTAAATCTAATTGACAGGAGCTAAGCACAGGGGATACTAGGGGCTGTGGAGTAAAAGGGGCATAAGGGGGAAGAAGCCAGCCCTCAGCATGACAAGTGTTTTGACTCGTTTTATTTATTTATTTATTTTTTTAAAGAAAAGTATCTGAGGATCAGTGGCAGGATTTTTAGGACAGTAAATTAATAAAAAGGGAAGTAGGAGAGCTTTAGTAACAGGCAAGTACTGGAATAGAAGTATAAGTGCAGTATAATGTGGGGAGTGGTGTAATGCAGTGGCTGTGGGTCAGCCATATTCAGGCAGGCCTTTTGAATGCTGAGGTGCTTCCCTATCTGCATGCATCTCTCTGGACTGCAGGGTGAGGTAGCCAGACTCAGCGCATAAGTAAACTGGGTCAGGAGTACCATCACCCCTATCCAGAGACCACTCAGTCCACACCGCTGCCTCAAAAGATGCCAAGAACCAGGAGCCCTTGGATGACAGTAGGCTCAGGGAAGGTTAGGGCTGTCAGACAGAGGCACATCCCAGAACCTATTCCACTCAATAACTCATATGCCACACTGGCAAATGGGGACAACCAAATAGAGGTACCCAGAGAAATGGAAGGAAAGGATGTGGAGGTCAGCCAAGGAGGTGACCTCAGTAGGGAGAGTAGTGGACCCCAGAAGAGGAGGAAGTGAATCCTGGTGGGGGACTCCATCATAAGAGGGATCCAGCTAGGAACACAGGAGGGGGAGGACAGGGAGGTGAGGTGCCTTCCATGTGCCATGGCATGGAGGGATGGAAGGAAGATCCTGTGGATTTCTGGGAAGGCAAGACAGGAGGGTGAGCTGGATTTCATTATCCACCTAGTTACTAATGACCTGGCAAATGGGGAGACAAAGGAAGTTCAGGAAGAGTTTAGGAAATTGGGGAGAGGTCTCAACCAAGTAGCTACTTCAGTCACCTTCTCGGAAGTGCTAGCTGTGAGAGGCATGGGAGAGTATAGGGGTGCATGCACCAGGAACTTTAACTCATGGTTGAAGAACTGGTGCTGTGAGGAAGGTTTTGGATTCATTGGTGACTGGGGACTCTCCTGGAGGGATGGAGGCTTGTTCAAGCCTGACGGCCTGCATCCATCCTGGAGGAGAATCCAAGCACTCAATGATAAGTTTAAATGCTACATTGACAAGCATTTAAACTAGCGGGGGGGTGGCAAGCCAGCAAGATGGGTGCCTAATTGCCCACCCCCACAGCTAGCAGTGGATTCAATGAACCAGAAGAGTGGATATCTACAAAGCAGTGCACAAAAGATGGTGATAAGCATCCAAGAGGTGGATAGGCAGAAAAGGGACAAAATTCAACAGAAGGGAAGACAACAAGGAGAACCAAGGATAAAGGGACAACCAGGGAAGAGGCTGGAGTAGAACAGCTAAACAGTCTAGGGAGGTCAAATCATGGAAAGCCATGTGTGCCAATGCCAGCAGCCTTAGCAACAAGATAGAGGATCTGGAGGCTGTCATGGTGCAGTCAGATCTGTACATTGTGGCCACCACAGAAACCTGATGTAATGATAACCACGACTGGAAGATGGCCATTCCTGGCTAAAACATATTCAGAAGAGACAGGGCAGGTAGGAAGGGAGGAGGAGTGGCACTGTATATAAAAAATGACACAAGGACCACACAGATCCAGGAGGAACAAAATGAGGGAGAGATACAGTGGGTTAAGCTGGAAAGGAAAATGGGGCCAGCCATCCACACAGGTGTGGTCTATAGACCACCAGCCCAGGATGAAGAAACAGATAGGGACCTGATGTTAGCCATCCAAAGGGTGAGGTAGTGCTGGTTGGAGACCTCAATATTCCAGATGCGAACTGAAGCATCCAAGCAGCAGCATCAACTAGGAGCAGATTTATCCTGGAATCCCTTCAGGGTGCCTTCCTCAAGCAACTGGTCATGGAACCAGATAGGCAGAAAGCAATACTGGACCTTATGCTCACAAACATGGACAGTGTGATGGGGGTAACAGTGGGGGAGCACCTGGGGAACAGTGACCACCAGTCATTGAGGTTTGAAATCACAGAAAGTGCATAACCAAACTACTCAAAAACACATATCCTGTATTTTAGGGGGCAGACTTTGAGAAAATGGGAAGATGCTTGAAAGTGGCATTAAGGGGAATGGGGCAGGAATCAGGGGTTGAGGAACAGTGGGCAGTATTTTAAATGGAGAGCAACAGAATTATGAATTAAGCAGGTTAGCAAGGGGAAAAGGAACAGGAGGCCAGTATGGTTTTCCAAGGAGGTAGCGGAGAAAGTGAAAGCCAAAAATATTGCATTCAGGCAATACAAAAAGACACAGGCAGAAGGGGATAGGGAGAAGTACCAGAAGAAGCAAAGGGAGGCAGGGAGGTCAGCAAGGGAAGCCAAAGCTCAGACAGAAGAGCACATTGCAAAATCAGTGGGTATAGTGGACAAAAACCTTTACAGGTACATAAGTGAAAAAAGAAAGGCAAAGGGAGGGATAGCGAGACTGAAGGGGGAGGATGGAGGCCATGTGGAGGATGACTACAGTAAAGCTGACATATTGAACAGGTATTTCTGCTTAGTCTTTACTGAGAAAGAGGATGGTAATAGGTTCTAAAGGATTACAAGGGGTGGGAATGGTGCAGAAATGGACACAAGTCCCTTTACACGAGAAAGGGTCCTGAAGGAACTGGAAGTAATAAGAGCTGATGAACTAATGGGGCCAGATGGGGTGCACCCCAGGGTCCTTAAAGAACTAGGAGAGGCGGGGGCTGAACCTCTGGCAATCCTGTTTAGACAATCACTGGAAACAGGGGAGGTACCCAAAGACTGGAGGACAGCAGATGTAGTCCCCTTATACAAAAGTGGGAAGAAAGAGGAAGCAGGGAACTACAGGCCAGTCAGCCTCACCTTGGTAGTGGGGAAGATCATGGAAGCACTACTGAAGGAGAGATTGGTGGAACATCTGGTTGTCAATGGACTGCAGGACCCAAGGCAGCATGGTTTCACCAGGGGGAGGTTATGTCAGTCCAGCCTCATTGAATTTTTTGACTGGGTGACTAAGGAGGTGGATCAGGGGAGGGCAGTGGACATGGCCTATCTGGAGTTCAGCAAGGTCTTTGACATTGTGCCACATAGAAAAGTATTGCACAAACTGGGGAATATTGGTGTGAGCAGGACAGTAGAGTGGTGGGTAGGTAACTGGCTGGGTGGCAGGACACAGAGGGTGGTGGTAAATGGCTGTCACTCCACAGAGGGAAGAGTGACCAGTGGGGAATCACAAGGATCAGTGCTGGGACCGGTCCTATTCAATATCTTCATCAGTGACATTGCACAGGACCTAGAAGGCAGAATTTCCCTGTTTGCTGATGACACAAAGCTCTGTAACAAAGTAGACACACCAGAGGGTGTTTGCAGAATGAGAAGGGACCTGCAGAAACTTGAAGAATGGTCAGGGGTTTGGCAGTTGAAATTTAATGGAAAGAAGTGCAAGATAATGCAAATGGGGCACAAAAACCCTGGCACAATATATTAGTTGGAGAGTGAGGATATAGCATACACCAAACAAGAAAGGGATCTTGGGGTTATCATTTCTGATGACCTCAAGGTAGGGAAACAGTGTGACAAGGCAGCAGGTAAAGCAAATAGGATGCTGGGATGCATAGGCAGGGGCATCATCAGCAGGAAAAGGGAGGTCATAATTCCACTATACAAGACACTAGTGAGGCCCCACCTGGAGTACAGTGTACAGTTCTGGAGATCTTACTTACGTAAGGACATAGACAGGGTAGAGAAGGTTCAGAGGAGGGCAACAAAGATGGTACATGAATTGCATCACAAGTCCTATGAAGACAGGTTGAAGGAACTGAATATGTACTCCCTGGAGGAGAGGAGAGAGAGAGAGAGAGAGAGAGAGAGAGAGAGAGAGAGAGAGAGAGAGAGAGGATTTGATAGAGACATACACGTATCTTACAGGGAGGAACAGGGTTCAGGAATAAACTATTTTTAAACAAAAAAGATGTTCCAGGACTAGAGGGTATGGGATAAAGATGGAGGGAGGACGATTCAGAGGAAACATGAGGAAGAATTTATTCACACAACGGGTGGTGGACAAGTGGAACACCCTGCCAGAGGAAGTGGTGGAGGCTGAAACAATCATGGGATTTAAGAATGCATGGGATAGACATAAAGGAATTCAAGAGGTCAGGGTTAAGGAGCAACAGACTTCTAGGAAAACAAAAAGTGAACTTACAAGCTCAAATGGGCAGACTGGGTGGGCTGCAGACCCTTTTCTGCCGACACTGTCTATGTGTCTATGTATCTATGGAGGAGGTACTATGGAAGCACAGTGTTGAATGCACATTAAACTACATGCCTTAATACACATCCTCAGTTATCCACATGTTGGCAATCACCACCCATCACAAAGTGAGTGATTACCTGGAGTGTGACTGTGTCTGTTTTTTTTAACTGTATGATACATTCACCGGCAGATGGCATTGTGTTTTCAAAATCAGTTTGGCTGCAGATAAACCTTTGTTAGTGTGTCTCCTGTGTTTTATTTATCTTAATTTTACACTTTGCCAGTTTATTTCATAATGATAACGGACCTCAGGCTCCAGAAACTAGAATTCATAGCTGTGTTTATTTGTTCTAAGAGTACCAAATCAATGTTTTAAATAGCATTTGTCACTGTACTATTGCAAGTCTGTTTTTTGTTTGAATTTATGCTGAAATCTGACTGTTCATGCAGGTGTACTGAGTGTCTTTTGATCTATGTAGGGGTAATTGAGGGAGATTGTTTACTGCCAGACTTATTGGTATGTGTATAGTAGTGACACAAAAAAAAAAAAAAAAAACTTGTGTATCTATTTCTCCCCCAGTCCTGGCCGGCACTTCCTTCCCACTGAGCCCCCATCACCCCGACATCCCCCAGACTTACCTTCTCCCCTTATCCCTCATGGCTTGCCCTCCATGGTAGGGGGAAGGGAGTCCCCTCAACCCACCAGACCAGATCTAGATGTGGGAGGTGCCTGAGTCACCAGGGCACAGACCCTATGAGGGCCGGTGATCATCATGCATGGCCAGGAGGTTTTTCAATTTTACCACCTGGCTCAGAGGAAGGGCATGCAATTACATCAAGTGCCGTGCCATGCAAACTCCCACCCATGGCACGTTGGGCATCTGCCCCATCTCTGCCTCCATTCTGCAGCATTGGTGTGCCAACCCCTAGGCTCCTTTAGGGGCCAGGCTAACACCAACTACTGATTTCCTCCCTCCCCAGAAGAGAAGAGCTGTCCTTGTGATGCTCCATTCTCCCCCACCCCGGCTGACCCCCAGCAACCTGTGTGCATCGCGAACATGGGTCTCCAGGGTGGCAGGAAGTAAGGCACTGATGGCTCAGCCCTCCATGCCAGTGTGCCAGCCAAAAGGCCTTTTATAATAATATTTTGAGGTTTAGTTTAGCTTGTCTTGTTGCCTTGCTTGACTTAGTGTCTGTGTCAGGAACAGATTCTGATGTCTGGGTAACAGCTGCATCAATGTGGCACCCTATGACACCTACATCACCTCTACTCTAGAGTTAACACTACTAGCTATTGTCACAATTTTTGAGGGAAACACATAATTGTGATGACACTGGTATATGCAACTGTTGCAGTTGACAAGGGAATGATGCTTTCTGTGCAGAGGCACCTACTGGACAATTTTACACTTCAACTTCTTGCAGACAATTTTCATTGCTCCTACCTTCCTCTTTTTCCTCTCTAGACTAGGAGTTTGGTATTCAGTTTACTTTATTGTTTAAAAATAATTTTTAACTGTACTGCACACTAATTCCTTGAACTGTATTTTTGCTGCAACATTGCCACCTGTTAGATTAGACCCGAACTAAATATTTTGCAAACTGATTTGACTGCTCTACCTGTAATTCCCTCTACTTGATCTCCCTACTGCTACAGCTCGAGACACCACACAAAGCTCACCACCAGGGTGCAGCAAGGATCGAAAAAGTAGTAAAGGTAATTTGCAGCTGCCTCCTGAGAAGCATCTTACAGCAGGTGCTATCCCAGCTACACTCCCACCCAGGGATGGCCCTCAATTTAAGGACCTCCTCTAGTCACATGACATCCTGCCTCACTAATTTCTACCTGTTTTCCCATTTGCAGATTATAGGATTTGGCCACTAGGGGGATTTCCTATCCTATTTGCCCCTATCCTATCTCTTTCTCTCTCATCTCCCTCTCTATACCTGAAAGACTCTCTGACCTCTTGTCCTCCCCACAGTCTACTTTTCTATCGTCACTACCCTACACCCCCTCAAAGCACTGCATGTATCTCACTCACCTGTCCCTCACCTCTGCTACTTCATTCCCACACCCTGCCTTCTATATATTTCCTTCGACTTTTCACCTCTAGGAGTCGCTATTGCACCCCTCATTCCGACCCCTTCCATCCACTACCTGGGTGACAGTATGCATCCTCTTCCCAGGCTCTACAAGGTCTCCATGCAGTGTTCCCCCTCGGGATTTGAACCTGGCACCTCCTGTATTGAAGTCCAACACCCTACCACTGTGCCACAGAGACCTCCACAATGTTGATTGACAATGCACCCCACTTATAGCAACACTGGGCCACTACCCCAATATTGGCTCTAATCAGGATCCCAAACTCATGTAGTCTCCCCAGGCTATTGGTGGCTACAATAACTGTTCTTCTCATAGGGCCCTCTAGCCCTTCCCCCAAGGTCTGTTATCCCACACCCCCTTCCCCCTCAACTAACCCCCTCCTATCACCAAGAATGTCACTGCCTCACATCTTTCCCCTCCCTCCTGCGTATCTCCCTACTGTTATACATCACCACTACCCACCTTGTCATCTTGCATTTTTATCATTTCCTACTCTCCTCACCATGACCATTCCATGTACCATCCACACAAGAATAAGGCAGCAGCCCTCTTGGGCAAAAAAGAGACAGCAATCGCTTGCTCTCCTTAGACTTTTTGCCCTCCTACTACTAATGTCAGGAAATGTGCATCCCAACACAGGCCTCATCCCCTATGACCCAAGTCTCTCGCACCATGGGCTCAAAATATCTGCCGTGAACATACGTAGCCTGCCCAATAAGACAGCGTCACTCCAATGCTGGATCACGAAGCATAAACCAGATGTTCTGGCCCTCTCTGAAGCCTGGCTCTCTAAAAAAATCCCTGACTCCTTTGTCACCTTCCCAGGCCTCTCACTACATAGGTCCGACAGAGCGGGCAAACAAGGTGGGGGTGTGCCATCCATGTCCAGGACTACATATTATGCTAAGCCCTTCTGGCACTTTCACTAGACCATGGTGCCCAAGCCCTATCAATTAAACTAACCCCAGACCCTGCCAGAGCCCCTCTAGCCATTACTATTGCATATGTTCCCCCTCAAAACCAAGCTGTGGCTGCACAAGCCATTGCCGAGTATATCTCCAGCTTCTCCTCTAAAACAGAACACATCATAGTGGGGGACTTCAATGTGAACTGGCTTGCTAGGTCAGCATCCCCCATCAAGGACACTTTCACTGCAATAGATTTGACTCAGTTGGTTAGCCAGTCAACCAAGATGAACCCAGCTAATGGCTCAAGCACTCTGTCTGATCTGTTGTTTACCAATCGTCGCCACAGAATCTCCAACCTTGTAGTTCTTCCTGACTCTCTAAGCGATCATTCCCCCATTCTTTTTCTCTGGTCATGTAAGCAAAAAAAACACAAACCAACAATATAGCCTGATGCAGACTCCATCCAGGAGGCCTCACTAACCTAAAGAAATACCTGTCGCTGTGAGTCTGGTCCCCTATCTCCCGGGGCAGTACCATAGATGAAGCCCTTGATTACTTCACCCTCTCATTCAACAGTGCCTGCAATATCTATGCCCCACTCTCAAAAGTGCAATCCAAAAAACAAAATGCCCCCTGGGTCATGCCTGCACTGCTGCAGCAGCTGAAGCACAGAGATGACCTTTGGCACAAAGCCAACACCTCTGGCTCGCAGTCGGATAGACAGGATTGCAGGGTGGCACGTAATAGGTGCACATGGACTATACGGCAAGCCAAATTGAACTACTATAAAAATACCCTTGCCTCATCCTGGGGTAATGCTCGGTTGTTTTGGGACAACATTAAAGAACTCAATGGTAAAACCCGGCCCCTCTTCCCTATTAAACATCTGCAGTGTTCCCATCACTGACCCAAAGGCCATCGTGAACTGTCTTAACGCTACTGTTTCAGACCTGAGCGCAGTTCTACCCAACAACTTCTTCAAACCAACTCCCATTACCACTGAGCCATATGCTCTGCATCCCCCTACCACCTCAGGGTCATCACTATGAGTGAGGCAAGAACATATCTTGCAAATGTGCTCAGTGGCTCTTGCTACTGCAAAGACTCCTTTGACATGAGAATCCTGCATTTGGTTCTAGATACTGTCTTCTCCCCCCGACTGACCTCCTTAACCACTCCCTATGTCTGGGCAGTTCCCAGCTGCCTGAAGATGGCCACCATCACCCCAGTTTTGAAAAGTGGTGATAACACCTCCCCCAATTACTACCTGCCTATCTCAATCCTCCCTCCACTCTCAAAAGCCCTAGAAAAAATTATAGCCACCCAGCTCACCGTATACCTGCTCGCACACAACTTGCTATGCAGGGAACAACAAGGCTTTAGCTCTGGACACAGTACAATTACTGCCCTTACGGAGTTCTCAAACTTTATAAATTGTGTCTTGGATAAAAAACACCTTTTTGGAGCTTTTTTCATCAACTTGTCAAAGGCTTTTGACACAGTCTCCCACCCCCTGCTCCTAAATACTCTCAGCCACACTGGTCTGTCACAAGGTCCCATTTTCTGGTTCACCAGTTACCTCTCTGATAGATCCCAGTGTGTCAAGATAAGCAACACTCTCTCTACCATCCTATCTGTCTGCTCTGGGGTCCCCCAGGACTCCATTTTGGTCCCTCTTCTCTTCAGCATCTATCAAAATGCCTTGCCCAAATCTTGCCACGGTAACCTACTGCTCTATGCTGACAATGCAGTTCTTTTCGCCTCTCGCCTGGACATCACCAGCCTACAAACCTCCCTCCAACTTGCCTATGACTAGATTGAAAACTGGTTCATTGATCAAAGGCTTGTGGTTAATGTAAAAGAAAAAAAAAACATGCTCTTTGCCCATAGACAGAACAAGATCAGTGACGCACAACTAAAAATCCTGTCCCACTCCCTCCTCACACTGGAACAGGTACATACTTATAAATATATGGGCCTTACCTTGGATCCCATCCTCTCCTTCCACTCCCACAACGATAACCTATCCTCGGCCATAAATGCCCACATAGGCATACTCTTTCACTAAGGCTGTAAGAAAATCATGGCACGCATGGATTTTACGATTTCCGTGATTTACAAGCGGTACTGTGAAATTGACTAATTTCTTCATTTTACCATGAATTTGTTCGAAATGTTCTAAAAAGCTCAAAAAAAACTCACAATCCTATCCTAACGTTCAAATAAATTAGTTGTTATGCAGCAGATTAGCATTACCTGTCAGTTTTCTCATTGATGAGTTAACACAGCCTCCCCAACACACCCACACAGAGTTGTCCCAAGGGCTTAGAATTAACAATCCAGTTCTACCTAGCATCCCCCCTTCAGACTGGTTTGAAAGGGAGAATAATGCTGAGAGAACAAATCTAGAAGGTCACTCGTCTGGAACATTTAACAGAATCAAGTAGCAATGTCAGTCTCTGGTTTTGATACAAAAAAGATTTTGCAAACATTTCTATGTGCTATCTCTGTTGGAGAACTGTCGCATTCTTGCAAAGGGGTTCATAAAGAGAAGGCTAGCCAAAGCAAAGAAGATGGGGCGAAAGATGAGGAGCATAAGCAGGAAGCGGTGAAGGAGAGACAAGGGGAAGCAGCAGAGCCCAAGGTAAAACAACAAACTAGAAACCACCCATTCAGAGCACATCTTTGTCCTTTTCAGTACCTTAAGGTAATCCTCTGGGGGTGACTACTGTAGGGACCCTTGTACTGAAACTGCCAAGTTGCACATTACTTTGGATAACTATGCAGGTTGCTGCAAAGGTGCTACAGTAGTAATACGTCTAATTAGTTTTTGCGCGAGTTTATCTTCATGTGGTAGTTTTCAGTTCATCCCTATCCTTCCACAACTTCAAGTAAATGACTGTGTTGCAATGATATACTTTATATATTTTTCGATTATTTGCATTTTTACTGTGAAAAGTGGTATATTTTACAGTGCAGATGCCATGAAAAACTGTTTTTTGCTGTGATTTTCTTACAGCCTCATCTATGACCACAGAGGCTGCTTACCCCCAGAAGCCCTGAACCTAGCTGTCACCACATCAGTCCTGTTTCTCGAAGACTATGGACTCACCATCTATTCAACCACTGACTACACAACCCTCAACAAAATCCATCTGGTACTAAACAAATCCTAAAAAAGGCAGAACCAGCATCTGTTTCAGTTTATGAGGAAAAAACAAGATTTATTGTATTACATGCCTGTAAAGGAGCAGTGGCAATTAAAAGCAGACTCACAAGCCCCGACCGGTTTTGTGCATGTGCACTTCTTCAGGGAGACTGACATAGACACAATCCCTTACTTAAATACCCCCACACCACATATGTTAATAATTATACAATCATCACATTCCAAATAAACACTAACTTCTAACATGTTTAAATAAAGATAAAACATTATGCATCATTAAAATTCCTATCTGGATATGTATCCATCTCATACAAAGTTAATAAATATATCTAAATTCTTAAAACGTTTATGTAGAATAAGAAAATTATGTTCTAATAACACACAGTTGGTTCAAAAACATAAAACATCCAATAATCTTTATAAATCAGAATCCAAATCTTATTATTCCAAAAATTCCTATTTTTTCTCATAGGAATTAAATACTCAACCTCACTCTTAAATCTGTAAGGATGAGTAACGACCCGAAGGTCACAAGGGTCACCTACTAATATGCTCAATCCTATAACTTTTTCTATTATTGTTATTTTAGTCAGCATATAATTTATTCAGAATAGGACCCCCATTATCATTACTTCTCGGAGCCCAAAATATCATTACTCCGTAGTTTCTGATTTTTTATATAGGAGGTCAACGAGGTCAACATAACATGCTCATCTACAATAGACATTATGTATAATCTTTCCTTAGTCGTCTCTAAAGAATCAAAAAAATATAAATCCCATTTTTTTAACTTCATATAAGCAGCTATCGACCAGAAGGTCACAAAGGTCAATTACTAATATGCACACTAAAACATTTTTTTTATGCCATTTCTTCTGTATTTCATTAGTTCTACCTTTTAAACATATCCATATAGTGATGCTTAACTATAAACAGGGGAAAAAAGGGGAGGGGGAAGAAGAAAGGAAAAATGTTTATTAAAAAAACTGGAAAAATATATCGGAAAATCATTTCATCTTCATCTTTTCTTTAAAAATGGCAAAACAGAGATACCCTCATTTAATCCTGGTGTTTCAACACCTTTTAACGTGGAAATCCAAAAAGCTTCCATTTCTAATAGAAAATTGTCTAGATCTCCCCCTCTTTAACCAACAGTCACTTTCTCTATTCCTATAAAATGAAAGACATGTTCTCTGCTTCCAGATTGTGATATTATGTGTTTGGCTAGTGCATTTTTCAAATCTAGATTTCTTACTGCTCCCAAATGTTCGCCAATTCGAACCTTAAAAGGTCGACTAGTCTTACCCACATAAAATGTACCACAAACACATGTAGCCAAATACACAATACCCCCCGTTGAACAATTAATAAACTGTTCAATTCTATATTCTTTTGGGGATTTAGGAGAACAAAATCTAGCAGTTTTCTTAACCACCTGACAAAACTTACAATGTCCACATTTAAATGTACCTTTTGGCAAAGGTGGTGGAAAACACATTTCTTCTCTCAAAATGGGTTGTAAACTGTTCACTAGTCTATCCCTAGGTTACCAGCTCGTCTATACCACCATACGTGGCATCGTCTGTACCATGGTGTCAATAATGGTTCAGTTTGCAGTATACTCCAATGCTTTTGTAAAATATGTCTCACCTGTCCTGATTTTTTAGTATATGTACTAACAAAATTCAAAATACCATCATCATTTACTTGTTTTTTTGTTTTATATCTCATAAGTCCCTCCCTATTTTTTTCCAAAGCCATTTCATTAGCCTGTTGGATTTTTTCTGGCTTATAGCCTCTCTCAAGAAATCGTATCTCCATTTCAGATGCCCTAATCTTGTAATCTTCTATATCAGAGCAATTTCTTCTAATCCTCAAAAACTGTGCATCTGGTATATTTTCCACAATATGTCTAGGATGGCAACTCGAGGGTAATAGTATCGTATTCCTGTCGCTATCTTTTCTAAACAAATCTGTTCCAAGTGTACCATCTGGCATCAAAGTTATATTTAAATCTAAAAAATGAACATTCACAGTGCTACTATCCATTTTAAACTTCAAATTTGAATTTGTTAATTCTAAAAATTTCATGAACTCTTTAAGTTCTTCCATGGTACCAGACCAGAGCAATAAGATGTCATCAATAAAACGCTTCCATAGGACAATTTTATCAAAAAAAGGATTTTCATGTTGGGATAATACTACATCTCACTCCCAAATTCCCAAATAAATAGTTGCATAATTAGGAGCGAAAGTAGCCCCCATTGCCGTACCCTTAATTTGCCGATAGAATACATGCTGAAATAAGAACACATTACATTCAAGCACTATCTTCGCACAAGTAATAATAAATTCTCTCAATTCCATATTTAATTCATTATTATTTCCTAAACATTGCCGTAATGCATCTAGTCCCTCAATGTGTGGAATGTTCGTATATAAGGAGTCAATATCCATAGTACACAACACCCAATCCCTTTCCATTCTCACATTTCTTAGGATATTTGACACATCAGTAGTATCCTTAATATATGAAGATATGCATTTTACAGGCTCCTTTATAAACATATCCACATATTGGGACAGAGGCTCTATCACTGACCCTATACCAGAGACAATCGGTCTCCCAGGTGGGTCCACCATTATTTTGTGTATTTTAGGCAATACATATATAGTACTACGAATTGGAGATTTGACTTTCAAAAAATTAGCAATTTTAGCATCGATAATGTTCCTTCTGAGAGCACTATCAACAATATCCACAATCCCTTTCTGTATGGAAAATGTAGGGTCGTTATTCAATCTCACATAGAATTTATCAGTGTCCATGACAACGACAGATCTCCCTTTTTCTGCTGGTTTTATAGTGATTAAATCATTACTCACCAACTCATTTAATGCAGTGCATTCATCCCTAGACATATTGATAAAAAAATTTTCATTTTTCCTATGGAGAATGTCTAAATCCTTCAAGCATGCTCTTTCAAAAACTTGAACAGTAGAATTACTTGGAGGGAGAAATGTCGATGGTATTTTAAGTCCAGACAAATGTTGCTGTGGTGTAGAAACAGTATTATCATCCCCAGTCGATACAAGTTCTCCACTTGGTGCAAAGAAAGCTTTCAGATTCAATTTTCTTGTTAATTTCTTAATGTCCGCATGTACTTCAAATGGTCTCTGTATTACCTTAGGTACAAATGTCAATCCTTTATTAAGTACCTGAATCTGTATCTGTGTCAATTCCACACCAGACAGATTTATTACATTCATTTCGAATCACAATCTCGACTCCTGCTCCGACCTCTCCCTCTGCTCCTCCTCATTCCTCGTGGCTGGAATCTGGGTCCCTGTGGGTCTATATTTCTTCCGCCATCTACTACCACCATGGCATGTTCGTCATTTTTGAAATGGACCAGCCGATTGCTGCTTTTCAGACCCCAGACTTCTTTCATCTGACACGCTTCTTCTAAATCCTCACTCTCCAATTCACTTGTATGAAAACTTGTATTACTGGCTCTAAGAATTGATCTTGGACTGAGGGGTAACATCTGATTAAACTTTTTTTCTTTCCAAGTCCAAACCTTATCCAATTCATAGTCCCTTCGATCTCATTCAAACTTTGCATTTTGATGGCTTTAATCTGTTTTTCTTGTTTCTCCACTTTGGATTTTAACTCAATTTCTAAATTCAAAAAATCCAGTGAATCTTTAAAAGCAAGAACTGCTTTCTCCTTTTGATTTACCTCTTCCCACAGAATCACCTCTTGTTCTTGATAATCTTCTATTACACATTTAACAAACAACATAGTTGCTGCTTGCATATTATTTTTCCATTTTGAAATAAAACTTTCTCTATCAAGTCCATATCCAGGCTACTTTATTACTCTCAGACCCCTAGGTGTTCTGCCCACTTTAACATAAGCTTCTAAAGAGGTTCTATTCCATACATTTTGTTGTGCTTTTAAAGTGCATCTCTCCAGTTCCAAAAAGACTTGCTTAATATCTGAAATGGGAGGCTCACCTTGGGTCATGGTTGCAGAAGTAGATGGTTGTTGGCTATTAACAGATATGTCAATAAATGGATTTTCCTTCTCAACCAGTTTAAATAATGCCAAAGAGAATGCGTTCTCCACAGCTCCAAGGCCAACATCCTTCAAATTGGCCATACTATTCAGGTGTTGAAAATTCTATCACAAATCACAGGCAGTCACGGATTCCAGAGTGAGCACGCAACACAAAGTCACTAGAAAGCCAAAAAAGCAGCTCCACACTGGAGCTGTGCAAGCCCAAATCAATCTCAATCAAAATCCAAAAAAAGGCAGCACCAGCATCTGTCTCAGTTTATGAAGAAAAAACAAGATTTATTGTATTACATGCCTGTAAAGGAGCAGTGGCAATTAAAAGCAGACTCACAAGCCCTGACCGGTTTTGTGCATGCGCACTTCCTCAGGGAGACTGACATAGACACAATCCCTTACTTAAATACCCCCACACCACATATGTTAATAATTATACAATCATCACATTCCAAGAAAACACTAACTTCTAACATGTTTAAATAAAGATAAAACATTATGCATCATTAAAATTCCTATCTGGATATGTATCCATCTCATACAAAGTTAATAAATATATCTAAATTCTTAAAACGTTTATGTAGAATAAGGAAATTATGTTCTAATTAACACACAGTTGGTTCAAAAACATAAAACATCCAATAATCTTTATAAATCGGAATCCATCCATAGCAGTTAAAAGGCTGGTTCTCAAACACTGGATGGACCAAATTGTTATCTCATATTCTGAATGGCTAAGTGAAATTTCTCTTTGCTTCAAAATTGAAAGGTTAATAGCTAGCTCCTGGAATTGTATGCCTTCCTTTAACCAGAAGTGGGGCAAACTATATGCCTTATATTTACATTAAATCCCATATAGGAGTTACCTCTGACAGCCTTAGTAAACTCTGCCTCCCTTATATTGTTTTTAATACCGGAGTACCTCTTGCCATCCCATCTCTATTGTCCCGGGGTTTGAGGTGGCACCCTCCAGGGGTGGGTGAGGGGGAGGATAAGGAGGGGTTTAAGGGCTAGTTTGTTTAGTTGGTGTTTCCTTTTTTGGTTGTGTATATTCAGGCATACACCACATCTAGCTCTCTGTTGTTACACTGGTTATATGCCTTTTTGTCTCGCTATAGTATGTGATACTGTCTATACACCATGGTTTGCTGTTACTAAAATTCAATAAAGAAGTTGAATTTCAAAAAAAAAATAAATCGGAATCCAAATCTTATTATTCCAAAAATTCCTATATTTTCTCATAGGAATTAAATACTCAACCTCACTCTTAAATATGTAAGGATGAGTAACGACCCGAAGGTCACAAGGGTCACCTACTAATATGCTCAATCCTAAAACTTTTTCTATTATTGTTATTTTAGTCAGCATATAATTTATTCAGAATAGGACCCCCATTATCATTACTTCTCGGAGCCCAAAATATCATTACTCCATAGTTTCTGATTTTTTATATAGGAGGTCAACATAATATGCTCCTCTACAGTAGACATCATGTATAATCTTTCCTTAGTTGTCTCTAAAGAATCAAAAAAATATAAATCCCATTTTTTTTAACTTCATATAAGCAGCTAGCGACCAGAAGGTCACAAAGGTCAATTACTAATATGCACACTAAAAAATTTTTTATATACCATTTCTTCTATATTTCATTAGTTCTACCTTTTAAACATATCCACATAGTGATGCTTAATTATAAACAGGGGAAAAAAAGGGGAGGGGGAAGAGGAAAGGAAAAAAAAAATATTAAAAAAGCTGGAAAAATATATCGGAAAATCATTTCATCTTCATCTTTTCTTTAAAAATGGCAAAACAGAGATACCCTCATTTAATCCTGGTGTTTCAACACCTTTTAACGTGAAAATTCAAAAAGCTTCCATTTCTAATAGAAAATTGTCTAGATCTCCCCCTCTTTCACCAACAGTCACTTTCTCTGTTCCTATAAAATGAAAGACATGTTCTTCGCTTCCAGATTGTGATATTATGTGTTTGGCTAGTGCATT
Source organism: Neoceratodus forsteri (assembly GCA_016271365.2). Lineage (NCBI taxonomy): Eukaryota > Metazoa > Chordata > Ceratodontiformes > Ceratodontidae > Neoceratodus > Neoceratodus forsteri. The sequence goes on along the minus strand of CM057459.1, from coordinate 833,072,008 downwards.
TTTCAAATCTAGATTTCTTACTGCTCCCAAATGTTCGCCAATTCGAACCTTAAAAGGTTGACTAGTCTTACCCACATAAAATGCACCACAAACACATGTAGCCAAATACACAATATCCCCAGTTGAACAATTAATAAACTGTTCAATTCTATATTCTTTTGGGGATTTAGGAGAACAAAATCTATCAGTTTTCTTAACCACCTGACAAAACTTACAATGTCCACATTTAAATGTACCTTTTGGCAAAGGTGGTGGAAAACACATTTCTTCTCTCAAAACGGGTTGTAAACTGTTCACTAGTTTATCCCCTAGGTTACCAGCTCATCTATACACCATACGTGGCATCGTCTGTACCCATGGTGTCAATAATGGTTCAGCTTGCAGTATACTCCAATGCTTTTGTAAAATATCTCTCACCTGTCCTGATTTTTAGTATATGTACTAACACAATTCAAAATACCATCATCATTTACTTGTTTTTTTTTTTATTTCTCATAAGCCCCTTCCTATTTTTTTCCAAAGCCATTTCATTAGCCTGTTGGATTTTTTCTGGCTTATAGCCTCTCTCAAGAAATCGTATCTCCATTTCAGATGCCCTAATCTTGTAATCTTCTATATCAGAGCAATTTCTTCTAATCCTCAAAAACTGTGCATCTGGTATATTTTCCACAATATGTCTAGGATGGCAACTCGAGGGTAATAGTATCGTATTCCTGTCACTATCTTTTCTAAACAAATCTGTTCCAAGTGTACCATCTGGCATCAAAGTTATATTTAAATCTAAAAAATGAACATTCACAGTGCTACTATCCATTTTAAACTTCAAATTTGAATTTGTTAATTCTAAAAATTTCACGAACTCTTTAAGTTCTTCCATGGTACCAGACCAGAGCAATAAGATGTCATCAATAAAACGCTTCCATAGGACAATTTTATCAAAAAAAGGATTTTCATGTTGGGATAGTACTACATCTCGCTCCCAAATTCCCAAATAAATATTTGCATAATTAGGAGCGAAAGTAGCCCCCATTGCCATAACCTTAATTTGCCGATAGAATACATGCTGAAATGAGAACACATTACATTCAAGCACTATCTTCACACAAGTATTAATAAATTCTCTCAATTCCTTATTTAATTCATTATTATTTCCTAAACATTGCCATAATGCATCTAGTCCCTCAATGTGTGGAATGTTCGTATATAAGGAGTCAATATCCATAGTACACAAAACTCAATCCCTTTCCATTCTCACATTTCTTAGGATATTCAACACATCAGTAGTATGAAATAGTAATGAATTAAATATGGAATTGAGAATTCCTCCTTTCAACACCAACCATTCTGTGCTGAACTTCAAACAAAATAGGCTTGTTGTATGATGTTCTACTGTACATCAGTGCTGCTGACGCAATACACAATGACGTCTACTTAAAGATATTGAATTAAAGAGTGTTAAAAAAACAGTACTACAAGAAATATGTGTAAAAACCCTGAAGCAATATGCATTTTTATTCACTGTAACACTACTGCAAGGAACATGTGTAACCACTAAAACAGCAAACATATTTATTCCGTGTTATAGTACTACAGTAATGTGTGTAATCCCTGAAATGGCATGCATTTTTATTTTCTGCAACAGTACTGCAAGAAACATGTGTAAAACCTTTGAAGCAGAATACATTTTTATTCAGTATAACAGTACTACAAGGAACATGTATATCCCCATGAAGAGGCAAGCTGTTTAATTCACCTAAACTGGTAATTGTGAAAAATCTGGAAAAATGTAAGGACTCTGTAGTCTTAACTAAAAAAAAAAGCCTTATCAAAATATGAAACTTTCAAAAGCTGTTTGAATTCTCAGTTTATTCAGATGCATGACAATTATAAATGTATGGATTAAAAAATCAGTCAGAAACTGTCCTAGACCCTCCTAAATTTGAAATTACCATCATTCAGTAATGGCAGACAGTAGTAGTCCAAGTTGTTCCTACCAATTCACAGTTAAGAAAATCACTGCAGGAGAATGAAAATAATTCAGTTGCAACTCCCTATTCATAGAAATGTTGAAGGCTGCAGAAAAATGTCACACTTTCCTCACCTCTGGTCTCCATCCCCAACGTGATCATCAAGGGTTTCATATGTCCTCATCCAAAAATTATCTTTGAAAAATATCATTTTTTTTCCTTAAAGATGAATTCCAGTCAAACATTTTTAAAGAATGCATTCTGTTACTGGAATAAATTGTGATGAAGATTAATATTTGAGGACCTGTACAGTTCCACTTTGACAATGATTGCCATGTCATATACAGTAGCCACTGGAGGACCAATTTGCTATACTGTAAGACTATCACAGATAGAGTAAAACTATAATAACATTTGATCATCTGTTTTTAGTTATATAATTTCAATAGATGGCAAACAAAAGATGTTGTACAGCTTATTGATTTATCTGTAACAGTAATAAAATACACCAACACGTGGGTGATTCCTTTAAAGTCTGTATATTCTCTGTAGTGTCTACTTTACACCCAGATGACTTAAAGAGCAGGTGTTTACTCATTCATCTTATCTGGGCTGGCAGTATAGCCTAGAGCAGGGGTTCTCAAATGGGGAGGCCAGCCTCCCTGGGGAGGCCCCAACCTGTTCCAGGAAGGCTCAAGCAAGTCTGAAAAAATACTGTATTTAAATTTTGAGTTTTATATATTTTGTTTGAAGAGATGATGCAAACTGAAAGAGGATAATGGTAGGTGAATTTAATGTGCTTATTTACTAATAGGTGACAAGAGAAGGTGAATGAGCCAAGGCTCATTTCAGGTGTACCCAGGGAAGGGTAGGGAGTTAATACATTTCAAAAGGTAACTGCAAAACAATCAAGAAATACACAATGAACAATAGTGCAAACAAATATGAAAAATAAATTAATAATGAGTGGTGGTAATTGATCAATTTATAGCCTGATGACAGAACAACCCAAATACAATGGTTGAGCATAGAAGTGCTAAGAGCAATAGCAGGAAGGAGCAAAGTAATCCCTGAGAAGTTGCTTAGGAGCAGGGAAGGTTGGGGAGCGGCAAAGTATGTAGGAAGGTTATTTCATATAGAGAGGAAACAGAGAAAGTAGTGTGACCCATGAAGGTACTGCAACAAGTGGTAACAATGGTTCAAGAATGAAAATAGCAGAGTACGTAGGTTGGCCTGTGGGGTTACAATAAGCTGAATAATAATATATGTTTATTTTATTTAGTTGTTATTCAGATAACACTTTTGAGCACAGGAGCTCTTTTTCAAAGGTTCCACGTCGGTATAAGACAAAGAACTGAATGTGAGCCAAGTACTCAAAGGGGTTTCAATTTATTCATGGTGTACTGCGCAAAGTACAGTATGTTATTTTTCTTTGGGGAGGTCCAAGATTATTTCAATTTTTGGGGAGGCTCAAAATCTTTTCCATGGATTTGGGGAGGCTCACTGTGACAAAGTCTGAGAACTATTGGCCTAGAGGTTAGAGGAATGATGATTGAATAAGCTTGGTACATCCAGCAGACATGACCTGAGTTTGATTCTCACAACCTCCACTTGTATACTGTGTGACTCTGTGCAAGTCACTTAACTGCCCAGTGCACCCAGATCACCCCTGAAAACAGGCACTTGTGCCTAGTGGGCCTTACCCAGTTACTAAAAACTAAAATAAATAAAATCTCCACCACCCCCCCAGTGACTGGTTAGCTTACTACTCGGTTAAGACATTCTCCTTGGAGTCGTCATTTTGTGCTGTTACATTTTTCAATAAAACACAAACAGTTGAGCGGTGGCCTTCTTTTCTCAAAACCGGCACTTTAAAGTACTTAAAAAAGCATGCAAAAACCAGCCCCATTAAAGCCTATGGAGTTTTCCCTCATGCTATTCTAGGACAGACATCGCAAAACATGTCAGTGTGGGGGCGTTTCTCCAACTTGGGAAATATGGCTGTTTTGACAGTGGGTCCCAGGCCCAAATTTTGCAAGTGTTTTATTGAAAAATATAACAACATAAAAATTATGGCTCCAGGGCAAATATCTTAACCAAGGGGTAAGCTAACCAGTCACTGAAGGGGGGAGAGAAGATGAATAAGTAGACACCTGCTTTAAAATCATATTTATATGAGTGTGGCAGGACCAACACATGTAGTGGTACTGTATTGCAAACGCCACTGCATTTGCTGCATGCCACTGTATACCTTTTGGGAACACCCAACATAAATGCATTCACAATAAGTATTTAATCTTAAAGTTGTTCCAATAGGTTTTTCATTTTGCTCTTGTCCCATGTCTCTAAGATAGCTAGCAGTTGCAAATGTTGTCAAAGTTAATATAATGTTTGCACTCCCCCCTCCTGCCGCCACCATTTTTTACATTCAGTAATCAGGATGTGATGATTGCATATAATGTTTGAGAATGCAACCGATAATAAAATGTACACTATAAACTTGAAAATATGACTGTTCCAACTGTCTTTTTTTAATTTTTCACTTGTCCCTCCACTTTAGAGTGCCTGCATGCTCTTCCTTCATTTATACAATTGTATATGTTTTAAATAGGTAATCTATTAAAAGGCAATGGATACATTAGGGTAATATGGCTTTCTATTTTGATATCAGCCCATTTAAGAAGACATTTTTGCATGGGATGCAACAACATCAATTCATGTATGATAAGAAGTAAATCCTTGCCTGTTCCTTACAACTATGCTTCTGTTTTTTTATTCAGCTCTAGCTGTTGGCACTGTTTCGCAATTCATTATCACTGCACTAATTGCACAATTAATAATTTTGTAGGGATAATCGGTAAGTGGTCCATCAACACCTTATGCACATCTGAACAATAAATAGTCTATCGGAACTTCAGCGTGTGTGCTGGTTTTTCTACAAGAATCATAATATATGGCTCTAAAATTCCTATTGTTCAAATTTTATGTAAGCAGTAATCTCAAGTGTTGTTTATTAGTAAAGTGATGCTAAGTTCCAATAAGATAGTAATACTGTATATATTTTTTCTTTTTGCAGCATATTTACCTAGGACAGCCCAGCATAGAATCGATATCTCACCTTTAGTAGGGATTTAGCTTTTAACCAGTATTATAGTCATGACAGAGGACTGAAGTTCAAGGAGGTCACTTGACTTGCTCAGGGGCACACAGTAAGGGAGTATCTGAGGTGGAATTCAAACCTTGAATCTCATATTAAGTTATTTATTTATTGAATTTTTTTAACCGTGTGACCAACTGGAGCCAGAAGTCCCTTTTTTCACACTTCTTTACTCTGACTATTAGACTACTTTATAGCTTTCTCTTTTGCTTTATTTCCACTACTGATGGTCATCGGTGGATAAATTAAAATGCTGACAATAACTTTTAGTCCCTTATTAGTGCAGCCCCAGTAGTTTGCTCTGATGGGGTGCAGCTGATAGTATTGGGAGGTTGCAAATATTGTCCAGGAGATAAGCAGAGGTGGCAGACCAGATAGACAAAAGCTATATGGCAAAAACAGAGCATTTCATTTACCATTTATGCTTTTCTAACATTTTTTTGCATAAAATGCAGCAGACAAAATGGTTATCATAAAATCAAATACTGCAGAGGTAACATTTGATAGTCAGTCATGTCACAGTATAACATTTCCAGAATGAGAGCTAAAGGGTAATAAGTTCATTATTCCTTCAGAAAATAAAGACTCTAAGGGTCTGTTCTTTGTAAGTGTAAATATTTAATTGAAATCAGACATCTCATTTATCACTGCAGTTTATCCTTTGAGGAGCATATTTTAATTGAGTGTCATATCTATAGTGTGGCCTTATTGAAAATGAACCCAATAATGGCTCTGTGTGTGTGTGTGTGTGTGTGTGTGTGTGTGTGTGTGTGTGTGTGTGTGTGGTGTGCGTGTGTATGGTTGGGAGTTATATACTATATGCCTTTCATGCATAAGCATAAGGTTCTAGAGAAGCTCCAAAAGGATTGTGGCACCTGTCCATTTGTCTGGGGCCACCCTCCCAACCTGAGGCTAGGTAGGAGGGTCCCTCTTCCTGGGGTAGAAAACAGGTCATAGCACCTCCTCAAGAGGAGGAACCACAAGAGCTGTCCCCAGTACATTGGCTACATGGAGGGGGGAAGGAGAGAGAGAGAGAGAGAGAGGTTAAAAAGAGTTGAGGGCAGAAGATCCCTCTCCTTTTCCCTCCTCTTTATATCCCATCCAACCTGCCCTCATAAAAACAGCGTTTCCCTCCTACCCCTTAGGCCACCACAACCACAGTGACAAGAGGCAGGGCTGCTCCTCCCCCACCAAGTGTGCTTCATTTACAACCAAAGGATCTTCACAAGGGCTAACTCCAGGTTTCACCATGCATATGTGGCCTGTAGGCAAAAACACTCCTTGTGCAGTGCACCTTCCTGAAGCTCCCAAAGTGGGGTTGTTGATCCACCCAGAAAAACTATCACAAACCACAGGGAAGCAAGCCTGCCCACCCTAGTAAAGGTGGACAGGCTTAGATCCTGGCTTGACCAGTGCCTTGGCTGAGTGGCCGCCCACCTGTTAGAGGAAAGTTTCTTGGCAGGCTTCAGAATCCCGTATATGGGTCCTCAAAGGTGGTCTTGGAAAAAATTGAAAAAGAGAGGCGACTGGTTGGATGAGTGGCCCATAAGAGTCCCATCCCCTGCCAAATATCACTGTGTCAGCGATAGTGCTAGTGTCTCATAAGGCCTTGGGGTAATTCCAGATGATTAATCACATGTCACACTCAGAGGGGATTCAGTGAATGATCATACTGATCTGCAATTCACAATGCTTGAGTTTGAGTTATTCAACAGGGTTGTAGAGGATATGCAGGCAACACAACCTCGGAGTAGGATGGCTAAGGTGGACATTTAATCCTTGTTCTGCCTGCTGTTTGTGCATAAAGCAGACATGACCTGCTAGGCAGGAAGTTTGAGGGGGAGTATTATGTGGATAACTGCATGCCTATGGGTTGTTCAGTGGCTTGCACAGTGTTCAAAGGCTTCAGCACCTTTCAACACTGTGCCACCATGCATGCATCAGGAAATATGGGCAAATATACTACCTTGATGACTTCTTGTTTGTGGGATCAACAGAGCCCCCAGTTTGCAGGCGGATGCTGAACACTTTTGTAAACTTGTGCAAACACTTTGGAGTGCCCTTGGCGCTGGGGAAGGTGGAGTCACCAAGTTTGGTGATGACATTTCTGGACACAGACATTAACACCATAAGTCAAGAGTGTCACCTGCTAAAGGAAAGGTTGGACACTCTGTGGACTCCCTTGAATATAGAAATTGGAGCCAAAAACTTTACACTACAGGAGCTGTAGCAGATAGCCAGTCACCTAAACTTTGCATGTCAGGTTATTTTAACATAGAGGACCTTTCTTAGACACATAGTGAAGCTGTGAAGCTGGGGTCAGGATCTAAGAAACCACATCACAAAATGAGGGTCATAGAGGGGTTCTGTGAGGATCTGTAGGTATGGCAGACATTTGCTGCCCGCTTCAATGGGTCTCAATGTAGCAGGAGACTCGGGACAGTCAGGCCCTGAAATTGTTCATGGATGTAGTCTGGAGTTCGGAGTGCTCCTCCAAATTGAGTGATGTGCCACTGAGCGGCCTCCCAAGTGGGTGGCAGCTGGGCTTCATAAACAGATAATGTTGCTAGAAGTTTTTCCCAGTAGTGGTAGCCTTATGCATTTGGGTCTCTAGTCTGAGAGATGGAAAGGTCATTTTCCACTCGGATACGATGGCACGGTTTACATCATAAATGGACAATTGGGGCTGAAGAGCCCATTTGGAGACCTGATGAGAGTCTTTGTTTTAAAGTGTACAGTATGATGTTGAATATTCATTTCAAAGCTGAAAGTGGATTTGATGATGCTTTATCTCATTTATAGCAGCAGAGATTTAGGGAGTTGGCTTCAGCAGGGGAACAGCAGTCATGGCCGGTCTTGCCTTTTTGTAGAAGGTGGTGACGCTGAGGCTTGGAGGATCATAAGTTATTCTCTTGTTCTGTAGACCAGGGCCATGTGTCGTCAAACAGTGGAACACTCTATCATGACCCAGTCAGAGGCTGGATGACTTAATTTCTGACTGATACTGATTGATCAGTTATGTAGGTATATCATGGTAGCCAAGAGATCGGTTGATGCCAGGGGTAGTTGGGCAATATGTGGTGGAACTGCCTTGGTTTTCTCAGGTAATGGGGTTCATGGACACCACCCGAGATTTCAAGGTCTGCAAGGTCCTTGAAGGCAGGGACAGGAGTCAGACTAGGCAGCCAGATACACTTTACCCCATAACACTGGCAATCTCAGTGTGAGTGTGGACCAAATTTGCTATAGCATGCTGGAACTCTTATGAGGTTGGACTATTTAAGAATGCATTTCTAGAGGCATTCTGAAAGGCATTCTGGGTTTCTGAGCTGTCACAAGCAGGCCAAAAAAAGGGGAGGTCAAGCTCTCTAGAAAAGGATGCTGCAATGACCCAGGATGGTTTTCGTATGCAGCAGTAGAGGAGCAAAACTGACTAGAAGGGCCTGATGTGCTGGTGTCTAGTGAAGGCCCTGGATGGTTCCTCATGGGACATCCATGCCCTGATAAGAGCTTACGTGGCCTTTCACCCAAAGGAGGGTGAAGCCTTCTTCCAGCATGAGGATGCAAGCCTAAGACAGCCTACCAGTTCTGGCATATACTGGATCTCATAGCCCACTGTGATGGACTAAATACTGTAGAGTTCAACACCCATTCCTTTAAGATTGGGGCAGCAATGACCACTCAGACCCAAGGTCTGAAAAATGGTGAGATACAGGCTCTGGGTCACTACAGGTCCCAGGTGTTCTTCTGCTACATTCAACTGCACTGGCAGTAACGACCTTCCTTTGTCTGTTCCATATTCCCCAGAAGGCTCAAAGAGCATATGGATCTGTGGTCACACCTTTATCTGATGGGCAGAGAAGAGAGTGGCCTGCTAGCCTGGGATGTCGAACCTAGCCATATCACAATAGAAAGTGCAGTTTGAGTGGTTGGGCATGAAATGTATGCAATGGGAAAAACTGCTACCCAGGTTGATGGGGGAGGCCCAGATGAGGTGAATCCTGGACATTCTTTTCATCCATAATGGGGATGAGGACCTGGGTTCTCAAAAGGGTCTCAACCTGCTACTAATGCAAACCACACAAAAACACGTATCCTGGATTTTAGGGGGGCAGACTTTGGGAAAATGGGGAGATACTTGAAAGAGGCATTAAGGGGAATGGGACAGGAATCAGGGGTTGAGGAACAGTGGGCAGTATTTAAAATGGGGATTACAAGAACAACAGAATTATGCATTAAGCAGGTTAGCAAGAGGAAAAGGAAGAGGAGACCATTATGGTTTTCCAAAGAGGTAGCAAAGAAAGTGAAAGCCAAAAAGATTGCATTCAGGCAATACAAAAAGACACAGGCAGAAGGGGATAGGGAGAAGTACCAGGAGAAGCAAAGGGAGGTAGGGAGGTCAGTAAGGGAAGCCAAAGCTCAGACAGAAGAGCACATTGCAAAATCAGTGGGTAGAGGGGACAAAACCTTTTACAGGTACATAAGTGAAAAAAGAAAGACAAAGGGAGGGATAGTGAGACTGAAGAGGGAGGATGGGGGCCGCGTTGAGGATGACAACAGTAAAGCTGACATATTGAACAGGTATTTCTGCTCAGTCTTTACTGAGGAAGAGGAGGGTAATGGGTCTGAAGGGAGTACAAGGGGTGAGAATGGTGCAGAAATGGACACAAGTCCCTTTACACGAGAAAGGGTCCTGAAGGAACTGGAAGTAATAAGAGTTGATAAAGCAATGGGGCCAGATGGGGTGCACCCCAGGGTCCTTAAAGAACTAAGAGAGGTGGTGGCTGAACCTCTGGCTATCCTGTTTAGCCAATCACTGGAAACAGGGTAGGTACCCAAAGACTGGAGGACAGCAGATGTAGTCCCCTTATACAAAAGTGGGAAGAAAGAGGAAGCAGGGAACTACAGACCAGTCAGCCTCACCTCGGTAGTGGGGAAGATCATGGAAGCACTACTGAAGGAGAGATTGGTGGAACATCTGGTTGACAATGGACTTCAGGACCCAAGGCAGCATGGTTTCACCAGGGGGAGGTCATGTCAGACCAACCTCATTGAATGTTTTGACTGGGTGACTAGGGAGGTGGATCAGGGGAGGGCAGTGGACATGGCCTATCTGGACTTCAGCAAGGCCTTTGACACTGTGCCACATAGAAGACTATTACACAAACTGTGGAATATGGATGTGGGCAGAACAGTAGTGAGGTGGGTAGGTAACTGGCTGGGTGGCAGGACACAGAGGGTGGTGGTAAATGGCTGTCACTCCACAGAGGGAAGAGTGACCAGTGGGGTACCACAGGGATCAGTGCTGGGATGGTCCTATTCAACATCTTCATCAGTGACATTGCGCAGGACCTAGAAGGCAGAATTTCACTGTTCGCTGATGACACAAAGCTCTGTAACAGAGTAGACACACCAGAGGGTGTAGACAGAATGAGACGGACCTGCAGAAACTTGAAGAATGGTCAGGGTTTGGCGTTGAAATTCAATGCAAAGAAGTGCAAGATAATGCATATGGGGCACAAAACCCTGGCACAATATATCAGTTGGGGGTGAGGATATAGCATGCACCAAGCAGGAAAGGGATCTTGGGGTTATCATCTCTGATGACCCCAAGGTAGGGAAACATGGACAAGGCAGCAGGTAAAGCAAATAGGATGCTGGGATGTATAGGCAGGGCATCGCCAGCAGGAAAAGGGAGGTCATAATTCCACTATACAAGACACTAGTGAGGCCCCACCTGGAGTACAGTGTACAGTTCTGGAGACCATACCTATGTAAGGACATAGACAGGGTAGAGAAGGTTCAGAGGAGGGCAACAAAGATGGTGCATGGATTGCATCACAAGTCCTATGAAGACAGGTTGAAGGAACTGAACATGTACTCCTGGAGGAGAGGAGGGAGAGGGATATGATAGAGATACAAGTATCTTACAGGAGGAACAGGGTGCAGGAAAACACTATTTTTAAGCGAAAAAGATGTTCCAGGACTAGAGGACATGGGATGAAGTTAGAGGAGGACGATTCAGAGGAAACATGAGAAAGAATTTCTTCACAGAATGGGTGGTGGACAAGTGGAACACCCTGCCAGAGGAAGTGGTGGTGGCTGAAACAATCACAGGATTTAAGAATGCATGGGATAGACATAAAGGAATTCTGGAGGTCAGGGGTAAGGGGCAACAGACTTCTAGGAAAACAAACTGAACTTACAAGCTCAAATGGGCAGACTGGGTGGGCTATAGGCCCTTATCTGCTGACACTGTCTATGTATCTATGTATCTATGTATCTATGTAATGATGAATGGGGACCTGCATTTCATACTACAGTGGTGGCCTGAAACAGTGATCATCTGATCACAACTAGTTCAGTGAAGGCACTGGCTGCATGCAAGGGACTCCAAAGTATTAAATGTAACATGCATTTGCATTAATAGAAAAATGCAACTCTTTATGGAAACCATAGGGGCAATCATATAAAGACAAGAAAATCAGCATCTCCCACCAGAGACTTTGTACTCGGGATGGTGTGCAGTTGTGGGAGAAAGGATGGGATTTAATGTTGAATTCTTTTTGTGGGGTCTTGATAGCACAGTTGGAGTGAGCTGTTATGGAGGTCAGTCTGCATCCACACTATGGAGGCTTGGGAGTATAGCAAACTAATAGCACATGGGAAAAGGTGGGATAAGTCGAATTCTTCCTAAGGTCTCATCACTTCTGGTCAGAATGAGTCAAATGGACTGCACAACCCAGACCAGGTTGGGTGGCATCGCAGTCCAACCTCAGTAGGGTAACCTGCGAGGGTGGTGGCACTGGGTAAGGGGTGTTTCTAGTCACTTGATCACATGACCTTCCCACTCTTGTAGTTTAATACCCATCCAGGAATCTGTGCAACCGAATCTTCAATGCATGGTTGAAGGAGTGGAGTAGGGAGGAGGGATTCAGATTTATTGGGGACTGGGGTACTACACTGAGGGATAAAGTCCTGTACTGGGGTCATGGCTAGCATCCATCCAGGAGGGGAACCATGATCCTCTGTGAACCATTTAAATACTACATTGGGAGCATTAAAACTAGCTGAGTGCAGAGGTGGAATGAGACAGGGAGATATAAACTATCCCCACTACAGGCTTACAATATCAGTAGTGGGAATCCAATCCAGAGGTAGCTAAATCCCAAAAGGAACAAATTGACATTAGAATCCAGGGGCTAGAAGGAAAGGGAGATAGTAAGAAGAATGGTGGAGGAAATAAGGGAGGTAAAATGGGTGAAATGAGGGTGGTGGCAGTACAATCTGGAGAGCCATGTGTGCAAATGCTCAAAGTCTGGGCAGTAAGCCTACAGACCTAGAGGCTACCATGGGAGTAGTGGGCCTGGACATAGTCACAATTATCGAGTCATGGTGCAATAAAAAGCAGAACTGGGATGTAGGCATACTAGGTTATGATCTATTCAGAAGAAACAGGGTAGATAGAAAAGAAGGAGGAGTGGCTTCTTCTGTAAGCGAAAACAAAAGCTACAAAAATACTGGGAGTGCAGAAAGGAACAGAGGTACTGTGGGTCACCCTGGAGACATGGAAGGGGGCTACTGTTCACACAGGAGTGATCTACAGACCTCCAGAACAGGGGGGAGAGGTGGATAAGGATATGTTGGAAGCAATCCAAAGGATGGCAAGCAAGGGAGAGGTATTGTTGGTGGGGGACTTCAATCTAAAGGATGTGGATTGGATCCTCCCAGCTGCAGAAACAGTTAGAATTAGGGACATCTTGGACTTCCTGCAGGGGGCATTCCTCAAGCTACTAGTTAAGCAACCTTCTCATTGGGGGGACAATACTGGTCGTTGTACTGACAAACAGGGACAGTGTTGCTGACATTATGGTGGGTAGCCACCAGGGAACCAGTGATCATCATACGGTGTGGTTCAGTATAAGAACTGGGCCAGAATCAAACCACACTTAAATGAGGGTTCTGGATTTCAGGATGGCATATTTTAAGACAAGAGGAGAATGCCTCAGGGGCACCCTAGCAGGGATAGTGAAGCTGGGTGGAATTGAGGAAGAGTGGGCAAAAATAAAGGAGGGCATTGAGAATGCAACAAACCTCTGTATCAGACCAGTTAATATGGACAAGAGAAAAAAGGGACGGCTATGGTTCTCTAAAGAAGCAGCAGAGAAAGTAAGGGCAAAGAAGCTAGCACTCACAAGGTACAAAACAACACAGAAGAAGGAGAATAGGGAGAGATGTTGGGAGAAATAAAGGGAGGCAGTTAAAGTAGTTCAGAGTGCAAAGGAGCAAATCGAGGAAAATATTGCAAAGTCAGTAGAAAAAGGGGATAGAACATTTTTTAGGTATATGAGCAAAAGAGAATGACCAAAGGAGGGATAATAAGGATGAAAGGGGAAAGAGGAGTTTGTGTCAAAGAGGACTAAAAAAAGTAGACATATTGAACAAATACTTTTGTTCTGTATTTACCAAGGAAGGGGTAGGAGACTGGTCACAGATAAGGGACAAGGGTATTAAAGGAAGGGAAATGGACACTAGTCCTTTTATAGAGGAGAGAGTTCTCAAAGAACTAGAACAACTAAAAGTGGACAAGGCAATGGGGTCTGATGAGGTACACCCTTGGATACTAGAGGAGCTCAAGGAGGTTCTGGCTGTAGCTCTAACAGCCTTTTTCAAGATATCACTAAATACGGGGAAGTTCCAGGGGGCTGGAGAAGAACAGATGTGGTCCCACTTCATGAAAGTGGTAATAGGGAGGAGGCAGGAAGTTACAGAGATGCTAGCCTGACTTTGGTGGTGGGTAAAGTAATGGAATCACTACTGAAGGAAAGAATTGAGGAATACCTTGGGACCAGTGGATTACAGTATCTGAGGCAGTATGGTTTGACAGGGAGGAGATCATGCCAAATAAACCTGATCAAGTTCTTTTACTGGGTAAACAGGGAAGAGGAACGGCAGAATGGTGGATGTGGCCTACCTGAACTTCAGTAAGGCCTCTGACATAATTCCACACAGAAGACTGGTGAGCAAGCTGAGCAGCCTAGGAGTGGATCCAAAAGTAGCAAAATGGGTAAGAAGTTGGCTAAGGAACAGGAGTCAGAGGGTTGTGGTAAATGGTGTTCACTGTAAAGAAGGCAAGGTGAACAGCAGGGTGCTACAGGGGTCAGTACTAAGCCCAATCTTCTTCAAAGTCCATTAGCGACATTGCAGGAGGTCTAGAAAGGAAAGTATGCCTGTTTGACAAAAATTTGCAACAGACCGGACACACCGGGGGTTGGGGTCAAACAAAGGAGGGATGACCTTAAAAAGTTGGAAGACTGGTCAAGGGTTTGGCAACATGGTTTAAATGCAGAAAAGTCCAAAATCATCATGCACAAAGACCAAGAGTAAGAATTTCAGGGCCAAAAGACCAAGCTGGTTTACCATGGAGGTGGCAGTCAAGGTGAGGTAAAAGAGAGGAGCCTTTCAGAAGTAAAAATGTACTATGAAAGAGGAGGACTGGAAGGTTTAGTCTGAGAAATCCAGAGAGGCAGGATGTGTGATCTGGTCAGATAAAGGTACAAGAGAACTAAGGCTAGTGCAAGGGATCAGGGAAGGGGAAAAATACTTTTTCAGATACACAGTATAAGGGAGAGAAATTGCTGTAAGGATCGGATTGTCAGGCTAAGGGGGGATGGGTAGAAAGTAGCGAAGATCAGGTGGAGGTGCTGAATGAGTACTTCAGCTCTGACTTCACTAGGGAAAAAGATGGACCTATGCCACAGGGAAAAATAGGGGTTAGAATGAGGGGGATGAAACTGATGGGGAGATCCAGGAGGATAGGATTTTAAAGGGTCTTAGGGCCCTGTGGGTGGACAAGGCACCTGGCTCAGATGGCATGCACCTGAGAGTCCTGAGGGAACTGGCAGAAGTCCTGGTTGGACCCTGGTGGATCTGTTTAACACCTTGCTAGAGGCAGAATGCATGCCTCAGGAATGGAGAATGGCACATGTGGTGCCACTCAGCAAGAGTGGTCCCAGAGATGAACCTGGTAACTACAGGCCAGTCAGCCTTACCTGCATTGTAGGCAAATTAATGCAGACCATTCTAAAAGAAAGACTGGTGAACTTTCTGGAGGTAAATGGTCTCCAGCACAATAGGCAGCATGAGTTTGTTTTGGGAAGATCCTGCCAGACCAACCTGATAGAATTTTTTGACCGGGTCACTAGGTCTTTGGACACAGTCCTAGTGGTGGATGTCCTGTAGCTGGACTTCAATATGGCCTTCAACTCCATGCCACATGGAAGGTTGCTCTGCATACTGAGTAACCAGGGAGTCGGGGACAAGCTGCTGTAGTGAGTGAAGAGCTAGCTGCAAGACAAAAATCAGAGGGCGATTATGTGGGGGGGAGACTATGAAAGCCATGACCTGTAGCCACTGAGGTCCCACAGGGCACGGTACTAGTACCAGTGTTATTCGGCATCTTTATTGGTGACATAGCAGAAGGCGTCAAAAGTAAAATCTGCCTATTCGCAGATGATACCAAGCTATGTGGGAGAGTGGACACAGAGGAAAGGAGACAGAAGCTCAGGGATGATATTTCTAGGCTTGAAAACTGGTCTAGCATCTGGCAGTTGGGGTTCAATGCCAAGAAGTAAAAGGTCATGCCCCTGAGAGCTAGGAACTCCATGGCCAGCTACTGGCTGGGGGGTGTACAGGTGGTCAGTTCAGAGGGGGGAAAAAGAATCTCAAAGTGATAATTAGGGGAGACAATTCTGTGCAGTGCTGTAAAGCAGCAGCCAAAGCAAATAAAATGTTGGGAAGCATCGCCAGAGTAGAGATGTGTGAAATTAAAAAATGTTGCCCCTCAAGATATTTTGTATAGTCTGCTAATTTCGCAAAATATTTTGTGGGTGAGAAATGGAAAATTCCCCCAGCGAAATGAGGAATTTTGCCTGTAAAATGTGTAATTTCGCTGACAAAATGTGGAATTTCGCCACCCACAGCCAAATAGAGCATTTTCAGTTGCCTTGTGCAATGAGACAGCTCAATTCTTCTCTGACAGGGTGTCCTCCTTTCAGTCCAGGATATTCACAGTGAGGCAAGATCATCCTGCAGTGGTGGGCTTTGCATAGGCAGAGGCACTCTTATTCTTTGAGGTGACTTCCGGCCAGCAGGGGTGGCTGAGGTCATTGAGGTAATCTTGAAGTTGAGGGCCACCTTTTGAGAACTGGACCCTGGCCTAACTTGTCTCCTACTGGGATGTGCAAAGCCCATTGTTCCAGTGTTTGCCAAGATAGTCCAGTGTTCACTCTCAGAGAGGTTCTTCCCTGATGCCTTGAAAGAGGCTTTGGTGAAGCCCCTTCTGAAGAAACCATCATTCGACCCTGACATTTTGATGAATTATTGACCCAGCTTCAACCTTCCATTTTTGGGGAATGTTGCTGAGAACATGAAGGCTCTGCAGCTCAAGGCATACCTCACAGCACTTGACATCTACAAGCCATTCCAATCTGAGTTTAGGGCAAGGCATAGTACTGAAACGGCATTGATCAGGGTGCACAATGGCCTCCTCAGGGCAAGAGAGAGAAGAAATCGGTCAGTTCTCATTCTTGTAGATCTCTCTTCAGCATTTGACACTGTGGACTGCATTGTGCTTCTGGATCAGCATAGAGAGTATTGTGGACTCACCAGTACTGTCATCAACTAGTTTGAGCCTTTTCTCATGTGCAGGATGCAACAAGTGGTGATGAGGAATTTCTTCTCCTGTCTGAAGCCTCTGCCCTGTGAAGTTCCTCAAGGCTCAATCTTGTCACTGATGCTGTTTATGGTGTACATGCTATCCCTGGATGAGCTCATTAGATGCTACTGTCTACTTCTATGCAGATGATACCCAGCTGTATATGTCTTTTGCCCCCAGGACAAATAACACCATGGAAGTGCTAAATAAATGCCTAGCTGAGATCCAAGCCTGGATGTACTCTGGCTGTGACTGAACCCCGACAAGGCAGAAGTACTGGTGATTGAGCCTGGTCGCTGGCATGATGTGGCTTGTACTAGCTCAGGATCAGAGTTGTTCCTTGGCCCAACTTCATTGGTGGCAACCACTAGGGTGAGAAATCTGAGAATTATCCTTGACGATGGACTGATGCTTAAAGTTCAGGTGTCATTTGTTGTCCAGAGTGGATTTTACCACTTAAGGAATGTCACCCAGATTAAACTCCCAATTCCACCTGCTGACCTGCCTGTGATGATACATGCCTTTGTCACATAAACACCAGACTACTGTAATTTGTCTTTACTTCAGGGTCAGTGGAGATAACCTCTGTTGACTGCAACTTGTGCAGAATGCAGTAGCCAGGTTGCTGACAGGCCTTCCCAGGTCCTGTCACATGACCCCAGTCCTGTGGGACCTGTACTGGCAGCCTGTTAGATGGAGGATCATCTTCAAGGTGGACTTGCTCACCTATAAAGCCCTATACAACTCTGGCCCTGGCTACCTGAGTGACCTCCTGACCCCTGCCCTCGTGGTGAGCTTGCTGTGCTCCTCCAATGAGGGCTTCCTGGCAGTTCTGAGGGCTAGGCTGAAAACCATGGGAGATCATGCATTTGAGGTGGCCAGCTCGGTCCTCTGGAACTCACTCCCCAGATCTCTGAGGGAGGTCCCATAAGTGGAAGCTTTTAAGAGTGGTCTGAAGGCACACCTTTTTAAAGAAGACATTTTTAGTTAGCTACAGCATTGATCTTATTATTTATTACTGATTTTATTTTCTGTTCTTATTTTACTGACCCTTTATTTCTCGTATGTAATTGTGCATGTTTCTTACACTTCCTTGTGAAGCTCCTAGAGCTTCTGGGATTGGATGCTGGATAAATAAAGATTTATTTACTTACTTACTCACATAAACTGGTAATGTATAAAACTTGAGTTCTGTGTGTAGATTTTGCATAAGTTTATTAATGCCCTCTCCTATTGCAAAACTGATAGTATGGGGGAGTTTGCAGTGGGGGATGAACTGTCTACACTTCTGGAAGTTTCTGTGGGGGCTGTGACTGCTGTTTCAGGTAATTCTGTTTGAGTATAAAGAGAGGTGAGCTGGGACTGTGTGCCTCAGTTTGCAGTGGGGGAGGAGCTGTCTACACTTCTAGAAGTTTCTGTGGGGGACTGCGACTCCTGTTTCAGGTAATTCTGTTTGAGTTTAAAGAGAGGTGAGCTGTGACTGTGTGCCTCAGTTTGCAGTGCGGGGGAGCTGTCTACACTTCTGGAAGTTTCTGTGGGGGCCTGTGACTGCTGTTTTAGGTAATTCTGTTTGAGTTTAAAGTGAGGTGAGCTGGAATTGTGTTGCCAGGGCTGATACACTTTCATGAGAGTCAGGTGTGGGCCCTAATCCCCCCTTTCCATTCCTCCCTCCCCAGAGCACAGCACATTTATAGAGGAACACCTACCCTGCAATTGGAGGAAGAGGCTTCAGGTGCAGCTCATGTAGTTCTACCCAATAATGCAGCCACAGGGCAGGGAAAAGGCATAGGTTGGTCTCAGATAGGAGTGCAGCATCCACAGTGAATTGCTGATTAGTGGGACAGTTGGATATTGTGGAAGGCCTTAAACTGGAATATATCAGGTAAACTGTCTGTTAGAGGATGGGCTAGGAGTAGTGTTGTGATAATGGAGAAGAGACCATATATCACTTCAGCAGGTATCTTTGGGTGGGTGGTTGGGTGCACAGGGTGTGGTGCGGCTATGATACAGAACTGGGCTTGGAAGTTTGGGGGATGCCCAGTGTGCTACCAGCTGGCACAGCTTAAAGAGGAGGTAGAAGGGATCTGAAGGCAGCTGGGGTGCTGGGGGATGGGGACTGGAGAGGTAGAAGGCAATTGGTTCCCTACATGGAAGCATTACCTGCTGGGGCCTCCCAAGCTGGGGAGGAGTCAAGACAGGTTCTCACACTAGGAAAGGAGGGAAGGGGTACACAAGGGGCTCTAGGGGACCCTTGCAGGTGGGGCCCAAAAGGTGAAAATTTCTGCAGCAGTAGGCAAGAGTCTGGGGCTGCTCAAAAGAAAGTAGAGAGGCAGTAGGGTCAGAGGGGGCACCAGGGGATGGGCTAAGGCTCACAAATTATTTTAACTCTCTATGCCCATTGGTAGAAGAAGGGTGTGGGGGGAGGAGAAGGGGGAGGAGGATAATGATTCTTCTGCTGCTGGTGAAGCTGAGGCAGGGATAGATAGAAAGGGTGAAGAGGACAAGAAGCAAGGGAGCAATAGAGGGAGTCCCAGACAGGATGGGGGAAGAGGGATAGGAGTGGAGAAGAAAAAGGAAGATCAGAGGAACAAGGAGGAGGCTGATGGTATGGAACAGGGGAGTATGACAGGCAGGAAGGTGCAAGACATAAATGGGATGATAGCGAGCAGAAAGCCAAGTAGGAAAATGGGTAGAACAGATGGATTAGTAAGTAGTGGGGAAAGAGATACAGAGAGAGAGAGAGAGAGATACTCATGCGGGGGTGGATAAAGAAGACCAAGACACAGGTAGATGAGGTGACCAGGGACAATAGTAAAGGGGTCACCTTCAACACCCAGATTGTGGGAGGTGCTACCAGCCAGTTGATGGGAGAATCCGGATGAAGGAATGAAGAGGGGCATGGAATGAGGAGGAACCCGAGGGGTGAACAGAGGGGCAAGGGGGAGGTTAGAGTACTGCTATTGGAGGACTTCATGGTCAGAGGCATCCAGTGGGAGGGGCAGGAGGAGGAGGGAAAAAACCTGTCAGATCAGAACCAAATGCCACCCAGGCCTGATGGTGCACAAGGCCAAGCATGAGTCGTATTCACTGGCATGGGGATGTCGGGGGACTCCAGACATTCTAGTGCACTTGGAGACAAATGACATGAATGGAAATAATGAACTAGAAGTTTAGACAAGGTTCCGGCAGTTGGCCAGGGTATGCCTTTCCATTGGCTGTAAGATCTCCTTTTCAGAAATCCTGCCATTACAAAGGGCTAGTGGGGAGAACAAGTAGAAAATTAGGGAGATAAATCAGTGGCTTAGGGAGTGGTGTGGGGAATTGGGGTATGGCTTTGTGGGGGCCTGGGGGAGACCTGGGAGGATAAGTGGCTGTACGCTAGGGAAATCCTTAAACTCAGACTAGCTGTGTTCATCAGCAAAAGGTGGGATTCAAACTTGTGAAGGGGGGGATCAAAAAAGGGGCAGTGCCAGCAGGTATGATAAATGAGGGACATGGTCTCCACTCCTCTAGGGGGGCTAGGGAGATATGGAAATGGGTCACCAGGTAGGGTTCATGAGCTGAGAAAAGGGAGCTCAGGGTGGAGAAAGGAGAGGATGGAAAAGGGGTGGACAGTGGTCCTGATAAATGCCAGGAGCTTCGGAAATAAAATGCCTGAGCTCCAGGCAATGCTAGTTGAGGGGGAGGTAGATGTGGCAGTAGTCACTGAGACCTGGGCCACTCAAGGGCATGAGTGGGACCTAAATGTGGAGGGCTACTCTGAGTTCAGAAAAGATAGGTGGGAGGGAAGGGGGATGGTGTAGCACTGTTAGTCAGAAATAGCATGGGTATTGGAGTGGAAGAGGAGGAGAGGGGAACATGGAGGCTATTTGGGTCACCTTGCTGATGCAGGGGGGTAAGATAGTAAAGATCTTAGTGGTATACAGACCACCAGCACTGGCAGAGGTCCTGGAAGAAAGTGTGGTGGCAAATCTTGAGGGACACTGTAGATTGGGAAAGGGAAGGGTAGTGGTAATGGGGGACCTCAGCATGCCAGTAACAGACTGGGGGACTATGACTTCACAAGTGGCCAGAGAGCAGAGGCTGCTGGATGTCTTCCAGGATGTGTTTCTGACACAACAAGTGGGTGAGCCAACTAGGGAGGCCTGGACACTGGATGTGGTCCTGGTGGACAGTGATCAGATTAGGAGCCTAGAGGTAAGCTACCCATTGGCTGGGAGTGATCAAACCACAGTCTGGTTCTTCCTGGACCTGAGGGGGGAGCCAAACATGGATGGTAGTAACTAATTTTAGGGGTGCAGACTTCAGGGAGATGGGAAGGATCCTTAAAGATCATCTGGACAGGATAAGCCCAGATATGGATGCTGACAGCAGGTGGGGGATCATTAGGAGGGGAATACCGGAGGTTGCCAGTTCCTGTGCAAGGGAAAGGTATAAGTTCAGTAAGGCCAGAAAACCATGTTGGTGGACCCAGGAAGTACAGAAGGTGGTGAGGGAAAAGAAGGTGGCCTATAGGTGCTTCAAGTGCTCAAGAAGTGAATGAGATCAGGAGGAATATGAACTGATAGCCAAGAGAGTCATCAGGGTGGTGAGAACAGCTAAGGCAAAAAAGGAGCAGACCTTGGCCAGTAGGATCTGGAGGGGGGACAAGGGGTTCTTTAGATACATAGGGGGAAAAAGGAAAGTAAGGGGGCAGATCAGCAAGATAAGGATAGGGGATGGCCCCGAACCAAAACAAGCCATTACCACCTCCACCACCCCACTCAAACACACAGTAAAATACAGAAACAATGAAGTGTGATCATTTGCACTAGCTATATTTGGGTAGAAGAGGCAAGTATAAGAAGCAGGTAATGTGGTTCTTTAATTCAATTGTTTTATTTTTTACTATTTAATTTTTGCAATCAGCCTGTATTATCCTATGTATTGTATCAAGCACTGAAAGAATCATATTGTAAGAAAAGCTTCACTTTGAGAAGAGAAAACTTTGAAACATTGTATTTATTATCTGTGATTTGCAACTTGCTATATAAAAATGTTTCACTGCCTGAAACATCGAAGATAACCATCTGCAACAATGTATTACCTTGCAGTGGCTGATGCAATATACAGTAGATTAGCAGTTTGTCAATACTTTTGCCAGAAAGTATTTTCACCGACTGTCACTCCACATTGATAATCTGTGTTATAATGTCATGTGAATTTTTAATGACACATTAAATGATTAACTAGCTCTTCGATGTCTGATGTCTTGTATATTGTAATACAGTAAATGCAACATCTAAAATATGTAACATAATATTTCTCACTTACTGAGTCCCTTAACTGTTTGAATTAGTCTGATGGTGTTAAATCCCAGAAGTGCCCCCCCTGAAAAAAATATATGCCTACTGCTTCATGTGCAGGAGCAACTCTTCATAAAGATAGCCATCTAATTTAAGCCACTTGTGTTCTTCAGTTGACTGACACAAACAAACCCTAAAAGGAGACCCAGAGCCAAGTAACAACAGCAGTACCCTGTTTCATATAAAAGGGACCTTACATTTATACTGATTTCTTTTACCACCTGCTAAAATTATTAAACCGTTTGGTCACTCGATCAATTCTCATATCTGTCCTTAGTCATAACAGATGCACATGAGCAACACCCTTCTTATGAAGTACAATTCTTGAAGCAATAAAATACTTTAGTATTGCATGCTTAAGTAATAATGCATTACAGAGTGTGGATTATGGTGTGATTTGCCCATGCCTGGTGTGGTTCTGTCATGAGGCTGCAAGCCGATTGATTTGACCACACTAGAGGTCAATAAGTCCATCATAACCCACACCCTGGAGTGGATTATTGTGATTATACAATGACCTTTTATGAAAGAATTTTAAAAAGTTATTAATATTGTTTAATTTGTTGTTTTAGAGCTCTTTTAATTATTCGTAATGTCCTTCCTTCTTGTTTTTTAGTGCTTTGTTGCTAGGAAGATTATGGCTGAAGACATCTGGCCCCACCCATCACCCACAGCATACCTTCCTCCCACAGCAAATGACCAACACACATATATGCACACATGTTGGGTTTTTTTTTAGTTTGTTTGTTTTGTTTAGTAGAGAGAGCCTGGTGCAAGCTGTACAAGTTGGGACCTGAGGGTAGTCATATCAGATGACCTAAAGGTAGGACAGGAATGTGAGAAGGCAGTAAGGAAGGCTGGGGGGATACTGGGATGCATAGGGAGAGGCATCACCAGTAAAAAACAGGAAGTTGTTGGCCCTCTGTACAGACAGTTGGTAAGACCACATCTGAAGTACTGTGCACAGTTCTGGAGACCCCATCGTCACAAAGACACAGACAGGGTTGAGGATGTCCAGAGGGTCTGTATCAGAAGACATATGAAGAAAGAGTAAAGAAACTAAAGATGTAGAGCCTCGAGGGAAGGAGGGAGAGGGGGAACATGATAGAAACGTTCAAATACCTAAAGGGAATCAACAAAGTCCAAGAGGGTAGCATCTTTCAGAAAAAGAGATGTGAGAAAACAAGGGGGCACAATTTGAAGATAGAGGATGGATGGCTCAGAGGTAATGTAGGGAAGTATTTCTTCACAGAGAGGGTTGTGGATACATGGAACAGCCTTCCTGAGGAGGTCGGAGAGTCAGAAACAGTGGGGGAATTCAAGAATGCATGGGACAGACATAAGGCAATGCTAGTGTGGGGTAGGAGGAAGTAGGCTGTTGGTTAACTAGGATCTGCTGCTTATCCATTAGGTGGGGAAATGGGCAGACTAGGTGGGCCAAGCAGTCCTTATCTGCAGTCAAATTCTGTGTTTCTATGTTTCTATGTGAATGGTTCTGTATTTCTGCCTATACTATATGAAATGGCATGGTTGCAAGCATTGAGGGATTGCTATACTTCAGGTGGTGTTTTAGAGGTATGTATTGCTTCTGTGGTTGGAAGGAATTGAGGGTCTGAGTCAGTAGATTTTTTGTCCTGTGATCAAGAGAGCAGAAATGTAACATGCAGGGCACTGCCATTAATGTGAAGGAGCATAAAGTGTGCAGCCGTCAGGTGAGTGATAGAAGCTGTGAACAGCTGGCCGTTGCTGCTGTGAGTGAGCATAGGGAGTGATTGTTAGCATCACATTAAGAGATCAGGGTGCAGAGGAGTGGAATGCAGGTGTAAGTCTGCTGATAGATGGGAGAGACTGGAGAGAGAGCTGTGGTTTGATGTTGGCATGCATTCTGGACACTTAGTGGGGAAACCATATGACAATGTTGTTTTTTACATTTCAGCGATAGTGAGGAAGGATCTGTTTTTTTAATTTTGTAAACTGGCTTCTTTGTCAACTGGATCTTTATCCATGGATTTCAGTAGGATTTACCCATGGGTAAAGATCCTAGTTGGCCAATCAGATTTCTGGAAAACCTGACCCTGATAATCTGTCTTTTTGTATTGTTCAGCATTAGATAGAACTGCAAACTCAGAAAATTTGCAGTTGTCTTTCTAAATAAATCATATAAAACATTAATAAATGCATTAATTTTAAGATATGGCAGCCTTTCTTGCTGCTATAAATCCTAAGATGTGCTGCTTGTACAGAGAGATCCAATTAAACCACTTCATATCGAGTTTATGAGTTTGAGATTAAATTGTCTCTAAATGCGCTGAGAGCTATGTCTTACTAACATTAACAATTATCCTCAAGGTGAAAAATAATTTATTCAGTAGGTAGCAGTAAAATGAAAGATTAGAATGATGTGTGATGTATGGCAATTGCATTGTGAGTAGAATGGTGAATGTTGCTACAGTTGTTTCTGTGGAGAGCAATCAGAAAACACAGAGATAGATTAAAATGAAAAGATATATTAGACTTTGTATACAGTTGAATCATCAGTAGCAGTTGGTATAATGTCACACTTGAGGGTATGTCTATTAATGTAGTTTTTTAAAAACATAGTCACTTTAAATTTAGATGCATATGTAAAGATTGGTCAGAATAATTTAATAAAGAACTACAGCACAAGCAGGGACAGTTTGTTTTTAATTTTTGGACAGCTCTCAGATTTATAACACTGCCAGCTCCACGTATGAGTGGTTTTTGCAGAGTTCTGAAGTGATTTTTAAACTTTTAACATTGGGAGGCTGTGTGACCTTATTTTGGCACTTCCGGGTCATGACTCAAGTATAAACTGCTCCCAGTTTGCTCATTTTGCCATTTAACTCTTTTCGAGTGAGCCATGCAGAGCTTCTCTCTGCATTTTACTTTAAATACCCTTGCTAATTCTGTATTCTGTACACTTGTACTTGCATCATACTATTGCATGCTTGGAGCCCTGCCTACCCATTCAGGAAGCAGGAAGAGTGAGTGGTAGTTCTCCTCTATACATCAGAGAACTACAGCTCAAGCAAGAACAGTTTGTTTTTAATTTTTGGACAGCTCTCACATTTATAACACTGCCAGCTCCATGTAGGAGTGGTTTTCGCAGAGTTCTGAGGTGATTTTTAAACTTTTCGCATGGGGAGGCTGTGTGACCTTATTTGGGTACTTCCAGGTCACTCCTGCCTATTTAATCACTCCCCGTGCAAGCAGGGTGAGCAAGGGAGCAGGGCATGCGTGACACCGTGCATGAAGACGTGCGCTAAGATATGCACATCTAGTGCATGTTAAGCATGATGGGTGGTGTTAGGAGGTTCAACAAGTTCCTTTACAACAGCAAGCATACTCGTAAGTGATACACGGTAGACTTTACTGTGCACAGTTGTGATTGAGTTGATCTTAACCCCACTATCTACTCAAGGACATGGCGTCCCCCTTTAATCTATCTAGCAATGTTAATATGTTTATTATTACTGTTAATGGGGAAATTGGTGTCCAATGTATGTCTTGCAATATGTTTAGCCTTTCAACTATTACCTGTAATAATCTCCCTTTCCAGTACCCTAAATGCATTGAAAATGTAGTGTTACAATGTGAAAATAGCTTGTTCTACAAATGGTTACTGGCACTTGAGTCAAGTCAGGATTCCCTTTCTCAAAAACTCCATGGGGTCACAGTAGTACCTCACACTCCTCTAGTGATGGTGCCTTCTACCTCTGTATCTAACATCTCTATTGATGAAGCTATATCAAGTGATCATTTTCTCACTCATGATAGTAGCTTAGTTATTCATTCATTCATTCATCTGAGGCATCTAAAAGAAGAGCAAGAGAGGAAGAGCCCTGCCATTTGAACAGTGCAGATGACACTGCTTGGCACAATGTACAAAGGTTAAAAGTTACTAAAAAAAGAAGAACTGAGTACATCAATATTTCTCTACATAATAGTTTTGATCCCTTGTCCACCATTTCCACTGATACAATTTTCACCTCTATCGAGGTTCCAATTAATGGCATAAACCCCATAAACATTCCCCATAATGATGCTGGCATGCCTAACTCTTGTTCACTGACTCCCCCTCCTATTTCTATGGCTGATACTCCTTTGATTGACTTTTCATCCACTTTTGATACAATTTCTACTTTTGAAGTTGCGTCTTCTTTGTCCGTTCCCAATATAGTAGACAGGGCGACTCCATAGTCAAACATTTGGACAGGGCTATTTGTGAACCTGACAAGCACAATAGAACCTATTCTAGTTTCAGTGGTGCAAAAATCGTAGACCTTACAAATATGGTTGACAATATTATTGCTTCCCAGTTCATCAACCCACTTTGTATTATTCATGTTGGAACAAATAACATTTACAAGGGCTCTGTTCAGAACATTAAATCAGCTTATGTCTCTATGACTAATAAAATGATTGAAGTTGGTTATGATATAATTTTTTCAGAGACTTTACCCATGCCACGTTACTCATTGTTTCTTAATCATAAAATTAAAACTATTAATAACTGGCTTCAGCAATGGTGTTTGTGACATAATATTCATTGTATCACTCATTGAGAGGAGTTTTCAGATAGACCAGAACTTTACTGTTCTGATGGCTTGCATCTTAGCAGACATGGGAATGCTCTGCTGAGCCAACAATTTTTGTCAATAATTAATAATAATTTAAACTAAATATTGGGGGGGGAGTCGAGGGCTCAATCCTCTTCTCTTGATTCACACAAGCTTTCTAGTAAATATTTACAGTTTCTTAGTTTCAATGCTAGGAGTTTGAAACAGAAATTTGATGAACTACATATTACAGCTTCAAACAGTGGTTTAGATATTGTATCTGTTTGTGAAACATGGGGAGACAATAAATCACTTTGGGACAAGCATCTGCCGGGTTATATTTCTTATTTTCTAAATTGTATCGCTAGGAAGGGTGGTAGGGTTGCTTTATTTATTAATAATAAAATTAACTCTGTGAACATTTCTAGTTTTATAAAAATTCATAACCTCTTGACTGAGAGTCTCTGGATTAAGCTTTTTCTTTCAAAACAGGATTTTATTATCCTTTGGACATGCTACCTTCATCCTAACTCATCTAGTCTTATTCTGAATGCTATTTTATCTGAATTTGAAATTGCTACTCAAATGGATAATGCCATAATTACAGGGCACTTTAATCTTTCTGATATTAATTGGCAGTTTTTTCAGCCTCTAGTGGCATCGGTAACAAGTTCTTGTCCACTTGTTTGGAACTTGACTTTAAACAATAGATTACATCTGCCACTAGAGGTAATAATATGTTAGATCTTGGGCTGAGTAGTGCTGAACTAGATGTTAGGGATGGGAAAATCTCTTCACTGATTGGTGGAAGGGATCACAATTCAATTTTATTTACTTTACAGAGTCACACTATTCTCAAATCTAATTCTTCAATCATATACTTTTATGACAAAGCTGATCTTCATGCCATTAAACAGCATCTTGAGGCTATTGATTGGTCATCCTTTTTTGGTTATCAGTCATCACATCAAAGTTGGGTTTCTTTCAAGTCACTCATTACTACTCTTCCTGACACTTAAATCCTCTCTAAAATTAAGAATTCAAATGATAAACAGATTCCTAGATGGATGAATAAAAACATAAAATGGTTGATCAGTTATAAAAATTAAAAATATCGTAACTATCTTAAAAACTAGACCTCATCTAATTGGGAGTCCTATTCGAAATCTAATAAGAAATGTAAATCAGTAATCAGAAAGGCTAAATCTAGATGGGAATTGAATTTGGCTAAGACAGCTAGTAAATCAAATTCTAAACATTTTTATTCTTATATTAATTCCCTTAGGAAAACCCCTTGCATGGTGGGGCCTCTTACATTAGATAACATTCTTATTCATGAGCCTAAGACCATGGCCAATGCATTCAGCATTCAGTTTTGTAAAATCTTTTCTGTATTGGAAGTCTAAATATCTCAGCCCATTATTACTCCATCGGATCCTCCTATTATATTTACAGTGAAGCTTATTCTTAAAAAACTACATACACTCAAAGGTAAATTTTGTCTATGCCCAGATAACATAGCAGGCCATTTACTATATCTATTGTCTGACCAAACTGCCCTTCCACTATAACTTTTGTTTGATCTTTTCTTAAAGAATAACTATATTCCTACTGAATGGAAAGCAGCTTTAGTAGTTCCTATTCATAAGAAGGGATCTAAACACCTTTGGGAAAACTATCGGCCCATTAGTTTAACCTCTTCTATATGTAAAGTGTTGGAAAGTCTCCTTAAAGACATTATTGCTTGTGTATTTGATGCATCTGATCTTCAACAACATGGTTTCAAGAAGGGTAGAAGCTGTCTAACTAACCTGCTCTGTTTTTACAAATACTTTAGTTCTCTTTTGGATAACTGGATACCTTGTGACATAATCTTTATTGACTTCAGTAAGACATTTGATACCATGCTTCATTGGGTTTTAATTCAAAAACTTAGGGTACTTAACATTAATAGCTATATAATTGCCTGGATTATTAATTGGCTTTGTAATGGAACACAGAGGGTGATCATCAATGGTGTTATTTCTAACTCTGGCAATGTCTTGAGCGGTGTTCTGCAGGGTTCAGTTCTTGGCCCCTGTCTTTTCCAGGATTTTATAGCCTATTTAACCAATTCATGTCTCTCCTTTACAGTAAAATATGCAGACGATGTGAAGATTGGAGGACCATGCTCTAACTTAGATCAGATATCTTGTATCTAGCATGATCCCGACATCTTTTCCAATTGGATTGACAAATGGGGTATGAAATTGAACACTACAAAGTGTAAAGTTATGCATTTGGGATCCAATAATTCAAATTTCCAATACATTTTGGATGGTTTAACATTGTGTGCCACTACTGAAGAGAGGGACTTGGGAATCACTATTTCAGATGATTTAACATACTCCAAACATTTGCATTCAGTGTTTAGTACATCAAAAAGTTGTTTGGTCTATTTTACATAATATTAGATCCCGAGATCAGGAGGTGTTATTGCCCCTGTTCAGGTCCTACGTCTGCCCTCATTTTGAGTATGCATCACAGTTATGGTGCCCATTTAAAAAATCGGATAGTAATACTCTTGAAAAAGTACAGAGAAAGTACACTAATAAAATATCTGGTCTTGATTCAACTTCCTATCAACACAGGTTAGACACATTAAAACGTATGCCTCTTACCATTAGATGCTACAGAGGTGACCTTGTTTTCCTATATGATGTTGTTCACGATCCATATGTTATGACCAAGTTAGGTCTTTCTTTCGGGTCACCAATACATGATACTAAAGGTCATCCCCTCCAGTTGATTGGCAAATCTTTTAAACATAATAATTGAAAGTTTTTCTTTACTGTGAGATCTATTGGACCTTGGAACAAAGTCCCATCTGTTGTAGTTATTAGTAATACTAAAGAGATTTTTAAACATTGTCTTGACATGTTAATTATGTCTGGGCATGGCTTATCATATTATTCTTTGGCCTAGTACAAGACCATTATGGGACTCAGCCTACTAGGTCTTTTTCTTCTCCTTAGTAGTATGAATAGGATTATGTTCTGTAGGCGTGATCTGTAATTAAAGAGATAAAAATTTCTTTCCCATGAATTTGAGAAACAATATAATTTTTTTGCAAATTTGACTTGCCCTGACAAATGACAAAAATGTTTAAACTATAAGTAGATTACCACTTCAGTGGATTTGTATGACTGTGCATACCTTTTCAAAACCCACATTTGCATTAACTCTGAGGAATGTATATAATACCTTTTCGCCTACTCCCTCTCATGTGCTGCTTGTGCACAGTAGCTTATTTAAAATAAAAATAAAAATGAGTCATCATATGTGTTTTCTGTTGGTGATCTCCACAGGGTGCAATGTTTTAAACACACAGGTGCTTCTTTTGTGATTGCTTCCTGCCTTAAAAAGTTCTATGTGATATGAGCGAGTCAAAAACAGCAAGGCCAAAATCGATGAAGACAAAAGAGTGTGGCCACATAGGGTGAGGGGTACAATGCAGTGATTGCCAAGACTGCCACAACAATGTAATAGTGGCTGTCTGTGGGGGCATCACCCCCCTTCCCCTTACTAAAATAACAAACTCTGAGGGGTAATCAAATCAGGGAGGGGGAGAAGCCATAGATTGCCATTTCCATGATCACCATGTTGTGCCAATCACTTTTTGTGTCTGCACTGTTTTTCTTCATTCTTTCCAGCCTTGCTGTTTTTGTGATCACTGTTATCACAGATATCCCTTGAGCATACTGACAAGTAACCTTCTGTGCCTGATTTAATTCATCTCATCATTTTGAACAAATAATTTGTTTTATTACAATAGATGGTTTAATAATCTAGTTTTTTGAATATGCAACAATCATTTACTTCTTCTCAATTCAGCCAGACAAACTCCTGACTGTGTTTTATATCCCCTACTCACATCAACTTTATGACTTCGACTCAGTCAGGTTATCCATTCTGACATCCTGCATTATTAACACTCATCATCATTTTATTGTCGCTGTATGTTTATATGTTTTAAGCATCACAATATAGTTGGGAGTGGATCAGAATACCATTTATGACATGCTGGATATCAGAATGAATGACCTAACTGAGTCAATGTGAGCATGGGATATTCAACATAGTCATGAATATGTTTGGCTGAATTCGGAAGATGTAAGTGATTGTTGCATATGGAAACAACTACTTTTGTCATCTACTTGTCAGTATGTTCAAGGCAGGAAGAAGCATCTATGTGTTTAAAACATTCTACTGCACAAAGATCAGCAAAAGAAAACACACATGAATAATACTTTTTCAATTATTTATTTTAAAATCTGATACTTGACCCAAGAAGCACTTTACTGTTATACTACACAACCACTGAATTCATTGCATGAAGTCTGTGCACAACCAGATTACAAAAAAAGGAAGGAAGAAAGAAAGAAAGAAAGAAAGAAAGAAAGAAAGAAAGAAAGAAAAGAAAGAAAGAAAGAAAGAAAGAATTCCAAAGAAAAGGATATGGATTCACATGCATGACTGAGTTTGAAACTCAGTTCATATTTACTGAACTGATTTCTGGTAAGATGCTCTTGCCTTGTATTTTTCCCCCCATGTTATGGTGTGGGTTCTACAGATGGACACCGATTCACTCAGAGACAACAAATAAGGTGCAACCCATTTGTTACTTAGAGGGATGTTTATTACTTCATTAACATCTATTCAGCACCAAGAAGAAAATAAACACATGAAACAAAAAAAAAATAATAAAGAGCAAAACAATAGCCTTCTATAGCACTCTATAGAACCTCTCTCACTGTTGGTCAGGAGGAGCTGACCCTATCTATCTGTTACCTGCTCAGGTAGTACTTAAGTATCCGCCTACCTGAGTCAGGTGACCAAGCATCATCCAAACTTTAAAACTTGTTCTATATCCCCACAAAATTGGTTTAGACAGCATAAACATATTAGAAATGCGTAAAAATCCCATTATAGATCTTACAGCTGTAAAAATAATCCCTATATGGAGAATTTATTTATCTACCAAGAGTTCCAAAATGATTGATAGCTAGGTTTTAAGTATAAACCTGGGCCACAAGGGGCCACTGTTCCCCTATAGTTGATGCTCAGACAAGCTGAATAGCTATGAGAGACCACACTTATTGTCTTGCAGTGCAAGCTAAAGTTTAGCAGGTTTATTTTGTCTAGTTCCTCCTGTGTTAATTGAAATAACCACCTACAGAACTTCTTACAGAGAAGTAGGGCAGAAGAGACCCTTTCTAAACAACAAACCAACATAAGGTAATGAGTATTAACAATCTATCTGGTTCTGGGGAACTGTTATGCTTTATGATTCTTTTCTGGTATTCCTGGGGCAAATGTGGAAGTGGCAGTGCTTCTATTGTATACTTAGAAAACCCATACACAAGATATATATCCTTATCATGGCCCCAGGGATCATTTGAAGTTGTTTCAGTCATTTGTTTTGCTGCAGAGACAGTCGGTCAACCTCTGAAATGTCAAGCCTTCGGCTGAAATGGCAAGCCGACGGATGACACTTTCACTTTCTCCCTGCAGCTATTTTGGGAGGAACGGCTTCATTCTCCTAACTGTGGAGAGCTCTATTTGAGCTGATAACTCCAATCAAACATCTTGCCTCCATCTGGAGATACTGGGAAAATGAATGTAGCCGCACAGATTGCTGTCTGAGATAGTGCTATAGCTTCACGAATGTGCGAACATTCACCATCACTTGCAAACAGGTGGCAAAAATAGCATTTTCTTGGCCTCAGCTTTTCCAAATAAGACAGAGAAGCACCACAGGGCAAGAATGGAGCATCTTTTTGTTCAGTTTATTACAGGACCCCCCCCCCCCATACTAGAACCATTTAAGACTTATACTATAAAAGAAAAGGGGGGTCATACTTCACAACTGCATACTTCATTAGTAATTGCCTTGTACATTGAGTGATAGTAAGCAAACAGCATAGGGATACATAAAAGAAAATGGGAAAGGGGCTGTTGCTTGCTTAATCCTTAACATAGATTACTTTTGGTACCTTCCAATTTACATCATATCCTCATAACATTACTGGATATGCTAGCCATCCATATTAATAGTGATGGACACCCTTTTACAGACATTCCTTCAAGACATCTGTGAACTCAAGGTCACTTCAAGTTGACCTTATTGCACATCTCGGTGGACCCATGGAAGGAAGAGAAAACAAAAGAGGGTTGTGAGAAGATGAGGGAAGGGATGTTTGGAAGTGGTCTGCCTCCAAACAGAAAAGAAAGGGATAGCCTTAAGAGAGTAGAAAAATAGTGGTTGCAACCAAGAAAAAAAAAGAAGGTCCAAAACCCAAGTGGCAGGGACTGACTCTGTCACACCCCAACTGCAAATCGTAATTATTTATATAATCAGTATGCATACAATTTTTGAAGTTTAGCCATACTGAGCTAAATATAAATACAGAAAGTGAATTTTTTGACATCAATGGCATGTGAACAGATACAATCGTTACTTGAAAAAAGAAATACAATGTATTTATTACAGTGCTGTTTTGTTGAAGCAGCCAGCATCACTGAACTCTTGTCAATTAAATACAGTACTTAGAGCTACATTAAAAGACAGCTTTTAACCTCCTTATCTAAAGGCAAGAGATACAGATTGTGGGGACACCTATAGGATAATTGAAATTAGCAGGCAAATTACTATGAAAACAGCACCATCTAGCACATTTCAGTTGTTGACTATGAAGAATCATTGGAGTCAGAACTCAACATACCACTATATCATAAGAACATAACAAAGCGCTGGCAGAAGGGGACCATATGATCCATCTACATTAGTTTGCCCATGTGTGCTACCCCCTCCTAGTCTTTTTTCCTTCCTAAGCTTACACAGTACCGATCCAATGTTAGCTTGAACTCTCTCACTGTCTTTGCTGCCACAACGTCTGTGAACAAACTGTTCCAAAGTCTCCACCACCCTTTCGGTGAAGAAAAAACTTCCTGATGTTGGTTTTGAATCTACCTCCCTGTAGGTGCATGCTGTGCCCCCCCTAGTTTGTGTATACAAGCCTTCTCTGAAAATATACTGAGTTTGTACTGAGTTAATTCCTTTAAGGCATTTGAATGTCACAGTCATATCCCCCTTTTCCTCCTCCTTTCCAGTGAGTACATCTTGAGATGGTTGAGTCTTGACTTATAGTGTTCTTTATGAAGTCCATGAATCATCTTCATAGCTCTCCACTGAATGGTCTCCAGATGATTTCTCTCTTTTTTGAGATGTGGTCTCCAGAAATGGATGCAATACTCTAGGTGTGACCTCACCAAGGACCTGTACAACAGTATTATCACCTTGTTTTTTTTTTTACTTGTGCTGCCTCTACCTATGCATCTAAGGATGCCATTTGCTTTCTGTGCCACCTTTTTGCATTGCCTGAGTATCTTTAAATCTTCAGATATGAGTACTCCTAGATCCCACTCAACCTTAGTTTCCATCAGTTGTTCCCCTACTAGGGCATATTTCCTGTCTGGGTTCTTTCTTCCCAGGTGCGTAACTTTACACTTCTTGGCATTGAATTTCAACTGCCATTGTTTTGACAATTATTCCAGCTTTTTAAAATCAGAGTCCATTCCTGTGGCCCTATCTTGCATGTCTACTCTGTTTCAGAGCTTGGTGTTGTCTGTGAACAGGCATACCTTTCCCTTCAATCCATCAGCAATTTTGCTGATGAAAGTATTAACTAGAATTGACCCCCAGTACTGATCCACGGGGGACTCCACTGGTTACCCCACCTTGCTCTGACAGAGTGCTGTTTACTATGACCCTCTTTATTCTTCCCTGGAGCCACTTCCTAACCCAACTGATTATTTTATGCCCCACTCCAATGTATTCCAACTTGTTTATTAGTGTCCTATGTGGAATGGAGTTGAATGCCTTACTGAAGTCCAGATACGCATGTCTACTGCTCCATCCTCTCCTTGTTAAGGTGTTAATGCCATGTTTATCACAACTTCAAATACTGCAGCATTCCTCATTAATGGTGAACCTCTGTGTAACTTGCACCATACATAAATTGTTTGATTATTCGTACACTTAGAGATTTCCTTTCAGTTGCACTATAGTGGTCCCTGGTTAGGCCCCATCTGAAGTACTGTGCCCAGTTGTTGAGTCCTCTTTGAGGAAAGACAAGTAGAGCCTAAAGTGATGAAACATAGAGTCACCAAAATGATTTAAGGGTAACAGGACAAATCCTACAAGGAAAGGCTGGAGCAGCTGAACATGTGCACACTGGCAGACGGGGGGGGGGGAGGATATGATCAAAACCTAAAAATTCCCAAAAGGGAATAAACAAGGTAGATAGCAGGATTGCCTTCACTAGAAATGCAGCAAACTTAAACTTTGCCAGTGAAGTTGCCACAAAGTGGTCAAAGTTTTCCTCCATGAAGTTCTGTAAAGTTTCTATTGCTATCAGCAAGTTTGACATTGGCAAAATTCACAAAGTTTCACTACAATTTGGCAAGTTTTCTACTTTGCAGGCAAATGTCAACCACTTTGTGAGTGAATTTCAACCACTTCACCTAAAAGCTGCACTTCATGAATTTTTATAAACTTTGAAAATTACTTCATGAAAAAACATTTCAGCAACTTAATCAGTCTCTATTTTTCACCAGGAAAGACAGCACAGTGATGATGGGTGTTGGGTGGAGACTACTAGGGGTAGATTTAGAAGAGATTTTAAGTACTTCACAGAAAGGATGGTGTGAAAATCCAATGGTTTGCCAAGGGAGGCAGTGGAATTCAGGCTTATTGTCAGCTTCAAGGAAGGCTGATATAAACTGAAAAAACAGTCCCTAGGGGAAGGGATGAATGCAGGGAAGAGGTAGTAGTGCTGAGTTAGCTGAGGGAAGAGGGAAGAGGGAGCAAACTGCACATCCTTATCTCACTGATGAAATAACACACTAGGAACCTACTAAATTCACAGGCAATCTAATGTTTGGTTTTGATTTTACATGGGCTCATATTCTGGCTGTTTGATTTTCTTTATGAAATTTCATGAAACTGTTCAAAAAATGTTTCTGCTTCTGTAACTCAATAACTTCTGGAGCTAAATATTGTACATGCACACTTGCATGCATAACATTTTTGGAAGGGTCTTGAAAAGTGCTAAATGTAGAGACATTTGCACAAGTTGTTTTAATGTTTTAGGAGTACAGAATTTCACACTTATTTGAAAAGTTGTATGAACATTTTCCAAAAAACTTAGATGGTTAAATCTCCACAGCTCTTAGAGGTATATAAATGATATTTGGCTTGCTTATCCAATGTTGATGCATCCTTAACATTTCAAATCAGGGTAGATTTAGTTGTGTTTTGTATCAGTTCAGCAAGGCATTTGATCTAGTGCTGCAAAAGGAGTCTTATAAAGAAGGTAATAGTTGCAATTCCAGCAATAGTGCTAACTAGATGGATTGGGAACTGGTAGACAGAGAGGATGCAGAATGTGGTCCTGAATGGCAAATTCTCTTAGGTTAGGGGGTCACATGTTGAGGGCTGCAGGGATCTGTTCTCTAGCTGCTACTATTTAACATGTATGGAAACAACTCTGAAGTGGGGTTATTTGGCAAAAACTCTGTCAAAGAATGGATAATGATGAAAGGATTACCAGCATGTAAAAGGATGTGTGGCTGGCATGGTGGCAGCAGTGATGGTTCAATTTGTTTTGTACAGAACCTAGTCATCATATTCAGAATCACTGTTTTCAGGCTGTTGTTCATGTTCAGGGTCAGGCATGCATAATTCAATGTTTTTGACAATTAGGATATTGTCAGCATTCATTCTGAGAAATGTAAGCTGTTCCACATTTGCAGAATTTAGCAGTGTTCTGTGGCCAGCGACTATTCCTCCACATGCACTAAATATGTGTTGAGAATATAGGCTTGAAGGTGGACAACTGAGGTACAATATTGCAAGATTTGCTAGATATGGCCATATTGCTCTCTTTTGTTTCCAATACAGTGATGGATTTTCCTCAAAACCAATCACAGTATGGTTTGCAAAATACCTCAGTATCAATGTGCTGCATGAGATAGTTACCAGTCTGGCAGATGAACCAACTGCACTTTCTTTACAGGATAACACTCCATGTTGTTGCAGGGAACTGAGAAGTATAATTTGCTTTTCTGAACCTGAACATAGGATGCCCAAGAGGTAGCTGTAGATGTCCTTTCCTGCACTGATGACACTGCTGACTGTGAAGAATTGATAGATGTGCTATTGTCTGTGACAGAGGCACACTGTGATGGTTTGTCGGGGGTTTGACTGCTGTATATCAGTTTTTTTGTCATTTCTTTCAGTTGTTTAACCAGGAGTAGCACACTAAGCTGATAGCTTGTTTACAGGTGTGACATGGGAGCACAGGGAAGTTAAGTGACTTGATCAGTGTCACACAGTACGCAAGTGGAGGCTGTGGGATTCAAACACAGGTCTCCAGATTTGCAGCTTAGAGCCTTAAACCACTGCACTATACTGCCTCCATCAGTTGATGGTGTTTGTAGGGCAATATCACATTTCATTAGCAGAGTAGCTCTCCAATACTCAATGTTATCCCCTGCAGCAGGGATGGCTTCAATGTTCCACTTGAAACAGGGATCTAGCAACATAGCCAACACATAGGTGTCATTCTTAAACATGGCATTTATTCTCTGATCAGTCAACATCTGAGACTTATGTCATCTGCCAGCATAACAGTAGTGGTGTCAGCTATTGACTGAAAGTCTTTCTTTATGTCATCAAGGAAAGTGTGAAGAAATCTGATTCGAGGAAGAATCACTCAGAGTTGCACTGTCCAAACTGACATCACATGTGGCAGCCTCAAATGGCTCTAATAAGGTGACCAAAGATTCCAGTAGAGTCCTGCTGCTGGAATTAAACTTGGGCCCAGATATTCAAAAGGGTTGCGCCATGCACAATAGGGTTGCACCTGTGCAAGTCCGAACTTGCTCCATTCTGCCATGTTCAGCAGGAGGCAGTTGCACCACAGAAAACATGCTGAGCAACAGCACAATGCAAATGAATGCATGCTGAACTGGAGGGGGAGGAACCATGCATAAACTGCACAGCCCGATATTCAGCAGGGATGTGCAGAGTTGTGCTGGTGCAACCCCAACCTGCGCCTGCACAACTTTGAGCCAAATAAAAAAGACTTAAGTTGAGGGCCACCCACAGGTGAGCTGCTGCACTGCAGGGCACAACACAGCAGCTGCTACCTGGCTGGCCCCCAACCCAATCCCTATGCCCCCGTGGCAAGTCACTTGGGCAGGCGACGCCAAATCCCCCACCCCCCACTGGCCCGATCGCGGGCATAGATTAATCCCACCACACCAGCCCGATCACGGAAGCAATGTGACTCCCCCCCAATTGTATCCTTGGTGGTCCAGTGGACCGAAAAGCCCGATCGTGGGCAGTAGTTGTTTAATAATCCCCCCTCCTCCCGCATTCATCCCTGGTGGTCCAGTGGACCGAAAAGCCCGATCAGTCCAGATTTGTGAATGAATACATTCATTCATTCACAAAACTGGACTGTCTTGTACGGTATGGGCTGCACACCCATTGGCTCTTACTCTGCACCCAATGGGCATGCAGCCCTACTGGGCACACCGATCAGTCGGCGGCGGGGCAGAAGGCGCTGGTGGGATGCCTACCCTTCGCCGCCGGAGGGGTGGTGGGTCAGGTGGGTGGGTGGGGGGACACCAGCCACCAGGGCTATGTTTGGGGGTTTGTTCAACATTTACATCCCACGATTGGGATGTGCCACTGGACCACCAGGGATGAATTTGGCAGGAGGGGGTTGATTAAACAACTACTGCCCGCGATCGGGCTTTTTGGTCCACTGGACCACCAGGGATACGTTCTGGGGGGAGGGAGCCACATTGCTGCCCACGATCGGGCTGGTGGGGGGGGATTAAACTATGCCCATGATCGGGCCAGTGGGGGAGTGGTGGTGGGGATTGTACACTGTTTCACCCACAATCGGGCTGCAGGGGGTGTCGGTCCCTGATGGCTGCTGCCTGGCAGGGTGCCAAGTGCAAGTCCTCGGGGATCGGTGCACCTGCATGCTAATGGCATGCAAATGGGGCCATAATCAGATGCAAATGGCTCCCCCTGTGCCTTGCATGAATTATGGCCCCATTTGCATGTCACCTTTTGAATATATGGGATTTTGCGCATGGCGCAATGGTACTTGCGCCACCCGCAAGTTAGATACTCCACTCTGCAACTTGCGGTGGCACAAGTTCCACTGCGCCATGCACACAGTGGCTGTGGCCAGGGGTGATATTCAAAGGAGTTGCTCAAGGGTGCAACTCCTTTGAATATCATTCTGGACACACCCCTGCGCAACTATTTTGTGCAGCGCAAGGGCTTGCACCACAAAATAGCGCAGTTTGAATATCCAGCCCATGATGTCTACTTCACCTATTTGATTCTGCATGGTGTAGTCATGTACAGCTTTTTATCTGTTCACAAAGCCTTTCCAACATGTAACATGTCACATTCCAGTGGGTCATAACTTCCTGCTTTAATGTATGCAAGAGAAAGTTGTTTGACCTCTGAAGCACCTTCAGGAATTTTTGTACTTTTGCGGAGTGCCTGAAATACCCACATATTTTCCAAGCAAGACCAAGCAGATTTTCAGCATTTCTGTTTCCATTTAAGAAGCCATGGATGAGAATATTTAAAGAGTGTGCAAAACAAAATATGTAATTATCATAGAGTAAGGCTCACCTGTATGTGTGCAAACTCATGGAAACACTACTAAAAGAAAGGCTAGTGTCATACCTGGAGGACAATGGCCTTCAGCATGTAAGGCAGCATGGGATCATTTCAGGGAAATCTTGTCAAACCAACCTGATACAATATTATGACTGAGTGACAGGTGAGCTGGATAAGGGTCATGCAGTGGATGTTCTTTACTTGGAGTTCAGCAAGGACTTTGATTTAGTGCCTCATGGGTGGCTTGGAGGGAAGCTAACTGGTGTAGGGGTAGTGGCAAAAATAATGAACTGGATTACAAGCTGGCTTAGTGGGAGGCTGCAACATGTGGTGGTCAGAGGAGAGCTCTCAACTCCAAGGCTGGTGATGAGTGGGGTGCTACAGGGCTCCGTGCTGGGGCCAGTATTATTTGGGCTCTTCATATCAGACATTGCAAACAGGGTGGTGAGCAAGGAAAGTCTGTTCATTGACAACACAAAAATTGGAGCAATGATGGATGGAAGGGAAGGATGGAAGCAGCTGCAGGGGGACCTAAGCAAGCTAGAGGAGTGGTCAGAGAGGTGGCAGCTGGGGTTCAATGCAAAAAAGTGTAATATTATGCACTTTGGGGTGAAGAACCCAAGGAGAGATTACTGGCTGGGGGGGGGTTAAGCTGGGGATCACTGAGGAGGAGAAGGACCTAAGGGTAATGATAACAGGGACCATGAACAACATTGCCCAGGGCAGGAGAGCAACTGCAAAAGCAAACAAAATGCTGGGGTGCACAGTGAAGGGGTTTACATCCTGGTGAAAAGAGGTGATCTTGCCCCTCTACAGGTCACTGGTAAGGCCGCATTTAGAGTACTATGTGCAGTTTTGGAGGCCATACCTAAAGCGTGATATCAGGCTGCTGGAGGGGGTGCAGTGGAGGGCAACAAAGATGATATGTGGAATGGAGGGGAGAGACTATGAGAGCAGTCTGGGAGACCTGAATATGTGCACCCTGGAGGACAGAAGGGATGGGGGGACATGATAGAGACATTTAAGTATCTGAGGGGGATCAATAAGGATAGGGCAGATAGGGTCTTTAAGCTAAGAAGGGGAGGGACACCAGGAGGCATGGGCTAAGAATAGAGTGGGGAAGACTTAGGAGGGAAATGAGGAGACACTATTTCACAGAGAGGGTGATAGCAAACTGGGATGCACTACCAGATTGTGTGGTATCATGTAAATCTGTGAACAGTTGTCAAAGGGTATGGGACAGGGAACAAGGGAGAGTGAGGGTGGTGGAGGTGGGGTGGCAATAGGATGACAAAGGGGAGGGGGTGGGGCAGCTGCAAACTAGGGGTGCTAGCTGCACACTCGAGCAGACTTGTCTGGGAACAAGCAACCACCAAACAGTGTGGTTCATGATAAACTTAGCTGTAGAGTCAAGCCACACAAAAGTAAAGGTATTGGCCTTCAGGAGGGCTGATTTTGTCAAAATGGGAGAGTGCCTCAGAAAAGCACTAGCAAACAGGCAAGAAGGTGGGGTAGAGCAACAATGGGGAAACATCAAAACCACCATTACAGAGGCAACAAGCCTTTGTGTGAATCAAATAAATAAATCAAAAAGAAAGAAAAAGTCACTATGGTTCTCAAAAGAAGTGGCGGCGGGGAAGGTAAGGGAGAAAAAGATAGCATTCAAGAAGTATAAGGAAACACAGAAGAAGCAGGACAGAGAACTGTACCAGTTAAAGCAGAATAAAGTGGGGATGTCAGTCAAAATAGCAAAGACCCAAACCAAGGAAAAGATAGCCAACTTGGTTAAGAAGGGTGATAAAACCTCTTATAGGTACATTAGGGAGCAAAGAAAGACTAAGGCAGGGATACTGAGGCTGAATAAAGAGGAAGATGGTTAGGCAGAAAGTGACAGTGAAAAAGCGGGGATACTGAATGAATACTTCTGCTTAGTATTCACAATGGAAGAGCAGGGGGAGATACTTAATCCAGTCAATAGAAGCACTCTGGATAGGAAGGTTGATATTAGTCCTTTCACAGAAGAAAGTGTTCTGAAAGAAGTTTTAAAACTGAAGGTGGATAAAGCAATGGGCCTGAAGGAATTCAGCCCAGAATTCTAAAAGAAATAAGGGAAGAACTAGTAAAACCACTGACTACTCTTTTTAATAAATCATGGGAGGATGGTGTGGTACCTGAGGACTGGAGGTGGGCAGATGTGATTCCCCTTCACAAAAGTGGGAGCAAGACAGAGGCAGGAAATTACAGACCTGTCAGTTTGACCTCAGTGGTAGGGAAAATGATGGAATCACTTCTGAAGGAAAGAATTGTTGAGTACCTAGAGGCCAGTGAGGCACAGGACCCAAGGCAGAATGGATTCACAGCAGGAAGTTCATGTCAGACAAATCTAATTGATTTCTTTGACTGGGTGACCAAAGTAGTAGACCAGGTAGGGGCTGTGGACATGGCCTACCTAGACTTTAGCAAGGCATTTGACACAGTCCCTCACAAAAGATAAAAAAAAATTAGCCAGCCTGGGAGTGGGTCCCAGGGTGGCAGCCTGGGTAAAACATTGGCTGGACAACAGGACACAGTGGGTAATAGTAAATGCTTCCACAGTGAAGAAAGGGGGGCTACTAGTGGGGTACCGCAGGGTTCAGTACTGGGGCCGATCCTTTTTAATGTCTTTTTAAGTGACGTCACAGAGGGTCTGGAAGGGAAAGTATGTCTCTTTGCAGATGACACAAAGATATGCAACAAGGTTGATACACAAGGTGGGGTGGAAAGGATGAAAAGGGACTTGACAAGGTTGGATGAATGGTCAAATGTATGGTGGCTTCGATTTAATGCAAAGAAGTGCAAAGTAATGCACCTGGGAAACAAAAACCCAGGGGAAGAATACACAATGGGTGGTGAGATACTGATAACAACAAAAATGGAAAGGGGTCTGGGGGTAGTCATATCAGATGACCTAAAGGTGGGACAGCAATGTGAGAAGGCAGTAAGGAGGGCTGAGGTCATACTGGGATGCATAGGGAGAGGCATCACCAGTAGAAAACAGGAAGTTGTCGGCCCTCTGTACAGATAGTTGGTAAGACCACATCTGGAGTACTGTGTACAGTTCTGGAGAACCCATCTCCATAAAGACATAGACAGGGTGGAGGCTGTCCAGAGGAGGGCTACCAAAATGGTGCAGGGTCTGCACAAGAAGACATATGAAGAAAGACTAAAGGAGCTTAAGATGTATAGCCTCGAGGAAAGGAGGGAGAGAGGGGATATGATAGAAACTTTCAAATACTTCAAGAGAATCAACAAAGTCCAAGAGGGTAGCATCTTTCAGAAAAAGAGATGTGCAAGAACAAGGGGCACAATTTGAAGATAGAGGGGGGACGGCTCAGAGGTAATGTGAGGAAGTATTTCTTCAGAGAGGTTGTAGATGCATGGAACAGCCTTCCTGAGGAGGTCGAGAGTCAAAAACAGTGGGGAAATTCAAGAATGCATAGGACAGGCATAAGGCAATTATAGTGGGGGGGTAGGACGAAGTAGGCTGTTGGTTAACTAGGATCTGCAGCTTATTCATTACGTAGTGAAATGGTAGATTAACTGGGCCAAGTGGTCCTTATCAGCCATCAAATTCTATGTTTCTATGTTTCTAGATAGACTGGGTGGTCTGTTTCTGCAGGCACATTCATATGTTCTTATGTTCGTGTTGGTAGTTGCCATCTCTAACAGCCTTGACTACAGGATGTTGGCACTATTATCTGATGCTATGAACCCTGGAGATAAGGAATATGGAGTAAGCCATTTCTGGAATTAATTTTGCAGCTTCTGCAAAATATTCACAGCAGTGTGGTTTCCTCATAAATGGTGACACATAACACAGCCTGCTTTCTACTATTTACAGTAGAATGGGAGTTATTACTTTCTGACTGAAAATTTGCCCAATGAGCTGTAACAGTCATGTAGTCAATTGTCTGGTTGCTGGTCCATATGTCTGTGGTTATGTGAACCTGCTTCACCTCAGACAGTTTCAACTGTTTAGTGACCTCACTACACACCAAGTCAAGCAACTGTGGAATGGCCATTTTTGAGAAATGTGTTTGACAGGGAATGGTGTAACATGATTCAATTCAGTTCATGAACTTGAGGAAAAGGCAACAAAAGCAAAAGGGAAGTTGACAATCATCCAATAACTCTGCAATGACTCTATTTAACAGCTGGCATGTTGGATGCTTATGGGTACATTTTGATGTCCTCGCAACACTTACTTTTAATATTAGTTGATGAGAATGATGAGATATTTTTAATTTCGGGGGGGGGATTGCAATTTTCTCACCTTTTTCATGTGGAGTACTACTGTGGGATTTTGCAGTACTAGATGGTGTCAGAAGAAAACAACCTATGTTTGGGAAGACTGCAAGGATACATCAAGTGATTGAATGTCAGTTCTTGCTTCCATTACATTGTCACTATGGTCACCGCCACCACCACCTCCAGTACCGCCAATACTAATCACACTGTCCCTTGCCCTGCCCCACTCAGTTGGGTGTTTTGCGTTTGCATGTAGTAGCATTACTGATATTCCAAAATGTCTTACTTTGCCACTACAACTGACACTTTTTTTGCACTGATTGCATACAGCACAAGAGTTGTCTGCAGGGTCAATATAATATAAATTCCACATTAAATATTTACTCTTTATGCTTTGTACTGTGGTGCCTGACAATACTTCTTCTACAGTCAAGGGACATGAAGAAACTCCTATATTGCCATTTCCCTGTCCACATGAATTTTTCTCATTCATGGTCATCTTCTTATTCTTACATTTAACATATTTTTTTTTTTGCACTCTCATGCCCTATAGCAGCATCCTGTCCTACCCACTCATTGAGACTAGTACAAACCTCATCACCACAAGATTTAGATTTTTTCTTCTGAATAAAGCCCCACCAATTATCATACATAGCACAGTGATCAAGAAAGGGCAAGTTGGCTCTTTCAAAGTGGCTTTATCCCAGGTGGACTGGTCCCCAGTAGATGAGGTACAGGATACAGATCATGCCCTTCAATTCTTCGTGAGCAAGTTTAATGGATTCTGTGATATCTTTGCTCCCATAAGGAAAAGGAAAATTAGAGGGTCATCTAACGGGTGGATTACCAGTGCACTTCTGAAAGAGATGAGAATCAGGGATAATCTGTGGTGCAAGGCCAGGAATTCAGGCAACACAACTGACTTTGTGAATTACAGGGCAGCAAGAAATAAGTGTACCAACCTCACTAGACTGGCAAAAGCAAAATACTACAAAGACCAGATAGTCAGTAGTTGGGGTAATTGGAAAACATTCTGGAACAACATTAAGGACCTGCTTGGGCAAGATGACAGGAAGCATCCTACACTGCTAAACCTGAATGGTACCCCCACTCAGGGTCCCCTCATTATTGCAGAAGCATTTAATTCAGCATTCACAGATCTGAGCTCTGTCCTGCCT
Organism: Neoceratodus forsteri; assembly: GCA_016271365.2. Classification (NCBI taxonomy): domain Eukaryota; kingdom Metazoa; phylum Chordata; order Ceratodontiformes; family Ceratodontidae; genus Neoceratodus; species Neoceratodus forsteri. The sequence goes on along the minus strand of CM057459.1, from coordinate 833,027,021 downwards.
GTGGAGTACCTTACTCCTGATGACTCTACTCAGCCTATGACAGGACCCAGCTTCACTCAACCCAACTTTTACTTCAAATGGATTACTGTCAAGGAGGCTAAAACCTATGTCTTAAGGGTACTAGACAAAATTAGACAAGGCAGTGATATTATTGACATGAAGTCAGTAGCTATAGCAATCAATGAAGTTACTGAACCTATTACAAAAATCTTCAGTAAATCTCTCACCTTGGCAAAATTCCTATCTACCTGGAAACTGGTACTATTGACCCTAGTACTCAAAAGCAGGGACTGCTCCAGCACCTCCAACTATCGACCTATTTCAATTTTATCCCCCCATCAAAGGCACTAGAGAGAATTGTGGGGGGTCAGATCTCTGGAGTGCTTACAAAAATATGATCTTCAGTGTCAACAACAGCATGGATTCCGGGAAAAAACACAGCATGACTACTGCCCTGGTTGACTTCTATGAATACATGACTAAGGTAATGGATGAAGACCAGTTAGTGGGATCTATCTTTATAAACATCACCAAGGTCTTTGACACCATTAACCACTCAATCCTGCTTCAGGAACTGCTGTTGATAGGGGTGGCCACAGAAGTAGCCCTCTGGTTCAAAGACTATTTGTCTTTCAGGTCCCAAAGTGTCAAAATAGGAACCACAGTATCATCCACAAAGAAAGTCACTCTAGGCATCCTGCAAGGGTCCATTCTTGGTCCTGTATTGTTTAGTTTATTTCTGAACAATCTCTCATATGCCTGTAAAAGCAAACTTAACCTGTATGCTGATGATGCCATCATCCTGAGTAGTAGCTCACAGCCCACTCGGCTCCAAAATGTGTTACGGACTACCTTCAACCAGCTGGAGCATTGGTTTTGCTCACAGTAACTACTCCTCAATTTTAAGAAGACAAAAACAATGTTGATCTCAAGTCACAGCATAAGAAAATGCACCCAGATCTGACCATCTTTAACAATATGGATGTACTGCTGGAATAGGTACACTCCTTCAAGTACCTTGGAGTCACTATCAATGATACACTAATATTCTCTCAACATATAGGATCGGTTGTAAAAGTGGTCAACATCAAGCTAGTTGTCTTACACAGACACAAACAATATATTACCCCTCTGCCCTCAGGCTTATAGTCTCCAATTCAAACTTGTCACTCATAGCCTACGAACTGATTGTCTATGGATCAGCTTCTGAAACTGCACTTAAAAGAGTGATGACTGCCTCAACAAAACCTATAAACTCACAATTGGGGCAGACAGATTTGAGCACTTCTGTACACTTTATGAGCAAACCAACTGGTTGAACCTACACTCTAGGATAATGTTACAGATGTGTCTGTTGGGCAAGAAAACAATGATTAGCAAGACTCCACCGTGTATCACTGATCTTCTACAAAGTAATCAGTCCAGCTACAAAACAAGGGGCATGGACCATGGACCACTGATGGTCCCCTTTAGGAGAACATCCCATGGACAACAATCCTTTCCTTAAAGAGCTGTGCTCTGGCTAAATGGTATCCCTGCCCATCTAATAGAACTTAGCAGCCTCCCCTCTTTCAAAACCGGATTGAAAAACCACCTCTTGGAAAAGGAGTGTTGGTCATGCTGGACACCCGCCTGATCCTCTACACCTCCTCTCTCCAGTCTCAATACCTCTGCCCCCCACCATTTGTGGTCAGTGCTGGCCTGTATCCTATTATCTCTAATCTTCTTTACCCCCAGTTCCGATATACACTGTACACCGGAGGATGTCAACTGCTGAATAAGTTATCCCCTCCTGCCAGGCTATCGTCTTTTTCTGCCAAGACACCACTCCATTCTCCTTATCTTTACCTGCTCTCCCCACTCCTTCTATGACCCTCACTGAACTCAAGCCAACACTCCCTACAACCCTCCCCACAAGTGGTTCTGTCTTCCCACTCTGTTGCCCTAGTTGACTCCACTGGATGATGCCCTCCACTCACCTGCCAACCTCGGCCCATCCCCTATCCTTTACCTTTATCCAGCTATTCCATCCAATTGACAAATCCATTATTCAGTCAGTAAGTGCCTGTACTGCTCAGATAATGTAGTCTGTGATTTTTGTGTGTTTTTAAATAATGTACAGTTGATTACCCATACCTGTAATCAGAACCTTTCTTCGTGGCTTTGCATACCGTGTCTTGTAAAATGTTTACCTATGTATGTACAGCATATTCACTGATGTTGAACCTTCGAAAAAGAGCATCCTGCTTAAAAGCTATGTCCGAAAATTTGAAATAAATTAATAAAAATAAAAAAAAAAGAACTGGAAATGGCATCATCATCAAGTGGGACATAACCTGGGCTATCCCATTCACAATCCCCACTATCACCTCCATCTTTATCAGCATTTTCTGCCTCAGCATAACAGATTATTTTTGAGGAGGGTGCCTCCTTGTCCTTGCATGCTGCTTCAGCAGCTGGAAGTATCCTGGCACATGTGGCAAAAAGGTTCAGTACCTCTACGAGTAACTCCTGTCAGTTCTTTCTGAAACTCTGCATTCATTTCATTGGTATCATGTTTTTTCATCAGGAGTATATTTTGTGCCAGTCCTGGTGATATTATTGTTATTATTGTCACTATGTTCTTCAGTAGTGCTAGGATTCATATTGTCCACATCATTATCAGTTGCACATGCAGCAGCACTGTGCTTCCTTTTAGTAGACTTAGACTGAAATACGAGACATAGTAAAAACAGCTATGGCTTTTGCTATTCCACAGAGACATCACACTCAGTGTAGTTATGACAAGGTGCAGGGCACCTAACAGGCTAACAGACAGGGTAATATAGCCTAAATGGCTTTCACAATATTGCGGAGAGAGACACACAAAGTAGCTATGTCACATCAGGACAGGAGGCACTTAACACTGTGTAATACAGCCTAAATGGCTTTATGCAGAGACACACAAAGTACTGAAGCGATGTCACAGACATGGCTCTGGGCACCTAACAGACATTGTGTAACACAGCCTAAATGGCTTTATGCAGAGACACACAGAGTAGCTATATCAAAGACAAGACTCAGGGCACATTTGGCAGTGTCAGTGGCTCAGCAGGTAGCACACTCACCTCTGAGGCCAGAAGATCAGAAGGTTGTGGGTTCTATCCCCACACCAGGCACTTGGGTTAATATCCCAATACTGACACTGCAGTGCAGCATGAGGGGGGGTCCTGCACTCCTGTGGTGCCATCTTTTGGATAAGATGTGAAACCGAGGTCCCATCTGCCTGTTCTGGTGGTAGTTCAGGTGGATGTTAAAGTTCCCATGGCACTTGAAAAAGAGTAGGGGAATTTTCCCAGTGCCCTGTCCAAATTTCCCCCCATTCACTAAAATACCACCAACAGCATAATCTAGTTTAATGTCAGTTGGCATTCATCTGTATCACCCTCCCCCGGGTCATGCCTGAAAATAGGCAGAATTTGTCTCGTACACTTACCCAGTCAACAAAAACTAAATAAATGAATAATAACAGACAGTGTGTAATAGAGCCTAAATGGTTTTCACTATACTGCAGAGACACACAGAGTAGCTATGTCAGAAGCAGACCTTGAGGCACCTAATATACAGTGTGTAATACGGCCTATATTGCTTCACTATGCTTCAGAAAGACAAAGAGTAGGGATTAAGGCACTTGACAGACTGTGTGTGTGTGTGTGTGTGTGTGTGTGTGTGTATAGAGTCTAAATGGCTTTCACTGTACTCCAGAGACACATACAGTAGCTATATGTCACAGACTGGGCTCACGGCACCTAACAGACAGTGTGTCAATATACAGCCCAAATGACTTTTACAGTACTGCAGAGACACACAGAGTAGCTATGTCACAAATGGGGCTCAGGGCATCAAACAACATACAGTGTGTAATAAAGCCTAAATGGCTTTACTATACTGCAGAGAAACACAGAGAATATGTCAAAGACAAGGCTCAGGGTACCTAACAACAGACACTGTGAATACAGCCTAACTGTCTTTCACTATATTGCAGAGACATACAGAGTAGCTACATGTCACAGACAAGGCTCAGGTCACCTAACCGACAGTGTGTCAATATACAGTCTAAATGGCTTTCGATATACTGCTGAGACACACATAACAGCTATGTGACAAACAGGGCTTAGGGTGCTAAACAACATACAATGTGTAATACAGCCTAAATGGCTTCACTGTACTGCCAAGACACACAGTATATGTCACAGACAGGGCTCAGGCACCTAACAACACACAGTGAGTATACCAGATTAAATGACTTTCACTACACTGCAGAGACACACACAGTAGTTATGTCACAGACAGGGCTCAGGGCACCTAATAGACAGTGTGTAAATAAACAGTCTAAATGGTTTCCACTATACTGCAAAGACACAGAGAGTAGATATGTGCAATACAGCTTTTTGGGAAGCGAATCAGCTTACCTGATCCCAGGTTTTCCTGGTCACAGGATTTAAATTACACTCCTCTGCGAACGGGTGAACAGTTAACTGAGTCTATGCAGTAGTTCAGATGTATGAGTCTGTGCTCAGCCTTTTAAATTGGAATTTGTGTTATTTGTAGCATTACTGCTATAGCCACGGATGTGCCTTGCCCCACGAAGCAGTGTTGTGACTGGTAGTTTTCATGCCTATATGGGGAAACTACCGATTGCTATTGTGAGAGTTATATTTCTACTGCTGATATTTCTGGGGCATTTCATTGCAACACACTAGTAATAGAGCTCAGGGAAGGATATTTGCTTGTGCAATACAGCTTTTTGTGGAGCAGGTAAGCTGACCTGATCCCAGGTGCTTTAGATCACGGGATTTAAATTACGTTTCTCTGCGGGTGGGCAAGCATGAGCGGGTGTGCGCATGTGTTCGCGCATGGAGATGCACACCTCAACATGTGCATTCTAACGCATGTCCAGCATGTCAGGAGGGGAAAATGGGGCAAAGGATCTGAAGAAGAGTAGATACTAACTATCAGGTGAGCTGCAACATAGCACACCACAGAGGCAAGAATCAATAGTGTTCGTGTCAGCCAGGTATTTCATTTAAACGATAACAGGAAGTACTGGTCAGTATTTATTTGCATCAGAGGGTAAACAACTTTTAACGTGTTATAGGAAGTGCATCCTTTGAGTAGGTTTACACACATAGTTGTGTTTGTACCTTCACTAACAGTCTGTTAATACTGCTCTGTAAGGCTCAATAAAATGAATGCAGAAGAAATTTATGAGACACCTGAACACACAATTGACTATTTAGTTAAAAAATCATTATTGCTGGTATGCACCTAATGTGGCATGTTTTCAAAACATCAGGATATTATGATTAGTGAGAGAGATTAAAAGTGTACCAAATGTAAGTAGCTTTCATTGTTCCAGTTGGAAAATGAGGAACTTAAACAGAAAATAAAAGATCTACAGGCCATTATTAAAATACAGGAGTTTGTACAAAATATAGAAAAGGAAACTGATTTTATAACAATGAATAGAAAAAGGACATGAAATCTGAATGATAGTCCTCAACACTTAATGGATCAGGTGCCAAGATCAAAGAAATTAAAAGAAATACCAAATGTAGGGGGAATAAAACAAAATTCACAGGTTACAGTAAGGAAAAAGACATCTCAAAAAGTAAAACATGCACTTGAACTGACAAATAGATATCAGGAAATTGAAGTGGATGAATCTGAAGAAAACAATCTAACCCCAGGTCAAAATAACACAGACACCATCAACAATACTGAGGGGGTAGATATTAATACACACAGCCTGACTCAGTGTTAGGTACAAGCGGAGGATTCCTTTAAGTTTGTTTTTGGGGATTCAATTATTAGATGCTGTGATACTTACATATGTGGGAATGAAAAGGAGCAGGCCATGGTGTCCTGCTATCCTGGGGCACATGTTCACAATATAGCCAGGATTATACATACAGTAGCCATACCCCCAGAGTCCTCTATTACTTTACATGTAGGGATGAATGATGTTGTAAAAATGCATGAGAAGGATATATGCCATGACATTATTGAACTGGCTATGTCCTTAAAAAATCATGGGCGTATGGTTGCTATAGCCAACATATTGCTGATTCCAAAGGCACATAGGGAGAAAAACTGTACAATTCAGTATATTAATGCAAGATTAAGCAACATGTGCAAAGGAAATCATCTGTTACTGGTCAAAAATGAGTCTATTTTTAGAAACAGGAGGGATTTCTACTCAACAGATGGGTTGCATCTTAACATTCACAGGGTCAGAAAATTGGTAGCTAACAGAAATCAAGCCATGGGAACTGGCAATTTAAATGGTTAATTGGGGGGGTGGGTAACCAGTAGCCCGTTACTTCCACATCTTTTAGAAAATTATCTGGAAATAATTATAAAAAGGAATTAACATTTCTGTATCTAAATGCAAGAAATCTTGACAACAAAATGGACGAACTCCTTGTAACTTTTAATCAGAAATCACCTGACATAATTGCTGTTACTGAGACACGGAGAAAGAATGATCCTGATGGTTGGGAAAATGGGGTTCCTGGATATATCACCTTTGAAAATATGAGAAATAATAGAAAGGGAGGAGGTGTGGCCCTTTTTATTAAAGAAAACTTGAACTCTCTGGATATTACAGCTAAAATAAAAACTAATACTACATATGAATCAGTCTGGGTGAGGCTTCAGGGAAATGTTATTAAATCACTTGTTATTGGATGCATATATCGTCCCCCTAATAGTACAATGGAAATAACAAAACAAATAGTGTCTGAGATTGTTACAGCAGAAGCTAAGGGAAATACAATTGTAATGGAAGATTTCAACATTATAGGAATAGATTGGACAAATGGTGTTTCCAAATCAAAATAGGGGACTGAGCTTATTAATGTCTGTAGTGAGATGAATTTAACACAACATGTTCAGCAATCAATGAGAGGAAATGAAATATTGGATTCGGAGTCAGCAACACCTAATACTGTTATAAAAGATTGTTATACAGATTCTCCTTTGGCAACTAGTGATCATAACCTGATTTGCTTTACTGTGGATAACACATATATACCTAGAAATAGTTGTACATCTTTATTTCTCATGAAAAAAGTGGATACAAAGGGTATTGAGAGGGATTTAAAGAAAATAGCATGGAATAATGGTTTGAAGGATAAATCAGTGGAAGATATGTGGAGGTTTATAAAAAATAACATCTTGAAGGTAGTATCAGACAATATTCCTCAAATTAAGAAATCTGTTAAGTATAAAAGACCGTATTTGTTAAATTACAATATTAGAAAATTAATCAAAAAGAAGTCAAGGTTATACCAAAAGTATCAAAAGAATGGTAATATTAATACATACAAAACCTTTAAACACATACAAAAAAAGTGTAAAATGAAAATTAGACAAGCTAAAAGGAATATGGAAATAAAGCTTGCCACCGAAGCAAATAAATCAAATTCTTAACAGTTTTACTCCTATGTTAATTCTTTGAAACACTCTCAGAACAAGATTGCTCCAATACTGGGAGAAAGTGGAATAATTTCTGAAAAGAAACAAATGGCTGAGGCGTTTAATGATTTCTACTGTGATGTATATGATAAGGGCCAAGACATACATCGAACTGTATATATAAAATTGGATGAAGAAAATCACTTCCAGAAAATTACTGAAGAGGAAATTGAGAAAAAGATCAGTGCATTGAAAGCAGAATCTTCTCCAGGACCAGATAAAATATCTGCTGGAATTCTTAAAATAATATCCAAATACATCACGCCCCCATTAAAAATATTGTATAATAATTCTTACATGCAATCCCAGGTACCTGCTGACTGGAAAGTTGCTCGTGTTGTACCCATTTTTAAAAAGGGGACACGTGAACTGGTGCAAAATTATCATCCAATTAGTTTAACAAGTGTTATTGGAAAAATCATGGAGAGCATAATTAAAGATAGAATATTAGAACAAACTACTAATGTAGATCATGATCAGCATGGCTTTGCTAGGCGTAGGTGGTGTACATCAAACTTGCTAATCTTTTGTGAACAGATAAGAGTACACTTGGATAATAATATACCATGTCATGTGATGTTTTTTGGATTTCTCTAAAGATTTTGACCATGTACCACACTGGGACATTGCTGAAAAAATGATAAAAATTATTATCCCTGCTTTAACAGTTAAGTGGGTAATAGATTGGCTGTCCACGAGAACACAGCGTGTTACAATAAATGGTCATTTGTCTGAAGTGGGGTCTGTTATGAGTAGAGTACCCCAGGGCTCCATCCTGGGTCTGACACTTTTCAATGTTTTTTACGTCTGACATCACTCAAAAACTAAATAGTATAACAGTAAAATACGCAGATGATTTAAAGCTAGGTGGCCCTTGCACCAACACTGTGGAAGGTGCAATACTTCAGCAAGCTTTGAATACCATCTTTCTCTGGACCCAAGAATGGGGGTTTGAAACTGAATATGGAGTAGTGTAAAGTACTTAATTTGGGAAGACAAAACATTAAATTGAATTATTTATTGGATAATGTTTTACTTAATCAGATGGTTAGTGAAAAGGATTTGGGTATATATATATATATATATATATATATATATATATATATATATATGACCACCTTAATACACAGAGGCAAATTATGGAAGCCACTAATAGGGAAAATAGGGCATTATAGTCTATAAGGAAGAATATTGTATCTAAATCTAGTAAAGTCATTGTTCCCTTGTATAGGGCACACGTCCATCCCCATCCTGAGTATTCATCTCAGATTTGGAACCCTTATAAAGTATTTGAAAGAAAAAAGATGGAACAGGTACTGCGTCGTTTCACAAAAATAATTAATGGCCATAGTAATATGACCTAAACAGAAAGATTACACTCTTTGGGACTTATGTATTTAGAAGTATGAAGGGCTCGAGGGGACATTTTGTACCTGTATGATGTTCTTCAGTACCCTAAATTGATGTGTGACTTGGATATAAGCTTTAAAGAAAATAACATGGAAATAAGGGGACATCCATTACAAATTAAAGGAAAGTGGTTCAGAACGAATGCTAGGAAATATTCCTATACTTTTAGGATGGTAAATTTGTGGAATTCATTACCACTGTATATTATAATAGCAGAAACCAAGAGTATATTCAAAAACAGGTTATATAAAGATATTCTGTATGGTGCTGATTTAAGGTATTACAGATGATGATGGAACTTAAATGGGCCTTGGCCTTTCTGTTCCTATTCCTACCTCAGTATGAACCTATATGTCACAGACAGGGCTCAGGGCACCTAACAGACAGTGTGTCAATATACAGCCCAAATGGCTTTCCCTATACTGCTGAGACACACAGAGCAGCTATATCACAAACAGGGCTCAGGGCACTAAACAACAGACAATGTGTAATACAGCCTAAATGGTTTCACTGTACTGCAGATAATCACTGATTATATGTCACAGACAGGGCTCAGGCACCAAACAACAGACAGTGTGTAATACAGCCTCAATGGCTTTCACAAGTGCTGTCAGTAATGAGTGGCATCCCCCCTTTCTTCTCTTCTCCCGAGCACTGCCACACTCAATCCCCCCCAATTCTTCCCTCATCAGTCCCCAACCCTTACTCTCCTTTGTGGCCAAAAGTTATGCTTGTTTTTTTTTTTTTTTAATTAACTTTTTTTTCTCATTTTTTTCACCACGGTTGCTGCAGCTGCCAATTACTCCCTCTCCCATAAAACTCCAGATCTAGTATGAGAACTCACACAGCAGATGGGCATCTCAGGTACCAGCACTGACCAACTAGATTGTCAGGCTGGTATCATGTGCTCCTTTCTGCTGTGAGGACCCCACAAGCTGTTTGTAATGTCTGATTAGAGTTCAGAAGAATCCCAGGACCCTACAGGCTGCCTGTAATGCTGGTATAAAATTGCAGTTACAGTTACTTGACCCATTACCAGTGTTCACAGTACCCAACCTGTGAAGAACACTATTATGTTGGGTAGGTTAGCAAATTACTCAAACTACCCTACCCACCAAAAAAACACTGATACACAACCTACCCACTCCAGCTACCTGATTGGTTGCCCATCCCTAGTTACTACTGTGGAACTCCTTCACCATAGTTAGAGAAGAGAAAAATTGGGTTAAGTTTCCCATCACAGTGGGAGAGAAGGAGGGGGTCATCAGGAACATAGGCCTCAAGGGAAGATGAGGAGTCTGCTAGAGGAGGAAGAAGCAGCATCTGGATGGGTACTTTATAGTGAGGGACATAACACGGGGGCAAGGATGGGGGAGGATGGGGTGTGAGATGCCTGAGGAGAGCCTTGACAGATAGGGATGGGGAACAGATCCTATAGATAAAAAGGGCAGCTGGATTTGGGAGAAAGGTGGACATCATTTTCTATCTTGGGATAAATTATCCATCTAGAGATAGGGTAGAGATACTTCTAGGGAACTTCAGGGACCTGGTGATGATCTCAAGTAGATAGCACACACAGTGGCATTCTACAAGGTGTTACCTGTGAAGGACAAGGGACATGCAAGAGAACTCCACAGCAGGACATTTAACAACTGGCTGAAGGCATGGTACATGAAGGAGGGCTTTGACTACATGAGGGAGCGGGGACCAGCCTGGGATGGTGGGTCTCTATACAAGAAATTTCCTACATCTTTCAGGAAAGTGGACCACAGTTGTTGAGATTAGATGCTACTTGGGCAAGTATTTGAACTAGCAGGTGGGGGCGCAGAAAAACCTATTGAGGTATGTATGCTATCCAGCATTGGCATTTGTTGATTGCACCAGCTGATATAGTTTCCAGGATGCACTGCTTCCTACTTTGTTATACTTCCTTGCATTTCCGACCATAGCTGCTATCAGATTGTCCATCTGGGCATTAATCTGAATGGTGGAGGTTTGAGTCCCACAAAATGGATAATTCTAGGTGAGCCAGTCTGTTTTCAAATCATTGGAGATTTACCAGCATTGCAAATATTATGTAGCTCAGAAGTATTGTGCACTGAAATGATGAATAACACCCTTAGCTAAACATTGGTACTCACAGGTAATACTGACTAGCAGGTGCATTGTGAAAACAGCTTCCTTAAGGATGTTGATACAGTAAGGAGACACCAAGAGAGGGCAAACAATGCTTTGTTTTCTAGCCAAGATTCAGCAACACTAGAGGACGAATGTAGAACAATGAAGAACTTGAAAAACAAATGGTGTCAGAACACAAGCACATTTTTAATAAAATAACATTAGAATGATAACAGGATCAGGGCTGGGCACCACACAGTTTATGAATCGATAAGTACCCATTTGGTGGACTACCAGAGGTCAGTTTCAAGATTGAATGGGAAGGAGCCCAGACTGATTGTGCAAATAAATTAATGTTACCACTGATCAAAAAGGACGAGAGGCATTTGGAAACCATTGCAGAAGAAATCTAAGCTACACAGAACAGCTTCCGATAATATAAAGATACAGCTTACTTTGAGAGACTCAGACTCAATAGATAATACATTAATAAGATCCACAAAATGGAAAAAGAACTCTTTCAATCAAAATAAAGTCAAATGTGCTAGAGATTCCAACTACTTCAACAGTGGGAAAGATGCTGTTGTTCTCAGAGTTGGGGACAAACAACTTACAGATCAAGTCAGAGAGGCAAGCAGCAGTCAAAATCAAAATCTGTGCACTTTCAAGAGGATTGATAATGAGAGGCAGTGATTGAATCCAACTCCTTTGTTAGTACACAGCTGGAAGCTTCAGAGGAGCAGCATTTTTTAGGTAAAGTGAAAACTGCCAAAAAGAAACCCCAAAAGGGAAAATGAACCAGCAGCAGCCAAAAGAAACAAATTCAGGCCGAGCCACTACAGCTGTAATTACATTGACTAGATAAGGGTGTTTCATAGGCTTAAACATAAATATGGATTGCCATTGAATACACTAACAGAATCAAAGTACGGTACAGTGAGAAAGGGCAGATATAAAAATGATGCCACCATCTGTATTACAGTTACCTATATGTTTCACATTTTATTCTATACACTGTTATAGCAATCGACTCAACAAAACTGGGCCATCATATACATGAAGATACTGTACCTTAATTGCAAACACTGCTGACACAACTATATGTTGTGACATGGTGGAAGATAAACACAATGTTGAGACATGTCGGAAAGAAGGCAGGAGTAGAAGCTGCCACTGGTTTCAGATGGTCAAGTTCTTAGGCTAGTTGAGTCCTGGCCTCATGAATCAGGGTCTGAAACACTACCTGGATATTAGCCAGAGGCTGCTGTGGAGGCAGAGGCTGAGGCTGAGGAAGAGGAGGAGGTGGTGAAGGAGGAGACTGGTACAATGGATGGCCTGGTATCTGATATTGAGGGTATCCATGTGCCTGATAAAAGTAGGGAAAGCCAGAAGAAGCATACCCTTGATTAGATATAGCCTGAAGTCTGGTACCCCAGTACATAATGGGGTTGATGACCAGGCATTGGATATCCTGGTGAAGGGTACATTGGATATTGAGAAGGCGGATAGCCTGAAACATTGCCCATAGTTCCAGCAGGATGTGGATCTGAAGGCTCAGCAAGAAGTGGGAGTGAAGACCCAGCAGGAGGTCCAGAAGGATGAGGCATTATCCCCATAAGGACATTTGAAGGGGCTGGCACTGGATCAGGCACAGAAATGTCCAGCACTGGAAGAAGTGGCACCTGGGGGCCTGAAGGAAAGCTGTACAGTGTTTGAGGAATGGCCAGAGTGCCAGATGTATCCTAACCCAGCGAAGGGTCACCTGACGAAGGGTCACTTGGCATCAGGGTGTGAGTAGAATCTGACAGAAGACCTGCTATCATCTGGGGAGCCAGAGTCCAAGAAGGCAGAACCTGGTTGTCCAAGGGTGCTGAGATTGAAGAGATCCTGATAGAAGGTCCCCAGAGTGATTAACAATAGACCCAGTGGGTGAACCAAGAAGAGACTGACTCAGCAAAGGAGGGAGACCCTCCAGATTAATGCCCACTTCTGGCTCTGGATCTTCAGGCAAGCCCGGAAGGTCTTGATGGGTCAGTGTGAGTGAGGAACTGTCTAAAGATGGTTGCGTGTCCGGCAGCTGGCTAAGCTTGATGTTGGGGGTGTCCTGCCACCCCAACGGGAGAGCCTCAGCTGTGCGGTCCCCAGAGGAACCAGGGAGTGACTTATCAGCTGCAGCTGTGCAGACATCAGATGAGCTAACATCCGACTTATCAGCCTTGGCCATACAGACAACAGCGGAGCTCGAGTCCAGCTTAATGGCTGTAACCATGCCCTCCTCGGTGGGGCTGGGGAGTGACTTATTGACTAGGCTGCTGGTGATAGACCCTGAAGATGATATGGGCCTAAAGAGTACAACAGGGGTTCTATCATCCAAGAAGAGCCTTGACTGCACCGTGAGTATAGCAGACATGGAGGCTGTGGTCTGATCCACCAGAGAGATGGGAAACCTGGCAGTAGGGGGTGCTTACTGAAGTGGAGGACCCTCTGGTGTCAGTGGTGCCCAATGGATACTGCCAAGTGGATGGAGACCTATCCCAATCTTGGTGCCTCTCCTTGTCCTTTTTCTTCTTTTTCGGTTCAGGCATTGGAGAAGATTTTTCCCACAGATTCTGCAGCTCCTTTTCCATCAAAGCTAGGCTCTTCTTCAGCAAGTGGGCTTCATGCTTTTTCTGGTGCCTAATCCATGTGGTCTGGTCAAAAGATCGGCACGGTACACAGTCCTTGACCCAGTGTTTGGGGCCTAGGAAGATCACACAGCAGGAATGCTCATCCACATGCAGGATCTGGGTGCCGCAGGACTTGCATGTCTTCCTTTTCAATGCATCACCCAACTGTTCTTGTTCCTGAATTGTACCTCCAACTACAGTATATCCCATGCTGTAAAATAGTCACTGTTATTTATTTGCTTCCCCTTTCTTCTGTATATCCCTCAAAATCTCTGTATTAGATCTGTTTATGTTAGACTTGTTTATATTGTATTTTACTATGTAATTATTTGACCTGATGTTTTGTTCTCTTTTTATGCTTAACTGGACATTTGTGTAAGTGGTCATTTTTGCTCATATACCTTACAGTATAAAATAAGGATTGATTGATTAAAAACTGGACTGACAGACCTGAACCACAGCAGTTCAGTAAAAATCCAAACTGGCCATACTGGGTGCAACTTGCACAAATACTGCTGGCCCAGTCACTCTGGCTGCACTGTTCAGTCCAACTTTTATGTATCTGGTCTACTCATGGAAGTCTGTTTTTCAATCCATCCTTGGAATGGTAAAAAATGGAACCATCAGGACCAGACCAGATAGGTAAAAGCCAGACCAGGTTATCTGGAGTGAGTGGAGCAGCAATATTTGCACAAGCTGTGCCTAGTCCAGAGTTTACAGCTTTGCTTCAGGTCTGGTGATCTGGTTTTTACCCATACCTCACTGCATGTGGCTTTTTGACATAATGCACAGATTGATACAGAGTCTAATCCATTGAAGGTTGAAGTTTCAGAAAACCAGTATGCTAAAAATACCAAGACTCACTCAACTTCTGATGATACCCCACCCCCAAGTCACACTTAGTACTATACCAAAGTCATGCTCAAATATTGGTGCCTTTACATCCACACCATTAAACTTTTAATGCCATCATGCCTCTTCTGCTGCCATGAACTCCCTCATCCATGAAGTCCCATTCTGCTTGTGGCAGTCCCCCAAACCAGGTAATTTTCCAGGGAGCAGCTCTTTACACCACATCAACTGAATTACTGATCAACTCCATATTTTTAAACATTTTGTTGACAAATTGTTGTTGTAGTATATCCATGGTCAGGAAAAATTAATTTGTAAAAGAAACCAAAGCTCCTATTTATCAGATCATTTTTTCACAATACAGCATGTTATGAATTGATCATGTTCTATGTGTAACCTAAGTCAAACAAAAATCAGACACACACACGTCTACCTATTTGCAAGTAAAGCAAATGTGGTTACTATCATTCAACTGTAAACCCCTCTAGTCACAAACTGCATTTTAAGAACATTCAGTAGAATATAAACAGTAGCCCAGAACTGCCTGCCTGAGAAAATAAATTAGTGTATTTTTTGGAAACAGGCATCACTGGGACTCTTTGCTATGGAATGTCCTGCAAAGTAGCAGAAAAACTGCTGTTAGAATAGTGGAATCAAATGGCTTAATGAGGGCGCAGTACAGCTCATTTGTTATGCAGAAAGCTCTAGGATGTGTTTAACCCATTCTACTTCCAATAGCTTTCTATGATGTTTATACTATCCATTGGTAGTCAGACACAGAATGAATGTGTAACCTAAGCCAAACAAAAATTAGACATACACATGCCTATTTGCAAGTGAAGCAAATGTGGTTACTATCATCATACCTCTCAACCTCCTGCCTCATAAATCAGGGACAAGGCTTAAAAAAACCAGGGACAAAGGACCAAAATCAGGGACACATCTTCTAAATTGATGATATCCACTCAGGAAGCTGGTAATATAAGGGTCTTGGTGTAAAATGCATTTTCTAAGTAGCAACAAGTCTGTAACTTTAATGTTTGACATTATTTTGTGCTTACAAGCTCCACTGTTTGGTCACCAAAACACAATTTTAAGGAGGGACAGGGTAAAATTTTGAGCAAAATCAGGGACATCCCTGAAAATCAGGGACAGTTGAGAGGTATGACTATCATTCAGTTGTAAACACCTATAGTCACAAATTTCAGGTTAAGAACATTCAGTAGAATATAAACAGTAGCCCAGAACTGCCAGCCTTAGAAAATGAAGTTGGTGTATTATTTGGAAACAGGCATCACTGGGACTCTGTGTTTTGGAATGCCCTGAAAAGTAGCAGAATGACTGCTCTTAGGATGATGGTGTCAACTGGCCTAATGAGGGCATAGCAGAGCTTATTTATTATGCAGAAAGCTCCAGGAAATATTAAATCCATTCTACTTCCAATAGCTTTCTATGATGTCTGTACTATCAATTGGTAATCAGACACAGAATGACTGCCAGAAGATAATGAGTTAACTTTCTGTGGGCTCAATTAACTCCTCAAGCCAGAGGAAAAAATAGTACTCTACAGCTTCCTATACACACACAGGCAGAGTAGTAATGAGACTTCAGTGGAGGAATCTATTTTTAATACTCTATCATGTTGTTTGGTAGCAAAAATGACATCAGCCCTTTTCTGAATGCAAAACATTTGCTGGGCTGCACCCAGAGTCATAAAAAGAAAGAAAAGAAAAACAAAAAGACCAGCAAAGAAGGAAGATGTAATCAGGGCAACAAAACTCCAACAGTCGCACTCTGAGGGGAGGGGGTATCAATTGTGAACCTCAGGAAAACAGTTTTTACTGAAGATCAGCACCAACCCTAGATCGCTTTAATATCAGAGTTGGCATCTTTTGTTGATAAATGATTTATTGAATATTTCCATACATTACAGATAAACATAAACACTAAGCAACAATAAAAAGAACAACATAGTACACTTTGAGAATTATATAGCAATACTCACATTACAACCTACAATCAAGGTAAAAAGTTCATTACCTATTATACATGAGCTAATAGAGCAGCTTACACTGGTCACAGCTTTCTTTGTCACCATTAGCCTCAATTTCAGTCAAACAACTTCTACTCAGGAGATGCAGGTCTTCTTAGGTACCCACCTTTAATGAATAGCTATAAACCCATAGCCAAATGGCATCATTGGAAAGACTATTCTTCCTAGTTGATTGCATGGGAGGAGCATGGACTCAACAGCAGGGTGACACCCAGCATTGCGAAGGGTTCATCAAATATAGAGTTAAATCCCTTAGGAGACTTCATTTACAAAACAATGTGATTTTCTTCCAGAAAGGTCTTAATAAGAGGCAAGTCCACAATGTGTGGGAGAGTGAGCCACTGCGCTTGTCACATCTCCAACATTAGTCCATAAGAAAGGTTCCCATCTCTAATGTGGTTAATGGGGGTACAGAGGTGGAGGAGGATTGGAGGCATAGCTTTGCAAAGATGGTGCTAGCTTGTGGGAGCTAGGAAGCTCTTTTAACACCCCTGAGGTATGCAAGAGCATACCAGCCCTCTTGTCAGGATTTAATGTATTCACATGGACCATTTTAAAGAAGTGAACATAATTCCTTTAAAAATTGCTCTGGTGACATACTGGCGATGATTACTCAACTGAATGTCAAGGCAGAGAGGAAAACTCTGTTGGGTCATATAGACAGAATGTCCCCAAGGAAAGAATTAAAGCCTAAGCCATTTGGTAAATCAAGCAAGCTGCTAGACATGCAAATGAGATTAAAAGCAAGACAAGAAAAGAACAAGAAGATAAAAGCTACAGATCTGGGGGCTGCAAATAATTCAATGCAGTCAATCTTGTTCTCAGATAATGTACCCAAAAGACCAGAGGTGGACAAGGAGGTTCAGGACTTTTCAACTAGTGGCACAAATACAATGAAAACCCAGGTTATTGCTCAATTTTTCTAAAAATGAAAAACACGGGTTTGAAAAAAAAGAGAAAAAAGGCAATAGTAACTTGTTCAAGGACGCTCTGCAGAGGATATCCAGGGTTGCCGAGAGTGGGTCGAGTGAGACCCAGGAACTAGAGGAAGATTGAGTAGGAGAGAACGAGAGAGCAGAGAGTGGTGGTACAGGAGAGTTGGGAGTGGAAACAACTCACAAGCTGTTGCAACCTTTGGAGACTTGAACAAGAGGCAATGCAGACTAGGAGGTCAACGGTGAAGATTTGCCTGATGAAAGAAATGTTACCTCGACAGTCAATTTCCAAAGTGAAGAAAAATTGGACAGAGAAATGGTTGGGGAGAAACTGGGGATAGCTTTTTCAGGCGAAACAACCAAGGCCAATGCCAAACCTGCAGTAGTGGTTGAACAGGGAGCCATATGAGGTGAATCACTGGCTACCAAGAACAGTTCTGCACAGCAGGGTAAATCTATGGAAACATCAAAGGGAAATGAATCTCAAGAGGTATGTGAGGATACATATGTGCATTATGTAAACAAGACAGATGGTTTATCACCCATGGTAATGATTGGTGGAAATGAAAATAGTGTGTGTATATTAAAAGAGATGGGGAAAGGTGAACTCTGAAGGTTCTGCTACACTAACTGTAAACAAGGAGGTTGTAAACAATAATAACAATGATATAATGGTTTGCAAGGGGGGGGGGGCAAGGCAGACAATACTATGAACTCAAAAAGAAACCATGATCTTTTAATACAAAGTTGTAGTGTAAAAACAGTTCAACATAGCCCAAGGGGGTTTTCTGAACAGGACTTATCAGACCAGACAGGGGATACAATGGATTCAGAATCAAGCGATGAAAATGAGAAAATGGAAGTCCACCCCCGGCATGGCACTAATTATGGAAAAACTTTCAAATTTGGAATCTAAGGTAATGGAAACAAATCAAAAGACCAAGTGTAAAACTGAAACATTACATATTACAATAAATACCATATTACAAGAAAAACAGTCTCTAAAGAAAAGCCTAAGGGAAGCAGAACAAAGAATTCTCTCTTTGGGAGAAGAAGTATCCCCTCTAAAAAATCATAGAGAGAAAATAGATGTCATGCAGAGGGAATTGGCAAAAAAAAAAAATGACAGGCTTTGAATCAAGGGCTAGATGCAAAAATATACAAATTCTGGGAGCACCAGAACAATGGGACAAGCAAGAAAACCTAACAGCTATAGCAAGGAAAATAATCGCAGTATACACAGATTCATATCCTACCACTTTGTCATGTGAATTAGATAAAATATATAGGGTTTATAGGCCTAACATGGACTTGAATGGTCCACCTCACCCCATTATTGCCAGATATTTTAAATCAGAAGATAAAGAATTTTTGATGAAAGCTGTATATAGAAAAAACAGAATAACAGTGAATGGGGCAAACATAGCAGTATAATGGTTTACCACAAGACATACTTCAAGACAGAAAAAGGTTTGATGAAATCAGGAGGAAACTTTGGTCTTTAGGACTTAAATCAAACTTTTTCCATCCAGCAAAACTTAAAGTGGTCCTGGAAGGCATTAGATAAATCTGTGATAGTCCAGAGCAAGCTTGGATGGATTTGAAAGAGAAGCTACCTAATTTCTGAACTACAATTTGTCTCTTTACTTAAAGAAAATTGTTTGTGCTTTTCTTTTTTCACAGGAACTTAAGGAACATTAGTTTCTGAGAAGTTTTCTGCTTTTTGCATTGGCAGGAAGGGTGCGGCTGGGGGGGAGTGTTATAAAAAAGTAAAATGACCAATTGAGTGATTGGTAGAATAAATGTTGAACTAATGTGTATAATATTGAAAAGTTATGGGATAATGGGTTAAAAGGGTAAAATTAGCCACAGTGGTTGTCACAAGGAAAAAAAAAGAAGTTTGAGGCATAGAGAAAATGAGTATAATTATTTTGGACTGCATCCTTATAGTAAAGTTAAATTTATTATGTTAAATGATGGATAAAGTGGATGTTAGCTGTGCTACCATGAATGTTAATGGCATGCAGACACCCATAAAAAGGGGATGAATTCTGAATTACTTGAAGAAATCCAAAGCTACCTGCATAGTTATGCAGGAAACACATTTGGATGAAAAAGAGGTTCAAAAAATTAAAAAGTGGGTGGATGGCAGATTACTTTTATTCAGTAGGTACAAGAAAAAAAGGTGGGGTCATGTTAATTTTTAGGAAAATTCCAGGAATTACTTTTTTGGATAAATATTCTGATAGCCAGGGGAGAATTATAATGGTCAAAATCAAGTTACTGAATCAAACCTTTACTGTGGCATCAGTTTATGCCCCTTTCTCCAAATACAAAGTTGTTTTAGCTGAGTTAACAAAAGCCATAGTAACACTTCAATCTGATAAAGGTAATTCTAACAGGTGACTGCATTGTTTTGTCTAATCCCTAAATTGATAAGAGCTCTAATTTTCCATGTTTTAATAAACAACATACCATATTGTTCAATATTTTTTTTGACTTAGCAGGAACTTGTGGAGCAGGAACTTGTGGCTATATTGACAGCCCTGTATCCCTTTACAAGTGAATATTCCCATTCTGATCAGAAAAACAAGGGTTTCTTCCTAATTTACTATATTTTAACTTCAAAAACAATAATACAGGATATAAAGCAAATAACTCACAAATCAATAATTTTATCAAACCATGCCTTAATGATTGCTGATATTAATATAAGGGACATGAACAGAAGCAGAACTAAAACATGGAGACTAAACAATGATCTTTTGGGGGAAAGAGAATTACAAGAAAAAATAAAAGCTGTATGAAAGAATATTGGCAGTATAACCTTATAGAAGGGAGATCAATAACTTCTCTTTTGGACCCTTTTAAAGCAGTAGTATGTGGCATAATAATATTGTATCAGGCATATCAAAGTAACATTTAAAAAAACTTAAGAAAGAATGTTAGATAAATTAAAACATTAGATAAGGTTTTGCAAGGTTACAACAGATACTAATCAGACTGGACTGAAGCTAGGTTATTAAAAACTGAACTAAATAATAAAGAAGTTCTGAGTAATATACAAAGGTTAAAGAAACAAAGGTACATTCAGGGGGAAAACGGGGAAATTGTTAGCGAATCAACTTAAAAAATAGAAAGTAAAATTATATCAGCACTGGAAGATAGTACAGGGAGACAGTTAAAGATGAAGAAATGGGGGATTTAATAATTGAAGAATATAAGAAAATTTACCATCAATCCTTTAATGCCACTGCTGACTAAATTAATAATTATTTGATAAACAGTAAACTAACTACTTTAATTTGTAGTGAATCAATATTTACAGTTTAGGAAATAATTGACACTATTAAAACACTTCCCAAAAACAAAAGTCCAGATTTAGATGGATTGATAATAGAATTCTACCAGACATTTAAAGTCCAGTTGGCTCCCTGGATATTGTGTATATACAATGAACTTAAACAAGAAGGGCCCGGAAACCCTGCTGGTGGACCAGGGAGGTTCAGGAGGTGGTGAGGGGAAAGAAGGTGGCCTATAGGCAATTCAAGTGCTCAAGGAGTGAAAGGGACTGAGGGGAGTATGAGCTGATGGCTAGAAGGGCCACTAGGGTGGTGAGGGTGGCTAAGGCAAGGAAGGAGCAGAACCTGGCCAGGGAAATTAGGAGAGGGAACAAGGGGTTCTATAGATACATTGGGGAAAAATTAAGGGTGAAGGGGCAGATTAGCAGGATTAAAACAGGGGAAGGATGAGCACAAGACCCGGGGGAGCAGGCTGAGCTACTAAATGAGTACTTTGCCTTACTTTTCACCAAGGAAAATGAGGGGGCTGCATCATACATGGGAGGAGATGGTGAAACTGAGGAGGGGGGACCCTTACCTATCAGCGGGTCTGGGGAGGGGGGCATCACTGGCAGGTGGAGGAAAGGCAAAGCAGGGGGATGAGATAGCAGAGGTGGAAATCATGGCAGAGAGAGTGAGGGAAGCCCTCAGGTCCCTTAAGATGGAGAAAGCACCAGGACCAGATAAATTACATCCCAGAGTGCTGAAGAAACTGACGGATGTCCTGGCGAAACCCCTGGCAGAGATGTTCAGCATCTCTCTGAGGACAGGGTGGGTGCCCCAGGACAGGAAGGAGGCACATATAGTGCCTATCCACAAGGGGAGATCAAGGGAGGTGGTAGGGAACTACAGGCCCATCAGCCTGACATCGGTGGTGGACAAAGTGATGGAAGGCATTATCAAGGAGATACTGGGGGGACCTGGAAAATTGGGGTGCCTGGAAGATAGACAGCATGGATTCATCACAGAGAAATCATGTCAGAAAAAAACCTTGTGGAGTTCTATGACTGAGTGACGGATACCTTGGACCTGGGTAGACCAGTGGATGTCCTCTTTCTTGACTTCAGCAAGGCGTTTGACTCTGTTCCTCATGAGGGCCTGTTAGATAATCTGGGAGAAATGGGGGTGGAGAACCAGATGATCAGATGGATAGGAAATTGGCTCCAGAACCAGACCCGGGGGTCATGGTTGGTGGGATAGTCTCATCCCCAAGGAGGGTCATTAGTGGGGTCCCTCAGGGATCAGTCCTCAGGCCCCTCCTGTTCAATGCCTACGTCCCTGACATAAGGAAGGATATCAGGAGTGAGATGAATCTCTTTGTGGATGACTCAAAACTGGGGGCGGTGGTGGATGGGGAGGAGGGGAGGGTGGCCCTACAGGGGGACTTGGAGACTCTGAAAAGGTGGTCTAGAAAGTGGAAGCTGAGGTTCAATGCAGGGAAATGCAAGGTACTGCACCTGGGAGCCAGAAACCTGGGCCAAGTGTACACGCTGGGGAAGGAAATGCTACAAGTCTCGATGGCTGAGAGGGACCTGGGGGTGGTGGTGGATGTCAAGATGCACAGCTCAGAGACTTGTAGCAGGGCAGCAGCCAAGACCAACAGGATGTTTGGATGCATCGCTAGGAAGATCACCTCCAGAAGGAGGGTAGTGATACTCCCTCTGTATAACTGCTTGGTGAGGTCGCACCTCGAGTACTGCATGCAGTTTTGGAGGCCACACTTAAAGAGAGACATTGAACTCCTGGAGAGGGTCCAGAGGAGGGCAACCAAAATGATTTGGGGCTTGGGGGACAGGACCTATGGGGTGAGGCTCAAAGAGCTAAATATGTACACATTGGAGGAGAGACAGGACCGGGGGGACATGATAGAGGTCTTCAGGTATATGAAGGGGGTAATTAGGGGAGGATCAGACAGGGTGCTCTGAAGGAAGGACGGGGGAAACTAGAGGGCATGGGTGGAAGCTGGAGGGGAGGAGATTCAGGGGAAGGGAGAAAGGAGGAGGTGCTACTTCACTGAGAGGGTGGTGGAGCCATGGAATGTGCTGCCAGGGGGCTGGTGGGGGCAGAAACAGTGGAGGGGTTCAAGAGGGGTGGGACAGGTACAGGAGAAGGTTCTGGAAGGAAAAACCAGTGCAGCAAGAATATCCGGGACTGAGAAGGGAGAAGCCAGAGAGAGAGAGGGGGGCAGCAAGGTCAGCTCCCAGAGGTGGGGGCTGACCAAATAAGCAGACACAAAAGACTGTTAGGCCTATTCTGTTGGCATTTTAGTATGTTAGTAAGAACCTATACATACACCCAGCTGTATGCATGAATCTAAAACTATACTTTTGTTAAAACAAGGGAAGGACCCCCGAAAGGTGGCAAATTATCATCTGAAAGCCCTTCTAAATACAGACTATAAAATTATAACCAAAATATTAGTGAACAGAATTAAACGTAATCTGTCAACAATTCTCAATCAGGAACAATATATGTTTGTGCAAGGCCATACTATTTTTTAAGCTACTAGAATGGTTCAAACTTTGATTCAAACCATTAAAAAAGAACAAAATGACCCCTTTCATTTAGTAGCAATTGACGCTTTGAAAGCTTTCGATAATTTAAACATTGATTTTATGTTGTCATTCTTGAAGTCATTGGGTACACC
The DNA here is from genome assembly GCA_016271365.2 of Neoceratodus forsteri. Lineage (NCBI taxonomy): Eukaryota > Metazoa > Chordata > Ceratodontiformes > Ceratodontidae > Neoceratodus > Neoceratodus forsteri. The sequence goes on along the minus strand of CM057459.1, from coordinate 833,003,481 downwards.
GGAGTTTATAATTTCAATTATTAGGAAGTTGAATAGTAAAACAACAGTAACATGTGCTGTTAATAATTACCTTTCTGGATCAATGTATATGAAGAATGGAGTGAGGCAGGGGTGCCCCTTGTCCCCTATCTTATATATTATGTCCCTGGAGCTTTTTCTAAACCACATAAAAGTTAATAGGAATATAGAGGGACTACATTTTCAGGAGTAATACAAAAAAAGAAATGTATTTGCAGATGATATTTTGTTAATTGTTAAGAATATAAATAATGGAATGCCAGCCTTTCTGGGGGAAGTACAGCAGTATTCATTGCTGTCGGGGTACTGCCTAAATTAATCTAAATCTATTATAATGTCAGTAAACATACCTACATATGTATTATTAACAAATATTGAGGACAAATTCCAAATCAGCAATAGTTTCAAATATTTGGGTATCACATTATGTAGTAATCAAGACAAATTGGTGAAAGTAAACTAGAATCAGGCCAAAGATAAAATTTGGGGCTTATTGGATAACTGAGAAACACTTTCTTTGTCATTGTAAGGAAGGATAGAAACTATAAATATGATTGCTATGCCACACTTATTATATGTTATTCAAGCTATAATACAACACCCAAACATAAATGTGTTTGATTCAGTACAGAGAATAAAAAAAAAAATTATGTGGGGGTGGGGGCCGTATACCTTGGAGGCAGATGATTTCCCCAAGAAGGCTAGGAGATACAGTTGTCTAGCACCACTAACTATGAAATTGCTTATCAAAAAAAGTAATGCAGGGAAAGTGCCTTAGAAGAAAAAGAGAACGATCTGGATGAGGTTTCCTTTTGGATACCTGAGGGGAATAAGGAAAAAAATATTTTATTATGGAAAAGTGTGAATAATATAAAGATTCCCCATCTTTTCCATGCTGTAGGAAATAAAATTAAAAATGAAATAAAAAGAGTACATAACAAGGGGTTAATCCTTTGGTTACTATTACCTATTGGACAGACAATGTGCTTGCACTTAATAGATGACCTGAAATTAATTCACTGTTTAAAAATAGCAGGAATTAACAAATGGAGCCATATATGAAACAGTGATGGACAATTTCTTTCATATGAAGTATTTAGACAGTCACGTGTTTCTTATTATAAAGGACATTTTTTTACATTACTTAAAATTAAAAAATAGATTTCTATAACTTAATGCAAAGATTTAATGGTGATGCATATAAGGACTTTCATAGAACACTCGATGAACACTTAAAAAGGGAAGTAAGTTGGACAGAAAAAAATGCTTAAAAAATATATTTTCAGGTCAGAATACATGACCAAGACCCATGGAAGAAGACTAATGTCAAGTGGAAAAAAGAAATGGAAGTGGAATACACTAATTAACAATGGAAACATTTAAGAGCTAAGACATACAAGGATTATGTTTACTCTAAAAATATTGCAATACAGAAAAAAAATAATAGAGCTTATTACACCCCAGAAGTACTTGGCCATGTAAGTGGGAAGGGGACTAAACAATATTGGCATCAGTGTGGGCCCAAAGCAGATTTATATCACTGTATTTGGGATTGTGAAAAGATTAAAAAGATTTGGGATATTACCACTAAAAGTTATCTGATATCTTGGGAACAAACACCCATAATGATTTTCAAACAATGGTGTTAAATAACATGGACAATTTAGGGCTGGACACAAATCAGGAAAAAATCCTTCTGCTTAGGAACAATGTGTACTAAAAGGTATATTCTGGGCAACTGGAATGCACAAGTGATTGAGTTTTTACCCTATAAAATGTGGTTGTACCAGGTGCAGGAGGTGATTCTTTATGACAATCTATGGCAGAATGCATCAAGAATTATTGAAGGAGACATCAATCCTAAAAATGATTTTATACCACTGTGGGCTCTGAATTAAGTGTATGAGAAAAGGGAGGTAGAGGGAGGAGGGTACATGAGAAATATAAGGATATGTATTGGACATATTGTATTTTTTATTTTTTTCTCTTATAATTACTATTGCACTTATGAAACAATGTTCATTTGTTATAAATTCAATAAAAAATATACATATATATATATATATATATATATATATATATATATATATATATATATATGAAGGGTTCCCATCTGATAAAGATGGGGGGGGGGGCGCTGTATCAATAATGCAGTACTTTTAGTTGCATAAGTTGGTGCCCTTGTATCAATGTAAACCTGGTGGACCCTTCCCCAGCAATCTTTCCATTGTTGGTCTGATATGGAAATATACAGCTCATTTCCCAATTTGGATCTAACACTCTCCATAATTAAGGGGCCTGCATCTCCCAGACATTTGTATATACAACCTGCCCTCCTTCTGTTCATATTTAGCCATGCTGTGATGTTATGGTCCTGCAATGTGGGTACTTTGGTGGTTTCGGTTGTAAGTATTGTGCTGGGGCTGCCCTTATCTGAAGATATCACCAAAAATCCCTTTTGGTTTCTTTGATAGCATTCTACAGTCTCTTAGAGGGGCATAATTACTTTTTTACCAAGGGAACTTATGTCACATATATAAAGTATGCCCACTTGCATCCAGGAGGAGCAATGCAGAGGTTTATGGTCCAATGTAAACTGGTTGTTGTCCAAGAGAAGCACCTGGGGAATTGGCATTTGGGAAATATGAAAGAATCTTCTAGTTTTTCTCCAACAATGAAGCATGCAGTGGATAGTTGGGTGATTGGAGATCCCTTTCTGTGGCTTAGTGTATAAAATGAACAATGGGGTTTGAGCTTTAAAAAAGTGGCCTTCTATTTCTACCCATTGGGTGACTTTGTGTCCTCAGATATATACCATTTGGTAGCTTGGCCAGACACGGATGCTACAGGGTATATAAAAGAGTTTGGGAGGCCCCAGTCTTCTTCCTTCCAGTGCATCCCAAGTTTGCCCCTTCTGAGTCTTGGTGGCTTTTCCTCTGATAAAAATTGACCCATAAGTTTGTCTACTAGGCTAAACTACTTGTCTGGTATATGCATGGGCAGGTGAGCCAGAAGATAAAGGATCTTGGGAGCTAGTATTATCTTTATTGTTATGATTTTGCCCATAAAGGAGAGGTGTAGTGCCTTCCATCTGTCCATATCGGCTTCAATTTCAGTCAGTATTGGGCTGAAGTTCAGTTTGCAGGTATCATCAACATTTGAAGCAATGCAGATACCCAAATATGTGAATTCTGTATTCACCCACTTCCAACTTGCATGTTGAAAAAGGGGGTTAGGCCGTACAGTGCTGATTGAGGGGAAGCACCTTTGATTTGTCATGATTCACTTTGAGTCCTGAGTACCCCATGAAGGTGTTCAGTGTCTGGCAAAGGGGGTCTATTGCCTTCAGGGTGTCTTTTAATATAATCAGGAGGTTGTCTGCATAAGATAAGGATTTGTATTCCTCGGTACTGACTCGGATCCCCTCAATTGTGGGGTTGGTCCTTATGGCCGCTGTAAGTGGTTCAATGGCAAGCAGGAACAAAAGGGTGGACAGGGGGCATCCTTGGCAGGTCCCTCATGCAAGAGGGAAGGGTTTGGTGATGTGATTATTAGTTAATACCTTGACCACCAGTGCTGCATAAAGAGTTTGAACATAGTTTAGGAAGCATGGTCCCAATCCTGTTTGTTTCATGACTGCTGTTAGGTAGTCCCATTCTACGGAATCAAATGGTTTTTCAAAGTCAGTCGTTAAAGCTGCAGCTGGAGAGAGGACATGTCTGGCATAATTTCTAAAATTGAAGAAGGTTCTCAGATGGTCTGAGCTAAGTCTTCCTTTTAGGAATCCAACGTGAGAGAGGTGGATGAGTTGTGAGAGTACCTTCTCAAGTCAGGTTGCTAGGATTTAAGCGAGAATCATGGCATCTGAACCAGTCCAGAAGATTAGCCTGTAACTATCAGGGAGAAGTGGATATTTGCCTTTATTGGGCAAGATAGTGATTGTGGCTTCTCTAATGGTAGGGGGTAAAAGTGTTTGGGATAGGGAATGAATAAATACCCATAGGAGAAGGGGTGCTATTTCATCATGAAAGGCCTGATATAGGTCTATGGGGAACCTATCTCCTCTGGGAGATTTTTCTTATTCATAGATAGGATGGCTTCTTTGATTTCTATCTGTGCAATGGGGTTCTCTAGAACCTGTGCCTGCTCCCTAGAGAGCTGTGGGAGATTAAGGGATTTTAGATACAGGGGAATTTGTTTGATATTAGGTGGGGATGTGGAGGCATAGAGCTTTGAATAAAACTTTGACATTATCCCAGATATGTCTTCAGGGGATGTTTTAATGTTTCTTTGTTAATCCTGTAGCCCTGAAATGTGCCTTTCAGCTCTTTTTTTATGAAGCCTATAAGACAGTATCTTACTTGCTTTCTCTCCCCCTTCCCATTACGTATGGTGCATATGAAATAAGGCAAGTTCAGCTTTTTTGGCATAATAAATATTTAAGTTTGCTCAAATCTCGAGCATCTCAGCAGGATCTGTCAGTGGGTTTGCTTTGAACTTGCTTTCTAGAGTGTTCAGCTGTGATTTTAATGCTTTCACTTCAAGCTTTCTTTTGCGCCTTCTATATATAGTGTAGTCAATTATTTTCCCCCTTAAATAGGCTTTGGGCACCTCCCACAGTATGCTGTCTGATACATTATGGTCATCATTGTTGACCAAATACTCCCTAATCTCTTGTTGTATGCAACCTATACATTCTGGTTCCTGTAACAGTAGGGGGTCCAGTCTCCATGCTGCAGATCTCATGGAGGAGGCCCCCATAAGATCTGAATTGAAATGAGGGCAAGATCTGATATCACTATGGGGTGAATAGTACTTTTTATGGTGAGGGTTGTTGTATATGGATTCGTAAGCCATCGGTCTATTCAATTTAGGATAAGGTGGACACAAGAGATACATGTATAATCTTTGACCTTGGGAATAGCAAGTCTCCAGATATTTGTGAGAGAATGCTTATTCTTCAGTTGGATGAGGGGCGTAGCCGCTCCTGGGTGAGGGTATCACATTGCAACAGTGACGGAAATACAGCAAAGACCATCACAGTGACATTACCGACAGTTTGCTGTGATGGTCCACTGTATTCCCCACACTGCTGCCTCTGTAGTGTTCACCCCCTCCCCAAACCAACTCCAACTTGGTTTCTGGGGGTTGTGGGGGACACAGCACCCCACATGAGGCTTTTGGGGGGTGAAGCCACCACAGAAAACAATGTTTTCTCCAGTGATAGCACAACACCAATTGGCGGTGTTGTGCCATCACTGTACTGATGATCACTGTTCTCTGTGCCTCCATGGCATGGTGAAACCCTGGATGAGACTCCTGAAGACCCAAAGATCTATCCAATGCTGCATTTAGGGTGATATTTAGATCATCACCCACCACCATCAGATGTTGAGAGGTATTAAAGGAGGCTTTCTCATCTGAGAGGTGGGTATGTTCAGAGCATAAATATTAAGAAGTATCAATGGACCCTCAAGGGTAATTATTTTAGCCATGACCCATCTTCCCTCCTTATCAGTTCATGACCTCTGGCATTTCCAATTCAGTGACTTATGAAGGAGTATGAAAACACCTCTTTTTACAGAGTTGGGAGAGCTATGAGTCTCAACCTCCTCCCATTCCCTTTGCAATTTACAAGCGTCATTATGCATTAGCTTTGTCTCCTGGAGGAAGGCCACCTTTGTTTTTAGTTTTTTAAGATGCTTTAAAACTTGTTTCCTTTTTATTGAAGAGTTTGGCCCCCTAACATTCCAAGATGTGAACGTAATGTCATCCATCTTGTATACTGCAGAAATGTAAGGGAACCCAGGGTTGTCCATCCATTATGAGGCCTACTGCCATGAAATTTGGCTCCTCTTGAGCTAATTTTTCCCTTTATTACCTTAAGAGAAATCATCAACTTGCACATTACTTAACTCTAAACACATAACATAGCCCAACTGGGACAACTTTAGAAAACGGTATAGCACATATAAATTGAAACGGTATGTTCATCACATCATTATCCAAAAAAACACCATTAGACATTGTATTTTATCATGTAGTGCTTAGCAAAGCACAAAGCAAGGAAACTAGTCAGGTACGTGGGATTCCACCCTACTCCCCCTGCCCTTCTGTTATACAATCTAGCTGATTGGGTATTAGGTAGGATATTGTTTGCATACCCTAGGTTTGCAGCATAGGTGGCTAGTGTTGAGTATGCAATTGTTTGTGTGCTGTACAGAAGCATAACCATTGCCTAGTACCTCTCCCCTCGGGGGGTACATTAAAAGGTAGTATGCCCCTATCTATTTAAGGGCATGATGCTGACTCCCCTGCACATGGCAATAAGTAACCTGGTTAATATTTTGGTAGTTGGAGACAGGGAGACTCTTATCTGGCTGCAGGGTGCCACATCAAATCATCAAAGCCTTTGTCCTTATGCAGGGAAAGTCGTATACCCTAGACAGTGTTTCTTAACAGAGTCTTTGTCAAGTGTGTTACTCAACTTCATTTTTGTGGTGTTTGTGACTTCTGCAGAAGACCAATCAGAAACTGTAAACCACCTGAAAGAATACTTCCCAGACTGGATTGTCCTGCTGGGTCTGGTTTAAACTGAAGCCGGGGGGTGTATTTCAAATTGACCTCCAAACCATATCAAACTTTCATTGCCAAGAACCTAAACAGTAACTAAAGTAGACTGGTATCCCAAGAACATTGGGGCCCCAGTAGCTAAAGTGATGGTCATGCCTTAACAATGGCAGTAAGTCTATTGGCACTGTAAACATTAGCGAAAAAGCAGAAAAATAAGAAAGGAAGGAAAGAACAGAACACTTTGGGCAATATATGCAGCAAGGCTAGTTAAGATGCACAGTATGCATTGCCCTATATTTTCATATTCAAGGCAGTTTTTCAGTACTGCTAGCCTATACATTAAAGTTTTGGTTAAGCACTGAATAAACTGCTAGTAAAATAGGTGGACCCCCTTGTTAGAACAGTGCCTAGGTTTAAAGGGAGACATGCCTGAAAATTACACTGATCACTTACATCAAGTGGTTTCTGTATTGCTGCTTCTTTGCAACCGATTTTCTACCCTCCCCCCTTTTTTAACAGAAAGATTTAGTGACTATTACATACAATTACACCCCTTTAGCTGGATGCCTTAATAGGCCGTGACTGATCCTATCAAAGTTAGGGCTAGGAACATTATTCAAAAGGTAGCTAGGCCTTATACACCTAGGGGCAACATTAGACATTAGCGAGTCTATCGTGTTTGGAGGTTATTTGCTCATTTGTCTGTGATGTGGTTAAAAATAGCAGACTATGACTAGCTGCTGCCTCCACTGACTTAGTTAGGGGGCCACCTGTAAATAAGTGAAAGTAGCCTTTACAGGCAATGTGCCTGTCAGCGTTATCATGCAATGCAAACATCAATCATTATATGTGACCCCTTTTAAGGACCCGTTGGGACTGAGCACATTATTCATTATTCATGAGTCATCTCAGGCTTACGCCAACTGGTGTTTTCCAGTATATCAAGCCAATGCCCATAAAGCAGGCAAGAGAACTAGATCAGCCTATTGCCCTAGGAGTTTGTTTGGGTGTTCAATGTTGCCACAGCTGCAACTTCAGCTTATATGTAAGGTCGTTGATCCCATGGAGCCAGGAACAGTGTGTATCAGAGGTTGGAGTGGGTTTGAGTGAGGCACTTTGCTCAGTAGGCTGCACATTGTTTTTTCTGCCAGATTAGTGGCGCATTGGCTGTGTGTGTTTCAGTGTATCATTGTATGGCTCCAACTGATACAGAGCTAGGAACTGACTGCTGAAAGTTTTATTGTCTGAGCTATCCAGGTTAGCGCTTGTGTTCCCTGTTTTGGCTGCAGCCTCTGGGGGCTATGCTGGAGAGCTAGAGCTATGGCCTTCTGAGGTCTTTTGTTTAGCTGCACCATGATCACATTTTCTATTTTAGACATCCATAGGCCATTAGGCACAAGCTGTGATTGTTGTGAGGGAGAGATAACTGAGTAGTCTACCTCAGATGAGATTTAGAGGGAATGATGTGGCGTCCATTGCTTTGTCCCCACTGGGTCAGATATAGTCTCTAAATTGTGCCTGCTGCCAGGATCAGGTGATAAGCTCCTCCGTGGATTCAGGATCAAGAAGGAATGGTGCACGCTGTTTCTTGTGATTGATAATGTGGCTGGTTACTATAGACTGTATGGTACCTGAAGGTCCATTAATGCATGGTGAGAATGAGTGAATTCTTGGTGCCTCTCCTTGAGCACCTGAGAGAAATTAGGAAATACCTAGATCCTGTAGCCCTGCCATGAGAGAGGTCCATGTTTCTGAGCCAGCTGCATTATCCTGTCCTTCACTATATATCTCAAAACTTGACCAAAATGGGTCTAGGTCACTGTCTGGGTTAAGAAGGGGGAGCAAGAGAATGATGTGATCTTTCTATTTCAAGAGGGACTGGCCATTGATGTTTCAGCATAGTTGGCAGAGCAGGTTGTAAAAAGAAATTCATATCACGGCCTTCCACCCCTTCAGGAAAACCTACTAATCTGAGTTTTTTCCTCCAGCCTTTGTTTCCCTTGTCATCAATTTTGTCCATTACTGAGCAGACCACGTGGTCCTGCTCTTGCTGCTGTGCTGAGACATGATTCGTTATTGAGACTAGCTTGGAAATTTGTTGTTCATTCTGAGTAATTTACTGTGATAGGGATATAATGTCCTGCCCCATTATAAGATTCTGGTCTTTTGAATCACTAATTTCCTGTAGTAGTTGTAAAAACATTCCTCCAATTTCTTGTGCTGTAGGTCATCTGGTGCTCAGCTTGAGGTAACCATGATCCAGCTATGGTGTTATTTCCCTTGTGATTAAGGGTCGGGTCCCAGAGGACTGGTTACCAGGTGAGTCTTTTCAATTACCTCCAATATGACCAACTTTTCTCTGTCTGATGTGCTTGCTGAATATTACAGTACTTTTAGATTTCAAGATAAGGTATATTATGCCATAGGATTTTGCAAGGTGGTAGGGGAAGAGTTGGAGCTCAGGAATCAGATTACCATTGAGTGGGCTGCCAAGCCACCTCCAGAGTTGACACCTTTAAACTAATTCAAAAGCTTAAACTTAGTGACCCTGCAGTTCAAGGGACAAAACAGAAACACAACTAGAGAACATGGGGTTTCTTGATATGGAGATATCTGCACAAGTGGGAGTAGAGAATTTGGCTGACGATCAATAACCAGAAACTATGTATGGCTTGCACCACAGCATCAGCAATGATTAATATGCACAGGCTGCTATACTGGAGGAAAGTTATAGTTACAATTAGACTCAACTGATTGCAGATTTATTGATTTATTTTATTTATTGAAATTTTTGTTTCACCAGGAAACATTTAACTTATGTTTAGCTTTTGTTCACTGGAAAAAAGAGGCAATGCAGTTCTGCTTATTTTCAACCTAGTCCTAGAAAGTGGGAACAGAAGATACAGATACAAATAGACATATTGAATCAGGTTAAGCTGTTGGTATTATTAGTGAATGAGGAAAATTTGGCCTGGACATTGGTGAAATTTCCCTTCTCATTTCTAAAAGTGCCATGGGATCTTTAGGATCTACCTGAACAACCACCAGCGCAGGCAAACAGGACCTTGGTTTCATGTGTCATCCAAATAGATGCAGATGTGAAACACATAAACTCAGAAAATATAATAAACACTGAAGCTGATGGTTCCATGTCATTTCAGCTACTGAAAAAACAGCAAGTGCAATTTTAGAAAAGCAATTATAGCGACGCAAATTTCAGTGACCGGCAACTTCAGCGAGGGACATTTCAGTGATCATATTCAAATCTGCAGCAGTTCCTCAAATGCCTGCACAAAGACCACCCCAGGGACAAATGCTAATGAAAGCAGCATTCAAACACTGACAGCACAGTAGGCATCATGCACATACCTGGTATGCATAGCTGGTCACTGCTGTATCTGCATTAACATCACTTTCCTGAAATGGACAAAACATCTGTGTACCCCTGCAGAAGGTAAGAAGTTTGACTACGTCTTCTTGTTGCTGCTAGTTATTGCAGGGGGGCGATGCTCCCCTACACCCCCAGGAGGGCTATGCCCCCTGAACCCCCCATTTCTAAAATAACATCCTCCAAGGTGCCCCTGGACCTCGGAGGTAGGCTATTACTGCATAGTCACTGAAACTGTTCTGTGTTGTAATGCAGTGATCGCTATTATTGCATTCACTATAATGGCGTTGCTGTAATTGACTCGCTGAAATTCATTCACTGTATTGACGTGCTACCAAGCAAAGATCACACTTTACCTCACTGACCATTAGTTCATGGAAGAACTATTCCAGGAGGAATCAGCATCTGATTTGCAGAATAACACCTTAATTGTACTGGGCATGTCTAATACAGTAGTGGTTTTTGATCAAAGTCAGCTCTCTGATCCATTATAGGCTCAAACTCTGACATTTTTTTTTTAAATAACCCTATTATCAGAGGTGGAAAAGCTCTACAATGATAGGAAAAACATTGACCACCACAACCTATCTTTGTCATAAAGACAAACATTAAATCAACTACAGAATCTTAAAAATATTGTCATTAATCCTTCTGACAAACATGGGAATAATGTGTTAACGATGGAAATGGAGTATAAAAATAAAACACTATACTATCATAGCAGAAACAGACTATGAAAAAATTACCAGGCATCCCATGATCTCAATAAAATTGGAGCTCTAACATTTATTTGAAAATTGGCTTGAAAAATAATGCATCCTGAATGGCTGGAAGCCATGATCAGGCATGCATTTATTTTTCAATAGATGCCGAGTGAAAAACAGGTGCTAATTTGGGTGCCCCATTACTTAGGGTATTATCAGGTACATATGTACAAGATATAATTGGGAAATGGACACCTGTTATTTGTGATTTTTCTTTCTTCAGCCCCCTCAAAAAAAGGTTTCAACACCTACTTCAAAGAAAATGTGTTCAGGGGGGTCCTTTGGAATCATAGACTTCACACGATATGATATAAAATTCAATCTTTTTATTTCATCTCCCCAACATCTCACTACTTCATGGAGCTTGTTCCTGGGGTTTTTAATTATTTTTCTTTTTGCTTATTTCATTCTGTTTTCAAACAAAAAATTATACTTTAGCATTTCTGTTATTTTTCTGTTTAAACAATCTTTTGTTAAAGTTTTTAGCACAATCACATAGCTCAATTATTAGTATACTTGCATTTTTGGTCTACTTTTTAAAACTGTTTCTCTTTCTTTTTCTTTATTTAGCTCCAGTGCTCATGCACTTTTTTCTGGAAACAGATAAGATGAATAATGTAACACAGTGATGAATGGAACTATATTAAGCTTTTGAAGTTGATTTTCTATTAATGAAGTAGCCATTCTGCGTGAATATCTGGAGGCGTTGAGCTGACCCTCACCGTTTGTGAACAAAACACGAACAGTGAGGGCCAACCTCCGTGTTCTCAAAGTATCCAACAGGTAGGCTACTTCGTTATTAATGGGAAATGTTCAAAAGCTGCTGAAACTAAAACAACAGTTCTCACACATTCCATCACAATGATATGCATTACTTTATGTCTTATCTTATTTCAGAAAAAGTGCATGAGCGCTATAGACTAGAAAAAGAGAAAAATGTTTTAAAAAATTAGACCAAGTGATGCAAGTATACTAATAATTGGTATGTGATTGTGCTAAAAACATTAACAAAAGATTGTTTAAACAGAAAAATAACAGAAATACTAAAGTATTAATTTTTGTTTGAAAACCGAATGAAATAACAAAAATAATTAAAAACCCCATGAACAAGCTCCATGCAAGAGTGAAACGCAAGGGAGATGAAATAAAAGATTGAATTTTATATCATATCACGTGAAGTCTATGATTCCAAAGGGCCACCTGAACAAATTTTCTTTGAAGTAGGTTTAACTGGGCACCCCGAATTTTCACTCTCGCCAACCTCCATTTTTTTCCACTCACTTAGTGAGTTGTCAGCCCTGCAGCATGCTGTGCAAAAATCCCAACTTGTCATCCATAGTAAGCCTCTTAGGCTGCCTATCTTACTCATCACCACAGACACAGAAAATAAAGTAAACATTTTTTTCTGAGGCTTACTTTAATTTTTCTGTGCCATCTTACTGGGTCTCCCTCCAACTGCACCTCCTGACATTCTGTCCTGGACCCGCTTGCCACTTCCCACTCATCTACGGACCGCATCTCCATCGCTACACAAAAAATTTATATAAAAAGTTATATTTGTAGGCAACTGGGAATGGGGGTCAACAGATTGTCACCAACTAAGCACGCTACTCTGCAAACCCCCCACCACAAAACATTTGATTCACATGGTCAGCCTCTGCAAGCAACAACAACCATCTTGTTTTTTTTAAATTAACAAATGTCCCTAGCTCAGAAACAACTAGCGGTATCCCGTGATAAGAACACTGGGGAATGGGCCCCTACAATAATGGCAACCCATTCCCCAGTGCATTTCAGGGACAGCTACAGGAGGGTTGGGTGGCCAAATGTGGGGGTGAGTGACTATAGCAACAGGATGTCACTATACATACATGCACGGGAATTGGAAGAGGATATGCACAGCAAGGGAGGTGATGGGTGGTGCCATGGTGGGTTGCAAAGCTGGCCCCATGGGATGGTGGGTGGGTTGACAGCATCGGTCATCAGGGTACTGGGTTCGGGACCAGGCACTGGTGTGTTTTTGTTGCTCCCGGCCCGAACCTTTTAAAAAATATTTCGCCCACATGCCTCCCGGAGTTAAGAATCCTTTTAGTAGGGGGTGCCACTGGAAAGTCCCCATGGGATGGGATGGAGGATGCAGCCCCATAGAAAACATTAAAAACTAAGTCCCCAATGCCCTTTTCTTGAATGGGTGTCAGAGTGCCAAAATCAATTTTTGGCACTTGACTTTCTGCATAACAGTGACGCTTTTAGGCTTTCACTGTTATGACAAAGAACCCAACCAGCTGTTTCCTGCAATGAAGAAAAAATTTCCAAAACAACAATAAACATTCTCTTTCTTTTTAATAATTTATCTTCCTTCATTGAATGTGTCTGTGCTCCATCTCAAGTCACTGTAGGCTTTTAAACTGACATGCAGACTCGTTCCACATTTTAAAGCCCATCTAAAATAAAAACATAGGTAGTAGGTATCTGTCCTTGTACACAGATCAGCAGGCTACATTTTTCCATTCTCACACAGTGATGATCAAAGGATGGAGGGGGGGACCAAGCAGGAGGACAAGCTCATCAGCAACACACCAGTTTAAAAAAAAAACAGCAGTGCCCACCACTGGTGATTCCAGAAGTACAGGGACTACTTTACTAAAAAAATTACTTTTGTTTTTTATGTATTTTTTTCTATATTTAAATTTTTATTCTTATATATTTGTTAAAAATGGCACCTATATCCCATTTTCTAAATGCAATAATACCCTCCAGGGTGGGCAGTATTGGGAAATACTAGATCTTCCAGGGCTATAAGGCTCTCCGCCTGTGGTGTCAGGTCTCATTATGTCCCTGGGTGGTCCTGTATTTCCCAATACTGCCCACCCTGTTGGGTATTATTACTACATTGATGGCACCATGCAAAGATGCTGAATATCAGCAAACCGAGGGTCAGCTTTCTGTAGAATGATTTTCTCAAGCCCCTATTTTATATATGCTACCTAAACTTCATAATGATGCTGTCAATCCATCGGTATGCCCATTGTTTCTGGGATAGGATTACTGACTCAGAATCTCTCACATTTGTTGATTATTACTTTCAGCCCCTGGTCATGGATTCAAGAACACATGTTAGGGATTCCATTTAGCTTATGAGTAAATTTAAGAATTTGACTATGGGAGCTGACATTTTGTGGATTAAAATAAATGTATCCAGCCTATATACTAGTATACCGCACCATCTAAATATCAACGCTGTATAATACTTTGATGTAAAGACAGAACCTCCGAAACTCTGCCCATATTTTCCTTTTTACATGGATTGGAGTTCATCCTGCATAGGAACTATTTTACCTTGATAAAAACTTCTATTTCCAGAAATGTGGGATGGCTATGGGGGCAGCTGTTGCAGCCTCACATGTCAACTGTGTATCTTTAACAACAGTTATTTTGAGAACAACATTAGGGTGTCTTTTTGATTTTTTTTGATGACATTCTATGTACTTGACGCAGCACCAGGGACTGCATTGCTGACTTTATTGATTACATAAATACAAACAATTGTAATGTAAAGTTCACATCAGCTATTGATAAAAAAAAGTGTATGTTTTCAAGATTTGGTCCTTAAGACCTCATACTGGGTACTCGTACTGGGTAGTGAACAGAAGAAGGCATTAATGCCCATTAAATCTGTCCCCCCTCATCAGTGGGTTCAACCTTTTCCTTTTTCCAGCAAAAAGTTATCCATTCTGGTTTTAAACATATTCATACAGTATGTTGACTTTCTACTACTTCTTTTGGAAGATGATTCTAAATCCTGCCTGTTCGGTGTTTAAAAAAATTATATCTTCCTTTTTTAACTACATTCTCTAGTTTTATTTGTTGTTTGTGCCCTCTTGGATCTTCAGGTTTGCCCTGAATTTGCATACCTAGCTCGTCAGATAAAATCATCTTCTTTCATGATTTTATACATCATTACGAGGTCACTCCTGTTCCTTCTTTGTCCTAGACTATATAGTTCCGATTTCTTTAATCTATTATCATAGTCTAATCCCTTCATTCCTCCCATCATTTTTGTGACCCTACTTTGAACTCCCTCGACCCTCGCCACCTCTCTCCTTGGATATGGATTCCATAATGGACAGCCATAATCTAAATGAGGTCTGATAAACAATCTATATAATGGAAGTAGAAAGGTTACAGATCTGTTCATAAATGCTCATTGATATTACTGATCATGTAATTTGTTTTTTTTTTTGTATTAGTTTGGTGTAGTGGACATTAAAACTAAGAAACTAGTTTATAAATACCCCAACATCTTTTTCTGATTCCACCATATTTAAAGCTATAGCATCAAGGACATAATCTTATTTTGTTTTGTTTTTTCCAATGTGTAGTACTGAGCACTAAACATCATTCCATTATCCTTGTGTAACCCCTACCCGGTCTACTGTTTGTTTCTGACAGCAATACCAGGTGGTCTGGGTTCAGGGAGGAATAGGTCACTCGGCACAAAGGCTAGGTTTGGCTACTCTGCACAGGGGCACCCAAGTAACTCCGAACACAGGAAGCAATAACTGTAATGTCCAATACCAGAAGTGGAATTCTAAAGTGTGGCTTTTATTCACATCCAAGCAGAATAAAAAAGCATAGATGGACTCCATGGACTACACTCCTGGTAATGCAGATTAAAAGAGACCAGAACACTTCCTCAACACTTTAGCCCTCAGGTTTGAACCCACTGGGCTCACAGCCCAGACTTGCATGCTGCTTTGGGTTACACAATCTGAACTTGTACACTGTTCTGGATTTTCCCTGGCTTAGCTCCCTTACCAGCCACTTGGACACCTTCCATACTTCATGGAAACATTTTCTGGTGGCTCCCTAAACCACCTAAGAGCACCACAGCTCCATCATGGAATCTTCCTTTCACTCCCACATCTGGGTACTTTCCTCAGGTACTGGCCAAGTACCTGAGGGAAAGCAAAAGGTGTCTCAGACCAAATCCGTAGAGGTAAATTTGTTTACTACTGATGGGGGGTCTCCCACCTCTCACTCCCTCAATTCATACCTGGCCATTTCTTTGGACAGTAAACCTCATCCTGTAAAGCTTTGCAATGTAGATTCTTGCTAAATGTATTTCACATTCCATCTACTTGTCTTGTTTCCCATTTGTGCTGGACTTGAACATACTTTTAAGTGGCATTGTCCATTACTCTAGATCCCCACTGAGTTAAGCAGTCCAATCCCCAATTTCTTCACTCTTTGTGCTGGACTTGAACATACTTGAATTATGGCATTGTCCATTACCTAGACCTCCCACAGATTAAGCAGTCCAATCCCCACTTTCCAACAGTACTTGGCTGTCTTTTCCTGACCCATGATAACAGTCCCTTTAGTTTCCTTCTGTTCAGGTGAGAACACTTGTCTCTTTTTCAGAGCAAACTCACCCTTTGGTTGAAGGTGCCTCAGCACAACTTGAACAGGCAGTTTCTTTCCCTTAGCCGGACCCAGGAGGTTTACCCCTGGAAAACAGGCAAAAACCCTTCCCCCAATCCCCTCAGGGATGGGGCTACTGAACCATTGAAAGTGGTCTCCACCACTTCAATTACCAGTTCCTGTGTTCCTCTTCAGGTGGAAACACACACCTTACCAAAAGTAGCTCTTAAACAGAGCTTAAAACTCTGAGAGCTGCACACACTCTGCTGCACTACAGTCTCTCTCTCTGACTGCACACAGACTGAAAACAGAATGGCTTCAAATTCCCCAACATTCTACTCTAACCTCCAACTGCAACAATCCAGTGTGGCTTATGCAGCTGCAAAAGTTCTATTATGATGTCATCCCTCGGCCTCAGCTGAGACTGAGAACAGAGTGAGACAGTGTGAAATCCATTTAACTGGAGTTTCACAAGCTGCCTTCCCTGCCTACCACTAGGTCTTACTGGGATTCTAGTAACCCCAGGTAACAGGGGGGTTACACTCGACCCATCTTTCCACTTTTTCCAAGTTGGACATCAGTTTGGTCATGTTGTCTTTTGTATCTTCTGGTCCACCTATCTTCATGTCGTTGGCAAATTTTACTATCCAACATTCAATATTGTGATGCAGATCACCAATGAATAGTGTAAGCAATACAGAGCCCAGGACCGAGCCCTGAGGCACCCCACTAGTCACATCACCACTATTTGAATATGAGCCTCTCACCATTTTTGCTTTCTTTTGTTTAACCAATTCCTGATCCAGGTGACCAATCTACTATCTAATCCTAACTTTTTTTTTAACCAGGAGAGACACACTAAGCTGAAAGCTTATTTACAGGTGTGACCTGTGAGCACAAGGAAGTTAAATGACTTGCTCAGGGTCACACAGTATGCAAGTGGGGGCTGTGGGATTCAAACCCAGGTCTCCAGGCTTGCAGCTCAGATCCTTAAACCACTATGCTATACTGCCTCCCTAACACAAACATTTCCAATAATAAGCTATGGGGACATTATCAAAAGTTTTCTGGAAGTTCTAGTAGAGCACATTTACTGAAATGTTATTATTTAAGCTGCTATTCACCTTCTCATAAAAGCACAGTTGATTAGTAATGCATGCTCTATCCTTCTTTGAGCCATGCTGTTTGCTATCCTTATAATTAATGTTATTAAAATTTTCCTCTGTCTTGGACTTTAAGGAACTTTCTGCCATTTTACATACCACAGGTGTCAGACTAATTGGTCTGTAGCTATATAGTATGGCTTTATCCCCATTTTTAAACAGTGGGACAATGGTTGCTGTTGTTCAGTCAAGTGGAACGTCTCCTAATAAAAAGTATGCATTAAATGAAAATGCTAGAGGTGCAGCTATATAGTACCGTAATTCTCTAAGAAATCTGAGGTGTAATAAATCAGGCCCTGTGGATTTATAAACATTATGTTTTTCTAATAAGTCTAATACCTTTCTGGACTAATCTCAATGACTCGATCTGAATATTGATTACCTTCCATAGTATTATTCTCTGTCATACCTGGATTAAATACAGAACAAAAGAAGGTATGGAATGAACTAACCATATTTACAGAATTGTTAATTTCCTGGCTTTCATGTATCAATGGCCCTACTTGGGAGTTATTTGATTATTAACATACTCTGTATGCATACAAGCTTTTACCAACATCATTTCTTTGTAATATATTTATTTAAAGTTTATTTCTTTCCTGCCTAATCATTTTCTTTAACTCTTTTAATTCCCTCTTATATGCCATCACAGTAGCCCCATTTGTGTTTTGTTTTGGTTTTTCATTAATTGAAAAGCTTTCTTTTTTTTATTACACTGCCTCATCTGGTATAAAGATTATCACTGAGGGTTATAAAAAAAAACACAGCCAACTGGGCCCTCTTCTGTTTTTTGTTTATACAAATCCAGTTATTCAAACTGTGAAAGTTTCAGATATTTGTATATATGCAGATGATACTGTTTTAATAGTTAAAGGTAAAGATCCTTACAAAATTCAACCAGAATTACAAGCAGATTTTAATAATATTCAGGACTGGTTTTGGAGATCTAATTTAGTCCTAAACAGTAGTAAATCAAAAATAATGTTTTTCACTCAGAAAATAAATGAGACGGTGACCTTAAAAATGATATCCAAAGACGGTAAAGAGTAAGACTAAGTGAATGAATGCAAATACTTGAGCTTCTGGATCGACCAGAGACTAACTTTTGAATACCATATTAATGAGAAGATAAACAAACTAAATGGTAGACTTGGGGCCCTGTGAAGAACAGGTCACTGTATAAATGAGCCCATGAGGAAGTCCATAGTTAATTAAATGTTGGTACCAGTATTAGACTATAGAATAAATATTTATTTGTTTGCCAAAGCTTCTGCACTAAAAAGGGTTTAAATTAAGTATCACAAGTTGGCCAGATTTGCACTGAGGGTAGAAAGGAGGACCCATCATTGCATATTGCATGAGAAGCTAAACTGGCTTACTTTAGAAAGTAAATGAAAACATTATGTGGGTTAGCATGACAAAGCAACTTTGACACAAGGAGACCATTTTATTTAAATGAGAAATTACAAAGAGTAGAGCACACCTGTGGTCCAAGACATAAAACAAAAATGAGGGAGTTTAAAATAGTAACACTAAGAAATAGGATAGGGGAAATGTCTTTTACTTATGTGGCATTGAAGTTTTGGAATGAGTTAAAGATTCAAGAAAAAAATATAAATATAGGTCTGCATGAACTTACTGTAGTACTGCCTTGAAAGGTGAATTAGCAGTTAGATGTACTTGTTTTAGTTAGATATAGAAAGTTTTATGAAAATGTATGATTGTATGTTCTGTATTTTGGATTGTATTATGTATGAAACTGATGATTTTTTATTAATATCTAAGACAGGAATGCCTTCTAAATAGAATTCTATCCTAATGGTGCTTTAAAATGAGAAGTAATTTTTGTATCCTGTATAAAAATAAATGCTTTTTTACTACTACTACTAATTCTCTTCTACATGCTCAGAGCTTCCACACTAACAAACAGGACTCCATTCTCTAAGGTCAGCTACTGCACATTAGCAGAAACTAATCAGATGATCTCACCTTTGAAATGGAGGCAAATGACTTGATAAAGAGGTTCATTTTTAAGGGATATGATAGAAAAATATTGAACAATGCTTCGAAGAAGGTCAGACTAAGAAACATGGAGGAGCTTGTGGTTCCATGGAACAAAACAGATAGCAACAATGACCAACAACCTTCATAACTGATTTTGGACTACTGGCAGGAAAAGGGGGCATTCTAGTTCATAGATTATGGTCCATATTAAAACTAAAGACAGATAAACATTTGAGGGAGAGTACTGGAGTTTGTTCAGTAGTCACTTGCAGCAGAAGCAGAAACTTTGGAGACTCCCTAACAGCTAGCGATTGTATTAACACTCCAGTAACTACTGCATGAGAGACAGTAACTGATTGCCCACCCACCCTACTCAGTGTTTCAAATGTGACAGCTGTAATATTTGTAAATATTGCCAGGAGGGAATATATTTCATCAAGATACAGTATAAGTGCAGATCAAACAGTTCATTTTCTGCATTGTTTCATTTGTAGTTTATGTCACATGGTATAATTGCAATACAGGCTGTGTGGGTTACAACATCAGATCCCTTAAAAAAATGTATTCAGGAACATGTTTTAATGGTCAGACTAGGGAATAAGCAACTGCCCTTTTCACTTCATTGCTTTGTAGCACGCTCCCCCTCTTACTAGTGGTGGGGATAGAATGAAGATACTGCTACAAAGGAGGCTTTCAGGATTATTAATATTAAAATCTTTAATTTAAGATGGATTGTACCTTTTCTGTAAAGATCATCTCTCTCTCTCTCTCTCTCTCTATATATATATATATATATATATATATATATATATATACACACACACCATGGGGTGAGACCAATTCCGTGAGATAAATCAAGTTATATTCACTGCAGTGAAAAATAGCCTGGTGATGTCAGCAGATTTAAAATAAATACCATTTATACCTACTCTGATGACGCAGCCACCTACATGTGAAAGCACTCACTAACATCCTCTAATGTGCCTACTTCTCAAATACTCCATAAAATCTAACCAATGCCATTAACACCAATAATGAGATTCACCTGGAGCAGTGTTTTCACTGTAGCAACTTGCAGATCTCTTGCACTGCATTTCAAAAGCTAACTTCACTCGGTCACTGAAACCTACACCATGAAATATCGACCTGCGAATCCAGCAAAAAACAGTTAGAACCATATAAACATGCTATGAACACAAGGTCTTCCAAATTAAAAACAAAGTTCTATAATAACTCCATGGATCAACAAACTCAGCTTAGAAAAGCAAACCAAATATGAAAGACAACAAGATGAAATAAATGATCCTCCACGCAATTCGAGAGAGACATAGAACCATTATTGGAACTGAAGGATTCTCAACATGCCTCAGCTATCCTGAATACACAAATCTCTCACAAACCAAACAGAAAAAGCAGTTTCAGACCCCAGATATACAGAAAATTACATTTGAGCTCTAAAAAGTCCAACACGAGAAGAAAAAATGGATTCTGCTATGAAGCACCTACAAGCCTGCTGTAGCAAACATTACTATGGAAATAACACAGTGAGCAGAATAAAAATGTAACATGTGCACCAAGCATAAAATACATATATCCCAAAATGTGCAAATAAATGTTATATGAATATTTAAGAATGTACAGCCATACCTGACAGCAGACAGCAGCACTATCTCTTCCAGCACCAAAGGTAAAAATCTTCACCCATAGCTAATCAATAACCACAACACAGCACAGCACACACAATCAACACACTCACACACACACACACACACACACACACCACACACACACACATATCAATCAATAACAGCTCACTACAAGGACCCATTCATAAACCCTCACACACACACACACACACACATACACACACACACACACACACTACCGCAGCAGCAGCATTTGCTTAAAGTGCAATGAACCTCACAACAACAAATATACCTCTCTCACTGGAACTGGTCTCACCCCCATGGTATAAACAGCACACATGATGTGCAGATCATGGGATATGGAAAATAGTCTCACTCCTGCATCATGAGCACTGGATATTTCACTCACCTTCAGAACTCATGAAATATCTAGAGCTCACTCTGAGTGAGAATATTTTCCTAGTTAGTGTTGTCTCTGTGGCACTATCAGATAGGGCACTGGATCCTTAACTGAAAGGTTGGTGGTTCAAGGCCACCTAAGAACATTGCAGTGTCAGTGGCTCAGTAGGTAGCACACTCGCCTCTGAGGCAGGGAGATCAGAGGGCTGTGGGTTCAGTTCCCACATCTGGCACTTGGGTTAATATCCCAGTACTGACACTGTAGTGCAGCATGAGAGGGGTGCTGTACTTCTGAGGTGCCATCTTTCGGATGAGACGTTAAACCGAGGTCCCATCTGCCTGGATTGGTGGTAGTTCAGGTGGATGTTAAAGATCCCATGGCACTTATCAAAAGAGTAAGGGAATTTCCTGGTGTCCTGGCCAAATTTCCTCATTCACTAAAAATACCACCAACAGCTTAATCTGGTTCAAGGTTAGTTGGCATTCATCCGTTCCCCTCCCGGGTCATGCCTGAAAATAGGCAGGATTTGTCTAGTGCACTTACCGGTCAACAAAAACTAAAAAATAAATAAATAAATATTCTACTCCTGCCCATCATGTATCCCGTGTATATATATAGGGTATATGTGATGGATAACTGAGGAATATGGATAACATTAGCATTCCAGAGAGAGAGTGCACTGTGATAATATTATGAGTGATGAAGCCACGAGTGATACATCACAGGGCACTCTGCACGAGTGCTAATATTGTCCATATTCCACAAGTCATGCATCATGTGTGTGATTTATACAATAGGGTATGTGTGGGAATTTTTTTTATGTATAGAGTGTTGTGCTGTTGTATTATTTAGTGTTGCTGTGTAATGCCACCATTGTTTGGCTTTTATGAATGAAGCAGTATGTGGGGGAGGTTTTTGTGCTCTGCTTGGTTGCTGTGGTGTCGATTTATTCATTGGTTTATTCTTGTGAATGGTGTTTATCAAAAGGTTTGATTGGTTTTTGCTCATTTCTGTGCATGATCCATTTTGTTCTATTGGTTGTTGTGGTTTGGGGTGGAGTTTTCATTTGCTGCAGTTTCAGCATTTCATGGAGGTTTGTGTGTGATTTATATCACTAATAATTTTACAGTCTTTATTGCTGTATGTTAGTCAAGTGTGCATATTATAGTTCTGCAGTGAGAGTCATAGATAGGTAATGTATTGCACAGTTGATGCTGTAGATATTTTGTGTGCTCTCATTACTGTATTGCTATATGTGTGCCGTTTCATTCAGAAGTCTGTTGTGACACGTAACATAGTATTTATTTGCGTGTTGAACATAAATTTGAAAGTGTTTTACTAAAAGAATATGCAGAATAACTTTTATACATGTGTTCTGCTTACTTCAGCAGTATAACTTTACATTGTTTTTATTTATTCGTTGGTAGCTTGTGTTCTGAATACTTTTCTAAACAACTTTTTTCTTTTATTCAGTTAATTCAACTGTTCTGATAGTCAACAGAAATGAAATTAAACTAAGCAATGCTCAATGTAGTTTTTTCATTTCTAGTTGTTTGATTTCTTGCAGCTGGTTGGTTCTTCAGTTATGGTGGCTCCGTTTTAGTCTGAGTCATTATCTGATGAGATCAGAGGTGCTTTGTGCTTCCTTCTATGTTTGTGTTGTGATCCTGTGATAAAGGGGTAAAAAGCATATGTTAATATGTTTTATTACGTTTAGTGGTAACAGTTATATGGTACCTAAATATGAGTTCAATACACTATATGATATTGAAGGTGATGTTTTCCGCATGTATGGTGGGGTAGTTGAAGCATGCTGGCATACCAGTTGGGAATGAAAATGGGGTGTTTTCATGCAGCTTTGTTGTAGAGCTGTAGTCATGTGAAGAAAAGGTGCTGCTTGTCTGTGGCTTTTCATTTACATCAGCACTGGGCTTCTGTTCTTCTCTGGTGGTTGAGAAAATGATACTTGTTAGTGGGTTTTGTTTGTATTGTTCAAAAGGTGGAGATGGTACAGGTTCTGTCATATTACTGAGTATGCTAGAGATATTTTTGTGCTTTTCATCACTTAGCTTTGCATATGTATTGATGGACTGGATTTTTTTTTGTCCTGAAATTTAAATAATTTCATTTGCAGGAATGTTGGAGTCCATTAACTTTTGTACTAAGTACTTACTTATAGAATGGTTTGTAAGCCATTTTTTAAGTGTGGATTCCTGCACTGGTGATCATGGTTTTAATAATTTTGCTGATATAATTAACACCAAGTGGCTGTTTTTTATACCAGTAAGTTGGATAGTCTGATTTTGTGATGGATTGATGGGTAAGAAAAGTGTATCTTCCTGGTTGCATTTCATAGGTCTTTTGCTTTTATAGATTAAATAATTATTCACTGGGAATTTTTTCTGATTGTTTGTTTGGTAAGCTCTTGGTTTTAGTTGTCTCACATCTTTTAGATTAGTTCCCGTTCAATTTTTGGTTTGTCTTTCCCATATATACTCAAGGTACAGGGTACCATGTTCATCCTTCCCTATTTTAACATCTCTCCACCGGAGATTATGGGTTTCAGTTGTTCCCTTTAATCCAAAGTGCATTGTAACTACAAGCCACATTGTACTGAGGAGTGATTGTGGATTTTTAGGGCCAAGAATGTCTTTGTCAAATAGTTGTTCAATAATTGTATCTGCGAGGTTGTCAGCTGCTTATGGCCGATTGCATTTGCCTTGTTCTTTAATATTTTTGTTCTGAAAGAACAACTTGTCTTGTTTTACTAAAATAGTTTGATGTTGACAGGTTATGTGGGTACTCCATTTCTTTTAGATAACGTTCTCAACTTTGCAGTTTGGGTCTGATGGTTAAAGGTTTGTATTCCTTTCCATCTGCTCGATGCATAGACATGAAGCATTGGCATAGTAACATATCTAGTTTTGTTCTGGCATGTAGTGGAATAATTTGGTTATATTATGTTTTTCTAGTAAATACTGTTGAAAATGGTTCACATAATTTTCTGTCTTTTTCTTATGTTTTAATTTTTGTGCTTCTGAAAATGAGTTTATAATGTCTGTGTCTATTTCTTCTTTTTTTCTCCTTGTGGTTCATATTCTGCACTTATTTTCGTTGTAATTGATTTGTTCTTTAAGTCTGGATTTTCGAGTGGTTCTAGATCAGCTTCAACTGACTCCAGCTGATACACTTCACTTCACTGTGCAGTCTTTTAATGATAGTTTATTTACCCAGTGTAGTTGTTCTTGTCTGTTGTCCATTTTTTATCAGCTTTGTTCGTTATTTAACCTGTGAGCATGTTTTAATTTTGCTTTTTGTTTCTTTTACAGGTTGTTTGATGACTCTTACTGTGTTTTCCGATTGTCACCACTGTCTTAGAGAGATTAGTTTTCAAACGGAATGCAGCATTTACAAAACTACAGGTAGCATGAGTTATTTGTGGGTTCATGTCGCAGGTGTTTTCTATTTATTTAGTGGTATCTTTTAAGGAAAGCAGTTCCATTCTGTTTCATGTGCACTTAGGTTTTCTGACATAGTCAGTGTGGAATATTTTTGGGTTACATAGACATTGTGGAATATTTGTGGTGGTATTACACACTCTCTACATCAGCTCAGTAATAGTCAATAATAGGCAAAATAACTACATTTATTCAGACTATTATTTTTCAACCCCTATTGTATATAATATATATATATATATATATATATATATATATATATATATACACATTGCAAAAACTTCATTAATACATCAGTTATGATCGAAGCATCAAAAGTAGAGAAATGAGGTGTTAGGGTTGAGAGCCTATCTTCCTCCTTACCCTACCACCCTACCCCCACCCTCCACATACCAAGAGGTGATGGTGTGCCTTGGGTCATCTCTGACTAACTATTACCTCTATTCTCCTATACTGTACTATGTCAGTATTCTTACATATGGAATGGGGTGAGAGTTAGGCTGATGACTCCAAGGCACACCCCATCACCTGTTGGTCTGTGGAGGGTGGGGTGGGCTGGTAAGGTGAGGGGGTTAGGGTCTGAACCCTAACAATTCATTTCCCTACTGTTATTGATTCAAACCTAACTGCGGCATTAACGTTTTTTGCAATATATATATATATATATATATATTCTCTATATATATCTATATATCTATATTGTATATATAATAGTGGCACAGTCGTTCCACTACAGTTAGGGTTCAGCGGTCACTTACATACTAAAGTCAAACATTTGGGCATTAATAACTTTGGACCCATTCAACAGATTTGCCTGAAATTTGAATGCATAGTTGGGCATGGTAGCCTCTTGATTTGCCAAATTATGCTGCAGTCAGACTTATGGTCTTTGCATACAAAAATGCTGAAAATGAAAATTATCCATTGTTGGAAGCAGCTTTTGAATTTTTGATATGGTCCTGCACAGCTGCTGTGTGGTGTGCTGCTCTGTGAGATGGCTTGTTTGAAAGAGCTTTGGTGACCTAACATGCCGCTTTTTCTTTGGTGAAAAAATATTAAGGCATTAAAAAGTTATGCCACTTTTAAGTTCCCATTATGAGTCAATGGGAAAATGTATATGTATGTTTTGCAAACAAAGAATGGGGTTCTGGCCATCTCATCCTGCTTGATGATCAAAGAATTTGCAGCATCATGGTTCAAGAATCTTTGTCCCCAAGAATTTTAAAAATTCTTCGATCATGAGGTCTGCCATCTTGTTTTCAATTTTCCGACTGTAAAAACACAAAGATCTTGGCTCAGGGGGTCACTTCTGAAGTAAAACTTGGATGGGTTTTATTCAGGGGACTCCGATCTATAGAGCCATGCCTTTGGTTTGATCCAAATTGGTCTAAAAATAGAGTTCTGAGCTCGTAAAATCTTAGTTTGTGGCTTGCTAACGATCTTTGATCGCAAGCCTGCAAAAATTCTTTGATCGCGGGATGCTTTGATCACGATCGTGCATTGTGAGTGAGGGACAAGATGGCCAGATTTCAAAATTGATTTTCACAGCCCAGGGTGCCCTAGAAAATTAAATGATTGTGTGTTTTGCTCATGGGGCTTGTTCTTCCCCATCTGAATACAAAAAATAATGTTTTCAATATCCCTGATAGTCTAGTGCCCCCCGAACATGATTAAATAGATAACTGTCTCTAATTCCCTGGTATACTAGTGGTCCCCAATGTATATTTCATACATATTGATTTGTTATATCCCTGGTAGTATAGTGGCCCCCCAATCTGTATTAAATTATCATGCTTGTTCATATCCCTGGTAGTCTAGCGGCACCCCCCATCATAATAAGATACATAATGATTTGCAATTTCCTGGTAGTTTAGTGGCCCCCTCACCCAGCCGTGCTAGCCCACCAAGCACCCCCCACCCTTCCCCAGCCAGAGACTGGTACAGCCCACCTCTCACCTCCATGGCCAGCTGCCGACTGTGTGTATTAGTAGCGCTAATGCAAAGAGGCACTCAGAAATTATTTCTGAGTGCCTCTTTGCATTAGTGCTCCTAATACACACAGTCAGTGGCTGGCCATGGAGGTGAGAGGTGGACTGTGCCAGTCACCAGCTGGGGAAGGGTGTGGGTGCTGGGTGGCTGGCATGGCTGGATGGGGGTGGAGGGCCACCAGACTACCAGGAAATTGCACATCTTTTAGGTATCTTATTATGATTGAGGCTGCTAGACTACCAGGGATATGAATGTAAGTTGTTTGCGTTTGTCTTTCGCTTTGCATCATTGTTGCTGACACCATTACCATTTGCATTTCAAATTGCATTACCATGACTGTGCCCATTATGGTTTGCATATCCATATGCGCTTGCATTTGCATTTCCATTTCTGTTTCCTTTGGCATTATTGTTGCTGTTACCATTACCATTTGCATTTCCAATTGCAGTACCACGACCATGCGCGTTACGGTTTGTTTTTCCATATGCACTTGCATTTGCATTTCTGTTTCTGTTTCCTTTGGCATTATTGTTGCTGTTACCATTACCATTTGTGTTTACAATTGTGGTACTGTCACCGTGCGTGTTATGGTTTGCGTTTCTGTACGAGCTTGCGTTTGCGTTTCTGTTTCCTTTGGCATTATTGTTGCTACTACCATTTGCATTTACAATTGTGGTACCGTGGCTGTGCGCATTACCAGTTGTGTTTCCGTACACGCTTGCATTTGCATCTCTGTTTGCATCACCGTTCACTTTGGCATCACTTTGCATTTGCATTTCTATTACCGTTTGCATCACCATTTACGTCTGCGTCACCATCTGTGCAACTGTTTGCACTTGCATTTGCATTGCACTTACCATTACTATGTGACAAAAAATCACGTGGTGGGAGCATGGGGCCTGAAGAGCCCACACTTCTACCACCACATTCCATTGACTTTTTATAGTCCTCATTCTCAAAAAGAAGGGAAATTCATGGTAAAAAAACTCTGTTTAATGCATCAGTTAGGGTTGTTTCACAGTGACAAAAGTAAAGAAATTCAACTTTAGGGTTAAAAGCCCCCCTTGCACCCCCCAACCACCCCAACCAGCATCAGGGTGTGCTTTGGGGTCATCGGTCCTAACTCTCACCCCATTCTCCTGTACTTCACCACTTCAGCTTGTTTACATGGAATGGGGTGAGGTTAGGTCCATGCATATCAGCATGTCCCGATGCTGGTTGGGGCAGGGTGGGGTGCATGGGGGTTTCAACCCTAAAATGTCATTACTTTTTCATCAGAATAACACCACTGATATTAATGAGTTTTTACATAAAAATATATATATATATATATATATATTCATGGCAAAAACCCATTTAATGCATCAGTTAGGTTGTTACACAGCGACAAAGTGAGAGAACTGATGTTAGGTTGAAAACCCTAACTCAAATCACCCAGCACCACACACACACACACACACACACACACACACACACACACACACACACATATGCAAGTATGGGGAGGACCAAGTCAACACAACCAATGACAGGCATCCAGCAGCAGGTGACAGAAATAACAAACAATTGTCTAAATGTACTACGAGACATCCCCACCCACCTGACCAGGTACTACATGCTCAGTGGAGATCAACAGCAAAACTGAGGCCATGACCCCAAAACGTACACATCCCTGATTGCAGCTGCACACAATGTACCACACTTAGTAGTATCAGATACATTATTACTGATGAAGGTATAGTACTGATGTACATACATAAACCTTCAGTGTGTTTCAATATTAAAGATGCAGTAACTATTCTTTGTAAGAAACAGTGTAATTGCATGGATCAGGCCAAGCAACTTCTAAATATCATAGCACTACTGAGCCAACAATGACATATCTGTATCGGAGATCTATATAGTATAGATTTTCATGTAGGCACTTACTGAGTATGTTGTACCTGATAAGGACAATCTCATTGCATCTGTGATGACTAACTTATTCAAATAGCAATACATTTACTATTGTTGCAATGAGTGATCTATGGCACTTATGGACACAGCGTAATTTTTTTTAACAGTTGTTTCATAGTAAGGCTGTATGACTAGTGTTTGGGTTTGCCACACTTCTGTCACTGATGCTATCAAAGTGATAACTATGTTAATTGTGGTACAACAAGAATCAAGTAGGTATAGTGTAAATATTAACAGAATGTCTTTTAGTATTGATTTCACTCACAATGGGGTAAGTGTACTACAACAGCAGGGGTTATTCTATATCACTGACTCTGTCAGTTATAATCACACTAAGGTTTCGATGACTGTAATGATCAAGTTACACTGTTCATCTTCATGAGTTCATATTCACAGCCATTGTCCAGTAACTAGACAGTGTATGGTGTAACTGGGTGGGACACTGTGTGGCAAAGCTGCTGCAGTGCCTAGCAGAGGGAGAATATCTACTCATAAAGACAATTAAGCAATAAGCCATGACCAACAGTTATTTTAAATGGTCTGTTAATCACCCTGTAGGGGTTTAATGTTAAATGAGGCACAGCCGAGTGCCACATGTCACTAGACAGTGGTAAACTGACCATTACCATAATACCTGGGAGTGACTTATTGCTAACATAATAAAACTGTTTTTTAAACAACATTAAACCATGTTCATCATATGGTTAGGCTCTACATGTATGTCAATTGAAACTAAACATAAGGCTATTAGAATGTTTACAGCCAATCAGAAAGCTGTATTTCTCAAACCCTTTTTATAATCAAATATATTATACCTGTACAATTCCTTGGTTTTGCTGAACTGTATTGCCCAGGTGGCCCATCAGATGTGGTGTGGTCTGGTTTGGGGCATCGGTAGGTAAGGCCATGCATCTACTAAGTGTGGTACGTTGTATGCAGCTGCAATCAGGGATGTATACGTTTGGTGTACATGGCCTCAGTTTTGCTGTTGATCTCCACTGAGCATGCAGTACCTGGTCAGGTGGGTGGGGATGTCTCGTAGTACATTTAGACAATTGTTTGTTATTTCTATCACCTGCTGCTGGATGTCTGTCATAGGTTGTGTTGACTTGGTCCCCCCCCATACTTGCATATGTGTGTGTGTGTGTGTGGTGCTGGGGGGGTGAATTCGGAGTCAGGGTTTTTAACCCTAACATCGAATTTCCTCACTTTTTTCGCTGTGCAACAACCCTAACTGATGCATTAAATGGAGTTTTTTGCCATGAATATCCTGTCTTTTTCAGAACTATTACTCAGTATAGTACATGATTTATACTTGTAAGAATACTGCGCATACATACAAAAAATGTTCCAAGATCAGGAATTCTTCAAGTCTTGTAGTTGTATTTACTGTTATTAACAGTAACAGTAGTTCACTGTGAATCATATTGTTTTTTTATGACCATATTTATAGTAATTTGTCATTGTTATTCCATGTTATTTTTTTTATGTAACAGTGTCTTACTCTTTTTATTTGTGAGCACATATGTGAAGAAAAAGATTTACATAACTAAAAGAGTATATGACATGACATGGACACCATTGGCTCATCTATTGAACAAATGAATATGTTACTGTAGTAACTTGTGATTTTATAGACATTGGTTTTACAACCAACTGAGGTGGTAGCACCAATCATGTGAAAAGATGTGGAAGAGGTTTGCTGGTACTGAATACATAACTTTGTTATAACTACACCAACACCGAAATTTCACTGTTGTACTAGCAGGCATATACTCATCTTCATCATGTTACACATAACCACATTCTGTAGCACTAGGTGCATGAAGCAACAATAGTGTGCCACAAGTAGAGTAAGGTACCAGTGTCACACATCTAAGTTACTACTATGGAGAATCACAACTGTAATACCACAATAGTGTGGTATGATCTTTCAGCAAATGAGAAAATAACAGTTGTGTAAATCTTGTTTAAACTATTTTAAATAAAGATCGCCAGTACGTAATAACACACCAAACACAAGACAGTATGAATTAAATTTTTGTTTTACTGAAAAAATAGTATACCTATTAAAAATTACACACAAAAAAAATTGTTCTTTTTATAAAAAATACAAAAATATATATTTACAAATATGATGTTAATACAAATAAAAAAATTCTTATTAAACTGTGTATTACATCATACACAAAATAAATATTTTATAAAAATAAATACTTTTTTACAGAAAAAAAAAATTTGTGCAAAGTCTTTGGTCATGTTTAGTGCAACACTTGCGAGAGGTGTGTGCACTGCTTGAGGCAATCCAAGCTGGAAACTGGATTCAATGTGGAGGCGCAAAGGAAGTGGAAGCTGTTGCGCCCTCTGGAGGAGATACCAGACTACTGTGAAGGGTGGCCAGTTTTCCCCAAGGAAGCTGCAGGAACAGATGGTGCTGGTGGAGATGAAGTGCTGCTACTGGCCACAGTGCCATCAGCCGCTGCTATGACTGGCTCGAGCATGAGGTTGACAGTCCACTGTTGTGCTTCCAAGAGAGACAGCATCCTATCCTGCTTCTCAAGGAGCACAACATGTTGCTCACGCAGACTGCCAACCTCACGCGCAAGCTGTCTGTAGCAGCAGCAGTGGCCAGTGCATTTCCGCAATCGCCTGCGCCCTACAAAAATGCAAAAAAATAATGATGAATACACAAGACAAATGAAACAGTTATTATTTTCAACTTTTTAACTTCAAATATTTCCTAGCTACTGCAATATCATAAATGCATTCATTTCAAAGTTCTGATAATATTTTGAACTGTGATGCTAAACTATTTAGTTATGTTATTTGTGTCTCTATTATACTTTATTATCTATATAATGTAATGAGCTGACAACATCAAAAAACTTATACTAACATGTGGTTTACAATGCTATTCTTATATTTTATTCAGTAGTCATAAGAATTCAGTATGTACATACTTTTGCATAATCAACAGTACAATACCATACAATTGAAATGGATCCTCATCAAGTGTGAGAATTGTTACTTCACCATGTCTGCCTATAATGGCTAGTCATCTCCGCCAAAAAAAAACGCAACTACCTTGACACGAACACTATCATAATATACTTAAAATGTGTACATAATCATTATCACTTTGATGATTGTTTGAAAGCAAACAGCTTGTAAGCTGTATTTCTGCCTCTCAACACACATCACTATTTTAAATAATTAAGTCACTGATATGACATGCATTCAGCAGAATACCATTAACAAGCTATTATGTAGAATTATCATAGACGTACATTCTGGGGATTTTCTAGAACAGCAAATTCATAATAATTATGTCTTATGGCACTCCTATGTACACTCAAGAACCTACATATGTACATATTTACATCAAAAATGTGCTCCACAAACATGCCAGAGATCTTCAAGTACATAAACAACATAAATAACAGATTTTTAGGTTGCATAACTATAAGACATTCACACAAGTAACTTAAAACTTAAACTAGAGTATGGGAAAAGCTAGTCAAAATAAACAGATTAAAATAATTGTTGCACTGTTGGATGCCCATAATGTGCAGATAACTGGGCTTTTCCAGTGACACAGGGTAAAATTTGTCAACACTATCTGGCACAGCAGTAATAAGGTTCTTCAATGTACTATCTGACATTTAAGCAATAATGCACTGCAGGGTTACTGTTGTGCTGGGATAACATCACACCTGTGGTGATTAGGCACAAGGCCACGAGCGTGCAACTAATCACCCAGACGTGGCGTTAACCCAGCAGAACACACACCCAGAGTGCATTATTGCAATTATACAATGGCTTGTTGGTACTAATAAAAGAAAAATTAAAAAAAAACCTCATAAAAAGTCTATTTTTATTTGATTTTTCAATGGAGAGGCATAGTGAATAAAAAAATAGTCCCATTGTAATGTTATTGTGTGTCTGCTGTCTCCTCCTGCACCCACCCCCTCCCAGGAAAGTACAGCACTCCACACACTAACATTCCAATATGGAACCAGTTAATATTTTTTTAATTAGTATTTCTGTTTTTTTATGGCTTTAAAATCAACTGCAGGGAAGTTGAGGAACCGCAATAGCAGTTACGGGTTGTTTGAGCAGTTAGTGATTGGCAGCAATGCAGGAAATTTTTGTGGACTACGTATTTCAATCTGAGTGTCCTTTTATCAATTATTTGTTTTATTTTTAATGGTCATGGTAACACTGCAGCACTTCGAGGAAGCAAGCCGGAATCATGGGATTGTGACTATCTGAAAGGTCTCGTGCTGCTGCTGACGGAAAAATTGAAATGCCGTCTAAAATGACATTTTTTTTTTTTTAAATTTAAAAGATATGTTTATAGTCAGGGATACTGTCGGTGAATATTCCTGTAGGTGGTTTTGACTGGCAAGTTGTAGAGAATTACTGTGCTGGTGCCCCAGCGGACAGGGATATTTAAATGGCGTCTATAATTACATGTTTTTTTAAAAAAAAAATTGGCACACTGTCTGTGAGTGAGGCACGGGGAGTTATTTCACTATATCTGGTGGGAAGACGAGCAACGTAGGGATAATTTGCACTTTCACAGCCGCTGGTCACTGTTAGGTGAGTCAGAAGCACTCACAGCAAGTTAAAGGCGGTTGAGAGTGTGAATGACAAACGGAGGATTGCACTGCCAAGCAGCTACGTGGACTGATTTCTTGTTTTCCCAAAAAGTTATGTGGTCACCTTGGTGCTGGGACTAGAGCGTGATGTTGTGCTGGGATACCACTCAGGTCTAGTCCCAGAGTCACCAATGGGAGCACATGATTTGCATTTCCATTGTATTATATGAAATAAACAATTATCAATACCAATTATTGCTTTGCTATCATTAACATTATTAGTGTAATAGTAATAAAGTTTCTAACTGATGCCAAAGCACTCGCACCTGCAGAGGATGACAGGCATTAGTGTCCCTGTGGCTGTTAGATATTGCAGGGCAGAAAAGATGTTGATAATGGTGTATAAAAAAACAGCTGTGCAGTACATTAAAGGTGACAAAATTAATTAATTGTTAAACATTTTGTATATAATACACAGCATTTTCAAATCTACTACAGTGCATGGGACATATCTAATACCTGATTGCAATGATAAAATGTAATGCTCATCTCACAACAAATGTTTCAGTACCCTTATTACACCTTTGCTCACATACACTGTCACTGTTATGTCCTCACATTGCACCAAAAAGTGGTTTGGCACAGCACCCATGCCATCATATAGTGAAAGTGTGAAAACACAGTTTGACAGTATAGGTGAGCATTCAAAGTCAGTATGCCAACAGGCAGTGGGCTCCCCCTGTCATCACACTAAAACAGCAAGGTGTAGTTATCAACAGGAACATTGCTCACCACCAATTTTGACAACCATAAGGTACTTGACAAGAATGCAGATAACAGCAACAAGGCATAACGAAATGCTGCTCAGAGCATGACAAGCTTTGCTAAAATTGAAGTAGAGCTTCACTTACAAATGCAGGGTGATTGCATTATACTGTACACAGCCAGTAATCTGTAACCTGCATTCACCCAACAGTATTACAGCCCCAAATCAGCACACTTTTAACATGTTGCTGTGCAGCTGCATCAAGGCAATATAAAAGAAAAGTTTAGACTACCATAACATTTCATTATTAATTACACACCTGGTGAACTAAGACACAATAATAATAACATACATTCTAAGTTCACAGTACCATGGGACTACATCTTGCGTGGAAATATTTTCAGATTTCACTTACGTGGTGGGCTGGCGCCGGCCTCCTGCTTCACCTCCACTGCTTGTACATCTGCAGCTTCCCCGGACTCTATAAAAGCAAGCAAGGTTAAAAATGATCACATTAATAGATGAAATAACAAACTAAGAGTCTTTTTCTTTAAAAACGTCAATTTCTAAACTACATCATTGCGCATAACTATCATATGAACACGTCTCTTCACAAAAACAGCTGTCTCTCCAGCTAGATGTATGTTCTTAACTCAGTATTACATGCATACAACAACTCTTCTCATATGCAGAAAGGCACACAAAGTTGAAATTATGAAACCATGTGTCTGTGTTCTTTCAAGACAAATGTCCATGAAACCCAGAACACTTAATATAAGAAATCCATTCGTTTCTGGTGGTTTCCTAACAATGTTTGTCCAATTACATTTTCACAGAAAGAAAACACAGAAATCTATAATTGATAGTATGTAATGCAGAACAAGCAGTGCCTACCCATGAATGGCAATAGTTAAAACACTTTGATAATGCATATTTTCAGTGAAACATCCTAACAACCTGTATATGTACCTATAATTTATATACATGTAAACCTAACTATATGATGACCCTTTTTAAACAGTTTGACAAAATGTGTTATTATAATAGCAAGAACAAAAAAAGTATCATGTAACTCTTCACTAATGACCCTCTAGCTGAATATGACAGTCTTTATGCGTTATTACATACTACCCCTACAGGACTATTAAAACACATTAACAAACATGTGACACTCTATGCTGCCCATCTATAAATATAGCAATAATAAAATGAAACATTCCAGCAGATATAGAAATACTAAGTCTATAAGCATCTAGGAACATCTGTTAATTAGCTACAGATAATTAAACAGCACACTGTGAATATCAGTGAGACACCAACATTACTAATTGGTACTAATTACTCATTGTACATGAAACTCAGTACCAAAAGTAGCAGAGTACAAGAGATCGCCCCCCCCCCACAAACACCACATGTACTACTAAGTACCCCTATGGACATACATCCATTGTCACATACATGAGAAATAGTATCCCACTCACAAGTGTATTAACAGCAGTTTGTCATGCTGTCTCGGTATCTTGTTCCATGCTGCCACTGCACATTCACTAGATACATAGATACATAGATACATAGACAGTGTCGGCAGATAAGGGCCTATGGCCCACCCAGTCTGCCCATTTGAGCTTGTAAGTTCAGTTTGTTTTCCTAGAAGTCTTTTGCCCCTTACCCCTGACCTCCAGAATTCCTTTATGTCTATCCCATGCATTCTTAAATCCCATGATTGTTTCAGCCCCCACCACTTCCTCTGGCAGGGTGTTCCATTTGTCCACCACCGTCTCTGAAGAAATTCTTTCATGTTTCCTCTGAATCGTCTCTCCTCCAACTTCATCCCATGCCCTCTTGTCCTGGAACATCTTTTTTCGCTTAAAATAGTGTTTTCCTGCACCCTGTTCCTCCCTGTAAGATACTTGTATGTCTCTATCATATCCTCTCTCCTCCTCTCCTCCAGGGAGTACATGTTCAGTTCCTTCAACCTGTCTTCATAGGACTTGTGATGCAATCCATGCACCATCTTTGTTGCCCTCCTCTGAACCTTCTACTCCTGTCTATGTCCTTATGTAGGTATGGTCTCCAGAACTGTACACTGTACTCCAGGTGGGGCCTCACTAGTGTCTTGTATAGCGGAATTATGACCTCCTTTTCCTGCTGGTGATGCCCCTGTCTATACATCCCAGCATCCTATTTGCTTTACCTGCTACCTTGTCACACTGTTTCTACCTTATGGTCATCGGAGATGACAACCCCAAGATCCCTTTCCTGCTTGTGCATGCTATATCCTCACCTCCCCAACTGATATATTGTGACAGGGTTTTTGTGCCCCATATGCATTATCTTGCACTTCTTTGCATTGAATTTTAACTGCCAAACCTCTGACCATTCTTCAAGTTTCTGCAGGTCGCTTCTCATTCTGTCTACACCCTCTGGTGTGTCTAATCTGTTACAGAGCTTTGTGTCATCAGCGAACAGTGAAAATCTGCCTTCTAGGTCCTGCGCAATGTCACTGATGAAGATGTTGAATAGGACCGGTCCCAGCACTGATCCCTGTGGTACCCTACTGGTCACTCTTCCTCTGTGGAGTGACAGCCATTTACCACCACCCTCTGTGTCCTGCCACACAGCCAGTTACCTACCCACCACACTACTGTCCTGCCCACACCCATATTCCCCAGTTTGTGTAATAGTCTTCTATGTGGCACAGTGTCAAAGGCCTTGCTGAAGTCCAGATAGGCCATGTCCACTGCCCTCCCTGATACACCTCCCTAGTCACCCAGTCAAAATTCAACGAGGTTGGTCTGACATGACCTCCCCCTGGTGAAACCATGCTGCCTTGGGTCCTGTAGTCCATTGACAACCAGATGTTCCACCAATCTCTCCTTCAGTAGTGCTTCCATGATCTTCCCCACTACCGAGGTGAGGCTGACTGGTCTGTAGTTCCCTGCTTCCTCTTTGTTCCCACTTTTGTATAAGGGACTACATCTGCTGTCCTCCAGTCTTTGGTACCTCCTGTTTCCAGTGATCGGCTAAACAGATAGCCAGAGGTTCAGCCACCACCTCTCTTAGTTCTTAAGGACCCTGGGTGCACCCCATCTGGCCCCATTGCTTTATCAACTCTTATTACTTCCAGTTCCTTCAGGACCCTTCTCGTGTAAAGGGACTTGTGTCCATTTTGCACCATTCTCACCCCTTGTACCCTTCAGACCCATTACCTCCTCTTCCTCAGTAAAGACTGAGCAGAAATACCTGTTCAGTATGTCAGCTTTACTGTCATCCTCCACGTGGCCCCCATCCTCCCCTTCAGTCTCACTATCCCTCCCTTTGTCTTTCTTTTTCACTTATGTACCTGTAAAGGTTTTGTCCTCTACCCACTGATTTTGCAATGTGTTCTTCTGTCTGAGCTTTGGCTTCCCTTACTGACCTCCCTGCCTCCCTTGCTTCTTCTGGTACTTCTCCCTATCCCCTCTGCCTGTGTCTTTTGTATTGCCTGAATGAAATTTTTTGGCTTTCACTTTCTTTGCTACCTCTTTGGAAAACCATAATGGTCTCTCTTCCTTTCCTCTTGCTAACCTGCTTAATGCATAATTCTGTTGTTCTTGTAATCCCCATTTTAAATACTGCCCACTGTTCCTCAACCCTGATTCCTGTCCCATTCCCAATGCCTCTTTCAAGTATCTCCCCATTTTCCCAAAGTCTGCCCCCTAAAATCCAGGATACGTGTTTTGTGTGGTTTGGTTCTGCTCTTTCTGTGATTTCAAACCACAATGACTGGTGGTCACTGTTTCCCAGGTGCTCCCCAACTGTTACCCCCATCACACTGTCCCTGTTTGTGAGCACAAGGTCCAGTATTGCCTTCTGCTTAGTTGGTTCCATGACCAGTTGCTTGAGGAAGGCACCCTGAAGGGAGTCCAGGATAAATCTGCTCCTAGTTGATGCTGCTGCTGGGATGCTCCAGTCCACGTCTGGAACATTGAAGTCTCCAACCAGTACTACCTCACTCTTGTCTGCCATCCTTTGGATGGCTAGCATCAGCTCCCTATCTGTTTCTTCCTCCTGGGCTGGTGGTCTATAGACCACACCGGTGAGGATGGCTGTCCCCATTTTCCTTTCCAGCTTAACCCACAGTATCTTTCCCCCATTTTGTTCCTTCTGGATCTCTGTGGCCCTTATGTTATTTTTTCACATACAGTGCCACTCCTCCTCCCTTCCTGCCTGCTCTGTCTCTTCTAAATATGTTGTAGCCAGGTATGGCCATCTCCACTACAGTTGCTAACCACCTTTTAGAAGTATTTTGTGTCAGAAGAAAGTCTCGTTTCTTATTTGTAAACACCATAAAAGATTTGGAATACTATTCTCTTATGCATTTACAGTTTTTGACAATGACAATCTTAAAGATACGTGGTTGAGAACAGCGCTCCCCATAAATGCGTGTGTGTTTAGTATGGAAATGCTTACAGAGCATAGAGATTTTAAGCCGGTACACCAGTAATGGGAATTATTTGTTAATTATCAAATTTGGTAACCTGAAAACTTTTTCTTTTATTCAGAGTCATTCTACAGTCACCTCTTTAAAATTTTTAACTTGTAGAATGTGAGATGGGAATTTAGCAGTAACCGAGGATTAAAGCTGACAGTGCACCTTTAAGTGTTGTCTGCTGCCACATGAGAGACTGCCTCTTTCTTCCTTGTATGGAATGAAAAAAATAAAATGCTTTCAACCCACTCAACAAGTAAAAAGAATACATACACGATTCAAACAATACTGAATCAGTAAAGACTTTTTTTTAAAAATACAGCCTTAACTTCTGCAGCTAACACATAACATAATTTTGTAACACAGACCAATAACACAGAACAATTATTTATATCAGACTCTTACCATCGGACTCAATAACAATGACACTTTCTGTGTCCGAATGGTCACCCTCCACAGCTTCACGCTGTGCTGGTACTACCTCATGGGAAGCCGGGGAGACCTCCGGTGTTCTAGCATGAAACAGAAAAAAAATATGTAAGTGGTTGATGTGAATCACAGTACAGTTTTTAAATAGTTGCAACAACAGTAAACCAAGCACCACATAGATAACATTGCTTTTAATTATACAGACCACAAGCATTGTGCCCACATATTACAATAACAATTGGATTTATTGTGGAGGGGGTCCTCACACCATTATCTACATAGTCTTTAACTGCTGGGGCACCAAACACTATTGATATGTACATTTCTACATCTTTGTCTGTATATGTAGCACACAGGACAGACCATGACTCACTATTGTATTAATGCTCACTGAAAATACTTCCCCCCTTTTTGACTGTACAGCTATGCATCTTGTACTTGTGACAGACAGCTGCAGCACACATAGAAAACTGCACAACATCGGCAAATACAGTAACTTAATTGTAACAGGTGTGTAATAAATATGAAATGTAATATGATACCACTATTTTTGTTGCACATGTGTGCAAAGTAACCTGTAATACATACACAGTATTACAGAGTTAGAAGTTCAATACCACTACATTACAATAACTAAACAGTTACATATTGTTTTCTACCAACATACCATAATAGGAAGTGCGTTTATGTATAAATGTACTATTTCTGGTATGGCTATGTTAGCAAACTGTGGCTTGTGGCTGAACAACAGCACAGTAAATAAATGCAACAATTCAGCTACATATTTTAATAGTACATCCTACATATAGTATTAACTATTATAAAAGGGTGTGACAAACACAGCTTTCGATTGGTAGCAAACATTTTATTAGCCATATGTTAATCTTTGATTTACATATATGTAGAGACTAATCACATGCAAAACAAGGTTCTACACTATTTACTAAATATTTGTATAATAATACTATATAGTAGGCTTAGTGTTTATATTAATGGTCACTTAATCACCCTGTGGGTATGTAGCACTCGGCTGCCTCATGCCACATAACACCACTAGATGGTGATTTACACACCATTAACATAATCACTGCTCATATCTTATTGCTTAATCATGTTGTATGCAATAATTGTTACAAATTCTGAATACATGCACATCCATAATGAAAACTTCTGCTGATTTACTTACGGTGAGTAAGGCTCCCCACAGCTATTTGCCAGCAGCTTCCCATAGTTCATATGCAAGGTAGTACCAGCATGTATCATTGTCCGTATCCTCACGCTGTTTCAGCATGTAAAAATGTTGGCGCAACAGCTTCCACTTCCGCCTAACTGCATGATACTCCTTTTTTTGACTTTTAAAGCTATGTGCAGGAAGCTATTTATGCGCCTCCACATTGAATCCAGTTTCCGGTTCGTACTCCTCATAAGAACCTTCGGATTGCCTCTAGCTTGGACTGCCTCAAGCAGTGCATACACCTCTCGCAAGGTCCACTGCCTCATTCTGCAAATTTTAGATTGTTTAATTCTGAAATACAAACAGAAAGAAAATCCACATTACTATCATCTAACAATATTATTCATTAGTTAAACTAATTCCATATAATACTTATTAAATTAAAGACCACATCTACTTCAACATAGCAGAAACACATCTCAGTAGCATTATGCAGCCCCAAGCAAAGATTCAGCCACCTCAACAGTAACAACAGCTGCTGCTACGCTATGGTGTCCCACCAGCATGCCATGCAGGACTCTCGGGGGCCGGGGGCTACTTCATCAAACATGAGATTGCACACACCATCACATATCCATGTCTACTACACTGAAGTGTTCACACAGCATGAGGTATACAACTGTCTTTTGCAAACTTGCACCACAGTTATTGAGCTGTTGCACACCACCCTCACCTAAACTGTGTATAACAGACTACATCACACACCGTATCTATGTGTCTGTATCCAGGTAAGCACCAGACTTGGACATGTGATATTCTGCTACGGTCCATAACAGCATAACTGCACCCTTCAACCATACAACACAGCATAGTAAAGTGATGTAAAACACAGATGAACCACACATTGCAGAACTGTGCACACATCTACAAATACACTTAATATATGTGAAGATGGCTAACAAACTGATTAAAAGTTCAATAGTATGATAATTGTGTTGTGCATTCATGGCAGGAAATATACTAATTACTACCCATATCTGTTACATTAAAAATGATTCAATTCCCACACATACCAGTAAAGAAATGTATACATTAAACAGCACCACAGTGTTTTATTGTTGTTGTACACATACCATACTGTATCAGCTACAATACTGTAAGACCACAGTAAATGCTACACTCACTTAACAAACTCAAACTATATACAAATGTTGAGACATAACAACATCATACAATTGAGAAATGACAGCAGCAGGGTAAATTACTAGTGCTCTGTCCCCACTATTCTAATATAGCAAACAAATATATATGTGGCATGTATGTGAATGATGCATGCAGTTGATCTATTTTTTGACCACATTTATATGGTTCTGAAAAGAACCTTTGTGTATACTGTAATATTTCCTCAAACAGTCTGACAATCTTAAAGGACTTTGAGGATTCCATCTCGAAGGTCTCCCAGAAAATGGAAATTGCCAGCATGCGAGAAATGTACACCATCTGGTAAGAATAGTCAATCATTACAGTATTTTATTTCGGGGTGACGTATAGTATGCATTCCATGCATGCATAGAAAAGCAGTTATCTGTACATTTACTTTTCTGCGAGCTCTGTCAATCAGATACATATGGTGTTCTGCTTGCCAGACCCTACGCTCTGTAATATCTGAAAACATGATAATACAGGTAGGCAACATAGATATAATAGAAGCAAGGTCCAATTTTGCCTCTGTAACTAAATCTACCCAGCGTTTTGAGCCCAAATCATTGCCTCCAAGATGTATAAGCAGTATGTCAGGAGGAGAGTGAGGTTTCAAAAGTCTGTGCATGGTTGGCATAAGGTGTTCCCATCTCATGCCACCACGACCAAACAATCTTACATAGC
Source organism: Neoceratodus forsteri (assembly GCA_016271365.2). Lineage (NCBI taxonomy): Eukaryota > Metazoa > Chordata > Ceratodontiformes > Ceratodontidae > Neoceratodus > Neoceratodus forsteri. Next base: position 832,961,373 of record CM057459.1, on the reverse strand, counting down.
AATTGGGGAGCTGCAGGTCCCTCCCAAAATTACTATGAACTGTAAACTCAGCTGCTCATCTTATGTAACGGCTTCCAACTATCCACAAAATCCTTTTGCTATTTTCTGCCATTCTAAGTTTTAAAACTCAAAGTTGTACAGAGAGCTACAAAGAAAGTCAGTGTTCACCGTACAGTGACCAGACAGCACTGAAAATCAAACTGATATTTTCCCTCCTTATTTTAACCTAGCTTCAGTGGGTTCAGACAAAACACACAAATCAAAAAAAAACATTCCCAGCAGGCCCGGCCGGCACAGCGTTGATTTCCGCTATGACGCCGTGACCCGGGTTCGGAACGGACTCAGGTCGCTGGAAGGGCTGGCTGGGGGGAGAAGGATAAAGCATCCTATGGACTGCTCTCCTTCTCCAGGGGGGAGGGTGGGATAGTGCTCGGAGCACTAGTGACCCCTGGTGGAGGCCGGGGTGTCACACAACTACCGGCACACACACACTCTGGAGGCGGGGTGGACATCTGACGTCATTGCACGACCCCGCCTCCCCGAAAACTGGAAAATGGACGGCTGCTGGCCACCCTCCATGAAGCCTGCCTTGGCTTTAATTAGCCCCCCAGGCCAGCCCTCCGACCTATCCCGGTCTCTGCGGGATGTCTCCTCCGCATCCCGCAGCCCCGCCGTGGGGGGTAAGCCATGGGGTATCGGAGGGCCCGAGGACGATCTGGGGGGTGGAAGCCGTCGGCCCATGACCGGGCTGAAAGTACCGGGCGGCCGGCAGCTAGGTGGCAGAGAAAAATGAAAATAAAAAAAAAATTCCCTGCTGCTCTGGCTTCATTAACCAATGTAACTGATGCATTCAGTATTACTAGACCTATGTTCCTGCAAAAATCTGCAACCACTGACAACTGGGAAAATGCATCCTTTTCATAGGCAGTTTTAAACAATTACAACATCAGAAACAAGTCTGATTCGTTTCATTTTCTCATAGAACTCCATGTGTGCCTTCCTATCTACCTCCATTTGCAGCTGTATCTGTACAAGTTAGTACTAAAATGATTTCTCACTTTAAACTATTTTCTCTTAAGAATATAGCCTGCTAAACAATAACAAGTTACATTATGAGATTCAACATGAGAAAAGTTTTGATTAATAGTATTTACATGTTGTTATAAGTTTTTTTAATACTAGAAAAAATCATTTGAAGATAGACTGTACTTACAGTTTCAAACTGCTCTCTCTCAGCAATATTTAAAATGGCTCCTGCTTACTTGTTCTTCAGTGTTGTCCGTCTCTGATTGGTTCTCAGAAATGGCCTGACAAATCTTAAATTACATTGGTAGAGCTAGCTGTCACTCAAACACACTGTTTTCTGATTCAATAATGAATTTTTTGCCACTCCCAAGTGTTAGAGTAACTTTACTGTCGAATGCATGAAAGTACATTTGCGACACTTTCGCAAGCACGACAGTAAAATTTATGAAAGTGTCGCAGTTCGACAGTATTTTTGGCCATACTGTCGAATGCATGAAAGTAACGTTTACGACACTTTCGAATGCACGAAAGTACTTTTTGCGAAACTTTCGTGCACACGAAAGTAATTTTCCAAGACTGTCTATTTATTGGCACAATTTCAGGTTTTATGGCAAAATAGCTCAATTTTCAATTATAAACACATTATGTGCTGCATAGCTGCTTCGAACTCAGTGCACTTCAGATATTTAACATTTACAACGTTCCAAGCATGCATAACAACTGTGCAACGCAGACTTGTGAAACAGTTATTTGTTGTAATTTTCACACCCAAATGTAAACATAGCCATTTTAAGACCTCTGCTCATAACAGTGTCACTCTGATTTTTATACATTTGTAGCATATAGTCATTTCTCACATCAACTGAGCCAAAACACAGCACATAAGCAAAAACACAGTTTTGTCAAGATGTGAGAAATGAAATCTGTACTATTCATAAGGTTGTGTGTTAAAACCAAAATTTGTAATTCTCAACTGAAAAGTATGACAATACACAAACTTACAAGTGTACATCTGAACTGCACTGCGCAAGCTTGTAAATCAGAAATGTTTCGGAATTCTCACACCAATTTTTCTACATATTCATTTTAAGTCGTCTGCTCATAAACACTGGCACTGTAATTTTGTGACTGTGCCCCATACAGTGATTTCATTAATCAACTGCAGCATTGCACAGTACATGTGCGGAAAAACATTTTTTGCATGTTGTTAAAAATAACAGCTCCAATAGTCATAAACAGGCGTACTAAAAATACAATGTTGATAATGTGCAGCAACTATATTGAAATTTCGTTAACATACAAGCATACATAGCAACTGTGCTAGACACAGTCACACAACAGTAATAGTGCCATGTTCTCCCTCTAATAGTAAACATACTAATTGTAACAGATTTGGTAATGAACACTATCACTCTCAAGTTTTTGGTCTACCATATATTGAATTAACATACTGACTATGCCATGACACGCTACATGGTCGAAAACACATTTTCGTCCACATGTAACAAATTACACTTATCCTAATCATAAGTACACATGGGAAAAAAAAAGCTTTTAAATGTGGACTAGAAATATTGAGAATGCACAAACTTCTGATATTACGTAACAACTACGCAATGCACATTCATAAAAACTATTGTTTAGTTATGTTTTTACCAAATTGTAAACATACTTAACTTACAATTCTATCAATACACACTGTTATAAGAAATTTACTGAAGCCTGTTCTAACACTTTTTTTTTTCCTCTGTCTCTCATACAGGTGCCTGATACTTCTTTAAGATTGCTTACTGTCACTGTCACCCGTAATAGCAAAATATGCCAACTAAATACAGAATTAGATGTGTCTCAAAACGAGAGTGGTATAATAGTACTACACTGTTGTATAAGGGCAACAAACAAAACAGTAAAGTCATACCAGAAAATGAACATCGACAGACCTTTACTGCAACAGTGACCCCTACATCAAGTCACTGCACAACCAAACAAAATTCCTTAACAGAAAAGAAAAAATGTATACCATCACAAATGTTGTGTAGATCTCTGAAATGAAACACAACTATTTTGAGTGTAACCATCAAGAAACGCTCAAAACAACGCTGTAAACTCACAACTGCTGATTTACAACTCAGAAAGAGAAAGTATTTCTGATCACTAGCAAGTAAAGCTAAGATCGAAAGACTTATTGCTGCTGTGCTGCGGCACACCCGCAAAAAGAGTAAGAGTCACCTATCTCTGATGAATTTACGTCTGAAAGTGTGAACTTTTGTCAACAGAGCACTGTTTGTACTACAGCGATTGTGGCCTAAGATGTGTCATGTGCTTGAACAATTCAGGAAACTTGTATATGCCATATAAAAAAGGCTTCAACAGTATCCTTGTTTGACTGTTGACAATTTCTGTCATGTTTTCACAGGACAGTGGCTGCACACACAGCACTCAGAGGCATATTTTTGGGAAGAGTCTTATCATTACTTAACAAAAGAACACATGTTCAGTATTGATGAGTACGGCAAACTAACAAATGTCCTCAGTATCTCTGATGACAATCAATTGGATACTGATGATGACTGTGATCCAACCACAGTCTTCAATAAATGGCACTGTCTGGCATGGCCATGTGATGACACCTGCAAATCAGAGGCAATCGCATTTGAAAAGTAGAACACTTTGTAAACCTATTTGTAATAACAGATCGCAAAGACAGACATAAACTGTTTACAAAATTGACCATTGTGAAATCCGCCACATACTGGACCATGGGTCACCCACTTGCATGTCTCAATAATGGTGTTTGTGATAGTATTTTCACAACATGCGGATGCTTGCAGTGCATCAAACAGGCATGCGAAACTTTGTTCACAGAGTGTATGAAGTACAGTGAGCTGTACATCAGTACACTTGTTTAAATGACTTATTGCAATCAGGTGACATGCAGGGTGCCATCACTTTCCTAAAAAAACTGCAACACATTACTTCTGTACCAGAAACAACTAATTTTCAGTGTAACACTTCTGCAGAAAAATCTGTTTCAGTGTTAGAAAATGACATTCTGAGACGTATGGGAAGGAAATTGCTAAGTTTGAGGTTGCAAAGTCTCAGAAGTTTGATTCTGTATGGGTGTCATGCAACCATTTGTGCTACACAAAACAAACAGTCACAGTCAACCTAGAAACCTTGTCACCATACAATGACATGGGTTCCGCTTGGCAGTATCTTTCTGCTGAAATCTGACTTTCACTTACAAGACACCATTGTGTAACAAACACTGTTTTTCAAAACTGAACTTAACACTTTGCCAGCAAGGTCAATGCTGAATAACATGGAAACAGATGTTACAGCAAGTGAGATTTCAACATTGAATATGTTTGAATGCATTCTAATTCAGACAATGAAACCATTCCAAACGATTCTACATCTGAACACAAAGACACGGAACATTCCACAGAAAGAGCTTGTTAGATCTCTAAAGGGTTCTGTGATGTATCTACTACTTCCTCTACAGGAAAATGTTCAAGCAATCTCAACTAAAAATAGCTTGGTAATTCTTGTAAATGGTGTGCCTACAAAGGCCAAGGTCATCTGGCAAGATGTTGTCAATGTGCAAAAGGTAAAGCTTGCTCTTACTTATTTAAAGAGTAACAACCTTTTGTACAGACCTTGACATAGATCAGATGGCCAGTCTCTCTGTGCAACATAATCTATTAGAAAAAGTAAGCCAATCATTGAGAAGGTCAGTGTACAGACACGTGACAATGTGTATGAACAGTACACACCACCCACTACACGGAGAGATCCATTAGAGACAACATTGATCTCTATCAAATGAAGCAGGTTGAAGGTGAACCTGTCAGCATTTGGGAGGCAACACTAGAAGCACGCTGTTTCCAGACCTATTTATAAGAGGTCAGGGTGGACGCCTAGATGAAAGAGAAGCACGCAGTACAGGTGCTGAGTACTGCACTAGCCGTGTCCTCAGCAAAGATGGCAAATTCAGACGAATATACTGTACCTGTTCCTTCTCCTCTGGGAGAGTGAACTTAGCATTCTGTCTGCATCTATAGCACATACCATTCATCTAACAAGTCCACTAGATGAAATAACAGCTGCTCAATTTCTAGAGAAATTAAAGCAGAAAGATGAAAATGTGCAAGTGAATCTGTCTTCCATACTTTCAAGTCTTCGTGGCACCAAAGAATATTGATATCACAGACACTCTGAAGTGATGACAATGCTGCGCGAGTATGGTGCAGCCACATGGTTTGTCACACTTAGTTGTGCTGAATATGCCTGGGACAAACTCATTGAACTGTTGAAGTGGGCAAATTCTGATGTCGAAGGCATCTCATCAATGACTGTCAGAGAAATGTGTTCACTTGATCCTGTGTCTGTCATAAGACATTTTCATAAGCGGTTCCATGACATTCTGACTTTCGTCTTGTCAAAGGACAATCCTCCTCAGGTATTGTGGAACATTACTTTGAGGACAGAATATCAGGCTACGAGGTGCCTCATATCCATATGTTATTGTGGATCAAGGATGCTCCACGCATTGGTGAACATGAAGCAGCAGAAGTGCTATCATTCATCAAAAAATATATCACTTGTCACATTCCAGACAAGTATGACAGTCCTACACTATGGAAGTTGGTACAAAAGTTCCAGCGACATATTTGCACAAAATATTGCTGGCAAGTAGTAAAGAACAAATCTAATTGGTACACACGATGTCGCTTTGGATTTTCTAGACGAGTTTGTCAGAATGGTGCCATGAATGACCTTTTCTCAGCAATGCCACACCACTTGAAGGCAAAATCAACCAAGAGGGTATACGAGTTACCCAGAGATGAAAAAGAGGTGTACATCAATGACTACAACCCAACTCTACTCCTAATGTGGCAAGCAAACATAGATGTTCAGTTTGTGGCTGATAACTCACTGGCCCTGGTTCTGTACATCACTTCGTACATAACCAAACATGAGCAGACTAGCTTGCAAGATCTTTGGGAAGATATTGCCACTTCAAGCAAAAGCCTGACATCTCAGCTGTGGTCATTGGGTTTGAAGACTCTTTCACACAGAGAATGTGGAGCTTACGAAGCCAGTGACCGGTTAATGGGTACACATCTGTATGGGAAGTCTGATGCCGTACCTTTTCTCAGTGTAAACTACAAAGAGAAACAGAAACGTGTACTGATCCCTCATGCCGAAATTGAGGAGCTAGCTGTCAATATACCTTCTTCAAAACATATCTTGAAGAATAACCTGATAGACACATACTACCCATGTAGACACAACGACATGAATGATATGTGTCTCTTTGAGGTGGCTAAGTGGTATGACTATGAGACAGGTGCAGCACCTAACTCAACATGCCAGATTCACAAGGTCAATGGAGTAGATGGCTGTGTCCTGAAGAGACACAATCCATGGCTTATAGATCACTGCAAACTGCATCTAGGCACATCAGAGAGCACAGACCATTACTACTTTGCTCTCCTATTCCTATTTAGACCCTGGAGGACTGAGTCTGAATTAAAAGGTGACTGTGACACATTCAAAGAGCAGTTCAATCTCACTTATGAGAATTTCCAAACTGAATACTCACAGACATATATACAAAGACTAGAAGCTGAGAAAGAACAGCTTGAGAAGGCAGAGAAGCAGCTTCAGGAAGACACTCAAGTTAGTTCACAAGACAACCTTGATCCAGAAGGACAAGGTGTTCTAGGTTACCCTCTGCCCTTAAATGCCCAGAAATGTTAATGTCAGAAATTGAGACAGCCATGGAACATGGCACACACTCCATGGTCAACCCAGCTGACTTAAGAAAAAGACTAAATCAGCTGCAGCATTCAGTTCACTCTCAAGTAGTTGAAGCTGTCCAACATGGGATACTACATGAAACAAAACAATGTGACTGCACTAACTACAAGCCACTACTAATGTTTGTTAGTGGTTCAGCTGGCACAGGAAAGAGTTTCCTGATTGAAGCCATCACTGCAGAAGTACGGAGTGTGACAGGCTCTTCAATGTCTGTTGCTGTAACTGCTTCCACAGGACTAGCAGCATACAACATTGGTGGAGTTACATTACACCGTCTCTTTATGTTGCCAGTCGAACATGGGAGAACTGGAGAGTATCGAAAACTGCCATTCAAGGTTGCATCTCAGCTCCATTCCATGTTCACAAAGATGCAGTTACTCATCACTGACGAAATCAGCATGGTCTCCAATGTCATGCTTGCCTGTATTCATCTACGTCTACAGCAGATCTTAGGTACTGACGATGGAGTGCCATTTGGTGGCAAAAGTATATTTGTGTTGGGAGACCATTTCAACTTGCACCAGTCAATGCAGAGCATGTATTTACAACTCTAACTGCCAAACAAGCTAAGAATATCTCGGTTGCATTGCAGGCAATAACATATGGAATTTATTTACCCATGTTGAGTTGTCTGAGAACATGCAAAAGTGGTGATCTAGCTTACAAATCACTTTTAGATGAAGCTTGTACAGGTTCTCTATCACCAGAACATGTTTGTATGTTAAATGATAGAAAAATCACAGTACATAGTGCATGCATAGAAACAGCATGTAATGTCTTCAGCGATATATACTCTACTGGCAGACACATAGTGTGTCTTATGCCACGACTAAAGAAATGCACTGAATTCAACAATCTAATGCTGCAGAGAGAAAACCAAGAGATTCTAACTCTGCATGCGGTTGATACATTTGATGGCATTATTCTTAGTCGAAAACTAGTAGCAAAGATGACTGAACGACTAAGTGAACTGAAGTCAGATGTTTCACGAACAGCTGGCCTAGAAGCTGTTCTCACAGTTTGTAAGAATGCACGTATCATGCTGCGACGTAATCTAGATGTAGAACAAGGTATGGTAAATGGTACCATGAAACATCACTGACTTTGTCTACAATGTCCAGAAGACATATATCGAGACGCTTGTAGCACTTTGACAACATGGAACACTCTGTACACATAGATCGAATCAGAAAATTCCAGGTTTTTAATGATGTCTATGTAAACAGGAAACAGTTTCCATTATGTGTTGCATATGCTGTCTCCATTCACAAATCTCAGGGATTGAGTTTGGAATCAGCAATGGTAGACATAGGTACAGACATTTTCAAGGATGGCATGAGCTACCGGCCGCACTTTCACGTACGCAGCCTTCTGGTTGCACATTATTACTATAGCACCTCAGAAAATACGAGTATGATGTTTATGTATTCTGAGTACAACAGGTTACGTGATTTACATCAGCCACAAATGTCTTTAATACCACTGCTCATATATCTGTCTGTCTCACACAATTCAGTCACAGCTAGAGGTATCAACAAACAGCAACAAGCTTCCAAAAGTAATTCAACAAAAGAGTTCAACAAGGGCCACAACTTCAAGTAAACATTCACAACCAGCATTCATCAGAAATCAGTTGGTGTAGCTGCTGTACCAGTCTTTGACAACAGCAGTAGAGTAAACTGCTATGCTAACTCAGCTATGCAAGTTTTTCTACACATGCCACAGTTTGTGCAGGCAATATCTGCTTCACAAGACAATCTCTATCAAACACTTTGAAGCAGATTATCAACACGACTTCGACCAGTCTACGATTAGCCAGTCACCACCACTACGACAGGTGTTAGCTACATATGCTGGATGTACCACGCTTGCTGCAGACATACAGCAAGACACTACTGAGTTTATGATGGCTGTCATAAACAACCTGGATGAAGACAGCAGCTCCCAATGCGGCAGTACTGTAACATATGTTACAAAATATGTAGTTTCATGTGGCACCGCAGCGTGAAACCACACAAGACATGCTATGGATTACTTTGTCCTCAAACCAAAACTGTCAAATTTCAACAGCTATTCACCAATGCTGAATGTAGTCATGCCTGTGGAAGGTGTGGAGGCAGATGCACTCAGTCCATACATCTCAGGAGTTCATCTCAATATCTGTTGCTTATGTTGCACGGATTGACCCCAACGGCTCAGAGTTGATACTTCTATCACAGATTACACAGCTAGTAGAATAGTCTTCAACCAATCAGTGTTTGACACTCACAGTATAATCTATCACCATGGTCAATCCATGCATTCTGGGCATTACACCTCCTTACTAAGGTGCAGAATTGGATGGTTAGAGTGTGACGACTCTACAAGCAGTTTTAAACAGAGACTGCCACGACACTTAAAAAATGCATATCTTCTAATATTGAAGAATTATAACCTTCATATTTCAGAAGAATAGGACAAAACATGTTGCATTTAAAAAATGACTACTTTGTCCAAAAAACATTCATACCTCATTACAATGTTGTATAATGTACGACTCTAAATAAACCATACAATTTCAACAAAATGCTATTCTGACAGAGACATTCCATACACTGTAACATGTAAGATCTTGTGTGGATCAGTGACTACATGAAAATTGTTGTAGTGGCTTCAATCAGCTCCAACAATATTCACAGTCACTAGAGAAACCATGATTACATGTCTATCAAAGATTGTACATCTAAAAACTGAGGCCTTACTGCTTTCCTCCTCTGTACATATCTTTAATTATCCATGTATCAACTCATGCATAACAACAAATTGATATGAGTTATAAAGTGTTACTCTTTGCAAACAAAGAGAAGTTCTCAGTTATCATCATAAATAACTGAGCAACACTTCTAACATTCACCAAACATTCCACTCTGTCACAAGTTGTCTATCAACACTTCAATTTGTCTATTGACTCTTGACATATAGAGAACATCATTCGCCCACCATGCAACAGTGTAGAACTATCACGCCTTCATGCGTAGTACTAGTACTGTACATATGTAAAAATAACTACCTTTATTGATAATGCAAGAAGCTGAATTACACAACTGTAAATAAGAAACCAATTGCAGAATATCATTTACTGACTTTACATGTGTTGCAATTACTTGTACATAATATAAAGGTTTGTATTCAGGTGCACATTGTTAATAACTACTTTGATACTTGTACTAAAAATACTAGTCTAACACTAAAGTACAACTAATATTTTACATATTATTCAGCAGTATACTAACTAATTCTAATTAACCATAAGTTTGTTAAAAAATGCATATCATGCACAGTCTTACTATTTACAAGTTAAGAATTTACATAGAAGATAATGTAAGAATTGAAACAATGTCATTTGTTCATGTAAGATTATTCTATTTTCGCAACTTGTCACATAAGTAATTCTAATGTATATAAAAAATATTGACAATTGTAAATCAGACACTGTTACTGATCACAACACACTGCATACCTGTTCCTGACAATATTTATGATCGCCTCAATTGAGGGGGTCGGGTGGGAATTTTCCATTTGCGCCTATTCAGTGACATATAATTAAATCAAATGTCACAAAACTAACATTTTTGTATATTGTATTACTTAGACAGTCAGCATATGGTTTTTCGCCCACCCCAGGAACATCCACATTAGCAGTCACACAATAACAACAAAACACTTGTCTATCATGTGTGTAATCACACTTCACAACCTACTGACATTGCCTTATTAACATACCACACAAGTAATGCACTACACATAATTACAACATACAACCATTTTAAAAAAAGTAACACTTTTTTTACAAACTCTATTCACATTCAATAGTAAATATATAATGAAGCACCACAGCTTCAGCCTGACTATTAGAATTCCAGGTCGAACGTCAGAAACTACTTCCTCACATAAAGAGTAGTGAGTAGTGAAACATGACTAGAAACACACAACACCTGATTAGTTTCCTATAATATCACATACTTACTCCAATCCATATTATACAGTTCTTATTATTCTTACACATTTACATATATGACGAGCAATGATTGCACACATACAAAGATCGAATTGTGAGACTGCTTCTGTTAACTAAATTTCAGTCTTGATTGGCACTTTTCTCCATTTGACAAATTGGCAATATATTTTTTAAAACCATAACCACCTGTGTTGACTCTTTACTTTAAATACCATTATGACATAAAAATAAGTGTGTCTGATTTAAGCATACAAATCAATGTTAACTAATACTGCTACAACTATACCTCCATCAATTGGTTTGGTACCTATGACATACAGTCAGTATCACAGCATATGCAACGATGTGGCACATTGCATGTCACATTTGACATAATTCCTAACAGTGTAAAAAACTCAGCAATGTACTTACTTTTCCTGTGCCTATGCAGTCATTATTACTATACCAAGGTGCCACACATCAGCACTCACATACGACAGCTGTGACTATACATGTACCTATGCAGTCACTACTATGTGTACTTCAGAGTCTGACAAATGGAGCTTAATTGGCTGCAAACATCCTAACAACCTTATGTTAATCTTTTATTACCATACATGAAGAGGTTAACGATATACTGAACAAGGTTTAAAACTGTTTAAAAACATGTTTCATTATAATAGCAATAAGTCCCTCCCAAGGATTGTGTTAATGGTCAGTCAATCACCCTGTACAGGCATGTGACAGTCGGCCACACTTCGTGCCACAGTACACCCCTAGAACGTGATTAACAGACCATTAACATAACCCCTTGTCATGCCTTATTAATTAATTATAAAAAGGGTCTCAGAAACTGAGCTTTCTGATCGGCTGCAAACATTCTAACAGCCTTCTGTAAATCTTTTATTGACATACATAAAGAGGTTAACCATTTCCTGAACAAGCATTTAAACAGTTAAAAAACATTTTATAATAATAGCAATAGCAGATATTAACGGTAATGATAGTACAGTAATCACCCTATAAGTATATGCCACTGCTACACCTTGTGCCACAGTACACCCCTTGAAGGTGATTAACAGACCATTAACATAACCCTGCATCATGCGTTATTGCTTAATTGAATTTTGATAATCGGATAGGCCCACAGGTCCCCGGACATCCCTTTTTCAGGGATGACCTGGAAAGCAAACAGTAGATGAAATAGAACACAATGGTACATATACAAGCTGAGGGTATACAGTATGCTTCAGTTTACAAATACATCTGTGTTGTCATCTGCATCTACAATTACAATATACTACCTAATTTTGTCTAACTTTGGGTGCTCCACTGCCTACCAGACCCTGCTGGTGATGTCTTGTGTCATAGTAACACCAACAGCAATGCAAACAGAAGAGCTAACAGTGGCACATATGGTAACACAAGCGAAAATGAGAGCATAAACGGTAATGCACACAATGACACAGACGACAACGGTCTGCCACGTGATGTGTTAAATGGAGGTTTGTAATTGCCTGCAAACATCCTAACAGCCTTATGTTAATCTTTTATTACCATACCTGAAGAGGTTAACGACACACTGAACAAGGTTTAACACCATCTAAAAACATGTTTCATTATAATAGCAATAGGTCACTCCCAAGAATTATGTTAATGGTCAGTTAATAACTCTGTAGAGACATGTGGCACTCGGCTACACCACATGCCACAGTACACCCCTAGAACGTGATTAACAGACCATTAACATAACCCCTTCTCATGCCTTATTACTTAATTATAAAAAGGGTTTGAGAAATGGAGCTTTCTGATTGGCTGCAAACATTCTAACAGCCTTATGTTAATCTTTTACTGACATACATGAAGAGGTTAACCATTTCCTGAACAAGGTTTAACACCAGGATGCACATTGGTTGTCGTTGGACGTAACTCTCACCCCATCACATGTGTAAAGCAGCAGAAGTATAGGAGAATGGGGTGAGAGTTAGGACCCACAACCCCAATATGCACCCCAATGCTGGTTGAGGGGGTGGGCAGGGGGATCCAAGGGTGGTCTTCAACCCTAACACCAAATGTCCTCACTTTCGTCGCTCTGGAACAACGCTAACTAATGCATTAAACGTAGTTTTTTGCCTCTAATTTCCTTTCTTTTTGAAAATGATAGCGAGAAATAGAGAATGTAAAGCAGCGTGGCAGCGCTGGGTCTCTGTCTCGTGATCCCATCAAGATAATGCGGAGCTTAGAGCTTTCTCCTTCGGCCCCGTGGCTCCCACCACATGATGTCTTGTGGCATAGTAACAGGAACAGCAACGCAAACAGAAGTGGCTAACAGTGGCCATTATGGTAACACAAGCGCAATCGAGAACAGAAAGGGTAACACACATGGTGGCGTGACAGGAACGCTTCTGCCACATGATGTGTTGTCACATAGTAACAAGGTCCCTGCAAACGGAAATGTCAATCGGCATAGTGACGCAAAGTGAAACAGAAAAAGAAACAGTACTGTAGACACAAATGGCAAAAAATAACAGAAACGCAAGCACAAATGAAAACGCAAAGGATAACGCACATGGTGGCGTAGACGTCAACGGTAAGTGAAATGGGTACGGAACCGCAAGTGAAAAGGGCAACAGTAACATTAATCTAAGTGCACAGGCTGGTTTTCCCCAAAACCTGCATAGAGAAAGACAGTGTGTACAAATAATGTATACATAATAATGAGTATCGGAGCAGAAAATAAGAACTTGGAATACTAAATACGTTATATCTCAGGAACCGTACAATGTAGAAAAAAAATTCAAAAGTCGTATGATTCACAACTGTCCTGGCCAATTTTGTACTTAGCCCCACATTTTTCTGATGAAAAGTCCGTATCTCGCACTTTTTCCGAGATACGGGCCCCGAAAGGCGCGGCAAATGCCGTAATGTTATCCTATGGGGAAAAAAGAGAAGTTCAGAGTGCCATAACTTTGCCTCCCTGTAATATTTGTTCACCAAACCACTGAAAGGCACATCTGTGGGCTGTTGGCTGTCTTCCCCTCCAAATTTCGGGAAAAAAACCCTTATTTTGCAGCAGGGATCCAAAGGATTTCTATAATGCGTCAGGCACCGTAATGTTATCCTATGGGAAAAAAGTCAACTTTGGAGTGCTGTAACTTTGCCGCTGTGTAATATTTTTTCAATTCAACACTGAAGAGCACATCTGATAGATGTTGGCTCCGTACCCTCCAAATTTCAGCCCAAAACTCCAAACGGTTCTTTTGCAGCGCAGTGCCAAAGAATCGCTGTCACTTTCCCACAGATGGAAAACTACTGTCGCAATTTTCGAAAGCTTTCGCAAAAAAGTTCAACACTTTCGTGAGCACGAAAGTAATTTGCGAAAGTACTTTTTCCAGAAATTTGAAAAAACATATTTCTGGGGTGTTTTACCACAAAATAAAGACATGGCAAGCATCCTCAGGGTCCGACTAGCTGAATACAAAAAGAATTAGGTTGCTAGAGGGTCCCAAATTTAAATGCCAATCATTTTTCTGATCACCAACTGAAAACAAAATGGCCGATTTGCGAAAGTAACAGGCCCATTTGCGAAAGTAAAAATGCATTTGCGACACTGTCGAACTTTTTGTTAACTTTTCCCGTTGACTTATAATGGGAAACTGTTTTTTGAATAACTTTTGAACCGTTTAATATTTTTTCATCAAATCTTTGAAAGACACATTGGGGACCATGGCTGCATGTTCCCTGAAGATTTCAGGCTGGTCGCGCAAACCGTATGACCTGTAGGTGTGACCGTAGAATTCCAGAAAAAGCATAAACATGTGCACAGATCACGCTTAATAACTCCGCAGCTGTATATCCGTCCAGTATGAATCTTGGCAGATCCCAAGGCCTATTGTTCTTGATCGCATATTCCAAATTTCAGCCAAATCTGTCAAATGGTTGCAAAGTTATTAAGGTGCAAGGTTTTGGGGTTTAACATAGAAATGGCTCCTCAACCCTAACTATGGTAGCACTACCGTGCTATAATATATATATATATATATATATATATATATATATATTCTTGGCCTTAAAATCCATTAATGCATCAGCTAGGGTTTCTATTACAGCAACAAAAGTCAGGAAATTTGAACTTAGAGTTACCAAACCTACTACCTCACCCCCATCCTCCCACCCTCTTCACACCAGCAGGTGTTGGAGTGTGCCTTGGGACGTCAGCCCTAACTCTCACCCCATTCCATGTGTATACAAGCTGATATGGTACAGTATAGGAGAACGGAGTGAGAGTTAGGGCCAATGACCCCAAGGCACACCCTGATGTCTATTGATGTGTGGAGAGTGGGAAAATGGGGGTGGGGTGGTAGGGTTAGTAACCCTAAGTTCAAATTTCCTGACTTTTGTTGCTGTAATAGAAACCTTAACTGATGCATTAACGGAGTTTTTTACAACAAATTTATTTCTCTTCTGTTTGAGAAGTATAATATTATCCTTCTCTGACTAGGGGAGAGCAGAGTCCAAAGGACCATGTCCTCCAATTCCACCGTAGATGTGCATACGTATGTAAGTGTGGAAGCACATGGCCCTCGGGGCCCTGTGCTTTCATGTGTCAAACAACAGTGACCAAATTGTCAGCATAGTCATCTTATTACCCAATCTCATGTACACTGCTACATGGAAATTGTGAAATGCAAAACAAAATGTAATTATGCACAACTGCAACTTCATTCTGCTCTGCATGTGCTAAAACACATTTTGGGCAGGATGTGGAAAATGACAGCTGTACTGTTCACAAGGTGGTGTGAAAAAATGGCTATGCTGAAAATTTGGCACAAAATATTGAAAGTACCAAAGTTAGGCACATTCATAGAAAAAATTCCATGGATGCACATAACACAGGCATTTTCAAACATTTTTCTTACCAAATTTTCAACATGACCTTTTGGGGACCCCTTTCCATGAACACTGGCACTGTGATTTCATTAATCCATACCAAACATTGATTTCACACAGCGACTGCTCCATTTTATGCCACAGGTGTGAAAACACATTTCAGGCAGGATGTGAAAAATGACAGCTGTACTGTTCATGGAGCGGTGTGAAACAATGGCAATGTTGAAAATCTGGAGTGCAAATGTTAAAAATTGGCAAAGTTACAAGCGTGCGTAGAAACTGTGCAACCCACTCTTATAACATGGCCTTTTTTTCTGGAATTTTTGCACCAAATTTTCAACATTGGCTTTTTGGGACCTCCCCTCATAAACACTGGTACTGTCATTTCATTTATCAGTCCCAAAAGGTGATTCCACACAGCGACTGTGAAATCCCCCTTCAGGACTGAGTAACGAGATGACAGTGACACTGTTCATGATGTTGTGTCCCAAAAACCCTATGTTGAAAATTTAGTTCAAAAGTCTCAGAAAATGGCTGAGATATCAACACAAATTAAAAACCCCACTGACAGCCACTATACGGCACTTACCCATATTCCTCAGTTTGAGGTTCACCTTTGAAGAATGCAGACATGTCCCGATCCAGAGAAGATCACAGGCACTGGCCTCTGGAGGTAAGTACGGGGTAGGGGTGACAGCGAGCTGAGTGCACAGTGGGAAGGTGGGGATGGGGAGGGGCAGTGAGATGACAAGGGACTGTTTTCTTTTTTACAGGATAAAAAAAATGTTGGGGACTCTTTTCTTGGGGCAGGACTGCTGACACTGGAATTGGGCACCCCATGTCAGAAATGTAAGAGAGGGGGCAGGAGACACTGGGAGTGGGCTTCCCAGTGTCTCTTACTGGTGTGGGGTGTTTATTGCTGACACGGGGATTGGGCACCCTGATGTCAGCATAAACATCATATTTTCAGGATTTTCAGCTGACGATTTAGGATCCTAAATCATATCTCAGCATACAAAGTAGGATCCTAAGTCATACTAGGCAGACATGACCTAGGATTTCAAATAAAAAAAAAATGCCCGGTGGCAATGAGGGTTGAGGTGCTGGATGCCACACCTCATGTCACGCCGGCGACCCGGGTTCGGGAGCAGCCTGGATCATCAGGGATCAGCAGGGGTGGAGAGCGATTGAACATCCATAGGACTGGTCTCCTTCTCTGGGGAGGGGGGTGTGTAGCCGTTGGAGCATTGGCAGACCCTTGCAGAGGCAGGGGGTGATGCAGTGTTTCCTGGCAATACTGGGCAATGTGCTGGGGCAGACAACGGGAAGGAGTGTGTGCAGAAGAGTGCGCACTCCTGTCCCTTGGCATCATTGCATGCCTCACACGTCTTGGGCAATTTGAATAGGGAAAATTGGGCACTAGTCACAGCGCGGCATGATGGCCTCTCTATGGGGGAAGCTTCAGCTCTGAGGGGAGAGCAGCAACATTGGATCCGGTCCTGGTGGATGAGCAGAGGGGGGCTCACCACCTCCCCACTGTGGGGGGGGTAAGCTATGAGGATGAAGCTGCAGGACCCAAATAGGAACCAAGGAAGGTCCTTGGGATGGTGGCCGGAAACCACGGAGGATGCCAAGACATGGAAGGTAAGGCTGACTGGTTGCCCAGGGGGAGAAAAATGATTAAGAAAAAAAAATGGGGGGGGCATGTTTCCTCTGGTAAAGTGCAGAATGCACAAAATGGAGTCCCAATAAGCAAGCTACATGTGTTGGTTCCTCCCCAGAATACAATTTAGGGAGGTTTCCAAATTTGTTTTGGGGGCATAACTGAAAACAGGATGGCTGCCATATGAAGAAGGAATTGCTCCATATGGAGCAAGATTCCTACTTCATTTTATACAGCTGTCTTGAAGTGCTTACTTTTAAACTGAAATAACTTGAAAACTACTTATTCTTTTTACACCAGACTTGTAAAAGTCATATCTGTGTGGTAGACCTTTTCTACCCTGAACATTTCAGATCAAACATCCAAGCCCTCTGGGCTGTAGGCAAGTTCAAAGAAAAATCCCAACAAAGTCAATCAACAAAACATGTTTTTTTCACCTGTCCATAACTCCGACATTGCAAATCCAACTGTAACGAAACTTGGGAAATGAAGAAATCTACCACACAGGATGGTGTATACCCAAATTCTTGCAAATCCATTGAACTGTTGCAAAGTTATTAAAGTGCAAAACGTTGAGTTTCACATTGAACTGTCTACTCAACCCTAACTATAGGGGCGCTAACATGCCCTATATATATATATATATATATATATATATATATATATATATATATATATATATATATATATATATACACACACACACACATATCTATCTATCTATCTATCTAACTAGCTAGCTATCTGTATATATTATAGATGCACAATAGTGCTACTATAGTTAGGGTTGGCAGGCCACTTCTATGTTAAACCACAAAGTTTGCACTTTAATAACTTTACAACTGTTTGTCTGATTTGCCTGAAATTTTGCATGTGTGGCATCCAGCCATAGATCTGGAAAGTTTTGTTTTGGTCAGATGTAAGGTTGTAGAACTGCAGAGTGTCAAAAATGTGAAAAATCCTTGACTTTTGTGCATTTTTTCATCAGGCTTAACAGACTGAAAGATGCGTATGTTTGGATTCAAATGTGCATGTGTATATGTGGCCTGGGTCAAAGTGATGCCTTTTGAAGATTTCATGAAAAAATATTAATCCATTCAAAAGTTAATGCAAGTTTTTCATGTCCCATTTTAGCCTATGGAAAAATTTATATGTGCACTGCAAAAACATTTGCGTCAACATTTTTGTTTTTGTGCTCTGGATTTTTGTTTTCCTGCTGCCCCCATCTTGTTTTCAGTTAGCGAGAGACCAAAAACATTGTAAATTGAAAAATACTGACCCTTGGTAAACACTAACAGTTGTGTTTACCTAACTGGGCCCTGAGGAACATGACCCTGGCATCAGTTTTTGTGCAGGTAGCTTGGAAATATGTTTTTCAAAATGTTTCCACCATTTTGCTATCTTGGTTTCGCGAAAACATTTTTTGTGTACATGACAATGATCATGCACAAAATAAAAGGTGGCTCAACAACATTTTTTTGTGCATGAAAATATTTTGTTATGAGGTATAGGGGTGTTGTGAAACAATTTTTGTTTTCACAAAAACAATGTTTGAAAATATTTCCCATGAGTTATTTTCTTTGTCACTTCATTGTGTCAAGGTGGATTGTGCTTTTTATATGAAATTTTCAGGTTGGCCAGCCCTTGTCCAACAGATGTGCCTTTTAGTAGTTTGGTCCCCAAACATTAAACAGGCCCATAGTTACAGCATTCCAAAGTTGAGAAATTTCCCATAGGATAACGTTGCAGTGCCCGTGGTGCCTTTCGTCACCAGTATCTCAAAAACGATTTGAGATATGGCTTTTTTGCTACCCGCAGCTTAGTCCACTTTTAGGTGGACTAAGCACCAGTGAAGGTTTCAAAGTCATGATTACAACTGCAGTGGAACTTTTTCCATAGTTGCTATGGTTACTGAGATATTGCCAAGTTAGTGTTTCAAGGGATACTTTTCAGGATTATAGGGCTGCTGTATGGCACCGTATTTAAGTATAAGTGGGGGTGTAGGGCCCAGAGGGCTGATGTTCCCACATACACATACCATTTCACAAAAAATCAGCAATGTGATGAGAGTGCAGGGCTCGGAGGGCCCACACTCCCACAAACACATGCCAGTTATCTGTTACATTACACTTTCTGAAAAAAAAGGGAAATTCATTGCAGATAAAACTTTGTTAATTCATCAGATAGGATTGATAGCACAGTGAGAAAAGTATGGAAATGTGATGTAAGGGTTACCACCCCTACCACCCTACCACCACCCTACCACCACCACCCTCCACCCTCCACACAACAACAGATATTGGTGTGTGCCATGGGGTCTTCAGGCCTAACTCTCACCCTATTCTCCTATACTGTAGCATGTCAGCTTGTTTACATGTTGAATTGGGGGACAGTTGGGTCTGATGATCTCATGGCACACCCTGTCTGTTGTTGTGTGGAGGGTGGAGGGGTGGGTGGGCTGGTAGGGGTAGTAACCCTAACATTACATTTCCATACTTTTGTCACTCTGCTATCAACCCTAACCATTTGTCTGATTTGCCAGACATTTTGAATGCCTGGTGTCCAAGTATAGATCTATGGATCTGGAAAGTTTCATTCCAGTCGGATGTACAGTTTTGGAACTGTAAAGTATCACAAACGTGAAAAATCATCAATTTTTGGACATTTTTCAGTGAGGCTTAAAGGACTGAAGAATGCATCTGAGTGGATTCAGATTTGCATGTCTGTATGTGGTCTGGGTTAAACTAGTGACTTTTGAAGATTTGGTGAAAAAATCTTAATCTATTTAAAAGTTATGGAAGTTTTGCATGTCCCTTTTTAGCCTATGGAAAAATTTATATGTGCACAGCAAAAACTTTTGTGAACACTTTTTTGTTTTTGTGCTCCAGAATTTTGTTTTTGTGCTACCATCATCTTGTTTTCAGTTAGTGAGAGACAAAAAACATTGTCAATTGAAACATACGGCCTCATGTTAAACACCAAAACTTGTGTTTACCTAATTGGGTATGGATGAGCAAGACCCTGGCATTAGCTTTTGTGCAAGTAGCCTGCAAATATACTTTTCAACATTTTTCCATTATTTTGCCATTTTGTTGCCGAAAAACATTTTTTTGTGCATGCAGTAATTACCTCACACACAAAAAAGGTGGCTTGGCAACATATTTTTGTGCTCAAAAATATTCTCATTATAGGGATAAGAGTGCCACAAACACATTAAAGTTATTGCAAAAACACTGCTCGAAAACATTGTCCCATGTGTTGTTTTATTTGCCTCTTCATTGTGCCCATGTGGATTGTGCTTTGGGGCTGAAATTTTCAGGATGGCAAGCCCTGGTGCCATAGATGTGCCTTTTGGTAGTTTGGTCCCAAAACATTTAATGGGCCCATAGTTACAGCATTCCAAAGTTGAGAAATTTCCCATAGGATAACACTGTGGCACCTTTTGGCACCCATATCTCGAAAACAATTTGAGATATGGATTTTTCACTACCCACAGTTTAGTCCACCTTTAACATGCGTAGATGTTTTGAAGTCATGATTACAACTGCAGTGGAATTTTTCCCATAATTGCTACTGTTAGTGAGATATTGCCAAATAAGTGTTACAAGGGTTCCTTTTCAGTATTATGGGGCTACTGTATGGCTCTGTATTTATGTGTAAGTGGGACAGCAGGGCCCAGAGTGTCAGAGCTCCAACAGATGTGTACCATTACACAAACAATTGGCAACATGAAGGGAGCACAGGGCCCAGAGGGCTTGTGCTCCCACAAACACATGCCACTAACCACTTACATTACACTTTCTCAAAAAGATGGGAAATTCATTGCAAAAAACTCTATTAATGCATCAGTTAGGGTTGATGTCACAGCATCAAAAGTTCTGAAAAATTTGATGTTAGGGTTACCACCTCTACCACCCCACCCCCACCACCCCATCCTATACAGGCACCAACAGGCATTGGGGCATGCAATGGGGTAATCAGACCTAACACTCACTCCATTCTCCTATTCTATAGAGTGTCAGCATGTTTACAAATGGAATGGTGTGAGAGTTGGGCCTGATGTCCCCATGGCACTCCGCAGTGCCTGTTGGTGCCTGTAGGGTGGGGGGCTGGGCTGGTGTGGTAGGGGTGGTAACTCTAACATCACATTTTTCCAAACTTCTGTGGCTTTGACATCAACCCTAACTGATACATTAACAGAGTTTTCTTCAATGAATATATAGCACCCCTATAGTTAGGACTGAGTATAGTATAGTTAGGGTTGATTAGATAGTTCAGTGACAAACTCAAAATTCTGCACTTTAATAACTTTGCAACTGTTCAATTGATTTGCTTGAAATTTGGTATGCTCCATCCTGTGTCATGGATTTCTTGATCTGCCAAGTTTCATTCCAGTCAGATGTGCAGTGTCCGAGTTATGGACAAGTGAAAAAAATATGTTTTCACTGGTTAAAAAGAGAATAACGGATAAGTCACTGGGCATTACTGGTGAGTAATACCATCGAGAGGTTCTGGACACATGGGAACCTCGAGAGTGAAGCTCAAGAGGTTCTTGTGTCCAGAACCTCGAGATGGTAGGTGACCGCTAATGCCCAGTAAATTATCCATTTTTTTTTAATATATGGATAACATTTTTTATTTTTTTGTTGCTTAAGACTGTGTCAGTCCTGGCTGAGTGCCGTATTGTATAGCGCTCCGATTACTTTTCTCCAGTCCACCCAGCCACTCACTCACTCACTCAGATCACTTGCAGCACAGGCAGTCCTACCTTTTCTTGTTTTTTGGGGAACGGGAAAAGCAGGATCAACCAGATATTTCCATTGAAAAAAAAAACAGGGAATGTTTTTTGAGGATAACTACTCTCGCTAAGTGAGAGACTGGCCGCCATGTTTTTTAACTGTTCTGCCCACCCACACAGGGAAAGTGGCCAATGAGGAGGCACGCTTAGGACATAGGGGGCAGGAGGTATCTTGTCATGCACTTGCAAGAATACTATTATCAGCACAAAACTGTACTATTAAATGTGATTGACAATAGTATTAAAAGTGATTGACAGTACTATTATCACTGAACTTTTGAGGGTATTACCAGATATTTTTTGTATGCTTTACACATCTATTTAATTGAAGATCGATATATTAAATAAAGATTGATTATCCTGTTTAATGATAACCCCCTAAGGCTCATCTGTTAGAGCTTAACCAATGTACTTGCAACCTTTGAAAACTGAATGTACTCATTTGCAACCAGTATCCCTACTGCAGTTTGTTTGTAACCATGAATGTCACCTAAGAACTAGCATATGTTGAGTATTGAAAATTGTCAATATGTAAACAGACACTTTTAATATGAACATTGTAATATCAGAAGTACAACGATCCTATAATGTGTTCAAATTCATGGAATGTTTTACCTGTGATTAATCCCGAGTCACCACTAAAAAAGAGACTGTCATGGTCTCAGTGGGTCTACCCAGTTACCAAAATTAAAATAAATAAATAATTAAATTTGCTCATTTAATATCTTTTGCTCCCTTTGATGAAATGACCTGAAATTTTGTATGTGTTGTCTAGGTTGCAAGGTCTTGATGTGTGGAAACATTTTTGTGACAGCAGATGGTACAGTTCCTGAGATCCACATTTCCTTTTTTATAAATGTCTAACTTTTTTCATATACTTAATATGTTTTTTGTTTGCTGTCCTCTACAGCCTGCAAGGTATAGAATGTTTTCCCCAGACTTGCAGGGGACATGTGTCATGTGCCAAGGTAGTGCTTTTGACAGGTCTTTTGAACAAAAATATATTAAAGGGTTTCTGAGTTTTAAGGCTTTTAAATTCAATGTTTTCCTACCTGCACATGCACAGTAGGAGTTTTCAGATAGTGGTTTAGAGCAAAAGTAAAAAAATTGATGCTGCAGACTGGCCTAGTGGTGCTGTGGGTGGAGGTGCTGGACGCCACACCATGCACCATGCAGGCTACCCGTGTTCAGGAATGGGCACGGACTGCCGGGGGTCTGCAGGGGAGGAGAAGGATCGAGCGTCTGTTGGATTGCTCTCTTTCTCTTGGGAGAGGGGTTCATTAGTGTCTGCATCGGTTGCCCCCAGGAGGCTGGGGGACAGAGCACTGCACCATAACATGGGGTGCAGCTAGGGCAGATGCTTAACCACTAGCATCATTGCATGTCCCTAGCTCCAAGGGGAAAAAATAGTGAATAATCGCCAGCTCCCATGTATGAGCAAGGCCCGGTGCCCAACCCTCCAGCCACAACCGTTCTGCTTCAGTGGCCCCACTCCGGGGGGGCATCCTGGGGTGAGGGTGAGGGTCTCTGTGGCAGGGCAAGCTGATTCTCGGGGCTGGGGTGACCGGTGACAAAAAAAAAAATTGATGCTGTAAATGCTGGTTTTTGGTTTGGCGCCACTGAGTTGTCAGGGCACAAAATATTTTTTGTGTTGCACCAATCGCCATCTTGTTCATTTTTTTCACAAACTGACAAACATGGAAAATACACAAAAGTGCAGGATTTAAAAAAAAGAATTAGGACCTACAGTAGCAAAATGTGAGCTGTTTAGCTAGATTATGATGTTTGTTTATTGAAATTATGGCCAGAAATGCGTTTTCTAGTCACCCAAAATCCAGGGTTCCCAGCTTAGTGAGAGGAGCACTTCCCCCAGGTTCTCTGTATGAGAACAGTGGGATTTTCTTCAATTCTGCAGCCACAGCTGAACTTGTGCTGTTGGCTGTGGTTTACCCATAGTGCTTCGACAGCACTAGCACCAACATCCCCTACAGCAACAGCTACAATGCTGACTGTCTGCATTGTAGCCAGGGGGATGTTCAGCGCACACAATTGGGGGCTGCGCCCCTGAACCCCCCCTTGTGGAGGGGCTCTGCCCCCGCACAACCCGGTCTCTAGGATTCTAACTCTGAGTAGGAGTGAGACTCAGGGGCAGAAGCAATCACCCAGCGATGCAGTCCCGATCACTGCAAAGACAAGCACAGTGATGGGTGGGTTTTTCTCGATTTCTGGCATTGTGCTGGTCTTCGCCATCGGGGAGTTGCTGTGGTGACAGTATACGATTGGCTGCAAAGTGAGCTGTGAATTGTCCTTTTCCCAGGTGTCAAGTGGCACCTCCCACCCACAGATCACTGTGCACATAACTAAATAAATGTATTCCCTGGTGCCTAGTGGCACTCCCCAGTGCCAATCGCTGTCCTGACACCCCATAACTAAATATATTCCCTGGTGTCTAGTGGGAACCCCACATGCTGATCGCTGTCCCTGACTCCCCTTTGAAATATATATATTAATGAGTTACAGAGATCCAGTGCTTTTTGGGCCATCAAGGTGATAGAGTTCTGAACACCCACTACAGAACAGATATAGTATTCATGTTCATTGCCTGGTACCCCACAACACATAGTAAGGCACATTGACAAATGAATTTTACCAACTCAAGACTCATCCAACTTTTTTTCCTGCTAATGATAGTCCACTACCCTTCACACAAACACAGTGGCTATAGCTGTGGCCAGTGGGCTGGATCGTGGCTGTGATTGGGAGCTTTGGCTCTCAGGCTTTTTTTTGGGAGGTGAGGGTGAAATGGCTTGACTGGTCAGTCCTTGAGAAGTGGGCGTTACCTTACAGTATAGAAAGATGTGGCACCGCACTGGTCTTTGACACCTGGTGTCTTCAAACTTTGAAGCTAAAAGCTTTAGCTTTTTGTGATTTTTATTTCATAAGCAAAGTTTGTGCTGTTGCAGCGGCTATGTCAATTTGAGCAGGTCAGAGATTCTCTAACTTCTCAAGCTATGCTGGGAGTCCCAGCAGGGTGTCAGGATGGAGTGCTCTGAGTGTACAGGCTTGCAGAGGCAGCTTGAGGCTCAGTAGATCTTCAGCCCAGGTGTCCTACAGCAGTGTTGGGTGAGGATATGGTGGAGGTGCTGGCTCAGGCTTTGGTGTTGGTGCCAGCTTGGATGGGGAGTTGGCTTTCGACTTTGGTGAAGGAGCAGCATTTGGGGAAGCCAAATGATTTGCAGTGGGTGTGGGTGGGGGTGGAGCCATCATAAGTAATGAGAGGGAGACCATGAAGGATCTGAATGACCATCTGGCCAGTTTCTTGAAAAGGGTGATGGAGCTGAAAGAAGCCAACAGAGAGCTGGGAGCCAAGCTGCAGGACTTCTGTGTCAGCAAAATAGTGGTGAGCCAAGACTGGAGCAGCTACGAGAACATCATCTAGCCCTTGACAGATCAGATAAGGTATCTGTTGAATTCTGTCTCATTATGGGGAGAAAAAGGAGCTTATCAGCAGTCCGGGACTGCCCAGAGCATGTCAAATTCTTCTCATACTCCCTAGCCAGTTTTCAGTAGCAATATTTTCAGTCTGTCCATCTGAGAGAAACTAGCAATACTACTTGACTCTACTGATATTGCACTAAAAACTGTGTATGTGGAGATGGTTGGCATAGCCGGTTTTAGGCACCAGTGAACCCTGCGGTTGCTGGGAGCCCCTGCTCATGGGGGCCCCCAAGCAGAGAAGCTTACCTTATTCATTTTTAAACATTTTTAATCTTCATATATTTTTAAAACATCAGTAAAGGACTATGCAGATCCTTCTGGTTATGTCATGAAATACCTCAACAAGCTATGATCCAGTCAATATGAGGTGGATAGGCAGCAATGGATGGGATGGGAAGAACAGCCCCAAGAAATTGCACTGCTGTGTCCTCCTAAAAAATGTTTTAAATACTGCTGGTTATACTAAAGCTATACATAGAAACAAAGAAATAAAAAAATTGCCGGCAGATAACTACTGCATGGCCCACCTAGTCTGCCCATTTTTCCCTGCCTATAGTATCACCGCAAATAAAATCTTGCACCTATGGGCTACAGTAAAACACATGGGCTAAAGGTGGGCCAAGTAGAAAGGCTCCATGACTTCACTAATTCTGCTGGGGGCCCCCAAAACCCTAAAGCCGGCCCTGATGGTTGGGGTGGGGTGGCTGCAGCATTATTTTGGTGATGTGCTTCTGATATTCCAGTGTTGCTGTAATTCTGGTATAATCTTTCCTAATGTTTGAAGAAAGAGCTTCCATTATATTTGGTTTGTTTCTGACACTACTTTGAGAACACTTCTCGCTTCATTTAAGTGACGTTGGCGTAGAGTCATTTGCTGTTGTATATAATGTTGCTGACATCCTCAGAACTACTGTAGTGTTCAGTGAGAGTCCCTTAACTATCTAAGCACTTATTAAAGAGGTATGACTTCATGCCTTTATGTAGAGGTGTGTGTGTGTGTGTGTGCGTGTGCATTTAAATAGAGTATATGCAGGCATAGGTATGCATTGTGTATGAATACAATCCAGCTGTCTCACATTTGCTGGACTGCCCTTCATTTACTATTGGACACTACCACTGTCCCACATGGAGAGGGTGAAGTGACTGTCACCACCCCACATGATACACTGATATGTAAAGCATAAGCCATTTAATAGAAATGCAGTTATTTAGTGCTATGTGTACAAAACTCCAATGGCCACACTTTCCTGAATACCCCCATCCAAATATTTTGATAACGTGACTAATACCTTTTCAGTTATTTTTTTTTTTCATTGCTAACAGTGGTCAAAAATTAAAGTGGGTGTTCACTTGTGCATCTGTATCTGTTCATATTTACAGCAGCTAGCAGCAGAACATTGTCTTAGATCCATTACTCTGCTGCAGATGATGTAATTATTGTCCTGTACCCAGACCCAGACTGAAACCACTCCTTCATGATGGGAGTACCTGTTAAGGCTGAAATAAACTGCAAGCATACTGCCTGTTCCTTCAAAATGAGAATCAGGGCAGATTTGTCTCATTTTATTTCTAAAATGCAAATTCTGTATATAAGATCCATTCAATGTTATCTATGAATAGTCAGTACAAAATGCAGAGCTTCCAAGCCAGCACTCCTCAAATGAGGGCAACCTCTGGATTCTGAGCACTGAAATTAAGGAGATTTTCACAGGGCCCTAATATATATGACTAACTGAATCTGAGGTGATATAAATGCATTCATAAAGTTATTTAAATGTTTCTAGGAACATGGACTGCTGCCAGAAAAATCAGGAGGAATGTCAAATAAATAACAAAATCAGGGAGACACCCTGAAAATAGGGAGAATTGGAAGGTATGAAAATGCAGACACTTGAACAATCTGAAGTGAGATCCCTCACCTTAATTTCTGCCAGTAGCACATTCTTTCATGCAGTTAGTATCATATTTGTTCTTAGCCAGATACTTTCCATACATAACTGCAGAATTGTTTGTCTCCCCAATAGCATTCTTGAGGATTGAACTGTATTTTACTGTAAAATAATAGTCATGCTAATTGACTTCAAGATGTACTAGGACATGTCTGGGGATTTTCACGCTCGTCTAGGGCAAAACTCTCAAGCAGAGTTTAGACCAGTGTTTCTCAAATGCTTATGTTTCTCAAAAGTGTATATTCCCTGTTATCTAGTGGCAACCCCCACCTGCTGATCGTGACTCCCACTTTTCCCTGGTGTCTAGTGGCAGACCCCACCCACTGATCGTCATCCTCATTATCTCTATGACTATTCCCTGATGTCTAGTGGCACATCCACTCACCGATCACCTTCCCCATGATGTTGTATATTACCTGGTGTCTAGTGACACCCCCCACCCTCACATTGCAGACAAAGGTTGAAAAATAGAAAACAGACCCTCAATGTTTTTTTTTTTTGAAAACCTGTAAAAAAAGAAAATGTTCCCTCACCGATCAACCACTCACCCACACCTTCAACTCAGCACCCCCCAACCCACACCCCCCACACACTCACTCACCTGAACAGGTCACAGGTTCAAGATCCATTCTCCGATCAGAGACACGTTTTGTTGCTGGAACCAGCAACTGCAATATGTGAAACTAAGTCAAATGCAGTACAATGTACAGTATTTCAATAGGGGTTTCTACTTCTATGCATAACTTTGACATTTTTTCAACATTTTGACCCCAAATTTTAAACATGGTCTTTTGGGGACCTCACCTCATGAAAATAGGATGGTCATTACGCAACTCCCACCCAAAAGGTGATTTTGAGGTCACCTTTTGGGTAGGATTTGGAAATTATTTCTGCACTTGTTCATCTGGTAGGGTTATAAGAAGGCTATGTTGAAAATCTGGGGTCAAAATATGTAAAAATGTTAAATTGATGACCACTCATTGGAATTTTGCTATGCATGCCCGTAATTTTGGAAATATTAAATATTTTCACCCTAGATTTTTAACATAGTCTTCTTATTACCCCTCCTCATGTACTGAACAGCTGGTATTTTTCAAATCCTGGCCAAAATGTGTTTTCACACCTGTGGCACTGAATGGCGTTGCAGTTGCGCAGAATTATGTTTTGGCAGGGATTCAGAAATTTTCTATATCAGGTACATGAGGTGGGGTAATATTATGGCTATGCTGACAATTTTGTCACTGCTAACTTATAAATGGAAGTACTATGAGCTACATACATATACACATCTATGGAGGAATGGCAGCATAGTGCCTGGAGAGCAACACACTCCCACAGGCAAATAAAAATATAATTTTGCTATCTCAAAAAGTAAAGAAATAAATTGCAA
The DNA here is from genome assembly GCA_016271365.2 of Neoceratodus forsteri. Taxonomy (NCBI): domain Eukaryota; kingdom Metazoa; phylum Chordata; order Ceratodontiformes; family Ceratodontidae; genus Neoceratodus; species Neoceratodus forsteri. The sequence continues at coordinate 832,932,357 of CM057459.1, read as the reverse complement.
AAAACATTGTTAATGCTCTAGTTAGGGTTAAAGCCACAAAAGTATGGACATGTGACATTAGGGTTCTCAAACCTACCACCCCACCCCTATACTGCACACACCAACAGGCATTGGGGGTGTGACTTGGGGTCATCAGCCCTAACACTCACCCTATTTCATATGTAAATAAGCTGAGATGGGTACAGTATAGGAGAATGGAAAGAGTGTTAGGGTTGATGACCCAAAACACACCCCAACACCTGTAGTGTGTGCAGTGTGGGGTGGAGTATTAGGTTTCGAAACCCTAACATCACATTTCAATATTTTTGTGGCTTAACCTAATTAGAGCATTAAGTAATATCATTTTTTTTGCAAATATATATATATATATATATATATATATTCTTTGCAACAACCTGCATTAATGCAACATTTAGGCTTTAGGCTAAAGCGAAAAAAGTAGGAAAATATGGTTTTATGACTTCCAATCCTAAAACCCAACCTGCACAGCTAAAAAAAAATAAGGGGTGCAGTCCCTCTTGGGGTCATCAGTGCTAATGCTCACCCCATTCTATACACTCCAGAAACATGCACACCTAATGGGGTGAGCTTTAGGGTTGACGACCCCAAGAATACTGCATCCCTGATTTGTTTTATGTGTGGGATGGGGATTTTAGGGTTGGGAACCCTAAAACCACATTTGCCTTTTTTTTCACTTTAGCCTGAACTCTAAATGTTGCATTAATGAATATATATATATATATATATATATATATATAAATGCACTAGTTATGGTTGATATCATGCCTTTCAAAGTATGGAAATGTGGTGTTCAGGTTCTCAACCCTACCACCGAACCCCACTCTCCCTCAGCCAACTGTATCACACCATCTCACTCCTGCATACTCCACACATTAACAGGCATTGGGGTGTGCCTCGCAGTCATTGGCTATAACGCTAACCCCATTCCATGACTACATAACCTGAGATGGACCCTAGTGCTCACCCCATTGTCCTATAATGTGTCCATCTCATCTTATTTATTTATGGAATGGGGTGAGCATTAAGGTCCATTTCAGGTTAGGTAGTCATGGAATTGTGTGAGCAATATGGCCAACATCTGTTAGTGTATGGAGAGTGCAGGGGTGGGATGGTGTGGTATGGCTGGGTGGGGTGGTAGGGTTGGGAACCCTAACACCACATTTCCATAGTTTGAAAGACATATCAACCCTAATCAGTGCATTAGTGAAATTTTTTGAAGTTCATTTCCTTACTTTTTCAGATAATGTAATCATACAGGTAACTGCATATGTGGGAAGGTTGTGTTCCCAGGAGTGTTTAGTTTAAGTTTTGTACATGTATACTGCAGGACAGAAAAGTACAGCAAGGAACTGCTATTGTCCATTTATTGGTTTTCTCAGCACATAAGTAAAGAGTCATATCTATCTATACTGTTTTTGTACAGGTAGCAAAGGAATACCATTTAATGCAGTGTACAAGTAACTTCATTGTACCATTGCCTCGGTGAACTAAAAAATAGTAACAAAATCAGAAGTTACTCAGCATAGTAGTAAACAGACATATTTGTGTATGACCTTTTTGTGCACATACCAAAGGAATATAAGTAAAAACACAGTATAAATATGTCAGATCAGAAGTTTCATTTATGTTTCTACAAAAAATGGCAGCTGCTTCTATCTGCTCTGTTGTTTTTATAAATGGCTGCTGCTTCTTCCTGCCATCTTGTTTTCCAAAGAAAATGGCATGTTACATTTTTAAATATATGTGTATGAAGTATCTCGACAGTTATGAAACTGTTAAACAAACAAGTTATATGTATTTGTCAAAAAAATTGAACTTCAACACAGTACTCAGTTGCTTTAAGTGTTGGTGAGTGTGGCAGATGTTTTATAGCAGAGTTTCTTGCATAGTTCTTTTTTTATATAACCACATACAATTGAAAGTTTACTTGTGTACAGTAAAGAATTCATTATTTTAACTTACTGAGTGCCTATATTTCTCAGAAGGGATGTAGTAACTCAGATGGCGTCGGAGACTTAGCTGATGCAGTGTGTTGTCTGTTGTTTGGTGGATTGTGGCCATTTGACCAATATTTCCTGCCTATACAGCACACTGAATTGTAATGTGATGCAGGATTTGTGACTGTTATTTTGCAGAGCACATCACATTCCTATGCATGGCTGGGACCCCAACCACCCCAAAAAAAACACTTCCGTTCTGGCTGGGATCCTGCTGGCTGTCTCTGACTTCCTACTGCGATGCAGAATTCTACTCCAAGTCCCAATCCTGCATTGAAGTAGGAACAGGCACATAACCAAAGCAGGGCATCACAGTCTACCTTCATGGTAAGTGTAACATTGGAAAGTAATACAGTAAGATGGAAACGGTGGAGGAAAAAAACAGCTGGAGAACCTCTGCCAACATCCTTAACCCGCATCCTACTGTGATTCTGCCAATATTGTAATCCAAACTGAGACCTACTGTGATGCAGAATCATACTCCAAATGGCAATCCTGCATTGAAGTACCAACTGCAGTGTTAAGCAGATTCTGAAAAAAAATGGACCTTTTGTGAATCAGCCATGCATAGGAATGTAATGTGCAGAGCAGGATTGTATATTGCCTTCTCACCCAGCCATGTATGCCAATGGGACTTGTCCCATCACAAAGAGCAGGCAGCAGTGTATCTGTTCCATGTCCGTCGATCGGACCAATACCAGACACTCTGATTCTGACTCCCAGGACTCTGTGAATAGATTTTGAAGTACTGGCACAGTGCACAAAGACAGTGTCTGAATTGCACTGTATGGAAATGAAATAGGTGACTATCAAACACCAGCAGTCACACCCCCACTGCCTCCTTCTGGCTAGACAGGCAGTGGCAGTGGGCAGCACTGGGCAGAAGTGTGGTGGTGTGATTATCACTCTGAGAGGCAGCAGTAGCCTGATCCAGGAATGCTATGCCATTGTCATCCCTTCACCATCTGAGAGAGGACAGGAGACAGACAGACCAACCTGAGCACCATCACCCACAGTAAAAAAAACCTCCATTCTGGCTGGAGCTCCTGCTGCCTATGTCTCACACCTCCTACTTCGATGCAAAATTGTACACCGAATGGCAGTCCTTCACCTAAGTAGGAACATGCACAGAACTGAAGCATGGCATCTCAGTCTACCTTCATGGTAAGTGTAACACTAAAAACCAATGTAGCAAGATGGAAATGGTGGAGGAAAAAACACTGGAGTACCTCTGCCAACATATTTAACCCACTTCCTATTGCAATTCTGCCAGTATCCTAAACTGAACTCAGACCTAATTAGATGCAGGATTGCCATTCTGCTCCGTTGCAGAGTTCTATTCCGAATGGCAATCCTACACTCCTATGCAGAATTGTATTCTGAATGACAATCCTGCATTGAAGTAGATTTGAGTTCAGTTTAGAATATTGGCAGAACTGCAATAGGAGGTGGGGTTAAAGATGTTGGCAGAGATACTCCAATTTTTTTTCCTCCACCATGTCTATCTTGCCACATTAGTTTTCATTGTTTCAGGTACAACGAAGGTAGACTGTAATGGCCTGCTTTGGTTCTGTGCCAGTTCCTTCTTCGATGTAGAATTCTCATCCAGAGTACACTTCTGTTTTGCAGCAGGAGGTGTGAGACATAGGCAGCAGGAGCCCCAGCCAGAATGGAAGGCTTTTTTTAATGTGGGTGATGGTCCTTGTAGAAACATGCTAAAAATACCACTTGGAAAAACAAAGGCACTTAAGAAGTTTTTTCCAGGAAGTTTTAGTACCACAAGTTGCCACAGTCATTCGTATATGCTAAGAACTGTAATCCTATATTGAACTACAATTGCTCCCTTTGAAAGAAAACCTGCTACTCTGTGACACAGGACAACAGTAATGATGACAAATGTGCCAGAACCAGCAGTTAGAAAACAATTGTTCACAATACTGTAGTTTTACTGCAACTAGTTAAAGTAGAACAGTTTGCTGCACACTGTAATCTGCTCCTATTTTGTAATGGCATGACCGCCGCCATATGCATGATGCAGAATAGTATATCAAAGTAGGATTACTGGTAAGCTAAACTTCTGACTATATAACTCTTGCATGCAGACAGAGAAACATAATGCAGTTGAATTGGGTAGAGCTACATATAAGTCTTGAGACATACGTAGTACAAGTGGAAGAAGCATTAAATTGAAGGAAACAGTTTCAAGAAAGACTTACGAATTTGAAACATCACAGAAAATATTTTCTACTTATCTCCTACTATACCACACAGCCAAAAGAAAGACCAATGTGCAATATTATGTTTCTATATGATACATGAACTAATACATATCACAGGTTTGATAAACACACCTTTTCCCCAACAATGACTAGTGACACCACTGACTACTCTCTTTAACAAATCATGGGAGGATGGGGTGGTACCTGAGGACTGGAGGAGGGTGGATGTGATTCCTCTTCACAAAAGTGGGAGCAGGACAGAGGCAGGATACTACAGACCAGTTAGTTTGACCTCAGTGGTAGGGAAAATGATGGAATCACTTCTGAAGGAAAGAATTGTTGAGTACCTAGAGGCCAGTGAGGCACACGACCCAAGGCAGCATGGATTCACGATGGGAAGGTTGTGTCAAACAAATCTAATAGATTTCTTTGACTGGGTGACCAAAGTAGTGGACCAGGGAGGGGTTGTGGACATGGCCTACCTAGATTTTAGCAAGGCATTTGATACAGTCCCACACAAAAGATTAATACACAAGTTATCCACTTTGAAGAGTGGGGTTATTCTAGATGCCCTACAGGGGGCATGCCTTAGACAACTAGTATTGGAGCCCACTCGAGAGGGAACAATCTTAGACCTGGTTCTCTGAAATGGAGATGAAGAGAGGATCACAAATGTAGAAGTGGGTAGCAATCTGGGAACTAGTGACCATCGAACAGTATGGTTCACAATAAACACAGCAATAGAGTCAAGCCATACAAAGGCAAAAGTACATAGTAAGGATTAGGAAGGAGGGGGGTTGGGTGGAAGCAGGGTACAATAAGGCAGAAGCACTAAATGAGTACTTCTGCTCAGTATTTACTAAAGAGAAGAGGGGGGTGACACCCAATATGGGAGAAATGGCAGGACGGGGGGGAAGTGGTGACAGATGGGAAATCATGGAGGGCAGAGTTCGAGAGGGTTTGAAGGCACTGAGGGTGGACAAGGCACCAGGCCCAGATGGCATCCACCCCAGGGTACTGAAGGAGCTGGCAGAGGTCCTTGCAGGACCTTTGGCAGACCTATTTAATGCCTCACTACATTCAGGATGTGTACCTCAGGACTGGAGGATGGCTCATGTGGTGCCCCTCCACAAGAGTGGCCCTAAGGATGAACTGGGAAACTACAGACCAGTGAGTCTCACATCCATCGTGGGTAAGCTAATGGAGACTATCCTGAAGGAGAGGCTGGTGGCCCTCTTAGAGGCCAAAGGACTACAGGACAGCAGACAGCATGGATTCATAAGTGGCCAATCCTGCCAAACCAACCTGGTCGAGTTCTATGACTGGGTAACTAGGCAACTGGACAGGGGACATGCAGTGGATGTCCTGTATCTGGACTTCAGTAAGGCATTCAACTCAGTGCCACATGGAAGGCTGGGAAGGAAGTTAGTAGGCACGGGGCAGGTGCAATGCTGGTGAGATGGTGGGAAACTGGCTGCAGGAAGGCAGCAGAGAGTGGTGGTGGGTGGGAGCTCTCACACCCAAGGGCAGTGAGCGGTGTCCCACAGGGCTCAGTGTTGGGACCAGTGTTGTTTGGGATATTCATTGCAGACATATCATGGGACATCAAGAGCAAGATCAGTCTGTTTGCTGATGATACCAAGGTTGGCGCGGTGGTGGATGACCTAGGGGATGGCAGGGGTTGCAGGATGATCTGGCAAAGCCTGAAACCTGGTCAGACACCTGGCAACTGAGCTTTAATGCCAAAAGTGCAAGGTGATGCATTTTCGGATGAAGAACCCAAGGAGGACTTACCAGCTAGGGGAGTGCAGCTAGCCCAGACAGGAGGAGAAGGATCTGGGTGTGCTCATCACAGGGTCAATGAACAACTTGGCACAGTGTAGGAAGGCAGCTGCAAAGGCCAACAAAATGCTGGGTTGTATTGCAAAGGGTATATCCTCGAGGAGGAGGAGGTGATTCTGCCACTGTATAGGTCGTGGGTTAGACCATACCTGGAGTACTGCGTGCAGTACTGGCGTCCGTATCTGAAGAGGGACATTAAGTTACTGGAGGGAGTGCAGCGCAGGGCGACAAAGATGATCAAGGGTCTGGGGGACTTATCATATGAGAGGAGGTTGAAGGAGTTGAACATGTACTCACTGGAGGAGAGGAGAGACAGGGGGGACATGATTGAAACCTTTAAATTCATGAAAGGAATAAACAAGACAGGTACAGAGGGGCTGTTCAAAGTAAGGGAGGGGAGGGCCACCAGGGGCCATGATATGAGACTGGAGCGAGGAAGGTTCAGGAGGGAGATGAGGAGACACTTTTTTACAGAGAGGGTGGTGGCTGGGTGGAATGCGTTACCTGCAGAAGTGGTATGCAGTAGAATAGTGGACTGCTTCAAACGAGGATGGGACAGGACAAGGGGGAGGGTTAATGAAGGGGAAGGGTGGAAGGGAGGGGCAGCTGCAGAATAAGGGGTGCTAGCTGCACATTCGAGCAGACTTGATAGACCTCTAGGCCTTTATCTGCTGGCAAATTTCATATGTTCGTACTGGACTTTAGGAGGGCTGACTTTGCCAAAATGGGTGAGTGCCTAAGGAATGCACTAGCAAATGGGAAGGAAGGAGGGGTGGAAGAACAATGGGGAATAATAAAAACTGCCATCACAGAGGTAACAAACCTTTGTGTGAAGCAAATAAACAAAATGAAACTATGTAAGAAACCACTATGGTTCTCAAAGGAAGTGGCAGTGAAGGTTCAAGAGAAAGTGAAAGCATTCAGGAAGTACAAGAAATCACAGAAGGAGCAGGACAGAGAACTGTATCAGTTAAAGCAAAAGGAAGCTGGGAAGGCAGTCAGAACAGCAAAGGCCCAAACCGAGGAAAAGATAGCCAACAGTTAAGAAGGGGGATAAAACCTTTTATAGGTACATCAGGGAGAGAAGGAAGACCAAGAGAGGGTTAGTGAGGCTTAATAAAGGGGAAGGAGAGTGGGCAGAGGGTGACTGTGAAAAGGCAGAGATACTAAACAAATATTTTTGCTCAGTATTTACAAAGGAAGAGGGGGAGGTACCTAAAACAAACAGTAGAAACACTCTGCATACAGAAGTTGATACCAGCCCATTTATAGAAGAAAGGCTTCTGAAATAACTCTTAAAACTGAAGGTGGACAAAGCAATGGGGCCTGATGGGATTCATCCCAGAATTCTAAAAGAACTAAGGGTAGAACTAGTGACACCACTGACTACCCTCTTTAACAAATCATGGGAGGATGGGGTGGTACCCGAGGACTGGAGGATAGCAGATGTGATTCCCCTTCACAAAAGTGGGAGCAGGGCAGAAGCAGGAAACTACAGACCTGTTAGTTTAACCTCAGTGGTAGGGAAAATGATGGAATCACTTCTGAAGGAAAGAATTGTCGAGTATCTAGAGGCCAGAGGGGCACACGACCCAAGGCAGCATGGATTCACATTGGTAAGGTCATGCCAGATGAATCTGATAGATTTCTTTGACTGGGTGACCAAAGTAGTAGATCAGGGAGGGGCTGTGGACATGGCCTACCTAGACTTTAGCAAGGCATTTGACACAGTCCCACACAAAAGATTAATATACAAATTATCCAGCCTGGGTAAAGAATTGGCTGGAGAATAGGACACAGAGAGTAATAGTAAATGGAGTCCACTCTGAAGAAAGGGGGGTTAGTAGTGGGGTACCGCAGGGTTCAGTATTAGGACCGGTCCTCTTCAATGTCTTTATAAGCAACATTGCAGAGGGACTGGAAGGAAAAGTATGTCTGTTTGCAGATGACACAAAGATCTGCAACAGAGTTGATGCATAAGGTGGGGTGGAAAGGATGAGAAGGGACTTGACAAGGTTAGAGGAATGGTCAAATGTATGGCAGCTTAGATTCCATGCTAAGAAGTGCAAGGTAATGCACCTGGGAAACAAAAACCCAGGGGAAGAGTACACAATGGGGGGTTCATACTAAGGTTCATACTAAGGTGAGATGAAGGAGCTAGTAGGCCAGGGCCCATGATGCTCCTATACTAATCCATATAATAATGAAGGAGCTAGTAGGCCAGGGCCCATGATGCTCCTATACTAATCCATATAATAATAAGCTAAGTCATACCCTGACAAAATTAAATTGTCAAGACGATGTTTAAAGGATATTGATTGATAAGTGTAACCACTTCTGATGGTAACCGATTCCAGGGCCCAATAGTTCTAACAGTGAAAAAGTACTTACGACTAAGATGCTTAAAAAATTTACCAGTTAGCTGGAGAATATGACCTCGTATATTATGTATCGATTTTTTAAAGGAAAGACCTAATTCAGACATAATGTAAGGATCCTGGATAACATCATATAAGAGAAGAAGATCACCCCGAATACGCCTTATAGTTAGAGGCATTAATTTTAACTTATCCAACCTAGATTCATATGATGACAATTCTAACCCCCAAATTTTTTTTGTGTATTTACGTTGGACCCTTTCGAGAGAATGTATTTCAGATTTCTTGTAAGGACACCATAATTGTGAAGAGTATTCGAGATGAGGTCGGACATAAGATCTCAACAGTGGTAACAACACGTTCTTGTCTCGAGATTTAATATTTCGTAGAATCGACCACATGATTTTATTAGATGTGCCAATAACAGAATACATATGCTTAGAATAGGTCAGATTATCAGATATTGTTATACCCAGGTCTTTTTCATCAATAGTGGCACATAATGGGAGGTCATCCAAAATATACGGGAAATTTAAATTATTAGTTCCCATATGCTTAACCTTGCATTTAGCGGCATTTAACTTCATTCCCTATTGTTTAACCCAAGTACTGATTACATCTAAATCATGCTGAATGCAGGATATTTGGTCCAAGTTGGAACTAGGACCTCCAATTTTAACATCATCTGCATATTTGATGGTATAGGAGATGCAACAGTTGGTTAAATCAAAAATGAAGGCTTGAAAAAGACAGGGACCGAGAACCGACCCCTGAGGCACACCACTAAGCACCCTACCAATTTCAGAGAAAGATCCATTTATCATCACGCTCTGAGTCCTATCCGAAAGCCAATTCTGAATTCATTTAACTACAAAACTATTAGTACCAAGGATAATAAGTTTATGAATGAGAGCCCAATGTGGCACGGAATCAAAAGCTTTACTAAAGTCAATGAAGATGACATCACACGCCACCCTATTGTCCAATAGGGAGCTAAAGTTCTCATAGAAGCAAAGCAAATTAGTGAGACAGCTTCTTCCCTTCTTAAAACCATGTTGTTCCTGGTCTGATTTATCAATTATTGGAGACATAATGTCCTTAAGTAAACTTTCCAGGAGTTTACAAATGACAGATGTCAAGCTGATAGGACGATAATTTTCCCACAAATGTTTGGAACCCTTTTTTATGAATAGGAACAACAATCACCTCTTTCCATTCACCAGGAATAAAATTATAAAATAAGAAAAGCTCAAATAATATTTTTAATGGAATGGCAATATGTGCAGATACCAAATAAAGAAGGTGCCTGTAATTAAATCTGGACCAGGGGAAAATTTACCTTTTAATAATAATAATTTGTTAAAGATAGACTCTTCAGAAAAAAGAATAGGACAATCAGTGGGTACTGTACTATGAATAAAGGATTGTGCTTTTGTTGCAGAAAAAACTTTAAAGAATTCGTTATTAAAAACATCTGCCATAGCTTTAGGCTCATGAATTAATTTATTATCAGATGTTAAGGGTCCAACCATACTAGGATTTTTTCTGAGGGAATTAATATAAGAGTAAAATTGTTTAGAGTTGGTTTTATCCGCTGTTGATGCTAAATAAAGTTCCCACTTAGATTTGGCCTTGCTAATTGCGGCTTTACATTGCCTACTAATTTTTAAAAAGGATTCCCATTTAGGAACAGTCCTATGTTTTAAGTAGGAACTATATTTTTTATTCTTTAAATTAATCAAACGTTTGATGTTTTTATTTAACCATCTAGGAGACTGCTTCCCATTGGGTTTTTTTTGTTTACATGGGATATAATTATCTCGTACGGTCAACATAGTAGTTTTAAAATTTATCCAGCACTGTGAAGGAGTTTGATCCTTAAACAAGGATAACCAATTTATTTTATTTAGATATTGATTGATACTGTGTATATCGGCTTTGTCATACAAATAAATAAATAATTTTTATTAAAGACCATATGTCTGTGTAAACTAAATAAAGCAGAGTTATGATCACTGTTACCAATAGGAGTAGAGATACACACATCCCTGATGTCAAGGGTAGAGCTACTGAGAACAAGATCGAGAATATTATTACCCCTAGTAGCAGTGTTAACCCATTGATATAGGTCTAAAGTCAAACACGTGGACATAAATTTGTTGCTAATACTACTAGAAGTAGTAAGTGACTGCCAATTTATTTCAGGAAGATTAAAATCACCAGTAATGATGACATGTCCCAATTGGGAAGCAAGTTCAAATTCTAACAGTATAGCGTCCATAAAAGAACTAGATGAAGAGGGGGGGAAGTAACATGTCCCAAGGATTTTAAAATCAGATTCAGATAAAAAAATGTTAAGCCAAAGAGTTTCAGTAGGAAGATTATGATTTTTAATAAGGCCAGATATATTGACAGAATTAAGTTTATTAGTAATAAAATTGGCAATTCCACCCCCCTTTTTTTCACTACGATGTAAATAAAAGGAATTATATCCAGGAATTTGCCTAGGCCATGATGAATCCAAATCAACCCATGTTTCAACTACTGTAACTATATCTAAATCTTTGTTAGAGATAACTGTTAATAACTCATCAAACTTGTGTGTCAGACTCCTTGCATTAAAACTTAAGAATTGCAAGAAGTTACTAGACACTTTATGAGAGACGGATGGTGAATTATGAATATGGAACTGTACCCTCCCCCCATAAGTCAGTTTAAATTTAGATTGGCATTTATAGAATGTAAAAATTGCTGACTTAATAGTACCTTCCTTGTCTTACTTAAATGTAAGCCATCAGAACAATAAAACTCATGTCTGTCAAAGAATTCCTCCCAGTGGGTTAAACACTGTAAGTTTTGTCGGAGACACCATAGCCTGAGCCAGTTATTAACACATTTAATTTTAAAATTAAGAGAACTAGAGTATTGTGGGATAGGTAATATTTCAGAGAAGACAATGTCGCACCCTAGGTCCCCCCGTTTATTAGTCATAGATACAAAGGCCTGTTTTATATTATGAACTGAATCCCTACGAATGTTATTTGCCCCAACATGAATATAACACAATGAATTAGATTTATAAGGTCCAATGATATTGTCAACCATTTGTACAAGATCCATAATTCTGGCTCCACTAAAACTCGAACAGGTTCTGTTATGTTTATCAGGCTCACAAAGGGCACGATCTAAATGCTTAACTATCGAGTCTCCTAGAACAAACAACTGTTTTGTATTAAAAGTTTCACAATCTAAACCACTCATGGGGAATTTATCATTGTCAGTAGGATTAATAACTAAGTCTATCAAAGGTGGATTATTTGTAATGTTGAACAATGGGTTGGGAATATTAAGCATCTTATCCCCGTCTACAGATGTATCGGTAGAAATAAAGTCAGCATTTATAGGGTCAACAATGGTGTCATTAGAATCCATAGAAATAGCAGACAAGGGATCAAAACTATTGTGTATAGAAATGATAAAATGATCAGCCTTACACCTTCTTTTATTAATACTTTTAGACCCCTGTACATTATACCAGTTAGTATCCTCTGAACTAAAGGTTGACCCCAACTCTTCTTCTCTAACTCTCTTTTTGTTAAAAACATCTGCAGACTTTGTAACAAATGAAGTACCAGTTATGCTTTTTGTCTCATCTGTTGACTTTATACCAGAGAAAGTATTAATGGTATTAGATGTAATCTGATCAATGGCAATAGTAGAAAACATAGAAAACATAGACTTTGACGGCAGATAAGGACCGCTAGGCCCATCTAGTCTGCCCATTTCCCTACCTACAGGATAGGCCACAGATCCTAGTTAACCAACAGCCTATATCTTCCTGCCCCCCACAAGAATTGCCTTATGTCTGTCCCATGCATTCTTGAATTCTCCCACAGTTTTAGACCCCACAACTTCCTCAGGAAGGCTGTTCCATACATCCACTACCCTTTCTGTGAAATAATACTTCCTCACATTGCCCTGAACCCCCTCCTTCTATCTTTAAATTGTGTCCCCTTGTTCTTGCAAGTCTCTTTTTCTGAAAGATGCTACCCTCTTGGACTTTGTTGATTCCCTTGAGGTACTTGAAAGTTTCTATCATGTCCCCCTTCTCCCTTCTTTCCTCGAGGGTATACATATTAAGCTCCTTTAGTCTCTTCTCATACGGCTTCTCTTGCAGACCCTGCACCATTTTAGTTGCCCTCCTCTGGACTGCCTCTATCCTGTCTATGTCCTTGCGGAGATGGGGTCTCCAGAACTGGATACAGTATTCCAGATGGGGTCTCATCAACTGTCTGTACAGAGGGATAACAACTTCCTGTTTTCTGCTGCTGATGCCTCTCCCTATACAGCCCAGTATACCCCCAGCCCTCCCTACTGCCTTCTCAAATTGCTTGCTAACCTTAAGGTCATCTGATATGATTACCCCAGGTCCCTTTCCTGTATTGTTGTTGTTACTACCTCCCACCCATTGTGTATTCTTCCCCTGGGTTCTTGTTTCCAGGTGCATTATTTGCACTTTTGCATTGAATCCTAGCTGTCATCGTCTGACCATTCCTCCAACCTTGCCAAGTCCCTTTTCATCCTTTCCACGCCTCCTTGTGTATCAACCCTGTTGCAGATCTTTGTGTCATCTGCAAAAAGGCATACTTTTCCTTCCAGTTCCTCTGCAATGTCACTGATGAAGACATTAAAAAGGACTGGACCCAATACTGAACCCTGCGGTACCCCACTAGTAACCGCCCTTTCTTCAGAGTGGACTCCATTTACAATTACCTTCTGTGTCCTGTTGTCCAGCCAATGTTTTACCCAGGCTACCACCCTGGGACCCACTCCCAGGCTGGTTAATTTGACGGGACTGTGTCAAATGCCTTGCTAAAGTCTAGGTAGGCCATGTCCACAGCCCCTCCCTGGTCTACTACTTTGGTCACCCAGTCAAAGAAATCTATTAGATTTGTCTGACACTGACCTTCCGCTGTGAACCCATGCTGCCTTGGATCCTGTGCTCACTGACCTCTAGGTACTCAACTATTCTTTCCTTCAGAAGTGACTCCATCACTTTCCTACCACAGAGGTCAGACTGACAGGTCTGTAGTTTCCTGCCTCTGTCTTGGTCCCACTTTGTGAAGGGGAATCACATCCGCCTTCCTCCAGTCCTCGGGTACCACACCATCCTCCATGATTTATTAAAAAGAGTAGCCAGTGGTTTCACCAGTTTCTTCCTTAATTCTTTTAGAATTCTGGGTGAATTCCATCAGGACCCATTGCTTTGTCCACCTTCAGTTTTAGGAGTTCTTGCAGAACCCTTTCTTCTGTGAAAGGACTGGGATCGACCCCCCTATCAAGAGTGCTTCTGTTAATTGGATTAGGCACTTCCCCCTCCTCTTTTGTGAATACTGAGCAGAAATATTCGTTCAGTATTCCTGCTTTTTCACTGTCCCCCTCTGCCCACCCACCGTTTATTCTATTCAGCCTCACTATCCCTCCCTTTGTCTTTCTACGCTCGCTGATGTACCTATAAAAGGTTTTATCCCCCTTCTTAACTGAGTTGGCTATCTTTCCTCAGTTTGGGCCTTTGCTATTCTGACTTCCCTCCTGCTTCTTTCTGCCTTAACTGGTACAGCTCTCTGTCCTGCTCCTTCTGTGTTTTCTTATACTTCCGGAATGCTATCTTTCTCTTCCTGACTTTCACAGCCACCTCTCTGAGAACCATAGTGGCTTTTCTTTCATTTTATTTGTTTATTTGCTTCACACAAAGGCTTGTTGCCTCTGTGATGGCAGTTTTGATAATTCCCATTGTTGCTCCACACCTCTTTCTAGCCTGTTTGCTAGTGCTTTTCTGAGGCACTCTCCCATCTTGCCAAGTCAGCCCTCCTAAAGTCCAGTACCCTCACTTTGTGATGGCTTGACTCTGTAGCTGAGTTTAACGTGAACAACACTGTTTGATGGTCACTTGTCCCCAGATGGCAACCCACTTCTAGATCTGAGATCCTCTCACTGCCCCCGTTTGAGAGTATGAGGTCTAAGATTGCTCCCTCACGAGTGGGTTCCAAACTTGTCTAATGCCTGCCACCTGTAGGGCATCAAGAATGGCCCTGCTCTTGGATGTGGCTGCAGCAAATGTGCTCCAGTTAACATCTGGCATATTCAGGTCTCCCATCAACAGTATCTCCTTTCTCTGCCATTCTAAGAATGCCTTCCATCATATCCTTGTCCATTCCTTCCCTGACATGGGGGTCTGTACACAACCCTGTGCAGATTGTGGTGCCCTTTCCAGTCTCCAAGGTGACCCACAGTGCCTCCTCTCCTCCCTGTTTACTCTTTTGTTCAGTTGCTTTTATCCTTCCTTTACATAGAAGCTACTCCTCCCCTCTTCTCCCCTGCCTGTCTCTCCTGTAGGTTATGTACCCTGGTATGTTAACATCCCAGTCATGGTTCTCTGTGTACCATGTTTCTGTGACTGCTCTCGATATCCAGGCATCCCTCTTCCATTAAGGCCACCAGCTCAGGGCTTGTTGCCCAGACTACGGGCATTGGTACTCATTACCCTACATTTCCTGATGGCCTTACCCCCTTGTGCCCCATCCCTGTCCTTCTTGCCTTTGTCACTTTCTCCATTTACCCCTGCCCTTCCCCCATTGACACCTCCATGTTGGTGTTTGCCACACTTATTACCATGATTGTTTGGGGGGAGCTAGGATTTTCCTGCTCCTTTCCAGTGCCTCCCCCCTTGGCTAGTTTAAAAGCTTGCCAATGAAGCATTTAAACCTATCACCTAGGATCCTGGTTCCCCTCCCAGACAGATGCAGCCCATGATGCCAGTATAGGCTTGCATCAATCCAGGTGGACCCCCAGTCCCCAATGAAGCCAAATCTCTGAGCTCCACACCAGTTTTTTAACCACTGATTGAATCCCGTGGTACGGAACACCCTAGCCTCTCCTATGCCATAGATGGGTAGCACCTCCGAGAAGGTTACCGTGCGTGCTACTTGACTAAGGCCCCTCCCCAATTCCACAAACTCTTCCTGCACTTCTATAATCCCTTTTGCAGCCAGGTCATTTGTCCCTAGGTGGACAATGACATCCAGCTCCCTCCCCTGTGCAGCTGCTCCGGCACCATTAGGTGATGTTACTGGAGCAATATAAAGCTCAAAATCTTTATTTGCTTCAAGTGCTAAAATCCGCTTGTAATATAGAGAATTTTCACATTGTAAGACAATGTAATCTGTACATTTAGAACATTGAAAGGGTAAACTATCAACAGCGATATCAGTCAAACTAAACATATGGCAAGATATACATTGCAGACCTGTTTCCCCCGGTCTTGGTAGTTATAATCACATTAGTGCCAACAGGTATGTTGAAAGAAGTAGCCATTTCAATGTGTACAATCAAAACTAGAGTCACTCGATAACAAATTACTCACAATAAAAGGTAAGTAGACCAGGAACACAGTAACCTGCTCCTTCTAACACCGCCTAACACGCTTAACACATGCGGTAAGTGCGTGTCTTAGCGCAGGTCTTCGCGCATGGATTCGCACTCGCCCTGCTCCCTCACTCGCCCTGCTCACAATGTGAATAGGATATAAAGAGGAGCGTGACCCGGAAGTGGTTACAGAAGGTCACTGAACCCCCTTTTAGAATTTAACTATTCCCTCAATTAAACTGCACAACTTCCACTCATTTGTGGAAATGGTGAAGTACAAAGTGAAAGATGACCCCAAAATCACACAAAACAATGTTTTTGCTGAAGTGTAGTTCTTGAGTATAGCCCCCAAAAAACTACCCTCCCTCTTCCTGCTTCTTTGAAGATGTAAGCAGGGCTCCAAACACGTGATAAACTTGGTAAATACAAATGAAGACAAAGACAGCTACTAGAAGTTAAAAATACACAAAGTTTAAAATAAAATGTAGGCAAAGAAGGAGTTTTTGGTGTATCAGGCAGCACTCAAGCACATTCGTTTGAGAGAGAAATGGAGGCAAGGAATCCCAGGGGGATTTAAATAATAGTCACGTGACCTGGAAGTGGTTACAGAAGGTCACTGAATCCCTTTTAGAATTTGTTAACTATTCCCTCGATTAAACTGCACGACTTCCACTCATTCATGGAAATGGTGAAGTACAAAGTGAAAGATGACCCCAAAATCACACAAAACAACGTTTTTGCTGAAGTGTAGTTCTTGAGTATAGCCCCAAAAAAAACTACCCTCCCTCTTCCTGCTTCCTTGAAGACGTGAGCAGGTCTCCAAACACGTGATAAATGTGGTAAATACAAATGAAGACATAGACAGCCACTAGAAGTTAAAAATACACAAAGTTTAAAATAAAATGTAGGCACAGAAGGAGTTTTTGGTGTATCAGGCAGCACTCAAGCACATTCGTTTGAGAGATGAGGGGTGAGATACTAACAACAACAAAAATAGAAAGGGACCTGGGGGTAGTCATATCAGATGACCTAAAGTTGGGCAAGCAATGTGAGAGGGCAGCAAGGAGGGCTGGGGGGATACTGGGATGCATAGGGAGAGGCATCACTTGTAGAAAACAGGAAGTTATTATCCCTCTGTACAGACAGCTGGTGAGACCCCATCTGGAGTACTACGTGCAGTTCTGGAGACCCAATCTCGGCAAAGACATAGACAGGATGGAAACTTCCAGAAGAGGGCAACTAAAATGGTGCAGGGTCTGCACTGGAAGACATATGAAGAGAGACTTAAGGAGCTTAATATGTATAGCCTCTAGGAAAGGAGGGAGAGGGGGACATGATAGAAACTTTCAAGTACCTCAAGGGAATCAATAAAGTCCAAGAGGGTAGCATCTTTCAAAAAAAGAGGTGTGCAAGAACAAGGGGCACAATTTGAAGATAGGGGGGCGGCTCAGAGGTAATTTAAAGTATTTTTTCACAGAGAGGGTTGTGGATGCATGGAATGACCTTCCAGAGGAGGTTGTGGAGTCAAAAACAGTGGTAGAATTCAAGCATGCATGGGATAGTCATAAGGCAATTCTAGGGGGTGGGGGTAGGAACAAGTAGGCTGCTGGTTAACTAGGATCTGCAGCTTATCCATTAGATAGGGAAATGGGCAGACTGGGTGGGCCAAGCGGTCCTTATCTGCCATCAAATTCTATGTTTCTATGTTTCTATCCAGTCTTGGAGTGGGTCTTAAGGTGGTAGCCTGGATAAAAAATTGTCTAGACAACAGGATGCAAAGGGTAGTAGTAAATGGAGTCCACAGTGAAGAAAGGAGGGTTACTAGTGGGGTACCGCAGGGTTCAGTACTAGGACCAGTGATTTTTAATGTCTTTATAAGTGACATTGCAGAGGAACTGGAAGGAAAAGCATGTCTCTTTGCAGATGACACAAAGATCTGCAACAGGGTTGCACAAGATGGAGTGGAAAGGATGAGAAGGGACTTGGCAAGGTTGGATGAATGGTCAGATGTATGGCAGCTCAGATTCAATGCAAAGAGATGAAAGGTAATGCACCGGGGAAACAAAAACCCAGGGGAAGAGTACACAATGGGGGGGTGAGATACTGACAACAGTAAAAATGGAAAGGGACCTGGGGTAATTATATCAGATGACCTAAAGGTGGTCAAGCAGTGTGAGAAGGCAGTAAGGAAGGTTGGGGGGATACTGGGATGCATAGAGAGAGGCATCAATAGTAGAAAATAGGAAGTTGTTATCCCTCTGTACAGATAGTTGGTGAGACCCCATCTGGAGTACTGTGTGCAGTTCTGGAGACCCCATCTCCGCAAAGACATAGACAGAGTGGAGGCTGTCCAGAGGAGGGCAACAAAATGGTGCAGGTCTGCACCAGAAGACATAGAAGAGAAGACTAAAGAGCTTAATATGTATACCCTTGAGGAAAGGAGGAGAGGGACATGATAGAAACTTCAAGTACCTCTAGGAATCAACAAAGTCCAACAGGGTAGCATGTTTCAGAAAAGAAATGTGCAAGAACAAGGGGCACAATTTGAAGATAGGGGGATGGCTCAGAGGTAATGTGAGGAAGTATTTTTTCACAGAGAGGGTTATGGATGCATGGAACAGCCTCCCTGAGGAGGTCGTGGAGTCAAGAACAGTGGGGGAATTCAAGAATGCATGGGACAGACATAAGGCAGTCCTAGTGGGGGGGTAGGAGGAAGTAAGCTGTTGGTTAACTAGGATCTGCAGCTTATCTGTTAGGTAGGAAAATCGGCAGACTGGGTGGGCTAAGCGGTCCTTATCTGCCATCACATTCTATGTTTCTATGTTAATGAAACCTTCCGAAAGTGCTTCAAAGTAAGTAATAAAAACTTGAGGAAACCAAACAATGCCAGTACAGCAGACAAAACAATACTTTCAAACCACATCTTTAAAGACATACAGCACACATAAAAACATATATTCCAGTAAATAGTACCCTACAAATAAATCACAGATATCTTTTATAAAATGCAGCATAGCATCATTACAAATATCATTAGAACATTAATGACAACAAGCATAGGTCACAGGACACAGTGGCAATGTAAAGGTGAACTGATTGTATTATACTTTTATGGTCTCCTTTTTATCCAACAGACCATGCCAAAGTATTGGAAGAATCATGAGCTGCCTCACTTGACAAATACCATGAAGTTGCACAGTGACCCTAAAGTAACAATGCAAGCCACCAATCTGTAGCTCACCAAAACCTGGGACTGTGTCAGCAATTACTTAACACAGCAGTGTAAATGGGAAAAAAGATGCAAGTGACTGCAAAAAGAAGTGTAAAAAATGTGGGCAGTGCTTCTATAAATTCCAAGCACGAGATTCAGTTCCCCAGAGGAACAAGCCATGGTATCTGGTACTTGAAGAAATGTGGATGCAAGCTGGCAAGCCAAAGGTCAAAGGGATGTATTATGGCAGTATGTATAAGTAAAGCACATACAGTATATTACACTAAATCTTTCCAAAGTATCATAATCACATTAGATATACTACTCAGGTGACTGTGGTAAGTGAACTGTAACCATTTTCCAAAATGTTGTTAGGGCATCACAGTCTACCTTCATGCTAAGTGTAACACTGAAAACTAATATTTGGCAAGATGGAAATGGTGGAGGAAAAAACCAAACTGGAGTACCTCTGCCAACATCTTTAACCCACCTCCTATTGCGATTCTGCTAATATCTTAAACCGAACTCAGACATAATTTGATGCAGGATTGCCATCCTACTCTGATGCAGAATTGACACACAATCCTACTCTGATGCAGACATCCTACTTCATGCCTGACATCTATTGTTTTCCCATAGGAAACAATGGGACATTCAACATCTCATAACATTGGAACAGATTAATATTTTTCCACCAGATATTTAAAAGGCATATCTGTGAGGCCAAGGCTTTCTACTCTGACAATTTCAGCCAATAAGGTTATACTGTTTTTGAGAGACAGGTGAGGAAAAAAAATAGCCAAAATGGCAAAACCCTATTTTTTCAACACTCTGCATCTCAAGAATATCAAAAGGGATTGAAACAAAATTCAGCACATCAAGAGACATTCCCCTAGCTGCAAAATATGCTAAATTGTGTTCAAATCCCTTGAAAGGTTGAACAGTTATTAAAGTGCAGCGGTTGACATTTAAGATTTAACATCTAGGCTCCTCCTCCTGGGGCTGTGTGGGATTGCTGTTTGTGCATGTCCGTGTCTGTAGGTTAGTTTTTGTTCATTTACATGTTTTTCTGCTGGGAATACCTGTGCCATTCTTGCACACAACATTGGTGAAAGTCTCCTGGACTGAATTTCGCAAATCGCCATCATCAGGTATCAGCTTTTAATTTTAAATCAACTTTCTTGAAGCCTCCCAAGGAAGCATATGCCTTACAACTAGTCTTACAAACATGGTGATGCTGGGTCCTGCAACTGAATCAACATTTTCAACATTCTCATCTGACCACTCTTAAAGCAACTGCACTTGTGGACTTTAAAGAACAAAGGAATTTTAACACATTTTGTGACCGAATCAACATTTTGTCTGACCTTTTCCAAAGGTATTGTACTTGTCTCTGAGGACTTTGAAGATAAAAGGAAACATACAGACAAAAGTTTCACACATTGCATATGCCTACTGTCTGACCTACTCCCAAGGTATTGTACTTATCTCTGAGGACTTTGAAGAACAAAGAAACATATAGACAAAAAGTTTTACATTGCATATGCCCAGGCCACAGTTTATCACCTTTCAGGAACTTTAACATATTATGTGATCCTGGATCTCAACAGTACTATAGTACTTTCTTAAACCCTCTGGCACCAAACCCTCCCAGTCTTTTTTTTCATTTTCTCTGTACTTCACCATAGTGCTTAGCTATCCACCTTAGCCCACAAAATCCTTACCCCACCACCCTCCTATTGCTCGCCACCCCCCCGACTGCCTAGCCTACACTACTTCTCAGCTCTCTCCTGCCTCGCTAAAAAAATGCTTTGGCTTAGTCCCCACCACCTGTTCCTGCTCACCCTCACCCTCATTTTCCCTTTATGCCAACTCCCCCCCTCCGCCTACCCTACCCCTCCACCTACTCTCACCTTTCTATACTACTACCCGAAACATTGTACCATGGCTTTTACTCTGGAAGTCTTAAACAAACATCACCCAATTAATACCTGGGTGCAAAGAGCCATATTTCCTAATTGGAAACTGCCACATCATTATAACTCACTAACGATCACCCTCTACTGGGACTCCAGAAGACAATCCAAGCATCTTAAAAAGTACAAGCAGAAACTCACTCCAACCTATTATGAACTACGAATGGCATTGCTGAAACTCCTGCTCCTCCTACTTTTAATATCTGGTGGGATACACCCAAACCCTGGTCCTGTTGCACTAAAGCCGACAAAAACAGGGAAAGTTGGTAGTGGTCTCTCCATTATCACTCTAAATATCTGCAGCCTCCTTCCCAAATTGGCATCTCTTCAAACTCTCGCTGGACAAAAAAACCCTGATATACTAGCCAATGTGGAAACCTGGCTATCTCCCAGCACCGATCATGCTGCTAGCATGAAGGCTAGCAATCTTTTTCAGCCACGGGCAAGCAAGAAAGGTGGGGGCTGTGCTATCTACATAAGGACAACCTCCCTGTCAACACGGCAGCTTCAGCCCCACAAATACGCAGATGCAACTCCTCCCTATCAAACTGCTTCTTGGTGCACAAAACAAAGTTCTCACAGTGGCCGCAGTCTATATCCTCCAAAGACCACCGTGCCAGTATTAAGTCTGTACTTAGATTTTGTTAGTCTGCAGCCCTCTGAAAATGAGCTCCTCCTCCTCGGGATTTCAACATAAACTGGCAACGCCTCTGACACTGGCTCTTACAAAGATGACATCCTAGCAGCAAACCTGACTCAGATGGTAACCTCCCCACCCGAAAAATTACAAAACTGGTACAAGCACCCTTATTGACTGGGTTCTCACAAATCACCCTGACCGGATAAAAAACATTAAAGTCCTCCTGACTCCCTCAGTGACCACTCCCCAGTGTCCTGTACCTGGTCTAATAAATTTCTCAAGCCACCCCCCCAAAGTTATAACAAGCAGAGTATTGCCTTATGGGAATCTTATCAAGTTGAAACCCATCTCCTACAACAGGACTGGGCCCAGTCCTTGAATCAACTGATATTAATACCGCACTAGAATACTTCATTAAATCTTTCAACTCTGCATGTGACTTATCGCCCCAGTAAAAACGTAAAATCAAAGCTATCAAATCCATGGATTACTGCCAAACTACTTGCCGAGCTCAAGGTTCGGGACCACCTCTGGGCAGTTGCCAGAGACACAGGCTCACCTCATGATACCCTAAATACAAGCAGGCATGAAATAGATGTACCTCACAAATTAGGCAAATGAAGAGCCTATTTCAAAAATGCCCTTGAATCCACCTGGGGTGATGGAAGAGCTTTTGGGACAACATCCGAAACATAATGGGTAAACAATCAAAATCGTCACCTACCATTATGAAAGTTGATGGATCCACCACTCTTGACCCAAATTCTATTGCAGATGTGCTTAATAAGACATTCACAGACCTTAGTGGGGTCCTCCCCCCAGATTTCTTCTCGGACTTACCTGTGCCTAGCCTAGTATAACAAAACACCCCTCATGACAAACCACAATTTTACTTCAAGAAAATCAAAGTGCACGAAGCACACAAGTACATAAGAAAGGCCTGCTCCAAATCCAGAACAAGTAGTGACATGCTAGATCTAAAAATCCTGTCTCTCACCCTGGATGAAGTAATTCACCCCCTTGCAAAAATTCTTAATCTGTCACTTTGCCAAAGTCAATTTCCCAACAAATGGAAATCTGCCATAGTTACACCAATGCACAAAGGGGGGGACAAAACCTCAACAGGAAACTATCGACCAATATCAATACTCCCTCCCCTCTCCAAAGCACTTGAATGAATAGTGGCAGACCAACTCTCTGATTACCTGGACAAATACAATCTACTCTGTAATCAACAGCACGGCTTTAGGAAAGGACATAGTACAACAACAGCCTTACTTGATTTCTCTGGAGAAGTCCACTCAGCCCTGGACAAAGGGTGCCAAACAGGTGCAGTCTTTATCGATCTTACAAAAGCTTTTGACACAGTCCATCATGGCCTACTTACCTCCCTACTTTCTAACCTAGGCCTGGCCGAAGGTCCTTGTGCTTGGGTAAAAAGTTACCTGTCCAATCGGTCACAGGCTGTAAAAATCTCTAATGAACTCTCTGACTTCAAACCAGTTCTCTCGGGTGTACCACAGGGATCAATTCTTGGACCGCTCCTCTTTAGCCTGTTCCTTAACTCCCTCCCAGATATCTGCCAGGAGAAACTAATCTTATACGCTGATGATGCTGTAATTCTCTATTCCCACAAGGATCCAAACTCCCTACGAAAATGCCTGCAACTTGCTTTCTCTAGTGTTGAAAGGTGGTTCCTGGATAGTAAACTTGTGCTAAACCACAATAAAAAAAAAGCCATGCTCTTCTCCAATCACCAAAACAAAAATAGGCATACTCCACTCACCATACAAACCTCTGCGGGAATTACACTGGACCAAGTAAATACTTTCAAATACCTTGGCATCACTTTTGACCAAGGGCTCACCTTTGCAACCCACATTGACAACACTGCGAAAACAGTGAACCAACGCCTTGGAATACTATTCCGTAACCGTCAATTTCTAAATCAAGCGGCACTGAAAATAGCTATACAGTGTTCCATAATCTCAATCATTGACTATGGCCTTATTATTTATGGCTCAGCTACCTCCACTGCTCTAAGGCATATCTCAATCACTCTAAATAAGGCCTGCCGGCTCTCACGGGGCTCAAAGACTGACTACACGTGTGATCTGTACTATGAATCAGGCTGGTTGAACCTATCAAATCATCTTATTTATCTCACCTGCACAATGGCAAAAAATCTATCTTGGGACTGACTCCATTATGTATTCAAAACCTACTCCAACTGAATCCTGGCTCACGACCCTCCACCAGATCTGAACGCCAACCTTTCCTGGTTCCGAGATGCCGGACTGCACAGGGACAAAGATCTTTTGCATACAGGGCCCCGACATGGTTCAATGCACTTAGTCCACCTACTCTATCCTCAACCTCACTTGAAGCTTTCAAATCCATGCTCTATGCCCACCTCACCACCACTAGCAACTGTGATTGTGCTAGATAAAGACTACTACTCCTCATGTCCATCCTCACATCTGAGGCCTCTTCCTCCCTGACTAATGAACCCTCTGGTGCCTCTACTACTTCCTGTCTCCCACCCAAACTCACTCCCCTTTTTTTCCTGTCCCCTCTCACTTACTCTCCTGCTCACCACCTTTCCCTCCTCTCTAGCCTCCTTTTGGTGCCTAATGATCACCCTCTCCCTGGAAGTTTCCTTAACCTCGAAATTGTCTACTCGCTTGAACCTGTTATAGCTTGTTTTTCTATGAAACTTAAAAACGTTACTGCCTTAAACTGTTAATAGCAAATTTATGATGTAACTTTCCTGTCTGGTTTTACCTGTAATGTGTATCGTGCTTTGTTAAATGTTCTTTGTGACGTGGAACCTTTGTAAAAGAGCCCTGGCTCAAAGGCATTAATTCCTAGACTAATAAAATAAACATTAAACTGCCCTGCCAACCCTAACTATACTGGCACTGCCACATCAGTATTATATATTATACTGGTGCGGTCATGCCAGTATAGTTAGAGTGAAATGGCACTTCTATGTTAAAGTTCAAAATTTGAGCGTTAATAACTTTGGAGCTCTTTAATGGATGTGCCCGCATAATCACTAGTGCTAGGTCTCTTGCTCTGAAAAATTTCATGTGAATCCGTCAAGTGGTTTCAGAGACATAAAGTGTTGAAAAAACAGACAGACTCAGGATTTTTTTGACATTTCTTTGCTCACCTGTATGTCAGAAATGGCTTTGTGTTGTGGGCTGGACTTTTTAGGGTAGAAAGCCTTTGGGTCACAGATGCGCCTTTTGAAGATTTGGTGAAAAAATATTAATCCATTCAAAAGTAATGAAAGTTTTTAATTTCCCAGTATTTCTTTTGGGAAAAGTTAAGTGTTTAGCATGACACAGATTTTCACACATATTGTCAATGTGAGAAAATGACTTTCACACACACACCAGATTTCACACACTTTGAGGGTTAATAACTTTGGTTGTGCTTAATATATTTGCATAATATCTGGCAACCATACTCTTTAGGTACATATCTCTTCATCTGCCAAGATTTTTTGGAATCAGATTAGTGGTTTCAGAGATATAAAGTGTTGGAAAAACAGAAATATCATCAGTATATGGGGGGTGCATGTCTATGTTACAGTTCAGTTGGAAGGTTAATAACTTTGATATGGTTTCAAGCCATTACATGAAATTCAGTATGTCTATTCTCTAGGATAGAGCTCTTGACCTCCCAAATTTGGTGGGAATCTGTTCAGTGGTTTGTGAGATATAAAATGTTGAAAAAACACAAAAATCATCAGTATAAGGAGATTTTTGCAAACATGCTAAATTTTCACACACTTTGAGGGTTAATAACTGTAGAGCCATTTAATGGATTTGCATGATGTTTGTCAATGCATAATCTCTAGGTATAGGTTTTTTATCCTGTGGAGTCTGTTGAGAATCAGGTTAGTGATTTTAGAGATATAAAGTGTTGAATAAAGAAAAATCATTAGTATAGTTGAGGTGAAAGTGTACATTTATGTTATAGTTCACTTTGAAGGGCAATAACTTTGAAGTGGCTTAAAATAATTACATGAAATTTTGCATGCATATTTTCTAGGTATAGTGCTCTGGATCTGCCACATTTGGTTGGAATCTGTTGAGTGCTTTTTGAGACATAAAGTGTCAAAAACACAAAAATCATCAGTATAGAAACATAGAATTTGATGGCAGATAAGGACCGCATGGCCCACCTAGTCTGCCCATTTCCCTACCTAAAGGATAAGCTGCAGATCCTAGTTAACCAACAGCCTACTTCCTCCTACCACCCACCAGAACTGCCTTATGTCGGTCTCATGCATTCCTGAATTCCCCCACTGTTTTTGACTCTATGACCGCCTCAGGAAGGCTGTTTCATGCATCTACAACCCTCTCTGTGAAGAAATACTTCCTCACATTACCTCTGAGCCAACCCCCTCTATCTTCAAATTGTGCCCCCTTGTTCTTGCACATCTCTTTTTCTGAAAGATACTACCCTCTTGGACTTTGTTGACTCCCTTGAGGTAAATATAAGGGTGAGATGTAAAATTTTCTCAAATGGGGTACTTGTGCAAAAAAGTGTGGACATTTTACTTTTGGAAGCATCTGACATTTTCAAAAGAATGCATATATATATGGATGGTTCAAAAATATATACTTTGCAAGAACCGTTTTTGAACAAAAGTAAAATTTTCGAAGATGTGGGTACATGTGCAAAACTTTTTCTTTCAGAAGCATTTTGAATTTTTGAAAAGATAATTATTTGTATGGCTGTGTGGGAATTATGCAAAAATATGTACTTCGGAAGTGCTGTTTTTGAACATGAAGCCATTATAAAGGTACAAAACTATATCTTTCGAAAATGTGGGTAAATGTGCACAAATTTTACTTTCACAAAGGTGCAACAATATATCTTTTGCGAGTATTGCTTTCTGTGTAGTGCGAAAGTATGATTTTCGCAAAGTAGACAACGTGCAAATGTGGCTTTCACAACTGTTCTAGTTGCAAATGGGAGACATAAATACAAAATGCTGCCCTTCACTACACAGGCTGACTGGAATGGATGGGTGTAGTAGAGGCAGAGTACAAGTTCTGATTACAGTGAAAGTCTTTTTTCCCCCCATTTTTCAGTCAGGATTTTTATGATTACAATGGCTGTGCAATGTTTTTCATAGCTGCTACGGTTGTTGAGATATTGGCAAATTAGTGTTACAAGGGTTATTTTTAAGCCCTATAGGGCTGCTGTATGGCTCTGTAGTTATGTGTAAGTGGGATTGCAGAGCCCCGAGGATCTCTGCTCCAACAGATGCATATCATTATGCACATATGGGCAGCTTCGTGGGATCTAACACATACTATTTACTAGTTATATTACCCTTTTTCAAAAAATAAGGAAATTATTAGCAAAAAACTTTGTTAATGCATCAGTTAGGGTTGTTTCCACAGCAACAAAAGTGTAGAAATTCAATGTTAGGGTTACCAACCCCTACACCCCAACCCTACCCCCACCACCCTCCATACAACAACAGGTGTTGGAGTGTTCATTGCGGTCATCACGCCTAACTCTCACCCCATTCTCCTATACTACAACACCTCAGCTTACTTACAAATGGAATGGGGTGAGAGTTAGGCCAGTGACCCCAATGAACACCCCAATGCCTGTTGTTCTGTGGAGGATGGTGGGGGGTAGGGTTAGGGGTGTTAGGGTTGGTAACCCTAACGTTGAATTTCCACACTTTTGTTGCTGTGGAAACAACCCTAACTGATGCATTAATAACGTTTTTTGAAAGAATTTATATATATATATATATATATATATATATATATATATTAGAGCAAAAAACCAAACATACACATCCCTGATTGCAGCTGCACACAACGTACCACACTTAGTAGTTGCATGGCCTTACCTACCGATGCCCCACACCACTTGTGGTGGGCCACCTGAGCAATAGAGTTAAGCAAAACCAAGGAGTTGTACAGGTATAATATCTCTGATTTAACAAGGGTTTGAGAAATGCAGCTTCTAATTGACTGTGAACATTGTAACAGCCTTATGTTTAGTTTTATTAACATACATGTAGAGCCTAACCATATGATGAACATGGTTTAATGTTGTTTAAAAACAGTTTTATTATGATAGCAATAAGCTACTCCCAGGTATTATGTTAATGGTCAGTTTATCACTGTCTAGCGACATGTGGCACTCGGATATGCCTCATTCAACATTAAACCCCTACAGGGTGATTAACAGACCATTTAACATAACTGTTGGTCATGCCTTATAGCTTAATTGTCTTTTGAGTAGATACTCTCCCTCTGCTAGGCACTGCAGCAGCTTTGCAACACAGTGTCCACCCAGTTACACCATACACTGTCTAGTTGCTGGAGAATGGCTGTGAATATGAACTCATGAAGATGAACAGTGTAACTTGATCATTACAGTCATCGAAACCCTAGTGTGATTATAACTGACAGACTCAGTGATAGAGGATAACCCTGCTGTCCTAGTACATTTACCCCATTATGAGTTAAATCAATACTAAAAGACATTCTGTTTATATCTACACCATACCTACTTGATTCCTGTTGTAGCAGAATTAACATAGTTATCACTTTGATAGCATCGGTGACAGAAGTGTGGCAAACCCAAACAGTAGACATACAGCCTGAGTATGAAACAACTGTTAAAAAAATCACACTGTGTCCATAAGTGGCATAGATCACTCATTGCAACAATAGCAAATGTATTACTATTTGAAGAAGTTAGTCATCACAGATGCAATGAGATTGTCTTTATCAGGTACAACATACTCAGTAAGTGCCTACAGGAAAATCTATCCTATATACACGTCCAATACAGGTACATCATTGTTGGCTCAGTAGTGCTATGATATTTAGAAGTTGCTTGGCCTGATTCATGCAATTACAATCTTTCTTACAAAGAATACTTACTGCATCTTTAATATTGAAACACACTGAAGGTCTATGTATGTACATCAGCAGTACACCTTCATCAGTAAGAATGCATGTGATACTGGCAGTACCAATTTCACAGCGTTGAACAGGCAATGCTTTTCCATACGTTTACATCAGCCTCTCTATGTTGAGTAAACCATTGCAGTAAATGTACTACTATGTAAATCACCTACTAAATGTATCACTACTTTTATCTTGAGCATGCTAGTGTCTTGTAGTTAATTTATGTGCTTCTCTTAATTAATGTATACTCAGTAGTGTTAAAACCTTTCTACAACTGTCATCCTGCACCTTCAACATTTATATTGAATAACGGCACAGTACCAGTTGTGGTGTGGTGTGGGGCATTGGTAGGTAAGGCCATGCAACTACTAAGTGTGGTACGTTGTGTGCAGCTGCAATCAGGGATGTGTATGTTTGGTGTACATGGCCTCAGTTTTGCTGTTGATCTCCACTGAGCATGCAGTACCTGGTCAGGTGGGTGGGGATGTCTCGTAGTACATTTAGACAATTGTTTGTTATTTCTGTCACCTGCTGCTGATGTCTGTCATTGGTTGAGTTGACTTGGTCCTCCCCATACTTGAATTGTGTGTGTGTCTGTGTGTGTGTGGTGCTGGGGTGAATTTGGAGTTAGGGTTTTCAACCCAACAGCGAATTTCCTCACTTTTATGGCTCGTGGAACAACCCTAACTAATGCATTAAACAGAGTTTTTGCCTCTAATTTCCCATTTTTTGAGAATGATATTGAGAAATAGTGAATGTAATGTGGTGGCGGGTCTTGCAAAGGGCCACAGGGCCCTCCCACATAATCTTAATGGCATAGTAACAGGAGCAGCAATGCAAACAGAAATGCTAACAGTGGCACACATGGTAACACAAGCGCTTAATGATAACAGAAAGGGTAACATAACGTGTGTGAGACGGGAACGGTGTGCCACGTGATGTCTGGTCACATAGTAACATGGTGCCTGTAAATGGAAATGTCAATGGGCATGGTGACGCAAAGTGAAACAGAAAGAGAAACAGTGCGGTACACACAAATGGCAAAAAAATAATGCAAGCGCAAATGAAAACGAAAAGGATGACGCATGTGGTGGCATTGGGGTGTGCATTGGGATCATCAGCCCTAACTCTCACCCCATGACCTGTGTAAAGCAGCATAAGTATAGGAGAATGGGGTGAGAGTTAGGACTCATGATCCCAATGCACACCCCAATGCCGTTGGGGGGTGGGTGGGGCAAGGGGGTTTTCAACCTAACAGCGAATTTCCTCACTTTTGTCGCTGTGGAACAACTCTAACTAATGCATTAAACTGAGTTTTTTGCCTCTAATTTCCCTTCTTTTTGAGAATGATAACAAGAAATAGTGAATGTATTGCAGCAGCGGGAGCGTGGTGCCCTCTGGGCCCCGCACTCCCACCGCATAATGCAGTGGCGGGAGCCCAGGGCCCTTTGGGCCCCGCACTCCCATCACATGCTGTCTTGTGGCATACTAACAGGGACAGCAATGCAAACAGAAATGCTAACAGTGGCACACATGGTAACACAAGCACGAATGAGAACAGAAAGGGTAACGCACATGGTGGCGTAGACGGGAATGGTCTGCCACATGATGTGTTGTCACATAGTAACATGGTGCCTGCAAACAGAAATGTCAATGGGCATGGTGATGTAAAGTGAAACAGTAAGATAAACAGTACTGTAGACAGAAAATGGCAAAAATAACAGAAGCATAGCGCAAATGAAAGCATAAAGGATACACGCACATGGTGGGCGAGCGTCAGCACGAGTAAGTGAAGCGGGTACGGAACCGCAAGTGGAAAGGGCAACAGTAACAGTAATGTAAGCGCACAGGCTGGTTTTCCCCAAAACCTGCATTGAGAAAGACAGTGAGTACAAATAATGTATGCAAAATAATGAGTATCGGCGCAGAAAATGAGATCTTGGAATACTAAATACATTATATCTCAGGAACCGTACGACGTAGAAAAAACATTTAAAAGTCATATTATTTACAACTGCCCTGGCTAATTTGGATCTTAGCCCCTTTAGGGGGCTAAGAAGTTTTCCGACGAAAAGTCCGTATCTCGCACACGTTTCCGAGATACGGGCCCTGAAAGGCGCGGTGAACGCTGTAATGTTATCCTATGGGAAAAAAAGAAAAGTTCAGAGTGCCATAACTTTGCCTCCCTTTAATGTTTTTTCACCAAACCACTGAAAGGCACATCTGTGGGCTATTGGCTGTCTTCCCTTCAAATTTCAGGAAAAAAGACCAAACCGTTATTTTGCAGCAGGGATCCAAAGGATTTCTGTTATGCGTTGGGTGCCGTAATGTTATCCTATGGGAAAAAATGTCAACTTTGGAGTGCCGTAACTTTGCCGCCGTGTGATATTTTTTCACAAACTACTGAAAGGCACATCTGTGGGCTGTTGGCTGTCTTCCCTCCAAATTTCAGGAAAAAAGACCAAACCGTTATTTTGCAGCAGGGTGCCAAAGGATTTCTGTAATGCGTCGGGCGCCGTAATGTTATCCTATGGGAAAAACCGTCAAATTTGGAGTGCTGTAACTTTGCCGCCATGTAATATTTTTTCAATACAACACTGAAAGGCACATCTGTGAGATGTCGGCTGCATTCCCTCCAAATTTCAGCTCAAAACTCCCAACGGTTCTTTTGCAGTGCAGTGCCAAAGAATTGCTGTCATTTTCCCACAGACTAGAAAACTACTGTGGCATTATAAAGCTTCTGTGTAATTTATGACACTTT
Organism: Neoceratodus forsteri; assembly: GCA_016271365.2. Classification (NCBI taxonomy): domain Eukaryota; kingdom Metazoa; phylum Chordata; order Ceratodontiformes; family Ceratodontidae; genus Neoceratodus; species Neoceratodus forsteri. Next base: position 832,900,925 of record CM057459.1, on the reverse strand, counting down.
CGTGAGATACTAAAGTAATTTGCGAAAGTACTTTTTCCAGAAATTTGAAAAACATATTTCTGGGGTGTTTTACCACAAAATAAAGACATGGCAAGCATCCTCAGGGCCAGACTAGGTGAATACAAAAAAAATTAGGTTGCTAGAGGGTCCCAAATTTAAATGCCAACCATTTTTCTGATCACCAACTGAAAACAAAATGGCCGATTTGCGAAAGTAATAGGCCCATTTGCGAAAGGAAAAATGCATTTGCGAAAGTGTTGAACTTTTTGTTAACTTTTCCCATTGACTTATAATGGGAAACTGTATTTTGAATAACTTTTGAACCGTTTAATATTTTTTCATGAAATCTTCAAAAGGCACATTGGGGACCCTGGCTGCATGTTCCCTGAAGATTTCGGGCCGGTCACGCAAACCATACGACCTGTAGGCGCGACCACAGAATTCCAGAAAAGCGTAAATGTGCACACAGATTACACTTAATAACTCTGCAACCCTATATCTGATCAGTACAAAACTTGGCAGATCCCAAGGCCTATGAGTCTTGATCATACATTCCAAATTTCAGGCAAATCCATCAAACGGTTGCAAAGTTATTAAGGTGCAAAATTTTGGGTTTAACATGGAAATGGCTCCTCAACCCTAACTATGGTAGCACTACCGTGCTACCATAATATATATATATATATATATATATATATATATATATATATATATATATATACACACACACAAAAACTCTGCTATATTTAAGGTTGATTAGGCAGTTTAGTGTAAAACCCCAATTGTTGCACTTTAATAACTTCACAACTGTAGAATGGATTTGCATGAATATTTACATGTGCATTTTAGTGTGATAGATCTATGGATGTGACAGGTTTCATTCCAGCCAGATGAATGGATTTTAAGTTCTAAACAGTGCAAAAAGTGAATTTTGGGGTGAGTTTTCCTATTGTTTTTGTTGTATTTCTTTGAACTTGGCTAGCACCCAGTCTGTTTGGAATTCTAGTCTAAAATTGTCAGAGTGAAAAGGGACTAGCCCACAAATGTGCCTTTTGCTTGTTTGGTAAAAAAATATTAATAGTTCAATTTTGAAATTTTGAAAAATTGTTCTGAGTGTGCTCAGTAAGCACTTCAAGATAGCTGTATGAAATGAAAAAGGAATTATTTTTCATAATGGGCCAATCCTTCTTCATTAGGAAAAATATCCTTTTTCATTTGCTGCCATCTTTTTTCCATTTTTTTTCTAATAAAAAACAAATTCCAAAGCCACAAAAATGGCATCCTGAAAAGTGACCAACACATCTATCTGGGTCATCGGGACCTCATTAGGTGGACTGTGCTCTTAAGTGTTGGGAGTGCCAACCTTAAGAGGAGAGAGTGGTGGCTGATGGCAAGATGGCTGCACTGCTGCTCTGCTGCACAGTATGCCAAACAAAGGTTTTTCCAGCTCTCAGTATTTAACTTTAAGTTTTTTGCTGAAGTGGATGAATGATTCTGAAGTTATTTTATTGTGGGATGTGTGGTAGTGAAACTTTTTCAGCCGTAAATATTGAATTTTTATTGGGACAAGTGGTCGATGAGTGATCAGCATCCTGGGTGCCTCTGGCTGGGGCCAAGTGAGCAGAACACATTGTGTTCTCAAACCCCACACTCAAAATAAATGGCGGTTGGAGTTTCTGAGACGTAAAAGCTGGAAGTAGCGAGAGAACACTAATGAGCAGATGCAAACTAGATACCAACCTGAGAGGAGGTTTGTCCCATTTAAAAATTGAGGAAAGGAAAGATACTAGCATGGTAAGTGCTTAAAAATGCTTTTTGTTCAAAATAAGGAATGCCAACATTGTCAGAGGCTGGGGTCTCCACGTACCAGTATGACAGAAATTACTACACTCAGTGAAGTATTTCTCCTTTTGTTTTTTTCTCCAGGTATAATGGGCTGGATGGAGAAAAACTTCACTATGGCAAGGAGCTGAAAATGAAATAGAGAACCACAAAGCAGAAGTGTCAGGAGGAAGAACATCTTGTTTGAATTAAGTGCTCTCAGATGGAAGGCTGGTAATATATCCAGTAAAAAGAAAGAGAAATTGATTTTTATATATGAACTAGAGTGCATTGTACCTGGAGACTGAAGCATTTTGGTGAGCCAAAGATGAATTCTAAATTTTAATGTTCATAGTTTTCACAATTTATTGACATATATTTACTTCTGTTGGAATACAACGGTATGTATTAATTGGGCTCTTGAGAAATCTTTATTTCTGGATGATATCGAGGACTTTTGTTGTGAATGTTGGGACTAACTGATCATTGAACTGTAATTGATTATTAATTTTAGCAGCTTGGATACAAGGAAGGGAATGTTGTGGTATATTTAAAACTATCTTTAATAAGTGGTCGACTGCAAAAATGTGAAAAATGTAAGAATGTGGGAATGTGATAAAATGTTTTCTAGAGGTGTTTAAAATCTAAGTAAAAACAGTCCCTCAGTATTAGTAATATTTAATACTTAATATTTAATCTGGGACTACAATTTAGCAGTCTGACCATTGGAGTGGATTGATTAGATCATAGATGAACACCCACAGAGGTACTCATACAGTTATTAAATAATTAGTCAGCAAATGTGGGTATTCTCTGAATCAATTTTAGACCATCCTTAGTGTATTAGAAAAACTAGCACTTGTGTTATTGGGAACTGATGACACAATTGGTCCTTAACCCTCATCCTCCCTGGGGTGTTTAGTATATGGTCTAGTATTTTGGTTAATAGCCCAAAGTAAAGGAGTACCCTTTGAACATTCCTTGAAGCCATGGGCAAAGATAGAAACATAGAATTTGACAATGGATATGGACCGCTTGGCCTACCTAATCTGCCCATTTTCCTACCTAATGGATAAACTGCAGATCCTAGTTATCCAACAGCCCACTTCCTCCTACTCCCCACTAGAATTGCCTTATGTCTGTTAATAGAAACATAGAATTTGATGGCAGATAAGGACCGCTTGGCCCATCTAGTACTCAATATGACAGATTTGGAAGGAATTAAAGTCTGACTAAGTTGGTATTGAAGTGGGGACAGGACCAAACATTTACTGGTGCTAGGATGGTAAATATGAACTGATTTTGGTTCCCTTTCATATTAGGTGTTTAGAAGATTGGAAATTCAGAGACCCAATTAGCCTGTGGGGATCTACTCTAATTTAATTTCACTAGGTAAATGTTGGGAGATGTATTTTCAGAGCATTAACTGATCCATAGTTACCAGTGGTGTTGGTGAAGTCCTCACGCAGTACAAGAGTGAAGTAGGACTGGAATTACCCCAAAGGGTATCAGAAAAGTTTTTGCAGCCTGGCAGAATGAGTACCATGAGAGTCCTTTTTGAAAGGATGGCTTTAGCATTATGTTGAAGTCCATGAGGAACACCTATAGTGGGGTGGGGATGATGAGGGAGTTTGTCATTTTACCCTTGAGTAATTCTAGGTACTTCTGTTTTATACATAGGTTATGCATTTTATGTCCAGTTGTATACTTTATACTTTTGAATATAGGTATATAAGGGTATAAATTCTATACGAGTATTAAAAGTCAAAACAGTTATGTTAGTTGTCACAGAGGGGGTATCACTTTAATTTCTTGTATTTATGCGTCTTTTAGAATTTGTGTAGGAAGTTTATATTTAAATGTTTAAAAGAATGAACGTTTTGGTGATATTGTTTAATCTCTGCAAATATTGTAATGACATGATCTGTCAAACAATAAAAGTAACTGAACTGAAAAAAAAAATACCCCAAAATATTTGCCAGAATCATTAACAATAGGATCCTGGCTTGAGTAAAGGAAAATAAAGTTATAGATGAAGCATAGGCAGAATTTATCCCATCACATTCCACAACTGATCAGTGCTTCACCATTGCACATATAATGCCCAAATACAACAAGATAAAGAAGCAAAAACTGTTTTGTATATTTGTAGATCTCAAATCCACCTTTGATAGGGTAAATAGGCATAAACTATGGTTACTACTTAAAACATATAAACTAGAAGAGACATGAATTAACCTTATAATGACTCTGTACCAAAATAACATGACAAGCGTAAGATACAATGGAAATGGAAGTAAAAGCAATAAATTTAACATGAATAGAGGAGTGAAACAAGGTTGTATACTCTCTCCAAAATGATTTAATCTTTTCATTAATTGGATACTTGGGAAGCTATATAATCCAGAATTTCATATGCCAAAAATAGTAACTAAGTGTTGCCCTTATTTAGCCTATGTGGATGACATTGTCCTAATATTAACCAGCTTTCTGGGAATAAAAATAAGTTCTAATTTCCTTCAAAAAGAATTGGAAAACATGGACTCAGAACTAAATTATGAGAAAACAAAACTGATGCCATGTGGCAATATAAATAAAGAGGCAATAGAAAAATAAATGATAAAAAATAATTAAAAAAATGGAGACTGTAACACATAATTGCTACTTAGGAAAACAGTTTACTAATAATTTGAAATGGGGTAAACAAAAGAAAGAAATGGAGATGATGGTTAAGAAAGCCTCAGCTGCAGAAAGAGGCTTTGTATATAAGACAGGGGAAGATTAATAAAAGGTTGTGTAAGACTAATAAACACAAAAATAAGGAATCAAGTGCTGTATGGAGCAGAAATATGGGGGTGTGATCTGAGAGATTCCTTAAAACCTCTAATAATTAGTTATTATTAGCATATCTTGGAACTATTAAAAAGTGCCCCAACTGCACTAATAAGGATGAAAATTGAACAGTTACCTGCTCAATGCAATATAGAGGAAAGAATGACAAAGTACTGGCTAAAGGCATACACTATGGAAGAAAATAGGCTTCCATGTAAATGCATAGAGGAAGCCTTCCACGTAAATGCATAGAGGAAGCAATTAAGTATAATTATCAATATGAAATATTCCCTAGTAATCAAATAACTGAAAAATGTATAATGCCACATGACTTGTTAAACAACATTGTAGATATTCACACACAGCCATTAAATAAAGTACAAACTAAAATAAAAAAAGGATAAGGGATGCCAATATGTAGAAGGACATGGGGCTAAGCAAGCAATACAAGATTAGTAAATGGTTACCAGTTAATAAAAGGAATTTTGAATTTGAGTTATTTAAATAAAAGATCCAAAAAGAAGGAAAATATTAGTGAAATACCACTTTGAATATTACGAAAGTCAGAGAATGAAAGCATTCCTTGGACAGGCTGGGGGGAGCAACTGCATTTGCAAATGGGGGAAGATGACTTAACCCATCTATTAATATTATGTCCATTGTATAATAAGATAAGGGACAGGATATTGGGAGCTATTTAAGCTACTTATTAAATGGAACCAAAACAGATGGCTACGTGCACACATATTAGAGAAAGTAATTTCATTTTGTAAAATTGTAGAACAAAAAAAAAAATCATATCATTGAAGAAACAGATTAGAAAGTTGAAGAACAAAAGATAACTAAGAGGAAAGATATGCTTTTAATTATTTAATTATGGTATTTATTTCTATTATTTTTTTCTAAATATAAAATTAAACACATATGCATTGAACAAGATTTTTTTTTAATTAAATGTAGAGAACTGATTTTAAGTGATAATCTGTGATGGTAACATTGCAAAGAGATAAACTGCTGATCAATAAAATGTCAAACTAAAAACACTTAAGTGTTGGAAAAATGACCTTCAAATGTATTTTTTGTTACATTTTAAATCTTTTTTTGTGACTCACTTCCCAGCTGTATGAAATGAAAAAGGAATCCATTTCGTTTTGCGCAAATCTTTTTTCATGAGGGGAAACATTCTATATTTTGTCTCTGATGTCTAGTGGTGCCCCCCCCACCCCACACACTGATCACCATCCCCATAATGCTTATTATTTGCCTGATATCTAGTGGCACCCCCACCCTCCAATCACTGTCCCTGTAGTTATTTATTTTTTCCTGGTGTCTAGTGGCACCTCCCCACCCACCAATCACCACCCCATATTGTATATTATTTCCCTGGTGTTTAGTGAGGCCCCCACCCTCTGATCACCATCCCTGTAATTATTTATTTTGTCCCTGGTGTCTTGTGGTACCTCCCACGCACCAATCGCCACCCCATATTGTTTGTTATTTTCCTGGTGTGTAGTGGTGCCCCCACCCTCTGATTGCCATCCCCATCATTATAGTATTGTGTTCTCTGGGGTCTAGTGTCACCCCACCCTCCTATGGCCATCCCCATCTATATTTTTTCTTTCACTGGTGTCTAGTAGCCATCCCCACCCTCCAGTCACTGTACTGTCTATTATAAAGAAAATAGTTCCTTGATGGGGTTTTTTTCCAGTAAAAAAGAAAACTGTCCCTTGCCAATATGATGCAACCCTACCATGACCACCCACTCAATACCCATCACCCTCTACCACTCCACACACTCTCACTCACCTGAACAGGACCCAGCGTGAAGATCCAGTCTCTGATCAAAGACAGGTCTTGCTGCTGGAAACGCTGACTGCTATACCAGAAAGTTAGGTATGTGTAGTTCAATGTATTTCAATGGGGTGTTCAACTTTGTGACATAAGTTTGCCATGTTTGCATATTTTGAGCCCAAATTTTCAAAATTGGCCCTTTTGGGACCCCTCCTCATGAACAATGTTGCTGAAATTTTGAAAATCTGGCCTGAAACAAAATTTCATGGCCACTTGGCACAATCACCTTTTGCAAGGGATTTGAACAATTTCACTGTCCTTGTTCACTGCCCCGCTCACTTCTGCAGATGCTGATCATATCTTCTTCTATCCTTTTGTGCCCCTGCTAGATTAGCTAGCTGATACAAACAAAAATGTCTTGCAAAATCTTGTTTCCTCGATTACTAGTAGCTATGCTTTTTTACACCCTGCAACCCTGTCCTGCACCTCCGAAAGCAGAAACATCCATTAATTCTAATAGGTATGCACCCTGTCCTGATGATACTGAATCAGCTGCATTACTTGTCCCTGATGAAAACTACTATCACTATGCTCCATATGGCACTTGACCTACATACCATTGGATCTTAGCCGAACAAGTAATTCCTACTCACCTCAATATGCACCATTGCAGTATCCTCATCAAGGTGTTGCTAGCTGCTTCTGTGGTCCTTTTTGGGCCTTGCTCTCCCCAGCCACAACGTGATGCCAGTACCTACAAAAAGGGAAGAATGTGTTTGCTAAAATTACTCCTAATTGCCATCAAAAAGCTTCTTATTCTGCTTATTTGCACAGGTAATGTTGAATTAAACCCTGGCCCTATCCTTCCTATCTCTGCTCCTACTGAATTGGCTAACCTAAAGGGTATGGGTCTCTTACATAGTAATACGTGTAGCTTGCTAAAGCATTTTGATGCTATTCAATCCTGGATCTATCACACACAACCAGATATCCTGGTGATTACTGAATCATGTCTGAAACCCACAATCCAGGATCACAAGATCAATATACCTTCCTATAACATATTTAGAGTGTATAGACAAACCAGGGAGGAAGGGGGAGTCATTTATGTTGCCAACAAATTTACAGCTTCCCTAGCCAAGTCCACCTCATTTTCAAAGGAATACAAATGTGTTACTGTAAAAGTTCAACTCCATCAGTCAACTCCAATTCATATTATTGAATGTTGCAGGCCTCCTTCTGCAGGGCATAAAATCCTGAACTACTTGTGCGAGGCTCTACCTACAATATCCTCAGAATTAATCATCATGGGTGACTTCAACATGGACTGGCTATCAGCTGCCTCTAAGCCACTGAAGGAAGTCTGTGATATGTTTTCACTTACCCAGTTTATTCAGGAACCTACTCACCCAAACTGAAAAAATCCAATGAGCAGTACACTATTGGATCTAATCCTAGTGAACAAACCTCACCTTATTCCCACTCTGGCACACTCTTTAAAGATCTTAGCGATCATTGTGCCACTGCCTGTGTGAGGTCTGCACCTAAAGTGATATCTACGTCTAGGTTCGTCTTCAAGAGAAGTCACCAGAACTTTGATCCTAACGCCTTCCTTTCTGAACTTCAATTCTCTAACTGACAAAACTTCAATTTGGCCAGCACGGTAGCCAAAGGGTATGAGATTTTCTAATCCATAGTTCTCGATGCTCTAAACAGACATGCTCTGCTGCTTAAAATATGCACCAGAAAGAAGTCCTGTCCATGGTTCACGGCTAACCTAAAAACTGCCATGCTAAAGAGGGATATTTTATGGAAAAGGGCGAATAAATCAAAGCAACCAGCTGATTGGGCAGCATTTAGATCTGTAAGATATTTACGTACTAAGCTAATCAGGACTGAGAAAGCTAATTACTTTCTTACTGAACTTGAATCCACATTAAACTGCTTGGCCAAATTTTGGAAAACGCTTAGGGATATAGAAGGATTTTACCCACCCAGCTTGCTACCTCAGAAAATCACATCTAGTGGTGTCTCCACTATGGATAAAAATGAGATTCTTGAGCTTATCAGCAACCACTTTATGACGGCTGGTTTGACGTTCGACGCCTCACCAGCATCCATTCTTTGTTCACAGTTAAGCAGCAATGAACTGGCATGCGATATTTTAGCTAACCCCTTCCCTGAAGGAGTATTCTCCTTTATTTGGGTCACCCTGAAACAAGTAGAAGAACTATTGCTGTGTTTAGACACTAGAAAGTCATCAGGTTCTGACAATATCGAACCATGCTACCTAAAGCTGGGATACTACATTCTGTCACCCCCCCATTACCCACCTCTTTAATATGTCCCTTGGTAAGGGAGCACTCCCCCCAGTCAGGAAGACAGCCCATGTAATTTCTCTATTTAAATCCGGGGATCCCAGTGATCTAAACAACTACCGACCAATATCACTGTTGCCCATCCTATCCAAACTCCTGGAAAAGGTGGTAAATGAGCAACTTATTAATCAATCAATCAATCAAATTTTATTTATAATGTACTTTTCAACATATCAAAGCACAAGTACAAAACAGCATCTTACATAATAAATAATAACATAAAAACAGTAAAAAGCAGCAATAAACCTATCCAAATGCTAATTCAAATAAATAACTCTTCAGGGACACCTTAAATGATTCCATGGACAGGCATTCTCTACTCTGACAAGGTAGAGAATTCCACAGGGTTGGGGCCATAAAAGAAAAAACTCTTGCCCTAGATGATTGAAGATGAACCCTGGGAATCTCTAGCAATCCCTCATGAGCAGAGCAGAGTGGGTGGAGAGGGCGGTAGGGTCGAAGGAGATCTTCCAAGTAGCCCGGTCCCTGACCGTGTAGGGTCTTATAGGTCAGCAACGCGACCTTGAAGGTGATTCTCCACCGCACCGGCAGCCAGTGCAGTTAGCGCAGCACAGGAGTGATATGGCAAGTTCTTGGTAGCCCAGTCAACAACCTGGTTGCAGCATTCTGCACCAGCTGCAGGCGACGGAGATCCACCCCCGGCAACCCTAGATATAGATCATTACAGTAATAAAGACACGAGGAAACAAAGGTGTGGACCAACACAGGAAGGTCATCATGCGGAACAAGGTGTTTTATCCGGGCGATATTCCTCAGATGGTAAAAGGAAGACTTGACAGCGGTAGATACCTGTGTCTTCAACGTTAACTTGCTGTCAAGAATTACACCCAGATTCCGCATCTGTTCAGAAGGTCTCAACTGGTTACCCCCTAACACAAGGCCAGAGGGAGACCCAGGAGTCAACTTCTCTACACAATGACCCGGGTTCACAACAAACACCTCAGTCCTATCCAGATTTAGTTTCAACCAGTTAGCACTCATCCAGTCCTGAATCTCAATGAGGCAGTTATTAAAGACCAATAATGCGTCATTTTGTTCAGGTACAAAGGACATATAGAGCTGAGTATCATCTGCATAGCAGTGAAAACTCAGCCCATAATACCTTATAATGTCTTCCAATGGCAGCATATACACCATGAACAACATAGGGGAAAGCACAGTACCCTGTGGCACCCCACATGACAGACCAAAGAGAGCAGAGGAAAAAATTCCTGAGACTACCCTCTGACTTCTGCCTGTGAGGAAAGAGTGGAACCATCTGAGGACAGTCCCCAACAGTCCGCAGAGCAGCTGCAGGAGATCTAGCAACATCCCGTGGTCCACGGTGTCAAATGCTGCAGAGAGATCAAGGAGGACCAAGATCAAATGGCTCCTCCTATCTCTCGCTATTAGGAGATCATTAAGTACCCACACCAACGGCGTCTTGGTACTATGCCTCTTCCTGAAGCCGGACTGGAGAGGATCATAGACCTCATGGGTGGTAAGAAAGTCATTGAGCTGCAACGTGACTACTTTCTCAATAACCTTGCCCAAAAAGAGTAGGTTAGAGATCGGTCTGTAGTTGGCGAGACAGTATGGGTCAAGGAAAGGCTTCTTTAAAAGGGGTGTCATGATAGCCTCTTTCAAAGACTCCAGAAACACCCCTTGGTCCAAAGAGCACCAGATGATCTCAGCAAGGACTGATCTGATCACATCCATGCACCCCACAAGGAGGCACATGGGACCAGGGTCCAAACTACAGCAAGTCGGTCTCAAGCCCTGGACAATCTTCATGATATCCATGATCGCTGTCTGATCAAAATCTGTCCAGGCAGACCGAGGGCTTGTAACCTCACATCGATCACTGCCACGCTCATTAGAACGCATACCGCAAGATCTCCGACCTGATCGATGACACCTTATCCTCAAAGAACCGAGAAAACTCGTCACACTTTACTTGTGAAAAGGCTCTCTGACCCTGCAGAAAGGCTGGATTGCACAGTCTGTCCACGGTCTGGAAAAGCTGAGCTGGTCAATTTCTTGATGCAGCTATCTCCCGGGACAGGAACTCTGCCTTCTTATGGGAGATTTCTGATTGATAGTCCACATAAAGGGCCATCAATCTAAGTCTGTCACCTTCCAGGCTGGATTTCCGCCAACATCATTCCAGTCTTCACCCCATTTTCCTCAACTCCCTCAATATCCCATCAAACCAGGGGCTCCGAGGGCGAAGGGAGAGGGGGTGAACATGGACAAGCGCTATGGAATCCAGTGCCTTCAGCACCGTATTATTATAGTGCACCACTAAGGCATCTGGTTCCATGCACTCTATAGGCCAATTAGATAGATCCAGTACTGCCATCAGACCCTCAGGGGTAACTCCCCTCAAAGGGCGGTACTGGACCATCTCCAAAGGGGTAGGTCTCACAAGGGTGGTCATGAAATTAAGTCTTATGGAGTGATGGTCAGACCACCCAACTGGTTCCACCACCAGTTCTGTGATCTCCATCCCCAGGGTGAACACCAGATCCAGAGAGTGACCCTGAATATGGGTAGCAGCAGTAACAACCTGTGTGAATCCCAACAAAATCATTAATTGGAGGAAGTTTTGACCAAAATGCGAGAGTTCATCATTGACCCATGCATTGAAGTCCCCCCAGGACCAACCACCTGGAGGGCTCCAACACCAGGTCGACAATGAAGTCTGCAACCTCCTGCAGAAAAATGTTCTCATCACCGGGTGGACGGTAGATGAGTAAAATTCTGCTGCCCACACCTGCTCCCATGATACACTCAAAGGATCTAGGGGCCACCACAGGAACCTCCACAAGACCCAGTTCTGATTTAAAACAAATAGAGACCCCCCCCACCCCTTCAATCCAACCTCGGGCGATGTATTACCGACTACCCGGCTAGAATGGCTGATTCCAATATGGGACCAGCATTCTCATCCAGCCAGGTCTTGGTAATGCAAGCCAGGTCAGACGACTCAACAAGATCAGCAATAATTGCTGTCTTGTTTTTTTATAGACCTGGCATTGCATAACACCACCCAGGTTGGATGAAAGGCCTTGGAGGAGTGGGTCACTTGCCCAATCTTGGTGGAACCCTTAGGTACGGGAACCAGGCATTGTGCTCCCCTATCCTGGACCGATTTCACCCCAGGGCATCTCCTAGACCCCACAACCCTTATCCACCCACTCCACTTCCCCCCTCACAGCTGAGGACCCCCCTTCCCTTCCTCTGTGCAATCCCCAAGGAACAACAATGCCTATATACCTCGGGTTGCAACAGGGGGCTATCGAAGGGGCGCAGGTCCCTCAGCCTAGAGGGGGAATAGCACCTGACCACGGAAGCCCGGTCCTAGCACATGCTGCAAAATATTTAAAAACAGATATTAATTAATCAACCAGTTTGATTAATACTATCAATACTGCAAACTTATTAAATATCTTAAATGGCAGCCCCACTTTCCATTTCTAATACAAAATAAAACAATTGTCCATTTCCCTTCAGATAAGCTCCCCAGGAAAAGTTTTAAGCAGTCTGGATAATTTTTTTAAATCCTAAAGCAGAGTGTACAACAGTATAAACACAGAGTCTTAATTTCTTTTGACCTGTACACTGCTGAAAACTAGGAATAATGGATAAACCCTCAGAGCTCTCACCCCTGAGGAAATTGTCCTAGGCCTATCTCTCACATAGGCAAATAAACAGTCACACAAGTTTGTTCTTAATACAAAACGAAGCACTCTCACTGCTTCACCAGAATATAAAGGAAGAAAGAAAAGAAACAGTCTGACCTGGGGTAATCACATCCTTTACTGAGTAGGAAAAATAATAGAAGCATTACATATCGATTCTTCCAATGAAGCCCCTCCAAAAAATCGACATCCGGAGAACTACCAGTTGCTCCCAAAGCTTTCAGCAGCAAATATCAACAGAAAAGTTGAAATTGAAGGTCTTCTTCTCTGTAGTCTCAGGCGTACAGAGCAGGATCCCCAAAACCCCAGACACGGACCAAAACCACCGAAGCCCATGGCCACAATACAGAACTCCACCGGGGCACACCCACCAGTATACCCCCAAAGAACCTAAAGGACTACCAACCCAGTCCACTGGCTACCCAGCCAGACCAGAGTACAGTCCTCCCTGTAGCCGCACGCCTCAGTAGGTAGACGCCCAGCAGGGTCGGGACCACTAACTCTCTACACCACACTGCGCCAGTCCTCCCACATCTTCGTTTCACCAGCTACTTTTAAACTCCAACACTCTTCATAACTCCCAAACAGATCCAAAAAGTATGCCTTCACTCTAGGCCCATTCCAAGTCACTGACAAGCAGCCTCCATGGACACAATATGGAATCCAGTCTAGTCAGCCCAACACATTTTGAGGGAAGCAGTGGGGAACACAGGGGAATCTCAAGTCTCTCAGCTAATCCTGCAGGGGAACCTCGGGTCTCTCAGTTAATCCTGCAAGGTCCCAAAAGGTCACCCAAAGTACCTTCGGCTACACTCCACTGCATGCCACAGAGAACAAAACGGAAACCCAAAGGACTCTGTTAATTAGAGTCCCAAACACAGCGACTCCTGTGAAGATTTTCTGTTAGTTAGCAGGAGATGAAAAGTATCCATAAGTCCAACAGAAAAACTCAGGAACACTGCAACCTCCAGAAAAAAAACGTCAACTAGTCTTCTTAGAAGACACAATGCAGGGAAACAGGTTAGCCGAAAAATAGCCGACTAAGCTGACTAAGCGAGCAAATGAACAAGCAATACCGCCGACTGTCTGCAAATAGACAGCAGATAAAATAAATGATAAAATAAATGAACAATTAAAACTAAAACTAAAAAATATAGCAAAATAAGTAAATAAAGCAGTCACATTTAAAGAGCTCCTCACAGCAGACCCAGTGCTGCCGCCATTTTCGTGTTAGTGCATGACTACTTAGGTGTTACCTAGAGACTCTTGATCTGCTAAAACCAGTTCAGTCAGGCTTCAGACCTCACCACAGCACTGTATCTGCATTGGCTAAGGTTACTAATGATTGGTAGATTGCCTTGGATACAAAAAATTATGTGTGTGTTTTGTTTCTCAATCTGAGTAAAGCATTTGATACAGTGGACCATGACTTACTCCTGTGTACATTAAAAAATATCGGAGTGGATCAACAGGCCATGAATTGGTTTACTAACTAACTCACCGAACGTCACCAGCTGGTTAAGGCTGAGGGGAGCCTCCCCCTCCAAAAAACTGTTAAGGGGTGTTCCCCAAGGATCCATTTTAGGCCCACTACTATTTGCTGTTTATATTAACTGCATTAATTCAGGTATCACCGCAGCTAATATCCACTTATTTGCAGATGATACTGCCTTGTACATTGCCAGGGCTACTCGGGAACTTGTCTGCCGCGACCTCCAGCAAGACTTTGACCATTGACCGAAAGATCTTCTACAATTAAAGCTCCTCTTAAATGTAAAAAAAATGACTAAGGCTATACTAATTGCTCCCTCCACCCTTACACCTAAATTCCCTCTCCCTGGATCTCCCTGCCATGTATCCACACTTTTGGGTAAGCCACTGGAGTTAATTGAGAAATATAAATACCTTGGGTTTTGGTTAGACCACAATTTGCCCTTTGTTCACCATGTCAATGAACTTTCAAAAAAGTTGAAGCAGAGACTTGGTCTTTTCTTCTGAATAAAAAAATCTACTTACGCTGGATGCTAAAACTTGCTTAGTGCAGACTACTTTCATCTCTCGTCCAGATTATGCTGACATTCTGTATGACCAAGGACCAAAATTCTCCCTCTCTAAACTGGATATTCTCTACCATCGTGCTATTCGATTCATAACTGGTCTCCCCTGTCACCCACCACTGTGAGCTTTATTCCAAGGTAGGGTGGAGCTCACTAAGTTTCAGATGGCAAAAGAAAACAGTGCTCTTGATGTACAGAGCCATCACTAATATGCTTCTGTGATATATTTTGAGTTGCTTGCCCACCTGTGCTGCTGGAACTTACACATTGAGAAGCCTCTCTTATATCTCACTGTTTGTACCTAAGGTGAGAACCAGGTATGGCAAATCCGCAATTAGTCATGCTCTCCCTGTTATTTGGAACACCACACAGAAAACTCTAAAGTTGGCAATCCCTGTGAAACTGAGCTTCATCAAATCCCTATAACAATGTTCCTTTAAACAAACATGTAGTTGCTTTCGCTAATGGCACTTCTCCTGTACCTTTCCTAGAATTAGGTAGTCGCTACTTAAGCTTCCCTCTTTATGTCCTTGGTGTGCCCTGTTTCACTATTGTCATAGCATTACCTTGTTTTTCCCCTTGACTATGAATCTTCCTTCCCAATTGCACCCCTTTACCTTTCTTCCTTTTCCCCTGGCTGCTCCCTGCCCTCTCTCTTTGCCTCCTGACCCTTTATATTCCACCCCTGACCCCTTCCTGCTGCCTTAGGTTACCAGTCACAGCTACTGTACTTAGATTAGTTGCTGCTTAATATGTACCTTATTATTCTTAACAAATGTGCACTCTCCATTTTTAATTATTCATGCTAGCTTTACTGTATGTATTCTATTTGTTGTAACACTGTATTAATCTCTGCCCTGTACTCATACATGTGACTGTCCAGGCCCATCTTGAAAATTTGTTCTTCTCAATGATGTTTCACCTGGTTGAATAAAGAATGATTGATTGATTAATTGATTGATTGATCATGAGGTGGGGTCATAACAAAGCTATGTTGAAAATTTGGGATCAAAATATGTAAAAATGGCAAAGTTATGTGCTTCTGTTTAAATTTTGCTATGCTCACTGGTAACTGGTAATTTTAAATATGTTTACACTAAACTTTGAACATAGCCATGTTTAAACCACCTAATCAACATGACTGCTGTTATTTTTCAAATCCTGCTGAAACTATGTTTCTGTACCTGTGGCATGTAATGATGTTCCAGTGGCACAGAATAATGTATTGGCAGGGATTTGAGAAGTTTCAGTGTTGATCTCATAAGGTGGGGTAATAAGAAGGCTATGCTGATAATATGGTTGCTGTTTTGCTACAAATGCAAGTGCAGGGCCTGGAGGGCCCTGTGCTTCCACAGCGACATACATGTCTAAATCTTGGAAGAATGGGGGAGCCCAAAGGCAAATGAGGATATGATTACACTACCTCAAAGAGTAATGAAATTCTTTGCAAAACACTCCATTAATGCAACATTTAGGATTAAGACTACAACAAAAAAAGTAGGGAAATGTGATTTTAGGATTTCCAACCCTAACCTCCCTCCACCTGAAGCAAATCAGGGGTGGAGTCTTCCTTGGGGTTGTCAACCCTAAAGCTCATCCTGTTGTGGCAGCAAGAGCGCTCAGATTTGATGGACACAGGCGTGCATGTTTAAGGAGTGTAAATAATGGGGTAAGCTTTAGGATTGACAACCCCAAGGAAGACTTCACCCTGATTTGCTTCTGGTGTGGGGGTTAGGGTTGGAAACCCTAAAGTCACATTCACATTTCCCTACTTTTGTTGATCTCGTCAACCCTTAATGAAGCATTAACAGAGTTTTTATTTTGCAAAGAATATATATATATATATATATATATATTTCTATACATCTATCTATATATATCTATATATCATATATATATATATATATATATATATATATATATTTTAAGTACAGTATTTTGGTATTAATGATGTCAAATAACCTGGTTTTGGATTAGCAAATATTCATTAAAAATACCACCACCAACAGCTTAATCTGGTTCAAGGTCAGTTGGCATTCATCTGTATCCCCCTCCCTTGGGTCATGCCTGAAGATAGGCAGAATTTGTCTAGTGCACTTACCCGATCAACAAAAAATAAATAAAAAAATAAATAAAATGCTCATTAGTGATGTTTCCTTCTGTCTTAGATTTCAGACCCATAGGGTTGAACAATCTTAGTGTGCATCCAGGACTCTCTCTAAGTGGATACCTCAGACCTCAACATTTTCCATCTATGGACTATGTTCTGGTAACATTTTTTACTTTTACTCAAGTTATCCCATGATTCTAAGTGCACTGGCTCCTTTATTCCATGACAAGATGCATAGTTATTTTCATTTTTATTGAATGTCTTTCACTTTCTACCCCTTTCTCCTAGATACCCACACTTTCTTGCCCCTGCAATGTTAACTTACGCATGTAGATGTCATGTCTGAAACTAACTTTATGTGCTGCACTTTGTTTTCTGTTTATCACTATGTATTTTGAAAATTAGTGACTGGCACTTTAAAGTGACATATTTAAAGGCACACTTATTTTTTGCCTCCCATACCCCCTAATGACGACCTTACAATGTTGAAGCATTGACATCTTTATTTTCCAGTTTGCATTCTCTGTGATGTCTTATTCACCGTTTAATTGCTGGAAGATTAAAATTAGTTTTTAAACATTAATTTTCTCTACTGCGAGTGAAATCTCCTTTTGTTCTAGAAAAAAAAACTGAGGCACCAGTTGCCTCCCTCCAGATGGTAAAAAGACAGAGGGGGAGATTCTCAGGGATGACTCAACCCCAAGAGAAATGTCAAAGGGAGTCAGTGAGACAGGGAGAATGAAAAAAGGGTAAATGATTCAGTTGGCAAAGGGGAGGTAAGTGGATCAAAGGGTAAGATGAATAGGGTAAGTAAAATGGGTGGGTCAGAAGGAAGATAAGGGCATAGTATGGTCAAGCAGGAAGATACAGCACACAGCATCAGGTGGGGGGATAAGAAGGTGTGGAGAGTCATTTGTGCTAATGCAAGGAGCCTCAGAAACAAAATCTGCATCTGGAAGGCTAGCATGACAGAGGCTCACCTGGATCTAGTGGCCATTACAGAGCTGTGGTATACTGCGTACCATGTCTGAGATATGGTATTACTAGGCTGCTCATGTTTTAGGTGAGACAGAGCTGGAAGTAAGGGAGGTTGATAACACAGTATGTGAGGGAGGCAATAAAAGCCACTGAACTGCAGGTACATCAAGGTGAGGATGGTCTAGAGGTGATGTGCGTCATCCTGGAGATGGGCTGTGGGACCGTTATCTGAATAGAGGTAGTTAACAGACAACCAGCATAAAGGTAGAAGATGGATTGGTCCATAGGGGAGGCAATAGTCAACATGTCAGGGAAGAGGAAGGTGCTGTAAGAAGGAGACTTCAATACACCAGATGTGGAATGGAACCTACCAGCTGCAGCTTCGGCAAGGAGCAGGGCCATCCTAGACTCCTTACAGGGAGTTTTTCTCAGACAGCTTGTAAAAGAACCTACTAGGGAGGGAGGGACAGTGTTGGACTTGCTACTCACAAACAGGGCCAGTATTGCAAAACCACAGTTGGAAGTCCAATGAGTACCAGTGATCATTGCAAGGTATGGTTCAGTGTATGGAAAAATGTAGAGGTAAGCCACAAGAAGACAAGGGTCCTGGATTTCAGAAGAGCAGATTTCAAAGAAATGGAAGACTGCCTTAGAAAATTCCTTGGGAGGGGGGAACAGCAAGGGAGGGGTGGAGGTGCAGTGGAGAGGAATAATGGAGGGCATCATTAGGGCAACAAGCCTCTGCATGAAGGTAGTAGGACAAGGCTGGAGAAAGAGGAGGTTTTTGTGGTTCTCCAATGAAGTAGCAAAGGCAGTAAAAGAAACAAGGCAGCATTCAAAAGTTACAAAGAAACTCAAAGAAAAGAGGACAGGGAAGTGTACCAGGTCAGGCAGAAGGAAGCAAGAAAGGCAGTTAGCAGAGTTAAGGTGCAGGCAGAGGATAGGACTGCAAGGGAAGTGAAGAAGGTGGGATATGACTGTATTTCTATATGTTAGTGAGAAGATAAAGGTTAGGGATGGAGTAGTGAAGATAGGAAATGTGGAAGGGGAGACTTTGTGAAAGGAGACATAAGAAAAAGCTGACATTTTGAACAGGTGCTTTTGCTAAGTCTTCACAGCAGAAGGAATGGGGGTCTGTTCCACCAGAGGGATGTAAGAACAGAGGCGGGGAAGGGGTGAACACAGGACCATTTTCAGAGGAAGGAGTATGAAAAGGATTTGCAGTCCTGAAATTGTATAAAGCTATGAGACTGGATGAGAAACATCCCAGGGTACTGAGGGAGCTCAGGGAAGTGCTAGCTGCTCCAACGACAGCCTTGTTCAACAGCTCATTTGGAAACAGGAGTTTTTCCAGGAACAGGGTTTCTGCTTAAAAGTGGGAGCAGGAAGGAATCTAGCAACTGCAGGCCAGTCACTCCAACTTCAGCGGTGAGGAAATTAATGGAAGCCCTACTAAGAGATACCGTTTCTTTATCTTAGAAGGCAACTGACTGCAGGACCGCAGGCAGCAGTTTCACAGGGGGAGGTTATGACCAAAAAAAAATCTGACAGATTTCTTTGACTGGGTGACCAGGGAAATAGACCAGGGAAGGGCAGTGGATGTAGGACAGGGCTCTGGACATAGACATTCTAGACATCAGCAAGGCCTCCGACAGTGAGCTTCACAGAAGGCATTTGGAAGCTGACCAAATTGAGGGTGGGGGCCAGAATTGTAAACTGTATTCATAACTGGCTAACAGAAAGGAGGGTGAGGGTAGGAATAAATGGTGCACATTCTAAGAACAGGGGTCTGACCAGTGGGGTACAACAGGATTCAGTGCTGGGACCAGTCCTGCTCAATATCTTTATTGTGGACATTGTGGAGGAACTAGATGGGAAGGTCTTTTTGCAGATGACACCAAGATCTGCAATAGGGTGATCATGCAGGAAGGAGCAAAGACAGTACATAGGGATCTAGGAGAACCTGAGGATTAGTTAAAGGTACAGTATGGCAGTTGGGGTTCAGTGCTAAAAACTGCAAAATCATTCAACTAGGGCAAATGAACCCTGGTGCTGATTATAAGATGAAGGGAGGTGCTGGCAGTAAATAAGCAAAAAAACAAACCTCTGGGTTATTGTTTCAAATGACCTCAAGATGGCAAAACAGTGTGACAAAAGTGGACAAGGTTAGTGAAACATAGAAACAAAGAAGTTGTCGGCAGATAATGATCTCTTGGACCACCCAGTCTGCCCTATATTCCCTACCTACTTTGCCACGGCAGACCCTACTCGATCTCCAGTTCCACCCCCGCCTTATTTCCAAGGTTCCCTTGTGCTTATCCCATGCATGCTTGAATCCTGTCACAGTTTTAGCACCCACCACCTCTGCTGGGAGGCTGTTCCAGGCTTCAACCACCCTCTCCCTGAAGAAGAATTTCCTCACATCTCCTCTGAGCCCCCCCAACTTCATATTGTGACCCCTAGTCCTGACCATCTTTTTCTATGGAAAATGCTACCTTCCTGTACCTTATTAATACCTGTGAGGTATCTGAATGTTTCAGTCATATCTGCCCTTTCCCTCCTTTACTCTAGAGAGTACATATTTAATTCTTTGAGTCTTTCCTCCTAGGGTTTTTGATGCAGGCCCTTCACCATTTTGGTAGCACTCCTTTGTACTGCCTCTGCCCTATCTGTGTTCTTCCAGAGGTAGGGCCTCCTGAATTGGACACAGTACTCAAGGTGGGGTTGTACCAATGATTTATACAAGGGTATGGGGTGTACGAAAAAAATCTTCCACAAGCGGAATGTAAGTGAAAGTCTGACTTTTGCTTTAGCGAAAGTTCAGAAATCAGTTTCCGATCTTTTGCAGAAATTCCGCCTGCTATCTTCCATTGCCCCATTGAAAAAAATAAAGAAATACTGCACCCTACATATTTAATTACCAACCAAACCCTGGTGTCTAGCGGCTACTACCCCCACCTTACCAACCACCAGTGCCCCGCCCACTATTATTAGTCTGTTGCCACCCCTGGTGCCATCCCCATCCCCCATATATAAACATTTTTTTTTCCCAGGTGGTCTAGTGGAGTAAATTCCCCTCGTTCCCAGTCCCTGAATACTGATATTCAGTATTTTATTTAAGTAAGCTATTTATTTCCTGGTGGTCTAGTGGTCCCCTTGCATACCTCCCCTCCCCAACAGGTAGTGTCCCACCTACCTTCATCCTGAAATAGTGGCCTACTGGGCAGCCCTCGTTCTCCTCCTTGGTCGGTGGCCCACTGAATTATGAATGAATGAACGTATGTGTATGTGCTCATTTATTCATTCATTCATATTTCAGTGGTCCGCCAGCCGAGGAGGTGAGCGGAGGACTGTGCTGGTGCCTGCTTCATTTCAGGATGGGGGAGCAGGATGGAACACTACTTGTTGGAGTGGGAGGGATGTGGGGGCCACTAGACCACCAGGAAATAAATAACTAACTTAAATAAAATACTGAAGATCGGTATTCGGGGACTGGGAGGGAGGGGAATTTACTACCAGTAGACTACCAGGGAAAACAAAATATTTTAATATATGGGGGATGGCGCCAGGGAGGCTAACAGACTATAATTCTGGGCAGGACACTGGCAGGTGGTCAGGTGGGGATAGGGGCCCCTAGCAACCATGGTTTGGTAGATAATTAAATATTTTGTGTGCTGGGTGATCGGGTAGGGGTTGGGGGCACTGTTGGGGGGGTTATATTGAGTTGGGGGAAGGTCCATTAGCCACAGCAATGGGGGAGTGACTCTTAGGCTGGGTGGAACTGGGAGAAATTTGGCCCCAAACGTTCAGAAGATTGCTGATCCGCTGCTGGCGGAAGTTCTGAAACTTCTGTGAAAGTTGCCACATTTTGTGAAAGTTCTGCTTAGGTGGAAATAGCAACTTTTGGCCCCCACTATACATGGGTAATATTACCTCCCTCTTTCTGCTGGTGATGCCCCTCCCTATGCTCCCGAGTATCCTGCTAGTCTTTCCCACTGCCTTGGCACACTGCTTGGCTACCTTCTGGTCTTCAGAAATGATTACCCCAGGTCCCTTTTCTGTCTTGTGGTTGCTAATATCTCCCTGCTCAATTGGTACATTGCCCCTGGGTTTTTGTGCCCCAAGTACATGGTGGCAAGAGTGCAAGTGGGATGCTGGAGTCCATAGGGAGGAATATCATCAGCAGGAGGAAGGAGGTGGTATTGCTATTGTACCACTGTCTGGTATGCCCTCACCTGGAATACTGTGTAAATTTCTGGAGACCACACTTCAGGAAAGACAGGATGGAGGCAGTCCAGAGAAGGGCAACCAGGATGGTTCAGTAGTTTCAAGGAAAGCCCTATGAGGAGAGATGTGGGATCTCAATATGTAAAATCTGGATGACAAGACAGCAAGTGTTGAAATGTTCAAGACCTTCATGTACCTCACAGAGGTGAACAAAGTGCACAGAGTGAGCCTCTCCCCAAAAAGGACAAGCTCCAGGAGGAGGGGTCATTCAATGAAATTGGAGGGGATACATTTCAGGAAGAATGTGAGAAAATACTTCTTCACAGAAAGGATAGTAGAAGCATGCAACTGTCAGTTGAAATTGTTGAGGCTACAATGGTGGAAGACTTCAAGCATGCATGGGATAGCCAAAGGGACATATTACACTAACAGGTAGAAGAAGGGTCCCCAGAGACCAGTTAAGGTCTGAGGAGGTACAATAAGCATGTAACTTAGATTGGCCTACTTAGAGTTCAGTAAGGCCTTCAACACTGTGCCGTATAGGAGGATAAAAAAAAAAAACTGGGAAGCTTGAGTGTGGGAATCAAGGTGGTACACAGGGTATGAAAGTAGCTGACAGAAGTGCAACAGAGGGTGAAGGTTAATAGCAGTCACTCAGGGCAAGGCAGAGAGACCAGCGGGGTTCCTCAGGGCTCAGTAATGTGTCCAGTCCTCTTTAATGTCTTTATAGGTGACATTGCATATGTACTGGAAGGGAATGTGTGCCTATTTGCAGATGAGACCAATATCTCCGATAGGGTGGGCACTCCAGAAGGGATGAATAGAAGAAACAGAGACCTGAAAAGCTCAAGGAATGGACAAGGGTATGACAACTAGGTTTCAATGCAAAATAATGCAAAATCATTTCACCTTGGGTGCAGTAACCCAGAGGCAGAGTATATAATGGAGGTATTGACAGTCATTAAACAGGAACGGGACCTAAGGGTAATCACAGCAGGTAAACTTAAGGTGGAAAGACAATTCAACAAAGCAATATGGAAAAATCAGTGGAATGCTGGGGTGCATAGGCAGGGATATCATCAACAAAAGGAGGGAGGTTGTGTTACCACTGAATTGGTCATTGTTGAGAACACATTTGGAGTACTGTGTCCAGTTCTGGAGACCACACATCAGAAAGAACATATGCAAGGTAGCAGTCATCCAAAGAAGGGCAACAAAAATGATGAAGGGTCTTCAACAAAAGTCCTATGAGGAGAGACTGAGGGATCTAAACATGTAAACCTGGTAGAATGGGGGGGGGCATGGTAAAGACCTTTAAATACTTCTCAGGGGTGAATGAGATACATGAAGAGAGAATTTTTTTTTAGAAAAAGAAGGTGCGCAAGAACTAGGAGGCAAGCAATGAATCTGTGGGGGAAGTTTAGGAGGGATGTCAGAAAGTATTTCTTCACTGAGAGAGTGGTGTGGTGGATAATTGGAACAATCTTCCAGCCAGGGCTATAGGGACAGAAACAGTGGTGGGCTTCAAGCAAACAGGGGATACATAAAAAGGAAAACTGGTAACAATGCTGGTGGCGAGGAGTGGCCTGAGACCAGGTAGGGTCTGAGGTGAAAGAATAGGGAGGGAAAAGAGGGGTGGACTAGATGGTTCAAGTGGTCCTTAACTGCTAACAAATTATGTTTCTTTGTTTCTAAAAGAAGAATACAGATGCAAAAATGTGTTAAGTGTTTTCTTTGTAAACCTGGATGTCTATATAAGAAACAATATGACAGCCCTAATTGTGCACCATGAACTTGTTGGACCCTTCCTGGGGAGCTACTGGTTGTTGTGTTTCTAAACCTCCATCTGAGTTGCCAGACTATGTCTAAGGGACATGCTGGTTACGACTATAAATAAAGGTACAACACTGCTATTTTTGTAAGACCTCTGTATTTGGCATCTTTCTATATGGCATCATTGTTAAGTGATCCAGAAGCTGGGAATAAGTTTGGACAATAATGAAGTAGGTTGTATCCTCTATGTGACAGAATGTTATCTGAAATTGCAGGCCCCCCTGTCTAGAACTACTATCACTCTCCTGTCATTTGTTTCTCACAGCACAGAGATTATAAAACAATCTAATTGGTGTCCCACATCAAAGGCCAAAATCCACCTGGGACCACAGTATTACATTTATTTTTTTCATGTTTTATTTTTTCATTTTAAAATGTTGTAATATGCCAGATACACTTTAAAACAGTATTTAATAAATATTTCCTGGCCCTGAAAAAAATTCACAAGGTCTTTTTCATACACTCTAGTGGAAAAGATCATTTTAGAACCCTTAGAGCTAGTAGACATTTGGAATAATGCATTTGTGTTCTACTGTCATCAGAAAGGGACTAGCAAAAGGGCTGAGACTGAATTTCTGTTCACCTTCAAAGGGTAAGAAGTTTCAAGCCACCCTTGGGCATGTTACAGCAGTGGGTTTGGAGTCATCTTCAGTGTAAATGTAAAGGAACTAGTAGGAGGCAGTGACCACAACTGGGCAACCTTCTCTCTGATCATAGAATCATAGAAATCTGTCTGCAGAAAAGGACCACTCTTGCCCATCGAGTCGGCCCCTCCCCTCCTCATCACTCTTCACATCTGTCACTGGACATCTCCTTTCATCCCCCGTTTAACCCCTTATGTCTGTCCCATGCCCTCTTGAATCCTGCCACCATTTTGGTCCCCACCACCTCTTCAGGCAGTCTGTTCCAGGGCTCCACCACCCTCTCTGTGAAGTAAGACCCCCTTACACTGCCCTTAAATCTTCCTCCTTCTAATCTTAAACTATGCCTTCTAGTTTTAGCACTTGCTTTCCTTGTAAATAAGCTCCCTTCCCCCACTTTATTAATCCCCTTCATGTACTTAAACGTTTGTATCATGTCCTCCCCCCAACCTCCTTGTCTCCAATGGGTACAGATCCAGCTCCCTACAGCTCTCCTCATAGGGATTCCTATGCATACCGTGCACCATTTTGGTTGCCCTTCTCTGAACCCTTTCAATCTCATCTATGTCCTTGTGTAGGTGAGGTTTCCAGAACTGGACCCCATACTCCAGGTTAGATCTCAGCATGATTTTATAAAGCGGCATCAGTACCTCCCTCCTTCTACTTGTAATTCCCCTGCCTATGCATGCCAGCATTCTATTTACCTTACCCATCGCCTTTCTGCATTGGTAACCCACTTTAAGATTATTCAAAATTATAATCCCCTGGTCCCTCTGCTTCTCAGTTGACTTTATTACTCCCCCCCTCCCACTTGCTGGATTGTTTTTTAGCTAATCATTTTTATTAAGTATTAAAGATAATATCAGACATAGCCAGGTACATAGAGAAGATACAACATTACAAATATGCATACACATTGACTGCAGTGTCATTATATAATTGACAAAGTCTAGCCTGTAGAAAGACACATCACTAAGTAATGATACAGTTAAAAATTATACAGTAAGTTGAGTTGTGGTATTGTGCCCAAGAGATAAGAAAAGAAAAGTATGAGTGATTGCATGATTACCACCGCATCTAGGTTAGTTAAGGCATTTAATATGGGCATAATACATAAGTGTCTTCTGATAACTTGTGGGTTTTTATGCACCACGTGCATTACTGTACAATTTTTGGCATTGAATTTCAGCTGTCATGTTTCTGACTACCATTCCAGAATCTTCAGGTCCTTCCTAATAGCCTCCACCGCCCCCGGTGTGTCCAACCTATTACAGATCTTTGTATTATCTACAAATAGACATACCTGCTCCTCCAGTTCCTCTGCTATATCGCTGATATATATATATATATATATATATATATATATATATAAAAGGATTAGCCCAGTACTGACCTCTGGGGCACCCAGCTCATTATACCCTTCTTCCTGAAATGCACCCCATTTACCACCACACTCTGGCTCCTGTCTGTCAACCAGTTTTCCACCTAACTAGTTATTTTCTCTCCCACCCTTAAGATTCCTAGCTTATTTACCAGCCTTCTATGACGGACAGTGCTGAAGGCCTTCCTGAAGTTCAGAAAGGCCATGTCCACAGCCCCAGCCCCAGGCAATTACCTTTGTCACCAAGTCGAAACATTCTATTAGGTTCATCTGGCATAACCTCCTATTTGTGAAGCCATGCTGCCTGTCATCCTGCAGTCTGCTGTCTACAAGGAAGTTGACCACCCTTTCCTTTATTAGCACCTCCATCACCTTATCCACCACTGATGTGATGCTGACTGAGTGATAGTTCTCTGCCTCCTCTCTGCTGCCCCCCTTGTGTATTGGCACAACATCTGCCTTTTTCCAGTCACTTGGCACCCACGCCAGATTCAGGAACATGTTGAACAGCCTTGTCAGAGGTGCAGCCAACTCCTCCCTTAGTTTCCTGAGTACCCTAGGATGTAAGTCTTCCGGACCCATTGCCTTGTCAATCTCCACCTTCCTAATTTCTCCCTTATTCTATCCTCACTAAACATTCCAGAATCCACTTTTATTCCCTCCCTTCCCCTCTCCCTTAACTCAGGTCCCCGACCCTCCTCTTCCAGAGTGAAGACCAAGCAGAAGTAGTTATTAAGCACCTCCACCTTCTCAAAGTCACCCTCCACTTGTACTCCCCCTCAACTTGTACTATCCCCTGACTCGTCTTCCACTTCTCCCTCACATACTGTACCTAAAAAACATTTTAACTCTCTGTTTGACCTGCCTAGCTATTCTCTCTCTTCTGTATCTGCCTTTGCTCTCCTAATCTTCTGCCCTGCCACCCTCAACCTCTCTCTGTATGTCTCCCTGTCCTCATTCCCCTGAGTCTTCTTGTATATTCTGAATGACCTTTTCCTTTTCCTGATAGCCCCCTTCACTTTCCTGTTAAACCAGAGGGGCCTCCTTCTTTTTTTGCCCTTTCTTACCCTCTTGATACAGAGTTCAATGGCTTTCAGTAACCCTCGCTTAATCAAATTCCATAGTTCCTCCACGTCCTCTATTTCCCCCCTCTCCTCCATTTCTTCCCTGAAAATCCCCCTCATTTTTGCAAAGTCCGCCTGCCTGAAGTCCAGAACTCTTATGCTGGTCCGATTTGTTTCACTCCCGTCCTTACCCTGAAACTCACTGTATTGTGGTCACTTGTCCCAAGTCTGGCACCCACTACAACCTCCCTCACACTTTCCCCATTTTTGAGGATCACGGCTAGTATGTTTACACCCCTAGTTGGTTCCCAAACCAGGTGTTGCAGGAAAGCACCATGCAGTGAATCAAGAATATCTCTCTTTCTGTCAGATGTTGTTGACAGAATTTCTAATTCCACATGGGAGAGGTTTAGGTTCCCTCCCGTCAGGAGCTCCCCCTTGTGTGCCATTCATTGAACCACCTGCAACTCTGTCTATCCCATTCTTCCCACTACATAGGCGGTCTGTAAATCACCCACAGTCTTAATGATGCACTAGACCCTTTTTCCAGTGTGACCTACAGGACATCCACCTCCTCTTGCTCCTTCTGCCCCTACATTGCCCTAATGTTGTATCTGATATACAATGCAACCTCCCCCTTCTTCCTGCCCTGTCCTTCCTAAAAAGTCTATACCCCGGGATACCTACCTACCAAGTATGATGCTCTGACCACCAGGTCTCAGTAATAGCCACAATGTCCAGGCTCTCATCTACCACTATGGCCTCCAAATCCACCAGTTTTTTACTCAAACACCTGACACTGGCTGATCATCCTTTCCACCATATACCCACTTCCTCTCTTCCATCCCTTCATGCCCTACCTCCCCCTTTATGCAGGGGGATGCCAGTTAGGCTATTCGCTGCTGCTCCCCCAAATTCAGTTTAAATGCAGACTGTCCCTAAAGTAGCTTCTACACACAAGCCACTGGTGCAGCTTCAATCTCGGAGCTGCAACATGCCTCTTTTTTCCTGAGGACTTCTGCCGTTAAGAATGGAGGCCCCTGATATGGGTGTTCCCCCCGAGGACCGGCGGTGCGGCATGACTTTTGAACTGAGAGCATCTGCCCGCTTCAACACACAAGCCACCACTGCAGCTTCATTTTTGGAGCCGCAGCATGCCTTTTTCTTCCTGAGGACTTCTGCCATTCAGGCGAGAGGCCCCTGATATAGATGCACCCCCTGAGGACCAGCGGTGTGCCGCAGCTTTTGAACTGAGAGCTGCCACCAGCTTCTACATGCAAGCCACTGGTGCAGCTTCAGTCTCGGAGCTGCAGCATGCCTTTCTTTTCCCAAGAACTTCTGCTGTTAAGATGGGAGGCTCCTGATATGGGTGCTCCACCAAGGACTGGAGGTGCAGTGTGGCTTTTGAACTGAGAGCCACCACCAGCTACTACAGGCAAGCCACAGGTGTGGCTTCAGTCCTGGAGACGCAGCACTCCTCTCTCTTTCCCAGGACTTCTGCCATTAAGGTATGCCACTCTGGAGCAGTGCCAGACTCTCTGACACTGAAGTTCCAGAATCAGAATGGAGCTGTATTCACTGCCTGAACCTTCTAGAAAGTGTTGCATATCAATACCCAATAGAGCCTACCTGTTAATGTCAAAACTGTTTTATTAGTGTCTGAACTGTATTGAGACTGGTTAAATTGCCAAAAAAGTGCTGTAATTGCCTAATTCCTCCTGCCGTGCTCACAGCCCTAATTCTCTGCTCCAATGCTGTCTACTCTCTCTCTCTCTCTCTCTCTCCCTCTGTCTCTATCTCTCTCTCTCTCTCTCTGTCTCTATCTCTCTCTCTCACTCTCACTGTAACTTCCCCATCCCAGTTTCTCTAGCCGAAAATCTGTTTTTCTCAATATCTGCACCTCCCCGACCTCTGCCTGAGAAGCATTTCACTTCTCCTGTGTCTCCACCCTGCCCCCTCTGTTTTCTGCTCCATCCTCCCTCTCTGCAGGCTGTCAGCTTGCCCCCCTGCTGATCCAATGGCTCAGAGCTGCAGTCTGCCCCATGCCCCCTGATTAAGCCTTTTGTCTGCCCCCTGCTCCTCTAACCCCTCTTCCTACTCTCTCTCTCTCTTCCTTTCCAGATGGAAGGCTCCTGATACGGGCACTCCCCAAGGACCAACAGTGCAGCACAGCTTTTGAACTGAGAGCTGCTGCCCACTTCTACAAGAAAGCCATCAGTGCGGTTTCAATCTCGGATCTGCAGCATGCCTATCTCATCCCTAGGACTTCTGCTGTTAAGGTACACCACTCCAGAGCAGCTCCAGACTCTTTGACTTTAGGCACCAACCTCAGCTCCTTTTCTATTGGCTATTTTACTCTACAGCTTAGTCCCTATTGGGTACTGATATGCTTCCCTTTCTCTAAGGTTCAGGCAGTGATTACAGCTCTGTTTCGAATCTGAAACTTCAGTCTTATCTACCTATTAATGCCAAATCTGTTTTAATAATGTCTAAACTGTACTGAGACTGTTTAAATTGTTAAAAAAAAGCACTGTAATTGCCTACATCCCCCTGCCGTGCTCATGGTCCTAATTCTCCACTCCACTGCTGTCTACTCTCTCTCTCTCTCTCTCTCTCTCTCTCTCTCTCTCACACTTTCTCATTATAACTCCCCCAAATCTCATTTCTCTATCAGAAAATCTGTTTTACTCAATATCTGCACCTCCCAGACCTCTGCCTGTGAAGCACTTCACTTCTCCTGTGTCTCCACCCCCACTCCCTCTGCCTTTTGTTTTCTGCTCCATCCCCCCTCTCTGCAGGCTCTCAGTTCACCCCCCTGCTGGTCCACTGGCTCAGAGGTGCAGTCTGCCTCAAACCCCATGATTAAGCCTTTTTGCTGCCTCCTGCTTATCTAACCACTCTTCCTCCTCGCTTCCTTTCCAGATAGGAGGCCCCTGATAGGGGTACTCCCCTGAGGACTGGCTGTGCAGCGTGGCTTTTGACCTGAAAGCCACCGCCCACTTCTACACGCAAGCCACCGGTGCACCTTCAGTCTCTGAGCTGCACTATGTCTCTCTCTTTTCCCAAGGATTCTTACTGCCGGTGCTTTGAGCATGCTCCCCAGCCTCCCCCCACATACCCACCCTAGCTGGACAATTAGTTTAATAGCATTCAGTGGTCACCTAAGTTTCTGAAATTAACTAAGCATTGACTTTCCCTATAGCAAGTTATAATAACAATCCACTAGCTGGTACTGTAGCATTTCACTCTAGGCTACAACCTCCAGCCATTCCTTGCGGCTAATATTCATAGTAACCAACCAGCTACTCTTATTTGCTCCCTCACCTATTTCTTATATCCTCTCAGCTCTCACTCAAGCTGGCCTTGTAAGCTCCTGCTACCCCTCCCAGTCCCTATACCCCACTCTCAGCAATACCTATTGCACCTATGCTTCTATAACCTCTGTCCTAGCAGCTCATTCCAGTTTGCCCTTCTATGCCTGGATGCCAGTAATCACTATACAATGGGTGACTAGAAACATTGCGATGTCCCTTGCTTCCTTACACTGCTTGCTTACTCCCAACCTTAGCCATCAGAAGAAGAGCTGGGGCTCTGCACTGCAGTGGAAGAATGCAACCACGTACAAGCAGCTGAGATTTTACCTGCTCAGACTCACCCTAATGCTACTTTTAATGTCTGGTAACATTCACCCTAAACTTAGACCCTGCCCTCGAAGAAAGTCCACTGCCGAAAAATGACTAGGGATGCTCACATTTGCATCTCTCAGCATCTGTAGTCTTCTTTCCAAACTTGAT
This sequence comes from Neoceratodus forsteri, assembly GCA_016271365.2. Taxonomy (NCBI): domain Eukaryota; kingdom Metazoa; phylum Chordata; order Ceratodontiformes; family Ceratodontidae; genus Neoceratodus; species Neoceratodus forsteri. Next base: position 832,870,314 of record CM057459.1, on the reverse strand, counting down.
GCTTTGCAAGCCTTTGTCATACAACACAATCCTGATGTCCTCATTATTACTGAAAGATGGCTCACTCCAAAATTTCCAGACACAGCCTGGCTATACTATCTACAGGCAGGATAGGGTTACCAAAAGAGAGGGTGGCTGTGCAGTTTACCTCAAAGGCACCCTCAAGGGCTTTGCCCTGCATGTTACCACTGTGGGGACCAACACCCAAATACTCACCATCAAAATACTTCTTGGGGCCCACAATAAAGCTCTTACAGTGGCATCGGTATACATCCCTCCTAAAGAGCAAGCTATGGGGTTCAATACTGTCATGGACTTTATCAGGAACTAGTCACTTACATTAGAGACTGTTCTGATGAGTGACTTCAATATTAATTGGCTCACCCCAGAAAATGGGTACTTTAAGGATGCCATCTCAGCCGTTAACGTTACCCAGATGGTCAACACACCGACAAGGACTAAATACAGAACTGGCACCAGCACTCTGCTGGATTGATTTCTAACTTGCCATCCTGACTACGTTTCAAATACTACCAATCTCTCTGACTCACTCAGCAATCATTTACCTTTCATATGCAACTGGACTAATAAATTCTGCAACCCCCCCCCCCCGGCAAGACAATCACCAGTAGGGTTCTCACCCAAGGTCACCTGGAACTACTGAAATCGCTCCTCTGAGTGCATGATTGGTCTTCAACTGACATAGTTAAAGCAGTGGTGCAAGTGGTAGACAAGAAGTACAGGAACTCAGGCACTGGCAAATACAAAATGCAGAATGAAGATCCTCAATCTGAAGAATAGCTGTGTCAAGACATGTCTATCTGTCTAGACACTAGTAGATTCTGTTAGAGGTATTTAAGTATTTCTAGCAAAATAGCACTCTTATACAAGTTAAATGTTGTTATGGAAACCCTGATTTCAGGTCACAGGGCCAGAAACTGTCATTATGTTGCTGGGTTAAGAATTTCAGTTCCAGTGTCAGTGGGAAGAAGTACAGGAACTCTGTTCCTACTGTAAAAAAAAGTACAGGAACTGAGTTCCTGTGAGTTCCTGTTCACTTTCATCAATGAGCTAAAGATGTTGACACAGCACTTGAATACTTCATAAACTCCTTTAATGCAGCCTGCAACATCCATGCACCTCTAAAGAAAAGGAAAATAAAAGGCTTTAGTATCCCTTGGCTCTCTGCTGAACTAACGGTTCACACGAAACTCAGAGACCACCTTAGCCATTGTGCATGAGCCATCGGGAGACAAGCTGATGCCCAAAGCTGTAAAAGGGCTCAGAATGATTGCAAGAGACCTATCCGCCTCAAGAAAAATAGGTATTATAAGTAAATGCTTACTAACTCTTAGGGAGATGGCAAATTGTTCTGGGACAACATTAAGGAGGTAACTGGAAAAAATCCAAAACTTGCACCTACCATTCTAGACATAGATGGTAACACCACCCTGGACCCTGTTACCATCGCTAACACTTTCAGTGATGCATCCATGCATCTCAGCAGTGTTCTCCCCCCTGACATTTTAAACTGCGATGCAACCCCTTACAACTCGGGGCCTGCTCAACCACCTCCTGGTCATCTGCCTTTCTATTTTAAAGAGATTTCCCTGGTGGAAGCCATAAAATACATTCTAAGGGCAATTGAAAAATCTAAGCATAGCTGGGACACTCTTGATCTCAAGCTGCTGGCCCTCACACTAGAAGAAGTAATAGCTCCCTTAGCTAGGATTTTCAATCTCTCACTAAGACTCGCACAGTTTCCACAGAAATGGAAACCTGCCACAGTTACCCTGCTACACAAGAGTGGTGATAGGACACAACACGTGAACTGCAAGCCTATCTCTATACTCTCCCATCTCTCCAAGGTGCTAGAATGCATTGTTGCTGACCAATTGGCTGAGTATCTTGAGAAATACAATGTTCAATGTGCCCAGCAACATGGTTTAAGAAATGGGCATAGCACTACCAGTGCCCTAAAGGAATTCATCACTTCCATCCATGATTCTCTGGACCAAGGTCAATTAGTGGGAGCAGCATTTATTGATTTAACAAAAGCATTTGACACAGTGCATCACCCCCTACTCCCTGATCAATTGACTAACTCAGGACTCTCTAAGGATGCCATTGCATCAATCAATCAATCAATCAATCAAAATCTTTATTTAATCAGGCGAACATCATTGAGCGTAGCTCATTTACAAGATGGACCTGAGTGGTCAAGAAGTGCAAGTTTATTACATAGACAATAATAACCTAAACAGTAGTACAATGACATAAAGTGCTAATATATAACAATATACATATATACAAGGCACATTAAAACCTTTTAACCTGTAAGAAAAGGAGGCAATGGGTATAGCAGGCATATATAAATTATAGGTCCTAATTGGCTTTTGTGAGAGTATATCCAGTGACTGGAATAAAGAAGTAGAACTAGCATAATGGAACACGGAAAAGCGAGTGGGGGTAGGTAGGGTCAGGGATTAGGCCTTGTGAAAGCAATTGCAGAGTTCTGGGAATAGGGTGGAGAATAATCGTTTGAAGGATGTTAAAGGTAAGAGGCTATTTAGCTTCATGGTTTTTTGGAGTGAGTTCCATGCAACTGCTAATGAGTAGCTGATGGCGGCCCTCCCAAACTGGGTGCAGGCATTGGGGACCTTTAGAATGATAAGTTTGCTGATCCTTAAGTTGTATGGCCTAGAAGTAATTTGGGTAAACAGTCTGTGATATAGGTGGGTAGTTTACCTGATAAGGCTTTGAATATCCAAATTGCAGCATTCCTATTTCTTCTGTGTTGTAATGATGTCCAGTTAACTGCCTTATAAAGGGAGCAGTGATGGGTGCTGGAGGGAAAGTCAGTAATAAATCTGATGGACCTGTGGTATAGGGTGTCCAGCTTATTTAAGAGGGGGAGTGAACAATGGCCATAGAGAAAGTCAGCATAGTCAATGAGGGATAGGAATGATGCCTGTATTAATCTTTTTTTGGAGTCTCTGTTGAGGTAGTGCTTTATTCTAAAAAATAGACCAAGCCTTTGCCTCAGTTTTTTTAGTAGCTCCTCAATATGGACAGAATAGTCAAGCTTGTTATCAATCCAGGCTCCAAGGTATTTGAAGTTATCAACGAATTCCAGCTTCTCTCCAAGTAAGGTGGATAGTTGTAGGGTGGTGGGCGATGGGGTAGTGGCAGAGCAACTCTTTGTGGCAAAGAACATAGCTTTTGTTTTTTGGCATTTAGAAGTAGCTTTTTATCCAGTAGATTGTGTTGCAGGATGGAGAATTCAGATTGTAGCAGATCACAGACTTTAGGTAATGAAGGATTGCTGACATATAATACAGTATCATCAGCAAACAGATGAATGTTGGATTGAGTGAGGTTGGCATCAATATTACTAATATAAATGGCAAAGAGGATGGGGCCAAGAATAGAGCCTTGCGGTACACCTCTTAGCAGTGGTTTTAAGGTGGATAGGTAATTTACATTTTTTACCAGTTGTGACCTATCTGATAGGTAGCACTTGAACCAGTTGAGTGAGGGAGAATCCAGCCCTAGTGAGCCAAGGGAGGTGATTAATGATTCATGATCCACTGTGTCAAATGCTTTACTCAAATACAGGACCACAGCACAGGTGTGCATGGTTTAAAGGTTACTTGGGAAATCGTACACAGTGAGTGAAAATTTAAAATGCCCTATCTGACTCAAAGCCAGTCCGCTCAGGTGTCCCACAAGGTTCCATATTGGGCCCACTCCAATTCTGTCTCTTCTTGAACAATCTGCCAAGCTCCTGCCATGAATCAGTGCTACTCTATGCTGACAATGCTGTGATTTACACAAGTAACAAGGACCCAAACCTCCTCAAAAACCAACTACAACTTGGCTTTACCTGTGTTGAGAAGTGGTTTAGTGATCACAAGCTGATACCAAACTACGAAAAAAAACTAAAATAATGCTGTTCAGTAGCTCTCATAATAAACACAAATTCTACCCATTGATTGTCAGTAACTACCATGGAATTGCTCTGGAACAAGTACCTCACTTCAAATACCTCGGGGTAACCATCGACTGCACATTATCTTATGGATTGCACATTGACAACATTGTCAAAGCAGTTAATACAGCTATTGGTCTACTCTACAGACACAAAAACAGCCTAATCCCAGAAGCCTTATGATTGGCAGTTCATAGTTCAGTTATTTCTATCATAGACTATGGCCTTCCTATTTAAGGCCCGGCAACAGATTTGCATAATTTGTCAATTACTCTGCTATCATAATTATTAATGTTAACCTGTTTGTTTATTGTCAATTACTTTGTTATCCACTTTATCAATGTTAATCTGTTTATTTAGATGTATTGTAAATGTAACGTCTAATGTTATTCATATTTTTATTTTGGCTCACGCATGCGCAGCCAACATAATGCAGTAGTAGCAGATTTGGAGGCACGGTCACTGTTGGGCGAATGCAGGGCACATATCAGTAGGTGCGTTCCTCATTCTCCAATAAGCCTGCATGCCAGTGTCACACCATGCATACATAATGTGGCAAACACATCTAAGGAAAGGTCCGCTGCAATGCGAGCAAAGCTCGTCATATGCAGTGGACCTCCCGACGTGCTTTCCCTTGCGAGAAAAAACATTGAACATGGTGGCACACTGCCTGCCATAATGCCTATTTCAAAGGTGCCCAATCGCCCTGTCGGCATGTCCTGCCCCAATGTATGTACCAACAGGGGAGCCCACTCCCAATCAGCATAATGCCCCCCCATATGTTATGTGCCGAGGGGGGTACCCAATTCCCCGTCGGCTACAGCATTCCCCCAAAAAACATTTAGGTGGCACACTGGGAACCCACCCAGTGTGCCAAATCCCCTGAAAAATAAAAAACATCCTACGATGTTTTTTTTTCTTGAAACCCTGTGAAAAAAGGAAACCATCCCTCACCATCTCCCTGTCCCCCTCCCACAACCCGAGCCCACCTTCTGACCACCCTGTCTCCCCACACACCCCATCACCCCATACTTACCTCCGGAGTCTGGAGCAATGATCTTCAGTGGACCAGGAACACGTCTGCACTCTTCAAAGCATACCACGTACTGAAGAAATGCTGGTAAGCTGTATAATTGCATAAATAGAGTTTTTTCAACTTTGGTGCATGCCTCGGGCATTATTTTGGAATTTTTGCGCCAAATTTTCAACATGGGGTTATTGGGACCACTCCTTATGAATTCAGTCACTGACATGGCGTTATTCGGTCCCGAAAGGTGATTTTGCGGTCACTGCATGGAATCACCTTTCAGGACTGAGTAACAAAATGACAGTGCCACTGTTCATGGGGGGGGGGTCTCAAAAAGCCTATGTTGCAAATTTGGTGAAAATCATCCCAAAAATGGGTGTTTTGTGAGCATGCATTGCGCTGTTTCCACGCACATTTGTAACTTTATGAATTTGTAATATTTGCATTCGCATTGTCAAAATTGGCATTTTTTCACACCTCCTGATGAACAGTACAGCTGTCATTTTACATATCCTGGACAAAATGTGTTTTCGCACATCTGGCACAGAATAGCGCAGTCGCTGTGCAAAATCAGTTTTCAGGACAGTTTGAGGAAATGATGGTGACACTGGTCATGAACAGAGGTCCTAAAATGCTTATATTGAAAATTTGGTGCCAAAACTCCATAAAATGACTGTGTTACAAGTGTGCATTGCACAGTTTCCACGCACCCTTGTAACTTCGCAAATTTGCAATATTTCCATGCCAGATTTTCAACACTGGCATTTTTTCTCACCTCCTTATGAACAGTACAGTTGTTATTTTTCACATCCTGCCCAAAATGTGCTTCTGCACCTGTAGCGCACAATGGCGTGGTGGCAGTGGGAAATCAACTTTTGAAACAGATTCACAAAATCACAGCACCACTGCTCATGAGGGGAGGTTCCAAAATGCCTACTTGTTCCTTATTTTTGGGTGCAGCATTTTACCTCCCTTTAGCGCCGGGAGTATCTCAGTTTGTCCTGAACATGTTCACCCTGGTGAAAAGCAGGATGAGAGCAAACACTTTCTCAGTCTTTCTCATTTTCATGAGTATCTCTAAGACTGATGAGTCACAAATCCTTGATCTGGAGGTTTGAATCAGGACATGGGGACATACCTTGACACTTACATGTGGTATATTCAAGGTTAACGTCGAGGGAGTTTTTGCTTTTAGAGAATGGAAAACCTATGGAACAGCCTACAAGCACAGACAACAGGCATGAAGACAGTTCATAAGTTTAAGCCTGGACAAATCTCTTTTTTGTCTATTTCATATACATAGTACATAGGTAGCCATACAAAAAAATTAGGTGAAGCACTGAATGTAGACCCTCATCAGGTCATATACAAGGAATTCAAAAGAACAGTCTCTTCTTTTAATCCTGGAAGGTAATGACATGTCCATGGGTTCACAAAAAGAGACAGTAAGGCAAACCAGGATTGGTTGTCCTTCTGTTTGGTTACTGTTCATTGACAGACTCTTTGGTAGTTCGAGGTTCCATCCAGTGTCTTGAGAAAGTAACCAGTTGTGCAACATGCAATGAACCAATAGGTAAATGGTTGTGTCTAGTACTTTAGAAAATGGGTTGAGAAACCCTACTTCCTGATTGGTGGAAAGCAACCATTTCCTGACCTGGTATCTGGCAACAGAGACCAGTAAATAACTAGACCTTGTGCCAGCCTGCCTTTTTATTAAAGTTAGTGAGCCTAATAGAATCTTCAGTTTGAAATGTCCACCATTTGTTTTCTCGTTTAGTGAACAAGATTACCCCCACACACACACACACACACACACACACACACACCAGCACCACAACTCAAGTATCACAAACTGATTTATGGACCTATATTTAGTTGGAAAAAAAACTTAACTTTTTTTCACTGTTGCCAGTTGCTTTAAGTTTTCAACTTAGTTCAGCTGACAATGTACTATATGTGTGCTTCAGATTCCCGCTCCCAAAAGATCGTCATCGCGTTTCTAAATTTAGCAACTGCCCAGCTATGCACATCACCTGCCACTATTCTACCACTCATATCCCACTTTACACTGTTCAAAAATGACATCTGTGCTCACATGATCATTATTTTGACTAGAAAGTGAGCACAGGGCTAACAGATCACAATTACAGCTACTCCGCTCCTACACCTGGAGCATGCTGTCCTAGTGAGTGTTCATGCTTCCCAAGAAATCACGATAACCACATACCTTGCTACCACATTGAAAGCAGAAAGGCAGACTGCACTGGAGACAGTTCCTAATTATATATATATCTATGGTATGGTTTAATTTGGCCACTAGAACAAAATCATCCCATTCCAAGGCAAAAATATGGGACTTCAGAGGAGCTGACTTTGATAAGATGGCCAACAGAGTTAAGCTAGCCCTGGCAAAAAGAAATACAGGTGATTGGGTACAGGCAAAGTGGGCAAGCATTAAAGATGCAATACTTGAAGCAATATCCCATTGTGTTAGTGAGAAAAGGAAGTGCAAAAGAAGAAGGAAACCACTTTGGTTCTCAAACACAGTAGCAGAAAAGGTCAGAGCCAAAGGCGGGCTTCAGAAATATAAGGGAATGCAGCAGGATGAAGATAGGGAGGCATACCAAACTTCCCTAAGGGAAGCAGGGAAGGCAGTAAGGCAGGTAAAGGCCCAAATTGAGGAAACACTAACATGGACAGTAAAAGAAGGTGACACGACTTTCTATTGATACATTAGTGAAAGGAGAAAGTCCAGAGGGGGTATTGCTAGATCAAAGGGGATAAGGGGGCACGTGAGGAGGAGGAGGACCATGTAAAAGCATCTATCCTAAATAGATACTTCTGCTAAGTATTTACTGAAGAGAAGGTAGGGCAGGACCCACAGCTCTGCACCATGGGGACACAGAAGGGAGGGAGGGAGGTGTGTACAAGTCCCTTCACAAAAGAAAGGGTCCTACAAGAGCTCGATAAGCTCAGGGTAGACAAGGTAATGAGACCTGAAGGTATACATCCCAGGGTCTGGGACTCGCACAGTTTCCACAGAAATGGAAACCTGCCACAGTTACCCTGCTACACAAGAGTGGTGATAGGACACAACACGTGAACTGCAAGCCTATCTCTATACTCTCCCATCTCTCCAAGGTGCTAGAATGCATTGTTGCTGACCAATTGGCTGAGTATCTTGAGAAATACAATGTTCAATGTGCCCAGCAACATGGTTTAAGAAATGGGCATAGCACTACCAGTGCCCTAAAGGAATTCATCACTTCCATCCATGATTCTCTGGACCAAGGTCAATTAGTGGGAGCAGCATTTATTGATTTAACAAAAGCATTTGACACAGTGCATCACCCCCTACTCCCTGATCAATTGACTAACTCAGGACTCTCTAAGGATGCCATTGCATCAATCAATCAATCAATCAATCAAAATCTTTATTTAATCAGGCGAACATCATTGGCTAGCTCATTTACAAGATGGACCTGAGTGGTCAAGAAGTGCAAGTTTATTACATAGACAATAATAACCTAAACAGTAGTACAATGACATAAAGTGCTAATATATAACAATATACATATATACAAGGCACATTAAAACCTTTTAACCTGTAAGAAAAGGAGCAATGGGTATAGCAGGCATAATATATAAATTATAGGTCCTAATTGGCTTTTATGAGTATATCCAGTGACTGGAATAAAAGTAGAACTAGCATAATGGAACACGGAAGCGAGTGGGGGTAGGTAGGGTCAGGATTAGGCCTTGTGAAAGCAATTGCAGAGTTCTGGGAATAGGGTGGAGAATAATCGTTTGAAGGATGTTAAAGGTAAGAGGCTATTTAGCTTCATGGTTTTTTGGAGTGAGTTCCATGCAACTGCTAATGAGTAGCTGATAGCGGCCCTCCCAAACTGGGTGCAGGCATTGGGGACCTTTAGAATGATAAGTTTGCTGATCCTTAAGTTGTATGGCCTAGAAGTAATTTGGGTAAACAGTCTGTGATATAGGTGGGTAGTTTACCTGATAAGGCTTTGAATATCCAAATTGCAGCATTCCTATTTCTTCTGTGTTGTAATGATGTCCAGTTAACTGCCTTATAAAGGGAGCAGTGATGGGTGCTGGAGGAAAGTCAGTAATAAATCTGATGGACCTGTGGTATAGGGTGTCCAGCTTATTTAAGAGGGAGTGAACAATGGCCATAGAGAAGTCAGCATAGTCAATGAGGGATAGGAATGATGCCTGTATTAATCTTTTTTTGGAGTCTCTGTTGAGGTAGTGCTTTATTCTAAAAAATAGACCAAGCCTTTGCCTCAGTTTTTTTAGTAGCTCCTCAATATGGACAGAATAGTCAAGCTTGTTATCAATCCAGGCTCCAAGGTATTTGAAGTTATCAACGAATTCCAGCTTCTCTCCAAGTAAGGTGGATAGTTGTAGGGTGGTGGGCGATGGGGTAGTGGCAGAGCAACTCTTTGTGGCAAAGAACATAGCTTTTGGTTTTTGGCATTTAGAAGTAGCTTTTTATCCAGTAGATTGTGTTGCAGGATGGAGAATTCAGATTGTAGCAGATCACAGACTTTAGGTAATGAAGGATTGCTGACATATAATACAGTATCATCAGCAAACAGATGAATGTTGGATTGAGTGAGGTTGGCATCAATATTACTAATATAAATGGCAAAGAGGATGGGGCCAAGAATAGAGCCTTGCGGTACACCTCTTAGCAGTGGTTTTAAGGTGGATAGGTAATTTACATTTTTTACCAGTTGTGACCTATCTGATAGGTAGCACTTGAACCAGTTGAGTGAGGGAGAATCCAGCCCTAGTGAGCCAAGGGAGGTGATTAATGATTCATGATCCACTGTGTCAAATGCTTTACTCAAATACAGGACCACAGCACAGGTGTGCATGGTTTAAAGGTTACTTGGGAAATCGTACACAGTGAGTGAAAATTTAAAATGCCCTATCTGACTCAAAGCCAGTCCGCTCAGGTGTCCCACAGGTTCCATATTGGGCCCACTCCAATTCTGTCTCTTCTTGAACAATCTGCAAGCTCCTGCCATGAATCAGTGCTACTCTATGCTGACAATGCTGTGATTTACACAAGTAACAAGGACCCAAACCTCCTCAAAACCAACTACAACTTGGCTTTACCTGTGTTGAGAAGTGGTTTAGTGATCCAGCTGATACCAAACTACGAAAAAAAAACTAAAATAATGCTGTTCAGTAGCTCTCATAATAAACACAAATTCTACCCATTGATTGTCAAGTAACTACCATGGAATTGATCTGGAACAAGTACCTCACTTCAAATACCTGGTAACCATCGACTGCACATTATCTTATGGATTGCACTGACAACATTGTCAAAGCAGTTAATACAGCTATTGGTCTACTCTACAGACACAAAACAGCCTAATCCCAGAAGCCTTATGATTGGCAGTTCATAGTTCAGTTATTTCTATCATAGACTATGGCCTTCCTATTTAAGGCTCGGCAACGAATTTCATAATTTGTCAATTACTCTGCTATCATAATTATTAATGTTAACCTGTTTGTTTATTGTCAATTACTTTGTTATCCACTTTATCAATGTTAATCTGTTTATTTAGATGTATTGTAAATGTAACGTCTAATGTTATTCATATTTTTATTTTGGCTCACGATGTAACCAACATAATGCAGTAGTAGATTTGGAGGCCTACGGTCACTGTTGGGCGAATGCAGGGCACATATCAGTAGGTGTGTTCCTCATTCTCCAATAAGCCTGCATGCCAGTGTCACACATGCATACATAATGTGGCAAACATCTAAGGAAAGTTCCGCTGCAATGCGAGCAAAGCTTCGTCATATGCAGTGGACCTCCGACGTCTTTCCTTTGAAGAAAAAACATTGAACATGGTGGCACACTGCCTGCCATAATGCCTATTTCAGGTGCCTGATCGCCCTGTCGGCATGTCCTGCCCCATGTATGTACCAACAGGGGAGCCCACTCCCAATCAGCATAATCCCTCCATATGTTATGTGCCGGGTGGGGCCAAATCCCGTCGGCTACAGCATTCCCCAAAAATATTTAGGTGGCACACTGGGAACCCACCCAGTGTGCCAAATCCTGAAAAATAAAAACCATCTATGATGTTTTTTTCTTGAAACCCTGTGAAAAAGAAACCATCCTCACCATCTCCCTGTCCCTCCCACAACCCGAGCCCACCTTCTGACCACCCTGTCTCCCCACACACCCCATCACCCCATACTTACCTCCGGAGTCTGGAGCAATGATCTTCAGTGGACCAGGAACACGTCTGCACTCTTCAAAGCATACCACGTACTGAAGAAATGCTGGTAAGCTGTATAATTGCATAAATAGAGTTTTTTCAACTTTGGTGCATGCCTCGGGCATTATTTTGGAATTTTTGCAGCAAATTTTCAACATGGGGTTATTGGGACCACTCTTATGAATTCAGTCACTGACATGGCGTATTCAGTCGAAAGGTGATTTGTGTACTGCATGGAATCACCTTTCAGGACTGAGTAACAAAATGACAGTGCCACTGTTCATGGGGGGTCTCAAAAGCCTATGTTGCAAATTTGGTGAAATCATCCCAAAATGTGTTTTGTGAGCATGCATTGCGCTGTTTCCACGCACACTTGTAACTTCATGATTGTAATATTTGCATTCGCATTGTCAAAATTGGCATTTTTCACACCTCCTGATGAACAGTACAGCTGTCATTTTATTATCCTGACAAAATGTGTTTTCGACATCTGGCACAGAATAGCGCAGTCGCTGTGCAAAATCAGTTTTCAGGACAGTTTGAGGAAATGATGGTGACACTGGTCATGAACAGAGGTCCTAAAATGCCTATATTGAAAATTTGGTGCCAAAACTCCATAAAATGACTGTGTTACAAGTGTGCATTGCACAGTTTCCACGCACCCTTGTAACTTCCCAAATTTGCAATATTTCCATGCCAGATTTTCAACACTGGCATTTTTTCTCACCTCCTTATGAACAGTACAGTTGTTATTTTTCACATCCTGCCCAAAATGTGCTTCTGCACCTGTAGCGCATAAATGGCGTGGTGGCAGTGGGAAATCAACTTTGAAACAGATTCACAAAATCACAGTACCACTGCTCATGAGGGAGGTTCCAAAATGCCTACTTGTTCCTTTATTTTTGGGTGCAGCATTTTACCTCCCTTTAGCGCCGGAGTATCTCAGTTTGTCCTGGAACATGTTCACCCTGGTGAAAAGCAGGATGAGAGCAAACACTTTCTCAGTCTTTCTCATTTTCATGAGTATCTCTAAGACTGATGAGTCACAAACCTTGATCTGGAGGTTTGAATCAGGACATGGGGCATACCTTGACACATGTGGTATATTCAAGGTTAACGTCGAGGAGTTTTTGCTTTTAGAATGGAAACCTATGGAACAGCCTACAAGCACAGACAACAGGCATGAAGACAGTTCATAAGTTTAAGCCTGGACAAATTCTTTTGTCTATTTCATACATAGTACATAGGTAGCCATACAAAAAATTAGGTGAAGCACTGAATGTAGACCCTCATCAGGTCATATACAAGGAATTCAAAGAACAGTCTCTTCTTTTAATCCTGGAAGGTAATGATGTCCATGGGTTACAAAAAGACAGTAAGGCAAACCAGGATTGGTTGTCCTTCTGTTTGGTTACTGTTCATTGACAGACTCTTTGGTAGTCGAGGTTCCATCCAGTGTCTTGAGAAAGTAACTCAGTTGTGCAACATGCAATGAACCAATAGGTAAATGGTTGTGTCTAGTACTTTGAAAATGGGTTGCAGAAACCCTACTTCTGATTGGTGGAAAGCAACCATTTCCTGACCTGGTATCTGGCAACAGACCAGTAAATAACTAGACCTTGTGCCAGCCTGCCTTTTATTAAAGTTAGTGAGCCTAATAGAATCTTCAGTTTGAAATGTCCACCATTTGTTTTCGTTTAGTGAACAAGATTACCCCCCCACACACACACACACACACACACACCAGCGCCACAACTCAAGTATCACAAACTGATTTATGGACCTATTTTAGTTGGAAAAAAAACTTAACTTTTTCACTGTTGCCAGTTGCTTTAAGTTTTCAACTTAGTTCAGCTGACAATGTACTATATGTGTGCTTCAGATTCCCTGCCCAAAAGATCGCTATCGCGTTTCTAATTTAGCAACTGCCCAGCTATGCACATCACCTGCCACTATTCTACCACTCATATCCCACTTTACACTGTTCAAAAATGACATCTGTGCTCACATGATCATTATTTTGACTAGAAAGTGAGCACAGGGCTAACAGATCACAATTATAGCTACTCCGCTCTGACACCTGGAGCATGCTGTCCTAGTGAGTGTTCATGCTTCCCAAGAAATCACGATAACCACATACCTTGCTACCACATTGAAAGCAGAAAGGCAGACTGCACTGGAGACAGTTCCTAATTATATATATATATATATATATATATATATATATATATCTATGGTATGGTTTAATTTGGCCACTAGAACAAAATCATCCCATTCCAAGGCAAAAATATGGGACTTCAGAGGACTGACTTTGATAAGATGGCCAACAGAGTTAAGATAGCCCTGGCAAAAAGAAATACAGGTGATTGGGTACAGGCAAAGTGGGCAAGCATTAAAGATGCAATACTTGAAGCAATATCCCATTGTGTTAGTGAGAAAAGGAAGTGCAAAAGAAGAAGGAAACCACTTTGGTTCTCAAACACAGTAGCAGAAAAGGTCAGAGCCAAAAGGCCGGGCTTCAGGAAATATAAGGGAATGCAGCAGGATGAAGATAGGGAGGCATCCCAAACTTCCCTAAGGGAAGCAGGGAAGGCAGTAAGGCAGGTAAAGGCCCAAATTGAGGAAACACTAACATGGACAGTAAAAGAAGGTGACACGACTTTCTATTGATACATTAGTGAAAGGAGAAAGTCCAGAGGGGGTATTGCTAGATCAAAGGGGATAAGGGGGCACGTGAGGAGGAGGAGGACCATGTAAAAGCATCTATCCTAAATAGATACTTCTGCTAAGTATTTACTGAAGAGAAGGTAGGGCAGGACCCACAGCTCTGCACCATGGGGACACAGAAGGGAGGGAGGGAGGTGTGTACAAGTCCCTTCACAAAAGAAAGGGTCCTACAAGAGCTCGATAAGCTCAGGGTAGACAAGGTAATGAGACCTGAAGGTATACATCCCAGGGTACTAAAGGAGCTAAGGGTGGACTAGCAGAGCCATTATCAGAACTGTTCAATGAGTCTTTGAGCACAGGAGAGGTCCCAGAAGACTGGAGAAGGGATCATGTGATTCCACTCCACAAGACAGGTAACAGGGAGGAGGCAGGGAATTACAGACCAGTCAGTCTTACCTCAGTAGTGGTCAAGATTATGGAGACACTCCTTAAGGAAAGGATAGTGCAACACATGGAATCCATAGGAGCACAGGATCCAAGACAGCATGGGTTTGCAAAAGGAAGGTCCTGTCAAACTAATCTCATAGATTTCTTTGACAGAGTAACCAGAGTGGTGGACCAAGGGGGAGCAGTTGATGTTACCTACCTTGACTTCAGCAAAGCTTTCAATACCATTCCACATAAAAAATTGATTAATAAGCTGGTGGGCTCGAGGGTGGGTCATGCGTTGGTCAACTGGGTGGCAAACTGGTTAACAGCAGAAAACAGAGAGTGGTGGTAAATGGTATACAGTCAGAAGAGATGCAAGTCACAAGTGGGGTACCTCTAGGGATCAGTCCTGGGGCCAGTCCTCTTCAATATCTTCATCAGTGACATTGCAGATGGACAGGAGGGAGGTTTGTCTGTTTGCAGATGACACCAAGATCTGCAAACAGAGTAGATGTCAGATGGGGTGGGCAGAATAAGAGATCTGGATAAACTAGCAAAATGGTAGGAAGAGTGGCAACTGGGGTTTAACACAAAGAAGTGCAAGATCATGCATATAGGGACGATAAACCATGAAGCCACCTATAGGATGGGGGGAGTTGTTGGCAGTCATAAGGGAAAGGGACTTGTGTGTCATCATCACCGATGACCTGAAATCATCCAAGCAGACCTCTAAAGCAGTAGGTAGGGCTAAGAGGATGTTGGGGTGTATTAGTGGTGTCACAAGTCAGAAAGGGATAATAATCCCTCTTTACAAGACACTGGTAAGTCCCCATCTGGAGTACTGTGTGCGTACTGGAGGCCACCCTTCACAAGGACATTAACCAAATTGAGGCAGTCCAGAGAAAGGCAACCAAAATGGTGCTAGGACTGCATCAGATAACATATGAGGACAGATTAACTGAACTCAATATGTATACTCTAGAGCAAAGGAGGGAGAGAGGTGATATGATTGGAACATTCAAACACCTTAAAGGCATTAACAAGGTGAAAGAGTCTAACATGTTTCAATATAAGAAAAATAGCAGGACAAGAGGACACAGCATGAGATTAGAGGGAGGCCAATTAAGGAGTAATATGAGGAAGTTCTATTTCACAGAAAGGGTGGTGAATGCATTGAACGACCTGCCTCAGGAAGTGGTGGATATGAATACAGTGCAGGGCTTCAAACAAGCATGGGATAGGCATAAGGGAGCAATACAGATGAGTATGAATAGATAGGCCATTGACAGCACAATGGCCTATGGCACATTCATAAGGTAGAAAAAGAAATGAAATGGGCAGACTGGATGGGCCTTGTGGTCCTTATCTGCTGTCAACTTCTGTGTTTCTATGTTTTTTCCCCAATGTGTGCTGTTCTGCATACTTCTGGGTATATCTCTCACCTGACCAACACTGCTACAGTGTTTCTTCTTGATTGCGCTAACTATCAACAGGACGACCACATGCTGTCCCAACTCTGTTCTTTTAGAAAAGGTAAGGACAGCTTTAAAGAAAAAAGCGAGGGAGACAAATGAGCTCCAACAATCTCAGAGTGGGGGGAGGGTGAAATCATAACTACAGCAAGTACAGCAAAGTCTCACTAAAAAATGACTCCAAAATGCAGCAGTACCCACTACTGGCAATTATAACAGGTGAGGGACTACTTAACAGGAAAAATTACTTTTATTTCAACTCATATTTTAATTTTATTTTTAATTTTAAATATTATATTAAAATGTCAGGTATGACCCATTTTCTAAGCACAATAATACCCTCCAGGGTTGACGGTATTGGGCTATACTAGACCTTCCAGGAACTATAAGGCCCTCCGCCTTTTGCATTGAGCCTCATTCACGTCCCTAAGCGGTCCTAGATGGCCAATACTGCCCACCTGTTGATATTATTGCTTATAATACTCACAGTCTTTTAATTGAGAAAACAAAAGCATATCAATACTCTTGCTTAAGTATAACAGTAGCTGGTGGACTTAAATTCAGAAAACACAAAGAACCTTTTCTTTCTGCAAACTGATACTTAGATATAAAAGTTGTTCTTTCCTGCAAATTGATCTCTGCATAAAAAGTTCTTGCTTTCTTATGAATATCTGAATTCATTGTATCTACTTGCTGTGAACTATAGCTATATGTGTGTTATAATAAAGATAAAACCCTGACCTTCTCCCAATGTACATATGCCTATTCTGTATTTATTCTATAAAAGCTGTTCAGTTGTGAGAATTCCTTCAGTTTTTTCCCAATTATTGAAGAAAGGAAGCCATCTGGAGTTCAACGTGTCTGTCTTGAGCAAAGAGAAGCAGTAACTGCTTCCATTTCTATATTCCGATTACAAGTATTGATCAGATCTGCAACCTTAGGGGGTTTGCGGATGAGCTATCATTTATTTAGATCACTTGGTGCTGTGATGGATACAATTAGAAAGTTATGTTGTGTCCCCTTTGTGTACTCCCATGGAAGGAGGCCCATAACAAATTGGGGAAGTCTGGGAGGGATTGGAGCCCCAACATGCCTTGCACAAGCCTTCTGGTGTTGAAATAATGTCACCGGGATGTTGCCACTGGATTTGACCCATTTTATAGGTATGTGAGTGTCATGTGTCTTCTCCCCACATTTCTTGGATGTGGAGTTTGTTATAATAATTTCTGGGGGAGGTGTGGGGCGAAGCTCGCTATGTCGGGGTGCAGTGTGCAGAGACCCCTGCAATAACAATCACCTTATCTCAGGCTGCAATTCTGAATTTACTGTATTTGTCCTAGGAGCCTAGCTTTCTCACTGGATAGACCTCTGTACTGCTATTGTAAATTGTAACTCTTATCTGGGCACTGGATGGCTCAGGATTCTATGTTGTTTGTTCTGACACCTGCAAAGATATGAATACTGTTTGCTATTCGCTGTTTGGTATGTAACAAAAAACTTCTGTAACCTGCTGTCTATCATATTGCATTTGTGTTGCTGTCTATGTGTTGAATCCACTGAAACTGATGTGGAGCCTTTGGAAATGAGTCCTTGACTCAAAAGGTTGTAATTCTGATATGTTTAATAAATAAAATAAAATAAAATAATGTACTTTTATATTGCTTTGTGGTCCCACGACAGTGTGCAGGTTGCTGTGCTGTTCTCTCACTTTCGTCCTCAGGCATGGCACAACAGCTCCTTGACAGCAGAATGTCAGGGTGCTGCATATGGTGTTGGTGAGTTCCTTGCACTGTTATATACATCACCGTCTTATATGTCACTGTGGCATGGATGAACCATATACTTCAGACCAGTATTGGTTTAGGCTTGAACAACTCCAAAAAATGTGGTGTGAATGCCCTCTTTTACCACATTGATGCCAAAAAAGGTCTGTATTGCTGTTGGAGAAGATATTAGAAATAGTGGGAACCAAAAAGTAGCATGCTTCAACCTTACATTTAAATTCCCACCAAGATGCGGATGCCACGGTTTTATGCAAGTTGGCCCATACCCGAACCCACTGTTTTAGAAGCTGGAAGGCTCCCTTCTATTCCCATTTTAATTGAATTCCTTTAGCCACTGTCACTGCTACATCTTCCGTACTAAATGATATAAGAAGGACATTTAGTGTGGCTGAGAGCTTGAATACTGACCTCTCTGACATAAGTCATGAGTCCTTGAAAACTTAACCATTCCACATCTGTGATACTAGGGTATGCCCTTTTTCTGCTCATGTTCAGTAGGTGGCATCTAAAATGTCTGGAGCAAAACCTGAATGTTAGCAATAGGTACATAGTTCTTATCAGTAAAAAGGCTTTTTTTAAATTGTGTCTAATTTGAGTTAAACTGTCATGGTTACTTTGAGCCATGGTGAAGTTATATCTCAGGTTTAGCTCTTCCTGACATCCAAGCAAATGAAAGATAGCTGTGTAACCTGTTGTTGATTGCTACAGTACATCTCAGTGCATCCCATCTCACTGGTATAGCTCATTACTTCAATCAAGGAAGAATTGGCATAAAATAATATTTTTCATGTCTGGGATCATCTCGCTCTCCCCTTTCTCCGCATTAGAAGTTCCCACTTAATTCTGGGTTTTCCATTGCAAATCAAAATACTAACAGTACAGGAAGTTCTTTCCATTCCTGTTTGGACAATCAAGCTAGCAGTGTTGGAGACAAAAACAGGTATCTTGACATATGTGCATTTTGGGGACTGGCCTGCCAGCACAGTAGGCAGCATGTCTGCTTGCAGCAACGATGTCCCTGTTCGAGCAACAAACCAGAATCAGAGGGCTGGTGGGAGAGGAGAACTGAGCATCCCAGCGACTTCTCTCCTTCTCTGGGGGGAGGGGGGAAGAACATCTGGAACAATGCAAACCTCTGGCTGAGGCAGGGGGTCCTGTCATGGCTGGCAGCACACATTGAGGGGGTAGGGCAGACGCTGCATCATTGCACATCCCTGGGGGAAAACCTCGCACAAAAATGCTGACCCATGAATGATGATCTCCAACTTCACCGCCATTCCCACTGCAGATTAAGGTACACCAAGTGGGGCCCGCTCCCGTGGAACCACCCAGGGGGGCAAGACAGGGCTTAGTGACCAAGTGCTTTGGGGAGGGGGTGCCCACCTTGTGGCCCCACCCAGGGTGTTAAGCCTGGGGATAGGGGGAGAGGTGAGCAGAGCAGGAGACCGGAGGAGAAGAGCCGAAAAAAAATATGTGCATTTTGACTGAGTCAAAGCAATTTGAAAAAAAGAGGGGTTTTCTGCCATCTGTTTAAGTCTGCAAAGGCCACTTGCATAGGCTGTGAGTAATTCACCTGAAGTACGGTGTTTAGCTGCACTGGGATCTGCACTCCCAAGTAATACACTTTTTAAGAGACCCATTTGTAGGGGATACTGTTTTTTCCATCAGCCATAGTCAAGCCGCTAATGAGTAATGCCTCTTATCACCCTTGTCATGTTCCAACTCTGAATTTTGAAAGCCTCAGAGAGAAACATAGAAACATAGATGTTGGTGGCAGAAAGAGACCACCAGGTTCATCTAGTCTGGCCATTGTCTTTTAGCCTAGCCTTCAAACTGCCCTGGGATTTGAGGGTTTCCTTGTATCTATCCCAAGCATTCTTGAAACCTACCACTATGCTTGCCCCCACCACCTCTGCAGGCAGTCTGTTCCAGGCATCCACCACTCTTTCTGTGAAGAAAAACATTCTGGTGTTGGTGGAGAACTGCCCTCCTTGCAGCCTTAGATCATGTCCCCTGGTTCTGCTGCTCTTCTTAACTTGGAAGAGATCATCTATCTGCACCTGGTTTATGCCTCTTATGTACTTGAATGTTTCGATCATGTCATCCCTCTCTCTTCTCTGTTCAAGGGAATACATGTTCAGTTCATTCAATCTATCCCCGTAGGACATCTCGTGCAGTTCCTGAATAATTTTTGTTGTCTTTCTCTGCACCGTCTCCAATTGTTCAATGTCCTTTTTTGAGGTGGGGCCTCCAGAACTGGACAATGCACTCCAGGTGAGGCCTAACCAGTGATATGTACAGCGGCAGGGTCACTTTCCTCTTCATGCTTGATTCCCCTCCCAACATCCCAGCATATCACTGGCCTTTAATGCTGCCTTCTTGCACTATTTACCTACCTTCAGGTTGTCTGAGATAATGATTCCCAAATCGTGCTCTTGGGTGGAGGCAGCTAGTCTTTCCCTCAAGGTAATATGCCTTATTTGGATATCTTATCCTATGTGCATAACTTTGCACTTTTTGGCATTGAATCTCAACTGCTATGCTACAGACCATTCTTTCAGTTTCTTGAGATCAGCTTCCATCTTGTCCAGTCCCTGCTTGGTGTTGACCCTGTTGCATATTTTGGTGTCGTCTGTGAACAGACACACCTTTTCCTGTAGACCATTAGCTATGTCCGATATGAAAATATTGAAGTGCAGGGGCCCCAGTACTGAACCCTGGGGCACACTACTTATTACTCTACCTTCTGATGACAGTGCTCCATTTACTTGCACTTTCTGGGTTCTGCCCTGTAACCAGTTTTTTACCCATCTAACTACTTCTGATCCAACTCCTATGTGGGCTAGCTTCTTTACCAGCCTTCTGTGGGGAACTGAGTCGATGGCCTTGCTAAAGTCTAAGTAGACCACATCTACCACCCTGCCGTCACCTATAACCTTTGTAACACAGTCAAAAAACTCAATCAGTTTTGTTTGGCATGTTCTTCCAGCTGTGAAACCATGCTGCTTGGAGTCCTGATGGCCGGTAGCCTCCAGGAATGCCATGATGCTCTGTTTGAGAAGTGTCTCCATTAACTTCCTCACTATGGATGTGAAGCTTACTGGCCTGTAATTTCAGTGTCCTCCCTGCTACCCAATTTGTGGAGCAGGATCACGATTGGCCCTCTTCCAATCTCCGGGTACCTCCCCAGTCTTTAGGGATTTGGTGAGTAGTTTAGCCAGTGGGGCAGCCAACTCTAATCTCAGTTCTTTTAAGATCCTGGGGTGTATTTCGTCAGGCCCCATGGCCTTCTCAACTTGCAGTTTATTTAGTGCCTCCAGTACTTTGGTCTCTTTGAAGGGGCTAGTATCAACCCCCTGTCCAGAGGTGGTACATTTTGCCATTTCTGGACCATCACCTAGGTCTTGCTCAGTAGATACCAAGCAGACGTACTTGTTCAGGATTTCTGCTTTTTTTTGGGGGTGGGGGGATCTTCTATTGTTTTCCCTTCCTGAGTTGTAATCTTGACTATACCCCTTTTGCCTTCCTTCCTTCTTTCCTGGCTGTATGTAAAGAAGGATTTGTCTCCTCTCTTTACCCTGTATGCTATACTTGCTTCTGTCTGTGCTTTGCATGCCTAATTTTTGCTGTCTTTCTTTATTTTCTCCTTTTACAACACCCAGTCTTCTTTCTTGTTTGTTCCCTGGTATAGCTTGAGCGCCTTCTGTTTTTCTTTCACTATTTTAGCCACTTCCTTTGAAAACCATAGTGGCTTCATTTTCTATTCACTTTGGTAACCCTTTCTGGCTCATTAGTCAGTGACTGTCTGGATTGCTTTCTTAAGTTTTCCCCATGACATTGATCTTGTCTGCTTGTAGATCAATTAAGTCATTTCTTATGTTTGTCCTTATTTGGTTGAAGTCAGCCTGTTTAAAATCTATTACTTTTATTTTGAGTGGCATGTGTCCTCAGTTATGTTCTTTACCTTGAAGCCAACCATGTGGATGGTCATGTTACCCATATGGCATCCCATGTCAAGTTCCTTGACCCACTCAGTGTTTGTGAGGACCAGGTCAAGTATGGCATCTCCTCTTGGTGTTTTGATCAGTTGACTTATTCTTGCTTCCTGCAGTGCCAATAAGAAATCCCTGCTTCTTGTTTTTGCCACTGTTAGTGTTCTCCAGTTTACACCTGGAAGATTGAAGTCCCCCACCAGTATCACCTCTCCTCTCTGAGTCATTTTGTGTATTTCTTCTATCAGGTCTTTGTCCCCTTTCTGTCCTTGATTTGGAGGGCTGTAAATGATGCCAGTCCTGAAGGTTTTTCCATTTCCTGTATCTATAGTAAGCCACAGTGAGTCCGTGTCCCAGGATAACTGTGCACTTTGGTGGCGTTTATGTCTTCTCAAATGTAAATGGCTACTCCTCCCTCTCTGAGATTGTGACCTTGACCTGGATTCTGGAAGAGGATGGTGATATAGATTGAAATCCATTATGTAAATTTGTTTATGAATTTTATGGTTATCAAGACTTCAGATAGGTAGCCAAGTTCAAGTGTTCAAATACTTTCTCTATGTCTATAAGGAAAGCTATATAAATATCTTCATAGTTCTTCACTCCTGATAAGATATTAAGTAGTCTAAGCACAGTATAGGCCAGACAGCAGCTGTGAATAAACCCATTCCGATTTGAAGGCATTAACTTAGTTACCACTTTTTGAATCCTGGAGGCCAGAATCTTATTAAAAGGTTTTAGTTTCTGGTTAAGAAGTAAAATTGGCCTATAGGAGGCACATTGAGCTGTAGTCTTACCCTACTAGGGTATGACTGTGTTCACTTCCTTGTACCACATGTTTGAAAGGTGGCTTCCTCGAGCAGTCTCAAAATGGTATCCTATTAGGATGCTGAAACTCGAATCATGATACTCATGGGACCGAGTTCAGTATCACGACACACGTGTACCCAACAGCTTCGCTTTCCCGACAGACACACACATGCCTGGCAGGAAGGACAAAGGTAATGTATCGGATGTGATGAATCGCTACTCTTCTCCTGACCAGGCACCACAGCAGAGAGAAAATACAGAAGCCAGCTGAGCTGCTCCCATGCCATGGAGCGCTAAGCCATCAGCAGATCGTCCTGCATGGTGCGGTGGACCTGGGTTCTGTTCCCGGTAACCGCAATGTTATCTGTTCAGCCCCTGTAACTTAATGTTTTGCTCCATGGTCTGCTCCTCCTCAGAGTTGGTTATTTAAGTTTCAGGGGAATGCGAAGGAACAGAGCACTCCATGTGGGGGTGTGAGGTGAAGCACCCCCTCATTAAATGCAAGTGCCTTCGGGATCCCGTAAGTTGGGGTCCAGTGCCATGTGGGATACTGAATTTCAGTCTCCTGAACTGGGTCTTGTAGAGTTCAGGACACTGAGTTTCAGTATTCCATAGCAGAACCCTCAAAACACGTTCAGTAGTATTGGGGTCAGGGCTTCCTGAAACATTTTGTAAAAGTCAGTGTTGACACCATCATAACTCAGAAATGTGTTACTGGCCCGATTACCAATGGCTTTCACTATTATGCCTCCTGACGGGGCAGTCAAGCCATGACCTATCTTCCTCCATCAGAGAGGAAAGTTCAAGACCGGGCAGAAAGCGCTTAGAATTGGTGGCAAATTGATCTGGATCTTGAATCTCAAAGTAGAGTGCTATAGGAAGTCTTATATTCAGTGTCAGTTTTCTCTAGTGTAGTCATTTTAACCCCACCAGTGGTATTGTCTTGTATGGCTTAGACCATATGATCTGCGGCCATTTTATGAAGTCAGAACACCAAAAGCCTGGGTGCTTGTCCCTCCACCTTGTAGTATCTCTGGTTATTGTGGCCGTGTGCCCCTTCTGCCTGCTTATGGAGGAATTTGTTCAGGTCCTGCCTGGCTTCCTGTAGGTCTTGCAACTTGGCTCTAACGTCAATACATTTATGCTCTTGCTTTAGAATTTAACCTTGGTTTCCTTTGGCAGCCTAATGACTGTGTTCTGCTTCTTATTATGAGAGGCCAGATCAATGATTTTGCCTCTGACCATTGCATTTACTGTGTATCATACTGTGGAGGTGCAAATGTCTGGCATGGCATTCTGGGAATGCACTTCAGTAAACTCTGTTACTATGGCATCCTTTATGTAGGGTACATTAAGGAGGTATGTATTCAGCATCCAGATTGACTTACTGTAGTTGGGCCAATCCTATGTTTAGGATATGGATCACTGGGATGAGGTCAGATTGTGTAATTTCATGGAGATAGACTTGCTATACCCTTTTTTTAGGGACCATTAAAAAAAATGTCCTAGAGTATTACTGGCTTGGGTGGGAGAAGAAAGTGTAATCACACTCCTTTGAATGTAGGTATCTCCAGGCATTTCAGAAACCAGTTCCCTCTACCAAGGTGCTCAAAGGTTCCACTGCCTGAAAATCTGTGGAAGAGATGGGGACTGAATGGTCCAGTCAATGGCCAGAGCACAATGTCACCCCCTAGTACAATGAGATGCCCTTGAAGCAGAGCAATCTTACTGAAGTTCACTTGGAGACCCAAAGCAAAGGCATTTTAGTGCCACTGCCATTGAGGAGATGCTGAATAAATGGTGAGTTTTTTTTGCATTTTTGATTTTGATTCTTTCTGTTTCCCTAGATTGCATCTTATCTGTTTTGGTCGATCTTACTGAATACCTACTTGCAGCCTGGCTGTCCCTGACATTTTCTCCACCCGTCTCTGTGACTACAACAACTACCCCAACGGATTTTACTTTTTCTAACCTGCTCTGCACATCGACTAAATTCCTTGATCTTATGCCCTTCTACTCCTCAGAGCTATAATCTATCTTGTATCTACACCATAAAGAAAGCATGCTATTACTTAATCCCCCTGCCCTACCTCAAACATAAAAAGCTATGGTACCTCTTACTCACATACTCTCTTCTATCAGGTAATATAAGGCTAAATCCTGGTCCGTGGCACCTAATTTTACTCTGGGGATAAAAAGGCTAGTGTTAGGGGTCTCGTGTTTACATATCAACATCAAGTTTGCCTTGTAATCTGCCAGAATTGGAGACCTGGGTTAATCTCTATCGCCCTGATGTTCTATGCCTGTCTGAAACATGGCTAAAGCCCTCTATTCCAGAAGCAGCATGCACCCTCCCAGACTACAATTTGCTTAGATAGGATAGACAGCCCCCAAAGAGAGGTCGAGGGGTTGAAATCTATTACAAATCATATCTCAACCTTTCCATCACCTCTTCTCCATCCCTTTCCTCTTGTGAATCACTTCACACGATCCTCCTGCTGGGTACTAAAAAAAACTGCATATAATCTGCACCTACAACCCTCCGAAAAGTGGTATCACAGGCCTTGAAGAACTGCTTGAAAAGGTATCCCTTGCTATTGGCAACAATGAGGTGCTTATCCTGGGTGACTTAGATGCAAAATGGTTTGGTAATACAAAAACTACTCCTTTCCTGGTGCAAGGATATAATCTGCATCAAATTATAAAATGCCCACTACAGCCTCATCTGAAGCTAACTCCAGCACACTGATAGATTGGATATTCGACAAATCGCACTGACGGATCAAATCTGGAGGTACACTGGCAGACACCTAAGTGACCACTCCCCATTTATTGCACCTGGAGCCCTAAATGGCCCCTCCCCACCACCCAAATATATTACCTTTTGGAACTTGGCAGGGCTGGATCAAGCCAAGTTCTTATATGAGGTCTTCTCTATTGACTGGTCCTCCTACTACTAGACTCAAGATACTCAGATGGTTCTAGATCACTTCCTTACCAGGTCTGAAGATATTATAAATATACCCCCCCCCCCCCATTACTCGACGTTTTCAAGGACAGCAAACAAAATGGCTTCATAATGATCTGCTTGCCCTACTTCAGGCTAGGGACAGAAGCTGGAGATATTTTAAAGCTCTGGTCTCATGTCTGTTTTAATATGTTATAGAGCCTAGAAAAACTCCTGTAAGATACACATTAGACTTGCAAGAGCACCTACTGTGAGAACTCCTACTGGATACAGCAGGGGACTCTAGAAAGTTTAGGTCACATGTGAAGACCTTTCTGGGCACCAAAAAAAATCACAACCTGCTAATGATATGGTCCTGAATGGTGTGCATTGCAATGACTCGACAACCACTGCAAACTCCTTTAACACCCACTTCACTGACCTTGCTAGCCTTACCTTTACCTTCCCCCATGCACAACCAAACCCTTGCCCTATGCAGACCAACAATTAGCCCAACCACTCTCTTTTCTACTTTAAAGCCATCACAAAAGCTGATGTTCTTAAACTTCTCAATTCAATCTCTGACAACACTAGTGTTGGCTCAGACAGTATTGAGCCATGGTTCCTTAAACTAGCTGCGTCTTTCATTCCCTTCCCTCTAGTGCAAATCTTTACCCTGTCCCTGTGTCCAAGCTATATCCCTAGTACTTGTAAAATTGCCAGAGTCACTTCTGTATTCAAAAAAGGGGACAAAAAAGACATCTTGAATTATAGGACTGTTGTGATTCTACATGTTTTAGGCAAAATCCTAGAAAAACTGGGGCCACTCAAACCACTGAATATCTCTTCAATTACAAACTACTCTCACCCAACCAGCATGGTTTCTGCAAAGGGCATAGTACCACCACTGCTCTACGCAAGCTTACCAATGATGTTCTCTGTTCCATGGATGCTGGACTTTGAATGGGTGCTGTATTCATTGACTTGCAAAAGCATTTGATCTGGTTGACCATCCTCTCCTGCTCTCAAATCTCCAATCTCTTGGCTTTTCACTTCAATCTGTATCATGGTTTAATAGTTACTGTACCTTACTAACAGAGCTCAAGTCATGAAATTTAACTCCACCATATCGGATCAAGCACCTATAAACATAGGTGCCCCCCAGGGGACAATCCTGGGACCCCTACTTTTTTCTGCTTTTAACAATCTCATTACTCAGTACATCCCTCACTACTCATTCTCTCCTTTATGTGGATGATCTTGTCCTGTATAATAGCTCAAAGTGTATGTCAGTGATAAACCTTACTCTTTCTGCTGCCTTGATTAATATTCAGTCTTGGCTCTCCAAGTACAAGCTCCTGCTTAACGTGACGAAAACACAGGCCATAGTGTTTGGTACAGTGGCTAAACTTAGGCAGCCCAAAGTCAACTTAGCATCTACTGCCTTAAAGGTTCTCTACTAAAGATGGTTCACTCGTTCAAATATCTTGGAGTCCCACTTTATTTGTCCCTTGACTTTCATTAACATATCTTGGCCATATGTAAGTATGTGAACTCCAAAACTGGGCTGCCATATAAGGCTTGTCACATCCTGACAACTTCTGTTAGACTAGCCATTGCCAGAGGTATACTGCTTCCTTCTCTGACTTATGGAGCTGTAACCTACATAAATGCCTCCAAGTCACACTTGCACAGATGGGACCCAACATATAACACCATCTGTAGCTACTCCTCAGCATCTCAGCAACTTAAACATAGATGCCAGCTTTATGCTGATTTAAATTGGCCTTCCCCCTCACACTATCGGCTTCTCTCCTTGGATCACTTGTAGATAACATCATCAGAACCAATGTGCTGCTGTATAGCCTCCCTGCCTTCTCCTACAGTCATCTTCATATTTTTATGGTCCACTGATCAAGTCCTTCTTCACATTCAAGATGTAGAACCTCCAGGGGAACCTGTGCTTTTAACTGTGCTGCTCCTAAATTTTGGAACTCCCTTCCCCTAGGGATTCGGTCTGTGCCAAGCCATTACCTTTTCAAGAAAAGGTATCAATATCACCTATGTAAATCTACCTCTTGCATGTGTTTCAGTCTCCCATAGATATACTTGTGAATGCAATCACCTGGATAGGTGCTCCCTCTCCCCTTCCTCGTAGTCTCATTTCACTTATGCTTATTTCCGCACCTAACCTTGCCTTGCACTGCTCCTCCTTAGCCCATCCCTCACTGCTGTCAATCTAATGCTCCTGCTATGAACAAACATCATGCCTCCAGCAACCACTACTTGGTCCTGTTCAATTTATAATATGGTTCTGCTGATTGCTACTAGCTCTTATGCCCTTGTTTGTACTATCGGCACTTACCTGGCACTATACTTTTTCTTTCTTGTATGCAGGCAGCTAAATTATTATTTACCTCATATTGTAGTTGAACAATGTTTTCTGCTATGAACATATATCCTTGCTATTGTAAGTCAATTGCCTTGTTGACAAAAGCTATATCTTACTATTGTAAACTATTAATTGTACCTGTTACTGTCAAACTATAACCTTGCTGTTACCATGACATCACTGGAAGTCTCTGGATGAATTTCTAATTAAGAATCATTGGGTACTCAGAGTAGTAGAATAAGTAGAGCACACCTATAAGTTGGTACATTTGCACAGCAATATTTATTTATTCTCTGCTTATGAATCAGAGGGAGGGATGGATATTATGGTCTAGACTCCCTTCAGACCATACGTAATTTTATGTTTTGAAAGGAAAGCTGTCTTTTTCAGCAGTACCCCACCCCCCAAAAGCGTTACCCTCCAGTTAGGCTTTTCTGCTATAAAACAACATTTTTTTCACATTTTCACTTTGGAAGAGTCTGTGATCCTCAAGCATGGTGGACAGTATGCAACTCCATTTAGTGAGAAAGTGTGGCACTGCATCACTCGGCTCAATACAAAAGACAGTTTTCCTTGAAGGGACAAGAATCACATAACAGGGTTCTAAAATTATACTTTCCACTAGTGTGTGAATCAGAAAGTTTAATAAGAAAGTAAAAGAAGGAAGAATAAAAGAACTGCAGCCAATTTTGAAAAAGTTGCTTCAGAGTGCCAGCCCAGTGGCATGCAGGGCTAAGGCATCGCACCTTACACGCCTGCCTGACCGGCAACCCATATTCAGTGGTGAGCGTTTCTTGCTGATGGTTGTGAGAGGAGAAGACTGAGCATCTGGAGGACAGTTCTCCTCTCCAGAGGAATGGTGGTTTTGTAGTCCTGCAGAATGACTACCCCCAGGAGGAGGCCTGACAGCAGTGCAGGTTGTGGATGCAGTGAAAAGAGGGTGCCGCAGGATCCTGCAGCGTGAGCATGACTCCATGAATCTATGCTGACATGTGTGCCCCAGCAATGAGGGAGGGACAGAAAAGTGAAAAATTGGGCGAGTGCTGGCAGGCTACATGAAGCTTGAGTTGCACTCTTGACCCACAGCCTGATCGGTAAAACTGGATTTGTGTTCACTTTGGGGGATGGCCTTTCTGCCTGGCCTCACCCATGGGGAAAGTAGTGGGGGATTCAGCTGGTATCAGGCTGTCAGGATAAGAGTAACACAGCTAGCAGGGGGTAGATGTGAGCTCTCTCACAGAGAGATAGCGGAAACCCACCTGACACCAGGAGGCCTGGGAGAAAGACAAGAAAAAAAAAGAAAAGTTGCTTCAGAAGGGGGAAAAAAAAACTTACTGGTTCACTACATTGTCTGCTAATTACAATTAGAATTTAAATTACAGAAGAATCGTGTTTACCTGAAAGACTTACAAAATTGCTGTGGGCAGAGTTGATCATTGTATTTTACCAAATACAGTAAAACATCTAAATTCAATAAAAAATATAAGAAAAAAGTAAAAGTAATGTTATTCAGCAAGGATTTAAACTATAATGCAGTTGGTTTAGTGTTGTGTTTCCCCTATTGTGATTACCTGTGGACACTGTTTATTTTTTTAATTTTTTTTTAGCAAGTACTGAGGTGATACAGTTATATCCAATTTTGTATCAAATGTTTTTCTTCAGAAAAATATATATGTATCGGTTTCAGTAATGCCTAAGAATATGTCAGTCGTATTTAATCAAGTTTTCACAGACAACATACAGTATAACGATAGATGAAGAACAATGTGCCCCATATTCAAAGCTGGCTGTGAGCACTGCACAGATAGGAGCACTGTGTGGCAGACAGCATATAGCCAGCTCTCAGGCTGGCACTGGATCAAAACAGTGCTGGTCACAATAGCGCATGCAAGGTGTGCGTGACAAAAAAAAAATGCCTTTTTTTTGTTGGGGGCCTTGCCCTCACAACCCCCAAACTTAAAGATTCTCACTATGAAGGGGGCGGAACCACGGACCCAAGATTAAATTTCTAGGGCTGTGTAATACTGTTTCCATGGCTCAAAAAAAAAAAAAAACAAGTCCCAAAGCAGGCAAAATGACTGGAGACCAGGATTAGAACCCTTGACACCAATAGCACTGGCTGAAATGCTGTATCCAGCCCTCCACACCATGGGAGCAGCTTGGCCAGCTACTGGATCACTGTTGCCCTTGTCCTTTCTTCAGGACTATGAACAGTGACCAGGGGGGCACTTATAGTAAGCACTGTAAATCCCTGGTTGCTGTCCATGTGAGCACTTACCAGACTAGTGTCGTATAGTGCGGCATAATTCTGGTAGCGCTCATCTAACCAGGTACCCTCGGGGCTATATTTAGACAGTGCACTCTGACTGGGGAAGGCTAAATGTCTGAATATGGGACTTTGTTTGCACAGCATATAGTAACTATGTGCTGTGCTTAGACTACACCAAACTAAATATGGCTCACAGGAGCCAAATGAAGATAGTGCATTCCAAACAAAACAGTGGACGTGCTCACATGCCATATACAGCCAAACTATACTAATGATACCACTGGACATGCATGGTGCTAAGGGCCTTTAGCATGCCCATCGTGAGCGCATTAGCATACTGTACAATGCTGCTACAGCACCAGTCTTCATGCCCTGAATGTCTAACTAAAACACTTCACTCTCCTTCTTTCCTCTACAGATTGATGCTACTGTACAGCCATAGAAATGGTGACATAGCCCTTCTGCTCACCATCCCAAGTAACCTGAAAAATCTCAGTGCTCCAGTAGTTAGAGAGACACTGGGTGCAGAACAAAGCTGGCTAGCCATCCTAAGCACTAACTGCTCCAGAGTGAAATGCACTCACAGTTTCAAAGGAATAAATGGCTGACTGCTTTAAGTCAAAATTAATTTTTTTATTTCAGTTTCAGTTGAAGAAGAGCTGAGATATTTTCTGTTTTGTTGGCACTGGCACTAATGTTAAAAGTGAAATAAAAAGTTTAATTTTGACTTAAAACAGTCCTGGACATTTATTTCTTGAAGCTGTGAGTGCATTTCACAGAACTGCTCACAGTCTCAACTGGCTGATGTCTGAATGACGGGGTGATCATGTGCCTAGTGTGAATCAAGTTTCTACAGTAGGCACATTATCATTCCCTATTATTCTGAGCAACTGACCAAGGTGTTGACAGAGGGTTGTGCCAGTCACAGTCTATACATCCATATAGCAGCATTGGTAATTGGGGAGGGGTGTGGGGTGGCGAGTCTAAGTGGGTGTAATGGGAGGCAGGGGGATTGGTTGGATATTCAGGTGTGGGTGGCATTTGTGGGCCTAGCCACCAACAGGGTTCTCAACACATGATAGAGGACATTGTTTTATTTTTCAGCTTAGTGACAGGGAATCAATGTACTGTACATATTCCCAAATGGATGATTCATTAGCATGCCTTTCCCTTTGTAATTATGGATTGTATCAGAATGTTACACTTCTTTGATAACTGTATGTTGTGTGCACATCTTGTAGTAGGCTTTAGTGCAATAATTACATGCTGACACTAATTTTAGGGATGGGTTTTGGCAGCATTGAACAGTGCTGTCACAGAAGTTGTTTAGTGCTGCTGAAACCTCTAAATATACCGCTGTGTCCTATATGCATGAAAAATACTTAATCTGCATGAGTGCATGGTATATTCTGTACATTCAATTTGTCCAGTTATGTCTATGCACTAGGGTCCTCTGAATAAGGCCCCAACCCTGCCAGTCTGCACTATTCTCAGTTGGTACAGTGCTAACAGTTAGTCCCTCTCCAACCTTTGAGTATTAGTGACACTATGTTTCTGTCTTCTCTTTTTTTGTTAACTATTGTATGTCTAGCATTACAGTGGTTTCTGAAGGGGTGCAATATATGTTGGTTTAGTGATTTTCATTGTAAAAATCATATGATTTGACAATACCACAAAAGTCACAGTCAGTAAACTCAAGATGTGCACAAGGAAGAAAGTGTGTGATCAGCAATTGTCAACAGAAAAGAATGGGTCATGTGGACTGAAAATTTCCAGTCACTGGGACAGGAATTGAATGCATTACATTGGCTTGGATATTCAAACTACGCCCAAAAAGTGCGTAATAGCAGGAGCTAGCACAAATCTATTGTGCCCATGCACAACAGATGCGATATTCAAAAAAGGAGCAAGCCAAATTGCGCCTGACACCCAATCTCTGAATATTGCCTGACTTGGTGACATAGCACAACTAGGGAGGGAGAAGCCTTGAGCAGATATGATGCACTATGGTGCAACAAGGATGTCAGCTGAGCCAGACCAGAAGTGCCATAGTGCAAACAGGGAGCCCCGCAGCTGCACAGCCAGTGTAACTGTACAACCAGGGAGGTAGGGACCCACCACCCATGCCACAGATGGGCACAGGAACACACAGCAGAACGACATCATCCCCCACAACACAAGCACAGCACAACTGAGGAGAACTTGGAAAAACCACCCGACCCATGGATACAAGCAAACAGCCTACAGCCGGGCCATGGTGCCCCATCACACCCACCGGCAAGCTGAGACTGTCACACAAGGAAGGCGGACCACCCTGTGCCACACCATCCTCCCCCAGTGTACAGCACACCATGCACCATGACCCACAGACCCCCCCCATGAGCAGTGACCACCACTGCAGGAAACCCCATGCATACCACCACCCCTACCGTGACACTGCAACCTTGTGCACCAGAGGAACCATACAAGCCAGCCCCACCATGAGCACCCAGCAGTGGGTGGCAGCACACGGAAATGCAACAACGGCAGACACAGTGCCACCACGCACAATCCCCTCGAAGTACAGCTGAGAGACTGACCATGCATCGGCACAATAGGTACCCCACATGGGACAGGGTGTGCCCCTGACACCACCACCAGTGATACATCACCCTGCACAGTAGTCCAGTGACACACCCTGACCCACCACTGGCCACAACAGCCAGCAGAGACACCCACAGTGGTTCGTGGAAGCATGCACCACACCGGATGGAACACAGTGCAGGGACAAACACCCGCCCATACCCAAGGGGACAATAACACAGGGACACAGTAGCATGGCAATCAAGTCCCCAGTGTGAGCCCTTGGAAACCATGTATACACAGCCTGCAGTCCTCCATGGCACAGGAGTGCCAGCCACCCTTCAGAGGCACTGTGGACCAGTACACCACCATCATATGCCTGAAGCACAAGTCACAGACAGTGGTGCACATCCCCTGCAACACACACAAGCCACAGCATGGAAGTGGGACAACAACTGCGGAGGCCACATTGTCACCTGAGGCAAACATGCACCACACCACTGACAGGAGGCAACTCAGCATTGTGACGGGTACAGTGGCTGCCCTGCATGGACAGCCACCAGTGACATGGCAGAAGACCTTGCAGGTCACAGACATGCAAGGGTGTCAGCTGCACAGGCCATGGATGGGTTGACAGGTGGACACAGAGCATGCACCATGAACCACTGCACACAGTAATCCAATGCACAGGGAACAACACACACACCACAGACACTGACTGATAGCTACTCCCACACCATAGTCACTTCCCCACGGTCATACACACATACCCCTGACTGCACCACCCCAGACGCCATGCACACCACTGCAGCTGAGCACCTATAGCCCACTGCAAATCAGAGACCACCACAGTATTCATATCAAAATAGTTGTATTGAAACATATCAAAAATAACTCTATACAGAACTATGTACAAACGTGGGGGGAGGGACATAAACAAGGTGGGGGTGGGTAAGGGGCAGGGGTGAACATATGGGAGAGGGAAGAAGGGGTGTGAGGGTGGGTCAAAGGGTGGAAGGTGGTAGTCGGGGCATGGGAACATTAACGCCCGCCCTGGTCCTCCTCCTCCTGGTGCTGATGTCTGCTCCTCCTTCTCCTCCTGACCCCATGGTGGTTTATTTGATGGAGGAGCTGCAGAGTCTCCCTGGCAACCTGGAGCACTGTCCATCCCCCTGCAGCCCACCCATTGTGCATGGCATACAGCCATGTGCCACGCCCCTGTGATGGTGTGTGACCACCCACAGTGACCATGTCCACAAGACCTGCCCAACCAGGCAGCCACAGCCATGTGGACCACAGCACACACCCACCGCCCATGTCCTGCACAGCACCACCATGGCCGTACAGTAACATGGCTATGCGGTGTGAAGGCAGTGCCACAGCCATGTGCCCGGTGCACGCATGGACCACCACTGATGCACTCCCAGACATGCAGTGCCACTGGACAGTGATGACTGTCACAAGTGCAGTGCATGGCAGTGATGTCCATGGATGGTGACCATGCCTGCTGCCCACCCTGTTACACAGCATGCAATAGTAATCATGGGTTATGGCACTCACCTCATCGGGCGGTCGGGTCAGCGGTGATGGTCCCGTCCGCCTGGACACTCTGTCCTCCTCCCTCTGCCACTCCTCCCTCATCTGGTGACTCTCGTCCATGCCTGTGGGGAAACAAGGAAGAGAACATCAGTACTATCCGTAGACAAAGTCTCCCTGCCCCAATATGTGTGCCCACCCATCTAGCCAAAACCACCCACCCACACCTGTAAACACCGCCACAGCCAACCCTAGACTAGTCCTTTCCTATGTGCTGGACACATACAACTCTGTTACCCAAATGGAAAATACAAGTGCGTAGACAGATCACCCACCTGGACGTGGCACCGTGCCCCTCCTGGCACGCGACTGCAGATGGGCAAGTAGGTCTGGCTCCCTCCTCCTGAGGTTCCCATAGCGGTGCCTGCACTGCTCCATGGTCCTCCTCCATCTGGTGGCCTCCTCCAGGTCAGTGGCCACCTCCTGCCAGACCTGGGACCTTTCCCTGTCCAGTGGCTCCTCCCCAAACAGAGGCCCATGGTGTGGCTCCATAATAGCCACAAGGTTGGCCAACTCTATGGCAGTCCACAGTAGGGCTCTTCTGCATGCCATCTCAATGGCTATAGTAGGCAATATGGCACTCTGCAGCATGGTACCTCACGTGCAAATGCTGCACGGTACAGCGCTGCCATTCTCTATTGCGCTGTTACTGAACAGCATGAAAGAGGAGCACCCATGCCTGATGCATGGCGCCAAAGGGGCAAAGGTCGGGCACAGGGTGAAGGGTCTCTGGCACAAGGCCACGCACAATGCCATCGGACGACTATGTGTATAGCAGAATTGGTTGCCTGCATGTAGTGACCTTTGCTATAATGTCACTGGCACAATGGTGGCCGTGCCCTGCATTGACCATCATGCACAGCACTTCATCAGCGCAGCAGACGCCAGCGTCAGCAGCCTGGGCATGCACAGTGAGGTGTACTACGCATGCCACAGAACAGTGCCATTGGCTCAGCACGTTCAACACAATTGCGCAGAGCACAAAAGCGCAATATTCAGCCGTCATATGCAAATCATTCGATCAGCCATTCAATGGCGCAGCATCGTGATTTGCATCTAATTAAAGTTGCTCCTCACCTAATTTGCATGCATTGCGCTATCAAAGTGCGACAAAGTGCTGCAGTGGCCATAGTCAGTTACTGCAGTTTATTGGTGAGTTGCATGCTGTGTGGGAGTGTGGACTGTGGATTCAGGGACATGCTTTGGACTGCACAGTCACAGGTAACCACTGCCATCCTTACAGGCTGAATAATGACAGAGCAAGTTCTGGGTGAGGAGGACAACAGTGGTGGGTGGAGGTGGAGGCCCAATTTCATGACGGCCAAGACCGAGGCACTTTTCGAGGCCTACCTGGATCAGGAACCACTGCTCAGTGGATGGCGGGGCACCCCTCCGGACCATGCTGCTGCATGGGAGGAGGTGGCATGTGCCATGAACCTGCATGGCAGCCACCAGCGCTCCATGCAGGAGTGTAAGAAGAAGATGGGTACAGACAGGAGGAGGGTGAAGGAGAAGGTGGCTGCCATCAGGGCGGCACGTGCTGCAACAGGCGGGGGACAGCTGGAGGTGGTGCAGCTCACACCAGCAGAGGACAGGCTAGCTGCAAGCATGCACTGCAGTGCCATAGAGGTATTTCTGGGAGGTGGCTTCCAGACAGGTGGTGGCCCATCTCTGCATGGTAAGCCATGGTCTGCCTTGGGGGGGGCTGGGTAGGTAACACGCAGTAACATGACTTTGTTTTCCCTTACAGATCCTAAGCGTCTGCATGGGTCAATGTTGGTGGGCCTGTCCACTGAGGACAGTCGGCCAGAGTCGGAGTTTGGACCATCCACCTCCACAGGTTTCTGTGGATTGGCATGACAGTGGGGCCACCTGGCTGTCCACACTGATGTCGTTAAGATAGGTGTGGGGGAAGCCCTTCCTGTGTCTCAGCGTTCTGGTGTCCAAGGATGCCAGCACAATGTGGTTGTGGCTGGGGCAGAGACCTGCACCAGTGATGAAGACACGACCATCATGGGCAGTGACATGTGTGTGCCATGGAATGGAAACACAGCAGGTCAGCTCGTGCCCATGGCTCTGGCTGGTGCCGCCGTGTGGGCCAGCGCGTCAGCACAGTCCCTGGCTGTGCCTGTCAGCACCAGTGGGGCAGCACCGGTGTCTGGTCAGGACAGTGGAATTGTTGCGGCCACTGCGGCGGCACTACTGAGCCCTTGGGTGCAGCAGTCGGAGGGGCAGCAGCAGCAGTCGCTCACCGGGACTGGGGGTTCAGGGTTCAGTGGCGGCATCTGTGCACCATCTGTGGACTTGCCCATACCTGGTCCCCTCAGGGGGTGCTGAACATCAGGCCCATGCACACCCTGAGGGACAGGATGCTGAGGAGGCAGACAACCTCTTGGATGAGCACCCCCGCCTACTGCAGGCATCGGTCCAGCAGGAGATGCAGCTTGCGACATACGTGGAGGCACTGTGTGTGGCTCTGGAGTGAGCAGAGGAGTGTCGCAGCAGAGACACTGATAGTATCCTGTCATGGATGGACCATTTGCAGGAGAATGTGACCGCTGCCTTTGACAGGCATGCACAGGCGTTCGTTGCTGTCAGGGCCACAATGGGCACACAGTCAGGTGCCCATGCATTGCTCACACCATGCAGTGCGCTATCCATTCCCCATTCCTGGCATCATGCAACACCCACCCTGTCTATGCCGTGTTCAGCTGTGGGCATCCTGAGCACTCCTGGTGCAGGCATGTTCGGTGTGCTGCAGACCCCTGCACGGGCATGGTCGCGTTTGCACAGTGGAACCCCTGGGGGACCATCGGTGCCACCCCATGAGGCCTGTGGTCAGCCTGCCACTGCTGGCGGGTCTTGGCGGGGCCGCCCACACATCCGAGGCAGCCATGGCACTGTGCTGTGAGACTGACCTGTCTCCCAGTGCGGGCACTGTCTGGTGCTGCCCTGTGTGCATTGTGTGTTTTGGTGGGCAGTGCATCGGTGGGTGCCTGGCCCTGCATGCAGACACACGGTCCCCCTGCACACCCTCCCAGCTGCTGTCCACAGATATGTGTGCATGATGATGTCTGCATTGCACTGTACACCAAAGTGCAGTGGTGCCCAGCATCTGACACACGCACACGGACAGACAGTGGACATGGTTGCCTGTGGACATGTGTGTTGCTAGGGTTAGTGTTCTGGCTCGGTGTTCCTCCTGCCCTCTGTGCACGTTTGGTGCATTATGTGTGTGCATGTTTGTGTGTCCATCCATGTGGCATGTTGATGTTCACCCATCCCTGGTTGTGTGTGTGTGTGCTTCTGTGCCCTGCCTCCCTTGCCAGCATGCACCCCTGGTGTGTTTCCATGCATGTTTGTGGGTTGTGCCTTAGCCACTGGTGGTTGCGCATGGTACCATGACTTACCTGGGTTGGCTGAAGTGCTCCTCTGTGATGGTGTCCCGGTGCAGCTATGCCAGCCGGATCAGTCGGGGGTCTCGTCTGCCAAGGCGGGGGCTGCCCATCACCATCGTCACCGGCATCCCCATCACTGTCCCCCTCTTTGACCTGGCTATCCCACATTCTTTGGCCATGTTGTGCAGGATGCAACAGGCCAGGAATATCCCACAGGCCTTTGAGAGGCTGTACTGTAGGGCACCGCCAGAGGTGCCCAGGCAACTGAAATGTGCCTTCAGCATCCCGAACACCCACTCAATGACATTGCATGTGGTGGCATGTGCCTCACTGTAGCGTTGCTGCGATGGGGTCGTGGGCCGTTGGTAGGGTGTGAGCAGCCAGGGATGGAGTGGGTATCCACTGTCACCTGTGTTCAGAGGGTGGAGGTTAGTTTCATGTTCAGCTTCGGCCTGCCCCAAGCCCTGTAGGCCACACCCATGGCACCTCTGGCCATGCCCCCCCAGGCCAGCGATATGTCCATTTGGTTTGCATACTCACCCACTAGGTGTCCTGTGGGGATGTCACCACTCTCAAATCAGTGGCACAGTGCCGACTGGTGCCAGATGTATGAATCGTGTGCTCCCCCAGGGTGCGTGGCACAGACATTGATGATGCACCCACTGGCATCGCACATCACCTGGCAGTTGATGCTGGACTAGCCCTTGCGGTTCATGTATGTGGTCCCCTCCTCACCAGGTGGTGTGCGTATGGCCACATGGGTGCAGTCTATTGCCCCTAGCATGCCAGGCATACATGCTACCCTGTAGAACTCCTGAATGTTTGCTGTGCGATCTGCTGCAGTGCTGGGGAAATGGATGTACTCCTCAGCATGTGGCAGCAGTGCGCTGAGGAATTGGGTGAGGTTGCATAACATGGCCTACTGGGTTATGCCTGTGGTGTCCCCAGTTGGTCTCTGGAAGGTACCCGTGGTGAGCAAGCACATGCAGGTTGTTACCTTTGTCTCCACTGACAGAGCATGACTCCATTGTGTGGGTGATTGCATCACATCACTGCACAGCTCACAGAGCTGCCTCAGTATTGCCCTGTTCAGGTGGTACCGGCCCACAATCTTGGTATCTGTATACAGCTCAAAGCTGGTGCAGGCTCGGTACTGCCTGTTGGGGGCATTCCATCGACGGGCCCTTCCATGGCCACATCCCCCTGCTGCCCACCTTCTCACCCCCCTCATTACAGCCTCCATGTGGAAGGTGGCACTGGCCATGTCCCTGGCTTGTGTTTCCCCCCCTCCAGCAGCTGTTGCTTTGTTCTCCCCGCTGTCCTGACTGCTACCTCCCCTGCACCTGGTACACCTGTCTGTGCTGGCCTCTGGAATGTGTGGCTCCACACACCTTCCCTGTTCTCTCTTCTGCTGTTATTTTTCCCTGGCCTGCCCTCTTTCTGACACTTTCCCTGTCCCTGCCTCTCCCTCAGCCTCATGTGGCTTCCCTGTAGCGTTCTTGCGCCTCTTCCTTGCTTCTTTTTATTTTGGCTCATTTCCGCTATGGCGCAACTTCCGCTTGCTCCACTGTTGCGCATTGCGCAAGTCTTTGAACAAAACACTGCGCTCTTTATGCATGATTCCTCCCCCTTCGGTTGCGCATGCCTTCATTATCATTGCGCTGTTGCTCAGCATGTTTTCGGTGGCGTAACTTCCTCCTGCTGAATATCGCAGAATGGCGCAATTTCGGACTTGCGCGAGTGCAACCCTATTGCACTTGGCTCAACTCTTTTGAATATCCAGGCCTTTGTATATAATGCAGAACTCTTTATGATGTTTTTCTGTCTTAAAGTATCATAGAAAGCAACAACAACATATACATGTTAATGGTAGTCCATATATTGCCAGTTTATAAAGAAATTTCACTCTTCATGCTAACTCAAAAATGTGACTTTCCAGAATGATTAGGAAGAATGGAGATCTTTTTATTTGATTTTCAGACTAGGCTTGTTTTTTTTACATTTTCAACTTATTTACACTATTTGCATTTGTAGTTGTTGGATAATATTTTGATTATTCAGTTTCATAAAATGTGACTGTTATTTATTTTATTACATTTCATGCTCTTGTAATATTCGATCAATCAATCAAATTTTATTTGTATACTGGAAAGGTATGTGAGCACAAAAGCCCGTTTTCACAAATGTCCAGTGTTGAGAACACAATCTAAAATAAGGTACAACAGAGTTACACATTTATGAAAACACAAGTGCATACGAGTAATTAGATGCAAGAATGGCAGAAGGATACTGTTATGACTAGAAAAATTAATAAATACAATTATAAAGGAAAGTAGGAGTAGACAAAATATTATTTAAAGTGGTAATGCTCCCATCCAGATATGGTCTCAATGAAAGCACTGTGTATAAGTAAAATACTAGGGTTTAGTTGCTGGCATTCAATATTCATATTAATCATAGGAGTTTACCTGTCATAAGCTATCAGCCATTGTGACTTGACTATTTATATTGAAAACCCTACAAATCCCACTCTTTCTCTTATTATTAATATAGCAAGATCTATTTAGTGTAATTTAAATAATAAAACCCTAAAAATTCAATTGAAATTGAAAGGAACATCATTGGTGCTTTTTAATAAAAAAAAGGTTCCTATAGTAATCTGATATGTGTTGGCTAATTTCCTTGCACGATAATTTTGTCAAAATATTTTGCAAACTCCTGCTTAATAGACTACAGACCTGTATGTGTCTAAACTGTGTCTAAACTGTACTGAGACTGATTAAATTGTTAAAAAAAGCACTGTAATTGCCTACATCCCCCTGCCGTGCTCATGGTCCTAATTCTCAACTCCACTGCTGTCTACTCTTTCTCTCTCTCTCTCTCTCTCACACTTTCTCATTATAACTCACCCAAACCTCATTTCTCTATCAGAAAATCTGTTTTACTCAATATCTGCACCTCCCAGACCTCTGCCTGTGAAGCACTTCACTTCTCCTGTGTCTCCACCCCCACTCCCTCTGCCTTTTGTTTTCTGCTCCATCCCCCCCTCTCTGCAGGCTCTCAGTTCACCCCCCTGCTGGTCCACTGGCTCAGAGGTGCAATCTGCCTCAAACCCCATGATTAAGCCTTTTTGCTGCCTCCTGCTTATCTAACCCCTCTTCCTCCTCGCTTCCTTTCCAGACAGGAGGCCCCTGATAGGGGTACTCCCCTGAGGACTGGCTGTGCAGCGTGGTTTTTGACCTGAAAGCCACCGCCCACTTCTACACATAAAGCCACCGTGCACCTTCAGTCTCTGAGCTGCACTATGTCTCTCTCTTTTCCCAAGGATTCTTACTGCGGCGCTCATGCATGCTCCCCAGCCTCCCCCACATACCCACCTCAGCTGGACAATTGGTTTAATAGCATTCAGTGGTCACCTAAGTTTCTGAAATTAACTAAGCATTGACTTTCCCTATAGCAAGTTATAATAACAATCCACTAGAGGGTACTGTAGCATTTCACTCTAGGCTACAACCTCCAGCCATTCCTTGCGGCTAATATTCATAGTAACCAACAAGCTACTCTTATTTGCTCCCTCACCTATTTCTTATATCCTCTCAGCTCTCACTCAAGCTGGCCTTGTAAGCTCCTGCTACCCTCCCAGTCCCTATACCCCACTCTCAGCAATACCTATTGCATCTATGCTTCTATAACCTCTGTCCTAGCAGCTCATTCCAGTTTGCCCTTCTATGCCTGGATGCCAGTAATCACTATACAATGGGTGACTAGAAACATTGCGTTGTCCCTTGCATCCTTACACTACTTGTTTACTCCCAACCTTAGCCATCAGAAGAAGAGCTGGGGCTCAGCACTGCAGTGGAAGAATGCAACCACGTACAAGCAGCTGAGATTTTACCTGCTCAGACTCACCCTAATGCTACTTTTAATCTCTGGTAACATTC
The DNA here is from genome assembly GCA_016271365.2 of Neoceratodus forsteri. NCBI lineage: Eukaryota > Metazoa > Chordata > Ceratodontiformes > Ceratodontidae > Neoceratodus > Neoceratodus forsteri. The sequence continues at coordinate 832,828,771 of CM057459.1, read as the reverse complement.
ACCCTAAACTTAGACCCTGCCCTCGAAGAAAGTCCACTGTCGAAAAATGACTAGGGATGCTCACATTTGCATCTCTCAGCATCTGTAGTCTTCTTTTCCAAACTTGATGCTTTGCAAGCCTTTGTCATACAACACAATCCTGATGTCCTCATTATTACTGAAAGATGGCTCACTCCAAAATTTCCAGACACAGCCTGGCTATACTATCTACAGGCAGGATAGGGTTGCCAAAAGAGAGGGTGGCTGTGCAGTTTACCTCAAAGGCTCCCTCAAGGGCTTTGCCCTGCATGTTACCACTGTGGGGACCAACACCCAAATACTCACCATCAAAATATTTCTTGGGGCCCACAATAAAGCTCTTACAGTGGCATCGGTATACATCCCTCCTAAAGAGCAAGCTATGGGGTTCAATACTGTCATGGACTTTATCAGGAACTACTCACTTGCATTAGAGACTGTTCTGATGAGTGACTTCAATATTAATTGGCTCACCCCAGAAAATGGGTACTTTAAGGATGCCATCTCAGCCGTTAATGTTACCCAGATGGTCGACACACCGACCAGGACTAAATACAGAACTGGCACCAGCACTCTGCTGGATTGATTTCTAACTTGCCATCCTGACTACTTTTCAAATACTACCACTCTCTCTGACTCACTCAGCAATCATTTACCTTTCATATGCAACTGGACTAATAAATTCTGCAACCCCCCCCCCCCGTCAAGACAATCACCAGTAGGGTTCTCACCCAAGGTCACCTGGAACTACTGAAATCGCTCCTCTGAGTGCATGATTGGTCTTCAACTGACATAGTTAAAGCAGTGGTGCAAGTGGTAGACAAGAAGTACAGGAACTCAGGCACTGGCAAATACAAAATGCAGAATGAAGATCCTCAATCTGAAGAATAGCTGTGTCAAGACATGTCTATCTGTCTAGACACTAGTAGATTCTGTTAGAGGTATTTAAGTATTTCTAGCAAATAGCACTCTTGTACAAGTTAAATGTTGTTATGGAAACCCTGATTTCAGGTCACAGGGCCAGAAACTGTCATTATGTTGCTGGGTTAAGAATTTCAGTTCCAGTGTCAGTGGGAAGAAGTACAGGAACTTTGTTCCTACTGTAAAAAAAAGTACAGGAACTGAGTTCCTGTGAGTTCCTGTTCACTTTCATCAATGAGCTAAAGATGTTGACACAGCACTTGAATACTTCATAAACTCCTTTAATGCAGCCTGCAACATCCATGCACCTCTAAAGAAAAGAAAAATAATAGGCTTTAGTATCCCTTTGCTCTCTGCTGAACTAACAGTTCACACGAAACTCAGAGACCACCTTAGCCATTGTGCATGAGACATCGGGAGGCAAGCTGATGCCCAAAGCTGTAAAAGGGCTCAGAATGATTGCAAAAGATCTATCTGCCTCAAGAAAAATAGGTATTATAAGTAAATGCTTACTAACTCTTAGGGAGATGGCAAATTGTTCTGGGACACCATTAAGGAGGTAACTAGAAAAATCCAAAACTTGCACCTACCATTCTAGACATAGATGGTAACACCACCCTGGACCCTGTTACCATTGCTAACACTTTCAGTGATGCATCCATGCATCTCAGCAGTGTTCTCCCCCCTGACATTTTCAACTGCGATGCAACCCCTTACGACTCGGGGCCTGCTCAACCACCACCTGGTCATCTGCCTTTCTATTTTAAAGAGATTTCCCTGGTGGTAGCCATAAAATACATTCTAAGGGCAATTGGAAAATCTAAGCATAGCTGGGACACTCTTGATCTCAAGCTGCTGGCCCTCACACTAGAAGAAGTAATAGCTCCCTTAGCTAGGATTTTCAATCTCTCACTAAGACTCGCACAGTTCCCACAGAAATGGAAACCTGCCACAGTTACCCTGATACACAAGAGTGGTGATAGGACACAACACGTGAACTACAAGCCTATCTCTATACTCCCCCATCTCTCCAAGGTGCTAGAATGCATTGTTGCTGACCAATTGGCTGAGTATCTTGAGAAATACAACGTTCAATGTGCCCAGCAACATGGTTTCAGAAATGGGCACAGCACTACCAGTGCCCTAAAGGAATTCATCAGTTCCATCCACGATTCTCTGGACCAAGGTCAATTAGTGGGAGCAGCATTTATTGATTTAAGAAAAGCATTTGACACAGTGCATCACCCCCTACTCCCTGATCAACTGACTAACTCAGGACTCTCTAAGGATGCCATTGCATGGTTTAAAGGTTACTTGGGAAATCGTACACAGTGAGTGAAAATTTCAAATGCCCTATCTGACTCAAAGCCAGTTCGCTCAGGAGTCCCACAAGGTTACATATTGGGCCCACTCCAATTCTATCTCTTCTTGAACAATCTGCCAAGCTCCTGCCATGAATCAGTACTACTCTATGCTGACAATGCTGTGCTTTACACAAGTAACAAGGACCCAAACCTCCTCAAAAACCAACTACAACTTGGCTTTACCTGTGTTGAGAAGTGGTTTAGTGATCACAAGCTGATACCAAACTACGAAAAAAAACTAAAATAATGCTGTTCAGTAGCTCCCATAATAAACACAAATTCTACCCATTGATTGTCAGTAACTACCATGGAATTGCTCTGCAACAAGTACCTCACTTCAAATACCTCGGGGTAACCATCAACTGCACATTATCTTATGGATTGCACATTGACAACATTGTCAAAGCAGTTAATACAGCTATTGGTCTACTCTACAGACACAAAAACAGCTTAATCCCAGAAGCCTTAGGATTGGCAGTTCATAGTTCAGTTATTTCTATCATAGACTATGGCCTTCCTATTTAAGGCCCTGCAACAGACTTGCATAATTTGTCAATTACTCTGCTATCACAATTATTAATGTTAACCTGTTTGTTTATTGTCAATTACTTTGTTATCCACTTTATCAATGTTAATCTGTTTATTTAGATGTATTGTAAATGTAACGTCTAATGTTATTCATATTTTTATTCTGGCTCACGCATGCGCAGCCAACATATTGCAGTAGTAGCAGATTTGGAGGCACGGTCACTGTTGGGCGAATGCAGGGCACGTATCAGTAGGTGTGTTCCTCATTCTCCAATAAGCCTGCATGCCAGTGTCACACCATGCATACATATTGTGGCAAACACATCTAAGGAAAGGTCCGCTGCAATGCGAGCAAAACTCATCATATGCAGTGGACCTCCCGACTTGCTTTCCCTTGCGAGAAAAAACATTGAACATGGTGGCACACTGCCTGCCATAATGCCTATTTCAAAGGTGCCCAATCCCCCTGTAGGCATGTCCTGCACCAATGTATGTACCAACAGGGGAGCCCACTCTCCATTGGCATAATGCCCCCCCATTTGTTATTTGCCGAGGGGGGTGCCCAATCCCCCGTCGGCTACAGCATTCCCCCCAAAAACATTTAGGTGGCACACTGGGAACCCACTCAGTGTGCCAAATCCCCTGAAAAATAAAAACCATCTTATGATGTTTTTTTTTCTTGAAACCCTGTGAAAAAAGAAAACCATCCCTCACCATCTCCCTGTCCCCCTCCGGCAACCCGAGCCCACCTTCTGACCACCCTGCCTCCCCACATACCCCATCACCCCATACTTACCTCCGGAGTCTGGAGTGATGATCTTCAGTGGACCAGGAACATGTCTGCACTCTTCAAAGCATACCACATACTGAAGAAATGCTGGTAAGCTGTATAATGGCATAAATAGAGTTTTTTCAACTTTGGTGCATGTCTCGGGCATTATTTTGGAATTTTTGCACCAAATTTTCAACATGGGGTTATTGGGACCACTCCTTATGAATTCAGTCACTGACATGGCATTATTCGGTCCCAAAAGGTGATTTTGCGGTCACTGCATGGAATCACCTTTCAGGACTGAGTAACAAAATGACAGTGCCACTGTTCATGGGGGGGGGGGTCTCAAAAGGCCTATGTTGCAAATTTGGTGAAAATCATCCCAAAAATGGTTGTTTTGTGAGCATGTATTGCGTTGTTTCCACGCACACTTGTAACTTCATAAATTTGTAATATTTGCATTTGCATTGTCAAAACTGGCATTTTTTCATACCTCCTGATGAACAGTACAGCTGTCATTTTACATATCCTGGACAAAATGTGTTTTCGCACATCTGGCACAGAATAGCGCAGTCGCTGTGCAAAATCAGTTTTCAGGACAGTTTGAGGAAATGATGGTGACACTGGTCATGAACAGAGGTCCTAAAATGCCTATATTGAAAATTTGGTGCCAAAACTCCATAAAATGACTGTGTTATAAGTGTGCATTGCACAGTTTCCACACACCTTTGTAACTCCGCAAATTTGCAATATTTCCATGCCAGATTTTCAACACTGGCATTTTTTCTCATCTCCTTATGAACAGTGCAGTTGTTATTTTTCACATCCTGCCCAAAATGTGCTTCTGCACCTGTAGCGCACAATGGCGTGGTGGCAGTGGGAAATCAACTTTTGAAACAGATTCACAAAATCACAGCACCACTGCTCATGAGGGGAGGTTCCAAAATGCCTACTTGTTCCTTATTTTTGGGTGCAGCATTTTACCTCCCTTTAGCGCCGGGAGTATCTCAGTTTCTCCTGAACATGTTCACCCTGGTGAAAAGCAGGATGAGAGCAAACACTTTCTCAGTCTTTCTCATTTTCAAGAGTACCTCTAAGACTGATGAGTCACAAATCCTTGATCTGGAGGTTTGAATCAGGACATGGGGACATACCTTGACACTTACATGTGGTATATTCAAGGTTAACATCTAGGGAGTTTTTGCTTTCAGAGAATGGAAAACCTATGGAACAGCCTACAAGCACAGACAACAGGCATGAAGACAGTTCATAAGTTTAAGCCTGGACAAATCTCTTTTTTGTCTATTTCATATACATAGTACATAGGTAGCCATACAAAAGAATTAGGTGAAGCACTGAATGTAGACCCTCATAAGGTCATATACAAGGAATTCAGAAGAACAGTCTCTTCTTTTAATCCTGGAAGGTAATGACATGTCCATGGGTTCACAAAAAGAGAGAGTAAGGCAAACCAGGATTGGTTGTCCTTCTGTTTGGTTACTGTTCATTGACAGACTCTTTGGTAGTTCGAGGTTCCATCCAGTATCTTGAGAAAGTAACCAGTTGTGCAACATGCAATGAACCAATAGGTAAATGGTTGTGTCTAGTACTTTAGAAAATGGGTTGCAGAAACCCTACTTCCTGATTGGTGGAAAGCAACCATTACCTGACCGGGTATCTGGCAACAGAGTCCAGTAAATAACTAGTCCTTGTGCCAGCCTGCCTTTTTATTAAAGTTAGTGAGCCTAATAGAATCTTCAGTTTGAAATGTCCACCATTTGTTTTCTCGTTTAGTGAACAAGATTACCGCCCCCACACACACACACACACACCAGCGCCACAACTCAAGTATCACAAACTGATTTATGGACCTATATTTAGTTGGAAAAAAAACTTAACTTTTTTTCACTGTTGCCAATTGCTTTAAGTTTTCAACTTAGTTCAGCTGACAATGTACTATATGTGTGCTTCAAATTCCCACTCCCAAAAGATCGTCATCGCGTTCCTAAATTTAGCAACTGCCCAGCTATGCACATCACCTGCCACTATTCTACCACTCATATCCCACTTTACACTGTTCAAAAATGACATCTGTGCTCACATGATCATTATTTTGACAAGAAAGTGAGCACAGGGCTAACAGATCACAATTACAGCTACTCCGCTCCGACACCTGGAGCATGCTGTCCTAGTGAGTGTTCATGCTTCCCAAGAAATCACGATAACCACATACCTTGCTACCACATTGAAAGCAGAAAGGCAGACTGCACTGGAGACGGTTCCTAATTATATATATATATATATATATATATATATCTATGGTATGGTTTAATTTGGCCACTAGAACAAAATCATCCCATTCCAAGGCAAAAATATGGGACTTCAGAGGAGCTGACTTTGATAAGATGGCCAACAGAGTTAAGCTAGCCCTGGCAAAAAGAAATACAGGTGAGGGGGTAAAGGCAAAGTGGGCAAGCATTAAAGATGCAATACTTGAAGCAATATCCCATTGTGTTAGTGAGAAAAGGAAGTGCAAAAGAAGAAGGAAACCACTTTGGTTCTCAAACACTGTAGCAGAAAAGGTCAGAGCCAAAAGGCTGGGCTTCAGGAAATATAAGGGAACGCAGCAGGATGAAGATAGGGAGGCATACCAAACTTCCCTAAGGGAAGCGGGGAAGGCAGTAAGGCAGCCAAAGGCCCAAATTGAGGAAACACTAGCATGGACAGTAAAAGAAGGTGACATGACTTTCTATTGATACATTAGTGAAAGGAGAAAGTCCAGAGGGGGTATTGCTAAGATCAAAGGGGATAAGGGGGCACGTGAGGAGGAGGAGGACCATGTAAAAGCATCTATCCTAAATAGATACTTCTGCTAAGTATTTACTGAAGAGAAGGTAGGGCAGAACCCACAGCTCTGCACCATGGACACAGAGAGGAGGGAGGCAGGTGTGCACTAGTCCCTTCACAAAAGAAAGGGTCCTACAAGAGCTCGATAAGCTCAGGGTAGACAAAGCAATGGGACCTGATGGCATACATCCCAGGGTACTAAAGGAGCTAAGGGTGGACTAGCAGAGCCATTATCAGAACTGTTCAATGAGTCTTTGAGCACAGGAGAGGTCCCAGAAGACTGGAGAAGGGATCATGTGATTCCGCTCCACAAGACAGGTAACAGGGAGGAGGCAGAGAACTACAGACCAGTCTGTCTTACCTCAGTAGTGGTCAAGATTATGGAGACACTCCTGAAGGAAAGGATAGTGCAACACATGGAATCCATAGGAGCATAGGATCCAAGACAGCATGGGTTTGCAAAAGGAAGGTCCTGTCAAACTAATCTCATAGATTTCTTTGACAGAGTAACCAGAGTGGTGGACCAAGGGGAAGCAGTTGATGTTACCTACCTTGACTTCAGCAAAGCTTTCAATACCATTCCACATAGAAGATTGATTAATAAGCTGGGTAGGCTCGGGGTGGGTCATATGTTGGTCAACTGGGTGGCAAACTGGTTGGCGGGCAGAAAACAGAGAGTGGTGGTAAATGGTATACAGTCAGAAGAGATGCAAGTCACAAGTGGGGTACCTCAGGGATCAGTCCTGGGGCCAGTCCTCTTCAATATCTTCATCAGTGACATTGCAGATGGACAGGAGGGTAAGGTTTGTCTGTTTGCAGATGACACCAAGATCTGCAAACAGAGTAGATGATCCAGATGGGGTGGGCAGAATAAGAAGAGATCTGGATAAACTAGCAAAATGGTAGGAAGAGTGGCAACTGGGGTTTAACACAAAGAAGTGCAAGATCATGCATATAGGGACAATAAACCATGAAGCCACCTATAGGATGGGAGGGGAGTTGTTAGCAGTCATAAGAGAAGAAAGGGACTTGTGTGTCATCATCACCAATGACCTGAAATCATCCAAGCAGACCTCTAAAGCAGTAGGTAAGGCCAGAGGGATGTTGTGGTGTATTAGTAGGGGTATCACAAGTCAGAAAGGGAGATAATAATCCCTCTTTACAAGACACTGGTTAGGCCCCATCTGGAGTACTGTGTGCAGTACTGGAGGCCACACCTTCACAAGGACATTAACCAAATTGAGGCAGTCCAGAGAAAGGCAACCAAAATGGTGCAGGGACTGCATCAGATAACATATGAGGACAGATTAACTGAACTCAATATGTATACTCTAGAGCAAAGGAGGGAGAGAGGTGATATGATTGGAACATTCAAACACCTTAAAGGCATTAACAAGGTGAAAGAGTCTAACATGTTTCAATATAAGAAAAATAGCAGGACAAGAGGACACAGCATGAGATTAGAGGGAGGCCAATTAAGGGGTTATGTGAGGAAGTTCTTTTTCACAGAAAGGGTGGTGGATGCATTGAACGACCTACCTCAGGAAGTGGGGGAGATGAATACAGTGCAGGGCTTCAAACAGGCATGGGATAGGCATAAGGGAGCAATACAGATGAGTATGAATAGATAGGCCATTGACAGCACAAAGGCCTATGGCACATTCATAAGGTAGAAAAAGAAATGAAATGGGCAGACTGGATGGGCCTTGCGGTCCTTATCTGCTGTCAACTTCTGTGTTTCTATGTTTTTTCCCCATTGTGTGCTGCTCTGCATACTTCTGGGTATTCCTCTCACCTGACCAACACTGCTACAGTGTTTCTTCTTGATTGCGCTAACTACCAACAGGACTACCACATGCAGACCAAACTCTGTTCTGATAGAAAAGGTAAGGACAGCTTTAAAGAAAAATGAGCTCCAACAATCTCAGAGTGGGGGGAGGGTGAAATCATAACTACAGCAAGTACAGCAAAGTCTCACTAAAAAATGACTCCAAAATACAGCAGTACCCACTACTGGCAATTATAACAGGTGAGGGACTACTTAACAGGAAAAATTACTTTTATTTCAACTCAAATTTTAATTTTATTTTTAATTTTAATTTTAAATATTATATTAAAATGTCAGGTATGACCCATTTTCTAAGCACAATAATACCCTCCAGGGTTGACAGTATTGGGCTATACTAGACCTTCCAGGAACTATAAGGCCCTCCGCCTTTGGCATTGGGCCTCATTACGTCCCTGGGCGGTCCTAGATAGTCCAATACTGCCCACCCTGTTGGATATTATTGCTTACATTATACACAGTCTTTTAATTGAGAAAACAAAGCAAATCAATACTCTTGCTTAAGTATAACAGTAGCTGGTGGACGTAAATTCAGAAAACACAAAGAACCTTTTCTTTCTGTAAACTGATACTTAGATATAAAAGTTGTTCTTTCCTGCAAATTGATCTCTGCATAAAAAGTTCTTGTTTCCTTATGAAAATCTGAATTCATTGAATCTACTTGCTGTGAACTATAGCTATATGTGTGTTATAATAAAGATAAAACCCTGACCTTCTCCCAATGTCCATATGCCTATTCTGTATTTATTCTATAAAAGTTGTTCAGTTGTGAGAATTCCTTCAGTTTTTTCCCAATTATTGAAGAAAGGAAGCCATCTGGAGTTCAACGTGTCTGTCTTAAGCAAAGAGGAGCAGTAACTGCTTCCATTTCTATATTCCGATTACAAGTATTGATCAGATCTGCAACCTTAGGGGGTTTGCGGGTGAGCTATCATTTATTTAGATCACTTGGTGCTGTGATGGATACAATTAGAAAGTTATGTTGTGTCCCCTTTGTGTACTCCCATTGAAGGAGGCCCATAACAAATTGAGGAAGTCTGGGAGGGATTGGAGCCCCAACATGCCTTGCACAAGCCTTCTGGTGTTGAAATAATGTCACCGGGATGTTGCCACAGGATTTGACCCATTTTATAGGTGTATGAGTGTCATATGTCTTCTCCCCACATTTCTTGGATGTGGAGTTTGTTATAATAATTTCTGGGGGAGGTGTGGGGCGAAGCTCGCTACGTCGGGGTGCAGTGTGCAGAACCCCCTTCAATAACAATCACCTTATCTCAGGCTGCAATTCTGAATTTACTGTATTTGTCCTAGGAGCCTAGCTTTCTCACTGGATAGACCTCTGTACTGCTATTGTAAATTATAACTCTTATCTGGGCACTGTATGGCTAGGGATTCTATGTTGTTTGTTCTGACACCTGCAAAGATATGAATACTGTTTGCTATTCGCTGTTTGGTATGTAACAAAAAACTTCTGTAACCTGCTGTCTATCATATTGCATTTGTGTTGCTGTCTATGTGTTGAATCCACTGAAACTGATGTGGAGCCTTTGGAAACGAGTCCTTGACTCAAAGGGTTGTAATTCGATATGTTTAATAAATAAAATAAAATAAAATAATGTACTTTTATATTGCTTTGTGGTCCCACGACAGTGTGCAGGTTGCTGTGCTGTTCTCTCACTTTCGTCCTCAGGCATGGCACAACAGCTCCCTGACAGAAGAATGTCAGGGTGCTGCATATGGTGTTGGTGAGTTCCTTGCACTGTTATACACATCACCGTCTTATATGTCACTGTGGCATGGATGAACCATGTACTTCAGACCAGTATTGGTTTAGGCTTGAACAACTCCAAAAAATGTGGTGTGAATGCCCTCTTTTACCACATTGATGCCAAAAAAGGTCTGTATTGCTGTTGGAGAAGATATTAGAAATAGTGGGAACCAAAAAGTAGCATGCTTCAACCTTACATTTAAATTCCCACCAAGATGCGGATGCCACGGTTTTATGCAAGTTGGCCCATACCTGAGCCCACTGTTTTAGAAGCTGGAAGGCTCCCTTCTATTCCCGGTTTAATTGAATTCCTTTAGCCACTGTCACTGCTACATCTTCCGTAACTAAATGATATAAGAAGGACATTTAGTGTGGCTGAGAGCCATGAATACTGACCTCTCTGACATAAGTCATGAGTCCTTGAAAACTTAACCATTCCACATCTGTGATACTAGGGTATGCCCTTTTCTGCTCCATGTCCAGTAGGTGGCGTCTAAAATATCTGGAGCAAAACCTGGAATGTTAGCAATAGGTACATATTTCCTTATCAGTAAAGTTTTTTTTTTAAATTGTGTCTAATTTGAGACCAAACTGTCATGGTTACTTTGAGCCATGGGTAAGTTATATCTCAGGTTTAGCTCTTCCCTGACATCCAAAGCAAATGAAAGATAGCTGTGTAACCTGTTGTTGATTGCTACAGTACATCTCAGTGCATCCCATCTCACTGGTATAGCTCATTACTTCAATCAAGGGTAAGAATTGTGCCGCAAAATAATACTTTTTCATGTCTGGGACTCCGATCTCCCCTCTCCCCTTTCTCCGCATTAGAAGTTCCCACTTAATTCTGGGTTTTTCCCATTGCAAATCAAAATACTAACAGTACAGGGAAGTTCTTTCCATTCCTGTTTGGACAATCAAGCTAGCAGTGTTGGAGACAAAAACAGGTATCTTGACATATGTGCATTTTGGGGACTGGCCTGCCAGTACAGTGGCAAGGCGTCTGCTTGCAGCAACGATGTCCCCTGTTCGGCAACAAACCCGGGAATCAGAGGGCTGGCTGGGGAGAGGAGAACTGAGCATCCCAGCGACTTCTCTCCTTCTCTGGGGGGAGGGGGGAAGAACATCTGGAACAATGCAAACCTCTGGCTGAGGCAGGGGGTCCTGTCATGGCTGGCAGCACACATTGAGGGGGTAGGGCAGACGCTGCATCATTGCACATCCCTGGGGGAAAACCTCACACAAAAATGCTGACTCATGAATGATGATCTCTAACTCCACTGCCATTCCCACTGCAGATTAAGGTCCACCAGGTGAGGCCCGATCCCGTGGAACCACCCAGGGGGGCAAGACAGGGCTTAGTGACCAAGTGCTTTGGGGAGGGGGTGCCCAACCAGTGGCCCCACCCAGGGTGTTAAGCCTGGGGATGGGGGGAGAGGTGAGCAGAGCAGGAGACCGGAGGGAGAAGAGCCGAAAAAATATATGTGCATTTTGACTGAGTCAATGCAATTTGAAAAAAAAGAGGGGTTTCCTGCCATCTGTTTAAGTCTGCAAAGGCCACTTGCATAGGCTGTGAGTAATTCACCTGAAGTACGGTGTTTAGCTGCACTGGGATCTGCACTCCCAAGTAATACACTTTTTAAGAGACCCATTTGTAGGGGATACTGTTTTTTCCATCAGCCATAGTCAAGCCGCTAATGAGTAATGCCTCTTATCACCCTTGTCATGTTCCAACTCTGAATTTTGAAAGCCTCAGAGAGAAACATAGAAACACAGATGTTGATGGCAGAAAAAGTCCACCAGGTTCATCTAGTCTGGCCATTGTCTTTTAGCCTAGCCTTCTAACTGCCCTGGGATTTGAGGGTTTCCTTGTATCTAACCCAAGCATTCTTGAAACCTACCACTATGCTTGCCCCCACCACCTCTGCAGGCAGTCTGTTCCAGGCATCCACCACTCTTTCTGTGAAGAAAAACGTTCTGGTGTTGGTGGAGAACTGCCCTCCTTGCAGCCTTAGATCATGTCCCCTGGTTCTGCTGCTCTTCTTAACTTGGAAGAGATCATCTATCTGCACCTGGTTTATGCCTCTTATATACTTGAATGTTTCGATCATGTCATCCCTCTCTCTTCTCTGTTCCAGGGAATACATGTTCAGTTCATTCAGACTATCCCCATAGGACATCTCGTGCAGTCCCTGAATCATTTTTGTTGCCTTTCTCTGCACCGTCTCCACTTGTTCAATGTCCTTTTTTGAGGTGGGGCCTCCAGAACTGGACAATGCACTCCAGGTGAGGCCTAACCAGTGATATGTACAGCGGCAGGGTCACTTTCCTCTTCATGCTTGTGATTCCCCTCCCAATACATCCCAGCATATCGCTGGCCTTTAATGCTGCCTTCTTGCACTATTTACCTACCTTCAGGTTGTCTGAGATAATGATTCCCAAATCGTGCTCTTGGGTGGAGGCAGCTAGTCTTTCCCCTCCAAGGTAATATGCCTTATTTGGATATCTTTATCCTATGTGCATAACTTTGCACTTTTTGGCATTGAATCTCAACTGCTATGCTACAGACCATTCTTTCAGTTTCTTGAGATCAGCTTCCATCTTGTCCAGTCCCTGCTTGGTGTTGACCCTGTTGCATATTTTGGTGTCGTCTGTGAACAGACACACCTTTTCCTGTAGACCGTTAGCTATGTCCGATATGAAAATATTGAAGTGCAGGGGCCCCAGTACTGAACCCTGGGGCACACTACTTATTACTCTACCTTCTGATGACAGTGCTCTATTTACTTGCACTTTCTGGGTTCTGCCCTGTAACCAGTTTTTAACCCATCTAACTACTTCTGATCCAACTCCTATGTGGGTTAGCTTCTTTACCAGCCTTCTGTGGGGAACTGAGTCGATGGCCTTGCTAAAGTCTAAGTAGACCACATCTACCACCCTGCCGTCACCTATAACCTTTGTAACACAGTCAAAAAAACTCAATCAGTTTTGTTTGTCATGTTCTTCCAGCTGTGAAACCATGCTGCTTGGAGTCCTGATGGCCGCTAGCCTCCAGGAATGCCATGATGCTCTGTTTGAGAAGTGTCTCCATTAACTTCCTCACTATGGATATGAAGCTTACTGGCCTGTAATTTCCAGTGTCCTCCCTGCTACCCAATTTGTGGAGCAGGACCACGATTGGCCCTCTTCCAATCTTCGGGTACCTCCCCAGTCTTTAGGGATTTGGTGAGTAGTTTAGCCAGTGGGGCAGCCAACTCTAATCTCAGTTCTTTTAAGATCCTGGGGTGTATTTCGTCAGGCCCCATGGCCTTCTCAACTTGCAGTTTATTTAGTGCCTCCAGTACTTTGGTCTCTTTGAAGGGGCTAGTATCAACTACCTGTCCAGAGGTGGTACATTTTGTCATTTCTGGGCCATCACCTCGGTCTTGCTCAGTAGATACCAAGCAGAAGTACTTGTTCAGGATTTCTGCTTTTTTTTGGGGGGGGGTGTCTTCTATTGTTTTCCTCTCCTGAGTTGTAATCTTGACTATACCCCTTTTGCCTTCCTTCCTTCTTTCCTGGCTGTATGTGAAGAAGGATTTGTCTCCTCTCTTTACCCTGTATGCTATACTTGCTTCTGTCTGTGCTTTTGCATGCCTAATTTTTTTGCTGGCTTCTTTTATTTTCTCCTTTTACAACACCCAGTCTTCTTTCTTGTTTGTTCCCTGGTATAGCTTGAACGCCTTCTGTTTTTCTTTCACTATTTTAGCCACTTCCTTTGAAAACCATAAGTGGCTTCATTTTCTATTCACTTTGGTAACCCTTCTGGCTCATTAGTCAGTGACTGTCTGGATTGCTTTCTTAAGTTTTCCCCACATGACATTGATCTTGTCTACTTGTAGATCAATTAAGTCATTTCTTATGTTTGTTCTTATTTGGTTGAAGTCAGCCTGTTTAAAATCTAGTACTTTTATTTTTGAGTGGCATGTGTCCTCAGTTATGTTCACCTTGAAGCTAACCATGTGATGGTCACTGGTACCCATATGGCATCCCATGTCAAGTTCCTTGACCCACTCAGTGTTTGTGAGGACCAGGTCAAGTATGTCATCTCCTCTTGGTGTTTTGATCAGTTGACTTAGTCTTGCTTCCTGCAGTGCCAATAAGAAATCCCTGCTTCTTGTTTTTGCCACTGTTAGTGTACTCCAGTTTACACCAGGAAGGTTGAAGTCCCCCACCAGTATCACCTCTCCTCTCTGAGTCATTTTGTGTATTTCTTCTATCAGGTCTTTGTCCCCTTTCTGTCCTTGATTTGGAGGTCTGTAAATGATGCCAGTCCTGAAGGTTTTTCCATTTCCTGTATCTATAGTAAGCCACAGTGAGTCCGTGTCCCAGGATGACTGTGCACCTCTATGGCCTTTATGTCTTCTCAAATGTAAATGGCTACTCCTCCCTCTCTGAGATTGTGACCTTGACCTGGATTCTGGAAGAGGGAGTGTGATATAGGATTGAAATCCATTATGTAAATTTGTTTATGAATTTTATGGTTATCAAGACTTCAGATAGGTAGGCCAAGTTTAAGTGTTCAAATACTTTCTCTATGTCTATATGGAAAGCTATATAAATATCTTCATAGTTCTTCACTCCTGATAAGATATTAAGTAGTCTAAGCACAGTATAGGCCAGAAAGCAGTTGTGAATAAACCCATTCCGATTTGAAGGCATTAACTTAGTTACCACTTTTTGAATCCTGCAGGCCAGAATCTTATTAAAAGGTTTTAGTTTCTGGTTAAGAAGTAAAATTGGCCTATAGGAGGCACATTGAGCTGTAGTCTTACCCTACTAGGGTATGACTGTGTTCACTTCCTTGTACCACATGTTTGGAAAGGTGGCTTCCTCCAGACTGTCTCAAAACGGTATCCTATTAGGATACTGAAACTCGGAATCATGATACTCATGGGACCGAGTTCAGTATCACGACACACGTGTACCCAACAGCTTCGCTTTCCCGACACACACACATGCCTGACAGGAAGGACAAAGGTAAGGTATCGGATGTGATGAACCGCTACTCTTCTCCTGACCAGGCACCACAGCAGAGAAAAAATACAGAAGCCAGCTGAGCTGCTCCCATGCCGTGGAGCGCTAAGCCACCAGCAGATCGTCCTGCATGGTGCGGTGGACCTGGGTTCTGTTCCTGGTAACCGTAATGTTATTTGTTCAGCCCTTGTAACTTAATGTTTTGCTCCATGGTCTGCTCCTCCTCAAAGTTGGTTATTTAAGTTTCAGGGGAATGCGAAGGGACAGAGCACTCCATGTGGGGGTGTGAGGTGAAGCACCCCCTCATTAAATGCAAGTGCCTTCGGGATCCCGCAAGTTGGGATCCAGTGCCATGTGGGATACTGAATTTCAGTCTCCTGAACTGGGTCTTGTAGAGTTCAGGACACTGAGTTTCAGTATTCCATAGCAGAACCCTCAAAACACCTTCAGTAGTATTGGGGTCAGGGCTTCCTGAAACATTTTGTAAAAGTCAGTGTTGACACCACCATAACTCAGAAATGTGTTACTGGCCTGATTACCAATGGCTTTCACTATTCTGCCTCCTGATGGGGCAGTCAAGCCATGACCTATCTTCCTCCATCAGAGAGGAAAGTTCAAGACCGGGCAGAAAGCGCTTAGAATTGGTGGCAAATTGATCTGGATCTTGAATCTCAAAGTAGAGTGCTATAGGAAGTCTTATATTCAGTGTCAGTTTTCTCTAGTGTAATCATTTTAACCCCACCAATGGTATTGTCTTGTATGGCCTAGACCATATGATCTGCGGCCACTTTATGAAGTCAGAACACCAAAAGCCTGGGTGCTTGTCCCTCCACCTTGTAGTATCTCTGGTTATTGTGGCCCTGTGCCCCTTCTGCCTGCTTATGGAGGAATTTGTTCAGGTCCTTCCTGGCTTCCTGTAGGTCTTGCAACTTGGCTCTAACGTCAATACATTTATGCTCTTGCTTTAGAATTTAACCTTGGTTTCCTTTGGCAGCCTAATGACTGTGTTCTGCTTCTTATTATGAGAGGCCAGATCAATGATTTTGCCTCTGACCATTGCATTTACTGTGTATCAAACTGTGGAGGTGCAAATATCTGGCATGGCATTCTGGGAATGCACTTCAGTAAACTCTGTTACTATGGCATCCTTTATGTAGGGTACATTAAGGAGGTATGTATTCAGCATCCAGATTGACTTACTGTAAGTTGGGCCAATCCTATGTTTAGGATATGGATCACTGGGATGAGGTCAGATTGTGTAATTTCATGGAGATAGAGTTGCTATACCCTTTTTTTAGGGACCATTAAAAAAAATGTTGTAGAGTATTACTGGCTTGGGTGGGAGAAGAAAGTGTAATCACACTCCTTTGAATGTAGGTATCTCCAGGCATTTCAGAAACCAGTTCCCTCTACCAAGGTGCTCAAGGTTCCACTGCCTGAAAATCTGTGGAAGAGATGGGGACTGAATGGTCCAGTCAATGGCCAGAGCACAATGTCACCCCCTAGTACAATGAGATGCCCTTGAAGCAGAGCAATCTTACTGAAGTTCACTTGGATACACAAAGCAAAGGCGTTTTAGTGCCACTGCCATTGAGGAGATGCTGAATAAATGGTGAGTTTTTTTTGCATTTTTGATTTTGAATCTTTCTTTGTTTCCCTAGACTGCATCTTATCTGTTTTGGTCGATCTTACTGAATACCTACTTGCAGCCTGGCTGTCCCTGACATTTTCTCCACCCGTCTCTGTGACTACAGCAACTACCCTAACGGATTTTACTTTTCCTAATCTGCTCTGCACATCGACTAAATTCCTTGATCTTATGCCCCTTCTACTCCCCAGAGCTATAATCTATCTTGGTATCTACACCATAAAGAAAGATGCATGCTATTACTTAATCCCCCTGCCCTACCTCAAACATAAAAAGCTATGGTACCTCTTACTCACATCGCTCTCTTCCTATCAGGTGATATAGAACTAAATCCTGGTCCCGTAGCACCTAATTTTTACTCTGGGGATACATAGACTAATGTTAGGGGTCTACGTGTTGCACATATCAACATCAGAAGTTTGCCTTGTAATCTGCCAGAATTGGAGACCTGGGTTAATCTCTATCGCCCTGATGTTCTATGCCTGTCTGAAACATGGCTAAAGCCCTCCTTACCAGAAGCAGCATGCACCCTCCCAGACTACAATTTGCTTAGATAGGATAGACAGCCCCCAAAGAGAGGTGGAGGGGTTGCAAAATATTACAAATCACATCTCAACCTTTCCATCACCTCTACTCTACCCCTTTCCTCTTGTGAATCACTTCACACGATCCTCCTGCTGGTTACTAAAAAAAACTGCATATAATCTGCACCTACAACCCTCCGCAAAGTGGTATCACAGGCCATGAAGAACTGCTTGAAAAGGTATCCCTTGCTATTGGCAACAATGAGGTGCTTATCCTGGGTGACTTGAATGCAAACTGGATTGGTAATGCACAAAACACTCTCCTTTCCCTGGTGCAAGGATACAATCTGCATCAAATTATAAAATGCCCCACTACAGCCTCATCTGAAGCTAACTCCAGCACACTGATAGATTGGATATTGACAAATCGCACTGCCCGGATCAAATCTGGAGGTACACTGGCAGACACCATAAGTGACCACTCCCCCATTTATTGCACCTGGAGCCCCTAAATGGCCCCTTCCCCACCACCCAAATATATTACCTTTTGGAACTTGGCAGTGCTGGATCAAGTCAAGTTCTTATATGAGGTCTTCTCTATTGACTGGTCCTCCTACTACTAGACTCAAGATACTCAGATGGTTCTAGATCACTTCCTTACCAGGTCTGAAGATATTATAAATAGACCCCCCCCCCATTACTCAACGTTTTCAAGGACAGCAAACAAAATGGCTTCATAACGACCTACTTGCCCTACTTCAGGCTAGGGACAGAAGCTGGAGATATTTTAAAAGCTCTGGTCTCATGTCTGGTTTTAATATTTATAGAGCCTAGAAAAACTCCTGTAAGATACAAATTAGACTTGCAAAGAGCACCTACTGTAAGGAACTCCTACTGGATACAGCAGGGGACTCTAGAAAGTTTTGGTCACATGTGAAGACCTTCCTGGGCACCAAAAAATCACAACCTGCTAATGATATGGTCCTGAATGGTGTGCATTGCAATGACCCGAAAACCACTGAAAACTTCTTTAACACCCACTTCACTGACCTTGCTAGCCTTACCTTTACCTTCCCCCATGCACAACCAAACCCCTGCCCTATGCAGACCAACAATAAGCCCAACCACTCTCTTTTCTACTTTAAAGCCATCACAAAAGCTGATGTTCTTAAACTTCTCAATTCAATCTCTGACAACACTAGTGTTGGCTCAGACAGTATTGAGCCAAGGTTCCTTAAACTAGCTGCACCTTTCATTCCCTTCCCTCTAGTGCAAATCTTTACCCTGTCCCTGTGTCCTAGATATATCCCTAGTACTTGTAAAATTGCCAGAGTCACTCCTGTATTCAAAAAAGGGGACAAAAAAGACATCTTGAATTATAGGACTGTTGCGATTCTACATATTTTAGGCAAAATCCTAGAAAAACTGGGGCCACTCAGACCACTGAATATCTCTTCAATTACAAACTACTCTCACCCAACCAGCATGGTTTCTGCAAAGGGCATAGTACCACCTCTGCTCTACTCAAGCTTACCAATGATGTTCTCTGTTCCATGGATGCTGGACTTTGAACAGGTACTGTATTCATTGACATGCAAAAGCATTTGATCTGGTTGACCATCCTCTCCTGCTCTCAAATCTCCAATCTCTTGGCTTTTCACTTCAATCTGTATCATGATTTAATAGTTACTGTACCTTACGAACAGAGCTCAAGTCATGAAATTTAACTCCACCATATCGGATCAAGCACCCATAAACATAGGTGCCCCCCAAGGGACAATCCTGGGACCCCTTCTTTTGTCTGCGTTTAACAATCTTATTACTCAGTACATCCCTCACTACTCATTCTCTCCTTTATGTGGATGATCTTGTCCTGTATCATAGCTCAAAGTGTATGTCAGTGATAAACCTTACTCTCTCTGCTGCCTTGATTGATATTCAGTCTTGGCTCTCCAAGTACAAGCTCCTGCTTAACGTGAGGAAAACACAGGCCATAGTGTTTGGTACAGTGGCTAAACTTAGGCAGCCCAAAGTCAGCTTAGCATCTACTGCCTTAATGGTTCTCTACTGAAGATGGTTCACTCGTTCAAATATCTTGGAGCCCCTCTTTATTTGTCCCTTGACTTTCATTAACATATCTTGGCCACATGTAAGTATGTGTACTCCAAAACTGGGCTGCCATATAAGGCTTGTCACATCCTGACAACTTCTGATAGGCTATCCATTGCCAGAGGTATACTGCTTCCCTCTCTGACTTTTGGAGCTGTAACCTACATAAATGCCTCCAAGTCACACTTACACAGATGGGACCCAACATATAACACCATCTGTAGCTACTCCTCAGCATCTCAGCAACTTAAACATAGATGCCAGTTTTATGCTGATTTAAATTGGCCTTCCCCCTCACACTATCGGCTTCTCTCCCTTGGATCACTTGTAGATAACATCATCAGAACCAATGTGCTGGTATCGCATGCCTCCCTGCTTCTCCTACAGTCATCTTCATATTTTTTATGGTCCACTGATCAAGCCCTTCTTCACATTCCAAGATGTAAAACCTCCAGGGGAACCTGTGCTTTTAACTGTGCTGCTCCTAAATTTTGGAACTCCCTTCCCCTAGGGATTCGATCTGTGCCAAGCCATTCCCTTTTTAAGATAAGGTATCAATATCATCTATGTAAATCTACCTCTTGCATGTGTTTCAGTCTCCCATAGATATACTTGTGAATGCAATCACCTAGATAGGTGCTCCCTCTCCCCTTCCTCGTAGTCTCATTTCACTTATGCTTATTTCCGCACCTAACCTTGCCTTGCACTGCTCCTCCTTAGCCCATCCCTCACTGCTGTCACTCACATCATGCCTCCAGCAACCACTACTTGGTCCTGTTCAGTTTATAATATGGTTCTGCTGATTGCTACTAGCTCTTATGCCCTTGTTTGTACTGTCGGCACTTACCCTGGCACTATACTTTTCTTTCTTGTATGCCAGGCGCTAAAGAGTTATTTACCTCATACTGTAGTTGAACAATGTTTTCTGCTATGAGCATATATCTTTGCTATTGTAAGTCAATTGCCTTGGTGACAAAAGCTATATCTTACTATTGTAAACTATTAATTGTACCTGTTACTGTCAAACTATAACCTTGCTGTTACCATGACATCACTGGAAGTCTCTGGATGAATTTCTAATTAAGAATCATTGGGTACTCAGAGTAGTAGAATAAATAAAGCACATCTATAAGTTGGTACATTTGCACAGCAATATTTATTTATTCCCTGCTTATGAATCAGAGGGAGGGATGGATATTATGGTCTAGAGTACCTTCAGACTATACATAATTTTATGTTTTGAAAGGAAAGCTGTCTTTTTCAGCAGTACCCCAACCCCCAAAAGCGTTACCCTCCAGTTAGGCTTTTCTGCTACAAAACAACATTTTTTTCACATGTTCACTTTGGAAGAGTCTGTGATCCTCAAACATGGTGGACAGTATGCGGCTCCATTTAGTGAGGAAGTGTGGCACTGCATCACTCGGCTCAATACAAAAGACAGTTTTCCTTGAAGGGACAAGAATCATATAACAGGGTTCTAAAATGATACTTTCCACTACTGTGTGAATCAGAAAGTTTAATAAGAAAGTAAAAGATGGAAGAATAACAGAACTGCAGCCAATTTTGAAAAAGTTGCTTCAGAGTGCCAGCCCAGTGGCATGCAGGGCTAAGGCATCACACCTTACCGCCTGCCTGACTGGCAACCCATATTCAGTGGTGAACGTTTCTTGCTGGGGGTTGGCCAGGGAGGGAGAGGACTGAGCATCTGGAGGACAGTTCTCCTCTCCAGAGAATGGTGGTTTTGTAGTCCTGCAGAATGACTACCCCCAGGAAGAGGCCTGACAGCAGTGCAGGTTGTGGATGCAGTGAAAAGAGGTTGCTGCATAATCCTGCAGCGTGAGCATTACTCCATGAATCTATGCTGACATGTGGTCCCCAGCAATGAGGGAGGGACTGAAAAGTGAAAAATTGGAGGAGTGCTGGCAGGCTACATGAAGCTTGAGCTGCACTCTTGACCCACAGCCTGATCGGTAAAACTGGATTTGTGTTCACTTTTGGGGGGGCTGGGGATGGCCTTTCTGCCCTGGCCTCACCATGGGGGGAAATTGGTGGGGGATTCGCTGGTATCAGGCTGTCAGGATAGAGTAACACAGCTAGCAGGGTAGATGTGAGCTCTCTCACAGAGAGATAGCGGAAACCCACCTGACAGCAGGAGGCCTGGGAGAAAGACAAGAAAAAAAAAAGAAAAAGTTGCTTCAGAAGGGGAAAAAAAACTTACTGGTTCACCACATTATCTGCTAATTACAATTAGAATGTTCAATTACAGAAGAATCGTGTTTACCTGAAAGACTTACAAAATTGCTGTGGGCAGAGTTGATCGTTGTATTTAACCATATAAAGTAAAACATCTAAATTCAATAAAAAATATAAGAAAAAAGTAAAAGTAATGTTATTTAGCAAGGATTTAAACTATAATGCAGTTGGTTTAGTGTTGTGTTTCCCCTATTGTGATTACCTGTGGACACTGTTTATTTTTTTTTTTAGCAAGTACTGAGGTGATACAGTTATATCCAATTTTGTATCAAATGTTTTTCTTCAGAAAAATATATATGTATAGGTTTCAGTAATGCCTAAGAATATGTCAGTCATATTTAACCAAGTTTTCACAGACAACATACAGTATAACGATAGATGAAGAATAATGTGCCCCATTTTCAAAGCTGTCTGTGAGCACTGCACAGATAGGAGCACTGTGTGGCAGACAGCATATAGCCAGCTCTCAGGCTGGCACTGGATCAAAACAGTGCTGGTCACAATAGCACATGCAAGGTGTGCGTGACAAAAAAAAAAGCCTTTTTTTTGTTGAGGGCTTTGCCCTCACAACCCCCAAACTTAAAGGTTCTCACTATGAAGGGGGAGCAGAACACGGGCCAAGTTAAATTTCTAGGGCTGTGTAATACTGTTTCCATGGCTCCTCAAAAAAAAAAAAAAAACAAGTCCCAAAGCAGGCAAAATGACTGGAGACCAGGATTAGAACCCTTGACTCCAATAGCACTGGCTGAAATGCTGTATTACCCAGCCCTCCACACCATGGGAGCAGCTTGGCCAGCTACTGGATCACTGTTGCCCTTGTCCTTTCTTCAGGACTATGGACAGTGACCAGGGGGGCACTTCTAGCAAGCGCTGTAACTCCCTGGTTGCTGTCCATGTGAGCACTTACCAGACTAGTGCTGTATAGTGCGGCATAATTCTGGTAGCGCTCATCTAACCAGGTACCCTCGGGGCTATATTTAGACAGTGCACTCTGACTGGGGAAGGCTAAATGTCTGAATATGGGACTTTGTTTGCACAGCATATAGTAACTATGTGCTGTGCTTAGACTACACCAAACTAAATATGGCTCACAGGAGCCAAATGAAGATAGTGCATTCCAAACAAAACAGTGGCCATGCTCACATGCCATATACAGCCAAACTATACTAATGATACCACTGGACATGCATGGTGCTAAGGGCCTTTAGCATGCCCATCGTGGGCACATTAGCATACTGTACAATGCTGCTACAGCACCAGTCTTCATGCCCCGAATGTCTAACTAAAACACTTCACTCTCCTTCTTTCCTCTACACATTGATGCTACTGTACAGCCATAGAAATGGTGACATAGCCCTTCTGCTCACCATCCCAAGTAACCTGAAAAATCTCAGTGCTCCAGTAGTTAGAGAGACACTGGGTGCAGAACAAAGGTGGCTAGCCATCCTAAACACTAACTGCTCCAAGTGAAATGCACTCACAGTTTCAAGGAATAAATGGCTGGACTGCTTTAAGTCAAAAATTTAATTTTTTATTTCAGTTTCAGTTGAAGGCGAAGAGCTGAGATATTTTCTGTTTTGTTGGCACTGGCATTAATGTTTAAAGTGAAATAAAAAAGTTTAATTTTTGACTTAAAACAGTCTAGACATTTATTTCTTGAAGCTGTGAGTGCATTTCACTTGGAACTGCTCACAGTCTCAACTGGCTGATGTCTGAATGACAGGGAGTGATCATGTGCCTAGTGTAGAATCAGATGTTTCTACTGTAGGCACATTATCATTCCCTGTCATTCTGAAGGCAGCTGACCAAGGTGTTGACAGAGGGGTTGTGCCAGTCACAGTCTATACATCCATATAGCAGCATTAGTAATTGGGGGAGGGGTGTGGGGTGGCGAGTCTAAGTGGGTGTAATGGGAGGCAGGGGGGATTGGTTGGATATTCAGGTGTGGGTGGCAATTGTTGGGCCCCTAGCCACCAACAGGGTTCTCAGCACATGATATGAAGGGGACATTGTTTTATTTTTCAGCTTAGTGACAGGGGAATCAATGTACTGTACATATTCTCATATGGATGATTCATTAGCATGCCTTTCCCTTTGTAATTATGGATTGTATCTGACTGTTACACTTCTTTGATAACTGTATGTTGTGTGCACATCTTGTAGTAGTCTTTAGTGTAATAATAACATGCTGACACTAATTTGAGGGTTAGGGTTTCGGCAGCATTGAACAGTGCTGTCACAGAAGTTGTTTAGTGCTGCTGAAACCTGTAAATATACCACTGTGTCCTATATGCATGAAAAATACCTAATCTGTATGAGTGCATGGTATATTCTGTACATTCAATTTGTCCAGTTATGTCCATGTACTTGGGGCCTCTGAATAAGGCCCCAACCCTGCCAGTCTGCACTATTCTCAGTTGGTACAGTGCTAACAGTTAGTTCTTCTCCAACCTTTGAGTATTGTGACCACTATGTTTACCTTTTCTTCTCTATTTTTTGTTAACTATTGTATGTCTAGCATTACAGTAGTTTCTGAAGGGTGTGCAATATTATGTTGGTTTAGTGATTTTCATTGTAAAAATCATATGATTTGACAACACCACAAAAGTCACAGTCAGGAAACTCAAGAAGTGCACAAGAAAGAAAGTGTGTGATCAGCAATTGTCAACAGAAAAGAATGTGCCATGTGGACTGCAAATTTCCAGTCACTGGGACAGGAATTGAATGCACTACATTGGCCTGGATATTCAAACTGCGCCCAAAAAGTGCGCAATAGCAGGAGCAAGCACAAATCTATTGTGCCCATGCACAACAGATGCGATATTCAAATAAGGAGCAAGCCAAATTGCTCCTATAGCCAACGTCTGAATATCACACAACCGGCGACATAGCACAACTAGGGAGGGGAAGCTGAGCAGATATGATGCGCTATGGTGCAACAAGGGATGTCCAGCTGAGCAGTCCAGAGGTGCCATAGCGCAAGCAGGGAGCCCCCCAGCTGCACAGCAATGTAACTGTACAACCAGGGAGGTAGGGACCCACCACCAATACCACAGATGAGCACAGGAACACACAGCAGAACTGACATCGTCCCCTGACACCCCAAACACAGCACAACTGGGAGAGGGCTGGAAAAACCACCAGCCCATGGATACAAGCAAACAACCTACAGCCAGGCCATGGTGCCCCATCACACCCACCGGCAAGCTGAGACTGCCACACAAGGAAGGCGGACCACCATGTGCCACACCATCCCCCCCAGTGCACAGCACACCCTGCACCATGACCCACAAACCCCCCCATGAGCAGTGACCACCACTGCAGGAAACCCCATGCATACCACCACCCCCACTGTGACACTGCAACCTTGTGCACCAGAGAACCTTACAAGCTGGGAGCACGACAGATCGCTCCCGCGATTTCGCTCCGAGACATTTCGCTCCCGACTGTACGCTCCTGCGACAAGTCATACCGATCGGATCACACTATGGCGACAATTCGCTCCCGTTTCCCGACAATAATACTAAAGCTGCTTACCAATATGTTTCCTGTGTCCTGCACCTGTCTCATTCTTATTGTACCCCTTCCCCCCAGGTCACACGAGCAGATGAGTGACTAGGTCTCCGGTTTCAAATGTGCTTTCTTAACAAAAAGGGAAAAATATCGTAGTATGGCTGCATTATTGTAAGCTAGCAGCTGTCTCTTAGAGAAGTGTAAGTACAATTACGGTGGTTGCTCCTTCCTCTGAGAGTGCTGTTCATCTGTGAGAGCTTAGGGACTATAAATGATTTCCGCTAGTAGATATGTGAAGACAACTTATTAACTGAGATGGATATGATTTCTATCTGTGAGTAACATTAGGAGACAAATGTTTCTCCCAGAGGCTGTTGAACTTATGGAGCAGTGTAACAGCAGAGACAGTGGAAAGGAAGACAATGCTAGCCTTTAAAGCGAAACTGGAGACATTTCTGCAAAAAAATCTGAGGGTACCTTGAGTTGTAAACTGTCACAAGAAGTGCAGCTGCACTCAAGTGATAACAGGGGGGGAAGAGGTAGATACGGGAGGAGGGAAAAGGGGAGGGTACCTAGGTAAATAGGTCTACTCATGGGGAAGGCAAAGTTCATCTGGGGGAGCATCAAAGAGGTTATAAAAATGTTGGAGCATGATAGACCAACCTCTTTGTTCCTCCTTCCAGTTGTAATTATCACTATCACTATATGGTGCGTTAGCGGGAGCGAATTGTCGTACGATGGCCAGTGTCATAGGGATGGATTGACGTGGGAGTCTATTGTTGGGAGTGATTTGTCATGGGGCGAAATCGCGGGAGCGATTTGTCATGTACCCATACAAGCCAGCCCCACCATGAGCACCCAGCAGTGGGTGGCAGCACACGGCAATGCAACAACGGCAGACACAGTACCACCACTCACAATCCCCTCGAGGTACAGCTGAGAGACTGACCATGCATCGGCACAAGAGGTACCCCACATGGGACAGGGCATGCCCCTGATACCACCACCAGTGATACAGCACCCTGCACAGTAGTCCATTGACACACCCTGACCCACCACTGGCCACAACAGCCAGCACAGACACCCATAGTGGTTCGTGGAAGCGTGCACCACACCGGATGGAACACAGTGCAGGAACAAACACCCACCCATACCCAAGGGGACAATAACACAGGAACGCAGTAGTGTGGCAATCAAGCCCCCAGTGTGAGCCCATGGAAACCATGTGCACACAGCCTGCAGTCCTCCATGGCACAAGAGTGCCAGCCACCCGGCACAGACACTGTGGACCCATACGCCACCATCATATGCCTGAAGCACAAGTCACAGACAGTGGTGCACATCCCCTGCAACACACACAAGCCACAGCATGGAGGTAGGACAACAACCGTGGAGGCCACAGTGTCACCTGAGCAAACATGCACCACACCAGTGACAGGAGGCAACTCAGCATTGCGACGGGTACAGTGGCTGCCCTGCATGGACAACCACCAGTGACATGGCAGCAGACCTTGCAGGTCACAGACATGCAAGGGTGTCAGCTGCACAGGCCATGGATGGGTTGACAGGGGCACCATGGACACAGAGCATGCACCATGAACCACTGCACACAGTAATCCAATGCACAGGGAACAACACACACACCACAGACACCGACTGATAGCTACTCCCACACCATAGTCACTTCCCCACGGACATACACACATACCCATGACTGCACCACCCCAGACGCCATGCACACCACTGCAGCTGAGCACATATAGCCCACTGCAAATCAGAGACCGCCACAGTATTCATATCAAAATAGTTGTATTGAAACATATCAAAAATAACTATATACAGAACTATGTACAAACGTGGGGGGAGGGACATAAACAAGGTGGGGGTGGGTAAGGGGCAGGGGTGAACATATGGGAGAGGGAAGAGGGTGTGTGAGGGTGGGTCAAAGGGGGAAGGTGGTAGTCGGGGCATGGGAACATTAACAGCCACCCTGGTCCTCCTCCTCCTGGCGCTGATGTCTGCTCCTCCTTCTCCTCCTGACCCCATGGTGGTTTATTTGATATAGGAGCTGCAGAGTCTCCCTGGCCACCTGGAGCAGCTTATTAATGGACTGCTGAATTTGCAGGAGCCTCCAGTCACCTAGGATGAGGGAGGAGAGTCAATAGGTGTGACTGTCCATCCCCATGCAGCCCACCCATTGTGCATGGCATACAGCCATGTGCCACGCCCCTGTGATGGTGGGCGACCACCCACAGTGACCATGTCCACAAGACCTGCTCACCCAGGCAGCCACAGCCATGTGGACCACTGCACACACCCACTGCCCATGTCCTGCACAGCACCACCATGGCCGTACAGTAACATGGCTATGCGGTGTGAAGGCAGTGCCACAGCCATGTGCCCGGTGCATGCATGGACCACCACTGATGCACTCCCAGACATGTAGTGCCACTGGACAGTGCTGACTGTCACAAGTCACGTGCATGGCAGTGATGTCCATGGATGGTGACCATGCCCCGCTGCCCACCCTGTTACACAGCATGCAATAGTAATCATGGAGTTATGGCACTCACCTCATCGGGCCGGTCAGGTCGGCGGTGATGGTCCCCGTCCCGCCTGAACACTCTGTCCTCCTCCCTCTGCCACTCCTCCCTCATCTGGTGACTCTCGTCCATGCCTGTTGAGGAAACAAGGAGAGAAGAACATCAGTACTATCCCGTAGCAAAGTCTCCCTGCCCCAATATGTGTGCCCACCCATCTAGCCAAAACCACCCACCCCACACCCTGTAAACACCACCACAGCCAACCCTAGACTAGCCCTCCCCTATGTGCTGGACACATACAACACTGTTACCCATATGGAAACTACAAGTGCGTAGACAGATCACCCACCAGGATGTGGCACCGTGCCCCTCCTGGCACGCGACTGCAGATGGGCAAGTAGGTCTGGCTCCCTCCTCCTGAGGTCCCCATAGCGGTGTCTGCACTGCTCCATGGTCCTCTTCCATCTGGTGGCCTCCTCCAGGTCAGTGTCCACCTCCTGCCAGACCTGGGTCCTGGCCCTGTCCAGTGGCTCCTCCCCAAACAGAGGCCCATGGTGTGGCTCCACAATAGCCACAAGGTTGGCCAACTCTATGGTAGTCCACTGTAGGGCTCTTCTGTGTGCCATCTCAATGGCTATAGTAGGCAATATGGCGCTCTGCAGCGCGGTACCTCACGTGCAAATGCTGCACGGTACAGCGCTGCCATTCTCTATTGCGCTGTTACCGAACAGCACGATAGAGGTGCACCCATGCTTGACGCATGGTGCAAAAGGGGCAAAGGTCGGGCACAGGGTCAAGGGTCTCTGGCACAAGGCCACGCACAGCGCCATCGGACGACTATGCGTATAGCAGGATTGGTTGCCTGCATGTAGTGACCTTCGCTATAATGTCACTGGCACAATGGTGGCCGTGCCCTGCATTGACCATCATGCACAGCACTTCATCAGCGTGGCAGATGCCAGCGTCAGCAGCCTGGGCATGCGCAGTGAGGTGTACTATGCATGCCATGGAACAGTGCCATTGGCTCAGCACATTCAACACAATTGCGCAGAGCACAAAAGCGCGATATTCAGCCGTCATATGCAAATCATCCTAACAGCCATTCAATGGCGCAGCATCACGATTTGCATCTAATTAAAGTTGCTCCTCACCTAATTTGCATGCATTGCGCTATAAAAGTGCGACAAAGTGCTGCAGTGGCCATAGTCAGTTACTGCAGTTTATTGGTGAGTTGCATGCTGTGTGGGAGTGTGGACTGTGGATTCAGGGACATGCTTTGGACTGCACAGTCACAGGTAACCACTGCCATCCTTACAGGCTGAATAATGACTGAGCAAGTTCTGGGTGAGAAGGACAACAGTGGTGGGTGGAGGAGGAGGCCCAATTTCACGACGGCCAAGACTGAGGCACTTTTCGAGGCCTACCTGGATCAGGAACCACTGCTCATGTACGGCGGGGCACGCCTCTGGCCCGTGCTGCTGCATGGGAGGAGGTGGCACGTGCCGTGAACCTGCATGGCAGCTTCCAGCACTCCATGCAGGAGTGTAAGAAGAAGATGGGTACTGACAGGAGGAGGGTGAAGGAGAAGGTGGCTTCCATCAGGGCGGCATGTGCTGCAACAGGCGGGGGACAGCCGGAGGTGGTGCAGCTCACACCAGCAGAGGACAGGCTAGCTGCAAGCATGCGCCGCAGTGCCATAGAGGGAGTTCTGGGCGGTGGCTTCCAGACAGGTGGCGGCCCATCTCTGCATGGTAAGCCATGGTCTGCCTTGGGGGGGCTGGGTAGGTAACACGCAGTAACGTGACTTTGCTTTCCCTTACAGATCCTGAGCGTCTGCATGGGTCAACGTTGGTGGTCCTGTCCACTGAGGACAGTCGTCCAGAGTCAGAGTTTGGACCATCCACCTCCACAGGTTTCTGTGGATCGGTATGACAGTGGGGCCGCCTGGCTGTCCACACTGATGTCGTTGAGACAGGTGTGGGGGAAGCCCTTCCTGTGTCTCAGCGTTCTGATGTACAAGGATGCCAGCACGCTATGGCTGTGGCTGGGGCAGAGACCTGTACCAGTGATGAAGACACGACCATCATGTGCAGTGACACGTGTGTGCCATGGAATGGACACACAGCAGGTCAGCTCACGCCCATGGCTCTGGCTGGTGCCGCCGTGTGGGCCAGCGTGTCAGCACAGTCCCTGACTGTGCCTGTCAGCACCAGTGGGGCAGCACCGGTGTCTGGTCAGGACAGTGGGACTGTTGTGGCCACTGCGGTGGCACTACTGAGCCCTTGGGCGCAGCTGTCGGAGGGGCAGCAGCAGCAGTCACCCACCGGGGCTGGGGGTTCAGGGTTCAGTGGCGGCATCTGTGCACCATCTGTGGACTTGCCCATACCTGGTCCTGGTGTGCAGCACCCACCCTCAGGGGGTGCTGAACATCAGGCCCATGCACACCCTGAGGGACAGGATGCTGAGGAGGCAGACAACCTCTTGGACGAGCACACCCGCCTACTGCGGGCATTGGTTCAGCAGCAGATGCAGCTTGCGACATCCGTGGAGGCACTGTGTGTGGCTCTGGAGTGAGCAGAGGAGTGTCGCAGCAGGGACACTGATAGTATCCTGTCATGGATGGACCATTTGCGGGAGAATGTGACCGCTGCCTTTGACAGGCATGCACAGGCGTTCATGCTGTCAGGGCCACAATGGGCACACAGTCAGGTGCCCATGCGTCGCTCACACCATGCAGTGCGCTATCCATTCCCCATTCCCGGCATTGTGCGACACCCACCCTGTTGATGCCATGTTCAGCTGTGGGCATCCTGAGCACTCCTGGTGCAGGCATGTTCGGTGTGCTGCAGACCCCTGCACGGGCACGGTCGCATTTGCACAGTGGAACCCCTTGGGGACCATCGGTGCCACCCCATGAGGCCTGTGATCAGCCTGCCAGTGCTGGCGGGTCTCGGCGAGGCCGCCCACACATCCGAGGCAGCCATGGCACTGTGCCACGAGACTGACCTTTCTCCCAGCGCGGTCACTGTCTGGTGCTGCCCTGTGTGCATTGTGTGTTTTGGTGGGCAGTGTATGGGTGGGTGCCTGGCCCTGCATGCAGACACACAGTCCCCCTGCACACCCTCACGGCTGCTGTCCACAGGTACATGTGCATGATGATGCCTGCATTGCACTGTACACCAAAGTGCAATGGTGCCCAGCATCTGACACATGCACACGGACAGACAGTGGACGTGGTTTCCTGTGGACATGTGTGTTGCTAGGGTTGGCGTTCTGGCTCAGTGTTCCTCCTGCCCTCTGTGCACATTTGGTGCACTGTGTGTGTGCGTGTGTATGTGTCCATCCATGTGGCGTGTTGATGTTCACCCATCCCTGGTTGTATGTGTGTGCTTCTGTGCCCTGCCACCCTTGCCAGCATGCACCCCTGGTGTGTTTCCATGCGTGTTTGTGGGTTGTGCCTTAGCCACTGGTGGTTGCGCATGGCACCATGACTTACCTGGGTTGGCTGATGTGCTCCTCTGTGATGGTGTCTCAGTGCAGCTGTGCCAGCCGGATCAGTCAGGGGTCTCATCCTCCAAGGCGGGGGCTGCCCATCACCATCATCACCGGCGTCCCCATCGCTGTCCCCCTCTTTGACCTGGCTATCCCACATTCTTTGGCCATGTTGTGCAGGATGCAACAGGCCAGGAATATCCCACAGGCCTTTGAGGGGCTGTACTGTAGGGCACCGCCAGAGGTGTCCAGGCAATGGAAACGTGCCTTCAGCATCCCGAATACCCGCTCAATGACATTGCATGTGGTGGCATGTGCCTCACTGTAGCATTGCTGCGATCGGGTCGTGGGCCATTGGTAGGGTGTGAGCAGCCAGGAGCGGAGTGGGTATCCACTGTCACCTGTGTGCAGAGGGTGGAGGTTAGTTTCATGTTCAGCTTCGGCCTGCCCCAAGCCCTGTAGGCCACACCCATGGCACCTCTGGCCATGCCTCCCCAGGCCAGCGATATGTCCATTTGGTTTGCATACTCACCCACTAGGTGTACTGTGGGGATGTCCCCACTCTCAAATCAGTGGCACAGTGCCAACTGGTGCCAGATGTATGAATCGTGTGCTCCCCCAGGGTGCATGGCACAGACATTGATAATGCACCCACTGGCATCGCACACCACCTGGCAGTTGATGCTGGAATAGCCCTTGTGGTTCATGTATGTG
Source organism: Neoceratodus forsteri (assembly GCA_016271365.2). Lineage (NCBI taxonomy): Eukaryota > Metazoa > Chordata > Ceratodontiformes > Ceratodontidae > Neoceratodus > Neoceratodus forsteri. Next base: position 832,796,898 of record CM057459.1, on the reverse strand, counting down.
GTTCCCTCCTCACCAGGTGGTGTGCATATGGCCACATGGGTGCAGTCTATTGCCCCTAGCACGCCAGGCATACATGCTACCCTGTGGAACTCCTGAATGTTTGCTGTGCACTCCGCTGCAGTGCTGGGGAAATGGATGTACTCCTCAGCATGTGGCAGCAGTGTGCTGAGGAATTGGGTGAGGTTGCATGACGTGGCCTACTGGGTTATGCCTGTGGTGTCCCCAGTTGGTCTCTGGAAGGTATCCGTGGTGAGCAAGCACATGCAGGCTGTTACCTTTGTCTCCACTGACAGGGCATGACTCCATCTTGTGGGTGACTGCATCACATCACTGCACAGCTCACAGAGCCGCCTCAGTATTGCCCTGTTCAGGCGGTACCGGCCCACAATCTCGGTATCTGTATACAGCTCAAAGCTGGTGCAGGCTTGGTACTGCCTGTTGGGGGCATACCATCGACGGGCTCTTCCACGGCCACATCCTCCTGCTGCCCACCTTCTCACCCCCCTCATTACAGCCTCCATGTGGAAGGTGGCACTGGCCATGTCCCTGGCTTGCGTTCCCCCCCCCCAGCAGCTGTTGCTTTGTTCTCCCCGCTGTCCTGACTGCTACCTCCCCTGCACCGGGTACACCTGTCTGTGCTGGCCTCTGGAATGTGTGGCTCCACACACCTTCTCTGTGCCTCTCTTCTGCTGTTATTTTTCCCTGGCCTGCCCTCTTTCTGACACTTTCCCCTGTCCCTGCCTCTCCCTCAGCCTCATGTGGCTTCCCTGTAGCGTTCTTGCGCCTCTTCCTTGCTCCTTTTTATTTTGTCTCATTTCCGCTATGGTGCAACTTCCGCTTGCTCCACTGTTGCACATTGCGCAAGTCTTTGAACATCACACTGCGCCCTTTATGCATGGTTCCTCCCCCTTCAGTTGCGCATGCCTTCATTATCATTGCACTGTTGCTCAGCATGTTTTCAGTGGCGCAACTGCCTCCTGCTGAATATCGCAGAATGGCGCAATTTCCGACTTGCACGAGTGCAACCCTATTGCACTTGGCTCAACTCTTTTGAATATCCAGGCCTTTGTGTATAATGCAGAACTCTTTATGATGTTTTTCTGTCTTAAAGTATCATAGATAGCAACAAAATATACATGTTAATGGTAGTCCATATATTGCCAGTTTATAACGAAATTTCACTCTGCATGCTAACTCAAAAATGTGACTTTCCAGAATGATTAGGAAGAATGGAGATCTTTTTATTTGATTTTCAGACTGGGCTTGTTTTTTTTACGTTTCCAACTTATTTACACTATTTGCATTTGTAGTTGTTGGATAATATTTTGCGTATTCAGTTTCATAAAATGTGACTGTTATTTATTTTATTACATTTCCTGCTCTTGTAATATTCAATCAATCAATCAAATTTTATTTGTATACTGGAAAGGTATGTGAGCACAAATGCCCGTTTTCACAAATGTCCAGTGTTGAGAACACAATCTAAAATAAGGTACCACAGAGTTACACATTTATGAAAACACAAGTGCATACGAGTAATTAGATGCAAGAATGGCAGAAGGATACTGTTATGACTAGAAAAATTAATAAATACAATTATAAAGGAAAGTAGGAGTAGACAAAATATTATTTAAAGTGGTAATGCTCCCATCCCAGATATGGTCCCAATGAAAGCACAGTGTATAAGTAAAATACTTGGGTTTAGTTGCTGGCATTCAATATTCATAGGAATCATAGGAGTTTACCTGTCATAAGCTATCAGCCATTGTGACTTGACTATTTATATTGAAAACCCTACAAATCCCACTCTTTCTCTTATTATTAATATAGCAAGATCTATTTAATGTAATTTAAATAATAAAACCCTAAAAATTCAATTGAAATTGAAAGGAACATCATTGGTGCTTTTTAATAAAAAAAAGGGTTCCTATAGTAATCTGATATTTGTTGGCTAATTTCCTTGCAAGATAATTTTGTCAAAATATTTTGCAAACTCCTGCTTAATAGACTACAGACCTGTATGCATGAAAAGAAAATGATAAATGAAGTGCAAGCAAATTGTAGGAAACAATGAAGCACAGTGGATATTTGTTTTATAATTGCTGGTTAATGTTTTTTCCCATAGTTTAGGCCAGTTATGATTTGCCATTATAACCAGCTGGTTATAACGGCAAACACTCGCTGACTTTCACTAACAGAAAGTCACAAGCCACAGCTACTTTGAGCACACTAACTTCTTGGCAGCTCTGTAACAACCCCACATATCCCCACATTATCATTTGCCTGGACTGCTTCTTTGATTTTGTTATGTATATTCTGTCTGTTTCAAGCATGTTCTCTACTGTATCTGTCTACCCTCCACCCTTTGTAACCGATGTGGAGCCTTTGCAAAAGAGTCTGTGACTCAAAGGTTTGTAATTCCGATTGTTTCCAATAAATAAATAAAATAAAAACCCCATTATGCACTCACTGCTCCCGCTCCACCCAAGCTCAACTTGTGGATGTCTCTTATGGCAACTGAACCAGCAGCCACTTGTTGAAAAAAAAAAAAAGCCCAAGAAAAATCAAGTCACAATTTCTCTTGCATCCTCCAGATGATGCCTTACAAACGTCCCCCTCTGTCTATTTGTCCAGACATTGCAATCATCTGGCAAGTAATCAAGTTGCCATAGAAACCAGGGTTCTTGCATTGTAAAAGTAAAGTCAGTACATCTTCAATTAAAAAAGATAAATTTTAGGTACTCTAGTGTTCCTGGCAGTGTCAGCCATTATAAAATATTTTTCTTAAAGTTGTTGTTACTCCTGCTGCTCTGTGACTCACACAAAGACCCCAACTGAACAGCAATGTACAGTATGTATATTTTATATAACTGCTGTGGCGAAAATCACTTCCCAGCAATTATGTAAAATAAAAAATGGGGTTGTATGTAAAAACTTGATTTTACACATATCCACAGTTTAGGTTGCTTTTTATAAACCACTCGGGCTTCGCCCTCGGGGTTTATGAACCATCCCACACTTCGAGCATGTGTAAAATCTCACAACACACACTACACTATCCTTTATTCTCTAATAACGTTTTTAAATAAAGAAGTAGTGTAGTATACACTGCCAAAAACAGAAAAAAAATATTGCTTTTATTGATTTTAAAATATCTTTTGATTCTGTTTTAAGAAATTTCCTCTGGAAACATTAAATACATTTGACATTGAATCATATCTGTTTTTCCTTTTGAGGGAGTTGTAAAGTGATACATGTTCTAATGTATGTTATTCATTACATGAAAAACTAGCAGATTAAAGAATAATATATAAAACTGTGAACTGGGAAGCTCTGTAGCACTGGTTTTGTTTAATGTTTTTAGTAAATGGTAATATTACTATTTGAAAATATGTATTATACTAGATGGCTAGTAAATGGTACACATGTAGAACTGCTTGCTTTTGTATATGATATATTATTGGATTTCTTAACAAAATCAGGGGCCAGATTCACAAAACGTTTCCCTGACGAAAACCCAGAGTGCGCTATGCAAACTGAGTTTTGTACCATAGTGATATTCACAAAGTGCAGTTTGCACTTGCAGACTGGGTTTGTGCTAAGGCAAAGTTGTGAGGGGGGCCACAATGCAAATGAATGGGAGGGGACATTCATATTCCCACAGTCCCATTGACAAAGATTTTTCCTCACACAAGGGCCTTTTTCAAAGGCCCTTATAAGAAGAACATACTGCAAACTGAGACCTGGCAGTATTCCACACAACCCTAGTAGTTGGTGGAGGTACAGCGGCCACTCCCTGATCTCTGATTGCCATACTGTAATAAACAAATAACGTCCCTGGTAGTTCAGTGGTGCCCTTCTCACTTAATTATCTCTGATCCCCATTCCTTAATAAACAAATAAAATCCCTGGCATTCCAGTAATTCAATCCCCCATCCCCAGTCTCCAATTGCCTTCCCCTAATGCAAAAGTAGCAATCCTGGCAGTCTATTGGTTTCCTCCCCCCTCACTGGTCTCTGGTCACTGTCATGTAATGAAGAAATCATATCCCTGGCAGTCTAGTTGTTCTCACCCTTCTCCCTAGCCTCCATTCACTGGTTCGTAATGAAGAAATAGTATTCTTGGCAGTCTAGTGGGTCCCTTCCATATTCCCTATCATCTAATTGCTGTCCCAAATTCCCAAAGTAAGAACCCCGGTAGCCGAGTGGTCTATCTCCCCTCCCCAGATGTTCAAATCTCCATCCTCATAGAACCAGTATCAAATCCCTGCATATCTAGTGGCCGTCCACTCCCACCAGGCTGATATATTTAACATATATATACCCCCGTGTCCAGTTCCCTTCCCCATCCCAATCCCTGGAAGACATAGCAGGCATAATTCCCTGGTGGTCATGTGGCCCCCACAACTGGTAGTAGACTGATCTACCACCCCAGGCTGCCCCAAAGTGACCCCCAGCCAGTGAACAGCACAGCCCTCCTTACACTACCATGGCTGTATGCAGACTGAGCTCCAATAAGCACATACTGTATACAATACATGCTCACTGACATTGATTGACAGCTCCCTGTATATAGTACACACTCACTGCAGCTCAGTTGGTAGCCAGCCATGGCGGTGTAAGGAGGGCTGTGCTGGTTGTTGGCTGAGAGTAAGTTTGGAGGGGTGTGGTGGTGGCTACGTCCATTACCAGGTGTGGTGCAACTTGATTACCAGGGAATTCTGTCAGGTACATCTACAGGAGTCAGGATGGGGGGCAGGGAAGCAGACACTCGGGTGTATATGTGATATGCATCAGGTGGGTGGGGAGGATCACTGGACTGGCAAGGATTTGGTGCTGGCTCTATGCAGAAGATCAAAATATTGGGGGTGGGAAGGAGGGACCATTCTGCTACCAGGGGTCTTACTTTGGGAATCGGATCAGTGATCAGAGAATGGGAGATCGGGGAGGGACCCACTAGAATTCTATGATATTATTTCTTCATCAAGGGCTTGAGATTGGAGTCCATGGATGGATGAGGGAACCACTAGACTGCCAGGAATATGTTTTCTTCATTATGTAATGTTATGTTATTCTTGTAATGTTATTTAGAATGTTAAGGCTCCCATCCAAATATGGTCCCAATGAATGTATATCAGCAAAACTTTAGTGGTTTAGTTGTTGGCACTCAATATTCATAGGAATCATAGGAGATTGCTAGCCATAAGCTATAAACCACTGTGACTTGACTATTTATATTAAAAAGCCTACATATCCCACTCTTCCTTTTATTATTAAAGTAAATGTTGAAGGTTCCCATAGCAAGTGGGAGTAGTAAACTGTAGGTGTTGTGAATTAGTCTTCTGTCATTCATTCTGCCAAACAGTGCTGTTTTCCATGGGAAAAAAAATCATTTTATTTTGGTGCTCTTCTTCATTTGAATAACCCACTCCTTTTATTCTCAGTGCTGCAACCCCCAACTGTGACATCATAACAGGGAAGCAAAGTTCTTAAAGGAACACTGTCAGTTTTTAGTTTTAGATAGACTAATCAGCTTTGTACTGTGCCCACAATGCCTTACTATGTCAGTTAGTGTACAGGATATTAAATTTCTGTGATCACTGCAGAACTAGGAGACTACATTTCTCATTATAGAAGTGTTGTAGTTAGATACAGTATGCACAATGTATTGTTGTAAAAATAAACATACAAAAGCTTATACTGTTGACACCACTACAGAAATATGGGGCAGCTTTTCACAGTAAGATAATTGAAAATCAGGTTCTTGTTTTACCCACAATGCCTTGCTATGGATATTTACATATTAGTGCTCACTACTACCAACATACGAGACTGTACTTCTGATTAAGGCATATTTAAGTCAACAACATAAATTACCCAGGATACATTGTTGCTGTATGTAAAACATTGACAGCTCCCTGTCAAGACATCATTCTGGGGTGTGGCCAGACACAGAAAAATGGAGAACAAACTGATGATAAAACAGGAACAAAATGACTCTCAGATTCTTTTACAAAAGGAACTGCAGCTTTAACAACTGAAGCATGTCTATCAATGGCATACTACGTGTAAAAGGCATTTGGGGAACCTTCAACATTTACTTTAATATTGAAAGATCTGTTTAATGCAATTTAAAATATAAACCATGAAAATTCAATTGAAATTGAAAGGAACATAATTGGTGCTTTTTAATTAAAAAAAGGTTCCTATGGTAACCTGATATGTGCTGGCCAATTTCCTTGCAAGATAATTTTGTCAAAATATTTGGCAAACTCCTGCTTAACAGAACAGAGACCTGTATGCATGAGAAGAGAATGATAAATGAAGTGCAATCAGATTGCAGGAAACAATGCAGCACAGTAGATAATTGTTTTATAATAACGCATTTTAAGTTAAAAAGTATTGCGCTATACACTGCCAAAACCAGAAAAAAATATCCCCTTTATTGATTTTTACATACCCTTTGGTTCTGTTTCAAGAAATTTCATCTGGAAATGTTAAATACATTTGGCATTGAACCATAACTGCTTTTCCTTTTGAGGGAGCTGTAAAATAACACATGTTCTAATGTCTGCTATTCATTACAGGGAAAAATAGCAGATTAAAAAAATATAAATAAAACTGTGAACAGGGCAGCTTCGTAGGACTGGTTTTCTTTAATGTTTATATTAACGGGATAATTTTAATATTTGAAAATATGTTTTATTCTACACTATTAGTAAATGGTACACATGTAGAACTGCTTGCTTTTGTATATGATATGTTAATGCTTTTCTTAACAAAATCTGGGGCCAGACCCACAAAATGTTTCCCCGGTACAAACCCAGTTTGCAGCATACAAACTGGGTTTTGTACCATAGTGATATTCACAAAGCCCAGTTTGCACTCGCAAACTGCTTTTGCGCTGGGGCAAAGTTGTGAGGGGGGCCACAATGCAAGTGAATGGGAGGGGACATGCATATCCCCACATTATCATTGACAAAGATTTTTCCCCAAACAAGGGCCTTTTGCGAAGGCTCTTGTGTGGAGAACATACCAAAAACTGAGACCTGTCAGTATTCCACACAACCTTAGTGGTTGGTGGAGGCACTGCGTTCCTTCCCTGATCACTGATTTCCATTCCGTAATAAACAAATAAAATCTCTGGCAGTTCAGTGGTGCCCCTCTCCCTTACTGATCTCTCATCCTCATTCAGTAATAAATAAATATAATCCCTGGCATTCCAGTGGTTCACTCCCCCTTCCCCTCCCCAGTCTCCAATCACCATCTCCTAATGCAAAAATAGTAACCCTGGCAGCCTAGTGGTTTCCTCCCCCATTAATAGTCTCTGATTACTGTCATGTAATGAAGAAATAATATCCCTGGAAGTCTAGTGGGTCCCTTCCCAGTCCCCATTCTCTGATTGCTTTCCTGAATTCCCAAAGTAAAAACCCTGGTAGCTGAGTGGTTCATCGCCCCTGCTCTGATGTTCCAATCTCTATCCCTGTTGAACCAGTATCAAATCCCTGGCAGTCCAGTATTCCTCCCTCCCATGCACCTGATATATATAACACATATACACCACAGTGTCTGTTCCCTCTCCCCATCCTGATTCCTGGTAGACATATCAGAAAGAATTCCCTGGTAGTCAAGTAGGCCCCCCATCTGGTAATGGAGTGACCCACAGCCCCACACCTCCCAAACCAACTCCCAGCCAGTGACCAGCACAGTCCTCCTCACACCACCATGGCTGGCTGTGGACTGAGACATGTACTGTATACAGTACATGCTCATTGACATTGATTGACAGCTTCCTGTATACAGGATGCGCTCATTGGAGCTCAGTCAGTGACCAGACTTGGTTGTGTAAGGAGGGCTGTGCTCGTCACCATCTGGGGGGCGGTTTGGGGTGCAGGGTGGTGGCTCACACTGTTAACAGGTGGTGTGCCACTTGACCACAAGAACATTGTGCCAGTTACATCTACAGGGGTTGGGATGGGGGGAAGAGGACCAGACACCGGGGTGTATATGTAATATATATCATGTGGGTCAGAAGGGGGACCGCTGGACTGGCAAGGATTTGATAGTGACTCTATGGGGATGACAATCAGAACATTGGAGGAGGGAAGGAAGGACCACTCAGCTACCAGAGGTCTTTCTTTGGGAATTTGTATCATCGATCAGAGAATGGAAGATTGGGGAGGGACGCACTAGACTTCCATGATATTATTTCTTCATTAAGGGCCCGAGATCAGAGACCGGAGAGGGGTAAGGGAACCACTAGACTGACAGGGATGTGTTTTCTTCATTATGTAATATTATGTAATTCTTGTAATAGTATTTAAAATGGTAAGGCTTTCTTCCCAGACATGGTCTCAATAAAAGTATATAAGCAAAACTTTAGTGGTTTAGTTGTTGGCACTTATTATTCTTAGGAATCATATGAGTTTACAAGTCAAAAGCTATCAGACATTGTGACTTGACTAATTATATTGAAAACACTAAAAATCCCACTTTTCCTTTTATTATTAATATTTCAATATCTATTTGTTGTAATTTAAAAAAATCAACCCTGAAAATTCAATTGAGATTGAAAGGAACATCATAGGTGCTTTTTATTAAAAAAAAGGTTCCTATAGTAACCTGATATGTGTTGGCCAATTTCCTTGTAAGATAATTTTGTCAAAGTATTTGGCAAACTCCTGCTTAATAGAATAGAGACCTGTATGCATGAGAAGAGAATGATAAATGAAGTGCAAACAGATTGTAGGAAACAATGAAGCACAGTGGATAATTGTTTTATAATTACTGGTTAATGTGTTTTCCCATAGTTTAAGCCAGTTATGAGTTGCAATTATAACCAGTTGGTTATAATGGCAAACATGCCCTGGCTTTCACTATCAGAACGGCATGAACCACAGCTGCTTCATGCACACTAACTTCTCAGCAACTCTGTAACAACCCCTCTATGCACTCATCTCTCCCGCTCCAATCAAGCTTAACTTGTGGACATGTCTTTTATGGGAACTGAACCAGCAGCCACTTGTTGAAAAAAAAAAAGCCAAGAATGATCAAATCACAATTTCTCTCGCTTCCTCCAGATGATGTCTTACAAACATTCCGCTCTGTCTCTTTCTTTGTCCAGACATTGCAATCATCTGGCAAGTAATCAGGTTGCCATTGAAACCCGGGTTCTTGCATTGTAAAAGTAAAGTCAGTATATTTTCAAATAAAAAAGAAAATTAGGTACTCTAGTGTTCCTGGCAATATGAGCCATTACAAATAATTTTTCTTAAAGCTGTTGATGTTACTCGTGCTGCTCTGTGACTCACACAAAGGCTCCAACTGAACAGCAATGTATGTATATTTTATATAACTGCTGTGATGAAAATCGCTTCCCAGCAACTTTATAAAATAAGTTATGGGGTAGTGTATAAAAATTTGATTTTACACACACCCTCAGTGTGGGATGTTTTTTATAAACCACTCAGGCTTCACCTTTTGAGTTTATGAAGCATCCGACACTTCGGGCATGTGTAAAATCTTGTTACACTTACCATCCCATCCTTTATTCTCTATATAATAACCCATTTAAATAAAAACATATTGTGCTATACACTGCCAAAAACAGAAAAACAAAATATTGCTTTCATTGATTTTAAAATAACTCTTGATTCTGTTTCAAGAAATTTCCTCTGGAAACATTAAATACATTTGGCATTGAAGCATATCTGCTTTTCCTTTTGAGAGAGTTGTAAAGTGATACATGTTCTAATATCTGCTATTCATTACATGGAAAAGAAGCAGATTAAAAAAATATAAATAAAACTATGAACAGGGCATCTCTGTAGCACTGGTTTTCTTCAATGATTATATTTGCTGGATAGTTTTACTATTTGAAAATACATATTGTACTAGCCCATTAGTAAACAGTACACATGTGGAACCACTTGCTTTTGCATTTGACATGTTATTGCTTTTCTTAACAAAATCAGGGGCCAGATTCACAAAACTTTGCCCAAGCACAAAAGGGTTTGTACCATGCAAACTGTGTTTTGCACCATAGTGATATTCACAAAGCACAGTTTGCAATCTCAAACTGGGTTTGAACTGGGGTAAAGTTGTGAGGGGGAAGCAATGCAAATGAACGGGAGGGGACATGCATATCCCTGCAGTCCACATTCACAAAAATCTTTCAAAGGCTCTTAAGTGAAGAACACACTCTAGGCAGAGACCTGGCTATATTCCGCACAATCCTAGCGGTTGGTGGAGGTACTGAGGCCCCTCTCAGATGTCTGATTGCCATCCCATAATAAACAAATAAAATCCCTGGCATTCCAGTTGTGTCCTCCTCCCTCAGCAATTTCGGATTCCCCATTCCATAATAAACAAATAAAATCCCTGGCATTCCAGTGGATCCCTCCTCCCTCCCCAGTCACCATCCCCCATCCCCAATGCAAAATTAGTAACCCTGACAGTCTAGTGGTTCCCTCCCCCCCTCACTTGTCTCTTGATCACTGTACTGTAATGAAGAAATCATGTCCCTGGAAGCCTAGTGGTACTCTCCCCCCTCCCCAGTCTCCAATCACTAGCCCATAATGAAGAAATATAGCCCTGGCAGCAAATTCCTGCATTGTCTGATCACCATCCTGAATTCCCCAAAATAAGACCTCTGGTAGCTGAATGGTTCATTCGCCCTCCCCCAATGTTCCAATCTCTGTCCCTGTAGAACCAATAACAAATCCCTGGTAGTCCATTGGTCCCCCTCCCACCCTCCAGATATATAACACATATACACCTCAATGTCCAATTGCCTTCCCCCATCCCAATCCCCGGTAGACATAGCAGGCAGATTTCCTTGGTGGTCAAGTGCCTCCATCCACCCCTTCCCGGTAATGGAATGACCCACCACCCCACTCCCCCTCAAACCGACCCGCAGCAAGCCACCATGGATTCACAGCAGGAAGGTCATGTCAGACAAGTCTAACAAATTTCTTTGACTTGGGGACTAAAGTAGTAGACCAGGTAGGGGCTGTGGATATGGCCTACCTAGAATTTAGCAAGGCATTTGACACAGTCCCCCACAAAAGATTAATAAACAAATTAGCCAGCCTAGGAGTGGGTCCCAATGTGGTAGCCCGGGTAAAAATTTGGTTGGACAACAGAACACAGAGGGTAACAGTAAACAGAGTCCATTCCGAAGAAAGAAGGGTTACTAGTGGGGTACAGCATGGTTCAGTACTGGGTCTGGTCCTTTTTAATGTCTTTATAAGTGATTGCAGAGGGACTGGAAGGAAACGTATGCTCTTTGCAGATGACACAAAGATCTACAACTGGGTTGATACACAAGGTGGGGTTTAAGGGATGAGAAGGGACTTGACAAGGTTAGAGGAATGGTCAAAAGTATGGCAGCTTAGATTCATAGCAATGAAGTGCAAAGTAATGCACATGGGAAACAAAAACCCAGAGCATCAAAAATGGAAAGGGACCTGGGGGTAGTCATATCAGATAACCTAAAGTAAAGCAATCAATTTGATAAGGCAGTAAGGAGGGCTGGGAGAATTGCTGGGATGTATAGGAAGAAGCATCACCAGTAGAAAACAGGAAGTTGTTATCCCTCTGTACACACAGTTGGTGAGACGCCATCTGGAGTACTGCATGCAGTTCTGGAGACCCCATCTCCACAAGGACATAGAAAGGATGGAGGCAGTTCAGAGGGAGGCAACTAAAATGGTGCAGGGTCTGCACCAGAAGCCATTTGAAGAGGGACTAAAGGAGCTTAATATGTATATCCTCGAGGAAAGTAGGGAGAGGGGGGACATGACAGAAACTTTCAAGTATCTCAAGGGAATCAACAAAGACCAGGAGGGTAGCATCTTTCAGAAAAAGAAATGTGCATGAACAAGGGGGCACAATTTGAAGATAGAGGAGGGATGGCTCAAGGGCAACAGGTGGAAGTATTCTTTCACAGTGAGAGTGGTGAACACATGGAACGGCCTTCCTGAGGAGGTCATGGGGTCAAAAACAGTTGGGGAATTCAAGAATGAATTGGACAGGCATAAGCAATTCTGGTGGGGGGGTAGGAAGAACTAGGCAGTTGGTTAACTAGGATCTACAGCTTATCCAATAGGTAGGGAAATGGGCAGAATGGATGGCCATGCAGTCCTTATCTGCCATCAAGGTCTATGTTTCTATTACCAGTACAGCCCTACTCACACTACCACAACTGGCCACCAACTGAGCTCCAATGAGCACATACTGTATACAGTATACACTCATTGACATTGATTGACAGCTCCCTGTATACAGTACACACTCATTGGAGCTCAGTCGGTGGCCAGGGATGGTGGTGGGAAGAGGGCTGTGCTATTCGCAGGCTGGTGGTCATTGGGGGGGCGGGGTGGTGGGTCACTCCGTTATCAGGTGGGCTGCCACTTGACCACCAGGGAATTCTGCCAGGTATGTCATTAGGGGTTGGGATGGGGGTGGGAAGGGAACCAGACACCAGAATGTATATGTGATATGTATCAGGCGGGTGGGAGATGGGACCACTGGACTGGCAGGGATTTGATACTGGCTGTATGGGGAGAGTGAGCAGAACATTGGGGGAGGGGAGGAGGGACCACTCGGCTACCGATGGTCTTACTTTGGGAATTTGGGATGGCGATCAATGAACGGGTGAATGGGGATGGACCTACTAGACTGCCAGGGATATTATTTCTTCATTAAGGGCTAGAGATCGGAGACCATGGAGGGGTGAAGAAATCACTAGACTGCCAACCATATGTTTTCTTCATTTTGGGATGATGATTGGAGATGGAGGAGGGGGGAGGGAACCAGTAGACTTCCAGGGATACGTTTTCTTCATTATGCAATGGCAATCGGAGATCTGGGTGGGGGGGGGAGCACTAGACTGCCAGGGTTACTACTTTTGCATTACAGGCCAGCAATTGGAGATTGGAGAGGGGGGTAGGGAACCACTAGACTGCCAGGGTTACTATTTTTCCATTACAGGCTGGCAATTGGAGACCAGAGAGAGGGGAGGGAACCACTAGACTGTAAGGGATATGTTTTCTTCACTACGGGAAGGTAATCGGAGACCTGTGAGGGAGCTGGGAACCACTAGACTGTCAGGCATATGTTTTCTTCATTATGGATGGTGACAGGAGACCGGGGAAGGGGGATAGAACAAGTAGACTGCTAGAGATTACATTATTTTCTTTCAGGGTGGTGATTGGGGATAGGGGGGTCATGCTACACTCTGTGCAGCCCATGCAAATGGGCCCATAATGGGCATGTAAATGGCCAACTAGTGCCATGCATGCCCAATGGGCTCATTTGCATGGCTACCTTTGTGAATACCAAGATAGCGCACTGGTGCTATCCCTTGCTTGGGTATTCACATTGCTGCTAGTAGGGGATATGCTGGTGGGGTTAGAAGTAGTGGCATTGATGTTACAGCCATCTCTACCTAGCCCTATTTACTGTCAGATAGTGCCATACACTATCTATCTGTGAATAGCATTTTTTAACATCAGGGCAATCGCAAGGCACAAAGCAAACATTTGCATTGCGCTTTGCACTTTTTCATGAATCCTACACAGGTCTTAAAAATGATATATAAAGTTGCTTAGAAATGTAGAGAAATTTGATTGACTATTAATAACTCAAAAACTAAAATTATAATTGTTTGATCATGTAATAAAAATCTAAGTAGGAAACAGAACATAAGACTTTAAATAAGCATCTACAGTATATCAAAGATTAGATTATTGCTTTCAGTTAATAACAAGTATTTGTCAATGCTGAATGTTGTCTCGCTGGCATTGGCATTGCTACTGCCAGAGTTAGAGATGCATAATAGGAATAGCAGTGAAGTATTGAAGTGACGCTAACCCCACCCCCACCCTGTAGAGACCAACAGGTATTGGGGGTGTGACTTTGGGTCGTCAGCTATAAAAGCTCATGCCATTGTACCTCACCCTACCCTGTAGACACTGACAAATGCCGTGGTGTGCTTTGGGGTCTTTGGGCGTTATACTTACCCCATTCCATAAAGAAATATGCTGAGCTGGGTGCAGTATAGGAGAATGGGGTGAACTGTTTGGCTGAACCGTGCAAGGCACACCACGATGCCTGTCACTGGCTGCAGGGTGGGGGTGGGGTTGGAATGGCATGAGCATTACAGCCGATGATCCCCAGTCACACCCCAAACGCCTGTCAGTCTCTACAGGGTGGTGTGCTACAGTTGGGAACCCTAACACCACAGGCATGTGTTGGTATTTTCACTCCAAATTTCCAACATGGGCTTTTTGTGAGCCCACCTCATGAAAAGCAGCACAATCAGTTTGTTAGTTGAAAGGTGGTTTTGCACAGCAGCTATGCCATTTGGCGACACACGGAGAAAAACACATTTTGGGCAAGATGTGGAAAATGACAACTGTATTGTTCATGAGGAGGCATAAAAAATGGCAACATTGAAAATCTGGAGTGAAAACATGAAAAATTGGTGAAGTCATGAGCATGCATAGAAACTGTGCAACACACATCTGTAAACCTATTATTTTGGGGAGTTTGTTAGGCACATTTTTAACATAGGCATTTTGGGACCTCCCCTCATAAACAATGCTGCTGTGATTTTGTTAATCTGTCCCAAAAGTTGGTTTCCCACAGTGACCACGCCATTGTGTGCCACAGGTGCGGAAACACATTTTGGGCAGGATGTCAAAAATGACAGCTGTACTGTTCATAAGGAGGTGTGAAAAATGGCAGTGTTGAAAATCTGGCATGGAAATTTTGCAAATTTGCAAAGTTACAAGGGTGCGTGGAAACTACGTAACACATACTTGTAACACAGTCATTTTATGGACTTTCAGCACCAAATTTTCAACATAGGCATTTTTGGACGTCTGCTCATTAACAGTGTCACTGTCATTTCCTCAAACTGTCCTGAAAACAGATTTCGTACAGCAACTGCGCTATTCTGCACCAGACATGCAAAAACACATTTTGGCCAAGATATGTAAAATGACAGCTGTACTGTTCATCAGGAGGTGTGGAAAAATGCCAATTATGAAAATATGGAGTGAAAACATTACAAATGCATGAAGTAACGAGCGTGCGTGGAAACAGTGCAATGCACACTCGTAAAACAGCCATTTTTTGGATTTTTTCCACTAAATTTGCAATATAGGCTTTTTGAGAGCCCCTTTCATGAACAGTGGCACTGTCATTTCATTACTCGGTCCCGAAAGCTGATTCCACGCAGTGACCACAAAATCACCTTTCAGGACAGAATAATGCCACGACAGTGACAGAATTCATGAGGAGGGGTCCCAATAACCCCATGTTGAAAATGTGGTGCAAGAATTCCAAAAAATGCCACAGATATGCACCAAAGTTGAAAAAGCCCTATTTATGCCATTATACAGCTTACCAGCATTTCTTCAGTTCGCAGTTGGCTTTGAAAAGTGCAGACGTATTTCCGGTCCACCGAAGATCTTCTCGCCAGACTCCGGAGGTAAGTATGGGGTGAGGGGGGTGTGGGGAGGCAGGGTGCGCAGAGGCTGGGCATGGGTTGTGGGAGTGGGGCAGGGAGATGGCGAGGGACTGTTTTCTTTTTTCACAGGTTAAATAAAAACATTGGGGGACTGTTTTTATTTTTCAGGGGATTTGGCATGCTGGGGTCGGCTCCCAGCTTGCCACCTAAGAGTTTTTTTGGGGGTGATGCTTTAGCCAATGGGGGATTGTGCACCCCTGTCAGCACACAAGGAAAGCGAGGGAGGCAAGAGTCAAGGGGGATTGGGCATCCCCCTCGGCATATAACAAATGGGGAGGTACTTTATGCCAACGGGTAGTGGGCTCCCCCATAGGCACATACATTGGGGGCAGAGCATGCCAACAGGGGGACTGGGCACCCCTAAAGTAGGCATTATGGCTGGCAGTGTGCCACCATGTTTTTTTTCCTGTCTCAGTAGGGTAAGCACATCGGGAGGTCCGCTGCATGTGATGAGCTTTACTCGCATTGCAGCGGACCTTTTCCTAGATGTGCTCACCTGCATGGTGTGGCTCTGGAATGCAGGCAGACTGGGGAATTAGGGACGCACCTACTGATGCATGCCCTGCATTCGCCCAACAGTGACCGTGCATCCAAATGTTCTACTACCCCAATATTTTGGCTGTGCATGCGTGAACCAACATAAAAAGTGTGCACACATATAATATATATATATATAATGACAAACTGACCCAATCTCAAGCAGCAATAGCAAGATTATTTTTTGCTAGTTTTATTCTTCATGCTCCCATGGCTTGTACCCCGAGCCACGGCCTGGCTACAGCTGGACAATATTACCTGCCATCTCTGCCTGGGGGCTGATGAGGCCCATAACGGAGGGGAGACTAGTAGAAATATAGAAACATAGAAAAAGTGATGGCAGAAGGAGACCATGAGTCCATCAAGCCTGCCTGGGAGTGCCCAAGACCTCTTATAGGCCCCGGGGTCTAACCCCTGTACCGAGTTTTGCCCTTCCCTGATTCTGTGTTTCCCCCTGTAGTTCCTGCTCTTTCTCATCCTTATTTGAAAGCTGCCACAGTATTTTCACTCTCCACTTCCTCCAGTAGGCTGCTCCAGGGTTCCACCACACTTTTCATGAAAATGCTTTCTTAGATCTTTTCTAAAGATTCCTCCCTGTAGCTTCCATTCATACCTCCTGCTGATTAAGCTGGTGGTTCTTTGGAATAGTTCTGTGTATGGCACTTTATTTATGCCTCTCAAGAACTTGAAGGTCTCAATAATGTCCCCCCTCTCCCTCCTTGTTTCTGGTGACAAGTTTAGTTCCTGTGGTGGTCTTCATACAGTAGATCATGGAGACTCTATATCATGTTGCTCGCTCTTCTCTGCACATTCTCTAGTCTATCCCTGTCTATTTTCAGGTGCAGATTCCAAAACTGGATGCAGTACTCCAGGTGGGGCCTTACCAGAGGCCTGTACAATGGGGGGGGGGATCACCTTCCTGTTCCTACTGTTGAATCCTCTCTATATGCAGCCCAGCATTCTATTTGCCTTGATGTAAGCTTGTTGCATTGGCTCAATTGTTTAAGGGTGTTGCATATGTTGACCCCTAAGTTCCTTTCTTCCTACTATCAATCTGAGTTTGACTCCACTGAGCCAGTAATCTGTTCTATAAGTCCCCTTACCCAGATACAATACCTTACACTTTTTAACATTGAACTGCAGCACCCAGATATTAGACCATCTTTCTAGCTTTAGTAAATCATTCTGAAGTTCCCTAATTGCCTCCCCACTGTGAATCCTATGACCCAGTTTGGTATCATCCATTAAAAGATCCAGTTTACCCTGAACACCTACATCAATGTCACAAATGAACTCATTAAATAGGGATGGTCATATGATGACTGCCTGATCAGATGCTCCACTGGATCTCTCCTGACCCTCTGACCACCAAAAGTCACTTTCTGCTTGCCTCTTCATCACGTTTTCAGCACATGTTGTACCTGGACTGTGTGGGAGTTGCTGCTGCTATTATCTCTACAATTTCCATGGCTCACAATGGATGTAGACATGAAAAATCTGCCTCCAAAGCATATTCCTCCGGCTACGCCCAACAAGGCCTCCAAGCAGCCTAAGTCCCAGGCTACCACCAAACCTACAGTACTGCTGCTGCTGGAGTGCTAACGGAGGAGTGCTTCTTGGAGGAAATGAAGCCGCTGATGATCACTCTCCTCTCCATTACTGACTCCCTTCAGCAACTTCAGGGGTCTGTGGATGTGCTGTCTCACAAGGTGGGGACAATGAGAGCAGCAAGTCCTCCCTCAAAGATTTGTGAGCAAAGGTGATCCCAAATTTGCAACCTCTGGCACAGATGTAAAAGATTAGAGGAGCACTTGGAGGACCTTGACATGTGAAGCATGCCCAATAACTTAATTATCCTGGGGATAACCAAATACGATGAGGGCTCCAATGCTATATTGTTTATTCAGAAGCTGTATTGAAAAGTTAGCGGGGCCCTGCATACATCATTGAAAGAGCTCATCAATCACTGCAACCCATGCCCGCTGACGGTTATACCCTACAACTATTTATCTTTAAGTGCCTCAGTTTTCTTGATAAATAACATATTCTCTCCAAGACATGTGATATCAAAGAGATTTTGTGAGAGGGTGCCCAGCTGATGATTACATAAGGCATCCCAACTTCTGTCCATCAGCAGAGATGGGAATGCCACCCAATTGTATCTAAAATCATCGCTGCTGGCATTCAATTCCAGATGAGGTATCCTGCTCTCCTACAGGTCAACTAAAAAGGGGAATGGTGGAGCTTTAAGTCCCCCAGCCAAGCCACTAAGGACCTCGGTACCTTGCTTCCCAACCTCTTTAAGCCTGCTTGACACTGGCAACCTGGAGCTCTGCCACTGAGTATCTCTGATTAGCCCTGGGATAATATGCTTCATCTGGGATGCTGTGGCTGACCCCACAGCTGTTTTCTGGATTTCTCCCTATTTCTCTTCTGTTGTACCCTGTTCGGCTGTCACGCTCCTGTTTTGGACTCTGCCTGCCATTGTGATCCCTATAACTCTATCTTCATCTGGCTCACCTGGGAAACACCCATGGAGATTGGCGCTTGTGGAGGGGTCTACCTGGTAACATCCTCTAATTGCCCTCGGTTCAGCTTGCATTTTATTAGCATGGAGCTAGACCAGGTGTGGAGTTGCTGTCACCGGTGCTTGACACAAAACCTTTCTTCGGCTACTCGGTGGGCTGCACCCTAGGACTCTTACACCTTCTGTCTTCATCAGATGTTTCCCTGGCCTCCTTCACCCTCTGGGGGACTGCATTCATCTGTTCCTGGTAAGTGGACCCACCTCTCTATTCTGGGGTATGTTTTGAATAGGAGAGCCTTGTATCTTCCATCGGTTTGCCCCCTTTGATTGAGACTTCCATTCCTCATAATTTGAGCTGGTTTTTGCTACTGCACCAGTTACCTGTAGACATTGGAATTGGCTAAGGGGGCAGTTTGTACTGTGAAAAGCATACATGCCAGCATGACAAGCACCCTTTTTATTGACTTTGCTATGGTTCTATGATGTCCAATTCAGCTCCTTGGGTCCTGAATATTTCATTTTCCCCAGGAAGCTGCTGTGAGCTTAGAGGTTTTGCCTTCCCCTGGATCTCCTTAACACCTCCCTTATGTTTAGGACTTTTGTTCTGAGATGCTGTCTCTTGCTGTACAGTGGTGTCACTCATGATGAGCTCCTCTGGACAATTTCAGATGACTCCTAAGATATGAACACCTTGTCATGAACATGTTCATATACAGAACCTTGTTCAATTTCCATTTTAATGTGCCGCTGTGTAATGCTATTATGATGTTGTGGGGGGGGGGGATCTTTGTATCATTCTTTTTTGGTGGTCTGTGTTCATTGGCCTGCTTGGCAATTCATTAGTACTTACCTGTTAACATTTTATGTATTGATGGTTGGGGGGAAGTGAGGGAGGGAAGTTTATGAGAGGACAGTGTTTGTTACATCACAGGTGGGGGTAGAGTCTGGTGTGCAGTCTTTGGCATTGGGGTTTGGGATTATAAATAGTTTGGGAGGGATGGGGTTTGTTATACTGTTATTTTGTTTTTGTTTTGTGGGTGTTTTATTGTTAGGGGGTGGAATCCCAGAGCACATTTGGGTTGTAGGTTTACTGAGCCATGTTTATCTCTCATTGTTGTTCTATTGCATGAGTAGTGTATCTTATAAATGTATTTACTGGATTGTTGGGGGGGGCCACAGAGTAAACAGAAGAAGCACATGATTCTGTGGCATCTTTATAAGTCCCAGATCAATGTCGCCTTGTCACAAGAATCGCATCTCCGCCGGGAGGAGGTACACTTCTTTAGGTGACAGTGGGTCGGCAGGGTGTTTGGGGCTGATGTCAGCTAGTACCAGCTCAAAAAGAGGTGATGGTGTTGTGATTCTTATTGCTAATAATGCCCCCCTTCAGGTGTTTTGGGAAATTTGGGATGCCCAAGGTTGCTATGTTCTCCTTCATGCTGTGCTGGGATTAACAGAGCTGATTCTGGGCTCCAACTATGAGCCTAATTCTGATACCCCTAGTTTTTTCACCACACTAGGAAAACAGCTTGATTTCCTCCTGGCAGTTCCAGTTATTCTAGGGGGAGACTGGAATCTTGTTTTCCAGAATGATTTGGACAGGTCGGACTCACTCAGGTAAGGACTTTCCAAAGCCCAACGGGGACTGAGAGGCCTAATGGATGATTATGGACTTACACACCCTTGGCATCTGTTGAACTCTTCTTCTCTTCAATACACTTTTTATTCTTACCCTCATGGCACTTTTTCCCGTGTAGATTTTTTTCTGCTTACTAAACATTCCATCCCTGGGATCCTTGCCTGTGACATTTTGCCTCTTGTTATATCTGACCATGCACTCATCTTTTTAACACTTCTACTAACTCAGTTGGAAGAGCAGCATGGGATATTCTTAGGGATCCCTCCTCTAAATGTAGAATACTGGACTATCTTACCAATTTTTTAGTAGAAAATGAGGGTTCAGTTCTCCATCCAGAAACTTTATGGGGTGCAGTGAAGTGTAGGGTCTAGGGGAATGAATCCAGCTAGCAAACCTCTAGGAAAGGAAACAAACTGGGGGAGGATGACAAACACCTTACAGCGATTCGGTCATGGGAGAATTGTTTGTCCCTGTCTTCCTTGGCTGACTCCCAAAAGGAGCTGTGTGCCCTTCAAGCATGTTATTATGAGATGCTTGCTGAGAAGGCCAATTTAGCCCTGTTTTGAACAAAGAACAGGTATCTAGAGTCTGGAGAACAGGCAGGAAGACTGCTGGCATGGTGCCTTCAAAGGTTTGAGGCCATAAAACTATTCCCTGCCTCCAGTTGTCTCCCTCCTTTGTCCCTCCAACTCAACCCTGGGATATAGTAGAGGCCTTCAGAGAGTACTACAGCAACCTGTACCATGACCTTCTGCCCAGCCTTGATCTAGACTCTTAAATTTGGAATTACTTGGCCGACCTCCCTCTTCCTACTTTGGATCCTGCCCAACAAACTTCTCTGGATGGCCCAATTCACCTGCATGATGTTTCTGGAGGAGTTGATCAACTACCCCCAAACCAATCCCTGGGACTGAATGGGCTGTGTAATGAATTCTATAAAACCTTCAAAGCTGAGCTTTCCCTGGTGCTTATGAGACTTTTCAACTTCTTACTGTCAGAGGGGCTAGTTGAACCCTCCTTCAATAAAGCCTGGGTATTCCTAATTCACAAAGAGGGGAAGTGTCTTCTTCTCCCATCTAGTTATCGGCCAATATCCCTCTTGAACTCAGACATGAAGTTATTGGCCAAGGTGTTGGCCATCTGACAACAACTAGCCTGGGTTACCTTGATTTCTCCTGCCCAAGTTAGCTTTATTGCAAATTGCCTCTCTAGTGACCACCTTAGAAATCTGTTGTACCTGGCCTCTGAGTCCAGGGAGGATGTGTTCCATGGCCCTGGTCTCCCTCAATGCAGAAAAGGCCTTTGACTGAATCTCCTGGCCATACTTATTTGTAGTCCTTCACAAATTTAGCCTTTTTGCAAATTTTTGTAAATGGGTCTGAGTACTGTATGACTCCCTGTCGGCTCAGGTGCAGTGTAATGGACTTTCCTCGCTCCATTTTCATTATAAGCGTGGCACTAGGCAGGGTTGCCCATTATCCCCCTACCTTTTTAACTTACATTTAGAACTCCCCCTTTTTCACTTGAATAATAACCCCTCGGTGCTTGGTATTCTATTGGGAAAGGAAAGACATATGCTATCTGCTTATGCCGATGACTTGCTCCTCCACTTAAAGCATCCCAAGACCTCTAGTCCTGTGGCCCTAGAGGAGATCTGGGTGTTCTCCCAGTTCTCTGGGTATAAATTTAACCTTGACAAATTCCAGGTGCTTCCCTTGGATCACCTGGTCATTAGGCAGGGGATACAGCATCTGGGCCTGGCTTGGGCTCCTAAAGAGCTGGTATACCTCAGAATTTGGATATTCCGTTCCCTCTCTAGCCATGGCAAGGTGAACCTGACCCACTTTTGTAGGTACTCCAACATGATCTCCTGAGATAGGCAGATCTCCCCATTTCCCTTTGGGGGTCAGGCAAGCATTCTTAAAATGAATGTTCTTCCTCGCTTACTCTATCCTCTGGGTATGCTGAATTTGTACCTGCCCAAGTCCTGGTTTGTGCATCTCCAGAGACTCCTAAATCAGTTTTTGTGGAAAGGGGGCATGGTCCACTGGGCCTACGGTAAGTTACCTTAGTCAAGGGAATGAGGGGAGGCTCCATCTCCCTAACTTTGTTCTTTATTATTTAGCACTGCACAGATCCAAATGGCTCCAATGGTGTCATTGCTTGGCCGATAATGCCACTAGAGGGTATCGCCCTGCCTGGCTTCATATTAAAGTGGACCCCTGCAGGCAAGAAGATTTTCATATTTCTGGCCTTCTCTACCTCACCCTTAGTTTTCTGCCTCATGGGCTACGATACACCCCCTTGGTTTGGTCCCTGAAGGTATATGTGCAATTCTGACAACATATGCACACTGAGTGGGCTAAAGAGCTTTCTCAGCCTGTACTAGGCTAGCCACCCCATATTGAGAGCCTATTGCCTCGGTTATGGGGTATTCCAGCACAAAAACTCCCTAGATACAGAAAGTTCATGCCTCTGGGGGACCTCAAGGAGCATTTTCAGAGCCCACTCTTTCACAGTTTTCAATATTTCCAGCTCTTTAATGTTATAATGGCCTTCTTAGGCCCAGCCTCATGGTTGTCGTCACAGGGAGACTTACTATTTGTGTTATTGCATCTTTCGATGCAGCCCCATGTAACATCAGGTCTCTACTCCTCTTTCCAATCTCAGTATCCCAATCCGCTGACAGGGATTGCATATTTTTGGCAACATAATAGGCCTTGGACTATACCCCCAAGCACTGGCATGGCATTTGGAGAGATCTCTATAGATTTTTAAAGAGAGACAGACATTGGTGGAAGCAGTTTGGATACTACAAGATATGTACTTCATCCCGCTCAAGCTCTTTCAGATGGGGGAATCCCCAACTTCATTATGCTTGTGCTGCCACATTTCTGAAGGGGACCTATTATACATGCTATGGGATTGCCCCAAGTTGCAGTTAGTGTGGGACAGGATACGAGATTCTCTTGACTCATTACTCGGGCTGGAGCAAGCTTTCACACCAGAGATGTGTCTCCTTGGAGATTTTTCCTTCATATTTTTGAATTTCCGCAAGGTCCAGATAGCCCTCATCTCAATCTCCATGAAGATTGTGGCTTTGAAGCATTGGCTTGAAGATAGCCCACCTTCTTATGACAAATGGCTTAAAGAGCTTCTCCAAGTCTTAGCTGTGAAAACCAATTTATGAAGAAAGTTCCATGGGGGAACAACTATGCCCAAGGTCTGGAAATGTTGCACTCCTTACTACTGGCTGGGGATGGGCCTAATGAATAACAATGGCTAGGACTGGAGATTCACCCTCCCTCCCCTCAACCAAAAGAGACAGAGATCCTTTACCTTCTCCAGCGCTGGAAATTGGTGCACTATCACAGTTGACCTGGAGGCCATTTAAATTTACCTCCTTATGTTTTTCCCTTTTTTTTCCTGCTTGTCTGCCCCTGTTGGCTCTCTTTTTAACCTGTTCTGCTGCTTGCATTCCTGTGCTCTGGGATGGGTGGGCATTGGTGGGTATTATTTACTTTTGTTATATGGAGATAGTTTCATTGGTATTTTATTGCCTGTTGTTTTGATGTTGTGTTGTTGTATTCATTCCTTAACTCTAATAAAGTATATTCAATTAAAAATAAAATGAACACATTAAACAGAACTGGTCCTAAGACTGAGTCCTGGGGCACACCACTGGTTACTCGAACTTCACTGCACCTCACCCCATTGACAACTACCTTCTGACTTCTACTCCTTAGTCAATTTCCCACCCATCTAACTAGGCTTTTAACAATGCCTTGGTCTTCCAACAGTTTTAGCAGGTGATTGTGCTGCACTGAGTCAAAGACCTTGCTGAAATCCAAGTATAGGAGGTCCACTGTGTATCCTTTGTCTACTTCCTTCATCATCCAGTCAAAAAACCTGATAAAGTTAGCCTGGCTTGATCTTCCCCCAATGAATCCATGTCGTTTATCATCCTGGAGGCTGTGCCTATGTACTGTAGGTAACCTACCATATTCTGTTTAACTAAGTTTCCATTAGTTTCCCCATGATAGATGTGAGGCTGGACAGCCTGTAGCTGCCAGCCTCCTCCCTACTGCCTCCCTTGTGTAGAGGGACCAAAATAGCTGAAGTTGGGGATTGAGTGTGAAATGGGTTATCCTGTTCATACCATGTTAGTTTCTAGTTTCTAGTTCCCCACTCTTTCAGGATGTCTGGATACATGAAGCTCCAACCATGTGCACACAAATGTGTCATTTGTCCCCCCATATGCTATTTGTTCCCTACCAGACTGCCACCTGTGGTTATCCAGGTGGCAGTATAGTAGTGGAAGTCTGCAACCCTCCTTCCCAGAAGGCAGTGAACTTGCTCCAGGATGCTCCATCCTCATTCCCCTGGCCAGCCCTCGACAACTCAAGCTCATTTCTGAACTCAAGTCACCAGCATCATGAACAGTGTCACCACCACTGTGCTAATAAACCAGCATACATCAATAGTCAAATTAATAAATGCTATGGGTGAAACACAGTATGAGCTACACTCAGAGAGGTATTAATGCAAAGATGTGCACATAATCCATATGTGTAGACAAAATTAGGCGATACTAGGCTGGCCCGGTGGTGCTGAGTATTGAGGTGCTGGACACCACACATGGCGCCATGCAGGCGACCCAGGTTTAGGAATGAGCTCAGGCCATCGGGGGTTGGCGAGGGGGGTGAGAGAGGATTGAGCATCTGGAGGACTGCTCTCCTCTCTTGGGGAGGGAGGTTTTTCATTCCTTTCGCTAACTGCCCCCTGGCAGCAGCCAAAGGACAGTATGGGTCGGGAAGCACATTTCTGATGTGTTACATCAGTAAGGAGCTGGAACGGGAGGAAAAAGTGGAAAATGAGGAGAGCCCTGGAAGGTGCTCAATGATGGACTCCACACCTGAGGGCTGACCCCAGCTTCTGGATTGGGTCTCCAGAGGAGGTGTAGAGTGCCACCTCCTTCCTGGCCCCATCTCAGGGGGTAATCCACAAGGAAAATACTAGGGACGGCAGGTGTGGGTGGGCAGGAGAGAGTGTCCCTCCATCTGGAGGCCAAAGCCGCCTGTCTGGGGTCTCCCGGGAGGAGGATAAAGTATAAATAAAAAAAAAAATTAGGGGATACTCTGTTAACACTGATTTTTATAAAGTGGTTGCAAAATTATGTAGAAATTTATTAGGATTGCCCAATTTAACTAAAGCATATTTGTTTAAAGCAGTGTTGATTTACATTTCCACAGAAACCTGGGCAAAATTAAAATCTTTAGTGCACTAACTTAGAATTAAAAAATATAGATTCCACTACCTACAGAAATGAATAATAAAAAGAAGCAGAATTGGTTAAGTAATATTATAAAATGGGTAGGAATAATGCGTGATCCTGATTGACTAAGAGCTACTTTCAGCCCGGCCATTATGGTGACATTTAAAGCCCTACGCGGACTAGGCCCAGACTACCTGAAAGAGCTCCTGATTCCCTACCAGCCCGGTCGATCACTCCGGTCATCCAGTAAGGGGTTGCTAGAGGTTCCAAGGATATGTTTAAAATCCTCTGGTGCAAGATCATTTGAGTTCGCTGCGCCTACCCTTTGGAACTCTCTACCCTGTTAGATTCGGGAGTGCGCAAGTGTGGAGTCATTCAAACAGGCTTTAAAGATGTATTTTTGGTCTCAGGCTTTTAATAATTGAGTTTGTTGGTTATATTATGATATGTGTATGATTTTATTTATGAATGACTGTTTATATATTTGAATTGCTGATTTTATTATGTACAGCGCCTTGGTTTTTTGAAAGGCGTCTAAAAATAAAAATATTATTATTATTATTATCCCAGTTCAACAGCTCACTTGAAAGTAGCTCCTGTCAATCAGGATGCGTAATATTAAAGACATCAGTATATTGTTTGATAAGAGCAAATTGCCCTGGCAGTTCAAGGTTATGGGCTCAATTTTCAAAAGGCCAAGAATGGCACAAGCCCCTGGTGCACCGATCATATATTGCATGGGGCTTGTTCCATTCTTCTGGCACTAATCGGGATTTTCACTCCAGTGTGCTAAATATAGCAAGATAGACCAGCTGCCCCCCTTCCCCGTCTAACTTGTGGCATGCTGCAGACCAGTTTTTGGGGCTTGTGCTAAATATTTGGCACAAGCCGCCATAAAGTGTGGAAAGTGTTGCAACTGTGCCCAGTGTACTAAAATCAGGTGCAGTTGTGCCAAAGAAGTTTGGCACAGCTATGCCAAAGAATGGGGTAGATGCAAGGCTTGACACAAGCACTGCATCAACCTTTGAAAATCGTCCCTGTATTTCCACTCTACCTGATCCAGGTATCCAGTACTTCCAAGTCCCAGCCCGTCTCTGGTCTCTGTCACTGCTCTACATTTTCAGACAAATAAAAAAATGTGACACCTCTTTCTTCTTCTGCCACTCCTGTCTGTAATTTAAATCAGCAGCACACACGGGTGGTCCAAATGCAGATTAAAAAAAAAATAATGATAATAGGTACCCACATTTAAATCGGTGGCTCTATCTTGTTCATTAAAGGCAGATTTAAAAAAAAAATGTCAAACAGGTTCCTACACTTGCTTGCAAATTTGGTACTCTATAAAATGCCACAGCTGGCCTTACAGTTGTGAGGTTACTACATAAAGCACCTGATTGTGCTCGGGACAGCTACCAGAAAGCTGCAATAGATTGCGCCATGCCTACCATACACTGTGAAGCTGCCACTACCCTCACTCTCCTGACAGCTGCCCATACTTGTTATCTATGCACAGCACTGGTGACACATAGCTGTCTGTGATAACACCACGATCTACAGGTAGACGCTACTTTTTCCTTTTGAATTGTTTATATTTTTAGTCTTTTTACTCATTTGGAACACACAAAGGGATATTTTAAAATGTTTTATTTATTAATACTGTTGGGACCCATTTTATAATCATAAGTCACTCCGGGGGCTGTGTTTTTGTGTCCTAATGGCCAATCTCAAGTGGTGGAAGCACTCGGCTTTGTCTCAGGCTTCAATCCTCCAAGGTGGGCTGTTATCCCACCATAACACCCCCCCATTGTGCCTTATTGCTTGAATATCAGCACACCTTGGTTGAATTTTGTTAAAGAACAGCTGATAGTAAATGGCCTAGCCATTTTACCAGTCACTATTAATGAAACCTCTAAAAGATGTAGAAATATTATTAAGCAATGGCTAATAAACATGCACCCATCATAAAGGTTAGAGCTCTTAAGTTCACCCACACTTGGTTAACACTTGACCTTAAAGCTGCACTCGCCAACTGAGACAAACCATGGGCTCGTGCCAGAGACACCAAATCCTTGCATGACTGGCAGATTTTCAGAGTTGCCAGGAATGCCTGTGTCAAAATCATATGAACCACACAATCAAACTTCTACATCACTACCCTTGAGCAGGCAAATTGAAATTCAGCCAAAATCTGAAAAACCTTAAACTCAGTAGAAGGCCACAAATCTGCCCCTTTCATTCCTGCCAAAAGTCTTAATAATGGGGTGATTATTGAGTATCATACGCAGATCCTTCAGGAACTTGTTACACACTTCATCACTGCCGGGTTGGCTTTTGACTCCCCCCATATGCCAGTTATGTCAGTACTGCTCAACTTACTAACTCCCCGCCAGTCTCTGCATCACCTCACCCCTTCTAGTTCCGGTATGTCTCCTTCAAATAAGTTGAGGATCTCCTTCTTAAGCTAGACAGCAGGAAGGTTGGCGGTGAGGACGGGCTTGATCCCTCCCTTCTCAAGCTAGGTCACTACTACCTTACAGCCCCCATACTACACTTATTTAACCTTTCTATAGATACTGCATTGGTACCCACCTACTGGAAAGCTGCCCACATAATCCCTCTTTTCAAATCAGGTGATCTGTGCTACCTAAATAACTACAGGCCAGTCTCTATCTTGCCTACACTATCCAAAATCTTCAAGAAACTAGTCTACAACCAGCTTAGACACCACCTCGAAAGTTACTCCCTCCTCAACCCTGTGCAGTCAGGATTCAAGACAAATCATAGCACCATATCTGCCATTGCAAAAGTTACCGATGACTGGATTACGACCCATGATGTAAAAAAATTCACAGGCGTCGTCTTTCTTGAACTCAGCAAGGCATTCGACACTGTCGATCACAACCTTGTCATTCATAACCTGCACAACATAGGTGCCACCTCCTTTACTGCACTGTGGTTTACCAGTTACCTGTCAAGTTGAATTCAGAAAATTAAAGTGGACGGTGTCTTTTCAGCCCCCCCCCCTTCCCACAGCCAGAGGTGTCCCCAGGGCTCCATTTTAGGATCAATTCTTTTTTCCGTATATATCAACAACCTTGGCTCTAACATCATCGATTCAAAGCTAGACATTTTCCCAGACAACCCAGTTCTTTACTCCTAAACCAACTATGTCTGAAGTCAGAGAAGAGCTGCAGGTATCCTTCTCACACCTGAAACAGAACCTCATAGATCAGAAGCTGCTCCTCAATTAAAAATAAAAAACAAGTCTATGTTGTTTTACCCCCAACAACTTCCCCTCACTGCCAACCCAGACAAATGCCCCTATTATCAGCCTCCTTGGGGAACCCCTCCAGGCAGTGTCCAAGTTTAAATACCTAGGTTTATGGCTTCATTGTAAGCTTTCCTTTACCACCCATATTGACACCCTCAACAGCAGGCGAAAATCTAGATTAGATTTCTTCTATAGACATAGATCACTATTCCCACAGGAGACTGGAATCAGGCTTGTCCAGGCCACCTTCTTACCCCCTTCTCGATTATGGTGATATAATTTATAAATCTGCCATGGTGACCAGTCTACACAAACTGGATGTCTTTTGTCACAGATCCTTATGTTTCATCACTTACAGCACACAGAATATAGAACTCACCATTGCAACCTTTATGCTGCCATTGGCTGCACCTCTCTGACCTCCAGGCGCTTGTTACACTCAGGCATCTGGACACTAAAAATTCTCTCAAAAAAGCTCTTGGGCTACCTTTTGTCCCTTGTCCACATCTCCCAGAGTACTTACTCCCTCAGAAAGTCTGACTTTGTGTATCTAGATGTCCCTTGGACTCGTACTTCGGTTGGCAAAAGTGCCATCTCCTATACCCTATCTACCTATTGGAACAACCTACAGTCTAGTCTTAATCTTACCAGCCTCATATCTGTTAATACCCTCAAAACCCTGACCTTAAGATTAGTGAAAGAAATATGCAATTGTCATGGACTGTAAACCTGGTGTCTGCTATTGGATCACTAGTCCATGCTTATCCCCTTCTTCCCCCTCTCCAGGTCTACCAGAGCACATACCCTCCTCATACCCTCCCATCCCCCCTTAGACCTCCACTGTAACCTTCTTTCCTTCCTCTCTTTCCTTTTCTTCCCTCTCCGCTACTCCCCCCCTCTCCTCCCACCCTCTCATCTAGTCTCCCCTCTGCTCCTACCTCTTCTTTTTCTCCAGCATTGCATCACCAGTACATCTAGTCCTTATGTCTATGAATTTGGCAGTCTATCTATGAAGCAAAATCCAGCTTAAGGCCTTTCACTTTTACATATTATTTTAATGCAATTACTTATGTTTATATGCCTCGATTCCATTTGTACTCCTGTTGTGGTTTGGCACAATTGTTACCATTTTTTATTTACTGTAGAGCATGTCTGTATAAAGCACATCTTGCTACTATTGTATATACTTTTGTTTGGCATTTTTTTTTTGTTTTTACACATTGCTTCATGTATGTATGTACACTGTGTTGCTACCTTGATTAACATGTATTCATGTATACTATGCTGCTTCTGTGTCTGTGCGCCTGTTATATGTCTCAGAACCTCCTTGGGAATGAGCTTGCTCAATGGAGTTATTCCTGCAATAAACTTAAACTTAAACTTGAGCAATGAATGCATGATGTCTGCATAGAGATGGACAGGTGGATAGGGTCAAACTGGAGTCAATGCAAACTAGGTACCAGGCTGCAGGAAATCACCACATCCTCATAGAAAAATTGCAATGTGTGAACAGGCCCAAATGAACAAATTGCTCAATACAGTGAAGAAGACTATTCACTCAGCTTTTTAATGAAGCACAAAGCAGAGAGAATAGCTGCACAGACATCTTTATTTGGCAAAATCCTTGTCCCAATGTTTCACCCAAATAGGTTTCCTCAGGGGACTTCACTTACAAATAAAATATATTTGATAAATTGTTAAAAGCTTTAGAACAGCTTATTATCTTTGATACACTAGCATTTCTGCAAAACTGTATTGTCCATACCTTGCTGTATGCATACATTTATTTATCTGCTGTTTTACAGTGTTAAATAATCTGGCTTTCTGCCTTAACAGAGATAAAGACAACAATATATTAGATTATTTTGAATTTGAATACAGTGCCACCATCACCAATCACAAAATTATTGGACACTTTTCTAAGATGTGCTCTTTTGTGCCTCCATGCTAATGGTATAACAGCTTTGTTCCTGATGCTATCCTGGCCACCTTTGCTCAGTTTATTGAGAATCTCACCCTGTCTTAGGGTACTGTATCTGCATCTGGCAGTATCTGATTTTGTGTCTTATTACTTAAAACTATATGTTCATGCTGGTGACTCAAATGGATATTATATTACTTCTGCACACTTATTACTTCAGAAATTGAATATGTTTTGCTACTTGTGCCTGCTGGACTATTTATATTATTACAGTGCAATGCAGTACTAAAGATATTGCTCTTTTAATTTAATCTGTAATTAAATTATGTGCACCCCTCCCATGCATAGCTGATATCTGTAACAATAGTTTCAGTCTGAGATATTTATTCTGTGATAATGCTCCTCCACTCTGCCAATAAATTGCAAAATTGTAAAATAAGTGCTCATAGTGCATCCTTTTGAACTGCTAGCATGAGCACATTCTGCTATATAATAAGACACCAAATCATGCAAAGGTAAAAAATTGGAATTGCAGTTAAAAATAACTTTGAACATAAATGTTATCATTGTTTGCATCTAAAAGCATTACATATTGCATATAGAACATAAGAACTGGTGCAGTGGGAGTGTGAGTTAAGAACATTTTTGAAGCTTCTAATTTCTAATAAAACTAAACATAATTCATTTCCTGACAGTTGCTGATACACAAGATAAATTCCCTTAAGAAAGAGTGGTATCACATCAGGTCCTCACTGGCCGAAGGAGCTTGGTCAATAGCGCATGGTCAAAATGTTGAAAAATGGAAGAGCACAGTATAAAATATAGTGCTTGTGTGGCACCACATAGGGAGGAGGTGCTTTAACAGTGCGCTGTCAATCCTGACTCCACCGATATGCCTATTAGCTCAAACTTCACTGAGGTGGTGATCCATGGCAACATGGTGTGGTAATATTAAATCTACTCTTAAGGGAAAGGTTTTTTGTTCTATTCATGTAGTAGTATGTGCTGTTGTATGCATGACTAGTTAGTGTGCAATGTTGTTTCCTTTATGCTGTTTTTCCATTAGCTGTTATGGACAGGTGGGGTTTTGTCTACACTGTTTTTTACCACGCTGCATTATTTTTAGCAGAGTAGACGTAGAACCAGAAAGGGTGGGATTCCCAATTAGCTTGAAAAGGGTAGCCAGGAAAGTATGAGGGACTAACCTGGTGAGTCATCAGTAGGAATGGGCAAAGTGACTGAAGTATGCTTTGCTATTTAATTTGCAAATTCCACAGAATTTATAAATTATGAATTTGGCAAAGTCATGAAGTTTTGAATGATACAGTTGTCATATTTTTTTCAGTGACTTTACCAAACTTCACTTGGAAAGTGGCCACTTAACTGAACCAACAGCCAATCTGCAGTAAAAACATAACAATTTCAGTGAAGTTGAAGTTCTTATGGCTTGCAAAAATGTGAATTTTTTTTGTCTAATGGCCCCTTCGCTGGCGAAGCCTAAATTCGCAACATCTCTGGTCATCAGCTTGGAGGCATCAGAAAGCACATTTTGGAAAAGTATCTAAGCTCTGAGGGATTGATGGTGTTGGCACTATATACAAAGGCAGAAGAATCCAAAATATATGATCTTAATTTCTACTTAGGTAGACAGCCAGATTATTTATTTAACACTTTATGAAAACACAAAACTATATAGAAAATAAGATATGAAAAACACAGCTTTGTAGTGAATAATGGTGTATTAAAGTTAATAACTTGTACTAGAGCATATACAGAAAATTAAATGTGTATTAGTTTGAATAGAAGTCCCTTGAGAAAGTCTATGGGGGCAAACCATTGAAACAAAAATATAATTGAATAAAGACTTTCTTTCAACTATGCGCTGCTTTTAGGGCTTTTTCAAAAAGCTGTGTGAGTGTCCTTCTTCACAATATTCAGTCTACAGTCAAGCCATTTCAGTCCATTGTTAGGTATGAAACCACCCATGCACAACATAAAACAGAAAGTGACTCAATCTCAGTATGGCAACCTTTATTTTGATTTTAGTTGGCCATCTTGATATTTTACTGTATCACAGACTGTTCATGAAAAGATCTTATGGAATATATAGAAACATTAAAATAAGATAACATTTATTGAGCATTTTCAATTTCTTATTGATTCACAGTAATAGGGTGGGGGGTAGAGATGCACCAACATTTTATTTCACCAGTGAAATTTCAGCAAAATCATGAATATCACATCATGAAATGTTTTGTGAAATTTTGTGCATTCCGCAAAATATTTGCTGGTAGGAAATGAGGAATTTCACCCATGAAATCCAGAATTTTTTCCATGAGCAGCGGAATTTTGCCTGTGAGAGACGAAATTCTACATTTCACAGGCTAAATTCTGCATTTTATCTGCAGAATTTCACATTTCACACTTTCAAAATATTTCGTGAAATGCATAAAGTTCATGAAATATTTAGCGGAACAAAATTCTGCAATTTCAAACAACACTAGTGGAGGGTGTAACAGTTTATAAATGTAGAATACCAGGCTAATCATTCAGCCTATTGTCCAAATTCAAAGCATCTCACTGTAAAAATGTTGGCAGTTTTCTTTTTGGCGCATTCCATATATTGAAGTGCTCTCTCTCTTTGGTGATATTGTATGTGGGGTGTACTTTTTCACCACAATATCAGTGTATTTAAATGTTTCATATTCCCTGTTGCTGCATTCAGTTTATTCATTTATAGTACCCATCCCCCACTATCTCCACTGCCAATTTGTTCCACAGTTCCACCACTCTCTTATTGTAGAAGAGCCTCCTTGTGTCTCTTCTAAATTTAACACTGATGAATCTACATGCCTGCCCTCTCATTACTGCACTACTGTTCCTGATGAACAGCTCCTCACTGTGTTAATCCCCCTCAGGAGCTTGTATGTCTCAATCATGTCTCCCCTCTCCCTCTTGGCTTCCAGTAACTACATGTTAAGGGCACCTAGTCATTCATCATGGTACCAACATTTTGGCTTTAGATCATACTGGTAACCATGTCCTGCAGCATCTCTAGACTATCCCTGTCCTCTCTCAGATTTGGACACCAGAACTATGTACAATAGTGGAGGTGTGTTCTCACAAGTACAAGGGCAATATCACCACCCTTCTTCTACTATCAAATTCTTTCCCAGTGCATCCCAGCATCATTGATGTTTTGCTGTATTGTTTGTTCCACTGGCTGTAATGTTTGAAGGTGTTTCTAATGATTATCCCAGGGTGCATTTCCTTAGATGTTGTGGCCAACCTAACTCCCTATGCAGTACTCTGTATGTAGGTTATTTTTGCCAATGTGAGATGCTTTGCAGCTTTTGGTACAGAAACTCAATTGTCATATTTTGGACCATCTCACCACTCTGTCCATTCCATCTTGGGCTCCTGTCACCCCCTTCTTAGTGCATATTGTGCTTCATAGTTTTGTATTGTCTGCAAAGAGAAACATCTTACACTGGATGCCATCCACTGTCAATAAGGATCATATTGAACATGATGGATCCCTGGACAATCTGTGTGTGAACCTCTCATCCTCTGACTTGACCCCATTTTCTACCACACTCTATGGCTCTGATGCCATGCCAGCACCAAACTTGACATCAAGGCAGACTACCAATTATCAGTGTCCACACAAAGCATCTGTGACAGTTATTTTTGGATTGATCATACAAGATAGATGAGGAGAGGGCTTGCCTTTGAATTTTTTTGGTTGGATAATTTCTGTCTTGAGTGGGGAAACTGGAAATGGCAGTGATGACACTTTAAGGAGGAAGAAGATGAAAATAATGGGCTTCCAGATTACTCACAGTGATTTTATCATTCGATACACTTGATGATTGAATGGAAAAAAACAGCTTGGAGTGGGAGTAAAACAGGTTGGATTCTGGAGAACAATGATTGAAGGTTTCTTGATCATACTATCATCATGATTCCGGCTCTAGCCCACCTTGCAGCCCCATGACTTTGACTTTCTGTCTGACCATGACTATCTCCTTCTTCACCACCACTGGTTACAGAACTTATACTTGGCAGAACATATATTTTCACAATTCTCCCCAGCATCTCTTCATCCTAATGTTCTTTTCCTCATGTTTCTTACTAAATAGCACATGACCAATGATGACATTATAATGATGCAGTTTACACTGGACGATAATATTATTGACCCACGATAGACATCAAATATTGTTAGATACCCACATGATGCACACATGCTGCTGCTTGATTCACAGGGCAAGAGAAAACTGAGGGAAATGAGTGAAAGCCACACTCCTGACCATACTGCAGTGATACATCCTCACACGACTCCACCCTACCTAGAGATAGTGAAAACTCAAATATCTCACAAACAGCTTTCTTCAAATTTTATACATAGCACAAAATTGAAATATATGCTGGATTTCTGTACCATGCATCACCAGCAGTCAGTAAAATATGTTTATAAAATAAAATTTTCAAAAATTCCCATATCCCTTTCCCAGTCTGACAAAGTCACTGCCCGTTTGCAAGGCTGCAGAAAGCACAGACTGCACTCTTCTTTCCTTTGCAGGCTTTCACTGTTTTTCTGCTTGTCTGAAACCACAGTAACTAGAAAAACAATACAGTACTCAATTCTCTGGTAATTTACTACTTTTTTTGATCCCAACTTACCATTTTGGCAATGAAATAAGGAGTTCTCAGGACCCTTGTCCCTTCCTCAGTGAAGAAGAGCTGGAAATGGCACAAAGGCATGTGCAGCAAGATGAGTTTGTGACGTCCAGCATTACTGATTTGCAAAAGTAGAGTATGTGGCTTGCACAAACTCAGTGATCCCTGAAATAAATGCTATATCATTATTCTGAAGTTCTGAAATGCCAAATGAAGCCAAGCTCTTCGGATACACTTTGGCAGTCTCAGAAGTGTCAATCTTCAGAGCTTTCACTGAACTCTAATTTGGCATTGGATCACACTTAAAATGATAGCATTGCAATTTCAGTGTACTAATTCATGGACCTTTATATTAGTATAGTTTGTTTACATTATGATATATCTGCGTATGTTCAAGAAAAATGGGTACCAAATAAGGTTTAATTTTTTAATTATGTCAGACTTGTTATAAACACTGTCAGCAATGCATTATATAGAATATAGAGAATTATACATGGGTGGGTGGGTGTAACCAGAATTTGAAACTCACCATAGATGTGGGATGCAACATAAACTCCCCACAGTGAAATTTGAGAGGTTATTGACTTTGTCCAAAACATTTGTTCCTGTATAAAGATAACATTTATCAGTCAATAAAATCATCACGTACAAAGGGTGGGTGTAAAATTCTGGTTTACATTCAGTCACTCTTGTTTTTTTTTAATTTTAATTATTACTAGAAAGCATTTTTAGGGCTGCAGTTGGGAGGAGCCCTGCAGACCTCTTCCTATGAGAAAAGGACTCCTGCATTCTTTGTGAATGAACATCATGTTGGAGTGACAACACAGTCGCCTCTGCATATGTGAAGCACTCTCTATAGGCAGTTATAAAATGGGTTCAGAGCAGGCACTAAAGTGATTGGGTGAACACCACCACCTGACCGGATTAAATTCCCTATTTAGGTTGGGGAGTCAGTGAAAGTGCCATTGGGACTCTTTATGTTCTGCAGATTGAAAAAAAAGGCAGCCATTCAAATCCCAGCCTGCCGATACATCAATGCTGAGCACCTACAGGGAAAGAGAGAGAGAGAGAAAGAAAGAGACAAAGACAGAGAGAGAGATCTGGTCATGTAATGGGTAGGGTTGGGTGCCTCAGGATTAGAGGATGGCTAATGTCATGCCTATCCACAAAAGAGGCTCATGGGAGGATCTGGGTAACTACAGGCCTGTCAGTCTAAAGTCTGTGGTCGGCAAGATGATGGAGGCCATCTTGAAAGAGAGGTTGGAGATTTTTCTGGAAGCACAGGGCCATCTGGATGATCACCAACATGGCTTCATCCAGCACAGATCATGTCAGATGAAGCTTGTGGAGTTCTATGACTTGGGACAAAGGCACTGGACTAGGTAAGGCCAGTGGATGTCCTCTTTCTGGACTTTAGCAAGGCATTTGACTTGGTGCCAGACACAGGGTTGCTGGACAAGCTGGGAGAATGGGGCTGGGAAAAGACTAGTGAGGTGGATAGGGAACTGGCTAACTGGGCAGTTTCAAATGGTGGTGGTCGAGGGGGTTATCATCTACTAGGAGGGTCATTAGTGGGATCCCACAAGGGTCAATGTTGGGCCAACTCCTGTTTTATACTTACATCTCAGACATCAGGGATGGTATCAGGAGTGAGATGAGCCTCTTTGCTGATAACTCAAAGCTGAGGACAGTGGTGGATGGGGAGGAGGGTAGAGGAGCCCTACAGGGGGATCTGGAGACTCTGGGGAGGTGGTCATGCACTTGGAAACTGAGGTTTAATGCCAAGAAATGCAGTGTTCTCCACTTGGGGCTTGTGAACCCTGATCATTAGTACTTTCTGGGTAGGGAGAAACTGCTGGTTTTGGTGGGGGGGGGGAATGATCTTAGGGTGGTCATGGATGCCAAAATGAATAACTCTGAGCAGTGTAGGAGGGCTGTGGCTAAAGCAAATAAACTGCTCAAGTGCATTGCCAGGGCGATACCCTCAAGGAGACAGGAGGTGCTTCTCCCTCTATATAACTGCCAGGTTAGACCGCACCTAGAGTACTGCATGCAGTTTTGGCACCCGTACTTGAAAGGGACATTGCGCTTCTGGAGAGGGTCCAGAGGAGGGTGACCAGGATGATACAGGGTCTGGGGAAAATATCCTATGAGGAGAGGGTTAAGGAGCTAAACTTTTACTCCCTGGAGGAGAGGAGGGACAGAGGGGATGTGATTGAGGTCTTCAAGTGTCTAAATGGATTGAACAGGGTCAGCCAAATAGGGAGTTCCAGCTGAGGGAGGGAGGAAGGAGCCACCGGGGGCATTCCATGTGGCTGGTTAGCGGGAGGTTTGGGGGAGACTAGGAGAAGCTACTTTACCAAGAGTGTGGTGGATCCATGGAATGCAGTGCCTGTGAAATTGTTGGCTGTTGATACTGTGGAGGGATTCAAGAGGGGCTGGGTCAGGTATAAGGGTAAGGTAAAGCTGAGAAATGCCACATCTAGACGTGTAACTGTGGTGGTGGATGGGGTCGGGGGGAAGAGGGAAGGGCAGCAATGGAGTCCTGACCGGGCAAACTTGATAGACTTTTAGGCCCACTCTACAGACATCTTAGTATGTTAATATGTTAGTATGTAATGTACAGTTCCTGCAGTTGTGTGTGTCTCTGTGTCTCTCCCTCTCTTGCAGTTATTGTTAATTCAGTTAAGCGACAGGGAGCTGTTCGTGATCCCATTGCTGTCCCCAATCACCTTTCCCCCTCTTCCACCAAGCAGAAAAGCAGGAGGCAGTAATTTGTGTCTCAAGTAGCTCACCCCTGTCCTGTCACCAGTGCTGCACTTGCTATACTGTCTAATTACCGGATTGAGAATGGCTGGAGAGTGGCATGAGGTAACTTTAGTGACAGCTGACTGTTTTTCTATCTGTCTCTCTCTGCTGGTGCTTGGTATGTTTGTGTCTCAATTGCAGGACTGCAGTACCCTCTCACTGTCTCTGTTGGTGCTTGCTCCTCTCTGTAGTGAGAATGTACTTCTCTGTCTCTGTCTGTTGCTTTTGCCTGTGCTCATGAAACATGGTGAGAGAGAAGCACGGGCAAGAAGGAGTATGCATGGTTCAGGTCATTGGTGGGGTTTTTTTTGTCCTGTGGAAGTGTTTGTGGCAGAGCAAGACACCACAGGAAAGACAGAGGCAGCACCAGAGAGGGACAACAAGACAGGGAGATAGAAGGAGACAGACAGAGTCAAAGAAAGAGAGAGAGTCACTGAGAGGCAGGGCAAAGTGGGGGGGTAAGCCACACACGGCAAGCAGGAGCTACTTATCACAATGGGCCTCTTGCATTGGGGTGGCAGAGGTGGAGTTCAATGCCACAGGCAGGGCACCCCAGATTGTTAGTGAAATCTGAATGTAGATCTGGTTCACAGGTTTGTGCTGCAAGTACTGGTGGTGTGCATCAGGTTGACCAGGGCCCTCAAATGGTCTGAACTATGCCTTCCAGGGATGAAGCCCACTTGGGACTCATGTATAAGGTGAGTCAGCAGGAGACTGAGGCGAGTGGCTAAGGCCTTGGCGTAGATTTTACTGTCTACGTTGATAAGACAGATGGGGTGGTAGCTGCCTGGGGTAGTCGGGTCTTTGCCTTTCTTGGGGATGACAATAATATTGGCCTCTTGCAGGGTAGGGGGAAGGGAGTCTTTAGTTTCAGACTCTGTGAAGACTGCAGTCAGTAATGGGGTCAGTGTCTGATTAAAAGCCTAGTAAAACTCCACTCTATACCCATCTCCCCCTGGAGATTTCCCACTCTTCATCATTTGGATGGCCTCTGTAACTTCCCTCTCTGAGAGAGGGAGATCTAGAGCAGCAGCCTGCAGTGAAAGGAGTCTGGGTAGTAGGGTATCATGTAGGAATGGCATTGCATCTGAGGGGAGAGAGGGATGTGAGAACTGATACAGTTTAGAGTAGAAATCGGACATCACTTGGTTTATAGCCATCTGATCTGTCAGAAGAACTCCCCTCTCATCCCTCAAGTCAGGGATGTGATTGGCAGTAAGCTGTTTATTCCAGTATCTTCCCACGTTTGTCCCCCCCTTCCCAAAAGGAATGTCTAAGCCATAGGATGGCAACTTTGGCCTTCCTGCTAAGGATCTTGTTAATGTCCATACAGAGTCTGAGAATCTCTCAGCCAGTGGGTGATGAGGGAGATGGAGAGGGCATAGCTTTGTAAGCAGCCTCTGCACAGGATAGTTGTGTTTCCAAATCGCATAGTTTATGTTCCCTCTCCCTGCATTTGGCTGTAGCGTAGCCCATTATATTTCCTCTCATAGTAGCCTTAAAGGTTTCCCAGGTGGTACTTGTGGTACTTGGGGAAGTGTCTTCAGTGGAGTTGTCCTGGAGGAATAAGAGGGCTTCATTTCTGGCCCAGAGAATAAATTATGGGTCCCACATCAGAAGTGGGTCCAGCCTCCAAGACCGGGGAGGGGGTTGGCCGGCAGGGCCCCACATGATAATAAGTTGCACCAGTGCATGATCATAAATCATTCAGGGGAGGATAGCAGTGCCAACTGTGGTGTGTGTCAGGGCTTGGGAGGTTAGCCAAAAGTTCAGATGGCTATAAGAGTAGTGGGATTCAGAGTGGTAGGTATAGTCATGAGCACAGGGGTGAAAAAGCCTCCCACGTCCATGAGTCCCATGTCTTCCATGATTAAGTCCAGAGCTTTACCCCCTCTTACGTGTGCTTATATCCCTGTGTCATTCCTATCAAGATGGGGACTCATGGTCAGATTAAAGTCCCCTCCCAACAGCAAGGGGACATGCTGTGGTGTAAATGAAGTAAAGATTGAGGCTAGGGAATTGAAAAAGTTAGTGTCATCCTAGTTGGGGGCATAGATGTTACACAATACAATGTGCCCACTGGGGGTGTCATTGAGTCTCATTATCCATCTCCCCTCTTCATCAGCCCTGTGACTAATAAGGTTACAGGGAAGGGACTTGTGCAGCAAAATGGCCACTCCCCTCTTCCAGGAGGTAGTTGCAGCATGAATCTGTTGTCCCACCCAGTCTTTCTGTAGCATGCTATGGTCGTCTCCCAAGAGTTTTGTCTTCTGAAGGTACACCGCTTGGGTCTTAAGGCGCTTCAGGTGGGAGAGAACCTTCTTCCTCTTAATAGGGGAGAACAGTACCGGCGGTAGGGACCCAAATTCTTGTAAGTGCATCACTTACAGAGAATACTGACATCTAGTAAAAAGGGGTGCTTACAGGCCCTAACAAAACAGTAAGCTAAACATACATTGATGTCAAAACCCTGGGTGTCAATGTCGTCCCCCTATCTCACCAACCCCACTCCACAACAACAAGTTAAATGTACAAGAATCCTGCCAAGTGAAATATAGAGGATGGGACAGGAGTGAATATCCTCCTGTCTGTCAAGCATCAGTGTGCCTTCCCCCCCTTACCATCAAAGATAATCCCATTACTCTCCTCCGCCAGTTCACCCAGCACAAGAATTGTACTTATCTGAGGCATTCAGTGATGGAGTAGTTCACCCATCTTCGGTCCCCAGGTTCAGCTGACCTTCAGAAGGATGGCCCTCATGGCTCTCACCAGTCCCCCTAGCCATGCAGGCCGGTAGTGGACTCAGGGCAGAAGGATCATCATCCCAGTCTCGAGATTGGTTCTGTGGTTCAGCTTTGGAGTCAGAAGATAGGCCCTGGTTCATGTCTTATTGTTCAGAAGTCTCGTTGGGGGGGGGTAAAGGGGGTCAGTGATGAGAATCAGTTCTTAATAAAGTAGGGGCTGGTCACCACCTGTTCCTTGGATCCCTCGCAGTGACTAAGGCTGGGATGTGGGTGGGTTTCAGTCATGTGCTTTTGTGGGTGTTGGCGCTTCTTGTGTCCCTCCTCTGGCAGGCACTTTTTCATGTTCAGGGGTCTGGGTTCCCATAGCGTACATTGAGAGGGAGATCTGTGCAGCTCTGCCTGCTGGTCTTTTATGAGGGGTGAGCGTCTGTCCTCATAGTCCATAGAGCTGGTCGTAGGAGAGCCTTTGTCTCTTGATCTGCATAGGTTGTTCTCAGGGTTCAAGCAAGATTGCTGGATAAAGGCCTTTGCAGCTCCTGGTGTAGCAAATTGGTGCTGTACACTGTTGTAAGTAAGTCTCAGTGTTGCTGCGTGTCTAAGTGAAAAAGGGATACCCAGGTCATGCAATCACCACCTAACCTCTGTGTAGCCTTTTCTCCGGGCAGCCAATTTTTTAGAGTAGTCTTGAAATATCATTATTCGGCTGCCCTGCCAATATAGTGCCCCGAGCTCCCATGCCCAGTCCTATATGGCCTCCTTTTCTGCAAAATTAAGCAGTTGGGCCATCATTGGCCAAGGTCTGTCTCCTGCAGTAGGTCTGGGTTGTAGGGGTCAGTGGGCCCTTTCAATAATGATCCTGGTCCTTGGAGACAATTTAAGAATTTCAGGAAGGGCCTGCTGGAGGAACTACATTGCACACCCTTCCTCGCAGCCCTCTGGGAAGCCAAGGATTCGCAGGTTGTTTCTGCGGCTTCTGTTCTCCAGGCGGTTGATTTTATCCTGCAGCCCATGGATTTGTTCCACCTGTTCGCAGAGAGTAGCAGAGTGCCCTTGTACAGCACTGTCTCAGTCAACTGCTTTTTGCTCAACAGTGGTGAGGCGAGTATCCGGCTGGGCTACAGCCTCTGTGGTGATATTGCTAGACAGGGTGAGTGCCTCCAGGTGACTCATAATGGTGGTGAATATATCGTGCACTGAGGGCTCTTGGCCTTCTCTGCTGATGTGCCCCATGTGGCCGGGTCCTCCGAGACATGTTTCGGTGTCCAAGTGCGGGATTCATGAAATTACAGCACAAAACATGGTTGGGTGATGTAAAAACAGTTCTGATGCCCACCGTTCATGTTTATGGTATAGACACTGGCCGAACTTGTGGGGAAATGATAGGGTTTCAGCTGCGGTGCTCGGCTCCTGATCTATCAAGCGGCCATCTTATTTAGCAGCCAAACCACGCACTAAAACTTTAATAACTTTTGAATGGATTAATATTTTTTCACCAAACAAAAAGCAGCATATTTCTTGACTCAAGCTCTTTCATCATGCCAAGTTACTCAACAGCATGCCCCACAACGGCTGCGCAGCACCACAGACAAAATAAAAAAAAATACCCATGTAACTTGTAAAAGTGCATTTTTAAGTGTTTTGGTATGCAAAACCCATAGCTCCAACTTAAATGAAATTTTGCAGATCAAGAGATCTACTATGCCCCGCCATGCATACCACATTTCATGCAAATACATTGAATGGGTCCAAAGTTATTAACAGGCAAAATTTCAACTTTAACAGAGAAGTGGCTTCCATAACCCTAAATAGGGTTGTCACTATTTATATATATATATATATATATATATATATATGTATATATATATATATATATATTAGAGGCAAACTCGTTATGGTTAGTTATTACATTGCAGAGTGAGGCTCATTCAGGTTGGAAACCCCTGACCCCCGCCCACCCCCCCAACTGGCATTGGGGTGATCGCCAGCCCCAACTCCTCACCCCATGACATGTGTAGCAGCAGAAGTATAGGAGAATGGGGTGAGAGTTAGGACCCACGATCCCAATGCGCACCCCAATGCCGGGTTGGGGGTGGTCAAGGCCCAAGGGGTTTTCAACCCCAACAGCAAATTCTCACTTTTGTTGCTGTGGAACAACCCTAACTAATGCATTAAACAGAGTTTTTTCCTCTAATTTCCCTTCTTGAGAATGATAACGAGAAATAGTGAATGGGAGGTAGTAGTGAGCGCCGGTGCCTCTGCCCCAAGGCCTCCCGCCACATGATGTCTTGTGGCATACTAACAGGGACAGCAACACAAACATAAATGCTAACAGTGGTGACATGGTAACACAAGCAACGTAATGAGAACAGAAGGTACGCACATGGTGGCGTGACAGGAATGGTCTGCCACGTGATGTGTTGTCACATAGTAACATGGTACCTGCAAACAGAAATGTCAATGGGCATGGTGATGTAAAGTGAAACAGTAAGATAAACAGTACTGTAGACAGAAATGGCAAAAATAACATAAAAGCGCTTAAATGAAAACGCAAAGGATAACGCATATGGTGGCGCAGACGTCAATGGTAAGTGAAACGGGTACGGATCCACAAGCGGAAAGGGCAACAGTAACAGTAATGTAAGTGCACAGGCTGGTTTTCCCCAAAACCTGCATTGAGAAAGACAGTGAGTACAAATAATGTATGCAAAATAATGAGTATCGGCGCAGAAAATGAGATCTTGGAATACTAAATACACTATATCTCAGGAACCGTATGACGTAGAAAAAAAATTTAAAAGTCATATTATTTACAACTGTCCTGGCTAATTTGGATCTTATCCCCATTAAGGGGCTAAAAGATTTTCCGACAAAAAGTCCGTATCTCGCACCGTTTCCGAGATACGGGCCCTGAAAGGCGCGGCGAACGTCATAATGTTAGCCTATGGGAAAAAATGTCCATTTTGGAGTGCCGTAACTTTGCCGCCTTGTGATATTTTTTCACCAAACTACTGAAAGGCACATCTGTGTACTGTTGGCTGTCTTCCCTCCAAATTTCAGGAAAAAAGACCAAACTGTTATTTTGCAGCAGGGTGCCAAAGGATTCCTGTAATGCTTCGGGTGCCGTAATGTTATCCTATGGGAAAAAC
Organism: Neoceratodus forsteri; assembly: GCA_016271365.2. NCBI lineage: Eukaryota > Metazoa > Chordata > Ceratodontiformes > Ceratodontidae > Neoceratodus > Neoceratodus forsteri. The sequence continues at coordinate 832,752,810 of CM057459.1, read as the reverse complement.
TGTCAACTTTGGAGTGCCATAATGTTGCCGCCATGTAATATTTTTCAATACAATGCTGAAAGGCATCATCTGTGAGATGTCGGCTGTGTTTCCTCCAAATTTCAGCCAAAACTCCCAACGGTTATTTTGCAGTGCAGTGCCAAAGAATTGCCATCATTTTCCACAGACTGAAAATTACTATGTAATTCTTTTGAAGATTTGTAAAAATTTGCGACACTTTCGTGAGCACTAAAGTAATTTACTTAAAGTACTTTTCCAGAAATTTGAAAACATATTTCTGGGGTGTTTAACCACAAATAAAGACATGGCAAGCATCCTCAGGGCCCGACTAGGTGAATACAAAAAATTAGGTTGCTAGAGGGTCCCAAATTTAAATGCCAACCATTTTTCTGATCACCAACTGAAAACAAAATGGCTGATTTGCGAAAGTAACAGGCCCATTTGCGAAAGTAAAAATGCATTTGCGAAAGTGTTGAACTTTTTGTTAACTTTTCCCATTGACTTATAATGGGAAACTGTTTTTTGAATAACTTTTGAACCGTTTAATATTTTTTCATGAAATCTTTGAAAGACACATCGGGGACCACCGGCTGCATGTTCCCTGAAGATTTTTGGCCAGTCACGCAAACCGTACGACCTGTAGGCGCGACCACAAAATTCCAGAAAAGCGTAAACGCGTGCACAGATCACACTTAATAACTCCACAGCCTTATATCTGACCAGTACAAAACTTGGCAGATCCCAAGGCCTATGTTTCTTGATCATAAATTCCAAATTTCAGGCAAATCCGTCAAACGGTTGCAAAGTTATTAAGGTGCAAAGTTTTGGGAGTTAAACATAGAAATGGCTCTCAACTAACTATGGTAGTACTACAGTGCTACCATAATGTGTGTGTATGTGTGTGTATATATATATATATATATATATATTTTATATATATATATATATATATATATATATATACATACATCTATATATACATACAGTGAAGCCTGCCAGGATGAAACGCAGTGTCACAGGTTTCCTGCTTTAACTCCCATTAAAACTGCATTGTTTGTTGCAGTAACTCTACTACAGAATTATGCAGTGCTGTGCTTCATCCTGGTGTTCTGGATTAGATTCAATATCCCCTGCAGCAAGAAGTATTAACATTGCTAAGAAGATAATATAATAAAACCTGGGGCATTTATGGACACTGACTGATCTCCAGTTGAGTCTTTTTAGGGTCTGGGAAGTTCTCAGCACTAGGCGATGTATAAGAGACATATTGTCCAACCAGGATAGTTTAGTGATGACAAAGAAACTGGACATATGCAGTTCTGAGTGAAGGTACATCAAGAGGTAATGTACTATATCTAGGCCTGTCAGTCTAAAACCTAAAGCTCCTGGGTCACCCCTGAAAACAGGCAGTTGTGCCTAGTGGGCCTTACTCAGTTAACAAAGAATAAAAAAATAAAAAAAAAACTCTATAGTAGGGAATCAGATGGAGTCACTGATCAAAGAGGACCTCTTATACTACCTGGAGAGCAACAGGCCCCAGGATAGTAAACAGCATGGTTTCTTGGCACTAAGATCATATCAGACTAACCTGATAATTTTCTTTGACAGGGTGACAAATGGATTAGACAATGGCTATGCTTTGCATCTCTTCTACTTTGACTTCAGTGAGGCTTTTAACTCAGTAGCTCACAAATGATTGCTCAAGAACAGGGAAGACCTTGGTGAAGCTAAACCAATTATGAACTGGGTGGCTAACTAACTAGAGGGGAGGCAGCAGAGGGTGGTGTTCAATAGGGTTAAATCAGAGGAGAGGGAGGTTATGAGTGGGGCTTCACAGGGACTGGTCTTCAGTCCAGTCCTTTTCAACATATTCATTAGTGACACTGGAGAAGGAATCCAGGGCAGGTAGTTTCTCTTTGCAGATGACACAAAAGTATGTGGGAGTGTGGATAATGATGACAGAATAAGGGAAATGCAGGGAGAACTACAAACGTTAAAAGGGTGGTCAAAGGTCTGGCAGTTAAAATGGAATGATAGAAAGTGCAAGGTAAACCACCTAGGGAAAAAGAACCCCAAGCCAGAGTACTGGATGAGAAGAGAGAGACATAGCACTATAGCTGAGGAATGGGATCTGTGAGTTATCATTAGCAACTCATTTTTGCAATCAAGTCAGTGCAGCAAGGCCTATAGATAGGTTAACAGGATGCTGGGATGTATCGGGGGGGTACTTACAGCAGAAGAAAGGTAATACTTTTGCTCTACAGATCCTTGGTGAAGCATCACCTAGAGAACAGCACCCAGTTCTGGAGTCCTCACCTCAGAAAGAATAAGGATAGGTTGGAGACAGTGCAGTGCAGAGTAAAGAAAATTATTCAGGGTAATCAGGGCCAATCCTATGAGGGGCACCTCAAGGCACTAAATATTTACTCATTGGTGACCAGAAGGAAAAGGGGAGATATGATAGAGACCATCAAGTTCCTTAAAGGAATTAACAAAATGAGCCACAAGGAACTATGTATCCTGAATACCAGTTTGCAGTCATGTAGACACAAATGGAAATTAAAAGGAGGTAGGTTCAGAATGTAGGTTTAGGAGAGATGTGAGGAAGTATTACTTTATGGAAAGGGTGGTGGAGCCTTGGAATGGTCTGGCATCTGAAATTGTCAGTGCAAAAGCAATCAGAGTATTCAAGCAGGGCTGGGAAATAATAGTGGTTATCTGGGGTGACAGGATCAAGAAAGAGAATAGAGAGAGGACACAGAGAGAGCTGGTACCCTGGAGGAACAGTAAGTTTCAGGGATTATAGGGAATTTAGGCAGACTGGATGGACCTCTGGTCTATTTCTGCCATCATTGTCTATGTTTCTATGTATACTATCAGCCAGCAAGATACAACCTGGTAAGACCACCATTATTAGGAGCTTCCAACACACATAAAAGCAAGCCATTCTTAAGTACAGTATTGAGATATATAAATACAAAAGAGACTTTGAGTAATAGTCAAAGGTATACAAAACCCACTCCCCTAGGGAAATACAAGAACAAAAAGTCAAGTGTGACCCGGTGATAAGAATTGTACTTATCACCAATACAAGCAGCACCGTTTAAGATGATAAAACAGGCACTGCAGTAGAAGCACATACCATCAACACTAAATGCAGATAGTAGTGGGAGCAAAGTGAAAAACTGGAGGTGGGGGTGGGGGATGAGAGGTATAGATTGGGAAAAGTCTGGGGGTAGACTTAGGTAGAAACATAATGGCGAGAGAGGAATGCAGTAAGAGAAAAAAAGGTGGACCCTATATAGGGAGTCAATGCAGGTTGAAAACACTTTAGCCACATCTGTCAGCCAATCCACAGGGCCCCCTGCCACCAACAGCTGCAGAGTTTCAGGACCATATGCCAAGAGAAGAGTTGCATTCACTAGGAATTAGGTTAACTTAGTGGCAACAAAATGACATTGTCAAAAAGCACTCTGCATGGCACCAGTTTTTGACCACGCCATTTTGTTTCCTCTAATTTTACTTGATACCTATTCACTATATGTTATCTGGGTCTGTGTGGCAACCCAGTAGATTTCATTCCTTGGTGGGGGTGTCACAAAAAATTACCATCCCCCTACCCTCACCCAATGTAACTTGGTTGCTTAGCTATTCCCCAGTCCCACCTCACTGGCATGGGATCACAAAGTATACCCACTGGGGTAAAGAGTTGCACTACATGCAAAGATTTTTAATAATTATATTTTTTATTTTGACCATAAATTTTCAAGATAATCATTTTATGACTCCCATGGCATGTGACATTTGTTCTATACTGTCTGAAATGTCATTTCATCCCACAAGTGTGAAAACATGCCTCATCCAGAATTAAAAAAAACTTGCACCTGTCACATTGATAAGGTGATCTGGAAAAATAGCTATGTTGAATGTTTGGAGTTAAAATATTGAAAATTAGCAGAGTTGTGAGAACACATTGAATTGAATTATTGCAACATTCATGCTAGTCTGGACATTTTACTACATTTGTTCACCAATATTTTCAGCACAGCCTTCTTATAACCACACCTCATGAACCCTGTAGATGAAAATTTCCAAATCCCTGCTGAAACATCATTCTGTGCCAGAAGTGCAAAAACACATTTTGGCTGGGATTTGAAAAACAACAGCTATCACATTCCATAAGGTGTTATGTAAAATGGCTCATTGAAAATTTGATGTCAAGATTTTGAAAATTACCAAAGTTATGAGCAAGCATAGCAAAATTTCAAAGTACACTTATCATGTTGTTATTTTTACATATTTTGACCCCAAATTTTCAACCTAACCTTCTTATGTTCCCACCTGATGAACAAGAGCAATGAAAATGTTCAAATCCCAATGAAAAGGTACTTTTGCAAAGTAATTGCAGAATCACCTTTCAGACCAGATTTACATAATTCCACCACCATTGGCAATTCTGGATGTCCAAAAGGGGCATGTTGAAAATTTGGTGTAAAAATGTTTACAACTGACAAAGTTATGAATAAAAGTTCAAAACCCATTGAAATACATTAAACCACACTTAACTGATTTTCTTGTATTACAGTCTCCGGTTCAGGTAGCAAGTTATGTCTTCCATTGGAGGGTTGATCTATTCCATGGAACATGTTCAGGTGAGACAGGAGGTGTTGGGGTGTCATGGGAGTGTGAGGTACTGGGTGTCAGGTTGGACATCACGGGAATGTGTGTGGGGGAGACAGATCAGTGTGGGGTCATTATTGAGGGGTGTTTTTCTTTAATTAAGGGGATATTCTGAGACTGAGGTTTGGGCACCCCAGTGTTGGGTTAATGTTCCATGCTCAGTGCCATCATGTATTTACTGGGAAAAGAGGGTGGGTGACCTGGAGGGGAGGGGGGAGAAAGAAGTGGTACTGGGGGTGGGCAACCCATTCCTTTTAATACAAATAATAAATAGGTTGATAACAGTGACAGAGAGAAGAGGAGATCACTGGCTCAATGCTTGAATGAGTTCAGCTGCAGCTTCAATGTTCAAGAAAGTCCTCTGTTCTCAAGCAGAGAATGCAAGGGAATGACTCCTCTTTTTAAAATGTGCACCCTGGATTTTGGGGTGCCAAAAAAAATATTTCTGGGCATTTGTTTGAAAAAAACAAATTCTAAAACCTACCTAAATGTGTCCTTATTAGATAGGTTCAGGTGTTTTTTTAAAGACATATTTTTTATCTATTTTTCATGTTTTTTAGTTTGGGGAAACAAGATGGCAGCCATCACAGCAGGAAAAAAAATGTGTTGTGCGAAGTAAGTAGTGAGAAAAAAAAAGTCTAAGAAATGAAATTTGTTGTGTTGTTTCAATATGTTATTGAAAAGACCCTGATGAGCATGCTAAGAACAGCAGAAAAGCAAAGCTTTAAATTCTTATAATGTATGGTAGAACATTTTTATAGGCAGAAATCTACCTTTTAATTTATTTATCAAGTCTAGGATTACAAATAATCCTAAATAAATAATTTATAACAATGTTATGTCTGCCATCAGGCAGGGTGTTCCACCAGTGGCTCATACTATGGCCGACAGTGGTCGCCGGGATGGTCGACAAAGCACTCTGCCTGGTTGGGGGGGAGTTTAAATCAGTGGAGGTAGCCAATGTCAATGAGGTGATCTCAAAACTGAAGCACACATATTGTGAACTGGACCCAGTACTGATGCGTTTCTTAGTAGGATGTGTCGACATTGTTGGGCCAGTGTTCACCTTGATTGTCCAGTGCTCCTTGCTGGAGGGGGTTGTCCCAGATGTCTTGAAGGAGGCACTGGTGAAACCCCTCCTGAAGAAGCCATCATTGGACCCTGACACTAAGACAAATTATCAACCAGCCTCCAACCTTCCATTTTTAGGAAAGGTGGTGGAGAAGATTGTGGTTTGTCAGTTGGGTGATCACTTCATGGCATTTGAAATCTATGAGCCACTCCAGTCGAGGTTTTGTGCAGGACATTCAACAGAAACAGCATTAGTTCGGGTGCAAAATGATCTCCTCAGGTGAGAGATCAAGGACAGGGGATAATTCTCATTCTACTCAATCTCTCCTCTGCTTTTGATGCAGTGGACCATCGGGTGCTGCTGGACTGCCTGAGGGTCTTCTGTGGACTCACTGGCATTGTCATTTACTGGTTCAAGTCCTTTTTGACAAACAGAAGACAGAGGGTGATGGGAAATTTGTCCTCCTCTCTTAGCCTTCTGTCTTGTGGGGTACCTCAGGGTTTGGTGTTGTCGCCATGTACATGCTACCCCTGGGAGAGATCATTAGGAATTACAGCTTGGGATTTCATTGCTATGCCAATGATACCCAGTTGTACTTATCCTTTGCCCCTGGAAAATCAAATGCGGTGGATGTATTAAACAACTGCAGAGATCAATGACTGGTTGGCCTTCAACTGGTTGCCACTGAACCCTGATAAGATGGAGGTACTGGTGATGAAGTCGAACAGGAGGTAGGTGGGGTTGCCCCCGGGGACAGACTCTGGACTTGTTCTTGGGCCAGTCCCTTTGACGGTGTCCTCTATGGTGCATAATCTTGGCGTGATATTTGACAGCGGTATGACGATGGAACATCAGGTGTCTGCCATTGTCAAGGGAAGTTTTTTTCTTCAAAGAAATATCACCAGGATTGGGCACCTGATTCCGCCTCTGGACTTCCCCACCTTGGTACTTGCATTTGTCACATCCAGGTTAGACTACTGTAATGCACTCTACCTCAGGGTCTCCGGAGGCACCTTCCATCTACTGCAGCTAGTGCAGAATGCAGCTGCCAGGTTTCTGACAGGCCAGTCGAAATATTGACATGTCACCCCGGTGCTGTGAGAGCTGCTCTGGCTACCAGTTCAATGGAGGGTGCTCTTCAAGGTGGGCTTGCTCACCTATAAGACCCTACACAGACTGGACCCTTGTTAACTGGCTGACCTTCTTACTCCTGCTGCTTCAGTTTGGCCCCTCCAGTCCTCCTCAAGGGGCCTCCTGACGATTCCGAGGACAAGATTAAAAACTACAGGTGATCGAGCATTCAGTGTCATCCGTCCTGTATTATGGAATTCGATTCCGTTGTTGGTGAGGGGGGCCCCATCAGTGGAGGTCTTTAAGACCCATCTGAAGTTCTACTTGTTTAATCAGGCATTTTCAGACTCTGTTTGGCACTAGTGTTATCAGTCCTTTTTAAATTTAGAAGGTTTTATATATTTATGGGACTTGTATGAGGATATAGTTTTGTGTCTGTAAATTGAGCTTGTGTTTTTTGTACAGCACCCAGAGCCCCTGGGATTGGGCACCAGCAAAATAAAACTTGCCTTGCCTTGCCTTTTACCATTGATATCATGTCACTATGTTGTTAACCCATCGATGGTGCATCACATCGATGGGTTAACAACCAGGACACGGCTTCACATGCATGCAATTTGATTGGGTGGCCAAGAAAAGGCCACGGGGTGACAGCATGACCTGGAGCAGAGTGGCAGTGGTACCAAAAAACTGCAGTAAGGAACTGCTTTCTCATTTTTTAAACATAAATGGTACCATACACTATAAAATATACTGTAATTTTGTGATTATCAACCAGTTTTTAACACATCTCAAGGTTGCCATGGCGACGTAAACCTCTCGAGCGTTGCTCTCGAGGTTTACATGGTCACCCTGGAAACCTATCAATGGTTAACAAACTTGTTAACAATCGACGACCATACATTATCCTCTATATGACTCTGGAACTGTTAATTATTTTTAAGGAAGCCTTCCAAAGGCACTTCCTTGGCACAGCATGCTTCAACCCTGAAAATTTTGGAAAAATATTCCATTCCGTGTAGGCTGTACATGAGAACAAAACAAAAAACTTATGTTAAGAATAGGAAAAAAATAGTAGTCTACAGGAAAATAACAAATGTGGATTTCAGAAACCACACAAGCTGCTGTAATGAAAGGTATCCAATGATAATAGTGGCTGTAAATGAGTAATTGTCAAAATAGCAATTCATTTACAGTGCTACCCTTTTGGGCTACCCTGTAAGGGTAGCGATGGAATACAAAAGCGAGGGGGGGTGATCATAAGGGGAGGAACAGGGAAGAGAAAGGGAGGGATAGGGAAGAGGGTTTGTGTGGGGTAGTGTGTTATGCTGCCACTGAGCTAGCCATGCAATGTGGTGGTAACAGTGACTAGCTTCGGTGCAGCAAGTACTGGATTTGGTGCTGGGGACTGGGGAAACTTTTACTGCTGCCATTTTCTTTTTGTTAGACTGTCTTCCCCCTCCCCAGCATGCCCCCCCGGAAGTGGTTATATTTAGTCAGGGGAGTTGGGGGGGGCACAGCCCCAGTGCATAAATACTATTTTAAGTTGCTGGATGTCTTGTTGCCCACTAGTGTACATCGCCGGTTTGTTTTTCAGAGATGTACACTTGCTGTTACAGCGATTGCTGTTTTGTGATCATTTTTATGACATGGAACAGTCATGAAATGTTCCATGGGCCCAGATATTCAAAAGGGTTGCGCCATGCACAATAGGGATGCGCCAGCACAAGTCTGAAAATGCACCATTCTGTGATATTCAGCAGGAGGCAGATGCACCCGCCAAATCACACTGCGCAAGAGTGCAATGATAATGAATGCATGTGCAACTGAAGGGGGGGGAACCATGCATAAATGGCGCCATGCAATATTCAACAACATGGGCCATGCGCAATAGGGGAGCAAGAGGAAGTTGCGCGATAGTGGAAATGAACCAAAATAAAAAAGGAACAAGAGAGAGGCACAAGAACGCTACAGGGAATGCACATATTGCTGAACCGTAGGCAGCCACACAGGCAACACACACTGAGAGCAGGACAGGGCAGGACAGAGACAGAGCACCTGGAACCCCCACGAACAGGGAAGATGTGGGGAGCCTCTACCACAGCGCAGCCCAAAAGGGGGAAGTGCAACACAGCACTGAGGCCACTACAGGGAGGTGTTCCCAGTGCAGGGGAAGTAGCAGCAAGGACAGTGGGGGGGGATAGAGAAACAGTTGCCGGGGGGGTAACACAAGCCTGGGACATGGTCAGTGCCACCATCCAAATGGAGGCAGTTATGAGGGTGTGAAATGGCAGGCAGCGGGGGGGGGCGCGGCCATGGAAGGGCACGTCAGTGGTATGCCCCCATCAGGCAGTACTGAGCCCACACCAGCTTCGAGCTGTACACTGATACTGAGATCGTGGGCTGGTATTGCCTGAACCAGGCAATTTCGAGGCAGCTCTGTGAGCTATGCAGTGATGTGATGCAGGCACCCACACGACGGAGCCATGCTCTGTCAGTGGAGACCAAAGTGACAGCTTGCATGTGCCTGCTCGCCACGGGTACCTTCCAGAGACCAACAGGGGACACGACAGGCATAACCCAGTAGGCCACGTTATGCCACCTCACCCATTTCCTAAGCGCACTGCTGCCACATGCAGCGGAGTACATCCATTTTCCGAGCACACCGGTGGAGTGCACAGAAAATATACAGGAGTTCCACAGGGTAGCACGTATGCCTGGCATGCTCGGGGCAATAGACTGCACCCATGGGGCCATCTGCACACCACCTGGCCCTGAAGGGGCTGCATACATGAATCAGAAGGGGTATGCAAGCATCAACTGCCAGGTGGTGTGCGATGCCAGGGGGCGCATAATTAATGTCTGTGCCACGCACCCTGGGGGAGCACATGATGCCCTCATCTGGCACCAGTCAGTATTGGTCCACAGGTTCAAGAGCGGCGACATCCCCACTGGCCACCTAGTGGGTGACTATGCAAAGCACGCAGAAAGACATGGAGCTTGGGAGGGGCATAGACAGAGGTGACATGGGTGTTGGCTTAGATGGCCCAAGGCAGGGCGACGCTGATCACCAAACTAACATCCACCTTCTACATACAGGTGACAGTGGATACCCACTCCATCCCTGGCTGCTTGCACCACACCGGTGGCCCGCGACCCCATCGCAGCAACGCTACAATGAGGCACATGCCACCACAGTCATTGAGCGGGTGTTTGGGATGCTGAAGGCATGTTTCCGTTGCCTGGACACGTCTGTCGGTGCCCTACAGTACAGTCTCTGAAAGGCTTGAGGGCTATTCCTGGCCTGTTGCATCCTGCACAACATGGCCAATGACTGTGGGATAGCCGTACAGGTCAAGAGGGACAGCGATGGGGACTATGAGGACGCTAAGAAGATGGTGATGGGCATCCCCCCCTTGGTCGAAGGGATCCCAGACTGATCCAGATGGCACAGCTGCACCGGGACACCATCACAGAGGAGCACTTCAACCAACCCAGGTAAGTCATGGGGCCATGTGCAACCACCAGTGGCAAAGGAACAACCCACAAACACGTATGGACAAACCCCAGTGGTGCATGTCATTAAGGGAATTGGCCGAGCATGGAACAGCACACACCATCAGGGATTGGCAAGGTCTAACACGGCATGTGGTCACACACACACACACACACACCTCACAAGACATGCACAAAGGGTAGGAGGCACGCCGACCCCGACTGACACCCCTAGCCACACACATGTCCACAGACGACCATGCCCAGTGCCTGTCATTGTGCGTGTGTCAGACGCTGGGCACCATTGCACAGTGGTGGACAGCACAATGCAGGCATCATCATGCACACACCACAGTGGACAGCAGCCGGGAGGGTGTGCAGATGGAACATGTGTGTGCGTGCAGGGCCGGGTACCCCACCCGTGCATTGCACGCTGAACAACACAATGCACACTGGGCAGCATCAGACAGTAGCCATGCTGGGAAACAGGTCAGTCATGCCCCACAGTGCCACAGCTGCCACAGATGTATGGGCGGCCCTGCCAAGACCCGCCAGCAGTGACAGGCTGACCAATGGCCTCATGGCATGGCACCGACGGTCCCCCAAGGGTTCCACTGCATGAACGTGACCGTGCTCGCACAGGGGTGTGCAGCATACCGAACATGCCTGTGCCAGGCGTGCTCGGGATGCCCACAGCTGAACCCGCTATCGACCAGGAGGGTGTCGCATGACGCCGGGAAAGGGGGGGTGGACATTGCACTGCATGGTGTCTGTGATGCATGGGCAAATAACTGTGTGCCCACTGTGGCCATGACAGCAGTGATCGCCTGTGTCTGCCTGTCAATGGAAGCAGTCACATCCTCCCACATCTGGTCCATCCCTGCCAGGAGCAGAGAGGTGTCTCTGCTGTACCACTCCTCTGCCTGGTGCAGAGCCACACTGAGTGCATCCACCGCCGTCACAAGCTGCACCTGCTGATTGACTGATGCTTGGAGTATGCTGGTGTGCTCATCTAAGAGGTCATCTGCCTGATCGGCATGCTGTCCCTAATGGTGTTCACAGCCTGGATGGTCAGCACCCCTTGAGGGTGGGTGCTGCACACCAGGGCCTGGCCTGGGCATGTCCACAGGTGGTACACTGACGCTGCCCCCTGACACTGTACTCCCATGGCCGTTGGCCGACTGCTGACACTGCCCCTCTGGCTGCCGCTTTCCAGGGCTCAATGGTGCCACCGCAGTGGCTGCAACAACCCCACTGTCCTGAACACACACCAGTGCTGCCCCAGTGGTGCAGACAGGCACAGGTTGGGACTGTGATGTCACGCAGGCCTCCACTGCAGCACCACCCACGGCCATGCCCATGATGTCACCTGCTGTGTGGCCATCCTGTGGCCCACATGTATCACTGCCCATGAAGTTAGCTCCATCATCATGATTGATGGATCTAGCTCCAGCCCAAGTCTCAGCATGCTGGCATCCATGGACGTTGGCACACTGGGACACGGGCAAGGCCTCCTTCACACCTGCTCCACCAACATCAGTCCAGATGTCCAGGCAGGCCCACTTTTGCCCTGACCCTCGTATGCCTGTGGAGATGGACGGGCCCTCCTCTATCTCCATGCTACTGCCCTCAGTGGACAAGTCCACCACCGCTGACCCATGTAGAAGCTCAAGAGCTGTAAGGGGAAAAACAGTAGCATAAATGTATCTTCCCTACCCTGTCCCCCCACTCCATTGACAGACCAGGACCTACCATGCAGTGACGGGCTACCACCCATCTGGAATCCACCACCCAGAACACCCTCGATGGCACAACGTTGCATGCTGCCAGCAATCTGCTCTTCTTGTGGGGTCAGACATTGCACGTCCGACTGTCCCCCACCGGTCATAGACACGTGCTGCCCTGATGGCAGCCACCTTCTCCTTAATCCTCTGCCTGTCCATGCCCATCTTCTTTTTGCACTCCTGCACGGATCGCTGGTGGCTGCCATGCAGGTTGACAGCATATGCCACCTCTTCCCATGCAGTAGCATGGGCCTGTGGTGTTCCCTGGCAGCTACTGAGCAGTGGCTCCTGATCGAGGTAGGCCTCAAACAGGGCATCTGTTTCTGTCTTGGTGAAGTTAGGCCTCTACTTCCGCCCACGTCTCTGTTCCTCTTCCTCCACCTCACGATCGGTCATTATTCATCCTGTAAGAATGACAGGTGTTACCTGTGACTGTGCAGTCCCATGCATGTCCCACACTCCACAGTCCACACTCCCAAACAGCATGCAACTCACCACAATAGACTGCAGTAACCAGCTATGGCCAGTGCAGCACAATGTCACATTTTTATACCGCAACGCATGCAAATGAGATGAGGTGCATTTTTAAATGGATGCAAATGCAGTGTCTGTGTCACTGAATGGCTGATTAGCTGATTTGCATATGCCGGCTGAATATCGTGCTGTTGCGCTTTGCACAATTGTGTTGAACATGCTCAGGCAAGGGCGCAGTTCTGTGACATGCACAGTACACATCGAACTGCACATGCCCGGGGTGATGATGCAGATGCCTGCCATGCTACTGACGTGCTGTGCGTGGGATGCAATGCAGGACATGGCCATCATTGTGCCAGTGGCACTACTGTGCTGTTCACACATATGGCACTGTGGCACTGGGGCACCATAGGTGCACTGGGGCCACAGTGTTGTAGGTCACTACAGGAGGTGGCACACAGGCACCCAATCGTGCTACACGCATTGGGTTCCAATCGCACTGTGGCTGTCCGTGTGCGAGAGACCCATGACCATGTGCCAGACCTTTGCCCCCAGGCACCATTCATCTGGCAATGGTGCACCACTATCGTGCTGTTCGGTGACAGTGCAATAGGGAATGGCAGCGTTGTACCGTGCAGCATCAGCACATGGTGTACCACACTGCCGAGTGCTATTTTGACTCCAGCTATCTATTGAGATGGCACGGAGAAGGGCTGCTATGTGGATCCTGGTTGAATTGGCCAATTTGGTGGCCATTGTAGAGCCCCATGCTGGGGCACTATATGGTGATGCACCCCTGGACAGGGCCAGTAGTGCAGTTTGGGAGGAGGTGGTGGTTGCGCTGGAAGAGGCAATGGGTATCGGGCGCACGGCCGAGTAGTGTCATCACAGGTACGGGGACCTCTGGCGCAGGGACCCAGACATGCTTGCCCGCCTGTGGGGACATGCCAGGAGGGGCACAGTGCCATGGCCAAGTAGGTGCCCCATCCATGCACTGTTAACGTCCATATGGGTATCATGGTTGCATGTGTATGGCACATGGGGGGGCTGTCCAGTGTTAGCCGTGGTGGTGGTATCGGGGTGGGGGATGGATGGGTATGGCTGTGTGGGATTACACAGGCATGGGGGTGGGGGGACTTTGCTACTGGATTGTACTGATGTTCCTCTCTCCATGTTTGCACCTTAGGCCCAGAGGAGTGCACACTGGTGAGGGAGAGGAGGCGCCACCAGGAGGACCAGCAGGCTGTGAGGGATGAAGGTCCGCAGAGGCACAGGGACCAGCCTGATGATGGTGAGTGCCTTACATCCATGATTACTATTGCATGCTGTGTGACAGGGCAGGCAGCGGGGCATGGCCACCATCCATTGACACCACTGCCATGCACACAACTTGTTACAGTCAGCACTGTCCAGTGGCACTGCATGTCTGGGAGTGCGTCAATGGTGGTCCATGCATGCACTGGGTACATGGCTGTGCCACTGCCTTCACACCGCATAGCCAAGTCACTGTACGGCCACAGTGGTGCTGTGCAGGACATGGGTGGTGGGTGTGTGCAGCGGTCCGCATGGCTGTGGGTGCCTGGGTAGGCAGGTCTTGTGGATGCGGTCACTGTGGGTGGTCTTACACCATCACAGGGGCATGGCACATGGCTGTATGCCATGCACAATGGGTGGGCTGCAGGGGGATGGACAGTCGCACATATTGACTCTGCTGCCTTGTCCTAGGTGGACATTGCTGGATGGCCTTGCAAAGGGGAATGCAGGAGCTGCTGCAACTGGTGAGGGCATCCCTTGTGATACTTGAAAGAATGGAGTGGGAAGGGGTCCGAAGAAGAAGAAGCCATAGGTGCCACAGGAGCAGAGAGTGGGACAGGCAATAGGCCCTCCATGCCCCCTGACTCAACTAACCCCCCTGAACCCACCCTCACACCCCTTCTTCCCTCTCCCATTTGTTCACCCCTGCCCCATGCCTACCACCACCTGGTTTGTAGCCCCCCCCTTGTAAATACTTGTAAATAGTTTTTTTTTTCCTCATTTCAATACATGCATTTTGCTATGACAACTGTGGTGGTCTCTGATTTGCAGTGGGCTACAGGTGCTCGGCTGTAGTGGTGTGCATGGCATTAGGGGTAGTGCAGGCATGGGCATGTGTCTGTGTGTCCAGCAGGGAACCTCCTATGGTGTGGGCGGGGGACTCGGTCACTGTCTGTGGTTTGTGTGTTGTTCTCTGTGCACTGGATGCCTGTGTGCAGTGGTCCATGGTGCATGCACTGTGTGCATGATACCCCTGTCAGACCATCCATGGCCTGTGCAGCTGACACCCTTGCATGTCTGTGATATGCACGGTCTGCTGGCATGTCAGTGGTGGCTGTCTGTGCTGGACAACCGCTGTACCCGGCACAATGCCAGGTTGCCTCCCATCACCAGTATGGTGCACATCTGCCTTGGGTGGCACTGTGGCCTCCGCTGTTGTTGCCCCCCCATGCTGTTACTTGAGTCTGTTGCAGGGGATGTGCTCCAGTGTCTGTCACTTGTGCTCCGGCCACATGCTGGTGGCATACAGCTTCATGGTGCCTGCGAAGGGTGGCTGGCACACCTGTGCCATGTAGGGGTACTGGACATGTGTACACAGCTGCCGTGGCCACATGCCAGTGGCTTGGTTTCCCTGCTACTGTGTCCCTGTGTTGGTGTGCCCTTGGGTATGGGTAGGTGTTTGTCCATGCACTGTGTTGCATCCTATGTGGCACATGCTTCCATGCAGCTCTGTGTGTGTCTGTGCTGGCTGTTGTGGCCAGTGCTGGGATGGGATGTGTCCTTGGGAGGGTGAGCAGGGTGCTGTACTGCTAGTGGTGGGGTTCGGGGCATGTCCTGTCGCATGTGAGGTACCTCGTGCGCCAATGTATGGTCGGTCTCTGAGCTGTACCTCTGGGGTGATGTGCAGAGTGGCACTGTGAATGCTGTTGTTGCATCGCTGTCTGCTGCCACCCACTGCAGGGTGCACATGGTGGGGCTGCCTTGCGTGGCTCCGTGATGCACAGGGTTGCATTGTCACAGTGGGGATGGTGGCATGCATGGGGTGTCTTGCACTGTTGGGTGCTACTCCTGGGAAGGGTGTATGGTGATCATGGTGCAGGGTGTGCTCTGCATTGGTGGGATGGTGTGGCATGGGGTGGTTGGCCCTCCTTGTGTTCCGGTCACAGCTTGCCAGGAGGTGTGCTAGGGCACCATGCCCCGGCTGTGGGTTGGTTGTTGGTATCCATGGGCCGGTGATTATTCCAGCTCTCCCCCAGTTGTGCAGTGCATGGGGTGTGGGGGGCAATGTCTGTTCTGCTATGTGCTCCTCTGCTCATCTGTGACATGGGTGGTGAGCCCCTGTATTCTGTCCCTGCGCATCCCTGGTTGTGCTGTTGCATTGCTGCCCTGCTCCACGGAGTGTCTCTGGTTGCACTAAGGCATATCTGGACAGCTCCACTGAGCATCCCTTGTTGCGCTATGGTGCATCTGAAATGCACAACTTAACATCCCTGGTTGCGCTATGGCGCAGGTGGCACAGTATTTAGTCATGTGCCGCAGGCTCATCTTGGCCTGCGCAGTTTCTGAATATCGCGCTGCTTGTGCATGGGCACAGTGGACTTGCGCTTGCTCCTGCTGTTGCGTACTTTTTGGGTGCAGTTTGAATATCCGGGCCTATATGTTTAGACCTTGCCTATTAGACAATGAGCGGGATATTCAAAGCAGTTACGCATGGCGCAACTGGGTTGTGCCTTAGTAACTGCAGAAATGCACCATGTAGCAATATTCAGCGGGAGCCAGTGTGCAGTGCAAGTTGCAGTGCACCAATGTGCAACCCTAATGAATGCATGAGCAAGGGCAGGGGGCGTGCCCATGAATATGTGGCACAGTACGATATTCAACCACCGACCCATGGCAGAAGTGCAGAGCAACGTCCAGATGTGCTGAGCAGACTTGAGCCTATAAATACAGGGTGCAGGCACGGGGACAGCACTTGCGCCAGAGGGGAGCAAGAGAGAGAGAGAGAGAGAGAGAGCAAGTCATCCAACTGTGGAAGGAGGAAACAGAAGGAAGAAGGGAGACAGAGCCTGTGGGGAACTGAGGGAGTGGAACAGGCAGCCAAAGGGGTGTGGGACAGAGGCGGCAGTGGAGTCCGAGCCAGGGGCAGGGGAAGCAACAGAGACAGCCAGGCAGAGAGAAAGGCACTGCCCCACAATGGCAAACAGACCAAAGGAGCCGACCGCCCAGGGGGAGACAGGACAGCAGGGGCCATGGCCAGCGCAGCCTTCCAGATGGTGGCTGTAATGAGGGGTGTGAGGAGGCAGGAGGAAGAGTGACGTGGCCATGGAAGGGCCCCTCAGTGGTATGCCTGGAACAGGTGGTACCATGCCTGCATCAGCTTTGGGAACTACTCTGATACATACATCGTGGGCCAGTATCGCCTGAACTGGGTGATTCTGAGGCAGCTCTGTGAGCTGTGCAGTGAGGAGATGCAGGCATCCACTAGACCGAGCCATGCCCTGTCAGTGGAAACAAAGGTGACAGCTGTCATGTGCCTGCTCACCATGGGCACCTTCCTGGGACCAACAGGGGACACCACAGGCATAATCCAGTCAGCCACATCACGCCTCCTCACACACTTCCTCAATGCCCTGCTGCCACATGCTGCAGAATACATCGAGTTCCCCTGCACACAGGCAGAGTGTACAGCAACCATGCAGGACTTCCACAGGGTAGAACGGATGCCTGGCATGCTTGGGGCCATTGACTACACCCATGTGGGTATCCACATGCCACCTGGTCCTGAGGGTGTAGCAAATGTCAACAGGAAGGGCTACCTCAGTGTCAACTGCCAGGTGGTGTGCGATGCCAGGGAGCACATAACCAATGTCTGTGCTACACACCCTGGGAGTGCACATGATATATTCATCTGGCACAGCTCTGTGCTGTGCCACAGGTTCGAGCATGGGGACATCCCCATGGGCCACCTAGTGGGTGAGTATGGGATGGCCATGGGGAACTGGGAACAGCAGGACATGGGATGGGTTGGGTGCACTGGCAGTGGTGCCAGGGATGGGCAAGGGGCACAGTGACATAGGACACTAGGCTAACCATGTATCTGTCCACACAGGTGATAGTGGCTACCCACTCAGGCCCTGGCTGCTCACCCCCTACCAGTGCCCATCATCCCCAGCAGAGGACCATTACAATAAGGCACACATCAGCACACAGAACATCATTGAGCATGTGTTTGGGATGCTGAAGGCACGATTCCGTTGCCTTGACAGATCTGGCGGTGCCCTACAGTACAGCCCCACAAAAGCCTGTGGCCTATTCCTGGCCTGTTGCGTACTGCACAACATGGCCATTGACCATTGGATAGCTGTTGAGGCTGAAGAGGGGGACTGCAGCAGGGATAATGAGGGAAATAGGGTGGGGGAGATGGGCAGCCCCCCCGGTGGAGGGATCCCCAGCTCCAAATGATGGCATGCCAGCACCAGGACACAATTGCACAGGACCACTTTAGTACACTCAGGTAGGTGGAGCAACACCCATGCAGTGGCCAGACACAATGGTTTGGCACACGGGCATGGGCAGGCATGGCAATGGGAATGCACACATAGAGGGGTGTGGCAGGGGTGAGGGTGGAAGTGCCACACAGCCACACACAACAGCATGCAGCAGTGTACAGCAACACACACACACACATACACACACAAACACACACCCAGGCACCAGCACATGGCATGGATCAGATGCAGGGTGCCAGTGCACAGGTGCAACCAGTGCAGTTCTGCTTTCATCACACACATGCCACATGGGCCAGTGGCTGGGCAGGTGTGCATACAGGCAGTGTGCGGCATGACACACAGTTGCCAAGCCTGTGTCATGAACCCACACACATTGCCCATGTGCACACAGGGCAGTGGCAGCAGACTGCAGACAGGGCGGAGTGCACATCAGGTCCACCGTATGGAATCATAGCTGCCGCAGACATGGGGATGGCCACACAAGGGCCATTCCACAGCCACTGACTGCTCAATGGCCACAGGGGGTGTATGCAACTTCCGCCAGGGGTTGGACTGTGGGAACATGACAGGATTTACACAGGGGTGTGTAGGCATTTGAAGAGGCCCACCTCAGGCCTCCTGCAGGCACTGTATAGCCTCCATGAGCTGCGCAGTGCCCCTCATGCACAGCTTGGTTGCCTGGCCACCTCTGCACAAAGTGCATGCACCCCACCTACAAGCATCACCTGTTACTCCACAGAAGCCTGCAGCAATTGGGTGTTCTCTGACAATGGGTCAGCACCCAGGGGAGCATGGGCATGCTGCCATCCCACTGGTTGTGTATGACTGTGCTGCATGGCCCCCTCACTCAGGTGGATGCTGCACAATGGGGTCCCCATGGGATAGGTCACGGTCTTCCCCGGCAGTGGACACTGCCACCCAAATTCCCTAGCTGTCTGCCACTGCTGCCACTCCAGCCCCTGTACGGTGGCCAGCACCTGATCGGATGCACCACCACCACCACACGGCAGTGCCATGGCTGTGCACATGGCAACACCAGCAACAGCAGCAGGCAGCTATTCCACCACTGACAGGCCACTGGCCATGCTGCCAGTGATGGTAGTGGATATGGGCGTCTCCCTCATGACACCACCAATGCCGTCCAGGATGATAGTCGTGTTGTCATCAGTGTCAGACCCTGTCCCTATCTGTGTCTCCATGAAGAGTATGCCATGGCTGGCATCCTGCTGGAACACAGCCAGAGCCTCGTCTGACACCAAGCCCTGGGCATGCAGCTGGATAGTGGTGGTGTGCTGCAGCCGATCTGGCCCCTGGATGCCCATGGAGGTGGATGGCTGGTCCTTCAGGGCAGGGTCTGCCCCCACTGCTGCCACTGCCACTGCATGCTGGTATGCTGATATTGTTAGAGAAAACAGATGTGTTAGTGCTGCAATACCTGCAGCCCCCCCAGGCATGGCATACATACCATGCAGTGATGGGATCCCTCCTATCTTTAAGCCACCACCTGGCACACCCTCAATGGTGCTGCAACACATGGTGGCCACCACCAGCTCCTCCTGCACCGAAAGCTGTGGCACTTCAGCATGGCCTCCACCAATGGCTGTCCTCACTGCTCGTATGGCCACCATCTTCTTTTTAATGCAGCATTTATCAGTGCCCACCTTCTTCCTGCACTCCTGCACAGATCGCTGGTGGCTGCCCTGCAGATTCACAGCCACTGCCACCTCCACCCAGGCCACAGCCCTGTCTTGTGGTGTGCCAGTGGCACCACTCAGCAGTTGCTCTCTGTCGAGGTAGGCCTCGATCAGGGCATTGGCCTCTGCCTTCGTAAAGTTGGGCCTGTGCTTGTGGGCAGACCCATGCTCCTCATTCTCCTCACTCTCGGACATGGTGTTACCTCTGGACAAGGATATTTGTGTCACTGACTCCAGCTGCCTTCACCATTCACCCTGCTATGCTGGTTCCACATCAGGAGCAACTTACCTCAGATGGTTACAATACTGGTCCATGGCCTGTGCTGTTGTGTGGTGCCCTTATAGAGCATCACATGCAAATGAGCTGTGGCACAGCGGTAATAACATGCTAATTTCCCCAGTGTGCAGTGCATTGGCTGATGAGCTCATTAGCATGTGGTGACTGAGAATCGTGAACCTGCTGTGTGCACTATAGAATTGCTCCAGCACATGTCGTGGTGCAATGCTGTGAAATGCGCAGTACACTGCCTGCTGTATGCATGCTTCGTGGCCTGTGCTACTGCCTATCATGCACTGTGCGCTCAGAGCGCTATAGAGGCCATGGTGCACTGTGCACTGGGTGACCTCTGACCCCTTACCTCACCATATGCCCCTTGGGACTACACCATCACCACGTGCTGGGCAGGCCACGCCCATGCCATGCATCCATGGTGATGAATGATTGACATATGCGGATCATGCCTTCACAAGGCGTGCATCCAATGCACTTTGTGCACACGTGCACTACTAGCCACCATTTTGAAAGAGCACCTTGAAAGGACAGCATGGCATGGTGAGTTGTGCGACATGTCCAAAACTGATCAGACCTGGAGCTGGTCAACCTTGTGGCCCGTGTGTAGCCACATGAACCTGGGCTGTTTGGCCAGAAGCCCCTGCAGCAAGCCAGGACAGAGATCTGGCAGGGCATCACTACAGGCCTGGTTCAGGACAATGGGGTGCCATGGACTAGTGAGCAATGCCACCACCAGTAGGGGGACATGATGCAGCAGGACCCCGAGAGACTGAGGCTGCTGCAGCCATGCGTCCACAGGGGGGGCCATGTCACAGCCAGGTAAGTCATCACATGCAGCATGTGTGCCCAACTTTTGTACTGTGGTGTTGGCTGGGCTGCCTGATATTCCCTGTGGGGGGGGCACTGTCAGCATGTGCATTTCAGTGTGGCATTGCCGGCCACCAGGTGTGCTGCGCTATTGCCTTGCAGGTCATGTCAGGCTGGGTCATGGGTGGGGGTGGTGGGCACATGCTGGGGTTGTGCTCTGATGTGTGCCTGTTGGTGTTCCATTCCTAGGGCCTGAAGATCAGTGCCATGCAGGGACAGTGGGGGCTCCTGGCAGGGTGCAGCAGGTCACTGCAGGACCAACTGGTAGAGGTGTGGGTACAACTGGTGGAGGTTGAATGGTGGCAGGACATGGGTGAGCGGCACCGCAGTGAGAAGGTAGGCACTGTTGTCTTCCTCTATTCAGTACTGGGTAGTCAGCAGGGGTGAGGGTGTGGCCATGGCCACCTGTGCCATGTGCCATGTCAGCTGTGTGCTGCCCACTGTGTGGTGTGCATGCCACTGTGAGGCTGCCATTGCACATGTGTACCAGCTGTTGGTTGGATGGTTGTGCACCCGACTGTCACCAGTGCTGCTGTGGTGCTACCACTGCCCTGTGCCAACTGTCTGTCACTGTGCGGTCGGGTGACCACTTGGCAGTGGTGTCCACCTCTGTGCACTGTTGTGGCATCCCAGGATGCTGGCAGGCATTGGCCCACCCACTGTGGTTGGCCAGGGTGCCACTCCAGGGGTGTGTCTTCCCACTGCCCATTGTGCACAGTGGGAGGGCATGGTTCCTAGGGACTTGCACTGATCACTTGTCCATTCCTTTGTCTAAGGCATCCAGTGGAGGTTGAGGCTGCCCCTGAATTGCCACCTCTTATAGCAAATCATACTGATTACATCCATGACCCTGGAGCTGGCACAGCAGACGAGGTGGATAGTGCTCCAGGAGAAGCAACGGCTGAGGTGTCAGGTGGTGGCAGGCTGTGGCCGCCCATAGTTGGACTCCACTATATCCCTGTTACCCCTGCCATCCCTACTCCTTCCTTCCCCCATCCCACTGTACAGTCCCTGTACCCTGTCCCCTTCCCTCACTCTCCTACCCTTTCCTACCCCATTCCATTGTATATAGTTATGTGTAATACAGATTTCCTGCTTAACTGCCTGTGTCTGTGTCTGCTTTGCAGCTGGCTTGTGGAGCCATGCTGCAGTGGCATGGTGGGTGTCTGAGTGGTGTGCCTGTGTTGTTGTGTGGGCCATGCATGGTGGTGTCCTGCCCCTTGGTCAGTGGCTGTGCCTTGGGGTGGCCATAGGCTGGCTGTCCAGGATGTGTGGCATGTGTGTTGGGTGCCATGATCCAGGGTGTTACTGGCCATGGTGTGGGTGGATGGGTGGGGGTGTGGCATGAAATGGGGGGTTCCAATGGCAGCCTTCTCTTGGCATTTGGTGCCACCTGTTCCCTGTGTCTAGTGCCATGGTGATGAGGGGGCTGGATGCCTGTCTGTGCCCTGCTGTTGGTGGCCAACTGTGACCCACCACTGTGCCTCCCTGGCACTGTCCCCAGCTATATTCCTCTGCCTTCCCCATGCTTTCCTTCTGCTGCTATGCTCCCACCATCGACTGGGGCTGGTTCTTGTGTGCCTTGACACTTCTCCCTCTGCTCCCTGGTGCATCTCTGGTTGCACTATGGTGCAGGTCTGGTTGCTCCATGGTGCTCCTCTGGGTGTGCCATGGCACATCCCTGTGATATTCAGCCATGTTGTGCTGGCGTATGTCACCATATGGAACCTTTAAATATTGCACTCACTGCACCGTGGCACATTGGGTTTTTGCTACACTGGACTTGCGCCAGCATTTGGTGCATTTCTGAATATCTGGCCCAATGTATGCAATGTATGTTTGTTGATATGTAAGGCTCTGCATGGTCTGTGTCCAGGATACTTTAAAGATCTGCTGGTGCTATACACTTCTGGCTGTACACCTCTGATCAGGGGAGATGCACCTCTTATCAGTACAATGACCCTGCTTAAAATCTTCTGTGGATAAGGCATTTGGTATAGTAGCCCAAAGTTTCTGGAATACTCTTCCAAGGGGGTGAGGTGACTCATCATTGACCCTTTTAAAAAAAAATATTAAAGACACATTTTTTCACTTTAATTTTTGGCTAGCTCTGTGATACTTGTTTTATCTTATGTATTTATGTTGTTCTTAATCTGTTTTTATTTGTATTTCTTGTGTGGTACCCAGATTCTTCAGGATTTGGCACCATATAAATAAAATTACCTTGCCTTGCTAATATTTCAATGAATTTTGTCAAATGCAGCCAGAGGTATTAAGGTACAAAGTAAAGGGTTTAGCATAGAACCTGTTGTTCAAACCTAAGTATAGTGGCACTGCCATGTCAGTATAATACAAATTGCAAAAAAAAAACAACACTAAAGCAGACATTAGAGTTGAAGAAATCAAAGTGCACAAAATAGAGAAATGAAAAACATCAGGGTTTTGGGTCTCCGGAGTAGAACAAAAAGAAAAAGTGTGCACTACAGTAAGCAAGAAAGAGTCATGTTATAATGAATTTAGTCATCAGCCAAACAAAGAGAACGCTGCCTGGCAGCTCCAGCACTTTGAATGTTAGGTCTTCCTCAGGGAGCATTAGGATTCAGTCAGATGACTACATCTGGTCATAAAAACTAAAATACTTTTAGAACACATAATTTTTAACTGTGCATGCTCAGAAATTGAACTATTTTTCTTCAATAACTTAAAAACTACTAAAGTTTGGGAGACAAAGACCACAAAAGCCCATACCTTAGGGAAAATTCTATGAAAACTGCAAGTTTCAGGTCTCACATCCTCCTAGTTTTTCAGTAATCCTTGAGCAAATAAAAAAAATTCATTTTGGTGATTTTTTTTTGTTTTGCCCTTCCGTAACTTTGTCCCCAGAGAACTGATAACCACAAATATTTTAGGATGGTGAGATCCTGGCAGCTTCTCTGGACATTCCAAACTTTAAGTAAAGCTGTGAATTGGGGCAATGATATTAAAGTGCAAAACTTGGGGTTTAACATTATTGTAGTGCTTACTCATCCCTATTATACAAGTGCTACTGTACCTGTACAATATATAGTCATTGCAAAAAAAATACCTTTGTTAATGCACTAGTTAGGGTTAAACCGACAAAAGTAGGGAATTATAGCTTTAGGGATCCCAACCTATTGCTCCACCCCCACCCTGCAGGATGCAACAGAAAAAAAGCATTATTTATTTATTTCAGTTTAGGATTAATATCTTTGAGATGAGGGCTCGTTTACAAAGGTACAAGTCAATCAATACAATACATGATGTAGCATAACATGACATCACATTACAATGGTTACACAATACATAGAGGTGATGTTGAAACAATAAATTGGAAAGTATGTACAGCATGGAAGTGCTAACATTGACATCACTCCTTGAGTGTGGTACAGCACTTTGATAGGTGTAGAGTGCTATATAGGTTCACTACTGAGGGGTAGTGAAATAAGTAGCCACAGTAGGCTTTGACAGGGGTGGGGTAGTTGAGAGGAGGAGAGGCAAGCAGTGGGAAGAACATAAAGACAGGGAAGGGTGAGGCAACTTAGGCTATTGAGAAGTGGTGTAGAAGCTCCCAGGGTAGGCTTTGTCAGGAATGTCAGGGAGGAGTGGTGAGAGAAGGAAGAACTGCAGGGGTAAGGTGTATGAGGGGGTACAGTTGGGGGGCTGGACAACAGTGGTGGGAGAGTGTGGCAAGGTAGAGGCAACTCTCTGGCTGCCCACTGCCCCCCAGAAAATGTCCATTGGACAGCTATGAAGTTATTTTGTGCTATATCTCTATATCTACTAGATGAAGTTATTCTATGTCATACCTCTGTTATAGTGTTATACTGTTAGAGCAACTCATGTACCCACAGTACTGTCTGAAACTCTGTTATTATGTTACTCTTACTCTGTTTCTATGTCATACTTTTGTTTATTGCAATGAGTATGTGTCTGACGAGGAGCCTTTGGAAATGAGTCCATAACTCAAAGGTTTGTAATTCAGATTTGTACAATAAATAAAAATAAATAAATAAAGTGGATTAGTATTTGGTATAGAAGGCACAGACATTTTTGCGATCTAGGTGGGATCGAAGCCTGGTTTTGAACTGGAAGAGTTTGTTACACTCAATTAGGGTGATAGGTAGTTCATTGTTCCATTTGGGTCCCTGGAAGAAAAGGGATCTCTGAGCTATTGTCATGCACTTGAAAGGCACCTGCAGACATCCCTTAGTCAGACTTCTTTTGCTTGATGACAGGTTGTGCATTTTTAAAGAGCCAACAGGTTGAGTTCAGCATGAGTACTAACATTGATTTTTGTTGCAGCAGGCAAGTCTGGTATTGTGTTCTGAGGTGGAGAGTGAGCCATCCAGTCCCATTGTAGAGGGCGCATGTATGGGTCAGATAGTCGGACCCCAAGACCAAATGGCAGGCCTTATTGAGAAGTGTTTTCACCATTTTTAGGGCAGTATCAGAGGCATCCCCATAGATCACTAGGCTATAATTGATGGTCGACATAACCAAAAAAACAGGTAATGAGTTTTAAGGCATCTCAGGTCATAGAGTGTCTGTTTCAGTACAGCATACCCAGTTTTACTTTTGCCGATTTGACAACTTGGTTGATGTGTGAAGAAAACATGAGGGTGTTGTCAAGGTGTACACCAAGGTATTTAAAAGTGCTGACTTGCTCCAAGATATCTCCTGTGTGGCTCTTTATCAGCAGCCAGCCATATTTCTTCTTGCTTTGTAGAACTGTGAAGAGCATGCTTTTCATCTTCTTGCAACTGAGCATTAGTTTATTATGTGTGAACCATGATTCAAGTTGAGAGAAATTTGCTTGTAGTTCTGAGGTGGTAGCAGACTAATTGCTGCTGGGTACTGAAAGGACAGCATTATCAGGGTAGAGCATGATGTGAGCTGGGCAAGCAGAGGGTAGGGAGTTAATAAAGAGGCTAAATAGGAGTGGCCCAGGAATTGAACCATGCGGGACACCAAGGATCACCTCCCGAGGTTCAGAGAGATTGCCGCTTATTTTTACACTTTGTTTCCTGTGTGTGAGATAGCTGCCAGACCACACCACAGTGTCAGTGGATAGGCCTGTGGATAGTAGACATTTCAGGAGCAGTTGATGGTTATGGTGTTAAAAGCCTTTGTGAGGTCTATAAAGATAGACCCCAGTGCCAGGCTATTATCTATGGCATCATAGATCTGAGAGATGAAATCAACCAAAGCAGTAATGGTGGAGTGTTTTTATGGAATGTATGTTGGTGTGTACAGAGACAGTTGTGTTTTTCTAGGTACTCTGTGAGTTGATCAGAGACCACTTGCTCCAATGTGTTGGAAAGTGGGGGGAGGATATATATATATACAAATATAGGCCTATAGTTGGCCTAGTTAATTCTATCTCCAGCTTTAAAGATGGGGGTGATCAGTGCTGCTGTCCATCTCTTTGGGAACACACCCATTCTTTGTGAGGCATTAAATACTTCTGTGAGTGGTTTGGTGAGCTCATTTAGAGTGAGGGCAACCATCTTCATGTCAATTAGGTCACTCCCCATTCTAGTTTCCCCTAAGACCCATTTGACATTTTTCTAGGGTCTCAGCCCTTGTGATCTGCCTGAAATAGAAAGGTGGAGTGTTTCTGTTTTGAGGGAGGAGGGAGGATTCATAATGGATATGTGACTGGATGGCAAGGGGTAAGGTAGTCTTTAGGTAACATGGTGCTAAGGTCAGTGAAAGCAAGGTTGAATGCATTCACAATGTCACTGGGTTCCTGGAGTGTACCGGCAAAAGTAACAATAAGGTCTGGTGGTGCTCTGGAGGCCTACTCCATGAGTGATTTCACCGAGTTCCAGAACTCTCTGCCATTGCCCCAATTCTTGCTTAGTAGGTTTTACAGTAAGATGCTTTGAATGATCAGATGAGCTTCATATATTTGTTCCTGGCTGCCTTGTAGGCAACCAGGGCAGCTTGTGAACCAATTGTCTTAGCCTTATGCCACAGGTTGTCCCTGTGTCGTATGAGTTCAAGGAGGAAGCCCAAGTGCCACAGGTTAGTGGATCTTCTTTCTTTTTTGCTCTTGTATGGGGAAAAATGTTGCAGGCCTTAGTGAAGGTTATAAGGAAGTAATCCAGCACTTGGTTCCTCTCCTTTGCTCTGTCAAGCAGTGACCAGTCTGTCAGCCTCAGGTATTGCTTGAAGGTGTCAAGTTGTCCAGTTCGTAGTGATCGATTTCTCAAGACTTGTGGGGGGTGCATTTAGTGAACTTGTTAGTCCAGGTGCATTTTTTATTTATTTATTTATTTATTGCATAAGATTGGAATTACAATCCTTTGAGTCACAGACTCTTTTGCAAAGGCTCCACGTCAGTTATAGGGGGTGGAGGGAGTACAAAAATACAAGGAAACATACATAATCAAGCAGTATTCAGGGAAAACATACATTAACGGTCAGTATTCATAATCAGTACTGGCAGTGCAGTCCAGGCTTTAACTTAGTTTACCAGAGACAGTGGTATAATCAGGGAATGGTCACTGAGGGAGTCTGGTAGGATTGATACTTCAGAGCTATGGTCCATGCAGCTGGTGAGAAGCCAGTCGATAAGGGTTCCAGTGCCTGTCTGGTGGTTTGTGTGACCGTCTGAGTGAGGTATAGACCTGATATCTGGTCCCTTACAGCTGATGTTTCTTTCGACTGCCAGTTAATGATAAAGTCCCCAACAATGAGATATTCCCAGTTTTGCCTTGACTGCTCATGATGGTTGATAAACTGCTGAAGGCTAGTGGTGTGATTAGCAGGGGTTAGATACCATACCATACTTTATTTATAAAAAGTGTCTTTCCAGATGTCAAGGCACTTATACATAATTTATCATACAAACAACAATAATTAAAATCAAATCACTGCAAATCAATACTTCAATGAAATCATAAAATCAGTAATTCAATAATATCATGTCCAAGCTAAAAATAATCTGGATGCACCATTCTAAAAGGATAGAGATTAAAGAGCAGTAGGATCTTGTTTTGTTGGCCTATGATGATCATTATGTCCAGAATTTGTGCATCCTTGGATTGTAGGCTGCCAGGCAGTATTTGACCTTTAGTATCACTTTTGAGATAAACGATACAGCCACCCCCACCCCACTTGGTCAGACTGTCCTGGTGGAAAGTAATATAACGCAATAAAAGGTGGAATATAATACATATGGGGCACAAACACCCTGGCACAATGTATCAGTTGGAGGGTGAGGATATAGCATGCACCAAGCAGGAAAGGGATCTTGGGCTTATCATCTCTGATGACCTCAAGGTAGGGAAACAGTGTGACAAGGCAGCAGGTAAAGCAAATAGGATGCTGGGATGCATAGGCAGGGGCAACACCAGCAGGAAAAGGGAGGTCATAATTCCACTATACAAGACACTAGTGAGGCCCCACCTGGAATACAGTGTACAGTTCTGGAGACCTTACCTAAATAAGGACATAGACAGGGTAGAGAAGGTTCAGAGGAGGGCAACAAATATGGTGCATGGATTGCATCACAAGTCCTATGAGGACAGGTTGAAGGAACTGAACATGTACTCCCTGGAGGAGAGGAGGGAGAGAGGGGATATGATGGAGACATACAAGTATCTTACAGGTAGGAACAGGGTGCAGGAATACACTATTTTTAAGCGAAAAAGATGTTCCAGGACTAGAGGGCATGGGATGAAGTTGGAGGAGGGACGATTCAGAGGAAGCGTGAGGAAGAATTTCTTCACAGAATGGGTGGTGGACAAGTGGAACACCCTGTCAGAGGAAGTGGTGGGGGCTGAAACAATCACGGGATTTAAGAATGCATGGGATAGACATAAAGGAATTCTGGAGGTCAGGGGTAAGGGGCAACAGACTTCTAGGAAAACATAAACTGAACTTACAAGTTCAAATGGGCAGACTGGGTGGGCCATAGGCCCTTATCTGCTGACACTGTCTATGTATCTATGTATCTATTTATCTATGTATCTACTGTAGCCTTCCAGGGCAACTGTTGCATCATTGATTTTTGGGGACAGCCAGGTCTCTGTGAGAGCATTTATATCAGACTTGTACAGCTCCACCCAGCCTGGAACTGGGATAGGTTTGGTAATAGGCTTCCTTTATTTAGGGAGACAATCTTGATGTGTCTCAGTTTATTGGAGATGCTAGCATGGGGGATACTGGGTAGAGATGCAGCAAAGTTTAAACTGAAATGCGAAGTGCACACGAAGTCGTCTACTTTGCGTTTGTATGCACTTAGCATAATTTTCTCTCTGGTCTGACTTCACCTTGACTTCGCGTGCTCACTTTGCCTTACTTAGGTGCACACAGTGAAGTGGCCAGGAAACCAGCAGTTTTGTCACTTGTGTGCCTCTCTGCAGGTCACAAGACCACTTCCCACTACAGGAAATGATTGTTTCCACTTATTGAGTCAGACTGAGTCAGGTTGTGGTGTGTGGAGGACTGCAGGCAGCTAATACAGATCAAATAAATTAATTCATTGACTAGTTGTAATAGTTTCATACTTTTTAGTACCAATCTATCTTTTACGTGTTCCTACTGTATTTTGCTAACTGTACTTACTCTGTTTTTTTTTTTTTAAACTTGTGTACTTTACTCTCTGTCTCTATCTTTCCATTTTTTTTCTTTGTCAGTCAGAGCCTCTCTTCTCTTGCTATTATGGATCATCCAGCTGGACGTCATGGCCCAAGGACATGTGGTGGCTCATGCGTGGCAGTACTGAATAGGGCAGTTTTTGGGGTGCAGGTCCACCAGCAACCAAAGGGAGGTGGAGGTGCAGCAGAAAGATGAACAGGATCAGCTGCAGCTGGTGGAGCAGCAACAGCAGGAGCAGTAGCAAGCAGAAGTCCCTCCACCCCTGTGGTTCCATGCCCAGAGCATGATCCATCTGCTCCAACAAAACAAACTGTAGAAGAGACATCACCAGTTGTGCAAAAGCAACTCCAGCCTTAGGACCCTAGGAAGAAGACCTCCCCTATGTGGGCATATTTTCATTGAGACCCCAATGATCAAAGTGTGGCAAAGTGCATCATATTACAGTTCCAAATTAATGTTTCCCAAGATTCCTTTTAAATATTTTTGATGGTGAGAGAAGAAAATGGGGGAGTGAGAGCATACAGAGAACAAATCCAAAGTCAAATCGAACTCTCTTACTCCACCTCAAATAAAGACTGCAAACAGGCTTCCACAGTCAGTAGTACCAATTCATTGTATTTTCCTTTGTCAGTCTGCTCCTTTTTATCTCTAAATTGTAATGCTTTAGAGCTCAAAGGCTCCTTCATCAGATATTTCAATATAATTCTGTGAAATTCAAATAGAAAAATAATATTTTAGTTTTTATCCGAAATTAAATATTCCATCTATTAATACATAATCCCACCTCTTGATAATAGCTGTTCTCTGACTCAAAAAACTTGGCTAATTCATGCAGGGGGAACACACCTGCTAAACCTTTTATTATCATTATTTTCCAAACCATCACTTGGTACAATGGGGGTTGGGGGAGTTTCATAGGAGATAGAGTCTCAAAATTCGTTGTGATTTGAGATTTTTTCTATAATCAGGAGAAGTGTATAAGCTGAGCATCCTGGCCCCTTCTTCCGAGCCAAAGATGAAAGGCCTTAGCAGTTCACTGTGTCTTGGCAATGGTGGAGGTGCATGGAGCGAGTACTCTAATTGAAAAAATAATTTACACCACATTAAGGCGAGTCTCTAGCTGGATTTAGCACTTGAATAAAACTTGCAGTATGCACCTATTTGAAAGGGCTACTTTGAATTGGAAGCCTGCAATCAGTGCTTTTTTACTACTTTCAGATAAAAAGGAGATACAGAGCTGATATGGTGGTAACATTTTGGTCCATTCTCAGAGGTACCACAGTGTACACTGCAAACACAGAGTAAAAGGTAATATTTATTTGAACTGGGAAATATTAAAATCCATTAGAGATTGAGACAGTAAAGAAGTGGTGAATTAATTATAAAACTAATTTTTATACAATTCTCCTTTTAAAAAACTAAAGTCACGAGGAATTTTGAGACTCTCTCCTGTGAAACTACCTCCCCACCCCTGTGTTGATGTTTCCTCCTGCTAGCCACTAATGCCAAGTAGTGGCCCCATTACAGAAATGCTTACATGCTATGAAGTAAAGCTGCTGCTGCACTAGTGTGCAAGTAAGAAGAGAATTCCAGAAGATTCCAAGTGAGAAAATGCCTACTGTTTAAATGCCATGAAAAGTCATGACTCCAGTCCAGAGGAAGAATAATCACGAGAGAAACTGTTTATAAAAGTTGCATGTATTTCAGGACGCTCTGATTCAAACATGTGCCTACAGCCTCAACTCTCCATAAGTGTCTGAAGTGAGAAAATGACATGCTGGTGCCTGCAACTGCTGCTGTTTTCCTGCTGTTTACTATGTTGCTGCTGATGTACAGTGTGTCGTCACTACGAGCTAGATACTTGCTAAATAATCAAGCCATGAAAGGTAAGTATCTTTTTTTGTGGGAGGGATGGAGAGGAGGTCATTATCTCAAAACAAGTTTCATTAATATTTTTGTCTTCTTTCCAGGTTTTCAGTTCACAACCGGAGTCAGTAGCAACATCATCATAAAATCATCATCTACATACACAAATTCAATTTGGATGCTGTCCTGTGGTGAACATGTTCCTTCCAACCATGGCTGCGGTATGATCATCAACAATTTTTTTCAACATATGAATCTTTGGATGGCACATCAGGCGTAACTTCAGCATTGCTGGAAAAATGAGATTAATTTGAGAGTCAGTGTCAGACTCATGATTAGAATCTTGTTCAACAACTGTGGGGATGGGGACTGTGTGTGACATCAGCTACACTCTGAGTCATGCCTTCGGACTACACCACATTTTGGAAAAATGACAAGTTTGTGCAGGTCAACTTGGAGCAATACTCATGCCATCACTAACTTCACCACCGCCACCAGCAGGGACAACAGCATCTCCAACCATCATTGAAGCAACTGATTGTGTTATGAAACACATAGATAAATCCCTTTACTTGTATTAACTATTCCCTTCTGCTGCCTACTACCATGGCCATGGCCACTCTTGGCACTGGCAGCAGTGCCACAGCCAGAAATATCTTTGCATGCACATCTCTTCATGGGTATTTTTGGGGATTACACAGATGATTAACAACAAATTTAGATTTACACAATTCTGGAAGAATGGGAAGCCAAAAAACAAGAAGTGTGACTTACAGATGGAGATTGGGCCCTAAAGTGATGCAGCGGCAAAGACAGATGGAGGTTGTGCACTAAAGACATGCAGCCACACATACACAACAGCACCTTAACCAGTGGTCAGCAATCCAAAACTGAAAAAATAATACCTTCTTTTGTTGGGGGGGGGGGTACAGTAGTACTTAGACAGAAGCAGTAAAAAATAATGCAGACGGGTGAAAAAATTAAGAGTACTGCAATTATGTGGCCACAATAAAAGGCGTTTGACTTGACAGCACGCATACGCACTATAGGTAATGGGTAGAAAATTTAACAGTTGAGTACACTGTCTACAACCCCATCTTTTTAACATACTGAAAACATGCAAAGCAGCACATCAAACAGCAACAAACAATCAAAACTTACAAGAATTATTAATATGTGTATAATATGAGCACACGATTACTAAGACAGTACCAAACACAACAGGTGGAAAGACTACCTTTCTCACTGTGAATCTCCCTTTACAATCACCACAGATGCGTCCCTCCCCCAAAGCACACTTCTACAGTGTCTGTCAGTATAGAGACTGAATGTACTAAATTAACATTCAGTATACACACAAAAACAATAAACGCTCGATGATATAACAAATAAGGGTTTTGTGGCAAAAATGTTTTTTTAAAGGTTTTTCGAGGGTTTGATTCTCAGAGCTCTGAGAACAAACTGTCTCCAGCTTTCCACTATACACACTACACTGAACTGAGGCTGTGCAAGACAATTTAGAGCCCATGTGACCTGCCATCCCATGAATCACTGCAAAATGTTCCTTAAAGAGCAATAGAAAGGTGAACTTAACGTGAAGTCTCTTGAAATCAATGGAACTTCACATTAGAATTAAAGGACGAGTAATAACATACTAACATACTAATTGCCAGCAGATTAGGCCTTACAGTCTATCGAGGCTGCTCGAACCTCAGATCTCTAGTTGGGTACCAAAGCCCTCCCCCCCTTGTGTTCCAGAAACCCCTATCATCCATCCCCACCCCCCTTGGCAAGGCCACCATCTGATACATCCGCTTTCTGTGTCTGTCCCACCCTCTCTTGAAGCCCTCCACTGTGGATCTCTGAACCAGCTTGCCAGGCAGCACGTTCAAAGGATCCACCACCCTCTCAGTGAAAAACCTCCTCCTCCCCCCTCACCCTTCCACCTTCCAGCTTCAAACCATGCCCTCTGGTGATACCTCCCTGCTTTAGTCTAAAGATCTCCTCCATGTTTACCCAATTTATTCCCTTGAGGTACTTGAAGACCTCAATCATGTTCCCCATCTCTTCTATCCTCCAATGAAAACAGGCAGAGCTCCTCAAGTCTATCCTCATACATCAGATCCCCTAGTCCTCGTATCATCTCAGTTTCCCTCCTCTGTACCCTCTCCAGGAGCTGTCACTCTTCAAGTGTGGTCTCCAGTACTGTACGCAGTACTCAAGGTGTGATCTAAGCAATCCATTGTACAGCGGCAGAATCACTTCCCTTCTCCTAGAGGTGATCCCCCTTATGATGCATTCCAACATCCTGTTTGCTTTGCTAGCTGCTCTCCTGCACTGCTCGGAGTTATTCATACATGCATCCACCATGACTCCTAGGTCTTTTTCCCCTGTTGAGGCCTCCAGCGCCTCCCCTCCCCTCCCAGGGTATACCTGTGTTAAGGGTTTCCCCACCCAAGATGTAACACCTTGCACTTGGTGATATTGAAATTTAATTTCCATGTGTGAGCCCACCTTTCCATGATGTCCAGGTCCCATTGCAGGGCCAACCTCCCCTCTTCCCCCTCAACTACTGCTCCCATCTTGGAGTCATCAGCAAAGAGACTCATTTCACACCCTATACCCTCCCTGATGTCCGAAATGTATGCATTAAACAGGATTGGACCCAGGACCAAGCCCTGCGGTACCCCACTACTGACCTCTCTAGGGTTCAAGAGCTCCCCACCGACCACTACTCTCTGACTGTGTCCAGCTAGTCAGTTTTCAATCCATCTGACCATCAAAGAGCCTACTCCCAACCCCGTCAGTTTCTCCACCAGACCATTGTGGGGGACAGAGTTGAACGCCTTGCTGAAGTCCAAGAATAATACATCCACAGGCTTTCCCCTGTCCAGTTCTGATGTTACCCATTCATAGAACTCCGCAAGATTGGTTTGACATGATCTACCTGGCACAAACCCATGTTGCCAACTATCCAGAACTCCCACCTCCTCCAAGTACACCCCTAATCGTTCCTTTAGTATATTCTCTATTAATTTTCCCACCACTGAGGACAGACTGATGGGTCTATAGTTACCTGGTACTTCTCTCGCCCCCCTTTATGGGTTGGCACCACAAAGGCAAAATCAGTGCAAAGTCCATTGAAATCAATGGAGCTTTGCATTAAAAACAAAGGCAAAGTTATTCGCTCCGTCTTGTGGAGTATTTCATAAATTCTGCATTATACGTGAAGTACTCCAGGTGGCCAAGTTTGGGAACTTTGATCACCACTAGTCCTGGCTTGGGGTACGCATTTCTTGATAGTAGGAGGAGTACCAGGATTAGCTTTCTAAGGAAGTATGACCAGAACACCCAAGAGGAGTCAGCATTCTTTAAATTAGAGACATTACAGCCATAGATGATTTGACCTCTTCTGCATCTCTGCAAAACAAGCATGGGGTGTGCCTTGAGGTTGTCAACCCTAATTCTCACCCCATTCCTTCAGTAAATGAGCTGAGATGTGTACAATATATGAGAATTGGGTGAGTATTAGGGTTAACATCCCCGAGGTACACCCCATGACTGATTTGTGAAGACACAGGAGAGTGCAAAAACTCAGTGCTGCACTCACCCCACAGAAAGAATTCAAGAAATTAATAATTTTGGTTTAAATGAACTCCATTTATTCACCCACTGGTGTTAGGTTGAGGAGCAGAACAGGCAGTTCTTATGTTTCACCTGAAGGCCTCACCAGAGAATAGTCTGTACAGGGTATTGTGCCTATTTTAAGTGCTTAAACTGTTAATTAGTGCACCAATCACAATGTAGTATGTGTCACCCACTAAAGCATATAATCACAGGTACGCATCACACCAGAGGCAAAGAACAATGCTATCAAAGCAACTAAAACAAAATAAAGTGATGCTAACAAAGTCCTTATGTCTAACTCATTGTTCAAAAGGCTCTTATCATAATCTGGGATGTCAAGACTTCCACCAGCTATTTCTGAATAGTAAAGCATAAATGTACATTATAGTACAGATAGTAAACCCACTTAACACATCATTTTAACACTTAACTATATGTCTAACATAACATAACTCCACTAAGTTATATATAATACACAAGTAAATCTGAGGGAGTTGGATGGGTTTGGGGGCATTTTGGAAGTTCGGGGGGGGGGGCATTTTTTTTTTGGATGACTCCAGCCTGCTGATTGGTAATCATATCCAGTTACTCAATTTCTCTTTTTCAGAAATGACTTAATTTCAAATTTATCATTTAGCCCTGAGCCAAAAACAAATGATTTGATACCTTTTATTGGACCAACATGGATGTTACAGAAAAGAACAAAGTGCTTTAGCTTTCGAACCAGCCAGGTCCTTCTTCAGAAGCTTTGTGGCAGTTTTTTCAAATATCCCATACTATTAACACCAGGTTATATAGAAAAAGCAGAAATAATTCTCATTGGTTTAACATATACAATTAAAACATAATAGAAGATTACGTCAGAGAAGCTAATTAACACCAGTATGTCTTTATCCGAGGAGCCTCAGAAGGGCAAAGGTTATCAAGAATTCTCTACAGCCAAAGAGTTCTTGTCACATAAATTTTAAAATGTCTCAGTATGCCAAGAAAGCATTCTAGTGATAAAAAACGGAGTGGCATCCTCTCTAATACATGTAAAGACGAGCTTACAACTTACATTTCAATTGTCCTGGTATATTAAAGGACAGATAATGAGAGGCAAAATCCTGAAATTAGGTATAACTGCAAGTTGAAATCAAGCCTCAAATTAACCTACACATATAAACATGATGCATGAAAGTATCACTTGTAAGTGTAAGTGCAAAAAAAAATAAAAAAAAACTTGTCAATGACCCCCAAGAAAACGAGACCATAAGCCTGATAAATGCAGATTTTAACACAGAGTCTGTGTATAACAAAAATGCACAGAATCAGTCTAAGCAATCTAAATGAAAACCCAAAGGAATTGCACCTTTAATGAACCCCCAAGTAAATGAGATATGCATCTTAATATGAGCAGTTAAAGATGTGACAGTGTGAAATCCACCCACTGACAACTAATACAAGGAAATAAATGCACACTATATGTGAAAATTAAGTGTTCTAGCCACATAACTGCCCCATGCCACGCTCCACCCACACATATGTGTGTACATACACCACACCACCCCACACACACCTGCACACCCCACACAACAAATATAGCAAACACATTCCACACACACCACACCACGCACAACAAACAACACACATACACACCATACCCACAACACAAAAAACACACACCAAACACACACAAAACACACACATACATACATACATACATACATACATACAACAGTATACACACACACACACTCAAACGCACTCACCACAGTGTTAAGGTGAAAAGTCAACAATGTAGATAACCATAAACTTACAAAATCAAAGGCCCGTTGGAGAACTAAACTGTTCATGTCCATCTTTTAAAGTAAAGGTCTGTGTAAGTTTAAGTGGAATAATGTGTCATGTACCCAACATCAATGTTCAATCCATCTGCCACCATATTGAGAAGTAAAATAAGTCTAATTTCAGAAGCCCGTCTCTGTTGTGTACTGTTGAAATGTCCTTTTAAGACCATCACAGACATATCTGAGATTGAGTGGTCATCCTGGGAGAAGTGCTGGGCTACTGGTTTCTCAATCATCTATTCAGGATACAGGGGAATTATACATGTACATCAAGTAATGTGGTCTACTTTATCCAATGCAAGAAATGTCCTTGCACAGGTTATGTGGGGGAGACAAGCCAACAACTCCGCACTAGAATGAATTCACACAGACATTCTATTAATCACAAGATGATTGAGAAACCAGTAGCCCAGCACTTCTCCAGGATGACCACTCAATCTCAGATATGTCTGTGATGGTCTTAAAAGGACATTTCAACAGTACACAACAGAGCCGGCTTCTGAAATTAGACTTATTTTACTTCTCAATATGGTGGCAGATGGATTGAACATTGATGTTGGGTACATGACACATTATTCCACTTAAACTTACACAGACCTTTACTTTAAAAGATGGACATGAACAGTTTAGTTCTCCAACGGGCCTTTGATTTTGTAAGTTTATGATTATCTACATTGTTGACTTTTCACCTTAACACTGTGGTGAGTGCGTTTGAGTGTGTGTGTGTGTATACTGATGTATGTATGTATGTATGTGTGTGTTTTGTGTGTGTTTGGTGTGTGTTTTTTGTGTGTTGTGGGTATGGTGTGTATGTGTGTTGTTTGTTGTGCATGGTGTGGTGTGTGTGTGGAATGTGTTTGCTATATTTGTTGTGTGGGGTGTGCAGGTGTGTGTGTGTGTGGGGGTGGTGTGGTGTATGTACACATATGTGTGGGTGGAGCGTGGCATGGGGCAGTTATGTGGCTAGAACACTTAATTTCACTTATAGTGTGCATTTATTTCCTTCTATTAGTTGTCAGTGGGTGATTTCACACTGTCACATCTTTAACTGCTCATATTAAGATGCATATCTCATTTACTTGGGGTTCATTAAAGGTGCAATTCCTTTGGTTTTCATTTAGATTGCTTAGACTGATTCTGTGCATTTTTGTTATACACAGACTCTGTGTTGAAATCTGCATTTATCAGGCTTATGGTCTCGTTTTCTTAAAGTCATTGACAAGTTTTTTTTGCACTTACACTTACAAGTGATACTTTCATGCATCATGTTTATATGTGTAGGTTAATTTGAGGCTTGATTTCAACTTGCAGTTATACCTAATTCAGGATTTTGCCTCTCATTATCTGTCCTTTAATATACCAGGACAATTGAAATGTAAGTTGTAAGCTCGCCTTACATGTATTAGAGAGATGCCACCCGTTTTTTTATCACTAGAATGCTTTCTTGGCATACTGAGACATTTTAAATTTATGTGACAAGAACTCTTCGGCTGTAGAGAATTTTGATAACCTTTGCCCTTCTGAGGCTCCTCGGATAAAGACATACTGGTGTTAATTAGCTTCTCTGACGTAATCTTCTATTATGTTTTAAATGTATATGTTAAACCAATGAGAATTATTTCTGCTTTTTCTATATAACCTGGTGTTAATAGTATGGGATA
The DNA here is from genome assembly GCA_016271365.2 of Neoceratodus forsteri. Taxonomy (NCBI): domain Eukaryota; kingdom Metazoa; phylum Chordata; order Ceratodontiformes; family Ceratodontidae; genus Neoceratodus; species Neoceratodus forsteri. The sequence goes on along the minus strand of CM057459.1, from coordinate 832,714,227 downwards.
TTTGAAAGAACTGCCACAAAGCTTCTGAAGAAGGACCTGGTTGGTTCAAAAGCTAAAGCACTTTGTTCTTTTCTGTAACATCCATGTTGGTCCAATAAAAGGTATCAAATCATTTGTTTTTGGCTCTGTTTTTAAAAGGACCAATACGGCACCTACAACATTTTTTTGCATCATTTAGCCCTGGCATTTGTAAGGCACCCAATACATATATCCATCTCTGTTCTTTCTGATTAAGCAGATTGCCAATGTCACCCTCCTAATGTCTATTTTCACTGCCTCTAATCCAATGGCCACTAATTTGTGTTGCTGCTTGTCAGACTGAGCATTTATGTGTACTGTCATGGCATACTTTAAGTTATTGTTCTTAATTGACAGAACATGCTCATTCAGATGCTCTCTGAATTTTCTCTTTGTTCTTCCGACATAGTATTTACCACAGCTACAGGTCAGTAGCACTATGACACATTCAGTCACACAGTTCATACTCCCTTTGACATGTATTATCTTCCCTCTCTTTGGGTTAATCAACTGTTTATCACTGACCATAAACTTTCACATTCTACAGAATCCACAAGGTTTATTGATATCTGGGCTGTTCACATTTCTGTTCTGGTACTTGGGCAAATAGATATTAACTACTGTATCTTTGATATTATGTCCCCTCCTATATGATATTCTGAGGGGTTTCTCTATTAGATGTTTAAGCTGTGTTGTCACTTTGAATACAGACAAGTTTCTCCTAACAATGTCAACCACCACACTGGTGCCACCCCCATATGTGGTAATTAACGTTAATTGTTCATAATTCTTTTTCTTAGTGTGCTTCAGATGTATCAAGGTTTTTCTGTCAACTTTGAATGTCTCCTCTGCAGTTTTAATAAACTCGTTCTCCCAATATCCCCTTTCCATCAACCTGTTTATATGTTCTGCTGCTCTTTTACCATATAGCTCCTCATTCCCACAATTCCTCCTTATCCTAATGTACTGCTTCTTTGGTAAGTTATGAATAAAATGTGCGGGATTGCAGCTGGAAGCTAAGAGAAGACTATTCCAGTCTGTGAGCTTCCTCTAAAATTCCATCAGTAATGAACCATCTGGTTGTTTACTAATAGTAATGTGAAGAGAGTTTATACAGTTGTTGCTCACATTCACCTTAAATCTTAGATTTGGATTGATAGATTCTAGATATACAACAAATGTAGTTAGCTCATCATGTGTACCCCTCCATAAAAACAGCAAATCATCTATAAATTGCTTGTAGAAATCTATTTTATCATAGAAAGGGTTATTTTCTGCATTAAAAATGTGTTTATTTTCCCACCTGCCCATGTATAAATTAGCCAGGCTAGATGCCAAAGTCACACCAATAGCTGTGCCACTTTTCTGTACATAATTTTTCCCCTGAAACATAAAAAACATTGTTTTCCAGGACAAATTCTGTTAAGTCAAGTAATAAAATGAATCTTGCTTTGTGAAATCCCAGTTCCCAGTAACAAAAAGTGTTCTATGGATGAGATTCCCCCTGATGGGGGATATTCGTGTAGAGGGCATCCACATCCATAGTGACTAATAGACAATCTTCCTGGACCTGTATATTATCCAGAAACATAAGTAAATGATTGGTATCCCTAAGGTGACTCCAGAGTTTGGGCATGAGGGGACAGATGAAACTGTCCACATATTGTGAAACTGACTCTGAGCTCCAGCCAATCCCCGAGATAATAGGCTTACCAGGAGAATTCTGGGGATCTTTGTGCACCTTGAGCAAGGTGTAAATGGCAGTATTTTGGGATACTCCACAGACAAATAATGCTATTCATCTGTATCAATGATGTTTTCTCAGTCTTCCAACAGAAGTTCCTCAGCCTTTCTTTTTATTTCTTGACCTGAGTCAGAAGCTCTCCTGGTGTTGGTGTTATCAGATATGTCAGTAGTTTGTGCTATTTGTAGTGGGATAGCCATGTCATCTTCCAAAACAGGGTGCTGTAAATGCCATCCCTGACCAAAGAGCCATGTTCACTGCTCACATTCTTTATTCCATTCATTTTTCAGTGGTAAAGCATTTCATTCTGTTGTTTTCATTTAACTTGTGCTAATAACCCACATAGGTCTACAATAGCAAGCAATGAGGGTCAGCACAGAGGTGGTGGTGCATATACACAAATGTAATTCAATGCAAAAAATCAGTGCTGCACTCACCCCACAGAAAGGATGCATGAAATTAATAATTTTGATTCAAATGAACTCCATTTATTCACCCACTAGTGTTAGGTAGAGCAGCAGAACAGGCAGTTCTTACATTTCGCCGAAGGCTTCATCAGTGAATAGTCTGTACAGGGTATTGTGCCTGTTTTAAGTGCTTAAACAGTTAATTAGTGCACCAATCACAAGACAGTACATGTCACCCACTTAAGCCTTTAGTTACAAGTATGAATCCCATGACTGGTAAGGAACAATGCTATCAAAGCAACTAAAACAAAATAAAGTGATGGTAATTAAAATCCTTATGTCTTACTCATTGCTCAAAAAGCTCTTATCATAATCTGGGATGTCAAGGCTTCCACCGGGTATTTCTGTAAAGTAAAGCATAAATGTACATTATAGTGTAGATAGTAAGCACATCTAACACATCATTTTAATGCTTAAGTACATATCTAACATAACATAGCTCCACTAAGTAATATTTAATACACAAGTAAATCTGAGGGAGGTGGATGGGTTTGTGGGTATTTTGGAAGTTGAGAGGGGGATTTTTTTGTTTGGGATGACTCCAACCTAACTATTGGTAAGGTATTTCTGAAAAGTAAAGCATAAATATACTTTGTAGTGCAGATAGTAAACATACGTAACACATAATTTTAACGTTTAAGTATATGTCTAACATAACATAACATAACATAACATAACATAACATAACATAACATAACATAACATAACATAACATAACATAATATAACATAACTCCACTAGGTAATATATAATACACAAGTAAATCTGAGGGAGGTGTTTGGGTTTGGAGACATTTTGGAAGTTGGGGGGAGGATTTATTTCTTTGGCGTGACTCCAACCTACCTATAGGTATTCACAACCAGTTACTCATTTTCTCTTTTTCAGAAATGGCTTAATTTCAAATTTCTTCTTTAGCCAGGGAGTTTGTAAGGCATCCAGTACATGTATCCATCTCAGTTCTTTCTGATTAAGCAGATTGTCAGTGTCGCCCCACTAATGTCTGTTTTCACTGTTGAAATTCAAATTTGAAAAAAAAAAAAAACTAAGCCCAAAATCTTTTTTTGTAGGGGGCATTTTTTTGTATGAATGAAAAAGCCATACAAAAAAAAGATGTCTTCATACAAAAAAAAAATGGAAAAAAAAAGTTGTTGTTGTTGTATGAGGGCATTATTTTTTTGTATAAACGAAAAAAAGCATACACAAAAGAATGCCTTCGTATGAAAAAGAATGGGGGAAAAATTAAGTTCAAGTCAACCCTCTTGTGCTGTAGTAGCACTACCACTTGCAATGCTGATAACTCAGATTAGGGAGTGAGCCAGAGGTGTTGGAGGGCCAATTAGGGGAAGGAGGACTGAGCATCCACAGGACCACTCTCCTCTTTTAGAAGTGAGGGTGGAGAAGAGTTTGGTGCTTGACTTGCCCCGGTGGAGGCCAGGGGAAAGGCAACATGAGCTGAAGGAGGTGGGGGGACATAGCAGACATTGGCATGTGCACCTTGACAGCAGCACACGCCACATTCCACAAGGGCAGAAAACAGGAAAGTGCCTTGTGGGAGGAGGAGGAGGAAGAGGAATGTCCCCAGGTCTCGAATCTGACCAGCTAGGCACACTGGCACAATCTGGATTTGTGCCTTGGATGGGCTTGAAGGACCCCTGCTAACCCCACCAGAGGGTGCATGCCCTGTGGGAAGATGGCCAGAAAAGTAAGTTCCAGTGGATGATGGGGTGCTGAGGCTGGAGCACTCCTCTGAAGGAGGACTGTTCAGAAAGGGAAAACAATTTCCAAATTCTTTTTTGTATGCTTTTTCATTCATATGAAAAATGAATGCCCTAATATAAAAAAATGTACTTAGTTTTTTCCCTTTCTTTTTTCGTAGGAGGGCATTCTTTTTTCATATGAATAAAGAAAAGCAAAACACATATAAAAAAGGATGCCTTCATATGAAAAAAAAGAATTTGGACTTAGATTTTTTTACCATTCTTTTTTCATGTGAAGGCATCCTTTTTCATATGCTTTTTTCATTCATACAAAAAAGAATGCCTTCATTTGAAAAAAAGAATTGGAAAATACTAAGCCCAATTTTTTTTTTAATCATGTGAAACTATCTGTTTTCATATGGACCAGTTCTGTTTTTTTCATATGCCCATGTCCAAATGAAAAAAGAAATTTGACTAAAGAGAAAAGGTTCTTTAAATGTTAAAAATATATTTTTAGGTCATTTTCCAGAAACTAAGCACATAATCCTCCTAAGGGGGTCCTAATTAACAAGGTACATGTGTTGGTGTATGGGCATGATGTCATTCTTTTGAGTTTTGACGTTCAAAAAAAAACAGAAACAAGAGCAGTGTCAGTGGTTCAGTAGGTAACACACTCGCCTCTGAGGCCAGGAGATCAGAGGAATGTGGGTTCAGTTCTCACATCTGGCACTTGGGGTAGTATCCCAATACTGACACTGTAGTGCAGCATGAGAGGGGTGCTGTGCTTCTGAGGTACCGTCTTTCGGATGAGACGTTAAACTGAGGTCCCATCTGCCTGGATTGGTGGTACAGTACAAGTCACATTAAACTGTTCCCTCACCTCACTGGTGTAGCATTGTTCAATGAGTTTCCTAATCTGTGCAGTGTTTAATTCAATGCATTAGTAAACGCTTAGTATTGGTTTGCAACTAGCTGTTAGGACTATAAGTTTTATTTTCAGCTGAGTGCTTATGAGTTTCATTTCAAAGGGCAGACTAAACAACTCTTAAGGAATGCTGTGATATTTATAAACAATGCTCTTAAGGAATGCTGTGATATTTATAAACAATGTTCTTAAGGAGTGCTGTGATATTCATAAACAATACCATGAAAATGCATTGCATAAACACTGCAAAACAGCTACTGCCATATCACTAAACAGGTACAAGTGAGTTGAATAGGCATTGAAGAATAGTTGGAAAAGAATTAAAAACTTCAACAATTCAAATTGCCACTACAGTAGAATCACAAAAGAAAAGCTACATCAGTGAGTTGATGGAACAATTTAATGTGACTTGTACTGTAGTTCAGGTGAATGTTAAAGATCCCATGGCACTTATCAAAAAGAGTAGGGGTGTTTTTTATTGATAAATCACATATTGCATACAGTGTTACATAATGTCACAGATGTGTGGAAAGGAAAAAAGGAAAAAAATAAACAATAAATCAACACTAAAAGTAACAAGAAACAAAAAGGAATTATGGTAATACATTACAACACTGTAAATAATTTAAACTCAGAATCATCACAACCTAGCTGACCTCATAAGATCTGAACTTCAAATTAAAATAATACTCTCACAATCATGAATAACTTTCATAAAAGTAAAAGCTCTTCTTTAAAAGCAAAAAACAAACATAATGTAATTTCCTGACATATTAATGTCCCCTTATTGTATTTAATAAAGATTTGAAATCCCTTCCACCATTTAAAATCTTTATCTCTAGGGTATAAAATGAAATCATTGTTATACACTTTCCCCATTGCTTTGGAAACTAAGTGGCTAAATACAGTATAAGGCATCTTCTTTTGGTGAATCATCCATTTTCACGTGGCCTGCCATAAGTAAAACCACAAACAACAAAGAAGAATCATAAAAGTATCTTGATGTAATTGTGAATACCCATAGGGATAATTCCCTATCATTAAAATATCATAAGTTAAGATCAGTAGCCATCCCATATGCCATCTAGTACCTAAAAATAACCATAATTTTTTAGAACAGGAACAAAGGAATAAAAAATGATCCATGGATTCCTCTTTATCAATACAAACCAGATATGGACAACTCCTTTCTGCCCATGCTTTATGCTTTGCTTTGCCTCTAACATTCAATCTCCCATATACCGTGAACCATAAAATATCCCACATCTGTTGAGGGACTCTACTATTTGTAAGTTGTTTTAAGACTAAAGAAGTAGAGCTAGAAGGGCAATTGTTAAAGCAAGGCTCAGTGGGATACGTTCTGGTCAGAACATCTTGATAGAAATTTTTCTGAGTACCTTGCAAAATAAATAATTTAGTAATATTCCATCTAAAGAGTTTTTTGGGCTGCTGGATGAAAATAATCTGGAATATGCAAATGGTGATGTAATTTGGGGCCATGTTATGCCATGCAGCTAAATAGCATCCCATTGTGAGTTTCACTATACCATGAGCAACAGTAGTTGTGGGGGGATATACCATATTTTACAGTATGAAAAAGGAACATAGAATGCAAGAACAATATAGGTTCTATCATACCCAACCCACCCTTATCTTTACTTAAATAAGTGTAACACCATTTAATGGGGTTTAGTTTATTGCTCCATAACATCTGAAAAAAAATCCCACAGATTTTTGTTTCAAGATGTACTGGAGCTAGAAAAATATTAGCTACTTATTACAAATGGGGAATGATAAATTACTTCAACATCTATATTGTTTTTTAGTTTTGATCATCTCCAGTGCTTCCACCTCTGTATGTTACAGTCTGTTATATTCAGAGAAGTCTCCCAATTATCCTGGGGGAGGTTCTGTAGCCCGAAAAGAATACCTAAAATTTTGATAGGAGCTGTGGTTAAGGGTATACCTTGTACCTGACAAAAAGGGGGATTCCCTGTACCCACTAACAGCCCCTTGCTTTTTAAAACATTTAGATTAGCATTAGATAAATGTGCATACAAGTTTAATTCTTGTAAAAAAATGGTAATTGGTTGTAATTAGCAAAAAAAAACCCACAAATGTTATCCACATATACTTGCATCAGTAAAGGTTGCTGGCTTCCCAAACCCAGCAAACCAACCCATTTGAGCCTGTCAATAAAATGTTTTAATAAAGGGTCCAAAGAAAAAATACATAAAACATCTTCTACATTCAAACATCTTCAAAGGGGCTAAAGGTTCCTATGGCCTGAGATGCTTCTCCTTAATCTGCTTCCAGATTCCTAGAGTGAAAACTACCCTTGGCTCAGCAGCAATCAACTTCTCACTTCCATCAATTTGGAGCACTATGCAACACTCATTAAAATTATCCTCACTTCCAAGCATTTTCACATTCAAAGCTCTATTAATGGATTATCTGAAGGAATCATGCAACTGTTTCAGATGCCAATGACCCCTAAGCCTCGGGTGCCACTCTCAAATCCTACGCCTATGTATCTCATCCACCCCACATTCCTAACAACAGAAACCTAGGACCTACAAGCCTAGTTCCCTTAATCCAAGATGACCCTGCCTATTTTCTACCTTTTACCTATTCTGGCATTCCTTTTGGCTGCCTACTCTTTTACCCCAGTTTCTACCCTATTCCTTAATACCTCCTTATTTTTTATCATTTAGGTATGAGCTCTTACTCAGCGGAGACTATATGGGATTGTTGTCTCTTCTCATTTCAGTAAAGCTTATCATTATGTACCTTTGCATGTTAATTATGTTGGCCAGTATGTATAGGCCCATATTGACCGGCACCTTCACAATGTTTTTTCTTTTTTTTATTTTTTTGCATCGTTGTCCACCGTAATTGTAATCTTATGAAGTGTACTGTATTGTATTTATGCCCAGGACTACCTTGAAAATGAGCTTGCTCAATGGTGTTTATGCCTGGTTAAATAAAGTGATTGATTGATTGATTGACTGATAAAGAGGGACTTAGGGGGTACCCTTTTCTAACCCCTGTGAAAATTGGAAATCCCCCTGTTATTTGCCCTTTTATAAGATCCCGGACATAAACTTTAGAATAAAGCAATTGTATATGCCTGATGACTGCTAAAGGCACCCTATACACCCTGAGAGTGGCAGACAGAAAGGAATGGAGAACCCGATCAAATGGCTTTTCTTGGTCAATCGAGAGTATACAACCTGCTGATCCTGAAAGTGTTAAATGTTCAACTATATACCTAATGATGATAAGTGCTTCTTGAATTTTCCTATTTTGAAGTCCACAGAATTGTTGTGGGGAGATTACCAGATTAGCATAATGTTTTAATCTATTGTTCATAATATGCATAAGTATTTTATAATCAGTATTCAATAAAATAATGGGTCTCCAGTTTTGTATTTTGGATCTATCCCCTGATTTGAAGAGGTAAACTAATAAACCTTCAGTGAAAGAGAAAGCAATATTATCAGAGTGAAAGAAGAATCGGTACACTTGCTCTAGACAGATTGCTAATTCAGAGACAAAGGCCTTGTAAAACTGATTTGGGAGACCATCCAAACTGGGTGAAGTATCAGTCTGTAATGCTTTGATTGCAACTTCTATTTCAGCAACTGTAATTTTATTTTGCAGTTTAAGTGCCTCTTGAGGGAAAAGCTGGGACATGTATGTCCTGTAAATAATACTGAATACTTTGATCAGTAGGAGAATCTGATGGAACCAAAGATTGATAATGCTCCTTTGTAATACTTTCAATTCCACTAACAGACTCTATCTTTTGATTTAGTCAAATATTCTATGGTCATGGTATTGTGCAATTTTTTTTGCATGCTTTAAATGGGTCTCCCATCGGTGTTTTTTGAGTTAATCCTTAGAGCATTGCCTGGATTGATTTTGCTCTGTCATATTGATAGGCTTGCATGTCCTGCTGTAGTTGGGAAATTTGGCCAGTATAATTCTGTTTAGAAAAATAAGCTATTGTATAAAGATGTTGCAGTTGCCTTCGCAAAGATAAATATTTCAGGAACGTATTATTCCCTGTTTTTTCCCATACCTAATAAACCAGGCCTTCAAATCTGTCTTAGTATCTGTCCACCATTCTGCAATATCGGAGTACAAAAATTGAACAGTCTGGCTTTTTAAAGAGACAGAATGTCCATTCTGACTTGGGGATCTGTTAACACCAAAGTGTTTAACTTCCATCTGTTTTTGATTTTAGGGGCCCCATCAATGGCTGTCAATCTCAAGACCAGCATCAAGTGGTCCAAGAATTCTATAGGGTTTACATTCAAAGTCCCTGTAGGCACATTAGGGGAAATAAACATATGATCTATTGTGGTTTTGAACCTATTCTGGGTGTATGTAAATTGTAGACCCATGTTATATACACTGCAGTCAATCAAGCCTGCAGTATCTATGACCTTGATTAACATGTTGGAGTCACAATAGATTCTTTTCCTCTTCCTATTAGGCTTTTTCACCCGCTGAATATCACAATTAATATCCCCTCCCAAAAAAATGTTACAGGAAGTAACTAAGTATGGCTGAATGATAATAGTGAAACTCTGTCCTCTTTCAGTTGTAGACAATATGTAGTGATAAAGTGGCAAGCTATGGATTTCCAAATGCCATCTATAAGGAGAACCCTAGCAGGAATAAGATCCACTAGTTTATTTAAAGAGAAATCATAAGAACCAAACAACATTCCCACTCCATCAGCACAGTCAGGGCCAAATGACCAGTATAAAGGTCCCCACAGCTATTCTCTTTTGAAAGCCATCACCTGTTCCCTAAAGCACATCTAGGTTTCCTGAAGAAAAAAAAAATCTAATTTACTTTCATGAACATAAGAGAAAACAGCCTGCCGCTTTACACCATTTAACAAACTATGGATATTTAAAGATCCATTGGACAATGAAACCATCATGAAAAACATAATTAAGAAATTATACATTCTTTGTTCATTTTTTTTTCCTTTATAGTCTTCTTGTTCTGCTCCCCTAGGGGGTTGATCTGATCCCATGGTTTGAGAGTTGAAGTCCCCCTGCTCCATCTTGGAATCATTCTCATTTGTAAAAAAAGCTGCATGTTATCAGAATCAAAGGATACTGGAGGAGGGAGTGACTTAGGTTTTAAATTCCTAATAGACTGCCTCCTAGGTAAAGGAGGTAAAACAATGGAGTTCGTAGGACCTCCTTCTGTAGTATCAAAATCTTTATAACAAACAGGGGCCAACGATGCTGGATCAACCAAATCACTAGGCACAGGATCCACCTTAAGGGGAACCTGAGGCAGGTTGTTGGGAATAACAACTATTTCTTTTACTTCTGGGGATGGAGGAGAGGGAGGGGGTGGGGAGATACTAAGACAGAAGAAGGAGGCTTAGGCTGGGGTAAAGAAGCTGAAGCGGTATCCTGGGATTGTTAAATCAAAAGCTCGGGACTGATGCAAGAGGCAATATTTTTCACAGCCCAAGGACATTCACCGAAGACATGGCCATATTCCTCATACAGGTCACATCTGGTGTGATTAGCACACTGCATAGTGATATAACCTAACTCCCCACAGTTGTCACAGGGTGCCTTGTCACAGGAGCTGGATGAGTGGGTCCTGAAGCCACATTTATAACAGGCTCTGGGTTGCCCGGTGTAAAAGCACACACCCAGGTCCCTTCCAAGCATAAAAAAATTAGGGGTATGCTCCTTGCCAGCATCTGTTTGCCATAGCTTAACTTTGTACTTCCATCCCCCTGTCCAAAATATTTTCGAATCCAATATGGCTTCTGGCTCACTTAATACATCACACCTTTGGGTCAACTAATACGTGATGTCCTCCACATGGACCCCCTCATCCCGAAACATCATTGTAACATATTTTATAAGAGGTTTGGTTACAGGAGTTACCAAAAAGGAGGTCCATGTGGGGGAAAACTTTACCTGTGAATAATGCTCCCAAAATAATTCCAAGGCATAAGTAGCTCTAAAACTTACATCATAGTTGTCCTCCCCTGATACAGTAATAAAAGCATAAACTTCCCTTGGTGAAAAATGCAAAGAATCTTTTAACAAGTTTTTTTCACACAAACTGCCTAACAGGTCTATCAGCCAGCCCCCCTTTATAACAGATGCAAACTAAATTCTGCCTAGGAGCTGCCTCTTTTTTGAAATTATATTTCTTTATTATTTTATATTAAAGTAGTATACCTAGTATACCTAAGAGAATAGTACAGGGATTACAGATTATGACCAATGACATAAACTGTATGGCAGCTGCAGTGTGGCAATATACAACATTTTGCAGAAATCCCTGAATCTGGAAAAACAATGAAAAATCCCCCCTACTCCCCTCACCCAGATCCCTTGGCCCCCATCCCCCCTTCCCCAGGATGTGCCTTCTATAAAGGAAAAAAGAAAAAAAAAGAAGGAAAAAGAAGAAAGGGAGCTGATCCTGATACTTATAAGATACATAAAGGTGTACCAGCTGCCAAGGTAGCTAGAGGTGTACCTAACAGGACATTAATTCAAATAAAGAGCATATAATTTGCCCCATTTCTGCTCAAATGAAACCAAACAATTCCGATAACTTGCTATCAACCTTTCAGTCTGAAAGCAGAGAGAAATTTCACTGATCCATTCTGCATACAAAATAACCAATTGGTCCATCCAATGCCTGAGCACCAATCTTTTAACGACCATCAAAATTAAAGCCATATGGAATCTACGCTCCATCACATGTATATTGGAAAACATCCCTATGATACAAACTTCTATAGTAAATAAATCATCTAGGCCCAGAAGAGGGTCTAGGTTAGATTGGATGGACTGCCATAACGGAGACACCTTCTCACAATGTCAGAAGATATGTACCAGGTTCCCTTCCACTGTGCCACACCTTGTATATAGAGTTGAAGATAATCTATTTAATTTAACTAGTTTAACTGGGGTGTAATACATGTTATTCAATATATGGTATTGGGTGAGTCTATGTCTGTCTTGAGATAGATACAGATATGTGTCTGCCCAAATCTGTTCCCAATCTAGGAGGGTGTCTGGCAGAAGAGAGGACCAGCATTTGGAGCCAGTCAGGGAGTCTGGGAATTTAGTGTCCAGTAGGAAAGAATAGAGCTTAGAAATGCTATGGGCCTTGCTTGCCTGCTCTTGCATCTGATTTAGGAAGGGTTTAATTTGAGACGGTATGGGACTGGGGCCGAAGCTGAAAGCCACTAGGTGTCATAACTGAAAAACTTTAAAAATGTGCTTCTGAGGAATGTTATACTTGGTCAGAACCTCCCCAGAGAATAGAAGAGAGTTATTCAGGAATAAGTCGTCCACACAGCAGTCTCTCAGCTGAGGAAGCCAGTCTAGAGGAAGCGAGAGACCCCTGATCCTAATATTTAAATTAAGGGTAAAAGGCTGGGAAGTGTCTTTCCTAGGAGAGAGATTGAAATAATGCCAGCATTGATTTAGCACCTTAATAAGTACCAGTACTCCTGTAAAGGAAGCCAAATGGATAGGCTATAATAGAGGAGTCTGGATGGGGGAAAGCCAAACGGTTAGAATCTTTTTCTCAAGTTGTACCCAAATTGATAAATACTCATCCACCCTCTGGTCATATCACCTCCCAATTTTCACCATGTGGTTTGCCCAGTAATACAGCATAAAGTTGGGAAGACGGAGCTCCCCCTTCTCTTTGGGTAAATTAAGTTTTAAAAAGGCTTTCCTGGGCTGTTTACCCTGCCAAATGAACTTGGAGATAGACCTATGAAAATGATGAAAACAGGACATCGGCAGATAAATGTTCATTAGGCTAAGTGGGTAGAAGACCCGAGGCAACACATTCATCTTAACAATATTAATACGACCCCACAGCAATAAAGGGAGGGCAGACCATCTCTGAAGGTCTTGTTGAATTGTAATCAATAGATTATCTAGGTTAAGCTTCCTGAAGAGTTCAAGGTCTTTAGTAAGGAAAATGCCTAAATATTTGAGAGAGGAAGGGGCCCATTTCATACCAAACTGGGAGAAGTTGACCTGAAGTGTATTTACGTTAAGTGGAAATATGATTGATTTAGCTAAATTCAGCTTGTAATTAGCCACATGGCCAAACTGGGCAATAATGTAGTATATGTGTTAGAGACACTTCAGGGTTAGTCAAGTGTAAAAGAATATTGTCAGCATAGGCCGAGAGAACCAGAGACTGTTGCTGAATGAAACATCCCGTGACCAGTGGAGAGTTTTTGATACTGAGAAGGAGAAGCTCCAGACATAGATTAAACAGGAAAGGTGACAGGGGACAGCCCTGCCGGGTGCCTATAAATAGTGAGAATCGAGAAGAAAAAACCCTGTTACAATAAATTCTGGCAGTAGGGGATTGGTAGACCAATTTGATCCATTGGATAAAGACCTCCGGGAAGCCCATTCTTTCCAATATAATCCAGAGAAATTCCCAGTGGACTCTATCGAAGGCTTTCTCCGCATCTAATGATATCAGAGCCATAGAGACTTGAGAGTCCTGGGAGGCCTGAAAAATATGTGGGAGAGTACGCAGGTGGTCTATAGAGGACCTGCTCTGCACAAACCCTATTTGTTCGGGACTCAGCAAGTTGAGCCAAACCCGTTTGAGTCTTAGGGATAGGATTTTTGTTACGATTTTAATGTCGTAATTAAGAAGTGAGATTGGGCGGTAACTAGCAGGATCCGTCGGGGATTTGTCTGGATTTGTCTGGTTTGAGTAACAGAACAATAGTGACTTCCAGCAGGGAAGGGACCAGGGTGTTAGCGTTAAACATGTACTCAAATAATTTCGTGAGGAGAGGGGCAAGTTCCTTCACAAAAGTTTTATAGAAATTGGAGGGGAAGCCGTCAGGTCCCAGAGCTTTGTCCGGAGCAAATTCCTTGATCACCTCCTCCACCTCCGTTACCATGATATGAGTAATCAGAGCTTCTCCTAGGTGAATTTGGAGGGTAGGAAGGGGAAGGCCCTCCAGAAACTGGTCCACAAGGGAATGAGAGAGGTGGAAGGAACCACTGCCGTAAAGTTCTTTATAAAATGACTCAAAAATTCATGAGGTATCCCTGGAAGAAGTTTTAAGGGAACCATCGGAAGATAATAATGAGGGAATCCATCTCGATCCCTCTTCCTCCCTCAAATGTAGAGCTAGCATTTTACCCGATTTCTCCCCTTGATCGAGATAGAGGGTCTTTGTTTTAAGGAGAGCATACTCTGCCTTATCTCTTATCCAGTCAGAGTACTCATTTCTAAGTTTCATTAGGGTTTCTAGATCAGCTTGGAAAGATGAGGAGGATAACTTATTCTCTGCCAACCTAATTTGGTTTGACAATAACATGATCTTGGCCTCCCTCTGTTTTTTCCTCCTAGATGTGAGTTTAATAAATTCGCCCCTGATGAAGCATTTAAGGGAGCACCAAAGCAGATCCTCCCTCTCGATTGAACCTGTGTTGGTCTCCACAAATAAGGTGACTAGGGATCTAATGTGGGAGACTATGCCCTTGTCCTTTAGAATCTGGGTGTTTAGTTTCCAGGTGGTGTCTCTTTGCACCTGCGGGTTCAGGGAGACCAGAATCCATGCCACCGAGTGGTCTGACACAACTATGGGCTCAATACCAGACTGGAGTACTCCAGACAAAAGGTTATTGCCGACTAGTATTAGGTCAATTCTGGACCATGTCTTGTGTACTTGGGAGTAATAAGAGAAGAGTTGTCTTGTGGGATTAAGTAGGCGCCAAGGGTGACACAAGCCTAGTAGGTCCATAAAGTTCCTCAAGACTAGCTGTGAAGAGGAGAGTGGTTTCAGAGGTCTATAAAATTTATCCAAATCTTGTGAGGGAGTGATATTCCAGTCCCCTCCGATTATCAACATTGAGAGTGAAAGTCCACTCAACTTTTCAGCCAAAGTCATGAGAAAATCTGGGTCTCCCCTACTGGGGCATAAATCACCCCTAGTGTTATCTTCACATTATAGAGTGAACCTTTCACAATAATGACTCTTCCTTCATGGTCTGATAAAAGCTCTTCTGTCAGAAAAGGAATGTGCTTCTTAACCAGAATGGCCACCCCCCTACTAGAGGATGACCCCCTTAGGCAAAAACCTGAGCATAACCCTGTCTGCGAAGCCCATTGACTTCTGATGAAAGCAAATGGGTTTCTTGCATCAAGAGAATATCAACATTCAGTAGAGCACAGTTTTTGAGAACCTGGTACCTTTTAGTTAGGTCTCTGACACCTCTTACATTCCATGTAACAATTTGAAGTGCTGTAACACTCGTTGTCAAATATACAATGCAGCAATAGAATATGAAAACATGAAAAGGTAGGCCACCCTAGAAGGCACATCCTGCCTCCCTCCCCCATGAACCAACCACCAACCAAGTCCCGCCCCTCCACCCCCTCCTCAAAACCAGTAAAGAGAAACTGGAGCAGTGTAAATTTCAGACATGGTAATACAGCCTTTACCAGGTCCTGAACTAAGAAAGAGAGACCCCTCCCTCCCCTCATCCCTCAAACTATATACAACTGTTCTCCAGACTGCTTCCTGATAGAAACTGAAAATGATTTTACTTGGTCGGGGAACAAAGCCCCAAAAGCTACCACCAGATGGGTATACCAGGAAATAATCATGAACCGGTACCCTGAGGAAGTATCTGCTAGTAAGTAGAGAGTAATCCCTTCTTAAGCACTGAGAACTTTCTGACTAAAGTATCCCCTATCTGGGCTGCTCTCCCCCCCCTCTCCTTGGTGTGTTTAGCAGTCCCACCAGGGCCGACTCTCCCGTGGAGCCTCACCCCCCCAGAGAAGTCTGAATAAATCCTACAAAAAGGCCTGAGAGAACTGAGAACCTGACCAGAATCTCGAGATTATCTAAACCTTAGCCATGCTATACTCTCTTAACTTGAGAAGGAGTGTAATAATACACATGGAATGTACTCAATAAATCTATTTGGAGATAGCACCATTAATCATTAATTCGGTGCAACCAGACCTCAATTGAGAGTGCAAGCCCACCAGGGCCCCCTTGATTCCAGTCTTTGCCATGAGAGAATAGCCCCGACCATATTGCTTACTGACTGGTTCATCACATGCCTCCAACCTCCCGACTGCCATCTGAACCTCTTAACCCCTCAAGGGAGATAGCCGAACTACGCTACCTGCATAAGTACAAAACTGAATAGGGTAGGGGATTAGAACCCTGAGACCCCAATGTTGGGGCCTTTGAAGTGACTGTGGCAGTCGTAAGGTTGACAGGCAGGGTGGTAGCTTTGAACTCAGAAGCAGAAAATTTGTATTTAGTGAACTGTGCATTCAGCTCACCTTGAGCTTTCAAATGCCGTTCTTCCTCTTGCTGAAGCTGAATCATCACTTGATCTACCACTGATCTATACTCTGCAGCAGCAAGGAGATGAACCTCCATGGCCAAATCCTCTGTAGATTAAAAAATATCACTGATTTCTCCATCTGTTTCAATTTTTTCAGGCACATTTACAGAAATACTGTCGGTCTCTTGCACACAGAAGGCAGGAGAGGAGACAGGCTCCCCTACCTCCACGACGTCCATTCTCTCCGGAGACTCACTCTGAGTGGCTATTTCTCCAGCTGATAAGGCCCCCTACAGCACAGTAGGGGAATTTTTTATTACATGAACATACATAACAGTAGACAGTTCACATAACAATCAGGATACCATACAAAAGGTATAATAGT
The DNA here is from genome assembly GCA_016271365.2 of Neoceratodus forsteri. Lineage (NCBI taxonomy): Eukaryota > Metazoa > Chordata > Ceratodontiformes > Ceratodontidae > Neoceratodus > Neoceratodus forsteri. Next base: position 832,697,628 of record CM057459.1, on the reverse strand, counting down.
AACAGAAAATACAAAAAAAAAAGCAGAGAATGCACAGCCTAAAATGAAAACATAAGTAAATATAACATAAAGAAAATAAAATCCCAGGAACCCCACAGAGATCAGACTTCAAGTGACCCCTTCAAACAAAATCCAAGGCAACGCCCTCCACCTGAATGCCACGAAAGGGGCAGGCAGAGATTTTTTCTCTGAGCAATAAATATTATGAACTTCCTTCCTAATATGTTCCTGCAGTTCAGCCAAAGAAACTCTCTTGTGTTGTAGGACAAACTTACATCGGTTGTGCCAGATACACCATTTTGCAAACTGCAAACAAAACCCGCACAGTGCCAGGAAAAAATTTTTTCCAACTTGATCCAACATTCCCATATACTAATTCTGAATAAGTTAAAGCAGAAAACATGGGCAAATTCCACGACTGACCCAACTGAGACCATAATGGTGCTATATATGAACAGTCAAAAAACAGGTGAGACATGGATTCTATCATTCCTGTACACGTGTCTCTAACACAGTACCTTTCAGAAACCTGCTTATGGGCTTGATTACCCTTGACATTTAGCCTGTCATGACAACACAGCCATAGGGTATCCCACATTTTTTCAGGTATTCTATTTTCCAACAATTGTTTTATCAAAAATTGAGAGTCAACTGGCACAGTTAAGCAGGGAGACACCAAAAACATAGATTTCAAAACTGAAGAATATAACAATTTCCTATTCCGTAATAAGTTCAAATCACAAGGTATTTCACAGTGTTTAATCTTCCTGAATACTTTAATGAGATAACCAGATGTCCCAAAAGGAATTTTAGTGAATGGTTTCCAGACAGGGGCTCTCCACTTGTCTAAAAAATACAAAGACCGAGAATGGAAACTACAGGCCCAACTAACTGTAGAGTCGGATAAACAAGGAAAAATATTAGCATGAACAAAAATAGAGAAGTAAAACAATACTGGATTTATCATCTGGAGACCTCCCTGCTTAATAGGCCAGTACGTAACAGATCTTTTAACCGGGTTCAGTCTACTACCCCATAGCAACTGAAAAAACAAATTATAAAGACGAGCTTCAAGATGCAGAGGAAGGGGAAAAACATAACTAAGTAATAAAAAAATAGGTAGAATACAAGTTTTACGCAAAAAAATCCATTTTTTATGGGACATAGGAAACTTTTTCCAGCATGCAATCTTGTCCTCGGCTACCACCATAGTTGAAATCCAATTTTGCTCTGCTGCATCCGATGCACCAAAAGAAATACCCAAAATACTAATATTCCAATTTTGAATACAAATACCCCCAATGTCCTGAGTCATCTCCTGAGGAGAAATATGGACTGCAATCCCCTTACTCTTCTGAGCATTCAACCGGGATCCAGAAATAACAGTAAAAGAATGGACAAGCTGAATTGCTTTCTCACCAGATGCATGGTCTTTAACCAAGATGCACAGGTAATCAGCATATGCAATAGCACAGGGAAAAACCAGCTCCGGTGTCACAGAAATATGTCGGATGGTCCTCTCCTCATTCAATTTCCTAAGCAGAGGATCAATAGAAAATACATAAAGTAGTGGGCTCAGGGGACATCCCTGGCATACCCCTCTCTTAATAAGGATCCCGGGACCCATGTAAAGCCATTTACAAAGGTATAGGCTAAACAAACACTACAGGCATTGAATCCACCCCAGTAACTCAGCCGGTACACCATACTTTTTAAAACCGCAAATAAATAACCATGGGGACTAAATCAAAAGCTTTAGTTTGATCCAAGCTAAGGACATAACCTTGTGTCGCATTCCCATCAAAAACTTCTCGAAGAAGTTTCAAATTGGAAAGCATGGATCAATTTGGGACTGTGCAAGATTGTGTGGAAGAAATTACTTGAGTAGCAATCGAGGATAGTCTATTAGTCACAATCTTACACAGAATCTTCCAATCCGAGTTTAACAAACTGATGGGATGCCAGTTGTCTAAACATTCTTTATCATTTTTCTGCTTATATAAAAAAATCAAAAAACTTTCACCTAATCCAAGGGAAAAGGGTAGGAAACCTTGCAAGATAACATTAAAAACCTTTGTCAAATACGGTACCAATAAAGACTTAGCTTTTTTATAAAATTCGTTAGGAATACCATCAGGACCTGGGGTAACCGTAGTCTTTAACTGAGTAATCACAGCCTCAACTTCCGCATTAGTGATGGGACGGCAGGAAGCAGCAACTACCTCAGGAGACAAAGAAGGAACAGTAACAGAATCCAAAAAAAGTCCCAAGCTTCATTCTCATAAGGTGTCCCATAGAAAGATTAGACCTGAAACGACACTTCCTTCAAAATATCATCATTATCATCAAGCCGAGTGCCAGAATGTGCAATCAAAGAGGGCATGTATTTAGACTCTACCTGTTGGTGGCTGCTATCATATGGGTTCACTACTTTAGCCGAGCCTTTCTGCCCATATTTCTGCTTCAAGAACAGTGATGTCAGCCTCTCATACTGAGAAGCACGCATCTCAAGCTTAAGCTGTCTAATCTGAGCAGAATAATCCAGACCCCATTCTGTTTGCCAGGATAAAACTTTTTGTAATTGCTGCCGACACTTAAGATATCGGAGGTAACGCTCTGAGGATCATTGTCTGGCAAGGATCTTACAAAATTGTTTAATCGCAACCTTAGTATCTTGCCACCAAAAGGTAGGGTGATCATAAAGTTCAAATACAGAAACTTTGTCCTGAAGACAGCCAAATAATTCCTGCCACCTACCTTCATCTCCTAAAATAGAAATATTCATTTTCCAAAACGTATGCGACACAGAGGTTTGTTCCTGGGACAACCGATGGTGAGCAACAACACACAGTGATCAGAGAATCTTGCAAGGCAGAACAGAATATTGAACCCTCGACAGCCAGGAGATTAGAAAAATAATCAATTCTTGTAGTAAGTCTACCTCTGTGAAAAGTGTGTTCTGGTGAGTGACACACCAAAAGAGCCCCGTCCTGTAGATTAGCTGTTTTATATAATGTATTAAGAAAATTAGAATCGGAATACAATTTTGGGGTAAGTCCAGTTTTATCAGTTAAGGCCAATATACAATTGAAATCCCCACCTAAAATAACAGATTTGGTTGTATGCAAAAAGGGCTGAACAGATTTCAACATCTGAATATGCTGTGTCTTAATCTGGGGGTTATAAAGATTAATTAACCTCCATTTTTGACAGTCAAGAATAACATCCAGAATAAGAACATGGCCCGGTATCAGCTCAATTAATCTAGTGACTTGAAAGTCTACCCCCCTAACCAAAATCCCTACTCCAGAACACACTTCCTCAGCAAGTGACCAGAAAGACAAACCCTCCCTCCAATCCCTGGAAGCTTGAGCAATCTCCCATAATGAATGGAGCCTAGTATCCTGTAAGAATATAATGTGCATTGGTAAGGACAAAAGAAAGGCAAAAATAGCTCATCTCCGTTTAACATTTTTTAAACTGTTAGCATTTAAGCTACCAAATGACACAACATCCCTCATATCAGCCATTCACACTTTCAAGATTTCTTTTTCCCCCTACCTTTACCAGGAGATTGCAATTTACACCTTTTTTTCTTACTAAGTTGAATATCACCAGACACCTGTTCAGAGTCAGACAACATCTCAACCTGTGAGGATGCAATAGAAGAGACATCAGAATCATCGTCATTCTCACCCATCTGTTTCCGTTGTAAAACAGCAAACCGATTTTTACTACCACATCAGAGGATGGGGAAGGGAGAGACAGAGGGACCCCTTTAATAAAGAGCTTCTGGTTTGCCTCTTGTTCCCAACAGAAACCCAATCTGTATCCTCGGGTGGTGGCATATTCTTTTTATTACAGGAAACACCCGACGTGCTAGGAACTGGAGGTTTTTCTTTAACTAAGATAGGGTCAGAAGCCTTTTTAGAAGGTAACCTGGCCATATCCTGAGAACCTAAAGCGGTGTCAGACAGGGGCCCTGATAGGGGTAACATACTCAAACCCGGGTCAACCTGAACAGGAGAATGCACAGAGGGAGGAGGGACCGACATAGGAGCTAATGGCCAAAAATGTGGCCTAACCTGAGCAAATTCTTGAGCTTGTGAAACAGTCACATTTTGGGAGTCAGCAGGTATTGATGGAGAATTGTGTGATGCCCAAGGACAATCTTTAAAAGAGTGGGACGTTGCATCACACAAGTTGCAAAGGTTCGGGTGAGGACAATCAATGCTCACATGTCCAGAACCCAGACAGGAAGAGCATTTGAGTTGATCACAAGCACTGCTCAGATGAGTATGAGCACCATATCTAAAACAAGATTTAGGCTGCCCAGGGTAAAACACAAAACCACTATCTCTACCTAAATAAAAACAACTTGGCAAATGCTGTAGATTCCCATTCACAATAGGCAATTTAACTTGAATTTTCCACCCTCCAGTCCAAAAAAACTCAGAATCTATAATAGGATCAGGTGGACCCAGTACAGTGCATCTCATAGCCAACCATCTTAGAATATCATTAATCGCAACCCCCCTCATTCTTAAACAAGACAGTGATATTTTTAATCGCAGGCTTGGTAAGAGGAATGGCAACAAAAGGGGACCATAAGGGAGTATGCCAAACCTCTAAATAACGGTGCCAAAAGGCATCTAAACTTGTGGCAGTCTTGAAACTAATGTCAAAATAACTATCCCCAGATGTATGAATCAAAGCATATACTTCTGAGGGAGAAAAATTCAAACTGATTTTAATTAATGTCTTCCCCACATACAGACGATCCGGAAAAGTGTCCAATCCTCCTCGATATCTAAGCCGAACAGCATTACGGCATTTGGCTTGTTCAGGGGGTTGATGAAACAAACCTGCAAAAGTCTTAGGCCGAGTAGGCCTAGCAGAAGACTTCGATGAATCAACAGCAGGGTCACCCCTCAAACCCTGGCCCAAAGGACCTACAGCGGGAGGCCTAATAATCTCCCCAGGTATAGCCAACTGTACCGAGCCAGTACCTGACCCCACCTCATCCCCTTGAGGGCCAGAAACTGGAGTAAAAACAGAAATTGATTGAGCTAAAGGTGTAAGCACAGACCCTTCTCCAGCACCAGGTCCTGAAGTAACAGCAGGAACCGGGGTAACACCAACTGGAACAGAACAAATCTCCCCTCCTGCCCGCCAGGTTGGGGGTTGAGACATACTGAAACCTGAAGGTACTTCCACAGAGTCAGAAATGTCCAATAAGTCACCCTGAATGGTGGGACCAGGTCATGCAGGAGAGGTCCAGGAATCATCTAAGGGGGACTTCTCCCACCCAGCACCCCTCAGAGCTTCAGCAATAGCAAGACCAGAGGCAGAAACATGAGAGTCAAACCCTTGCCCAGGGGAACTATAAACAGCAAAATTCCACACACTTTGCTTTCGAGGTTCCAGTACACCAGAGTTCTCCCCCTGCAATGCTACAGTACCTGTCGGTAATTTAACCAGACTTTCCAAAGATGTTGAAACCAACGGGCATGGAAAAAGTTCTCCAATGGTAGACATCTGAGACCTCGAGTCATGCATCAAAGTACTCGACGTGGAGGGGCCGAGGGGAGACTGTAGGCACTTCTGAGAGAAAGAAACACTGCCAGTCTCCCCTGCTCCTAACAGCTCATAACCTCCCTGTACCGACCCTCCGTCGGCTTCCATAGCTGGGATCCATCCCAGAATACACTGCTGCACCTCTTCGTGTCATATCGTGGAAGCATCGTCCCGAACCAAGGCAGCCTTAGTAGGCAAAGATCTAAACACACTGGACTCCGCATCACGTTTCTGAGCAGAACGAAAGCCAGAATCACCAACCTGCAAAATGCCAGCATGCTGCAAGCCTGAGAAATCCGAGGCAACCACAGGAAAAATGGTAGGTGGAGATAAAATCTCAGACCCAGCAGCTTCCTGACAGCCAGAACCTTCCGGTATTCCTCCAAAGTCCACAACACTGTCACACAGCGGAACCGACTCTTCGGTCTCCTTGAAAGCAGAGATAGGGAGGGAGACCAACTCCCCTATCCCTGGAGCATCCTCCTGCTCCGCGTCCGATCCCCAAGTGGCCATTCTGACGGCCGGGCCCTCTACAGGTCACAGCGAGACAGCAACCGAGTAGGGGACATTTTTATTGAAGCAAAAAATTGTACAAACAAGCCAACACAAAATACATCAATTAGGAATATACAGGGAAACCAAGCAAGAAAAGGAGATGGAGAAATAAAAAAAAATGCTGTATAAGTCCTTCAAGTTATGGCTAAATCAGTATTCGTGATCCATGGGAGGGCCGTCCACAAGGCCAACGGAGACGGTGCCGAATACAAAGTCCTTTCATGATCGTATATTTTTCGTAAATTCGCTAGTATCTTTCCTTCAAGTTCCAAATAAGAACACAATTTTTGTTGTAAGTAAACATACATCTTGACATCCAAATATTCCATTTAATGACAAGAAATACAAGATTCAGAGTGTCTCTGTGCCAGGCAGACCAGTGAGAGGAAAAGACACCATACATGATATTTTGATATGTAACTGTGGAAAATACAGGAACGCCCCAGGAGTCAGCCAAATAAGGCCACCAATTTGCGATATAAGAGCAATCAAAAAACAAATGTGATATCGTCTCCGGGGTAACTATACAAAGAGGTCTAGAGCAAAATCTGTCCTGAGACTGTTTGTGTTTATGATTTGCTTTTACATTTATACGTTCATGACACGATAACCAGTGGAAGTCCCACATGTGGTCAGGATTCTAGAACAACGTAACAGGGCTAGAAGCGGTGTATAAGCCGTCCGGACATTTTGGAAAAGGGCTTGCACCTTACAAACAGAGGACAAAAGTGTTTTATATAAAGCCTTATCATGGGTTCGAAATAAGAGTCTGAGGCGACACTTGCCATTGTTTTAAACGAAGAAACATATGCTTTATATACACTGGGACATCCCTTGTTGTAGCAACACACCTAAAGAATTATGTTCCCACATGTGAAACCAAATACTCACAAGAGTCGAGAACTACGCTTCCCACCCCTCTGGGTGTTCACCAGTAAAGGCCGAGGTTGGCCAAAGAAAATGCTAGTGAAGAAAAGCAACGGGTTAACCATCAGAACACCGCCTTCAAAAATAGGCAAGTAAGTAGTATTCCTCTTAATCGGATTCAACCGACTGCCCCCGAGGGCCTGAAAAAATAAACTAAAAACCATAGTTTTCAGTCGTTTTGGAATAGGGAAAACATAACTCAAATACAAAAACAGAGGAAGAAGATAAGTTTTAATCAGAAAAACACGTTTTCTCTTCCCAATCTGACCCTTATTCCAAGAGGTCACCATGCTTTTGCCATGTTTCAGCTTCTCTTCCCAGTTGAAAGAATCAGAATCTCTTGCCCCAAAGTAAACACCAAGTATACGGATTTGGCCTTCTGTCACACGTAAAGAGCCTATAGTGTCTGAAGAGTGGGAGGAGGAACCCAGCCAAATTCCCATACTCTTGCCAAAATTTATACTTGCTCCAGATATTGCACCAAAAGAGGAGCATTCCTGGAGAGAAACAAGCGCCAAAGCTTTGTCAGCTACTAAGAAACACACATCGTCCGCATATGCAATCGCTGTGAACGGTGATCGCAGTGCCGAACACGAGATGGCACGAATTTGGGGATGAGCATTAAGACGTCGGAGCAATACATCCAGAAAAAAAACATATAATAGAGGGCTCAATGGACATCCCTGGCGAACTCCCCGTTTCACCAGGATCATCGGGCCTGCCCAACCATTAATTAAAGGAACAACTGTCGTCGTCTTATAAAGTGTCTGAATCCAGCGGATCATCTTATCAGGAATGTGTAAGAAATGCAATACAGTCCATAGAAAATCATGGCTAACGGAGTCGAAGGCAGCTTTTTGATTGACCGAAACAATAAGCCCAGAAACAGAGTCCGAGAAATCATGAGAAAATAGCTCACGGAGGAGAATTAAGTGATCAGAAATTCTCCTATTAGGTAGAGAGCAGGATTGGGCAGGATGAATAACTATTTCAGCCAGCCCAAGCAAACGTTGTGCGATAAGTTTCGTCAATATCTTAAAATCTGTGTTTAACATGCATAGGGGGCGCGCCAGTTGTCAAGGGACGTAATGTTACCTTTCCGTTTATAAACATAGATCAATGTGCCCTTAGTAAACTCTAAGGGAATGTGATCAGATGCAAGGAGGGAGGCAAACACAGAGGTCAATTCCGGAAGGAGGTGTTCCCCCAAGAATTTATACAAGGCGGTGGGGAGACCGTCAGGACCAGGGGTCCGGCGCAGGGGCAATGAGGATATAGCTAACCGAATTTCTCGTTCAGTGAAAGGTTGACATGCAAAGTCTACACTCTGCAAGGAGGGAGATGGAATTTCAAGGGCACCGTATAATCGTCTCAGGTCCACTGACACTGTAGGTAAAGGGGAAAACAATGCGGCTGTATGGTCAGTAACAATTTGACATATGTCCGAGTGAGAAGTACAAAGATCTCCATTTGCATTGATAAGACATGACATTGATTTATGGGCATTCTGATGATAGTTAGATTCAAATGGGCAAACTATTTCCCCGAGTACCTTTCATCGCATAGCTATGTTGATGGTACAGTTGTTGCGACTGTTTAGACTGGAAGTCCAACATGTCCTTCCTCACTAAGTGTATTTGTTGTACCAGATCCTGTCCCGTCAAGTATGCAAGTGACAGTAAAGACTGGAAATGAGCCCTCTTCTGTAGATATACAAGATAATCAGACCTGCTTTTTGAACGACTATAGGATTTCAACATTCCAGTTAAAGTACATTTAGTATCCATCCACCACCTAATTGGATCATCATACATAGGGTATTCAGACCTACGAGCATGAATAAATGACAAAAGGGTTTGCTGAAGTGATGGTACCTGTAATAAAGAAACATTAAATTTCCATAAACCGGGCCCTCTACCACAACTGGCAGGAGATGCAAAACTAACAGAGAGCAGCTTATGGTCAGAGAAGGCTATCGCCTGTACTACAGCCGAAGCACTACAAAAATACTGGAGGTAAAAACAAAATCAATACGGGTGGCCAGCCTACCCTTTTGGAAAGTGGGAGTATGCTGCTTTGTGAAGGATAAATAAGAGTCCGTCAAACGGGCAGTACGAATCATGCGTCCCAATACGAGTGAATCACAGTACAGTTTCTTAGTGGTAGCAAAGGAACTCTTATCCTGAAGACTAAGTCCACAGTTAAAGTCATCAGACAATATGATTCGAAAAGAAGAATGTAAATAAGGATGAATTAAATCAAAAATAGCTATCCGCTCAGTTTTCAGTTGGGGGGCATAGATATTTACCACCTGATACGGGCATTGCCCGAGCAAAAAATCCAAAATTAAAACTCTATCAGGGGCCAGATCAAACAGCTTCAAGAGCCTAAAATCTGGAATGTTAATCAGAATGCCAAGACCAGAGCAGGAGTCTTGGCCTATCGACCAAAAGGAGGGGCCCATAAGCCAATCTTGTTGAGCCAGTCAGATCTCCTGCACAGTATGGAATCTTGTGTCTTGTAAAAGAAATATCCCTAATGGTAAAAGCCTCAAAAAGGAAAACACCAATCGTCTCTTATCCACATGTTTCAGACTATTTACATTAACAGTGTGGCATGTAAATAGTGACATGTCAGCTCATAAGGAAAGTAACCAACACTATGAAGTTTTTCTCTTTCCTGCTGCCTTAGTCCCTTTCAACCTCACCTTGGCCTTCCACTTATGTGAAAGGCCAGTGCCTAATGGTAGTACAGAGTCATCGAGGCCTTCTGGGAGGGAAGAAGCGATAGAGAAAGAGTCAGATTCACCACCTGCATCATCCGATATTGGCTGAAGCACCTCGAAGGCATTCGATAATGCAATAGGAGGTGCAATGCAGGCCTGTGGAGGGGACAATACAGTGCGGGAACCAGATCGCAATGATCTGCGGCTTATTACTATTGCAGGTTCACAGGGGGGAGGCATGGTACTAGAGCTCAGGATCTGCTCCACAGCCTCTGTCTCCACAGGGCTAGCTGATGTTAGTACCTTCCCAGAGGGCAGATCTTTGTTGACTGACAGAGGTACAGTGCTACAAGAGACTTTCAAAGCTAGTGCTTTGGGGGGGACACTTCTGTAGAAGGGGCATCCAATGTAGTGCGGAAACGAGCTTTCTGTGCTTGAGAGATTACAAAATGCTGATCCACACCTCCGTCATGTGTTACCTTGGTATGTGCAGCCCAGGAACATGACTGAAATGTGTGACCCATCTCGTCGCAAAGATTACACCTACAGTCATTCAAACAGTGCAGACCTACATGACCCATTTCACCACAGTTGAGACATTTAATCTTATCGCATGCACTGCTCAGATGTGAGGGGGTCCCCACATCTATAACATGCTTTAGGCTGGCCTGGGTAAAACAGAACTCCCCTATCCAGACCTAAAAAAAAGGAATTTGGTAAGTGCACAGGTCCAAATTCAGAAACATTCAGCATGACTTTAAATTTCCAACCCCCTGTCCATATGTTTTCAGAGTCCAAGATTGCTCTGGCTGACCCTGTAAAGTACATCATTGTTTTAACCAGTAAACAATATTAGAAACATCTACACCCTCATTACGAAACATGACAGTGATTATCTTGAAGGCAGGTTTAGAGAGGAGTATGGCCTGAAATGGGGTCCAAAGAGGAGTGTTGCACAAGGCATGATATTTTGACCAAAAGCGGTCAAGGCCACGAAGATGTTTGAAAACTAGTATCAAAATTTAGTTCTCCTGAGACGTGTATCAGGGCATATATTTCATGGGCAAAAAACTTCATGGAATCCTTTAACAGTGTTCTAGCCACATAGACACGGTCAGGGGGATCCTCTAGTCCTCCTTTACAGGAAAGCCTAACAGCATTATGCCGCTTAGCAGCCAGAACCGGGAATTTAAACAGAGAAGAAAAAGACCTCGCAGGCCCAGTTTGAGGAAAAGGAGGTCGAGTAGTGGCAGGGGTCCCTTCATCCATAGGATCAGAACCAGAGAAAGTCTGTTTAGCAGAGACCCTGTGGAGGCCCAGGACTGGATTCTGGGTCAGATGAAGCTCATCGGGAAGATCCATAGGGTCAGTCGCAGTTTGGGGAATCAGTTCACCCCCATCAAATGACAAGTCTTGCACAGCTCTAGGGGATCTTGTTGGGGACAACCCCGAGACCCATGAACCCCCATTGGGGTCTTTCACCCATCCTGCCTCCGGTAGCGCAGCATCTACGGACCATGCAGAGGTGACTGTGGGGTTTTCCTTAGTAGTAGAGGGCTGGGATGGTGACAGAGCAATCTGAGATGCAGAGGGTGGGCTCACCTCCGAAAAAGTATTTACTGAATCCTCCACCAGAAGAGAAATGTTAGAAACTACCTCCATAGACGTGCAACAAGGCACCTGCTCAGAGACACGAAGCGGGTCTTCAGGGACTGGAACCAAGGTGCTCGTCGTATCCAGAGGTGTACCAGCTTGTTGTTGTCCTTGTAGACTCTGCAGTGAGCCCTTCTCAGCGGACGTGCAACAGCGGTCCGTTTCCATCAAGCAGTCATGCGGTTCAGGCGCTTCCTGACTCGAAGATTCCGCGTCTAAGGAAGTGTGCGCCTCTTGCCGTCCCCCTGTACATTCATGGTGAAGCTGACTAACTGCGGTGCTATGGACCTCGTTAGGAAGAATCATTCATGGAACAACTGGTACCTCCTGTAAATCGTCTTCTGATATTGAAGATACAGATATGGCCATTCTTTTTTCGATCGCGGTCTCCTCGAGTACAGAGACAGAAGTCGAGACCAGGTCTCCTGTCTCCACAGCTCCAGCAGCTGCTGGCAGCAAAGCGTCCTCCATCTTGGACAAGGAGTCCCCTGTGACAGAGTAGGGGAATTTCCCTGGTGTCCTGGCCAAATTTCCCTCATTCACTAAAAATACCACCAACAGCTTAATCTGGTTCAATTTCAGTTGCTTGTCATCTGTATCCCCGGTCACCCTGAAAAGGGACTTCTAGGCCCAGTGAGCTTACTGGGTCAACAAAATTCAATGAACAAACAAACAAACAAGATGGTGGCCATACAAAAAAGATATTTTCCTCATGAAAAAAGATTACCCAATATGAAAAAGGATCCTTTTTCCTGCGAACAAAATATTTTTTTTGTTCCAAGCGGCTATCCAAAAGACTGTACTAAGTTTGCTTAGAACTGTTCAATATGTAATAATTTTGGAATGGATTAATATTTTTTTCACAAAACCAGTGAAAGGTATATCTGTGGACCAAGCCATTTCCACCCTGACACGATGGAGGCGATGACAAAAAAAAATCAGAGTAAAACAATGTTTTTTTTTAACTTTGTTTGCAGTCACCTCTCAGAATCTGCATATCCGACCATAATGAAACTTGGTACATGAAGACATCTCTCCCCTGAGACCATGCATGCAAATTTTCTCACAAATCTGTTGAATGGCTGCAAAGATGTTAAAGTGCAAATGTTGAGGTTTAACATAAAAAAACCCTGCTCAACCCTAACTATACTGGTGCTACTGGGACGCTATAATTATATTGGTGCATTAGTACCAGTATAGTTAGGGATGAGTTAGTTGTTTAATGTTAAACCTCAGTTTTTGCACCTTAATAACTTTAGCGATGTTTGATGTAATAGTACAAAATTTGACTTGTGCAGTCTGACTGGCAGGATCTCAAGAAGTAAAAAGCTTGGTGATGCATCTTGTGTGGTTTCCAAGATATGGAGTGTCAATTTTTAATGAATTACATTGTTTTTTTATTCTTAACACACTGTTTTGGCTCTCATGTACAGCCTTGATGGCACAGATTTATTTTCACAAATCTTTTATTGTAGAAGTGAGCTATGCCAAGGTAGTGTCATTCTAAGGTTTCATGAAAAAAATGTAATGGTTCCAGAGATGTAAGGATTTTATTTTTTTTCTGAGCATGTTCTGTAGGGCTTGGAGCTAAGCCACTGATATAAATGATAAAAAAAACTTTATCTATAGCAAATTTTTGATCATGAGAGAACATTTTGATTGTGATGGCTGTCACCTTGTTTTTTTAACTAAAAAAAGATAAAAATGAAAATATGTTTTCTAAAAACAAACACCTGAACATAGTAATCAGGACCTGTTTAACTAGATCCTAGTGTTACTTTTTTTGAAAAGGTTCCATGGCATAACAGTGACTCCTGAATAGCGCAGGATCAAAAAAGGAAAAACAGATTATGGCGAATGCTGAAATTGGTGAACTCTCTGTTTGCATGGGGCTGCACCCCTTCCCCATGTCCCCCTTGTATGGGTTTTGTCCTCCACACCCCCATTACTAAATATACTAACTCAGGGAGGGGGTACAGTGAGTTTGCTGATTTTGGCATTCACCATAATCTGGCAGTGGTTTGACCCAGCACCATTTAGGAGACACTGTTTCAATGGAATGTGATTTGAAAATGGGCCTAGAAATTAGGTTTCTGGACACCCAAAAATCCTGGATGCCCAGCTTAGCAAGAGGAACATTCACCCACATTCTCGGTAAGAAAACGGGACTTTCTTGATTTCTGTAATGATAAATGGAGTGTTGCTGCCAGCTTGAGTGGCATCAGTGGGACAACGGTCTAGTGAGCTAGAACTCTCAACTTCTCTATTTGGCTGCCTCTCTTTCTCTCTCTATCTGTTATATGTTTCAATCATATATATTTGTCTACATATCTGCCTACCTATCTGTCTTAAGCTGATAAGGGTGCCAAACCCTGGTGCCACATATTATTACCCCATCACCTCCAGGTCCCCACCTTCCCAATGTAAGCACATTAATCCTAAATCAACAATATTTTTAACAGATTCCACTGATCTTACCTGCAGGTATCCATGTTTTTGAATTATGAATTTCATAACATTATCTTGCTTGATGCAAGGTGTCTTTGTCATGAAAAACTAATCTCTTTTGGAGCATTTCAGGAACTGAACAGTGCTTCCATAAGCAGTAAGGGATATTTATCTTTCTGATCTATGCTATTTTTCACACTGGAGATATTTGCCAAGCTTAAAAGTTACACTTGTTGTGGTTTCATAACAGATTTTAATCAAGTAGTGAGAGTGAATCTGATCTGCTTTAATAGTACTACTTCATGGGACTGTTTAGCTCTGACGTAGTATTTTGGTGGCTTATATACGTTACATGAAGTATATACAGTACAATTCACATTAAACTGTTCCTCCAACTCACTGCTCTGGAATTATTTTATTTTTTTTGTGCCGACAATGCAGTGGCAATTCTAAATGCTTAAAATACAAACTCTATTTCAACTAATCATCAACTCACATGCAATCCATATGTAATGTACTTTCAGTCACTGTAAACTCCCTTCAGCTTCCATCCAATGTTCAAATGCATTTGCACGGCAGTAATTCCTGACATTCAGTTTATAAATGGCCTCAAATTTGTCTAATCCAATTCATACAGTACTGTACAATACTTATCATTTTATATTGGAAAAGAAATTAATTCCAATACAGTTTTGTACCATATATGTTTTTTTCCTCATTTTTTTTATTTACTTTTTGTCCTGAATTCAGGAAATGGCAATAGTTTTCTTGAGCTGCTACTGTATGGTGCTAATCACGCAAAAGTTGACCAATTGCACAAGAGCCACTGCATAACAATGTATTGAGCTACTACATAAATGAGCAACTACAATCCTAGAGCAGGAAAACAACTGCAACCAGTCACTGGAGCCAGAAATAGTGACATTTTGGGGATAAAGGTATAACAGCACAGAAATAACACGTAATATGTTTAATTGAATAAAAAGAAAGCAGTGAATGGAGTCCTCAGAAGTGGAGAAAACAACATGGTGGTGGGGGCAGGGTTTTCAGTCTGAATGCAGCATAGCTATTGGCTTAAACTGGGTGAAAGCTTCTTCATGGGATTGGGTAGAATGACATGCCTATCAAGTTGTACTGAACACTGTAGTAGTGAGATTCGGTTCCATCTCAGTGGTTCAGTGTTTTTATGGGTTGCTTAATGAGTTGCACTGTTTTGATAAAAGTTTTCAGAGAGCTGCAAAGTAAGATGAAACTAAATATTGGCTGGGAACAAACCATTACGAAACTTTTATTAATTCATTATAGTGAAAATTGCACACATTAAGCAACGCATTGAAAAATCCTAAACCGGTGAGTCAGAGGAGCAGTTTAATGTGACTTGTACTGTACCCTCCCGTTGATAAAAGTACTAGTATATAAAACAATAGTGGACTGGGGTGCTCGCACCTGCTACCACTTCTTTCTACCTTCACCCAAAAAAAAGGTGGCAGCACCAGTGTGTTCAACCCAGATGCTACTGAAGATCATCCTAACACTGGGGTGCCCAATTTCCCAGTTGTGTTGGGCAAAAGTTGTGAATTCTGCTTGAGCAGAACTCTTTTGTGACAGCTTGCCATCTTTTGTGGAATTTTCCATACTTCTGCCTTTGGCAGATTGGAAATCTTCTGAATGTGCTTTGGGCGAATTTTTGCCCTCTTCTAGTTGCACCCCCCATCTGATCACGGGCCCTGTAAAATTTAACATGTCCTTGGTGTCTGGTGCTTCTACCCCAGCCGATCGCTAGCCCCATGTAATATGAAATTCCCTGGTGTCAAGTGGTCACCTCGCTGATCGAAAGCCCGATGTTAAAAAAAAAATCTTCCCCTGCTGTCTATCTGGCCCCCAGCTCTATCCCCGATTCCCTGTAATAAAAAAAGATAGTAAAATCCATCCATTCCCTGGAGTCTAGTGGACACCCCTACCAATATTCCTGATGCCCTGTAATAAAAAAAGTAGTGCATTCCCTAATCCGTGATGTCTAATGGACCAACACCCCACACCAGCAGGTAGTGCCCCATCAACCCACTCTCCCCCCACCCCAACCCCAAGCCAATGACTGGCATATCACTTCTTTCTCCTCCTTAGGGATAGGGCATAGGGAGGGGGTTGGCTAGACACCCAAAATATTTTTTTTTTAACATCAGGCCAACAATTGCTGGTGGGGGCACCACTAGACCCCAGGAAATGTTATATTACATGGGGTCAGCAATCAGTGCGGGGAGGACCACTAGACACCAGGGAATTTTTACATCAGGCCAGCAACTGGCATTGGGGGAATTGGCTGAATTTCTGCAAAAGTTGCCAAAATGATTTCCAAACCTTCACTTAAGAGAAAGTTCATCTTTTTCACAAATTCTACCAGCAGAATTTCTTTTTGCAAAGCATTGATCCCAGAGTCAAGCTTCCCTGTAAATAAAGAAAACCATCCCTCATTGATCTTTTATTACCATTAAAAGCCTGTAAAATAAAAAGCAAATGCTCCCTTTGCTCCCTTATGGATCTGAGTCCCCCCCCCCCCCCCCACTCCAATCCATCTGCCATTGCTGACTGCCTCATCCTAAGCCTCTGCCCCATGGATGAACATTCTTCAGTCCAGACAGGGTGTGCTCCCTGCATTAGGCAGTGTGGATCATCTCTACAGCCACTGCTGACCACCTCATTTGAAGCCGCTGACCCACAGACAAAGATTCTTCTGCCCCAATATTGAATGCTGCTATCTTCAGGCAATGTAGCTCTTCCCTGCAGCTGCCACTGCCGACCATTTTATCAGAAGTTGCTACCAAATGGATAATAATTCTTTGGCCCCGATAGGGTATGCTCCCTGCATCAGGTGGTGCAGCTCATCTCTCCAGCAGCCACCGCCCACACGACCTCCTCATCAGAAGCCACTGCCCCATCGACAAAGATTATTTGGCCCTAACATGATATGCTCCCTGCATTAGGAGGTGTGATTCATCTCTCCAGTCAATCCCGAGTGCCCCATCAGATGCAGATGCCCCATGGACAAAGATTCTTCAGCCCCAAAAGGGTGTGCTCCCTGCATTAGGTGGTGCATCTCATCACTCCAGCTGCCGACGATGACCGCCTCATCAGAAGCTGCTTCCCCGTGGACAAAGATTCTTTGGCCTTGACAGGGCATGCTCCTTGCATTAGGTGGTGTGGCTCATCTCTGCAGCTGCCACTGACTGTCTCATCAGAAGCCACTGCCCTATGGACAAAGATTTTTTGGCCCTGACAGGGTGTGCTCCTTGCATCAGGCAGTGCAGATCATCTCATCAGCTGCCGCCGATGACTGCCTCATCAAAAGCTGCTGCCCCTCAGATAAACATTCTTTGATCCTGACAGGACATGCTCCCTGCATTAGGCTATGCAGCTTATCTCTCCAGCGGCTGACACATCCCCTCTTTAGAAGCCCCTGTCCCATGGACAAAGATTCTTCAGCCCTGACAGGGCTTGCTCAATGCATTAGGTTGTACGGCACATTTCTCCATCCACTGCCACTGACTGCCTCATCAGAAGCAGATGTCCATGGACAAAGGTGTGGAAATTTCCTGCTCTCCAGCGCCCATATCCTTTGAACTTGGGTGCCTCCAACCTCTTCCTTGTATTTGGCTGCCAGTCACAGCTCCCCTTAACTGATTGTCCCTAGTCTTAAGCACTGCCTATTGAAACACAGGCACTATTCTCAGTGAAAATTAAGCAGCTTTCCATCAGACCTTCAGGTGAATTTCCCTGGCTCCTTGCAGGCTGTGCTACTCATGTGGCTAATTTTGTAAAACTAATATCCATTGTGTTCTAACTAGCTTTTCTCATTTTAAAGTTGTTCAAGTCAGTATTTACACCAGCCTGAATTGTAATAGTCTGCCTAGTCCTTGTTGAGCTGAAACTGAAATGCTTAACTAATTCATAAAGTAACTTGATTTACTTTTACTTGTTTTTTCTCTCTTCACCTTAGCGTCTCCTCTGGTGACCCCTTCAGCCTTGCTCAGATGCTTCTCCCTCTTACCTATTTCCCTAGTTTCTGCCCGCCCAGCTCTTCTTCATACCTGTAAAACCCTATAAGCTTTCTAATTCTCTGGGATCTCAATTCTCCCCTCCCCCTTCCCCTCCCCCTACTCCTTAGCAACCAGCAATTTTGCTTAATCTCTCTTGGACCATCCCTAGTCCTGGCCTCAGCAGCACATTCCTACCCCCTGCTGTCCCTCCTCTTTGTTTCAGGAACCTGTATGCCCACTGATTAACTCAGGGTTAATTATCATGTCTGCATCTCTTCTTTCTTCCCCTCAGATTCTTCAGCCCCAATAGGGTGTGCTCGCTACATTAGGCAGTGTGGCTCATCTCTCCAGCTGCCACTGATTACCACCTCATCAGATGCTGCTGCCCTACAGACAAAGATTCTATGGCTCCAAAAGGGCATGCTTATTGCATTAGGAGGTGCGGTTCATTTCTCCAGCCACCACCGCCAACTGCCTCATCAGAAGCCACTGCCCCACAGACAAATATTCTTCAGCCCCAACAGGATGTTCTCCCAGCATTAGGCAATGCAGCTCATCTCTCCAGCCACTGCTGTCCTCCTCATTAGAAGCTGCTAGCCCACTGACAAAGATTCTATGTCCCCAACAGGGCATCTTCCCTGCATTAAGTGGTGTGGCTCATTTCAGCAGCTGCCACCACTGACCACCTCATCAGAAGCCGCTGCCCCACTGACAGAGATTATTCGGCCACAACAGGGCATGCTCCCTGCATTATGTGAGGGGGCTCATCTCTCCAGCTGCCAACGCCAACTGCCTACCCAGATGCTGCTGCCACATGGACAAAGATTCTTCAGCCTTACAGGGTGTGCTCCCTGCATTAGGCAGTGTGGTTCATCTCTCCAGCCACTGATGACTACCTCATCAGAATCCTCTGCCCCACGGACAAAGATTCTTTGGCCTCGACAAGGTGTGCTCCCTGCATTAGGTGGTGTGGGTCATTACTCCAGCCACCACCTTCTACCATCTCATCAGAAGCCACTGTCCCATGGGCAAAAATTTTTCAGCCCCAACAGGGCATGCTCCCTGCATTAGGCAGTACAGCTCATCTCTCCAGCCACCGACCACCGCATCAGAAGCCACTGCCCCATGGACAAAGATTGTTTGGCCCCGACAGGGTGTGCTCCTTGCATTAGGCAGTGTGGCTCATCTCTCCAGCCACTGATGAAGACATCCACATCAAAAGCCAGTGCCCCAAGGACAAAGATTCTTTGGCCCTGACAGGGCATGCTACCTGCATTAGACAGTGAGTCTCATCTCTCCAACCACCAACAACTGCCTCATTAGAAGCAATTGACCAATGGACAAAGATTCTTTGGCCCTTACAGTGCATGCTTCCTGCATTAGTCAGTGCAGCATATCTATCCAGCCACCGCCGATGACCACCTCATCCTAAGCCACTGCACTGTGGACAAAGGTATGACATTTTCTATTCTCCAGATCCCGTCTCTTTCGAACTTGGGCACCCTCCAACCATTTCCTTGTGACTGGCCACCAGCCACATCTCCCCTTAACTCACTGGCTCCTAGTCTTAAGCACAGCTAATCAGAGCTTAGGCGCTCTTCTCAGCTGGAGCAAGTGGCTTTCCATTGGACTTTTGGTTGAACTTCACTAGCTTCTAGCTGCTGCTTGCAGGCTGTGCTATTCTTGTGGCTAATTTTTAAAGGTAATATCCATTGTGTTTTAACTAGCTTTTCTTGTTTTAAAGTAGTTCAAGTCATTATTTACATCAGCCTGTATTGTAATAGTTGGCCTAGTCCTTGTCTAGCTGAAACTGAAACGCTTAACTAATTTATACAGTAACTTGATTTACTTTTGCTTGTTTTTGCTCTCTTCACCTCAATCTCTCCTCTGCTGACCCCTTCTGTCTTGCTCATATGCTTCTCCCACTTACCTATTTCCCTAAATTCTGTCCCCATTTCATCTTCCTATCAATAAGACCTTCTAAGCTTTTTAATTCTCTGAGCTCTTAATTTCCCCCTCCCCCTTGCCCCTACTTATTTGTAACCATCTCTTTTGCTTAATCTCGCTCAGTCCCTCCCCTAGTCCTGGCCTCTGCACCACATTCCTACACCCTGCTGTCCTTCCTCTTTGTTTCAGGAACCTGTACACCCACCAATTAACTCAGGGTTAGTTATAATCTCTTAATCTCTTCTTTCTCCCTCTCAGATTCTTCAGCCCTGACTTAGTATCCTCCCTGCGTTAGGCAGTGTGGCTCATCTCTCCAGCCGCCACCAACGACCACCTCATCAGAAGCCACTGCCCCATGGACAAAGGTATTGACTTTTCCTGATCTCCAGGACCTGGCTTCTTTGAACTTGGTCACCCTCTGATCGCTTCCTTATGATTGGCCACCAGCCACAGCTCCCCTTAACTGACTGGCTCCGAACCTTAAGCACAGCCTTTCAGAATGCACTTGCACTTGTCAGTGGGAGCAAGTCACTTTCCACCAGACTTTCAGCCAAATTTCACTAGCTCCTATCTGCTGCTTGCAGGCTGTGTTACTTTTGTAGCTAATTTTAATCCTGCCCACCCTCTCCCGCTCCGTGACTCTTTAAATCCATTAACTCACCTCTGGCTCCACCCCCACAGAGTATCTCTGCCTGTCTTCTCTGCCCCCCAAGTCTACCAGTCTAATACTACCAACCTAACAGTAGTTGAGGAACCTTTCTGCTCCCTTTACTCTCCTTCCTTTCCTAAATCTCTAATCCCTACAAAATTTGTGCTGTTTCCTCCAGTCCCTCCAACTTTTTACTTCCCCCAAACAATGAAATTAATAGGTTTCTGTCTGGCTCTTGCCTACATTTCCCTCTTCATCTCCTGTGACCTACTTATCTTGTCCTGCAATTGGGAGCACTATCACGGTGTCCACAAACCTCACCTCTATTGCCCACCCAAGGTCCATTTACATTTCTCCTCCAAACACCCCGCTTTACTTCCATACCTACCCAAACAACACACTGTCAACCTAGGACACTAGCTATATTATAAACTATCGGTGCCCACCTCCAGACTTAAAAAGTGGTTCAACTGCAAGCTCCCTCCCACTGTTTGCATGCTGTTCCTCCTAGTTAATCATTTCCTTCAAGCCATTGACATGAAGCTTTATCCAGGACCCTTAGTGAACCCCAATCTCTCCCAAATCCCTCGGCCCACATAACGTAGCAACTGCACTACCTGGTTGACTCGGTTTCTACTGTCATAAACTGGCTTCCCCCTCTCAACTGATGTAGGTCCAAAGGTAAGCTGGCCCCTTGGCTGAAGAAAGACATTAGGAAACTCATGGCTCAACGTGATGCTGCTTGGAAAATTTTCAAGAAGACCAGCCTCCCAGCCGACTGGCACTCATATAGGCATCTTAGAAATACCTGCAAGGCTATTATAACCAATGCTAAGAGAAAGTATTGTCATACATTGCAAACAGAAAAACTCTGAAATCCCAAAGAATTTTGGTGTGAAATAAACTCCCTCCTAAGGGGGAAAAACGTCACCATTTTCTGACTCTTTTCAGGACAAGGATAAATTACTCTCAGACCCTTCCTTAATAGCCGAAGGCCTTAACAACTTCTTCATTGATCTCAGCTCCTACACCTCTCAATTTGCCACTCCAAAACATTCTCACCCCATCATGCCTCCAACCCTCCTAATACCACTACTGCACCTTTCCATATCAAACTATCTACATACAAAAAGGTTCTCAGACTCCTGAATAACCTGAGAGAGCATGGATCACCTGGCCATGACGCACTAGAGCCCATCTTCCTAAAATGGGAAGCCCCCATACTGGCCTAACTGGGAAGTGAGCTGATCAACAGCTCCTTCCTAGAGGGAATAGTTCCTACTAAATGGAAGGTATCCCTTGTCATCCCAATTCACAAGGGGGATCGACCTCACCAGTTGAAAATTATCGACCCATCTCCATACTTTGTCACCTCACCAAGGTACAAGAAATAATTCTTCATAACCAATTACAGGATTACTTAGAACAACACCAACTTATGTTCCCCATTCAACATGGTTTCTATAAAAAACACAGCACTCTCTCAGCTCTTCTTAAGGTCACATCGGACATTTGACTCGCTTTTGACCAGGGACAAGCTACTGGGGCCATCTTCGTGGACCTCACCAAAGCCTTTAATTTGTTGAACCATGAGCTGCTTCTATAGAAGTTAACTATGCTGGGACTTGATTCACACTCCATACCCTGTATCATAAATTACTTCACTGCCTGCTCCCAATGTGTTATGTGGTCCATCTGTCACTCTACCTTCAAATCCATTGCCCTTGGTGTGCCCCAAGGTTCCATTCTGGGACCACTACTCTTCTCTCTATTTATCAATAATGTACTCTCCTCCTGCGGTGGAGCAGCTGTACAGCTTCAGACAGATGATGCCATCATCTGCAGGTCCTCTGCTGACATCCCATGGCTCAGTCAACACTTGAACACGGACTTCTGTCAACTGGAAGCATGGTCACTGGTGATCAATTTGCTATTAAACACTAAAAAAACCAAAACAATGCTTTTCCTTCCACATGCCCACAAA
The DNA here is from genome assembly GCA_016271365.2 of Neoceratodus forsteri. Taxonomy (NCBI): domain Eukaryota; kingdom Metazoa; phylum Chordata; order Ceratodontiformes; family Ceratodontidae; genus Neoceratodus; species Neoceratodus forsteri. The sequence goes on along the minus strand of CM057459.1, from coordinate 832,675,129 downwards.
CCTGACAGCCCTCCACAATTCTCCATCACCACTCATAATGGAGAATCCTTAGAACTGGTCCATTCTTTTAAATATCTTGGTATCCTCCTTGACTTGAGTCTGCCCTTTGAGGCACATGTTAATAAAACCATCACAACTCTTCACCAAAAGCTGGGCCTGCTCTACCAGCTCTGCCCCTACTATTAGGGGCTTCCTGTCTAAAAATTGCCACGGCCTCCCTCCTTCTTGTACTCTCCAAAGGTGCCCCATTATTCCTGTCACTCAAATCCTCTCTTGTAAATCAATTAAAGCAACTGTATAATAGGATAGGATGCTTTGCCTCAGGTGCTGCCCCCCCAATAGCTTCACTGCACTGTTCTAACAATTCTAAGTTGGCTACAGCTGGCACATAAGTTCCGCTATACCTCCCTTTGCCTTACCCTTAAGCTCACTCACCTGTATACTCCACCAAGTCTTTCTGATATCATGGGAAGAAAACCAGCCTGCTGGGCCCTACGCTTCTCTTCTCTCCCTCTCCTGACTATGTCATACTATTGCCTAGCTGTAAGCAGGAGATACTTTTCCTATGCTGCACCCTGGGCATGGAACTCCCTCTCTCCCTCCATCTCTCCTCTCTTACTCTTCCTATCCCAGTTTCAAAAGTGCCCTTTGAAACCATCTAACTGACTTAGGGACTTTCTCCTGCCTTACCTAACAACCCTGCATGTTCTATGGTCATGTTCTCAGTGCCAAGTCTACCCATATTATTCATGGTTCACCTTATCTTTGATGGGTTGAATGTTACATTTGTTCTGTCTATTAATTAAATGCTTAAATACTGTACTTATGCTACTGCACCAACAGATACAACTACTGTTCTGATTTGTAGCCCAACTTGTCTGCATCTGATTTGTTTTACCCCTTCCCTGATATCAAAGTTTTCTTTCAGTACTCTGTGTAACTTGTTTACAATTGTAGCTCGGACCCAGGGAATTTTTGCATCCTCATGAATGCAAGTGCCTTTACTGTATATACACTACTTTTCCGATATTTCCACCCACCCCCTCATTCTGTATTCCCCTTATATTTAATGCATTTGCATCATTTTGTATTATTTAAGGAATGTATGATATGCTCATGACTACGTTTATCTTTTTGCACTCCCTATTCTATGTACCCAACCTCAGGTCACTCCTGAAAAAGGGACTGCATTGTCTCAGTGGGCTTACCTGGTCACCAAAATTCAAATAAATAAAATAAATAAATCCCCAAAGGTGATTTTGTGGTTGCTGTGTGAAATTACCTTTCAGGAGATTTTGAAAATTGTCACCTACTAGGTTCATGAGGAGGGGTCACACAAAGACTATTTTGAAAATTTGGTGGAAAAATATGGTAAAATGACTATAAGTGAACATTTAAAATTTACAGGTTCACACATAACTTCACTATATTACAATATTTGTTTTCCCCAAAAACTTTCAACATGGCCTTTTTGAGATTCCCCACTTTATGAGCAATACAGGTGACATTTTTCAAATCTGGGCCAAAATGTGATTTTGCAGTCGCTCCGTGAAATCACACTTTGGCTGATATTTGAAAATGTTCTCCTTCCTTTTTCATGAAGTGGGGTCTTTAGAAGACTATGTTGACAATTTGGTCAAAAATATGGTAAAATGGCCAAGTTATAAGTAAACATTCAAATATTTCAATGTTCACTCATAACTTCTCTAATTCTTTGACTGCAAACATTCAACATAACCATTTTTTCATACTATCTCATAAACATAGCAGGTGTCATTTTTCCAATCTTGGCTGAAATGTGTTTTCACACTTGTGGCACCAAATGAAATTTCAGACAATATTCTATGCAGTAAATGCCATATATAATGTTTATGAGGGGGAGTATAAAATGACTACCTTTAAAATTTGTGGTCAACACCCCCCCTCCAAAAAATTAAGAAACGTTGTGTGTAGTGCCAGTCTTTACTCCAGCTTGTAGTGCTTCATGATCCCATGCCAGTGAACTTAGTTTGGGGTGACCTCGCCAAGCCAGATAGTTGGGTTGAGGCTGTGAGAAGGACACTTTCATGTGACACCAACACTCCCAGCCTGGGAAGGGAGGGTGCTGCCTGGCACAGGCCAATGTACTGTATAGTAAAGAGAATTTTCTCTTCACATAGGGCCCTGTTCCTCTGTACCTGTGGCTGCAAGGGGTCTTGCACTTCTGCAGATAGATGGCCTCTTAGCTCTGCATGTCTCTATCTGTCATCTCATGAAATGCAGAGCCCAGAGGGAACTGTGTTTCTGCAACGTGCCTGACAGCCCTACAAATACTTGAAATTTGTTGCCACACAGAAGTCAATGGCCCTTCTGCCATGCATATCTGCTGAGAGATGGACTCTTCCCTTGGAACAAGGCCACAGGACATTTGTGAATAAGGATATGATTCCACTATCTTGAAAAAAAAAGGAAATTCATTACAAAAAAACCTCTATTAATTGACCAGTTAGGCTTTCAAATTAGTATCACAGAAGAAAGGAAAAGTGATGTTATGGTTTCCAACCCTATCTCCCCACACCCCAGGGAGCAAAAGGACAGGACCACACAAGCAACCATGGACAGCCATCACCAGGTAAGACATACAACCATTTACAGATGGCACAAACGCAGTACCACTGATATGCCACTTTTTTGATTTTGTGTCTGTGGCTCCAGAAGCACAGGTCTCAAAGGAGCCTGTGCTTATATACCCACATCTGTGCTTGTATGTCATACAGTATGCATGAGTACCTGTGTTTACAGAAGTGCAGGCCTCATTTGGGTCTGTGCTTCAGGATGCAGAAATACTGTTGCAGTATGGGGATCATGGTTTCAGCAGCAGATGCATACATTTTTCAAGGGTTGCAGTTCTGTTTAGGGGTAGCATTTTCCTTGAAAAAGTAAAATGTCACCTCTAAAAGCTCAGATTATTTAAAACAGTTACTTTCTGCTGTCCTGAGAGTGTAGTACTTAATATACTAACATACTAAGTTGTCAGCAGATTAGGACTAATGGTCTATCATGTCTGTCCAATATGCAGCTCACAGTTATGCCTCACTTGCTGCCCCTCTCCTTTCCATTTTCTTGCTGCCAGATTCCTTCCCTGAGCTCCCCTGCTGTTCTCTTCCCTCACTACCCATATCTTACCCCTGTACCTGTCCCAGCCCCACTTGAATGCACACACTGATTCTAGTTTCATCAGCTCCTCTGGTAGCGCATTCCTAGGTGCCACCACCCTCTCTGTGAAGTAGTGTCTCCACCCCTCTCCTCTGTTCTACCTCATACTAATTTTGGTAGATATGTGAAAAATTAGAAAATTTTGTTCCGTGAAATATTTTGCTGGTGTGAAATGTGAAATTCCACAGGTGAAATTTGAAATTTCACTCTTGAAATGTGAAATTTCACCCAAAAAGAACACAAAATTTCACCCACAAAACGCAAAAGTTCACCTGCAAAACTGTGAAATCAGGGTGAAATTTGGGGAAATTTGGGGAAAATTTAGCAAAATTGTTCCTTTTGTGGTGCAATTTCACATTTTGCAGGTGAAATTTCACAGTTTCACACCCGGTGAAAAAATTTCTCGGAATCGTGGAATTTTGCAGAATTTTTCACGTGGCAAAATTGCTGATTTTGGGCCAGTTTTGATGGCAAAATTTTATTTTGCACCATCTCTAGTTTTAGTCTATGACCCCTCATAGTCCCTTCCCCTTTCACTTTTAGCAAACCCTCCATGTGCTTACCTATTGATCCCCTTCAAATATTTAAAGGCCTCTATCATGTCACCACTGTCCCTTCTATCTTCTAGGGAGAACATTTTCAGCTCCCTGAGTCTCTCCTCAAAGTACTTTTTCCCCAGCTCTTGGATCATCTTTGACTCTCTCCTCTGGACTCTCTCCAGTAGATTAATAGTGCTCCTAAAGTGAGGACACCAGAACTGCACTCAGTACTCCAGGGGTGGCCTCACCAAGGAATTGTTCTGGGACAGTAAAACTTCCATCCTCCTCAATGTTATCCCCTGTGCTCTCCCCTGGATGAACTTGTGCTGCCATACATCTTGGAGGCCACATGTCTCCAGGAACTCCACTATCCTTTCCTTCAAGATGGCCTCCAAGAGCTTCTCTGCAATGGATGTCAGGCTGACCAGTCTGTAATTCCTGGTTCATCTCTTGGTCCTCTCATGTGGAGGGGTACAACATGTGCTGTCCCTCAGTCCATAGGGACACAGCCTGGGTGGAGGGAGGAATTAAATAATTCTGCCAATGGTGTAGCCAGGACATCTGCCGGCTCCTTCTGCACCCTGGGGTGGATTCCATCTGGGCCTGGGCCCTTATCCATCCTCAAGGACTTGAGAGCCTCCCACACCCTCCCCTTAGTCACAGCCAAAGACATGGTCTGATATTTCCTGACATTTCTATGATATTTCTAGAGAAATCTCCTGCTTTCTGCAGTTCCACAGTAGGGGCAGCAGGGAGAAAACTCTTTAGAAATTTTGTAAGATATCTGGAAATATCTGACCATGTCGCTGGAAACTACTATAATTCAGTTGTGAATTAAGAGTGCAGCAAGTGCAGAAACAGTTGTATTTTGTATGTTGCTTGTTTCATCTGATGATGGCTGTCTGTGGTTGCTTGTGTGGCCTTGTCCTTTTGCTGCTTGAGGGGAGAGTTAGGGTTGGAAACTCTAACGCCACATTCCACTACATTTGTGGTGTTAACATGAACCCTAACTAGTGAATTAACACAGGTTCTTGCTTTATTATTTATATATATTTTTGCAATTAATCATCATTATCTAAAATTAAAACCACAACTGTTACAGATATGCTAACTATGGTACTGTTTGTAATGATCATGCTAACCTGTCAAATAATGAAGAATTCCCCTTTAATGTGCTATCTTAATCTTTCAGAGAAGAGTCATCCATGTTTTATGTATTTTAACAGTTTAATGCATATGTTTTGTTATGTTTCAAAGCCCATACAACATGGATTTTTAAAATAAAATACAAAAATTACTTTTGTGTCAATGCACCTAGATAAATTCCCTAAGCAAGAGCTACAGAATATATAGAAAAATCCTGCACTTACACATGGAGGTAGCATAGGTACACTGCTTCCATTTCATTGAACAAAAAACATTAATCAAAGAAAATGTAACAGAATACGTGCATCTGCTAACAAATAAAACATCAAAATGCAGGTAATAATCAATACCAGAGATAACTGTTATATAACCATACACAGAATTTGCAATTTCACATTATATGATAATCATATTTAAGCAAGGATTTGCCTAGTTGGCTATTTAGTAATGAAGTTTGTGAAAAAAATAGCTGCTGCCAGCGGACCCCACAAAAAGGCAAACCAAGGTCTCAGATTATTTCTGGCAAGCAAGACTAGGAGAATAGTGAACAAGTAGCTCAAAAGGACTGGAAAAAAAGGCATTCCAAGGTGTCAACATGTCTTTCTCTCCCATGGTAAAGACAGAGGTCCAGAGTAAGTGAAATGTCAACAGTTTCAAGAAAGCAACCAGAAGTCCAGGTTAGCATGAATAAAGTGCTCTATGCAGTTTTATGTTCTTTTCTTTTCTTTTCCGTCCCTTTCTTTTCTCAGATGGTTTATTTACCACCCCTAGCAAAGGGAGCAAAGACACATGGCCCAAGGTTTTTACTTGTCATTACATCTTAATTCTGTTCTGTCAATTTTGTATTAAAGAGCATCTCTCAAAGAGCGTAATGCTATTAGATTAACATCATTATGTTTTAACTGCAAAGCTTTCTGTGTTTTAAACTTTCTCCTGCTGTTGGTCTTCGAAATATTTCAGATGGTATACTTCATAAATCACTGAGTCTTTCAAAAAGCTTCTGGCATCCTCCTAACTGAACCCACATTACTAATTATGATGTCAATGTGTAGACAGTCGACATGTTCAATGCACACCTGCCAGATGCCAGAGTTTTCTCACTTTGAGCAAAGATCACAATCTGTCACAGGCTGATCTTGAGGTATATTTAGGGGGCTAGTGGGCTGCAATTCCCTATTGAAATCAAAATATATGTGGCAGTATTGTATATAAAGTTACTCCTTAAAAATGGTTTTCTCGTATGCCCAACACATTAACTTGTCTTAATATTCCTTATAAATGGGATCATTGGAATTGTACATGGGAACAGGCAAGACAATTCATTGAGACCTTATGTTTATGAACATACGAATGTGCCAGCAGAAGCAGACCACCCAGTCTTTCTAAGTCTGCTCGAGTGTGTAGCTAGCACCCCGAGTTTGCAGCTGCTCCACGTCTCACCTTTGTCATCCAACTGCCAATCCCACTTCCCTCACCCTCATTCTCCCCTGTTCCCTGTCCTTTTAAAGCTGTTCACAGATTAACATGATACCACCCATTCAGGTAGTGTGTCCCATTTTGCTTCCACCCTCTCTGTGAAATAGTATCTCCTCATTTCCCACCTAAATCTTCCCCACTCTATTCTTAGTTTGTGCCCCCAGTGTCCTTCCCCCTCTTTAGCTTAAAGATCCCATCTGCCCCATCCTTGTTGATTCCCCTCAGATACTTGAATGTCTCTAGCAATCTCCCCTGTCCCTTCTATCCTCCAGGGTGTATATATTTAGGTCTCCCAGAATGCTGTCATAGTCTCTCCCCTCCATTTCATATATCATCTTTGTTACCCTTCCCTGCACCCCCTCCAGTAGCCTCATATCACACTTCAGGTATGGCCTCCAAAACTGCACACAATGCTCCAATTGCAGCCTTACCAGTGACCTGTAGAGGGGCAAGATCACCTCTCTTTGCCTGGGCAAAATCCCCTTTTGTTATGCACCCCAGCATTGTGTTTGCTTTTGCAGCAGCCCTCCTGCACTAGGTAGTGTTGTTCATGGTCTCTTTTACCATTACTCCTAGGTCCTTCTCCTCCTCCTCAGTGATCCCCAGCTTAATCCCCCCCCCCAGCCAGTATTCTCTCCTTGGGTTCTTCACCCCAAAGTGCATAACCTTACACTTCTTTGCATTGAACCACAGCTGTCACCTCTTGGACCACTCCTCTAGCTTGATTAGGTCCCCCTGCAACTGCTTCCATCCCTCCCAACCATCCACAACTGCTGCCATTTTGGTGTTGTCTGCAAACAGACTTACCTTGCTCACCATCCCTTGTGCAATGTCTGATATGAAGAGCACAAATAATACTGGTTCCAGCACAGAGCCCTGTGGCACTCTGCTCATCACTGGCTTCAGAGTTGAGAGCTCCCCTCCCACCACCACCTGTTGCAGCCTCCCACTCAGCCAGTTTGTAATCCAGTTTGTCATTTTTGTCTCTACCCCTACACCAGTTAGCTTCCCCTCAAGCCACACATGAGGCACTGAATCGAAGGCCTTGCTGAAGTCCAAGTAAAGAACATCCACAGCAAGATCCTTATCCAGTTCACCTGTCACCCTGTCATAATATTGAATCAGGTTGGTTTGACAAGACTTCTCCAAAACAAACCCATGCTGCTTCATATCCTGGAGGCCATTATCCTCCAGGTACAACAACAGTTTTTCCTTTAGTATTGTTTCCATGAGTTTGCACACTATGGAGGTGAGACTTACCGGATGATAATTACTTGACTCATCCCTTGGTCGGCTCTTGTGTAATGACACTACATGTGCCATCCTCCAGTCCAGTGGCACACATCCTGACTCCAGTGAGGTGCTGTACAGATCCCCTAGTGGCTATGTCAACACCTCCACCATCTTCCTCAGCACCCTGGGATGGATCCCATCTTGCCCTGGTGCCTTGTCTACCCTCAGTGCCCTCAGTCCCTCTAGGATTCTACCTCCCTCAATTCTTTCATCTGTCACCTCCTCACCACCCCATCCCTACCCTGTTATAAGATTTTAAGTCCAAATCCCTAATGTAGCTATCCAGATGTATTAATCTAGTCTCATGATAGACATGTTTTAATTAGCCTTGCTTGTAGAGCAGAAAGCAGCTAACTAAAAGAAGCTACATTTTCTTATTAATTTAACACTTATATCTCAGCAGGAGTCAGTGTCTGTTGAGATTAAGCAAGACAGATACTTTATTAGAAGTAGAAGGGGTCTTACTTAGGGTTAAAAAAAGAAAGAAAAGAAAGAAAGTCAGTGTGTGTTCTGTGCTGTGAAGGGTACTGTATCAACTTACTTTGCTAAACCAGTAGGAGAAGAGAGAGCTTAATTGGGGATGTGGCTTAGACACTATAAAAGCAGGTGACTCAAATTACAACTTCCTGTTGCTTGCCTTGCTTGTAGAGCAGAAAGCAGCTAACTAAAAGAAGCTACATTTTATTTATTTATATATTTATTTTGTTTTTGTTGACCGGGTAAGTGCACTAGACAAATCCTGCCTATTTTCAGGCAAAACCCACGGAGGAGAATACAGATGAATGCCAACTGACCTTGAACCAGATTAAGCTGTTGGTGGTATTTTTAGTGAATGAGGGAAATTTGGCCAGGACACCGGGGAAATTCCCCTTCTCTTTTCGATAAGTTCCATGGGATCTTTAACATCCACCTGAACTACCACCAATCCAAGCAGATGGGACCTCGGTTTAACGTCTCATCTGAAAGATGGCACCTCAGAAGTGCAGCACCCCCTCTCATGCTGCACTACAGTGTCAGTACTGGGATATTACTCCAAGTGCCAGATGTAGGAACTGAACCCACAGCCCTCTGATCTCCTGGCCTCAGAGGCGAGTGTGCGAGTGTACATTTTCTTATTAATTTAACACTTATATCTCAGCAGGAGTCAGTGTCTGTTGAGATTAAACAAGACAGATACTTTATTAGAAGAAGAAGAGGTTTTATTTAGGGTTAAGAAAAGAAAGAAAAGAAAGAAAGTCAGTGTGTGTTCTGTGCTGTGAAGGGTACTGTATCAACTTACTTTGCTAAACCAGTAGGAGGACAGAGCTAAATTGGGTGTGTGGCTTAGACACTATAAAAGCAGATGACTCAAATTACAACTTCCTGTTGCTTGCCTTGCTTGTAGATCAGAAAGCAGCTAACCAAAAGAAGCTACATTTGTGTTTACCGCATGTCTGCTGTGTCCGTTGGGCACGCTGAAACTGCTGGCATTAGACAAACTTGAATAAGATAATTTTAGCATATCCTCTACTTAGTAAATATACACCTTTAATAATGGAAAAAGAACTTAGTAAGTGTATGCAATGTTTGATGTATAGTGAGGGAAAGTATGGGAGCGAGTATGTATGTGCTAATTGCCATCTCATTACTACTCTTGAAGCAGAGATAGCATTTCTGCTTAATATTAAACCAGTTTCTACTGATATTAGGGAATTGGAAAGTTACATTGATCTTATGGATGAACAACTTCATTCTAATGAACAATTTTCTTCACATTTAGGTAGCATTTCTATGCCTCCTGATGAGAAGACAATTGTAACAACTAGTACTAGTATACCTGTTGCCTCTGCCCCCTCTTATAAGGTGGATGATTATCCACCCTCTTCTCATGATAATGATGACTAGACCATTGTCACAAAGCCAATTAAAAAAAGGAGGGGAGGTCAAATACACAATAGTGCCCCTATTGAAACTCGTAATAGGTTTGAGCAATTGACTGTATCAAATAATGAAGTGCTACATGATTTATCCTGTGCATTACCCTCTGTTGATAATAATGGTTCAAAAACACTTTTCAATCAGGAGTTAATGCCGATGAATACTTGTCCTAGTAAGTCTCAAGCTACCAAATCAATACCTATTAAGTTAATCACTCCAAAGTGTGTTAAACAATCATCTGTTTCTGATTCTTGTACCTCTACTGTCTCAAAACAAGTGTTAGTCCTGGGAGATTCAATCATTAAGCACATTGACAGGGTGATATGCAATAGTGACAAGAGCAACCGCACTTGTTCTAGCTTCCGTGGGGCCAGGGTATCTGACATTACCTCCATGATGCCTAAAATTTTACAAAATGCTGGGGAAAATCCACCGGTTATCATACATGTCGGTGTTAATGATATAAACAACACCCCATTTAATTAGTTACAACAGGACTATGTGGCGTTATGTAACCTGTTACTTGATAGAGGATGCTGTGTATGTATATCTGAAATTCTACCTGTCCCGAGAGCAACATCTACCATAACGCAGAAAATCAAAGCCCTAAATGAATGGCCGAGAAAGTGGTGTTTTAAGCAGGATATACCCTGTATTACCCACTGGGAATCATTTTCAGATCATTCTTCCTTGTTATTCTGGGACAGTTTACATCTCAGTCTTAGGGGTAGTACACTTATGGGGAAAAGTATCACTAAAATCATAAATCATTGTTTAAACTAAAAACAATGGGGGAGAATGGGTGTATTCTCAAGTCTCTGAATACTTACAAAAATATTATTACGAACTAAATGTAAATTCCTAGCTTTGAATGCAAGATCTTTAAACCAACTCAAATTAGCAGAACTCAAAGCCAAATGTAAAACTTTAAATATAGGTGTGGTGGGAGTAACTGAAACTTGGTGGGACCCATCCTCAATTTTGTCCAGACAAATTCCAGGTTATAAGTTATATCATAAAAACAGATTAGATAAGCAAGGAGGTGGAGTTTGTACATACGAAATGATATTCCTTCTTTTGAAGTGTGATCTCCCTTTCCTTTGGAAAGTATATGAGTTCAAATCTTATTGAAGGAGCAGTCCTATATAACTATTGGTAACATCTATCGACCTCCATCTGCAAATTCAGATTACACAACTGATATGCTTAAAGAAATTACACATTTTTCAGAATCTCAAGATGCTGTAATATTTGGTGACATTAACCTCCCTCATATTAACTGGGACTCATTCTCAGGACAGACCTATGCCGAGAAAGGACTAATAGATGTGGTAGTTAGTACTGGATCAAAACAACTTGTTACTGAACTCACTCGAGGTCCTAATATTTTCGATCTATTATTTACTAACATAGAGCAACAAATTAGCAATTTACAAATTTGGGATCCACTTGGGACCAGTGATCATTCATCTATTCTTTTTGAAATTCAACAGTTTAAAACTACACAAAGGAAGTTATACTATACAAAAAATTATAACAAAGCAACTTTTTCTAAAATCAATTAATACTTACAAAACATAAACTGGGAATCTAATCCTCTTAATTGTATAACACAACAAGCTTGGGACTTTTTTAAAACATTGTACATTATTTGGAAAATACCTTTATTCCATCTAAGAGGAAATTTAATAATAAAGGAAAAATTCCCCCTTGGTTCAACAAGACAATTAAAAATCAGATTAAAATAAAAATTTAATGTTTTAGGAAACTTAAGAATAGTTCTGTTCCATTTAAAACTACTCTATTACATAAATACAGACTATCTGTGAAAAACTTAAAAAATTCTATTAAATTGGCAAAAAATATGCTAGAATTTAAACTAGCTCACACAAAAGACTGTCACAAATCTCTTTTCTCCTATATAAATAGTAAAAAAGGTGTATCAAGGACCATTGGTCCCATTATAACCACTGGTTCTTCTCTGATATAGAAACCTCGAATCTCTTTAATAAGTACTTTTGTTCTGTTTTCTCTTAAAAATCACTTATTAGTACATTTAAAGTTCACCATGTAGATTATCATAGGTTCAATCCAACTGACATTATACAGGCTATCAAAAAACTAAAAAAAAAATACTAGTCCGGGCCTGGACAGTATTCATCCATGGTTTCTGATCGAAACCTCTGTAAATATTTCTATACCTTTGTCAATTATTTTCAATAAATCCTTACAAGAAAACATTGTACCAAATGATTGGCGTTCAGCAATAGTTACTCCCATATTTAAAAAAGGCAATGGAGGTTCTGTGCAAAATTATCATCCAATTAGCCTGACCTCAATGGCTGGTAAATTAATGGAACAAGTAATGAAGTCTCTAATAGATCAAGATTGTAAAAAATTTGGAATTTATGATTCAAATCAACATGGGTTTACTCCCAAGTATTCCTGCACCACCAATCTGATATCTTTTTACAATAATATAAGTAATCTACTAGATGTGGGTATCCCTACTGATGTAATTCTTTAGGACTTTAGTAGAGCTTTCGATAAAGTCTCACATAAAAACTCATTACTAAAATGCACAATCTAGGTTTGTCACCTGATATTGTGAACTGGACTTTAAACTGGTTGACAAATCGTTCTCAGAGAGTCAGAATTAATGATATCTTGTCTGATTCGGGTAGTGTGACAAGTGGTTTACCACAGGGGTCGGTCTTGGGACCAACATTGTTTAACCTCTTTATCAGTGATTTACAAACAGGGCCAAATAACTTCAGAGTTAAATTTGCAGATGAAACTAAATTGGGGCAAGGTTAATAATCAAGAAAATATTTCTGCATTCATGAAGGATGTGGAAAAATTAACACTTTGGGCAAATGAAAATCACATGCAGTTTAATCAAGACAAATGTTTAGCAATGCATTTTGGTGTAAATAATCCAAAAACGATATATCATATAAACGGACTACCACTTCACTCATTCAATTGTGAAAAAGATTTAGGGATATATGTTAATAATAAACTTACATCAAATGATCACTGTGTTAGAACTGCTTGCATGACCAACAGACTTTTGAGGCAAATCAAACACACTTTTGGTAATCGCACTGAACAATGCCTTATTCCATTGTATAGGGCATACATTAGACTGTATCTAGACCATGGCTCCCCTTTTTGGCATCCAAACCAAAAAAAAGACATAGCAATTCTTGAACAGGTTCAAAGGAGAGTAACTAGAATGATTCCAAGATTAACAAACTTGGATTATCAGAACAGATTAAAAGCTACTGGTCTCGTCTCTCTTCAAACTAGAAGATTAAGAGGTGATATGCTTATGGTTTTTAATTTAATAAATTCACCAGATCTAATGGAAAAATGTGATTTAACACTCTCCAAAAGGAGACATGTTCCAAGACTGCATAATAAACAGCTTGAAGTAAAAAATTATAAAACCAGCAAAAGGAGAAACTTTTTTCCAATAAGAGTATCCATTGTATGGAACACCTTGCCACAAGAATTGGTAGAGGCAACTAGTGCCACTGTCTTTAAAAACAAATTAGATATTTGGTTGAGGGATAATAGATAAATAATGTCCCACATAGTGTGGGAACAGTCTTGATGAGCTCTGGCCTTCTTCTGTTCTTTCATACCAAGTAATACTAAGTAAAGTAAAATAAAAAGCAGTAGCACATAACACTATGAAGCAGGCCATCTATGACCAGCTAAAAAAATCTGTGACAGGACTATGCCCCTGCTTCCCCACAGATTCACAATGCATGCCCACACATTCATCAATAGGTTGTGTGTAGTGCCAGTAGGAGGGCAAAGGACACATAGGAATTATCTAGCTAATCCACAAATGCAGTTGAGAATATAAGGGAGGAGAATCTCCGGACTCTATAGAATGATATCCATGGTACTCATGAACTGCATACCATGAATTACTGCCACACTGGCCTGGGTTCCTCTAAGGGGAATGTCTAAACAAAATATCCTGCCTTTGAGAGCAAGCTGTAGAAGCTGGAAGGATTTGGTTGGAGTTGGGGCTGAGATTTTGCCAGAACCAGTCAGAGGGCCATAGGTTTGAGGTGCCATAAGCAGAGCATGAGCAATAACATTCCAGTGATACAGGTCAAACCACAGTATCTGACAGTTTACTCTGTAAGCTATTCTCTGTGTGAAGAAAAATTACTCACTTCCCCCTTAAATGGCTAGCCCATGAATTGCTTGTTGAGACCTATCATTATGCTCTCATTCTTGTGCTTCAACCTAAAGCTACGTAGTAGCCTAAGATCTGCATTTGATTTAAACAGATGTACAGTATAAGATTTCCTCTTACCTATGTTTTCTGTAAGCTAAAGCAGCCCATTTCTCCTAGTCTATGTTTGTATGTCCTTATCCCATACTTCATCATTGTTGCCCTTTTCTAAATCTGGAAGTAGAACCTCCCTTGACCAGTCACAAAATGTCCCCTGATGCACTATGAGTGGAGTACACTTTTTACCACAGATTCATAATAGTTTGTTTTTTTAGTTAACAAATACTGTTTCCCCTTTCCTGTTCTGAGTCTCTCATTTCCTTACCATTTAAAGAGTGTATTTCCTTCTGAATTTTGCTCTCCAGGCATATCACTGCACATTAATCAACATTAAATACAATTTTCAGCTTCTCAGCCTAAACAAGCAGTCCAAGTCTCAGTAGGATAGCCACCTGTTCATGGCATTCCACTGCACCTCATTTCATTTTGCAGTTATTAAAGCATGGGGTGTGGACAAGGGAGGGTGTCCCACAGTGATGCCATCCAGTGAATTGTGAGGCATGGATCCACTGAAGACATGAGTGAGACACTGAGTGAAGAGAGAAGAGTGTCTGTCCCTATGGCATGTTCTGCAAATATGTAGTACCTTGGTTACCTGTATGCAAAATCTCTGCCTGGTGTCAATGGAGTGAGATTTGGTGGAGGCAGAAATGAACAGCACCTGTAGCAAAGCAGTAATGCACTCAAACTCGCCAGTTAGAGATAAATAAAAAGCAATACACCCAAGGGTGCCAGGTCCAAACAACCAAGTAGTCTAAACCACAGAAAAAGTCACTGACATTTCACACAGCCACTGCCCCTCTGAAGAAGCACAGCAGTGGCTGTGTGAAATGTCAATGACTTATTCTTTGGTTTAGACCGCTTGCTTATTTGGATCTGGCACCCTTTGGTGTGTTGCTTTTGCACTTTGTTGTTAATAAATGGACTGTATTCATTGCTAATTGGTGAGTTTGAGTGCATTACTGCTTTACTGCCGGTGCTGTTCAGTTTTGCCTCCACTTAGACTTTCTAGTTTAGCACTGTAGCACTATTCCTGGTGCTTATCACCCTTTTTTCTGCGCTGGAGTGAAATTTGATAGACATTGCCTAGTCCCACCACCAAAGTGTTCTCTGTCTGGAGCCAATATATGGGAATAATTTGAATTCAAGAGGCTTCAGTGGAAGGCCATACAGAAGTTAAGCTCTGCTGAGCTAAAGCAGGATTGACTGCACTTCGATTTCCTGAATCTTGGTTCCCTGTTGGGAAATTCCTTTCCTAAGCAGCTAAGTAGATTAATGGTATGAGTACTCTGAGACTGAGAGCCCATTAACTGAGAGTCACCTGACCTCCATGTTAGGTTTCTCCTGGAGTCTGAGCCAGAGCATATACTTATTGTGCATTCTTTGAGATATCCAGTGTAATCCCTAGGAAGGTTGAACTTTTCATGGTTTACAATACGGGTATGGATTTTTGTTGTGTCACCTATCAACAGTTGTTATGGTGAAGTCACTGTGCTAAATATTAATTGCTGTTTCCCAGAAGTTCATTGTGGTCCTGACCTGTGTGTCCTTGCTGTTGCTTATTGCTGTCTGTAACACCCTACCTGAGTAATAGGGCCATGCCTAAAGGAAATGTTGATGGCTAAATATAAATGTAAAACTGCTACTTTTGGTAGACACATGTGGTTGGTGACTTTCTAAACACCACCACTGCTGGATAGAAACATAGAAACATAGACTTTGATGGCAGATAAGGACCGCTAGGCCCATCTAGTCTGCCCATTTCCCTACCTACAGGATAGGCCGCAGATCCTAGTTAACCAACAGCGTATTTCTTCCTACCCCCCACAAGAATTGCCTTATGTCTGTCCCATGCATCCTTGAATTCTCCCACAGTTTTAGACCCCACAACCTCCTCAGAAGGGCTGTTCCATGCATCCACTACCCTCTCTGTGAAATAATACTTCCTCACATTGCCCCTGAACCGCCCTCCTTCTATCTTTAAATTGTGTCCCCTTGTTCTTGCAAGTCTCTTTTTCTGAAAGATGCTACCCTCTTGGACTTTGTTGATTCTACTGAGGTACTTAAAATTTCTATCATGTCCCCCCTCTCCCTTCTTTCCTCAAGGGTATTCATATTAAACTCCTTTATTCTCTCCTGGTATGGCTTCTCTTGCAGACTCTGCACCATTTTAGTTGCCCTCCTCTGGACTACCTCTGTCCTGTCTATGTCCTTGCAGAGATGGGATCTCCAGAACTGGACACAGTACTCTAGATGGGGTCTCACCAACTGTCTGTACAGAGGGATAACAACTTCCTGTTTTCTGCTGCTGATGCCTCTCCCTATACATCCCAGTATACCCCCAGCCCTGCCTACTGCCTTCTCACATAGCTTGCTAACCTTAAGGTCATCTGATATGATTACCCCCAGGTCCCTTTCCTTTTTTGTTGTTGTTACTACCTCCCCACCCATTGTGTATTCTTCCCCTGGGTTCTTGTTTCCCAGGTGCATTATTTTGCACTTCTTTGCATTGAATCCTAGCTGCCATACTTCTGACCATTCCTCCAACCTTGCCAAGTCCCTTTTCATCCTTTCCATGCCTCCTTGTGTATCAACCCTGTTGCAGATCTTTGTGTCATCTGCAAAAAGGCATACTTTTCCTTCCAGTCCCTCTGCAATGTCACTGATGAAGACATTAAAAAGGACTAGACCCAATACTGAACCCTGCTGTACCCCACTAGTAACCCCTCTTTCTTCAGAGTGGACTCCATTTACAATTACCTTCTGTGTCCTGTTGTGCAGCTAATGTTTTACCCAGGCTACCACCCTGGGACCCACTCTCAGGCTGGTTAATTTGACTATTAATCTTTGCGTGGGACTGTGTCAAATGCCTTGCTAAAGTCTAGGTAGGCCATGTCCACAGCCTCTCCCTGGTCTACTACTTTGGTCACCAGTCAAAGAAATCTATTAGATTCATCTGACATGACCTTTCCGCTGTGAACCCATGCTGCCTTGTGTCCTGTGCTCCACTGGCCTCTAGGCACTCAACTATTCTTTCCTTCGAAGTGACTCCATCACTTTCCCTACCACAGAGGTCAGACTGACAGGTCTGTAGTTTCCTGCCTCTGTCTTGGTCCCACTTTTGTGAAGGGGAATCACATCCGCCTTCCTCCAGTCCTCGGGTACCACACCATCCTCCCATGATTTATAAAAAAGAGTAGCCAGTGGTTTCACTAGTTCCTCCCTTAATTCTTTTAGAATTCTGGGGTGAATTCCATCAGGACCCATTGCTTTGTCCACCTTCAGTTTTACTAGTTCTTGCAGAACCCTTTCTTCTGTGAAAGGACTGGGATCGACCTCCCTATCAAGAGTGCTTCTGTTAATTGGATTAGGCACTTCCCCCTTCTCTTTTGTGAATACTGAGCAGAAATATTCGTTCAGTATCCCTGCTTTTTCACTGTCCCCCTCTGCCCACCCACCATTCATTCTATTCAGCCTCACTATCCCTCCCTTTGTCTTTCTACACTCGCTGATGTACATATAAAAGGTTTTATCCCGCTTCTTAACTGAGTTGGCTATCCTTTCCTCAGTTTGGGCCTTTGCTATTCTGACTTCCCTCCCTGCTTCCTTCTGCCTTAACTGGTACAGCTCTCTGTCCTGCTCCTTCTGTGTTTCCTTATACTTCTGGAATGCTATCTTTTTCTTCCTGACTTTCACTGCCACCTCTTTTGAGAACCATAGTGGCTTTTTCCTTCATTTTGATTTGTTTATTTGCTTCACACAAAGGCTTGTTTTCTCTGTGATGGCAGTTTTGATGATTCCCCATTGTTGCTCCACACCTCCTTCTGGCCTGTTTGCTAGTGCTTTTCTGAGGCACTCTCCCATCTTGCCAAAGTCAGCCCTCCTAAAGTCTAGTACCCTCACTTTTGTATGGCATGAAGGTGGGAGTAAACTAGGATCTTCAATGTTACACTTTGGTGCTACATGTTCCTCTTTTAAAATCAACCATCACTCTCTACCTGGAGTATTTGTATGTCAAGCACTGTAACTGCCAGAGACCTGATCACCATATTTCATAAAAGGCACTAATGACAAGCCCCACTACAGATGTCTCCTTGACAGTGACCTCTACAAGGGTCAATAATGGAGAGCATCAAAGAGGTTTGCCAGGCTTGAAGCAACTGAAATAATTTTACAGGTACAAATTTATACCAGTAGTCAATGCTCTGGCACAGCAGAAAAGAGATACTGTCTGAAGGCATGAGAATGTATGTATAGTGACATTTGCCTATGTGTTGGGGCATGTCAGACATATTGAAACTGTTTTGACTTGACCTAGACCATTCATGAGTAATTGCACAGGAAATTCCTCTGGAAGGGTTCATGTGTTGTGTGTGTTCACTCCTGTTATGTATTGTTGCTAGAAGTGACTGCAAAGTGGGCTTAATATAGCTACCTGCAATGTTGTGTTTTGTTTTTTATGTACAGCTGTTTGCTCCTCTGTGGCCACCTACTCCCATCATCAGGCATCCTTCCATCCCTAACCATGTCAGCATCTTACCCCCACTGTCTTACCAGTTGGGATCCAGAAGGAGTAGGGTCTGGGGGTGACGGGAGCCATCACATAAGGCCAAAGGGAGACATGTTTTTTTCCTGCTGTTTTCTCTCACACCATGGAGCAATGGCGAGCATAGCAAATGTGTGTACATGGAGGCACATGCTCACTCTTAGAAACCAAGAGCTCCCTCCACCATCCCCGATGTTGCAGCAGCACCCTCGAATCTGCTGTGACACCCAGTCTCCACTGGGTTTCACCTGAGAGTGAGGAACTACACTTCCCCAGTCCAGGAGATGAGAGCAGCCCAGCGACCACTACAATCATCTCCCATCTGTCACCACTGCTGATCTCTGGCAGCCCAAGCTAACCCTCAAACCCAGGTCGCTGTTGTGGCACAAGGTCTGGTGTCAAGCTCCTCAACCCTCAGCACCACTGAGTTGGCCTGAGTATAGTGTTTTCAAATGAGAAAACTGTATAATTTACTGTAGCAGTGCTGACATATTTATATTTGCCTCTTTTTTCTTTGCTGTCTGCCTGCAGGAGGACAGGTCACTTACTATGTAGTGGGAAAAATACAATGTGAATGCTTTTTGGATTATATGTGAAGTACCCTGCATAATTGTAAGCTTCTTAATATGGGAAGTTCCCAACCATACTGTCATAAGGCCCACATGGAAAGTACTCACCTGAATTGTAATCTAACTAATATGAGAAGTGCCTGGCCCATTATTTTGTAGTCTATGATATCATGAGGACTGTCTGTGGGGAAGTTATTCAAAGAACCCTTTCTATCACGGTATCCAGATTTTGTTTGAATTCATGTAAATATGTTGTATTCATTTATATGTGCTTCAGCATCTGTATAACATGTATTATATTTGCAATGTTAACGTATTTCCTTTAGGTTTTTTTATGCTTGTCCTAGCACCATGAAAATTAATCTTCTCAGTGTGCTGAGATGTAATGAGTCAGGTTCAAAGGCAGGAAGGGGGGAGATGGTGTCAGCTAGCAACTTACATAGAACAAATTATTTTCATTTGCAGTTTGTAGTTGTTCAAGCCAGGAGTGTGAGCAAGGGAGGATCTCCCTCGAGGAATGTCTGCTACAGACCATGAGGCCTGGGGAACTGAAGATGTGAGGGAACCATGAAGTAAAGAGTGTACAGTTTATGCCTACAGGTCAGGTACTGCACTTAGGCCTTGATCAGTTAGCTGTGTGCTGGATTCCCATCTGAGGCCATTTAGTGGTATGATACATGACAGGCCCTACTAAGTAGAAGTAAAGTAGGGTTCCTTGCCTGAGATCCTGTATATGAGCTGAACCAGTGTTCAAACAGCTTCAGTGTATGTCTGTAACCCCTTCCATCCTGGTGGATGTGCACTTTTTGTGTACAGTTTTTCAGGTTCTTTTCTGGGCCTGTAAACAAGTAGTGAATTTGCTTTTGCCCAGCAGCAGGGACTCTATGGGTCAGAGGTCACCGTGGGTGGCAGAGGTATAAATTTGGGGTTTTGGCACCATCAAAACAGCTTGCGCTGAGTTCAGTGTGGGGCACAGGGGAAAGAGTGTGGGTGCAGGGGTGATTGCCTGCTCTCAAGAAAAATTGTGCTTTACAGTGAAATGCCTGAGCATAGAAGGTGGCATGTGATGGCAGCCATTAGTGTGGGCAGGGGCTGCCTGAATATGTGTGCTGCTATCAATCTTCCATGTGCCTTTGGTATGCTGGAGAGACTGAGAGAGAAAGACAGTGGGGCAGGAGGTAGCAGCAGGAGAGTGAGCTGCAGAAAGACACTTTTGGGAGAGGATGGAGCTCTGGATCAGTGGGACGAGTGCCAGTAGTGGAACGGTAGGCCAACCAGGTTGCAGCAGCACCATGGGTGCTTGTGCAATCAGAACCTCAGTACAGTGGAAGGAAGGGTAAGTCCAACCCAGTTGTGGCCATGGGTGTGGGGACATCCACCTCAGAGTCTGTGAAGGGAGTCACCTGTGCCTGTCCCTTTCAGTGTCCTGCAGGAATTGGTAGAGAAGAGGTAGAACCCCGAGTTGAGATGGCTGTTTCTTGGGGCTGTCCTGAAGCCATTGGATGGAGAAATGAGGGAGAGAGAGAGTAATCTATAGTGGCTGTTGCTGACTGTTTTAGGGGGGGTCTTCACAGTCTGGGAATACATCTGCCTGGAGTTGTTTAGTGGCCTCCTCGGCCCAGCAGAAATGTGCCCAGAACTTTGGTGGGGGTCAGCCCACCAATAATGTAACCACTTCTTGCTTGTACCCCCATGAAATGTGACCTCCATGATCTAGTTGGATAGACTGTTTTAAAAGCTCCATGAGTTTTGTTATTAATTTACATCTGGGAAGGGGTGCTACAACAGTAGAAACACCAATTTTGATTTTAAGTCTTTTTCTTACTGGGATGGCTGTGCTGAAATGGATCCACCAGTGTGCCAAGGGGGTGCCATCTTTTGGTGCTGGACTGCAACAAATCGTTTGGTTAAGTAGCATACAGTCTCAGTTTAAAATAACAGAAGTTCACAACATCAGGCATATCCCTAGACGATGGGGATGGGGGCTTACATGTCCATTCAGAAGAAATGTAATGCTGATGCAGGGTTTCTTGCAGTGATTGGTCCTGGATCTATTTTAGTCCCCCACAGAAACATTAAAAATGTTAGCAGAAAAAGGTCCAGTGGTCATTTGAGTCTGCCCTTGCCTGCCTATCTACTGAACTGAGCCTTTGTCAGTTTGTTTGATCTCCCCTTGCTCCCCAGCATATCCAACTTCACTGTACCTGTATGCCAATCCCATCCTGTCCAAAATCCCCCATGTCTCAGCATGTATGACTTCATCGGGAAGTATGCTCCATTCTGATGCCACTCTTTCAGTAAAAAATACTTTCTGTCACCTTTTTTAATGTCCCTCCATCCTAACCAAGTCACATTAGTCTGGTGGAAGTATTACTTAATGTGAACAGGTCCCTAGTGTCCACTGTATTTATACCACAGAGAACGTTCAACACCTTAATTATATCCCTTCATTCCTCCTATCTTCCAGAGAAAACATGCTCATATCCTCCATACATTCCTCATCTGACCTCCCTTGCTGCTCTTGAATTGTCTTTGTAGCCATGGCTCCAACCTGAACTAGTTGTTTGGTCTCCCAGTCAAAGAACTCTGTAAGATTCATTTGACATGACCTCCCACCCAACCTGTGAATCCATGCTGCCTTGGTCTTGTAACCCATTGTATTCAAGATACTCAACAATCCTTTCTTTCAACACTGATTCCATTAACTTTCCCAACACCAAAGTCAGGCTGACTGGCCTATAATTGCCAGGCTCTTTCCTGCTACCACTTTTGTGAAGTGGGATACAACTGACCTCCTCCAGTCCTCCAGGACCCCTCCTGCTTACAATGAGCTGTTAAATAGGGCAATCAGAGTTGCAGCCAGTACCTCCCTGAGCTCCCTCAATACCCTTGGGTGGACCCCATCTGACCCCATTGCTTTGTCTATGTTCAGATGTGAGAGTACCTTCAGGACCCTCTCCTCCAGCTAGGTCCACCTCCCTCCCTCCAATGCTACTTTTACTTTTTTGTGGCACCTCCCCATCTCATTCCTCTGTGAACACTGAACAAAAGTATTTGTTCAGAATGTCTGCCTTTTCCCAGTCCCCCTCTACACAGTCCCCTCCTTCACTTCTTAACCTTACAGTCCCACCCATGGTCTTCCTTTTTTCACTTATATCCCTAAAAAAAAATCTATTTTCCCCTTTTATTACAGCCTTGACTATTGTCTTTTCAGTTTGTGCCTTTGCGCTCCTTCCTGCTCTCCCTGCTTCCCTCTGTTTCCCCTGATACTCTTCCCTGTCCTCCTCCCACTGTCTCTGATGGTGACTGTCCAAGTCCCAGCAATGCTGACTGGCCAGCTCTGCTGCAATTCCATGCAGCGAGCTGCATCTATGCCCATCTCCAGAACAGGTCTTGTCTCCTTTCTGCTGTAGCTTCAGCCTCCCCTGAAGGCATTCCCAACCCAAAAATGGCTTAGTCCTCCTGGGCCTAGCTGTCACACAAATGGAGGAAGAAATCCCCAGTATGGCCTCCTGTCCCTGTTGGGAGAAAATGCAGTTGGGAGAGTATGTTCCCGTATGAGGACACAGACAAGAAATAGCACACAGAAAACAATTGGAGAGGAGATATAGTCTATTTAAAGTGCATTTTTATTAATGAACAAACAAGCTTTGCCAAGATGATCTGCACTATGACACTCAGAGGAAAATTCAGAATAATAACTCACTCACTCAGTGTAAGTTAGAAATCTAAATCATTCATTTTAACTAGTAACCACTGCATTGTTTGTCTGGTTAACACCAACATTTTGTGATGCCTCCAACTGCTTCATGAGGGTGTACTGGGCTGTACAACTAAAATGGGAAATAGACATATTTCCTTTTTCATGTACATAGGAAATAAAAGAATAAACCAGCTGGTCATCTATGTTTAAAAATAAAACACGGCAGTCTTCAATTCTCTTGGTCTTTTATACAACTGAAAACAATGTTTACTGATAGTGTAAACATCAAGGAAGCAACTGGTTTCAAGCAAGCATGGGAGAGCTCTAACGGGTTGCTGAAAATTAAGACAGCAAAGTGTGTGGAAAGAGGGGGAAAGGATAAACTCCTAAAAGGAATTTAATGTAGGCATGACCAAGTGTAGGCTTGTTTGGCTCTGATGGGAAAATGGACAGACAACATAGATTCTGAAGGCCTTTTTCCAAAAGGAGCCCTTGGAGTGACACAAGCTGCACTGCTCCAAGGGCTACAGCAATGCTGGGTACACCAGGAATCCTGTGCCATATTCTAAGAAAGAAAGCAGAGTTCCTGTTCCAAATGCCCCATGGCTGCTGCAAGTACAGGACTGCACCTGACCAGTGGCACACCAGCAGCACATGCCACAAGGCTGTGGCACCCCTTACACCAGTGCAGCGAGGAATAGGCATCACTGGTGGTGATGTCGTGGGGGACACAGGTGCCCAGTGGGGGTGTGGGGGAAGGTGGGGCATAGGGTGGCTCGGTGTGCCAGCAGGGCAGTCGGTATTGCTTCATCACCTGGTGGGATACAAATGTCCATGATATATTGATTCAGGGGCATTTCCTCCCCCCCAGGTGCCACAGCAATCCTGTAAATCCCAGCTACCACACCAACCCTCCCTATATCTCTCTGTGCCCCTCCTGCTCATGGACCCCACTAGTATCCCACATGTCACAGTGTGCAGCGTCAGTGGCAAGGGGCTTAGACCACCTCCTGGCAGGTCTAAGTGGAGCCCCTTGCAGCAGCCCTGGTGGGGCTCTTGGGCTCAGAAATGTGAGCCCTGCCATGGTTCAAGCCCCCTTGTGTCCTGGCGTACCCAGTTGCAGATCGTAAGTATGGTGCAGTACCTCTTTGGCAGAACCAGATTCCCCGTTTCACACAGCCCATGTTCAGTAATGGAGAATGCTGCAATGGAGGATGCAAGGTGCGATTGCAACTTTGCTGTTTGGTACAAGCATCTTGCGTCCACCAGAATGGCTTCTGGAATTGGGCTTGAGTCTTTTTTACTTCTTTTTGTGTTTATTTTTTTTCTATGTCTCTTGTATCTTCTGATCCACTAAGCAGCTGTCTCTTGCAGTTAAATCTGTTATTCTTCCAAGTGTATTCATGCCTTGATATACTTGTATGGCATCTAAAATGCTCCTTGCACTTTCCTAAAAAATTCTGTTATCTTTTTTTCTATATTCAGCCCTTTCTGTTCCACTATTTGGGGTATACAGTAAGGAATCTGAATCTATGTTAAATATCCTTTTTACGGCTGCGTAGTAATGTCACTATGCTGACGTATTGCTATGAATAGGAGAAAGCACTGTGAAAGCATGTGACAAGATTGTAATACCGTGTCTTCCACTGAATAGTTTGGTTTGGACATGACTCACATAACTCCACTGTCTCTCCATTTACTAGAGTGGTGTGTGTGTGTCTGCACCCCTGCCTGCAGTAGATATCACTATTTATTGATCCCCTTTAATAATTGTGCCTGCTAAAAGAGCTTAAGGCAGTAGTTGCTGAAATTGCTATTGAAACACATTCATCATTGTAAGGGCATATAAGATAAATATCTTTGGAAAACTTCCATAAACAATGAAAAGATTGTATCCTTTATAGGTTCATAGGTTCTTAGGTTTGTTTACAAGTTCAGTGAGCCGGGGCCCTTTTGTGAACTCACCACCCTTCTCACTGGTGGAAGGCATATTTCTTGTCACCCGTATATTTATCCAAGCTCTGTTTAAATGTAGTAATATTGTTACTTTCCATTCTGTGTTCTGGAAATGTGTCCCACATTGTTATTACTCTCTGTGTATAGAATGTACTTCTTTTAACTGTTATATTTTTTTCACCTATTAACTTATGTACATGTGATCTGGTTGTTTTTTTACCCATGTGTTTATTAAATACCAAGGTTTCCATCATGTACTGATCATTTATAACCTTAAAGATGAGACAGAGGTCACCCATTATCCGTCTATATTCTGTTGAATATAGGTTAAGATTTTTGAGTCTTTGTTTATACTCCAGGTGTCTTGAGGAACATATTTTTTTTTGTTATCCTTCTTTGGACTCTTTGGAATCAAAGAATCATGTCAGCAGAAAAGGACTATTCGGCCCATCTAGTCCTCCCCACTGCCCTTTTTCCTCCCACCCCACTGCCCTTTCTCAGCTCTCCTTCCTAGTCCCATGTAGTTATCCCATGCTCTTTTGAATTTCTTCAATGTATCCACCTCCACTACCCAATCTTGCAACCTGTTCCATGGTTGTACAACCCTCTCTGAGAAGTAACACCCTCATGTCTCCCATAAATATGCCCCCTCCAGTTTACATGCATGACCTCTGGTGGTTTTATTTTTGTTCAGTCTGAAGATGTTCTCTCCCTTAACCTTATTTATTCCCTTCATGTATTTGAAGGTTTCCACCATGTCACCTCATCCCGTCTCATCTCCAGTGTATAAAGACCAAGGTCCTCTGGCCTCTCCCCATATGGTCTCCCCTGCATCCCCTGGATCATCTTAGTCACTCTTCTCTGTACACTTTCAAGCCTATCCTTGTCAACCTACAAATAGGGCCTCCAGAATTGAACTCCATACTTCAGCTGTGATCAGACCAATGTTTTGTACAGGGGCATGATCACCTCCCTCCACCTACTAGTGAAGCCCCTTCCCAATTCATGCCAACACTTGTGTTGCTTTCCCAGCTGCTTATTCACATTGACTTCTAACCTTGTGTCCATGCATATGTATATATGTGTTGATTTCCTTCAAAGTGTGTCTTTAAAACAAGATATTTACAGTTTATGAATTACACAGTTAATGAAGTTGTGGCCTTTACTAATTGGTTTTGTGTTTCATTGCTTCCATCCCTCCCTTCCCTCAGGTTACCTATCAACACTTGATTTATTTTGAAAATGGAAAAGGATTCTGAAACATGTCAAGATGTGCTACACTCACACTTTAATAAAGTATTACAAGCACTTAGACCTGTGAGCAGCTTTTGATTTGTTTGGTGGTGGTGCGTATGGGATTTTATCTTGAAAATTGTTGTGCTATTTATCCCGGCACCCCAGCCAAGTGTGCACTTCTGCTTTTTTCATTTTACCTATCAACACATTTGAGTTTTAACCTTTGATTATCCTGGTAGTTTATCTTCATCCTTCTTGTGTGCTTTCACATAGCTACATAGAAGTTGACATTTTATTTTAACTGCCTGTTCTTTAGTGCATTTCCCTTTTCAGACCCATAAAGGCATTGTGTTTTCACAGAGTTTTTTTTTAATTCCTTACCGCTCTCATTTGATTATGCTGTCCAATGTCCGTCTCCACATTTATTTTTTTATCCCTATTTTATCAAGCTTCATATTATGTAAGGCAAACTAAGAGGAAGGTTCACAGCTATATATTTATAGTGCAATGTATAGTATTTATCTCCCTATTTATTTAATTTCATTTACATGTTCTGTGTATTTGCAGCAGTCTGTATATTGAGGGTCCAACAATCCTCAATCTGTTTGCTACCCCTCTTCATGTGCAGAGGTCCTGGAAAAGCTTGTAAGGGACTCTGGATCCATCGTGTTGATCCCCTCACTGTAACATAGTAATTTAATGTTGCAAGGGACTCGGGGTCATTCAGGTCCAGCCCCTCACTGTAACATAGTAATTTAATGTTGTAAGGAACTCTAGATCCATTCATGTCCAACTACTCACTGTAACATAGAAAGTTAATGTTGTAAGGGACACTAGGTCCATCGTGTCCAACCTCTCACTGTAACATAGTAATTTAATGTTGTAAGGGACTCTATGTCTATCATGTCCAATCCCTCACTGTTTAACAAGAAGTATTGTAAGTCTCAGGTTGTATCTTCATCCCAAAAGGGACTTGTTACTTTATTTTTTATTAACTGAAGAAATTAATCCCTCCTGATACAGGGAAATTAGTGAATTAGAATTTCATAAAATCAGACTACATTTCTCCTGGGGTTTGAGCAGTCTGCCTTGGCTTGATGCAGAGGACTGATCACTGGGCTTCAACTATCCAGAAGACCAGGGCATGCCAGTTTCTCTGAGAGGACTGGGTGTGGGCACAAGATATGATGAGAGGCAAAATCATGTGAGGGTCTGCAGCAGACAGGTACATGCTAGTTAAGGTATTGGTGACAGATTTGTGATACAAACACAGAGCAGTCAGAGGCATATGAATCTTGCTTCTGATTCAAAACCTGAAGCTGCCACTATTAATATAGCTAGGTCATCACCAGGAGCTAAACCCCACTGCCGTTCTTCCTCCCTGAACACTGGGTGTCCAATTCTGGGGTTGGATGGTAACCTAAAATGAAAACTAAGTAGCTATTTGCTGCCCAATCCTGGTGCCACCTAATTCCTCCCATTCTGACACTAAATATCCAATGCTGGAGACAGACAGTAAATAAAAAAAAGTACTGTAAGTGGACAGTAACAGCTAAACCATGGTGCTGCCCCCCTATATTCTGACACCGTGGCCTAGATATTCAAAAGGGGTTGCGCCATGCACAATAGGGTTGTGCCAGCGCAAGTCCGAAAATGCGCCATTCTGCAATATTCAGCAGGAGGCAGTTTCTCCCCCCAAAACATGCTGAGCAATAGTGCAATGATAATGAATGTATGCGCAACTGAAGGGGGAGGAACCATGCATAAATGGCGCTGTGCGATATTCAACAACATGCGCCATGCGCAATAGGAGAGCAAGCGAAAGTTGCACCATAGCGGAAATGAGCCAAAATAAAAAGGAACAAGGGAGAGGCACAAGAACGCTACAGGGAAGCCACAAGTTTCTGAACCATAGTCAGCCACACAGGCAACACACACACACACACACACACAAACAGGGCAGGACAGTGAAAGGGCACCTGGAACCCACAGGGTCAGGGAAGGTGTGGGGAGCCACAGCCACAGTGCAGAAGGGGGAAGTGCCACACAGCACTGAGGCCAGCACAGTCAGGTGTTCCCGGTGCAGGGGAAGTAGAGTCAGGACAGCTGGGGGATCACAGAAACAGCTGCCAGGGGGGGTGAACACAAGCCAGGGACATGGCCAGTGCCACCATCCAGATTGAGGCAGTAATGAGGGGGGTGAGAAGGTGGGCAGCAGGGGGGCCCGGCTGTGGAAGGACCCATCAGCAGTATGCCCCCAGCAGGCAGTAATGAGCCCGCACCAACTTCGAGCTGTATAGTGATACTGAGATCGTGGGCTGGTACCGCCTGAATTGGGCAATTCTGAGGCGGCTCAGTGAGCTGTGCATTGATGTGATGCAGGCACCCACACGACGGAGCCATGCTCTGTCAGTGGAGACTAAAGTGACAGCTTGCATGTGCTTGCTCACCACACGTACCTTCCAGAGACCAACAGGGGACACCACAGGCATAACCCAGTCGGCTGAGTGATGCCACCTCACCCAATTCCTCAGCGCGCTGCTGGCACATGCTGCGGAGTACATCCATTTCCCCAGCACACCGGCAGAGTGCACAGCAAACATAAAGGAGTTCCACAGGGTAGCACGTATGCCTGGCATGCTGGGGCAATAGACTGCACCCATGTGGCCATCCACACACCACCTGGCCCTGAGGGGGCCGCATACTTGAATCACAATGGCTATGCTAGCATCAACTGCCAGGTGGTGTGCGATGCCAGGGGGCACATAATCAATGTCTGTGCAATGCACCCTTGGGGAGCACATGATACCTTCATCTAGCACCAGTCAGCACTGTGCCACAGATTCGAGAGTGGGGACATCCCTACTGGCTACTTAGTGGGTGAGTATGCAAACCACACGGACAAACATAGGGCTTGGGAGGGGCATGGTCAGAGGTGACATGGTTAGTGGCCTACATGGCCCGGGCAGGGCGATGCTGATCACCAAACTAACCTCCACCCTCTACACACAGGTGACAGTGGATACCCACTCTGTCCCTGGCTGCTCACACCATACCAGTGGCCTGCAACCCCATCACAGCAATGCTACAATGAGGCACACGCCTCCACACGTAATGTCATCGAGCAGGTGTTCAGGATACTGAAGGCACATTTCCATTGCTTGGACACCTTCGGCGGTGCCCTACAGTACAGCCCCTCAAAGGCCTGTGGGCTATTCCTGGCCTGTTGCATCCTGCACAACATGGCTAACGAAATGTGGGATAACTGTACAGGTTGAAGAGGGGGACAGCGATGGGGACAATGAGGATGCCGGTGACAATGGTGATGGGCAGCCCCCCTTGTGCGACGGGACCCCTGACTGCTCCGGCTGGCACAGCTGCACTGGGACACCATCACGGAGGAGCACTTCAGCCAACCCAGGTAAGTCATGAGGCCATGTGCAGCCACCAGTGGCAAAGGCACAACCCACAAACACACATGGACACACACCAGGGGTGCATGCCATCAAGGGAAGTGGCTGGGCATGGAACCACACACACCACCAGGGATGGGTGAGGTCTAACATGGCACGCAGATAGACACACACACACACACAACTCACCAGACATGCACAAAGGGTAGGAGGCACACCGACACAGAACGCCACCCCTAGCCACACACATGTTCACAGACCACCACGCCCACTGCCTGTCATTGTGCATGTGTCAGTTGCTGGGCACCATTGCACATTGGCGTACAGTGCAATGCAGGCATCATCACGCACATGCAACTGTGGACAGCAGCTGGGAGGGTGTGCAGATGGACTGTGTGTCTGCGTGCAGGGCCAGGTACCCACCCGTGCATTGCCCGCTGAATGACACAATGCACACAGGGCAGCATCAGACAGTAGCCACGTTGGGAGACAGGTCAGTCACGCGCCACAGTGCCCCGGCCACCACGGATGCGTAGGCAGCTCCACCGAGACCCACCAGCACTGATAGGCTGACCACTGGCCTCATGGGGTGGCACCGATGGTCCCCCAGTGGTTCACTGCGTGAACATGACTGTACTCACACAGGGGTCTGCAGCACACTGAACATGCCTGTGCCAGGCATGCTCGGGATGCCCACAGCTGAACCCAGTATCGACAAGGATGGTGTCGCATGATGCCAGGAATGGGGGGTGGACATTGCACTGTGCGGTGTCTGCACCACATGGGCAAATAACTGTGTGCCCCCTGTGGCCATGGCAGCTGTGATTGTATGTGTCAGCCTGTCCTTGGCAGCGGTCACATCCTCCCGCATCTGGTCCATCCCTGCCAGGAGCAGAGCATTTTTTCTGTTGCGACGCTCCTCTGCCTGCTCCAGACCCACACTCAGTGCATCCACCGCTGTCACAAGCCACATCTGCTGATTGACTGATGCTTGCAGTATGCTGGTGTGCTCATCCAAGAGGTCATCAGCCTGATCGGCATGCTGTCCCTTGGGGTGTGCGCAGCCCTATTGCTCAGCACCCCTTGAGGGTTGGCACTGCACACGAGGGCCAGGCCTAGGCATGTCCACAGGTGGTGCACTGATGCCATCCCCTGACACTGTACTCCCAAGCCCATTGGCCAACTGCTGATGCTGCCCCTCTGGCTGCTGCTCCCCAGGGCTCACTGGTGCTGCCACAGTGGCTGCAACAGTCCCACTGTCCTATACACACACCAGCACTGCCCCACCGGTGCTGACAGGCACAGGCTGGAACTGTGATGACACGCAGGCCTCCACGGTGGCACCACCCACAGCCATGGCCATGATGTTACCTGCTGTGTGGCCATCCTGTGGCACATACATGTCACTGCCCATGACGTCAGCGACATCATCATCGGTGACGGACCCGGTACCAGTCCGAGTCCCAGCATGCTGGCATCCGTGGACGCTGGCACACTGGGACATGGGCAGGCCTCCTCCGCACCTGCTCCAACAACATCATTCTGGACATCCAGGCAGGCCCACTGTCACACTGAGCCACGTATTCCTGTGGAGGTGGATGGGCCCTCCTCCATCTCCATCTGACTGGCCTCAGTGGAGAAGTCCACCACCGCTGACCCATGCAGATGCTCAGGAGCTGTAAGGGAAAACAAAGTTGCATTACTGCATGTGACCTACCCTGTCCCCCTCCAATAGACAGACCATGACCTACCATGCAGTGACAGGCTACCACCCATCTGGAATCCACCACCCAGAACACCCTCAATGGCGCAACGCTGCATGCTGCCAGCAACCCTCTCCTCCTGTGGGGTCAGGCGTAGCACTGCCGGCTGTCCCCCACCTGTCTCAGATCGTGCTGCCCTGATAGCAGCCACCTTCTCCTTAATCCTCCTCCTGTCTGTGCCCATCTCCTTCTTGCACTCCTGCACGGAGTGCTGGTGACTGCCATGCAGGTTTACAGCACGCGCCACCTCCTCCCATGCAGCAGCACGGGCCTCTGGTGTTCCCTGGTGTCCACTGAGAAGCAGGTCCTGGTCTAGGTAGGCCTCAAACAGGGCATCCATCTCGGCCTTTGTGAAATTTGGCCTCCTTCTCCTCCCACAACTCTGTTCCTCTTCCTCCACAACTCGCTCAGTCATGATTCAGTCTGTGAGAATCACAGGTGTTACCTGTGACTGTGCAGTCCCATGCATGTCCCAAAATCCACAGTCCAAACTCCCAAACAGCATGCAACTCACCAATAGACTGCAGTAACTGACTATGGCCAGTGCAGCCCAATGTCACACTTTTATAGTGCAACCCAAGCAAATGAGGTGAGGCGCATCTTTAAGTGGATGCAAATGCAGTGACTGTGCCATTGAATGGCTGATTAGCTGATTTGCATATGACGGCTGAATATCGCACTTTTGTGCTTTGTGCAATTGTGTTGAATGTGCTGAGCCAAGGGCGCAGTTCTGTGACATGCACAGTACACACCTAACTGCGCATGCCCGGGTTGATGACGCTGGTGCCTGCCGTCCTGCTAACGTGCTGTGTGTGGGAGGCAATGCAGTGCACGGCCACCATTGTGCCAGTGGCGCTACAGCGCTGGTCACCTATATGGCACTGTAGCACTGGGGCATCATAGGCACACTGGGGCAACAGGATGGTAGGCCGCTACAGGAGGTGGCACACAGTCACCCAATCATGCTAGACGCATTGGGTTCCACTCGCGCTGTGGCTGTCCGTGCGCCAGAGACCCTTGACCCTGTGCCCGACCTTTATCCCCTAGGTGCCATGCATCAGGCATGGGTGCACCACTATCATGCTGTTCGGTGACAGCGTGATAGGGAATGGCAGCGTTGTACCATGCAGCATCTACACGTGGCAGAACAGCGCTGCAGAGCGCCATTTTGACTTAACCGAGCAATAGAGATGGCTCAGAGGAGAGCAGCACAGTGGAGCCAGGTAGAGATGGCAAACTTGGTTGCCATTGTGGAGCCACTTTTTGGCCCACTATTTGGTGAGGCACCCCTGGACAGGTCCAGGAGTCAGGTGTGGCAGGAGGTGGCTGACGCCCTGGAGGAGGCCACTGGTATGGGGCGGACGGTGAAGCAGTGTCACCACAGATGTAGGGACCTGAGGTGGAGGGACCCGGACCTGCTTACCTGCCTGCGGGCACGTGCCAGGAGGGGCACAGTGCCACGGCCAGGTAGGTGCAACATCCATACACTTTTATCTTCCATATGGGTATCACGGTTGAATGTGTCTGGCACATGGGGGGGAACGTCCGGTGTTGGCCGTGGTGGTGTTACCAGGGTGTGGGGGTTGGTGGGTCTGGCTGTGTGGGATTGCACACACATTGGGGTGGGGGGGCTTTGCTGCAGGATTGTACTGATGTTCCTTTCTCCATGTTCGCACCTTAGGCCCAGACGAGCGATGACTGGCGAGGGAGAGGAGGCACCAGCAGGAGCCCCATCAGTCCAGGATGGGCAAAGGTCCACAGAGGCAGAGAGACCAGCCTGATGATGGTGAGTGCCTTACATCCATGATTACTACTGCATGCTGTGTAACAGGGTGGGCAGCGGGGCATGGTCACCATCCATTGACACCACTGCCATGCATGCAATTTGTTACAGTCAGCACTGTCCAATGGCACTGCATGTGTGGGAGTGCATCAATGGTGGTCCATGCTTGCACCGGGTATCTGGCTGCGCCACTGCCTTCACACCACATAGCCATGTCACTGAACAGCCACGGTGCTGTGCAGGACTTGGCCGGTGGGTGTGTGCAGGGGTTCACATGGCTGTGTGCACCTGGGTGGGCAGGTCTTGTGGACGTGATCACTGTGGGTGGTCACACACACCATCACAGAGGCATGTCCCATGGCCGTATGCCATGCATAGTGGGTGGGCTGCATGGGGCTGTGCATTCACACCTATTGACTCTGCTCCCTTGTCCTAGGTGGATGGCAGTTGCAAGCCATCCACCAGATGCTACAGGAGATACTGCAGGTGGCCAGGGCCTCCCTGGCGTTATTGCAGTGGATTGACCGTGTGGGAGTCCGACGGTGGCATGGCGGGAGGAGCAGCCAGAGCGGGGAGCGGGGCTCCCGATGAGCATACTTATGCCCCTGATTTTCCCTACCCCCCTGGACCCACTCTCACACCCCTCCTTCCCTCTACCATTTGTTCACCGCTGCCCCTTACCCACCCCCACCTTGTTTGTGGCCCTACCCCTAACCTTTTGTAAATATATGTAAATAGTTTTGTGTGATTTTTTACAATACATTTGCTTTGATATACCTAATGTGGTGGTCTTTGTTTTGCAGTGGGCTATAGGTGCTCAGCTGCAGTGGTGTGCATGGCGTCGGGGTGGTGCAGTTATGTGCGTGTGTGTGTGTGTCCGTGGGGAAATGACTATGGTGTGGGAGTAGCTATCAGTCACTGTCTGTGGTGTGTGTGTGTGTGTGTGTGTTATTCCCTGTGCACTGGATGACTGTGTGCAGTGGTCCATGTTGCATGCTCTGTGTCCATGGTGCACCTGTCAGCCCATCCATGGCCTGTGCAGCTGACACCCTTGCATGTCTGTGACCTGCACAGTCTGCTGGCATGTCCATGCAGGACAGCCACTGTACCCGTCACAATGCCAGGTTGCCTCCTGTCACTGGTGTGGTGCATGTCTGCCTCGGGTGACACTGTGGCCTCCACTGTTGTTGTCCCACCTCCATGCTGTGGCTTGTGTGTGTTGCAGGAGATGTGCACCACTGTCTGTCACTTGTGCTCCGGGGCAAATGCTGGTGGCATACAGCTCCATAGTGCCTGCACAGGGTGGCTGACACTCCTGTGCCATGGAAGGGTGCTGGCCATGTGTACACAGTTTCCATGGCCACATGCTGGGGACTTGGTTGCCCCGCTACTGCGTCCCTGTGTTGGTGTGCCCTTGGGTATGGGTGGGTGTTTGTCCACGCACTGTGTTGCATCCGGTGTGGTGCATGCTTTCATGCACCACTGTGGGTGTCTGCACTGGCTGTTGTGGCCAATGCTGGGTCGGAGTGTGTCCTTGGGAGGGTGTGCAGGGTGCTGTACCACTGGTGGTGGGGGCCAGGGCATGCCCTGTCACATGTAGGGTACCTCGTGTGCTGACACATGGTCAGTCTCTCAGCTGTACCTCAGGGGGGGGATGTGCGTGGTGGCACTGTGTATGCAGTAGTTGCATCACTGTGTGCTGCCATCCGCTAATGGGTGCTCGTGGTGGGGCTGTCTTGCATGGTTCTGTGGTGCACAGGGGTGCATTGTCACAGTGGGGGTGCAAGCATGCATGGGGTATCCTGCACTGGTGGATGCTGCTCCTGGGCAGGGTGTCTGTGTGTCATGGTGCAGGATGTGCTTTGCATTGGTGGGATGGTGTGGCATGGGGTGGTCATCCCTCCTTGTGTGCCATTCACAGCTTGCCAGGGGGTGTGATGGGGCACCATGGCCCAGCTGTAGGTTGGTTGCTGGTCTCCATGGGCCAGTGGTTATTCCAGCCCTCCCCTAGTTGTGCAGTGCATGGGGTGTGGGGGGGGTTGATGTCTGTTCTGCTGTGTGTTACTCTGCCCATCTGTGCCATGGGTGGTGAGCCCCTGCATCCCTGGTTGTACTGTTGCATTGCTGCCCTGCTGCTGGTGGGCATCCCTTGTTACACTATAGCACATCTGGACTGCTTAGCTGAACATCCCTTGTTGCGCTATGGCACATCAGATATGCTCAGCTTCACCTCCCTAGTTGCACTGTGGTGCAGGTGGTGAGATATTCAGTCATCGGCTGTAGGCGCATCTTGGCCTGTGCAGTTTTTGAATAGCACACCTCTTGCGCATGGGCACAATGGACTTGCACTTGCTCCTGCTGTTGCGCACTTCTTGGGTGCAGTTTGAATATCTGGGCCCACGTACCCAACCCTCAGGTCCAAGAATCAATGAAAAAAGTATGCAGACATTGGGAGTCTAACTCTAGTGATGTTTTGGAAAGAAACGCTAGTTGTTTTTTTCAGTAATCTATCGTAGCATTGCTCCCTGCTATTCATTGTACTATTGCACTTTTGTGTACTTGCCACTCTTACATCAAATAAAAAGCAGCTTTATTCCATAGTCAGCAGTAAAACTTTAACCAGCTTCATAAAAAAAGGCATATGCAAATTCATAGGGTGAATACTCAAAACAACAAAAGTGCAGTAGTGCAATATATAGCAAGGAGCAATGCTACACCAGAATGTGGCAAAAACAACTAATGTTTCACTCCAGAAGCAGAGCTTCATCCGATTTAGTAACTTAATGTAGACATGCCCTTACATTATTCACCACCAGTGATGTGTACAAATTAAACATTTAAAACAATGAATGTGACACATCCTCAGATACGAGGAGGCACTTATGAAATTACAACCAGCACTTAAGGTAATGAAAGTATACTATCAAACCTGATATAAACTACCCACAAAGCAAATTGTATACTGTCTTAATAACCCTGTTCGATCTGTATGACACTGTGATACCTGTCTGTATGTTCAAACCTTACATAACAATCCCCGGGTCGCCTCTGAAAAAGGGACCTTCGGGGCCTAGCAGGCCTACCCAGTTAACAAAATTTAATAAAATAAATAAATCATGAACATTCACTAAAATCATTTTGCAACCACATTGGTTCAGATTAGATTTTGTTTTGTGTACGTTTGGTCTCTTGTATTTAGCCATTTAAAAACCATACTATCCTGGGAGACAACTTGGTCCCTTTTAAATATCTTTGTTATTTGTGCTTTGCAATCATCTTCAAATCCCTCTAATCCCTTAAATTTAGCAATTACTGTCTGGTAGTCTGTTTTCATTTCTTTTTCCTTGAATGCTCATCTACTATGGTTGCAGGTCAATACTGGTTGCCCTATGCTGGATAACATCAGCTATAGCCTTTAAGGGTGACATGGGGTGAAAAGTGTATGTTGAGGGCCTTGCTGGTGAGGGGTGGGAGTGGGGGCTTATTTTCATTTATTGAGTCTGGGATACGGGGATGAGGGGAGAAATTGGGATTGCTTTAGGGTGGGGGAACATTATATCTATGTTGATATGTTATAGGCTCATCATAGCAGTACTCTGTATTCTAGAAGCTATTCCTTTTCTTTCTTTCACTCCCTTTAACTTTGTCCTCCCCCCTTGCCTTGTCTGGCATATGGCTGTAATGTCAGAACACCTCCTTTTCTTGTGGCTTACAAAACCTGGTCCCCAACTATTTCCCCTGCTAGTTATATTAAGCACAGACTTAACATCCTCCATACACAGATTTTTATCATTTTGTCGCATTATATTCTGGGCTGAATGGAGGCTTCTGCCTCTCTTGTTTTATTCTCTTTTAAGTCTTTTGCTACCACCTCCCCTGTGTACTGGTTCTGGGCATTGTTGGATTTGGAGCTACAGTACCTGCCCTTGGGAGCTATTACAAATTTCATATTTTATTCTTTACTCTGTTGCTTGTCAATTATGTATGCTTCTGTAATTTAAATTTATTTAGGTGGGATATTTATAGGGCCGTGATAGTTTCCCTGTAGTTAGGGTTGAAGGTTAAAACCATAAATTTGCACATATAATAACTGTTGGTGTTAAATGCAACACCCTACAAATTTGAATGCATGGTCACACTGCCATACTGTCAACACATGGAACATTTCACAACGGCACATTGTATAGTTTATGAGATCTGGATACCATTTTTTTTATAAAAGGGTCACCTTTTCTTCAACACTACAACATGTTTACTTATTATCTTTTGTTTTGTTTTTTTTCTCTCATGTTCAGGCTGCATGGTACTGAATTTATCCATGAAACTTTTAGGGTAGGGGTGGTTTGTGCCATTGTAGTGCCGTTTGAAGACTTTGTGAAAAAGTATTAAACAGTTCCAGAATCATAAGGACTTAATGTTTAGTTTTATATAACTGTCAGATGCAAACTAAAATCATTTTGGTTTGACACTGTTACTTTTTTGGGGGGGGCTGTGATGGCTGTCATCTTGATGCTTTCTTTTGGTTACCACAAAAATATGCAAACACATATAAATGGGCACTCTGCAAAAAACAAAAACATGAATCTTGCCAAACAGGACCTCCTAAGGAAGGTTCTGATTTTTTTTTTCAAAATGTGCAAGGAATAGTAATTTTCAGACTTCGGGAGTATTAGTTTGTCAGACTTTTGTTCGTTTGAACTGAAAAATGTTCATTTCACGAACTGAAAATTCTGGTTCACAAACAAAAAAATGTTAATGCAAACCAAACATTTTGGTTCTCAAACTGAAAATGTTGGTGCAAATAGAAAAGTTCACCTTGTAAATCAAAAATTTGGTGTTGCAGACCACAAATGTAAGCACAAACTGAAAATTAGGATTCATGTAACAACATTTTTACTTTTGAACTGAAAGTCATCCTCAGTGAGTGCAGTTACTGCCAGCAGACAGGAATGTCCTACTGTCCCAAGTAAAAGTCTCCTTTTTTTCTATCGATCAAACTCTGAATCTCAGTCTTCCCTTGTACATTCCAAATAACAATAGAGTGTATTTTGCATTGGGCCTGGAAGGCCCTGCAACTCAGTACCCATAGCTGCATCAAACCACAGGGCCTAGAAGACCATGCACTTCCACAGCAAGAAAGACTTTTGGCCCTGCACATCTGCATCTGTAGCTACAAGGAAGCACAGGAGCCAGAGGCTCTAAGGAACAGTAGCCACCCCAGACAGCCCCACAAATTGTTTGCATTCATAGAAGGCAAGCAGATGGACACCTAAGCTTGCATGCAGACTCTTTCTGTGGTACAGAACCCAGAGGGATCTGTTAATCGGTTAATGAAGGACAATGTTGGTAGGAAACAAAATTGTCAGTTCATGAACCAAAATGTTTTGGGCAAGCCAAAAAATTTAACAAACAAACTGACAATGTTGGTGTGAATGGAAAAGTTCAGCTCGCAAACCAAAATTTTGGTGCAAACCAAAAATTTCAGTTTCAACTGAAAATTCGAGTTCACAAACCAGAACTGTTTAGTTTGAACTGAACGTAGTCCTCAGTGACTGCATCTGTAGCTGCATGGAAACACAGTCATCAGAGGGCCCTGTGGTTCTGCAACACCACAGACAGCACCAAAATGGGTTTGCCGTCATAGCCAGCAGACAGATAGACACTTCAGCTTGCATACAGACTCTTTCTGTCTGCATCTTTTAGTGAAGGGACCTTCATGAAAGAGGATATGATTCCAATACCTCAAAATGAAATACATTAATTGCAAAGAACTGCTTTAATGCACCAGTTAGGGTTCCATTTAACAACACAAATGTAGGGAAATGAAGTGTTAAGGTATCCAACCCTAACTCCACAGCTCCCATGCCCAAGCAGTAAAAGGACAAGATCACACAAGCAACCACAAACAGTCATCATCAGTTAAGGGGAACAGCATACAGCTGTTTCCAGATGACACAAATGCAGCAGCAATGATGTGCTACTTTGGTGGATTTGTATCTATGGTATGCACACTGCAACACATACACACTCACTTATGGCAGCAGATAGAAATCCGTTATAATAAAATCACAACATTTCTTGTCTGTGCCTAAAAGCAAGCCAATGTAGCAACATATACAAATCCACAATAACAAATTACAATAAATCTTTTGTCTGTAGAAGCACAGGTTCCTATGGATCCACCTGTTCTGTATCCAAAGGTACTCATCTACACTGTAAGACAACACATAGTTCTCTCTGCAGGGGTCTGTGCTTCTGCACTTGCAGGTGTACAACTTAGACACCACCCTTTACCTGAAGAAGTACAGGTGGCACAAAATCTGTGATACCAGAATTGCACCAGTACTTTTGTCTGAAGAAGCACAGGCTCCTCATGGGCCTACACCTCTTCAGCCATGGGTATACAACATACTCACTATCTTCTGTCTGCAGAAGCACAGATGCAGGTGGGTCCTGCAATTACACAGCTTTATACAGAAAAGCATGTACTAGCAGATCCATCTATGTAGTGAGGTATCACCTGCCACCACCTTAGGCCAGTAAAAAGTAACTATGTTAACCTAACTTGAACTTTAAAAGGTAACATTTTACTTTTTCAGGAAAGTGTTACCGCATAGACAAACCTGCTACCCCCTTGAAAAATGTCAAGATCTGCTGCTAAAATCATGATACTCACATGGCAACAGTACTTCTGCAGCCATAGGTACTCATGCAAGCTGCACAACATACACACCCAAGTGTGGCTGCATAAGCACTGGCCCCTGTGGTACCTGTGCTTATGCAGCTGCAGATCCAAATCTACAAAGGTAGCACATCAGTATTACTGCATCTGTGTCATCTGGAAACAGTTGCATGTTGTTTTTCTTACCTGATGATGCCTGCCAGTAGTTGCTTGTGTGGTCTTGCACTTTTACTACTTGGGGTGAAGGTGGGGAGTTAAGGTTGGATACCATAACACCACCATTCCCTACTTTTGTAGTGTTACCGTAAACCCTAACTTGTTCATTTACAGTTTTGTGCAATGAATTCCTTTATAGTTGAATTATTGTTTAACATTTATAACTCTTTGGACTGTGTCATGTCGACTGGGTAAGTTGCAGATCCTGGACGAGACCACGTACATTTCTTCTTTTCTATTTCTTAGGTCCCTATGCAGCCTTATGTCATGATGGAGTCTCTCCTACCCCCCCCTTGTTAGTTGTATTATAGCTTCTCTTTCTTGTATCTCATGGTATGTCAGGAGGATGAATTCCTAAGTTAAAAGAAAGTGAATCCTGTTTCACCATAAATCTTTGCAAACAAAATGTGCACTCTTGCAAGAAACCAAAC
This sequence comes from Neoceratodus forsteri, assembly GCA_016271365.2. Taxonomy (NCBI): domain Eukaryota; kingdom Metazoa; phylum Chordata; order Ceratodontiformes; family Ceratodontidae; genus Neoceratodus; species Neoceratodus forsteri. The sequence goes on along the minus strand of CM057459.1, from coordinate 832,634,947 downwards.
TTTATAAGTAGGAAGCCCTGAAGCTGCACAGAGAGTGGGTTGGTGTAGAAGTACATAGTAGTGCCTCCTTCCTCTAAAGCTGGTGTATACATCTTTATACATAAGTCCCTTCATGGGTCTGTATTATAGTGGGTTTCTGACATAGCCAGCTGATGGGTTTTGCACAATTTAGCACTCAAGAAGACCATCTGGCAATTGTCAATGTATATGGGAAGAAACAGAATGACCCATTGGTATTTAATGACCTCCAACACTCTTTCATGGCCCATGTCTGCCTAGATATTCAACTATTTATAGGTGGAGATTTAAACCTGACATTTGACGCATTCATGGACAGGAACTTTGATCATCCTGAGCCCTATGTTAGAACCCTAGTGGCCCTCTGAGATGTGTTGTTTTTTTGTTCCTCACCAAGACATATGGTGCTTGCAGCACCAGTTGGATCTTGATTACTGTATATACCTGTTTATAAGCAGATCTGTTTATAAGCTGCCCCCCCCAAACTCAAGAGGTATTTCTGGAAAAACATCACTAATCCATGTATAGACTGAGCATTAAAAGCACTTTATTTGCACACATCTAATGGATGGCCAAACACTACCAACATGCAATCAAGAATTCATGGATTGCACATGCACTGCAATACTGCAATGGCATCCATTTCAAATACCATATTTAAATCATCACCCATCATCAGCATAATGGTCGTCATCATCTTCAGTGTCCTGATTGGTGTCATCCTCAAATACAGAATCATCCTTCGAAGTCGTCCATGCTGTTGCTTATGCTGCATTTCAGGAATGCCTTTTAACTATGTCCTCTGGTAACAACTGCCATGCCTCCATGATCCACTAGCATACAAGATTAATGTTGAGTCATTTTAAATTTACAGCTTTGGACACTGCACCTGTGCCAGAGAACATCCTCTCAGTCCATTGCTTTATTATTCTGTATTTGAAGGGGTTTATTATGGTACACATCAAGGGGTTGCAGTATTGATGTGAGACCACCTGAAATAACACAGAGGTCAGTTTCTATTTGTTTGCAGATTTCTAAACATGATCTGCTAAATGTGCTCTGAACATGTTCCACACTAACAAAAAGTGCTTGTGAAGCAGAGCACCAGGTCGTGTGTCCCATACTTTTTGTAGCCATAAACGGACCAGCTCCTAGTCCATCCAGCCTTTGGAGTGTGCATGGACCCGCACTCCTGAAGGGAAAGTCACTTTCTTGGGGAAGGCTTTTCTTTTAAATACCACCATGGGTCTTTGCTTTGTACCATTAGCAAGACAGGAAAGCACAACAGTAAAATGTGTTTTCTCATTGTCAGCAGTGCTTATAAGCACTGTCTTGCTTCCCAGGTGGTTTCCCATCTGGTTACTGGGCAGATCAAATGCCATGGGGGTTTCATCCATGTTCCTAATGTGTTTCAGCTCACACAAGTGTTGTTTCATCATTTTAATAGTGAACTGTTGGAAACTTTCTATTTTTGTTTCAAGATCTTGGGGTACTTTTTGTGAGATTTTTGTTCTCTGACAAAAGGGTGAGCCTGTGGTGCTCCATGAAGTGTGAACACCAACCAGCAGATGCTAAAGAAGTAGCCACACCTGTGGAGTGGTATTTCTCTTCTTTGACCATTTTTAAAGCCTGCATCCTGATGGACCTTCGGGTGACGATATATCTACTTTGTCTGCACTCAAGGACCCAGTTGTTTAGGTCTGTTTCAAGTGCATGAAATGCAGGGTGGTCACTGCAACATGCTGTCTTTGATTTGGGGAGCTCACTCAACATCTCCCTTTGCTTATGCCACTCTGGCACCTGCTTTTTATTGATGCTGAACTGCTGAGCAGTGGCCAAGTTGTTGGTTGAGTCAGCATTTTTGATTACCCGTAGCTTGAAAGTGGCATCATAGGGTTCCGTTTGCATTTCTGACTCATTTTAGCAGTGATACTGAATGATTGCTCCATGAACAATTTATAAGGGTAATTGGGGTAATTGAAGTACCGTACATGTACTAACAGGGCCACTGATTTATTGACTGACCCACGTATAAGCTGAGGTACCATAAATTAGACCAGGAAAAAAGGTAAAAAAATCTCAACTTGTAGGCGAGTATGTATGATAGTACCATTTTTCCATGGTGCATTCATCAAGCAGCTGTATTGACTTTTTGCTGTCCTCCCCATAATATATCAAATAGTCCTGGACTCCCACATAACCCTGCAATATATATCTGACCATGCTCCGGTGGTACAGGAGATAGATTGTGACTCTACCCCTCTCAGATCCATAATCTGGTGCCTCACACATCTTCTTTTATGTGATCAAGATTGTCCTGCCTGGTTCTGAAGAGAGGTTGTTAGTTATTTTGAAATTATTGCTACACTTGGAACTATAAGGGCCACATTGTGGGAAGTCTTTCAGGTTCTTCTCAGGGTCTATATTATAGCATTTGCAGTGACACATTATAGAGATAGGGAACAAACAAAAAAGAAACGTGAAGCTGATTATTTCTGAAAAAGACCAAAATGGGAAAATCAAGATTGCATCCATAAACTTAGGAAGCCTGTTTTCAAAATTCACATAGCTTAAAGCATGGGTAACTCATGTCCAGCAAGACATTATTGCAATTACGGAAACATGGCTCACCCCAAACATACCTGACTTTTCCATTTCACTAACAGGCTATAACCTATTCAGAAAGGATCAGCTGGATAAAAGAGTTGGAGGCTGCCTCATCTATCTACTGTCCAGCCTGAGTGGCCACAAACTAACAATTGCCAACCCTTCAAATGAATGAGAGTGCCTGACAATAAACATCCACCTAGGGAGTGGACATAAATCCCTAAATGTGCTATCTGTCTACATCCCTCTGTGAAACAAAAAACAGGCCTGGAGTTGTTTGCTAGCTGCTACAAACAGACCTGCCCTAAGGATGAAACAATAGTCACGGGGGACTTTAACATAAATTGATTGCCTAAATAGTGCCTCCCACAAAGAGTTGGTTGCCAGCCTGTTCCTAACCCAGATGGTTCAGGACTGCACAAGGACAAGTTACAAAACAGGGACAAAAACCCTAAAAGATTGAACCTTAGCCACGCACCCAGAAAAGATAACCAAGGTTGAGGTTCTGGCTGACTCTTTCAGCGATGATTCACCTGTACTCTGTAAATGGTTCTCCAGAAAACCTGATAGTTCCCCCAAAATCATTGGTTAAAGATTCCTCCGGAAAGAGTCAATGACCGCATTCAAGTCAGACTTGTCCCAAGTGGACTGGAACTTCCTTTATACCATCCCAGATGTCTACTCTGCACTGAACTACTTAATTTACCATTTTAATATTGCCTGTGACAAATTTTCACCCTTAAAATTAAAGGGATAACATCAGAATGGATCACCCCTGAGTTACTTGCTCAGTTTCAGGCAAGGGATAATCAATGGTCACGTGCAAAAGATTCTGGCCTACGAGTAGACATGCAGAAGTACAAAGCAGCCCACAACAGATGCACCCATGATGCCAGAAATGCAAAAGCAGATTTCTTCAAAGAAAAGCATGTAAACACTTGGTGCAACAGGAAGACATTTTGGGACTGCATAAAAGGCCTCCTAGGCAGCAACACAAAAGCATCTCCTGCCATGCAAAACTCCAAGGAAAAAAGCACAGTTGATCTCTTCAGAATAGCAGATATATTCAATGAGGCATTCACTGACCTAACAACATTCCTCCCCCCTGACCAGGTTCCAAGCAACAATAAAAAAGAACACACGGGACAAAGCACTTCAACTGGCACTGAAATGCATCCTCCAAACTTCTACTTCAAGCATGTCACAGTGAAGGACACTGTTAACTATATCAAAAAGGTTGTAGGCAAAACAAGAATGGGTGGAGATATGGTAGATGTGAAGCTACTAGACCAAGCTCTGGATGTACTAGCAATTTCCCTTGTCCAAAATCTTCACTATGTCCTTACAACTCTCCCAGTTACCCCAAAACCTGGAAAGCCGCCATTGTCACACCACTCCACAAAAGTGGAGAGTGCACCAATGCAGCCAAATATAGGCCGATCTCCTTCCTCTCCCCTCTGTTCAAGGCTCTGGAGAAAATTGCTTCTGACCAACTAGTCTCCTACCTAAACAAATATAACCTGCTCAGTAAGCAACAACACAGCTTCTGAAAACTCCATAGCACTGGTACTGCACTGGTTGAGTACACCAACAACTTACACATGGCTCTTGAAACAGGCCAGTTGGTAGGTGCTACATATATAGACTTGACAAAAGGCATTTGACCCTATAAATCACCAGCTATTACTGGATAAGGTAGTGCACTTTGCCCCTCAACTGAAAACCTCTCTTGGTTTAAGTGTTACATTTCAGGAAAATCACAAAGATCAAGATTGATTAGGTACTTTCAGATGTCAAAAGGGTCACAGTTTGGGTCCCTCAGGGGTCAATACTTGACACTATCCTCTTTCACCTTTTCATCAACAGACTTCCCAAAGTCTGCTCCTATTCCAAAATGATACTATATGCTGATACTGCGGTAATCTACAATAGTAAGTCTCAAATGGCTGCTCTTACAGAGATCTACAAATCAGTTTCAGGGCTCTCGAAGAATTGTTTGAAGGGAACAAACTTGTTCTAAACTACAAAAATCCTAAAACCATGTTGTTTGCAGGACAACATAATAATAAAAAGGCACCCCCTCTGGCCATCCTCAATACACATGGCACAGCCCTGGAACAAGTTGAAACCTTCAGGTACCTGGGTATCACCCCAGATGACACCCTCTGGGCAAGTGGATATACACACTGTATACCAAACCCATGGCCAGGGTCCTCACTAACTTTTCTCTGGGAACCCATTCAATTAGGTAGAAGCACTCATCATGGATGCCCTCTTCCCCCTATGCTTTCTATCCTGGCTATAGAACCTTTAGCTCTGGTCATTCAACAACATCCCAGATTACACAGCATCCAGACCGGACTCTTGGACTTTTGGACATTTGTTATATGTGGATGACTGTCTGGTGCTGCCTCAGAATGTGCCCTCCAGTCTTTCCATGCTTTTTCAACTTCTGACTTCTTTCTGTGAGCTATCTGAACTTAAAATGAACCCCAACAAAATGGAAATGTTGCCATTACACTCTCAAAGCTCCCAGCGGGAAATTGATGCTTTTGGGTTAAAAAAGGTCCCTTAAAGGTATAAAACACCTGGGTATTTGGATTAGTGTGAACCTTACTAGATTAGCAGCAGATCATCTAATACCACATCTGATAAACCTTAGGGATGATTGTGACTGCTGGAAGTCTTTGCATTTTTCATTAGTGGGAAAGATTGCAATGATCAAAATGGTCTTGCCCCCTAAGCTGATGTGCTATTTAGCCATGGATATCCCCACCAGCTGATTCTCCAAAAACACTCACATTGTAAGTTTCCATTCATTGCTGTTGTATACCCAAACCTTGCAATAAACATACACAAGAAGTTAAGACCCTCATATTCAGATATGGTTATTTGCACCAAACAAAACATATTGCTGCATGCAATACCACATGCAGCCACTAGGGAGGCATATTGATAATGAACCATATGTATGAACATGCCTGGTACACACCAGTAGGGGTATGTACTGGGTCACACAATTGCGTGATGCATAGTTGGCCCCTGCAGGATTAATCAATCATTTGTTTATTTATAGAAAGCACAGTTCCAGAAAGATCAAAGCACAATTAAATTACCCTAAAAACTATAACATAAATACAGAAATTACAGTAAGATCCTAGAATTGTTAAAAGACAATCAATTAATCAAAATCAGGGAAAGCCATACCAAACAGATGAGTTTTAAGAGCAGATTTAAAGCTCTCTACAATCGAGCAGTCTTGCACCTGATAATGTAGAGAGTTCCACAGGGTGGGAGCCATAAAAGCAACATAATGGGCCCCTGAGACCTTTAATGGAACCCTGTGAACCTCTATTAATCCCTCATCTGAGGAGCACAGTGAACAGAGGGGGTGATAAGGGCAAGAAAGATATTGCAAATACAGGAGGCTCCCTCTGTGTACAGCATTACGGTCAGTAAACCAACCTTGAAGGTGATCCACCACTGCACTGGCAGCCAGTGCTGGTCACAGAACACAGGTGTGACATGACAAATTCTTGATACACCAGTCAACAACCTGGCTGCAACATTCTTCACCAGCTGCAAGTGGTGGATATCAACCCCCAAAAGGACTAGTTACAGAGAATTGCAGTAGTCAAGGTGGGAGGTCACAAAAGCATGGACCAAAGTTTAAAGGTCGGCGGGCAGAACCAGGTGTTTAATCCAGGTGACGTTCCTCAGATGAGAAAAAGAGGTCTTGACAATAGTCAATACCTGAGTGCTAATTATTATTTATTTATTTATTGAAATGTTTCACCAGGAAGGCACACTGAACAACAAGTTGCTCCTCTCCCGGTGTGATGGGGGGTTACAACTGGATACAGAATTAGACATACAGTTTAACATTTAACATATCCGAGAAATTAAACATTCAATTACATTTGTAACGAGACATACAGTTAAAAATATCATAAATAATCATACAGGTTCATTTGTGACATAACACACAATTAAATGTATCATACCTGTGAAATATGCGTTTAATTACAAGTGGCATATCAGAGGAACATAGTGAAGAAATTTAATGATGCCTTGGAGCCAACTCATTGCAGGAATGGATCATGATTACTAGGCAGATTATGTAGCAATAGTTGAATGAATGAGGTCCAGTGGGGGGACATCAAGGAGGGTAGAGGGGTAGACAGGGAAAACTAGTTGGGGGAAAGAGAGAATAAAGATGGGGGAACAGTACCGGAGAAAAGTGAGCAAAAAAAAAAATATTTTGTGAAAGGCAAATTAACACAGAGCTCGTGCAATCTGGGAGCACCTCAGACAGAATAAAAAGTGCAAATTATTAGCTCAAATGAACTAATTCCTTTGATTAAGTGCAAGGGGTAGAGAAGGGGCAGGAGAGAGATGGGGGTTAGAGATAAAGAAAGGAAGGATGAGTCATACCTGGAACTGGCCCCTTCAGAGTGTGAGATCACTGCCATTGGCAGAATGAGGTGATGACTAAGAATAAGGGACAGGAGTAGGCAATGACAAGTTGGGTAGAGATAGTAGAAGGGATAGTAAAGGGAAGGAGGAGGAGGGTAGGAGAAACTTGCCTAAGACTAGGCCTCTTCAGGATGTGGAGAACCCTGCCAGAGAGCAGAGTCAGGTGAGGACGAGATAGGCAGAGAGATGGAGGGGAAATGGGAGGGAAGAAAGAGTCATTTCCCAGTGCTGGACCCCTCCAGGATGCTGAAAACCCTGTCAGAGGCAGAACTGGGTGAGGACAATTTGGAAACATAGAAAAGAAAGGATGAAGGGAAAGGAGGAAAGAGGAGGGAAAGAAGAAACTTGCCTAAGACTAGGCTACTCCAGGATGCTAAGAACCCTGCCAGAGCACAGAATCAGATGAGGACTAGTTGGGTAGAAAGGATATAGGGGGAGGGGGAGTGAAGGAAGAGTAATTGCCCAGTGCTGAGCCCCTCCAGGATGCAGAGAATCTTGCTAGGGAATAGAATTAGGAGAGGGCAATTTGGTCAGAGAGAATAGGAGGGATAGAATAGGAAAGGAAAAAAGAAGGAGGGAGGGAAGAAGCTTACCCGAGAGTAGACATTGCCAGTGTGCTAAGAATCCCAACAGAGGGCAGATTAAGGTGAGGACAAGTTGGGTAGAAAGGATAGATGGGGAAGGGGAAGGGAAGATGGAGGAGGCTTACCAAGTGCTAGACCCCTTCAGGATGCTGAGAACCCTGCCAGAGGTCAAAACTAAGCAGGTACAATTTGGTAGTGGAAAAAAGGTTAGGGGTAGGAGTGAGGGGGTAAGCATTGAAGTGAGAGGAGAGTATGCTGAGAAGCAGGCTCGGGGGGAGGAAGGCTTAATAGGGGATGTGAGTCATGGAGAAAGCAGAGGCATAGGAGGACAGTTAAGGAGGGTTAAAGCAGGAGCAGTTAAATGAGAGAAAGTTATGTAAGGCAGAGGTAAGGGAGTGGGAGGAGGAAGAGGATTGCCTCATTTGGGGGCGGGGCACACTCATAAAGCTGTCATGTCCAATGCTCAGATTCCACACCCAGTCTGAAGTCAGCAGCTGGCTTCCACCAAGCCAAATCCTGGGCGGCTGTCCAGCCGACAACCCCAAACCCTGCTGACCTAGACCCACCATCAACACTTCAGTTTAATCAGGGTTCAACCTGAGCCAGCTGGCACTCATCCAGTCTTAAGTCTCAAAGAGGCAGCTATTAAAGAGTGAAATGGCCTCATCATGTTCAGGCACAAAGGAGATGTATAGCTGAGTATCATCTGCATAGCAGTGGAAGCTCCACCCATACCACCTTATAACATCTTCTAACAGCAGCAGCATATACATGGTGAAAAACATGGGTGACAGCAAACCTGGTGGTGCTGAGGGTTGAGGCTCTGGATGCCACACTTAGCACCATGCTGGTGGCCTGGGTTCTGGAACTGACTCAGGCCACCAGGGTCAGTAGGGGAGGGAAGGGATTAAGCATCTGGTGGACAGGTCTCCCTTCCCAGGGAGGGATCAGAGGCTACAACTGCTCTGTGGTGGTCCCTTTTGGAGACCAGGGCAGCACCAGGTACATGCGGTGCAGACAGGAAGGGGTGGAGCTGTGGCAGATGGCAGCACTTTAGTGCCTGTATGTCACTGCACGTCCACACTCCAGGGGACACCCATTATAAAAAAAAACCTTGGTGGACCAGGGTGGTGACAAGGATTACAGGGTCCTTGCCACATCTTCAGCACCAGACCATCTCTGCTGCAGACTCCCTGGGCTCTCAAATAGGACCAAACCTCTAATCATAGAAAGGACACCAGGTAGGTGGGCGGGCCCTCCCCCTGTGGGGATGATCAGGGGGGCTGGAATGTCCTGGGAGAGCGTCCCAAGAAAGGGAGGTCTCAGGTGGAAAATAGAGGCAAAGGTTCAGTGGGCACCTCTGAGAGATGCCTTGGCCAACTTCATGCGCAAAATAGAATACATTAAAAAAAATGGGTGACAGCATGGAGCCCTGTGGAACCCCACAGGACGGGGGGGGGGGAGGAGCTGAGGAATAAATCCATGACACCACTCTCTGAGTCTCTGCCTGCATGGAAAGAACTAAACCACCTGAGTACTGTACCTGACAATCTGCAGGTGAACCGCAGTGTCAAATGTTGCAGAGAGATCCAAGAGTACCAAGATCGAACTACTCCTCTGATCCCCTGCTATCAGGAGATCATTAAGTACCTGAACCAGATCCACCTCAGTACTATGCCTTTTCTGAAATCCATACTGGAGAGGATGTGAAGAGCCTGTATGCAAGACCCCCTAGGCAGCATCTGGGTGACAAAAGTGGGTCACTAAGCTCCACAACAGGAGGAGGAAATGGCTATGGGTTGTATGTGGGCCAGACTGGGATCTTCCAATCAGAATCAATTGGCCCCACAGTGGATACTGTCTGCCATGTCCCCAACAGCCATCACTAAAAGTTTGGTTGCCAAACATTGGCGCCCCACAACCTGCAACCAGTCCCTGGCCCTTTATGGCACTAAGGAGACAAAAAACCTGCCCAAAAAGTGCTGAAAGGTGAAGTATGCATATAAAAGATAGCATTATTAGAATTGTGGATCAGGTGAGACAAGCATCAGAAACAATACCTCAGTGCTTCAAACCTACCAATTCTTCCTATGAGCCACACTCATAAAGCACCCACTAAACAGTTTGTGCTTAAAGGTATAGTGGCTCATAGGATGTACAAGTGTCCATTAGATTTACAATCTTTAGATCAAAACATACATGAAAAACACACATCACACTGTGCACCCCTGGTGTATACATAGTGTAAAAGTTAAAAAGAATGCACCTCAGAGTAGGCTGAAACAGAGAAAACTCTAAAAAGAAATAGAGCAAAGAAAAATAAGTTTGCATGGGAGAAGGAGATGGATAGTGAGGTTAGTCCAAGAGGGCAGAGGAAAAAGGGGGAGTGCAGGGGGGATCAAAGGTAGGGACAGAAACTGGGAATGCAGTACGGAGGTGGAGATAGAGGAGTAGGGGAGAGCTAAACATATGGAAAAAGAGAAAGAAAATAGAACCTCAGAATACAAAGACAATAAATTTCACATCTAATTGTTACATATAATAAATAACATCAACAAGTGGCTAATAATTTGAAGGCATCAGTGGGATATCACTGGCCAGCTTACCAGGATGGTGATCCAAGAAGCATGTGGTTCAAGGGGATTGACCACATCCCCATGAAACACAGCAGTGGAAAAGACTTCAAGAGCTTCTGAAAACAGAAAGCAGCTATGGAACTCTGGATGGTAGCCCACCCCACACCCACTGATGGCCACTGTACCCCCACCGTGGTATGCATGAAACAAATATGCCCCCCCACACACCCAATTCTCCCAGACAATCATGAAGCTCTGCATGGAGGTGGGTCTGGGGCTGATGCTGGTGGAATGCTGGCACTCCACACGATTCACAAAAGCTCAGAGCGCTGTGCATGGGGGGCCGGTGGCTATGCCATGTTGGGGCAGTCATAACCCCAGGGTCCAGACACATGCCCCCAGGGATGCAGCCGTGGGCTGTGGTGGTGATGGCAGGTACTATCAGACCCCCCACAACAGATGATCCAGGTTTTCGGGCACTCTGGAAGGGCTGGCAGTTGATTACTAGACTAACCTTCCCCTGCTGTCAGTGCACTGCATGCTAGCAGCCAGCATGGAGCCCCACAGGTGTAAGTGATCCACTATGGAACACAGGTTGGGAAGATGATTTGTTGCCTCTCCAGATCCTCCACTCTACCCTGACCACCCCTCCATGAACTTGTGCACTGGGGAGGTTGCCTATGGGAGTGGTGCGATGGCCAGTGTTCATGAATGCAGTCCCTGTGCAGCTCTCCGGAGGGTGCGTCACTGCACAGGCAGGATACACGCCTTTTGAGCATACCTCTGCCTGCCTTCATGAATAGGGCTCTAAGAATGTAATCTAACTTACTATTCAGATATCCATACTATTCTTATGATACAGTACATCAATTTAATTTGCTAGCAATCTTTTCCTAACTTTGCTTATTGCCAGAAAGAATTTAACAAGGCTTACAATAGTCCAACAATCATTGGAATGTATTAAGACAGAAGTTAATGTTACATGATCTATTACATATACTTGATTCAGTAAGGGACTCAGCCAGTACATTCTTTCTTTTGTATACCATGTACATTTCCACCAAACATGTATTAAGTCCTTGGTTCCACCCTCTGTGCAGGTACAATTTTCAGAGTCAACTGACACTTCGTTATGTCTTAATTGTAGTACGTTACTAGGAAAACTTTCAAATTTATATTTTAAAAATGTTCCTCTTTACTCAGGGTCAGTCAGCAGGTTAAAATAGGACTTAAATCCCAAAAAAATAATAATTATTCTTTGCAAACCATCTTGAATATGATTTTTCATTTATATTTTTTAGGTCTTCATTATTTCAAACGTTATTGATCCTCTTAGAAATATATTTTCTATATTTAATATAATCCCTTTATCTACATATGATTTAAGAATTAGAAAGTTGTACCTGCTTAACAGGATCATAACCAAGGTATACCAAAACTTGCATCTGTAGCCCAGTCATACCAACTATTCTTCTCCACTAAGCAATGATGTGTAACTGTAGATGAAGGTAACTTTGTTAATTTCAGCCAAAAGTTAAGCTTTCTAGTGTCAGTTAAGGTGTTTACATTAGTTATACCCAGTTCCACTCTACTATAAGCAGCAGGACAGGAGGGTCCCAAACCCAACACACTCTTAGCATTTTAAATAGTGGTACCATTAATGTATCCTTAATTCTATTCTCTCAAATTTCAAAACCATAAAGAAGCTAAACCTGGAACATGGCCTTGATTGCCTGTACCAAGGCTATAATAGTTAACCCTCCAAAATCTATAATTAAATCTTGCTAAACCAAGTGTTATTTTTTTATTTATCCAAAGTCATATTAAGATGTGTGTTCCAGAGACAATTTGCATCAACAGTAATCCCCAGATAAACATAATTTGCTACCACTCCCATTATTTGAGGTCCAATGTACCATTTTCCCTTTGGATTTTTTTTTTCACCAAAGATTATAATTTTTGTTTTAGTATAATTAATTTTAAGCTGTAATTCCATATTTTTGTTTTATGTAAGAAGTCAAATTTCTTCAGTAATCCTTTTTTTGAAAGTGAAAACAGCACAAAAACATCTGCATATGCAAGAGCAGCACAGGATAATTGCATTAGCTTTGGTGAATCTGATGGAAGTAGGTTTAGCTCTCTCAAGTGTTTATCAACATGTAAGGAAAAAAGCATAGATGCCAGGACACAGCCTTGGCACACTCCCATATTGATTTGAAAGGGTCAGCATAACTGTCCACCAATTCCCAACCTTACTCTAGCCCATGTATTATAATAAAGTATATAAATAATGTGTACTGGGCTCCAATTTATATCTCTAACAGTTGTTCCCATAGAATTCTCCTCAATATGGAATCAAAATGCAGATGAATAATCAATAAATATCATATATCATCTTTGTTTTAGTAAGAGGACATATTTTTCAATTAGATGTCTCAGTGTGAATATATTGTCTAATGTTGAACAGTTAATTCTAAACCCAGCCTGCAACTGTGAAATGTCCCATTAAATTCACTTGTTAGTGGAGTCTTTTCCAGTATAATATTTGAAAATATTTTTAAGTTAATATCAAATAGGATGGTACATAACCAGTTCTGCAATGTTACCCTTTTTATGAATAGCTATAATATTTGTCCCATGCTATAATGCTGGGAAATTACTTTCCCTTATACACTTATTGTAAAAAATCATTACGCTCCTACACCAAAGTCTAGTATGACAGTGGTAAACTTCTGCAGATATGCAGTCAGGGCCAGGGACGTTATGTATTTTTAATATGTTTATGGCTAGATACACTTCTTCATATGTAATAGGTGATAAATAGGTGTTGTCATTACTACCCGAAGAGAATGTTTCGTCTACCTCTGGATCCCAAAAAATTCTAGTGAAAATCTTGACCATTTGTCCTCAGAGATATAGGTATCTATCATTGTTTCATGACAATCAGTTCCTTATGCAACTAGTAACCAAAGCGTTTTACTATCCTTGGAATATATAGCATCCAGCATCAATTTCCATTGATCAGCATATGTCACTTTTTTTCTTTAAGGAATATTTTATAGTTTTTCCTTTCATTGTTTAATTTCTTTAGGCTATACTTATTTTGACTATTTTTATACATTTTATATAGTCTTTTTATATGAGCATCGAAGTTTTTACAATCCCAGTCATACCACCCAGTATATTCATTGTTTCATTTTTTTTACGCTAATTGTAATTTCCAATGTGCTTTTTATTTGCTCAGTCAATATATTAAATGACTTCATTAATTGATCTAGACTCTGTTTTTGCAAGTGATGTATATCTATATTTATAACTGAATTTTGCATTATTTCAGATATTTGTAACTCAGAATTATATTGCCATAATATTTTTTGAGGCCCTGCTTTCAGGAAAAATTTCCTCCAGAGCACAGAGTCTCTGAGTGTCAGTGATTATATTATTACTGTTCAGCAATGATGGGACATGATCATTCTCTGATCATACCATGCTGTGTAACTTCTTCCAAAAGTCTTGTGATCTGGAGCATGATGCAAAATCCACCAAAGAAGCACCCCTGGTGGACATATATGCCAAATCACCTTCCTTTTCCCCTTCCAGTCTGCCATTGAGAAGGTAAAAGTTATAGATGTATTAGTTTTCAAGTCCTTAGTTGCTCTACTTATCATAAAATCTAAAGTATTAGTATAGGCATAAAAGGAATTTTCTTTAAGACTATCAAATCTTCCAATTCTAGCATTATAATCTCCTAATAGTAAAAGGCCAATATCAGGATATCTCTGTGAGATCTCTATTATATCATTGTTAAGATTTTCCCATACTTCTGTCTGATAAAATCTTGAATTTTCTGGAGGATTATAACTATTTATCAGTATAAAACTCTAATTTGTGTTCCCTATAAAATTCCCAATAAAATTAACAGTCTTACAAACACAGTTTACATTTCTAAAACTGCCCACTTTGACAAAGGTAGCTAGCCCACACAAGTAGCTGCCAACTTTCTAGATTTTAGTTCCAGGATATAGATAGACTTCATACCAACTTAAATTAAAATTTCCATCTTTGCTGTGCCAGATTTCTTGAAAACTTCCCTGTTTGAATGTTTGTTTCTGCTTTAAGTCAGATTCCGTGTATGGTCTCGTACGATCTCTAACTATTACTGTATTTAAGTTCTGTCTGAACTTCAGTATTTGTTTATTCCCTTTTCTTTTACAGGTGTCCAGGAGCAAGATCAGTATTCACATGAATAGAGTTTATTGGCCACAGTGCCTTTGATTTATTACCCACTTTTGGATAATATTTATTTCATGTAACAATTAGATGTGGAATTGATAATCTTTGTATTCTGAGGTTCTATTTTCTTTCTCTTTTTTTCATGTCTTTAGCTCTCCCCACACTCCCTTACCCCCTCACCCATACTACAATCCCAGTTTCCTTTCCTACCTTTGATCCCTGTGTACCCCCCTTTTTACTCTGCCCTCTTAAACTAACCTCCTTATCCATACTACTCCTCCCCCATTACCAGCTTCTATTTCTTTGCCCTATTATTTTTACAGTTTCCCCCTGCTTCAGCCCACTTTGCAGCTCAGTGATTTTAACTTTTATACTATTTATACATGTGGGGTACATAATGTGATGTATTTTTACAATTATTTTTCATCTATGTTTGATCAAAAGACTGTTTAGTCTAATGGGTGTTTTTTATATGCATTGAGCCACTATAGATTTAAGCACACACTGATTCATGGGAGCTGTATGAGTGTGGCTGTGCCTTCTAAGGAACAACAAGTAGATTTGAAGTGCCAGGGTATTGTTTCTGCTCTTTTTCTCACTTGCTCCACTGTTCCAGTAAAGCCACCATTTAAATGCATAATTAAAGAGTCACTGATGCCTCAAGAAGAACTTTGAAAAACATAATATTTAGACACAAAGCAGCTTATATTTCTCATTAGCTCTGTTTTTCTTATCCCTATTATTTATTACTGAGGTCATATGCATGAACACAGGAAAGTTGTTCCACTGAGTGTTTATCAGCTCCTATTGATTCTTCCCAACCTGATGTCACAATACTCTGCTTGTGACATCATAGTTATTCTCATGGCAAAAGACTATGAATTCACAGCAAAGCATTATAATTTCAAGTAGGGAATAAGCTACAGAGACTGATAAACTCTGAAGGATGGAAACTTGTTTTTGTGGAAATTTCTTCAGTAATAAACATGGAGGGGAGAAATCTGTAAAACATACAGTATATATACACATGTATATGAAATACAAGCTGAATTGTGCCTAAATATTATGTATTCCTAAGTTTTTCCAAAGGAGTCAGCTGCTATTTAATCTTTCATCACTTTTTCAAGTGTGGTTTTTGTTTATGTTTGTTGATTCAGTTGTTGAACCCATTTCTTTCCCTGTGACTGTGCCACTTGTCTTTACTCTTGTCTACATAACATTGAAGAGGGCTGCGGTCCATGTCTATGGGGTGCTATTGAGCCTCATGTTGGCTGGTTAGGGGAGTGTATAGCCATTATGGCAGCCCTCTGACTGGCATAATGGAAAGTCTCCAATCACTGAGTCATCTGAGGGCAGATGTCATTGTGTATGCTGCACTCTGCCAGCCATCCATGGCATGCCATCTCCCCACCCCTTGCCCAGACTGGCTATGTACTTATGCGGATCTCCTATGCACAGTGTTAGGCAGGGGTACAGTGCAGGTATGCACCAATTGTGCACTTCTGGGTGACTGTCAGACACCTGAAATACGTGTATCCTGGTCCTATGCACCACATATCACATTCCTTTGAATATACAGCCCACTGGCAATATGCCCTGTCTGGCACAAGCTGCCTGTACAAATATCGGGCTGTGTTATCACTGCACAAAGTGCATTTGTGGGGTGCACCACGGTCCTCAGTTGTTAAGAGATACCCAGAAGTAAAGGGGATATTGCATTCCAAAACAATTAGCATCTTTGCTCTTGGGTGCCATAGCCATAGGCCTGTATGCAAATGACCACATAAGGTGTCCAAAGGGACCATTTGCATTCCAGTATGTGGTGATTATAGCTCTGTGCAATGACTCCATGCATATAGATACATAGATACATAGACAGTGTCGGCAGATAAGGGCCTATGGCCCACCCAGTCTGTCCATTTGAGCTTGTAAGTTCTGTTTATGTTTTCCTAGAAGTCTGTTGCCCCTTACCCTTGACCTTCAGAATTCCTTTATGTCTATCCCATGCATTCTTAAATCCCATGATTGTTTCAGCCCCCACCACTTCCTCTGGTAGGGTGTTCCACTTGTCCACCACCCATTCTGTGAAGAAATTCTTCCTCACGTTTCCTCTGAATCATGCTCCGTCCAGCTTCATCCCATGCCCTCTAGTCCTAGAACATCTTTTTCTCTTAAAAATATTGTATTCCTGAACCCTGTTCCTCCCTGTAAGATACTTGTATGTCTCTATCATATCCCCTCTCTCCCTCCTCTTCTCCAGGGAGTACATGTTCAGTTCCTTCAACCTGTCCTCATAGGACTTGTGATGCAATCCATGCACCATCTTTTTTGTCCTCCTCTGAACCTTCTGTACCCTGTCTATGTCCTTACGTAGGTAAGGTCTCCAGAACTGTACACTGTACTCCAGGTGGGGCCTCACTAGTGTCTTGTATAGTGGAATTATGACCTTCCTTTTACTGCTGGTGATGCCCCTGCCTATGCATCCCAGCATCCTATTTGCTTTACCTGCCGTCTTGTCACACTGTTTCCCTACTTTGAGGTCATCAGAAATGATAACCCCAAGATCCCTTTCCTGCTTGTTGCATGCCATATCCTCACCCCCAACTGATATATTGTGCCAGGGTTTTTGTGCCCCATATGCATTATCTTGCACTTCTTTGCATTGAATTTCAACTGCCAAACCCCTGACCATTCTTCAAGTTTCTGCAGGTCCCTTCTCATTCTGTCTACACCCTCTGGTGTGTCTACTCTGTTACAGAGCTTTGTGTCATCAGTGAACAGTGAAATTCTGCCTTCTAGGTCCTGCACAATGTCACTGATGAAGATGTTGAATAGAACCGGTCCCAGCACTGATCCCTGCGGTACGCCACTGGTCACTCCTCCCTTTGTGGAGTGACATCCATTTACCACCACCCTCTGTGTCCTCCCACCCAGCCAGTTACCTACCCACCACACTACTGTCCTGCCCACACCCATATTCCCCAGTTTGTGTAATAGTCTTCTATGTGGCACAGTGTCAAGACCTTGCTGAAGTCCAGATAGGCCATGTCCACTGCCCTCCCGATCCACCTCCTGGTCACCCAGTCAAAAATTCAATGAGGTTGGTCTGACATGACCGCCCCTGGTGAAACCATGCTGCCTTGGGTCCTGTAGTCCATTGACAACCAGATGTTCCACCAATCTCTCCTTCAGTAGTGCTTCCATGATCTTCCCACTACCGAGGTGAGGCTGACTGGTCTGTGAGTTCCCTGCTTCCTCTTTGTTCCCTCTTTTGTATAAGGGGACTACATCTGCTGTCCTCCAGTCTTTGGGTACCTCCCCTGTTTCCAGTGATCAGCTAAACAGGATAGCCAGAGGTTCAGCCACCACCTCTCTTAGTTCTTTAAGGACCCTGGGGTGCACCCCATCTGGCCCCATTGCTTTATCAACTCTTATTACTTCCAGTTCCTGCAAGACCCTTTCTTGTGAAAAGGGACTTGTGTCCATTTCTGCACCATTCTCACTCCTTGTACTCCCGTCAGACCCATTACCGTCCTCTTCTTCAGTAAAGACTGAGCAGAAATACCTGTTCAATATGTCAGCTTTACTGTTGTCATCCTCCATGCGGCTCCCATCCTCCCCCTTCAGTCTCACTATCCCTCCCTTTGCCTTTCTTTTTTCCCTTATGTACCTGTAAAAGGTTTTGTCCCCTCTACCCACTGATTTTCCGATGTGTTCTTCTGTCTGAGCTTTGGCTTCCCTTACTGACCTCCCTGCCTCCCTTTGCTTCTCCTGGTACTTCTCCCTATCCCCTTCTGCCTGTGTCTTTTTGTATTGCCTAAATGCAATCTTTTTGGCTTTCACTTTCTTTGCTACCTCTTTGAGAAACCATAATGGTCTCCTCTTCCTTTTCCTCTTGCTAACCTGCTTAATGCATAATTCTGTTGCTCTTGTAATCCCCATTTTAAATACTGCCCACTGTTCCTCAACCCCTGATTCCTGCCCCATTCCCCTTAATGCCTCTTTCAAGTATCTCCCCATTTTCCCAAAGTCTTCCCCCCTAAAATCCAGGATACGTGTTTTTGTGTGGTTTGGTTCTGCTCTTTAGCAGGTGTCAATGTGGCTCAGTTGGTAGCACATCTGCCTCTGGACCAGAAGGTCGTGGGTTCTCGTCCCACACCGGGATTGGACTTGCACCTAAAAAAAATTGCTGGCATCCGCGTGTAGTATTGGGGGGTGGTGTACTGCTAGGTTGTGCAGTCCTTCAGATGAGACGTTAAACCGAGGCCCCTTCTGCCCATCCTGGTGTTGTCCTGGTGGGTGTCCAGGTGGAAGTAAAAGAACCCAGGGCACTCTTCGCAAAAGAGTAGAGAAAATTCCCGGTGTTCTGGCCAACATTCCCCTTCCCATAAACCAGTTCATGCAATTATCCAGGCTGTGTGTGGGTGATGATGTGCGATATGGCTGCCACCACACATTCAGTCACTTCACTACCAGTCTAGCATTGCTTGAAAAGTGTTTTGGGATGTATGAAAAGCGCTATATAAATGCTAATTCTTCTTATTCTTCTTCTTCTTCTTCTTTCTGTGATTTCAAACCACAATGACAGGTGGTCACTGTTCCCCAGGTGCTCCTCCACTGTTACCCCCATCACACTGTCCCTGTTTGTGAGCACAAGGTCCAGTATTGCCTTCTGCCAAGTTGGTTCCATGACCAGTTGCTTGAGGAAGGCACCCTGAAGGGAGTCCAGGATAAATCTGCTCCTAGTTGATGCTGCTGCTGGGATGCTCCAGTCCACTTCTGGAATATTGAAGTCTCCAACCAGTACTACCTCACCCTTGTCTGCCACCCTTTCGATGGCTAGCATCAGCTTCCTATCTTTTTCTTCCTCCTGGGCTGGTGGTCTATAGACCACACCTGTGCGGATGGCTGGCCTCATTTTCCTTTCCAGCTTAATCCACAGTATCTCTCCCCCAATTTGTTCCTCCTGGATCTCTTTGGCCCTTATGTAATTTTTCACATACAATGCCACTCCTCCTCCCTTCCTGCCTGCCCTGTCTCTTCTGAATATGCTGCAGCCAGGTATGGCCATCTCCCAGTCATGGTTATCATTACACCAGGTTTCAGTGATGGCCACAATGTCCAGGTCTGACTGCACCATGACAGTCTCCAGATCTTCCATCTTGTTGCTAAGGCTCCTGGCATTTGCACACAAGGCTTTCCATAATTTGACCTCCCTAGACTGTTTCGCTGTTCTACTCCAGCCCCTTCCTTGGTTGTCCTTTATCCCTGGTTCTCCTTGCTGTCTGCCCTTCTGCTGAATTTTGCCCCTTTTCTGCCTATCCACCTCTTGGGGGCTAATCTCCATCTTTTGCACACTACTTTGTTGAGATAGCCACTCCTCTGGTTCACTGGTTCCACTGCTAGCTGTGGGGGGTGAACAAGTAGGTACTCTCCTTGCTGACCTGCCACTCCCCTTTGCTAGTTTAAATGCTTGTGAATGTAGCATTTAAACGTATCATTGAGTGCTTGGATTCCCCTCCAGGATGGATGCAGGCTGTCAGGCTTGAACAAACCTCCATCCCTCCAGGTGGGTGCCCAGTCACCAATGAATCCAAACCCTTCCTCACAGCACCAGTTCAACCATGAGTTAAAGTTCCTGGTGCATGCACTCCTATGCTCTCCCTTGCCTCTCGCAGGTAGTACTTCTGAGAAAGTGACAGAAGTAGCTACTTGCTTGAGACCCCTCCCCAATTTCCTAAACTCTTCCTGAACTTTCTTTGGCTCCCCACTTGCCAGGTCATTAGTACCTAGGTGGATAATGACATCCAGCTCACCCTCCCATCTTGCCTTCCCAGTGATCCCCAGGATCTTCCTTCCATCCCTGCATGCCGTGGCACCTGGTAGGCACCTCACCTCCCTGTCATCCCCCTCCTGTGTTCCTAAGTGGATCCCTCTTATGATGGAGTCCCCCACCAAGATTCACTTCCTCCTCCTCTGGGGTCCACTGCTTTCCCCGCTAAGGTCACCTCCTTGGTTAACCTCCACATCCTTTCCTTCCACTTCTTTTGGTACCTCTATTTGGTTGTCCCCATTTGCCAGTGTGGCATATGAGTTCTTGAGTGGAATAGGATCTGGGATGTGCCTCTGCCTGACCGCTCTAACCCTCCCTGAGCCCACTGTCATCCAAGTGCTCCTCATTCTCGGCATCCTTTGAGGCAGTTGCATTGGACTGGGTGGTCTCTGGATAGGGGTGATGGTACTCCTGACCCAGTTCACTTCCACTCTGAGTCTGGCTACCTCATTCCTCAGTCCAGAGAGATGCATGCAGATAGGGCAGCACCTCAGTGTCCAGAAGGTCTGCCTGAATATGGCTGCCCCATAGCCACTGCATTGCACCACTCCCCACATTATACTGCAATTATACTGCTATTCCACTACTTGTCTGCTACTGAAGCTCTCCTAGTTCCCTTTTTATTAATTTACTGTCCTAAAAATCCTGCCACTGATCCTCAGATACTTTTCTTTTAAAAAAAAGAAAATAAACCAAGAAATAAATAAATGAATCAAAACACTTGTCGTGCTGAGGGTGGGCTTCTTCACCCTTATGCCCCTCCTACTCCACACCCCTTACTATACCCTGTGTTTAGCTCCTGTCAATCAGATTTAACAGGGCATATAATTAAGAGTTGGGGGAAAGGGAGGGGGGATGAAAATTTGCAGCAATTAAAGACAGCAAAGACATACACCACCACTACATTTAAAATTTTCAGCAGCCCAAAAACAATTCTAAGTAAAGACAACAAAGAAAGTACAGTGTCACTAAAAGCCCACAATCTAAGTTTAAAAGAAAAATAGCAATTACTAGTTACTGTAAAGCAATGAATTGAATATGTTTGTTTCCCTTTCTGGCTTCTTCTGAGAAAATAAAACTCACTTTCTACCTCAACTCAGACTAAGCCCCACCTCCAGTTATCATGTAGCTGAGGTCAGAGGCCAGACAATTAACACCCCTCACCCAAACTACAGGGCAAGTTAGACAAGCCAAGACTAAATTTGCAGCAAATAAAGACAGCAAAGAAATACACCACCACTACGTTTTAAATTTTAAACAGCCCAAAAACAATTCTAAGTAAAGACAACAAAGAAAGTACAGTTTCACTAAAAGCCCACAATCTAAGTTTAAAAGAAACATAGCAATTACCAGTTACTGTACAGCACTGAACTGAATATGTTTCCTTCCCCTTCTGGCTTCTTCTGAATGTATGTGCATTGTGTAAATGTATAGTACAGAGCTATGGCTACTGCCCCACTATCTCTCAATCCATTACACTAACATATAAATCCCTGTTAATTTAGTAATACAGCCTATTAAACAAGCTCCCAGGATACATCTCCCCCCATATCCACACCTCACATAGCACCTACTTGTTAAGGAAGTCCGACTTCATCCTCTTTGACATACCCAAGACACTTACAAACTTTGGCAAAAGGGCTATTTCCTATACTCTACCTGCGGCCTGGAAAGGCCTACAATCATGTCTCAGGATTACCAGCATTGTCATGATTAACTTCTGTAAAGCTCTAATGGCAAGTAAATTTAAAGTCATCTGTACCTGCCATTAGTATTATCCCAGTTCATGCTCGTCTACCTCAGTTTGGTCTCCAGCCCATGCTGCACACCCCCATTTACCTTGCTAACTCCCTGTCCCATAAATCTTGTTACCCCCTCTTACCCCAACCCCACCCACTCTGACCCTTGCCCCCTCCATTTTACTTCTCCATACCACTCTCCTCCCTTTTACCCAACCTGTATCTGTTCCTCCCCGCATTGCACTAAGCCTTACCTTATCCTCATGCCTCACAATCAGCTCCCTCTAGATACCTTCTGCCATCTTTTCTCACTAACCCTCAATTTTACCTACCCCTTCCCTCTCTCTTTCCTTGTACCAGAGCAACTTTATTTCCTCACACTTATATCTCTATGATCACTATATTGTATTCTGCAGTTTACATTTTTTGCAGATTCAAAACTTGTACGTTGTTCAATGACCTTATCCTTTCAATTTGATCTAGTTGTATTCCTTTAAATTGCTATTATGTGTTCTGCTCCTCCTACTGAATGATGTTATCCTTTCAACTTGCTGTATTTGCCTTTCTACAAATTGTTGTTATGTGTACAGGAGCTCATTGTGAATGAACCTGCTCAATGAAGTTTTCCTACAATAAACTAAACTAAACTAAACTAAACTACATCACATCCTCTCTGATCACTGTAAGTTCAGCAGTACACCCCTCCAGCCCTTATCCCCATTTCAAAAATAAATTACCATGGTATCCATTGGTAACCCCCACCCAGTACACTGGTAATCCATTGATGTTCCCCATCCTGCACCAATCCCCACTGTAAAATTACATCCCCCCTCCAAATCCAACCCACTCAACACAAACCATCCTCCACCCTATCCAGCATTTGAAGTGCTGGGCAGAATGGTGAATGGTGTCTAACACAGACCCTCCTATAACCACCCTGGCAGGCCAGTGTCAGAACAACCTGGTCAGAGGATAAGATGGCCAACAGAGTTAAGCTAGCCCTGGCAAAAAGAAAAACAGGGGAAGGGGTACAGGCAAAGTGGGCAAGCATTAAGGATGCAATACTTGAAGCAACATCCCATTGTGTTAGACAGAAAAGGAAGTGCAAAAGAAGAAGGAAATCACTTTGGTTCTCAAATACAGTAGCAGAAAAGGTCAGAGCCAAAAGGCTGGTCTTCAGGAAATATAAGGGAACACAGCGGGATGAAGATAGGGAGGCATACCAAACTGCCCTAAGGGAAGCAGGGAATGCAGTAAGGCAGGCAAAGTCCCAAACTGAGGAAACACTAGCACAGACAGTAAAAGAAGGTGACAAGACTTTCTATAGATACATTAGTGAAGGAAGAAAGTCCAGAGGGGGTATTGCTAAGCTCAAAGGAGAAAAGGGGGCATGTGAGGAGGAGGACACTGTAAAAGCATCTATCCTAAATAGATACTTTTGCTCAGTATTTACTGAAGAGAAGGTAGGGCAGGGCCCACAGCTCAGTACCATGGACATGGGGGAGGGAGGTGAGCACTACTCCCTTCACAAAAGAAAGGTCCTACAAGAGCTCGCTAAGCTCAGGGTGGCCAGGGCAATGGGACCTGATGGCATACATCCCAGGGTACTTAAGGAGCTAAGGGTGGAACTAGCAGAGCCATTAGCAGAACTGTTTAGTGAGCCTCTGAGCACAGGAGAGGTCCCAGAAGACTGAAGAAGGGCTCATGTGATCCCGCTCCACAAGAGTGGTAGCAGGGAGGAGGCAGGGAACTACAGACCAGTCAGTCTTACCTCAGTAGTGGACAAGATTATGGAGGCACTCCTTAAGGAAAGAATAGTGCAACACCTGGAATCCATAAGGTCACAGGATCCAAGACAGCATGGGTTTACAAAAGGAAGGTCCTGTCAAACTAATCTCATAGATTTCTTTGCCTGGGTAACCAGAGTGGTGGACCAAGGGGGAGCAGTTGATGACGTCTACCTTGACTTCAGCAAAGCTTTTGATACTGTTCCACATAGAAGATTGATAAATAAGCTGGGTAGGCTCAGGGTGGGTCAGAAGTTGATCAACTGGGTGGCAAACTGGTTGACGGGCAGAAAACAGAGAGTGGTGGTAAATGGTATACAGTCAGAAGAGATGCATGCCACAAGTGTGTTACCTCAGTGATCAGTCCTGGGGCCAGTACTCTTCAATATCTTCATTAGTGACATTGCAGATGGACTAGAGGGTAAGGCTTGTCTGTTTGCAGATGACACCAAGATCTGAAACAGAGCAGATGATCCAGATGGGGTGGGCAGAATGAGAAGAGATCTGGATAAACTAGCAAAATGGTCAGAAGAGTGGCAACTGGGATTTAATGCAAAGAAGTGCAAGATCATGCACATAGGGAAGAGAAACCCTGAAGCCACCTATAGGCTGGGAGGGGAGTTGCTGGCAGTCACAAAGGAAGAAAGAGACTTGGGCATCATCATCACCGAGGTAAGGCTAGGGGGATGTTAGGGTGTATTAGTAAGGGTATCACAAGTTGTAAGAGGGAGGTAATAATCTCTCTTTACAAGACACTGGTTAGGCCCCATCTGGAATATTGCATGCAGTACTGGAGCCACACCTTCACAAGGACATTAACCAAATTGACACAGTCCAGAGAAGGGCAACCAAAA
Source organism: Neoceratodus forsteri (assembly GCA_016271365.2). Taxonomy (NCBI): domain Eukaryota; kingdom Metazoa; phylum Chordata; order Ceratodontiformes; family Ceratodontidae; genus Neoceratodus; species Neoceratodus forsteri. Next base: position 832,610,240 of record CM057459.1, on the reverse strand, counting down.
TGGTGCAGGGACTGCATCAGAAGACATACGAGGACAGATTAACAGAGCTCAATATGTATACCCTTGAGCAAAGGAGGGAGAGAGGTGATATGATTGAAACATTCAAACACCTTAAGGGCATTAATAAGGTGAAAGAGTCTAACATGTTTAAATATAAGAAAAATAGCAGGACAAGAGGACACAGCATCAGACTAGAGGGAGGCTGATTAAGGGGGAATGAGAGGAAATTCTTTTTCACAGAAAGGGTGGTTGATGCATGGAACTGCCTACCTCAGGAAGTGGTGGCTATGAATACACTGCAGGGCTTCAAACAGGCATGGGATAGGCATAAGGGAGCAATACAGATGAGTATGAATAGATAGTCCACTGACAGAACAAAGGCCGATGGCACATTTATAAGGTAGAAAAAGAAATGGGCAGACTGGATGGGCCTTGCGGTCCTTATCTGCTGTCAACTTCTATGTTTCTTATGTTTCAATGAAAGGGACCCAGTGCCAATATACTGTGTTTCTACAGTACACACACACTTGATCTCAATCATTCAGAAGGCAGATGGCCAAGATGGTGAGAGGAAAGTTTGTGCTGGATGTCACCCACCGCTCTGCCCTCATCACTGAAGGCTTTTTTAGGTGAGTCTTATGCTATAGGGGGATGGGTATGGTGGGTGCTAAGTGGGTGACTGGGGAAGTGAGGACATCATTCTACAATTGGAATTGGGGCAGAAGGGGGTGCACAACTGGACTGCTAGGGTACTTCCATTTTACAATGGAGACTGGGATGCTAGGGAATACCAATGAATTGCCAGGGCAATTTTGTTTCACAACATGGATCAGGTCAGGAGAAAGGTATCCCTGAACTACTGTACCAAGGTAATATCACTTCACAGTGCGGATTGGGGTGGGATGAAGGTATCACAGTAATAACAGGATTATTTTGTTTCACAGTGTGAATCAGTGCAGGAGGGCATGCCATTAGAATAACAGAATAACACTTTACTGTGTTTACAGCATGATATTGGTTTCAGGTGCAGCCAGCAGTTAAGAACTGATTGATGGTATTTACCATAATGCATCAAGTACACAAGCCCCTGCTGGAACTAATTTGAGTTGATTTTCTGCAGTTCTACAACAATACTGTAATACAGATCCTTAGTAAATGCAGAAAAGAAAATAAAATACATAACTGCAAGAGGTACATCATACTGTGCTTGTTGGTGTCTAAAAGAGGAAATTCAAAGCTGGGAGTTAAAGTCTTGAGACCCGATTTCAGACTATTAGTTACAAAACTAGTGCACTGTATTACACCTTTGTAATTCTTTTATAATAATAATGAAGTATTATATGTGAAAGTATGAGCTACATTATTATCACATGGAGATAGGTTTGGAAGCAAAGGTGCGAGAGTGGTCCTGGCATCCTAGCAATCCTAACATTGGGGGCTATGCATTATTGTGCGACTGAGTACATGATATTTGTACATACCCATCCCACATAATTAAGCACACTGGGACAGCTTCAGGATGTGTGGTATGAATGACTGTACATCCCTGGAGGATGCCTGTCCATGACCCCACCACCTGGCATGCAGCTGTGTTTGTATGGGGGGGGGGCAGTTTGAGGGACACAGGAGAGCATACAATCAGATGCCTGCCCTAGGTCTAGAAGAGGATCCTCTGCTCCATGTGATCAGGGGATTCTGGCATGGCATGGGAAAGGCTGATTTTTTCAGTATGGGTGAGTGCCCAATGACTGCCCCCAGTCCTTCCCTGTAAGCCCAGTGGGCTGGGGCAGCAAAGCAGAAGGATGTCCTGTTCTTCTGCAGCCACCAGATGTCATGGGTGTGTGTGTAAATGATACAGCAGGATCCTGATGCTGCATCCTGTGTCTCCCTTGCCAAGCACTCTGCACCTTCGTGAATGTTACAGATTGTGGGCATGCCCCTAGCTACTCCCCTGGACCATCTGCATGTGTAGCTGCATGACTAAGTGAGGGGTCAGGTGTGGTAGTGATATATGTCCCTTTTCATCTATGGGCACAGTGGTCTGCAGGATCCACAGTGTATGGTATTGACACTTATGGTTGCCTACCCACTGTAGATTTGTGGAGCACAGGCTACCAGTATATTTGTGCATAGGGCCCATTATGATTATTTTTTCACTTTGTCTTCTGTCTTTTCTTTAACATTGTTAATACAATAATCAAAATAATGAACTGTGTGTTGTTTTATTATTTGACTCCTTTTTTGTGGAAACAATTTGAAATGGAAACTAAGATTGAAAAGGGAATGGGAAGGTAAGGTATTTTTATATGGAAAGTTGCATTAAAATGTTTGACAAGTCTGCAGTTCCAGAGTTTCTATCTTTTCTTTAACATTTTTTAATAAAATACTCAAATAGTAATGAAGTGCATGTTGCTTTATTATTTGACTCCATTTTTGTAGATACAGTTTGAAATGAAAACTAAGATTTGAAGGGAAACAGAAAGGGAAAGTCATTTTATAAAGAAAGTTGTATCACAATGTCTGACAAGTCTGCAGTTCCAATATGCAAGTCATGACATCCTTTTGCCACAACACGATGTTTCCTGTCATCAACAAGTTCCATTATTCTAGAACTCCTGGTTACCATAACAACCTTCAGCATTATTGAAATATGTCAACAGAGTTATTAGTTTATGCTTTGCTGTCAGAGAAGGAAATACAGAGTTGTCAAGGTAACAAACATCTAAAAGAATAAGATGTTATAAAAGAAAAGGAGAGGATTTCAATCTCTTAACAAACTATGCAGGGAGGCATCCTTATTGAGGAAATATGGCAATTTATCACTGCAAAATTTCTGAAATGTAAGTTTTAGAGATATAACATGTTCAGAACTACAGATATTTCACTGAAAAAGGATAAGATGTCTGCTTAATTAATTACAACTGTACTCTACAAAAGAGGAAGTACTGTGTTTTAGTCATCCCTGTGTTTTTGCCATTAGTAATGCATAGTGTTTGATTTTCCAGTCATTAATCTAAATGAAGAGGTTTAAAAATACATGGCATGGTTGTAGTACGTTTCTAGCTATATTAAGATGTTCTTATAATTTATTTACCCATGCTAGATGAAGAGGTTTGCAGCATTTCATTTTCCGTGGGGCCCTACTTCTGCCTAGTTTAACAGCTGAATGGACAGATGCACTGTTAGAGCAAATACCCTCCTCAGTATGCCATGGTGGGTAAAATCCGTTGACAGGATTTGTATCTGGGGTTCCTAATTCGCAAATCTGCTTTGTAAGTAACAGACAGTGTTTGCCTTCACCTTTTCAGTGATCTCTGCTAGCACTGGAACTGTGTCTTACAGAAACATAAAAATTAACAGCAGGTGAGGACTGCCAGGCCCATCTAGTCTGCTCGTATCCCTACCTATAGTTAGACGCCGCTGATCCTTCTTGGCCACCAACTGCTGCCTCTCCTTCCCCTTCTCAAGCTTCTGTTATGCCTATCCCATGCATTCTTAATCCACTCACTGTGCTCACACCCACTGCCTCCTGGGGCAGGCCATTCCAAGCATCCACCACACTTTCGGTGAAAAAGTTCTTTCTCACATTGCCCCTTGGTCTACCCCCTTCCAGTCTCATGTCATGAACTCTTGTTGTTTTAGAGCAGCTTCTCTACTGAAATATTGTATGCTGCTCTCCAGTACCTTTTTAATCCCCTTGAGATACTTGAAGGTCTCTATCATGTCTTCCCTCTTCCTCCTCTCCTCCAGGGTATACAAATCGAGTTCCTCCAATCTCTCCACATATGACCTATTTTGCAGGACCTGTAACATTTGTGTTGCCCTTCTTTGATCTGCCTTCACGCTGTCTATGTCCTTCTGGAGTTGTGGCCTCCAGAACTGAATGCAGTATTCCAAATGAGGCATCAATGACCTGTACAGTGGCATTATGACCTCTTATCTAGCAATCCGGCCATTTCAACTTGTCTATTTTAATTTAATGTAGCTCATTCTGTCAGAAATATATATTTTGAACTTAACAAGCAAGAACTGATATTTGTATTGAGACAGCTACCTTTGTAACTTTGCACATATTCTGTGACAGCAATAGCTATTGTCCTTGCTGTCACATCTGCTCTGTCATGGCTAACCATGACTCACCAAAGCTGAATGAAAAGCAGCTTTAGGTGGCCTACATCAATGCAGTTGCACAGTTCTCACAGTTCTGGATAGATGATTGAGAAGCACTTTGTATAGTTATTTGCAAATATTTTCAAGATGTGTAATGCTAAAAGTGTATTTGGTGTAGGCCCATACCACTGGAAGCACTCATCTTCCAAGCAAACCTATACACTTACATATTATGGTTGGATTTTCAACACCTAGTTTGATTTAATATTTCAAGGGTTCATGTTTTTATAAGATTAGTTATAAAAAAGAGCAATTTTAAAGTGCTTCATTCCATTAAAAGTGCCAAGGTTAACTTACATAACTTTCTACTAGTTAGTATATGAACTTACAATTCCAAGTACCAGCAATATATTCAGAGTCCAGGATCCTATTTGGGTTTGCAGGAGGATAGGACCAATTGCTAAACAAACTGTATCACCTTCAGGGAGGCTGTGTAACTTTTGATGATGCATATATTGTCCCTTGCAAGGAGGTGATACCGTACATGCTAGCATTACCCTACATAAAAGCAGTCCCATGATACACAGTGGGCACTTGATGCAGGCTACATGATGCATCTGCATATTGCTCCAAGATAAAATAATGCACAACAGCTCTGGATTGTACCATTGCACTATCAATATCTTGGCAATACTTCCATCCAAGTCTGCACCATCCAGGGAGGCCTTGCCACAGAGCATGTGGTGGTGAAGGCAGCCATGGATATGAATTCCACAGGATTGGGCTCTTTTATGATTAGACCAATGTCACAAAACAAGAGTTTATGATGAGCAGAATATATTCATGGCTGTGTGATCATATCAGGTGGGAGGGTCTCCTTTTCACTTTCTCCCCTCCTTACTTTAGGTCCCAGGCAGTAGATCCTGTACATACTGGCAAGGCTTGAACCTCTTTTTCACAACACAGTAAAATCTGATGGGGGGCTTTGTCCCTCAGGGTCCGTAGCAGTTGCTATGAACAGCTGGGGAGGGGGAACATCATTAGTCCCACCTCTAGAAAAAGCCCTGGAGAGCATGGAGGTCATCCACTGCTGCCGCAGACCCACTTATACATTCCATGGGTCTCCAGCCTAACTATACATGGAAAACTATGAATACAATCTGTTTCCTTTGAAGACTGTTGTGGTTTCTCCTCCCCCCACTACAACAGTGCCTCCCTTTCACCCCTATTAATTCCCACTTTTTCTGAGATTGTTGTACCCCTGGATTGCATGACAAACCACCCTCTAATAAGGGGAATCACACCATTTGACTGCTCTGGTTGTAATGGATTCCTGAGTCACCCTCCCTGTGACCATACATGTCTATTGTTACTGAAGGGATTAATGTTCTAGGGTTCTCAGAATAACTTATGTTGTCCCTTTTGAGCACCTGTCAAAGTGTTACACACTTTGAGGTTTCACTGAGGTGCAGGAAATGGTGCTTTTTTATCCTTCCCCAGCACTTGGACAGTGAGCTTTGGGACATGGTAAATCCTGGCTTCTACAGGTAGATTTCCTGTAGTTTACTTTTCTCACTATTGTATTCATGGTATACCATTTTACAGCCTTCATGTCCTGGGGCCTGCATATAGTTATTTTATGGAATTTTCTTTTGACTATAGTACTAAAAATATAGGATCTTATGTATACAGAGCATGACTACAACATATTGATCACTGAACTGTTATTGGATTGCTCTGTTTTCCCCCTTGTATTCCCCCGGCTTAGGTATACTTGATGTTCTCCAAGATGGCCACTTACATGTGTGAGGGTGAAGGCTGGCGAGCTCTATGTAAATTTTGAACTATTTTCTGTTCATTGGGAGAGAACTGAAAATCGTTTTCACAGCCTTTTTGAAACTGTTTGCAAACTTATTTAACTACTTGCCATGAATACTATTTCCTCAGCTAAAGGGTCTAAGCAGAATGTATTCACCACTATTCAGTTTCCTAACATCTATTTTCTCCCTCAGACCCATGTAAAGTATGCTAAGACTGGTCAGGAGGGTGAAAGAGCTGCAAGAGGAAAATACTCCGCATAAACCCCAGTGAACCAGTAAAAATACCCAAACAAGAAAGGCTGTATTTTCTGCCCAGCAAACTCCAAATTATGCGCAGTCACTACCTGATCCAATACCTCAGTAAAACCCCATCCCAGAGCTAGTTCACTCATTGCCCCAAGCAGTGACACTTTATGTCCCCACTATGGACATATTTTCCATAATGTTATTTTAGTTCCCTTGGTCTCTACAATTACCAAGACATGCCACTATTCCTGAGTTGAAAGGGATGAAAAATACAATAATAAAAAATGTTCCTCCCAATTGTCTTTAACTCACCCTGAAATTAGCAGTGCATCTCAGGGGAAGGGACAATCTTTGATGTCTGGAACTTCTACTATAGCCCAGAGTTCAACCCCATTCCTTAATAACATTGTTGTTGCCTAAGTATGCAGGAGTTCTACACCAGGTGGACAACTCACTGTCACTGCCGAAAGGGAAGGTATCTAACCAAGCAAGCTGGTAGCTCTGTCCCAAGCAGAGAACCAAGTAATTATTGCTTGATATTTGACTTCATCCTCTATTTCCAGAATGTGTCTCACAGAAAGAAAACCAGAAGCAAAACATCCAAAAATTAACCATGGGGGAGGTGTTATCACAATGCAAAATGCAGTCTTTTTTACAGGAACAGAGACCTCTCCCAATTCAATGCCAGCTCCTGCACCTCCAGTTTTCATGAATGAGGATGTTTACACTGCAAGGGAGCTGTCTGATATTCTGGGAAATGTGCTGCAATCCATCATTGACTCTGGAGAGGAATCCTGGGGGAACAAGGGCTATCAACAATGCATGAATGAAGTGGGAGAGGTAGGTGCCAAAGTTATTTTTGCTGTACAGATGATTCATGTCTTTGATGAGGCTGTTAAACAACAAATTAATATTTCTTTTGCTCAGACTCTCCCTCCTGTGATATCTTCTGAGAACAGGATAATGACGGATATAACTTTATAATAACTGGTGACCCCCATTATCAACCCTTTTTTGAGTACTGTAAAAAGTCATATCAACACGCACTTCCTCTCTGAAAAATACCAATCATTTAAATCCAGCAGCCCAAACCAACATGCCTTTGAATGTAGGGCAAAATGTTTCTAATACTTCTCAAAAAATTCCTATACCCCAAATTCTCCGCCATTTGATTTTCAAAAAAGAGGCTCTTTCAGGGATAACTGCCATTTAAAAATCCCTTGGTCTGCTCTCAGATGCAGTTGCGGGCATAAACACCAAACATGAAGCCCTCACTTTTAGAACTTACCAATCTGAAAACCATATAACTAGGGCTGGGCAAAATTTATTTTCTGCTTGTAAAATTCTGGCGAAATGCTGATTTTGCTTCCATGAAATCCTGTGAAATTTCCATAATAATATTGTGAATTTTTGCCAGAATTGTGATTCCTGTTATTTCCATCTAATTTCAACAGTTTTAGTGCAAATTGCAGCAGATTTTGATTGCAAAATCTGACTAGGCTCATACAGATGTGTACCAAGGCTTAGCTCTCTGTCTTGAAAGATGACTTAGTTATGAGCCTCCAAACATTCAGACATGTTTAAATTACATGTTGCAATTATGTGAGCCACAGAATTTCTAATTTGTTAGTCCAGATTGCACCACTTTTATTATGCTGACTTTAACAAGCATCATACATACGTGTGCCAAGTTTCAGATGTAAATCTATAAAGTTGACTGAGTTATAAGCCTCACATCTCATATACATTTTAAAATACATTTTACAATTATGCAAATGCAGAATTTTAAGCCCCTATGACTTTAAAACTAGAGAACAGAATATCACCATTTTTTTAGGTTCATTGGCCCTAAATATTAGCTGTTCAGGTCACCCATTGAGTTCTACATACAAATAGAGGGAAGGCTAATGCTACAAGGTCATTGGGTGATGTGATGTCATCCATCTGCCATCTTGCAGGAGGAGTCAGTTTCCGGAAGTGATTTGAGACCACATAGTTTTCAGTGGTGGTTTTTAGTGCGATCAGCCGTTTCTTGCTGTGAGTGCAATGATGACATTGGGCATGAGTGTGATGGATGGTTGTACAACTGTGTTGCTTGTCTGAGAACTTCCTACAAGTAAGAGACTCTGCAAGGATCACTCTGGCTTGGTATTTAATATTGTCATACAGTTGTATTTAGTGCACACTGCCCCATGTTCCTAAAAATAGACTATCATGTCTGTGGTCCCTATAATCAGGAGGGCTAATACTGTTTTCTTTGGACTCATTATGTTCATTTATATATGATGCAGTCCTCTACCCCCCCCCCATTTGATATAATCCTTGACAGGATTCAATAATGTACAGTACACATAAGTGTGGACCAGGTTTGTAGGGTGACATCATGCTGTTTTACCATGAACTTTAATCTGGGAATTTTAGTTGAAAAAGTGCAGTTGGTGTGATAGTTAAAAATGCATGTGATGATCATCAGTTTTTATTACAGATAATAGGAGATGACTACTATGAATTACCAATGTTGTTATTGTACATGTCTTCCTTACTGTTATAATAATAGGTTTATTGCCATTGTTTCACTCTATGGATCTGCTATCCTCTGTCTGCAACAGAAAACCAGAGGGGTTGCTCTTGACTATATGAAAGAGTAAAAGCATGTTATATGGGTTTAGAGTTTCACATTGTATTTTCTGTACTGTAATTGTGTTGTATCTGACACGGAGGGGATTCAGCTGAGGGATGGACAGACATTGAACCACTGAACAGTTCTCTGTATGTCATGAATCATATCGTGGCCTCTTTTAACACTGTAAATCTAATTTTGTTGAAAAATAGGGTGACAAGTTATCAATTGAAAAGTAAGAAAGTTTTGATATAATTAAGGAGCATGCAGTGCAATAAGCAAGCAGTAATACCCAACAGGGTGGGCAGTATTTGACAATACCAGACTGCCCCATGGACGGTCTGGTATTGCCCATACTGCCCACCCAGGAGGGTATTATTGAGCTTATAAAATAGGCACTGTTCCACTTTTACAAGGGACTTCAAAAAATTATGAAAATAGTTAAAAATGTATAACTAATGATGTTTAAATGTCTGTGTGGTAAAGTAGTCCCTGTTTCTGTGCTGTGCCATTGGTTCGGGCATCTATTGCCCCCCCAGTTGAAGATACAGAGTATTTTTTTTGTAGTATTGTAATGAGAAAATGTTGCAGTGTACCTACACAGGGGCTAACCCCCTCCAGGGTGAATGGAGTGGAAGCGTGGAGTCTGTCCCCTTAATCCCTCCTCAACCCTGTTACAGTACCTGTGGTCCTCATCAAGGGTCATTGCTGTCTGGCCATAGTGCCGGTGATGTGGGCCTTTATCTGATGCTCTTGTCATGTCAGGGTCAAGTATTTTCTATGTACACACCAATTGGAGACACGACGTGTACTATGGCCAAGTTGAAAGTCAGCATCTGTCATACTTTTTCCCTTACAGTGTATGCATGTTGATTCTCCAACAACTGCCAGAGGCTGAGCATGCACATAGTCAAGAATCCACCCACTCCCTATAAGAGAATAGCCATCTCTGGATGCTCAAGTCTCCTCCCTCTTCTGGTCCTCTGATAACCATAGACTGTTCCTAATCTTGGTCTGTTAGTGTTGAGGTAGGAGTGGGTAACAAATCCCTGTATTACTGCTTTTAACATATTGTATAATCAAACGATAATAACTGTGTGCCTGGATAACTGAATTAAAAAAACAAGAATTTAGAGTACCCACTTAGAGCTATTTTTAATGTTATGGAATTCCTGAAGTGGTGCTAGTAAAACAGGTGTTAAATTGTGCATGAACTGACTTGAACTCAGTATAACATCCTCATGCACATTTCTTCATGAACATTACTGGAGAGTTGCACCTCCTATGGATGACAATTCCATATCGTACAAATGTATGGAATACCGTTCCCCCAGTTAAACATTTCCAAATTATGACTGAAGTAAAATATAATATATAATATTGTGACTTTGCTTACTTAGCAGTGGAGGGTGAGTAATAATTGTATTGAGTTCCTACTATAGCATAAAATGTTTGAATTATTAAGTGAATGGGTAAGAATGGTATAGGTAAAAATAGTATGAGACATGAGGATTGCTTTGAGAAGGTTGTTGGGCAGGTGGGTGGGGGTCTTTGGATCAGAACAGTGCAGAGAATGACAGCGTAGTGTGGAAAGATGCATATGGCTGTTCAATTTAATGCATGTGGAATGGCAGACTTCACGAGAATGTTCTGGAAATTGTCATGCTGCCCTATTTGCAGGTCCCATCACTTGACTGAGTATGGAGATTACCAGTCTTCTGGTAAAGTTAGCTAGAATTTAGTGGACCCAAAATCCATGTGACACCTAGTACATGTCTGTTAACTCCAAGGTAGCACAGTAGGAAGGGATGGACTATGGAGAACTATGGGGGCAAGTGGGATAGGTCAGATGCACTTCACTCATCTGGTGTTGTCGAGGAATGTGAAGGTCCCTTAGTGATAACCGAAGTTGTGATATAGGTTGCTGTTCTTGTGAAGCATGGTTCCTCTATGGAGGTACCCTCAGCAGAGACCAAGAAGATTCTGGGAACCTCCACAAAGGAGAACCCTCCAGGAGGATGGCACAGGACAACACCGTGGAAGAAAACGACTCATAGTGGGATCTGTTTGCAGATGGCACAAAGATCTGTCAAAGGGTTGTTATATGGAGGGGGGTGGAAAGGATGAGAAGGGACTTGGTAAGGTTAGAGGAATGGTCAAAAGTATGTCAGCTTAGAGTCAATGCAAAGAAGTGCAAAGCAATGCAACAGGGAAACAAAAACCCAGAGAAAGAGTACACAGGGGAGGGATGAGGTACTAACAACAAAAGAAATGGAAAAGGACCAGGAAGTGGTCATATCAGATGACCTAAAGGTAGGCAAACAATGTGAGATGACAGTAAGGAGGGCTTGGGGATACTGGGAAGCACAGGGAGAGGCATCATCAATAGAAAACATAAGTTGTTATCCCTCTGTACAGACAGTTGATGAGACCCCATCTGGAGTACTGCATACAGTCCTGGAGACCACATCTCCACAAGGACGTAGACAGGATGGAGGCAGTCCAGAAGATGGCAGCTAAAATGGTCATGGTTTATACCAGAAGCCATATAAATAAGAGACTAAATGAGCTGAATAGGTAAAGGAGATATGAAAGACTAGGGAGGGGAGAGGACGGGTTGGTTAAGTGATCAGTGATAGACTGAGTTAGTAATGAGGGGAAAAAGGTGAGAGGACAGTAGAATGAGTGACAGAAAGGGGGGAGTAACCTGGGGGAGAGGTTGTGGGGATTGAGCGGAGGACAGTACCATTAACGGGCAGAGGGAATGGGATGAGGGACATCAGGATGTGGATAATGGAAAGAGGAAGTGTGTGAGCAGAGAAGATGGGGGTGCTAGTCATATGGAATTCTATACTGAAATGCTTAAGATGGGAGTGGAAACATGGCAAATCATAATCACATATGGGTGGATGCTATTCCAGGGTTGATGGCAGAAAGGGTGGGTCAAGAGATTCTCAAATGTGCTAGGAAGGGAAGGGGATACCACACATAGTGGTGCACGTTGAAAGGAATGGCCTGGTGGGGGAGATGGCAGAGGTGGTAAAGGGTAGGTTGGAGGATATGGGAAAGCAAGGTGAGGATGTGGGTGTATAAGTGATGTTCTTAGTGGTACCCTCATTCTTTGTGCGAGTACAGCAATGAACAGTATAATACAGGAATTTAACAAGTGGCTGAGGGAGTGGTAATGCACCAGCAAGTACGGACTTGTGGCAGGCTGGGATGATGTATGGAGCAACAGTGACCTATATGCAGGGGACATGCTGCACCTGAGTACAAGTGGGTAGATAATACTGAAGCAAGGCTTGGATGGGTGTATATCATCTACATTGGATTCGCTAAAAATACCACTAACAGCTTAATATGGTTCGAGGTCAGTTGATATTCGTCTGTATCCCCCTTCCCCAGCTCATGATGGAAAATAGGCAGAATTTGTCTAGTGCACTTACCCAATCAACAAAAACTAAATAAATAAATAAAATACACTATGAAGCGGGGGTGGTGGAGAGGGTTCCACTGGGTATGAAGTGGGTCGACAAATTTGGGCCTGGGATGCTCACCCCCCAGGCAAGTATGAAAGTAGTGAAGAAGGTGAACAATGAGGAAATGGTTGGGCACATACAGTTGCAGGGAGGGAAAGGAGCATGGTTGGAAGGTGGTATCACTGAATGTGAGAAGCCTTGGAAATAAGGCAGCAGATATGCATCCTCTATTGGCAGTGGAGAGGGTTGACATTGCAATGATCACAGAGAGGTGGGCCACATAGTATCTGGACTGGGACATGATTATACCAGGGTTTAGAAATACAGGAATGACAGGGCTAGAGGGAGAGGAGGTGGGGCAGGTGGCGATCTATGCAAGGGAAGGGATAAAGTGTGTCAGGGAGGAATGGGAGGAAAGGAAGACAGAAGTTCTGTGGATGCGATTTTGGGACACAAACAACAGTGCAATGAGGGGCCACTGAACATCTACAGGGAGGGAGGGATGTGTATATCACCTCTTTACCACCTTCTGTGTGACTACAATTGTGGTGCAGCAAGATTGCAGAATAAATAAGAAGGGAAGACGCTGGCGGATCTTCATTGTGTATGCACATCTCGGCATTCACAGGTTTTCTTGGCCCTCCTTATGTGCTGATATTCTTGGGAACAGAGACCCAGATACAAAATATATCTCAGTGGTTTAGGGTTCTTATCTGCAAACCTGGAGATATGGGATTGAATCCCACATCTCCGCTTGCATACTGTGTGACCCTGAGCAAGTCACATAATTTCTTTGTGCAACAAAGTCGCACCTGGACTCAAGCTTCAACTTAGTGTGCCTTTACCAGTTAAACAATTTCCCCTTCCCCTATCCCTTTCCCTTTTCACATGGCCAGAAGCTGGTTATGCATGCATCTAACAAAGGAAAATAATCTTTATAATTGTGATATTCCAGTACTTAATTGGTTATCTCAAATGTACCCCAAATACTCCTATATTATAACAATGTGCAGCATTCGTGCAACCACCTTACACTTTCTGCCAACTGTTAAATACGACTACAAACGCATTGAAAATTGGCTTGGCCTAAGGTGTTTATGAAGAATAAATCAATCATTATAAAAAGTGGCACGACATGTTATTACTGCAGAACATATATCTACAGCTTAATGAAATATAACTTATTGTCTGCAGGTTGTAACAGAAGTTTACTGATTGCTTATCAGATAAGTATCATGTTTAATTTCTCATTAAATATTAAATTTATTGTTAGAGAACATTTGATTCTTTATGTATTCTTAAAACCATTTATTTTTTTCACAGAAAAAAATTATTTGAATGATGACATCACAATGTGATGATTTAAATGTTTAATACATTCTTCAACTTAAGGTAAGAAAAAATGATTGAATTTTACATTAAATAATCATACATCATAAAGTCATTATTTATGTATAGGTAAATGTTTTCATTGCACATAATTTAGTTGATAAGACATGAAGTTAATGTAACCTTTTTAAACTGTGTTTACTACATCATTAACTAATAAACAAATCTAGGCATGCTTGTAACTAATTTGTTTACATAAGACGGTTATTGATGTGACCTTCAATTAACGATTTGCATTAAATGTATTATATACAAAAACCTGGAAAAATTAGAGATACATACTACATGAGAGTTGGGTAAAAAAAAAGTGTCAGAAGAATGGTAAAGGATAACATATGGTAAAATTCCCACAGCTGCTGCATTATGTATCGGTAAAAAATGGGCTTAGAAATTCTCGGATTCTGATTGGCTGATAGCTCTGCCAAGGTTGGCATCTATTATACAACAGAGCCCAGGTCTAAAAAAGTGCCAGTCCCAACTAACCCAATCTCTAAAATCAAGAGGTCAGAATGTTCAAATTTGACCTGCCACCATTTTTTCCCTCTTGCCTAATTGGTGAGTTTGTGGCCTGCCAACTCCCCCATCAGTCTTGTAGTAAAATACATTTATACAATAGTAGGCACAGTGGCATACATTAAGAAATTCAATTAACAGTCACAGCTAAATCAGCTGAGACAGACAGCGCTATCTCCAGTAGTGCTACTATGTATGACAGCACTGGTACTTTCTTCATTTTCTGTACCTTAGATGGATGTCCGTCTGTGATAGAGAAAATGAAGAAACAACCACTCCTCTGGCACGTAGTAATAGTACCAGAGCTCTCTCTTCCTTGGTCGCTCACCCACTGCCACCACCATTCCTCAGCTTGACTATCCCAGTATCAGCACCATCACCATGGACAAAATTGAAAAAACAAACCACAGCAAGCAGAAAAATGGAAAACAAAAAAACGACCACTCCTCCCATGCCAGCAGCCATTCATTTCCTTGGGTACCCGCTCACCGAGAATGCCTCTGATTTAAATTTTGAGATGCAATAATTTTGTTCAGCTTATCACTCACTGTTTGTTCCCCACACCCTCTGACCATCTTTCCACAATATGTCCAATTTGATATAAAATGTAAACAGTAACACTTCTGTTTATATGAATATGTTTATCACGGCTGCCTCACAAGTGATTTACAAAATGTTTTTATTTGTTAAGCATCTCTGTTGATACATATGTGACTGTCTCTAGTAAACCACTCCATGGTTAGCCTCTCATACATTGTAGCCATGCCTGTCCACTCCCACCTGATTTAGAGAGACAAATGTTTCTTCCCAACTTGATCAAGTTCCTTGGCAACTCCATGGTGCTACGGCCTGCCCGCAACTTTTTCAGCTCAAACCGGGAAGCTACAATACTACAGAGCAAAAAACACCATGAATGAATAAATTAGTTTGAAAAAAGTGTTATGACAATTTTAAGTGTGTGTGCATATGTGTGTGTGTGTGTAACCATGGCAACCACCTCAAACATCACTAATTTTAATGCAGGCGGAGGAACTATTTTATTACAAAATGTATTTTAAACTGATTTTTCATTAACATATTTTTATTAAACTTACATTTTTTACAATGCCCATTTTCTAAGCACAATAACACCCTCCAGGGTGGGCAGCATTTTGCTATACCAGACCTTCTATGGGCTATAAAGCCCTCCGTCAGTGGCATCAGGACTGATTATGCCCCTATGGCACAATACCGCCCACCCTGTCAGGTAATATTGCTTACTTGCTTGATCATCATATTTCCATTCACTCCATTAGATCACAAAACATATTCACTTATTTTAATACATTTACATATTTAAAGTTCTACCTCTCTGGCATTGCAACTGGCAAATTGTTACAGTGGGTCTGGACCACAGGTGACCACGCTACGAAAAAAACAAAAAACACCATGAAGGAGGGCGTTAGGCTAAGGGAGAAGAACACAAGGGGTGAAGTGTCCAGCTAGTTCTGTACTGGGGTTGTCCAGTCAGTAAGGGAAAAAATGTTGGTCTATAGTAAATTTGATAACTCCAACATAGAGATGCATATATAAATATAAATACAAAACAGTGTAAAATAAATATGGTCTGTGACAACACGTAACCCTAAAAACACACCTTCAGCAAGATATAGTATTGGGAGATAAAGGCACCCCAGCATGACTAAAGATAATTAACTGGGATATCCTGGCTGAACAGGAAAAGCTTTGAGGTGGGCCTTAAAATCATCAACTGATGGGTATTCCCGAATCATTTGAGGAAGTGAGATCTGCCGGACAGGGCCGGCAACACTGTATGCTCTGTCAACAGCAGTTTTCAGCCTCATCCTAGGAACATCTAGGATGTCACTGGAGAAGGAGTGGAGGTACCGGACTGAGACATCAGGTGTAAGAAGGTCTGTCATATAGCCAACCATCATACAGGAGCTTCCACTCCCATCAGTGTTCTAAATTCTGATGGGGCTCAAACCCTTCACGGGAGATGAGAGCAGTTTGACAACATGTAGGTCCAGCACCTTACCCCCGCCCATCCACCCACAAGCCACCCCACAAAGTCCCATGTTTGTTCCCAAACCCATGTCATCTGCAAAGCATGTGACATGGTGCTCATCACCTCAGCCATCGTTGTCACCGGGATTATTGAATAATACTTTTTTTATAGTGTTATGCACTTCTGTAGTACCAAAACCCATCTCCACATACACACAAACTTATTTACATTTGTACATAATACAGTAAACACGAAATACTGCCTGGTGGGCAAACTTAGCCCGGAGACAAAGCAAGCTATATTGAAAAGGAAATAGTCCGGTGCTAATCCTGCTGAATATAGCAGTCTAAGGGCCAGATATTCAAAACTTTGTGCTGGGCAAAAATCATTTGCGCAGGTGTAGCGCGGGATTAGCGCGGGTCTGCCATATTCAAAAGGCCAAATAAGCGGGCAAACTGTATTAGCGCCAGGCAAAAGTATAATGTATGCAAGGGCAAACTGACCGCGAATACAGCGCCAATGCTATATTCAGTGGCTAGCGCCGCACTAAGTGGTTTAGCGCGACCTAGCGCGACAGTTAGCGCGGTGTAGATTACCGCCCAGAAAAAGCTGGTCTTAATCCTGGGCAATCAGCTTTGCGCAACATAAATGGCTGTGCGCGGGATTTGCTGGGGTTTAGCGCGGGTCTTGCGCGACCCTAATACATAAATATAACACATAGATAAAGCCAAACATAGTGGAAGCTTGCTGCTAACCAATGGCATCACAATGATGCCAACATCTGCCACCAGTCCCAGCCATGCCAGGCAGTAAGTGGTGACCCTGCCGCCAGTGGACAGCATGGCAGTGTAGCCATACAGCACACACCTGCTGACCACACATATCTGTGGACAAAAACAGATGCCAGCACACACATGCAGCACTGTGGGCATGGAGGATGTTGAGGGGAGTGTGTATGGGTGGCCAGGCTGTGCCACAGACCAGGTGTGGCCACAAGGCTGGGACTCAGCATGCAGTGCACATGGGCCAGTATTAGAATACCCCAACACTAGTGTGCCTTTCGGATACTATATGCCCCCCCAGCCACATACCACACAGCTGTACAACTGCCACAACACACAAAGCCAGATATGTACTGTCACTGTGAGCATCACATGCCACAGGTACAGCATCTGTGGGTCACACACAGTGTAACAGTAATGTCGACTGTCAGTAAACACCTGCAGGTTGGGCCTGTCACTGTGTACAGTGCAATCAGCATCACTTGCCCTACACACCATAGGCAGTACTGCGTCCCTCACACTACTGTCTCCCTTGCTACTGTAGTGTCTGCTGTGCACTGTAGCATGCCCTACAGTGTGACAGTTGCATGCAGCACCACCACCACCTGTGCCTATGCTGTCCTGTCCCCTGGGGTACAATATGCTATGCTATGCTATGCTGTACTGTTTACCTGTAGCCTGTAGCTATCATCAGTGCACTGCCAGACTGACCTACAGATGGAGCTGCGGTTGGACCTTGTCTGCCCTGTACTTCAGACTGACCTACAGGTGGCTCTATGGGACCCTGCAGTAACGCTAGGCAAACTGTGTGCAAATCAGGGTATAATGAGATGCTAATCCGGTTGTTTGCCCAGAGACTACCTAAGTAGGCTCATTTGCATAGCAGCACTTTTGAATATGGCACATTTAGCTCCGAGACAGCGTGTTTGCTCCAGGCCTGGCTGTAGCTCCGCGCTAATGTTAGCCCAGCGCTAATGAATGCGAGGAATATTGTAAAGTTTTGATCACTGTTCTTCTCATCTGCTGCTTCCTGCAACTGTACTGAGTCCATGCATTTGCTGGCACACACATTGGCCACGTAGTTCATCTGTACCTGCCCTCACGTTGCTGTGTACTGTGTTGTTGTTGTGGGTTGCACTTCCTGGTTGTTTTATTCAGTGCTGTCTTATTCCAGGGCAATGTTTGCCCTGCACTCCCAGACCAGTTTGCATGGCCTCATTACCATGCTATATTCAGAAGCTGTTTGCCCTGGGCTATTCCGTTTGAATATGGCTTGCTTTGTGCTCCGGGCTCAGTTTGCCCGCTGGGCAGTGCTCATTTTGCCCCTGGGCAAAGTTTTGAATATCTGGCCCTAAGTAAGCAAACCATTCTGGGAGTGCAGGGTAAAAATAGCCCAGGAATAAGACAGCACCAAATATAGCAACAGGAAAGTGCGAATTACAACTGCAGCTCATCAGACTCTGTAGAAAGCCAGTGCTGCAGGTGGAGAACATTGTGTGTGATTGCACAGAGATTGCACAAAGATGTCTCACATCTACTGAAAACACACCTCTCAACCCCATGCCTCATAAATCAGAGACAAGGTTTAACAAAAATCAGGGACAAAGGTTTAAAATCAGGGAAACATCTTAAATATTGGTGATATCCACTCAGGAAGCTGGTAGATTAAGTGGTTTAGTGTAAAATGCATTTTCTAATGAAGAACATATCTATAACATTAATGTATGACATTATTTTATGCTTACAACCCCCCACTGTTTGGTCATGGAAACACAATTTGTAGGAGGGACAGAGTAAAATTTTGAGGTAAAATTAGAGACATCCCTGAAAATCAGGGACAGCTGAGAGGTATGACTGCAAATAACAATGTAAGCCACACACTGCAGAACTGTGCTATGCTGAAATAAGGTTTGCCCAGGGCTAACCCGATTGCACAGTGCTAATGCATTAGCTCAGTGAAAACTGGTTAGTCCGAGGCAAACGGGAGCTATATTCAAAGCTCTCATGCAAATGAGCCTACTTAGCTAATCCATGGGCACACAGGCACATTTGCATCTCATTATGTGCTGCTTAGCATACAGTACCATGCAATTTGCCCGGTGCTACTGCATGGTGCACACAGCTCCATCTTTTGGTCGGAATGGAAGCACAGGCTGGACGCTGCAGGAAAAGTCAGGTCCACTGCATCCCCCTTTTGGCCGGATTGGAAGTACAGGCTGGAAGCAGCAGGAACTGTGTGTCGGCAGGCACAGTCAGTGCATACAGTGCACCCACGCATCTATGCAAGCATGACTTGTATGTGTGTGTGTGTGTGTGTGTGTGTGTGTGTGTGTGTATATATATATGTAGATAGATATACATACATATATGTATATCTATATCTATATATATATAAAGGATATACAATGGTGACTGTCAGATAAATGATTTATCTACACAAGTGCTGACTGACCTTGGGTAACCTCACGAGTGGCGTGAGCCAGTGAAATCCAGGTCGAATTAACACAGAAGTGGAGATAAATCATTTATCTGACAGCTCACCATTGTATATTTCATTTATGCAATAGGGATGCTTTCTATCAATGCAGAAACATTTGGTTTTGACTGTTTATCTTTATTTTAAATGATAATTTTGGGAGTTTTGGTTAACTTTCCTAGAGTATGACTGCCTAGCATGGTGGTTGCTATTGAATGAAACACCACTCAATTTGTAGAAAACTTCTTGCTGAACAAATGTCAGGCTCACAGTACTATGCTACCTTTTTCATTTTAAAGTTATTCACATTTGTTTGTCAAAAAAGGGAAAAGAAAATTGAATTTTATGCTGTTTTTTGCTAATTATAAACAAAAACTAAAAGGTATCTATAAATTAAACACCACTCATTTTGTAGATATTTTTGTGCTGAACATTATTTGTGCTCACAGTACCATGCTATCATTTTTTGTTTTAAAGTTATTCACATTTGTTTGTCAAAAAAGTGAACAAAATATTACATTTTCTTCTGCTTTTTTGCTAATTGTAATAAATCTATAAGGTATCTAGACATGAAACACCACTCATTTTGCAGATGATTTTATGATGAACAATTTTTGTGCTCACAGAACCATTCTATCTTTTTTCGTTTTAAAGTTATTCCCATTTGAATATGGTTAGAACTGCTTCTAAGGCTGAACATTCTAAATGAATTCTAAAGAGATTTGTGACATAGTAACTCTGTGTATAAATGGTCACTGTATGTATAAATTTATTTATACATACAGTGACTCAGATAAACGCATTTATCACACTGAATATATGTCCACCCCTATTGCATAAATATATGTAAGCAATAATACCCAACAGGTTGGGCGGTATTGTGCTATACCAGACCGCCCAGGGGCGTAATGAGGCCCAACGCCGCAGGTGGAGGGCCTTATAGCCTCTGGAAGGTCCAGTATAGTACAATACCGCCCACCCTGGAGGGTATTATTGTGCTTAGAAAATGGGCACTGTCAAAAAATTACATTTAATAAGAAAAATGTTAATGAAAATTTAATTTCAAGTAAGATTTGTAACAAAATAGTTCCTCTGCCTGCATTTTTGGAGGTGGTTGCCATGGTCACACACACACACACACACACACACAATCATATTTCAGACTCACTTGCTCCCCCCAAATGATCATTTACTATTGTCCAGATCCAGTTTAAACCCAGAAACACAAGCAGGACTGTGGAGTTCATCTGGCATTTAGATGGTGAACTCAGAAATCAAGAACGTCTGTTTGCCTTGTCCAATGGATCATACCTGCTGCAGAATATAACCAAGGAGAATGATGGGGAATACAGCGTAAGGGTATCTCTGAGGGAGCGTCTTACAGATGTCGTAAAACTCGTAGTGAATGGTATGTTAATGTTAACCCATATACTGTAGATGAAGGGGAAAACAAAGTCAGAGTTTCAATAAGGGAGTGCCTTACAACCATAGTAGATTAACTGGTGTATATATGTTCAAAATGATGCCATGCTCACTGTAAACCGGGTATACTGCCAGCTCAAACCAGACTGAATTCAAAAGCAAAAAAAGCAGCATACAAAAAACATTCAGTTTTGGTGCACAATTACTGAGGAGAGGGTGTTCTGGCTGATTTTAGGCTTTTGCATTTAAATTGGGGCACAGAATCGCAGTGGAGTGCGTATCTCCTGATTGAAAATTTACATCGGGAGAGCAGCTGAGGTGGCAGGCAGGCAGCAACAACGCTGTACATCAGCCTAGTACAGACATCGCAGAAGGTCCATAGGTTTTGTGGGAGGAGGTCGAGCGAGGTGA
The DNA here is from genome assembly GCA_016271365.2 of Neoceratodus forsteri. Taxonomy (NCBI): domain Eukaryota; kingdom Metazoa; phylum Chordata; order Ceratodontiformes; family Ceratodontidae; genus Neoceratodus; species Neoceratodus forsteri. The sequence continues at coordinate 832,588,964 of CM057459.1, read as the reverse complement.
AAGAGAAAATAAACTTGCAGAAAGCAGCTACATTCGTGAGCTTTTGGTGGCTGGCGTAAGCCAGTGGGGAGGGAGACTTCACACAAGGAAGCCGACAGGACCAACGGCTTTCATTTACTTTTTGTCACTGTGACAGTGTGAGATTGCGGTCAGGAGAGTGGTGCCATACTAGAGAATATGGCTGTGAGAATTTCTTATCTCTCCCGGATGCAGAATCAGTGTGCTTTCTTTTTTTTTTTTTTATGAAGAAGCAAGTAAGTAAGTAGTGTTGGGGGGGCTGTAGCTCTCGCTAAGCGAGAGAAACAACATGGTGGAGATTTGTAGTTTTCTGGGGTGCTTTCAGCCAATTACAAAGCAGGCTGGGCACCACTGGAGAATGGTATTTGGTGAAGAGGCACTTGGACTGGCTCTTATTTTTAGCTGGGCATCTATTGTCTGATAGATGCCCACCTAAATAAGTGTCTCAGCCAATCAGGAGAGAGAATTGTCTTTGCCCATTTTCTAAATATATATATATATAGACACACACACTCACAGATAGATAGCTAAAACAGACACACTGCCTGTGGCCACTGTAGTCATACATGCCCTGAAGGATGCCCCCCAACAACATAGGTACCCCACTGCAGTAGTGGGTGACATACAATGGGGGACTCAATGCACGGGACAGGCATAAGGTGAACCTGGGGGGGGGGTGGGAGGCCATAGGCCATAGGTTCACTAGGATATGCAGCATATGCATTAGATAGGGAACAGGGAAGATTGGTTGGGCTGGGCAATTCCTTCCCTGACATCATGGTCCCTGTGCCCATGTGTGCCTGTTACACACCATGGCATACCCCTCTGCTCTTGTGTCACTGAAAAGAGGGACATGGACATATGTGGACACTCAAGATGAGGGACATGGCAGTTGCAAGGGGTAGAATGAGAGATGTCCCTCATAAACAGGGACAGTGTAGTAGTATGCACACTGGTAGGCTAGTGTCCCCCCCAAGCATGGTTCCTGACCCCTGGTAGCCCCGACAATCAAAGAAATACATGGTGTTCTAGTGTTCCCCCCACCCCCCCAGCACAATCCCCGACCCCCAGAGCAAGTAATAAGTAAGATAATTTCCCTGGTAGTCTAGTCATCCCCCACCCCCACGCACATATCCTGACCCCCAGTGCACATATTTAAATTAAATGTTGCCTGGTAGTGTATGGTCCCCATCCCCACACATGTATCCGATCCCCAGTGCACATATTTAAATTGCATTTTCCCTGGTAGTCTAGTGATCCCTCCATCCCGGGATATGTGCGTGGGGGTGGGGGGACCACTAGACTAGCAGGGAATATGTTATTTAAATATGTACACGAGGGGGTCGGGATACATGTGTGGGGGTGGGGGGACCACTATAAAACCAGGGAAAATGTTATTTAAATATGTGCACTGGTGGTCAGGATACCTGTGTGGGAGTGGAGGGGGACCACTAGACTACCAGGGAAAATGTTATTTAAATATGTGCACCGGGGGTCAGGATACATGTGTGGGGTGGGGGACCACTAGTCTACCAGGGAAAATGTACTATTAATATGTGACACTGGGGTCGGCATACATGTGTGGGGGTGGGGGACCACTGGACTACTAGGGAAAATGTACTATTAATATTTGCACGGGGGTCAGAATACATGTGTGGGGGAGGGGGGACCACTAGACTACCAGGGAAAATGTTATATTAATGTGTGCACTGGGGTTCAGGAATCATGTTTTGTGGGGGGCACTGCCACCCATTACCACCAGCACATTACTGCCGGCCTTTTCTCAGCAACATTCAGTGCCACACTACAGGTTGCGCTAATGCCTGTAGTGCAGCACTATACTTTTGAATATGCCAGTGCACCGGCATTCAGGGCCCCTCCCCTCAGTCCCTCTCTGGCATACATTATGATTTAGTGTCAGTGCTAACACCTAGCACTGGTGCTAAATGTCCTTTTAAATATAGTAGTCGGGCACAAATTCAGCACTAATCCAGTGAAATGGATTTGTACCCTCCGCTAAACTTTGAATAGCTGGCCCTCAGGCTGTTAATTCATAATAACTATGTTAATTGCTGTGCTTCACTTAGTACAGCTTAAAACCAGTATGGTTCTGGTTGTCAACAATTGTTGGAAGTTGAGGCTAGATATATACATGACTGTCAAATTCAGTATTAGCACTTAACCAACCGGAGTGAATTTTATAATGTTCTTAAGTATAACACAAGTTAGATTAAAAAACACATAGAATCCTGTTCATCACTTTGTTATGCAGAATTATGGTCTTTTTTTGTCTTGTTACTAGTTGTTTTTCTTAATTACTGGTGCTTAAAAGTAATGGTATTAGTTAATTTTCGTCTGACTTTAGGTCCTTGAATCTTTTCAGTAAATTTATTTCCCTCCGCATATAGTCTAACAGTGAAATATTTGTCAGCGACCATTCCCATTAAACTGTAGTAGTGGTTTATAATCCCAACCTCACCATCAAAAATGTGGTTGTCCAATGACGGGAAAATTTCTTCTTCACACAGTTCAGACAGTACTATATGCAACATACATTGTTTCTCATCTTTTACTGCGACTACTAAATTCAGAATGAAACACCCTTTCTGCTATGCTACATACATGAAGTGTTCTGGTTGAATGACTGTAAACCACCTATGTTCTTGATTGTTAATAGTCTAGCAGTGTCTGGCATTTCACTCTTGCTGCCTAACAATCCATCTTTGCAAGCTGTATATCTGATTGATTGCAGCAGACTCTTTACAACATATCCTGTGAGATGTGTGACAATGTTCTCGACAAACAAGGACAATGTTTCTAAAGATGAAATCGAGCAGTAGCTGTGCTCATCATTTATCTTATTATCTTACTGGTTACTGGTTTTACTGGACAAAAGTAGGCCATTGAGGCCCATCGAGATTGTCCCCCACAACAGTGGGTCAGCCTCCTTCCTTATTTGTTAACCAAATATCCAATTTATTTTTAAAAGATTCAATGGTATTTGAATTAACTATAAATTCAGGAAGTTGATTCCATTTCTGTGGGGCCCTAACACTAAAAAAGTTGTCTCTTTTATTAGTATTAACCCTTTCAACACTTAATTGTTTGTTATGTAGTCTACCAACTATGCGTTTTTTAGCATATGACAATCCGCATTGTTTCATCTGTAATGGACATTTTAATATATTAAATAAAAATAATAAGTCCTCTCTTAATCTTCTTTGTTTTAGAGAGTGTAGACCTGTTTTAGTTAAACGTAAGTCATAAGAGTAATTTTTTAGTCTAGGTATCATCTTAGTCAGTCTTCTCTGAACCTGTTCCACTCTATAAATGTCTTTCCTAAGGTATGGATTCCAGTAAGGGGATCCATAATCCAAATAGGGTGTAACATACGATCTATATAAGGTGACCAAACACTGTTCACATTAATTGACAAAGGTTTTATTAATCTGTTTCAACATAACATTCGCTGTATTTGCCACTCAATTACAGTGGGAATCTGCCGATAATTCATTATTTATTAGAATCCCCAAATCTCTTTCACACTCAGAATATTTGATTTGTTTGTTATTTAACCAATATGTGTTTTTGGGGTTTCTATTCCCAAAATGCAAAACCACACACTTATCCATGTTAAAATCCATAAGGTTACTTTTTGCCCACAGTTCTAAAGTTTCTAGGTCATTCTGAAGAATATTCCCATTTAAAGTTGTATCCACTCTCCTTCCCAGTTTAGTGTCATCCACAAATTTAGATATAAGATTACTAGAAGTTATTTTTAGGTTACTGATAAATAAATTAAACAATGTTGGACACAAGACTGAGCCCTGGGGTATACCACTAGTCACCTTGAGTGGTTTAAATAAGAAATTGTTTACCCTAACCATCTGTGTTCGACCATATAACCATTGAGATACCCAGTTTATTATATATCCTGAAAAACCAAAGTTACACATTTTCTCGATGAGTAATGAATGAGGCAATTTATCAAAAGCTTTACTGTAGTCCAAAAGTATAACATCATATGGAATATGGTTATCCAGATACCAACTAATGTTATTATAAAAGGAAATCAAGTTTGTTGTACATGAAGATCCTGTTTTAAAGCCATGCTGTGTTATATCCTGTACCCCAAGAGTCTGAATTTCCGAGTCAATGTGAGATTTAACTATTCTTTCCATGGCCTTACCAATTATTGATGTAAGACTTATTGATCTATAATTTTGAACCAATGTTTTGTTTCCCTTTTTTAAAATTGGTACCACAATTGCGGTACACCAATCAATTGGAATACTGCCTTCTGTCAATGATTTATTAAATAATAAAGTTAAAGTAATGGTAACTGAGTCGATAGTTTCTTTCAAAAACCTTGCATTGATGTTATCAGGTCCCGAGCTGGTAGATTTTTTTAGTATTGAAAGCACATTTTTTACTTCTTGCTCATTAATTATTGGATATAATGGTGTTAAATTACACCTTGGAGAATAATTATCTTTATTATAGAAGACAGAGGAAAAATATTGATTAAATATATTGGCAATTTTTTGATCATCATTAACTGGTTTCCTTTCAAATGTTATAGGTCCAATTTTTCCGGAGTCACCTTTTTTACTATTTATATAAGAATAGAGTAATTTTTTATTTGACTTTGAATGTGCTAAGGTAAACTCTAATTTGTTTTCAACTTGTCTAATTACTTTTTTTAGGTGAATTACTGAATTTTTATACTAACCCTGGAACCAGGGGTACCATTAATTTTTAATTTCTTAAAGAGATGCTCTTTTAATTTTATTTGTCTGTGTATATCTTTATTAAACCAGATCAGTATTTTACCTTTTTTGTTGTATTTGGATTTTAAGGGAACATAGGTTCATTCTATCATATTTATATTATATTTAAATAGGTCCCATGCTTGGGTTGTAGTTTTGTTTTGGAACACAGTTTTCCAATTAATTTGGTTTATTAAAAGATTAATTTGTTTAAAGTTAGCTCTATTGTAATTTTTTTTAATATTCCTGAAATTGTTTTGCTTTTAGTAATACTAATATTAAAAATTACTGCTTTATGATCACTATTTCTAATGGGAGCAGCAATATCTTTATCTGATACTAAACTTCCTGAATTAGTAATAATTAGATCCAATATATTATTTCCCCTAGTGGGGTCATTAACTAATTGCTCTAGGTCTTGATCGATACATAAGTCTGTTAACAATTTTCCTGTAAAGTTACTCCAGTGAATATTTCCCAGTTTATTCCTGGCATATTAAAATCACCCATAATAATCACGTCATTCTTTTCTACTATGTTAGATATTTGATTAAATAACTCGTTAGTATATTCAGAGTCAGATGAGGGAGGTCTATAACAGAGTCCTATAACTAATTTGGTTTGTCCCTTAAATTGCAGCTGTACCCACAATGATTCAATACTGGAGTTATTGATAATTTCTGAAGAGTTTAAATCATGATGTACAAATATACAAACCCCTCCTCCACTTTTATTCTGTCTGTCTTTATGATACAAGTTATAGCCAGTGATCTCCTTAACCCATTTAGATGATGAGTCCCACCATGTTTCAGTTATAGCAATTATGCCAATATCCAGCAATTTACATTTACATTCCAATTCGGCCATACTTAAATTATTCAGAGATCTCGCATTAAAGCTAAGGATTTTACAATATTTGGTTACTGATTGTTTAACATTGGTATTTTTCCCTTTTAGAGAATTTAGACCTTTCCAATTCTCTCCCTCATAATCTAGTTTAAATTATTTATTTCTGCTGCAATTTTTCTACCAAATATAGTATTACCCCTTCTACTCAGATGGAGTCCGTCCCAGCAAAAAAGTGAGTCCTTTCCACAGAAATCTTCCCAATGCTGAATGCATTTAATCCCCTGCTTCGAACACCACAGTCTTAACCAGTTGCTGTTTTTTTAATTTTATTTATGATGGCATAAGTGGTTCTGGGTACTGGTAGTGAAAAGCAGACTGTACATCCTTTTTCCACCAGAAGATTATTTAGTGCCACATAGCTTTCCTCTAGTTTGTTACTTTCAGATTGGAAACATCGTTAACCCCTGCATGGATAATTACTAGCAGGTTATGTTCTGCTTGGGATAGTATAGGGTTTAACATATTGGTGATAACTGCTATTTTAGCCCTTCTATAACTTAAGCAGGTTCTATTAGCTTTATCAGGATTACAGATTGCCCTATCTATGTGCTTAATCATTGAGTCACCTAGTACAAACGTTTGTCTTGGTGGAGCATTCAATGGCACTGAAAAGTTTGTATCCATTAAATTTTCAATTCCCTTGTTTATTGATTGATTGTCAATTCATTGTTTTGATTTAGAAACTGGAGTCAATGAGCTATCAAGGATTATTAATGGTTCCTGTGTGTTTTGGTCAATTACAATTTTGTCAGTCTCTGAATAAGATACATCTAAAGATGAAAGTGATTGTGGAGTGCTGTTATTTAAATCATTAAAGAGTATCTGAAAGCGGTTTTTAATTGGAATTTCAAACTTGTTAGCTTTTCATCCTTTTTTAATTGCTCTACCTGTTGATACTGTCGCCCAATCATGGTCCTCTGTATCCTCATCCCTAACCCTTTTTCTATTGACATCTTGTTTTTTGTCTGTCATGATAATTTCGGGCACTAATGGTTCTTGTAATAAGTTTAATTCTTGATTAACAGTGCTTAAAGGGTCATTATTTATTGTAGGTACACATGAAATTTCGTTCAGTTCATTATATCGTCTCAACATGTCTGCCTGACTTTTTTCTAATATGATTAGTCTTTTCCCAAAAGTGCCTAGTTCTTCTTCCATGGTTTTATTGACTAAGCATTTTCACATTCATAATTATTTACCATAGTATGTAATGAATCTACTAGTTTATACATAAGACATGTTTGACATTTTAAACCGATTTCCCCTTCAATAGTCATAATAGTGGGGTTAACATGATTATTAGGTTCCATATTAATATCTGGGATATGCTATTTAAGCAATCAACACAAAAGTGATATTCAAAATAACTGGAAGCTGTCATCTATTTATATTATGGCCAGATCAAAAATCCAAATTTACCACAAATAGGTGCTGAAGCTGCTGAATCCGCTGAACACGCTAAACACACGCTTGATGTGCGTGTCATTGCGCGTGTCTTCACATGCGCAAGCACTCTCGCCCTGCGAGTTAAATGTCCCAGTTACCAGAAGTGCTATCCATTGTCACAGCAACAGTTTAGCTGCCAACAGAGAAACTTAAAATAATAATAAAATTAACTATAATGCTGAGACTGCTGCACTTTAAACCTACAGGTTACAATAAGTAGCCAAAGTAATTTTTAGCAGGAACTGAATCGGTAGTTCTGTTTGCAGTACACTATCACTCCTCCTCCTGTTTTTAGTGCTATAACAGGGCTCCAAGAGAGACTAAAACATAGACAGCAGATTTTAATAGTCAACAACAGTGTAATGGTATATAAAGAACAGCCTGAAATGCTTAGACAATGCTTGTGTACACTGCTCTTAACTTGTAGTCTTCTATTGATGTTTCTTGCAGTTTAGCAATTGAGATGTCAATTATGTCCATTGTTGGTCCTGAAAATAGAGATAAAAATGTTGTAATATTTTATAGATGACAAACATGGTGATGCAGATTGCAAAATCTCTTCCTCTTAGCTTGTTTAATGAAAACTCACTAAATTTGCCTCTACCCACCATACAAGTATCTTATCCTCACCAAAAATTTAGTTTTTGGAAGTAAAGTCATTTATTTTAAGATAGATAGTTATTTTATTTCTAAAAGAGACCATTTCCAGGGACTCTAGGTGCTGTACATTAAAAACAAACAACATTATGTACTGTACACAACAATTCAGCTGGGAGTGGATTTAAAATTCAACAATCTATCCCTTTAAAATAGTGTGCTTTTCCAGCTTAAGCATTTCAATAGATTCATCAATGAGCCATGGCACATCTTTCCACATTAGTGGGTCCTGCCATCCACCACACACTCCACACTATGTTACTGCCATTCATATAATGCATCTCTTTAACTCATGCACTACCAATGGCAATATCAGCAAGCAAACATCTGGCACTGACAAATGCTTGTTTCTTATTTTTACTGTGCCAACCTATAGTTCTCTTTTGTTATAACACATCTAAAAGACAAGCTAATAAAAATGAAATTACATATTACTAAAACAGTTATAACTCAGTATGACCTGTTATATGGTTCTGGTGACCAGTATAAATTTCTGTGAGATCCTGAGTGGCCACATTCCCTTGTGTTGAAATAATAGACAATCCACGAGTTGTTATTTGCCTGTATGCAGCCCTGAACATTCTTGTTGTGGGGTTGTTATTCCAACCTCCCTTGCTACAAATACAACTAGGTAGCAGCTCAAGACGGCCCTGGCTAAACCTATAGCTGAGGATGTTTCTGGAAGAAAATATGTAGATTTACAGTTACACAATTCTAACAGTTTAGTTGCTGTATTGTACACTAATATTATTAACACGGATCTCATGAAAGTATGACAAATGAATCTCTATGATCAGCAAAACATATTGTGACCTCATTATCTAAATTCTGTATTAATTTATTGAATTTTGTTGACCAGAAAGACCAACTGAGTCTAACAGTCCCTTTTTTGAGGACAACCTGTGTTGGGGGGGGGGGAGATGCTGATGGCAACCGAATGAAATTGAAGGAAAGTTTTTTTTTTTCCAGTGATAGATATTAGGCCATTTTACCAGGGATATTTTAATGTCCACCTGAACAATCACTGGAACAGGAATACAGGAAATAGGTTAAATGTCTTATATGAAAGACAGGACCAAATTAGTGCAGAATACCCCTCATGATGCACTTCTGAGTCAGTTATATAATTTTAACACTAGTACCAATAGTGGGGATAGAATCCACATCCTTATGGTCTTCCAGACACATATGAGAGTGAGCAACCTGCCGAGACACTGACACTATATTACCATATGTACAGAGCATAATTAAATGATGAACAAAGTTTAGCCTGGTATAAAAAACATTTGTGTTATTAATGCAATAATGCTATCCTGTGTTACTGCTTGAATACAGTGATACATTGCATATGGAAAACATAGTGCAAAAAATACTTTCAGGTAGTAACATTCAATAGCACCAATTCTGTTTCTCTTGACATATTGGTACGCAAATAACTGTATTTACAAATAAATAGTTGATGGACATGTATTACAATATATGTGTAATCATCAACAACTCTTGTCAGACATTTGCTGTTACCTGCCAACATATGAGTCACACCTGTCCCTAATTTGATAAATACAGTATATATAACAAGTCTGCTATTCATTTCATTTCTGCAGCATAATTTACCACTCAACTCAATGGCTGTTATACTTCATCTGCCAGATCCAGGATGCTTCTAGTTATTATCATAAATCCAAGAACTGCTGTTTTCCAGAAGCTTTTCATCACGCATATGCCATCACCTAATGATAGTTTTTTTCAGCTGGTTGATGTTGTATTCCATGAATGGTCTCCAGTTGTTTTCAGAACTCCTTCTGATGGGAGATTTGTACCCTTTCCCATACAGACTCCTAGAATTTAGGATGTCAAATAATCGGAGGAGATATATGAAGACATGGATAAAAACAGACAATGAAAATCACTTCAACCTTCTGGTCCTGCATTCAAAATGAGTCTTTTTCAGGTTTTCTGAGTGAGCATCATGACAAGAGATGTTCACCCCCCATCCACCAACCATCATCACATATTGCCAGTTTCAAGATAGTGTTTGTTCCAATTGCATTATTTTAAATAAAAAAAGATTAGCAATGCAGGCAGAGATCATTATATGTTTTTAAGAAAATACATTTTTTAATAGTAGTAAGAATTTACTTGATTATTTTTAATCAAAAATATAAACACAATGATCAATTGAGGTCACATAGACAGCCTGTTCCTATATATTTCTGTGAATTTTTGAGAAATTCAATAATTCTTAAAATGTATTAATTCTTTATTTTATGAAATGCATACCTATTTAGGTCTTCTATCCATCTAGCAGTTGGTAAACAATCCTTAAATTCGGGAAGAAGCTCTGCAAACAAGCGTAGTGATGCAGCAACAGATGCACTTGATGCCTGTGCCGTGATGTATGCTTTCATTTTCTGTTGTTGCCACTCTATGTTTTTACAGCAGTTTACTGGCAGCATGTAGACCTTCCATGTCTTGTATTTTTTGTAGATTTTCTACATGCTCCGATTTTACTATCTGAAGTTTAGAAACACAAGTTATATAGTTATAGCATTATGCAGTAAAGCATTTAAGTCATTTTTTTTTTTTTTACATTTTAAAATGAGTTACACTCACTGGTTTCATTCTTTTTATGTTTTAGCTAATCCCACAGTGATCAAAATAGAGACTGCTTTTTAAATTCAAATTTGAAATAGAAATACTTCTTGATTGCAGACCACTATTTGTTTTTGATTTTTAAAATACTTGCATCCTAATTGTGTGGTGTACCATTACTATGATATAAACACACTTCTCATATGCATTTAATGACACTCTGCTGGGTAAAAGTGCAATCATTTCACCATAATGTGCTCCATGTCATGAATTTTTGCATTCATACTTTTTTTTTGACTTGTCAATCCTGCACAGTCCAATGCCAGCTGCAAGAAGAGTTTTTTTTTTCTCTGCCAATAGGTTACACATTGTCTTAAGACAATGGCATGGATCAGTAATGACATGCACTTTTCTATCATTCAAACTAGGATGGTTGAAGTGTGAAGTGATTACGCCATCATTATTAATGTGTACTCTCAGTATTTTAGCAGCACTGAAATTAGTGGAAAGTCCATCAAAAGTTACCACTACCACTATAGCACCAGCCTCATGCAGCTTTACTAGACAATGTAAGATAAGTGTTTTTAGGGTGTCTTCTGACAGTCTATGTATAAGAAAATACCCAATAGGTAATTTCCAATTGCTGTTTATGGAAACCAAAAGGAAAACCAATGCCTCTGTTGCCACTATAGAGTCACTCACAACATTTCCCTTGTCCTGGGTCAACAAATCCTAGAAACTGTTGTAGTGAGTTGTCCCACTCTACATGTTAATGAATCAACATGCCATCTATCACAAGGCAGTATCTACTGTAATGTAATGGGGATTTATATAATTGATTAAATGATTCTTCTGTGAAGCCGGGTCTCCCACTGGAAGCCTCCATCCAGCTATGTAATGTACATGGATGTGGCATTGAAAGAAATGTGAGGACATATTCATAGGCCTTTGGTGAATAGAAATACAGGGTTAAACAGAAGTTTCTAATACGGTCCCTGTAACTCCTTGAATGGGGATCTCTGCTGTGATTGTCAAGTTCATTTTTAAGAATTTCTAAGGATGTGCCCGCTATTGAGCTTTCCAGCAATTCACCTGCAAGGCTAGTTGGCAGTAAGCTTTTCCATTTTAAATCATCAATAATATCTGTTGTTTTTTTCCACTTATGTGTCAAATGTCTTTCATGTTGTTTAATGGATTTATGTTTTTTTCTAAGACAGGGTAGCTTGTCTTGTAGCATATCAATCTTCCATTTAGCAGACATGGGATTTTCAAGGCAGTAATTGTTTTCACATATTTTATGCAATGATGGCAGTCCCTCAGATGAGCTTGTAAGAACTTCTGAGTCTTGCATGTGAAGCATGCATTGAGATGCAGCAGGCTTAAAAGAAATAAAAAAGTTTCAAAGATATGTATATGGAAAGAATCACAATACCAATAAAAACACTTTATTGGTTGAATGTGCTTAACTTCCAATTTTATATTACATAATTTCCTTACCATTTACCATATAATTATAGAATTTGACACAATGTTCTAGGACTTACATCATTTCTGGATTGTAGAGAATTAAAAAGGAACAAAATTTAAAAACAAATTTTAAAATTGTTTGTAAATACACTGAACAGCTGTTTCTGTATCATCTGTTGCTAAAGACTCTAGTAACTAAATGCTGCACTATGACAGTGGGCATTTGGTAATATCTGTTCAAAGCACACATCATCATATATTCATGCTTACATCACAAACATGGTGTGCATCACGCATCATGTTTTGTATTTGATAATGATGATTATATTTACTGCTCTAAAACTGATGCAAAACATAAAAAACTCTTATGCAATATAACCACTGAGGTGACTGTTCATTACTTATACTATAATGACCAAGCTGGCTGTCGTTTCTTGGGGAATAATGACCATGTGGGGGGATTGGGTTGCCCGAGTCACAGAACAAGTCAAGTGGGCTACCCCAGGACAGGCAAGCCTACACAACACTTCAGAATCAGTTCAGCAGAAGAATACATCTAGTCAAAGCTAAATACTTTCTGAGCTAGCTGTCTCACAATGCACTTGATTATTCTTAATTATGGAAAATAGACAATAGTGTAAGTGACTCATTCTGTGGTAGGACACAGATCCCACCTCACCATCTGATTTCAATATTTGTTTATTACCTTTCTTTGAAGGTGTTGAGGGAATTTGAATATCATTGGAACTCTCTTTCTATCAATCAATCAATCAATCAATCAAACTTTATTTAACCAGGCAAAATCATCCTTGAGAAAGCTCATTTGCAAGATGGTCCTGGACAAGTAGGACATATACAACGACAGCAAAAGTACCAGATAAGCAGTGTACACACAATGAGCAAATAAAAGACAGTTACAGAGAAACAAATAAGAATAGGGCTGGGGAGTACATATGGTGAACACTATCCGGGTTGATAATTGACTGTATATATAAATGATTCCCTCAAGACATGGGATTATTCAGACAAAGGTCACAATGTTAAAATAAGATGAGGGATACCAGCTAGGGTAAGTGAGGGAACAACAACTGAAGGTTTATGGCAGGGGAAAAACAAAGGAAAGGGCCAGTGAGGGGTAAAAATAAATGTAGTTAAACAAACAGGTGGGAGTTGGCAGAATAATGCCAAGGTGGAAAGAAGAAGAGAAGTGCTAGGGGAATACATGTAAGTGCCAAGAGTTTGGGGGACCACAGGTGATGGAGGAGGTGGTTATTTTCGGCATACAAGCAGGGATCTCAGTTTGAGAGTGAGCAGCCTCCTGAAAGAGTGAGGCCCCAAGAAAGAGAACAGCCTGACAGTTTTTTACATGACATTCCAAAGGGCGGAGAGAGAAAAGATGACAGCCACTAAGCCATGTCATGTCCTTATTTTGGGTACTTTAAGAGAGAGAAGAGACAAACTCCTTAGACCATACGTTCCCTCAGTATGCTGAACCAGCGTAAAAATATAGGTCGTAGTTTATCGGTTAGGGCCTAGAATGTCAACATGAGGGCATTTTTTTTGCCTCCTCAGGGTGAGGGAGGGCCACTCTAGTGCCTGATTGAGCAGGCAGTGCTGGGTGCATAATGGCATGTTTATGATAAATCTCAGCACACGATGGTAGACGGTGTCAAGTTTACATAGTGCCTGAATAGGACAGTGACTATAGAGAAAGTCAGCATAATCAAGCAGCGGTAGAAAAGTTGTTTGGGCAAGTTGTTTTCTTTCTTCAAGAGTAAGGAGGTATCTTATCAGACAAAATATGCCTAGACGTTGTCTTAACTTCTTAGATAGTTCATTGAGGTGAGCCAAGAAGTTGAGCCTGTTATCTGGCCAAACACCCAAGTACTTGAATTTTTCTACTAGTTCCAAGGCTTTGCCAAGCAAGGTATAAATCTGGAGGCTCAAAGATGGTCTTGTGTAGTGGGTAGCACAAGGAGAGATAATCATAGCTTTGGTCTTTTTGGCATTAAGTGGAAGCTTGAGCCTTATTAAGTTGCGCTGAAGGATGTCAAAGTCTAACTGAAGCTACTTGAGAGCTATGTCTAGAGAGGTGTTAGTAGTATAGAGCACGGTATCATCAGCGAATAGATGAATGTTACTTGTGTGTATATAGGAGTCTATATGGTTTATAAAGATAGCAAAGAGAATTGGGGTAAAGATGGAGCCTTTTGGCACACCTCGCAGCAGGAACTTTAACTGAGACAGTTTCCCTTGATCTTTGATTTGTTGCATTCGGTTGTAGAGGAAACAATCAAACCACTTTAAGGCAGTGTTGTTTACCCCAATGCTGCTCAAGACATTAAGTAGAATATGATGATCCACTGTATCGAAGGCCTTGCTAAGATATAGAAAGAGGGCATAGATGTATTTCTTAGTATCCAAGGCGGTTTGCCATACGTTGGACACTTTGGCACGGGCTGATACAGTACTGTGCTTGGGCCTAAATCTCGATTGGGCAGGGTTTAGGATGTTTTCAGTGTCAAGGAACTCTCTGAGTTGAGAGTTAACAATTTTTTCCAGGGTCTTTGTAGGATTGGGAGAAGGGAAATCGGGCGGTAGTTGTTCAGGTCAGTTGGGTCACCAGATTTAAAAAGAGGAATAATGTGTGCTATTTTCCAAAGTGGTGGCAACTCACCATGAGCCAAGGAACTATTAAAAAGGTGAATAATTGGAGCTGTCAGGTGATAGCAGCCAAGTTTCAAGAAGAACGGTTCTAAGAGATCAGCACCAGCACACTTTTTAGTGTCCAAGGTTAGCAGGAGATCCTCTACCTGTTTAAAGGTTACTGGATGAAAGCTACAGGAGGTGCGTCTCTGGATAGCTGTGGCAACAGGGCTACGGCCGTTGTTGTCATCACTGCAGACACTCACTTTACTGGCAGGTGAGGCATCAAATGCAAGGTCTGAGGTGGCAAACTGGCTATTTAGCTTTTCTAGAATGTCCACCCTGTCCATGTAGGAAACATCTTCTACCACAATCTTGGCAGGCAAAGGTAAGGCTGATGAGTGACCTCCTACCTCTCTAAGAACTTTCCAGAATTTAGTGGAACAATTTTTATTTTCTTCATGAGTGGACTGGAAATAACATGATTTTTCAGTTTTAACAAGTTTGGTGCAGGCATTTCTGGCAACCTGAAAGGCCAGCCAGTCAGAATCCAATTTTGTTTTCCATGCCATTTTCCACAGTACATCCCTGTCCCTCAGAGCTTTCTTTAGGGCAGGTGTAAGCCAGTTGGGTGGCCTTTTCCTAGATCTGATTTTTCTAAGCGGTGCATGTTTATCAATCACCTCCAGTACCAGGTTTTGGAAGATATTATAGGCTTTTGAGACAGAGAGTGCCAGGTAAAAATCCTGCCAGTTAATATTCCCTAGGTCTGCCAAGATGGCAAGTTCGCAGAAGCGTTTTAGACTTCATTTTAGTTTAAAAGTGGAGGTAAGAGGCCAGTAAGGGGAGCTTCTAATATAGGCAGTAGCACAGTGGTCACTCAGGTTGCTGTGGAAAACCCCTGTATGAGAGATATTGTGTGGCTTATTAACCAGTATAAGATCCAGTAATGAGCTGTGGTGAGGGGATTTCTTGTTAGGATGGGTATTCTCCAGGGTAACCTGGGTTAGGCCATGCTCATCGCAGAACTCCTTAATTTTACTGGAGCAGGCATCATTCCAATTGAGATTAAAGTCCCCCATTATTGTGCATTCTGAGTTTGTTTTTTCCAACAGGGAGTGAAGATGACCCAGTATGCCAAACGCCGCAGAAGGGTGTTTACAACAAGCAGATATTAAGAGGGCCACTCCAGAAGATAAGGTCAATTTTACAGCTAGGCAGTCAAATTCCTTTGGTATAGAGGTGCAAACAATAACAGTGACAGAGAGATTGGTCTTAGTATAGATGGCAACTCCACCGCCCCTTGTTGGCCTGTCGCACCTGAATAAATTATAACCATGTATATTAACAGTTTTGTCAGGAATGTTGTCTGTGAGCCATGTTTCCAAAAACATTGCAATATCTGGAGCCATATGTAGTACCCAGGCTTGGACCATGTAGAATTTTTTAGGCAAGCTACAGATATTCACATGTAGAAAGCTGAGACCTTTTAACAGAGGGAGTTCCGAGGGTGCATCTATAAAAAGGGGAGGACTGGGGTTTAATTCCACACTCCCTGAGCAGAGTAGAAGAAGAAGAACTAATAGTTTCCTAAGGCAGTATATAATCATTTTTAATGTGAGTTTATTCTGACACTTAGTGTGCAAGGTTTTATGGTTTGCATTGCTGCGGGTAGCAAAACAACGAGAGACAGGCAGGGCATAGATAGCCACTGTAACTGGAAGGAGGAACGATAAGTGGGTATGGATGGAAGATCTGGGCTGGAGGGGAGATACAGTGAATGTGTGGAGGTCAGTACCTTTGGAGTAGGACAGATAGTGAGCTAACACCGTACCATGTAGCTCTTGGTACTTGGGCATGTCTTGCAGGACTGTATTCTCCATACGTTTAACAAAAAAGTCATAAGGGAGGAGTAGGAAGCAGTTGAGGACAAGAATAGTTGTCTGTGGAGCCATTAGATTAGAGGTGAAGCAGTAGGCAGGGAGGATGGGCATATGGTGCCAGTCAAGTGTGGAGAAAGAGTATCTCTTGAATAGGGGATGCGGCTTATAACTTAGACCAACACAGTTTGTCAGTGACCTAAAAAGGAAGATGTCTTTAAGGGGAGGACAGGGCAGGGCAATTGTTAGGCCTAATAGCTGCACTCTGTATCTTTAAGTGTAGTTGCAATGTTAGTGAGAAGGAAGGAGGAAGGTTGCATAGGGGTGGTGCCAAGGGGGGAGGGAGAGTAACAAAGGCTGGAGGTGGGGGAAGGGGTGGGCATAAACATTCAAGGAAGGAAGAGACAGTAGGAGAGAAAGGGAAGCAGAAATTGGACTATTTGCAGGGCAAAGTTTACAACTGTGACCCAAATGACATCTAGTCTAAAGAGAAAAAACTGTATCACTGTAAAGTTATTTTCTGCTCCAGGGTAGATTAGCACTGGACCTTAAAACAAAGAGAGCTGTAATACTTTTAAATCTACAAACCTGCAGCCTAAAAGAACTTGCACTTCAAACTACCCTTGCAGTGCAAAATTGATGTAAACAGGCTTAGGTTCATGTATAGGTTAGGATTCACAGAACAATTTGGTGTTAATCTTGTTGTCTGATCAGTCCTAACAAAGCAGGTATTGGCAAGGTGATCTGAACATATTGCAGCCTCACTGCTCAGCTGAAAATTTTCACACCTGATGTTTTGCACCCATTCACACCGCAAGGTTTGATCTGCTGGAAATCTGTAGCAAACAGAAATAAAAAAGATTTTATCCTATCAAATATGTATTTAGTCACTATCTCTCACGCAATCTCTGATGTTTATTTTCATTTTGTATGTTTGCTTGCAACTTATTACAAGCAAAACATCTTGTGGCAGTAGCACTTTTCAAGGGTGTGGCAATGCTGTGGCCAATGCAGGGGATGCTTTAATGTGTGCATCATTAAACCATGAATCAGTGAGCATACTGGCAATGATGGAAAACTTTAAAGAGAGCCCAATCCCCTTGTCAGCATCACCTCTTCTATAGCTTGGGGGGGTAGGCATGCTCGGCTCCCTCCTATGGGATTCCATGCCTACCAGCTGTTCTCACTCCATCACCCCCCACCTAATATAAATCTATACTTGATGCTATGTACCTCTCCAACCTCTGTTTTAATACACCTTCCACTCCTCGCTCAGGTGCAGCCTGTCCCCTGCATTTAGATCCTCATTGTCCCTTGTTCTGCCCCAATCCACCACTACACCATACTTCTTAGACTGACACCATTCCCACCAGCCATGTGTTGAACTCCCCAATCATCCCTTTCATTTTTGTTCTCTCACAGGCTACTGGGAGAACCTCTGAGAAGGTCACTGATTCCTCCAGTTCCTCACATAGCCTTCCTAGTTCCTTAAACCTCCTCCTCACCACTACCTCCACTTTCTCCCCCACCAGGACCTTAGTGCCCACATGCACCACTAAATGTGGTTTCTTCCTGCCCCTCCATGCACACTTAAGAACCACCTGCACTGACCTGTCCACTATTAGCCCATGTATAGCCGCCACCAAAATCCTACTATGCCTTTTCCCCCTGCTGCCCCATCTGATCCCTTAAAGTATGGAATCGCCCAGCACTAGCACACCACCTTCCACTTTCATTATCCCTCCCCCAACCTTTTCTCAAGGTATCCATTACTAGAACATGCCACCTCACTAACTCCATTCTTCCCCCTTTCTGCTCTCCCCCCTTGTCCCATGTCCTGTCTGTGGTTCCCTTCACCACTCCCTCCCTATTCACCACTTTCCTCTCCTCAGCCCTGGTCTCTTCCCTCCTCTCTGCCCCTTACATCCTCCCAGCCATCAGTGCTTCTCTCCCCTCCACCCCATCACCTTCCTCTGACCAGATCCTGTCCCTTGTGGATTTCCCTTCCCTTCCCCCTCCTGCACCCCCCCTGGAGATTGCACACCCCCTTCTCCTCCACCAGTGTTGCCAGCACAGCAAACTTATTTCCTGCCCTTCCTTCCTGGTTGTGGTTTGGCCCCTCACCCATGACCCTAGCCTGCCCATCTGTGCTATGCCCCTTGCTTATTCTGCCCTCCTGCACTGATCCAACCATCTCCATTAGATCCCCCCATCATCTGGTGTGTCCATCCCTCGTCTGCTCCATCTGTCCTTCTCAGTGATGTCTACAGTTAGCAGTAACTATGCAAGACTTTACAATCCTAGCAGTGTCCTATTCTGAGGCAGTTATAGCCAAACATTCCCTCCATCCCCAGACCCTTTACAAGCTGTGTCTCCAACTGCCACCCCCAGAAAGAAAAACAAAACAGAGCCCACCATGCCTTAATCACCCCATAAGTCCCCATTGTCGCAGAACAACCACAGTGTTCCTGATTAACAGCAAAGACCAGAAATGGAACAGCCACAGTACCCGAAATCTGAATTCAGTTGGAACCATGAACCTGTGCCAGGTATGTGGGGCTGCTGACTATGAACCCTGGATGGGGAGGGGGTTTGACTATGGACCTGTGCCAGGAAGGGGGGTTGGGGACTGTTAACTATGCACCTGTGACAGGAAGGTGTTTTTGTGTGGTTATCATGAACCCATGCTGGGGGAGGTGGGTCCCATGACTATAGACCTGTGCTGTGGAGGGAGAGTGGCCTATGACTATGGACCCGTTCCAGGGAGGGGGTTCAGACTGTAGACCGAGATTGGTGAGGGCAGTGGTAGACCCTTGGGGGAGAGTAGGGGACAGTTACTATAGACCTGGGCTGAGGAATTGGTGGCCATTTATTATGGATCAGGGCTATGGAGGGGGGGACCATTGACTTTGGACCTGTACCATGAAGGCAGAACTGGTGACCATGAACCCATGCCAGGGAGGTGGGGCTTCTGACTATGGACCCTGGCTGGGGAGGGTGGATAGTTGACTATGCACCCTTGAGGGAGAGTAGGGGCTGGTCACTATAGACTTGGGCAGGAGATGAGAGACCACTGACTATGGACATGTGCTGGGGATGGGGTGGCCAGTGACTGTGAACATTGTGTCGGGGTGTGCTGACCATGAACAGCAATCCAGGGCAAGCGGAATTTCCATAAAAGCTCAGAAATGGATTTCCAAATGTTCACGGAAGCGAAAGTCTGACTTTTGCTTCAATTCCACCAGGGAAAGGTTTTTTTTTTTTTACACACCTCTACTGAGAACTTCCACTCAGAAAAGTTAGGATGGACAAAGGACTTTTTTGCTAAAGAAATTACACTTCAAGCACTACATGATTTTAGTACAGAAACTATGACTGATTGCAAAGCCTTTAATACTGTTATGGGGATTCTGAGAGAAAAGGGGATTAAATACACTCTGTTGCCATCAGCAAAATTAAATGTTTTCTTTCATGGTCAGGTAAGATATTCTGTGGACCCTAAAGATGATAAGATTGTTCTGAAGGAATCTTTCTTTAAAGGCTCTCCACCAAATCCTTCTCAATCCACAGGTTACAATCAGACCTTACTTGCTGAACTATATTGCTGAAGTGTTGCTAAACTTGTTAAAACTGATAGAAATTGCTTGTTTTTCTCTAAATATACTTTATTTGATGTTCTTGTGAGGGTACTCTTTACAACAAGTGCTTCCTTGTTAAATCAGCACTGCACTGTGGGATAGTGGAGGTATGAGGCTTACTCCTGATATCTCCCAAGCTCTTGGCACAGTCTGCTGATTTTCCACAAGAACCTTACTAAAGGTTTTCACCAGTATTACACCTTTTACACTGTTTACAGCCTTTTTAAAGGCTATTTAAAACTAAATTGCATGTTTCTGAACTATGTTGAAACCGGAAGCTGCGCTACGATGCACTCTCCGGTTCCTAAGTATTAAAACACTCGCTTTAGCGAGCGGCAGCAGATAAACCTTACTTGCTGAACTATATTGCTGAAGTGTTGCTAAACTTATTAAAACTGATAGAAATTGCTTGTTTTTCTCTAAATGTACTTTATTTGATGTTCTTGTGAGGGGTACTCTTTACAACAAGTGCTTCCTTGTTAAATCAGCACTGCACTGTGGGATAGTGGAGGTCTGAGGCTTACTCCTGATACCTCCCAAGCTCTTGGCACAGTCTGCTGATTTTCCACAAGAACCTTACTAAAGGTTTTCACCAGTATTACACCTTTTACACTGTTTACAGCCTTTTTAAAGGCTATTTAATACTAAATTGCGTGTTTCTGAACTAGCGTGAAACAGGAAGTTTCGCTACGATGCACTTCCGGTTCCTGGGCATTAAAAACACTCACTTTAGTGAGCGGGGAAAGCGTGTGCGGGGCTGTGTGCGGAGATGCGTGCAGACGCGCGTGTCTACCGTCTCCACCGAGGACACCAGGACCAGGCAACAATACTGGGATATACTTACATAAAAGTAAAACTTACCTATAAACCAATACTTGTATACCCGTTATTATCATCATGAAGAAAGCAAATAAGATGTGTCTTGAGTGTAGAATGTATACCACTGGTAAACAAGACTCAAAATATTTGTGTGACAAATGTATCTTAGTTAGGAACTTGCAGGAGGAAATTAAGATGCTACAGCCAAATGGAAACATAAGTTCTGATATTAAAGCACTGGAGGAATATATTGATCACATGTCCTTACTAGTGGAAGCTAACACTTCTTACTCAAAAAGTCCAAGAAACTCTTGCCCAAATAACCCACCATCTAATTGTTTACCATCTCCTGTTTTTACTGAGCAGCTAGCAACCACTTCAACTCCCTTAACTACTATTATTAAACATTCAATCGAACCATCTACTGAAATTGGGAATTGGACTCTAATTTTTCCCCAAAAAATTCAAAAAATAAACTTGTTCCCAAACCCTATATGATTCCACTCTCAAATTCTTTTGAACCACTCCCTGAATATCTGATGGACGACTGCAATGATGTCACTGAACACGTATCTGAAAAACTGAATAAAGGAAATCACAAAACACAAACAAACCATATAGTAACCACTATACCAGTCTCTAAATCCCCACTAATTATGTTACCACAAAACACCACTTCTGTATCTAAACCAGTGCACAGTCCAGACGTGCTTATTAAAAAAAAAAAAGGTATTTGTGTTGGGTGACTCCATAACAAAATATGTTGATAGGGTAGTTTGTAACCCAGACAAAGAAAATCGGACTGCTTCTAGTTATAGAGGAGCTAAAATAGCCGATATCACCCTAATGTCAAAAACAATCTTGTTGGCCACTGGTGATACCCCACTAGTGATTATCCATGCTGGGGCAAATGACATCACAAAATCTACACTCCAGCAGATCAAACAGGATTATGTGGCATTATGCAATATTCTAGTTGACCGTGGCTGTACTATATGTCTGTCAGAGGTTTTACCTATCCCAAGAGCAATCAGATATATTAACAATAAAATTAAGGCACTAAATGAGTGGATTCATAAATGGACTTATAGACAGGGCATAAGTTGCCTAACTCACTGGGAAGACTTTGAAGATAGGCCCGCACTCTTCTGTTGGGATGGCCTACACCTCAGTAGAAGGGGAAGTGTGATTTTAGGATGAAAAATGGCAAACTTCATAAATAACCATTTAAACTGATAGAGAGGGGGGAGATGGGGAAAACCCCTATCTCTAGTAGTAACAGCCCATGCCTATCTTATTCGGAGAATCTTAACATACTATCATTAAATGCACAATCACTAACTATTACCAAACTTGCTGAACTTGAAATCTTAATCAAAACTCTAAATTTGGTAATAATAGCAATCACCGAAACCTGGGGTAACACTGATAAAGAATGGAGAGCTGATATTCATGGTTTTAAGCATTACTTCAAAAATAGACCGGATACAAAAATTGGTGGTCGGGTTAGTTTGTATGTTTGTAATGAAATTCCATCATACAACTTAACAACCACTATACATTCTGAAAGTGCTTGGGTTTGCATTCGACCCACCAGTGATTTTCAACTTCTTGTAGGCACTTGTAATCGTGCCCCTTCATCTGACACTGATCAAACTAAACAACTGCGTAGTGAAATTACTCAAATTGCTAGTAAAGATCCAGTACTCATTCTAGGGGACTTTAACTTTCCCACTATAAACTGGGATACACTTTCAGGAATTAATAAACATGATGAACTATTTTTGTCCGTCATAATCAATATGGGATTGGTGCAGTGTGTTAAAGCACTGACAAGGGGAAATAACATACTGGACTTAGTCATGACCAACCCAGAGATTCACATATCAGATATTCAACTACTCAGCCCCTTGGGTAACAGTGATCACTTATCTCTTCATTTTTCCATTCAATTACCCGTATTACCAAAAATTTGCAAACTAAAAATAAAACAATATAACAAGGCTGACTTTGAAACCATCAATCATCAGATTAAATCCATCAACTGGGAACAAATAATGAATCCAATGAACACTGAGACTGTTTGGGGCTTTCTGAAAGCAAAAATCTTGGATCTTGAAAAAAACTATGTTCCATATAATTTTAAATACAATAACAAAGGAAAAATTCCACCATGGTTTAATGGCAATATTAAAACATTAATTAATCAAAAATATACATTATTTTCAGCCCTAAAAAAATGCTTACCTGATCAAAAGAATGGCACTCTGCTTAAATACAGAGAGGTAGTAAGACAATTAAAAAAAACTATAACATTGGCAAAACGTAATTTTGAATTTAAAATGGTACACACTAAGGACTGCCATAAAGCACTATATAATTACCTAAATGGTAAAAAAAAGTAATAATAACACAATAGGCCCCTTAGTCTGCAATAATAAGACTATAACATCTGATATGGAAACAGTTTCTGAACTAAACAAGTATTTCTCATCTGTTTTCTCACCTGAAACTATAAATACCGTACCCATCATAACAGATTTCAATTTAGAACCATTTGAAACTCTTTTACAAGATATACAATGGGTCTTCAACACACTAAAACAACATACTAGTTCTGGTCCTGACAATATTAGTTCTAGATTTCTTATGGAAACAAAAGATACAATAACCTCCCCTTTGACCATCATTTTTAAGAAATCACTTTACGAATCCACAGTTCCAATGGACTGACACACTGCCATTATCACACCAATCTTTAAACAAGGCCATCATTCTAAAATTGAAAACTACAGACCTATTAGTCTCACTTCAATACCATGTAAACTCGTGGAGAAAATAATAAAAAATCAACTGGAAAAAGAAATGTCCTTATTAAAAAATAATGATAAGTATCAGCATGGCTTTCGAACAGGTTTCTCATGTACAACTAATTTGATCACTTTTTACAACTACATTAGTTTTAATTTGAATAATAAAATTCTTACTGATGTTATACTGTTGGACTATAGCAAGGCGTTTGACAAGGTGTCACATAGTATCTTGATCAATAAACTTATCCACCTAGGCTTTTCTGCACCTATTATATCTTGGATAGGGGAGTTGGCTAAGTAACAGAACACAGAAAGTTAAGGTAAATGGTGTACTATCAGAGGTGGGAGCTGTGGCCAGTGGTGTGCCGTAGGGTACTGTACTGGGCCCAGTATTGTTTAATTTGTTTATCAGTGATATGTATGTTTCACCAAATAATACAATGGTCAAATTTGTGGACGATACCAAACTTGGAGGTAAGGTTAACACCCCCTGAAAACTGTCATAAATTGGTACAGGATCTTGCACAAATTGAACAATGGGCCAGAGTGAACAAAATGTACTTTAATGTAGCTAAGTGTGCAGTTCTCCATTTTGGAAAGAATAATCCCAAACAAACGTATTACTTGAACAACAGCATTATTAGGATAACCTCAGTGGAAAAAGATCTGGGTATTATGATTAACGATAAATTATCTTCATCCTCACACTGTTCAAAAGTTGCAAATCAAACAAATGCACTACTGAGAAGAATAAATAAAATATTTATCTCCAAAACAGAAGAATGTCTTCTAACTCTGTATAGGTCTCATATTAGACCATAGCTGGACTATGGTTCTTCATATTGGAATCTTTATTTAAAAACAGATGTAGATAAAATCAAACAAATTCAACATAGAGTTACTAAATTAATACCTCACCAAACTCACTTGGATTATAATAGCAGATTGAGGGAAACCGGATTACATTCTCTTGAGCGTAGGCGAGCCAGAGGAGACCTTTTACAACTATTTAAAATTCCTAACACTCCAGAACAAATGGAACAATGCGGCATTGCTTATTCTGAAAGAAAAATTGTACCAAGGCTCCATAATAAACAACTTGAAGTACAGAAAGTTAATAATAATAAAAGGTTAATTTTTTTTCCATTAGATCACCCAGACTATGGAATAAACTGCCTCAAGAAATCGTCGACTCTAAAAATATTACAACATTTAAACATAAACTTGATAAATGGATGAATGAAAGGGTCACAGGTAAATGATCCACCAATGTGGAAGACAATCCCGATGGGCCGTTGACCTCCTTTTGTCCTAAACACCAAGTAAACCAAGTAAACTCTATTGGTTTCTGGTAAAGGCTCCTAGTTGCAACAAGCCCTGGAACTGACAAGTCAGTTTGCTCCTCTAAATGGATTTGCTGATGAGCGTTCTTTACCAAGGACTATTTATTTACTTACATCTCAGATTACAAATACCTTTGAGCTAGTGGCAGCTCATTTACAAAGGTTCCATGTCAAAGGAAAGGGTTACAATAAGGTTGGGAGTTATAGACAACATTCATGCTATCAACAGAGGTACAGACAGCATTCATGGAATCATCAAAGCACAGCAAGTCAGCTGGTAACTAAGTGGGAACAGTGCTGCACACTGAAGATTACAAGCAAGCATAGAAAACCATAAGGTACATTTGAAGCTACATTGCTAATCAGAGGTGGGGGGGGAAGGGGAAGAGTAAGGAAGGGGTAGTGGAGATGAGAGGGCAGAGTCCAGATAGAGAAGGAAAAGAAAATATGGCAGCCAGAGGCCTTGTAAGGTGAGAGGAAGGGGAGGCTAAGGTGAGAGAAGGGGGTAAAAGAGGGGAAAAGGAGGGCGGATGAAGGGGAAGAAGATAAGGGAGAGTGGGGACCAGAGGGCCTAGACAGGTCCAGGAAGAGGGGGGTCAGTAGGATAAGAGCAAGGAGGGGGTGAGGTAAGAGAGGAGGTGGCAGGGGGAAATGGGAAATTGTTCTGTCAGGATAGGTGAAACAAAACAGGAAGCCAGGTAAGAACCTCAAAGAGTGAAAAAAGTGGTATAAGCCGTGTCTGCAGAAGTTGGAAACTAGGTGTAACAATCACAAGTGCTTTCAGTTAGAAAATACTGATGAAGCATAAATTTAAATTGGGACAGATTAGAAAGACTGCTCAGTTGGTTGCTTAGATTATTAAACCACAAGGTGCTCTGTATTGAAAGGATTGCTGGTGTTGAGCAGTCTGACAGTGAGGTACTAGAAGGCGGTCAGAAACTGAGGTGCGTGTGTGTTGGGTTTTAGGAGATTTGTTTAGCAGGCAATCAATGCTCTGGGGTAATAATCCAAGTAGAGCTTTTTTGGACAGGAGGCAGGTTTGATATTTGATCCTGTTATTTAGTTGGAGCCAGCCAGATTGAGTATATAACTCACAGGTATGAGTGAGGCACTCAGCACCCATAACTAACCTACAGGCTTTGTTCAGGGCCACCGTGAGTCATTTAAGAGATGTGGAGGTTGCAGCACAGTATAAGATTAAACCATAATCAATGATCAAGAGGACCAAGCTGTGAACTGCAACCTTCAGGGCTTCTTGGGTAAGACTTTGTCTGTGTCTGAAGAGGAGCACAATTCTGGTATTAACATCTCTGGCAACATTTTCAATGTGAGGCACAAAGGTAAGGTGACTATTCAGGGTTAGACCTAGGTATTTGAAAAGCTGAGTTTGTTCAAGAGCGTCTCTGTGATTGTTGGTGATAGTGAGTTGATGGGCCATAAACTTATTCTGTGAGGAAGAAAATAGCTGGACTTTAGTTTTTTTGTAGTTTAGCACTAGTTTGTGATTATTAAACCATCCCTCTGCTTCTGTGAAGCCTTGTTGAAGACTGTTTTCAATAGCGTTGGGATCCAGGTGGCTAGTAAAGATGACCGCATCATCTGCGTAGAGAAGAGTACTCTGGTTGCAGACAGCTGGAAGGTCATTTAGGAAAATACTGAACAATAAGGGACCCAGGATTGAGCCTTGCGGTGCCCCTGATCAGACAGCCCTCTTCTCCAAAACTACATTTGATATCCTCACCCTTTGCAGTCTATCACTGAGATAGCTTCCGAGCCATTTCAGGGTGCTAGGAGCAACACCAGTTTTAGAGAGTTGGACAAGCGACAGTGTGTGATTCACTGTGTCAAAGGCTTTTGTTAGGTCAACAAAGGCTGCACCTACAATCTTGCCTTGATCAATTGCCTGTTATATGAAGATTGTGAATTCTAATAATGCTGTGGTAGTACTGTGCCCCTTTCTAAAGTCATGTTGTTGTGGGCACTGGATGGAGTATGTGTCCAGATAAGCACCAAGACGGTTGGTAACAATTCACTCGAGCACCTTGGAGAGTGGATGGATAATGGATATAGGCCTATAGTTACCCTGTAAGGAACGATCACCAGTTTTATGCACTGGAGTTACGATGGCCATTTTCCAGGCATCAGGAAGTAGTCCCAGTGTAAGAGAAAGGTTTAGAATCTTAATTATAGGTAGGAGAACTTCATTTAGGGTTAGGGTGATAAGCTTAAGATCTAGTCTGTCACTACTGTGTCTTGTGTTTCTTAGGACCTTAGCTAGTAGTTTTCTAACTAGGTTGCATGATACCCTTTTAAAATAAAAAGGGGGGTGCTCAGGACTATTTTCATCACTGTGGCTTGTGGAGCTGGCAGCATCATCATCGAAAAAGTCAGGTGGGAGAACACAGCTTAAATTGGTAAAAGCATTATTAAAGGCATTAGCAATTTCCAAAGGGTCAGTGGTAGGGGTCCCATTTATGTTTAGCATTGTAGGCAATACTTTAGGTTTTTTGCCAGTGACATTATTTATATTAGACCAGAACCTTCTACCATCAACCCAGTAGTTGGTAAGCATCTCCCTATGGTACTTGTCTTTTGCCTGGTGAGTCTCCCTCTTGCAGTTGTTTCCTAGCAGCTTTATAGGCTTGTAGGTCCTGCTGCTTGCCAGTGGCTTTTGCACAGTGCCAGAGATGGTCCTGAAACTTCATGTGGGAAAGGAGCTCAGGAGTGATCCAGGGGTTAACCATGCCAGAGACTTTAATCTTTTTGAGAGGGGCATGTGTATCACAAACAGTGTTAAAAACCCTTATAATGTGACAGAGGGCTACATTAACATCATTGGTTCCAATTTTGGGCACCAAGATGCTATTTTAGGAGGTCCAGGTGGCCCCTTCTGAGAAACCTGCTGTAGATAGTTTGGGGAGGGGGATAAGGAATTTATTAGTTCAAATGCACGTGATTGGGGAATGGTCACTGATGGAGTCAGGGTGCACAGTTACATTGGAAAGGCAGTTAGGTTGGTTAGAAATTATCCATTCGAGGGTGGTGCTACTCCCCATTTTATAGTTTATCCTAGTGGGAGTATTAACAAGTTGAGTTATGTGAAGGGCTGTTATTGCATTCTTTAGTGAGTTGGTCGCAGGTGACAGCCAGTTTATGTTAAAATCTCCCATGACAATTGTCTCTGTGAGGTGATTTTG
Organism: Neoceratodus forsteri; assembly: GCA_016271365.2. Taxonomy (NCBI): domain Eukaryota; kingdom Metazoa; phylum Chordata; order Ceratodontiformes; family Ceratodontidae; genus Neoceratodus; species Neoceratodus forsteri. The sequence continues at coordinate 832,560,770 of CM057459.1, read as the reverse complement.
TGAGCGGAGATGGTCAAGAAGACTGAGGAGACCAGTGGCCAGGTCTTTGGGAGGTATGTAGACTGAGAGTACTGATATTGTTTTATGATGGTGAGCCCCCAACAGCACTGTTATCGCCAGTGCCTGGGTATTGCCACTGAGATTAATTGGTGGCAAAGCATACCCCTTTAGGGAATTTTTTAGAAATATAGCACATCCACCCCTATGTTTGGTCATCCTGTCCAGCCTGAATATAGTGTATCTAGGTATAGCTACTGCAGAATCCGGTATTTTGGGGTCATCCATGTCTCAACGACAGATAGTATCTCAGGGTTGTGCTGAGTTACCCAGACTTTCAGGACATCAATTTTGCTTAAAAGGCTACAGATATTAATTGTGGCCAGTTTAATGGTACTTGGTGTAGGGCATGCATTGTAGGTGGGAGGTGCTTCAGGACCTGGATTAGGATGAATGTTTCCAGGTAGCAGAAGTCGCATAAGGGCTATCCTGAGTAGGAATTCTCATTGAGCCTTGGAGAAACATTTAACCTTCATGCGAACACAGTGAGGTTTTGTCTTTTCCCTGTATAAAATGAGGATGGTGTGGTCCTTAAGGACACATTGACAGGGATGTGATCCACCTGGGGGCCAAATATTTATAGGGGGCAGGATCATTGAGGTAGACCAAGGTCCTTTATTAATAGTGAAAAAGTTCCAAGATGAGCAACCAATGTTGACGTGAAGGTTTTTCAAGATTTCAGTACTGGGTGAGTAAACCAAACTATGGCTTGTCTTGCTTGTGGGAGTGGGCAAAGAGAGAAATATGAGAATGGGAAAGGCACTTAGTAATTGTTTAAAATTTGGGGCCATGGTTACTTACAGAGTGAGCAGGGAGCAGTAGCTGTGTACCTTTGAGATGAGACAGGCCAGGCTACAGAAAAAAAAAAAGTAAAATAGTCTGAGTTGCTCAGCATGCAGCCGATGGTGGAGGAGGACTTGAGAAATGGGTGGGAAGCTATACATGTTTAATAGCAGCTGGGGTTGATGTGGTGGTTTCTATGACACAGCGGTAGGGTGATGGACTATGGTTTGTTGGGGTGTAATAATCTGCTTTAGGGAAGAAGGACCCAGGATAAGAATTGCTTAGGAGATAGCAGTGGGAAGAGGAATGCAACTTCCAAGAGTTGTTGCCCTCTAGTGGCTTTGCAGTATACTTTGCAAATAGAAAAGTAGACAAAAAAAGCTAGAAAAATTAACAGTCCTGTTCCACTAACACTTGTTACTGGTAAACTCGGCATTAGCAGTTCTTGTATTAAAACAGAGGTCTCAGGAAGGCTAGAGTCAGGAGCCAACAAGAGAAGAGGAAATGGCGTTATGCCTAATCAGAGCTCAGCAGCAGTAGTAGTGCAGCCAAATGGCCTGAAAGGCAAAAAGTGCCAAGTTCAATTCTGTTGGTAGCTGTGGGCTGCTCTTCAAAATGTGTACCTGGTTGTAGGCCGAGAGGCAGGCTGGTCAGTGCAGAACAGTCTCTGGGTTCTGAGCAGCTCCTGCAGTCACCCATATCAGGCAGGATGCCTGTGGAATTGTGAAAGGTTTGTTAATTTAAGGCCAACAGGGACAATGGGCATTAGAAACCTCAGCCCCAATCAGACTAGGAGATACTGGTAGGGAGAGGTTTTTGGGGTAGGGCAGACAGATTATCAATGCAGCTGAACAACACCTTCACAAAAGATCTGTTACACTTGGGGGGGGGGTGCTGCTTACTGTAGCTAGCTGCAAAGCCAGGAAAAAAGAGACAAAAAACACTGGACATGGAGGGGAGTGAGCAATCACACAGGGACTGTGGTCTGATAGTTCAAAAGTAAAATAGTATTGGACTCAGGGACACAGGGAAAAATAGTATTGGACACAGGGACTAGAGCAAAACGATCAAGCTCTTAGTTGAAGCAGTTGAATCTTTAGGGTGCCTTACAGCTCACCTTAGACACAGACAGGATATGTAGAGTAGGACAGGGGAAAAAGAATGCAGGTGTCTATAGTTGGTTAGTGGAAGAAGGAATGCAAACAGCGTAAATACTTTATGCAGGTAACATCTACAAACTGCAGTTATTAACCACTCTAAGCAGTAAACATCAACAAAATCAACAAGCTAGAAAATTAATCCTGTTCCACTAACACTTGGTACTGGTAAACTCAGCATTAGCATTTCTTGTATTAAAAAGGAGGACTCAGGAAGGCTAGAGTCAGGAGCCAACAAGAGAAGGGGGAATGGCGTTATGCCTAATCAGAGCTCAGCAGCAGTAGTAGTGCAGCCAAATGGCCTGAAAGGCAAAAAGTGCCAAGTTCAATCCTGTTGGTAGCTGTGGGCTGCTCTTCAAAATGTGTACCTGGTTGTAGGCCAAGAGGCAAGTGGGTCAGTGCAGAACAGTCTCTGGGTTCTGAGCAGCTCCTGCAGCTTGCAGGAGGAGGCAGTCACCCGTCCCGGGCAGGACTAGTGGGACATGAATTTGCTATTCTCTGTTCTAGGTTGATATTTTTGCTTATTATTCTGATCATATTACCTATACTTTCTGTGTTAAGGACTAGAGATAAAGTATTGGCATAATAATGGGAGTAGCATCTGTAAGCTCATGTATAAAAATATATGAGGGATCGAAGTGAAATTTTGTTATCACTGATCAGGTAAATTTTTGAGCTAACCTGATGGTTTATTTCTTTGTTTTAGATGCACGCATTACATAATCTATCTTGTACACTTCAAGGTGCAGGTACAAGGCTGTGTCACCCCTTCTGTCATACCTTAACATTTATCTGTTCTCTCTCATCCTTTTATTTTGAATGTAAATAGGGTTCAGCCCTGCCTTCCTCCCTCATAAGGCAAGAGGGTTACAAAAAGCTGTCTTTTTTATGTAATAGGGTGTAGGTGAGGGTTAATACACATGGGAAGTAGAATGATTGGGTGGGTAGTAACTGAGGATGGTATCATGGAAAATGGTTTTCTTTTTCTTTTTATTATTAAATGCTCTTTTAGGGTTGTGCTAAATATAGGGCACATTTTAGAATCAAAATAAGGATATTACTGATATTTTGGTGTTGGATTGAACATGTTGCCATCTATGTTTTAGAAAATTATTGTAGAAAGGCAAGCATATAGCAGTTAAACTTTATTTCATTATGTCAATTAAAGTCTTAACATGGAATGTTTAGGGTCTCAGGGACAGGACAAATGCCATCTGAATTTTTAACTACTAATTGCAAAAATGTGAATATTCTTTTACTGCAAGAAGCACATTTTTCTAACAGTAAGGTGGAATTTTTCTCAAAATAATGGGGTCAAGGTTTAGCAGCTAACGTTTCTCATTCAGCTATAGGTGTAGTTATATTTATTAATGATTAATGATTAATGAACAAACACATAAAAAAAACCCTGCTCCATTGATTTTGGCAGGATAGCATATGATCCAGGTGGCAGATATGTCATTACCCAAATTAAGACTACTGATGTTAATTTTTCTTTGGCCAATATTTATGTCCCCAACATTAGTGACCCCCATATTTTGTAACTAAGTTTTTTAGACTTGGCCACTTTTGAAGATCCTTATATTATATAAGCTGATTTTAACATGGACTTAAATTGCAGATTGGATAAATCCTTGTCTTTTACTGATAATATGCCCAACATCAGGAGACTGCTAAGGGAATATATTGAGGATTTGTCACTCGCAGACCACTGGCAAGAAACCAACTTAGATGCACAAACATATTCCTTTTTTTCTGCCCCACATTAAAGCTATACACAAATAGCTTATTTCTTAGTTTCCCACATGCTCCAGAATTGAATTCCTTATGTTAATTATCACGATATTATTATTACTGATCATGCCCCAGTTGAGCTACTGATCTATACCACGCAACTGTCTACTAGTACGTTATGGTCTATGTACCCTACATTACTCAAAGATAAATTATTTTTAGAAATTATATAAAATTCAATAATAGAGTATTTCCAATTTAATCCACTAGATGCAGCATCTCCAGCTAGTCACTGGGAAGCATTTAAAATGGCGATCTGGGTCTCCATCATCAGCTATGTTTCCTAAAAACAAAAAGGCAAATAGAAATTAGAAACCCTTGAAAAAAAACTAAATTGACTACAAACACTACAAAGAACATCTCACAATCTGATTATTTATAAACTGCTATTACTTGTGAAAGACCAGATCAATAAATTTGCCTCCCTGAAGGCAGAGAAAGCTATTCTCCTTACAGGAGCAAAATATTATGCTTTGGACAGCAAGCCTGATGAAACCACAGTTTCTCAGCTACAAAAAGAAAAAACAAAGTAAATGTATTTTCTTCTGTCCCGGATGATAATCAAACCTTAAAAAAAGACCTCAAATAAATCAACAAAATATTCTTTAGTTACTACCACAAATGATATCAATATAAACATGATAAATACCCTGACACTGTTAACAATTTTCTTTCAGGAATAAATCTTCCACAGTTACTGAATGCTCAGACAGTGGAGCTTGATGCCCCGTTTACTGTAGAAGAAGTCTTGAACACTATGAAAAACATGGTGCCAGGTAAAGCCTGTGGTATGGATGGCTTTCCTTTAGATTTTTATAAGTGCTTTGCTACTTTGGTAGCTCGACATTTACTTTATTTGTTTAATGATGCAGCTCATACTGGGAGCTTCCCTTCTTCCTTTCATGAGATTAAAATAGCATTTTTTGCTAAAAAGGATAACAGTGCTGAGCTGGTCATCTCCTGTCATCCTATACCTCTGCTCAATAATGGCATGAATATTTTGGCTAAACTGCTAGCTAACCAGTTAGAAAAAGTTGCCCCAGTCTCGTTAAACCCAATCAAATGGATTTCCAAAAGGTAGGACATTCAGGGCCAATACAAGAAGACTAATAAATATAATTTATGTGCATAAACAGCAAGAAACCTTTATTCTCACACTTGATGTAGAAAAATATTTTGATATGGTTGAATGGGACTGCTGTATACATTATAGAAACTTCAAAAAATTCAGCTTTGGTCAAAACATTATTAATTTCATAAAGATCCACTTAAAAAAACAAAAAAAAAAGTCAAAATGAATAGAAATATAACCTAGTTTCCCCCTTGCTCGAGGCTCACAGCAGGGTTGACTTTTATCTCCATTATTGTTCATCCTAGTCATTGAACCCTTTGCAGTTGCTACCCATAGTACAAACATTATTAAGGACATTAAAATTGGGGAAGATGAACACAAACTAAGCCTGTATGCTGATGACACTCTAATCTATTTACCAGACCTGTCTTCTTCTTTCAGTGCTTGTATGGCTGTAATAAAAATATGCGGTGAACCTTCAGGGTACAAGATCAACCTGGCCAAAATGAAGGCAATATATATCTAAATCCCCAGATAATTCTTCTCTTCCTCCTGAAAAACAAACACTTATCTCCAACAAACTTAAATACTTAGGTATTATCATTGCCAAAAATCTCTCGCTCGTGTTTGACAAAAATTATTTGCCACTTCTTAAATTAATCCAGGAAGATTTAAGAAAATGGCTCAAACTCCCACTTACATTAATCAGACAGTGTGGTGTTGTCAAAATGAACATTCTCCCTAAAATTCTGTCTCTATTTCAGACATTACCAATATTAATTCCTAGAGTCTTATTGAAGGATTTGGATAAGATTATTACTAACTTTATTTGGAAAGAAAAAAAAACAGCCAGACTGAGTTTAGACAAATTAGGACTTCCTACAAATGTGGCAGCCTTCCTCTGCCAAATTTTAAAAAATACTACCTGGCAGCTCAAATCTCCCAAGTACAAAACTGGTTTAAAGGACAACCTTTGAGTAGTTGAGATATTGAAATTATTTTTCATAAATACTCTGATTCCAGACATACCCTAGAATCCAACTATCACACACACAATAGATTAACACCCACAGCTGCTAGCCTTATCTACTATGTGGCTGTGTTGGAAAACACTACAAGACATAATCAGTTGTCATGATTTACTGTAGTAGCCTACCACACACCAATTTACTGTAATCTCAGTTTTAGACCTTCATTGGTGGGCAAACATTTTCAGACCTCAGAAATCCAAGTAATACACAGGCTTTTATATTTATTCACGGATCATACGCTGATGTCTCTTGAACTACTATGTGCAAAATACAATATTCCGAACTATCAGTTCTTTTGATGTTTGCAACTTAGAAATTATGATACTACATCTATGATCCCTCTTATTCCTTCCCCAGTTATAGAGATCTTAACTAATTCTGATCTCAATCTCAAACCTCTGTTGGCTATTTATCACTTAGTATCAAATCATAACTTTGTTAACCTTAATCTACTTAAGGCTAGATGGGAGCAGTACTCGTGTTTTCAGTTAACCAATGAGAATAGGAAAGACATATTACTTTATCACCAGCAAGAATTTCATGCCAAAATATTTTAACAGATACAATTCAATATTTTGCATGGGGTTTATCTTATGCCTTCCAGATTGCATACATTTAATCCCAACCTGAATGAAAATGTACCCAGATGCCTCAATAATCCTGGTTCCCTAATTCACATGTGTCTGATCTGCAAAAAATGTACTAACTTTTGGGCCTTAAAATCTAAGGTCCTTGTCGAGGTCACTAGAATTAAATTGTCCCCAGACCTTCTCCAAATTTTATTGTAATGGAATCTCATATACTTCCACTGCTCAGAAGAACAAAGGGAACATTTTTTGTTGAGGATTGTAATGGCAAAAAAAATGTATCCTCATGGCCTGGAAAGACAACAATCCTCCTTCAATGAATGTTTGGTTAAACTTTACGGTTGATCTCTATAAATTAGAAGGATTCATTATTACTATAAGGACTAGGCAGCAACATTTGAGGACATTTTAGCACAATTTTTGAGGTATCTGGGTTCTAATGTGCTTACTTTAAAAAGTTTTGCTTCAGTTTCAGCAACCCCTATCCTTGTTTCCTGTTTCACTTTAGGAATTTAATTTACTTGCTTGCCTTGCTGGTTGAAAAAGTGATAATGATCTTCTATTTTTTGTTTTGTTTTGTTTTTCTCTATTCTGTTTTGTCTTTTTATCCAAAACTGTATAGTTTACCTAAGGCTCCCTATGAAGGATGTATTCTGTATGTTTAGCATTTCAATAATGACTCATGCATTCAAAAAATATTGGTAGAGCATGAGACTGTTAATATCAGCCCTGTGGGCTGGACTACCACATTGGGTGCCAAAAAAAGAAAGCAAAAAGATATACTCAAGGTTTAGCCATGTTCTCTATCCATGTCCACCTCTTTCTCCAAACATGACTGATATCACATGTATAAGCTGGCACATACATGCCAGCCAACCAGTGCAGGGGCAGGGTGCCCAACTGTGATGCTGATGGCCTAGGTTCAGGAACTGACCTGGGAATGTTGGAAAGCATGCCGGAGGGAGAGGGATTGAGCATCTTAGGGACTGCTCTCCTTCTCTTAGGAGGAGGTGTAGAGAGTCCAGCAATGTGGGACCCGTGGTGGAGGCGGAAAGTTTCCCCTTGCCAGCACTATTATTTATGGGGGGCAGGGAGGATGTGGGACATCGTTGCATGTCCCTGCACCCAGGGGGGAACTAGGAAATAGCAGCTACCACCTATGACACCCACTCACTGTGGCCTCGATCACATACACTTCCAGGGATCTCAACCTTTCCCCTCACCTGCTACTGCCAGTAGGACTCCATGCCCTGCCTTGGGGGGCAAAACAAGGAGGCAATGCTGGTGGATTTCCTGCTGGCACCCTTGTCCTGTCATCATGGGAGTCTTACTGGTGTGGTGGCCCCATCCTCGGGGGCAAACCAGGCAGAATTGGGATACCAGAAGGTAAGTCCTGGGGTCCAAGGAGGGTGCCAAAGACTGTTGGGGGCTGAGTCACAATGGTGGCTTGCACAAAAAAAATAAAAGCTTGCACATATGTGGACCTAATTCACTCATCATGAGGAAGAAATGTTTTCTGTCATGGCTGAAAATCTAGATTATCTTCCTACAGGAAACAGAGCTCCTGGCTCCAGAAGCCAAAAAACTGTACAGAGAATAGCTGATTAGGAAGATCCACAACACAGTATCTACAAAAAAATATGGTGTTTTCATTGCATATTGGAAATCCATGGCCTGGTCAGTAGTACGCTCCATGAAGGATGAATGGGGAGGTGGGTGTTGTCAAATATGGCTATTCCAGATGGTCAGATTGTTCTTGCCAACATATACAGACCAAAGGAGGACTGGGCTCAGTTCTTCCATAAGTCAGTCAGGCCCTCTTTCAGTTCAGTCTGCTTGGTAGTGGCCTTGATCTAACCCATCAGTCACTGCTGGAGCAAAGTTTAGCATGGGTAAAACCTTGTGTTAGGGTAGCAGGCACCCTTTAAGCATCATCAAAGAGCCTGTGGAACTCTGGTGGCTGTTTCACCCTAATTACATGGATATTGCCTACTGTTAAGTTGTACATGATTCCTGCAGTTGCACCTACCTCCGGTTAAGCTCATCACAGTTCTCCAGCAGGCTGTCTTGGTAACAAACTGGAATTTCCATCTTTCTGACCATTCTCTTATCTCTCTTTCTCTTTCTCTTTCCTTGGGACCAGTGACTCCTAAGTCTTCCTACCAGGGTTCGATCCACTGCTGCTTGCAGTCCAGAAATTTGTGACCTGGATCAAGACTGAGACAGAGACTTATTTAAGCCTGAAAGACACTGAAGAAATGTGTCAGAGCACACCCTGGGAGTCCTACAAAGCCATTTTTTATGGAAAATTGATAAGTTATGCAATTCACAACTGCAAGATCAGGCCACAAAGTTTCATTACCTCTTCCAGTAACTGCAACAAAAAGAAGCTTGATTAACCCCAGGAGGTAATATTACCACACTGTTTTCTGAAGCTACAGGTATCCAACTGTGTCTCTATGACCTTCTGACAAGTAAGGCAGAAATGGTCATTTTACAGCTTCAGCAATAATACTGGAAGTGGGGGAAAAATGCTGGCTCGGTGCTGTCTTATCAAAGATGACAGACAAGCCAAATGATAAATTGCAGCCCTTTTAGATCAAGGAGGCAACATTTGCACTAAGCCAAAGGGCATTAACAGAGCTGTGTCTCAGTTTTATACCAACCTATATAACTCCTCTACCCCAATACCCAAGGGCATAGATGTTTTCTTCTCTAGTCTTCCACTGCTAAAACTCCAGACACCCCCCCCCACCAGATAGAGTGTCTAGAAGTGTCCCTTACAATGGAGGAAATAGAGTCCACCTTCAACCAGCTTAAGACTCATAAGTTGGTGGACAGAGATGGCCTACTGGTTGGTTTCTAACAGCACCTGAAACCACTGGTTTGCCTCATGCTTCAGAAAATCTTTGTGGAAACATGAGCTCCACCACCTTTCCTCCCACCATGGCAGAGGTGATCATAGTATTCTACAGAAAAAGAGGCAAAGATTTCTTGATTCATGCAAGTTAATATCCCATATTGTAAAGTATTTCACTCTGTGGATTGGGGTTATCTCCTGAGTCTCATGCATTGTATGGGCTTTGGCCCCTCCTTTTTTTTCTGGATGCAGACCCCATATACATCCTCGATGGCTAAAATACTAACAATTTGTGTCCTTTGCTCAAACAAAGAGTGCCGGGGAGGGCTGACCTTTGTCTCCTCTGCTTTTCATCCTAGCTATTGATCCAGTGGTTATCACAGTCTGAAAGTGTAATGTGCTACGGGGGATTTGCATACAAAACCAGGAATATAACACTCTTATTTTATATATGCTGATGACCTTCTGGTTCTTCTAGAAGATGCACTGATTGCCATCTCCTCTCTCCTATCACTATGCAGCACTTCCTGCTGGACTCCAGACTCAAGATTAATCAGACTAAGATGCAAAACCATCCACTACATCCATGTGATCAAGTACCCCATTAATGATGAAAGGTGTAAAGTGGGCACTAGACATTCTCACCTCTGTAGTATTACAATGTCCTACATCCCCTCTCAATGGTCCTCTGTAATACTTTCCCACTTCTTGCTGGACTAAAGATTGAATGTGACAGATGAAAGTACTTGAAGATTTCTCTCGCAAGCAACATTGGTGGGTGGCTTATGTGGTCTGGGCTCATATAGCAGTACATATTTGCCCTCCCCCTCCATTAATGGTAGAAAGAAGTTCCAGTCTTAAAGTACATTTTTTCTGTCATAAAATAAAAGGACTTATGCCAGTTTGTTGTGTAAGGTATGTAATCCCTGACATATCTCTGATTATGGTTTAGTCTAATAAATGAAATAACAGATGCAGTGCTGAAATGCTTTTATGTGACTATTATGTTTCATGTTTCTGTGTACTTGATATTTAGGATTCATCTGATGTAGCTCTGTATTTGGTATGTGTTTCTGTGATATGCTATAAGATTATGTATATTTGGTATTTTGTCTGTTGAGAACATTTCAATAAAAAATTAACTACAAAATATAGTTTAAATTTATTCTCAAGTTCTCTGAACCTCTTGGGGTCTGATTTTATCAGCTTTTATTCAGAACCTAGTCCATTTGTTAGTGTTCAATTTAAATTCACCAGAGCTGGCCCACTGGAACAGTGGTAATGCTAGCACTTACCGCACCAATGACCTGTGTTCAGGAACAAGCTTGAGTCATTCAAAGGTTAGCCAGGGGAGGTAGGATAAGTGTCTGAGGGACTGTTCTCCACCTCTGTGGTTGAGAGACTGTGGCACTTGGCAATATGGGGACTCAAAGCACACGCTGTGAGAACACCAGCCTGGGACCACACACACAGGAGGAGGCAAGTACAGAAGTTGGCACACCTTGCATAGGTGCATGCACAGCTGTTTGCTTGCCATTATTAAATGGTTGCTTTTCCAGGGGAAATCTAAGTAGAAATCCCTCTGGCAAGTAATGCAGCATGGTGCCTGGACCCCAGCTTCAACTCACCACTGAAACACCCCCCGTGTAAATCTCAGCTGTGGTCTCTGCAGGATTAGGTCTTTCCTAAGGGGAGCCCCTTTGTAAGGGGTAAGTCATGGTCCTCTCAGATCAAACAGCTAGGGGAAGGACATGACGGTGGACTGTGGATAACGGGACAGTTAAAAGGTGCATCCCCATCCTGCCCACATTGCCATAGAATAGAGAAATAAAATTAATTTTGCATGTTCAGTGTGAAGTTTGCATGTTTTACTTGTGGCTGCTTTAAGCAGCAATAAGTGAAAGGGAGTTCTTAACAATGTTAACAACATCACATGGTCATAACCACTCAAACAAAAACAGCGCTGCAGACAAATAAGGTAGGTGAAAACATCAACCAGTACACAATGCCACAGATGGAGCCCAAACAAATGGGCAAACATAGAAGATTATTTGTTTTGATGAAGGCTGCACCCCCCATGCCCCCAAAACTATTATAATCAATGCCAAGGGGGTGGAGACAAGGAAAAAATTCAGGAGGGAGGGAACATTTGTTTATTACAAAAATAAATTAACCTTCCAACAAAGGGAATCAAACCCTGGTCTACAGCAGTGATTATCTGTAGGTGCTACTGCCTTAGCCACTCTGTCACAGGAACTGCTCTGCCAGAGCACCACACATCATGATACTTGATCCCTTCCTCCAGTCAGGGGTAGCGGTAATGCACTATCGCTATTCTACCCCTGTCACTGTCAATGTATGTGTGATTTTCACAGAGTGGTTTCTTCCACGCTATCATTGCCTTGATATAGTGACCTGGTACCATTAACAACAGAGTCTTCCACTAATGAAACTGCCATCTTATCACTAAGTCGTCAGTGGGATATATGTAATACTGGAATCTGGATCCCTTAGTAGCTGCCACTGACTGCCCAGTGAGAGAGCTTGTAAACTTTGTCAATATTGAGGAGGCCTAATAACTGTCCAGAGAGTTGCTTGAATATGCCTCTGCTTGTCCTGGAAGGCTATGTCTAGATGCTGCCCATCTGCTGACAATCTTTATTACTGTGAGGTGTCTCACTCCACATAAAGTGCTCCCTTGATTATCCACCCACTTTGGGACAAGAAGAATATACAGTATGAGGGTGGTGGATAATCAATGTCTATTAAAAACACATACTTTTTTAATACTTGCTGTTATTAACTTGTACTGCAAGTATCAAAAATCTGAAGTCTCACCGCTATTATTTAAGTACATCATACAGTACTCTCTGATAAACCTTAGTTTTTCTTTTCTTCAAAGACTGAGTTTATGGAAAGTAAATGTTTGTATTCTGTATATTTCCCTTATTTATTAATTTGTTATGCAGTAGGAGCTGTAGTACATTTTGTATTGTCGTCACTGCATATGAGCATCTTCAATAGGTGCAGTAGGTGTTTGTCAAGTGACAGCGGCTTAGCTTATGCTCCTTTTTGGTGGCTGGAGTAATTTACACCTTTGCTCCCACAAATTGTTTTAGTGTTTGTGGCAATAAACATTATTGGATTCATGTGAGGTCCTGTCAGCTGCTTTGCTCTTGGGCTAGTATGAACTAAATTAGGTTGCCTTCTACATATGTGGCTTCCAATTGAAAGACTATGCCTGTAGTTCAATGTGTGAGCAACCAGCCAAACCCCCTTCTTGAGCTATATAAACAGTTCCTCCCAGCCTCCCTCTGAAACACTTTTCTTCAATCGCTGGAGGCTCGGTTGGTCTATCCTCTTCATTGGGGCCTGCTTAGAAACATAGAAACATAGAATTTCATGGCAGATAAGGACCACTTGTCCCACCTAGTTTGCCCATTTCCCTACTTATTGGATAAGCTGCATTTCCTAGTTAACCAACAGCCTACTTCCTCTTACCCCCCACTATAATTACCTTATGTCTGTCCCATGCATTCTTGAATTCCCCCACTGTTTTTGACTCTATGACCTCCTCAGGAAGGCTGTTCCAAGCATCTACAACCCTCTCTGTGAAGAAATACTTCCTCACATTACCTCTGAGCCGTCTCCCCTCTATCTTCAAAGTGTGCCCCCTTGTTCTTGCACATCTCTTTTTTTTGAAAGATGCTACCCACTTGGACTTTGTTGATTCCTTTGAGGTATTTGAAAGTTTCTATCATGTTCCCCCTCTCCCCCCTTTCCTCAATGCTATACATCTTTAGCTCATTTAGTCTTTCTTTATATGTCTTCTGGTGCAGACCCTGCACCATTTTGGTTGCCCTCCTCTGGACAGCCTCCACCCTGTCTATGGCTTTGTGGAGATGGGGACTCCAGAACTGTACACAGTACTCCAGATGTGGTCATATTAACTGTCTGTACAGAGGACCAACAACTTCCTGTTTTCCACTGGTGATGCCTCTCCCTATACAGCCCAGTGTCCCCCCAGCCCTGCTTGCTGCCTTCTCATTTTGCTGGCCCACCTTTAGGTCATTTGATATGACTACCCCCAGGTCTTTTTCCATTTTTATTGTTGTCGTTATCTCACCCCCCATTGTGTACTCTTTTCCTGGGTTTTTGTTTCCCAGGCGCATTACTTTGCACTTCTTTGTGTTGAATCTAAGCTGCCATACATTTGTCCATTCCTCCAACCTTGCCATGTCCCTTTTCATCCTTTCCAACCCACCTTGCTTGGATCCCCCCCCATCCCCTGCTTTGCTTGTGCTCTGGACTCTGCTTGGTTCCTGCTGAATTCTGTTAGTGTCTTTCTCCTGCTTTGGTTGGTATGCCAACTTTTGGAGGGAGAAAAATGATCTTACTATAGTTGGATAAGTTTCCAAGGTTGAAACTGTCTGCAGTCCCAGAATGTTAGCAGTCATTCCAGTAACCAGTTTTCTAGTTAGAGAACGACTGATAAAAAATGGTTTTAATATCCACTTTTTACTCTGTAAGATATATTATAGAATAGCTGATCTTGTACTTTACAAGGACAAATATTAGGCCCCAATTAATGACTGATTATGTTTGGGTGGTGCGCATGTGACTAGAATGACCTAGTTTATCTTACCCAAACCCAAACTTCAATGGCCTATGCAACCAGTATAGTGTTATACTTGTGCAACTGTGTTACTATGTTGTGGCTGTTTGCACTCTCCATTCCATGAAGAATTACCACCCTGTAGGAGTACCAGAGGCAAGGAATCCTTGAAGAGGGTTTGACCCATAGATGTGCTGCTGGAAGGTTCCCTTGGCTAAATGTACCTTAGGAAGAATCCCTCTGAGGATAGGTGAGCTGCTGAAGGAGGAGGAGGGGAGGATGGTGGGGCAAAAAAAGTGTTTCAGAGGGAGACTGAGAGAAACTGCTTATATAGTTCAGAAAGAGGGAGTGGCTGGTCACTTACCATTGAACTACAGGCATAACCTTTCAGTTTATTGGGCTATGCAACCAATATTGTGCTATGTTTGTGCAACTGTGTGATTCTGTTGTGGCTGTTTGCACTCTATTCCATGAGGAATTACCGCCCTGTATACTGTAGGTACCGAAGGCAAGGAACCTTTAATGAGGGTTCCACCCCTAGGGGTGCCGCAGGAAGGTTCCCTTGGCTAAAAGTACCTTAGGAAGAATTCCCAAAAAGAACATTAGCAGTGATCAGTGACTATGAGGTAGAGAAACAGACTGAAGCAACAGGCTGTTTGATAAAACATACATGAGAAGCACAAGTTATCAGAAAAGCACAGATAAAATGGATTGAACTAATGCCAGCACGGGGCTTCCTTAGGAGAGAGGGAACGGCAAGCAGGGTCACCATCCACTTTCATCCAACAGCAAACTTAATTTAATTAAGTAAATGAGGGAATACTATTAAAACTAAGTATTATGACATTCGGCATGGAGGAGAGAAAAAAACAACCTTTGAGGAGGAAATCTTAGGGGATCCAAAGCCTTGGTCACCTTCTCTTCAGGCTTGGGGTAATTTTTATTTTGTGACAGCTTTAGACAGAAATGCCTCCTCATTGCAGGAGAAGGAAATACCTAGGTACTTTAACTTGCAGAATGCTTGGAAAAGGGGAGAAGGTACTTTAACTAACAGAATGATCACACTGCAGGAGAAGGGAACACCTCCTCACACTGCAGGAGAAGGGAATGCCTCCTCACACTGCAGGAGAAGGGAACGCCTCCTCACACTGCAGGAGAAGGTAATTTATGTTCAGAATGCTCACACTACAGGAGAAGGGAACACCTCCTCACACTGTAGGAGAATGGAATGCCTCCTCACACTGCTGGAGAATGGGCACCTCCTCACACTGCAGGAGAAGATACTTTACCATTCAGAATGCTTACACTGGAGGAGAACGGAACTACTCCTAACGCTGCAGGAGGAGGTACTTTACCTTTTAGAATGCTCACACTGCAAGAGATGGGAACACCTCCTCACACTGGAGGAGAAGGTGATGCCTCCTCACAAAACAGGAAAAGGGAACACCTCCTTACACTGCAAGAGAAGGGAATGCCTCCACACACTGCAGGAGAAGGGTATGCCTCCTCACATTGCAGGAGAAGGTACCCCCTCAACAACTGCACAGATGGATACCAACAGCAACCTAGAACATCTTACACTTATTAATGCTAATTTGGGGAATGAGGAAGAAAAGGACAGAGATAACTTGATATGAAGGAGCACGTTTTACAATATAAATCACTTTAAAGAGTTTCATTTCATTTCATTTTCATTTTATTTTTTATATTTGTTAGCAAGATGAGCATTGCTGCCCATTTTCATAAGCGGCAAGTTTTACGTTTAGAAAAACAGAGACACATAGCAAACATTATAATATATATAGTCACTTACTAAAACTTAGATACAAAACGTATTTGATTTAGGCTTACATTTTACAATGGATACATGCACATACTGTACATTAGTGGTGTCCAGCCATGCTTTCAATCTGTTTTTAAATGTCTGAACAGTAAGAAAATTAACCAAGGAGGATAGTATGGAGTTGAAGGAGGAGGGAACTCAGAAAAGCAGTGATTTCTGTCCTATTATTTTTCTAAAGAGTGGTAACTTAAACACAAATTTGCTTTGGGATCGAGTCCCTAAAGCATTAATGCTTCTTGGAAATAGAGAAACAATTGAACTTGGTAGTAAACCCTTAATTACTTTAAAAAGCAATATTTTTTGGTGATTGCAATGGTGAATTCTATAGGGAGAATCCATCATAAACCTAAGGGTGCAGTTGTATGTTACATTTGATTTAGATAGGACCTTCTCACTTGCAACAGTTTATTTTAATAAACCATAGTCCAAAGCTACAAAAGAAAAACTGTGTTAATATTTTTTTGGATTCTGAACGTTGCTTAACCCTATATATTCCCCCAACCTTTGATGCACAGTTTTAATTATATTGTTAACGTGGGATTTGAAGTTGAGCTAGAGTCCAAGATAATCCCCAGGTAACTAAAATGATCAACTAATTCTGACATTTCTCCATTTAAATCAACAATTGAATCACACATTTCTACTTTTTTCTAACCAGAAAAACTCATATTTGGTTTTCTTCACATTTAAAACCATAAGCTTGGATTGGAGCAATTTTTGAAACAGAAGAAAGTTGCTTTGTATTACTCCAACTGCATCCCTAAGTTTAGCACATAAATTATAGCATCATCACCAAAGAGTGTCATTTGGGATTTTTTACAAACCACAGAGGTGGAATTCATATATAGACAAAAAAATCAGAGCCCCAAGATTAAACCTTTGGGGCACTCCACACTTAATGTCCCTAGGTTGTGATAAATCCCCTTTTATAACAGTGCTATATACCCTATCACTTAAATAATTTGAATACCATTTTGAAACAGCATTAGAAAAATTAAGACAGATAAGGAGTTCAAAAACAGTTCATGGTCAGCAAGAGTTAGCAGAAGCACTTTGGGGTAAAACCTCAGTGCTAAGGTAAGGCAACATAACATAGTATTGATTTCTAGCTGTTCCCCTGCCTTCTACTTTATTGTGCTGCACATACTGTAAATACTCAGAAAGAGTAGCTGAACTGAAGACAAGACACATCATGTGCATACACAGGTTGTCGGATTTGCTGGAAAAGGAAAGAAGCTACCAAACAAATTGAAATATTGGAACAGCAGTTACATGAAAAAGGAAGTAGAACAGCTGAACTAGCGGGACTACCTAATCAGTATATTGCAGTAGATGCCACTTTATTGGGACACAGTTAATGGGGACGTCCACTTAATCAAGATGATCCCCCAGCCACCGATTTGAACTTAAAGTTAGCATGCTGTCTCCCTTTAGTTAGGATTGCTGTTCCATTTATTATGGATGATCAAGTTGATGCCAAGGTGCTTTTTGTCCATATGTGTCTCATTAGCAACCCATTAAAATGGTTGGAATAAATAGGGTTTGTGATTAGGCAGTGATTGTTACCTTTGTGTGTCAAGGTGGCTCCTGCAAAAAGAATTGACCTGCCTCTGTGTGATAAAGAAAAAGTCATTGAAGATTTATGGCTGCCAAGCACCTCACTGTCTATGGTGGCAAAACAGTTTGGGATCTGAAAAAGTCAGTCAGGGAGAATAAGCATAAATAAAGAATAAGTTTTCACCAAATGGCAGTTAAACAGCAATCCCAACCACAAAGAGAAAAGTGAATGTAAGGACACAATGGTGGATGACTGCTTACTGATGTGGTTCAATGATGCAGTAAGTAAGGGGGTTCGACTGACAGGTCCAATTTTAAAAGAATATATAAACAAGATTGATGCATACCTGGGCCATCAGGGTTTTGATGCCATTGATGGGTGGCTTTCCTGGTGAAAACTGCAGTACAGAATCAAGTGGAAAAAAAGAGCATCGTGAATGGCTCAATACAGACAGCCCTTCTGCATCCAATTGGATTAAAAATGTTCTGCCTGCTTGTAACAGGTGCCCTGTTATAAATACTGTCCCCTACTTACGGATCATTAAATAAAATAAAAAAATGTGTATCCCCTTCTGTTAAGTTTCTTTTCACACTGTCCTGTCATCTTATACTTATTCCTTTACTATTCTTTTATTCTCTTGTCAGGCTGGCCAACCTGACTAGATATTCTCCTATCCTTTACTGTCCCTTATCTGGTGTTAAAATAAAGGATACAAAGATCATTAGAACATATTGTCTAGCTGGGAGTGAATATCTAGCCTTTAAAAACAAAACACTCTTGTTCTTGTTTCTCCTAAAGATTGTACCAGTGCCCTGAAATTCAATCAATACAAATCCCTGCTAAATGAAAGAAACCACAGAGATTCAGGGATTTAACGAGTGGTAGCGGCAGTGATGTGTGCGCACGATCGCACGCTCGCACCATCTTGATGAAAACATTCGCACATTCGTGAAGGAAAAACTTTCTGAATTGGAATAGCCAAACAAAATAATCACAACTGCTTGTAGTGATCTAGCAGGAAATTGTTCAAGTAGGCTAAAAAAAAGGGTGTAGAGCCTGCAACTGAGATTAGTTGCTAGCGAGTGTTGGTGCCCTCTGATATTGATTTAAGCCCTCGTACATATGCTGCAGCACTTTAATTCGGCAAGAGAAGGGACAGAATTGTTTAAGAAATTTAAAAGGGGCATAGAAAAAGGAAGCTCTGGAATAGAAAATGAAAAGGGAGAGCTAGTATG
Organism: Neoceratodus forsteri; assembly: GCA_016271365.2. Classification (NCBI taxonomy): domain Eukaryota; kingdom Metazoa; phylum Chordata; order Ceratodontiformes; family Ceratodontidae; genus Neoceratodus; species Neoceratodus forsteri. The sequence continues at coordinate 832,542,178 of CM057459.1, read as the reverse complement.
AAGTAAATAAAAGGAGAATTGACAGCTGAAGAGTTAGGTTACTTGAAAACAGCTGTCAGTGGAAATTTAAGCTGTCGGGGTAGAAGAACATATTGGAAGCCTACCAAAAACACAGAAAAGAGATTTGTGCAGCATATAAACAAAATATATAATAATATGTATGGTACAGGAGTTACTGTGTGGCCTGACTTAAGTGTTGTTCTTAATTACAACTTGTACAAAGAAAATTTAACACAGAAAGAGAAGCTAGACCCTAAAAGAAACAGATAGGGAGTGTGCCCCTCAACTGGATTTATCTGTGGACTCAATATTCTCTTTCTGAGTTTTACCATATTTTATTACAGTATATTTTTGAATTTATATGCATTAAATGTGAGTACCTGAGTGAAGCTAACTTGGGAAGTGTCTTCTATAAGGCTGGCAGCCCATGAAATGGCTGCCTTTATAGAGAATATGGCTATGAGGTCATAGAAGGAGGTAGAGCTTAAATTACAGACCCTGCCCCTTTTTCCCTAATTAAGGTTTATATCGTCTTCAAAATTCTATTATGTAAGATGTACCTGGTTATATAAAATGTCTTTTAAATAAATAAATAAATATATATATATATATATATATATATATATATATATGTGTGTGTGTGTGCACATATATGTATATATCATGCTGGCTATCACAAATCAGTATATGAATATGAAGAAAGACACAAATTATAGATTTCCTCTAATTAGAGTCACATGTCTCTGATGTCATGAAGGTGGAGGGAATAAAAAATCCAAAGACTACACAGTAGGCAGATAGGACAGTAGTTTGCTGGTAGGAGAAGAGAGTGGAGGTGTGCAAGTATTTCACACCAGCAGTATTTTATTTGCACTAGAAAGGAAGTGAAGCTGCAAAATAGAGATTTGTTTTGTTTTTTTAGGTGTGCTGTTAACACCAATTTTTTTTGTTTGATTTCTGTAAATAATTTTGACCTGTTGAAAAAAATAAAAATTATAAAGGCAAGCTGCATTTATTTTATGCACTTTATCCTCTTGTCTGTGTGTCTGTTTATCCCACCTTATTACAGTGGTGTCAGAAGTGGGAATCTGATGGTGTGTCAGTTGCCTTGTAAACACTGTCAGGGGTACTGGATCTAGTACCCAACAGATGCAGGAAGGACAAGAGGAGATATCAGGTCATTTGACTAGATCCATGACAGATAAAACTGGATTACTCCCTGGCCCAAGATTGGAGTTTGGGGCTAAGCCTAAAAGGAAATCGGAGAAGGAACCAGAGGAAGATCAGAAAGAGGATATCCAGGAGACCCAGAAGATGGAGGTATCAGGGGACACAAGTGAATTGTTGCATTGGTTATGCATCCAGCAACAAGAGATGGAACAGCAACAAATAGAGGATCAACACCAGAGGGAAGAAGATTGGAGATGACAAGAAGAAGATCGGAGACATCAGGAGGACAAATGGGCAGATACCATACGACCACTGCAGGCCATGATTCCAGAACAACCTGACCGGTCAGTACCCCGAGATATTAAATTGACTAAGCTAACAGAGGGGGATGATGTAGAGGCATACTTAAGAACATTTGAAAGAATCGCCGAGATTTGTACACAGCTTAGACTGGTTCCATACCTTTCAGGCAGAGCCCAAATGGTTTATAGCCAAATGAGTGGTGTGGATGCCACAAATTATTGAAAAGTAAAAGAGGAAATTTTATGATGATATAATATTCACACTGAAACATATCGACGGCATTTTAGACAATTAAAAATGGCATACACTGATGCAGCCAGAGAAATCTATGCCAGATTAAAGGACTTTTGTTGTAAATGGTTACAACCTTCTACAAAAACAGTAGCTCAGTTAGTTGAATTGGTGATCATAGAACAATTCATACAGGTCCTTCCCCAAGAGGTTCAGGTGTGGGTTAAGGAGCATAAACCAGATAATGCAGAACAAACTATTAAATTGTCAATAGGTTTTTTGGCAGCATGACCTTCCCGACCACGGGTACCAACAGGAACATTTCACCATACAGAGGTGGTAAGACCCTTTCATGTCAACCATCAGAGACAGAATAATTATGGACAGAGAGATAGAAGTGGATGGTATACCATGGCAGATATTGTGTTTCATGGATGTTTGGGGAAGGGGCACATGGTACATAACTGTCCTAATAAACACGTTGAACACTCTCATTTGGCACTGGTAAATATTGACTATGTAACATCTGTGGGTGTAGGACAAAATCAAACTGTGGGACTATTGGACTCTGGGAGTCGGCAGACTTTAATGAGAGCAGATCTTTACCTCACTGGTAAAGGTGATTTCAAAGAGACTTCTGTCATTTGTGTACATGGGGATTGCCATAAATATCAGACTGCTGATGTTGAAATTATTGTGGGGAATCAAACTCATTGTTTACAGGTGGTCTTGGTTCCATAATTGCCAGTACCCATTATTATAGGATAAAACTACCCTGAATTTAATAGAGTGTTAAAAGGTCATACAGCTATTGGTGAACTTGTACCTGTGGTAATCCGTTCTCAGGCTAAGAAGGCACAGCTATTTGATATTTTCCCTTTTGAAAATGAACTAATTGAGCCATCGAGCAAAGTTCAAAAGTCTCGGAAGCAAAATAAAAGAGAGAAGAGGGAATGGATTGAAAGTCACCAGACTGAGATAGCTTGTATTACTAAAAATGACTTTAAAAATGAACTACTGTCGGATAAATCCCTCAAGCCTTTTTTCTTACAGGTGCACGATGTTACCACCTTGGAGCAACCTCACTATTTATTAAAGAGAGGACTATTATATAGGGAATGTTTAAATCCTGCAACACATATTAATGTTGAACAGCTAATGGTACCATCTGTGTATAGGAATAAACTAATAGCCTTAGCTCATGATCTTCCCATGGCAGATCATGAAGGGAGAGACCGTAACTTGGGAAGACTTACTTTAAGATTTTTCTGGCCAGGCATCCATGAGGATGTAGCCCAATATTGTCGAGCTTGCCGTAAGTGCCAGTTAACTGCCCCAGGAGGAAAAAGAGATAAGGTACCCCTTCATCCAATTCCCTATGTTCCTGTTCCATTCCAACATATAGCTATGGACATCATAGGACCATTGACTACTAGTACTAAGGGAAACAAATTCATCTTTGTAGTCTGTGATTATGACACAAGGTACCCTGAGGCTATACCATTACGGACTGCAAAGGCCCCTCTGATTGCTGAGGAGTTGGCCAAAATTTTTAGTAGTGTCTGTATACCTCAGGAGATTCTCACTGACAGGGGAAGTAATTTTACCTCCCATTTGCTGAGAGAATTGTACAGACAACAGGGAGTATCTGCTATCTACACCTCCTCCTATCATCCCCAAACTGATGGCCTTGTGGAGCGGTTTAATAAAACATTAAAAGGGATGTTAAGAAAATACGTGAAGGAGGAAGGGAAAACTTGGGATAGGTTTCTTCCCTATTTAATGTTTGCGTATCAAGAAGTACCCCAGACAACTACAGGTTTTTCCCCTTTTATTTTGCTGTATGGCAGAAATCCCAGGGGCCCCTTGGACATTGTGAAAGAACACTAGGAAGAAGGTAAAACAATAGGTTATACAAATGTATTGGATTTTCTGATTTCACTTAGGCAGAAGTTGGTTAACTTTGTACAAATAACTTATAGAAATGTGGTGGATGTACAAAATGATTAAAAAATGCTATGTGATGAAGGGATGAAAGAAAAAAAGGTTTTCTCCAAGAGAAAATGTCTTATTACTACTACCCACTGTTGAAAACAAACTTTTAATGAAGTGGCAGGGTCATTTTACAGTTATAAGGAAGACAGGGGTTGTTAATTATGAAATTGAATTGCCAGGTAGAAGATACCCTAAAGCAATATACCATGCAAATCTGTTAAGAAAATGGGTAGAGAAATCAGAATCCCATCCCTCCTTATTCATACACCCAGAAGAACAAACTACCAAGCTGGAAATAGCCTATGATAGGTTATGTTCCCAGGAAGAACAAGGGACAGTGCATGTCAACCCAGAGTTAACTGTTCGACAAAAAGCTGACATTGATCAAGTATTACATCAGTTTTGTTGTACTTTTACCAACAGGCAATGGAGAGCAAAAGGGGTGGTGCATCAGATCTCTCTTACCCAGGATAAACCTATTTATCAAAAACCTTATAGGTTACCTGAGAAGATGAGAACAGAGGTTATTCAAGAGATCCTGAAAATGGAACAGGTGGGGTTTATTGTTCCATCTAGGAGTGCATGGTCCTCACCTGTGGTAGTGGTTCCAAAGAAAGAGGGAGGCTTATGTTTATGTCTTGATTTTTGTAAATTAAATGCTGTCTCCTCTTTCAATGGATACCCTATGCCTCACATTGACGACCTGCTAGACAAGATAGAAACAGCACAGTACATTAGCACCGCAGACCTCACAAAAGGTTATTGGCAAATACCTTTGGCCAATAAACCCCAAGAGTTAACTGCTTTTTGTATACTCATAGGATTTTTCCAATTCAAAACTATGTCTTTTGGGTTACATGGGACCCCTGCAATGCTCCAGCATTACATGGATCACATTCTTCATTCCCACACATCATACAGTGCAGTATACCTGGATGATGTGGTTATTTTTAGCCAGAACTGGGACACACTTATAAAACATCTACGATCAGTCCTTCAGGCTATTACTGATGGAGGTTTAACCATCAATCCAAACAAATGTGCTTTAGCAAACACAGAAATTAAATATTTGGGATTTGTTGTGGGTCGCGGAGTTGTATAGCCTGAACAAAGTAAGGTAGAGGCAGTAGCAAATAGCCCAAAAGCACTAACTAAAAAGCAGCTTTGTTCCTTTTTAGGTTTAGCTGGCTACTATCAGCAGTTTATGCTTGATTTTGATACCCTTGCCACTCCTTTAACTGAGCTAACAAAGAATAGACATCCTAACAAAGTTACTTGGAGTGCAGATTGAGAAGAGGCCTTTAATAAAATCAAGGTGATATTGTGCTCCACTCCTGTCCTCATTAGCCCCAATTTTTCCCTTCCTTTTGAGGTGCACACTGATGCATTGGATAGTGGAATTGGAGCTGTATTGACCCAATATGATCACAAGGGTGAACATCCAGTTATCTACATAAGTAGAAAGTTACATGAGAGGGAGAGAAAATACTCTACAATCGAGAAGGAAAGTTTGGTTATGAAATGGACTATAGAAGCACTGAAATATTATCTATGGAGGACTGAATTTACTGTACAAATGGATCATAATCCGTTAGTATGGATGAATCAGATGAAAGATAAAAATACCAGAATAATGCACTGGTACCTGACCCTACAGCCCTATTGTTTTTCTGTGAAGCATAGGTCAGGTACCATGCACAAAAATGCAAATTTTTTGTCCAGACTTGGTGCTAGTGGTATGGATATAAGAGTTGATTTTAAACCCCAGGGAAAGAATGATAAGCATAATGGTAAAGAATGATGTTCATGCCCATGCTTTGTTGTTAATTAGGGTCCCTGTGGGAAACTTCTGGTGAGGGTGGGTGGAAGTTCCAACCCTTCCAAGGGTGAAGGGTTTTTGACAACATGATCTGTTGCCATTATGGGTGGGGAGGACTGTAACAGGTTCCCTGTTATAAATACTATCCCCTACTTATGGATCATTAAATAAAATAAAAAAAATGTGTGTCCCCTTCTGTTAAGTTTCTTTTCACACTGTCCTGACATCTTATACTTATTCCTTTACTATTCTTTTCTTCTCTTGTCAGGGTGGCCAACCTGACAAGATATTCTCCTATCCTTTACTGTCCCTTATCTGGTGTTAAAATAAAGGATACACATGTCCTTAGAACATATTGTCTGGCTGGAGTGAATATCCAGCCTTCAAATACAAAACACTCCTGTTCTTGTTTCCCCTAAAGATTGTGCTGGTGCCCTGAAATGCAATCAAAACAAATCCCTGCTAAATAAAAGAAACTCCAGAGATTCAGGGATTTAGTGAGTGGTAGCAGCAGCGATGTGTGCACATGATCGCACCATTGCATGCTCGCACCATCGTAATGAAAACATGTGCACGTTCATGAAGGAAAAACCTTCCGAATTGGAATAGCCAAACAAAATAATTGCAACCGCTTGTTGTGATTTAGCAGGAAATTGTACAAGTAGGATTAAAAAAATAGTGTCGAGCCTGCAACTGAGATTGGTTGCAAGCGAGTGCTGGTGCCCTCTGATATTGATTTAAGCCCTCATACCTAAGATGTAGCACTTTAATTTGGCAAGGGAAGGGACAGGATTGTTTAAGAGATTTAAAAGGGGCATTGAAAAGGAAGCCCTGAAATAGGAAATGAAAAGGGTGAGCTAGTATGAAGTAAATAAAAGGAGAAATGACAGCTGAAGAGTTAGGTTACTTGAAAAACACTGTCGGTGGAAATTTCAGATGTCGGGGTAGAAGAACATATTGGAAGCCTACCAAATACACAGAAAAGAGATTCATGCAGTATAGAAACAAATGATGTAATAAAATGTATGGTATAGGAGTTACTATGTGGCCTGACTTAAGGGCTGTTCTTAATTATAACTCATACAAAGAAAATTTAACACAGAAAGAGAAGCTAGACCCTACGAAGAAACAGATAGGGAGCACGTCCCTCATCTGGTTTTATCTTTGGACTCTATATTCTCTTTCTGAGTTTAATCATATTTTATTGCAGTATATTTTTGAATTTATATGCATTAAATGTGAGTACTTGAGTGAAGCTAAGTTGGGAAGTGTTTTCTATAGGGCTGGCAGCCCATGAAATGGCTGCCTTTATAGGGAATATGGCTATGAGGTCATAGAAGGAGGTGGAACTTAAATTACAGACCCTGCCCCTTTTTCCCTAATTAAGATTTATACGATCTTCAAAATTATATTATGTGAGATGTACCTGGTTATATAACATGTTTATATATATATATATATATATATATATATATATATATATGTATCATGCTGGCTATCACAAATCAGTATATGAGTATGTAGAAAGATACAAATTATAGATTTTCTCTAATTAGAGTCACATGTCTCTGATGTCATGAAGGGGGAAGGAATAAAAAGCCCAAAGACTACACAGTAGGCAGATAGGCCAGTAGTTTGCTGGTAGGAAAAGAGAGTGGAGGTGTTCAAGTATTTCACACCAGCAATATTTTATGTTCACTAGAAAGGAAGTGAAGCTGCAAAAAAGAGATTTGTTTTGTTATTTTAGGTGTGCTGTTAACACCAATTTTTTTTGTTTGCTTTCTGTAAGTAATTTTGACCTGTTGAAAAAAAAAAATTATAAAGGCAAACTGTGCTTATTTTATGCACTTCATCCTCTTTTCTGTGTGTCTGTTTATCCCACCTTATTGCATTGTTCTACTGGCTGAATATGCTCCCATTAATGTATTTAATGCAGATAAGACTGACCTTTTTATATAGGCTATCCTGATTGAGGGCACATACAAAAAGGCATTGATTTGATAGGGTGCAAGAAATCAAAAGATAGGGTTTCTGTCCTGTGCTGCACCAACATGACAGGAACTGAAAAACTTCTCCTTTTAGGGACTGGTAAGATTAAGGGACCCAATGTCTATCAAAAGACCTCTCTACACTTTCGGTGACCTATTTACGCTCTGCTAATGTGTGGATAAGGGGGAAGAATTTTCAGAGATTAGCTGTCAGCATGGAACAGCTGTCAGAGACAGTTATTGACAACTACAGTGCACATCCAAGTGACCTCTCAGACAAATTTTCCCACATTAAGTTGGTGTGTTTACCACCCAACACAACCAGTGTGATACAGCCAATGGACATGGGTATGATTAAGAATGTCAACAGTCACTAACATGCACTTTTCTCCACTTGTGCTATTGGCTTAATTGACAGTGACTCCTCTGCCTTAGAAACAGAAATTGCAAAACCAGTCAACTTGATAGATGCCATCTTTATGATGACAAAGGCATGGGCCACTGTCAAAAAGTCAACAATCACCAACTGATTTTGAAAGGCAAGTTTTACTGTGGAAATAAAGGAGCATACCATTACTGCAGAGAGTGGTGAAACTCAGTGTGGTGATTCTCTTGTTGATATTGACTGTCACACCTACATCTCACTGGATGAATTTGTGGCATTTGTTGATTTTGATGCCCAAGAACAGACATAGGGTGAGCTGTCAGTGGAGGACATATGCGCAGCATTAACAGAGGAAAATAGAGAGCAGTAATTTTTTCCACCATGGAGGATGACGATGACAAACTGGATCACAGGGATGTCAGCAACACAGAAGTGTGGGTGCACACCAGTGCTCTATGAAACAGGTGTTTTAAAAACAATAAGCTCAAGCACTGAGAACATTTATTGGAGCTCGAAAGGTTAATTCGACAATAGATTGCATCTGAGTCCAGACAAAAAAAGATTACCAACTTCACCACTGCAGACAAAGGTCCTGAAATCACTGAAGATGGACACTACAATGCTGCTGGAAAGTCTGGCAGTTAAGATAAGTGATTTTTAAAGATTTTAAGTTCTAATAAATAAAGATGTCATTCACCAGAACAAACATCAATTTCAAAAAAAATGCTGTAATCACTACACATTTCTCTTACTGTGTTTGTTTGAGTGTTATTGCATGTTTCCGGGTGTTTTGGGGTGGGGGGGTGGACTATATGACAAGCCGTGATTGAAAAAAACAAACTTCTCTTAATCGGGATGACCAATTAAATGGGATGAAAAGGTGTCCACAGAGTCATCCCATTTAAGAATCTTCTACTGCATGCTAAACAACCAATGTACAGAATAATTAGATGCGGCCCATAAACAAAAAGAATGAGAATGGCTTTTTCTTATAGAGCCCATGACAAAGTCTGGCTTCCTCAACAATTTCTGGTATTTAGATGCTGTTTTATTCTAATGAGTATTCTTTTCATCAAAAATGGAGTGTTTAGCAGTTCCTTATCTCCTCGCTGCCTTTACTTTTTCCCACTGTTTGCCAACTGCTACCATCCCAAACAAAAGTGACATCCTATGTAGGTGGTAATCTTTGTGCCGATTACTGTACTGTACTTAGTGCTTTGCCACAGTCCCCAGGTCTAACTCAGCTTTACCAGCTTAGTTGTGTTCTTATAGGGAGTACAGTGGAAGGGAAATTATTTAGTCACACTGCTGATATTAGCTGTCAACCCACTAATTTGTGTAGTTGTGATTCTTACTATCCCTGTTCATTGACATTATTTAAAAAATTGTCTCTCCTGTAGTATGTTAAACGCTTCAGTGTTGGGAAGTTACACGTAATCCTGTCTGTTTTTAAAAATGATGGCCTGGTGTCCAGCTCCATTTTCACTTTTCACAAAAGTTAATAGTGGGGGAATACAAAGAAAGACACCACACTGTAATTTTTCAAAACAGACAGGATTACATGTAACTTCCTATCACTGAAGCATTTAACATAATACAGCAGAGATGACAATTTTTTTTAAACAATGTCAGTGAACAGGGATTGTAAGAATCACAAGTACACAAATTAATGGGTTGGCAGCTAATATTAGCAGTGTGACTGAATAATTTCCCTTCCACTGTACTCCTTTTAAGAACGCAACTAAACCGGTAACGCTGATTTAGGACCGGAGACTGCGGCAGCACACTAAATACAGTACAGTGATCGGCGCAAGGATTAGCACCTACATATGATGTCACTTTTTATTGGGATGGCAGCAGTTGGAAAGCAGCAGGAAAAAGTAAAAGCAGAGAGGGGATGAGGAACCAAGCTGTCACAAAAGGCTAAACACTCCTGTTTTTGACAAAATCAATACTCAGAATAAAACAACACCTAAACACCTGAAACTGCCAAGGAAGCCAGACTTTGTCAGGGGCTCTTTAAAGATCAATGTGACAGAGAAAAAACTGATGCGGTTAATGAGGTAGAAACACTTCAGAAATGAATGACAGAAAACTGAGGAATGAACAGAACAACAGAAAAATTTACAGAACCATTGTATAGAAACAGAATTGTCTATTGCTAAGGAAAATAATGAGCTAAGCAAACTAACCTAAAGATTCACAGAAAAATTATTGATTATGATACTGAGGCTTGACAGAACAAAATTTAAGTACATTGATCTCCACCCTCCAACATTGTCTCTAGGACTGTCTTCACCAGTGGTTACCATGTAACATGATTATTTATTTTATTTATTGAGTATTCAGATATACCTTAGAGTCAGAGACTCATTTACAAAGGTTCCACGTCACACAGAAAAATGACAGAACAGACAATTGGAAAATAATTCAACAAGCAATACAGTCCAGCATCATATACAAAGAGCAATGAAGTATAAAAGAAAGCTGACAGGCACTTTGTGCAAGTCTTTAGGAAAAGGTATATCTCAGATACATATCATCATCATCAGGAACTCGGTAAGGGTCAAGAGGTAAGCAGGCCAGAGGCTGTAGTCTTGGGCTAGATAAGCAACATAAAAACAGGGATAAAGCAGGAACAGTGACAGTCACAGGTACTAGTGGACTGAAGGTGGGCCCTAAGGTGGGTTTTGTATCTGAATACTCTCTGAGGGTGAGTTTTGTATCTGAATACTCTCGGAGGGTGAGTTATGTATCTGTATACTCTCTGAGGGTTGAAAATATTATAAATCCAATATGCAAGATAGGACCAGCAAGAAAAAGGTTTACCTTCAGGATGGAGACAGTAATCTTGATTCATATTTCATCATGTTATGTTCACATTTAAAGGACTGAGGGAGCTTCATAGCTGATCAAGAAAATGTTATGTTATTAAATTCATCATGCACAGAAGAGGAAGTCCAGTGAGTACTGGAATACATTTATACAAAAAGGCAGGAAAATAATGAAATTATTTGCCAAGCTACACCAAAAAAATTTTGGAAATATAAGAATTGCGTTAGTTCAATTGAAGCAGCCTTACATATGTGACAGACCCCTCTCCAAAGTGTTAAAGATTATGAAAGGCTGATGAGACAAACTTACATTTCAGGAAAAAACAGAGAATGTGGAAGATACTTATTTTTATTTTTAATTAGTACTTTATTATTTTATTCCCTTTTCTCCTGTATTCCTGGGATCCCAGTACACAGTCATCACGTGTGCATGGAGGTAGATGTATGCCCCATGGCACCAGCTCAGCCCCTTTGGCCCCTCTCCCTGGCTAGTGCCAGAGCTCCCTCCAGTTGGCACTGCCATCCATCCTCCAACGAGTGGTGGCCAATGGCCAGGGAACCCCAATTCCCTCCCAGGAGAAGAGAGCTATCTTTCGGTAGCTTGATTTCGCTCTTTGCCCTCCCCACCCCAGTCAACCCCCGACAACCCAGGCTCATTTCTGAACTCGGGTTGATGGCACAGCACAAAGTGTGGCACCCAGCGCCTCAACCCTCAGTGCCACCTGGCCGGTGAAGATACTTATTTTAAGGCAGCAGTTATTCTGGGTTTATTACATGAAATCAGCCAAAAGACAGTGGTCAGTTATGACCCCCAAGTCACACCCATACAGGTAATTTTAGGTAAAGTGGAAACCCTCTGGGAATCCCTCAAGAGGAAAAAAGGTAAATCTTCCAAAGAAAGGACTGGACCCTGAGATATATGAAGTTACCTATGAGGAACCTAGACAAGGACTGCCTAGCCCCTTCAGGATGCCCTTGTGTGGAATGGATCAGAGGCAGGCCCATCCTATTCCTCAACAGGATAACCCCTCAGTTGATAAAAGGAAATGACTAAACCGGTCCACACAGGTATGAGAGGGCACCTTAAATCCAACCACACTTGTGTGTCCAAATTTCAAATAAAAAAAAACACAACAAAAAATATATATACATTATAGGGGTGCAGTTGCATGTCTATAGTATGGATTCAATAGTCACTTCAATGTTAAACTCAAAATTTTGCACTTTAATAACTTCACAGCTGTTCAACTGATTTGCATGGAATTTTGTACACACCATCTTGGACCAACGATCTCTTGAGGTGGCAAGGTTTGTTCCAGTTGGAAGTGCGGGTGAGGAGGTATGGAGAGTCACATAATGTGAAAATTAACATTTTTGTGTAAATTCTTTGTCACACCCTTGTGCAAAAACTGTGTGGAACTGTGGTCTGAAACATTCAAGGTAAACAGGTCTTGGGCTGCAGATGTGCCTTTCAAAGGTTTGGTAAAAAAAATATCAATCCGTTCAAAAGTTATTACATTTTAAAGTTTCCCATTATTTTCAATTGGAGCAGTTAGATGTGCTGTAGGAAAAAGGATCCTTTATTGCAAATGGGTAATTCTTTGCTGAAGATGTGGAATCTTTTTTGATGCCGCTGCCATCTTTTTTTCAGTTAGCTAGGCAAAAAAGCTTAAAAAGCTAGTGTAGCAATTGACATTTAGCTAGATACAGTCATGCTATCACAATGTTTTTTGGGCAGCTCTGTATCCAATTGTGAGAGATGGTATACCATTAACAAAGAAGTAGAACAAGTGCTCTTGAAGAAGGATGAGGTAATATGGGTGCACCGCAACTGGGTATCTTGGACTTGTGGCTGTGGTGCAGTGAGGACACCCCTCTACCTCCCGCACCCCACTGTGTCCCACCATGAAGTTTATTGTAGTAATGAAGGTGGTGCAGGGGCACATTTTTTGTATTTGAATAAAATATGCTTATCTTTTTACCAGGGGCTGTACTCACATGCAGGCTTTGGAGAAGTGCAGTCAGAAGAAGCCTAACAGGCCAGTTACTTAATATGTAGCACTGTTTTTACAGTGCATGTTTAAGAATCAAAAGCTAGTTTTCTGATAGTGGAAGATTTTGAAAGGATAATAAAGTATTTCCACATCGGTTATCTGTATTGAATTTTTAGAATATTATAAGAAAAGTAGAAAGACTGAACAACAGAGGTGGACTAGCTGTCAAAAAAGTTTAGTATGTGGCATTGTCACTGTTTGCATTTTTAATTAAAAGAACTGTGAACATTATATGAACTAATTATAAAAAAAATATTGTTTATTTAATTTACATCCCCATAACAAGCCATACTGGTGAAACATTGGTGTCTTTTGAAAAATAAAGAAATTTCATCTTTGACATTTCACTGGTGTGCAAGAGCTGCTTTTAGTGAGAGAACTACTGACAGATTATTTGTGGAGCAGAGAGCTCCTGCTATGACTGATGCTGCACTGGCAGAACCCACATGCCACCATGGCAGAAGTACACATGTCTAATACTGGTACATGCACAATGAGGTCACAGCAGCCATCTTGTGCATGGTAGGATTTTTTGTTTCACCTGTAACTGCAGAAGTGATGGGCAGAAACAAAATAGTGCCTCCATGGGGGGGGCGGATTGGGTAGACCACGGAGGGTAGGGGTGGCAGAGAACCAATGCCACACCACTGACCACAGCACTGTGGAAGCACTTAGGAGAGGTATCCAATCAAGTGCTTCCACAGTCCCTTCTCTCTCTCCTGCCCTCCACAAGTCAGCATAGCTGCTCCCATACAGTGATAAAAAACAGATCTCTCTCTCTCTATCTCTCCATCACTATCTTATTCACACGCTGTCTCACTCAGACACTGAATACAGTGTGAAACAGTAGATAGCCATATGTCAGTTTGAATGTGTGTTGGTGTGAGAGGGGAAGGGATAAAAACAAGACTCATCCACAAACATTGATAGATTAGTATTTCTGGAGCATAAGTAAAGTAGAAATCAAGGCTATGGATGTGATCACACATAGTAGGAAGGGTAATATGTGTAGCACAAATGCATCAATGTCTTTTTCTTGTTTCCTTTTAATTTTAATTTCTTTTTTTTTTTTGTCGAGAAATCAGCATGGCACACAGATGAATAGAGAGAAAGTTAGAAAGTGATACCAAGAGTATGATGGATAAAAGGCTTTCTTGAGTTTCATTTGTTTTCTCTTGCATTCAGCAATATAAGCAGAGAACTAGAGAAATGGAGACAGAAAGAGAGCAGAAGATGCGCATGGTGAGCAGGTGCCACAACTTATATCAGACAGCATGCCAGTGACACATTGGAATACAAAAAAAGAACAGGATGTGTAGCAGTTATTTTGCAGTCTGTTGGGATGACACAATACAAACATGTAATAAATCATGCTCACTGATATAAAATTGTATAATTTATCATGGTCTCAATCCACAGAGTTCGCTATGTGTGTGTAATTCCATAGAATAACAGCCGCTTAGTTCTGTTCTAATGCAATGCTTTTCATGACACTGTGGCACTGAGATAACCAGAAAAGTGATTGAACTAATGCCGTCTTCCTTTATTCAAGTGAATAAAAATCTGTGCAGAGGAAAAGAATAACCTAAAGGATGTTCAAAACCCAGGAAAGAGACTACATTCCTGTCTTTCTTTTTACATAGTTCTCTAGTAAATGGGGCTAATACAGTATTACTGTATTATCAAAGCGCATAGGAGAAACGCCTGATTTGTGTGATTTGCCATTTGTTTTCCATATCTTGAATAACAACCTCCAGAAGTTCAGCTTGGTTTACTCAACAGTCTTCTGTGAAGATTTTTGTTCACTTGAATAAACAGAGAAGGTGTCAGCTCGTTCACTTTTTTGGCCATTCAAGTGCTTCGTTGTTCTGAAAATCATGCTTAATCAAAGGGCATTGCATTAGAACAGAACTAAGTGGCTGTTATATTTTGGAGTCACATACATAGCAAACTCTGCATTTCATGGTTTGATATTTTTCTGGATAGTGATTTGCTTTCTGTTCTTCTGACCTCCCTCTCCAGCTGCCCTACTGCCCTGCTCCACTTGAGGCAAACACATTTTCCGTAAGCAGCACATGGTGACGTGAATGAGTTTGGTCCACTTGTAAGTTCAATATAGTAACATGAAATGAATGAATATTTTATATTTGAATAAAATGGAATAGTTAAATATTATTTTATTGTTTACATCTAGACTCATGCCATTTCCAGAAGAAGCAACAATAGTTATGAAATGTTGAACATTCAAAATTATGGCATGAGTAAAATTTATTTGATAGTGATAAGTGAGAGCATCCAGACTTTGTGTTTTGTGATGTGGGCAGACCCTCATACTCTTAATGGATTAATTTTACAGCCTGTACTTTGAAGTGTCCCAGCCCCAGACAGCTCTGTCTGCACTTATCTGAAGCCCCAAGATGCAACATCAGTTTTATGGGGAGGAGCTGTTTGATAATCTGATGCTGGGTTTTGGGGCTGTCAGGAGCAGGAGGGTGGATCACAGGAACCACTTTTATCTTTAGAGAGTAGAGTGATGGAAAGTCTGGGTCTGGAATGCTTCCCTTTTAATGGGCATGTGTTAATAAACTTCAAAGGCAGGAGCAGACCTTATCAGCTTTCCTCTAATTTTACTTTTTGGTCCAGCCGTGTTGCATAAGAATTCATTCTAATCTTAGTTTTTTCTCTCCTCTCAGGGGAAGCATTTTAGCCCCAGATGTCCATGTCTATTGAGAGATAGGGGTACAGGACCCAGAGGGTCCTACATTCCCACAGGCAAAAGAGGATCAGCCTCTATGGAGGGATGGGAACACAGGGCTCCATTAATGCATCAGTTAGGGTTGCTATTAAAGCAACAAAGTATGGAAATGCAATGTTATTGTTTTCAACCCTAACTCTGCATCCCCCCCCCCCAAAGCAGGAAAGAAGGCAAGGCAACATAAACAACCACAGATATCCATTATCAGGTAAGACAAACAACATACATCTTTTTTCACATGACACAAGAGACATGCATCATCATGGTCAAGTGCTTATGATAATTTTGTCTCCCTGGCTAAACTGACAAAACAAGACCCAGATACTGTATAAGATTGTATAGTATACTAATGTGGTTCTCCAATATATATGTACTAATTTTCAGCTCTGGTGGATACTGGTGCTTTTCTTCCCCTGAAGTATACAGCTACATTAAATGAACAAAACAGAAAGATCCAGGATACTCATCAGGAAGCTGAAGTGGTACTCCATAAAATTGTTTTGTCCAGTTGCAACAGTCAGTTTATAAATCATCTGGTTATTGTAACCTCTTATTGAGCTTTGGACAGCAATGGATTTCACAGGCCTACCATATGTCTGAAAATAGTAAACACCTGCTTTAGTTGGTGTTGAGTTCCTAGGCAGATTCAGTGCTTTCCCTGATCTTCAACTTCAAACTTTGTGGTTAGGTATAAGACACACCTTATCATATTCTGGGACTGAGATGGATTACACATAGAATCATAGAATGTGTCAGCAGAAAGGAACACTTGTGCCATCCAGTGCGCATGGATGTTTCTTGCCTCATCTGTCTCAACTGAACCTAACTGATCTCTGGAAACACTCCATTACCACCTCTTTACTAATATTTCCCTATGTCTATCCTATGCATGCTTGAAACCCCTTACTGAGTTTGCCTCCACCACTTCTGCTGGCCCTCTATTCCTGTCATCTACCACCCTTTCAGCGAAGTAGTACTTCCTAACATCCCTATTGAAGTCCCACCCTCCAGATTCACTGCATGCTCTCTGGTCCTGGTACTGTTCTTTATTAGAAAGAGACTCCCCTCCAGCACCCTGTTCATCCCATTGAGGCACTCATTGGTCTCTATCATGTTAGCTCCCATGTTCCTCTCTTCCAGGGTGTGCACATTTTGATCAATCAACCTCTACTCACAGGGATTCTCATGCAACCCCTGCACCATTTAAGATGCCTTCCTGTAGACTGCTTCCATCTTTCTATGTCTTTTCTGAGGTGTGGCCTCCAAAACACTGTACTCCTAGTGGGGTCTCACTAGAGCGTGATACAGTGGCAACACCATCTCTCTCCTTCTGCTTGAGATACACCTCTATATGTACCCCAGCATCACTCTCACCACACAGTGGGAACTATAGGTTGAAGTTGAACCAATTCTAACCCTGATTTGTTAATTTTCATACAGGCCAACTAAGGCTTGATTTGAAATGCTAAGTGAATGATTAACATGCTATTTTCCCCTCTGCACTTGTATTGTCCAAATCTTTTCTACGCTAAAGGGACAAAGGTATTTTTGTTTATACACAAGTTTTTTAAGTGTCTTCAACGGTACCTAATCTGCAGGCCTTATTCATTGTTTAGGCACATAAAGAATACTGGAGGGCAACAATGAACAACCAATGTGTTCTGCCACAGAGGGTTATGCTTCCCTCTGACCTCAAAAGTGGAGCTTGAGAGGTCTCTGGGAATCAGAACCCTGAGGTGGCAGAACACACTGGTTGTGGATAAAGTTGCTCATGCTATATATTTTTTATAGCGAATGGTATTATGTGTACATGCAGCAGTTCTTTTGCTTTCAGAAAGAAACTGACTTTTGCATTCTCTAGAAGTATCAGAATGCTGTTTTACCACCAAAAGGTGCAGTCACATTCCATGACCTTTGAACTGTGCTACAACAGCATTTTCAAAAGGATGGAATTCTATACAGGCCACTGCTCTACTTAAGCAATAAGGCATGACAGGGTGTGCATCATCGCTGAATAATGTCACACCTAGGGTGGGTCGAAGCATGAGGCTGCTGGGCCAAGTGCTTCTGCCACCCTATGTGTGATGTTATTCAGGGACGATGCACACCCTGGAGTGCCTTATTGAGATTATAATATGGCAATAAAAAAATCTGACAAGACTTTAATGATTAAGCAATAAACATAAGAAACAAATCAGAGGTTATAATGTTATTATAATTAATTTAGACATAAAATAGTCCCTTCAAGAGTTTTGCTGCATCCCTCCATGTTGCCTACACTGACTTTTTTATAGCTGATATTATTATTTTGAACTTAGCAATATTTTTTATACTCTTGCTTTTATCTCATTTTTCACTTTGCAGAATTGAACACATTAATATTGAGAGTCCCATTTAGTGTTCCTATAAAGATCAATCATGCTGCGGCAGAGGCATCCATATGGTTATTTTCTGTGTTTCCTTGTTTTGTTTTGTTTTTGTCTTTTTTTTTATGGAGTGAAGACTGCCCTAACAAACAGAAAAAAAAAGTGATAAGGCATGACAGAGTATGCATTGTGGTTGAACAGTAGCACAACTTGGGTGTGGCATAAGGCATCACCGAGTGTCTTCACTTCAACCACCAGAGAAGTGCCATTACCCCACCACAATGTATACCCTGGAGTGTCTTACTGTGATTTTAAAATGGGTCCAAGTTGGGTTTTTTGGGAGGAGGGCAAAGAAATGCACCAAATCAAAAAAGAAACAGTTTTATGACTTTTTTTATAAAACGGTCCCAGCACACCCCAGCACTGACATGCAGTCTCAGGTTTAAATATTATTTACAGTAAAATTCATGTATTTTTAATTAGCTTTGAAACCCTCAAGTTTCCCTCAAACTGCCCCCTTTTATCCCTTTCCCTCACCTTTCTTTCTTCCTTCCTCTTTATAATATTCCCTCCATTTTCTCTGTCTTGTTTATTTTCTGTCTTGCCAACATTTAAGAGATGGAATGTTTACTACAGATAGAATGCAAGAATTCAAACCTCTGTTCAGTTCTGCTGACAGAATGTTTACTCCCACTAGCACACAACAGAAGGCCTCAGATGGAACCAAGGCATTTGTTTTATCTGCAACGGCTTAAACAACACAGATTTCACTAGTAAGCAGGTGAGGATAGGAGGGGGATTTTTCTTGATCAACAAAGAAATACCATAAATTACAATTCTAAGTACTGTAGTACTTCATTTTCAAAGTTATGTAAATGTGTGTAACAAGAGTATTATGATAGCAAATAACATTTAATTCTTATGTTTTTAAATTTAAGACAGTTTTAGTTTTAGGGCCTAGTTGAAGGTTTTTAGTGAGTAAAGGTGACAGCCACATTTGTGATTGCTGTCAGGAATGGCTGGTAATATTGATTTTATTGTGAAGAGGCCACTGGTCCAGTGCTGTCATCATGGGATATCAGCACTGGGTTCTGAGCTCCTCAGCCACTCAGATTACTGAAATTTTTATAGCCATATTATAATATACATTATCAACTGATTAGCAGTCCTGAATGGTGCATAAACCGGTGCATCAGTAATGTGGTGCATGAGTACCAGCTAGTGGTCATATTACAAAATCAGTGTGTGGAGCTATTTATTTTATTTATGCTTAGAAATGGGTAGAACATTTCTTGGCCTCTGATTGGCTAAACCCCTATCTAAGGGAAACATTTATTTGGCAAAAGAGACTGGGCAATAATAAGTGCCACTGTAGTCTGCCTTTTTGCAAACTAAATCCCTGTGACAAATAGAATGTTTTTTTAAACAAAACTTCTGCCATCCTTTTCAACAGTTAGAGACAGAGCCCACCACCACCACTGCAGAGTAAAACGATCAGTCGGTTTCAAACAAACACTTTTTTTTTACTAAAAAAAAGCATCTACATATACTATACCACTTTACTAAAGATGTTTCCATTACAAACTGTCTAACACTCATGCATAATTTGCTCAGTGCTAGTTGAGAGGAGCGCTTGTCAGACTATGCCCTGCTTGCCACAATTTGCTCTGTATGTTGAACGTTGTAGGAGAAATTATTCAAGAAAAGTATATGACAAGTAGAGAGCCTTGATGGCTACATTGCAGGGAGGTGTAACTACAACTCGGTAGGCTCCTACCTACAGAGTCTACAAGTAAGACTTGCTTTTTATGGGGGGATGACAGTGACCCTCCAGCATTCCACTGACCACATCCACAAACTTGCTGAGTGACTACCAACAGAAGCCAGTGCCTACTTACGATGATGATGAAGGTGGTTCAAAAGTGACAGGGAAAAAGTGATGCACAAGAATGAGGAGCTCAGAAAACTGAGGTTCTGCATTGGAACTAGATGTCATGACAATAACCCATCTAGACTTCAACTACCACACTGAAGAAAGGTGATTTGGGAGAGAAAAAAAAAAACAGGTCTAGATTACAGCAGCATCCTCTAATGGTAAGAACACCAGAAGAGGGACTACATTAAAATAAAATGTATTGTTATCCTTTTTTCTACTTTTATTACATTTTTTAATCTTATATTTTATTCAAAATGTTACCTATACTGCATTTTCTAAGTGCAATAATACTCACGTGAATAGGTGATGCAGGATATACCAGACCATCAGAGGCTATGAGGCTCATTGTCTGTGGTGTTGGGCCTCATTATGTCCCTGTGAGATCTGGTGTAGCCTAATACTGTCCATCCTGTTGGGTATTATTGTTTATATAATTAGTGCCGTGTGCAATATTTGAGATTTCTGTAATGACTGTATGACTAAAAGCTCTTTTAATATTATATTGGTATGACACCCTTATTCTTTGCAAAAAATGATGTTAATATATCAGCTAGGGTTGGTATCAAGTCATTAAAAGGAGTGAACTAACAACCCACCCCAACCCTGCACACACCAACAGATGTCAGGGTTGTACCTTGAGGTGGTCAGCCTTAATGCTCACCCCATTCTATAAGAAAATAAGCTGAGATTGGTACAGTATAGCAGAATGAGGTGAGTGTTATGGCTGACAACCCCAAGGCATGCCCCTGACACCTGTTGGTGTGTGCAGGGTGGGAGTGGGGTGCTAGGGTTGGAAACCCTAATGTCATATTTCCCTCCTTTTTGTGGTTTGACATCAACCCTAACTGATTCATTAAAGTAGTTTTTTGCAAAGAATTTCCTTACTTTTTAAGATAGAGTAATCATAGCCTTATTTGTCTGTGGGACACTGGGCCCAGATGGCCATGAACTCCCATCCATCTATTGTTTTTTTTGAGATAGAGTAATCCAAACCTTATTTGCCTGTTGGAGCACATTACCCTTCGAGCCCTGGGATCCCATCCATCCATAGATGTGTATATTTATGTTACTGTGGAAGGGCCCTGTGCTTTCATTTATAGGGCAACAGTAATGAAATTGCCAGCATAGCCATCTTATTACCCCACCTCATGTAACCGGTATAGAAAAATGTTCAAATCCTCACCAAAATGTAATTCTGTGCAACTGCAAAGCCATTCCATGCCACAGTTGCGAAAACACATTTTGGCCAGGACTTGATAGATGACAGATCTGAAATACATGAGGTGGGGAAACAAAATGTCTATGTGGAAATTTTGGTGTCAAAATATTAAACATTTCAAAAGTTACAAGTGTGCATAGTGAAATTGCAACACATGGTCATAACTTTGCCATTTTTACATATATGTCCTGCAGTTTTCAACATAGGCTTCTTATGACCCCAACCTCATGAACAAGGGCAGGAAAATGTTTTAAATCTCACCCAAAAGGTGAATTAACCAAGCAAGTGCAAAATCACCTTTCACATGGGAGTTGCATAATGACAGCTATGTTGTTCATGATGTGGGGTCCCCAAAAGGCTATGCTGAAATTTGGTGTTAAAATGTCCAAAAATGGCTGAGTTAAGATTGCAAGTTGAAACCCCCATTGAAATACATTGAAACACATCTACCTTAGTTTCTCATATTGCAGTTGATGTTTCCAGCAGCAAAGCGTGTCTTCAATTGTAGAGTACATCTCGAACCAGGGACCTGTTCAGGTGAGTGAGGGAGTGTGGAGGTGTACTGGGTAGTGTGGGATGGTGGGTGTTGAGTGGGTGAATGGGTAGGGGGCTGATCAGTGAGGGGATGTATTATGCAAAAAAAAACCATTGAGGACAGTTTTTTTTTTATTTCAGTTACTCAGATTCAATGAGTGGGGGGTACCACTAGACACCAGGGAATTAATATCTTTATATGTAAGGTGGGCAGCAATCGGTGGGTGGGTGGTACCACTAGACACCAAGGAATTAATATCTTTATATGAAGGGGAAAGCAATCAGTGGGGGTGGTGCCAATAGACACCAGGGAAACCAATGCAGACAGGGGATGGAGATCTGGGCGTGGAGGGGTGCCAATAGACAGCAGGAAAATACAGGACAGTAGGAGAGAGGGCAGCAGAATTGCATGCAAAGATTCTCCCTTCATGAAAAAGGATCCTTTTTTGTGACACCTGATATGGAAAAGGATTCTTTTTTCTATCATTCAGTCACAGAAAAAGATTCACAATAGTAAAATAATATATATTTCTATGGTATGTCTGCCACTGTGAAGTACAGTTACACATAAGGGGGCCCTGATCAGACAGACAGATGTGTTGGTGTCTCTCAATGATCACAGTTTAATACCTTTTGATTTTTTTTAAAACAGAAACAAGATGGTGGCAAATGAAAAAGGAATGTTGTAATACGAAACAGGATTACTTTTTTGTTTCATACAGCTATCCTGAAGTGCTTACTGGGCGTGCTCAGAAATTATTTTTTCAAATTTTATAAATGAAATAACTTTGAGATGGATAATTATTTTTTCATCAGACTAGCCCCTTTCTGCCCTGAAAATTTCTGACCAAAATTCCAAACTGTCTGGGCTGTAGGCAGGCTCAAAGAAAAAAAAACCCAGAAAAGTCAATAAGCAAATAAATGCTCTTTTCACTGCTCCAGAACTCAGAAACCACACATCCAACCAGAACATAACTTGTCATATCCAGAGAGTCGTAATTGAACCATAGTTACCTTATCTATCATACAGCTTTGCCAGTTCCAGCAGTAAGACGTGTCTTTGAAGAGTGGATCTTCACACTGTGAGCATGTCAGGTAAGCAAGGGTGTGTGGGAAGGTGTAGAGAGGTGAGGGGAGGTGGGTGCACAGTGGGAAGTCAGGTGGGGGTTGCGGGTGTGAGTGGCAGTGGACTTTTTTTAACAGGTTTAAAAAAACTAAAGACATTGATGGACAGTTTTCTGATTTACAGATTATCAGGGACATGGGAGGGTGAGGGGGTACCACTGGACACCAACGGTATAATAACACTAAGAGTCATATGGAAGGGTAGGGATACCACTGGACACCAATGAGCTGTTCCCTAACTGGTGCAGTATTAAATTAAACATATATGGGATTTGGAGGGTTGGGGGGTACCACTGGAAACCAATGTGTGAAAAAATAAGTATATGGGAAGAGGGATAGACCACTAGACTACCATGGAAATATATGTCTTACACAAGGATGGCAATCGGACATCGTGGGAGGGGGAAGACCACTAGATGACCAGGGAATACATTTTAATTTTATAGAAGGACACAGTCAGGCATCGGGGTGGGGGACGAAACACTAAGCTACCTGAGAAATCATTTGCCACAAATTGTGACAAAGGAAGCTTTTTCGAGATTTCTTTGTTGTAATTTGCAGTAAAAAAAATCCTTTTTTCGCAAATTGCGGAAAAGGATCTTGTTTTGTGCACAGCTTTCCCACGATCTGCGAAAAAGGATTTCCCGAAGTCAAAAAAACACATTGACAATATACTGAAAAACTAACTCCAGAACTGGATTCCATGGCTCCTAATTAGCTAAATACAACTATTCTTCTACTTCTGACAAGTGTATGTTTCAAGTAAATTAACTGTGTGTCATCGCTAACTGAAAACAAGATGGCGGAAGCACAAACAAAGGATTTCCCCATTTGTGTCTCAGGATTACCCATTTGCATTCAAGAATCTAGTTTCAAGCCTCACATCTAACTTTTCCCATCGGAAATAATGGGAAACTTTAAAATTTAATAACTTTGGAAAGGATTAATATTTTTTCACCAAACCTTCAAAAGGCACCACTGTGATCCAAGACTTATATGTCCTAAAAATGTCAGACCAACATTCTACACAGTTTTTGCACAACACAGTGACAAATAATTTGACAAAATGAGGTAGTTTACACATTATTTCGCACTCCATATCTCCACACTAGTGCCTCCAACTGGAACAAAACCCACCTCATCAAGAGTGTTTTGGTCTCTGATGGCACATGGGAAATTTCATGCAAATCGCTTCAATGGTTGCAAAGTTATTAAAGTGCAAAAGTTTCAGTTTAACATAGAAGTGAATATTTAACCCTAACTATAGGGGCAAGACTGCATATGTGTGTATATATATATATATATATATATATATATATATATATATATATATACAGTATATATATATATATATATATTATGGTAGCACAGTAGTTAGGTTGAGGAGCCCTTTTAAGGTTAAAGGGTCAAATTTTACACGTTAATAACTTTGCGAATGTTCAATGGATTTCCTGAAATTTGGAAAGCATAATCAAGAACCAGATGCCTTGGAATATGCCAAATTTTGTACTGGTCGAATATACGGCTGCGGAGTTATTAAGCGTGATCTGTTCGCGCTTTTACGCTATGTGGTGAATTCTTTGCTCATGCCTACAAGTCGCATGCTTTGTGCAAGTGGTCCAAAATCTTCAGAGAACGTGCTGCTGGGGTGCCCGTTGTGCCTTTTGAAGATTTCGTGAAAAAAATATTGAACGGTTCAAAAGTTATTCAAAAAACAAGTTTCCATTATAAGTCAATGGGAAAAGTTAACAAAAAGTTCAACACTTTCGCAAATGCACTTTTTACTGTCGCAAATGGCCCTAGTACTTTTGCAAATCCTCCATTTTGTTTTCATTTGGTGATCAAAAAAATGCTTGCCATTTAAAATTGGGACCATCTAGGGACACAATTCTTTTTGTGTTCACCTAGTTGGAGCCTGAGGATGCTAGCCATGTCCTTATTTTGGGGTTAAACACCCCAGAAATATGCTTTTCAAAGTTCTTGAAAAGTACTTTCATAGGCATTGTCATGTCAAGGACATCAAGAAATCTGTGCCAAAAGCTGTGAAATCACGAAATATTTTGCAACACAATGGCTAAAATGACAGGAGTTCTTTGCCACCTTGCTGCAAAGGAATGGTTAGGTCTTTTGGCCTGAAATTCAGTTGGAACATAGCCAACATCTCACAGATGTGCCTTTTTGTGGTTTGGTGAAAAAATATTGTATGGCTGCAAAGTTACAGTACTCCAAAGTTGGCGTTTTTTTCCCATAGACTAACATGGTGGCATATGCCGTGCATTTCGGGGCTCGCATCTCGAAAATGATGCAAGATACAGATTTTTTGTATGTAATAGCAAAACCCTAGCCAGGAAAATCATGATTTTTGTGACATTTAAATTTTTTTTCTATGTCATGCAGTTGCTGAGATATTAGCAATTAAGTACTTCCAATACTCGTTTTCTGCTTCGATGCACATTACAATGCATACATTCTTTGTACACGTTGTGTTTCTCTATGCACCTGTTAGGCAAAAACAGCGTATGTGCTTCCATTACTGTTGCAGTTACTGTTACAACTTGCATTTCTGTCCCCATTTGTGTTTACATTCCCGTGTACGCCACCATGTGCGTTACCCTTTGCATTGTCATTTGTGCTTGCATTTTCGTTACTGTTACCATTTGTGTTTACACTACTGTTTCTCTTTGCATTTTTGTTTGCATCACCGTGCGCATTACCATTTCTGTTTATAGCAGCTCTTTCATTTGCATTTCTTTTTCTATTTAATTTTGCATCTTCCTTGCTGTTACTGTTACCATTTGCATTTGCAATTCCTTTACTGTGCCCATGCACATTACGGTTTGCATTTCCATATGCCATATACCCCATTTTCCTACATCTCAGATTCTTTACACATGTGATGGGGTGTGAGTTAGGGCCAATGACCCCATGATGCACCACAATGCCGGTTGCGGGGGTGGGCTGTGGGGAGTCCAAGAGGGGTTTTCAACCCAAATGCTGAATTTCCTCACTTTTGTCGTTGTGTAACAACCCTAACTGATGCATTAAACAGAGTTTTTTGCCTCTATATATATATATATATATATATATTTATTTATAATATATAATATATAAACGGTAGCACCAGTTTAGTTAGGGTTAATGAGAGAGTTTAATGTTAAGGTCCAATTTTTGAAGCTTAATAACTTTGGAATAGTTCAACAGATTTGCATGGAATTTGGCATTCATCACCACTGGGGTAGGTTAGGTGGTGCTAAATTTGGTTTTAATCCCTTGTGTGTTTTCTGAGATACAGAGTGTTGAAAACTCAGAGATTTTTGAGTTTTTGGCTGTTTTTTGGTCTATCTGTGTCTCAGAAATGACTTTATATTCTGGGCTAACATTTTCAGGGTAGAAAGCCTTTGCCTCACAGATGTGCCTTTTGAAGTTTTTGGTGGAAAAATATTTACTCCATTTCAAAGTTATTAAATGTTGAATTTCCCATTATTTCCTAGGGGCAAAAATAGATGTCCCACACAAAAACTGATTCTATATCGCAGGAGCTGCATGAAAATGGATTATATGTTGCAGAAGAGAATCCCTGTTTGCAGACAGGGTCATCCTGTTTCACAGGTGAGAAGTCTTTTTTGAGTGTTTGACATTTGTTTTTTCACTTAATGGGTGAAACAAAACAAACAAAACACAAAAATTTAATTTTAAAAAATAAACATAAGAACCTAGTTAAATGGGACCCGTTTAGCTATAGTCTCATGTTTCCTTTTTAAAATTATTCAAAAAGAGAGGTTTTCTCAGACCTGAAATCTCTGGTGGATACATTGGCGAGGGGAGTGCTTCCCCCATGCTCTCTGTATGAGAATAGTGGAATTTTCTTGACATTTGCAGCCACAGCTGGAAGTCATGCCACCAGCTGCAGTTGTAGAAGTGAGCCCTTTCCCTGGTGTCTAGTGGCACCCCCACCCTCTGATTGCTGTCCCCTTTCTTTATTTCTTTATAATAAAAATCAAACTATCAGATGCCCACTCCTGGTGTTAGATGCTCCTCTCTGCCCATGCCCGTTCTTTTAGTAAAAATTGTCAATGTCAGGGTGCCCAGTCCCCATGTCGGCATTCACATGGCCTCCCTCTCAACCAGTGTGGGAGACTGGGGAGCCCACTCCCAGTGTCCAATAATAATAATTTACTTATTGCCAACATCAGGGTGCCCATTCTCCATGTCGATATCTGACACCCCCACACACCACTACTGTGGGACACTGGGAAGCCCACTCATAGTGTTCTGAAATAATAATTAACTTATTGCTGACGTTGGGTGCTCAATTCACTTGTCGGCATTTGAAGCACACATCCCCAGCACTATGGAACACTGGTGAACCCACTCCCAGTGTCCTCATAATAATTTTTAATTTTATTTAGTTTTTGTTGACCTGGTAAGTGCACTTGACAAATCCTGCCTATTTTCAGGCACGACCTGGGGGAGGGGGATACAGATGAATGCCAACTGACCTTGAACCAGATTAAGCTGTTGATGGTATTTTTAGTGAATGAGGGAAATTTGGCTAGGACACTGGGGAAATTCCCCTACTCCTGCAGTAGGGGGCCTGTTGGATGATGAGATGTCTCACTTTGCTGTTGGATCTGGTGAGGAATGGATGGATGAGGTTGTGAGAGCCCAGGAGCCGGTACAGGAAGAAATGAGTATCTCAGAAAACGGAACCGCTATGGGGGTGGCTGGAGTGCATCTGCCTGGTGGCCAGCAGAACGTCCATAGCAGCGGTTCCGTAGCAGAGAATTCAGGAGATCAACTAAGTCTTGAGCAAAAGCAGCAGTGTTTAGCTGCTGAATTATTACGAGTGAGCGAACAACTATCATTGAAACGTATGCAACAGGCGGAGGATCAGAAGCGGAAATGCTCAGACGCATCACCAGGTACTGCAGTGTCTGGAGGAGTTGAGTAGCTGCTCTCAGTAGAGGATGCTTCCACTGTCTCCCCTGACTCAGTTCCCTCATCTCCATGGTGGGATTGGAGCACAGAAGAGACGGGATCGTGGTCTCCAGATAAGGCCCTGCTTGCAGCAGGCTGGATCCCACTCTCTGACAGGCATTGGAAACTCAATATTGGATATACCACTCTGCTACCAGAGCAGATAAGTGTTGATTTGGTTTCTTGTGCTAATAAATTACCAAATGTTCAGCCTGCAGTTGTTTCTGACAGTCCATTACACATTGAAGCAGTAGGCCCTGATGAAACCTCAGGTGCATCCACTACTACTGACCCCACATCAGGTATCCACCCTGGGGAACCTGTTAAGCCCTCTTATGCTAGTCACTTCCACAAGCCAGTGGAACTAGCAAAATGAAGAAATGCGATTCACCTATATTATGTAGGCCCTCATGAAACCCCCCCAGACAGATTTTATGTGGGTAAGGTCCTGCTTAAAAGAAGTATGGGGTTTTCCCCCTCTGAGGTATATGCTCTTATACATGTACAAGGGGAGTTCACTTTTGATGTTAGTTTTTGCACCCCTGCATTACTGGAGACATTTTGGTGTAGATATATGAATCTGAAAACTAACCCTTTATGGGTGGACTTCATAGTATTTCCCATTACTAAACAGCCTTTCCGAGTCATCACCATTTTGTTTAGAGATGAAGGGGTGAATATTGTGGACACTGTGCACTGGCTGGAAAAGAGATGTGATGTCCAGGGTAATCCTATGCCTATTTTAGATGCTGAAGGGTTTTGGAATGGAGGGTGGAAATTCTGAATAAAATTACACCATAATGAACAAGACTTGATTCATTTGCCCAATTGCTTTTTCATTGGTCATGACAAGGGTTTCTTATTTTATCCTGGGCAACCAAGAGTGTGTTTCAAATGCAGCTCATCTAGACATATTAGCAGATCCTGTGATATTTTGAAATGATCTTATTGTGGGGAACTTGGCCACCCTAGCGACCATTGTTTTAAGCAGCCGAAGTGTAATTTTTGTGATACCCCTGGCCGTACATTTGATGATTGTCCCTCTGCTGCACAAAACACAGAGAATGCTGACTTTGGGGTTCAGGATCATTATATTCATCTGGCAGTAAAACAAGTCCCAGGTCCTGTGGTAACCTGAATATCCCCAACTTTATGGGTATCTACTACTGGGAAAAGTCCTGTTTCAACCCCCTTGATTGAGGATGGAGGCCAGGAACCCCAAATTCTGGAGAGTGAGCCTCTTTCACATGAGGGTTTTTCTAATGATATCAACAATATCTTGACTTCAGATAACCCCCACCCCCCAAATCCACTGCTATTGGTGTGGACTTTACTTTGGTACAGGGTAAAAAAGGGAAATCTACTAAAATTAAGGGAAAAAAGAAACCGGAACTGGTAGAAGACATAAATAAATTTTCTGTATTGGCAGATACTCCCCAGGCCTCAGATCCTGTTGACCTTCCTATTGAAGGAGTAATAATGACAGGTTCTCATGGAGACTGCTTAGATTCTACTGAGCATTTGGCTCAGGGGCCTAAAAGTGAAAGAGTAACAAGAGCCTCGAGTAAAGTGAAATGAAGATCGCTTCCTGCTTAATCTATGGATCCTTTCTCCTTTAGAGTAGCATTTTTGAATGTTAACAGCATTCAATCATTGTGTAAAAGATGCAATACCTTCTCTTATTTTTTATATGCTAACCTGGATTGTATGTTTTTTCAAGATGTACTCTTACACTCAGCAGCTGAGAGGTCTGCGGCTTCTGATGCATGGCTTTGGGGAGCTAGTATTTGGTCCCAGGGGAAGAACCAGTGTTCAGGGGTTGGGATTTGTTTTTTCTCTTCTAAAGTTAAGTTTGTGCGTCATTTAGAGGTGTAGCCCGGCAGAGCTTTGATGCTGGACATAATATGGGCTCACCAATTGATTCGACTCATAGGTATTTATGCTCCTCAAACAAAGTATGAGAGAGTACTTCTTTTTCGATCCCTCTTTCCCTTTTTATAGACATCTCATTTGGTGGTTTTGGGCCCAGTGCTCTACCCCTGTCCTAAATAAGAAAATATATTGTGATGCTCAGTGTCTGGCTCACCTGGTTAGTGATGTGGGCTTGATTGATGCCTTTGATTCTCTCCTGATAAAAGAGTGTTATACATATTTTTGTGGCCCTTAGGCCTCTGTAATTGATTATTTTTTTGTTTCTGCCTTTTCAAACATTAAAACAGCACTTCTTCAAGATGTAGCAACCTCAGATCATAAGTTACTAACATTAGTCATCAGTGATGTTCCTGAGGTTAGAAGGGGGTCAGAGACTGGGAAATTGAATAGCTCATTACTTTCTATTCCAGTGGTGTGTGAAGGCATTTTAGCAGTATTACAAGCAAGAAAATCTGTGTTTTTCTTATATGATGATACTTCTACTTGGTGGGAAGATACAAAAACAGAAATATATTCTTTTTTTAGTACAATAGGGCATATTAATGGGAAATTTAAAAATGATGAAATCATCTTTTTGAGAAATAGTATTGCCTTCTGGATGTCTTTCAGACCCTATTTAGGGCTGGAAGACCTACAGAAGGTTAAACATCTAAAAACTATGTTGGCAAAAAAAAAAATTGGAAGTCTTAAAATCTTTAGAATATAAACAAAAGTATGGCATTAGTGGTAAAAGGAAAGATACATTGCCATTCGATTCTATTCAACTCCTCCGAGACCGCCATAATATGGAGTACTTGATTACCTCTACTGGTAGTACTGTACATAAAATGGTGGATATTTTAAAAGAAATTACATCTCATTTCTCTCATATTTTTGATAGCCAACATTTAGCAGTAGATAAAATGCGACAGTGGTTGGGGGCACTAAATCTAGTCCAACTGCCATAGGATGTTAGCACTATTCTGACTAGCCCCATTTCATTGACAGAATTAAAAAATGTAATTCGATCACTTAAACCTGGTATTACGCCTGGGTCTGATGGTCTCCCGCATGAAGTTTATAAATATATTTGGGAGGTTTTAGGACCTGAGCTTTGTATGTGTCTAAATGATGGCTTATACCAGCAAAAACTCCCTAAGAGTATGTTGCAGGGCTTTTTGATCTTGATTTTTAAGGGAGGATGTCGAGGAGATTTAAAACAATGGAGAGCGATTTTGCTTTTGAATACCGACTATAACATTTTAATGAAAGTTCTTAGTCAGAGATTAGCTAGTATTATAGATCTGGTAATGCATCCATCCCAATATAGTAACATACTGGGAAGACAGGTCCAGGATGCCTTAATTTTGGTTTGAGAAATTCTACATAAGGGAGATAACCAGGAATTATTTGGACATCTAGTTTGTTTAGATCAGTCTCAGTCCTTTGATTGGGTCAAATATAACTATTTGTGAGAGACATCATGGTCCTTTGGATTTCCATTGCTGTTTGTCACTTGGTTACAGACTTGTTATACTGGTATAAGCCTGATTCCAGGTGTTAGTGGATGGGTAGGTGATGCATTTTTTGTTCATGGGGGTAAGGCAAGGGTGCCCTCTCAGCTCCTTATTATATGTCCTATCTCTTGACCCACTATTACATGCACTATATAAGATGGATGCAATAACTGGACTTTCAGTGGGATCAGAAGATGGGCAAGTGGTTGCCTTGGCATTTGCAGATGACCTGGAACTTTTTTTGGCAGACAGAACTTCTGCAGTAGCCACTTGTGACCTTTTATGCAAATTTAACAATATTTCTGAATGAAGAATGAATACACAGAAAAGTGGGATTTTGTCCTTAGGATAGGATGCTAGTGATGTATCCCTTGTTTGGGGAATTCCTATAGACATAACTTATAGGAATATATTGGGTATTTATTTTGGTGGGGATGATCCCCAAAGGTATAATTGAGAACAACTTTTGACATCAGCTAAAGAAAAAGTAGCCCACTGGAATAAATGGCAGATGACCAAAGGAAAATGTGTTTAATTAAAACTTTTTTATTGCCTCATTTTTTGTATCTTGCTGCTGTACCCCCCCCCCAGTGAATATGGAAGCCACAGTGTATAGTGTATTCTTTCAATGCTTATGGGGTAGCAGGTTGAACCTTGTCAAGAGAGGTGTTACTTATTTACCTATACAAGACGGTGGTTTAGGTATGTTGAACCCAGTAGTTTTTTTTTATGTGACTTTTAATTTCTTTAATTTTGTACCATTACTGACACACATTGACAAGGTTTGGATCCCCTGGATAAAGGATGAAATTGGACCCCTTTTTAATGATTGGGACCAGACTATTCCTCTCCCATGGCAAAAGAGGGTGGCCTACCTACCTGGACATTTTTTGGGTGTACTAAGCAAATTAAAAACTTGGAAAGTGCAGAAAATTTCCCTCTGTACACTTTCGTGGAAATCCCTATACAATTGGATAATGGGAAACTTTTTTTTAAATTTCCCCTTATCGATTTATCTGCTACCCAACATTCCTTGATAAACTCCTTTTAATCTAGTAAATGACTTCCATATTATATGAGAGATTTTATTTGGTTAAGTGCACATCAAAAATTAGGTGTCTGCGGTAATTTAAAGCATAAAGGCATTAGAGAATGTACATGTCCCACAGGAGGTATCTGTACAGAAACTATAGAGACCTTTTCCAATTTCTTATTGGAGTGCCCATTTGCCACATCCTTTTGGGAGGTAATTCACAGGAAATGGCCTCTGAATCATTTCCGGAATCAACCCTCAACGATTTGGCTTGATGGGGTACTACCTGGAGCAGGGGTTACATTTGAAGCTATTACTATTCAACTGCTGATGAGCTTTATTAGTTACCAGCTTTGGTTAGCTAGGTCTGGCTGGTCTCTTTGACAACAAGTGTTATCAGGAGAACAAGTAGTTCTATTGTTACAGAAAGCTATACTGAAGTGGCAGGCTATGGAACAGAATAGAGTTCTACCTGATTTGTACAAATTATGGTGGAGGAACATGTCTTGGTTAGATACGGGGTGATAGGTATTGGTTTTTATGTTGCTACCATACATACGCTTGGATAGAACCATAGGTAATAAAGCCATAGTTTTACTTTTTTAAATATTTAGGCTTATAAGGTGTTTCACATATGATAGGAAGAGTGATGTTCTAAAAGTATTAAAGTATGATTCCTAGTTTTTGAAATGTATATTATAGCTCTGGTATATGGGGCCTCTCTGCCATAAATCTGAGGATTTCAGCTTATACTGTGAATTCTGGCTTTTTGATTGATTCTTTCATTTAGAATTTGTTTCTTATTTTTTAATTTTTATTTTCAGTATCTGTACCACCTTGAAATGTATGATTTTAAGGTTTCTATTGAATATTTCATTATCCTGGTCAGTGGAATGGGGTGGGGGTTATAGACTACCCTTTGATGTTTTTTTTTTTTTTTTCTCTCCATAGGATGAAGTATTTACTTATGAATCTTATTATTTTTTGTTGTTGTTGTTTCTTCTCCTCCTCTCCTTTATTGTACAATATTTCTCTACTTCCGTATATGGTGACTCAAGTTTGGAGTGATACTTTTCCCCTGTTATTCTGGGGGGAAGGGGATGGGGATGTATGTACAATTCCAGATTTTTTGTTTGAAATTTTTGTGCGTGGTGATTCCTATTTCTATTATTGATCTCTCTTTTTATGAATTTGTATGATGTAATGCAATTTTGTATATACTGTGTTGAGTTTTCAATAAAATATTCACCTACTCTGCAAGCAGGGGGCTTGACTTCCTGTGAGCAGAGGAGGAGCTCAGTTTGGAGCTGGACAGCAGAGAAGGAGGAGGAGGAAGTGCTGATGTGGCAGTGTCTTTGAGGGAGTGGATGAGCTGCAGTCCTTCTTGGCAGTCGGTCAAGATGGCAGATGGCCTGCTAAACATGGTGGAACAGGACAATCTTATGGAGACTGATATCTTAGAGAATAATGAGAAACTACAAGAAACATATGAAATGGCAGCAACAGAAAACCAAATAAATACCCTGGGTAAGATGCAGTTGGATACTTCTGTGCAAAATGTGATTGAAGTAATGACAAGCTTGCCAAATGATAGTGATTCTGCTCTGGATGAAACTGTTGTGCCACAAAATGAGGACAGTATTGGATGTATGACTATGCCAGAACAAGAGGCAGCCTTGAGGAAACAATTTGAGAGAGAAGAACATCAGTACTTTTTGGAAAAGGCACAATTTGAAGCCCAGCTTAGATCAATTCATACTGACAAGCCACAATTGTCTGTTACAGATGCTCATCTGGAAAGATATGATGTATCAGCATCAAAGGAAAGTGAAAGTAGCTGGACAGAGAGAGTACAGAATGTGGAGCATGTTAGTTCTCAGGACATGGTGGAGTACAGTAATCAATTGAGTGAATCTACAGCAATGAAGTCGGGAATGGCAAAATGAGCACAACTCAGCCTAAGACTTGA
This sequence comes from Neoceratodus forsteri, assembly GCA_016271365.2. Classification (NCBI taxonomy): domain Eukaryota; kingdom Metazoa; phylum Chordata; order Ceratodontiformes; family Ceratodontidae; genus Neoceratodus; species Neoceratodus forsteri. Next base: position 832,508,057 of record CM057459.1, on the reverse strand, counting down.
TGTGGCTAGGGAGCAGAAAGCAGCACCAGAAAAAGAGCAGAAATGGTCAGTCTCTAATGCTTTGGAGGCAGCAGAATGGAACAAAATCCTAAGAATGGGCAGTGGGAGTCAGGTAATTCTCATATTATTATGCCTCAACTAAAAAGTATAACAAATGTAAAATCCTCGGAGGGATATAACAATGCAGAGCTGGATCTTCCACCTGAACTTCAGCTCACCCAAAACCCAGAGTTACAATTATTTACAAATCAAACTGAACTAACTTCAGAAGGGGAACACCCCATACAAACAGAAAATACTGAGCAAAGGCCTTTGAAAATTATTAGGAAAGACAAACCTAAAACATTTGCTTCTTTGTTTAAAACTTCAATTTTTCCTGCAAAAAGGCACAATGCAGTATGATTAGCTTATATAGGGGTCATGGAGGATCCACCAGATAGACTATTTGTTGCACGAACATTGTTAAAAGAATCAATTAAGTTTTTTTTCTTCAGAAATTTATGCCTTAATTCACATCTCAGGGGAGGTAACTTTTGATATGAGTTTTAAGACCCTGAATGGTTTGGAGCATTTTTGGACAAAATATAATGTTTTGAAAAAATCTTCCCTCTGAGCACTTTTTATGGTGACTCCTTTAACCAGGCCTACGCAAAAAACAATTACTGTTTTATTCACGAATGAAGGAGTAAACATACATGACTTAACTATCTGGCTGAAACAGCGCTGTACAGTAATAGAAGACCCAATAGCGACTTTGGATTCAGAAAACATATGGACAGGGGGCTGGAAAGTAAAGGTCATACTCAAAACGTCAGATACAGGACTGCTGCATCTACCAAACTCTTTTTTTGTAGGTCAGGATAGGGGCATTCTATTCCATGCTGGCCAGCCAAAAATGTGTTATAAATGTGGTGCTTTAGATCACTTAAGTGGGATATGTGACAAAACAAGATGTACAATATGTGGTGAATTAGGGCATACAGGAAATGATTTTCAAAATGAATATAAATGCAACTTATGTGGGGATTTAGGTCATACATTTCAGAACTGCAGAAAGGCTGTGCATAATCTTCCAGACCAAGCTGATGGAGAGGAGCAAAGATTAATGGTGGTCCTGGCACAAAAGGATAAAGTGGGGAATTTTAGGTTAGGTCCTAACAGAGAACAAGACAAACCAGAGAGAGATCCCAACACAGTCCCCCCAGTGCTCTCTCCCTTCCCCCGAGACAGGCAGGGAACAAGAGAAATGTCACCACACAGGACAGAAAACCCAGAGAGCAGGAATCTTGAGACTGCACCTACACGTTCAGAGAGAGTAGAACCAGAGGAAGGGCCTTCAGGGAAAGTGATGCCTCCCCTCCCACTCCAGGGAAGAAATTAGAAGGAAGAATAACAAGACAGAAATCCAAGGAGGTAGCAGAGCTGGGAAGAACATCAATCCCTTTAAAAAACAAATTTGATGTTCTACAGTCTGAACATTCAGAAGAAAAATCTGAATATTCCTCAGTGGAGTCCTCCCTTCAGGAAGGCACAAAAGACACTGAGGGGAAAGACAAAGCTAAGGGGCAACAAAAAAGGAAAGCCAGAGTTAAATTGAAAAACATTGACAAACAAAGTAAGAAAGGGAGCTATAAATCATGACAGAACCATTCTCTGTTCATATGGTAAATGTAAATAATATAAAAAGAGCTGATAAAAGGAAAACAGTTTTGTCTGTGTTATCCTTTTAACATTTTGGGATATTTTTCCTGCAAGACACAAGGTTACACACCTTATCAGAGGTACAACAAGCCACAAAAGCTTGGTTCTTAGGACTCTCCTTCTGGTCTATAGGAGAGGATACCTGTTCGGGGTTGAAATACTATTCAAGCATCTGGAAGTTAGATAATTAAAGCTTTTTGATTTAATACCAGGCAGGGTTTTAATTTTAGATGTGCTACTACAAAACTCCCCATACAGACTGATAAATTTGTATGCACCTCAGTTGAAAGCATTACGCTGTGAAGTACTATAGGCTATTCAACCATATTTACAAACAACACATACTATTGTCTTTGCTGGAGATTTTAACTGCCCAATTAGGGCAAAAACAGCTGAACAATACTGTGATTTCAACTTACTAGTGCAATTGGTACAAAGATCAAATTTGATAGATGCAGCATTCCAGTGTACAAAACAGGAGCTTCCAACTTTTCATAAAGAGTGTCTAACCTCTAGAATAGGCTATATATTTTTATCAAAGACTATACCCACTAGTAAAGCTGCAGTAACAGTAGCAGAATTTTCAGATCATAATATTGTGTCAGTAACTTTGGGGAGGTATATAAATGACTTAAAAGGAACAGGATATTGGAAACTAAACACCTCCTTTCTCTCATAACCAGAAACAAGACAAATAGTGCAAGACTTTTTACTGGCTAGAAAGTCTGTTTTTATTTTTTTTGAGGACTCGGTCATCTGGTGGCTAGACACAAAGGCAGACCTTCAGAAACTATGTAAAAGAATAAGTAGAAATAGCAATAGAGAAAAATATTTGCATTATCTACAGTACAGGAGAAATTTACAACAATTACTATCAATATCACATGAAACTGGACAAAATCTGACCCTACAAATTACAAACTTAAAACAAAAAATGCTAGATTTCCATAATAAAAAACTACCATATTGCATTATTAACAGCAATTCGGAACCCTAAGTAAATCTGAAGTCATATGTTCTTATGAACACTGGCAAAAACAAATACAAAGTAAAACAATGGTTAAGATGAAGAATAAAGAAGGAATAGAACATACAGAACATAAAAATATTAAAGAAATTGTGACCACATATACTAGAGATATGTATGCTTTATTACAAGTGGAAAATGGAAATGCACATAGTTTCTTAGGAAACTTAGACATACCATTCTTAGAACAAGAAGAGATACAGAATATAACAAGAGAGATACAGGAAAAGAAAGTTCAGAATGCAATTTTAACACTAACAGGGAATAAATCACCAGGGCCGGATGGCCTACCAAATGAAATAATGAAGATCATAGCCCAACTTCTAGTACAGGAATTAACTTAAGTATTAAATGCTATGCTTGAGACCAAACAAATCCCATTAGAACTAAATGAAGGTATATTAACATACATATATAAAACAGGAGACAAAGTGGAAATGAAAAACTGGAAGCCGATCACTTTGTTAAATTCATACTTTAAAATATTACCAAAAAATACTAGCTACAAGACTATCAACAGTAACATCAAAACTTATCTCCCCAGAACAATCATATGCAATTCTAGGGAGGCAAATACATAGTCATCTCATATTACTAAGAGAAGTAGTGGAGCAAGGGAAACTGGGCAACATGAATGGATACTTGGTGGCCTTAGACCAAAAAAAAAGCATTCAATCAGGTTAACCATGATTTTTGTGGGAAATATTAACTCATTATCATATACCAGAGAAAATGATAAAATAGTTAAAATGTGTTCATAATACTGCAACTATCAGAACAATAATACAAGGGTTGAAGGGTCCTCTCAAACATTTGAAAAGAGGAATTAGGCAAGGCTGCCCCCTGAACTCCATACTATATGATTTTTTTATAGACCCTCTTTTAAGAACAATAAATAAAGGGGGAGGAAATAAGAGTGATAACAATAAATACTCAGATGATTACATACAAAATAATTGCATATGCAGATGATATGACCTTAATGGTACAAGATGATAAGTCTCTTTGCAAAGCTTTGGAAATTTGTGAGAAATTTTGGAAGATGTCAGGAGCATCTTTAAACTTAGAGAAGTGCATAGGGCAGAGATTGAATTATCAATTAAGGTGACAGGGGGTCATAACAGGGATTGAAATTACAAAAGAGCCAATAAAAATATTGAGAATATCTTAGGGAATGAGAATCTAGATAGACTGAACAGGGAAAGGAAAGTTGACATTGGTAAGCAGAAAATAGCACAATGGAACAAGTGGAAACCTAGCAAAAAGAAAAGAATTTACTTAATTAAAACCTATCTAATCCCATTTTTCTTATACATTAGCTATATCTTTCCACCACCAAAAGAACTAGAAACAACATTGTTAAGTATATTTTTTCAGGCTTGCTGGGGAAGCAGGCTAAACCCCTTAAAAAGAGAAATTTTATACTTACCAATAAAGAAGGGAGGTTTGAGTATGCCAAACCCCATCCTATTTTTTAATATTTTTTTTTCTTATATGCTAACATAAAACCTTTGATAATGAATACAAATATAGGATGGGAACATCTCCTTAAACCAAAATGTGCATACTGGCTACAAATGTGGGAAACAAAATCGTTGAGAGCTTTAAAAAGATTTGTTATAATCCCAGAATACATAAGATACACCTTCATGAGAATAAAACAATGGGATGTCACAAAACAGCAGATGATAGATATGCAAAGAAAACAGCTCTAATTTTATTCATTAGAAACCACTTGTTTGGTGGAAGAGGTTTTTGTAAAATGTCCTAGAGAACACAGGAATGCATTAATTACATTTTTGAATAACAAATGAGTGCCAGAACACATATGGGATTTTCACTGGTTAGCATGTCATGAAAAAATCAATGTAAAGTCAAAACAAAAACATAAACCTCAACATGATAGTATTTGTAGCAGATTACCATGTATAAATGTGGGAGAAACCATAATGCATCTACTATTCCAATGTTAGAAACATAGAAACATAGAATCTGACGGCAGATAAGGACTGCTTGGCCCACCCAGTCTGCCCATTTCCCTACCTACTGGATAAGCTGCAGATCCTAGTTAACCAGCAGCCTACTTCCTACCCCCAACCCCCAGAATTGCCTTATGACTATCCCATGCATGCTTGAATTCCCCCACTGATTTTGACTCCACAACCTCCTCCGAAGGCCGTTCCATGCATCCACAACCCTCTCTGTGAAAAATACTTCCTTAAATTACCTCTGAGCCACCCCTCTATCTTCAAATTGTGCCCTCTTGTTCTTGCACACCTCTTTTTTGAAAGATGCTACCCTCTTGGACTTTGTTGATTCCTTGAGGTGCTGAAAGTTTCTATGATCCCCCTCTCCTCCTTTCCTCGGGGCTATACATATTAAGCTCCACAAGTGTCTCTTCATACGACTTCGGTGCAGACCCTGCACCATTTTAGTTGCCCTCCTCTGGACAGCTTCCATCCTGTCTATGTCTTTGCGGAGATTGGGTCTCCAGAACTGCACACAGTACTCCAGATGGGGTCTCACCAGCTGTCTGTACAGAGAGACAATAACTTCCTGTTTTCTACTGGTGATGCCTCTCCCTATGCATCCCAGTATCTCCCAGCCCTCCTTGCTGCCCTCTCACATTGTTTGCCCATCTTTAGGTCCTCTGATATGACTACCCCCAGGTCCCTTTCCATTCTTGTTGTTGTTAGTATCTCACCCCATTGTGTACTCTTCCCTGGGTTTTGTTTCCCAGGTGCATTACCTTGCACTTCTTAGCATTGAATCTAAGCTGCCATACATTTGACCATTCCTCTAACCTTGCCAAGTTCCTTCTCATCCTTTCCACCCCACCCTGTGCATCAACTCTGTTGCAGATCTTAGAGTCATCTGCAAAGACACACTTTTCCTTCAGTCCTTCTGCAATGTCCTTATAAAGACATTGAAGAGGCCAATCTAATACTGAACCCTGTGGTACCCCACTAGTAACCCTTCTTTCTTCTGAGTGGACTCCATTTACTATAACTCTCTGTGTCTATTTTCCAGCCAATTCTTTACCCAGGCTGTCATCTTGGGACCCACTCCCAGGCTGGCTAACTTGTATATTAATCTTTTGTGTGGGATTGTGTCAAATGCCTTGCTAAAGTCTAGATAGGCCATGTCCACAGCCCCTCCCTGATCTACTACTTTGGTCACCCAGTCAAAGAAATCAATCAGATTCGTCTGGCATGACCTTCCCACTGTGAATCCATGCTGCCTAGGGTCCAGTGCCCCTCTGGCCTCTAGATACTCGACAATTCTTTCCTTTAGAGTGATTCCATCATTTCCCTATCACTGAGGTTAAACTAACAGGTCTATAGTTTCCTGCTTCTGCCTTGCTCCCACTTTTGTGAAGGAATCACATCTGCCCTCCTCCAGTCCTCGGGTACCACCCCATCCTCCATGATTTGTTAAAAGGGTAGTCAGTGGTGTCACTAGTTCTACCCTTAGTTCTTTAAATTCTGGGATGAATCCCATCAGGCCCCATTGCTTTGTCACCTTCAGTTTTAAGAGCTCTTTCAGAACCCTTTCTTCTGTAAATGGGCTGGTATCAACTTCTGTATCCAGAGTGTTACTACTGTTTGTTTATGTATCTCCCCTCTTCCTTCATAAATACTGAGCAAAATATTTATTTAGTATCTCTGCCTTTTCATAGTATCCTCTGCCACCCTCCCTCCCCTTTATTAAGCCTCACTATCCCTCCCTTGGTCTTCCTTCGCTCCTTGATGTACCTATAAAAGGTTTTATCCCCCTTCTTAACTGAGTTGGCCTTCTTTTCCTCGGTTTGGGCCTTTGCTGTTCTGACTGCCTTCCCAGCCTCCTTTTGCTTTAACTGATACAGTTCTCTGTCCTGCTCCTTCTGCGATTCCTTGTACTTCCTGAATGCTTTCTTTTTCTCTTGAACCTTCACTGCCACTGCCTTTGAGAACCATAGTGGTTTCTTACATCGTCTTGTTTTGTTTATTTGCTTCCACAAAGGCTTGTTACCTCTGTGATGGCAGTTTTATTATTCCCCATTGTTCTTCCACCCTCCTTCCTGCCCATTTGCTAGTGCATTCCTTAGGCACTCACCCATTATGGCAAAGTCAGCCCTCCTAAAGTCCAGTACTTTTGTCTTTGTATGGCTTGACTCTATTACTGTGTTTATTGTGAACCATACTGTTCGATGGTGCGCTAGTTCTCCAGATTACCCTTCCCATCTGTGATCTCTCTCCATCTCCATTTGAGAGTACCAAGTCTAATATTGCTCCCTCTCGAGTGGGCTCCAGTACTAGTTGTCTAAGACATGCCCCCTGTAGGGCTTCTAGAATAACTGCACTCTTTGAAGTGGCAGCTGCAACTGCACTCCAGTTAACATCTGGCATATTCAGATCACCCATCAGCAGTATCTCCCCTTTTTCTGCCATTCTAAGTATACTTTCTATCATTTCCTTGTCCATTTCCTCCCCCTGAGAAGAGGGTCTGTATACAACCCCTGTGCGGATTGTGGTGCCATTGCCTGTCTCCAAATTTACCCACAGTGCTTCTTTCTCCTCCCTGTTTACCCTTTGCTCTGTTGCTTTTATTCCTTCCTTTATGTAAGAACTACTCCTCCTCCTCTTTTACCCTCCCTGTCTCTCCTGTAGATAGTGTATCCTGGTATGTTTACGTCCCAGTCATTGTTTTGTGTGTACCATGTTTCTGTGACTGCCACGATATCAGATGTTCCTCCTCCATCAAGGCCACTAATTCAGGAGCTTGTTACCCACGAACTACAGGCATTGGTACTCATTGCTCTCCATTTTTTGATGGCTTTACCTTCTGTTGCAGCATCCCCCACTGACCTTTCTACCTTGGTCTTTTTCTCATTTAGTACCCTGTTTTGTAGGGAGAGGCTGGGGTTTTTCTGCTGCTTGTCAGTGCCTCCCCCTTTGACTAGTTTAAAAGCTTGCCAATGAAGCATTTAAACCGATTGCTCAAAAGACTTGTTCCCTTCCTGGACAGATGCAGACCATCCTGCCAGTATAGGCTGTTGTCCCTCCAGGTGGAACTGCAGTCCCCAATGAAGCCAAACCCCTATGCTTCGCACCATTTTTTTCAACCATTCATTAAACTGCATGGTGCCAATTACCCTCGCCTCACCCATGCCTTTGACAGGCAGCACCTCTGAGAAGGATACTGTGTGTGCTACTTGTCTTAGGCCCCTCCCCAACTCTGCAATGTCCTCCTGCACTGCTCTAACCTCATGATGAGCCAAGTCATTTGTCCCTAGGTGGACAATTACGTCCAGCTCAGAATCCCTTGCAGCTGTTGTCGTGATCCTGAGGATGCGCTTCCTGTCCCTCCAAGCCATGGCACCAGGCAGGCACCTTACTTCAGTTTCCCCAGCTCCTCCCAGTTCTCTCCCCCTAATAACTGAGTCCCCCACCAGGAGCTGCTTCCTTTCCTTGTGGTGTCCTCTGCCTCCTTCCTGTGGGCCTCCCTTGTGACAGCTGTCCTCAGCCTCCTTAGTCTCCTCTGTGGGTGCATCCATAGGGGAGCTATGCTTCCCCAGAATGGTGTATGGATTGTGGAGTGGAACAACTGACTGGGTGTGCCTCCGTTCCACCATCCTCACCCTTCCTGAGCCCACTGTGGTCCAACTGCTGTGTTTTCTTCACAATCTCTGAGGTAGTGGTGGTGGCCGTGGTGCTCCCTGGATGGGGGAGGATCCCTTCTTACTGTCCAGTGTGGCCTGGGGGAAGGTCCCCGTACTACTGTCCAGTGTGGCCTGAAGACGGGCAACTTCCTCCCTCAGGGCAGAGAGTTGTCTACAAATAGGGCAGCATCTCAGCCTCCAGAAAGAATCCCAGAAGACTGCTGCCCCACAGGCATTACATTGCACTACTCCCCACATTTTTTTTTTGTGTGTGTGATTGGTTTGTAATATAGAAATATATATTTATAATATACAATGTGTATGCTTATATTGTCAGTGCAGTGTGCTAGAAGGATATGACAGTGACATGCACCTTGCACTCTTGAGGAAATGATGTCAGAACCCCAGGTATAAAGGAACTATTTCAGGGGTGGGTGGGGTGAGGGTGGGAAGGGGTTGGGCCTAAACTGTGCCCTCTAAAACAATCAGCTAAAAGCTCTGACCCACTGCTGAAATGAGTGCCTTCCTGCCAGCAAGATGCCCTACACAACAATTTGATAGAAATACCCTGCTAATCAAACAGAAAAATCCACACATCCAAGTCAGACACAGGTAAACCTTCCCAGCCCCAAAACAGGCCTGGTGGTTTGTGCTCCGAGAATTGTCAGCCCCAAAATAAGTCAGCTGTGCTTTAAACTCTTCCTGCACTGAAAATCTTATGAATTGTAACAAACAAACGTAAACCTAGATCCACCACCCTCGCTTGACTGTCTTTTCCTGTTTCACACTGCAGAATTTTCTGTGACCACTCCTTAACCCCAGTAACTCTGTTAAGAGTTTAACTATCACAAACTCCTACGCACCAGTAAATTATTTAAAAATAGTTTCTGTCCCAAAATCCTAGTAGTCAATCCAGCTACCCCCAAGGGACAACCAGAATGCAGTATTCAAACACTTGTGAGGTTACTTCCAAGATAAGCAGAGTTTGCAAGTTTCTTTTTCAACTCCTCAGCCAACTGTAATTCATTTAAAAATAGTTTAACTGTCAGCAAATCCTAGTAGACAATCTAGCTACCTAGCTGTTCTTTTATCTCAGGGTTTTGGAGTTATATAGCACAACAATGGGGGGAAATATCTTTAGCACCATAAGTTTTGAAAATAATATGTATGGAATATTTGAAATTGAATGACAAAAATGGCATAAAAGTACCTTACAAGTAATGATGGTAATTTTTAAATGGAATATCTCGTCGATGAGGTGTAGTTTTGTGCTCCAACAAAAGGAGGGGGGCTTTACAGAATTACTGAACAAAATTACAGTTAATTTAAAAAATATCTATGGGAAAGAGAAAACTATCTTAACAAGGAGAACATTATTAGAATACTGGAAAGGGCTTCCATGGATAACAAATAATGACTTTCCCATCACATAGAAAAGTAATGTTGATTCTGACTAGAACTACTGTATATGGAGTAGATGGAGCAGTAGAGAAATGAATTATGAAAGTACCTCAGAAGCACTGAAATACTCAAATATTTTTCACTTAGTGATGAGAAGAAGAGTTGCTATGAATAGGGATGGAAAGCACATAGATTGTCTAAATAAGAATTCCCCTCATTCAAGAGGAGAATTCATGTCATATTGATATTTGTACTAAATCTAAAAGGTAATATAATGGCAACATTGTTGACAGTTATGACAAATAAGACATTGATTAAATAAAGAACGCAGGATTGCAGCAAGTATTTATTTTGTTTCTGAGTCATGTACTCTTGTATGTTTTAATTTATTTTGAGTTTGTGAGATTGAACTTTATAATTATACATATTGTTTTGTGTGACTTAACACATTTTTTGTACATAAGTGATTTTGATGTTGTTCAAAAAAAAATTCCCCTACTCTTTTCGATAAGTGCCATGGGATCTTTAACATCCACCTGAACTACCATCAATCCAGGCAGATGGGACCTCAGTTTAACATCTCATCCGAAAGGCGGCACCTTAGAAGTGCAGCACCCCTCTCATGCTGCACTACAGTGTCAGTACTTGGATATTAACCCAAATGCCAGATGTGGGAACTGAACCCAAAGCCCTCTGATCTCCCAGCATCAGAGGCGAGTGTGCTACCTATTGAGTCACCGACACTGGACAATAATTTACTTGTTGCAGACATCGGGGTGTCCAGTTCCCATGCCAGCATTTGAAGCTCCCCCCAGCACTCTGGGACACCAGGGAGCCTACTCCAAGTGTCCCATAATATTTATTAATTTTTAACTGGAAATGAAGAAAATCATCCCCTACATCTTTTTTTTTTTTGCATTTAACCTGAAAAAGAGAAATTGGTCACTCGTTATCCCCTGCATCCCCCTTCCTCATTCCCACCCTCCTACTGAGCACCCACCGCCCTACATCTCCTTATCCTATACTTACCAAGAGGTCATCTGCTGTAATCTTCTGTGGACTGGGACAATCCTGCACTCTTCAAAGCTGAATAGCTAACTGAGGAATAAAGGTAAGTGCCTTATAATATGTTTCAATAGCGTTTTAAACTTATGTTGATATCTTTGCCTTTGTTAAGTATTTTTCACCAGATTTTTAACATGGCCTTTTTGGGACTCCTTCTTATGAATACTATCACTGTCATTTTGTTACTCGAGCCCAGAAGGTTATTTTGCAGTCACTTCACAAAATCACCTTTTGGGACTTCTTTTTTTTGTTTGCTGACATGGGGGAGGGTTGCAAAGTTTTTTGGTTTACATTATGATTAACTCTCATCTCTATGTAGAAGTGCAGGGCCCCTCCCACCCTGTGCTCCCATTACTGCATAATGGAGGGCCCTGCACTCCCATTACAGCATAATGGTATCCATAAGTGTAGAGACAGAGCGCAGGCCTAGAGAGATTCCAAGTAACCCTTGTGCTGCAAATGGTACAATATTACAGTAACCATAGGAACACTGAAAAAAAAATTGACTGCAGTTTAATCATGTCCTGGCAACCTACATATTTACTTAGGACACCTAATGGAGTGCTAAGCTGCATTTCATGAAAAATCCATATCTCAAACCATTTTCGAGATATAGCAACTGGAAAGTATTGCGACCATCACAGTGTTATCCTATGCAAAATTTCCAAACTTCAAAATATTATAACTATGGAACCAATGTAAATTTTATCACCAAGCCAAGAAATGGCACATCTGTAGACAAGCTCTTTCTATTCTGCAAATTTCAGACCAAAACACCAAACTGTTTTTTTTTGCAGTGAACTGGCAAAGAAACAGCATTTTTCTGAAAGTTGTTTCACAAATTTGCAAAAGTTTCAGAAAATTTGCGAAAGTTGCATGAAATCTATTGTAAAGTTTCAAATAATTTGCCAAAGTTTCACAAAAATGTTTGCAAATTTATGACCTCCTACTATTGCGATTCATTTGTTGCTGATTGTATTTTCACATTGGAGCATTGTAACATTGTGAACAAGTTTTTGGTTTGATGTATATATTAGAAGTTGGGAATGTATATAAAACAAATGTTGAATGATTAAAAGCTGCAATAATGAGACTTTACACAATATTTCAACTGTTTTTTTTATGAGAGAGCTACTATTTCTGTTTTATTAGGGTTGAGAATAGGTTCTTTATACGTCCTACCCTCCTACTATTGCACAAAAACTTTTGCACCTGACATCTAACTTTTTCCCATACAAAATAATGGGAAAAAACAAAATGAAATAATTTTTGAATGAATTTATATTTTTGTACCAGATCTTCAAAAAGCACATCTATGGGCCAAATACTTTCAAACAAAAAAAGTCACACCAATATCTACAGCTGTTTCTGAGATAAATGTGACAAAATAAAACTAGCAAAAAGTGAATAAATTTAAGGATACTTACACTGTAATAATGTTTGAACTATTCAATGGATTCACACATAACTTGGCACATCCACAGGCCTACTGTACCCTGGGCTCTTATTCATGCTAAATGTTGTACAAATCAGTTGGACAGTTCAAACATTATTAAGGTTCAAAAATTCACCTTTAAAATTAAACTGCCCTTTGAAAGCTGTAAGAAACTAGAGCAAACTTAAGACTCTATTGTGCAGACTTTTGAAAAAGTGTCTTTATCAAATATTTATGGTTGGAATGCCAGCAAAGTGATTGTGGTGGCCCCTAGGTATGTTTACATAGGGGGAGGGATGCTGTCTCATGTACATTTTTATGTATAAAAACTGAACATTTCCTGAATGAGAGAGACTGGGAAATCTTGCTGCCATCTCAACAAGTGGCATTTTTGGAGGGCTTAGCCCGAGGTTCCATGTGGGGGAATACCTCCTCCCACAAACATCATATAAACAACCCTCTTCCTGGACCCCATGCTCTAGTGTTTGAACAAAAATAGGCCACCATCTTCCCCTTCCTCCTCCTTTTCTAGCATTCCCCCATCCTTGGTGGGGGGGGGGCTCTTTTAATTTTACAGCTACCAAGTTTAAAGTTTCTACACCTATCCAGCTTAAAGTACTAGCAAGAATAGGAACAGCATTAAGCCACAAGAATATTTACAAGCATGAATACACTTTATTCCACAAACACTGAATTAACATTAACAATACCATAACATCATAACACCAACCACAATTGGCTGAAGAAAGAAAAGAACATCCAGTCTTCCTATGTCTTTCCATGCACCAAAAAGGAGACGCACACCAACACTGAAGTATCACCAGGAGGAGTTTACCTTATGTTTTGTCTGAAGATGCCTGAGTCCAGAGCTAAAACAAGGTAACACAACTGTTTTAAGAGTGTGAGCTCTTGCCAAATCCATACACCCTAAAGCTAAAAGCATATGTAATATCTTACTCTTTGGCAAGTGAAAGGGAATGGAAATAAGCATTACCTGGGAGACAGAAGGCTAAGAGTGGCTGAGAGGTGTGCACCTTGTAGTTACTAAAAACGTTTACTATCTGGACTTTGCCTGTTATCAAGTTTCATCCACTACAGAGGCCAGCATACCACCAATATTTTTTTTTTGTTAGTCATTTAACCAGGAGTAGCACACTAAGCTGAAAGCTTTTTGCAGGTGCGACCTGGGAGCACAGGGAAGTTAAGTGACTTGCTCAAGGTCACACAGTATGCAAGTGGAAGCTGTGGGATTATACCACCTTGTACCAATTTTGACTGATGTGATTCTCAAAAATAGCTTTATGAACAGTTTACACAGTATTGCAAGCTGAAAAGAAGAAAATTCAGCAGACCTTCCCCAAAGATTGTTACTACCAAGGTTGTACTATGTACAGATGTGTACCACTCTACTGGCATAATTGCTTTCTAATTGCTTATATAGTAATTTTTCTTTTTCATTTTGAAGCCAACTGCATGTTGCTTCAATAAAATGACACATGAATAATTAGACCTTCTTTTCTATTGAGTGATATGCTATGGATAATTGTAAACCTTTCTTGTCCAGTGAAACTCACAACATTGAGGGATTCATGTAAGGTCCTATAACTAGGATTATAGTTTGCTCCAAAGGAAGTATAAAATAAATGTGGTTGTCCCCCACATATTTGGCTAGCAAATTTGGGTTGAGGGTAACTAAAACTTAGGAGGCAGTATAGTGCAGAAGTTTAAGGCTCTGAGCTGAAAACCTAGAGACCTGTGTTTGAATCCCACAACCCCCACTTGCATATTGTATGATCCTGAGCAAGTCACTTAACTTTCTTGCACTCCCAGGTCACACCTGTAAAAAGGCTTTCAGCTTAGTGTGTCTCTCCTGGTAAAAAAATAACTTGGTATTTCCACTCATGTGATTTATGGATCACATTTGACTGTGTAAGGTACAAAATACCATGCTACAGTATATCTTTAAAGTGATAAAAGGAAAGTTAAAAGTTTATTTTAAAAGTGTGTTTCTCTCTCTTTCTCAAAAAAGAAGGTTGTATACTAAAATCTTTTCCATCCCCCTGTTCTGGGATTGCAGCCAGCATTGATCTTGAAGCTTCTACACAAACTCTTGGTAAGAATCAATATTTTTTCCTCTCTTCAAAAGTTAGCATGGACTTTAGTTTTCTGTGAACTCCGCCCCCCACCATGACTGCACAGATGGATACCACTAGCCACTTAGAACATCTTACTCTTATTAATGCCAGCTTGGGGAAGGATGTAGAAAAAGACAGAGATCACTGGATGGTAAACTGCAAATTTTATAAAATGCTTTATTTGGAAAGGTTACCACAAGATGCATGCACTAAGGAAAAGCAGGCTAAGATAACACTGATGATTAGTTATAGATCTGCCTTGTTCTTTGTAGTTCATAAATATCTAGAAAATGTAGGTGAATGGGAGACAAGGCATGATATATGTACTCAAAAGGTACCAGATTTGATGGGAATGGAAACAAGCTATCATGCACAAATTGAACCATTAGAAAAGCAGTTAGCTGAAAATAAAAATAGAATAACTGAACTACTGTAGGTACTATCTAATTAGTTTATAACATTAAACACCCAAAATAAAGACAAAATTGAGACAGATCTTAACCAAAAAGAACATGAATTGCTTTTACTTAATGAGAAACGTGATGGAGATAAACAGTATGCAGGTAGAGATTTATAAACACTTCTGGAAGTAAAGAGAAGGAAAATGAGGAATTACTGGAACAGCAGTAAAGTTTACAACAATTCTGCATGGAATGGGATTTGTTCCTGTCTAAGGAAAATAATGAGCAGTTAAAACAATTGTGAGAATGCACATATAAATTATGGACTATGATACTAAGGTTAGACAGTTGGAACAGTACATCAACCAAGTTGACCCACAGCCCCTGAGAATCCAGCCAGGGTTGTCATCACTTGTGGCTACTACAGAAACTGATTCTATAGCTACACTACCTGACAGTGACAAATATTAGGAATGCAATACATAAATTAGACGTGCAATAAAAAAGGTTGACCCTCAGAACAGGAACAGTAATCTTGACTAATATGTCATCATAGCTGCAGTCAAATTTGCAGGATTTAGGGGGCTTCATAGCTTATCAAGAGACAGATCATGTTATTAAAATCATCATGCACAGAAGTCCAGTGCATACTGGATTACACTAATACAACAAGACAGGAAAATGTTGAACTCCTTTGCCAAGCTGTGCAGAAATAATTAATGAAATATGATGACTGTGTTAGTTCAACTAAAGCAACTTTGAATTTGGTACAGAAATAAAACCAGTGTTAAAGACTGTTTCGGGTTAGTAAGGCAAACTTATTTTTCATGAAAATCAGAGAATGTGAAAGATCGTTTTGAAAAAAAAAAATCCAAAGTTTACTGTATGAAATCAGCCACCACATTGTGGCCAGTTTTGACCTCCCAGGTCCCACCCATATATGTAATTTTGGAGAAAGCAGAAACCATGTGGGAATCCCTCCAAATGAAAAATACACATTATGATAATTAACCCTGAGAACCACCAGCAGCACTAACCAGGATACAATGCAGTATGCTGCTCTATAAACTGTAATTTAATCAAGCAATAATTCACAATGGGGGAGTTGTGCTGAGATAACCTCACACCTGGGGTGGTTGTGAGTGTGGTCAGAGACCTATTGCATCCAGCATAACCCACATTCTGGAGTGCATTATTGCTATTATACAATGGTTCTTATTTATTAATATAGTGGTGACACAAATCAGCACATGTAGATGGCTATTAGGCAGTGAACAAGTGTTAAATATCCCTTTTATGTGTAGGGACATCTATTTTATAGTATTAATTATACAGTTTTATTTTTCAATTTAATTAATTTGAGGAAACACTTCCCATGTGAAGCACTATATCATAGGTATGCAAATAATCACATTTTCTTTTATCACTTTGGTGTGTTATGCAATACCAGGTAATTGGGTATTTGCATACCCATGATGCCATGCAAACATGTGGTGTGTTTCCTTATAAAAAAAAACTGTAAAACTGATACTATAAAAGAGATGTTCCCACACTATAACAGAGATGTTCTGACACTTGTTCTCTGCCTAACTATGAAATGTTTTAGCCATGGCAAAAAGTTTTGCCCCCACAATATAAGTAAATAAGTTTTTTTTTTTTTTTTATATGAAACTAAGCTTTTGTACTTCAATTACAAGGTTTTAAGCTCTTTTGGTAAAAGAAGTTGTGTCTTGTTATGCAGTCATCTGTATGTTTGGATTTGATGCTATGAGGTTGTGCTCAGATAATCTCACTGTAACAAGCACACATTGACCAATCAAAGTCCAGGACATTTTCTTGCCATTATATAATGGCTATTACACCACTATTCACTGCAGTGTATTGTGACATGTCATTTATTACATGTTACTGAATTGCATCATGGCTGGCTTCACTGTATATACAGTTACCCATGTGGATCCAAGACAAAGACAATCTAGCCTCTTCAGGATAACCTTGCATTGGAAGGGTCAGAGGCGCAGGCCCAGTCTATTATTCACCAGGATCATTCCACAGCTAATGAAAAGAAGTGACTACACCAGTCCACACAAGTAGGAGAGGATGCTCAAACCCAACCACAGATGTATAACCTGATTTTGGAAAAACCCACAACCAAAATAAAAATGCCAAATATTTTGGCTCCCTGGGTAAATTAACAAGACAATACCCAGACGAAAGACCATATACAGAGGTGGTTCTCCAGTATACTGTATCTGTACCATGTCAGCTCTGGTGATACTGTAAGGAGAATGAGATCAAGGGCTACTCCCTTTCAGTTAAGGGAGAGTTACTGTGGGACATGTACCCTAACAGGCTCGTATTAAACCTATGAAACCTATAAAGTCACTCTGATGTCTGCAGCAATGTTAAAACTAGTGATCTCCAATTGTAGTGAATTCATTTAAATCAATTAGTTTTTGTAAATTGTTGCTGAGCTTTGCCAAGAATCAGATTTCATATTATTTTCATGTATTTGAAAACTGTAAAAAAAAATGCTTGTAGTTAGTGTTAATATCTTAGATTCAAAGCTTGCCCTGATGTTCAAACCCAAAATTATGTGGTTAGTAGTAAGACACCCCTTGCCATATTATGGGATTAAGCTGAGTTACTTAAACATGGCACCTGTGGGTCCCATAAAGCAGACTTTTCATGAGAATAATTGCGCACTCCCCCAGCTTCCCACTGGTGAGATGCTTGCCACCTGGAGGTCAGCCTAAGGAGGAGGGTTTAAGCTTTTCTCTAGCCACAGATGGAACTCCACAAAGAAATGTCTTAAATCTACAGGCTAGTGCTGTGGACAAGATTCCCAAGGATGCAAGGGTTTTGTCCTCTTCAGGCGGGAACTTGCAAGACACAAGCCAACTTCCAAGAAAAACAGGAAATAGTTCCAGAATGTGAGTCAGTAAAGGCTTACTTCCCCATTGAAACCAATCCAGGAAAGCAAGAGGTCAGTCCTGTAGGTCATGCTACACAATGACTTTGCAGATTGGTGGTAAATAAAGATAGGTTGAATCATATTCCTGCATGGGTGTACAACAATGAATTTCCAGAAGCATGTCTGCTGATAGGTTACAAAAAACTTTGGTAAGTAGATAATTGTACCAGAAGTTTAAAAGTCAAAACCCAAATATTGCAATGGTTGCAAAATGCATACTCATAAAGGAGGTGCCTGGAGCAAAGGCACCCCTGGAAAACAGAAGGTACTGCAGCTCTAGAGTTTGCCATTAGCAGAAAAATGATGATTCACTATGCATAAATTGTTGAGGGACTGAAGGACCCTCTTTGTCTTGGTGTTGACATCATGGTGAGGCTGAATGCCTCCATAAGCACGCACTTGGGAGGTCTTTACACAAACCTGAATGGTGATTCCCCCCCTCACCTAACTTGTACTTGGAACCAGATGAGGCAGAACAGATTACCCATGGGATGCCAGGTGGTTAGTGTCTATGGTGTTAAGATCCAAGTAAAGCTGTGAAATTTCCCCTAAGGATCCATGTGAAAAGAGGACATGTTCTGCATGGATCCTAGGCCTTTTTTGTGATCCTGCCAGGTCCTTCTTCAAGTTGGAACTGATCCCTAGCCATGCAAATGAATGTCATCCACTGGTGTTTAAAGGTGCAACCTCCTCTATCCAGGTGGATAACCTTAGTACACGATTAGGATACATTTATGAGTAGTAGTAGATACCAAGTTTTCTGGACTTGTCCCAACCATTCTAGTTCTGGGTCCACTATTGTATCTGGAATTCTTCTAAAGGTGGCAGTGCAATCAGGGTGTCACTAACTTACCAAATCACATGATTCTGATTTAGTCTGAGACTGGTGGGACTGATGATTGCATAGGTCTTACCTTCTTTGTCTTCCAGCTGGCATGTTTTGGAGGGCCATATTTGTGGCTTCCTCCTCAGCAGCTGTCCCGCAGTTTGGAACCTGCCAACGCTAAAAGGCAGCATGTTTTGAAGGACCATATTTACGGTGTCCTCCTCAGCAGCCGTCACTCACTTCAGATCCTGCCAACGTTAACAGGTGTGTGCCTCTCCACTTCCTCAGCTTCACTGTGCAGTGCACTGTGGAACAGCACTTTACTGTTGGCCAACCTATGTACTACAGATAGTGTATGTCTGTGTTTTACATATCTCAACTGTAGTAATGTGGAGCCGTATGCTCTGGGAACTTTAATTGTGACTGTGTTTGCTTAACTGTTGGAGCCGTTTCCACTGTGTACTTTAATTGCTTATTTGCAGCCATTTTAGAGCCATATTTCCAGTTGAGTTTGTGTCTGTATTGCTTATGGAGTTAGCACTGTATATGTGCACCTAGCACCATTCACAGTGGATGCCATTGAATTTTGAGCCTATTGTATGTAATCAGTTCACCCTGTTATACTTTCATTTGTTAATCCCCACTGCATAGTTGCTCATCAGCAAGCTGGAGCATTGCCAACACCCCCCCCCCATTTGCCTTTCCACCTTAACCTTGTTCCTTTGTTGACTGTGACCTCCTAATCCTCCCTTTTGTTCTTTGTCTCCCAGCAGACAGTGTGTTTTGGAGGGCCATATTTGCAGCATCCTCCCCAGCAGCCATCACTCACTTTGGAGCCTGCCAGTGGTAACAGGTATGTGCTTCTCCACTTCCTGGGCTTTTCTGTGCAGCACACCATGGGTCTTAGTCAACTCCACTCTCCACTCTCCACTCATCCAGTCCCTACAAACCGCTTCTGCAATTGATCATGGTTCATTTCACAAAGAAGTTGTCCCTGTCTCACAAATTAGGGTGATCCATCCACCCAGTCTCTCTGAACCATCCCCTTTGGTTGACGCTCAAACCCTCACATATGCCCTACCATTGCTGCATCGACTACAGTGGTGTGACCACCAAAAAGAGACACATACCACCACACATGTATTTAAATCAAGGCTCCACTACTGGATATACAGATCCCCCCTAAGCCTAACCACCAAACTGCTACTTGGTATCTCGACACAATTCCTTAACCCCACATGGAGCACCCCAAAAAAGTGGCAACAGAATAAGAGAAGGAGGACCAAAGACAGCCCCCTCTCCCTATCACTGGCAGCCCTCATGAAACTCCTGCTCTTTCTATTGCTCTGTATTGGTAACGTGGAAATCAATCCTGGACCCCCTAAATGTATCACCTCTCCATCAGACCTAACCTCAATTAAAGGCCTCAGTTTCCTGCATATTAATGCATGCAGTCTGTTGAAAAAACTTACACTGATACAAGCCTGGCTTGCCCATTCCTTGCCAAACTTTCTCGTGGTATCTGAGACATGGCTCAAACCCACCACAGCAGACAGGGATGTTAACCTACCCAACTATCAGCTATTCAGAGCTGATCGCCAAACAAGGGGAGGTGGAGTAGCCATATATGCAAAATCCAGTATAGCTGTACCTGTATTGCTGCAACCTCTATGCCCAAGGAATTTGAATGCCTATCCCTAAAAGTCTCTCTCCCCAATACAGCAGCTTTTCAGCTAGCTGGATGCTACAGATCCCCCTCTGTTGAACATAAGCTCTTATCCCACCTGGGGAACCTGCTCAAGCCTAGCACTGAAGAAGTCATTATTCTAGGTGACCTGAATTTCAACTGGCTTACCCAGGCAGCTGCACCTCTGGTATCATTCTGTGATACTTATGGGTTCACACAACTAATTAATGAGCCAACAAGAATTAATGCAAGGAATAGTAATAACAGCACACTACTTGATATCATGCTAGTGTATAAACCACATCTATTCACACACGCTGGAGTGCTTCTCTGTGATATAAGTGATCACTGCCCCATCGCAAGGGTAAGATCCACCAGCATAACAACAATCCTTGCAAAATTCCTCATGAGGAGATCCAAGAAAAACATCAATATTGAAGGTTATTTGCATGATCTAGCTCACTCTCCACACTGGCAAGAGTTTTATCTTGCCCATTCTGTTGAAAAAGCTCTGCAGGTGCTAAATAGCATTATAATAAATGCCCTTAACACCCATGCCCCAATCTCTACTATCCGAATAAAAAACAAATCCTGTCATTGGTTTTCAGCTGACCTCAAAGCTGCACTGCTGGAGAGAGACAAGCTCTGGAAAATGGCAAGAAAAACCAAGAATGCAAATGACTGGATGATCTTTAGGAAAGCCAGGAATAGATGCACCAAGAAAGTTAGGGATGCAAAGGCTGCCTTCTACTTGGCCGAGCTCGACTCCTCCTATCAAAACCCTGCTAGATTTTGTGGTACCATCAAGGGCATGGTGGGGCAGGATGCTAACACCTCCCTTCCAACTCAATTACACAACAGTTATGGCCCTATCACTGGCAAAATGGAAATTCTGGACGCCTTCAATAACCATTTCACAATGGTTGGCCTTGCCTTTGACACCTCTCCAGCTAACCTGATGAGGGAACAATTAAGTTCCCATTACACTGGTGATCAGAGAGTTGACTCTTCCTTCAGCTTCAAATCTATACTGTTGAATCAAGTAGAGGATCTGTTATGGCAACTGGATACCAAAAAAAGCGCAGGGGCAGACTCTCTGGACCCCTAATTTCTAAAGATTGCGTGCCATGTACTTGCAGTCCCCCTAACACACCTCTTTAACCTATCTCTAAACTCTGGCTCTATCCCTACACTGTGGAAGACAGCCCAAGTGGTTCCCCTTGTAAAATCAGGGGACCCTATGGAACTTAATAATTACAGGCCCATTTCCATTCTACCAGTGCTATCCAAGATGCTGGAGAAATTAGTGTGTAACCAGTTAAGGGAGTATCTTGACAATGCTAACCTCTTAAATCCAGCTCAATCTGGATTCAGGGCCAAGCATAGCACTATCACTGCACTAGCCAAGGTCACAAATGACTGGCAAACCGAATTAGATAAAAAGAATAATGTCTGTGCAGTATTCCTGAACCTGAGCAAAGCATTTGATACTGTGGACCACGAGCTTCTACTATCATCCCTGCACTCCCTTGGCCTAGATCCACCCTCCCTTAGGTGGTTCAGATATTATCTCACCGGTAGGTCACAGCAGGTAAAATCTGAAGGTGATCTATCCCCATTAAAACCACTGTTAAGAGGAGTCCCCCAAGGTTCTATCCTGGGTCCTATCCTTTTTGCCATCTATATAAATAATATTGATTCAACCCTCACCAATTCCTCTGTACACCTCTTTGCTGATGACACAGATTTTATGTCAGCAACCCTTTGCCTGCATGCTGGTGAAATCCTACAAACAGAATTCTCCTTGTTACAATATCAGCTACTTGAGAAAAAGCTTCTGTTAAATGCAAAGAAAACTAAAGCAATGATGTTCACAAATCAAAGCTCCACCAGCACCTCCTCCTCAGTCATTCTCCCCCAGCTATGCACTATACTTGGAGAAAACCTGGAGTATGTAGAAAACTTCAAATACCTAGGTGTGTGGATTGACAACAGACTCGACTTCACTCATCATTTAGAAGAACTGTTAAAAAGTATAGCAAAGGCTTGGCCTTCTCTATAGATTAAAACCCTTCCTAAACAGAGACTCAAAGATGAGGTTATTCCAGGCCATTTTTCTATCAGTTGTTGACTATGTAGACTTCCTTTATAGTCACTGCCCCATCTTCTACCTTCACAAGTTGGATACCTTATATCATAGAGCAATAAGATTCATTACAGATCTGCCATCTAATACCCATCACTGCTCTCTTTATGCTGCAGTTGGGTGGGTTTCCCTTCACCTCAGAAGGAACAGAAATGCAGCACTATGGATTTATAGAGTGTTATCAAAAAAACTTCCAAACTATATTCTGGACGGCTTCACCCAGACCATTCCTAGCTCCTATGCCCTAAGAAGCAACAACATCATCCTGCTCAAATTGCCCAAATTCAACACCAGGATAGGGAGGGCAGCAATCAGCTATTCTCTAGCTATAGCATGGAACACACTACAAAAATCCCTAAAACTGTCCAATATCATTCCATTTGCATCCTTTAAACAGCATTGTACGGTCTTCTTCACAGAGAAATGCAGTTGCTACCGATAGAGCTAGCTTTGTCATCTTACAATCTCCCTCCCAAAAATTAACCATATATGACATAATCCTTCCAGACAGACACCCCATCTTATGACACCCAGTAATACCTTCACCATCCTAGTATTACATTATATTGTGTGTTTGCCATGCCCCCACTGGGATATGTATATACTGTAAATATTAGCTTAACTTTCCTGTAACCGTTTTTTATCATGTGAATTTACTGTACATCACTGTGTTTACAAAGATTTTTTTCCCCTGTATGTATAACTGTTTTATATAAGTGTATGATGTATCTGTTGTGTATCAACTGTTGAACCTTGACCTTATCAGGTCCATCTTGTAAATGAGCCTTGCTCAATGATGTTCGCCTGAATAAATAAAGATTTGATGATGATGATGATGATGATGATGATTTCACTCTTCCCTCCCTATCCTATTTGGAACACTGCATACTTAAATGTATGCTTCCCCTCCCAAAGGAGTATTTTGTCAAACCTAAGCTACAGGTGCAAGTAGGTGACTGTGGAAATAAAAACTCAAGTTGCTTTTAACTGCCTCCCTCACAGCCTAGTGCTCTAACCACGTAAGCAACACTGCCAATGAAGTTTTCAGGCAGAAATTTTTAGTGCAACCTCTTCCCTCATGCTTCAGGCTGCTCTGCCAACTAGGGTCCTGCAGAAGACTTACTAGTCCCTCCCCACCCAACTTCTATTCTGTCTTGCTCCAGCCTGCACTTCCTCCTAGCCTACATTATGTATTAACCAGCTTCTTCCTTCTGTTCCTTTACTACTTATCTTCTTGCTTCCTCCTACTTCCCTCCCACCTGCCAAACTCCAAGCCTCTCCCAACTCCTCTCATCTTTTCATCTCTCCCTCTCCCCTCTCCCCATCCTCTACCCTGCCCTCCTCCTACCTCCCCCCTCTGTCACAGTCCCCCTGGCACCCAGGTGCCTCCCTCCTTCCTTCTGTCTCCTAATGGCTCCATCTTATGCACTTCCATCTATCCCTTCCTCTCTCCTCTTCTACCTCTGCCTTGCCACCTTCAGTGCCCCTATTTCTCTGTCAAGCTCCTCCTTCTTCTCCTCCTCCTCCTCCTCCTACTCCATATTGCTGAGTATATTGAACCTAACCTTGTCCTATACATGTGCATCCCTCTGACCTTCCTAAATGTCCCCAGGTGGCCCATATAAACATCCAGTCTCCTTCCTAAAATTGATCTCCTGCCATCTTTTGTCATCTCTCTCAAACCTGATGTCCTAATCATCTCTGAATTTTGGCTATCCCCCGAAATTCCTGAATCTGACATCACTATCCCAAGATTCACCATCACTTGCCAAGACCGCCCCAGTAAGGGTGGTGTTATCGCCATATACCACTCCTCCTCAGTTCAGCTTTCCACTGCTCTGTCTCCTCTCCTGCTGACTATGAACTTGTCCTCAGATTTTCTCTCCCTTTCTCTCTCCCAATATACATGGCAGGTGTCTACTGTCTTCCCAGCCTGTCTGCCACCCTAATCTCTGAACTCCTAACATCCTTATCCTCTCTTGCCCCCTCTGGTGATCTTCTCATCTTAGGTGACTTCAGTATTAACTGGCTTTCTCTCTCCAACCCTACAGTTTGTCAAAATGTCAAAGTCAAAATCATTTTTATTTATAAAAGGCACTTTTTGAAATCTCAAAGAGCTTGTACACAAGAATAAAACAGACTGAAATAAATGATAAACGCAGTAATCAGTAAAAATCAACAACATTCCAATTAAAAAGCATCTGAGAAGGCTGAGTCAAATAATTAATTTTTAGGGCAGCCTTAAAGGTCTCGATGGATAGGCACTCAATAGTCTGATGAGGTAGAGAGTTCCACAGGGTTGGGGCCATAAATGCAAAAGATCTCAGCCCCATGGCCTTTAAATAGATCCTGGGAACCTCTAGCAGTCCCACATCAGTAGAACGTAGCTGGTGGAGGGGGTGTTAGGGATGCAGGAAGTCTTGCAAATAATGCAGTCCCTGTCTGTGTAGGGCCTTGTAGGTCAGCAAACCAACCTTGAAGGTGATCCTGCACTGCACTGGCAGCCAGTATAGTTCAAGAACCACAGGCATGATATGGCTAGATCAAGATAAGCCCATCAGCAGAATGGCTGTCGCATTTTTCACCAGCTGCAGGTGGTGGATGTCCACCCCTGGAAGCCCTAGGTAGAGAGAATTGCAGTAGTTGAGGCAGGAGGTCACAAAGGTATGGACCAGAGTAGGAAGGTCATTAGGTGGAATGAGGTGTTTTATCTGGGGGATATTCCTCAGATGGCAAAATAAGGACTTGACAATGGCTGATACCGATATTTAAGCATCAGCTCACCATCAAAAATCATGCCCAGATTCCACATCGATTAAGAGGACCTCAGCTGCTTGCCCCAAGAACAAGCCCACAGAGCTGAGCAGCCAAGGACCCCTCTACCCAACTGCCAGGGTTCACAACAAACACCTATGTCTTATCCAGGTTCAACCTTAACCAGCTGGCACTCATCCAGTCCTGAATCTCGGTGAGGCAGTTGTTAAAGACCGAGACAGCATCATCCTGCTCAGGCACAAAGGATATGTACAGCTAAGTATCATCTGCGTAGCAGTGAAAACTCAGCCCATACCACCTTATAATGTCTCCCAATGGCAGCATATACACCACAAACAACATGGGAGATAATAAGGAGCCCTGCGGCACCCCTCAGGTCAGGGGGAAAGGGGCTGAGGAAAAGATCCCCAACATCACTCCTGCCCATGAGAAAATAATGGAACCATCTGAGGACCATACCAGACAGTCCACAGATCAACCACAGGTGCTCCAGTAATACCTCATGGTCCACAGTGTCAAATGGTGTAGACAGATCATGGAGAACCAAGATCAAATGGCTCTTCTGATCTCACGCCAAACAAGCTCTGTCTCGGTACTATGCCTCTTCCTGAATCCAGACTGGAGAGGATCATAAACCTCATGGGTGGTACGATGGTCCTCAAGCTGCAGCGCAATTACATTCTCAATAACCTTACCCACAAAGGGCAGGGTAGAGACAGGTCTGTATTTTGTGAGACAATCTGGGTAGAGAGAAGAGTTCTTCAAAAGGTGGGTCACAACCCCCTCTTTCATGGGGTCAGGGAACACCCTCTTCTTCAATGAGCTCCGGACTATCTCAGCAAGGACCAGTCCGATGACTTCCACACACTCCACCAGAAGGCAGGTTGGACCAGGATCCAAACTACAGCAATTCGGTTGCATACACTGAAAAATCTTCTCGATATCAGTGATCACCAGCTGGTCAAAGTCAGATCAGATAAACTGGGTGCTAGTGACATCCCACCGACCACAGTGCCGCTGATTGGAGCGTACTGAACAGATCTCCGACCTGATGGTGGCAACTTTATGTGCAAAGAACTGAGCAGACTTCTCACACTTCAGCTTTGAAAAAGCTCTCCAGTTCTGGCTTGTTGGATTGCACAACATGTTGACAGTTTGGAAGAGCTGAGCCAGTCGATTCCTTGTGGTGGCAATCTCCCTGGATAGGAACTCTGCCTTCTTATGGGAGACGGCCATTTGATAGTCCCTATAATGGGCCATCAAAGTTTGTCAACCATCATGCCAGATTTACACCAGCAATGCTCCCACCTTCTCCCTACTCAGCTCAGCTCCTTCAAGGTCTCATCAAACCAAAGGTACTGATGATGAAGAGTGAGTGGGCAAACTTGGACAGGAGTAATGGAGTCAAGAGCCCCTGATTATGCACTATTATGTAGAATGCTGGTCAGGAAGACTACCTTATCAGCATTAACAAATTAAACAGAACTACTGGTAATTTGGGCAGCAGCAAAATAGCACTGCAACTAGAACAACTGAAATGATAACCAGCTCACATCCCACTGCTAATTAAAACTATGCTCTGGCCAGGGCAAAGCAACAGGAGAAAACACCAGACTAAAAACCCGATACAAACCCCGAAAAAATAAGCTGCTCTCTAACTGGAATAACTCACTAAGAGGACCCTGACTAAATTCACTAAATAAAAAAATAACAAAATGAATGCACAATTAAGAAAGAAAATAAAAGAAAACAGCTCAACCAAGAGCTAGTGATTCTGGCTGGTCCATATCAGCCGCCATCTTAAAAAAACCCTAAAATTCTTTCATCTTGCCTAACTCATCACTACCCTCACCCTTCTAAACTCTAAACCCCAGTACCACTCTGTCTTGGACTGGGTCCTCACAAAACACCTTCACTGCATCATTGATGCTGATACCTTACTCGATGTACTCAGTGATCACCACTTAGTATACTGCGTGAAGAAAATTCACTGCCTCAAATCACCTCCTAAATCACCTCCTTAAATTGTCCACCTCTACTCCTTCCATTCTTTAGATCTATCCTCACTCCATGCTGATCTGCTGTTCACCAACTCATCCTCTATCTCCAATGCCACTGATATTAACTGACATAACTGATTTTAAAACTGCCCAGGAATACTTCCACTCCAAATTCATACAGATCTGGAATCAGCATGCTCCCCTTTAAAAACCAGGGTCTGAGGTTCACACCTTCCCCAGAACTCAGCAGAACTTCTGGCTTGTCACTGTATATGTGACCATGTCTGGAAATCATTCAAGTCATCTGGCTCCCTTGCTAACCTTCACAGATACCGCATCCTGTGAAATTCATACACTAGAGCCACAGGCTAGCCAAGGCTGAGTTTTTCTCGTCTTCCTTCCAGAATAATCTAAATCACCCCTCCAAGTTCTGGAAATTGATTCATGCCCTTTTTTCCCCTCCAACCCAGTCCCCCCATTTTAAATGTTGGTGCCTCCTCAGCCTCTGACCCTCCCTCTGTGGCCATTGCCTTCAACACCTACTTCACCACCAGTGCTTCTGCTCTCCTCTCCTCTCCTCTCCTCTCCTCTCTCCCTTCCTCCCTTCCTCCCTTCCCCCTCATCCACCCTCCCTTACTTTCGCCAACCCCCTTTTTCTTCTTATGGGTTTCCCCATCCTCTTCCCTGAAAGATCTTCTAGCCCTTAACCTCCTTAAAAGAAATAGTCCTGACAGTCTTGAACCAAAACTTCTATACCTCTCTGCCCATGCCATTGCCTCTCCCACTACCTCCCTTTTCAAACTTTCCTTCTCCCTTGCAGCTGTCCCTGGATCTTGGAAGCATGCAACTGTCATCCCTCAATATAATGTGGTAACTCCTCCTCCTTTCCTGGTAATTTCCATCCTATTTCATTCCTCCCTATCCTTTTCAAACTCCAAGAGCACATAGTCCTTTCAGAACTCTCCCTCTTCCTTGACTCCTGTTTATTCTTCACCCCTTTCCATTCTGTTTTTGACAAACTCCACTCCACTACTTCCTCCCTTCTTCACCTCAGCATGGGGTCATAATGTCATAAGACAGAATGCCACAGGAATATACCACACTGTCAATACAGCACGATATATTGCATTTCTCTATGTTTTGTGGGGGGCCTCCATTAAGGGGGGGCAGCAGCCCCAACCCCCACAACAAAAATGATCAACTCCAGAAGGGGGTTGTACACTTACATCGCACAAAGTGCAAAAAAAAGAAAAGTTTCATGTGTCTGGGACCGGGATTCAATAACCGATTTGTAGATGCATCACCTCTATTGCTGCCTGTGGCTCATCCTGCTGAGCCATGGCAGCTGCTCTGCTGACCCTCCTCCTAGCAGAGGACTTAACTTCTGCCAGAGAATAGTGACAGGGTGCACAACCGCGCATAGACCATTTAGCGGTTTTGTACCCTGTCACTATTCCTACCCATGCGGTGCGTGTTGCATGGTTTTGACATACACCATCTTACATACTGCGGAGCGACCCTGTAGGTTTTGACTCACAGACTGAATCCACACTGCAATGGAGCAGGGTCCCCTCACTGCCACCATTTTTGTGGATTTAGCAAAAGCTTTTGATACTGTCTCTCATCCCCTCATCCTGCATAAGCTGTTATCAGAGGGCCTCTCAGTCCCTGCCACTAATTGGTTCCACTTATACCTCTCTGATAGAACACAAGCTGTGAAGCTTGGTGATGCCATGCCCCCCCCAACCACTGGAGTCCCTCGAGGTTCTGTACTTTGTCCCTTCCCGTTCTCCATCCTTTTGAATGATCTTCCATCTGCCTGCTCTTCTGCATCCTTCCACATGTACACAGATGATATGGCCCTATTTGTCTCTGGATCCTTTCCAACTGAGTGGTGTTCCATGCTCCGATGTGATTTTGACTCAGTCCAGAATTGATTTAGGTCAAGTCAGCTATAGCTAAATGCCAAAAAGACAGTTTCTATGTGCTTTAGCACTAGACTGAGGCTCTCTAAATTCCAGTCACTCCCATCTTTCCACACCTTAGATGGTATCCCACTTGACAATGTATCTTCTTTCAAGTACCTTGGTGTCTGGCTTAGCAGACACCTCCATTTCTCCCAGCACATAGATGCCATATTCAAAAATCTCCACCCTAAACTTGGTGCCCTCTATAGGCACAAAAGTGTCATCCCTTTACCTGCCTGTTAAGACATCTTAACCAAGATGATTCTCCCCAATTTTGATCATGGCAGCATAGTCTATGGTGCTGCCCCCATGTTCTCCCTACCCACACTGGATCCCCTTTTCCAGTCCTTCTGCTGCTTCTTCCTAAACTGCCCTCTCTGCACCCACCACTGTACTTTTCACTCTGCTCTCTCCCTCCCCTCCCTTGAGGATCACCATCTAATCCACTGTGTCTCCTTCACCTCTAAATTCTGGTTCTCCTTCCCCCCCATCTTGAATCCCTCCTCTCACCTTCTACCCCCCCCTACCTCCTTTATAACTCTGGGCTTCAGTCTCTCCAGACCCCTTTTCATAAATCACTTGCTGGTCGAGCTGCCTTCTCTTTTAACTTTCCTAAACTTTGGAATCCTCTCCACCTACATATTCCCTCTGCCTCCTCTAAATCCTCTCTTATCTCTCTCCCCTCCATTCCCATACCTCTCCCTCCTTTTGCTGCCTATACAATGGCCCTTTGTTGTCTGTTTTTCTCCTCCCCCACTTGCTGTTTTCCACAGCCTTGTATTCTACCCTAACGTAGGGCCTTCCTAGCCTAAAATGTTTTGCATTCCCCTTATCTGCCCGCCTGACTCCCTATTTGTATATATTGCTATATTTTATGTAAAAATATTGTACTTACCTACTCCTGTACATTCTGTATATATATTGCATTTAACTCTTTATTTATTGGTACTATATATCTGACTTTGTATGATTGTACTAGGTATATTAGTGTTCCCTTCCCCCTGCCCCAGGACACATCTGGAAATGAGCTATTATTGGCTCAGTATATCTTTCCTGGTGAAACGCTTTAATAAATAGATAAATAGATAAATAAAATAGGTCAGCTATAAGGTGAGCAGAAAAGTCTCCCTCAATATCCACCATAATCTTTGGGGTCTCACCGATGCACCAAAGAGATGTTAGACATCACAGTTTCAGACTCAGGTAGAGTTACAGACCGGATTAGCTAGAGTACTCCAAGTTGCAGAGCTGGGAGAACTGGATGAGATTCTTAGAGGGCATTCCAATATACTGCATTTTCTAAAGACAACTTGGACTGTTGTTAAATGGGAATTCCTGAGGTTAAGGTTGAAACATACCCTGATTCAAAGCCATTATAACTGTACCAGTACAGAGTTTCTTTGGCTGCTCATGAGTCAGTAGAGGAAATCCTGGACTCTGTCATGGAGAGGGGGATAATTAGAAAGTGTACCTCCACCTACAACTCTCCCATTTGGCCTGTTCTCAATTCTACAGGTGCATGTAGTTTGACCATAGACTATAGGCAGTTGAACAAATAGGTCACTCCATCCAGATGGCCCATGGTCTGCATTGATCAGAGTCTGGCCAAGCAGGCCAGATATAAGTATTTCACAGCCCTTGTTTAAAATGGTTTCTGTACTATGAAAGTACCTCCCAGGGATCAGCATACGTTGGCCTTCTCCTTTGGGAGGCACCAGTATATCTGGAATAGGTGCCCATTTGATGACATTATTTCACCTACAGAGTTTTATATATTTCTACACAAAGCAATGCTTGAGGCAGATGACATATTTGTTGCCTCTTGTACATGAGCAGAGCAAAAGGAAGCACTACAGGAAGTATCACAGTATGTGCTGTCCAAGTAGCAAGAAGCAGGTGCAAAGTTATCCCTGTTGAAAGGCCAATGGTGCCTGGCAATTGTGGACTATTTAGGCTTCAGAATATGTCCAGAAGGTATATATCCTCAAGCAAGATGTGTTCTGGCATGCCAGAATCTAAAAACACCTTCCAATCTGGCTTAGCGGAACAGCCTGCTGACATCTATAACTATTCATGCCAGTTTATATAGAACCATGCACAGTTGTCCCAGACCTTAGCCAAACTCCTGAAGAAGAGCAGCCCTTATTATGGGGCCTAGAACAAGATACTGAAAAGGCTGAGGATAGTAAATTGCCTTGCTTACTCCAGAGGGGTAAGGAGTTTTATCCTGAAACAGGTTGCATTGACCAGTGTGCTAGTGTAGTACTGCATCAACAGTATGACCAGGACAACATAGTTATTTCATATGCATGCAAGGCTCTGATTAAGGTAGAGAAGTATTCAGAGTGTGAAAAGAGCTCTTTTTGCCACCATGAGGCCCTTACAACGCTATGCTTATATAACCAGTGGGGGGAAGTGATTGTGGAGGCTTGCTACCAGTCTCTAGCTTACCTTAAAAGTAATAAGGTCAGAGATTACAAACTGTCTGATAGCTAAATAATTTCCTGAACACTCGCTTTAGAGGGACATGACATTGAGATCCAGTATGCCAAAAACAAGAAAGACAAAGTGGCATAAGACCTAGTAGATCTGCACCAGTGTGCAGAGGACTCTATCCAGAGTTTGACTGATGAGAAGGAAATTATTCAGGTATCCCTATGGGCTGGCAAGCAGTTCCCTTTTTGGAGAGAACCTGTGTGAGATACTGCCAGCAATCTGTTTTGATCTGTGGCTTCCTACAGCAGGGAATACTGTGGTCAGGAGCTGGGGTGTGCTGGGAACAAGGCCAAAAAGGCCAACCTACTCCCTCTCTCCACAGGTTCAACTTAGGCTTAAAGTCTGGTCAGTATGCCGAAATAGATGACATTCTACTAGCAATCCAAGATACCATGGATAGCCACATCACTGAGATGATGAGCTCTACAGATTCTGATTATGTTAGACAAAGTTTTCTGTCTTACCTTCTTTGTTGGAAGTAAGGTGGGTTCAAGACTGCCATGGGTAAAGACATCATGCATAAAGATTTGGCAACAGCAATCGGCAACATGGTCCATGCCCATGAAAAGACAGTTTACCAGAAGAAGGTCAAGGGTCACTCACAGACCAAGGCTACTGATCAAACTAGAAATTATATGGCTGAGACACTAACTTGAGTAGGAGCCTTGACTGGAGAATCCTGGAGCTACCTGCTGGACTCCAGTGCCAACCTTGCAGTTGTCACTCAGTGAAAAGCGAAGGAAGAGGAGGCCAGACAGAATGATCAGGTAAGGATTATACTACCATTAAAGTCCCATTTAAGGGTACTTATGTGTTAGTAAGGGATGAACCTTATTCTGACCTGGTGCAAGCCCAGCTAAATGACACAATTATGCCCAAAATGTACCACTACATAGAAGATCCAAAAATGTTTCTATTTCAGGATAAAGATCTGAAAATCATGCATGATCAAATGGATAAGTTCCATCTGCCCTAGATGTTCTTGTCTTACATCCATAAGACAGATGGTCTTCCCATGTGGGTGGTTCCTACCAGCTACAGGAGAATGGTGCTGCTTCATACCAGTGATGAGATTTGAAGAAAACATCCAGGTGACCAAACTACCTTTGATGTCATGAAATAATTAGCTTATTGGCCAGGCATGTAGAAGGATGAATCTAATTATACCAAAAGTTGGCTTAGCTTCCATAAGTTTCAGTCATCCAAGCTCAGGTTCAGAGCTCCCCTGCAAGCTACAGGGATAGCTATCCCATGATCATATATCCTGATTGACTGGATAGGGATGATGCCATCGTTCTCAAGGGGAAACAGGTACAGTCAATATTTCTTGCATGCAATTCAGATGTATGAAATTTTCAGATATATGTACATTTTTCTCCAGTCCAAAATTATTTCTCACTCAATGCAATTTATTTTTAGGGCTGCAGTGAGTGGAGCACTGCAGACCTCTTGCTAACAAAAAAGGACTCTGCACTCTTTCCAGCTGAACAACCTATTTGAGTTGCACCACATTTGTCTCCACATCGGTGGAGCACTCTACTCACACTGCACTGTTTGTTTACGAAAAACAATTGCCGCTGTCCTGATCGAGACAATGGGGATTGCACCCCAGCATCACTCTTATGTTTCTGGGGGAGGTAGTGGCATGCTGGGCGCTGAGAGGGAGGGAGGGTCGGGTGGGGAGATATCTCTAATTTTAAATAAAAAACAAACAGCTGTCATCCTTTTCAGCCTTTTCCTAAACTCCCTTCCCAAATCCTGCCCTGAACAAATAATCCTCTATGCCGACAATGCCGTGATTCTTGCCACTCATAAAGATCCGAACCTCTTACGCCTCAACCTTCAGCATGCTTTTTCCAAAGTTGAGATGTGGTTCCTTGAACATAAGCTGGTTCTAAACCACAGAAATACTAAATCCATGCTCTTCTCTAACCCGCAAAACAAGAAACGGTAAGTCCCACTCACCATTAATACATACCTGGGAAATACCCTTGAACAAGTGCCAATTTTCAAATACCTTGGAATCAACTTTGATCAAGGCCTAACCTTTGCAACTCACATTGATAATACAGCAAAAACTATTAATCAGTGAATTGGGATTCTGTATCAGAACCGACAGCTCCTTACCCATTCTGCACTGAGGATTGCCATCCAATCCTCTATCATCTCAGTCGTTGACTATGGCTTAGTTATATACGGATCTGCCACTACTACAGCACTTAGTCGCATTACAACATCCCTAAATAAGGCCTGTCATCTGCTCACTGGTGCACATCGATGTACCCACACATGTGAACTCTATGCTGACTCAGGTTGGTTGCAACTCTCAAACTGGATAAAGTACCTTACCTGCCTGATGGCGAAAAAATCCACTCTGGGCCTCACTCCACCTTGTATCCAAGACCTGTTATGCCCGAGCGCTAGCACCCATTTTACCAGAAGATCAGAACACCAGCCTCTCCAAGTCCCCCGAGGCCGGACTTCTCAGGGACAAAGATCATTTGCCTATAGTGCCCCCAGCTGGCTAAATGCCCTCAGCACTCCTATTACTGCCTCCACCTCTCTAGGTATTTTCAAATCAAGGCTGTTCTCTCACCATACCACCTCCAGCTCCTGCGATTGCCCTGATTAAACCTCCTATTTTCTCACTACCCACCCTGTTCCTTTATTTGACAAAGACATGTTGGGAAACCTTTTCTCCTGCTATTGTCTGCTCCCCACACCTTTCAGTTACCCTCTCTGTTCTGGACTTTTTTTTTCTCTATTTGATTCCCCTAATCTGGCATGACCTCTTTCTTGTAATAATAATGTGATTATTGATATCTCATGTCCTTTTGCACAAATGATTTGATATGTATTTGTATATGTTTTCTAGCTCTTGACACAGCACAAATTGTTGTGTTATCTATGTAACCTTTTTTTTTTTGTACTGTACCTAATTGACATGGAACCTTTGTAAAAGAGCCTCTGGCTCAAAGGTAGTATTTCCTAGAACAATAAACAAACAATCCACCATGTCCAAGATGGCCATTCTACTGTGCATGCACTAGTAGTCGCGTACGTGCAATGGAGTGAGGCAGCCATCTTGGACATGGTGGAGTGTGATGTGTTCTGTTGTGACTGCCATTTGTTTATTATCTAAAATCAGTGATATCCCCCCCACCCGACCATCCTTTTCAGCACGCACCACCCCACACTCTACCAGAAACATAAGCGTGGCACTGGGGATGCCCAATCCTCCATTGTCCCAATCAGGACATCTCTGGGTTTTTTTTTGTTTTTTTTTACATATTCCCCCACCTGACCCTCCTTCTCAGTGCCCAGCACCCCACCCCTCCCCAGAAACATAAAAGTGACACTGGGGGTACCCAGTCCCCCAGTATCAGGATGGGAAACCTTGGTCCTGTTTATTTTTATATCCATAAAAGAAAATCATTCATAAATATCTTTTGCACTGTTTCTAGCCCCCCACCAACACTCCCTCCCAGCACCCACCTCCCCTACCAGAAACATAAGAGTGCCACTGGTGGGTGCCCAGTCCCCCAATGTCCTGATCAGCACGTCTGTTTTTTTTTACATATTCCCCCACCTGACCCTCCCTATCAGTTCCCACCATCCCACCCTCACCCCCCAGAAACATAAAAGTGACACTGGTGGTGCCCAATCCCCCAGTATCAGGATGGAAATCCTTGGTCCTGTTTTTTTTTTAACTGTAAAAAGAAAACAATCTATCAATATCTTTTGAGCTGTTCTTTACCCCCCACTAGACCCTCCCACTCAGCACTCACCACCCCACCCCTCCAAGTCCTTAATTACCCATCGGAGCACAACCATGTAATCTTCTCTGGTCTGCAGACATGTCTTCACTCTTCAAAGCTGGACCATGAACTGAAGAAATAGATATGTGGTTCAATGTATTTCAATGGGGGGTTTGAACTTAGTGACATAACTTGGGCATTTTTGTATATTTTGCGCCCAAATTTTTAACATGACTTCTTTGAGGCCCTACCTCATAAACAATTGAACTTTCATTAGGCACAGCTGTCCCAAAAGGTGATTTTGTGGTCCCTGTGTGAAATCACCTTTTACACAGGGGTTGAAAAATCTCTCTGCCATTGTTAATGAGGTGGAGTCATAAGAAGGCTATGCTGAAAATTTAGTGTCAAAATAAAAAAAAAAAAACAGCAAAGGTATGAGTCTATGTTGAATTTTGTGAATGGAGGCTTGAAACTTTGGTCATTTTCACAATTTTTACCCCAAATTTACAACATAACCATATCGCTGCCTCATGAAAGTGACAGCTGTCATTTTTCAAATCCTGGCCAAAATGTTCTTTTACATCCTGAAAAGCTGACTTCACGGTCCCTGGGTGAAGTCTATTTTCAGGAAGGAGTTGAACATTTTCTCTGACATTGTTCATGAGATGGAGGTCATAAGAAGGCTATGTTGAACGGGTGTACAGATATTGAACACCAACAAAATTATGAGCCTACACTGAATTTTGTAAATGCAGGCTTGTAACTTTGATCATTTTCAATACTTTTACCCCAAATTTACATCATAGCCATATCTTTACAGCACATTATGAATGTGACAGCTGTCATTTTTCAAATCCTGCCCCAAATATTTTTTTTTTTACATCTTGGAAGGTGATTTTGCAGTCCCTGCAAGAAATCACCTTTCGGTCAGGAGTTGACAATTTTCTTTGCAATTGTTCATGAGGTGGGGTCATAAGAAGGCTATATTCTCAATTTGGAGTAAAAATATTTAAAAACAAAAAAGTTATCAGGCTATGTTGAATTTTGCAACAGCAGACTCATAGGTTTTGGTAGTATTCAATATTTTTACACCAAATTTTCAACATAGCGATTTCTTCATAGCACCTAATGAATGTGACAGCTGTCATTTTTCAATAACAAGGCTATGTTGAATATTTGATGTACAAATATTACAAAGCAACACATTTAGGAGCATACATTACATTTTGCTAATGGAGGCTTGTAACCCAATATTTTTACACCAAATTCCTCAACAGCATCCCTATCAGCTCTAGCTAGAGTTTTTTTTTTCAGTTGTATGCATATAAAATTTCAGTAGTGTGCAGTTTTTTTAGCTCCTTTCCAGAGTATTCCAGCCTGGGTGAAGGGATAATTGCTCGGATGCTAGATTAAATTAAGTAGTAAAGGGAGTTAAAGTTGTTACTTAAAAAGTACGAGGAATCCTATAAACTTAGTATGCTGCCTGCCAAGCAACATAAAAGCAATAAAACTGTTCTCTTCATTGAGCATGAAGTGCACCTGCTTGACAACTATTCCCTGCCTGGAATAAATAAGAGGTTAGTTACTGTACTGATAAACATACCTCCCTGCAGGCCTTTAAAATGTATAATTAATTTTCTTGATATATGCAGTTTTGGATGTATGCACAAATACTGCTGTCCTTAACAGTGAGCATACAAGAGGAATTGACAGTATTTTCTCACAGTGACTCTTTTTTTCACCAAATGGGTCAAGTGCATACCTACACCAAATGATGCAGGTGCAACAGCAGCCACCATTTTGGTAGATGATGTGTTGAGCCTTCGGGGTCTACACTTTAAGATAGAGTCAGACCATTATTTACCTTTGGGGAGATTACCAACCTCTTGAGGCCTTAGGATTTCAGAGGAAACTTCATGTAGCCTTCCAGCCTTAATCTTCAGATCAGGTGGAATGTACAAATCAGGCAGTGACCATCATGCTTAAGAAGTATTTCACAAAAAGTCCAGAAGATCAGAATCTCAAACTGCCTCTATTCTCCTTGCAATATGGTCTACTCCAAGCCACTCAACTCGTCTCACTCCTTTTAAGATGATGACTGATAGATTGTATTGCCTTTACAACTGAATTACTAAACTCCCACTGAGAATATGTCTGTGGCTGCTGATTTACATCAGTATGTCACTGACCTGAAAAGACACCTACGGAGTGTCTTCTCATTTGCCTAACCATACTTGGTAAAGAGTGCCCAAGGTTGTAAAACATATAATGACAGGAAGTCTTTCCTCAATGAATACTGGGTCAGTGACTAGGTATTCTATTACAACAACAGGGCTCCAATATTCAAACGTTTGCCTGGGGGCAAAATTAGCCCACATCCAATTGCATGAAATATTCAAAGGAATAGCCCAGGGACAAAAACAGTTGAATATAGTGGGCAAATGAAGGTGGGCAAACATGGCTGAGAGTGCAGTGCAAAGATAACCAGGCAAAGAAGACAGCATTGAAAAGAGCAAAGTAGACAGCTCTGAATATAGCAACCGGGCAGTGCAAACAGCAACAGCATCACAGTGCACACACAGGTGGAGTCAGGCACGGTTGGACCATGACTCCACTAGGGGTGCAAGCAAAGAAGTGGTGCATATAATCTAAAAGCCTGAGCAAAAAAGCAGTGTACAACACAAACAACAGCAACAGAAACACCAAAGGCAATACCAAAAGAGGAACGACAAAATGTAGAAACACTGTATGGACGTTAACTGTGTAAAAAGTGCATAGAATGGACAGTGGGGATGTGACCACAGAAAGAAGCAACCATGCCGGTGTGGCAGTATGACTCCAACCAGTGCCCACTGTGCAGAGGGGATGGGGCAAGGATCTCTGACACAGAGCAGGCAACAACACAGCACAAGATACACAGTGGGAGGACACAAGGGGATGGACATCAGCCATGGCCACATGGACAAAGCCACAGACATGCACACAGACCAAAGCCCCCCACCACCAGGCAATGCCATTGGGGTCCACCTAAGCAACAGGTAACAGACCATATCCATGAGCAGACACAAGCCAGATGTCATCTGGCAAACACACAGGCCATGCAGGGTACACATGGAGAACAGACTGTGTCAGCCAACTGGAGGACAAACTTAACATGCCCACAACAACCCATTGCCAGATGCATAGCCACAGACACCTCAGGAAGAGCTGTGGTGACACCAGCACCACCAGAAAGACCAGGATGGCCTCTGCTATGGTGAACCACATGGTCAGTAACTGCAACATGGCACTGCAGTGAAACTGACTACAGGTACCCAAGAAAGAGACAGGACACATGATTACACTAATAAAAAATATATACTGTGCAAACACCAATATAAACTATTTACAGATACGGCATGCAGAAAAAAATCAAAATGTGGGGGGTAGCAAAGGGTGAAATTCAAGGGAAGGGGGGTTTCAAAGGTTGGCAGCCTGGCGCTGCCCCAGATGTCACTGCTCCAGGATCTCCACAATCCTTCTAGTAGTCTCAATAATCATGGTCTGCTGCTCCATCATCATACAGTATGTTGCTGGCACACAATGCACTGCTGAAGGTCATCCCAGTTCTCTTCCTTCTCTGGACGTCTGGCCCAAACAGAACCATGATGAAGATCAATGGGTGGAATGATGCCTATGTAAGAATGATGCACTGACACCATGGAGCAATATAGAACTCAGGATGTGGCCTCAGAGAAGGACAGCATGTCCCAACCACTATGCCCACATACCCAACAGTGTAAACACTGCACCTGGTACCTGACATGTGCCAATATGCGGCAGCACAAAACTCCATGACACACACAAGCCCTTCCCATACAGACATGAGGGCCCCTAAGGACTTTGCCACCACCACCACAGATGGGAAGATGCCCCATGCACACCCAATGTAGCTCCTGTTACACTACTGATACACAGTCCCCCTGAGGTAGACCACAGTTGGCCCCATAGCAATAACAAACAAACCATAGCAACAGAATGACTAGGACATGCTACCCAATGGAACAGAATATAGAGCCGGGGGCCATTGTGACATCTCAATCATAAACCTCACAACCACTGTCCATAGGGCAACAGACTATGGCCCATAGTGGCAAACCACAGGTTTTTGCTGCAGACACTGTGCAGGTGTCCCCATACCCCCTGCACAGTCACAGACACCATCCATGACACAAGTGTCATATGGTTATATGACGGACACAGTACCCTATGCAATGACACAACACTGAGCCATACATCAGTAGCAACAATCCCCACCCCTCCAGGAAGACAACGGGTCAGTGGTCACATTGTGCAGCATAGCCCTGACATGGAGGCACACCAGAACATCCCAGTACACTGTGACCAGTATGCATGTATGATGCAGATGGTGCAAACTTGCCCACACCACTGTGAGCATGCAACATCCACAGGGACCATGTCCAGGCCATAGGCAAGCCATGCAGTGTGTGCATGCTGTGGGCTGACACCCAACCACAGGAACTCAACAATACACCCACCAGTCATGACACAGTCATAAGTACCACACACCACATGGCTGCCGTGAAATATATACAGTGCAAACATGTCCACGGCACATGTATAGGTGTAATGCACCGCATAAAACAGGAGGAGATGGCCACAGGCAATGGTACAATACAACAGTGGAATGGTAGCAGATGGTCCATGCACAGCACACATGAACACAGTGGGATTACAGTACCTCATACACAGCCCATCGGTGTTGACTGATGTGCCTACGGTGGACCATAGGCCAACACGTGCAGTCTGATGCACAAGGTGCAAGGAGGCAGTCATGCCCATGCCACCATATCTCAGACATATATGTGGGAAAGGACCACTGAATGGGTGACATGTTATACTCAAGGTGCAGATGTAGGACAGCAGGACAGCAGCACCAAGGAGGGCATCTGCCCTTGTAGGTGAGTGCTATGTATGGAGTACAACCAGCGCATGGAGCAGGCATGCAGGACACACCATGATGCAGCTGCGCAGAACAGTGAGCAGATGCCACAACACAGGCCCACAGTCTGTGTGGCCAGGCTAGGCAGTATCCAGGTGTACAGTACCACAGACCACAATAGGTGTGTGCAGTGCCCTCCCCAGCAGCACAGCACCATGGGAACCCCATGGCTATGATCATCTGGGACCAGTGACATGACACAAGGCAAACGCACTTATGTTGGCAACACTATGCTGTAAAGGGTTACCAACCATGCTCCACCCAGCAAGGTATGTAATGTACATAAACCACAAAGGAGCATACTGATGTGCAGCATCCTGCTGCCTGTCTCTGTTGTCCCTGGCCTGTCAATGAGCCGCGGTCATCCGGCCGGGGTCGCGCCCCCGTTGCTATCCCCTGGTGGTGCGGTCTGCAGAATGAAGGCAATGAATCAGTGTCAGTACCATCATGGACATCACTAATTCCTCCCCCCAAACTGTGCCAGGTACATAGTGCACAACTGTCAAACAGTGTACTGTGACCCTCACCAACAAGCATATGGAGCATGGGAAACATGTGCAATGTAGGTAAAATGGACATCTTCTACACTGCCATTGATGGACAACACTCATACCTGTTACATGATGCCACTGTGCACATCACATTTATGACCACAGACACAGGCACTGTAGACCCACACATGGGCACCACTGTACCCATATTGGTGTACACAGAGCAATGCATCTGAATAACGCATCAGCATGACAGGCATGTGTGCAGTGACCCATCCTGTACATATGTACCAACATGTGGTGTGTATATGGCAGCCCACACCCACTGACATGCAAAGAGCTTGGCTATGACAAGAGTGTCCACTTACCTGGCACAGACACAGTGTCATCACAGACCATGTGCCAGAAATGTTCTAGCCACTGCTGCTCCCTGAAATGCAGGTTCACAAATCTGTGCCTGCACTCTTCCCCTTTTTGGGCCATACCAGTGCTGTGAGACAGGTGGTATGCAGTAGAAGCCCACACCTGTCAGCTAGGCCTGTCTCCCTCATGCGCCTCACAGAACAACTGGCACTCCTTGGCTATCACAAGCTGGACCATGTTTGCCATCTCAGTCTCCCCCAACCTCTGGTCTCTCTGGCCACCATAGTGGTTTTTTTTGCTCCTGTGGCAACACCCTAACACTACTGCTGCTTCCCTGCTGTGTAGGCCACAAAATGATGTGTGTATATGGTAGCGATGTGCTAGCTGTAGATGGTGCCATGCAATATAGTACAGCACCATGCTAATGCAGATGTGCACCACTGAGCATATGAGACTGCTGCGTGACCTTCATCATGATGACATTATCATGCATGCTTCCTATGAGCGGCACTAATTGTTTGCTTGGCACAAACCGGTTAGCACTGCACCACAGCGCAAACAATTTGCACTGTGCAATTGCCTTTCCTGGTGCTATTAATTGCAATATTTAGAGGTGATATGCAAATGAGCCTACTTAGGCAGTCAGAGTGCAAATCACCACATTAGAATGTCATCATGTCATTATTAGCATACTTTACCATGTGTGGATTGCCCTGGTATTTCAGTGGTATCTTAGCACCACATGCACAGCTGACAGCAAATGCAGGCAGAGGGCTGAATTCCATACTGTAAACACTGGGGGCTAGATATGCAAAGGGTTGCACCTGGCATAACCGAGTTGAGCCAGTGGAACCCTGCAATGTGCCCCAATGCGATATTCAAAAGGGGACATGTGCAGAGCAAGTCCCGATGCACCGGGGTGCAATGGTAATGCATGCGATGCATCTGAAGGGGGTATGCCCATGCATATGAAGCAAATCCTGATATTCAGCCCAGGATGCGCAGTGCATCTGCTGGCACAGCCCCCAGATACGCTGCATACCAGGCCACAAAGTTGAGCCAGAAAAATCTGGCTCAAATGCTGGCCACCTACAGATGGGCTGCTGGTTTTCAGGGTGCAACACAGCAGCTGCCAGCCTTGGGTGGCCACCCACCCAGCAAGAACACCGTCCACAAGCACCCAAACCATCCCTGGTAGTGTAGTGATATCCCCCTTCCCCCACCCCCCGATCATGGGTATTAGTAATTAAACTAGAATGCCCTAGCAATCTAGTGGTGACCACCTTCCCTCGCCATAGCCCGATAGTGGTACAAATGCATACAGTTCAGCCCTAGCGATCAAGTGGTCCCCCCACCCACCCTATACAGTGATCGCCAGAAAACAAATGATATCCCCTGCCCTGGTAGGCTAGTGGTTCCCCCTTCCGTATCCCAATCGAGGGGATTATTAAAATGTAGACATTCCCTGGTAGTCTAGAGGAATCCCCCACCCTTCCCATAGCCCTGATCCCCAAATAAAAGATGTTTCATAAATCCCTGGTAGTCTAGTGGTCCCCTCACCCCACCCAATGCACGCTCACTGGTGCTCCCCAGTGACATATGCCCCTGGTGGTCCAGTGGCACCCCAACCCTCCACCCATACAGGACCCCAGCCCACCCAGCACCCCTCCTTGTCATCGGTTGGCAGCTGCAACCTGCCTGCATACTGCCAGGCCACCCGCCAAATGACAGCTTATAGTATGTGTTGTAAAGCCTATTGGTCACAGTATGGACAAATGGGTTTGCAGGGCATACTATAATGAACAAGCACAAAGCGTGAATGAAGTCATTCACATATTTGTGCCTGTCTAGTACAGCATGCTTTGCAAGCCCATTGGTCCACACATCAGTGGTGTGGTCTGCATGTGGCAGCACTGGTACTGGATCACTGTGTACTGTGCATCACACAATGTTCTTCTCTATCCACAGCACAGGGTGTGGGCACCACAGCCATGAAACGGAGGAGGACAATGACCAATCTACATTCAGGGTACAGAGACCTCCGGCACAGGCAGAAGAAGGGGTATCCATGGCCATCTTGTTTGAAGATGTGTCTGACGATGATGAGGATATATACATTCTCCCAGAAGACTACCTTGCCACCATTGCTGCTCTGGGGGCTTTCTCCCCATCGGAAATTTCCCTGGATACAGCAGACCAGACAGAGACTGACAAAAGTGGGGACATCATGGCCTCAACTTAGTCTGCTGCCAGGCACAAAATGCCTTTGTTGCTGGCAGGGTCCCATGAGGACCAGGCCTCTGATACCTCCAGTGCCACCACCACCATTGCCACTGAAATACAAACACTGCCACAGGTGTGACCACCACAACTGCAGGCTCCCACACCACCTGGTCGACACAACAGGTGTCTGTGAGTGTACATCCTGTTTCCCCAGCTGATTGCCCAATGACACGTGGTGCATCGCAGCCAGTGAGGCAATACAACACACAGCCACACAGTGTGTGGGCCACTTAAACCCCACTGGTCACCAACAACAACGTACACCCAATGTCCCTGGTGATCATGCACCCCTGAGCCAAGATGACGCTGTGGCCCAGCAGCTCCTCCAGTCTGTGGTGGACTCACAGTCCACTGCACAGAGACAGCTTCATGCCTTCTGGATGGAGATAAGGCAGGAACTGGCCCACCTCCAGGAAGCAATGCACGCAAACCTCGTGCATGCTGACCAGAATGCAGAGGAGCTTCGGGCATGATTCCTGAATGCCTGCCACCAGGTCTTTGATGACCTCACTGGTGCTATGAGGGAGCTCACAGCCACAGTTAAAGAGGTTGGAATGGTGAGGCAGTGTTGCACCACCAGCACACACCATTGGCATGCCAGTAGTATCCTCCAACATGTATCCTCATCACAAAGTGTCAGGTCAGGATTGGCCACCACCACTGCTGGTACGCCATCCTCCATGAGCACTCTGCAGACCACTGGGCTGGGCATGTCCTCAGCTACACCCAGTCTGGGCCATGGCCAGGGATGTCCCAGGGTGTCAACATCCCTGCAATCATTGCCTATCAGCTCCCCAGACCACAGTACACCCACCCTCAACATACTCTCGGTTGTGCATCTGTGAGGACCCATGGTGGGAGATGGCATTGATGCTGTGTTTGTACCGTACCTTATTGCACCCTTTCCCACCTTCCCCTTCACATGCACCTTATTGTACAGAAACACATTCCACAACAATCCCTTTAATCACCAGTGTGCCATCCTTATGTTGTTTGTGCATCTTATCACCATTGTGTTCTTGTCACTATACTGTATATAGTGTAAACACACTATTGAACTCATGCCTGTTGTCCATGT
This sequence comes from Neoceratodus forsteri, assembly GCA_016271365.2. Taxonomy (NCBI): domain Eukaryota; kingdom Metazoa; phylum Chordata; order Ceratodontiformes; family Ceratodontidae; genus Neoceratodus; species Neoceratodus forsteri. Next base: position 832,463,405 of record CM057459.1, on the reverse strand, counting down.
TGTTTTCACTCACCTGCCCATTAGTGTCAGGGTTCCTATGATGTTCTTTCTGTGCTCCTGGGCCCTCCTGGCCATGCATGGGTAATGCCTATCAAGCTGCTTCACTGTCCCCTGGACCTCTAACTCAATGTCACTATTGGCGTGTACCTCAGGTTCTCTCAGGCATATTCCATGGTTGAGTGCCATGTTGTGCAACATATGACAGGCTAGGAATATGCAGCATACCTTTTGAGGGGTATATTGTAGGGTACCACCAGAATGATCCAAGCATCTGAATCTCATTTTGAGAATGCCGAATACATGCTCAATGGTATTCCGTGTTGTGATGTGTGCCCCATTGTATCTCTCCTCGGCCACATTTGCTGGCCAAAGGACCGGGGTTAGGAGCCAGGGTCACAAGAGATATGTACTGTCCCCTGTGGAAACATTAACACATGTTAGCAGGTGTGCACTGTGCCACTCACTTTACCAGTTTGTAGCCCCTGTGGTTTTGGTCATTCTGTGTACCTCTTCATCCTCCCCCCTTCCCTCTCTATATCCTTTGTGTGCTGTTTTGTGGCATTGTCCCACTGTTGGGGGGACTGTGGTTGTGCCTGCTGTTGGTACTCACTGACAAAATGTCCACTGGGTATTTGGCCACCCTCAAATGCCTGGCTCAACTGTGACTGGTACCAGATTAAGGGGTCATGCGCACTGCCAGAGTACCATGTTAGGACATAGATGATGCACCAAGTTGCATCACAGACCAGCGGTCAGTTCATGGAATTGTACCCCTTCTTGTTAAGGAAGGTGTCACCCTCTTCACCAGGGGGTGCCTGGATGGCAACGTGGGTGCAGTCAATGGCCCTGAGTACTGCTGGTAGATATGCAACCCAATAGAATTGCTGTATTGTTTCTCTGCACTACACTGCAATTCTGGGAATGCAATGAATTCACCAGAATGTGGCAGCAGGTCATCTAGAAACTGGGCCATGAGGCCCAATGTGGTAGACTACAACACACCGATGGTATCCCAATTGGTGTCTGGAAGGACCTGGTGGATAATAAGCACATTGTAGCTGTCACCTTTTGCTCTACTGTCATGACAGGGCTGACCTGGGTGGTAGACTGCAGCTGCTCATGCAGAAGCTCACACAGCTGCCTCAGCAGGACCCTACTAAGTCTGTACTGACCCACAATGTGGTCATCTGTGAGTGCCTCAAAGGACAATAAGGGCCAGTAAATTCTAATTGCAGCATATCTCCTCCTTGGCCAATGGAGTGGTCCAGGGTAGCCTTCTTCCCTCTCTTCCTCCTCAATGACAGCTGCCATCAGGTACACCGTCACAGTGTTGTTTGTGACCGCTATGTTGCCTGCTGCTGTGTCCACCCCCCCCCCGATTTGTACTGTGTTAAGACTAACTTTTTATAGGTGGTAAATTACGTAGTGCTACATGTTGTGCTAACACATGTTGTGCAGTGCTGAATATACTGTTGTGCCCATATTGATGTCCCGCCTCTCACTTTGCCCCACACATACTTATCTTTTAGTGACAGTGCTATCACATTGCAATGGCACTCTTTGGCCTTTTGAATAAGGCAGCTCAGTGCAAATGTGGTACAATCTTGGTGTCCTCAGTTTGTGCTTGGGGCAAACTTTTGAATATATAGAATGTTAATAAACAAGTTAGTACTGTTCAATGATTACAGGTGCAAAGAGAATGCTCCAGGAAAAAAGTCTCAAGTCTTTTTTTTAAAGCCACTCTCCAGGAAAACTTGTGTGCTTAGCAGTCTCCACATCTCTCTCTTGAATCTTCCCCCCTCCAATCTCAGTCCATGCCTTCTCATGTCCCTCTCCCTCCCTCTCTCCCCTTCTCATCTGAAAAATCCCATCTGTGTTTGTCTTGTTTATTCCCTTCAGAACTTAAAGGTCTCAACCATATCCCCCCATCCCTCCTCTCCTCTAGTGAATACATATTCAGCTCTCCCAGCCTGTCCTCGCAGGGTTTGCTCTCCAATCACGGGATCATCTTTGTGGCTCTTCACTGCACCCCCTCCAACAATCTGATGCCCTTCTTCAGGAATGAGTGGCAGTACTGCACACAGTACTCCAGATGGGGCCTGACCAATGAGCTATACAGAGGCAGGATAACTTCCTTCCCTCTGGAAGAGATCCCTCCTGCAATACACCCCAGCATTTTGTTGGCTTTTGCTGCCACCTTCCTGCACTGAGCAGAGTTGTTCATGCTCCCAGTAATGATCACTCCTAGGTCCTTCTCCTCTGTAGAGCTCCCGAACTGAACCCCATTCAAGAGATAATCCATCCCCTGGTTCCTGGCTCTGAAGTGTAGAGCCTTGCACTTCTTGGCGTTGAACCCCAACTGCCATGTTTTTGCCCATTCCTGCAGCTTAGTCAGGTCCTCCTGCAACCCCTTCCACCCCTCCGTGTCATCAACCACAGCTCCCATCTTGGAATCATCTGTGAACAGACGGATCTTTCTCCGGATTCCAAATGAGATATCTCCAATAAAAATCCCAAACTGCACCAGTCACAGTACCAATCCCTGTGGTAGTCCGCTCGTCACCGCTTTTGGTGATGAGAGGTCCACCCCCCACCACCCTTTGCTGCCTTCCCTTTAGCCAGTTTGTGATCCATTTTATAATTTTTGGTCCTGCCCCACTTATTCCAGTTCCCCCACCCAACCTCCAAGGCGGCACTGAATCAAAGGTCTTGCTGAAGTCCAAATACAGGACATCAACTGCATGGCCCTTATCCAGTTCCTGTGTCACCCAGTCATAGTAATCTACAAGGTTTGTCTGGCAGGATCTGCCCACTATAAATCCATGCTGTTGACCATCCTGGAGACTGTTTTCCTCCAAGAAGCTCACTAGCCTCTCTTTTAGTGTGGTCTCCATGAGCTTTCCCGTGATCGATGTGAGGCTCACTGGTCTATAGTTTCCTGGTTCATTCTTTTGGCCAGTTTTGTGGATGGGCACCACATGGGCCATTCTGCAGTTATGTGTTACTCATTCCGTGTCCAGGGAGGTATTGAACAGGTCAGCCAGTGACCCCCGCCAGGAGCTCTGCCAACTCCCTTAGTACCCTAGGGTGAATGCCATCAGGTCAAAGTGCTTTGTCCACCCTTAATGCTTTCAACCCATCTAGTACCTTGCTCTCTGTAATTCCTACATCTGTCATCCCCTCCCCCTCCCTATGCGCCCCCTCTCCTGGGGAATCTGCCCCCCTTCTCTGTGAATGCAGAGCAGAAGTATTCATTCAGTGCCTCTAGCTGCTCCACTCTTTTCTCCACCCCCCCATCCTTCTTAATCCTCGCCAGATGATCCTTGCTCTTTCTTCTCTCTCTCTCTGATGTAGCAGAAGAAGCTTTTTCTCTACTTTTGATTCCCTGCACTAGTCTCCACTCCCTGCCCTGACCAATTTGGTAACCTCCCTGGACTTCCCCATGTACATATCCTTATCTTCACCCCTCTCCGAATTCCTCTACTTTCAAAATGCTACCCTCTTGGCCCTTACCCCTTCCAAAACTTCCTGTGTCAACCAACTGGGTTGCTTTGCCCTTTCTCTTCTTGCTTTTCTTTCTAGTGCAAGACTCTGTTGCCACCACCAGCCCTTCCTTTATGATGTCCCATTTCTGGTCTGCATTCATGTGTGGTTGCATTCTTGCCAAGTGCCTGCAAAACTTTCCTGCATCTTCTTAAATTCCGCCCCTCTAAACTCAGTCATCCTTGTACCTGTGCCCCCTGTTTGCCTCCTCATGTTGAGCATGAACCACACCGAATAGTCATCACTCCCTGCCAATGGTTCCTCCACTTCCGGATTCCTTACAGCTTCCCTGTTATCCAGTACAAGGTCCAGAGTCCTTTCTAACTGAGTCAGCCCCTGGACCAGCTGTGTCAGAAAGCTATCTTGAAATGTTTCTAGCAGGATCTACTCCCCTTCACACTTGGTGGATGGGGTGCTCCACTCCACCCTGGTAGGTTGAAGTCCCCCACCACTATGGTGCTCCCCTTCATGCAGACCCTCCTAATTTGTTCAGTTAATTCCCAGTCCAGGTCAATCCTCTGAGCCGGTGGCCTGTACACCACACTCATCCTCAGTGTCTTGTTCTTTGCATCTTGGAACTGCATCCATAGTGCTTCTGTCCTCCCCTCCTCCCCTTCCTTCCTTATGCACTTTATCCCCTTCCTTACATAGATCACCACTCCTGCCCTCCCATTTCCCTTAGCCTTATATTTTCCTTATAACCTGAATCACGGAATCATCATATCCCAGTCCTGGTACTGGGTGGCCCACGTTTCTGTGATGGCCGCAATGTTCACCCACTCCACCATCAAAAGAGCCTGTAACTCCGCTATTCTATTCCTCAGCCTTCTTGCATTCAGTGAGACCATCCTCCAGCCTGTCTCCTCCCCTTTCCTACCCCTATTCTTCTCCCCATCACTCCCTGTGCTGCTTCCCCACTGTCTTTACCCATATATAGTGGAGTGAGCTCAATAGGCTCCCCTTTCTGGACCCTTTTCTTATCAGCGGTCCCTTCACCACACCCACTCCTAGTTTAAATCTACCTTTGTTGATATATATCCCTCTGTTCTCCATTTTAGTACTCCCTTCCTCTTCCTGCTCAAATGTAACCTGTTCCCTGCATATAGGTCACTGTTGCCTCAGGACCTGCCCCGTCTGACACTAATCCATACTCCCTGATATGGCACCAATCCCTCAGCCACTCATTAAACTCCTGTATTCTGTTTTTCCTCATGGTACTCACACATGATACTGGGAGTACCTCAGAGAATACCATCAACCCCCCCACCTCCTCACACTGCCTACCCAACTCCTCAGACCTCCGCTTTACTACCTCTATCATCTCCCCACAAAGTTGTTTGTACCCACATGCATCGCTATGTTAGGTTTCTCCCTCCTCCTCCTCCTTCTCCTCCATTTGCACTTGAGAAGTGCCTGCCCCTCCCTGCCCATGGTCAACCCAGTAATAGCCTCAAGCAAGATACAACTGTGCTTTTCTCTCCTTCCTCCCCATCTGACCCCTTTCAGTATAGAATCCCCCAGCACTAGTACCCCCATCTTTTTGTCCCATACTCCCTCCTCCTGTTTTTGCTGTCCATATTTCTTGAGTCCACACTGCCCTGCACCTTATTACCTCTATCCGCAACATTTGTGACTCCTATATCTTCCCCCGCTGTTTAAACCTCTCCCTCCTCTTCTACCCAGCTCTTTCACTCCTCTTCTTCCTTTCCCTGCCTGACTTCTGACTCCTGGGCCTTCACTACCCTTCTCCTATCCTCCCTCATGATCTCCAACACCTCCATTACCAACTCCAATGCCAACACTACAGACCTAATACTTGCTACTCCTGTAGTGGTGCCAATCTCCTCCTTCCCCCTGCCCTGAGCATTACCTCCATTTATTGCCCCTCTGCTCTCCTCACCCCACCCCCCTACATCCTAATGGGATTTAGCCCTGCTTTTCCTCCTCTGGTTCTTCCATCTACAGTACTTCCCTCTGGGGTCCCTACTGCCCCAGGCCCCCCTTCCTCACCCTCTCCAGTTTCCTCCAGAGCTGCTGTACCTCCTCTTCCAGTCTCCTCAGCCTGTAACAAATTGGACAGCCTCCCAGTTTCCATAGTATACTGTATAACAGGAAATATTCACTGTCATTTTATGTTCACTATATTAGCTGCTTCCGTATAGAGAGAAAATCAAAAAAAGACAGTGGGCAAGATTTTCAAACCTTGGCGCAGGGCTTGCATCCTGTGCTGCACCACAGGACTTGGGTTTTGCTGGTGTGCCAAACCACATTGCCACAACTATACCTGATTTTCCATTCCCAGGCATAGTTGTGACACTTTTCATAATTTAAGGCAGCTTGTACCAAATCTGGCACAAGCTCCATATTAGAGGTCCCAGGGAGAGGCGCAGGCTAGACCACATTACAACTTAATGTTGCTAGCCTTGCTTGTACAGCAGAAAGCAGCTAACTAAAAGAAGCTACATTTTCTTATTAATTTAACACTTATATCTCAGCAGGAGTCAGTGTCTGTTGAGATTAAGCAAGACAGATACTTTATTAGAAGTAGAAGGGGTCTTATTTATGGTTAAAAAAAGAAAGAAAAGAAAGAAAGTCAGTGTGTTTTCTGTGCTGTGAAGGGTACTGTATTAACCCTAAATTACAACTTCCTGTTGCTCAGGTGACTCAAATTACAACTTCCTGTTGCTAGCCTTGCTTGTAGATCAGAAAGCAGCTAACTAAAAGAAGCTACATTTGCATTTGCACGTGTCTGCTGTATCCGCTGGGCACGCTGAAACTGCTGGCATTAGACAAACTTGGATAAGATAATTTTAGCATATCCTCTACTTAGTAAATATACACCTTTAATAATGGAAAAAGAATTTAGTAAGTGTATGCAATGTTTGATGTATAGTGAGGGAAAGTATGGGAGGCGTAGTATGTATGTGCTAATTGCCATCTGATTACTACTCTTGAAGCAGAGATAGCATTTCTGCTTAATATTAAACCAGTTTCTACTGATATTAGGGAATTGAAAAGTTACATTGATCTTATGGATGAACAACTTCATTCTAATGAACAATTTCCTTCACATTTAGGTAGCATTTCTGTGCCTCCTGATGAGGAGAGAATTGTAACGACTAGTACTAGTATACCTGTTTCCTCTGCCCCCTCTTATAAGGTGGATGATTATCCACCCTCTTCTCATGATAATGATGACTGGACCATTGTCACAAAGCCTCTTAAAAAAAGGAGGGGTGGTCAAATACACAATAGTGCCCCTATTGAAACTCCTAATAGGTTTGAGCAATTGACTTTATCAAATAATGAAGTGCTACATGATTTATCCTGTGCATCACCCTCTGTTAATAGTAATGGTTTAAAAACACTTTTCAATCAGGAGTTAATGCCCATGAATACTTGTCCTAGTAAGTCTCAAGCTACCAAATCAATATCTATTAAGTTAATCGCTCCAGAGTGTGTTAAACAATCACCTGTTTCTGATTCTTGTACCCCATTGTCTCAAAACAAGTGTTAGTCCTGGGAGATTCAATCATTTAGCACATTGACAGGGTGTTATGCAATAGTGACAAGAGCAACCACACTTGTTCTAGCTTCCATGGGGCCAGGGTAACTGACATTACCTCCATGATGCCTAAAATTTTACAAAATGCTGGGGAAAATTCACTGGTTATCATACATGCTGGTGTTAATGATATAAACAACACCCCATTTAATCAGTTACAACAGGACTATGTGGCGTTATGTAACCTGTTACTTGATAGGGGATGCTGTGTATGTATATCTGAAATTCTACCTGTCCCGAGAACAACATCTACCATGACGCAGAAAATCAAAGCCCTAAATAAATGGCTGAGAAAGTGGTGTTTTAAGCAGGATATACCCTGTATTACCCACTGGGAATCATTTTCAGATCATTCTTCCTTGTTTTGCTGGGAAGGTTTACATCTCAGTCGTAAGGGTAGTACACTTATGGGGAAAAGTATCACTAAAATCATAAATCATTGTTTAAACTAAAAACAATGGGGGAGAATGGGTCTATTCCCAAGTCTCTGAATACTTACCAAAATATTATTACAACTAAATGTAAATTCCTAGCTTTGAATGCAAGATCTTTAAACCAACTCAAATTAGCAGAACTCGAAACCAAATGTAAAACTTTAAATATAGGTGTGGTGGGAATAACTGAAACTTGGTGGAACGCATCCTCAATTTGGTCCAGAGAAATTCCGGGTTATAAGTTATATCATAAAAACAGATTAGATAAGCAAGGCAGTGGAATTTGTATGTACATACGAAATGATATTCCTTCTTTTGAAGTATGTTCTCCCTTTCCTTTGGAAAGTATATGGGTTCAAATCTTATTGAAGGAGCAGTCCTATATAACTATTGATAACATCTATCTACCCCCATCTGCAAATTCAGATTACACAACTGATATGTTTAAAGAAATGACACATTTTTCAGAATCTCAAGATACTGTAATATTTGGTGACTTTAACCTCCCTCATATTAACTGGGACTCATTCTCAGGACAGTCTTATGCTGAGTAAGGACTAATAGATGTGGTAGTTAGTACTGGATTACAACAACTTGTTACTGAACCCACTCGAGGTCCTAATATTTTGGATCTATTATTTACTAACATAGAGCAACAAATTAGCAATTAACACATTTTGGATCCACTTGGGACCAGTGATCATTCATCTATTCTTTTTGAAATTCAACAGTTTAAAACTACACAAAGGAAGTTATACTATACAAAAAATTATAACCAAGCAAGTTTTTCTAAAATCAATGAATACTTACAAAACATAAACTGGGAATCTAATCTTCTTAATTGTACAACACAACAAGCTTGGGACTTTTTTAAAAACATTGTACATTATTTGGAAAATACCTTTATTCCATCTAAGAGGAAATTTAATAATAATGGAAAAATTCCCCCTTGGTTCAACAATACAATTAAAAATCAGATTAAAATAACAATTAAACATTTTAGGAAACTTAAGAATAGTTCTGTTCCATTTAAAACTACTCTATTACATAAATACAGACTATCTGTGAAAAACTTAAAAAAATCTATTAAATTGGAAAAAAATAAGGTATAATTTAAACTAGCTCACACAAAAGAATGTCACAAATCTCTTTTCTCCTATATAAATAGTAAAAAAGGTATATCAAGGACCATTGGTCCCATTATAACCAATGGCTCTTCTCTATCTGATATAGAAACCTCAAATCTCTTTAATAAGTACTTTTGTTCCATCTTCTCTCAAAAATCACCTGTTAGTACATTTAAAGTTCACCACATAGATTATCATAGGTTCTATCCAACTGACATTATACAAGCTAACATAAAACTAAAAAAAAAAAAATACTAGTCCGGGCCCAGATGGTATTCATCCATGGTTTCTGATCAAAACCTCTGTAAATATTTCTATACCTTTGTCAATTATTTTCAATAAATCCATAAAAGAAAGCATTGTACCAAATGATTGGTGTTCAGCACTAGTTACTCCCATATTTAAAAAAGGCAATAGAGGTTCTGTGCAAAATTATCGTCCAATTAGCCTGACCTCAGTGGCTGGTAAATTAATGGAACGAGTAATGAAGTCTCTAATAGATCAAGATTGTAAAAAATTAGGAATTTATGATTCAAATCAGCATGGGTTTACTCCCAAGTATTCCTTCACCACCAATCTGATATCTTTTTACAATAATATAAGTACTCTACTAGGTGTGGGTATCCCTACTGATGTAATTCTTTTGGACTTTAGTAGAGCTTTCGATATAGTCTCACATGAAAAACTCATTACTAAAATGCACAATCTAGGTTTGTCACCTGATATTGTCAACTGGACTTTAAACTGGTTAACAAATCGTTCTCAGAGAGTCAGAATTAATGATATCTTGTCTGATTCGGGTAGTGTGGAAAGTGGTATACCACAGGGGTCGGTCTTGGGACCAACATTGTTTAACCTCTTTATCAGTGATTTACAAACATTGCCAAATAACTTCATGGTTAAATTTGCAGACGATACTAAATTGGGGGGCAAGGTTAATAATCAAGAAAATATTTCTTCTTTAAAGAAGGATTTGGAAAAATTAACACTTTGGGCAAATGAAAATCATATGCAGTTTAATCAAGACAAATGTTTAGTAGTGCATTTCGGTGTAAATAATCCAAAAACGATATATCATATAAACAGACTACCACTTCACTCATGAAATTGTGAAAAAGATTTAAGGATATATGTTAATAATAAACTTACATCAAATGATCACTGTGTTAGAACTGCTTGCATGACCAACAGAAGTTTGAGGCAAATAAAACACACTTTTGTTAATCGCATCGAACAATGCCTTATTCCATTGTATAGGGCATACATTAGACCGTATCTAGACTATGGCTCCCCTTTCTGGAAGACAAACCAAAAAAAGAGACATAGCAATTCTTGAACAGATTCAAAGGAGAGTAACTAGAATGATTTCAAGATTAACAAACTTGGATTATCAGAACAGATTAAAAGCTACTGGTTTCTTCTCTCTTCAAACTAGAAGATTAAGAGGTGATATGCTTATGGTTTTTAATTTAATAAATTCACCATATCTAATGGAAAAATTTGGTCTAACACTCTCCAAAAGGAGACATGTTCTGAGACTGCATAATTAACAGCCTGAAGTAAAAACTTATAAAACCAGCAAAATGGGAAACTTTTTTCCAATAAGAGCATACATTGTATGGAACACCTTGCCACAAGAATTGGTAGAGGCAACTAGTCCCACTGTCTTTAAAAACAAATTAGATGTTTGGTTGAGGGATAATAGATAAATAATGTCCCACATAGTGTGGGGAACAGTCTTGATGGGCTCTGGTGTTCTTCTGTTATTTCATACCAAGTAATAATATCAAGTAATAATACCACATAAATGTGGTCAAAGGACCTGCGATTGGTGCAAGTGATAGAAAATCTTGATTGCCGACAGGAGAATGCCTCAAGCTCCGTGCGCCATATGATCAGTGCACCTGGGGCTTGTGACATTCTTATTGATTCAAAAATCCAGCCCAGTGAATATTAGATAGATCACTATATATAACAGCACTAGTGTTCCACCAGTGAAAATAAGAGGATGTGAATATGTGAGGGTATTCTTGGAGCACTAAATATAAAGGGTGTGAATATAAACTCCTATTCAGTATTCATAAAAACAGCTGACCCACAACCATTACACCCCAGTATCCTCCCTGTGCCTGCCCCCTCACTCCATGCTGTCCACTATTCCATCCACTATTACAATGTTTCCCACCACCATTGTGCATGCACCTCCACCCTCATTGTGATCCCCACATAATGCGCCATTTTTCTTCCATCCATTATTCACACTTAACTTAAATGTAACCTCAGTTCCTTATCACACAGTCTGTACAGCAATAGCTGGATACCATATGTGACCCTGCTAGCTTACTTCCAAGTCCTTCTTTACCCCATTCTCCCTAGCTTACTAGCTCAGAAACTCTAGTTAAACATTTATACATTACCCTGCCAGTTTGAACTTCAGACTCTCAACTTTAAAATATGCAGTTACCCTTCCTTAACCCAAGCTTGTCAGTTTGACTTTCAAACTTGCAACTTTAAAACATTTAAACTTTAAAATTCAACTGGTAAAAGCTTGAGTGTCTGAACTTTTCACCACCTGAATATTAGCTTTAAGAGTCAGTTCATATTGGCAGTTTGCAGCTCCCCGGGCTCCTCCGTTAACAGCCTGCAAGCCCAAACCCCAGTGGCTTTCCAGTATTTTAGAAAGGCTGGTACATGGGATGGGTGGTAGGGCTTTTCCAGCCAGCAACAGTCTTCTAGTTAAAGAAAGATTTGAGCTACTTGCAAACCAAAAGCAAACTCACAAAAAAACAACTACAGAGTTAAACTCACCCTCCTACCTCTCCCCACAACTAGCAGAATGAGCAGAAAAAAACTGGCTCTGTGAACACTTAAATAGAGATTCATGCTGAAATGCTTTCACTGTAGTCCTCCTTAGGAGGTCAAGTTAAAGTGACCAGAGGTCCCCTTTTACATACATCACATACACTACTGCCACCTGTTGTTTCAATTAAACAATTGCTGAAATAGAAAATAAAATCTGTGGCTGCAGTGGAGTTTCGAACCTGTGACATCCAAACATATTTTTTACATATTTTTTCATTTGAATAAAAACCAAAACAAAGTAAAACTAAAGCTACAAAAATCATTTGAAAACTGTATGTTACTGAAGCGATCTATAAATACATTACTATTTTAATTCCAACACTAGGTGTTTTTGCTTCATAATGCTACTTCCATACTGGTAAATAACATCTAACCCACACTTTCTGACTAACAAAACCATTTCCTTTTCATCTTATAAATTAAAGTATATACACAAAAGAAAAAGAGAAGAAAGCAGTGGAGTTAGTCCAAAGGGTCAGGAAAATTGATCCCCCTCCTATGAACATAAACCACAAACTGGGGGCCAGGGGATCAACCAGTACATAATCTCAATGTGCCACGAAAGTGCAAGCAGGAAAAAGAGAGAGAGAGAAACAGAGAAGTCAGGGTCAATACATAATTTAAACAATTAATAATTTAAACAATGTAAACACAGACCTTACTTTTTGAGAAATGGTTTAAAGTCCCAATCAACATTAAGACCATTGGGCTGTAATATTCCCAAATGAAAACATCCAGATGGTTTCCCTCTGCACAGTTTATTTACTCTGTCCCTATCCCTAGGGTTCCTAGCCACAAATTCAAGTGCCATGAACTGGGTACCATCTGGGTTCATTTCATGTTTTCCAGAGTAATGACTCCTCAGAGTGTATTGAACAGGTGAGCTCTAATATTCTGTATGTATTCTTGTATATGTTGTCTCAGTGGACTCACCATATATCCAATATAGAGAAGTTTGCATGGGTACCAGATTGTATAGACTACTTGAAAGTGGCTGCAATTTAAAAAGCTCTGGATTTCAACATCTCTATCATACTCCTCTAGACAAAAAGTATTATTCAGAAAATAATACAGTAGTTGCATACATTACACCTACCACATTTAAGCATTCCTTATGTTGGGGGTGGTAGCCAGTGTCTAAATGTGGGTTCATGTTTGGGTGGGCAGAACCTGCTTATGGACCAGTTTGTCCAATAGGTTTCTGCTTTAGAAAATGTCACACTAGGGCTAGCATTAAGTTCAGCTCCTAGAGCATGATCATTTATTAGAATTGGCCAGTGCTTTTTTGATTATATTACCAATCTGGCTGGGTGCTCTACTGAACTTTGTTAAAAACATAATGGTTGTGTGTCTTTCTAGTCCTGTCTTTAAGTTTTAAAAGTGAATCCCTATCATAACCTTTGGTCTTCTCAAGCGCTGTGTTCAAAGTTTTCTGGTAATAGCCCTTATCTAAGAATCTGGAATACAGTTCCCTGCACTGATTGCCAAATTAGTCATTGCTAGAATAGTTTATTCTAATATGGAGGAACTGTCCATAGACTTTTTACTGAATCAGGTGGTGGGGTGAAAACTGTTTGCTCTAAGCAAACCGAGGCAGTGGTATTCCTGTATTTCATTTTCTGTACTCTCCTTTGCTGATCTACAAATAGGGTCAAATCCAATAAATGTATAGATTGCTTATTAATACAATATGTGAATTTTAGATTTTGATTGTTGATGTTGGCCCATTCTATAAATTTAACCATCTCTTCTTCTGGTCCTTCCCAACAAACATATCACTTTATCAATAAATTGATGCAATTTCTTAATGTGCTTAAATGGATTGGCTGCTTCACTCAGTATTGTTTGTTTTTCCCATAGTTCAAGGAGGAGGTTGGCATTGTATGGAGCCATAGATGCCCCTATTGCTGTGCCCTTGAATTGAAAGTAAAAACTGTTCTCAAATTCAAAATAGTTATGTGTCAAGATAAACTGGAGTGCTTCCAGAATAAAGGCAATGAGAATGTCATCAACACGTGAGTGTTCTTGCAAAAAATGTAGACAAGCTTGTATACCCAGATTATGTGGTATGCTTGTGTATAACAAGTCCACGTCTATACTTAGTCAAATATATTTTGGGTCGCATTCAAAGTCTGAGAATTTATCCAAAGCATCCATTGTGTCCCCTAAGTAGGACTCCAGACTGACAAGGAAATTTTTTAAGAAAATATTTCTGAAATGTATTCAAGTTGTCAGTCATGGATTCCACACCAGAGACAATTGGAAGGCCAAGAAGTTTATCAAGCTCTTTATGTACTTTCGAAAGTAAATAAAAGATGGAGATAGTAGGGGAGTCATTCCAGATGAATTTTAATTCATCATCAGAAATAAATGAGTTATTTCTGCTCCATTTCAGTAATTTAATAGTTCTTTTTTGAATGTATCCATAGGGTCACATGGGAGTTTTTTGCAGTTCTGTGGATTCTGTAAGGAATCTAAACACATCTAGTCTAATCATTTAAATCCATAAAACTACAGTATGTTTCCCCCTTGTCAGCTGGTTTGACTACTATCTGTTTCATAGTGACCCGTTCTTTAAGTGCTTGTTTTTCATTTAAAGTCAGATTGTTGCAGACAAAGTGTGGCAGTCCTGATAAAAGGTTATCAACATCTTTTAGCACCACATTTTCATAAGTTTTAATGAACTGATTTATAGTATTAGGACAGAAAAGAAATTGTGCTTTAAAGACATCCCTATCCCTAACATTAGTATTACACTAAAACTGTCAGTGTCTGACTGATCATTGTCAGACTCCAGTATATGATTTGCATCTCCTTCCTCTGCCTCAAGTAATACATCTTCTAAGGCTGATATGGTCATGATATCTAACTCTGATAGTTCCTCAGTGATTACATCTGTACGGCAAATCTGTGGGGATGGGGGTGATGATGTGAAGTCATACAATCCCAATAAGAACTCTGTTATTCTGTTATGTCCTATGGAGTGGTAGTGCCCCCCCCCCAATGTTGAACACTATCCATTCCTATTGTTCACTGTTTTTTCTTACTGAAAAACTCCATCAGATGTATTTTCCTAAGGAATTTAAACAAATCAATCTATATGAAAAATGATCAAATTCAATCGGGGGCAAAGTTCAGACCTTTCTGTCAGAGTCTTTTCTGAACTTATGCTAAAGTTATGTTAGATATGTTAATTATTTTTGAGTCTTCTTCAATTGACTCCTGAGGTTTCTTTTTTGTTCTCCCCGTCATTATTCACCTTGTCTTCCATTTTTTTTCCAGTGAATATCTACTTCTTCGCTTCTTTGGCTTACTCCTTTTCTCCCCCTAAAAATGGATCTGAGGTGGAAGTACTGGCTACTGCACTTTCACTTGCCTCAGAATGAATACCAGTGGTTGTTGTACATTGAATTGTCACCTTCTTGCTTCAACTCTCAGGTGGGAGTGGCCCCTGCTGTAGGATCTTGTTCTTTTTGCCCAGGTCAGGATGTTGCCCAAGACAAAATCTTCCTCATCTTTTTCAAGCTTTAACTGCTTTCATTTTAGGAAGAAATAGGCTACTGGTTAATTAGGATCTGCAGCTTATCCAGTAGGTAGGGAAATGGGCAGACTGGGTGGGCCAAGCTGTCCTTATCTGCTGTCAAATTCTATGTTTCTATGTTTCCTGTCTGTGCTTTTCCAATTTTCTTTTAACTGTCCTGCAAGCTCTTCAAATCAAGGAACAGATTTAAACTGTGAAAGTTCCTTTTGAACCCCCACAATGCCCTCTCTTATTTTTTTATGTTTGTCAGTGTCCTCTGCTACAATTGATTTATTGAACAATGTTGTGCACAATGCAGAGGCTTTTTCCCAGTCACTTCTTTGTGAGACATTTTCACATCCACATGAGGATATTTTAATAATTCTTAACCCACTTGGTAACTGTTCTTTTTTCTAGATACTTTCCAAGTGAGATTATAAGTTGAAAACAGTTTTTTAATGTTATTAATTTCTGCTGTAACACTACTATCATTGCAATGGGAAGAAATGCTTAGTTTCCTCTGGCATGCTCTTTTCTTGTAGCTAATCCATCTACATCTTGCAGGTAGCTGTAATTGCTGTCATTTGTTGATTCAGTCATCTCATTATCTAAGCTCATGCTAGCCTTGATAATACAAGGTAAGGAAGACATGGAGATGTTAACTTCACACCTGCAACAGTTGTTTTACTTAGGGCAGTTCAAAAAAAGGTTCCCTTAAAAACAGCATTCATCTGCCATCTACGGCTACACTGAAACCAGCTTTTTTGAATCTCTGTCCAAGAAAACAGATGTGGCTCAGTGGTGATGAGATCTGGTGCTCAGCTGGGATTGCTGGGCCCTACTTGATACCAAACAGTCCAACAAAATGCCAAGCACTCTCAAGTTGCAGTATAGCAGGACCCAATAAAAAAGGAGATCGGCTCCAAAATATATTTAAACTGATTTTATTACCTGCAAGTACATAATGTTCAAGTAATGGTAAACCCCTAGTTTTCAGATTAAAATAGTGATATACATTGCTCCAGTAATACACAGTTTTTTTATAAGTTTTATAGCTGCAGTTTTACTTTTATATGGGTTTTTTGATTCAAATGAAAAAAAAAATACATTAAATATATATTTTGATATCACAGATTTGAAACTCCCAAACAGCCAAGGATTTTTGTTCTATTGTAGCAGTTGCTTAACTGAAACCACAGGTGGCAGAATTGTATGCAATGTATATAAAAGGGGAGCTCTGGTCTCATTAACCCTAACCCTAAGGAACACTATGGTCAAAGTGCAGGGTTGTTAGTGTGGCTATATACATCTTTGCACCATTACTTGAACTTCATGTACTTCTGGGTAATAAAACCAGTTTAAATATATTTTGGAGTGGATCTCCTTTTTTATTGTGTCTTGCTGTACTGCAGCTCAAGAATGCTTGGCATTTTGTTTGACTGTTTTCTTAAAGCCACCAAAGGAGGAAAAGTTAAGGATAGTTACCAGAAGGGTATTCCACTGGGAGGATGCTGAGATAGAGCAAAGGATATCATGCCTGCATAGGGCCCTGTTCTTGGGATATCAAGAAGGGTATTGAAGGATGGGCAAAGTGTCCTCTTGTGAGTTTTGATAGCCAAACATCATGGAGTCTGAGGGATAACTCCTTTGACTAGTTTGAAAGTGAGGTAGAGATGGGGAAAGCTGAATCTGTCTTCAAAAGATGTCAAATTCTAGGAGTGGAGGACATCAAAATGGCGCACCCTTGATGTGACCCCAACAGCAAACTGACCATTCCTATTGTGGTGAACTATTATATTTAATTTAAATCAGAGCATCTTAGGGAATGCACAATTGGTACACCATATAGAAAAAGTGGGAGCAACAGACTAGTAGCAATGGTAAGTCCAGAATCCTTAGACAGTTATTTAGGCAATGTAATACACCAATTTTCTGTTGTATGGACTTGGGGATATGATTAACATGGTGAATAAATAAGACAACTTGTTTCAGGTAAACTCCAAGATATTTAACTGAGGCTACCAAATCAGTAGGAACACCAGTGGATTTATCAATTGGAAATAAGTGTTGTCTGGAGGTGCCAAGATGCTTGGGACCAAACAGAACAGGTTTGGTTTTCTTTGTGCTTAAGAGTAGTTTGTTAATGATGAACAATTTTTCAAGCTCCAAGAAATCAGTAGCTATTAAACTACTGATCTGTGCTACATTGTGAGAACATCTGTAGACCATGGCACCATTCACATACAATATCACATTTGCACAATCACAGTTATTAAGAGAGGTATTAGTAAATAAGGAAAACAGAAATGGACCCAGATTGGAACCTTGGGGAACACCATATGTTAAAGGCTTCTGTATAGATTGAACACCTTCCCACTTGACCTGTTGGAATCTATTAGTCAGATAGTTGGAGAACCACTGACAAGATAGACTGTTGAGTTAAAAGTGTTCTGGTTTAACTATCAGGAGGCTGTGATCCACCAGGTCAAATGCTTTGGACCAGTCTAGAAATATAGCCCCTGTAGATAATCTGTTATCCATTGATCTGAGTATGTCAGTCAACATCCTAACCATTGTGGTATTTGTACATGGTTTTTCCTAAAACTATGCTGCTTGCCACTAAGCAGATGACACTGTTCCAAAAAGTCCTGTATCTGATTATAAACTAACCTTTTTAGGGTTTTGGACAGTGAGCAAATAAATGAAATGGGGTGAAAGTTTTCTAGTGTATGTGATAATGAGGATCGCGGAAAGACAATTGCCATTAGGGCGAATGTACATTGGCGAATATCCATTTATCCAATGTACAATCCAGGTGCAGAGCAAAAGGGTGCAGGGAACTTGATTTTGTTTGTTTATGTGGGGCCTGTTCCCCCCGCACCTCCTGGGGGCTTCACCCCGCTCCCTCCTACTCAAGATTCTCAATTCCAGTGGGGGGCGCATGTTGGCGAGGGGGAGTACAAAATGGTGAAAATAATTTTTTGCAACTGGCGCAACAAAATGTATGCATGTCCGGACCCAAACCCAGCTCCCTCGCAGCCCTAGCCTGCCACCCAACCACCCACCATGCCACATGGCCAACTCAGCAGCCCACCATCGCACGATACCACACAAACCTTCCCTTCCCTTCCACCTGTCACTCAGCATGCTCACTCTCCTCCTTGTGTGTACATATAGCAACATCTTGTTGGTATATTCGAAGAACCCCAATCCGGTCACCCTCTCTCCTCAGTAGCCATGTCAATAGGTGCTGCAGTTGAGTCACCCTTTTCTAAAATACCTAATCACGGTCATCAATGTCACAGGATACCAAAATTTTCTATGGGTTTCATAGGACCCCCCCACCTTGTGTACTGGAACTACAAGAGTCACTTTCCCAAGACTCTCCCTTCAATTAAAGATTCATTAAGCAGTATAGCAACAGGGGAGTGATACTACCATTTTTATTCATTGTTGTTAGTCTTATTATTTAGACTGTCAGCTGCTTTTATTACTACATTTACAGGCATCCTGATCTTCCACTTTAGCACAGAAATGTTTACCACATTCAGGTACTACAATACTGCACTCCCCCCTTCACAATAGTATTTAAAGTACCACATTAGTTGAAGTGTTACCTTATTTGGCTGACTAAGCACAATAATGCAACACTTCAGCTTATGTGGTACCTTGAATGATACTGCCATTAGGGGGCATTGCTGCATTGCAGTGCCTTGTTTTGGTAAACCTTCATGTGAAAGGTGGAAGATTAAGATGGCTACCACTGTAGATCACATTCTGTCAGTTCTGTATCCTTTATTCTTGCTGGAACTGAGAAAGATGATTTTAGTGTCTTCCTGATTCTAGGACAGCTTTATATACAGTATTAGATATGTAATTTAATTCAACTGCTGTATGAATGTATATGTTTTAAATGAATCAATATAGTTTTAAGCATGTCTTGTATTATGAATAAATCTGCCATCTCTCACAAACTTAGAGGAGCTGTACTCATATCTTGGAGGGGATGTGGGTTGCAGAGGAGGAGAGGAGTTAATGGACAAAGCAAACCTAGAAGTTGCACTTCATGAAGGAGGCTTAGTAAAGTATCTTCTTTAAAGAGTGGCAGGGATACAGTAACTTCATATGAATTTGTGTTGTGTAATCACTATCAAGGAACTGGAGTGACTGCCAAAAAAAACATGTGCCAGCTTGTGCACAGAGGCAGCAAGTTTAAGGCAGTGTGAAAGAGTTAAACTTCAGTCATGGTAAGGTAGAAATTAATATACCACATTATTTTTGTTTTCTGTTGATGTGAAATTTTTGATACTTAGGTACTGTTGAAAAATACAAGAGAATTTAGTAATTTTTAGTTGTAAACAAAATTCCCTTTCTGCGTTAACTGTGACACAATCCAGGCAGTGCCAGAATTCTAGTTTACATCAAATAATGTAAGCTTTCCTTCCCTTTCCTTTTTACTCATGTTTTATTTTGCTTTGCTTTCTTTTCTTTTACTGTAAGGTTTTGATATTTTATGGAAGCAACCCTGATAATTGCATGAAAAATGTTGCCTGACCAGCATCATTAATGCTCAAACTGGTCTACTCCCTCCCCTCCTGGTTGCATACTCCACTTAGTTTTACATTCATCTAATTGTTTGGACAGTGAGTGGAGCAGGATTGCAATGGAGAGGATCTAGTTAGGATGCAGCTGGGATTCTTCAGGAGGAGTTCAGGGATCTGGGGATCCAAAAACAGGTAGTACACACAGTGGCCTTCATTGAGGTGCTAGCTGTATACAGCCGAGGGGAGGACATGAACTGCATCAGGAGCTTATTCTTGCGTTTGAAGGAATGGTGCAGAGAAGATAGGTTCAGCTACTTTGGGGGCTGAGGACTAACCTGGAAGGATATTGGCCCATACAAAGGTGATATCCTGCATCCATGTAGGAGAGGAACTGCAGATCTCAGTGGATGGTTTAAATATTACTTTAATGAACATTTACACTAGTTGAGGGGTGGCAGAAGGACAAAGGGAGGATGTGGTAGAGGCATAAATCAGGAAGCATAGACAAACCAGGAGAAATTATAACATTTGCAAGTAATGTTTTATTATTATCAATAACAATAAAAAAAAAGATTGTACAGGATAGCTCTTCATACCGGCAGTTCAAACAAAGTTCTATATCTGAGAGCCTCTCTATAAAATTTCCATCTCTTTATCTCTCAACAAAGCATTGCAATCTTTTATAAGATGTCTTTTTCTGGTAGTATAAACTTTGAATTCTGTTCTTATAAGTGACACCACTTGTGTTCAACAAAATGTATCAAGACTCTGTCAATTTCTTTCCTGAGGCCTGCTTGAACAGTAATATCTCAACAGATGCAACAAAATAGAACATTCTGCCCCAGAGAAGGTTTCCTGTTAATAACTCTGTTAACAAGCTTGTGGAGGTCAGAATACATCTCAAGGTTAACCCCATGTGTTCCAGATTGACATCTCCTCTCAAAAACTCAAACTGCTTTCTGCACTCATTTCAGCAATATAATTATATACATTTTGAACCAAGGAATCCAAGTTTCACATAAAGATTCACATGTTTTAACCACTGAGAAACAGGAGGAGAAAGAAAGAATAGAAACAACATGAGAAGGAAGAGAGATAACTAGGGAAAACTGTGGGACAATCAGAGCTGTTAATTCCTAGGCATCAGAAGAAAATGTGATTGTGCAATCAATTGTAGGCTCAATTTGGGATGAACAATAGCTTGCCTAGCACTAATAAATTGGATAACTGGTTTAAAAATTAAGCTTTAAACTCACTAGATGGGGTTTACCAAATATTTTGGATGTTAGGACCCAAACCAATTTACATTGTTTTATTAATTCAGCTGAACTGAGGATTAAAGATCAGTGGTTTCAAGCCTTGTAAATAAAACTGGCTCATATGTCTAGATTGGCACTTTACAGGAAATTTAAGGGGTATAGAGAGGAAGACCTTTACTTGAATTTTTATGAAAAAGAATTACATATAGCTGCTCTTTGTAGATTTAGATTGGGAATATTTGAAAGGGGTTGTATATTTTTTTAATGGAAGAAAAATAAACTGTGGAAATCTAGCTTGTAAATGTAATCTCAACTGTAGAATTATCATCCAGCATATTTTTGTTGACTGTTCCATTCTTAATGATGAAAGAAAGAGATGGCTAAATCAATTTATTAACAACTACCATCTTTTTTTTGATAGAGAAGTATTGACTAAAAATGTATTGTTTACCAGTTGTAAAACTAGATTGTTTGTAGCAGCCAGTTTTGCATGGTCCATTTCTTTCTACAGGCCCTAATTAAATTGTCCAAATAACACCTAATCTACTAGATTAATATGTTGTAAGATAATGTGTATTATCTATTTTATGAACTGACTTTGTAATTTTATTCTTTTGTCTATATGTTTTTGTAATAAATAAATTTGAACTTGAACTTGAAATCAGACAGGCTAGAAACAGACACATGGAAGAATAGAAGAGAGTAAAACAGTTTCTTGCTTTTTAACTCTTTCCACATAACAAATGGGGCAGGGTCTTACCCAACCCTATCACTCAGATCCCTCTTAAAGAGACAAACTGTTTTTTTTAAACAAGAATCCAAAACTTTATTTTTCTTTTTCTACTGCATTACCTTATAACATTTAGAGTTCTTTTCACATACAGTATCCCTTTTTCCATAACACCTTTTACAGTAAACATTTCAGTTAAACACATATTTATTTTAACCTTCTGACTTCTCAATTCCTGAATGATATCTTAACAGAAAAACAGCATTGACATTCTCTTTTCCAGATTGGTTCATTACTTGAATTTAAATGACTATAGTGCCAGGTATCACGTTGTGATTCTGGGATTTTTATCCTTCATTTGATTAAGCCAACAGAGAGTGTTGTGATCTGTTATAAGTACAAATTCAGCTTCTAGCAGATAAGACTTGAGGGACTCCCTTGCCCATTTCACAGCCAGCCATTCTTTTTCAATAGTGGAGTACTTTTTTATCTCTGTCGTGCAATGTCTTACTAATGTACATAATAGAATGTTCTCTCCCATCTATATTCTGACTCAGGACTGCACCTAGGCCTATCACTAATGCATCTGTCTGTGACAAAAATTGTTTCTCAAAGCCTGGATTTCTTAAAACAGGTGCAGAAACATAATGCAGCTTTAATAGCTCGAAAAGCCTCATCACACTCTGGGGACCAATTTCACATTATTTGGGTAACATTTTGTTTTGTGAATTCAGTGAGGGGCGTAGCTTTCTGGGCAAAGTACAGAACAAATCTTTAATAGTGAGCAGCCATACCTAAAATGATCAAACGTTTTTCTTTGTTTTAGGGACAGGACTGTTAACTACAACTTTTATCTTCAAAAAAACTATTGCTTTACTTCTCCATTTCACAAAATGTAACTCAAATTTCTGGTTTTCTGCATGCCTAATGTGCAATTAATAGGATTAATGGTCTGACCTGCATGTTTGATAGATTGGATAACTGAATCCACATTTAAAGTCTCTCAAAGTTCCTTTTTGTCTTTTTTAATTTTTTATATTGTTAATTTATGACAAAATGAGAGGCGTGAGACTAATGCAATGGATATAGATAACTAGTTTCAAAATATGAGTCTCACTCAACCACAATATATTATTAAAGCTTTAATTTAAATCTGGTATCATAAAGTTCCTCTTACTGAAAGAATTCTTAGTCCCAGAATATAAGTGCATGAAATTGTGGAGACAATTTGCTTCCATACAGAGTCTCGAAAAAGTTGAATTTTCATTTAGCTCCTGAAAAGAATTTTGATCCAAATAGTAATGTTTCAGAACTTAAAACAATTGTTCCTTCATCAGACTTGGAGCTTTATATTCACTGGAAAGTAGAGGAACAAAATAAATTATTAGAACTGTGTATTTCTAATTTTTAAACAATGTGTTGTTTCAAAAAGTATTATTTTGAACAGATTTATTGTAGAAAATCAGGGGGAACAAACCTGATGGGACCTAAAATTAAACTTGGGAGTGTGCGTGGTGCTGGGAGGTTGCGCTGTGTCTCAAAGGTGATCACATTAAAATTTCTGTAACAGATTTTCTTTTAAACTTAACAAAGATTGTACTAAAAAGTAACTACTTTCCTTTTGAAGGACATACTTATTTACAAAAAATTGGTACAGCAATGGGAGCCACTTTAGTTCCAACATCTGCTGATTTATACATGACACATTTTGAAACAGAATTCATATCATCAGAAAATAACAGATTCAAAAATAATGTGATCCTTTACAAACAATTTATTGATGATATTTTGATTATATGGCAAAGAACAGTACAAGAAGCTGAATCTTTTCATGAATATATCCAATCAGCAAAAAAATAGTCTATCATTTACAATGGAAACTCATTCAGAAGAAATTTCTTTCTTGGATCAAAAACTAATAAAATATGATGGTAAAATTATAACTGATTTGTACAGGAAAGAAATTTCAACAAATACTGCTCTTCACGCAAGAAGTTTTCATCCTAAGAATCTTAAAGAAAGCATCCTTTACAGTCAAATGTTGAGAATTAAACAAAATAGTGGAACCCAAGAAAAATATAACAAAAATATTGCAGAATTAACTCAAAGAATTAAACAGAGAGGATATACAGATTCTACTTTGTTAAAAGCAAAAGAAAAATGTGATTCTAGAGGCAGAAGTTTGTTACTATTGGATAAATCTGGATTACCTAGAGAAACAGAATCTAAAATAACAATGTCCACACAATACTCTAAACGTTTTGGAAAAATTAAACATGTCATTTTATCTAACTGAAATATTTTACAGTCTAATGAATGGGGACAAAGGATTTTTCAACACAAACCTTGGGTCACAGTCAAAAAACAACAACTATTGGAAACAAAGTCAACAAGACTCAACACTGGACTCCATCAAATAGATCCATGACCTGGCTTCAAAGTGAGATTAAAGATTTTTTTCCTTGTGGCAATTGTGTCCACTGTAACAATGGACAAAAGATGAAAACTATAAAAAGTACTAATGATGATAAAGAGTATGTCATCCGAGATTTCCTCACCTGTAGAACAGATTATGTCATCTATTGCATTATTTGTCCTTGTTCTTTATACTATATTGGTGAAACAACAAGAGCCTTAAAGTTATGCATATCTGAACACAAAAGCAATATCAGAAGAGGAGATATTAGATCTCCCTTAGCGAGACATTTTTTGGACTTTCATCATCCTATTTTGAGTTTAAGAGTTTTTGGACTAGAACATGTGAAGATGCATCCTAGAGGAGGCACTAGAGATATGGTTTTGTTGCAAAGAGAGGCCTGGTGGATCTATACCTTAAGAACACACCAACATAGATATGGACTGAATGAAAATCTGATTTGGTCTACTTTTCATTAAAATTTCTCATCATCCCTTCTCATTTCACAGTTTTTAATATTTTCCTTCACCCACCACCCCTCCCCCTTCTCTCCCTTCCCCCTTTCCTCTCCCTTTCTCCATTTCTTTCCCATAAGTTTTTCTTTCCCCCTTCCCCTCCTCCTCCTCCCTCCTTCACCACCCATCCTTCCCCTACCACAATTTTTCCGTTCCCTCTCTTTCTTTCTTCCCCCACCATCTGTATCCCCTATTTCCCTTTCCTTCAGTATTCTTTTTCCCTCATGTTTGTTCCTTTTCACCATCACAATTTCCCATTCCATTTATCACCCCCTTCTTTTTCATTCCTCCTTTTCTTTTTCCCTACCCTTTCCTTCCCCTTTCCCCTCCCCTTCCCCTTCCCTATCCTTTTCTCTTCCTCCCCTTCCCTCCCTTAACTTTCCTCCCTTTCCTTCCACATGTCTCATTTCAACAATTTTATTTGTTTAAATTTCATTTCAATAGTCATTTTGATTTTGTAATTTCTTTATTCAAAAATATAACGCTTCAATAGTTCATTCATGATGCAACTGCACATCAACTATATTATGAGCTTATTTAGCCAACCCGAGTCTTTTCCTTTTTTCGTTTATAAATTATTATTTGGTATCTGAAATCAGTCTAATATTTTAATTTGTAACTGTTAGAATACTTAATATTGTAAAAAAATGCCTCAAAACTTATGCCAACAGCATTTTTGCATCCGTTTAGTATTCACTTCAAGCTTCATGCACATATTTCAAATAGTTATCATTTCTTGTAAGCTCGTTCATTATTTCTTCATTTCTGAATCATTATGGCTGTTAAGGCATCAGCATCAGCATTAAAGTAGCTATATAGCACAAAAGTAAAATGTTTGAAAAATAGATTGGATAACTGCTCAAACATGTTCCAGATGGATTTTGCAGTCTGGACTGTACATCATGACATCAGCCATGTAAGCAACACAATAACCAGTGTGAGGGGTTAGAACTACATCTATGTACTACTGGACTATAGTAGGCACACCATGCAAACCAAACAGCATGGTGGTGAACTGATAGAATACAACTGGACTGGCAAATGCAGTTTTTAGATAGAAGAGTTTGACAGTTACCCTTGGTGAGATTGAGGATGCTAATGCACTTGGCACTTCCCAGTCTGTCCAACAAATCATCCATCCTGGGAATAGAATAGCTGTCAAATTCAGACACTTAAGTTTACCAAAAGCATGACAGACTCGTACACCCTCTTCTTTCATATTTACAATCACCATTGGTGATGACCAAGCATTTCTTGATTCTTCAACAATAACCAGAATTTTCATTTTTGTATTTTCTTAACCACATCTGCTCTTCACCGTTCTGAAAATCTGTATGTGTTTTGTATGATGGGGCAAGTATTCTCCATCACTATTACATGCTTGAACCCTTTTGCTCAGCCTTGCACTGTTAGAAGTACTTTGAAATGTCTACCAAGTTATGAATTTTAGTAGTTTGTTCTGTGGATAAGGAAACATTCACCTCTACAACATCAGAAGTTACAGTGTGTTCCAGTCTTTCATAAGCTATATCAATATTTTCTTAGCAGTTTCTGGTAATACTAACAAAGCAACCATTGGTGGGTTTTTTTTTTCAAACCATTTCTTTAGGAAGTTATAATGATACGTTTTGGTAGGATTGTTCCTATCAGGTGTCCCAATCTCATGGTTAACTGTATCAGTATTGTATGTCTATCCATTTTATAAGGTCCTTCCACTTCATTAACATTTTTTATGTGGTGGGTAAGAGTAACAAGATCTTTTCACCTGGCTAAAAACATTTTCTTTTATCCCATGGTCATAATACAACTTCTGCTGTTTTGGGACCTTTTCCTGATTGCTGTAGTTAATTTCAACATTTGTTGCCATTTTCTTTCTCAGTGCACACATATACGATGTAATAGATTTTTTCTGAGTTGGTTTATCTGCCCATGTTTCTTTAATTACATCTTGTGGCCCTTTAGGTTGTCCCTCATACAACATTTCAAAGGGTAAAGATCCTATTGATGCTTGTGGCACTTCTCTGTAAGGAGAAAGCAGGTAAATTGAGTATTGGTTCTGATCTTTCCCTCAGCCTTTCACAAAATGTTTCAACATGCATTTTAGAGTTTGATTAAAATACTCAACAAGACTGTCTGTCTGAGAGTGATAAGAGGAGGTTCTTTTCCCAGTGATATCTAATAGTTGGTACAGTTCTTTCACCTACTATCCTGATAAGTAATAATCTCTTTACTTATGCCAACCTTGCCGAACATGTTGGCTAGCTCTCCTGTCACATTTGGGGCTGTGACTGTACTCATTGGAGTTATATCTGGGTATCAAATAGCATAGTTACATGCTTCCAAAATGAATAGATTACTCATTTTACTTTTGTCTAAGGGGCCAACCACATCCATAGTAATTCTCTCAGAAGGTACATCTATGAAGGGTATGGTCACCAGGGGCGCCTTATCATTTATAGTCACTGGGGCTACTTTCTGACATTCAGCTCAAGACCTGCAATAGGGAGCAACACTATCATCATTCTTAGGCCAGTAAAAACTGGTACAACAATCTGGCAAGGGTTCTGTGCCTCCCCATGTGATCAGCCATTGGACTATCATGTGCTGTCTGTAACAACTCATTTCTATACTTCTTTGGTACTATTAATTGTTCCGTTGATTCCTGCATCTCTAGATTAACCCAAACTCTGCTCAGTAGCCCATTACATTTTTTAAACATTGGTTCACCATGTTTTTGTTTCACTCTCAGTTGCTTAAAATAATCTTGGAGAAAAGTATTGTTAGTTTGCTCAGAAACAAAATCATAATCGGTAATCAGTTTAGTTTCAGCATTTTCATGTATCAACCCATTATGTCCATCAGTCTTTCATTGCCACTGTATTTTCAGGCACCTTCTTTCATTACCGAAGTTCTGGACCTTAGAGCAGGGCTCAAACGAATGATTTTTATTATTTTTCTTAACAGTACACAACAAATAACCCTTGAAAAGCTCATTTTAGGAGTGAAACATTGGGAAATTTAATAAAAAGTTAAATGGAAATACTACTGTGAAGAAATGTACTTCTTTGAAAAGAATACAGCAACCCCAACACCTCTTTTACTTCATATCTGACAAGCACCTTCGGGAAGCTGCAAATAAATTTTACAACCATTCCCACAGCTCATGATTCTTTAAGTTGACTATAATACTAAGCTTGCCTGACTGAGAAGCAGTCTTCTATGCCCTGTCACACCTTTCCCAATCTGGTAGTAAACAGAGATCACAGTGGGCAGAAAACTGTTACATCATGAACTAAAATAACTGACCACTGTATCCCGGTATCCCCACCACAGATCTCACTGCCCCCTCATAATCCTGATGTAGACTGGGTAAAGCGCTTCCTTGGTGGTGAAAACAAAAGAAGTGTAGTGTTCAAGAGAAAGGGAATTAAGGGGGGAACTAAAATTGAATATATGGTAGTAAACAGACCAGATGAGAGGGAACACCCATAGCCCCTTAGGACTTTATGTATACCTCCCTCTCAAAACACCGACTCCAGCCTCCCCCCAAACACATACACTCCTGTCACCAAAGTAACTGGATTTACTAAAGTGCGACTTGTTAACTGTGAAGGGTGGGCTCTCTCTCATTCAGAACACAGTGCAGTTGTGGTCCACCCCCTAGGGACCAACATACATTACTAAGTAAATTACCATTGGTGCAGAACAACTACAGGCATCTGATTCTAAACTTTAGTAGTAGTAGTAGTAGTAAAACAGCTTTATTTAGAAAGGCAATATATTTGACAAGCAAATATACCATTGGGGACAAAAAAGCCTTGTTTTCAAGGTGGTCCTGTAGTTGTTATCATACTTAAGTTACAGACATTAACAAAAAGGAATTAACATGACAAGTAACAGCAAATATACAATAAAGATTCAGGCAATCATACAACAAGGTATATATAATGCTAAAGCATAAAATACTCCTAATAACAATCACAGACACGCATAGAATTCCATTTTGACTTTTATCCTAATGAATCAACAGTCAAATACAAATTTGTCAGCTGACTTGGAAGGTTATTCCAAGTAACCGCTAACCTATATTTAAATGTCATCACTCCAAATTTGTTCCTAACATTGGGAATGTGCAAGGTTTTATTATTGTTTCTCAGACAAAAATTATGATTTGTCCACTCTAGTGACTTAATAAGTCTTAGGTTTATTCTAGTTTTAAGATGTTATAGAGAAGGATGACCCATGCTTTATCCCTTTTGGCATGGCACTAGGTAGCAGTTAAAAGTGTGTGCAGGCCTGCTGGCTGGGCAGATACAGGGAAGCCATTCCTTATCTGACTTACCCATTAGAACCCAAAGAAGTGAGATGTCATTCTGCTTATTAGAAAAATAAATAGTTTAAGTAATTTTTAAACTCTGACTTCAGGAAATAGTAGGATTACTGTGCTTTATTGCTGTTTATCTGCCGTTAGACCCAATATGTATCCTCCTTAGGAGGCTGCAAAGACTTCCAGAGGTCTCATCAACCTGGAGGAATGCCATGAAACTTCCCTACACCACCAAAAGTAATAAGGCCAGTGGAAAATACTCCAGGATACACCATTACATGCAAGCTTCCCACCACATTAGCTAAACACCACTCATCAAGCTGCACACCACTCATCTTTCAACTGCAAAACACCCTCTTTTTTTAACCTCTCACACTCAAAAACTGATACAGACTGCTAATGGGCAGGAAATTAATGGTGTTGACATAAATGTGGTCTTAGATGACTTTGTGGACAGGAGAAAAACCCATCTGGCAACAGATGGTAGGCATCTATAGCTCTGCAGAATTTGGTGAATGAAATGGATATGATGGCTGTCTGGCACATGTTCCACACACAAGACAGAGATTATACGTTCTACTTTCCCCTTCACAAACTATGTTCAAGGATAGATATATGACTCATGCCATACAAAGGGTTGGGGGACATGGACAAGGCCAGGACTGAACCCACGGGCATCTCAGATCACAGTCACAAAACCTTCCTATGGCACATGCTCAGCTTGACAACCTCAAGCAAAGCTGCCTGACTGTTCAATGCCACTTTCCTATGGAACCCTAATTTTTGAGGACAATTACAGGAAGACATAAATAAATTTTCAACTAATAAAAAAAATCAGCTACTGTACATAAGCAGTGACCTGATGGTATGCCCTTAAATCATTCATTGGGGTAAATGTACCACACATGGCACAAAGCTCAAGTGAGCTAAAGATAAGTACCTTAAGGACCAAGAGATCTTTCTAGTGGACATGGAACATATATTCTGAGCCATGAACTGCACAAGCCAAGAGCTCCTAGCCCAAATTGTTGACACAAAATTTATGATCGATCTGCATCTCCATCAAGAGCAGAATTTGCCCTATTTTGGATGTGCCAGGCCTTCTGGGAGGAGAAGATAAGCCTGGTTATTTATTGGCATACAGCTAAAGTAGCAAAGAACTAGAATTCCACATCTGTTGTCTGGGGCTGGATCTGCCATCAAGGACCAACCTGGAATAACTCAGGCTTTCTGCTAATTCTATGAGAAATTGTACACCTCAGAGGCATTGCTGTTTAAGGAGGAGATGGATTCCTTTATGGATCACCTACTGTACACTTCTCTCCCTCACACAGCTATAGTAAAGGCAGCTAGATAGTCCCTTTATGGAAGCTAAATTAAAAATGGCAACAATCCAGCATGCCACCAGGGAAAGCACCAGGTGGAGATGGCATACCGGCAGAGTTCTATCAGACCTTTAAGAAAGACTGGCAGGGACACTCCTTGATGCACTTAGAGAGGCATGTGAAAAGGGAGAATTTCCTCCCTCCATGCACACCATCCAAGTAACCCTGATCCATAAACCAATGAGGGACCAGAAGATATGTGATAGCTATCATCCCTCTCACTGATCCTGGTATAATGCGAGATCTTTGCGAAGATGACCACAGCCAAGCTCAGGGAACTGGTGCCAGAACTTGTGGACCCAGACCAGGTGGGAATTGTCTCATAAAGACATGATATGGACAACACCAGGTGCCTAACAAGTCTGATCTGGAAGGCAGCACACCCCCACACACCATCAGTTCTACTTTCCCTACATGCTGAAAAAGTGTTCCATCTGGTGGAATGAGGCTTCCTGTTACATGTCCTGGAGAGATCTGTTCTTTGTCTGCAAATTCTCAGAAGGAGCTTGACTGTTTGTAACAGAGTGTAGACCAAAGTAATCACTAATGCCTCCTCCTCATCCAGTTTCTCTTTAGGAAGAGGTATGGGACAGGGCTAACCCATGTCCCCCTTGCTGTTCATCCTCACCTTGGAGTCCCTCCTCCAGGCCATCCATCAGCAACTACAAATATGTGAGGTGCATATAGGAGAAGAACATAAAGCGATTGCCTTTGCAGATGATATCATGCTCACTCTTACATGACCACAGGAATCGATTCTCCACTTGCTTTTTCTGATAACAGAATATGGAACATTGTCAGGGTACAAGATAAATGTGTCAAAAGCCATCACACCCTCACACAATTTGGTATCAGCTCTATCGAACTTCACCTGGGGCATGAAAATAGCACTCAAGTATATCAAGTTATTTGGGATCAAATTCTAGAACCTCTCAACAATGAGGAGAAATAATCTGGAACTTCTGAGATCTGGCATTACATAGGATATAGTGAGCTGGAATGGCCTGCACCATCATATTGGGCCAGAACCCATAAGATGGTGTCTCCCTAGATTCCGTATATCTTGGATAAGGTGCATGTTACCTTCGACCCTAAGTTAATAACAACATTTCACAAAGACGTGTTAACTTTCTCTGGGGAACTAATACCAGGAGATTTAGTCACAATAACATTAATACAAAAACTCACTAAAGGTGGATTCTATCTCCCTGACTTCCACCACAAAAGGCTTGCTCAAACCATACATTTGATTTCACTAGCCTCAACAAAGTTGTGGGACCCACAACACAGAAAGTGGGTACCGGGTTAGGAAAATATCTCGAAGGACAACATAGACACAGTAATATGCTTTGATAATGTCCCAAAGGAAGCAACCACCCACCCTGTGGTCTAGATCTCAGTTGCTGCATAGAGACGTACAAACAAACTCTGCAATTGGTTATAATTCAAATCTCCTGCTCTGCCACTGTGGCATAATACAATGCTGTGCATTGGAAAAAAGGTGATCCACTGGCTAGATAGGCTAGCCAGGAAATAATACCCTAAAGCATATAATAGACAAGACAACTGGAATAATGAAATCCTTCCACTAATTAAGAGAACAATACAAATTACTCCTAAAACACCACTGGATATATCTGTAGATCAGAGACACACACACTTGAGTCCCCCCTTGGCACCCCAATATAGACTCCAAAGACCAGCTGCTGATTTACATTTTCTACCCCCTTCCCAGAAAAACAAAGCTGGACACATTAACATACAACTAATAAAGCTTGGACCAGACCCCTCTGATAATACTAGACTCAACTGGGGAAGGGAACGTGATATTAACCTCACCCCTCAAGATTAGGGATGGTGCTTGAGCAATCTAGCCTCCTGAGTCAATGACTCAAAAATAGATTCCCCCAACTCAACATTCTATTAAAATGGCATAGGAACCCAGTAAAGCTAAACAAATGGTGGCTTAAGGACCATGACAAATGTTGGAAATGTAAAGAACACTCTGGGACTATCACATGCCTGTCCCAAGCTCCAGCATTACTGGAGAGTAGTACTAAAGACTTGCTGCATGGTCACTTTCACAGATCTTACCTTCACACCACAACTAGTAATGACAGTATTTTCTGAAAGAAAAACACTCCTGATACTCCCTCATTGCATAGGGTGAGAGATCGGTAGTTGGAGGGAGCCCCTATCACAGCAATGAGAGTCAAACTCTGACACTGGAGGTAACAGGAGGCACCAGATGTGCAGGAATGGCTGGCAGAACTGGGAAAGACAGCAAGTTATGATTGACTACAGGCTGTCTCCAGAGGTAACATAGGTGGTCGCCATGTTGCATAACAGAGACTAAGATCTTGGAAGCGATCCAGCATAGGGTGACTAGAATGATAAAAGGAACAAGAACACTAGAATATAAAGACCAACTGAATGTACTCAGGCTGTACATACTGGAATATCATAGATTAAGTTGAGATTTATGTTTATTTTATAGGGCCTTCACAGATTAGGATCTATGGGACTGTATAGCATTGAAAAGAAAAAATAGCCCATATATTACAGCTAAAAGGAGAAGTAAACCATTCAAGAATGAAGTCTGTGTGGCTGTCCCAGAGGGTGGTGCCCTTATGGAATAGCTTAAATTTAACTAACCTTCCAAAAGCCTTCCCTACAAACTGCTTCTATATGCGGATAATGCAGTGCTTTTCACCAGCCAGTCAGATCCCCCTACCCCTCACCAGCTGTTTGCAAGAAAGCTTTGCTGCAGTCAAGGACTGGTTTTCCAAGCATAAACTTATTCTGAATAATAAGAAAAAATTGATGCTCCTTGCCAGTCATCACAATAAACATCAAAATGCTCAGCTACACATTACCAACAACCTTAACACTCCCCCAGAACAAGTCCATAATTTCAAATACTAAGGTGTAATGCTCAACTGTAACATATCCTTTCATGAGCATGTAAACATTATCTCTAGAGCTATCAGCGTCAGACTAGGTCTCCTGTATAGAGACAGGCACAGTATGTCCCAGGAAGCACTCTGGCTAGCCGTTGCTAGTTCCATCCTCACAATTGTTGATTTTGGGCTCATAATCTTAGGGGGTGCCACCACCACTATATTCAAAAGAGCTAACTGTCACACTAAACAAGGCATGTCTCCTACTCACAGGAGCCCAACTATACACCAACACCTGCAACCACTATACCTCAGTGAATTGGTTGAACCTCCAGGGCAGCATCCATTACCACACATGCCTGTTGACAAAGAAAATTAGCCTTGGCCTAGCACTGCCCTCACTTCTGCAGCTTCTCAGTAGGACAATTATCCATCAACATACTAGAAACATGACCAGCCCCACCATTGAAGTTCCTTTCTGCCGCATTGCACAAGTGCAGCAAACATTCATGTATAGAGTGCCAAGCTGGCTGAATAGCCTCCTAACTGACCTCCTGATGGACATCAATATTGGTCCCTTCAAAACCAAGTTCTGGCAGTACCTTATGGAACATACCAACTGCGACTGATGGTCCTAATGTACTCTAATTGCACTTCCCCATTCAAACTCTTTCTACCCCTCACAACTTTATTGCCTTATCCCTCCTAACTCCTTCCATCTCTCATTACTTTCTAACCCCTGCTACTTCACCTGTTCCACTACCCTCCCCCTTCTTCCTCTCACCCCCTTATGTTCTTACCATATTTAGCACCTCTGCATTATCTCTACAACCTGGCACCTATCTTTAGCCTCCTTTCTGTTTTCTCATAGCTGCCCCCTAACCAATTTTAACCCTTCCACCACCCCTCTTAACACACCTTCAGCTCCCATGTCTCCTTTTTCCTCCAACATATCCCCAACTCTTTTTGAACCCCCCCACTACTTTTTACTTTCTACTTGCCTCTTTTGGCATACTTCTTTTCCTCTCCTCTCCTCTCATCTCCTTTCCTCATTTCTGCTCTTTTCCACTGCTTTGACCCCCTACCTTCTTTACTCTGCCCTCCCGAGTTGTTCTCAACTTTACTCTAGTCATGTCCTTTCTCTCTGCCCCTCTTTCTTACCTCCTCTACCCCTTAACTCAGACACTCATGACTAGGTCACTCCCACTGACCGCTATCACTTACTGTTTTTATTTACCTGTAAATGTGTAACTCATGTAACCTTTTCAACTTTTACGATGTATTGTGTATATAATGTACTTTATGTAAATCTGTATTTCTGTAACTGCCCCTGTTCCATGTAAATTGTACCCTTGTTCATTCCCTCTTGACGTGGTGTATTTGCAAAAGAGCCTCTGGATCAAAGGTGTTTGCAAATCCAAGACTTCAATAAATAAGTAAATAACAGTGATGGGTAGTAAGAACATGGAAGAGTTTAAGAGAAATTTGGAGAGTTATTGTGGGATGTCTAAAATAAGTGGATATAACCTTTGAGATAAAGGTGACCAATAAAAGGGCAAATTCCCTAACAATGCTAGGAGCATTACCTATGAGACCTACAGTGGCAGTCACTCAAAAGTTGACCATTAACTTGGTAACCAATCAAGATAGTGAATACGGAATGGTGAGGAGTGAGAATGCCACACAAATTACAGTGAGTGCCATGATGGCAACTTTTGGTTCTTCCCTCCCAGAGGTCCACCCCCCCTGGAGTTGATATATTAAGTAAGGGGGTGTAGGAACCCCCATAAGAGAGAGCAGAGGGCAAAGCCCTCAAAACAGAAAGGTAACTGATACAGTACTCGCTGCAATGTAATGCCATTTTGCACCTCACCATTCCCGTATCCACTATCTTGACGTGGAACACATTAGTGCAGTATAGTGTGGTTTGCATGATAGTGCAGTACATGTTATTCAATGGCCACCCCACTAACGCACTGCACAGTATACCACACTAATGATAAACTTTGTGTGATTACCACTGTATGAGTTAGGCTTAAAATCAGCAGACAGTCTTTGGATTAGTGTAGACACTTCAATTAATGACACTTTGTGCCCTTGCTATGATGTCTAACAGGCTCAAAATGTGGGCGAGAGAAAACATGCTACCATTTGTCACCCAGTCCAGTCAGTCCCAACATTTTGCACCATCCTCTGTTACTCCAGTCAGTAGGAAAGAGGGTAACAAAAGTGAGGTAGGGAAAGGGGTGGTCAAAAGACTAACCCTGGTGACTGAGAAAGGGCTAGAGTGCTATTTTGTTTTTCAAAGTGATGTTAAATGGATTAAAAGTTTGGGCAAAATCAAAGGTAGTAAATTTCAAGAACTGTGGCACTTTGACTGAATACAAATTCAACATCAGACAATTCTTAGCCAGAAGTTAGTGGAGGCCCTACCTTTGAGGTAGGTAAAACAGAATCTTAGAATGGAGATCACCTTTAAACTCCCTTTGTCTTGCATTCCACCATCTCAGATACTTCACTATAGGTTGGGAAGCTCATCTTGGTCAGCAGATTATGCAGGAGTCTTGGTCCTAGAGTGCATTCTCACTGCACATAAATGTCCTAGAGCTACAGGTAATTCACTTGGCCCTTCATGTATTTGGTCCACTAACAGTGGATCAGATAGTTCAGATAGACAATGACAATATAACTGCAGTATTTTATCCACACAAGCAAAGAAGTTTGAGGTCATCCAGACTATGTCAGGAAGCTCTGAGGCAGATAATCTAACATTTTTCCCTCACATTCACCTCAGAGGTTGCCTTTCAGCTGAACTGAACCATATGACAGACATTCTCATCCACATAGAGACTATTATTCATGAGTGGTCTCTGAACCAGGATGTCCTGTACAGCATCTTTGAGGAGAGAGGTAATTCTCCAGAGAGATCTGCTTGCCACTTACAAAAATTTAAAGCTTTACCTGTTCAGCATAAGGCCATCCAAAATAAGAAGATGCAGGTGAAAGCTCTTGTCATAAACTGGAAAGGAAACTTCTTGTATGGCTTCTCTCATTCCCTTTGATTCAGTGTGTGTGCCGTCATCAATGTTCTTAAAGAGTGAATGTGTGTGGTTCTGATAGCTCCAGACTGGGCATGTCATGTCTGGTACTTGGGCTTCCTAGATCTCACGATTCATAAGCCCATCCTCCTTCCTTCAAGTTGGACCTGCTCACAGGGTCCAAGTTAAGAATAACACTTTTACAAAAGCAGTTACTGCACCAGAAGGCTACAGTTTCAGCCACTGCCATGTCAAAATATTTTCTGAAATTTTTGTGAGATCACCAGAAATTGTCCTGCCTGCCTGCCTGACTACCAGAAAGATTTCCTTCAGAAATGATGTGACATATCTGGACATTTCGGGACAACTTGATTGCTATAACTGTTGCTCCTGAGGGAATAGTATTCCAGAATTTAAGACTATCAGATAATGTTACAGAGGTTTTAATAGTTGTCAGAACATGCTCCACCAGAAAAGCCATTTCTTTCAAATGCAAGTCATACGCATAATCAACAAATGTTTCCACAGTTCCTTGGTAGAAAGTATTGGGTCCTTCTCAAGGCATGCTCTATATCTAAGTGCACAAATCAATGCCATATCTGGTAGTTTCTTTTCTTAGCATTCTGCAATACTTTGCATATTCGAGGACCCTAAAAGCCATAACTCTGTCTATGGGACTAGGTTAGTATTTAGCAATGTATTGATTGTTATAAAAAAATTTCTCTAAAAAGTTGGTAAGTATTTACATTGGGTAGTTACATGACAGTGGGCAGTAACCTCCTGCCTACATCTGCCATAGGTACTGAAAATAACAGGGCTAAATTTATTCAAGTGCTAATGGACCCTGTATTGAAAAATGTGCAAAGCAGAGTGTAAAAATTTGCTCTCCACCTTGTGGTTGTCCATGTGTCCAAAAATGCAATATTCTGTGGAATAGCACAGTGGTGCTATTTGACTGAATATAGGGCCATGTCAGCCAGGCACTAAGTCACTTAGTGCTAGGCAGACATGGTTCCCAAAATAGGGTGTCACAATGGCTTGGATCAATGCTATATTTCTAGTTTTCAAATGGACCCATGCAAATGAACCCATTTTGCATGCAAGGTGCTAAGGGGCCATTTGCATGCCCATTATGGGCTCATGTGCATGGGTAGCCCAGAGAATTAGTGCAGCACCACCCCCT
Source organism: Neoceratodus forsteri (assembly GCA_016271365.2). Taxonomy (NCBI): domain Eukaryota; kingdom Metazoa; phylum Chordata; order Ceratodontiformes; family Ceratodontidae; genus Neoceratodus; species Neoceratodus forsteri. The sequence continues at coordinate 832,426,057 of CM057459.1, read as the reverse complement.
GCTTGCTCAGTCCCTGAGAATTATTTATGGTTCTAGTGGTCCCCCCACCAATCACCAGCTGACCACTGGCCACTGTTGACTGAAACCATTCCTTGATGTCCAGTGGTCCCTCCCCCCATCTGTACCCATGCCTGATAATGAACTGTTTATTTCCTGGTGTCCAGTGGTTCCCCCTTCCTATCCCGGATCCCTTGTCTGTTCCCAAAAAACACCATAGTGGCTGGCAGTCCTTGTCCATCTCCCCGATCTGTCTGTATATTGAATGGATCTGCACCTGGTTGGCAAGTGGACCCCCTTCCTATTCTCAGTCTGTCTGTATATTGAATAGATCTGTCCTGGGATGTCTAATAGACTCCCCTACATCTCTCTGATCTGTCCATATAATGAATATATCTGTTCCTGGTGATCTAGTAGACTCCCCACCCCCACCCCTGTAGGTAGTGCCCCACCACCCCATTACCTCATCCCTCTCCTGAGCCAGTGTCCAGCAGAACCCTCCACACTCTTCCAGAGCCAGCCTCTGACTGAGCTTTCAGTGAGTGTGTACTGTAATAGCTGATGGTATAGTATGCACTCATTAAGTGCTCAGTTAGTGGCCAGCTGTGGTGGAGAGCACAGGTATGTGCCAGTCACTGGCTTGGGAAAAGGATTGGGGGGGAGCGTGGTGGTGTGAAAATACCTGTCAGTATGGGGGAGTGCCAAGACCACTAGACCACCAGGGACAGATCTATTCAACATACAGACAGATCAATGGGATTGAGGATAGTCCATTAGACAACCAGGTACAGATCTATTCAATATACAGACAGACTGTGTATAGGGAGAGAGTCCACTAGACCACCAGTGATAGAGCTATTCAATATACAGATGGATCGGGGAGATGGAATGGACCACTAGCCACTAAGGTGTTTTTGGGAACAGACAAGGGATTGGGGATAGTGATGGGGGGAACTACTGGACACCAGGGAATAAATGGTTCATGATAAGGCATAGGTGCAGGTGTGGGGAGGGACCACTGGACTCCATGGAATAGTCAATTTTAGCTGCAGCTGGCAGACAGCATGGGGGCCACTAGACTGGGGACTACAGTCTGAGGATAGGGGTGCACCAATGCACTTCCTCAGCCAACTGCTGGGGTTGCACAGGAGTAAGTTGTGGTGTTGGTCGGTGATATCTGTGCAGCACAAGAGGACCATAAAAAGTGGCCTTGCATGGCTCACATATTTTGAATTTTTGACTGTGTTAATATTCAGGTACTTGCCCCTTCATTTGCATTGCACCCCCTTTTGAATATCACCTGGGTGCAAACCCTGTTTGCCCACATTAACTACACTTTTCAATGTAGGGCAGCTGCGCAAAACCTGGTTTGCACAGGCAAACTTGACTTTGCACCCAGGCAAAGTTTTGAACATAGGGCCCAAGGTGTATTGTACATTTTATGCTGGATGAATAAATTGATCAGGTTGATCCTATTTTAGACATTTTCCTTGAGTTAAGGAGTTTCCCATTTATGTTGTATAAAAGTAGCCTGCAGTTCCTTTTTCCAGCTCATTTTTATTTTTTTTTTTAATTCAGAGCAGAATATTCTAATAAATGTTTGTAGATCTTAGAAACCAGCTTTTGTCTGTTCAATGCTTCAGCTATTATATTTAACATTTCATCACCTTCTGCAGAGTTAAGACAAGGTGTATTTAATTTCCTTAGTATTTTCCTCATCTGCAAATATTTTAAAAAGTGATTCTTATAAATATCAAACTGCCATTGCAGTTGCTAAATCGACTTCAGATTTTCACCTTCATACAATTGTTCAACTGAAGGTATGCCTTGAGTAGAAAATATGTTTATTGTCCCCTACTGGAACAAAGTGTTGAAAGCATCATGCATAAGAGGAGATGTCTTACTGATACAGATCTGGAGGCCTTTCATTCTTTTTATTTTGCTCCAGACTTATAAAATGATATGGGTAAATCTATTATTAGTGTCAGTTATAGTTCTTTTTGACATATTCTGGAACAAAAGCTGCTCTCTTCCTTGGTGGGGAAGGGAGCCAGTTTCCATAATTACCTATGGTCGTTGCTCATTTTTAAACCACTCCTTTATGGGTTCTATTATTACAGCACAGTGAGGTAGTCTAAAAACAGGCATTTTTAAAGAGTTTCTGTTATGGTGTTATTGTTTATGTTTGTTGACTCTGGCTTGCCTCCTTTCCATATAACATTAGATATTAATTTAGCTAGCTGTACAAAATATGTATTAGCAATAAACAGGGGCATAGCTTGGAAGATATACAGTATTATTGGCAGAATATTTATTTTAACTCCATGTATTCTTCCTAATAGAGTAAGATTTCCCCATTTTGATAAGTACTGACTGGTTCCCTCCATAAAAAGGGTCATGTCCAGCTTAATGTGTTTTTCAGGAGTATGCTACCTGGATTTTTAAATATGCAATTTGTTGTTTACAATTTTAATGGACATATAATACTGATTTATAGTGTATTTATGGGTAGTAATTGTAACAGCAGTACTTCAGACATCAATTAACTTTGTACCCCGACTGTTTTCCAAATTGCTGTACTGTGTTAATGATTAATTTAATTTCAGCTGAGGGATTGTTGATGTATAATGAAATATCATCAGAAAACATTGCTATCTTTAACTGTTTATATCCATATTGGCAGCCTCTCTGGAACCTCTTACAGAGTTTGCTAATGGTCCTAAAATGAATAGGAACAGAAAGGAAAGACAGGGAAACTCTGTCTCATATCTCAAAATAAAAGGAAGGTTCAGATACTGAATCATAAATTAAAATTCTAGCTTTTGGTGACTTGTATATGAACCTAACCCAATATCTAAAATTGTCTCAGAAACCTGCATTTTCCATTATCTTAAATAAATATGACCATTCTACCCTGATACATGCTTTTTCCACATCCAAGGATACCACCATAGAGTTGTGTTTATACGCTGATTGTAAAATATTCATTACATTCCTGACATCATTGTGCACCCTTCTTTCATTGACAAAAACAGTGACAGACAGTATGGGTGTATCAAAGAGGGCAATACTGATTGGAGCCTTGTTGCTAAAAGTTTTGCATAGATCTTATAGTCTGCCTTTAATAAAGATGTTGGGCAGTAGGATGTGTATGACGTTGTATTTGTACTGTTTCTTTGGTATGACCAGAATTAAGGCTTTCTGATGGTCCAGAAATGAATTAATTAAGTGATAACATTCATTGAGATGGAGTATATGAAGCAATAACCAGCTTCTGAGGATGATTAAATGCCAAGCTGTTTAATCTTCACAGAAGCTGGTTATTGTGAGTATACTCCATCTCAATGGTTGTTATAACTATTATATGAGTTGGAGTTTCTCAGATAGATTTTGAATTGCCCCAAAGTTGTTTAGTTTGTTGTGATCCCACTCAAGTGCACTCACTGAGAACAGCAGACGCAGTAGATGTAGTTTGAACCATTAGTTGCACTCGCAGTAAGAAAGTGAGGTCAGTTTGTTTTTTTTGTCTGCAGTTCTTGGAATTGAGGAGTGTTTTGCAGTGACTTTATTTTTTGTGTTTTATTTTAATCTGTAGTCCGATAACGCAGCTGGGAGGAGTACGTGGCAGGAGCTTGCATTTTGTTTTTTGGTGGAGTTGAGCAGCCGGGAATTGGTAGTAGAAACAAAGTGTACGATGTGGTGCTGGTGCAGTGCAACTGCCGAATACATTAATTTTAAAAATGTAGTTTAGATTTTATTTCTTTTTTATGAGTGTTTAAAGTGTCTATGTCTGTGAAAAAGTGGTTGTGAATATTGATGCAACAGGTAACGGTCTGATTAACCTACTGTGGGAGTGGCTATAGGTTGATTAAATGACTGTAGGCATCACTTTGGGTTGATTAAATGACTGTGGGTGGGGTTTGAGTGAATAACTGACTCTAGGGGTTTCCTGGTGCAGTTTGTGGGATAATGGGATAATAAATGATAGTAATTATGTGTTCTGATTGGCTGAGAGGAAATACCTCTCGTATAATGAGTAACATATGAGGGGTTTGTATGTTGCAAAATCTTTTGTACATGTCAGCACATAAACTACTGGATCACAGTGATTTACCTTCTTTAAGCTGCAATAGTGCTATTGTTATTTCATTTTAAGAAAAGATTTATCTGACAAGATGCTATAGTTGGTATCCACTTTGGGAATATCCTAAAATAAATAAGTTTATGATTTATAAAGTTCTTTAAAATAATAACAAAATTCTTTATTAGTATGCAGTGGTGAGTTAGCTTATTAACTAGCTATGGTTTTAGTACAACTTATATGGATCTCTCTGCTCTGTCCTTGTGAAGCATATATGCTAATAATTTGCTGCTCTTGTCAGATTGGGAATAATATTTTGAGTGGTTTAACCCAAGTAAGTGTTCCAGTTTTTCCTTAAACATTCTATTCTATTTTCATTTAACCTTTCAAGTTTCTTTAAATGATTTGAAGTTCCTGAAGAAGCATGGCCATCTTGTGTATTTTTAATTTCTACCTGTAAGTTAAGGACCAGGGCTGTCTACTGTGCATCTTTTTCCTACTATAGTAGGAAACTGTTGTCCCTCTCTCATAACATTTGTACAGTAAGTCTCCAAAATTATAGTTTTTCAATTATGCTGGCATGCATAAGAAGGAAAAAGGCATCCATTTCCCATTTTATAAGGTCAATATAAAACCTACAAATGCTATAGAAGTATGAGTAGAAGAGAGAGGTTAGCTCTACAAGAAATCAAAATGTTACCTGACAAAGTGATAAAACAAGCAGGTAAAGGGGGAGTCATAGTGCAGTGGCCAAGAAAAATGTACAGAATGGAAATGAAAAAAAAAAACTGTATAACTTAAAGTATTATAAAAAGTTAAAGTCTGATTTAAATGACACTACATGAACCAATGCTGAAACCCTTATTAGGGTTGCTAAAGAAAAAGACTGGATAACCGAAAGTGAAGTGAATTTTCTAGCAGTAAAAAATCCAGTCAAACAAGTGATATATCTGCTGCATAAAATCCATAACAACACGTTAAACCCACTTGGCCACCCAATAGTGAGCAGGATTGGGTCAGTCACCGATAGACTTGTCCCATGTGTTCACTATGTTGAGTACCAGGGGACAATTTCTTGTAAGCAGGCAGTATTTCTGTCCAGAGAAACAGACCATCTCAGCTGTTTCAGACCGTAAACAGTGCTTTTACACCCTGCTTATCTATGGCTGAAAAAAGCTTTTTCAACCACTTTATGTGAAGAGTTTGCTCTGTTTTTCTCTGACAGTGTCAACTATCTGGTCGGGGATTCTGCCGGGAAGGCTTTCACTTCACAGTGATCGAGTGGGGAGTTTCAGTGGCACTCGATCTGTCTGGGAGGAGTTTCATCCAGTGGAGGTGTCTGAAGTGGCTAAGGTGATCTTGGAGTTGAAGCACACCTTTTGTGAACTGGACCCGGCACCAACACATTTCTTAATGGGATGTGTTAATGCCATTTGCCCGGTGTTTTCCAGGATTGCCTGGTGCATGATAGTGGCGGGGATCTTCCCAGTTGCTTTGAAGGAAGCACTGGTGAAGCCCCTCCTAAAGAAATCTTCCCTCGACCCAGACGTCCTGGTGAATTACTGTCCAGTCTCCAACCTGCCTTTTTTGAGCAAGGTTTTTGAGAAATTGGTGGCACAACAGCTCGAGGATCACCTGGTGTCCTTAGATATCTATGAGCCTTTCCAGTCGGGTTTTTGGGCCAGACATAACACTGAAACTGATCTAGTGGGAATGCATAATGATCTGCTCAGGGATTGAGATAAAGAAGACAGGTCAGATCTTGTGCTCCTTGATCTCTCTTCAGCTTTTGACACTGTGGATCACGTTGTGCTTCTTGATTAATTGGCTCTGTGAGTTTTGTGGACTCACCGGTACTGTCATCAAATGGTTTTGAGTCCTATCTCTCGGACAGGGTGCAGTGGATGGTGATGGGGAAGTTCTCCTTTTCTCCAATGCCTCTCTCCTGTGGAGTGCCTCAGGGTTTGATCTTGTCGCTGATGTTGTACACAGTGTATATGCTGCCCCGGGCAAGATTATTTGACAATACAGTGTGGAGTTTCACTGCTATGCAGATGACACCCAACTGTATTTGTCCTTTACACCCAGAACATCGGGAGCTGTTGAATTGCTTAACAGCCATCTGGCTAAAATCAATGAGTAGATGGCTACCAGCTGGCTGAGACTCAACCTGGCCAAGACTGAGGTACTGGTGATTGAGCCTGGTCATGGACATTGTTGGGTTACCACCCAGGGAGACTCTGGACTTGTACTAGGGTCTGTGCCACTGGTGGTTTCTCCGAGAGTGCAAAATCTGGGCATGATCCTTGACTGTAAATTTACCTTTGACAATCAGGTGTCATCTATATTCAGCAGTGGTTTTTACCACTTGCGGAACATTGCCCAGATTAAGCCTCTCATTCCGCCCAAGGACCTGCTGACACTAGTGCATGCCTTTGTGGCTTCCAGGCTTGACTACTATAATGCTCTGTACTTCGGGATCATGGGAGGGACCCTCCACAGACTGCAGCTATTGCAAAACGCAGTGGCCATGTTGCTGACAGGCCTTTTGAGGTCTACTCATGTGACTTTGATCCTGCATGTTCTGTACTGGTTACCAGTCAGGTGGAGTGTCCTTTTCAAGGTGGGTCTTCTCACCTTTAAGGCCCTGTATGAGCTGGGTCCTGGTTACCTGTCCGAGCTCCTGACATCAGTGCCCTCTGCTTGCTACCTATTCTCCTCTTTGAGGGGCCTCCTGGACATTTCCAGGGTCCTGCTCAAGACTTCAGGAGATCGTACTTTTAGCGTTTCTGGGCTTACCTTGTGGAATTCGTTTCCACCTGCTGTCCGGGAGGCTCCCTCGATAGAGGTGTTTAAGGGGAGGCTAAAGGCCCACCTCTTCAGTCTGACTTTTGACTGTTGTCATCCTTGGTTTCAGCCAGTCCTTTGAAATATGACTTCTGAGAACCATCTTATTGTTGTAGTATATTAATTTTATTATGGTTTTAATGAGGGTTTATTATATGTCTTAATTTATTGTTGTATTTTTTGTTTATGTTCGGCGCCCAGAGCTTCTGGGATTGGGTGCCCTAAAAATGAAGTTCCTTGCCTTGCCTTTATAAATTAACTTAATACCCTCCATCTCTGAGGTTTAAATTAGGACAATGGTATTAGAAGCTATTTATAATTTATCAGAACATTAATTTCAGTTTCTGCATTTGTGGGTATCAGAATCTGAAATTTTTATAGTAACAACATTCAATTTGTTATTACATACAGGTTGCATAGACTTCCCTTTTAAACAAGACACTATTTTAGCTGGCACAATGGCACAGAAGTTAGGCTTCTGCTCATGCTGCTTACAACCCATGTTCTGAATGGACTTAGATATCAGAAGGTCAGCTTGGTGGGTGGAGGTTTGAGCATCCTAGGGACTGCTCTCCCTCTCTGGAGGGAGGGGGCGAAGTGTTCTGCACAAAAGTGACCTCTGGTGGAGACCGGGGTGGTAGCAGTGACCAGTGTATTCACTAGTTAAGGAGGAAGGGACAGATGTAGTCATTCATGCCATAATGTCATTGCACATCCCACCTCCTGGGGAGTATTACCAAAAATCAGGCCACGCAGGCTGCCACCCACCTTGCACCGTAGGTTCTGCACCACTGCCAGTGGCATCATCAGGGATGGATCCCATCTTCTACCAGCAGGGGGGGAGTCTCCTCCTGGAGGCCCTGCACTTGGGGTTAAGCCCTGGCTTAACCCCAGGGTAGAAGTGTCCTGGTGTTGTATCCTGTCATCCAGCAGGTGGTCAGATGCCATCCTTTGGCTCCACTCTGTGGGGAAATCCAGATAGTATTCCTGGTGGGATGACTGCCAGGGGTCAGTGACCAGGCTGGTCGTGGGGTCAGGCTGATGGGGACCAGTCCATGATAAGGCATACTAAAAAGGAAAAAGGCACTATTTTTTATTAAGTTTAATTATATTACTTTGGTGAGGGAGTAACATAATTTCTTGAGCACTGTACAATGTATGTTAAACACAACAATTGTTTGGGCATATTGTTTTAAATAAGTTGGTTGCTAGGTGGCTTGGCTTTATTTGTCTCAAGGAAACCATTATGGTTAAATTTCGGCTACCCACTAACAAAAGCCAGCTTTGAGGAAGGAGTCAGTGGACTCAGAAATGCCAGTACATTATCTCCACATTAGAGGAGGTCACCAGTGGCCAGGTTCCTGTTGAAGACAACTGCCACTAGCCTGGGGAGTCAAGATAAAGACGATAATGTTGTGAATACCATTGTGCTGTGGAGATCCCCGTCCATCTGGATTGCCTGCTTCCACATCCAAATGGATTACAGCAACCTGCACAATAAGGATGTGCCCCTTGCCAGGAGTAAGAAGTGAATATAGTTAAGCTGATCGTTCAGAAGATGTTTGTGGACTGAATGAAAATATTGGTCAATTAACCCTGAATGGATTAGACAATTGAGCCACGAAACTCATAGTACAGTAATGTGGTGAAGTGACTGAAATGTTTCTTCCTGTCTGCCTAAAAAGTGTTTTGCCTTAAACAAAGTTGTATGCTGTTTGAGGTTTTGACAGTTGCCAAATTGCAACAATAAAAAATATGTGGCTTTTCCAGTTAAATATGGTTGAGTTGGATTACTGTTGTGTGCTGATAGATCAGCTTCACAAGGAGTGCGACTATTTCAATCAGCTTAATTTCCCTGACATTGTACACCTGAATAAATCCCTAGGTTGAATTTGTACAACATTTGAGCACAACATGAAGTTATTTTACATAAAAAAGGTCAATATAGTTAGTATTTTAGAAGTAATGGGTCCAGTCTCCATAAATTCTGATGGTTGGTAGTATCCCTGAACATGAATGACATAGTCAGGAAGGAATGGTCAGTCAGAGTAAGTGGTTCATATTCAGTTTTAATCAGATCATGCGGTAATGTTTTAGTCCTGAAAAACAAATTAATTCTGGAGTAGGTTGTGTGCCTTTTTGAATAAAAAGAAAAATATTTAACTGTATCACACTTTGCTTGCCATAGATCTAATACAGCAAAGTTTGGCATTTTGGACAGTAGAATGTTTGATGCTACTTTTGGGAGCTGTACCATCCAACTGCTGGCCTGGAATGATATGAAAGTCACACCCTATCAGACATGGCCGTGTGACTCAGTGGGCTTAGTTGTAAAAATCCCCATTAGATAGGCACATGGCGTAGCGAACCACCACCTGCGGTAAACCTGGGTACACCAGGGACGCAGTGTCTGATTTTAGAAAAAAGTGGGGTCCTGGTACCAATGTTCCCAGGCTTGCTACAAACTGATAGCAGGGCCCAAGAAATGGCACACTGGAGGGGAATGCCACAAGCCATGGGACAGGCTTGCAGCAGCTGCAGTCAATGATGGCAACCTGCTGGCCAGTCACTCTGGTGGCTGTCGAGTCATCCTGGGCATGCCCCGGCTCACAGGGTGGTGGGATGGGTTGACTTGAGTGGGTGGCATCTGGCCTCAATGGGGCAAGTGCATTTTCAGTATGGATCCATGTGGGGGTGGCCTGATGTAGAAATGCCACCATGGGGGTGTAGGGGACTTGTACCTCCCACAGACCACCAGTTGCTCCAGTGGTGCTCTGGTAGGTGTTGTGTACTGTATGGGAACTTACTTTGGGGGTACATTGGGGCACCCACTTACCCAGAGAAGGCTCCAGTGGTGGTGTATGGTATGTTAGACAAGCTCTGGGCTGGTCTACAAGCAGGGTCTGTGCACCCATAAGGGGGCTTGCAGAATCCCTCATTGGATGATACTATAGCACTGCCCCAGCATAAGCCCCCTTCTTCCATGACACACTGCTGCAGCCATTGCAAGGATGGCACAAACCCAGTTGGTGCAGGCAGTCCACCCAGTGGTGCAGGTAGCCTTACAACACTAGGACTGGTGCAATGTGTGGTGCAATGAGCCCTTTGCACCATTTCTTCTTGCCACAAGCCACTTGCACCACTCCTGATCTTTTTAAAACTGAGTTCACCAAGGAAGAATTTGTTAGAGGATTCTCCTTGAATTGCATTGAGAGTGTATATGGAAGAATTTATTTTAGCCATATTATATCATAATCAATATTTATAATCACAAGTCTTCCATTGCAATCTATAAAGGAGCTCAGTATTTAAACCAAATGTTCTTTTGCAAGTAAAATAGACATACTTGCCGATTTGGCATTGTGAAGCAAATGGAGGCCATCATTTCTCAGCACTTCAGCTTCCATAGCAGCCTTTGTGTGAACCAAATGTGTTCTCTGAAGTAAGAGGATGTCAGTACTATTGTAATATGCCTGATGGAGAATCTTATTTTGATAGGGTTACTGAACCCATAAATGTTTCATGTAGTGATTTTTAATGGATTCATATTGTACTATTTAGAACTGATTTAAGAGGACAGAAGCCTAGTATCAACCTGCTTCCTAGCAGATCATGCAGAGTTTTAATGGTAAGTCTCTTAGAATATGTTCTTCCACCATTAAAACTAAGACTCACTGACTTCATTATTCTCTTTTCCTTTTTTCTTATATCAACCCTCAACCCAAGAAATGTAACTCTTACAGTGCACCACTGAAACCATGTTTCTCCTACATACACCAATTTCCTCCCACTCTCACTTCTTTCCCTGAGCCAGATTTCTTGTTTCCATTGAGGATCTGCCTTCTCCACCTTTTGCCTAAAATGATGCCAATAGGCTTTCAAAAGGAGTTGGGCAAATAACTCTTCCCCCTCCCGACTCTTTCAACTGCACTAAACTGTGCAAACAGAATAGATCATGTTTCTTCCCTCAAATAATGTAGTTAACCAAACTCATTGCCTTAAAGAAGTTAAACTAAACTATTTCTGGCAGATTTAATACAAAAGAAAATAAACAGGCAATAGGATTAACCTTCTGTAGTAAAGATATACGGCAGCTGTTGCACTACTAATTGTCTGTCTGTCAAGATAATTTCCCATGTTAGTTTTTATATGCAGTGGGTCTTGGCATTTTTAATGGGAAGGCTGTAAGCCCGAGGTTCAATTAGATGGAGCAACTACATCACTCCCCCATCAGGCTTTATAAGGTACCTCACCCTGGACCTTCACAGGATTTGTTTCTCTTTGCAGCCGGAGGTGCTGCTCTTCTGCCTTCTCTCTGGCCTCCTGCATCATTTGCTTTAGCCTTGGTGTGGCAGCTGTCTCTGACTGCAGGTTTGTTTCTCCTCCTATCCCTTGCTCATTCCACCATGCTCCCAATGGCACTGCTGGGGACTATCCGCCTTGGTGGGCGTTGCTGCTCCTAATTTGTCTTTCTCACTTTCCCTGCTCTTTCATTTCTTTCCCTTGCAGCTTCCTTTGGCGGCTGCTTGGTCCTGTCTCCTGCCTCTGCCCCCCCATGCCTTGTTCAACCGCTCCTAGTCCTGTATCTGTATGGCTTTTCCTTCCTGCCTTCAGCTGCGTCTCGGTTTTTCCCTCAACCTGGTGATAATTTTTTCTCCTCTGCATTTGCAGTGGCTGTTCTCCAGCATCATGTCCCCCACTCTGTTGGGTGTCCCCAGCACTCCAGCACCTCATTGGCCGCTCCATTTGCTGGTCTTCTGCCTTCCAGCCCTTCTCTCAGATTGTTTCACTCCTTTTGCCCTCCTGCTGTGCCGCATCTGTTGTTATTCCTCGTGGCTGGCAGGAGCATGAAGTGGACATTCTCTGTACTCCAGGTGAGTATGCATGGTCTGCTGGGTGATGCAGCTTGCTCTCCCTCATCTGCACTGGCTTTGGTGCTGTCGAGCGCTGCAGCTTGGGGAGCCTGCCATGGGATGCTATTGCTTGCTACTTCTTCTTCCTGGGATGAACCTGCCTCCTCTTCTCCTTGCAGCGCATCCAAAGCTCTATTACTTGCCTCAATAAGCATTTCACCTGGCTCCTTGGGTTGTGATCTCTTCCCTATTAATGCCTACCTCTTTCCTTCATACCTCGCATCTACCTGAAATGGGGCTCACCTTTCCAACCCCAGGACATGGTGTGCAGACCTCTGGGTTTTGCTTCTTTCAAGTACCCAGTGGAAAATATGCTATTGTAATTTTACTGCTGACAACCATCAGGACTCTCATTTCAAATCAATCCTATCGTACACAGACAGCATTCAGTGGTAGGAATTTTTGGATGTGTTTTGGAAGGGTAAATCTCTATGATTTGGCCTCCTTCTGGACTGCATTAATGATGAAGTTTTATTAGCTCGAGTGATGCTGCCTAAAGTAACATGGTAAGCACAGCTCAGCATCTTCTTTTCGGTGTGATGTCTCTATGAGGCGTGATCTTTGCCACATCATGCATGACATTCTTGTCTGATATAAAAAACAAGCAAACAAAAAAAAATGGCTTGACAGTTTCTGGTGGATGTCCGAACTCAATTGTGTGGCCTGCTAACCAGGCATTTGATATGCAAGCTGTGTGTGGGCGTTAATGTGCGATGTGGTTGCCACTCCACATTCAATCACTTCACTTCCCATCTAGCTTTGCTCACAAGGCACTTTGGGATACATTGTGTCTGAATAGCACTATATAAATGCTGGTTCTTCTTATTCTTATTCTTATTCTTTGGTATGGATCTTTTCATGTGCTAGACACCATTTTGCTCATCCATCTGGCCTGTTATTGATATTTTTGGGGGGAATACCTATCATGTAACATATGCCAGCTCGTTTTCCCATGGCCTTCCTGCCGAATGTATCAAGTTCATGACTCTAGTCCTCATTCACTATGCCTTATCCTCATACCAGCCATCAAGGATTTATTCCCTCATGGCTTCACTCCATCATCATCCATCATCCATTTTGCTCCCATCAATCACTTGTCCCAAGCATACTACTCTCAATCGCTTAACCTGAGCATACCCTGCGGTTCCAGGCCTGCCTTCTTGGCATTGGGATCTATTTCATTGCATAGCTTTATTGTCCCTGCTACCTCAATTCAACTCTATCTCTACTCAAGACCATGCCTTCATGTCTGTCGCCCTTTGCTAAAGGTTAGCTGGCTGATCTCCACCATCATCCAAGTTCATTTCAAGTTAATTTCCTGTCTCCTTTTCCTCATACTCACATCGATCGATCGAGCATACCCCTCATGCAGTCTTATGCTACCTCCTCGACCTACTGTGTCCCTGCAGTGCTTATCATCGTCCATCTTCCTCATCCTCAGTCTTCTCCTGTTAGACTGCTGCACTCCTGTGGCAATCATCATCAGTCTTCTTCATCCTCCATCTTCTCATGAGCACATCTGGATACCTTTTGTTCCTCTGACTTCTACATTGCTCTACTCCTTCCCATTGACTCCTCGGCATACCCCTCTCGAATTCCTGCTGCCTCATGTTCCTTCTTCGATCTGTGCTTTCTTTTTGGGTTTTTTCCCTATCCAGTCATCATCTTCCCTACTCATATCCTTCTCTTTAATGACATACATCCTTAAATCAAACGTTATCGGCCTGGAGGGAAGGCAATCTAGGCCTTGGATCCCCAGAGGTTTCCTCCTTAAAGTGTTTTTTTCCTCTCCTCCATGCCAATGTTTATAATATTAGTTAGAGTTTGTACTTTCTTAGGTTAGCCAATGGTCATACTATTAGTTATGGTTAGTGCTGTCTTAGCTTAATTAGTCAGATTCCACTGTCAAATGGAGGCGAATGGTGGCCCCGGCTTTCCCTTCTCTCCTTAGGAAGTCCGTCTTAATCACCTTCTCAGATTTCATTAATTCATCATCCTTGCCTCTTTGATGCTTGACACCCAATTGAGTTTTTTGGGGGGACTTCTTCCTAAGCTACCTTTAGCTGATGGAATCATTCCCTTGGCACCTATTGGGGGGACCATCCTCTAGGGTTCCTCGCATCATAACCCTAATAGGGAGTTATATCCCACAGATAGAGAGGTGGAAAGCCACAACATAAATCAAATCCGCAACATAAATCAAGTCACTCAAGCATAATTTCATCCAGCTGCGTAAGCATAATCAAACATAGACTTCTTGCCATTAAGGAATGGAGAAAAAGATGAAAAAAGTGGAAAGCAAAATTTGATAAATATTGCTCCTGAAACAAAATATTTGCTAGTGTAACCTTAAGTCCCTATGTGAATGCAAGAGTCTGTTTGGTCTGATCCATTTTTGTACTCTGTTGATATTTCAAATGATAGCCCTTTTTAATTTATTTCAGGGCTGTATTTCATTTTATTTCATACTTTCTTGTTTTTAAATACTCTGAAATATGTTCCTTTTCCAGGCACAATCTGAGGTGTAAGCAATTAGTTATAAAACTAAAAACATTAAACAAAAATACAAATATAAAAAAAAAAATATTTAATGTTAGATCACATGCAAGATTAGTTTATAAACATATTAGAAACTTATTGGAAACAAGTACAGATATTTCATTTTTGGAGATAGTACAGCAAAGAGACTAAGAAAGTACTAACAAAAGGTAAACTTTTAATATTGTAAGGTATATCATTCCAAATAGTAACTGCAAAGCAGACAAAAGTATGTTGACCAGCTACTGTATACAGATTGAACATCGCTTTGGGTGTTGATAGCTTTTTGTTCCTCCAGAATTCCAGCACATAAACCCAAATCAGGCTTATGCTGTGTACTTTCTGATGTAGATGGCTTAGGCATAACATCTGATGCTCCCACTTAAGGACGTTCCCTGGTGTTTCAACAACACCATGTCACAGTCATAATTTTATGCCCAGTACACAATGGTCATTTAAACATTTAAAGTCCACACCAAAAAACATGTGTTGTCATGCTTGTTTTTAAGTTACATTGGTGAAACTTAATCCCACTTTATGGAAAAAAAATCCAGAAGGGATCAAATTGTTTTATGTGGTTATAACATCAGTATTTTAGATGTCAACATGAGTGTGAAAGAAAAAGTGAAATAAAGACACATCATGTGTCATGATGCTTGCTTAATTCTTTCCACAAATGCAAAAAATAAAGAGTAAATTACCAATATTATGACACCCTCTTGAACTGATATTCCCTCAAAAAGGGGAGGGGGTATTTATGTTTTTATATATAAAAAACATTTCAGACCCATGTCATTTTCATAAAACCTTTTTGATAGATGTAGAATATGATTATGAATATTGAAGCACAAAGAAATTAGGGGTTGCAATGCTTCTTTTTGTTAGAGCTGTTTTAAAAGTTGTGGTTTCAGAGGTGGTCGGCTCAGGATTAAAATAATTGAAACATCCCAATAAAAAATTAAAACTGTAAAGAAAGCTATTTAAGCAATTCAAAAGTACATGCAGAATAGCATGGACTTCAACATAAAATAGAGAGTGTAGCCAAAGGCTGTCAGCTATGCAGGTAAAGCACCTTGAATGATACCAACTGCTGAAATTGTTGGAGTTAATTTCCTTGCTGCCATCCTGTACATATTCTTAGCTGGACATGACATAATAGGATACATAATCATTCTAATAATGCTTCATATATTTAAGAATATACTTGTGCCAGAAAACAACCTTGAAAATGTTTTTGAGTACATCAGAAACATGGAATTTTGAAACACCAGGAAATGTCTTTAAGTCTACTTTATATATTTGCAAATGTTAAATGTAATTCTTTTTCTGTGTTACATCAAGGCCTAGTACATCTCTTGCAAAAGTGGTTACATTTTCACACAAATTCAAGTAAGAACCAATACAGCTTCAAAATAATGGTATTGTGGGCGGTGTGAAATAGGTAAATTATCCATTTTTGCACTGACCACTGAGCCACCTAACTGCACTTTCTAATTGTTGTGATACATGTACACACAGACTAATATTTTATTTTTATTTTATTTATTTATTTCAATCTAAGATTACAATACCTTTGAGCCGAGGCTCTTTTACAAAGGTTCCACATCAGCGTGTGCAACAGTCATCATTTTTAGTTACAAACATATAGTCATTGACTTACAGACATGCAATAACCAGTACAAAGATTTGAACTATGAGCAAGACAAGGGAATGGGGGTGGGTGGTAGGGAAGTGAGGGTAGGAAATCGAGGGGGGAGGTGGTGCAGGGGGTAAGAGGGAGTACTGAAGCTGGTTGGGCGGGGGACAGAAGTGGAGATACGGGGAGAGGTGGGTGAGGGTGGAAAACAGTGCAGCCAGGGGGCCTTGTTGAGGCAATATGACAGGTAAGTTGCTAGGGGTGCAAAGACTGATTGTAAGTGCTGGGTGCTGGGGCATTTGCCGCTGGAACGGTGGAAATGTTAAGATGGGCAATCGCAGGATACAAGCAGTGAAAGGTGCAGCTTGGACTTGAAGAGGCTGAGTGTTGGAGCGGTCGCTATGTCGCTGCCAAGAGAGTTGAGCCACTTGGATGCCCGATAGGAGAATGATCTTTGTCCTTGGGTCATGCAACATCATGGGATATGTAGTTGATGGGAATTGCATCTCCTTGTAGTGACATTCCTATGTTTAGGCTTAAGGAGGGCACAGACACCATGTGGGGCAAGCCCCATTATAATTTTCTTGGCTGTGATGCAGGTTTGGTATTTTATGTGTTTGTCCAGTTGAAGCCATCCAGATTGGGAATAAAGGTCACATGTGTGGGTACAGCGATGTGAGCCAGTGATGAGATGACAGGCCTTATTCAGGGAGGTTGTGATATGTTTGAGAGCAGTGGTAGTTTATGATAAGACCATAGTCTATGATGCTGACAATGGAGCTTTGGACGGCCACTGACAGTGCTTCTGGGGTTAGGTGTTTCCTGTTCCAGAATAATGTGCCTAACCTCGCATTGACAGACTTTGCAACACTGCTGATATAGACAGCGTATGAGAGGTGGGGATCAAGGGTAATGCTGAGATACTTGAACGATTGTGTTTTCTCTAGGATGGCTCCTTGTTCAGTTGCAATGGAGAGGTGGAGTTGTTTGTTTTTGTTGTGGGGGCTGCAGAAGACCACAGACTTGTTTTTTTTTCTGATTGAGAAGCAGTTCATGATTTAGGAACCAGGATTCGATGGAGGAGAAGGTCTGCTGAAGTTTATTTTGTAATTGGATGGGATCAGGGTCCGAGGTGAGGATCACAACATAATCGGCGTAGAGAATTATTTGTTCTGGGCAGCTTCCCGGTAGTGAGTTTAAGAATAGGCTGAAGAGGAGGGGTCCCAGAATGGAGCCCTGGGGGACTCCCAAGCAGACCGGTCTAGGGTCCAAGAGTGTATCAGCGATTCTTACTGTTTGGGTCCATTCTTCAAGGTAGCTCTTAAACCAGCCAATGGAGTTGGTTTACAGCCCTATGTTCTGAAGCTGGACAAGCAGGAGACGATGATTGATGGTGTCGAAGGCTTTAGTTAAGTCAATGTAGATTGAGCCTAGTAGTTCACCAGAGTCAAGTGCATTGTGGATTGCAACGGTGAATTCAAGTAGGGCTGTGGAGGTGCTGTGACCTTTGCGGAACCTGTGTTGTTGCTTCCACAGGATGTTGTATGTATCCAGGTATTCTGTGAGCTGGTCTGAGATGATGCGTTCTAGTGCCTTGGAGAGTAGCGGTAGTAGAGAGATAGGTCTGTAGTTATCATGGGCAGTTTTGTCACCACTTTTATGGATTGGGGTGACAGCAGCAGATTTCCATCTGTCTGGGAACGAGCTAAGGCTGAGGGAGAGGTTGAAAATTCTGGTTAGAGGACTAAGCACTTCATCAAGTGTGAGAGACAGGATTTTGAGATCAAGGGAGTCATTACTGAATCTTGATTTAGCAAGGGCTTTGGTTACATATTTGTGTACTTGGTGAGCCTTGACTGCTTTGAAGTAGAAGCGGGGGGAGCTAGTGGGAGTAGTGTTCATTGTGGACAGAGGGGCTTCCCCATGTTTGAAGAAGTCCTGGGGTAGGACAGCGCTGAGATCGGTAAAGGCTTTGTGAAAGGTATCTGCAATGGTTAGTGGGTTGAGGGTTGTTGTTCCGTTGATGTTGAGTATTGATGGGGGGTGGGGTTTGGGTGGATTCCAGGTAAGTTCCTTTATGTTATTCCAGAATTCCCAACCATTGCCCCACGAGTTTGTGAGGGCATGCTTATAGTAGGCGGACTTCAATTGCTGGATGGTTTTGGTGCAGTCTTTGTGGGCACGTTTGTAGTTTTGGATGTAGTTTTGCCTTCCAGAGTTTCTGGCCAGCTCCCATAGGAGGTCACCTGTGAGCCAAAGGTTACTGAGCGATTTGACTTTGCTTTTCTTAATAGGAGCGTACGTGTCACAAGCCACAGTGAAGATGTTTATGAAGTGGTCAAGGGCAGTGTTTACATTGGTTGCATTGAAGATAGGGGACCAGTCTTGATGGAGGAGGTGGGATTTGAGTCGAGGAAGGTGACCAATGAGTAGAACCCTGCTGGTGATAGTTTTTGGTGGTTGATGAATTTATTTGACCAGGTGCAGCTAACGGGAGTGGTCACTGAGAGAGTCAGGGAGGATAATAGTGTTAGATATCCACGATGAGTGACTGGTAAGGATCCAGTCCAAGAGTGTGCTGGTGCCGGTCCTGTCATTTTTCCTGGTTGGTTAGTCAACCATTTGTGTGAGGTTCGCCACAGCAATAGTATCCCTGTGTGCACCAGCATTGGCTGCAGGCCAGTTGATGTTGAAGTCACCTAGGAGGATGGATTTGGTGTCAGGTGGGAGTGAATTTGCAAAGTCAAGAACAGCTGTCAGACCAGTTACCTGTTCTTTGGGAGGGATGTAGATGGTGGCAACAGTGAGGGTTTTGTTTTGGGCTCTGAGGAGGATTCTCACTGGCAGTATCTGAGCAGTTGTGGGTTGGAGTGAGGTAATGATGTGGTGCCCTGTATGGAGTCTTTTAGGTAGAAAGCACAGCCCTCACCTCTTTTGGAGATGCGATCCAGCCTAAAGACATTGTAGCCAGGAAGGCTGATTGCGCGGTCCGGTACTGATAGCATGAGCCAGGTTTCGACAACTGCCAGGATGTCAGGGCAGTGCTGGCTGGTGAAGACCTGTAGGGCATCCATTTTAGGAAGGAGGCTGCAGATGTTGATTGATATGAATAAGAGGGCACCCGAAGGCTTGCTCAGATTAATGGCTTTAGAGCAGAATGGGCCAGGGTTTGGGAACACGTTGCCTGACAGCATTAGGAGGAGGAGGAGGACTAGCCTCAAGAAGCTGCGGCTTATTTCTTTAAGAGAATGCTTTCTCCTGCTAGCATCTCGGGAAATTGCCAAGCATCGATGATAGTGGGTGAGGGTTAGCACAGACAGGTGGGACCAGAGTGGAGGGCTAGGACCAGTGTGGGTGTAGGACAGTTTCATGGTGGTAGGATGGACCCTGGGCAAGAGGCAGTAAGCAGTGTGCAGAGTGCGTAAGTGGAGGAAGGATGTAGGAATGTGGAAGCTGTGGGGGGAGGGAGGGAGGAAAGCAGGCTTTGGGGCATGCAGTAGGGGAGGAAGACAGGCAAGAAGAAACAGAATAGGGGGTAGAGAATGGTGGAGGCGCATGATTAAGGTAGGATTCAGGGTAGGCGGAGGGAAGGGGTTAAGACAGGCTGGTAGAGCTAGGAGAAGGGGGCAGAAGAGCACTAGCTGGATCAGTGGGAAGTGAGGATACAGCCAGGAAGGCCAGGCAGCCAGGGACTGTGTCTTTCAGAAGGTATACTTTTTTTTTCTTTTTTTTTAATGAAAGAACAAGAATCCCTCTAGTGGCAGGTCTGTATAACCTGCTAATGGAAAACTAACCACTTAAAAAAAAAACTTCTATGAGACACTTGAAATGTGCTTAGTTCTATCTAAAATCTATTTGTAAAAAGTGCCAGGTGGCAAAAGCAGGAGAAAAGTCCTGGCCAGTCAGAGCGGGTTTGCTGGAAGCGTCCTTGTTCTGATAGGCTGTGCTGTTGCCATACCTTCCAAGGAGCTGCAGGAGGGCTTCCTGGTCTCGGTTGGTGGCTGGCTGGGTGCCTGCCAACCATGGGGGAACTGAAGCAGCCCTGTTCAAGGGCAGGCAGCTGGAGAGAAGAAAAAATCGCAGGGTTTCAAATAGCATAGAGGTAGGATAGGTTTAGTTTGAGCAGTTTAGCAAGACAAAGGAGAGTTAGACTTTTCAGTGCCAAGGCAGAGTGCTTGGATGGGGGGGTGAAGGAAGAGCAAGGAAATAGAAGAGCTGTAAGCACTTTAAAACAGTAGTAGAAATTACAAACCAGCTAATACAGTTGAAAAACTTCTATTAGACACTTGAAATGTGCTTAGTTCTATCTAAAATCTATTTGTAAAAAGTGCCAGGTGGCAAAAGCAGGGGAAAAGTCCTGGCCAATCAGAGTGGGTTTGCTGGAAGCGTCCATGTTCCGATTGGCTGCGCTGTCACCGCACCTTCCAAGGAGCTGCAGGCGGGCATCCTGGTCTCGGTCGGTGGCTGTCTAGGTGCCTGTTGACTGTGGGGGAGCTGAAGCAGCCCTGTTCAATGGAAGGCAGCTTCCAAGGAGCTGCAGGCGGGCATCCTGGTCTCAGTTGGTGGCTGGCTGGGTGCCTGCTGACTGTGGAGGAGCTAAAGCAGCCCCATTCAAGGGCAGGCAGCTTCCAAAGAGCTGCAGGCAGGCGTCCTGGTCTCTTTCAGTGGCTGGCTGGGTGCCTGCCGACCATGGGGGAGCTGAAGCAGCCCCGTTCAAGGGCAGGCAGCTTCCAAGGAGTTGCAAGCGGGCATCCTGGTCTCGGTCGTTGGCTGGCTGGGTGCCTGCCAACCATGGGGGAGCCGAAGCAGCCCGATTCAAGAGCAGGCAGCTTCCAAGGAGCTGCAGGTGGGCATCCTGGTCTCAGTCGTTGGCTGTCTGGGTGCCTGCCGACTGTGGGGGAGCTGAAGCAGCCCCGTTCAAGGGAAGGCAGCCGCTACACATATATGCATTTATATGCCTGTGTAACATAGCAGTGCACTGTGTACACACCTTTTTACAGAATTAAAAAAAAGTCATTGAGGGACTGTTTTCTTCTTTTCAGGCCTTCGAGGGACATTGGAAGGTGGGGGTTGTCACAAGACATCTAATGAAAATCATCAATAACATGTATCAGGCTAAAGCTGATCAAGTTAGTAGGGGAATGTAGACTAGCAATGTCTGCACTAATCACTGAGCCACTGAACTGCAGTTTCTCATTGTTGTGATACACACACACACACACACACACACTCTGACTAATATATATACATATATTTGCATATATATTCCAGTATAACATAGCAGTACACTGTCTACACACATATTTATAGATTAAAAAAATCATTGAAGGACCATTTTCTTCTTTTCAGGCTCTGAAAGATATCGGAGGGTAGGGGGTTGCCATTAGACACATCTTTTAAATCAGCAATAACATGCACAAGGCTCAAAGTGATCTAGATAGTGAGGAAATGTAGATTATTTTTGCACTAACCACTGAGTCACATACAGTAACTGCACTTTCTAATTGTTGTGATACACACACACTGAATAATACATATGGTGTGGCCAGTTTGTGAGAGGGTGTTTGGTTTTGTGACAGAACAATGCTGCTGCTTTTATTGTGTTTTTTTTTTTAATAAAACGAAGTTTTATCCTGCAACACAACATGCACCTGTATGTGTGTTTATAAGATGGATACCATGTAGCCAAGCTGTATTTGCAACATTGAAATGTTTTTTTTGCTTGTGGCTTCGGTCTTTGCCATCTGTGAGCTGCCTTTGTGTGCTTCTTCCAACATATACACATATATCCATATAGGTTCCAATATAACATAGCAGTACACTGTCTACACACCCACAGCATTGCCACACACGCACACACACTAACACACATACAGTGCCTAAGATGCATTTATTTACTTATACATCTAACCCTAACTTTTACAGTATTTAGGATAAGCACTGTGTTTTCCACCAACTCATTGTACTAATCTATGGCATGATTGGGAAACCAAGGTAATGGATCAGGGAGTTGCAGTGCACAAGGCCTATCTGAACCATTACCCATAGAAGGCTGATTAACAAACTGTGCAGCCTTGGGGTGGATCCTAAAATAGTTCTGTGGGTGGAGAACTGGCTGAATGACAAGAGTCAGAGGGCTGTGGTATAAAGGGACTATTCTGCATAGGGAAAGGTGATGAGCAGGGTGCCTCAGGGGTAACTATTGGGGCTGGTCGTTTCAATGTCTTTATTGGGGACATTGCAGAGACACTGGAGGGGAAGGTATGCCTCTTCACATATGATACAAAGGAATGAAATAGGGTGGACACACTAGGGGGTGTTGAAAGACTGAGGGAAGACCTTAAAAAACTGGAGAAATGGTCTGAAGAATGGCAGCTGGAATTCAGTGTAAAGAAGTGCAGGATCATACACATAAAGCACAAGAACCCAGGGACAAAGTATGAACTAGGTGTGGATGTAGTGACAGTCACAAAGCAGGAAATTGACTTGGGAGTTATCATATCAGAGGACCTAAGAGAAACTAGGCAGTGTGGTAAGGCAGCTAGAAAGTCTATCCAGATGCTTGGATGCATAAGGAGGAGTATCAGGAGTATAAAGAGGGACGTCATCTTGCCCCTTATGGGAGACCGCACCTGGAATACTGCATCCAGTTCTGGAGGTCCCATCTGAGAAAGAACATAGTCACAGTGGAAATGGTTCTGTGGAGGGCAACTAAAATGATGCAGGGCCTGTGGGTTAAGACCTTAGAGGAAAGGCTAAGAGAGTTAGATATGTATTCCCTGGGGGGGGGGGGGACATAACTGAGACATACATATACATAACCAGTATAAACAGAGTACAGGAAGGAAGCATCTTCCAAAGTAAGAGATGCTCCAAGTCAAGGGGGTACAAAATGACGTTGGGGGGAAGACTCAGGGAAGTATGAGAAAATATTTTTCATGGAGAAGGTGGTGGATGCCTGAAATAGCCTACCGGAGGGGATGGTAGGAGCTAAAAAGGTCACAAAATTTAAGAAATAATGGGATAGACAAAAGGGTATCCTGGAGGCAGGGGGGAGGCTCCAGAGTTTAATTTGGGCATGGGGACGCACAATAGATAGTGATTAATGGGGCAGACTAGGTGGTGATGCTATTCCCCAGTCTGACCTCCCACTGAGCACCCATCATCCCGCATCCCCAGACCTCCCCACACACCCTCACTCACCTGTACAGGTTCCAGTGTGAAGATCCATTCTCCCAATGAAGACACGTCTTGCTGTCTGAACTATAGAATGCTATATGAGAAACAAGGTAAATGCGGTTCAAAGTATTTCAGTGGGTTTTCAGCTGCACTTACCTTATTTCTCATATAGCAGTTACTGGTTCTAGCAGCAAGATGTGTCTTTCATGGGACAGTGGATCTTCACACTGGGATCTGTTGAAGTGAGTAAGGGTGTGTGGAGAGGTCTGGGGATGTGGAGTGGCTGGTGCTCAGTGGGAGGTCAGGCTGGGGGTGAGGGGTTGCATCATCGATGGACTTTTAATTAAAGATTAAAAAAATACTTTGAGGGACTGTGTTGTTCTTTTCAGGCTCCAAGGGACATCAGAGGGTGGGGGTGGGGTTACCACTCTTGGGTTTACTAGGTCTTCCTGGCAAAAGAAGGCATAGTAGCCCATCGAGATTCCCCCCCCCCACACACAAATACCTGTGGAACATTTAAACCAAAATTTGATTTGCATAATAGTAATCATCTAATGCTTTCTTGAAGCTAGATACATTGTTTAGATCAACAATCTCCTGTGGTAGTCTGTTCTCAGCTTTTGCCATTCTTACTGTAAAGAAATGGTCCCTTTTATTTGTGTAAGCCAATGGGACCACTAGTTTCTTGTTATCTGATCTATGATTATCTCCTTTCAAGCAGAATTGCAATTTACACTGTGAACTTAGGTCTTGGGACTGCAATATTTTATGTAGTATGAACAGTTCACCCCTCTGGCATCTAATCGCCAAAGAAAATAATCGGATCTCCTGTAATCTTTCCTGATAAGTGTTATGTTTTAGCCTAGGGATCATTTTTGTCACTGTTTTTGTACCCTTTCCTACTGCTTAATGTCCTTAATCAAGTACAGTGACCAAACCGTGGATCAAAAGCTCAGATGTGGCCTGACATGACCTCTGTACAAGAGGATGAAACACTGCTCATTTTTGCAAACAATAGTGCACCTGATTCTTTTAAGCATTCCATTAGCAGTTCTAGCCACCGACGTACAGTGGTTTACTGAGGAGAGTTTATTATTAATTTGAACTCCAAGCTCATGTTCCAGTATGGAAGGTTTAATCAGGATGTTATTCAATGTGTAGGCATAATTAGGATTATTCCTTCCATAATGCATAACCACTCACTTGTCGACATTTCCATTTCTTAATGCCCACTTCTCAATTTTAAGAAGGTCATTGGCTAAAGATATGTACTTTGATGTGTTATCCACCTCCCCTCCCACTTTAGTGTCATCAGCAAACTTTATTATCTGGTTGTCCAGATTATTGTTCATATCACTGATAAAAAGGCCAAACAGAGTTGGGCCCAGGACAGAGCCCTGCATAACCCCACTGACGACTCTCCCTTCTTTGGACAAGACCCCATTCATTTATACATGTTGAACCCTGTTGGACAGCCAACTATTAATCCATTTGACAAGGCTAATGATTATACCCATGTTTAGTAATTTGTTGATCAAGGTTTTATGGGGGGCAGTGTCAAATTCTTTTATGAAATCTAAAAGGATTACACTGAATGGGATACCCTTGTCAAGACTGCTGCTTACATGATTATAGAAGGTCATCAAATTGGTGATACATGATGTCCCTCTCCAAAAGCCATGTTGGTTGGTGTCACTTAATCCCAGTTGTGATATTTCTGACTCTAGCCTAATCTTAATCAGTCTTTCCATCACCTTACAGCATAGTGAGGTTAGGCTAATTGGACTATAATTCTCCAAATTATTCTTATTCCCCTTTTTAAATAGTGGAACCACTGTAGCTATGTGCCAATCCCTCAGCACCAACCTCTTGTCCAAAGACCTTTTAAATATGATTGAAAGTGGTAGCGCTAGATAATGGACCATATTCTTTTAAACCATCGGGTTTATACCATCTGGTCCAGGACTAGTGGTACTTTTAAAGTTGTTGAGTGCTGAATTCAATTCAATTTATTTATTTCACTAAGAAAAGACTCCATTGAGCAAGCTCATTCACAAGGAGGTCCTAGGTAGAACAGAAGATAAGTATACATACAGGAGAGCTGATATACATATGGTACAGTAAGTGGACTTCTTCCACTGAAAATTGGTACCCATTTTTCACATGGTCACTAAAATGTTGATCTACTGCCTCCTTTGGTGAAGAAATGAATAGAAATAGGTATTAGAAAAGTTGTGCCACTTCTTTATTATCTATTACAGTATCATTGACTAATATTGGAGCAATACTCCTAGCTGGGGTACTGCTATTAGCATTTATGTAAGAGAACAGTGTTTTACTATCTTTAGAGTGGGCGATTTTAAATTCGGTTTTATATCTTGCATTTTTTATTATAGATTTTAACGCATTTGTTCCTTAATATAGGCTTGTTTATTACTGATGGCTGGGTTTTACCTGAACCTTTTATATGCATTTTCTTTGGTTTGTATCTGTTTTTTACCCCGGATGTCAGCCATGGTGGGACTTTACCCTTCTTGTTATATTTTTTTTTCTCTGGAACTAATGTGTTTTCTAGTTGTAAAATCACCCCTTTGCAGACTTCCCAGGACTGTTCAACTGACAGACCAGCTAGTTTGAATTCCCAATTAATTTTGGATAAGCATTCTTTTATCAGATCATAGTTAGCCCTATTGTAATCCCTTTGTGTAGTGTTGCCAATGATTCTGGATCTATGTACCCTTAAACTGCAGGTTACCATATTATGGTCACTACTCCTCAAGGGATCTAGCATTGTGACATCTGAGAGGTTGCATTCAGTATTTGATATGTATAAAATTGTGGACTGGTCTGAGCACTTTTCAGCTGTTTCACTGTCTAAGGTTTCTTTTTTTTTTTTAGCTAAACTACGCTTACCCAATACCAAGTGCCTGCGCCAATATCACACCCATTCAAAGGGCAAAATAGTGGTACTAGGTGTAGCTAAGGGATCTTCAGAAAGCAGCTTTTATGCACTGCTATAACCAGCAACCTTGCCTCTCACACCCAGGGAGGTCAAGGTCAAGTGAACAGTTCAATAAAATCATTCAACAGTAAATTAGAACACTTCTCATGCCAGGATTTGTAATAAAGCAAAGTAAAGCCTATACCTCAAAGGGGTTCTGTCCTTCTTTAGACACTCTTCAGTACTGTAGTACCAATATGTAAGAACAAATAATCCTACAATTGTTGTTTACCCTGGGTCTGTTCCTCTGCTATCTTTCTAAACTAGGGCCAAGGCTAGCTATCGAAGTTATATTAATACCCTTAACTGGTACAAGTGTACAATTACCTTAGGAGTACAATATAATGTTCTCTTCACCCCTTTGTCCACAGTGGACACAGCAGAAATGTGCAGGATATGCGTGCTGTGCACGTCTTTGGGCACAGCCCTGTGCATGCTTGCTCTGCTCACTACGGGCGAGATTAAATAGGCAGAAACACTAAAGTCACTTGGTGATCACATGGTTTCTCCATGCAATCTTACTAATATTAAGCTAGACACCTCATTTAAATCAGCAATGATATGCATAATGCTGAAACTATCTGAAACTCATCTAGTTAGCGGGGAAATGTAAACTAACAATTTATGTACTAACCACTGAGCCATCGAACTGCACTTTCTTATTGTTATGATACACACACACACACACGGACACGCACACACACACACTGACTAATACATATACACATATATGCATATATATTCTAGTATAAGATAGCAGGGCACAGTCTATTCACATTTTTACACATTAAAAAAAGCATTGAGGGACTGTTTTCTTCTCTTCAGGCTCCAAGGGACATTGGAGGGTGGGGATTGCCACTAGGCACATCATTTAAATCAGCAGCGACATGCATAAGGCTCAAACTGATCTAGATAGTGTGTGAATGTAGACTTGCAATTTTTGCACTAACCACTGAGCTACCCAACTGCACTTTCTTTTTTTAAATTTAAGACACTTTATTGAGTTTAAATGTACAAATAACATACAACAAACATACAACAAACTAACAATGATAACTACCATAATATCTACAACAACAACGATTAAAGCAAACACCCACCCTTAACCCACCCCCATCCCCCAACAGAGGACATTAGCTATTACAAGTGAGATCTACCTAGAAAAATAAAGACAAAAGTAAGACAAAAGGAGGAAAGGGTCCACATTATACTGCTAATATAGGAACACCTATACAACATAAGTAGCAGGATTCCAAAAGAGAAAAACACTAGATCTGCTCCACTGCACTGCTGCAAGGAAGAATTAAAGGGAAAATAAGGTATGCAGCTTACCCCATTTCTTATGAAACCCAGCTATCCTGTCATGTAGACTAGCTATCATTTCTCAAGGTGAAGGTTACTCAGTAACTCATTTAACCATTCAGTATATGGAATGTCTGGTTGGTCCTTCCAGTTGGTGAAGCACCACTTTTTTAACTGAAAAAGAAATCATGGACAAGTGGTATTTCTATTTTGTGACCCTGACACCAGAATAATCTCCCATGAGGCAGATTTCAGGTGTAAAGTGGTCCTCTAGACCAAGAAGAGGGTCTACCTTTCATTTTTTCATATTCCATAAGGAGGCAATTTTGGGACAATCCCACAAAATGTGGAATAAGGAACCCTCGGCTTGGCCACATCTGGTGCAAAGAGGGTAAGATAGGTTCCCCATCTTATGCAATTTAACAGGTGTAAAATATACATTGTGTGGGATGTAAAAATAGATAAGCTGTACTTTATCATTTTTCATGTAAAGATAACAATCTTTCCAGATGTGGTACCAATTAAAAGTTGTAGTGGGAAACAGAGAGGACCATTAATGTGCATACCCTGTATTATCTGGGAAGAGCTGAGTATACAGAGTAGTTGTGATTTGGGACACTGAATGTGTCTACCATGCCAGAGTCTGAAGCATATGGAGAAAGTCCCCTTGGTTGATGGACCAGGACACAGTACCAAAACATTTAGTCAGCAAATGCCGAATTTGATAAATCTTAAAGAAATATCTAGGTAATAAACTAAATAGCAGCAAGAGTTCCTGACTAGTCTTAGGCTGACCATTGAAGAGGAGATCACATACCCTTTTCCCCTCTAACTGAGGGATTTCGACAGGGGTCAGCATCTCCCCACCCAGTTTAAAATTAGGGTTAAGACATAAGTGCTGGAAAATGTCCCTAAGGTTATCATAAGGTAAAGCTTTGCATAACTGAGCATGCACTCTCAGAGAAATTAATGTAATAATTTTGAATCTGGGGAGGTAACGATTTAGGGGTTACAAAAGGAAGGCTGTTGGGGCAAAGGCCAGATTTCTTAACAAGGTTCATTTCTATTCGAGCTAGAGTGGAATGTAGGGAGGTTCTCCTTCTGACAAAGGAGTTGTGGATCATCTGAGGTATTTGGCCATATGACTGGCCAAATAATGAAGGAAACAATTCAGCAATTTAAGGATGCCCAATTTCTTCAGTGCCCCCAAACAAGCGTATGCCCATCTCAGGGATTTCCCCTACCAAATAAAATGGGAGACCAGTCTACTGACCTTCTTAAACCAGCTGAGGGGGAGAAATAAGCCCAGCAAGTGCAAGGGATAGAATACCCAAGGAAGTACATTAATTTTAACAATACTAATCCTGCACTGGAGAGAAAGATATAGGGAGGACCATCTGTCAAGGTCCTGCCGGATGGCAACTAGCAGATCATCGAGGTTCAGCTTCCTCATAAGAGTGGTATTTTGGATGAGGATTGCCCCCAAGTATTTATGCAGGGTGGCCCATGTAAGGCTGACTTAAGCACCCTAGAGTTTGTGGGCATCACTACCATCTTATCCAAATTGAGTTTATAATTTGTGAAAGTACTAAAATTATTGGATAAGCACTAGAAATTCAGAGATGGAAGTGGTAGGATCAGAAATATGCAGCAAAATATTGTCCACATATGTGGAGAGCCTGAGGTCAAAGGGGTTGACTTGTATGCCCTTTATAAAAGGAGATGCCTTAAGGTTAAGCAATAGCAGTTCAAGATATATGTTAAACAATAAGGGGGACAATAGGCATCCCTGTCGCATACCCGAACAAAACAGGAAGGTTGATGACAGCACCCCATTACAATATATCCTCACACTAGGTTGCAAATATAGAACTTAAATCCAGGAGACAAAAAACGAGGGGAACCAAATTTGCATAGTACTGAAAACAAAAACAGCCAACTTACCCAGTCGAAGGCTTTCTCTGCATCCAAGGAGACCAAAACTATAAGTTGGATGTCTTTCTTGGACACGAAGAAAATATGGGATAACTTCCGCCAAAGGTCCATCGAAGAGTGACCCGTCATAAAACCTACTTGCTCCAGGCTAACCAATCCTTCCCAAAACTGAAGTGTCCTATTAGCCAAACTCTTGGCAAAGATTTTAATATCATAGTTTATAAGAGATATGGGATGGTAGTTAGTGACTTTATCCAGGGACTTACCTGGTTTAGGCAGAACGGCGATCATGGCTTCTTGCAGGGAAGGATCTGAGAGCCCAGAGTTACAAAAGTAGGAATAAAATTGTTGAAGCAGGGGAGTCAATTCTTTTAGAAAAACTTTACAAAAATGTGATGGCAATACACAAGGCCCCAGCGCCTTATCTAGAGAAAGAGAGCTAAGGGCATCCAGAATTTCATGGTGGGTAATAGGCCATAATCCATATCATAATACTGCTAGTCTACTGTTAGCTGAGGAAGGGAAATGTCAGTGAAGTAATCATGAATTTCTGAGATAGAATGCGAGTTGGTAGGGGAACTATACAACTGACAGTAATAAGTTTGGAGACTATCTCTTTAGGGGAGGTTTTGTTAGAATTGTCTGTCAAGGAGGATATGGATAGCACAATATGGGATGTCTCCTGCTTCTGTAAATGTTGAGCAAGGAGGCGACTTGCCTTCTCACCTTGGTCAACATAGTGGGAGTGGGTTTTGAGGAGGGTGTATTTGGCACATTCCCTCAGGCTCTCTGCATATTTGTCCCTCAGAAGCATTAAAGTAGTGATATCCTCTTCAGAAGCCTCAGGGGATTGATTTCTATCCAATTCATTAATACAATCTAAGAGGAAATGTAGTTCAGCTTCCTGATTATGTTTCCTCGTAGATGCCATCCTAATGAATTCTCCCCTCAATACACATTTGAGTGCGCACCATAATTTATCTACCTTAGGAATGGTAGCAGCATTTTGTTCCATAAAGTGAGTTATCAATTCTTTAATCCTAATTATAAACTGATCATCTTTAAGGAGTTGTGTATTCAACTTTCATACCATATCCCTTTGGATATTAGGTAACAGGGTACATTCTAGACAAGTAGAAGAGTGGTTGGAGAGCACTCTCAAAGTGATCCCCCCATTCAAAACTCCAGACAAGGCAGTGTGACTGACTAAAAAATCATCCCGGTGCAAGTAGAATTTATGGACTGGTGAATAAAAGGTATAGTCCCTAACAAAAGGATTTAGGATTTGCTAGGGATTGCACAAGCCCACCAGATCCATCAGCTCATGGAGGGAACATTAGGCAGGGAACAACCCTAGGAGCTTACCACCAGATCTGCTGAGGTCAGAGGTAATGGTCAGGCTCCAATCAACAACTAAAATAATGGGAATGGACAGAAAGGGGGCTAACAGGTTAGACAAATCTGACAAAAAAAAATCTGGAGTGTCCCTATTGGACCCATAAATACAGCCCAAAAGGACTTCCGAATGATCTAGAACCCCTTTGAATAGAAGGTTGCAACTCTGTGGATCTTCCACACTCTGCATTAATTGAAATGTCACCTCTCTTGAGAGCAGGATAACCCCTCCCCCCAGAGTGGTGGAGTTCCCTGACGCATACACTTGGCACATGGCCTGCCTACAGAAGAGAAACCCCTCCAAAGCAAGTAAGTGGGTCTCCTGGAGAAATGCTATCTGACAGTGCGAAAGTCTAAGATATTTTAAAATTTTGTAACACTTTAACCTGGAGTGGGCGCCTTTAATGTTCCAGGTAACATATTCAATGCTACCCAGGTGGAACACTTGGTATAAGCTTCGAGAGTACCTCTACAAGATAAGGTATATTATCTAGAACATAATATGAAAATCTCTGTTGAGTAATTTCCCCAACAAACCCCAAAACAAAAAGGTACCAACCCCCCAGTGTACAAGAGCAGGCACAAACTATCTAAGTATGGGTAAGTGGGAATAGGATAACTAGAAATGTGAAACAGAAAAAACATTTCCATTAAACTGGGTACTAGGTGTGGATCCTCATACCCCACCCCACTCCCAAAATAGAAAAGACAGATTTCTCCACACTATGCAAAATAGCAAAACATATATACAGGACTGAGCTATAAATGTAGTATAATCAGATATATGCCAAAACAAGGAAAGGGCACTGAGATTGAAAAAGGGAAAAAAATCTCCCCTCCTTCCCCCTCAAAATCAGTCCCTCCACAATAACAAAACTACTATCACCCCCAGTCTGAATGATTCAACTCAAATACCCCTCAGGGTCATGATGTTAACCATCACTACCTGCAGCTTGTACCCCCATCCCCCCATCACCAAAGCAGGTAAAAATACAGATCCACCACCATTTCAAAAAGAAAGGTACATCCTAAACAGAAAAACAAACCACTGAATTATGAATGTTGCCCTAAATGCTCTAATTAGACCCCATATGTGATAGAACAAAGGAGGGTCAGTATGGGGTCCTGCAAGAAATTTAAAAGGTAAATCCAGCAGAACAGCTTTCAAAGAAGAAATACACACATTCAAAGAAGCAAAAGAACTAAGGTCCATAGCCCAATGAAATAGGTAAGGTTACAGCTGGCAAGGTAGTCAGTTACAGAAAACCTGTTTGTCTCACTGGACTGCCCATGAAGTATCTTGCTGCTTCACCAGTTCCGATAGGACTAGGGAAGATTCACAACCTGAGGTGAAAATTGCAGCAGTGCCCAAACCGCCCTTGAGGAGCCTGTCCATGTCAAAACAAGTCAATCACATGCAGAGCAAAAAACAGAAGGGGAAAAATGGGAAAGTCAGGCCCTCACCCTGCTTGTAATCCAGAAAATCGAGTAGGTTTGTTCAAAAGCAGTACTGAACAAAATTACAAAGGGCAGCCCCCTGTGTGTAGCACTTACTATATCTTGAAGCAGATCACTTATTAACCACAGGAGGTCCGAGTCCACAAAAAGTTAGCAGCTCTGCCTCCAACACAAAGAGGGGAAACTAAACATTCCAGAAGGTGGTAGTGTAGCTGTTTTCCTCTGTTTTGAAATAAGCAGAGAAAGGGTGGGATAGCAACAGAAAGTAGGACCAAATTAAAGAACGACTAATCCTAGCAGCCATTAATTCCAAGGGCTGAGCAAACTCAGTTTACAGTGTAGAGTTAGTAGGTTACTAAACAAAGAAAGTCACATGAAACAAGGGGGCAGCCCCAGCATACTAAACTGACTCATCGCAGTTTTGATGTGCAGTCACTTAAGTATGTTGGCAAAAAGCCTTTTAAGATAAGTGCTTACAGTTTCAAACATATCATAGCTATTCCACTTCCCTTCATGGTATACTTGTAGGGTAGCTGGATAGCGAAACACCAGCAACTATCAACTTAGACACGAATGGGTGAAGTGCTGTTCTCCTTTGGTGAACGGAGTATGGCAGATCCTGGACTGCCCGAATCCATTTCTCCTTCCGTTGCAGTTCTTTGATGGCTTCAATTTTTTTCCAAAATAAACTGCTTGTCAAGGAAGCTCAAGAGCCTAAAAATGAGGGAACATGGGGGGGAACCATGCTAGGGTACTGGGCATAGAGAACAATGTGTTGTCTCAACCATGTAACTCAGTCCATTGGGGGAAGGGCATGCAATCTGCTCGCATAACTTCTGAACAAAGGGAATGGAGCCCAACTTTATTCATCTTCTGGAAGACCGAGCATGACAAGGTTGTTCCTCCTGGAATAATCTTCAAGATCTTCCAATCAGTTTTCCATTTTTTTTTTTTTTTTTTGAAATTCTCAGTTTATTCGTTTTACAGAACAAAGGAAACATACAGGGATCGAAATTACAGTCGGTAACAAGTGACATAGTAAGCAAAAGAAACAAATAAAAAAAAAACATCAATACAAAACCTCATATAATCCCACCACACCCCCCAGAAGATGTCACCACCACTAGAAGATACCCCTGAATAAAATCAACTAGTGCCCTGGGGCAGAAAAAAAAACAATTGGAAATTCTCGTTTAAATCATATCTAAGACAGACTTTAACCCAAAAGAGGGATAGAATAGAATGAAAGGGAAAGGGACTGCAGGGGACCCCAAGGGGAGGCTTAGTGGAGGTAAAGGCATACAGTTTGCCCCACTTTTTGTGGAAAGTCGGTATTGCATGCCTGGAACTGGCTATTAATTTTTCAATTTTAAAACATTGAGACATTTCCGCCACCCACTCCTGGTAAGAGATCTCTGATTGATCTAACCAGTGATGGAGCACTAATCTTTTAACAGCAATTGAAATTAGGGCCATATGGTATTTTTTTTCCTTAATCTTGATGCTGGAATAAATACCTAGTATACAGATTTCAGGTGTAAATAATTCCTCCAATCCCAATAGTGGGTCCATACTGTTACGAATACTCTTCCACAAGGGGACAACCTTCTCACAGGCCCAGAATACATGCAAAATACTACCCTGGGCCTCACCGCATCTGGTACATTTAGCAGAACTGGACCTCCCAAATTTAGCTAGTTTCAGCGATTGTATAATCTATTATTAATTATGTAAAATTGTGTAAGTCTGTTCCTATCCAAGGTGAGGAATCTATACATATCTGTCCTCACCTGACTCCAGGATATAGAGGACCCAGAAATCATTGATGTCCACACCATGGAACCAGTTAAAGCCTCTGGGGCTTTGATGAGTAAACCTGAGCATAAAGCCTGGCTATACTATGGGTTTAGTTACATGAATCTTAAGCTGGTCCAGGAAAGGTCTAATATTAGAGGTGGTCCTCACCAATCCAAAAGCCTTGGCTATAAGGTGTCTCAGTTGATATACCTTAAAAATATTCTGTGGGGGGATATTAAATTTTGTCAACAGGTCCCCAGAGGAGCCAAGCGAGTCCTGTATATAGACGTCATCCACAATACAGTCGCGGATCTGCAGCAGCCATGGCGGGAGCAGCCATTGAGATCCAATCCTAATGTTAGGATTGAGAATCAGCGGTTGGGCTGGGTCTTTGGGATGTTGTATTCTAACCGAGGCACAGTATTGGTTAAAAACCTTTACTGAAGTCCCTATCACTGTATTACCTATTTGAGCCGGTAAGGCCGAGAAGATGCAATAAAAAATGGATTGAGGATCTATGTTGTGTTCCTTCAGAAGTACGAGCTCAAGCTTCAGCCATTTAGGCATATAGCAGTCATTAGGAGGACAGAGCCATTTTCCCATTTTTACTAAGTGACTGGCCCAATAGTAAAATTCGAAGTTGGGTAAACGAAGGCCTCAGTTTTCCTTAGACACACACAGTTTGAAAAAGGATCTCCTTGGTTTTTTGCCTCTCCAAATGAACTTGGTTAAGGATGAGTGGACCTTTTGGAAAAAGGATTTGGGCAGCCATATATTTAAAAGGCTCAAAGGGTAAAAAATACGTGGGAGTATATTCATCTTAATTATGCTAATTTTTCCACCTATAGATAAGGGGAGGCTCTCCCATCTGTTAAGATCACTCTGTATTTTGTCCACCAAATCCTCTAAATTAAGTTTTTTTATAGTGTCTATATCACGGGCTAAATAGATGCCCAAATATTTAAGATGATCTGGAGCCCATTTCATTCCAAATTGGGTTACATCAGCGTGGAACAAGAGTGAGTTAAGCGGAAAAATTTCAGATTTGGTCAAGTTCAATCTGTAATTGGAAACTTCACCAAATTGATTGACAATCTTCAGGACCTCCCGAAGAGACCTACATGGGTTGGTGAGGTGGAGAAGGATGTCATCCGCAAATACCGATATGGTCAGCATTTGTTGGGCAATGAAGCATCCTGTAATATCAGGTGAAGATTTGATGCGTGCTAATAGGGGCTCCAGATAGAGGTTAAATAGATACGGTGATAATGGACAACCCTGGCGGGTGCCCGAATGCAAGGGAAACCTGGAAGAGAACACCCCATTGCAATAAACCTTTGCTGAAGGGGAGCCATAAATCGCCTTGACCCACTGAATGAATTGTACCGGAAAGCCCATCCTATCTAAGGTAGCCCACAAAAACTCCCAACTGACATGGTCGAAGGCTTTTTCGGCATCCAAGGCAACCAGTGCCATAGAAGATTGAGAATCCTGGGCTAAATGAAAAATGTGTGTGAGGGTCCTCATATGGTCTGATGCTGATCTCCCCTGGACAAAGCCTACCTGTTCCACACTCAGAAGTGGTTGCCAAACTTGTTAGATCCGCAATGAGAGGATTTTAGTCAAAATTTTGATGTCATAATTTAGCAACGAAATTGGCCTATAATTGGCTGGGTCTAGGGCCGGCTTATTTAGTTTAGGTATTAAAATTATGATTGCTTCTAACAAAGAAGGATCCAATGGTCCGGAAGTAAGGATGTAATTAAACAAATTAAGTAAAGCAGAAGCTAATTCTTTACAGAAGGATTTATAGAAGTTTGGGGAAAGGCCATCTGGGCCAGGGGCTTTGTCTAGGGTGAGATTTTGGATAGCATCCTCTACCTCCTCTAGGGTAATGGGGGCTGATAGGACCTCACATTGAGCGGTGTGAAGTTTAGGGAGAGGGGTAATCTCCAGGAAATCTATTATTCCTGAGAGTGAAGATGAGGGAGTTTTCGTCCCATAAAGGTCCCTATAAAAGGCCTCAAAAACTTCGGCAATATCTCTAGGGTTCGTTTTGATGGATCCATCCCTTGCTCTTATGCCGGGAATCAATCTAGAACTCTCCACCTCCTTAAGTCTAAGGGCCAATAATCTACCAGGTTTTTCCCCCTGATCAAGGTATTTCGTTTTGGACTTCAAAATGGTATATTCTGTTTTTTCCCTAATCAAGTCCTCGTATTCGTCCTTAAGCTTGTACAGATTCTCTAAGACACTTTGGGAATTCAAAGTAGAGAGCTTTTCCTCAGCTAACTTAATTTGATTAGCTAAGGAATTAATTTTCTCCACTCTCAACTTTTTCCGTCTGGATGATTCTTTTATGAATTCACCCCTGAGAAAACATTTCAGTGAGCACCACACTAAATCGTATCTGGACACAGAGTTCTGATTAATTTCTAGAAAGGATAGAATCAGAGATTTGAAAAGTGAGATAAGCTGTTCGTCCTTTAGAATCTGATTATTGAGCTTCCATGAGGTATCTCGTTGTCCGGGAGGTCCCGGAGCAAGTTTAATCCATGTTATAGCATGATCAGAGATAACAATGGGCTCAATACCAGTTGAGGAAATGTTAGCTAAAAGGTTGGTGCTCACTAGAATGTAATCTATCCTTGACCAGGAGTCATGGGTTGGAGAGTAAAAGGTGTAGCTCCTAGTAGAGGGGTTCAAGAGTCTCCAGGGATCTTCCAAACCCAGCAACGAGCATAAATCTGTTAGCGCTAGTTGGGCAGGCGACTGGGTTTTCATGACTTTAAAGGTCCTGTCCAGTAGCTGCGAAGGTGCAATGTTCCAGTCCCCTCCCAGAATAAAGTTTGTTGGTAAGAAAGCACTCAGTTTGTCAGTTAAACCCATCAAAAAGTTGGAGTCACCCCCGACAGGGCCATATATAGATCCTAAAACAACCTCAGTGTTATAAAGCATTCCTTGAACAAATACATATCTGCCATCTGTATCCTGAATATATTTCTTCAGTGTGAAAGGAACACTACGTCTGATCATAATAGCAACCCCTTTGCTACTGGTAGCCCAACCCGACGCAAAAACCTGTGAGAAACCTTTAGACCGTAACAGTTTGGTTTCTGTAACAGTGACATGAGTTTCCTGTAGGAGAAGGATATCCACCCCTGCTAAGGAACAATTTAAAAGAATTTGGCCCCTTTTAGATGTCTCCCTCATACCCCTGACATTCCAAGTAGCAATTTTAACGTGATTTAACGCCATTAATGTCAGTAGGTGAAATATTCATGATCAAGAAACACCCCTGGCACGGTCTAACAGGCTGGTTGGTGGTGACATCTTCCACCCCCCCCTAGAGAACAGCTTTGACCTCCCAGACATTCTCTTTCTGCGGTGGATAGGCAGTTTTGGAAATAAATAAAGTGTATATTGGTAAAGTTAAACAACACATAAGGAAGGTCATCAGCCAAAATACAAACAGAATGAAGAGTACAGAGTCTACCCACCCGGTCCCTATCCCACCCATGCCCCCATCCCGCCAAACCCCAAAAACTATATACAACCAACCCCAACAGCAAACAAGACCAAAGAACCAAACATTTAAACCTTCGTTTCAGGTTCTCCCCTTCCCGGTACCATGGTAAGACCTTTGACACTTTAGAGACATAAATGTGGTCTGAATTGAGGGACCCCTCACAAGTACTACTGGGCCCTTTACTGGGACAGCTATACCTTATAGCATGGATTAACCACGGTACCCAAATACCTCAATCACAGTCGAGAGGCAAGATCCCGAAGTTTAACTCCCCTCCCTGGCCCCCCCCACCTACAATTATCTAAACAGCCATCTACTTAAAGCCTTCAGTAATACTCCTGACGACATATAACGATTCATCAAACAAGGTTAAATAGCCCTACCATATCCAACCCTTCGCCCATAACAACTAACAATAATGCGGAAACAAATAAATAAAAGAAGAAACAATAAATAAAAGTGGGGTCAGTACCTGAAGGAAGGCATTAAATGTGGAGACTGGTTAACCCGGAGAGGAATCTACAGCAGGTCATAGGCGCCATCTACCGAAAATTGCAGGAGAGGAAGCGCAGGTCGGAAACAGCCGGGACGGACCGAAATGGTCCGACCGCTAATGAGTCCCCCGGAAACCTGTACCTTCCTTCACGTTCCCGCCCAATGGACGAGATGAGCGAGCATGGAACTACCAAATCACAGGCCTAGCAGGCCTCGCGGCCTACCCCAGCCTCCTCATACCCACTACCCGGAGCCCGTCGATCTCCAACAAGGCCCAGGTAAGCCTCTACTAGAAACTACTACATTTTAATTAAAGAAAAGGCAGTATAAGGATGCGTTTAAGTTCGGATCAAAACTGGAGTTAACAAAATAGTACACCTGACAGCAAAAGGTCCATTAATACACATCAGTCCCCTTTGAACAGATTTGGGAGTTTCTTTGATAAATCAGCTAGGGCTTGGTCGGGATCCTCATAAGTCTGCCAGTTGCCATCCAGGGAGACCAGGAGTTTCACCGGGTAGATCATCCTAAACCTCTTGTCAGCCGCAATTAACTTCTTGACGATTGGGTGGTATGTTGCTCTCTTTTGTCTGACCTCATACAGGAGGTCTTGGGTGATCCTCAATTTGACATGGTTCCACTGCACCGATTCCAGTTCTTTAACTTTAGCTAGTACATGTTGGCGTTCAATGTAGCTTAGGAACTTAATAATGAGTGGTCTGGGGGGAGAGCTCGATGGGGGTTTAGGCCTCAGCGATCTGTGTGCCTTTTCAATATGGTACTGCTGGTTTATAGGTGAGGGGCCAACAGCTTTGTTGAGAAATTGCTGGACAAATCTTATAGTGTCGCCCCCTTCTTCGGATTCTGGTAGCCCCAAAATGAGGACATTATTCCTCCTGCTCCTTCCTTCCAGATCTTTGGTTTTGGCCTGTAGTTTCTGTAGTTGCTGTTTTAACTTAATAATCTCTGGGTCTGTTTTGTTTCTCCAACTTTCCAGCGAGGTAGATTTTATTTCTAGGTCCCCCACATTCCTTGATAAGTCCATGAAATCACTTCTAATGGACTTAATTTCACTTGATATCTCCTGAAGTGTTTCTCTGAAGGGTACCATTTCTTGAAGGAAACGATCTTCAGTTAATAAAGCACTTGATGTGGCAGAAGCTGTTTGTTTAACTGATTGACCCAAGTTAGCATTTCTAGCCTTTTTGGATGCTTTCTCAGGCGTTGTTGGAGGGGTGTGTTTCACACTAGCTGTCTTCATGTCAGATTCCATCGCTGCAGATCGCTATAAAATCTTTAGAGCGCCCCAAAAATCAGCACAAAGAGGCTGGAGACGATCAGGAAGCCTTTAGGGTCGCTATGCGATGAAATAATAGCGATATTTCAATAAAAGTAGTAAATTTAGCAGGTGGAGGATGGGAGCCCAGGAGAAAGCTGCCTTCAGTCACACTGCATCACGTGACCTCATTCCATTTTCTTTAAGTGCTGCCTCAGGGTAATGACTTTGGGGTCCAGCCATGCACATCAGTCATCAAGCGAGGAAATTAGAGCCTCATTATCCCCAGTCCGTTTGGTTGGAGCATCTACAGAGGATCATATGTTTTGCAGTTCTGATGCAAAAAGTTGCAGAGTTTCTTTTAGCAGTGATATCTCCTCCAGGAATTTGGCCTCGGTTAAAGTGGCCTGGGGTGTAAAGTTGCCGGGGGTGCCATCAGCTTTTGCCTTAGGCCACTTAGATGACTTCTTCTGCTCTGGAGTGGGTGGTGGAGTGAGCTTAAGGAGTGGCATCTTCATGTCAGAATCCATTGGTGAGTAAAACAGCTCCAAATAGTGCTCTAAAGAGTACTGAAGCACAGGGGACATCAAAGCAGCAAAATTGTTCAGGAAAAGTGGATTTAGATAGATAAAATTAATGAAAAGACGGGAGCAGCAACAGGGCATGTCCTCTCAGGCAGATACCACGTGACCTACATCCAACTGCATTTTATAATTGTTATGATGTACTCACACTGACTAATACATATGCACATACATGCATATATATTCCAGTATAACATAGCAGTGCACTGTCTACACACACAGAGCATTGCACACACAAACTCACATACACTGCCTTATATGACATTCACTTATTTCTACATCTAAACTTAACTTTTACTGTATTTAGGATAAGCACTGTGTTTTGCACTAACTCATTGTTCTAATCTACAGTATGACTGGGTAACTAAGGTAGAGGACCAGGGAGATGCAGTGGATGTGGCCTATCTGGAATTCAGAAAGGCCTTCAACACTGTCCTTCATAGAAGACTGACTTACAAACTGCGCAGCCTAGGAGTGGATCCTAAAATAGTTCTGTGGGTGGAGAACTGGCTGAATGGCAAGAGTCAGAGGGTTCGGTAAACAGGGAGTACTCTGGAGAGGGAGAAGTGACAAGCAGGGTGCCACAGTGGTAGGTGTTGAGGCCAGTCCTTTTCAATTTCTTTATTGGGGACATTGCAGAGGGACTGGAGGGGAAGGTATGCCTCTTCGCAGATAATACAAAGGTACACAACAGGGTGCACATGGCAGGGGGTGTTGAGAGACTGTGAGAAGACCTTAAAAAACTGGAGAAATGGTCTGAAGAATGGTGAACATTTTGATATAGCATTTAAAAATGAATTCATTTTAGCCAGCCCAGTGGTGCTGAGGGTTAAAGTGCTGGATGCCACACCTTGTGCCACGCCGGTTACCCTTGTTCAGGAATGAGCCCAGGCCACCAGGGGGGTCAGCAGGGGAGAGAAAGGACTGCTCTTCTCTCTTGGGGGGGGGCTTGCCATCCCACTTGTCGATCACCCTCTGATGGTAGCCAGGGGAAGATGCGAGCAGGGAGGCACATCGCCGATGTACGTCATCAGTGAGGAAGGGGACAGGGAGAAAAAAGAGGAAAATGGAGTTGGTAGGGTGGGTAGCAGCCCCCTGGCTCCCCAAACACCCATCCCTGCATGTAACATGTATTTCCTGGTGTCCAGTCACATCCCCTCCTTCTGATCATCCAGACACATTATTGTGTATCTTTCCCTGGTGTCTAGTGGCACCCTGAACTCTCTGATCACCAGCTGCCTTGTTACTGAAGCATTCCCCACTGTCTAATGGCACTCCCCACCCTCTGATCATCTGAACCCATAACTGTGTAGCTTTCTCTAGCATCTAATGGCACCCCCCACCCTACGATTGCCAGCCACCATGTCATTGAAGTTATCTGATCACCAGCTTTCCCTGGTGTGTAGTGGCACCCCCCCACACTCCAATCACCCATTTCCATAAGTGGTTCAGTTTTCCTTGGTGAGCACTGGTACCCCCCACTCACAAAGCACATGTGCCAGCGACCCACAGTGTCCCAGTGGCTAGCAGACCCCACCACCACCTGAACACAGCACCCATGAACCCCCTATACCTCTGTCCGGTGCTGCAGGGTTTCTGACATGGCAACTGGCACAGCCCTCCTCTTGCCACCTCAGCCAGCTGCTGTTTGGAATGACACTGAGCATGTGCACTGTGTACCGCAGAAGATGTGCGCCTACTGTCTACTGCAGATGCATGCTCTATGTCATTCCAAACAGCAGCCAGCTGTGGCATTGAGAGGATGGCTGTGCCAGTCACTGTTTCAGAGTCCCCACAGCTCTTGACAGAGAGGTATGAGGGGTTCTGTGTTTGGTGCAGGTGGTGGGGACTGCTAGTCACTGGGGTACTGCAGGCCACTGGAATGAGTGCTTGTTGGGTAGGGGGTACTTCGGACACCATGGAAAAATGAAACTCTTATGAGAATGGATGACTGAAGAGTGGGATTCTGCCACTAGACAAAAGGAAATGCTTCAATAACACAGTGGCTGGTGATCAGAGTGGGGTGCCACTAGATGCCAGCGGATAATGACACAATTACGGGGACTTTCACCAAAGGGTAGGGGGTGCCACTAGACACCAGGGCATCTACTGTTGTTCAGGGGCTTTGATCGGGGTGGGCAGTGTCTGGCTGCTGTACCTTTGCTCACTTGCAGGGCATTGTGCCCTGTTTTGTCGGGGTTTGCAAGGCAGTAACTAATATCCAGTTAGTTTCCATTTACTGCCTGTGCAAACCTCTCAATATCCAGCTGCACCTGTATGCAGGGGGTGCCCCCCCTCATTTACATGAGCACAGCAGTAACTTAGTGCATGGGTGCTAACAGGTTTTTCCCATGCTGTGGCGGTATGCACAATATTGTTAGCCCA
This sequence comes from Neoceratodus forsteri, assembly GCA_016271365.2. Taxonomy (NCBI): domain Eukaryota; kingdom Metazoa; phylum Chordata; order Ceratodontiformes; family Ceratodontidae; genus Neoceratodus; species Neoceratodus forsteri. Next base: position 832,383,709 of record CM057459.1, on the reverse strand, counting down.
GGCAAACCCCCCTGGGTTATGTTTTGAACATCTGGCCACAGGTGTTGAAATAAAACTTTGTTTTGCCCGAGCACACTTTTAAATGGATAAATGTTATGTTGTTTTTTTTTGTGTATGTCTCAGTGAATATGAGTAGGATTTTCTTATATTGGTATTGTATACTAGTTTATTTTTTTAATCCACTGTTTCCCAGTCTGGGAAGCCCAGAAACTTTACATAAATGATGGGAAGGGGGTATTTCTGGTGAGAATCCATTCTCCAGGCCAGTGCTCTATGAATGCTATCTGTTTCAATTTGTTTACAGGATATTCTCTCTTCATTTGTGCTGACAGTCATTTTTGCATGAGCAGGTGAAATTCTCTACCATTGGCCCTCTCTGGGATGCCCAGTAATTTTTTTTTTGTAAGTAAATCTTTGATTGTTTTCAACATATAGACAATACATTCAAGGAAACAACATTTGCCTTGTTAACCATATCTACTGCCAAAAAAGGGGGGGGGTGGAATTGGGAAGGGTTGCAGGCAAAGGTTTTGCATAACCAACATTCTGCACAGGGTTACAGGGTGTAGTCATACTTGTAAGTGTAAGGTATCTAAGATACAATAAGAGTTTGTGAGCTTTTCAGGGGGGGGCCATCTGCCCTCTTACAGGTGGCTTCAGATGATGCGTTCCAGTTAAGGGTCTGAGGGAGGTCAAGCATAAGGTTAACCATTCAGAAGAGTTACTTACCCCCCCCCCCAGTGCAGTGAGGGTCAATGGTTCAGCTGTTCCAATGCTCACTTCTACTAAGTATGGATCACCAGTTAACATGGTTTCAGGTGCAACCCAGGTAAGAGTGACTTCCATCCGCTTGGTCCAGACATACACTGTTCTCTAAAACATAAAGACATATACACAAAGGAACTTTATACGGATGCCCAGTATTTTGAGGTTGTTTGTCCTAGCCCTCCCATCCATATCCTCTGCTTTATTTTGTAATCCTTGTAGTTTATTTATGTGTGTATTTCTTTCTTTCTTTATTTAGTTACACATTTATTTATGTGTGTATTTATTTATTTACTGATTTACCAGATGCTATTTTCTCTCTTCCATTTGTGGAATGTAGACTGCCATAACAGAGACTCTGGATTCCAGTTTGGAAGATTATTGATGTAGTGTAGTGATTTCTGACCAGGTAGTAACTAATTCTTGCTAGCTTTATTTTCTCACATTTAGCATGTGGGAACAATGTCTTAATTTCTGAGACAACAGCATTAAGAATACTTTCTAAGCCGGCCCAGTGGAGCTGAGGGTTGAGGCGCTGGATGCCACACCTTGCGTTATGATGGTGACCCGAGTTTGGGAAAGAGCTCGGGTGTCAGGGGTCAGCAGGGGTGGGTGAGGATCAAGCACCTACTGGGCTGCTCTCTTCTCCGGGGGGGGGGACAGGATATCGCTCGGCGTGCCAGGGTACTGCAGCATGCAGGGCAGCACGTACACATCATGGCCGATGCTTAGCAGGGATGCCGTGTGCCGTAGCATCAGGGACATGCATCATGCATGGGAGGGGGGGAATGCACACCAGAACAGGGAAAACACCGGTCTGAGGAGTAGGCGATGGCACCTGCCCCATGCCCACTGCCGGGTCTAACCTGCCTGTTCTTCCAGTGTCCTCCACTCGTGCTCTCACCCACAAGCCAGAGTCTGAAGGTATAGAGCACCCAAGAGGAGGGGCGACCCCAACCCAGAGGGGTTAAGCTAGGGGTGCCAGTTGTGTGGGTCGAGAGAGAGGAGAGGAGAGAGAAGGGTCAGGTAGAAAGACTTCAGGCAGGGCAGGAACAGGCAGGATGCCTGAGAGAGGCTCCACAGACCGTGACTGGAGGGAAAAAAAATAGGGGGAAAAAATAAGAATACTTTCTGATGCTGGTCCACCACGCAGAGGCAATGTGTCCATCTGCAATGCCGATGACCCTGGTTTGAAAACAGAATCATGAAATTGGAGGGCCAGCCAGGGGAGAAGGATTGAGCATCTTAGTGACTGCTCACCTTCTCCGGTGGGTAGGGGGATAGTGCGTCTAGCATAGTCCCCTGGTGGAGGCTGGAGGGATCCATTGTGCTGGTACCATAACCTGGGGGGGCTGATACCCTGCCCCCAGGTACAGCCGCACACAAAATTCAGGCCCAGAGCCTGAAGCCCCACTGCCAATACTGTCTGCCAAATGGGGTCTCACTCCTGTGGCCCCACCCTGGGGGGGTAAGCCAGGGCACATTACCATGGACCATGAGGAGGTGGTGCTCGCCCAGTGGCCCCACCCAGGAGGGGGGAAGCCTGGACATGGGGGAGCAGTGAGTGGGCAGGGGCTGAGATAACCTTCAGGGAGTGGGGGTGACGGGACAAAAAAAAAATACTTTCTGACTGGACTGAATAAATTATTTCAGTGTGGGAGGACTGAGTGGTAACTGTAGATTTTTTTTTTCATTTGAGTCCATTTTATCTGCAGGTCCAGAGAGTGCTTTTTCACTGCTTACTTTAACCAGTGTTACAACTCTATGGCCTAGTGAAAACTGATAGGGCAGATTAAACTCTCTTGGCTTAGTTTGCCCTCATCAGCATCCGAAGCTGCTTCAAGAGTTGAGACTTCACATTCTAATGCCGCGTCCCCCATTTTCGGGTCATATTCTTTTTTTTTTACATTCAAGGTAGTAGGATTAGTTAATTTGTACTACCCATTCTGGCCATTATTGCATTGAGCTGAATCAGTCTCAGCTATTGTTTTTTCTTTATTCAATTTAGCTACATCAGAAGAAACTGTAATAGTATTTATCTCTGTAGCAGCATTCTTTTTGTCTTCCATAATGATATCATGTACCTCTAGAGACTGAAGGAAGTTATGGAATTTTTTGGTTTTGTCCTCAGAGTGCTGTGTTCCAACTTGTAGGACTGCCTTCGATGAAAGCTGTCAGAGAGCTTGTCAAAGTTCTGTTCTGTATAGTACTGCTGTCACCTTAGCCCTTGTCCCCAGAGCCCTGCCCAATAAAAACACAGACTGCCATTTTTGTGTAGATGCTCAGTCAGCAATTAATTTATTATAATCTCTTCCAAATGTCCACTTCCACAATATTTTCATCCTCATACCTTACAACTTTATGTTCATCATATCTTTATTATACACAATTTCCATAAACCTTATTTTTCCACCTTGTTTTCCCTTCTTGCCCACCAATGTAAATCTGGGGGGCTGCCACAATATTCATAAACAACCTTTTCTTTCTTGTTTCTCTTCTTGCCCCCAGATGTATATATATCTAAATGTTTTCTTCATTTCTTCTTCTTGTTGGGTATGCATGTACACACATACCACTCATCTGTCTGGTGTTTTTCTGTGGCCCTCTGAGTCAGATTGTCCCCCCATTCACATCCCCCTTCCCCTTTTTCTGTGCCCCTCCTTCTTCTCTGCCATCCACCTTCGGCAGTCCTGGCAGACCTGCTGTCCACCTTCAGCAGTCTGTCCCTCTCCTGCGCACCTACCCCGTTCTTTTTCCCTCCCAGTTCATTCCCTTCTTGTTAGAGTGGGTGGGTGGGGATTTTACCGAAGCAAATTGTCAGCTCTCTCTGTCTTGCCTGACCTTTTAAACCCCCTTTGCTCACCCCTCTCTCTCTCTCTCTTCCTTAACCAATCACATTCCCCTTCCTGTCCTGATGTCACGAGGCTCCAGCCCTCTCTGAAATCCCTCTGCCTATCTCTCTCCATGAGTGGCTGCCCTCAGTTCAGGTTTCCCAGGACAACCACCCCTCCCCCCTTCCCTGTTGCTTGTCCCATGCCTAGCATCCACCATATTGTTCAGGGCCTGAGACAAATGACTCTGCCTTTTTAAGAGGCAAACCTACTTGTTACCATTGTTGCTGGTTATTCTCTCATTCTGTTTGGTACCAGACCCCCTTTTGAGCAGTCATGATTCAAGAATCTCATCAAGTCTTTCTGGAATCTTCTCAAGTCTATCAGGTATAATATCAAATTATTTTGTCAGTTTTGTCTGTTCCACTGTTAAATCCTGCACTGTAATTCCTTGTTTCTCTGTTCTCATTCCTGAACTCAATTCATTCAGCATTTGCTCAAGAGCCAGAGAGGACACTTCATCCCAATTTACATTTATTGTTTTCAGTCTTACTGTAGTTGTGCTTGTTGAGTTACAATAGTCTCACTACTTGGTCCAGGCTCAATTTCTACAGACATACTCAGGTTTTCCTGTGTCAGATTCTGGTATGTCAAGCTGCATTCCACTGTGCTTTTACTTGTAGCCTTTCTGCCCTTTACACCTGTGGATTCCTGTAGTACATCAAGCAGTCAAGAGCATTTTTATGTTTGCTTGCATGCATGTGCAAGAAACATAGTGCCATCATCTGAGTTTTCAGAGGTGTGGCAGCCCTCTTCCAGTTCAGTCAGTGTGTTTGCAGGCACGGCCGCAGTTCTCCAATGCCTGCTGGAGCTGTCTATGACAAAGTTCACCCCATTCTCCTATACCGCACCCATCTCACCATATTTCCTGATGGAATGGGGTACGCATAAGGGCAAAAGCCCCCAAGGCACACCATGACACTTGTCAGTGTCTGCAGGGTAGGGTGTGGTGAAATGGCGTGGCCGTTATGCCTGACGATCCAAAGGCACACCCAAATGCCTGTCACTCTCTGCAGGGTGGTGGTGGGGTTGGCTTTAAGTTCAATACTTCACTGCCATTTCTATTATGCAGCTCTATAACTTCTACACTACCAATGCCAATGCCAGCAAGCAAACATTCGGCATTGACAAATGCTTGTTATAAATTCTGTTGCTGCTTTTGGGAAAGAACTCTTGGATCCAACATTCTGCAATATGCTATGGTACTCAGAATGGAAGTTTTAAGTTTCTGAGTGGTATATTTGCTTTGGATTGTGCTTACATGCGGCTTTTAGTTCAACTGCTGGACATCGCTCCATGGGGTGTCATCATTCTCTTAACCATAGCCACATATGGGACTGAAGGCCACTGTATGTACTCCCACTTCAGTAGTATAGCTGCTAAGAAGCACTAGGTAATAGACCATAGGCTGTTGTTCAAGTTTTCATACAACAGTAGTGGCACTGAATTGCATTAGAAGGTGTGGTAGGAGCTTTTATGGTTTCTGCATCTCACGCATCTAATCATGGTCCCATCTTGCTCTGCCCATCTCTGGAATGAACTGTGATTTGTGTGCTCCAATGTGATGAGGCCCTTTCTGAATTTTTAGACTCTTCTTATTTAAGCAATAAGGCATGACAGGGTGTGGTTTATCTGAGGATATCGTCACGCCTCAGATGGTTGGGCACGAGGCCGAGTGCATCCAACTGTCCGAGAAGTGACGATATGCCATGATATACCACACCCTGGAGTGACTTATTGCTAATATGAACTGGCAAAACATGTTTGCAGTAAAAAAATAATTAAAAATGTTAAAATCTTTTGAAAATGAGTGTTTAGGGTGTTGGAGGAATACCTTTTAAGAAAATAGTCCCTGACAGCAGGTGGCACTGAAGTAACTGGAGTTCCTGGAGAATGTGTAGTCTTTCTCACTCTCCCAGGGCTACTGCCGCACATGTACTTTGTAAGCTCCCTGTGTTGCATTTTCCTTTCAGTATATTTTGATTTGGGTTTATTTGATTTTGGCAATAGCGAGAAAGGCATAAGCACCCACACAGCACACTGACCAGCATCTCAAAGATAAGAAATCAAATTTATTACAGACCAGAATCAGGATGCACACTATACAAACTGACGTTTCACTTGGCCGGCTGCCAAGTTTCCTTGTTGTACTTTATTTGATTTTGCCAGTTTGCCTGCAACCAGCCTTTCTGTTATTGCCAGCATCATGTTGCCAATTGTGAGGAGGGTGGTAACAGAAATGGTTAGAAAATATATTTTTTTGTTAACTTAATTTCTCTACATGTCATTTTTGGGTGAGGGGCAGGGTGTAATTATGTGGAGCAGTTTGAGAACGAGCAGAAAGAAAGGGTTTAAATTATCTTCCTCACTAGAGAATGCCACTTGCCCGCTGCTTACTTTGTCCCACCCGCACAAAAAAGGCAGTCGGAAATGACAAATTGGGTAGTGACTTTGCTAATGCAGTCAGTGTTGGTGAAGTTTGTCAGAAGAAGCTTTCTAGCCATGAATCACTCCATCCTAACAAAAAGACTGCCTTGGATGCATTTCTGTATGAGCAGGGCCAGACAGAGGATCGGAAATCCAAACAAAGATAGCGGATCTGGCTGCCGAACTGCTCCTCACAGTATGCTTTTTACCGTATTGAGGGACATGAGAACCACTGCGGTCGAAGGAGTTAGCTGCAAGTGAAGAGGCTGGTGACCAGAGGTTTTTTGAAGCCGTGATGATGTAGCCCGATATCACCACGGCTTCAAACAGCTTTCAACCTATCAGCTTTCCATATTTATGGTCACCAGTTCATAATTAAAGTTATTAAGTTATTGCCTTAGAAAACAGCTTTTTTAGTTGGTATTACAGTAACTCAGCCATTAGATCAAGTGAGTTTTAAGCTCTTGTATTGACCCTGACAATTTAGTTTAGGTTTTTTGTAAAGATAAGGTAGTCCTTAGAATGCAGAGTTCAGTGTTAACCTACCCATTGACTTCAATATTCTTTTCTAGGCCTTGTGCCATCATAGTTGAAATGATTCTTCAGGATCTTGATGTTATATGGGTATTAATATGTATCTGCATAATGTATCAGTGCTGTACTGAATGACTTATTTGTGAGCCAGCACTGCTGGGCATCTCTGTGCATTTTCAATTGTATGCACTGTTATCACTTCATGTACTATTTTTGCACTAATTGTACTGTTTCTGCAAGTGTATTATTCTATGTTTACCTACCTGAAAATGTTTATTGTACCATGTTTGATGTGTCATCCTAATGGCCCAGGTCACACCTGACAATGATCTCTAGAATCAGAGCTCCCAGCCTGTTAACAAAGAACTAAATAAAATACAATAAATAAATAACTAAATACAAAAAGCTTTTATTACAATATAAGTAAGATTACCTGAGGTTCAGTTAAACAGATTCTGTTGTCATCTATGGAAGTGCAGATCCTTTTCTACCTGGGGCTAAAAAGGCACTATCCCATCAGGCAGTTTTTTATATCAGTGTTTGCTACATGCTTGCCTTGCACATTGTTCGAGAGAGATCGAGAGAGAAAGAGAGAGAGAGAGAGAGCAACTGATCTACCAGGGGATCGGTCACATTGGAGTCAGCCTCAAGCTTCATTCAACTTCTTAGAATCTGCCAAGCAGCTACCTGGGCATTTACCCACAACTTCATCATATACTAGTGTGGCCTACTGGTCCAATACACACGCAGAATTCAGTTTTGCCGTAGTGAAGAGATTAATCCCCACATAGCTTCCGTACTTCAGTCTCCAAGTAGGTACTGCTAGCAGTCAATGTAGAGTGTTTGTAAATGGATACATCTTCATTCTTAGAATGAGTGGCCATTGACTGGTAAATTTCCTTCTGGAAGTATTACTCTATGCCTAAAATAACCACCCCTTGGCTGGGCTACCTAGCTTTTGTGTACTTTATTTTACTTTCTTTATTGAGCACTTAATATCCTCCTTCCATTTCTCAGTGTTACTTTCCCACACTTGGAACCCTATTGTGACCAAAATATCCTTCCTGTCTTATGGTACTCCTAACTCTGGCCTTTGAACTGGTAGCCAGTGGCTTTTCCTTGTCTGATGGGACATCAGAGGGGGTTAGACCATTGAAGATATGACTGAACAGGAGCCATGTAGGAAAAGTCTGGCTAGGCAGCCCAGGTGTACATTGTGGGATAAGGAGACTTTGTCTGCCCCAGGTCTGCCTTTGGTTTTTCACTTCTTATCCCCACCCATTACAAGTTTAAGTTTATTATTTGGCTTGTAAGTCATTAAAATGATAAAAAAAAAAAAGATCACAAACAAGAGTAAACACAGATAATATACAAACATATAATATAAAACTTGTTAAATTTCCATAAATACAGCACATTCAAACTCAGGATCAATCATTCTTTATGTAACATATTGCATTTATCACATATGTAAGAGAGCTGGATTATGGAGAAAAATAAAACAACATTATATTTCCTTTATACTGTGAACAATATAACAAAAGAAAGGGTACATTCTTTATGTTATTTTAGAAGAAGAAAGAGAGCTAGGGCCTAGTTCGAGAAGGGTTGGTGCAAGTTGCACCAAAGACGACTTGCGCCAAATGTCCTTGCGCCAAGGACCATGCACCCAATTCTCTATCAGGCAGGGTCTCCACGCCTATGTCGTACAACTCGCGGCAACCTGAAGGGTATGCCAAATGGAGGGCGTATGCATACAGGTTGCTGCATGCCTGCAGCAATGTCAGCACAAGTGCCCCCCCCACAAGCCCTGATCCCAGCATCTGGATGTACAAGCCCTGCAGGGCAATCAGTGCCCCCATGCCTAAATCCCCCAAAGTACATTTAAAATACCCCACAGGGTATGACCCCCCCAGTGCCTTGATCCTCCACTGTACAATTAAAAGTGCCCCACAGGGCAATCAGTGCCCCACTTGTCCCAATCCCATTAATATATTGTTTAAAGCCCTGCAGGGTAATTGGCACCCTCCCATGCCCCAATCCCCTCAGGTACATTTAAAAATGCCCCACAGGTCTAGCGCCCCACCCCAAGCCCCAATCCCTGAACCCAAGTCTGGACAGTATGTCTAAAAATAAAAAAAACACACATTCCCATTATCCCTGGTAGTCTAGTGGCCCCCCCACCCAGCAGTGCCAGACCAACTTGCTCCCCCGGACTCATACCTAGCCAGCGACTGGCACAGACCACCTCTCACCACCACGGCCAGCCACCGACTGTGCTCCGTATCAGTACAAATTTCTTTAAATAGTATACACTCAATGAATGAGCTGTTATTCATTGAATGTGTACTAGTTACATAAGTACACACTCATATAGAGCTCAGTCGGTGGCTGGCTACAGTGTTGAGAGGTGGGCTGTGCCAGTTGCCGGCTGGGTATGGGCCGGGGGGAGCAGGGTGGTCTGGCACTGCTAGGTGGGGGGCCACTAGACTATCAGGGATAAAGGGGATGTGTGTTTTTTTTATTTTTACGCATGCCATACAGACTTAGGTTCAGGGATCGGGGCTTGGGGGGGGGCCACTAGCCCTGTGAGGCATTTTTAAATGTACATCTGGGGATCGGAACATGGAGGGGGTCCTAGCCCTGTGGGGCATTTTAAATGTACTTTGGGGGATTGGGGCATGGGGGGGCTGAATGCCCTGTGGGGGATTTTTAAATGTACACCAGGGGTCAGGGCATTGGGGGGATACATGTACTTGGAGTTGGGCTGGCAGGAACATTGGTGCAATCCCCGGTAGATGCAAGGTACACTTACACTGGCCACAGCTGGTGTAAGTGTATTTTGATGGGTGTCCTCCCGGGGTTGTTCCAGAATACCAATTTTGAGGATTTGGCAGCTGCCCTTACAGAATAGGGCACAGCTGCTGCCGTAAATCTCCTTGCACCATGTCAGAGGGGGTTTTGGTGCAAGTGGTGGTGTAACCCCAGTTTGGCTCAAGCAGTCTGCGACATGTCACAGGTTGATTTGCAGAATCCCAAATGTCGTAACTCATAGTGCAAAGTGCTACTTGCATCATTTTTGTTGGTGCAAGTCACTTTGCCCTATGCATAACCTTTTGAGAATCCAGCCCATAGACTTTAGTTAATTCAGAATAGCATATTTGAATTTAAACAGGACTCCACGTGGTTCAGGTCTGATTACCCATAAAACGTTTATTGTGTACTGTAACCTGTAATCTCTTACACTAAAAGTGACAGTAGTCTTGGGTAGGTTGCAAAAAGTGCAATTCTGTTCTTTCTTCTAGGATTATAGATATGAAAGGAAAGGGGAAATTGTTTAACACAGAAAGGCACACTAAGCCAGATCTTGTTTCCAGGTATGACCTGGGAGCACAAGGAATTTATGTGACTTACTCAGGCTCACACAGTATGCAGAAGGGGGCTGATAGGATTCAAACCCAGGTCTCCAGGTTTGCAGCTCAGTGCCCTTAACCACTATGCTACAGTGCTTCCTACAGATACATATTTAGTAAACATGAGATCATATATGAACTTTAACTAGCAGCCATCATACTCAAATATTTTTCACAGTAATTCTAATTAACAATTTCCACTATAATGATTTACACCTCTGGATAAAATTAACCAATGTTTATGTTTTTTTTGTTGTTGTTGTTTTTGTTTGTTTGTGTATTTTTTAATGAGATACAGTAGGTCTATTCAGTACCCAGAGGATGTTGTAAACAGCAACTATATATTTTCTTTTGGTTAACCGAACATATCTTTCAATATCTCCATTAACCAATACTGTCTTTGGGATCTGTAGAATGGCCAAAAAAGGCAACCTCCCCATTTCCACAGTTTCAAATGGGTGACTGTGCATTCTCCCTATGTTGTTTGAATAATGTCATGTTGCTTCTATAAAGCTCAAACCTACAGGTTGTGAATAAATTCCTTTTTTGGTTTTCTTTTAATAAGGGTAAGTAAGGTTCACTCATATAAGATATTTAATATGCATATAAGCATTATGTATTTATGAAAGCTCAGTTTGGGAGATATCAGATTGTGCAACTGTCTTTATGCCTTTGATTAATCATGTCAGGTATATTTTTTCCAGGAATTCAATATATATCTGTTAATGCTATCTCTAAGTTAGCTGGATAAATGTTTTGTTTAATAAATGTAACATATGGAAAAACAACACCTTTATGTAAATATGTTATCTGCTCCAACATACAGAACTTTGGTAGTCTCTTTTTGTCCATTATTTGAAAATCTCAAATTAAAATTGTCATTCTGGATTTCTTCAATATATCCAATGAAAATTGACCAAGATATGTGCAAAGCATATGCGCAGAGATACCATTAGGAAGATTCACGAGATATATATACAGTCTATTTGTCAATGTTTCAATTGATGTAGAATTTCTCAATCCTTACATTTCAGATGTATATATTTATTGCTATTCTAATTTTTGCATTCATCACTGAAGGGCAGTTCTTGACTGGAAAGGCCCTGTATTTCCTCATAAGGCTTTTAATACTGTTTATTGTTGTATTATATTTTTGTTTAAGATCAGTTAGATTTTCATTCCATTTGCACAGTCCCAAATAATGATATGCTTTTTCAACTGTTTTAAGCCTGACCGTTACTATATAAATAATATGTATTTCTAGTTGAACTCCCAAACACCATTAGTTGAATCTCTGTTACATTTGCATGTAGTAATTTTTTATCACAAAGGTGTGAGAATTTATCTGTCATCCTTTGTAGACCCCAAAAGTATGTGAAAATACATACATCAGCAGCATATGCCAATACTGGAACTAAACTGGCTGAGAGGTTTGGAAAATGAAAATCAGAGTCATACATCTGACTAATAATTGTTTTACTACATAAATTGAAAAGTAGCAGTGCCAGGATGCATCTCTGATGTACCTCAAATTAGTCTTGTTAGTGTTACTTAAATGACCTAAAGTAGTATACTGAATGTTGGACCATGTGTTCCCTGTACACAATGATGTCTAATAAAAATGTATTCACATCTATTACATAGAGGGTTGAATATAAGGTCTGAAGAACTAAAAAAACAACAAAAACATTTTTCTTTCTTAATTTGGACAAATTTGTTTAAAAAAATGTAATAACATCTTATAGTGTTGCACTGTGGGGCAAGATTTTCTAAAACCATTTTGAAGTTCGTCCTGAATGTTATTCTGTTCAACCCCAAACTCTAGCTTACTATGAGTCACCAAAGAAAACATTTTGTGTGTGTGCATGTATGGTATCTATCAGACTGATTTGATGGTACATCAAGGAGGTTCCAGCTTTGTAATGCACCAGCATTAGGGTGCTGAGTCACTACAGTGCCAAATGGCAATGTTGCCATGCACTTTTTTTGCAGGGGCTGTGCCCCACATGCTCCCCCTTGCAGCCCACACACCCCCATAACTATAGATCCTAACACCAGGGGTGGGGCGGACGTCAGGGAGGGGAAGGCAAAGTCAAGTTTTGGTGCCATAGTGACTCAGCACCCTAATGCAGGCACCCTGAAGCAGTGCAGTGGATAAAGAGACCCTTTCTTTTTTTTTATTTAAAGTTTACTAACCTTTTCAACATTACAATGGAGAGGATAATGCTTGTTCGATAACAATATGTTACAAGAGAAAGGAAAATTCAATATACATGATCCCTCCCCCACCGCCAACCCTCCTCCCCCACAGTCCAGATATACATACAGTTCAATATAGTATATTCTGACCTCCATTGCAGGTTAGAAGGTATATAGCGTATGTAAAGGAGCCCATATCTTTTATACTTAACATTATTATTATAAAGACTAGAAATGGTCTTTTCTGTCCTAAGATTAGCTAGAAACTCATTAAGCCATTCAGAATAGAGGACCAATTGTGGGTTTTTCCAATATTTAAGGACCAGCTTTTTAACAGACATGGAAATCAAGGCTATGTGATATTTACGTTGATTCACTGTTATCTGAGAATAGTCCCCAAGAAGACATATCTCAGGCAAGAATAAATCAGACAACCCCAGTAATGGATCAACTCTGTCCTGTATCATCCTCCAAAGTGGAGCTATCTTTGGACAGTCCCAGAAAATATGTAACAAAGTACCCTCACTCTATAGGCACCTGGTGCATAAATTAGATGTTATTACTCCCCAACTAAACAACTTTTGAGGTGAGTAGTAGAGATTATGCAAAATATTAAACTGCATCAGCCGTAGCCTGTCTTGAGATACGAAACGGTGACAGTTTCTCCATAGGGCAGGCCAGTTTATATTCCAGTGTGGAAAAAGATCAGACCAATAATTAGAAGGACCAAAGGCGTCGGGGAAGCGCCAGTGATATAAAAAATTATACACTTTGGAAATTACTTTTGTAGAAGTAATTAGAGGACATAGGTCCTGTTGAAAAGAGTACATTGGTGATACAGGAGATATCCTTTCAAATTTTTTAACCAAAAGGTGCCTTACTTGGAGAATTCTAAAGTAGTCCTGTGGTGGTGAACTAAATTTCTGTACAAGTTCTTCTGCAGATAACCATGTTCCATCTTCCTTCAGAAACAAAGACACCTTCCCTTCTCCTAATCGAGGTAACCATGTCGACATTAAAGGTTTGTTATCTATTCTGAAAGCAGGGGAATTCCAAATCGATTGAGAAGAATCTGCATAATGTTTATATTTTAAAAACCCACATAACTGTGCGTAAATTCTTATGTACGTTTCTATCGTGGAACCTTTTAACTTACTTGGTAAAATTGAGGTTTTTAAAAATCACAATGTGGAAGGATCCATATTACATGAATGAATCATTTCCAATTCGATTTTCAACCATGGAGAACAAACAGGCATGGACTTTGGGACTAACCACTGAAGATATTTGGAAGCCTGACTAGCCCAATAGTACACATTAAAATGAGGTAGCCGTAGGCCCCCTTGGTGTTTAGGGGCCGCAAGTTTGTGGTATGCTAACCTTGGTTATTTCTTGAGCCAGATAAATTTCATTATTAGGCATTGGACCTTTTTAAACCAGGTACCTGGTAAATAAATATTCAATAAGTGAAGCAGGTAAAGCAACCTGGGCAGTATGTTCATTTTAACTAAGTTTATTCTGCCCCATAACGAAATGGAAAGAGCTGCCCAACGTTCTAAATCCTGCATCACTATTGTTAGTAATGAATCTAGATTCTTCTTGATGGAAAGCTGTGCAGTTCTAGTTAATTCGATGCCAAGATAACGTAAAGATTCATATGACCACGCCAGGCCTAAAGCAGTGATATCATGCTTAAGAACTCTGTGATTTAAAGGGAACACGGTGGACTTACCAATATTTAACTTATAATTAGACAACTTACTATATTCCTCTATTAGGTCTAACACAGTAGAAATGGAGGCCTCTGGATATGAAAGCTGTAAGAGTAAATCATCAGCATAAGCAGACACTTTAATTTCGGTGTCTAATATTGTAATACCTTGTACCTGTGGACATAAAAGCAATATATGGATTAACGGTTCTAGGTATAAATTGAAAAGAAGTTGGAAAAGGGGACAACCCTGTCTGGTACCAGAATATAAAGAAAATAAGTCTGAAATTACCCCATTACCTGAAATTTTGGCAGAAGGATTTTGGAAAAGCGCCTTGATCCGAACTAGGAATTGTAGTGGAAAACCAAAGGCTTTCAAAGTTTGCAACAAGAAGTTCCAATTAACGCTATCAAAAGCCTTCTCTGCATCCAGGGACACCAACACTGCTGGAAAGGAGGCATCCCTGGACACCAAGAATACATGGGAAATAGTATGTAAGTGATCTACAGAAGATCTTCCCTTCATAAAACCTACCTGTTGCAGACCTATTAAGTCTGTGAGGATTAGACTAAGCCTATCTGCTAAGATCTTAGTTATTATCTTAATGTCCTAGTTTAATACAGAGATAGGTCTGTAGCTTTCCACAACTTCTAGGTTCTTACCAGGCTTTGCTAGCAGTACAATGAGAGCCTCGAATAATGTGGAGTCTACACGTGTACCAGATAATATAAAATGGTATAAAGAAAGAAGATGTGGGATAATCTGGTCCTTAAAACATTTATAAAAGTTAGACGAGAACCCATCAGGTCCCAGAGATTTATCGGGAGGTAATCCCTGTATTACTACCTCTACTTCCCGTGATGAAATTGGGGCCGCTACTTTCCTCTGTTGGGATTCCTGAAGCTCAGTTATTTGAGCCTCTTTTAAATAAAGGGAAAGAGTTTAATTGGACAGGGGATTATGCATAGCACCATATAAATGTTTATAATAACTAGTAAATTCCAATACTATTTCCTGAGGGGAAGATTTTAAAGATCCGTCCAATTTAGAGCGAATTGGAGGGATAAATCAAGCTGATTCCTGTTGTTTAATTCGCTGTGCTAATAATTTCCCTGCTTTTTCTCCAAGGTCTACATATGAGGCCCTTCCACATAATATTGCAAATTCTGCCTTCTCATTCAGAAGGCTAATGTAGGAGTCCTTTAATTTTGTTAGTTTTTGTTTGTCTTCTTCAGTTGATTAAGGGTGTAAATTAGCCTCCATTGATCTAATCTGAGATAACATTGCTTTCTGCTTTAATTCTTGTTTTTTCTTCCCACTAGATGCCAATCCAATTAAAATGCCATGAAGATACGCTTTAAAGGCACACCACAAAATGTCGGGTTTAATATCCTGAGCAGGGTTGGTTTCAAAAAATTGTTTAATATGATCTTTTATGCATTCAACAGTTTTAGAGTCCTTAAGTAATTGATCATTCAACTTCCATCGGGTGTGGCGTTTAGGCAAGGATGGAAGAGACAAGCTGACTTGCACCACTGAATGATCTGAGGGGGGACCTGGTTGGATAACGGAGACTATTACCTCAGGCAGAATTTATTGAGATACCAATAAATAGTCAATACGAGACATGGATCCATGGACAGGAGAAATGAAGGTGTATTCCCTAGCTTCTGGATGTAGTACCCTCCATACATCGCAAAGGCCCAAGCGGTCCGTTAAATCATGAATGGCTCGCCAAGCAGAGGAAGGTCTTCCTGAGGTATTACCAATACGATCTTTATCTGAATCCAACACCAGATTAAGGTCTCCCCCCCAAATTATTAAAGCAGGTAATAATGGGAATATAGAATTTAATAACTGCATAAAGAAAAGAGGGTCCTCCTTATTAGGACCGTAAATACTCCCCAATAAAAATTCTTTGGAGAAAAGAGTACCTTTCATCAGAACAAATCTGCCCTGTGGATCTTTAACCACCTGTGTGGCATTAAATGGAATATTCCTATTAATCAGAATTAAAACCCCACAACTATTAGAGAAGCCTTGAGCAGAAAAAACCTGCCCTATTTGCAATCTTCTCAACTGAATGGCCTCGGAGTCTAACAAATGAGATTCTTGGATAAAAGAAATATGAGAGTACAAGATACTCAAGTGTTTCAGAATTTTGTATTGTTTTAGTTTCTGATGGGCCCCTTTGACATTCCAAGTGGAAATACATACATCATTAGCCATTCTGTCTAATCAACCACCGAGTCAGTTTCTATCTTAGTGGCTGTTATTTTTGAACCATTGTAAAATTTTGTTAAACTGGACTGTTGAACCCACCCACAGCAGAAAAGAACCCCCCCAGTAAAACCCACAACTAAAATCCTTGGGTGACCCCATCCCCCCATACCCTCCCTACCCCTTACTATCCTGCTAATCATTTTGCAGCACACCATCACATCGCCATCACATCACCTTACCCCCCGCCGTCCGCCCTGTTTTATCCCCCAAAAATCCTTAGGATGTAATATAGAATCCTCACCTTAACTAAGTATGTGTCTAAACCTTTGAACTCTGCACACTAACTAATAAATCCTACATGCAAAATATTATCCATGAAGTATAGGACTTTGTCTAAAGGTAAACTATCCCTAAATCCAAGACGGGAGAGGTGACAGAAAGCGTCTCTTCAGGCTCGCTGCATCACGTGACCGACCTTTAAAGACCCTTTCTGGTATATGGGATAACTTTTAAGTCCAAATAACTAATCAGGGAGTATATTGTTTTGCATCATATAGTGAAAGATGGTTTGAAGCAAAGGAATCCTAATGTTTGCAGTATTTAAATATATCTGCAATAATCCTGTCAAGTTCGGGGATTTTATTAAAATTAGACTCAAAGCATAGTATATCTCTGACATACAAAAACTAGCATTTGTCAATGCCAAATGTCGATTGCGTTGGTCTGCTGAGCTGGCTCACTGCCCCTCTGTCACTCGTTCATTCTGTTTCTCCTGGTGCTGCAGGCTGCTGTTTTGTACTGGGCTCCTGCCTGTGTTAGCACCCTTTTCTGTCCAGAAAGAAGTCTGCAGCTGTCCCGACAGAGTTTTACTGGGGTGGCTCACTCCCCCTCTCTCACTCACTTATTCTGTTTTTCCTGGCTCTACAGGCTGCCCTTTTATAATGGGCTACTGCCTCTGTTGGTAGTTTTTTCTGCCCACAAAAAAATCTGCAGCAGTTCCGACACAGGTCCATTGAGCTTGATCACTGCCCCTCTCTCACTCGCTCATTGTGTTTCTCCCAGCACTGCAGGCTACCATTTTGTACTGGGTTCCTGCCTGCATTGGCACCTTTTTCTGCCCACAAAGAAATCTGAAGCTGTCCCGACAGAGCTCCATTGACGTTGCTCACTCCCCCTGTCTCACTCTCTCATTCTGTTTCTCCTGGCACTGCAGGCTGCCCTTTTGTACTTCGCTCTTTCCTCTGTTGGTGCCTTTTTCTGCTCACAAAGAAATCTGCAGCAGTGCTGACAGAGCTGCACTGAGCTTGCTCACTCCCCCTCTGTCACTTGCTCGTTCCATTTTTGCCAGCGCTGTAGGCTGCCCTTTTGTACTGGGCTCCTGCTTGCATTGTCGCCTTCTTCTGCCCACAAAGAAATCTGCAGCAGTCATGATAGAGCTCCGTTGAGCTCGTTCACTCCCTCCCCACTCGCTCGTTCTGTTTCTCCTACCACTGCAGGCTGCTCTTTTGTACTCGGCCCCTGCATGCATTACTGCCTTTTTCTGCTCACAAAGAAATCTGCAGCAGTCCCAAAGGAGCTCCGTTGAGCTCACTCACTTCCCCTCCTTCACTCACTTGTTCTGTGTCTCCCGCTGTTGAAGGATGCCCTTTTGTACTGGGGTCCTGCCTGTATTGGTAGCTTTTTCTACCCAGAAAGAAATCTGCAGCAGTCCTGACACAGCTCTGTTGAGCTCGCTCACTCACCCTCTCTCACTCACTCATTCCGTTTTTGCTGGCACTGCTGGCTGGCCTTTTGTACTGGGCTCCTGCCTGCGTTGCCATCTTTTTCTGCCCACAAAGAAATCCGCAGCAGTCACGATAGAGCTTCGTTGAGTTTGCTTACTCCCCCTGTCTCACTCACTCATTCTGTTTCTCCTGTTGCTGCAGGCTGCCCTTTTGTACTGGGCCCCTGCCTGCGTTGCCATCATTTTCTACCCACACAGAAATCTGCAGCAGTCCTGACAGAGCTCCATTAAGCTTGCTCACTCCCCCTCTCTCACTTGCTCATTCCTTTTCTGTCAGCGCTGCAGGCTGCCCTTTTGTACTGGGCTCCTGCCCACATTACCGCCTTCTTCTGCCCACAAAGAAATATGCAGCAGTCATGATAGAGCTCCGTTGAGCTCGCTCACTCCCTCCCCCTCTCTCACGTGCTCATTCAGTTTCTCCCGCTGCTGCAGGCTGTCCTTTTGTACTGGGCCCATGTGCATTGCTGCCTTTTTCTGTCCACAAAGAAATCTGCAGCAGTCCCAACAGAGCTCCATTGAGCTCACTCACTCCCCCTCCCTCATTCACTTGCTCATTCTGTGTCTTCTGCTGCTGCAGACTGGCCTTTTGTACTGGGCTTCTGCCTGGATTGGCATCTTTTTCTGCCCACAAAGAAATCTGAAGCAGTGCTGACACAGGTCTGTTGAGCTTGCTCACTCCCCTCTCTCACTCGCTCATTCTGTTTCTGTCAGCGCTGCAGACTGGCCTTTTGTACTGGGCTTTTCCCTACGTTGCTGCCTTCTTTTGCCCACAAAGAAATCTGCAGCGGTCACAATAGAGGTCAACTGAGCTCGCTCACTCCTCCTCTCTCAGTCGCTCATTGTATTTCTCCCGGCCCTGCAGACTGCAATTCTGTACTGGGCTCTTGCCTGCATTGGCACCTTTTTCTGCCAAAAAGAAATCCGCAGCTGCCCTGACAGAGCTCTGTTGAGGTCGCTCACTCCTCTTGTCTCACTCACTCATTCTGTTTCTCCTGGTGCAGTAGCCTGCCCTTTTGTACTGGGCTCCTGCCTCTGTTGGCACCTTTTTCTGCCCACAAAGAAATCTGCAGCAGTCATGACAGAGCTCCATTGAGCTCGCTGACTCCCCCTCTCTCACTCACTCAGTCTGTTTCTGCCAGTGCTGCAGGCTGCCCTTTTGTGCAGGGCTCTTGCCTGCATTGTCACCTTCTTCTGCTCACAAAGAAATTTGCAGCAGTCTTGATAGAGCTCCATTGAGCTCACTCACTCCCCCTCTCTCACTCGCTCATTCTGTTTCTCCCGTTGCTGCAGGCTGCCTTTTTGTACTGGGCCCCTGTGTGCATTGCTGCCTTTTTTTGCCCACAAAGAAATCTGCAGCAGTCCTGACACAGCTCCGCTGAGCTCGATCAGTCCCCCTCTCTTACTTGCTCATTCTGTTTCTCCCAGCGCTGCAGACTGGCCTTTTGTACTGGGCTCCTGCCTGCATTGTCGCCTTTTTCTGCCCACAAAGAAATCTGCAGCAGTCATGATAGAGCCCCATTGAGCTCACTCACTTTCCCTCTCTCACTTGCTCATTGTGTTTCTCCCAGCACTGCAGGCTGCCCTTTATACTGGGCTCCTGCCTGCATTGCTACCTTTTTCTGACCATAAAGAAATCCGCAGCTGTCTCGACAGAGCTCCGTTGAGGTTGCTCACTCCCCCTGTCTCACTCACTCATTCGGTTTCTCCTGGCACTGCAGGCTGCCATTCTGAACTGGGCTTCTGCCTCTGTTGGCACCTTTTTCTGCCCACAAAGAAATCTTCAGCAGTACCGACAGAGCTCCATTGACCTCACACACTTCCCCTCTCTCATTCGCTCATTCAGTTTCTGCCGGCGCTGCAGGCTGCCCTTTTGTGTGGGCTCCTGCATGTGTTGCTGCCTTTTTCTGCCCACAAAGAAATCTGCAGCAGTCACGATAGAGCTCCGCTTGAGCTCGCTCACTCCCCCTCTCTCAGTCGCTTGTTCTGTTTCTCCCACCACTGCAGGCTGCCCTTTTGTACTGGGCCCATGCGTACATTGCTGCCTTTTTTTGCCCACAAAGAAATCGGCAGCAGTCCCAACAGAGCTCCATTGAGCTCACTCACTCCCCCATCTCATTCACTCATCCTGTGTCTCCCGGTGCTGCAGGCTTCCCTATTGTACTGGGCTTCTGCCTGCATTGGTGCCTTTTCCTGCCCACAAAGAAATCTTCAGTAGTCCTGACAGAGCTCAGTTGAGCTCAGTCACTCCCCCCTCTCTTACTTACTTGATCCTAATCTGTCCCAAACACTGATTTCTGACAGCGGCTGTGGTATTCTGCACCAGAAGTGCGACAACAAATTTCGGCCAGGATGTGCAAAATGACAGCTGTACTGTTCATAAGGAGGTGTGAGAAAATGCCAGTGTTGAAAATGAGGCATGAAAATATTACTAATTTGCAAAGTTACAAGGGTGCATGGAAACTGCACAACACACACTCATAACACAGTCATTTTATGGATTTTCATCACAAAACTTTCAACATAAATGTTTTAGGACCTCTGTTACTGAACAGTGTCACTGTCATTTTCATAATGTGTCCCAAACATGGATTTCCCACATCGACCGTGCTATTCTGCACTGGAACTGTGAAAACACATTTTGGCCAGGATGTGAAAAGTGACAGCTACACTGTTCATAAGGAGGTGCAGAACAATGGCAATCTTGAAAATCTGGACTGAAGATATTATAAATTCACGAACTTATGAGCGTGCATGCAAACTGCACAGTGCACGCTCGTAACACAGTCATTTTATAGAGTTTCGTCACCAAATTTTCAACATAGGCAGTTTAGGACCTCTGCTCATGAACAGTGTCATTGTCATTTTCATAATCTGTCCCAAACACTGATTTCCCATAGCAACCATGCTATTCTGTCCTGGAAGTGCGAAAACACATTTCGGCCAGGATATGAAAAATGACAGCTGTACTGTTCACAAGGAGGTGTGGAAAAATTCCAGTGTTGAAAATCTAGCATAAAAATATTGCAAATTCACGAAGTTAAGAGCATGTGTACAACTGCACAATGCACGCTTGTAAAACAGTAATTTTTGGGGATATTTTTCCACCAAATTTGCAACATAGGTTTTTTGAGAGCCCAACTCATGAGCACTGGCACTGTCATTTTGTTAATTGGTCCCTAAAGGTGACTACGTGCAGTGACCGTAAAATCACCTTTTGGGGCTGAATAACGCCATGACAGTGGCAGAATTCATGAGGAGGGGTCCCAAAAACCCCATGTTGAAAATTTGACTCCAAAATTTCCAAAAATATCTGAGATATGCAAACAAGTTGAAAAAAAACCCTATTTATTCCATTATACAGCTTTTCCTCAGTTCACAGTCGGCTTTGAAGAGTGCAGACGTATTCCTGGTCCACCACCGAAGGTCATTGCGCTGAACTCTGGAGGTAAGTATGGGGTGAAGGGGTGAGGGAGGCAGGTGCGAAGTGTGTGGACACGGGTTGTGGGATCGGGCAGAGACCGCTGAGGACCATTTTCTTTTACAGGTGTAAAAAGAAAAACATCTCAGGACAGTTTTCTTTTCAGGAGCATTGGGCACACTGGGTTGGGCTCCCAATGTGCCACCCAACTGTTTTATTTTGGGAGGCCTGTAGCCGATGGGGGATTGGGCACCCCCATCAGCAGATACCGGGGGGGCATGAGCCGAGGGGGATTGGGCACTTCCCTCAGCAGAAAATGAAGATTTTTTTCAGAGGGGACTTTATGCCGATGGGGAATGGGCTCCACCATTGGCCACAGCAACATTGAAGGAAGGGACTGAAGCTGACAGGGAGTGGGATCCCCAGTCAGCAACTTCAACTGGGACCAGGAATGAAGCTGACGGGGACTGGAGCCCCCCTCGGCAAACAAAAACTGTTGTGGGGGGTGCATGCTGCTGAGGGGGATTGGGCATCCCCTCGGGACTGGGCCCAGATTAATATTGTTTGTGAACATGGCAGCAAGCTGCCGCCATGTTCACAAACAATATTACAGTAGCAACGTTCCACCCAGCAATGACGGGTCGCTCCCTCATTGCAGCGAATCGCTGACATTGCAATGACGAGGTGGCCCCTGATTGCTTCAGCAAAAACATTTCAAAGTTGTGGCAAGCTGGCTGAACTAGTGTCAGCAGCAGCATGCCACCCCATTGGGGAACAGGGGCCAAACCTCAAAAGGCAGTGGGGGCATTGGCCACAACAGTGCCATGCCTCAACAACCTGCTTCTAGAGCAAGCTGCCGTAATATGTTTCTTGTGCATGCATGCAAGCAACATAATAAATGGGTCAAGGAACATCCATTGTATTTATTTAGAACCTTAACTCATTTGCGATATCAAGTTTAGATTCTTTGTGAATATTGTAATAATCTCTTCTGTAATGTCTCACCCACTGATTGGGCCGAACGTATTTCTAAGGATAAAGAATATCTTTTGAATCATTTAGCAGCCAATAGCAAGAAACCATTTGTATTCCTTTGAACTACCACAAATGTAATGTGGTCAATACATGTTGTCTATATGTACCCTCCTCTTCACTAAGAATATTGTTTTTATTTTAGTAGTTGAAATTTATGCCTGATTTTATATCATCTTGCTTTCCTCACCATAACTGCTAATTCTTTTTTTCTCTCTACACATTGCATTGAACCAGGATGTCAGTTTTGATATTGATTTTGATTTTACTGCTAATGTATAAAAGAGGATGCCCTGTTAAAAGGGCAGCCCAGATTGTCATTGGCCCCCTGAGATTAGCTAGAAGTATGGTAGGGGAAGGAATAGGAATCAGATAGTAGGGGATGGATGGGGGAGGCAGAGGGGATGACATCACAAAGGAGCTGGGGATAGGAAGGGCATAGGTGATTGACAAGCAGGGGGATAGGATGAAGGGAGTTCAGGGGAGGGGCTGGATAAGGGTAGATAAGGGTCTGGGGGGAGAGACAATCCCTGTCTCTCCCCTGCAGCTGTTTCTTCAACTTGACTTGATTACAGCTGTACAGACATTTTGAAGTGGGTAGATACTTCTCAGGAAAAGGTAAGATTGGGTAGTCAGACCTTACAGTTTTGGCAGTAGATATATCATAAAATGCTTGGAAATGTGGGTCTTTGGTGACTGGATTTTGTTTTTCTCAATAATAGGTTCTCTCAAGATAATTATTTTGCTTGTAATACTTTATTTGCACTGTCCTATGATTGTTCACAACTGTTTTGAAGTAGATTTTACTGTGGGCTGGCCTTACGTGGCGTCCTGTTTTGGAGTTAATTCTGAGGTGAAAAGATGGTAAGATATCCTTACAGGTTGGTGTTTTCAGAGATAATGGAGTTTTTTTGCCTTAATATTGTGGTTGGTTATGCAAGGAGCAGCTTAGGCAATGGCCGCCGAGATGTCAGACCCAGCTGGTGTCCGCCGCAGTCTGGGGAATTTCAAGCACTAAAAAGAAAAGAATAGAGAAATAGTGGGGATTTTGCATTTCTTTTAAGCAGTCCAGTAGCCCTATTTCAGCAGTACCTGAATTTTGTATCAGTGCACAGGACACCAGGACACATGGCATCTGCTGCGGAGGGCCTATGCCTTCCAGGGGTACTCACTGATTGCATGGTTCACTGGGTTGAAAGGCTGCCTTTTAAAGTCCACATGATATCATGACTGGCATGGTCTTATTTTTGCTGGTGGAGTGTTCTGCTTGATGTGCTGAATGCCAGGCCATGTGGCATCTACCTCAGAAGGTGCAGACCTTCCAAGAGTGACTTGTTTGTCCATGGGGTGAGCAAGAGCTGCATGATGCACAAGACAACAGGCCACATGGGGTACGCATTGAACCAATTTTGGGTTGAAAATGGAGCAGGTGCTGGCATTACTGCATGGGAAGGTTTTTTTGTGGGCACTGCTCGGGGGGGGGGTTGATTCGCCCTGCCTGGCCTGGGTGGCTGTCCTGCCACCATCCTGTGGTTTTGTGGTGTGAGCCAAGAGTAGCCACTGGGATCTGGGCAGTTGATGGTCCCAGTTGGGGGGGGCAATGTCAGTTGAGGAGGCAGGTGCTTGCTTTGCAGGGAGCCAGGAGAGAGGGGCCAACCACGGGGGGACGAAGAAGGCCTAGGCTGAGCACTGCCAGTGAGGATGGTGGTTTGGGGGATGTCCGAGGATCGTGTTTTGCAGCTCATTTGTGAACCGACTGGCTCAAAAGGAAAATAAATTAAATATATGTGTGAAACAGAAGGAAAAGGACAAGAAAATGGGGATTTGTTGCAGGGTGCTTGGACTCCTCCAGTCGTGGTGGGACAGGGACATGCATATTTTTCTGCTTCTGGCATTTGGCCCACCGGGGAAGGGGTGGTTTTAGGCATGCAACCCGCAGTCACATGCCCTAAAAAAACCCCAAAAAAACAGCATCCAGGGCGTTTTCAGCTGTGGAGGTCAGGGGGATGAAAGCCAAGCACAGGTCAGTCACAATGCTCAGGCAGCCCTAGGGTGGAAGGGGGCTCCACCTGCCTGTCAGGGGATTCAGAGGCCTGGTCAGCTGACATTTTGTAGGGCCTACCCATTGTTGGCCATGAGGCAAGGGTTGCAGAGGCCTCAAGTATAAGCGATCTTTGTAAAACAAAATATTTTGTTAATTAAGAGAAGCAAGTAGGAAGGGTAGGAAGACAGAAATAAAATCCAATTGGATGAATGGATAGGGGTAGAACCTCAGATGTGGGAGACAATAGAGCAGGTGGCCTGGAGGGGGCAGCAGAATTTTTCCCCAAGGTTAGGACAGTGGCCTAGGACAGGTGCCTGCCAGTGAGGAAAAAATAAATAAAAAAGACAAACAGAAGTAAAGAAAAATGGAGAATAAAGAAGTGGAACAGAGACAAGGATAGGAGTCAATAAGATTTTTAAACATCTTAATTAAAGAAGGTTTTGTCACCTCTGTCTAGTCATCATGCTTGGGAGGGAGGGCTGCCCAGAGGGTTCAGTACTTGCTCACTTCACAGTGAGAAGGAGGCTGAGGCAGGATGCGCACCTGGGTCAACAGTTTTCTCAAGCCTGTGCTACCCAGAAATTACAATGCCTCCCAAGTTAAGCAGTGGGTGTGTGGGAGTTTGGAGGTGGGTCACACATTGATCTCCACTGTTCACTGGTGGATCCCCTGCCCCCCTTTTCTCATTCAAAGTTATTAGGAAGTAAAAGGAGTGAGCCATATCAAGATTGAAGCGGGGGGGCAGGCCCTTTCCACTGCCGCAAATGTGGGCAGTAGGTAAAAAAAAAATGGGAGGAAGCCAAGAGGGAGGGGCATCATGCCAGTTAAGTTTTTTTGTTATTAAATTACAGGATGGCACCTAAGAAGGCTCCTAAACAAAAAAAAAATCAGTTATCTCCCGGCACAGAAAGCAGTGGAGCTGATGGATCAGGTGCAGGCCATTATAAAGGAATCCAGGGCAAAAGAAAAAAAGGGAGAAGAAGAAGACAGACAAGAGGAAGGACCCCCCAGTTTGGAAAAAGTGAACCAGCAAATGACTGACCAGGAGCACCCTGGATGAGGGTGGTGAGCCTCAGTCAGATGTGGGTAAGGAACCGGTGATAGACCTGTCAGAGGAAGGTAGTTTAAAGGACTACCTAGCAGGTATAATGGAAAAATGGAGAAAAAGGTTGGGAGGAGGTGAATAATGCATGGACGGAATTGAAAGAAGAGAAAAAGATGGAGAAAGGGAAATAGAGTACAGGGCTGGGAGAAGGGGGTAGCAAATGCAGTTATGGGTGCCCCCCGGATATAACCCTAGGCAACCTTGTATCGCAAGCTCTCAAAGAGAAAATATGGATTGGAGAATATGTGGATATGTTTGCCCTGATTGACAATGATATGGCAAAAAAGTATGAGCAGAAGAAGTCAGTGGGCAATTTTGAGATGGCAGTAGCTCTGACCATAGTGGGAAAAACCAGTGAGGATATAAGCTATAAGGGGAAAATGTTTGGGGTCTGGATGGAGGGATTCACACCTTTCAGTGCAATTATGTTGCAGAAGAAACCCAAGCTAGCCACACCTTTACTCACCTATTCGGCCATCATCAGGGATGCCTATAGGGTTAAGAGTGGATATGACTGACTTATTTATGATGAGAAGTTCTGGCAACGGGTGGCGTCACATGGGGATATCAGGTGGGACGTGACCTTGTCAGAGTTGTGAATAAGGATACTATCAGCGCAGAGGGGTTCTAGCAGTGAAGGGAAGAAGGGCAGTGGGGCAACAAGTGCAAAGACTTGCTAGGCATTTAATAAAGTTAACTGCAAGTGGCATAGTTGTAAATACAAACACGCTTGCTCAGGCTGTGGGGGCACGCACCCAGTCTCCAGATGTAGGACGTACGGAGATAGGAATGATGCTTAAGTGCAAGGAAAGTCCTTTCTGGGTGGCCATGGAGGGGAAGGTGGGATTCAATGGGCTGGGGGGCAATTTCTGATGGCATAATGGAAGGGAAGGTAATGGTGGATGATGAGCCGCCTCAGATGATGGTACTTGGTCAGAGGGGGTTTCCCTCTGGCTCGGTCCCCAGTGAGGGTAGAGATGGCAATTGCATGGACTAGGGATTACTCAAACAAAGGGGTGGGTTTAATGCTGAGGGAGGGTATCAGAAAAGGGTTTAATTTATATTACTCAGGATTAAGGAAAAATATGACAGCAAAAAACCTGGGATCCATAAAAGGGAAGGTGGACACTGTGGAAGGCAAGATCAAGAAAGAGTGACTAAATGAGTATTCTCAATCCACCACAAACAGGGAGCTGTTGTCCACTTCTTAGATTATTTCTTATTCATAGTGGAGGGCAGGGAGAACACACAGGCCATGCAACAAGGTTTTGAAGATATGTGCAGGGAGATTAGGGTACCTGTGGCTGAGGATAAGACCAAAGGGCCGAGCAGGCAGCTAGAATTCCTGGGCATAGAGCTAGATTTGGACCAGCAGTGTTTCCGACTTCCAGTGGGCAAGGTGGAGAAACTAAGGATGCTCATCCAAGGGCTCAAGGGGAAGCAGAAAGTACGTCTCAGAACCATGGAACAGGTATTTGGGCATATGAATTTTGCCTGCAGGGCAGTGGCCTCAGGGTGAGTGTTTACCCGTCGCTTGGCTTGGGCATCTGCTAAGGCCAAGTTGCCCCATCACTGGGTCGACATCAGCAAAGGGGTAAAGGAGGATCTGTTAGCCTGGGAAGGTTTCCTAGCAAGGTATAATGTGTTGACTTTCTGGAAAGACAAGTGGAGTCGGGTGAGGACCTGGAGCTTTTCATGGGCACAGCCGACTGGTTTGACATGGGGGCATACTGTCAGTGTGAATGGATATCAGAGAAATGCCAAGCCCAGTGGGTAGAGACAGGCCTCACCAAGGACATAACATTTTTTGAGGCGTTCCTCATATAGGTAGCTATAGTAGTATGGGGGGATCACCTTAGGAACAAGAAGGTCATTTTCCGATTTGATAACATGGCAGTGGTGTCGGTTATAAATCAGCAATCTGGGTTCTCAGAAGTGGTACTAAGTGTGGCATGCATACTGATATGTGAGGGCCTCAGGTTAAATTTGTTTTTTAAGGTGAGACACATGAAAGGGGTTAAGAACGACATAGCTGACAGCCTTTCACATTTACAGTTGGACAGATTTCAGTGAATAGCCCTGAGGACGGCCATCCAGAGAACGCAGGTGCCACCACACTTTTAGGAGATTGGATGGACTAAGCCCAGCTACTCTTTCAGACCACATGGGCTCCTAACACACTGAGGGCCTATGAAATGGCATGGAGGAGTTTCCAGGAGTTCCAGAAGAGAGTCAAGCTGGAGGTAAGTGGCCCAGTATCTGAATCCCAGATCATTAGATACATGGTGGAAAAATGGGAGGGGGGGATGTCAGGATCCACCATAGGTATCTCCACCTCATTAGTATAGGCCTGGTCTTCCAATTGCAAGGATATGGTACTCCACCAGGGCTCCGACCATCTGGTGGATACAACAAGGGTGAATTAGGCTTCAGGGCCAGAAGTTGGATAGGCACAGACCAAACTGCAGGGAACTGCTGGGTAGCTTGATTGCTAGCCTGAAACATGTATGCTCCTCGGTGTATGAGGCCAGATTGTTTGCAGCCATCTTTATGGTGATGCAGAATGGGGCATTTAGGGTCAGTGAGGTGGTGGCCAAGGGTAAATGGGATACACAGAGTAGGCTACAGGACCAGGACATTTCTTGGTCAGCTGGGGCCACCACTATCTGGCTGAGATGGTCCAAGATCCACCAGGCCTGGAGGGGTATACAGGTTGAGTTGAACCGCGCTGGGGAAAGTGGGAGAGGATGGTATAAGCCTTAGAGGCATACATGGCAGTTAGGCCACAGGGAAGAGGGTGGTTGTTTAGGCACTGCAACTGGGATCCAGCCACTGCTTCCCAGGTCACGGCTGTGCTAAAAAAGGGGATGGGTTTCCGCGGGTAGGACCCCTAGATGTTTGCATCACGCTCCTTTAGGATTGGGATGGCCTCAGAGGTGGCCAGGCTTGGGGCACCTCCACCGAGGTACAGAGGGTGGGGAGGTGGTCCTCCCAGGCTTACAGGAGGTATGTAAGGAAAGGAGAGTTAACATTGAATTTATGATCACATGTAAACTTTGGTGACCTTAACTCTGTGAGCATCTTATGCCTTAAATGTTTTTTTTCTCTCTAGATATCCCTGTAGGGTTATTATCTCTTCATGACTTTCGTGGACACTACCCCTTACTCACGTGCTGTCTTTTACATATTGCTTAATCTGCAGCTCTTATTTCCCTACTCTGTACCATTTAACAGCGCTATTTCATTTCTGTATTCCCTTTCCACTACATTCCACTCTTACTATCGCTTTCCTCTGTCCCCTAACTCTCTTTCTTGCCGTAGACTAGCCATTCAGGGGCTCCCTGCCCCTCAGGTGGGAAAAATGTGGATACCGGGTGGTTGTTGCTTCCATATCCACCGCCTGAGACACTTAGACCAGACTCCTTATTAGCGAAGTACGGCATTGCCGATACCCAATTGGAACACTAGCACTTTTCTGCTCTACATCTGATTGGCTCCTGCAGTCTGCTCCTGTGTCTCCCTCAATACTAAGCTAAAGTCTGATTCTCTGTCTAAAACTTGCACAAAAAAGAGCTGTACTTATTTATTGCCTAACAGACAAGCATATAACACCGCAAGTAATAGGTGCATATGGGTCATCCAAAAAGCCAAGGCAGACCACTACCAGGCCACCCTCACCTCCTCATGGGGGTGTGCCTGGAACTTCTGGGACAATATAAAAGAAATAAATGGGAAGTCACACTCCCCCCCAGCTCAACTTATGGTCAATAGTTCCACCTTTACTAACCCCACTAACATTGCCAACTGCCTTAACTTCTCCTTCACAGATCTTAGACCTGTCCTCCCGAGTAACTTTTTTGACCCAACCCCCGACCCACCACCCTCCGATCAACAATGCTCCCTGTTCTACCTACGCAAAATATCTGTCCAGGAAGCCAGACAACTAAGGGCTTAAAGCGTTAAACAGCAACAGTCCTAACAGTGACTCCCTGGATATAAAAATACTCCAGCTAGCCCTGGATGATGTCCTGGTCCCACTCACTGACCTACTAAACTGGTCCCTCTGCCTGGGGCAATTCCCCACAGCATGGAACACAGCTATAGTCAGACCTATTCACAAAGGAGGTGACAGGTCCACCCCCAGCAACTATCGTCCAATCTCCATCCTTCCCCCCCTTTCCAAAGCCATAGAAAAAGTGGTGGCCACTCAACTCACTGAATATCTAGCAACATACAACATTCTTTGCCTGGAACAGCATGGCTTCTATGCTGGTCACAGCACAAGTACAGCATTAATGGAGTTCTCCAACTTCCTAAACTCCTCTCTGGACTCCAGTTCCCTAGCTGGAGTAGTGTTCATTGACCTCTCTAAGGTCTTTGATACTGTCTCCCACCCCCTCCTACTAAATGCTCTTGACCATACAGGGCTGTCTGCTGCCCCCCTTGCCTGTGCACAAGTTACCTATAAGCTCACTCCCAGTGTGTCAAAAAATAATGGGATACTTTCAGAAACCCATCCCATCTGCTCAAGGGTTACCCAGGGCTCTATCTTTGGCCCACTACTCTTTTTAGCCTCTACCTAAACACCCTACCCAGTGCCTGCTCTGGCAATATTGCCCTGTACACTGATGATGCCGTCATTTATGCCACCATCAGAAATCCAACCTCCCTCCAACACTTCTTCAATGATGCTGAAAACTGGTTTACGGAGAGCAGACTAGTCATTAACCTCAAAAAAAATGAAGGCAATGCTCTTTGCCCACCACCAGAATAAAGCCAGCAACAACCCCCTCCAAATCCTCCCCAGCACTCATCAACCACTTGAACAAGTTTACACTTACAAATACCTTGGGATCACTTTTGACTCAGTCCTCACCTTTCATACCCACATCACAGCCCTTGCTTCCCCTGCTAATGCTCATCTTGACATACTCTACCGTCATAAGGACTGCCTCCCACCTGATGCCCTCAGACTTGCTGTAACGTCCTCAGTAATCTCCCTTGTTGATTATGGCCTTCCAGTCTATGGTGCTGCTGACTTCACAGCCCTCAACAAAATTCGACTCACCCTAAACAAGGCTTGCAGACTAGTGACCAGTGCCCCTAGGCTCACCCTCACATGTCAGCTCTATGACATGGCCAAACTCCTTAGCCTCGATGAACGCCTCTGCTACTAAACTTGCCTATTAACTAAGAAGATTCTACTCAGGCTCTCACCACCTGGGGTCTCTGCCTCCATCCAACTCAAACCTTCCAGAGTCACTACCCGAACCACTGACAAGGTCACACTACTGGTACCCAGAACTAGGACCACCCAGGCACAGAGGTCGTTTAGCTACAGAACCTCATCCTGGTTCAACTCGCTCCCTGCAGCCATTTCCAACTCCACCAAAATTGCCCCCTTTTAAACTGACCTACGGAAACAATTGTTCAACACCCACTGCTGCACCTGTCGCAAAGAGATGCTCTGCTGCTCTCTATCACTATTGACATAGCCCTCTGGGCTGAACTATCCCTCACCCCTCCCCCCTCTCCCCCATTGGCTCCATCCCCTCTTCCAGTACCTGCTGTTACCGATCTGTCATGTCTGAAGTGTTTTTTAATTACTCATTAGGTTCAAGCAACTATGTTACTGTATGATTGTATTCTGTATGTATGTTGACTCTGTGTGTCCTCTCTGTGACAAGGTATGTTTGTAAGTGAGCCTCTGGCTCAAAGGTTGTAAATCCAATTTATGCAATAAATAAAATAAAATATAAATAACAGTTCTGACCTCTATTTTCTCCTGTTTGGAGTGTCAAGTGTTGGGACTCTGTTTGGTTATACTCCTTTCTGAATTTCTGTGGTTGTTTCAGTCTTTAGGCATCAAGGAATACCCAATTCTGTTGTCCTGCTGTTCTGGTCCTCCTGCTGGTTCAGATGTTCCATTGTCTGTGGCCCAGTACTTAATACCGACCCCTTCTTCCATCCCCTGCCAAGGATATGCTCTCTACGGGCTCCCTGAACATAGGCACGGGAAACCAGGGCACTGGCAGTCAGCACTGCCTGTACTGCCACCTGAGAACCTGAGCTCGGACTCGCCATTAGCGAAGCATGGCATTAGCAGTCATCCAATTAGAATGTGAGCACTCTTCTGCATTGGCTTCCGATTAGTTCATGCAGTTTGCTTCTATGTCCATTCTAAACCAAGCATGACTCTGATTTCCATGCCAAAATTTGCCAAAAAAGAGCTGTAATTACTTTTCTCCTTGACTGTTAAGACCCTTATCCTTCTGTTTAGAGTGTTACATTAAGAGGGATACTGTGTGATTATACTACTTTTGAAATTCTATGCTTGCGTCAGCTCCCTACACGAGCGGCTGATCACTTCTCCCTACTGAAGTTCCTACTAAGTCTCATCTTATGGCCTCCTTAAATATTACAGAAGCACTCTAAACTGATATGACTGATGTAACATTGAGTACTTACTTGCATTAATTGCATTAATTGTTTTTTACTTGTATTATTTGGATCTATTGTAAATATCTCTGTATGCATTGTACCATTTGACCTGGAGCGAATTAGGTCCATCTTGTAAAAGAGCTTGCTCAATGATGTTCACCTGGATAAATAAAGATTTTGATTGATTGAGTGATTGATCTATCTTTATGTTTTCCAGGGTTTGGATGGTGCCATGTGGTTTGGATTATTGGCCATTCCTTTATCCATTGGGTGGAGTAGTGGGCTGTAACCATGACAGGGCTTGGACAAGATCCATAAAAGACCATGATCAAGTGGCATGGGAAGAGGGGATTAAAATGTAGGCTGCTTTTGCCATTGTTTGATGATAGCAGCAGGTTTTTGCTGAACCCACATCTGATCATCATACTGGCAGGGGAGAATAACCTGGGAAACATGTCCTTGGTGGCTTTGGTTCACATGATCCTTAATGATTTTAATGTGATAAAATCCTGGTGGCTGTAGGTGACAATACTGTGGTTGGAAATTATACCACAGAGATGTTGGAAATATGCTAGAGATGTGTCAGTGGTAGACAAAGCCTGGAAATGGGTAAACAGGAATATGGCAGACTGGGTTAGGAAGGCAGGTGGGCTATACATAAAACATGCTTTGATTACGTGAGGCACACTTGGGATGTACCACGCAGATGGGGTACATATGTCAATGGTAGGCAACTCCACTCTAAATGGGGCAGTCAGGGAAGCAATTGAGAAATGGCAGGGTTTCGGAGGAGTATTTGCTAGCTTCTAATGTGGAGAAGTCCAGAGGCCGAACCAGATGGTTGGCTAATGGGCTAGTGGGAAAAAGGGGACCTGGCCAGATGGAAGTATGGCAGGGCAGGGGAGGGCTCCCCATGGGGTAGTCACCTCGGGGAGACAGGGCTGGGGATTCAGGTGCAACACCTGAACCCAAACAGAACTGAAAGGTGGTGAAGGGGCATCAGGTCTTTTACACCCGAGCCAAAGAAGAGCTAAATATTGTCCATAATGCTGTGAATTTTGTGTATATGTAAATAAAGGGGCAACCCTCCAAAAAAGCTTGTAAATAAGAAAATGGTGATGGTACTGAAATTTAAAACATTGGTGTAACTGAGAATGCATCTAATAAAGCTTCAGTTTGTTGAACTAAGCATTGGTGTAAGTGGCTGATTTCAGGGGAGTCCAAATGATAATAGTGGAGTGAGATAAAACAAAACTATTTCGTTTCATTTCATTTATTCTTTGGTAACTGGATAAGAGCACTGGACCAAAAGTTCCTTTTCAGGCCCAACCTGGACAAACAACAATAATATACAATACTTATTCAAACAGACAGAGAAAAACACAATTCATAAATTACAGTTAGATACAGATTTCAGTAACAAATAAGACTTCAATTGAGATTTAAAAATTGGAGGAGAGGGGGCAAGCCTAACTAATTTGGGAAGTGTGTTCCAGTGAGTAGGTGCTGCAGTTGAGAAGGCCCTAGTGCAAGCCTTCAAAGAATACCTGGGGACAAGATACAAGGGACCAGCAGGTGCCCTCAAGCTAGAGAGTAATTCTTCTCTTGTAAGTAAGCTAGATAGAGGAAACCTAGAGCCAACATAATCACATTTAAACATCAAACACCCTATAGAATATTCCAAATGACAGCTAAGGGAAAACCAACCCAGACGAGAGTAGAGACTACACAGATGGGTTCTGTTTGGGGCACCCAAAACAAATCTGCATATATTATTATGAATGACAGATAAAGCTTGCATTTCTTTAATCCTGATATTATGATATAAGCTAGATATATAATCATAATATATAAGCCATAATTAAAATGTATTTATGCATTGAAGAAACAAATCAATCATTGACATTCAATATTTCTGACTAACTCAAGAAATACTCTGTTATTATTTTATTTTGCCCATTTCAGTCTTTTAGTACCAACTATTTCAACAAATTCTCTAATTTATTTTACTTGACTGTGGGATGTTTATTAAGTAAGCAAGAGAATTATTCAGTGGCATGTGTGGTGATTCAGAATGGTCAATTATTTCAACATCTATTTCTTTACAAAGGCCATTCAAATTTCCTAAAAATAGGTCAATCATCAAGGCCCCATTTTGAGAATGATAGAGAAGGTTCACTCTAAATCACTGTTAGTTTGAATATTAATTAATGTAAAGTCCTTCAATCATAACAGAATTAAAAGTTTTCCAGCTTCATTAACTTTGATGTCCTTTTATTTCCTTATTCCCATTAGATTAGAGTTTTTCCTTTTGGCCCCTTTTCGGTATCACAGGATGAATTATTATTGTCAGTTATTAAATCTGAACATCTGGCATTAAGTTATCCTGCCAGAAAATTATCACTGTCATGGTACAATTCTTGAGTTTATTCAAAAAACAGTCCAGAAAATTGTAATATTAAAAAAAAATTGAACAAGAACTTTTTGGACGCATATGATAGTTAACAAAAATCATCCTATAGGTTCTAACAATGATTTTAATTACCTGAATATTTTCATTATTAATATCAAGTTATTCTGCTGTTAAATTATTTTGTAATCTGGAAGCCACTAATAATCCCATTTGGTTCATAACCTGTTAAGGTGTGTTATTTGCTTTGACATAAAATGTATCAAATCCTGGAAACTTCAGAGTGTCAAGGGTAACCCGTCAAATGGGCAACTGCAAATGAGTGCTTGTGTTTTGCACGAGTCATTTACAGTGCCCAGTAAGAGAGCAGTAGGAGAGGATTCACAAACGGGGTTTAAGTGACTATCAGATGAACATAAGGGCGAGTAATGGACAGCGCGATTGCGGGAAGGTATGACATAAAGTAGGATGTGGGAGGGAGTGTGGGCTGTGCTGTCAAGCTGCTCGCTTTTCATGCTGTGAATCCCTTAGCTTACTATGGAGTTCAAAGTACTGGATTCAGTGCTGGGATGGGGTGGGTAAAAATTATAAATTTTATCTTGTGTGGGACTTCTGTAATTTTGTTTTTCTGTCCCATTCCTGATCCCCCTGGAGTTGAGCCCTCGTTGCAGTCTCCCCCCAAATAGCACCTCAGAGGGTTTGGCTGTATCCCAGAGTCGGCCCTCCTCAGAGCTGATTATAAACAGAAACAGGGTGTGGGGGGTGGAGTTCACCTCATAGGGTTGTGGGTGGTTACCCCCAACATAAAACATACAGTATTGTGTCTTTGGGGGTACCCAAGGGTGTCACTAAGGTGGTTGTTGGCAGAGTGCACAGTCGCTATATCTGTTTTCGGTGATGTGCACTCGACAACATTATTTTTACCCTTACAAAATCACCATTATGACATGGAATCAGTTTTAGGTGACTACCAAGTTCCTTACAACATGATGATGTCAAAACAAATCAAATCAAATTTTATTTCTGATGTGCTTTTCAAAATATCAAAGCGCAGATACATAACAGAATAACAGCCATCACAATAAATACAAATATAAAAACAATTAAAAGGCAACAGGGTGACCTATTCAAATGCTTGTTCGAATAAATAACTCTTCAGAGATGCCTTGAATGATTCTGTGTGACAGGCACTCTCGAATCCGACGAGGTAGCGAATTCCACAGGCTTGGGGCCACAAAGAAAAAAGCTCTGGCCCCAGATGACTGAAGACGGACCCTGGGAATTCTAGCAATCCTCGTCATGGAGGGAGGGTGGAGAGGGTGGTAGGGTTGAAGGAGATCTTTCAAGTAGCCCGGTCTCTGACCATGTAGGGTCTTATAGGTCAGCAACACGATCTTGAAGGCGATTCTCCTTTGCACTGGCAGCCAGTGCAGTTTGCACAGCACAGGTGTGATATGGCAAGTTCTTGGCAACCCAGTCAACAACCTGGCCGCAGCATTCTGCACCAGCTGCAGGTGACGGAGATCCTCCTCCAGTAATCCTAGATATAGAGCATTACATTAGTCAAAATGCAAAGAAACAAAGGCGTGAACCAATACAGGAAGGTCATCATGTGGAACAAGGTGTTTTATCTGGGCTATATTCCTCAGATGGTAAAAGGAAGACTTGACAATGGCTGACACCTGTGTCTTCAGCGTCAGCTCACTGTCAAGAATTATATCCAGATTCTGCACCTGTTCAGAAGGTCTCAACTGGTTACCCCCTAACACAAGGCCAGAGGAAAACCCAGGAGTCAACTTCTCTGCACAGTGACCCGGGTCCACCACCAACATCTCAGTCTTGTCCGGATTCAGTCTTAACCAGTTATCACTCATCCAGTCCTGAATCTCATGCAGTTGTTAAAGACCAACAATGCTTCATTCTGTTTGGGTACAAAAGACATATAGAGCTGAGTATGATCTGCATAGCAGTGAAAACTCAGCCCATAATGCCTGATAATGTCTCCCAAAGGGAGCATGTACACCGTGAGCAACATGGTGGAAAGCACAGAACCCTGCAGCACCTCACAGGGCAGAGCAAAGGAAGCAGAGGAAAAAATTCCTGATACTACCCTCTGGATTCTGCCTGTGAGGAAAAAATGTAACCATCTGAGGACTGTCCCCGACAGTACACAGAGCAGCTGCAGACGTTCTAGCAACATCCCATGGTCCATGGTGTCAAATGCTGCAGAGAGATAAAGGAGAACCAAGATCGAATGGCTCCTCCTATCTCTCACCATTAGATCATTTAGTACCCAAACCAATGCCATCTCGGTACTATGCCTCTTCCTGAAACCGGACTGGAGAGGATCATAAACTTCATGGGTGGTAAGAAAGTACTCGAGCTGCAATGCCACTACTTTCTCAATAACCTTGCCCAAAAAGGGCAGGTTAGAGATTGGTCTGTAGTTAACGAGACAGCCTGGGTCAAGGGAAGATTTCTTCAAAAGGGGTGTTATGATAGCCTCTTTTAGAGATGCCAGAAACACTCTTTGGTCCAAAGAGCACCAGACTATCTCAGCAAGGACTGGTCCGATCGCATCCATACACCCCACAAGGAGGCATGTAGGACTAGGATCCAAACTACAGCAAGTTGGTCGCAAGCCCTGGACAATCTTTATGATATCGTGATCGCTGGCTGGTCAAAATCAGTCAAGACAGACCGAGGGCCTGCAACCTCGCATCGATCACCGCCATGCTCATTTGAATGCATACTGTGGATCGCTGACCTGATTGATGACACCTTATCATCAAAGAACTGAGCAAACTCATCACACTTTATTTGTGAAAAAACTCTCTGACCCCACAGACAGACTGGATTGCACAGTATGTCCACAGTCCAGAAGAGCTGAGCTGGTCAATTTCTTGATGCAGCTATCTCCCTGACA
The DNA here is from genome assembly GCA_016271365.2 of Neoceratodus forsteri. Taxonomy (NCBI): domain Eukaryota; kingdom Metazoa; phylum Chordata; order Ceratodontiformes; family Ceratodontidae; genus Neoceratodus; species Neoceratodus forsteri. The sequence continues at coordinate 832,346,386 of CM057459.1, read as the reverse complement.
GGAACTCTGCCTTCTTACAGGAGATTTCTGATTGATAGTCCATACAATGGGCCATCAATCTAAGTCTGTCATCTTCCAGGCCAGATTTCCACCAGCAGTGTTCCAACCTTGGTCCCATTTTTCTCAGCTCCCTCAATGTCCCATCAAACCAAGGGGACCAAGGGCAGAGGGAGAGGGGGCGTACATGGACAGGAGCTATGGAATCCAGAGCCTTCAGCACCATGTTATTATAGTTCACTACTAAGACATCTGGTTCCATGCATTCCATAGGCCAACTTGATAGGTCCAGCACCACCATCTGACCCTCAGGGGTAAATCCCCTCAAAGGTCGGTACTGGACCATCTCCAAAGGGATTGATCTCATGGGAGGGCTGCAAAATTGAACCTTATGGAGTGATGGTCAGACCACCCAACTGGTTCTACCACCAGTTCCGTGATCTCCATCCCCAGGGTGAACACCAGTTCCAAAGAGTGACCCTGAATATGTGTAGCAGCAGAAATAACCTGTGTAAAGCCCAACAAAATCATCAGTTGGAGGACGTTTTGACCAAAATGCGAGAGTTCATCATTGGCACAGACATTGAAGTCTCCCAAGACCAACCACCTGGAGGGCTCCAACACCAGGTCAACAATGAACTCTGCAACTTCCTGCAGAAAAACTTTCTCATCTCTGGGTGAACAGTAGATGAGTAGGATTCTGCTACCTACTCCTGCTCCCATGATACACTCGAAGGATCTGGGGGTCACCACTGGAACCTCTAGAAGACCCAATTCCGATTTAAAACAATTAACAACCCCCCCTTTGATCCAATCTCGGGCAATGTATCACTGAGTACCTGGCTGGAATGGCTGACTCTAATATGGGACCAGCATTTTCATCCAGTCAGGTCTCAGTGATGCAAGCCAGGTCAGATGACTCAACAAGATCAGCAATAATCACTGTCTTGTTCTTTATAGACCTGGCATTGCATAACACCGCCTGGGTTGGATGAGAGGCTTAGGTGGAGCGGGCCACTTGCCCACTATCAGTGGAACCCTTGGGTATGGGAACCAGGCATTGAAAACCCCTATCCTGGACCCATTTCACCCCAGGGCATCCCCCTGACCTCACCATCCTTATCCACCCACTCCGCTCCCCCCCCGGCTGAAGAACCCCCTCTGCCTCCGCCTTGCAATCCCCAAGGCATGACAGCACCTGTATACCTCGGGTTGCAATGGGAGGCTGTCAAAGGGGTGCAGGTCCCTCAGCCTAGAGGGGGAATAGCACCTTCCCACAGAAGCTCGATCCCAACACATGCTGCCACAAATTTAAAAACCACTGTTAATCAGCCACTAGCTTGTTTAAATTAACTTATATAACAAATGTCTAAACAAGAAAACAATAATTAAATTATTTTAAAACTAAATTAAACCAGAACCCCCCCCCCAACTCTCACATAGCAAGGGAGAGCACTTAACAAAAAGAACCAATTGTCCATTCCCCTTCAAGCAGATTTTTGGATCCTCAAGAGGAGTTCAAACAATCTGGGCATAGAGCCCCAGTCACTTTTCCACCTATAAACCACTAAAAGGAGAGAATAGTGGACACCCCTCAGGGCTCTCACCCCTGGAGAATTAGTTGCCAAACCTATCTCTCACATAGGCAGTGTAATAATTAAACAGTCACACAAATGTTCTTGGTGGAAAGAAAGAAGCACTCTCACTGCTTCTCCAAAGTACATAGGACATAAAAGGGAACAGTCTGACCTGGATTGTTCTCAGTAGCTCCACGATGACATAATCAGACTTGCAGCCAAGAAATCACTTTGACTCCTTGAATTAAATTCAAATTTCCACTCAACAGGAGCTACCCAGCTGAAGAAAGGTTTCACCCCGGTCATCCCCCGAGCAGTTACCGGGCAAGTCAACACTCGACCAGGTCCAAACAAGCAGGATCTCCAGCCTGCCTGCCAAAAACCCAGGAACCATGCAGTCAACAGTCCCAGTAAACCACCCTGGGTTAGGACCAGGATTCAGCCTGCTCCCCATAAGGCCAACACTCTGGAAAACAACACCAGAGATGCTGCAATCCTTAGGGCCTCAAGATAAGAGTCGTTAAGTCTCACAAGACCCAGCCTCAGAGTCCCTCCACAAAATCTGTAGCTTGGTCCCAAGGTGGCACAAAATCAGCAGTTGGCTCACAGTCCCGATACCACTACTCCCGCCGTATCTTCCAGGCACTCCACGAAATCCGTAGCATGGTCCCAAGGTGGCACAAAACCAGCAGTCGGCTCACAGTCCCAGTCTCCCAGTCCCAATAAACGATAATGAATATCCCAATATTACATCACAGTAATCCAGAAGGAAAAGTCTTTGATCTTAATCCTGAATGACTTTACAAACTCAAGGGGTAACAACAATGCACAACGCACACTTGCTATCTCTGCTATCTCTGCCAATGGCTACCGGCAGATATTTCACATAACGAATAACTAGAGAAAAAACTGAATAAAACAGCAAAAAAACCCATAAAAACAGGTAGAATAAACTAAGTATAAAACTGCTGTGGTGTGGCGTGGTCCAATGTGGCAGCCATCTTATCCTCACTGTTCACAGGACGATAGGAATTCCATACGGTTCTTGACTGACAACTTTGCAGATAACCCATCTATATTTCCGGAAAGTATTTTTCCAATTTCCATGCAACAAAGACATTTGCTGAGGGGGCTAGTGCAAGCCCAAAGATGACTTACCTGAAAATAATTTCAAAGGTGCAAATCTATTTTCTGTAAGAAAACACTTGGTAGCTGGGTTTCATCTTCACTAATATCATTTTCATCTGGGACAAGATCACATATTTGAGGTATTATATTTTTGACTGCACTCCCCATATCTAGTAAGAGAATTCCAAAAATCATCCAACTTTATCTAGTATCTTGTTTGCTATCTGTTGATATTCAAAGAAAATATCAGTGTGGTGAAAGTTATTATACTCAGATGATAACTATATCCATGAAACAGCATCAGGGTTAAAAGTTAACCTGAGCATGCATGCCACAAAGTCACAAATTGTTTTCTTGGCGTTCCCTATATTTTTCCTTTCAGGGATTTCCAACCAAATAGAGTTAAGTATTTTTGCACATTTGTGTAATTGAATTACTTATACTTTCCTTAGATGTATAATTTCCCAGTGAACACATATAACCTTTGATTTTCTTCATGATTATTGTTCCACTGTCACACTCCAATGGGAACAGGCTAATGGTAGAACATTTTGTTCATCTAGGGCATTTAAAATGGAAGCCCCTATAGAGTAAATAGATCTTCTATCCCAAATTTAAAGTCAGATTCCAGAGAAGAGAATGAGATCAAAATGTTTGATGTTTTGGTCTTTCTTACCATTTAAATATATTACTTCTTGGGTATCTCCTGTCCCCTTACTCATCCCTCCTCACGGGCAGAGTGGCATCAAGAGACCTCTGTGAATCTTCCATCCCCCCTCTCTAGGTCCCTAAAATCTTCTCAGCAATGGGCAGTAAAGCCCTTTCTGTCTCTGCCCCTCCCTATGGAACAAACTCCCTATATTGCTCCACTCAGCCACCTCCCATGCCTCCTTCATAACCCTATTCAATGTCTGGCTGCTGTCTGAAGCCAAATGCTTTTGCCCACCTGGATAATGTGGGCATCATCTTCCTCTTTGTCCCACTTCCCTGATGCGGGGTCCCACCCCTCCTAGAGGCTCCTCACCCTACTTAGCTCTTAAATCTCCCCCTACCTGGCTTATGCACTCCCCCCCCTCCTCTTTAAGCAGCAGCACTTCTCCTATGAGGACTATTTTACTGAAACTTTGTATTGACCTGATTACTGACCTGTTTACTGCACCATGTACCTTAGTGTAATATCACTTTAGTTATCATAACTGTGTACTGCCACATTTTGATCTGTAAACTGTGTTTTGTGACAAAGTATTGACCTGATCACTGACCTGTTTTACTGCTCCATGTACTTCACTGTGATTCATTTTATGTAATGTCTCTTTGCACTATTGCTGCATTCACCTAATTGTTGTTCCCTGTAATACTGTTATGTAGCCTCTATCTGCTGTACTCAATGTGTCACATGAGTGGCTTGGGTTGTGCCTGAAAACAGTCCATTGGATCTGTGCATCCACCCAGCTATCAAAGACATAAATAAATAAATAAATCAGTTGGATCATCAATCTGTAATAGGTACTGTACTTTCCCTAACAGGATAGATTCATTCTCATTCTCAGTCCAGGAATGCATATCAACAGTACTATCACTTTTATATCTGATTCTCAGAAATAAAATTAATTGTGATGGCATTGTAATGAGCCTCTCTGCATGTTTAATCATCTTTCCATGGCATCAAATAGAAATAACAATGTAATATCCTTCTTTAAAGAGCCCTGTGTCTCATTTTCCCCTTAGGAATTCCAGTCACTTTAATTAGTATCACTGTTTTGGAGTCTGAATAAAGTTCAGGGTTTATTGATAGGCTTTGTTCTGTCTGTTTTTGTTCTTGGAAAATAACTACTATCTAGGTCAATAAGGTTAATTAGTGGAGCAGCCACAATCAGATCTTTAGCCATCTGTCTCTCAATTCTACTTGAGGTTGTTTGCTTTTTTTTTATCTTTTTTGGAAATTGCTGTGGATCCTTTGTAGGGATCTTTGTATTTTTCCTGTTTTGGTTTTATTTAGGTTTGTCCCCTTTGCTTCAACAATTTATTTTTTAATGATTGCACTACTGGTTGTGCTTCATTTATCCTGGTCTATTACTGACTCAACAAGTTGGTTTGAATGCATTTATTAGGTTTCAAAGTCTTTGTATTATACTCAGTCCGATTATGTTTGACAAAGGAACTGTTCTCATAAATATCATAGTTGTGTTGCAAAACGTCTTCAAGAAGTTGTTTAATCATGAACTATGTTTTTTATTACATTGGCTCTATGCCTCAATATTTCTACTTTAAGAAACTGTAGAGTCTCCAAAATAACTTCATTAGCATTAGACGGATGCAAAATGATTTAGCAATTCTTTTGATAATACTGAAGGAATTGAATTCTGGCTATCTATCCAAGGAGTCTTAACATTCAGTTTTCTTGGAGTATATACTCCACAATCAAAATGGTTTGTATTATTGGTGCATGGTCTCAGGTTGAATTTTGGACAAGACAGCTCCCTATTCTCTGAGGACACTGAGAGACAACCATGAAAAAGCCCTACTGCAGCAATCTTTGGTAAGGTATAAGTTCCATTAAGCTTGTTAAGTTTACCTGTTTTTAAAATGTCTTTAAGACTATTGATTGTGTGCCTAAAAGATTTATAACTTCTGCCAAATTGTGATTTTTAATTTTAATTGGCTCAACTGGTTGTTAGGTTTAGGGGGTTAGGTAACATGTCAGTTCAGCCCTGATCAGCAATGCTATACACACCACACTTAAATGGCATGTGGTTGAGTTCCCTTGGGGCTTATTAATTGGGATTGATGTGGTTTTACCCACAAAGTTATAGATTATGGGTTGAGCTCTGACCAATTTAGTTCCCCCCCCCAACACCTTTTTTTTGGTCCTTAGCCTCCAATAATGTTGATTTTTTTTGCTTTCAGGCATATTTCATCTGATTGCAACATCTTTTTATTAGTTAGCTGAATCAGTTTAACTATTTCTTTTGGCACAACCAGAAGCTCATTTGACTTTGTATATAAAGTCTGCATACTTGCTATATTTATTATGATTCACAGTAAAAACAAAAGCCAAATATCCCTAGGATTATAAAGAACACTATACCAATAAGTTGTACAAAATATATAAATTATTAATCAGATGTGATTTCTAAATTAATATCCTTACTCTTTAAAATGTATTTTAGTAATTCACTGTAAATTTAATAGACAAATAGTTGTCATCCTCCAAGTGAATAGTCGATCAATTTAAAAAGCAGCGTCCTGCTAGATCCCTGGATTTTCATTTGAATGCAGATTCTCAGGAGTTGTATTCAGCTAAAGTCTTCTATACATGATCTAAGCTTGCAGATAGTGATTTTCTGGTCAAGTATTTCTGCTTTTCTGCTTTCCACTGGAACAATAAAAAGGTTTTATTTTTTTTAACATGAAAAAGTTTATTGATTTTTCCAAATTTTTTGTACATACAGCATCAAACAATGAACACAGGCCTCCAACTAAAGGAGAACAGAGGGACCCTGGGTTAAATAAAATGCAGGCAATACCATAAGAGGGATAGACTGTACATATTTAAAAGGCCCATTCACAACAATACTGTATATGTATGATACCACCATAAGGAAGAACAGGGAGAAACAATCAACAAGAATATTGTGGCTTGGATTGGCTGCTGTCACCTGCTTAAAACAAAATCTATCAGCAAACATTTGATCTTTACAGGAAAAAGTAAATGATAGGTTATCCTTTAGCTACCTTGCAACACCAGGAGGTGGCATGGGGTGGGGGGTACAAACCTTTGTTGTAGCAGGTTGTTACAGTGGAACAGGTATCAAGTCATTTGGCTATAAGGGAGGGTTGCCTGGAGGAGAAGGGGGGACCAAGCATAGATGTGAGGACAGATAAGCATCTCACTTGCTGTGAAACTTGGCCTTTTGGCCTAAGTTGTTGTATGACAGTCTTTCAAAGCAGACCAGCTTGGCAAGGGCTGTGTGACGACTCATGGGGGACAGGAAGGAGGGTTACCTCCATTTCATCAGAACAAGTCTTTTGACTTCCAGCAAGGCTGCCATGAACCATTGACGCAGAGCTGGAGTTATGGAATCTAAGGAGGATGTGTCACCTAGCAGCAGAAGTGGGTTTTCATGCCTGACAGTAGCACCTACTACTTTGGAGCAGTCCTCAAACACAGAGGACCAGAACTGTGCCAGCTTAGGGCATTCCCATACAACATGCAATAAATGGGCTGGGCTTTGTTGGCATTGACAGCATTGAGCATGTTTGAGAAGACCCATGGCATGGAGCATGGCAGGTGTTCTCTGCCACCTCAGGAGGATTTTTAGCTGGAGGACTTGACTACGAGAGTCTCTGTGTCTCAGGTGAGCTGCTTGGAGGCATCGGGCCCAGACATCAGGAGAGATAGCCAACTGCAACTCTTGTCCCCATTTCCTTCTGCAGACATCATTACAGTCTGGCTGGGGGTCCGTAAGAATTTTGTATACTCTTCCCACTAGTCCTTTTTGTTTGCAAGGGAGATGAAATGAGCCGAGCCATCTCCATTTGTCATCTTGCTCCCAGAGAGGTTGCAGGGCTTGAATAGCACTCTGGATCTGGCAATACCTACAGAAATCCTTCTTGGGGAGGTCATATTTCTCATGCAGTTGTGCAAAGGCCATCAGAACTTTTGAGCCTGGGGGACAGAGATCCTTGACAAGTTGAATACCTCTGTTTATTCAAGAGGACCACCGAAGAGGTTGTCTATCAACCAGCAACTGTGGGTTATTCCAGAGTGAGGTGAATTCAAAAGGGGGGTTCCAGGCTGACTTTGGTGTGTGGATGGTGGACATACAGGTGTGCCATGCCTTACCAGATTCCAGCAAAATGGAGGAGACAGCTTCTGCAGAGGAGGAACCTGTTCATAGGAGGGTGGTGAAACCTTTTGTGCCAGCCAGAGAGGCCTCCAGTGACACCCACAGAGGAGAGGGTTATGAAGATTGGGTGAACCATTTGGTGGCCTGTGCCACTCCATAGGCCAGATAGTAGCCATGAAACCATGGAAGACTGTGGCCTCCCTTGGTTCAGTGTGCTCTCAGCCTATTCCTGCCCCACCTGATGGCCTTGCCTTCCCAAAACAAATGGGCTAGCAATCTTTTCAGAGTCCGGAAGAGCTTCTGGGGGAGTCTAAGTGGGATGCTATGAAATAGATACGAGATTCTGGGGAGGAGAAACATCTACACTGCTTTGATTTTCCCTTTGAGCGATAACCTTAGCTTTAACTAGTGGTTTATCTCTGCTGTTAAGGAGGTAATTAGAGGGTTGAAATTAGCCTCCACCAGCTCCTTCCATCTCATGTGATGGTTATCCCCAGATGGGAAAATCCCTGTGGGGCCCATTCGATGGCAGTGCCTTGGAGACAGTCTTTGGAGCAAGCAAGATTGAGGGGCAAGATCATGGACTTTTTCTGGTTCACCTGGAGTCTAGATAATTGTGCAAATTCATTCAGTATAGCTATGGCTTTGAGAACTGAGTGTTTGGGATTGGCATGGGTGAGGAGCAGGTCATCTGCATAGGAATTAACCAAGACCTCCTGTCCCTGCACCTGAATGCCTGGGGTGACAAGCAGTTTCCTTGCCAATGGGTCAAGCGCAATGAGAAACAACAGGGAAGAGAGAGAGGGCAGCCCTGCCTTGTGCCTCTCCTGAGTTCGAAGGAAGAAGAGCTGCTTCTATTCATGAGGATTCTGGCAGTAGGGGTGTGATACAGGATGGCAACCCACTGGTGATAGTAAAGGCCAAAACCATACACTGCTAGAATGTTGTGGAGATACCCACACTCCACCGAATGAAAGGCGTTGGTAAAATCAATTGCAAGGGCAGCCATGTGAATGTGTGATTGCAGTGCCAGCCATTTTAGGTTGAGCACTAGTCTCAATTTATTCTCACTAGTCTTGCCCTTGCTGAATCCCACTTGTGATGGATGTATCACTAGGGGCAGGGCCTCCACCAACCTATTGGCTAACGCTCTCATTGGTATCTTTGTAACTACCAAGAGCAGAGCGATAGGTCAGAAGCTGGTGCAATCAAAAGGGTCAGAAGATTTTCTGGGTAGCAACATTACCACTGCCTCCTTCATGGATGGAGGGAGAGATCCTTTACTGTGTGATTCTTGCAAGGCACTCAGAAGTGGGGTGGATATCTCATCCTCTAACATTTGATACAGCTCTGTAGTCATTCTATCCAACCCTGGCACCTTCCCCTTAACAAGTTGTAATAGCGCCTTTTTGATTCCAGATAGAAATAGAGGAATGTCCAGCTTCTGGACTATTTCCAAGGGCAACTGAGGCAGAGGAGTAGAATCACAGAACTTTTTCAATACCCTCTCGAGGTCCGCTGATTTCATGATGGTCTTAGACTCATAGAGGTCCTGATTGAACCTTCTTATGATGTAATTTATGCTTTTGGAGTCGATAGTCCCTAAGGGCATGTATCTGGGAGGACGCCTGCTGCTTTTTCAGATGATAAGCGAAGAGCTTACCCTGTTTATCTCCGCCCTCCCAGAACTTATGTTTGGCTCTGAGTAGCTGCCACTCAGCTTTGCGCTGCAGTAGAGTGTTGATTTTGTATTTCAGCCCCAGTATTACAGGCAGTAGCAAGCCATCTTGGGAGTTTTTGGAATTTGGCCTCTAAGTCAGCCAATTGGGATTGCAATGCGGAGGCTTCTTCCCGACGTATTTTATTTTTCACTGCTAAGTAGGCTATTATGAGCCCCTTTAGGAAAGCCTTAAATGCTTCCCAAACCATGCTTGTACTGGTCTCCTCTCCCAAATTGTCTAAGAAATAGGTTGTGGCTGCCAGTTTTATCTGGGTACAGAAGCCTTTATCCCATAAGAAGAGGGGATTGCACCTCCACCTAGAGGAAGAGGAGTGGTCTCCCTGAGGAAGGAAACTGCAAGAGATAGGAGCATGATCTGAGAGTACAATACTGCCAATCACACTGCTATGGCTGTTATGTGCGCCCTTTGATTGGCCAGCCAGAAGTCAATATGACTGTGTGTATTGTGCACAGGGGAGAAGAAAGTATAATCTCTTTCTGTTGTGTTGTCTCTCCACCAAGGGTCAACAAGGTTCCATTCCTCCCTCAGCTCCTCTAAGGCCACCCTTGCTTTTTAGTGGGAGTGCTGGGTTGGGAGTGACTTGTCCAGAAATAAGTCATTAGCAAAACTGAAGTCTCCACCCATGATAATGTGGAGATCTGGATCATGTTTGGAAAGTTGGGACAGTGCTTGACTTATCTGGGGAAAACATCTGTGGAATCTGAGTTGGGTCCATATAGATTTACCACTACTACTACAGGGTAAGGGAAGTGGGCTACTACCCAGTGACCTGGGAGTCCAATTTAATTGCCTCCCCTACTTATTGACTTGCTTTATGGATCAGTATTGCCACCCATCTGGACTTAGGCCCTGTCCACACTACACCTGAAAAATCCCTCTGTAATGTTACAGAGGGTCCAAACTGTTACCATAATGGTTTTTGTTTACACTGGTAAGGTCACAGAAAGCATTTTCAAAACTGTTGTTGAAAACTGATATTTTGGGCCTGTCTACACTACATATGTAAAATTCTGTAATGTTATCAGTGGTAGGGTGGATGCACTGTGACGTTTTGGCCCTGTCTACACTGCACTGAAAATCTGTAATGTTTTGAAACCGGTACAGACTGAAAAGTTACAGTGCATCCACACTAACACTGTAAATGTTTTGAAAACATTACAGGATTTTACTTGTGTAGGGTAGACAGGGTTAAACAGAGCTTTGAAACCATTACAGAAACCGTTGTTGAAACCAGCTCACAACAGGTTTCTGTAATGGTTAAGAAAACACTTTCTGTAATGTTATTAGTGTAAACGCAAACCGTTACAGTAACTGTTTGGACCCTCTGTAACGTTACAGAGGGGATTTCCTAGGGTAGTGTAGACAGGGCCTTTCAGGTTGTAATGGTTTCAGAATGCTACAGAATTTCAGTGCAGTGTGGACAGGGTCTAAGATGTGGCAGAGCTAGCCACCACCTATCCCACCCATAGCTTCTTGAGCCATTGGACTATCCAGGTGGTAAGATGAGTTTTCTGGATAAGTGCAATCTCCGTGTGCAGGGAATGGAGATGATGCAGCACTTGTGCTCTTTCCACTGGATAGTTAAGACCCTTCACATTCAGCAAGACACATCTCCACCCTCGTTGGGAGCTGTTGGGCATTATCTGGGCCTTGATGCCTAATTCCACTTACCTGTAGAGTTCCCCCTGATAAACAGGGATGGAAAGGGGCTAAGGGACCGAGCTGCATCCGAATGCCAGAAGAAAGAAAAAAGGATGCAGCCAAGGAGTTTTCCCACCGCTAAGACACCTCAGGTCATGTCTGCAAGGTGTGGATGGCCAGGGTTGCTGCAAAGGATAGAAGATAAACAAAGAAAAAAAAATCATTTCACAATCAGCACAACCCTTGATGATCAATACAAATCTGACAGTTCTGGGCCAAGTTCCATTCTTATGCCCTAAGAGGAAAAGCCTGGATCCTGGTGAAGACCCTCACAGCTGGGGGGCAAACTGTACAACTAAGTGGACACCTGTACAGGTAGCACTCCCTCCTTTTTGCTGAACCTGATGGAGGGAAGGGAAGGGAAGGGGAGGTGGCTCCAACGTCTCCAAGAAGGTTAAATAAGAAAAACGTGTGTGGTGCAATACACCAACCTGCAACTGGTAACCTATTCAGCTGAAGTCTCCAAACATGCTGTGCCCTGAAGACACGGGCTGTGCACGAAAAACCTAGGTTGCTAACCTTCGGTTTAAGCTGCGCTATCATGGTGTCCAATCGGGGTGTGGGAAGAACACAAGAACATGCTCAGATCTGTCCCACCCTGGACATGACCCACCCATATGGGTTGATCTGGTCATGGGTGTCTTAGTACCATGAGGAATATGGGGTGCTAAGGGGGTGAAGGTCCTCCCCAGGAAACCAGCCATATCATTCATAAACTGCATTAGTAAGTCACAAAATTTAAGAACGTGAACAACACCTAAACTTGTGAAACAGTTACATACATAAGATCTATTAACCATAGAACTTGTTAAGTATGTTCAAAGGTGGGGTAAGTATGCCAAGCCACCAGGGAAGGGGAGAGTTCATTCTCTTCATTGACCCTCAAGGCACATAGAAAATGCAAGGGGTGGGAATGGGTGCATTTCTGAGAGAACTTTCAGTGAGGGTGCCCCTCCCAGCCAGATCATGGGGGGGGGATGAGGGGGGCTGTACTCTTCAGGATGGATTTGAACCATTGCCATTGAGATGGGGGGGTAGGAATCCTCTGGTCTATATACATTGGGCCTGACAATTACTGCTCTAGCTTCCCAGGTCTCCCATTAAACTGTGCCCACTGTATCTCCCAGCAGGGAGCCATGATCACCCCCTGAGCTGGTGAACCAGCTTGGCCAGTTGGTTCTATAACTGGACAGGGGGCTGGAGAGAGCAAAAGTGCCTGGTCCGGGGGGGGGGGACATAGCACTTGCACACTGCTTGCTGACTATGAGGGTAAAGGGAGGGTGATATCTTCTAAAGGCACCATATCGACATATTTATTTATTTGTACATTTGGATTTCCAACCTTTGAGCCAGAGGCTCATTTACAAAGGTACATCATCACAGGGAGGACAACAATAGCACAGGATAAGAGTACTGAACAGAGTAACACATACTTTTTACACACTTAGAATATAGCCATAGTTTTAAACATATTGTAAAATTCATATACAGTAGTTACATATTTTCAGTTTAGTAGGCCCCTGACATATGCTGAAGAGAAGTTGAAAGGAGTGGGAGAGGACCCAGGGAGTGGAAGGGGGCAGCAGGCATCTCTGGCACTCAGCCTCTCTCAGTCAGAATGCAGAGCGATGGGGCAGTCTTACCATTCGGAGTACCGGGGGGGGACATAAGCCAGCAATTGAGAGGACTGAGGCCAGTGAACAATGCAGTACAGTATAGTAGTCCAGCATTATTAGAGACTATAGACATGAAAAGACTTAGCCATTATATAAAGTGAAGCAGAGTCCAGCCAAAGGACATACAAGTCAGCCAAGTTCACCCTTCTGCTTCTGTAGATTCCTGGTGCTGAGAAGAGTGTTCATCCTTCGTGGGGAGGCCTGCTGTCACCTCCACAAAAGTTTTCAATCCTGGCTTCACCTGCCCTTGATGTGCCCCTTGTATCTCAGTCATATTCAGTGCCTCAGCCTGTTTCAATGACTCCTCAGCCCAGTCTCTCAGGGAGGCAGTGTTCATACGGTCTGTATCCTGTCCCGAGGAGTTGCCTTTTTGCTCCTCCTCACTGGAGGAATCTCTTTGGGGCATCTTTGCTGGTGGGGAGGTTGGAAAGTTCAATGCATTGCCAATACTCCACTGCCAATTTGGGACTGATGTCAAGTCCTTTGCTCAAATGGGGGCCTATCATCATCCCCCAGAGCCCTCTCTGTCTTCGGTAGTGGCTTCAGGATTGTAGGCGGCTCATGGGACAGGTGAGAAGAAGCTTGCAGAATGTGAGTGCCGGTGCTGGGAGGATTGAAGGATGGATCAGTCTGCCCTTGTTTAGGCTCCCTATGGATTCTGTTTTCCTCCCTACAATTCCGCTTCTTGGGCACAAGCACCTTAGGGACCCAGAGCCTTCTGGGAGGTGTAGTTTCGATTAAGATTTTGGGCCAATACTGATGAAGTCAGATTAAAATGTCCTGTGGCTAGTCTTCTATGAGTTATTTACCATCATTTGATACCTGGAGAGAAGCCAGTCCTCTGAAGTGGTATTTGAAGTTGTTTTCTTTTACAACCTTTTGATGGGGATATAAGCCTTCCACTTCACAGCCACTTTGTGCAAGAAATCTCTGTACAGGGATATGTGGGCTCCTCCCCAAACAGTGTCCCCAATATCACAAGCTGCTCTTAGAACCTGCTTTTTTACAGAGTACCTCAACAGATAAGCAATAATAGGCCATGGAAGTGAGCCAGGAGGACCGGCCATACCCCTGTTCCTGTGTACTCTATCCACTTCCACCAGGCCTCTCCATCTCTCCCCCAGGATCCTCAGGATGAAGTCATTAAGGAACCTCTCTATGTTGGGACCCTATAGTCCCACAGGGATGCCCAAAATGCTGATGTTGTTCTGGCGTCCCCAATTCTCCTGGTCCTCGGCCCTCTCCCAGAGTTTGTTCAGTTATGCCTCATGTTCCTGTATCTCTTGCCAGATTCTGTGCTGCTGGTGGTCTAAGTACTCCGTGCATTGTTCCACAATGTTTACATGGTCTTCCAGTTGATGAACATCTGCCACATTACATGCTAGGCCAGTACTTATGCCATCCACATGCACTTATAAGGTCTCCAGTATTTTAGTGATATAGGACAGGGAATCTGCTACCGGGACTGAGATTTCTGGGGCACACTGCTTGTTGCCCTGGTTAGTAGGCAGAGAACATTGTAGAAAGGATGCCATACTCCGGCCCAGATCGGGTATTCTGGTTAAGAATCCCTGGCAGTCCAATTAGCTGGATTTAGTTCCTTAATAGAGCTGGGGATGAGATCTCTAGGGATGTGCACATTAGAAGCAGGTATGAAGCTCCGAAGTGTGTTGTGCACCTCGCTGTTCTGCGATAGTGTGGCCTGTAGGCTTCGGCTTGCATCTTGTACCTTGAGGTCGAGTCAGGGATGAACACTCTTTTCCCTCACATTATATCTTCCCTGGCAGTGTTTAGGCTATTTGGTCACATTCTTCGATGGTGGTTTCAGCACCCATTCTATGGTGTTATTACAACCCAATGGCCCCAGATCACATGGCTGATCAAACTATCTGGTCCAGGGAAGGCTAGAGCAGATTTTTTTTGCTGCCATCTTGCTGGCATCCAGACCACCAATAAAAAGGTTTTAAGCAATCAGTTAAACTAATTTATTTTGTCCTTATTAAAAAATTATTTATCTCTAATGGAACAAGCCAGCATCTACTATTTAAGTTTTACTGGGTGCTTCATCAATTTAGTTAAGGCCTCCTAAGAGCATAATAATACACCAATTTTAATTAAATCAAGTCTGACTATAAATTAATAGGCTATAAACACGTGATAGTAGTTGAATACATATTTAAATTTTTATGATTTCATGTTTTGTAATGTTTTAAGTATGTAGTTACCTCCAAACACCAAATCATACACGTTACAAATCAGAATAACTTGATAAACATGTGACTATTAGTGACAGACAATGAATAAACCTCCACTGAAATCATAAACTATCAGTTATAGCAGGATCAAAGCCAAAAGTTGCATACAGGCTTATTTATTTTATTTATTTATTTAGCTTTTGTTGATCAGGTAGGTACACTAGACAAGCTGTATGCCTATTTTCAGGTACGTCCTGGGAGAGTACTGAGAAAATACAGGTACAAACAAGATACATAACAACAAGAGGGGGCAATGTACATGGTTATAGGAGAGCACGATGAACATAGATAGTCTACAGTAAACAACAGTAGGTAAAATATGCATATGCATACAAAATAAATAGACTAAGACATTCAATGGCAATTACATTGTATGAGTGACCCTTTTACCAGGGCCACATAATTCATAAGCAGATAGCAAGCAATCACATACTTCCCAGAGTTAAAAGGACAGTGGGCAGTGGGTTGGATGAGACCAATTTGGAGACCTGGTTAAGGTGGTTTAGGACACCCACACACAGAGGACAGTTTCAAGTGCCCCCACAGGGAATTCTGGAGACTTAGGTGGGAGGGGGAGGCTCGAACGTGGTCTGGAAGGGAGTTCCATAGCCTCGGAGCACACATAGCAAAGTCCCTTTCCCTCATTAGGGTATGAGTATAAGGAACTTTGGGCACCCCAGGGCCTTGAGACTGGAAGGAGTAGGAGGAGGATTCAGCAGGCTTGAGGAGCTGTGCCAGCTCGGGGAGGTGGGGTACAGTTCTGAGTACCTTTCCTACGAAGCAACCCAACCAATATTTCAAGTGATTGGCCAGGGAAAGCCAGTCCAGTTTGTCATATAATTTACAGTGATGGGTGAGACGTGGGGCTGCCAGGGCAAAGCAAAAGATGTTGTTGTAGGTCGTGTTCCATCGTGCAAGGTGGACCTTGGAGGTGCATGCGAACAAGAGAAGTCCATAGCTAAGTGAAGCGAGCAGCACACCTCTGGCCAACACCAAGCGAGCTGCAGACATCAAGTTTTCTTTGCCCTGAATGCAAGATCCAGTTTGCAGTTTACAGCTCTACAAACATTTAGGATGTGACACCCCATGTCAAGTTGGGGGTCAAGTGTCACTCCAAGGTATTTTATTGAAACCGTGGTTAAGAGGGGAGAGCTGTCAACACCTCTGACACACAGCGGGACAGGGAAGGCCTTGATCTTGGCTACTGACCCAAAAAGCATGGCCTGAGTATTTTTTAGGTTGAGGACCAGTTTGTGAGTAGTTACCCAGGATTGTATATTCTTAAAGGCCTCACTCAGCTGAAGGTTGAGAACCCCGATGTCCCAGGAGTGTACAAGGATGACAAGATCATCAGCATAAAGGGTGGCACTACAGTTGGAGGCAGCAGCAGGGAGGCTGTTAACAAATGCAGAAAAGAGAAGAGGCCCCAAAACTGATCCCTGTGGGACTCCGGAGGACACAGGAGTGGGGTCAGACAGGACCTTGTTTAATTTAGTCTGCTGTATTCTGCCTTGGAGGTAGTTTCTAAGCCAATTCAAGGCAGGAAGAGACAGGCCAAGGGACTGCATCTGTGAGCAAGGTAATGCATGGTCCACAAGGTCAAAGGCCTTAGATAAGTCATTGAATATGGCCCCTGTGAGTATGCCCTGGTCCATGGCCACCCTGATGCTAGTAGAGACAGAGTCCAGGGCCGTGGATGTGCCATACCACTTTCAATAGCTGTGCTGCACAGGGGACAGTAACTTATGAGCCTGAATGTACTCTGTGAGCAATTCGGCCACAGCTTTCTCTAACAGTTTGCTAATGGCCGATAGGATGGCAATTGGACGATAATTGTCCAAGACTTTGGGGTTACCTTGCTTTGGAATGGGGACAATCCTCACTACTTTCCAAATGACAGGGACAACTCCAGTGGCAAGGGACAGGTTGAAGATATGAGCCAGTGGGATGGCAATGTAGGGGGCACCCATGTTCAGAAACTTGGGCTCCATGTTGTCATGGCCTGAGTTGGAGTGTGGGGAGAGACCAGAAACGGGTCTCTGCATCTCCATGACAGACACAGCCCTGAGATAAAATAATGGGCAAGAGGAGTGAACCTCCTGAGGGACAGAGGCCGAGGGGCCTCTGATGTTCTCTGCAGCAGGGAAAATGGAGGTGAGCACAGACAAGTCAGAAAAGTGGGAATTTAAAGCATTAGCAATCGTAAGTGGATTTTTACAACTCGACCCACCAATGATCATATCAGATACCCCAGAGCTGGAGGGGCCGCTGACTAAGTTTTTTATGTTCCTCCAGAACCTACGTGCGTCCTTAGCAGAGCTAAGCAGGGCAGATTTACAGTAGTCACTTTCTGCTGCCCTGATGGCTTTTTTGCACTCATTTCTGAGCTTCCTATACTGTTGGAAGATGGACTGATTCAACATGCTTTTGAGTGAGCCCAACACTTGTCCCTTGCATGCACAAGGGCTAAGAGGCTCCCAGGCAGCCATTTTGTGGCAGATCCCCTTACTCTCCACCTGATAAGGGGGGCATGCTTGTCCTGCAGGGCACCAAAAACAGTGTGAAACTGGGAGACAGCTGTAGAGGCGTCATGGGCACTAAGCACTTCTGACCAGTCAGTGATTCTCAAATCCTCATGAAATGACCCCAGATCAAACCTAGAGAAATCCCTAACATGAATGATCTTATGGGGAATTTTTGGTGAAGGGACTTTCCACACACAAAACATCGGGGTGTGATCTGAGATGGAGTCAGGTAGGGTTCCAGCAGAGCTGATCCTATCTGGATGGTTTGATAGGACCCAGTCCAGTAGGGAGCTAGTTCCACCATTAGCAGACCATCTAGTGGGCTCCTGGATAAGCTGAGACAGGGCAAGACTTGCCAACAGAGGTTCAAATTGCTTGGAGTTACCTCCTGTCCAGCTTAAGTTCACATCTTCCAGGATCAGAAGTTTATTGTCCCCAACATAAGGACAATGGTATCCAGGAGGTGGGTCAGCCCCAGCAGACCACCCTTGGGGGGATTGTAAGTGCATACAACATGCAGCTTCTTTGTATTTCCAAGTAACAACACAGTGTGCAGTAGCTCACAGGGAGACAGAGAGGACTGCTGATGGATTACCTCAGATACTTTCAGATGACTCCTATAGTAAATTAGGATACCACCCCCTCGCTTTTTTCCTGGCCGATCATGTCTAATAAACTCAAAGCCAGGAAGTACACAGGCAGAGTCTGGTACTGAGGGTTTCAACCAAGACTCTGTAATGTCTAGTATGTCAGGCTTACAGTGGGCAACCCAGGCAGATTGTTCATCAAGGTTGGGCAGTAGACTGCGAATGTTAAGGTGAGCAATTTTTAGTCTCTTTCCCAATTTCCAGTTTTCTGGGATTGAAGAGGCTTGATAGGTGGGACCAGGGTTTAGCTCAATGTCACCAGCAAGGGCCAGTAATACTAGGAAGAGCCAGAAGAGAAGACTTATGGGGGGAAGGGTTCCGCTGACTGGGGGGCTTACGGGACGGACGTCTTCTCAACATGACAGTACCCAGAAGGTATCTGAGGTCAAGACAGCTGGTAGGGCAGGGAGGCAATCTATCATGAGCTAGAAGGTTAGAGAAGGTGAAATCAAATCCCTCATGAGGGGCAGTCTACAAATTTAAAGTTAAAAAAAAAAGGTTTCACCCATGTCTGTTCTTGCTCTCTCCTTTATATATTGAGGTTTAACATCAGCCACCCTACTAGTGTTAAAAGTTTAGCGCTCTCTTAGTCAGTCATACAAAAAGTGTATAGGCTTCAACAAATAGCACTATTGAAAAGTTTTACTTTTGTGCATTAGCGTTTCAGTGTGCCAGAAGTTTTCCAAGAAAAGCAGATAGTAAGTCACAGAGTGAGCCAATCTATTCACCTTTAATCTAAAAATTCTGAGTATAAAATGTAAACATTCCATTTATAAAAGCTGATTGTTAAACTGGTAATCAATAGTGAGTCATTGACAACTCAGGAATAATTCCTTTTGAAATGAGCTACTACTGTACCAGTGATAAGAGGGGATACAAACAAAATTGCTTCTCTTTCCTTTTCAGTGCCTGACCACAGCTGAGCTATGCACTGCAGGGCACTTTTTATAACCTACTCAAACTATCATCATATAATAACATAACAAACATGAATCAGTTGCCATGTAAGGAAAACACAGAGTTGTACAGATGTGGATTTATAAACACATGAAATAAAATGTGTTTTAAAACTCACATTATTTAACTTTCAATAAAAATGTTTTGATGTAAAAATAGTGTTATAATCATCCACATTTTTACAGAATCACACAATCAGAGAGCCAGAAGAAATGCCAGCAGGGGTTTATGAGTCTATAAAAACAAATCTGCAGCAACTGGTGTATTTTAAAGTGTACATTATTTTTGTTTTCCCCTCCAGCAGCAGGAACAGCACCGAAGACCAGAATTGGCAATTATTGTAGAGTCAAGAGGGAAGGCAGCAGTAGACTAGGAGATGGACCAATTAGGGCTTGAGAGGGGGATTTAAATTTTGAAGTGGTTTAAGGGCCTGCTAAAACAGATCTGTAGCAATGATTGCATTTTAAACTGTACTTCATTTTGTTATCCTTTCTAGCAACAGGAACAGCATTCAGGGGCAGAAGCAGGAATCAGCATCAGGAGGGAAAGTGAAACTAGAAATTGAGTTGGACCAAATGGGGCTTGAGATGGAGATTTAAATTTCAAAAATGGATGGACTCACAGCATACATTGAGTGAGCTGGGAGAAGCACCAGCAGAGTTTGAGAGCCTGTTAAAAAAAATCTTCAGCAATTGGTGCATTTCAAACTGTACCTCATTTTGTTTTCCTTTGCTGCGGCAGGAAGAGCACTCAAGGGGGCAGAATTGGCAGTCATCATTGGGAAGAACGGTGGGACTAGAATGTGAGACAAGCCAATTAAGGCAATCCCAGAAGTGAATAGGGTGATAAAAGGCAACCACTCCTTGTCACAAACCCATTCAGCAGGTCAGCCCTCTACTCCCAAAGTGCCAACTTCCAAGCGCAGTCTTGTGAACAGTTTACAGAAACAGGGTAACCCTCCTGTCTGTTTTTTGGGTTCAACTCAACCTTTGGTCTCAAGTCTTGGAGGGATTCAAACTGTGAACCTCTTGCTAGCATACCCAACTCATAGGCACAGATAATTCTGTCTTCAGGGGGCCAGATATCTTTGCCTACAGGCACCTAACCAGGTGTACAGAAATGAACCCTTAAAAACTGTAATAAAAGACCTTGGATTAAAAATGCTTATCTTTTTCCAGTTTGGTATCACCATTCAAGCTTATATACAGTGTCTGCTTTAACCATATATACTCCACTTGTAAAAGGAAAGAAATCAAAGACAGACCAAATAGGCTCTAAAATAGAGTTTTACTAAAATAGATAAAAAATATGTAAAACATAAAATACAGAACTATTATCACAAGAACAATACAAGCTTTTAAAAGAACAAGATTTTAACAGTGCAGTTCCTGCTACAGTATTTAGATTTCTCTCTCTCTCTCTAAACACCTGCATAAAGTGCTCAAAGATGTTTCTTTGTCAGAGTCTAGATAGAAGTCTCTGAAGGAAAACAGAATTCTGTTTACAAGCTGGCTTTGCCCACCTCTTTGCATGAGGTCACCTAGCTCCTCCTCTGGTTATGAAAAATCATACGCCCAGGATATTTTATCATATTAGAAGGTAACTTAATTAAGGCTATATCAGCAGAAAATACTTTCCCCATGTGACTTCCCCAATTAAGTCTTCCCTTTCCTCATGTTCTTCTTTCATGCCAGAGCAGCATCTTCTCTCACACAGACATCAAAGCATCTTTTATGACTTTGCACTAAAATGTCGCAACTTTCTTTTCTTCCTCTAAGCATTATAAAAGTTCATGATTTTCCCTCTTAGCAACTGCAGCTATAATTAACTTAGTTAAAGTCTGTACTTAGCTTCTGGCCTTCCAGGTAACACCTTGTATCTAAAACCTGTGTGTGTGTGTGTGTCATACTCACATGCTGTTTTAGCATTTTCTCATGGCAGACATTCCATAACACATTTTTATATTACAAAAAATGATACAGTGATCAGAACAGTGAAAGTCACTTAACCTCCTTGTGCTCCCAGGTCGCTCCTGTAAAAAAACATTCAGCTTAGTGTGCTATACCTGATTAAACAACTAAAATAAAATAATAATAAATAACCAGCTGTCCAAGTGTCATAATTCCTCCCCACCTAGACTGAATTTGGGGGCTCTATCCCCTGCATGGGATGAGTTTCCCAAATCAGTTCACTCCTCAAAGATCCTAGACAGCCAATCTGAGTTCTGATTTTTGGCTCCAGCCCTATGTAATATTATCATATCATACCCTTGAAAAGCAAGACTCCATCTTAGCAATCTACCATTGTTCTTTCCCATCTGCATCAGCCAAACCAGAGGGTTGTGGTCAGTCTGCACCACAAAATACTGCCCATATAAGTATGACTCTAATTTCTTTAGTGCCCACACTATGGCAAGACATTCTTTTTCCACTGTGGAGTATGCTTGCTCCATGGGTGGTAACTTCCTACTCAGGTATGGTATTGGGTGATCCCTGCCTTGGCTGGATGTCTGACTCAGTACTACCCCAATACCCACATCTGAGGCATCAGTCTGAACTATAAAGGTTTTGCTATAGTCAGGGCTTGTCATAAAAGGAGCACTGCACAGTGCCTACTTTAATCTGATAAAGGCTTTCTCACAGACTGGGCCCACAGTAATTTTCTTTGGCATCCTTTTCTTTGTCAGGTCAGATAGGGGAGCAGCCAGGGCACTGTAATTGGGTACACATTTTCTGTAGTACCCTGGTGTCCCTATAAAACTCCTGACCTGCTTCTGTGTTTCTGGTCTGGGACATGCCTGGATTACCTCTATCTTTATTTGGTTAGGACAGAGCAGTCCCCTACCTACCACATGCCTGAGGTATGCCACTTCTCCCATAGCCACCTGGCACTTCCCGGCTTTGACAGTGAGCCCGCTCTCGGTATCCCACCCAGCATTTCCAAAAGGTGGGATAGGTGTTCCTCCCAGCTGGTACTAAAGATGGCAATGTCATCCAGGTATGCCATGGCATACTCTTCAGCACCATTTAACACCTGGTTCACCAACCTTTGGAAAGTGACCAGGGCGTTCTTCATTCTGAAAGACATTACTTTAAACTCAAATAAGCCTATCTGAGTGATGAAGGCCAACCCCTTCCCTTGCTCTGTCTGTCAACTCTACCTGCCAATACCCCTTTGTCAGGTCAATCATCGTAAGGTATGTCACCCCTCCCAACTTGTCCAGGAGTTCATCCATCCAGGGCATAGGGTGGGCATCAGACTTTGTGACTGCATTCAGTCCACGATAGTCCACACAGAAATGAGTAGAGCCATCTGGCTTAGGCACAAGGACTATAGGTGAGGCCCAGGGGCTGTGGGATCTTTGAATTACCCCTAAATCCAGCATCTCCTCCACATCCCTCCTAATGTCATTTTGGACAGCCTCTGACACCCGATATACTGTCCGCCATATGGGCATCTGTGTCCCTGTCTCCACATCATGTGTCGCTAAGGGGGTTAGTCCAGGCTTGACATTAAACAATGGGGCAAAGTCTGCTAAAACCTCCCTTACTTTCTGGATCTGGTCCTGGGCTAGCTGGGGAGACAATTTTACTGCCTTCACAGAGGACTCCCACTTACTTTCCTCCAGCAAATCCAGAAGGGGGTCTTCTTCATCCATCCCCTCCCCATGACTACACACTGCAAACACCATGTCAGCCCTATTTGCATATGGCTTCATCATGTTGACATTGGTACATCTTTTCTGTCTGTCTTCAGTCAGGTAACTCCACAATGTAGTTCACATCATTTACCTTCCTAACTACTTTGTACGGTCCTGCCCACTCAGCCTGCAGCTTGTCTTTCTGGACTGGAATAAGGACCATGACTTCCTGACCCACCATGTTTGAGCGAGCTCTGGCTCTGCTGTCGTACCACACTTTTTGTTTCTGTTGGGCAGCTGCCATTTTGCTCTGGACTGTCCCCATAAGCTTCTTCAGCCTTTCCCTAAACCTAAGGAAATAATTCACAATGGGAGTTCCCTGGGTGGTGTGCTTGCCTTCCCAGTCCTCCCAGATCAAGTCTAGGGGCCCACGTACCTGCAATCCATATAAGAGTTTGAAGGGGTAAAATCCTGTCCACTCTTGGGGCAACTTTCTGTATGCAAACAACAGGTGGGAAAGGTATTTCTCCCAGTCCCTCCCATGCTGTTCAGCAAATGCCTGGAGCATTGACTTTAGGCTACCATTGAATCGTTCCACAAGTCCATTGACTTGTGGGTGATATGGTGTTGTGCATCTCTGCTCCACTCCACACTTCTCCCATAAACATTTCATCAGGTCCGACATGAAGGAACGCCCCTCGATCAGTGACAACCTCCTGTGGAAATTCAACACTGGAGAAAATTCCAAGTAAGGCACCTGCCACTTTGTCTGTCCTGAGTGAGGACAGGGTGACTGCCTCTGGGTACCAAGTGGCTTAATCCACCACAGTCAGGATGAATCTCTTCCCTGAGGAGCTGGGGGGTATTTAAAGGCCTCACAATATCCATTCCCACCCTCTGGAATGGCTCCTTCTCTATGGGCAATGGAATGAGGGTGGCTTGGGTTTTCTTGCCTGCCTTCCCTATTTCTTGGCACTGGTGACAATGCCTGCAATACTCCTTCACCTGCTGGGTAAAGTTAGGCCAGTAGAAATTCTGGGCCAACTTTTGCATCATGTGCATGATTCCCAGATGACCAGACAAGGGAATACCGTGTGCAATCTTGAGCAACTGCTCACGATACCCCTGAGGAATGACAAGCTGCCTGCCTAGCATCCCTCTCTCTGTCTGTACTGCCTGAGCATACAAAAGTCCATTTTCCCAATTAACCTTATGTCTGCCATCACCTCCTTGTGTGCCGTCTGAGTCTGCCCAAGCCCTCAGCTTCTCTAATCTAGGGTCACTTCTCTGAGCAGCTGCAAACCCCTCATACATTCCCAAGGAATGGGACAGGTCCCCTTCAATCACTAAACTAGGGTCCCTAGCACTAGCGTCAGGGTACTCAGGATCACTGTCAATCCCAGCCCTCTGACAATGGGTCACCCCTTCCTCTTTGAAGTAACCCTCCATAGCTGTATGGTTACTTGCGACTCGGGAAATTTCTACCCCCTTTTCATTAGTCTCCCCATCTGGAGGCACAGGCTGAGGAACCAGCCTCTCAGTGGTTTCCACAATGGCTTCTGTGGGGTTCAGGGAACTACAACTTTCCCTTTCCGCTTGGCTATGGGTAACTACACATACCATCCCTTGTTTGAGATTATTGCCTAGGATCACATCCACTGCTAAGGTTTTGGCTACAGCCACCTGTTGCACAGTTCTCCCTGTTTCACTTCAGTCTAGGAGAACACTAGCTAAGGGGCAATGTTTTCTCCCCACCCACAAAGTCCTGTACAGTGACATATTTATTGGGTATAAGTTGACCAGGCTGTACCAGATCCCCCTTTACCAAAGTCAGGGATACCCCTGTGTCCCTTAACCCTTGTGTCTGTACACCATTCACCATGACTGGGAGCATGTGTTCCCTCATGTTCACTGGCATGCTTCCAGGGACACAAAAACAACCCACTTCATTTCTAGTACCCTGTTGTGTATTGCTCACCTTTTTGCAACATTGCCTGGCAATATGTCCAGTTTCTTTACACAACTAACATTCATTTCTTCTCTCAGAGAAATCTTTTCTCTGAAACCTGGGGCTAACTGGTTTCAGTGGAGGCAGTGAGGGTTTTAGTTGCCTTGAAGAAGTGCTTTTCCCTTTCTGTGTTGCCACACCCACCCAATTCGCTCTCAGAGCAGGTCTGCTCTTGGCATAGTGATCCAAGTGTTCAGCAGCCTCTTGCACTGTTTTGGGATCTCGGTCCTCTAGCCAGGTTTTTAGCTCTTCTGGGCATGCCCAATTCTAATGAAATCACATTTTCAGTTTTATCAACAGAGTTTGCCTCAATTCCTTCCCACCAATGTTTTAAAAACTGACATTGTTTCATGGGTAGCTCCTTGTAGCTCATATCAGGGCTTCTCCTGAGCTTATAGAATTTGGCTCTGTATGATTCAGCAGTTAATTAAAAATGTTTTAACAGTGCAGCTTTAAGTTTGCTGGAAATCATCACTGTCCTCATTGTCTATTTGACCCAATGCATCCCGAGCTTTCCAAGTAAGTAGCAGGTATAGCTGGAAGCTCCAGGACTCTTTAGGAATTTTAGCCTGAATACAAACTTTTTCAAAACAATCTAAAAAGGCATCCATATCCTCGCCATCTTTAAATCTGGCTATTAATTTGGAATTCAATTTGTAACTCAGTCTGTAGTCCCAGTTAAACCCAAGACACTTACCAGCTCTGCTGCCACTGGTCGGAATCGTAGCTTCTCCATTCCATGTTGCCTCTGGCACTCCTGCTCCTCATGTTCTGCATCTCAGCGTCCTCACTCTCTCTTCTCCTCTGCAGCTCGCTGGTGCTCACACTCCTCATGGTCTGCGTCTCTCTGTTCTCACTCTGCCTTTCAGCATTCTCACTCTGTCTCATGGCGTTCTTGCTCTGCCTTCCGTTGTTCACGGTATCTCTCTCTCTGGAACTCCAGCTCCATCCTGCGCAGCTCAATTTGCAGCCTTAGTACTTCTAGATCCAGGATACTGGTGACCTTCCCCTGCTGCTGTGGCCCTTCATTGACAGTGGCCCTGCTGTCATCCTCACTGGATCTGTACACTGCACTGACCACTAGCCCTACCACACTCGAGGTCTAGTCCTTTTCAGACACGGTCTGTGACTTGCTGCTCTGGGTATCTGCTACAATCAGGGCATCTATGAGGTTTTGCTTGCTGGATTCCACCTTGAATGGGACTCTTCTGTTCCCGCACAACTGCCTTAAGTAGTCTACAGTGTGCCTGCTGTAGTTGGAAGCCATCTTCCCTCACTACTGCTACTATGACTTGCACTTTAGGAAAAAAAAATAAACGGTACGAACTTGACTGTACGCCAATGATATAGTTCTGTTTTTTATTTAAATAAAACTGACTTTTTCTTTCTTTGCAAGTGGGCTGATGGTCTCAAGCTGACCCACTGAACAAAAAAGCTTGTAATAGCAAAATTATCCCACCACTGCCAACCAATCTGTCCAAACCCACTGCGCAGGTCAGCCCTCTACTTCCAAAGTGCCAACCTCCGAGCACAGTCTTGTGAACAGTTTACAGAAACAAGGTAACCCTCCTGCCTGTTTTGTGGGTTCGACTCAACCTTTGGTTTCATGTCTTGGAGAGATTCAAACTGTGAACCAATTGCTAGCCTACCCAATGAACAGGTGCAGATAATTCTGTTTTCGGGGTTGGGGAAGATATCTTTGCCTATGGGCAACTAACCAGGTGTACAGAAATGAACCCTTAAAAACTGTAACAAAAGACCTCAGATTAAAAATGCTTATCTTTTTCCAGTTGGGTATCACCATTCAAGCTTATGTACAGTGTCTGCTTAACCATAATACTGCACTTGTAAAAGGAAAGAAATCAAAGACAGACCAAATAGGCTCTAAAAATATAGTTTTACTAAAATAGATAAAAACTATGTAAAACTTAAAATACAGAACTATTATCACAAGAACAATACAAGTTTTTAAAAGAACAAGGTTTTAACAGTGCAATTTCTACTACAGTACTTAGATTTGTCTCTCTCGAAACACCTGCTTAAAGTGCTCAAAGATGTTTCTTTGTCAGAGTCTAGATAGAAGTCTCTGAAGGAAAATAGAATTCTGTTTAAAAGCTGGCTTTACCCACCTCTTTGCGTAAGGTCGCCTCCTCTGGTTATAAAAAAATCATACACCCAGGATATTTTATCATATTAGAAGGTAACTTAATTAAGGTTACATCAGAAGAAAATACTTTCCCCATGTATCTTCCCTGATTAAGTCTTCCCTTTTCTCATGTTCTTCTTTCATGCCAGAGCAGCATCTTCTCTCACACAGACATCAAAGCATCTTTTATGACTTTGCACTAAAATGTCGCAACTTTCTTTTCTTCTTCTTCTAAGCGTTATAAAAGTTTATGATTTTCCCTCTTAGCAACTGCAGCTATAATTAACTTAGTTAAAGTCTGTACTTAGCTTCTGGCCTTCCAGGTAACACCTTGTATTTAAAACCTGTGTGTGTGTGTGTGTGTGTGTGTGTGTGTGTGTGTGTGTGTGTGTGTGTGTGTCATACTCACATGCTGTTTCAGCATTTTCTCATGACAGTCCATAACACATTTTTATATTACAAAAAATTATATCATGATCAGAACCAGCTGTCCAAGTGTCACAATTGATCCCCACCTAGACTGAATTTGGGGGCTCTATCCCCTGCATTGGATGAGCTTCCTAAATCTGTTCACTCCTCAAAGACCCTAGACAGCCAATCTGAGTTCTGATTTTTGGCTCCAGCCCTATGTAATATTGTCATATCATACCCTTGCAAAGCAAAACTATATCTTGGCAATCTACCATTGTTCTTTCCCATCTGTGTCAGCCAAACCAGGGGGTTGTGTAAGTCTGCACCACAAAATGCTGCCCATATAAGTATGGCTCTAATTTCTTTAGGGTCCACACTATAGCAAGGCATTCTTTTTCCTCCATGGAGTATGCTTGCTCCCTGGGAAGTAACTTCCTACTCAGGTATACTATTGGGTGACCCCTCCCTTGGTTGGATATCTGACTCTGTACTGCCCCAATACCCACATCTGAGGTGTCAGTCTGAACTATAAAGGTTTTGCTATAGTCAGAGCTTGTCAAAACAGGAGCACTGCACAGTGCCTCCTTTAATCTGATAAAGGCGTTCTCACAGGCTGGGCCCAAGGTCATTTTCTTTGGCATCCTTTTCTTTGCCAGGTCAGATAGTGGAGCAGCCAGGGCACTGTAATTGGGTATAGATTTTCTGTAGTACCCTGGTGTCCCTATAAAACTCCTGACCTGCTTCTGTGTTTCTGGTCTGGGCCACTTCTGGATTACCTCTATCTTTATTTATTTAGGACAGAGCAGTCTCTGGCCTTCCACATGCCCTAGGTATGCCACTTCTCCCATGGCCACCTGGCACTTCCTGACTTTGACAGTGAGCCCAGCCCTCTGTATCCTGCCCAGCATTTCCCTAAGGTGAGATAGGTGTTCCTCCTAGCTGGTACTAAAGATGGCAATATCATCCAGGTACACCACAGCATACTCCTCAGCACCATTTAATACCTGGTTTACCAACCTTTAGAAAGTGGCCGGGAACTTCTTCATTCCAAAAGGCATTACTTTAAACTCAAATAAGCCTATCAGAGTGATGAAGGCCAACCTCTCCCTAGCTCTGTCTGTCAACTCTACCTGCCAATGCCCCTTTGTCAGGTCAATCATCGTAAGGTATGTTGCCCCTCCCAACTTGCCCAGGAGTTCGTCCATCTGGGGAATCGGGTGGGCGTCAGACTTTGTGACTGCATTCAGTCCATTATAGTCCACACAGAAATGAGTAGAGTCATCTGGCTTAGGCACAAGTACTATGGGTGAGGCCCAGGGGCTGTGGGATCTCTGGATTACCCCAATGTGAGAGAGGATGCTGCTCTGGCATGAAAGAAGAACATGATGAAAGGGAAGACATAATTGGGGAAGTCATATGGGTAAAGGAGTTTCTGCTGATGTAACCTTAATTGAGTTAATGTCTAATATGATAAAATATCCTGTATGTGTGATTTTTTGTAACCAGAGGTGGAGCTAGATGAGCTCATGCAAAGAGGTGGGCAAAGCCAGCTTTTAAGCAGAATTCTGTTTTCCTTCAGAGTCTTCTATCTAGACTCTGACAAAGAAACATATTTGAGCACTTTAAGCAGGTATTTAGAGAGAGGGACAAATCTAAGTACTGTAGTAGGAATTGCACTGTTAAAACCTTGTTCTTTTAAAAGATTGTATGGTTCTTGTAATAATAGTTCTGTATTTTATGTTTTACATATTTTTTATCTATTTTAGTAAAGCTCTATTTTTAGAGCCTATTTGGTCTGTATTTGAACTCTTTCCTTTTACAAGTGGAGTGTATATGGTTAAAGCAGACACTGTACATAAGCTTGAATGGTGATACCAAACTGGAAATAAGGTAAGCATTTTTAATATGAGGTCTTTTATTACAGTTTTTAAGGGTTCATTTCTGTACACCTGGTTAGTCACCCATAGGCAAAGATATCTGGCCCCTCAAAAACAGAATTATCTGTGCCTGTGCATTGGGTATGCTAGCAAGAGGTTCACAGTTTGAATCCCTCCAAGACTTGAAACCAAAGGTTGAGTCGAACCCACAAAACAGACAGGAGGGCTGCCCTGTTTCTGTAAACTGTTCACAAGACTGTGCTCAGAGGTTGGCACTTTGGGAGTAGAGGGCTGACCTGCTGAGTGGGTTTGTGACACTCCTAAGATGTTCATTCATGTTTATGTCCAAGAGCATGAGAGGAATGGAACTGGCATCTTAGGCATTGGAAGGCATCCACAGGTGACAGCAGCCATTCAGGGAACTCTGCCAGTCCACTAAGCTAAGGTAGAGTACCTGTTTACATGTTGCTGTGTGTGTAAGAGAGGTAGTGTAAGAAGGTAAGAGGGCAAGAACTGTTGTGTGGGAAGGGAGGAAACCCCCTAGGTAGAGTAATCATACATAGGTGTAAAGGGCAAAATAAAGGGGAAACAAATATCACCAGTGGTGTGGGAATAGAGGTAACACCCTATCTAGGGTAGGGTTAAAAGAGGGTATAAGAAGCCAAAAGCAGAAAAATTAAAACACTTTGTCTGGGGTCAAGATACAATGGGGCAAATAAAGCATAAAGGGGAACAGTAGAATAGCCTTATCTAGGGTAAGGGTACAGATGCATTTGAGGATAGACTAAATACAGGAATGAGGGAAAAGTACAGTTAAGCCAAGAGGGCTATAAACATAGGAAAGTTACAGTACAAGAAGAAGGGAATGGCAGGTAAACAAGTAGTTAAAAGGAAAAATGGTCATCTGGTATTGCAGTGCTGCAGTGTAAAGGGTGTGTGGCTGCAATCTTCAGAAACACATTCTGGAGACTGAGGTGCTGCCCCATATGGAGGCATCTGTCTCTCTCTCTCTCTAGACTGAAAGCAGAGGTCACTGAACTCAGGGCCAAAATGGCATGAATACATGGTACCATCTAGCCTCACCCAGGATCCAACAAGATTGCTGCTGCTGCATCATAAGAAGTTAGAAAAGAGGCAGATTGGCTGGTCATTGGTGGGCTCCGAGAAGGTAGTGGGAAGGAAGGAGACCACTCCTAAGACTTTACCATTTCATAACACTTTCACCATTCTCATTGGACAGGGAAGACATGATGAGGAACCAACGGTGGTGATAAGGAAGGAAGGAAGGAAGGAAGTAAGTGAGTGATTAACTAAGTAAGTAAATGAGGGAGAGATATATCTCATTTTCATCTGGGGACTAATGACTGGCTAGGAATGAGACAGAAATAGTTAAAGAGGAGTTCAGATAATTGGTGATGGGTGTTAGACAATTAGCATGATCTATGACATTCTCGGAGGTGCTACCTGTCTATGTTGGTGGGGGGGCAGGATTCTCCTCACCAGGAACTTCAATGCATGGTTGAAGGAATGGTACAGAGAGGAGGAATTCAGGTTCATTGGTGACTGGGGGCCCCACCTTGAGACCTGTATAGGGGCAATGGCCTGCATACATCCAAGAGATGAATCATGATCCTCAGTGAATGGTTTAAATGCTATATTGATGAGCATTTAAATTAGCCAAGGGGGAGGCAGAATGAGGCAGGGAGACATAAACTGTCCCCCCACAGGCTTACAAGTTCAGTAGTGGGAATCCGGAGGGTGAGAAATCCCAAAAGGAACCAGTTAACATAAGAATAAATTGGGTAGAAGGAAAGGGAGCTAGTAAAAAGAATAGTGGAGGAAATAAGGGAGGACAAATGGGTAAAATGAGAGGAGTTGGCAGTACAATCTAAAGAGCCATGTGTGCAAATGCTCGAAATCTGGCAATATGATTACAGACACAGAATACACCATGGCAGAAGCAGAGCTGGACATAGTCACAATTACCGAGTCCTGGTGCAATGCAAACCAGGACTGGGATATAGTCATACCAGTTTATGCTCTATTCAGATGGGACATGGTAGGCAAAAAGGGGGGAGGAGTGGCTTTTTAGGTCAGGCAAAACCTAAAACTATGGAAATCCAGGGGGAGCAGGGTGGAGCAGAGGTACTGTGGGTCACATTGGAGACATGGAAAGGGGTGCTATTCACACAGTTGGGATCTACTGACCTCCAGCAGAGGGGGAGAGGTGGATAAGGATATGTTGGAAGCAATCCAAAGGATGGGAAGCAAAGTGGAGATATTGCTGGTGGGGGACTTTAATCTTCGGGTGAGGACTGGAGTCTCCCACCTGTGGCAACATTTAAAAGTAGGGACATCCTGGACTTCCTGCAGGGGGTGTTCCTCAGGCAACTAGCCAAGAAACCCACTCATGGGGGTACAATACTGTACCTAGAACTGACAAACGGGGATGTTATTGCTGACATCACTGTGGATAAGAACTATGGCAGAATCAATTCACACTAAAATGAGGGTCCTGGACTTCAGGAGGGCATATTTTAAGAAAATAGGAGAAGGTCTCAGGGTTGCCCTAGCAGTGATAGGGAAACTGTGTGGAGTCAAGAAACAGTGGGCAAAAATAAAAGGGGGTGGCAATGAGAATGCAACAAACCTCTGTGTCAGGCAGGTTAACAAGGGAAAGAGAACAAGCATTTGTCAATGCTGAATGTTGTTTCACTGGCATTGGCATTGGTAGTGTAGGAGTTAGAGATGCATAATAGGAATGGCAATGAAGTATTGAACTGAGACCAACCCCATCCCCACCCTGCAGAGAATGACAGGCATTGGGGTGTGCCTTTGGGTCATCAGCTATAATGCTCATGCCATTCTACCTCACCCTACCCTGTAGACACTGACAAGTGTCGTGGTGTGCTTTGGGATCTTTGGTCCTTATACTTACGCCATTCCATAAGGAAATAGGCTGAGGTGGGTGCAGTATAGGAGAATGGGGTGAAATTTAGGGATGAACACTCCAAGGCAGACCTCGATGCCTGTCACTGGCATAAGCATTACAGCCAATGATGCCAAGTCACACCACTGACGCCTGTCAGTCTTTACAGGGTAGGGTGTTACAGTTGTAAACCCTAACACCGTAGGCGTCTGTTGGTATTTCCACTCCAAATTTTCAACATACGCTTTTGGTGACCCCACCTCATGAAGAGCAGCACTATCAGTTTATCAGCTGAAAGGTGGTTTTGCACAGCTGCTATGCCATTTGGAGACACAGGGATGAAAACACATTTTGGGCAGGATGTGAAAAATGACATCTGTATTGTTCATGAGGAGGTGTAAACAAATGGCAATGTTGAAAATGTGGAGTGAAAATATGAAAAATTGGTGAAGTCATGAGCATGCATTGAAACTGCACAACACACATCCATAACCCAATTATTTTCAGGATTTTTTTAACCACATTTTCAACATAGGCATTTTGGGACCTCCCCTCATGAACAGTGGCAGTGATTTTATTAATTTGTTCCAAAAGTTGATTTACCACAGCGACCACACCATTGAGCGCCACATGTATGAAAACTAATTTAGGACAGGATGTGAAAAATGACTGCTGTACTGTTCATAAGGAGGTGTGAAAAATACCAGTGTTGAACATCTGGCATGAAAATATTACACATTTGTGAAGTTAAAAGGGTGCGTGGAAACTCCGCAACATACACTTGTAACACAGTCATTTTATGGATGTTCATCACCAGATTTTCAACATAGGCATTTTAGGACCTGTGCTCATGAACAGTGTCAACGTCATTTTCTCAAACTGTCCCAAAAATTGATTTCACACAGCAACCACGCTATTCTGTGCCGGACTTGTAAAATGACAGCTGTACTGTTCATAAGGAGGTATGGGGAAATGGCAATTTTGAAAATCTGGAGTGAAAATATTACAAATTCATGAAGTTACAAGCGTGCATGGAAACTGTGCACTGCACTGTCATAAAACAGCCATATTTTTGGATTTTTTCCACCACATTTGCAACATAGGTTTTTTGAGACCCCCCCCCCCATGAACAGTGGCACTGTTGTTTCATTAATTAATCCCAAAAGGTGATTCCATGCAGTGATCTTGAAATCACCTTTCAGGACTGAATAATGCCATGATAGTGACTGAACTCATGAGGAGGGGTCCCATTAACCCCATGTTGAAAATTTGGTGCCAAAATTCCCAAAAATGGCAGATATATGCTCCAAAGTTGAAAAAACCTATTTATGCCATTATACAGCTTACCGGCATTTCTTCAGTTCGCGGTCAGCTTTGGAGAGTGCAGACATGATCCCGGTCCACTGAAGATCTTCATGCCATGCTCCAGAGGTAAGTATGGGCTGAGGGGGGTGTGTTGGGAGGCAGGGCACACAGAGTGTGGGCATGGGTTGGGGGAGGGGGCAGGGAGACCACGAGGGACTGTTTTCTTCTTTCACAGGTTTAAAAAAAAAGAAACATTGCAGGATTGTTTTTGTTTTTATGGGGCATTTGGCACACTGGGGTGGGCTGTCAGCATGCCACCTGAGTGTTGTTTTGGGGGGGTGCTGCAACTGACAGAGGATTGGGCACCCCCATTGGCACATACCAAATTGGAGTACAACCCAAGGGGGATTGGGCACCCCCCCTTGGCACACAACAAAAGTGGGGAGGGGACATTATGCCAATGGGGAGTGGGCTCCCCCATTGAAAAAATAAAGGGGGATGGGGGACTGAAGCCGATGGGGATAGGGGCCCCTGTCAGCAAAGAAGACTGTTGTGGGGGGCACATTATGCTGACAGGGAGTGGGCCCCCCCATCAGCAAATGAAGTGGGTTAGCACACTGCAGCGGCAGTCAGTGCCACCATGTTGACTTCACTAGGACAGGCACGTCGGGAGGGTGTGTTATTGTGCCGTTGCATGATTGCAGCAGACCTTTTCTTAGATCTCATCTCCAGGTGATGTATGCTTGGTGTCAACGTCTGAAGCTGCCTTATTGGGGAATGAGGGATGCACCTACTGATGTGTGCCCTGCATTTGCCCCCAGTGACTGCACCTCCAAATCTGCTACTAATGCAATATGTTGGCTGGTGTGCACGTGTGAGCCAACATAAAAAAGGAGAACGCTATGATTCTCTAAAGAAGTAGCAGAGAAAGTAAGGGCAAGAAAGCTAGCATTTAGAAGGTATAAGATGACACAGATGGAGGTGGATAGGGAGAGATATCTGGAGGAAAATAAGGGAGGCAGTGAAAACAGTTAGGAGTGCAAAGGCACCAACAGAGGAGAATATTGCCAAGTCAGCAAAGAAGAGGATAAAACATTCTTTATGTTTATAAGCGAAAAAAGGAAGCCCAAAGGAGGGATAGTAAGCATAAAAGTGGAAGGAGGTGTTTGTGTGGAAGAGGATCGGAGAAAAGCAGCCATACTAAACAAATACTTTTGTTCAGTATTTACAGAGGAAGGGGTAGGTGACGGGCCACTGATAAGGGATAAGGGCATTAAAGGAGGGGAGGTGGACACTAGTTCTTTTACAGAGGAGGGAGTCCTCAAGGATCTAGCACAACTAAAAGTGGAAAAGTCAATGGGGCCTGACAAGGTACACCCTAGGATACAGAGGGAGCTCAAAGAAGTGGTGTCTGCACCCCTGACAGCCCTGTTCAACCTATTACTAGATACAGGTGAAGTTCCGAGGGACTGAAGGAGGGCAGATGGTCCCACTTCACAAAAGTGGTAAAAGGGGGGAGGCAGGAAATTACAGACCTGTCTGCCTGACTTCATTAGTGGGTAAAGTAATGAACTCATTACTGAAGGAAAGAATTGGGGTATACCTTGTGACCAGTGGATTACAGGATCCAAGGCAGCATTGTTTCACGGGGTGGGGGTGGGGGGATCTTGCCAGACAAACCTGATTGAGTTCTTTGACAGACTGATCAGGGAAGTAAATCAGGGAAGAATGTGGATGTGGCCTACATGGATTTCAGTAAAGCCTTCAATACTATTCCACACAGAAAATGATCAGTAAGCTGGGCAGCCTAGGAGTCTGCCCAAAAAAGTAGCAAAATGGGTAAAAAGTTGGTTAAGCAACAGGACTCAGAGGGTGATGTAAATGTTGTTCACTCTGAATAAGGCAAGAAGACGGGGGGGGGGGCACAGGGGTCAGTACTAGGCCTAGTCCTCTTCAATGTCTTTATTATCAACATCGCTGGGGGGCTGGAAGGGAAAGTATGCCTGATTGTGGATGACACAAAAATCTGCAACAGAGCGGACACACCAAGGGGGTGGAAAAATAAGGGATTATCTGAAAAGGCTGGAAGACTGGTCAAGGGTTCGGCACCTGGGTTTCAATGCAAAAAAGTACAAAATCATGCACTTGAGGCATAGAAAGCCATTGGCAACATACTAATTGGGTTGGGAGGTATTGGCAACCACAAAACAGAAAGGGGACCTGGGAGATAATCATTTCTGATGACCTGAAGGTAGAACAGCAGTGTGATAAGGCAGTATGGAAAGCTAGCAGGATGCTTGGGTGCATTGAGAGAAGTATCACCAGCAGAAAGAGGGAGGTAGTTCTGCCCCTTTATAGATTGATGGTGAGGCTTCACCTAGAGTAACCTGTCCAGTTCTGGAGGTCCCATCTCTGGAAGGACGTAGATTGGGTGGAGCCGGTACAGAAGAGGGCAACCAAAATGGTGCAGGGCCTGCATCAAAAGCCCTATGAGGAAGACTCAATGAATTAAATATATATTCTCTTGAGGAAAGAAGGGAAAGGATATGAAGCATGCAACATATTGACCCGGTAGGGAAAACATGTAAACCTCTGAAAGATATTGTTGCATACACATTAACATAGCACTAACAGATGATCTACAGTATAAGAGCCAGTTTCTAAAAGATTTGAAAACAAAGTAACCGCTGCTCGCTGGAGTCTCATTATTGCCCAAAGCATGCTGTACCTGAAAAAGGGAGGAGAAAAGGACAGAAAAGTTAAAAATCATAATTCAGCAGTCATATCTGTGTCTTTCCTTCAGCTCTGAGGTGGTGAGTACCCGCTTTTTTGTTTTATTCATGTTGTAGTTTCAGTTGGAGACACCCGGTTCCCTTTACAACCTAGTTTGTGTTTTTTTGTGAGGTACAGTGAGATCAGGGGATAAGTAAGGGTTGGTGGTACTGTTGCTCAGATAATATCCCAGAAATTAGGATACCAACAGATACCAGACATTCAGACACATAGTTGTTGTGGTCAGATATTAGTGCTGTTCACCATGGATCCTGCCGTCTCTGTTCCAGTGTATGGATCCAACAAATGCATTGGATAATGGATCCAAGGATCTGATGAATGGATCCATCTCAGATCCAAGTATCTGATTAAGGATCTGATGGATCCAATGGAGCCACGACTTTAAATGTGTGATGTCAGACAGGAAGGTTCTGGCTTCACTTTCTGCTTGCTCTGGTGGTCATCATCACAGTTAATGAGCATAGCACATTGTGCAGGCACAGCTCTAGCTGCTCTCTGGAGAGTCCCAGCATTTTTGGTATAGCTGGTAACATTTGTGTGCTCTTTTGGTGTACTTTTGGACCATGTGAGTTGCAAGTGGTGGTTCTATCTTTATAAATATAATTCTGTGTTTTTCAGTTTATTGATTGTTAAAAAAAAATCAAAGTTACTTTAGATTGCTGTTTGAAGTGTACTGTGTGGATTATTGTTTGTATTAGGCAATGAGGAAGGGGGTTCCTTCTCTTTCTCTCCCTAATCTTTAGGGGAAAAGAAGCTGTGTGTGTGTGTTTCCCTTAATTATTTTTTCCCACTGTGCTGGTGTGGATTAGTGGGTGTTATATTAGGCAGAGTGCGTAGGGCATTTCTCTCTTGCATGTCATAATCTCAGGACCAGGGAAAAAATCTTGTGTGACTGTGTGTGTTTTATATACATTTTCCCATTAATAAATGTTGTATTCCAATTGCAGTTTCTACTGTGTTCATTCAGTCAGCTCAGTAGCAGATAGCTCTCTCTCTGTGTCCTCCAGTATTAGCACCCCCTCCAAGGTAGGGATACTGTAGTGTACTAGTACTTAGTACTACATCACTTGAGGATCATTCACAGTGGGCATTCCACTGCTGCAGCCTGGTGGTTGTCACTGTCTGTGGCTGGATGACTGACTGAGGAGTGAGGAGGAGTTATATAGTTTTAGTAGCAGTTATACATTATAGTGCCGTGTGTGTGGTTTGTTATACACACACACAGTGTTCTCACTGGTAGTATACTAGTAACAGATAGATACACTGTCCGTGTCACCGTTTGTCATTCAGAGTGATTGAAATTAATACTAAGTTAATAGTTAAGTTTGTCTTAGTCACTGCAATACTTACTGTGAGTGTATCATGCTGTGTCTCAAAAAAACATTTTTCTTTTCTGCCTGTCTGGCACTATATTAATTTCCTCTCTGCGAGTGTCACAGTGAGACAGATGCTTTCAGCCTGTCAGGTAGGCCAAAGTGATTAAAAACAGTTGTTCATTTTTGCCTTAGTTTTTGCTATTATTTCTTAGTGTGTGGTGTGTTGTGTCTTTACTGTGTTGTTAATTTAAAAATATAGACATCTGAAGAACTGGTTACAACAGCAGAATACAGTTCTTAGTTACTTCTTAGTCCAAACCACATTATTTAATTGCTGTTGTTTAGCTGTATCTTTGCAGAACTGACGGCATTGCACTTAATTATTTCTTCCCAAGTGAGGTGCTTTGCGTGCTTACAAAAATAAATGTAAGAAATAAGAATATGTCTGACACTGGTGATAAAGTGGTTAAGGAGGTTGAGGAGGAGGACATTTTGCAGGGCCAGCTGGTAGGTGTACACACACAGCATCAGTTATCTGTTGTTGACACAGGCAAAAGACGCAGTGCTGCTGTTGCTCGGGTTGCTAAGAATATTAGTCAGCTACTGGAAAAAAGTTATGTAGACTCAACTGAAGCCTATTAGATGTGTAACGTCTTCCCTAAGTCAGCCTGGTGGTCTACTGCTGGTGAATATGGTGCGTCCCCTTTTTCTGCTGGTGTTTAGGAAAGATGTGATGGTGGACATATGGTAATTGTGGAGAGGTGGAAATGCCCTGCCATCACAACCCACAGTGGACTGCCAACATGGTGTTCACGCATTGGTACATTCTGTGTCTGTGTCTGCTCAGGTTGAGAAAGCTGAGCTGTCAGATGATGGTCAGGAGGAAGGTGATGACAAAATGGGTATGGACTATATTCCCCCTAAGGAAATGTTGCATGAGGAGGAGGGGGTGATGGTAATGATAGTGTTGGTGATGATGATGATGATGATGGTACTGTGCTGCATTCAAAGGGGGGGGGTCATACTGCTGCAAAATTGAAAGGTGGTACTGGCAGTGGCACCAAGAAGAGGAAATCATTGTCTTCTAGGGATTCCAGTACAGATGGTTCTGGTTCCCATGATGTGCAACAAGAAAAGAAGGAGAAGGATGATGATGGTTATTCTGGACCTGGCTGTAGCAAGTCTAGAAGTGTACCCAGAAGGTATGGTGGCTGTAGCTCATTAGATGTATGGCTTATTTCAGTAAGAGCCCCAAGGACATGACTCATTCCATTTGCATACTATGAGGGTCTAGTTTGAGCGATAGTAAAATCTCAACAGACTTGGGTACATCCTACATGCTGAACCATCTGCGGTCCAAACATCAGCAAGAGTGCTTTTGCATTGGCTCTGCCCAGCAGCGCCCACCACATTGACAAA
Source organism: Neoceratodus forsteri (assembly GCA_016271365.2). NCBI lineage: Eukaryota > Metazoa > Chordata > Ceratodontiformes > Ceratodontidae > Neoceratodus > Neoceratodus forsteri. The sequence goes on along the minus strand of CM057459.1, from coordinate 832,307,487 downwards.
CCTCAACCCCCCCCCCAATAAATTTGGAAGAGGAGGAGGAGAAGGACAGATCATCTTCTGGAACCAGTGATGGTACATCAGGTTCGCAGCAGCCTATGTCAGTGGGTCATTTTAGTAGTCGCACTGCACTTCCCCCACATAGGAAACTGGAAGTGGAAGGGCAAACTGCTACTGCACCACACTGGCAGGCAATTTTGGAAGAAATTGTGGAGAGAAGCAAACAGTTTGCCCCATCTCACCCCTGAGTGAAACATAGAAACATAGAATTTGCCGGCAGATAAGGACCGCTTGGCCCACCCAGTCTGCCCATTTCCCTGCCTACTGGATAAGCAGCAGATCTTAGTTAACCAGCAGCCTACTTTTTCCTACCCCCATCCCCTAGAATTGCCTTATGACTGTCCCATGCATGCTTGAATTCCACCACTGTTTTTGACCCCACGACCTCCTCCGGAAGGCCATTCCATGCATCCACAACCCTCTCTGTGAAAAAATACTTCCTTAAATTACCTCTGAGCCGCCCCCCCATCTTCAAATTGTGCCTCCTTGTTCTTGCACCCTCTTTTTGAAAGATGCTACCCTCTTGGACTTTGTTGATTCCTTGAGGTACTTGAAAGTTTCTATCATGTCCCCCTCTCCTCCTTTCCTCGAGGCTATACATATTAAGCTTCTTTGTCTCTCTTCATATGTCTTCCGGTGCAGACCCTGCACCATTTTTATGCCCTCCTCTGGACAGCTTCCATCCTGTCTATGTCTTTGCGAGACTGGGTCTCCAGAACTGCACGCAGTACTCAGATGGGGTCTGACCAGCTGTCTGTACAGAGGGATAATAACTTCCTGTTTTCTACTGGTGATGCCTCTCCCTATGCATCCCAATATCCCCAGCCTTCATTGCTGCCTTCTCACATTGCTTGCCCACCTTTAGGTCATCTGATATGACTACCCCAGGTCCTTTCCATTTTGTTGTTGTTAGTATCTCACCCCCATTGTGTACTCTTCCCTGGGTTTTGTTTCCCAGGTGCATTACCTTACTTCTTAGCATTGAATCTAAGCTGCCATCATTTGACCATTTCTCTAACCTTGCAAGTCCCTTTTCATCCTTTCCACTTCACCTTGTGCATCAACTCTGTTGCAGATCTTTGTGTCATCTGCAAAGAGACATATTTTTCCTTCCAGTCCCTCTGCAATGTTGCTTATAAAGACATTGAAGAGGACTGGTCCCATACTGAACCCTGCAGTACCCCACTAGTAAACCCATTTCATCAGAGTGGACTCCATTTACTATTACTCTCTGTTCCTATTTTCCAGCCAATTTTTACCCAGGCTGTCATCTTGGGACCCACTCCCAGGCTAGCTAACTTGTATATTAATCTTTGTGTGGGACTGTGTCAAATGCCTTGCTAAAATCTAGGAGGCCATGTCCACAGCCCTCCTGATCTACTACTTTGGTCACCCAGTCAAAGAAATCTATCAGATTTGTCTGGCATGACCTTCCTGCTGTGAATCCATGCTGCCTTGGGTCCTGTGCCCCTCTGGCCTCTAGATACTGACAATTCTTTACTTCAGAAGTGATTCCATCATTTTCCCTACCACTGAGGTTAAACTAACAGGTCTGTAGTTTCCTGCTTCTGCCTTGCTCCCACTTTTGTGAAGGGAATCACATCTGCCCTCTTCCAGTCCTTGGGTACCACCCATCCTCCCATGATTTGTTAAACAGGGTAGTCAGTGGTGTCACTAATTCTACCCTTAGTTCTTTTAGATTCTGGGATGAATCCATCAGGCCCCATTGCTTTGTCCACCTTCAGTTTTAAGAGTTCTTTCAGAACCCTTTCTTCTGTAAATGGGCTGGTATCAACTTCTGTATCCAGTGTGTTTCTACTGTTTGTTCTAGGTACCCCTTCCTTTGTAAATACTGAGCAAAAATATTTGTTTAGTATCTCTGCCTTTTCACAGTCTCCCTCTGCCCACCCTCCCCCCCATTAAGCCTCACTATCCCTCCCTTGGTCTTCCTTCGCTCCCTGATGTACCTATAAAGGTTTTATCCCCTTCTTAACTGAGTTGGCTATCTTTCCTCGGTTTGGGCCTTTGCTGTTCTGACTGCCTTCCAGCTTCCTTTGCTTTAACTGATACAGTTCTTTGTCCTGCTCCTTCTGTGATTCCTTGTACTTCCTGAAAGCTTTCTTTTCTCTTGAACCTTCACTGCCACTTCCTTTGAGAACCATAGTGGTTTCTTCATCGTTTAGTTTTGTTTATTTGCTTCACACAAAGGCTTGTTGCCTATGTGATGGCAGTTTTATTATTCCCCATTGTTCTTCCACCCTCCTTCCTGCCCATTTGCTAGTGCATTCCTTAGCACTTACCCATTTTGTCAAGTTAGCCTCCTAAAGTCCAGTACCTTTGCCTTTGTATGGCTTTGACTCCATTGCTGTGTTTATTGTGAACCATACTGTTCGATGGTCGCTAGTTCCCAGATGGCTACCCACTTCTACATCTGTGATCCTCTTTCATCTCCATTTGAGAGAACCAGGTCTAAGATTGCTCCCTCTCAGTGGGCTCCAATACTAGTTGTCTAAGGCATGCCCCTGTAGGGCATCTAGAATAACCCACTCTTCGAAGTGCCTGTGGCAACTGCACTCCAGTTAACATCTGGCATATTCAGATCACCCATCAGCAATATCTCCCCTTTTTTTGCCATACTAAGTAAACTTTCTATCATTTCCTTGTCCATTTCCTCCCCCTGAGAAGGGGGTCTGTATACAACCCCTGTGTGGATTGTGGTGCCATTGTTGGTCTCCAAATTTACCCACAGTGCTTCTTCTCCTCCCTGTTTTCTCTTTTGTTCTGTTACTTTGATTTCTTCCCTTATGTAAACAGCTACTCCTCCTCCTCTTTTACCCTCTCTGTCTCTCCTGTAGATAGTGTATCCTGGTATGTTTACATCCCAGTCATGGTTTTGTGCGAACCATGTTTCTGTGACTGCCACGATATCCAGATGTTCCTCCTCCATCAAGGCCACTAATTCAGGAAGCTTGTTACTCAGACTACATACATTGGTACTCATTGCTTTCCATTTTTTGATGGCTTTACTTTCTGTTGCATCATCCCCCACTGACCTTTCTACCTTGGTCTTTTTCCCATTTAGTACCCTGTTTTGTAGGGGAGAGGCTGGGATTTTCGTGCTGCTCATCAGTGCCTCCCCCTTTGACTAGTTTAAAAGCTTGCCAATAAAGCATTTAAACCGATTGCTCAAAAGACTTGTTCCCTTCCTGGACAGATGCAGACCATCCTGCCAGTATAGGCAGGTGTGCCTCCAGGTGGAATCCCAGTCCCCAATGAAGCCAAACCCCTGTGCTCCACACCATTTTTTCAACCACTCATTAAACTGCATGGTGCAAAGTACCCTTGCCTCACTCATGCCATTTACAGGCAGCACCTCTGAGAAGGATACTGTGTGTGCTACTTGTCTTGGCCCCTCCCCAGTTCTAAAAGTCCTTCTGCACTGCTCTAATCTCATGTTGAGCCAAGTCATTTGTCCCTAGGTGGACAATGACATCCAGCTCAGACTCCCGTGCAGCTGTTCTCATGATCCTGAGGATGCGCTTCCTGTCCCTACAAGCCATGGCACCAGGCAGGCACTTTACTTCAGTTTTCCCTGCTCCCCCCAGTTCTATCCCCCTAATAATTGAGTCCCCCACCAGGAGCTGCTTCCTTTCCTTGTGGCATCCTCTGCCTCCTTCCTGTGGTCCTCCCTTGTGACAGGTGTCCTCAGCCTCCTTAATCTCCTCCATGGGTGCATCCATAGGGGAGCTGTGCTCCCCAGAATGTGTTATGGATTGTGGAGTGGAACAACTGACTGGTGTGCCTCTGTTCCACCCTCCTCACCCTCCCTGAGCCCACTGTGGTCCAACTGCTGTACATTCTTTGCAACCTCTGAGGTAGTGGTGGTGGCTCTGGTGCTCCCTGGATGGGGGGGTTCTCTTCCTACCATCAAGTCTGGCCTGGGGGAAGGTTCTCTTACTGCTGTCCAGTGTGGCCTGAAGATGGGCAACTTCCTCCCTCAGGGCAGAGAGTTGTCTGCAAATAGGGCAGCATCTCAGCCTCCAGAAAGACTCCCAGAAGACTGCAGCCCCACAGCCATTACATTGCACTACTCCCCACATGACTATGTACTTTTTTGTGTGTGTGTGTGCTTGTGTGTGTGATTGGTTTGTTATATAGAAATATATATATATTATACAATGTGTATGCGTATATTTTCAGTGCTGTGTGCTAGAGAGGATATGACATTGATATGCACCTTGCACTCTTGAGGAAATGATGTCAGAACCCTAGGTATAAAGGAACTATTTCCAGGGGTGGGTGGGGTGAGGGGGGAGGGTTGGGCCTAAACGTGCCCTCACAAAACAATCAGCTAAGAGCTCTGACCCAGCTCGATGAGTGCCTTCCTGTCTGCAAGATACTATACACAACAATGTGACAGAGAAAATCCTGCTAATCAAACAGAGAAAATCCAGACATCCAAGTCAGACCCAGGTAAACCTCCCCAGCCCCAAAACAGCCTGGTGGTTTTGTGCTCTGAAAGCAGTCAGCCCCAAAATAAGTCAGCTGTGCTTTGAACTCTTCCTGCACTGAAAATCTTAAGAATTGTAACAAGACTGTCTTTTCCTGATAATTGTAAATTCCTTATTTCACCTTTCAGTTAGAAGCAGCCTCCACCTGCAGTATATCTGGTACAAACCACAGACAATTGAAAGGTTCCCCTCCCTCTGTTGTGAGCACAACTCACTTTCTTGCAAATCCTATGTTCAGTATTGCAGCTCCCAATAAGAGATAGTTTGACTAGGAAAAATATTAGCTGTTCTGATGAGTTTGCTATAAACACTTGCTTATAATACTATTCTTATCAGGTCTGTTACCAAAGCTATTGGCGGAATTAAGTCTCTGTGATGTAATCACTTCCTGAGAAAGTTTGGAATTGCCTTTTAAGGCAAACAAAGATAAACACAGAAAACAGTTTACTGTCTGGGTCAAATACACAACTTGTACCTGCACTTATTTCAGGATTTGTGACAAACGTTTCACCCAGAGTTTAAAATCTTCCTGCACTGAAAATCTTAAGAATTGTAACAAGACTGTCTTTTCCTGATAATTGTAAATTCCTTATTTCACCTTTCAGTTAGAAGCAGCCTCCACCTGCAGTATATCTGCTACAAACCACAGACAATTGAAAGGTTCCCCTCCCTCTGTTGTGAGCACAACTCGCTTTCTTGCAAATCCTATGTTCAGTATTGCAGCTCCCATCAAGAGATAGTTTGACTAGGAAAAATATTATCACTGAGTGAAGGTGATAAATGTGACACTGACTGAGCTAGTCATCAGCAGTCTACTGCCACTATCTTTTGACTCCAGCTCGGGCTTCAGGAAGTTCATGTCTGTGGTGGAGCCCCATTACCATGCCCCTTCACACCATTTTTTCACATATGTAGCACTTCCTAAATTGTACAACAGTGAGTGAGGAGATCCCTCAGTGCTTTTGAGGGGCTCATCCTGTAAGAATGTCTGTATCACCACTTATATGTGGACAAGTGGACATGGGCAGGCTGTAGATTACATGGCGGTTACTGCACACTGGGCTTGCTTTGATGATGAGCATGCAACATCATTCACGACTACATCAAAGAATCCTGCTGCTGCAGTGAAGCTTGTGTACAGGAGGCAGACAGCACTATGTGCGAGTGGATTACCATCTGATCAAACATCGCAAGACACACTGACTGAGCTTAAAGATGTGTTCTAATGATGGCTCGATAGTAATGGTCTTGAACCTGGAGTGGTTGTCAATGACATAGCTTGAAACATTGTCAAGGCCACTGAGGATAGATGCCTCCCTCATGTGCCCTTCCTTGCCCACTGCATGAGCCTGCTGATCATTGACTTCATTTCCAACAACCACATGATGAGGGATGTAATAGGGACTGTAAAACAATCTGCAGTCACTTTTCTCACTCTATGAAGGCACATAATGTCAGAATCCAGATACAGAAGCACCTGCCTGAGTATGCCCTTTAGCAGAACATCACAACTCTTTCAGACTCAAAGTATTAAATGCTTCAGCAGTCCCAGGAACAGAAGCTGGCAGTGCATGTCTATTTGCTGCATCACAACATTGTTTGTGCAGATAACATGTTATCAGGCTGTGATTGGACAGTGGTCTGTACACTGGTCAGAATTCTGGAGCCATTTGAGGCATTCATGCATGAGGTCAGCAGTAAATCTGCCTGTATGAGCATGGTGTACCACAGCTATGATACCTGCATGTTTTTAAAGGCAGGTATTCAATGTGAAGCAGAGTGATATGGAGAAACATGATGATGCACTAAACATCACTTGGTCATTGCTGTACATACTATCTGAAGACCAGTGGCTTAGCAAAATGTTCCATGAGGAACAGTATGTCTGGCCATGCATGCTGGATCCTCACTTTAAGTCACAGATGACATTTTGCCAGAGGATGCAAAACTTGAGGAATGGAAGGATGCATTGTGTGCAAAGGTCACAAGTATGACTTCATGAGCAGAAAGGGGTGAGGAGGAGGATCCTGAGTGTGACGATGATGAGGAACCAGCAAGGATAACAAAAGGAACATCAAGCAGTGGGAAAGCAGACTGAGGAAACAAAACCTTTGCCTGGGAACAGACCAATGTCTTTGAGGAGGAGGAGGACGATGATGACTTCCCTGTCATAAGAATGGGTACCACCTTGCTTGATCATCTGTCATTTGCTCAGGTGATATCTGCAACAGAACCTAGATGCAAGGATCACCATCACCTTACAGTCCATAACCAGACCAAAGGATATTTTGGTGACACAAGTGTCATTAGGGAGGAAGATCCATTGATCTATTGGCATGGCAAGTGAAGCACATGGCCTGGAGTGTATTCTGTGGCAGTAAACCACCTCACCTGCCCATGCTCAGGCGTATGCTCAGAAAGAGTGTTTAGAGCTGCTGGTGCAATCGTGCCTGACTGGAGAACATGCCTCAGTTTAGGCAATGTGGAGAAGCTAACCTTTCTTAAGCTAAATCTTCATGACTTCAACATAAAGCCACATGATTCTGATGTTAGCTGAGATGAAGACTTAAGGGAAGAGCAAGGCAGGGCAAGCCGGCATTGCAATGACATGTTGTTTAATATTTTCACTGATGCAACAGGTATGTCTGATGTCAACCATATGTTCCCAATATTATCAGATGCTGATGTGTTTCCAAGTTTGAGAATGTTAGTCCAAGTCCATTAATGCCATACAGGCACAATTGCATAACAGCAGCCAAGTAATGAAATTGACTTGATCCTAGTGGAAATATAGTAGAAAGTGGAAGTGGGAGAATGGGTAGGCCACATCCATAAATTCCCTCACGTCCCCTCAAAAGGGTATTAACAAATGTTACTTTATAATTTTTCTAACTGTATTTAAGTGTTGCTTTTCAAGTGTTTCAATGTGAGAATTTGTGTGACCTGCCATGGTATTGACCCACCCTGTCAAATACAATCCTAAAAAAATGGAAAACAGAAGGCATTCTCTATAGCGAAGCAGTGCTTAGTAATGTGTTTCGGTGTTTTTTGCCTACTGCACCACTCCAATGAACAACTGAAATGAAAACTATAACACCAACTACGACATGAAACAAATAGGTTATAATATAGTCTCTTCGTAACATGCATCCCATGTGAGTATATTGACAGTAGCTGGTGGCTGGTATACACTTCTCATATTGGGGCTATGTACTAACTGGTGGGAAGTAGGAATCTGAGGTGCATATCCCGGCCTCATATCTACTCAGCCCTGGACAGGCACATGGTGCATGGTATGCATGACTGCATGCACCCGCAGTGCACCTGTCCATGGCCATGCCCCCCTGGTGCATAGGATCATGCAAGGTGGCTGGGTGTGGAGCCGCAAACCCAGGTGGTCATCCAATCGGATGTCCAGCCCGGGTCCTACAACAGATCCCTTATGCAGCTGGACATGCTGTTGGCTGCATGACCCTGTAGATGAGAGATGACTGGCGGTTCTGGAGGTGTATGGTGAGCAGTGCCACCAGCCATCCCGAGATGTGGCACCAATGGAACATGCGGGAGTGGGTGTGTAGGTGCTGCAGGTGTTTGTGGGATGGGTATCACTGGCAAGGGATGAGTGCAGCCATGTGGGGAGATGCTGTGCCCCTCTGGGAGCCATGCTGGTGCTGTTTCAAGCTGTAGGCTGCATGGGCACTGTGGTACTGCCCTGGGGTGGGGGATGCTGCATTGGAGGGCTGGGGCTGCACCGTGTGTGTGGGAGGGTCTGCCTTCAGGGTAAGGGATGGGGCTGGCTAACTCTGTGGAGGATTCCCACCTGCTGTGGGGACGTTTCCTTGGCTAGGCACTTATGGCAGGGTACACTCTGGCATAATGGTCACCCCTCTACATGCCCTGGTGTGCTGCACTATGCAGATTTGTGCATGCCGTGTAGTGCTGGAATGCCCACGGCACATTGCTGTCAGCACAGCCAGGGGATCCAGTGTATTATTGCTTTATGCCCCATTTGTAAATGCTGTGCGGGTTCCATGGAACTCCCTCTGCATGGCATTCATGCGTATCTATGCCTACATTTTTTTTTTTTTTTTTGGTTTTTGTTGACAGGGTAAGTGCACTAGACAAATCCTGCCTATTTTCAGGCACGGCCCGGGGGAGGGGGATACAGATGAATGCCAACTGACCTTGAACCAGATTAAGCTGTTGGTGGTAATTTTATTGAATGAGGGAAATTTGGCCAGGACACCGGAGAAATTCCCCTACTCTTTGCCAGTAGGGGGACCCTTTTGACCGTCAAAGGATGGCTGCCTCAGTTGGGGTGCTGCCGCTGGAAGGGAAGGACGTGTTGCTGACTGAGGAGAACGTCTCCTCTGAAGTTTCTTTGCAGTTTCCAATGGAAGTTTCACCTGTGCATATGGAGCTCTCATAGCCCAAGGATTCTACTCTTTTGTCCGACTTGCCTGAACTACCTCGCTTGGATGCCGCTGTTCTACCTGTAGATGACTCTCCCTTCCCGACTGACGTCTCCTTAAATAAGGAGTTGAAGCACCTTTTGCAGCTTGAAGAACAACTCTACATGGAAAAAAAGAAAGATCTTTACAACCGTTTCTACTCCTGAGGTCAGTCTTCTACAGCTTCGGTTCCGGAGCACTCTGTTGATACTAAGCGATCGGTCGCCATGGGAACAACTCACAGTGAGGCACCAGCTGCAACGGACATTGTTTTCCACCGTACTGGCTAGGATCAAGCGGCCGCAATGGTGTTCTTTTTTTCTGCTGGGAGTAAAACTTCTCGTCAGGATCGAGTCATAAAACAAGGGAGTCCACATAAACTGCACTGGGTGGAAACTCCAGTGAATGAGGGTGATACTTGGTCGGTAGAGGACTCATTGTAAGTGGCTCGCTGGGTGCACTCCCTGGACACAGGTTCCTGGATTTCCAGCTTTACACCCATAAAGATTCTGGGAGTTCACCTTTCCGCTTCACCTAACCCTACTATAGTGCCCGTGAGTACTGTTTCGGAGCCAATGGATGCTGTATTGCCTGATGTGGCCCCCTAGTCCTGGTTCCCCTAAACCTAATCCTGGTTCCCCTAAACCTAATCATGGTTCCTCTATCCCCACTCCAACACAAGATTCCTCACTACTTTGTTCTGAATCCCAGCATTCTCCTCTACACCTGTCCTCGGACTTTGCTCTTTCTACAGCCCCAGAGTTTCAACCCCAAGGTGTAACAGGGGCTAGTTCTCCGCCATGTGAGGTGGAGGCTGCAGCTCTCAGTGATGTTTCTGTTTTTTCGGATATCCCTAGATCCATTCCTGCAGAACTACAGAATGCTACTGAGGGTTCTCCTAAGGTGGCCCTCCAGCTCCCTCCAGTTGCCCCTCCTAAACCTTATGCTTCCCTTTTTTCTAACTCTGTTTCTTCAGCCAAACGTCATAATGCAGTTCATATAATTTATAAAGGGGGTTTAGATGTGTTTCCAGATAGGGTTTATGTGGGTCTTCAATTATTGAAGAACAGTTTGCATTTTCAATTTTCAGAACTGTATGCACTTATTCATGTATCAGGAGAGTCCATTTTTGATGTTAGTTTTAAACTAGGTAGTAGCCTTGAAAAATGTTGGGCTCGTTATCAACAAGAAAAGACTACCCCCTTGTGGTCCCCTTTTGAGGTTCTTCCTCTTACTAGACCTACACATAAAACCATTATAGTTCTCTTTCGTAATGAAGGGGTCAGTGTTACTGATCTACTGTTTTGGTTGAAACAGTGTTGTACTGTGTCTGGTCGTCCAGAGGCTATATTTGATTCCGAGTGAATTTGGACAGGTGGTTGGAAGATTCGAGTCCTGCTGCATACTGAAGGCAGGAATCCCCGTCATCTTCCAAATAGTTTTTTTCTGGGTAGAGACCGAGGGGTTTTATTCTACCCAGGACAACCTAGGACTTGTTATAAATGCAGCCTTTCGGGACACATTAGTAGTGCATGTGACCAGCTTAAATGTTCCCTATGCCACAAAACTGGTCATCTTAGTGGACAATGTTCTAACTCAGTTCATTGTAACCTTTGTGGGGAAGAAGGCCATGTTTATATGACTTGTCCTAAGGCAGCCCATAAGACATCCTTTTCTGCAGATAGAGATGAACAGCGTCTCTTGATTTCACTGGCTCAACAGAAGGTTACTAATGCTACAGGTCCGCAGTTAGTAGTGGATGTACCTACTACTACATTGTCTGTTTCCTCGGTTCCTGCTCCTCTCCCCCCCCGAGGTCAGTGTGGTGGGTCCTGTTGCTGATGTTCAAAAACCTTCTTCCTCTCCTTTGGCAGTCCTTCCTACAAATCCCCCTGATTTTTCTTCAGACTTTGTGTCCGTTGGGGTCTCTGCACTTCAATCTGGCTCTATGCCCCCCCCCCGAACTCGAGGGCCCTCCTGCCCGGAGACTCTCAACTCAGAAGTGGTCCACTGGACCTTTGCCTACCCCTAAAATGTCCAAGACCTCACTTTATGATATTTCTAATAGATTTTCGGTACTTTTGCATGCTGATCACTCGGACTCGGATTCAGTTTGTTCTTCTGCGGATTCTGTTCTGCCTAAGGACACTGCTGATTCCGTCCTGACTGATGATGGTGGTACTTTTTCCCAACCCTCATGTCGGAAGGGTAAATCTCGGAGAAAAAAAATGTTGATTTCCTTTCCTTTACATTTTTTCTCTAAATGCCTTTCTCCCCTCCATTCCTTATCTTGTCGACCAATGTCAATAGAATTAAAAATAAAATTAAATGGACTGTGGTGTTTTCCTTTTTAAGGTCTTGTTCTCCTGGTATCTTTCTTTTACAAGATCCTATGCTTCACTCAACTTTTGAACTTTCTCTCTCCATTAAAGAGTGGGTTTCTGGGATTTCTTACTGGTCCATAGGCCCAGACCATTGTATGGGTGTTGGTATCCTTTTTCATCATATTAAACCTACCGTAGTTCGGGTATTGGACCTCATCCCGGGTAGGGTTTTGCTCTTAGATTTCATTTTGAACACTGTTTTTTTTAGAATCATTAACACATATGCGCCACAGACTAAAGCAGAACGCACACTTCTTTTTCAGCAAATCAGTCCCTTTTTGCATATAGCTCATTATGTGATTTGGGGAGGGGATTTTAATTGTGGTTTAAGTAAGAGGGATAGAGGTTCAGTCACCAAAACAATGAAATTATTTGGTGATATGGCCACTCTGAAAAAAGCTGTTTGTGACGCACATCTTAAAGATGCTGTTTTGTCCCATACAGGTGTACGAGGATGTACATTTTTTTAAGGGTTCTTTATCTACCCGTATTGATTTTTTCTTTTTGTCTATCCCTTTGTTGCTTCAATCGGTCTCTGTTGAACCAACTCCCTACTCAGACCATCGTCTGGTGTTGATTTCTTTGGGTGTCGCTGTATCTCCTAAGGGCCCTGGATATTGGAACTTAAATTCTATACTTTTGCAGAGGACGGATTTCCTTCAACTTATCTCTACTTTTTTGGATTGTAGGAAATCATTATATCCCTTATATGATGATCCCGTAGTCTGGTGGTTGGAAACTAAATCAGATCTCCGTTCCCTTCTAATTTCCCGAAGTAGATGTTTTCGGAAGGGTTCATATTTTTCATACTTACAAGACAGAAAACAGCTTCAACATTTGTATTCCCTTACACAGCTCACCAGACATAATTTCTCTGCCCAGATTGCTCATTTTCAAGAGAAAATGAAGCAATATCATTTAATTCAGTCTAAAGACCTCAAGTCCCGACAGCAACATGAAACACAAGGTCCATTTTTTCATACTTGTCCTCTACTTAGTCGTCGGAAGCAGGTACAGGCTAAATCAATCCCTGCTCTTTATGACCAGCAGGGTGTGGTTCATAAGGATCAAGGTAGAAGTTTACGTATAGCATCTGATTATGCTGCTACTTTATTTTCTGTGACCCATGTGAGTCATATAGATTCTTTTTCTTTTTTTAGTGCTATTAGGGTTCCTCACACTCCACAAGACCAACTTTTAGGTCTAATAGCTCCTTTTACCACGCAGGAAGTTGCTACTGCTATTCAATCTTTATCCAAATGTAAAGCCCCTGGTCCAGATGGCCTTACTACTGATCTTTATCATTTTTTAAAAGGTGAACTACTGGATGAACTAACTTCGGTTTATAATACTATTTTACAGACTCGATCTGTACCTTTTGACATGTCTACAGGTATTCTTACTTTTCCTTTTAAGGACAAAGGTGATAAATTAGATTTATCAAATTGGCGGTCTATTAGCCTTTTGAATACTGATTTTAAAATTCTTTCCAAACTATTGAATGCAAGGTTGTTAACAGTGGCAAAATTCTTGATTTCTCCGGCTCAGTCTTGTACTGTGCCAGGGAACTCAATTACTGACCAACTGCTTTTATTAAGTAGTTATCCCAACATATAAACACTGTCCTTTACCCTAGTTGAATGCTCTTGATGCTGTACTATCACCATTGGTACTATGAATGATATTGTATCCTTACTGTATACTAGCTACCTACTATTCGAGTATTGTATGTAAGCTGTTTGTTATTGCTGTCATTGTCACTGTTTGATGTGGAACCTTTGTAAAAGAGCTCTGAACTCAAAGGTATGATCCGAATCCCTAAATAAATAAATAAATAAATAAAATTAAGGGACATATTCTCTCATGATTCGGTTTCACCATCGGCTGGATATGTACTTTCTCTAGATCAGAGGCAAGCTTTTGATAAGGTGGCACGTGTCTTTTTATGGCAAGTATTGCAACACTATGGCATCCCCACTACTTTTGTAGCCTGGCTTCAAGCCCTTTACCATACTGCAACTGTCCGTCCTTGTATTAATGTTTTTTTAGGCCCTCATGTTCATATTAAAAATGGCATTAGGCAAAGGTGTCCAATCAGTCCTCTTTTGTATATCTTTAGTATAAATCCGTTATTACGGCTTCTCAATTCCTCTTCTGGTATTGACACAATCAAGTTGTCAACTTTTATAGTTCCTTATAAGGCTTTGGCTTATGCAGACGATGTAGTTCTTTTAGTAGGGAATGATCAATCTGCTGCATCAGCATTATCTATTTGTACCACTTACGGTACAGTCTCAGGTACCAGCTTGAACTTATTGAAATGTATTGGGAAACCTCTGGGGGGTCAGTTAGCCCCTCAGAGTAACATAGCTGGTCTCCCTTACATGTCAGGCCCTTTAAAAATATTAGGTATTGAGTTTGGGTTGCCCCAAATGGATATTGATAACTGGGATAAAAAATTACTTCTTGGATCCCGTATGGTTCAGAACTGGAACAGGACAAAAACGAGTTATAGTAAACGAGTTTACTTGATACGTACTTATTTGGTGCCTCTATTTTTATTTCTTAGTTCTGTTTTTCCTGTTCCCAAGATAAGGGAAGTTAAAATTTATAGTTTATTTTTTCAGTCTTTCTGGGGCAGTCGCTTAAATCCCATCAAAAGAAATGTATTGTATTTATCACATAAAAAGGGTGGGCAACAAATGATTAACCCAGTCCTGTTTTTTTTCTGTCAATTTTTATATGCTAATATAAAACCATTATTTCTTTCCCCAGATAAATATTGGTGTGATTTCTTTGTTCACTCCATAGCACCTTGGTTTGCAGCATGGGACTTAGGTACTCTACATCGCATTGACAAAGGTGTTAAGTCTCCTCAGTATTTAAAAGAAGTCTTTGTTAAGCTAAAAGCTTGGGGGATCATGAGTAGGCGAGTGATCTCCCTCTCAAAAAAGCAATTATATGCTATTGTTCTGGAGAATAATTTTGGTACATTGGATATTATTCCCAAATGTCCAGAACTGCATAAAGAAGCCTTATTTCTTTCCCTAAATGAGTCATGTATCCCACAGAAATATAAATATCATCATTGGCTTAATTGTCATGAGAAATTAAATGTTAAGTCTCATCAAAAGCATAAGAGGGTGGAAGAACGCATTTGTTCCAGACCTGGATGCACTACCCAACCTGAGACTCTGCTGCATTTATATTTTACTTGTTCTTATGTTTTTGATTTTTGGAAATTCCTTTATGACAAGTCTAATTTGCCCTTTTTTCTACATCTTACATATCCAGCACTTCTATATGGTATTTATCTCAGTAATTGGGATATCTGGGATAAAAGTACATTGTCTGTTATTTTTACTATTATCAAATGGTTTATTTGGCATTCTAGGTGTATGTTTACTCTTCAACAGCATGAACTTTCGTACCATGAAATGTATGGTAATATTTTTAAATCCATACAGGATGTTTATTTCTCTGAATCTAGGAGTCTCACTAAGATCCATTTGATGGCCCTCTGGAAGAACTTGCCCTGGATTACAGATAATGACTTTCCGATTACGTAACACTACTATCAGATTTTGTTTAGATTATTATTTTTTATTGTTTTGTTACTTTGTTTTAGTCTGCTTGTTCTGTGCTCTGTCTGTACTATTTGGTGCTGTTGATAATTTAGATTTGTACTGTATGATTTCCTTAATAAAGTCTTCCCCTACTCTTTTTGAGAAGTGCCATGGGATCTTTAACATCCACCTGAACTACCACCAATCCAGGCAGATGGGACCTCGGTTTAACGTCTCATCTGAAAGACGGCACCTCAGAAGTGCAGCACCCCTGTCATGCTGCACTACAGTGTCAGTACTGGGATATTAACCCAAGTGCCAAATGTGGGAACTGAACCCACAGCCCTCTGATCTCCCAGCCTCAGAGGCGAGTGTGCTACCTACTGAGCCCAGTTTCTGCGTGCATAGACATAGTGCATAGTGCATAGGGCCTATTGAAATTGTCATGTTGCTAATGATCACCTGGCTGTGTTCACACTTTTGTATTTTGTAAAACTTATTTGGTCCAAACAGAGTATGTCCAATTAGCAATATATTGGACTCTGACTGCAAATGAAACTGCCATCTGTTATAAAAAAATCACTGTTTGCTTACCACTATTGCACTGGCATAAAGTTATTGCTATTCCCATGTCATGTGTTGCCAGTTAATTTGCTTTCAACTTCCTTGCACTCGTCACACAGTCAGTGAGGTTCAAAGTTAAAATGAAACTTTTTGTGACCTTTTTGGGGGGCATTGTTTGTGGAAGGAGCTAGATCTGTGTGAACAGCTATCACCCACTGTATTCCATTGTTAATAAGTTTGGTAAAGTTAAGTCTAAAAAGCATCTGAAAGAGGATGTGAACACTCCTCAGATGCTAATAAAACCACACTGTGTTGAGGTGTTGCTCATGTCATCATGGACTTTGAAGAATGAACAAGGTTGCCTGCTTGGACCTTTCTTAGAGTTAAATAGATCACTCTGTATATTGTGCTGGTGCTGGTGCAGCTGGTTGAATCCCATTCCACAATGGTAGGACATTCATGGAACACATGTTAAAATGTATGATTTCACATGTTTGTGTATAAATATGTTACTAATTTTTTTTGCCCATCTTTTCTTCGGTCTCCCTTACAGGCAGCAAATACCACTTGAGCATGAAACAATAAACAGCAGCATTCAGAAAAACAGCCACTAAGGTAATAACACTGCAGTTCTGCACACAGTTAACCAGTACTGTTGTGGTTCTGTTTGGGTACCTGTGGCTTTTCTGACTGGGTGCCAGCCACCCCCCACTAATCCTAGCCACATATCAATGCCTGGGGAAGGGAAAATGTCTTGATGTGTCTTTGCCCTGTTGTAAAAGGCACTTTATTTCATTGGGTCTCCCTCTCAGGTAGCATCCCTGATGAAGACCTCTTTGGGGGCTTACGCAGTGGCCATCATGGGTGTCACACCTGACTGCTGTACTCATAGCCATCCCTCTCAGTGACTAAGATAATAACACTGCAGTTCTTTTTTTTTATTGGCCATAATTATATAAGGGTGGACCATATGTTATTCTTGTAGTACCCCTTAAGACCTTTGTTTCCATATATAGATTGTCACTTAAGTTCAAATATTAATGAGTTATGGCCTATTAAAGTTCCATTGTTATCCTTTGGGAATTTTTATGTTTTATTAAATGCTTTGTTCTAATGGCAGTAATTATTTAAGGGTGGAGCATATGTTATTTTTGTAGCACCCCTTAAGACCTTTGTTTCCATATATAGCTTGTCACTTAAGTCCAAATATGTTGGAGATATGGCCTGTTGAAGTTCCAGTGTTATCCTATTGAAATGTTAATGTTTTATTACTTGCTTTTTTATGACTGTAATTATGTAAGGATGGAGCATATGGTTTACTTTTAGTACCATGTAAGACCTTTATTTCCATATATAGATTGCTACTTAATTCCAAATATTGATAGAGTTATGGCTTGTTGAAGTTTCAGTGTTATCCTATGGGAATTCTTAAGCTTTATTACTTGCTTTTTGTAATGGCCATAATTATGCATGGGTGGAGCATATGTTATTCCTGTAGTACCCATTAAGACCTTTGTTTTCATGTATAGATTGTCACTTAAGTCCAAATATTGACTGAGTTATGACCTGTTGGAACTTCCAATGTTATCCAATGGGAATTTTTATGTTTTATTACTTGTTTTTTAATTGCCATAATTATGTTAGGGTGGAGCATATGCTATTCTTGAAGTACCTCTTAAGATGTTTGTTATATAGATTGTCACTTAAGTCCAAATCTGAAGGAGTTATGGCTTCTTATACTTCCAGTGTTATCATATGGGAAACTACATGCCCATGAAGTTGAACTGTTTTCCTTTGCATCCTCCTCCTGAAGCACCGGCAGCACAAGCCATACTCTGGCACCAGCATGCAAGCCAAAATGCCAGTGAACTCAAAGTTTAAAGTTCAAAAAGACTTTATTTGTTCGGCAAAAGCCATTACAAAACAAAGAAGATATGGTTCTATCTGAGGAACTGATTTTATTTCTTTATACCATCTATAATGTTTTAAGTCCTGACATTTCCTTAAATCTTTTGGTATTGCAGTTTCCCTGGTCCTTAGTTTTACCATCACAGAAATTTTTCTTCTGGTCCTAAATAGATTTCATGCAAAAGATAACCCAGGCCCACTGGATAACGTTCTTTTTGAATCAGCTTAATATTTGTATAAATAAAGCTGAGAATTGGAGTAATTTCTTCTTCCAGACACCATCTAGGCATCCTTGTTTCCGGAAGTTGACAGAGTCTAACATTCACAATATTTGTTTTTCCAATACCATAGTTTCTGATGAGAACTGTCCCAATTCCATCCTTAAAAAGTCTGTGCTTACCGAATGTGGCACCATCAGGATATAGTGGCATTGTTTACTAAGAATGCATTCAATGTCTTTAACGTTAGTATCTCCCCTTATTTCTGTTGCGTACAGTACACTAACCTTCAATTTTGCATTTAGGAGCCTGGCAATTCCTTTGACTGTTCATTTGTACAATTTAGAATTAAACAGCCTTAATACATTAGATGCTATTTTCATTTTAGACTTAGTAAATGTAATGTGATTCTTCCATGTGTTATTTTGCATTAAAAACTTAAGCTTAGGTAGTCGTAATGTTTATCAATTGTAATTCCTTCATGATTTTTTTTTTTTGCAGTTAATCTTTTTATTGGAACTGCTTAAACATGACATAGTACAGCACAAAAAGACTATGCATAGTAAGATATAAGATACAATGTATAATAGTAAGAAAAAGGTGACATGATGGAAGTATATATATTACTATAATAGAGATAATGCAAAATATTATACTGACTTCCATATAGTATATATAATGTTGACCGTACTACACGGAGCAGAATAGAAATAATAACAGAAGAACAAATTTTCCAATAATAATCACAAACTTTAAACAACGAGAGAGAAGGAGCTGCAAGAGTATATACCAGTTAAAGAAAAAAAAAAAGGAATTGTGATATGTATATATAATTTAAGATTGGAGAAAGTTCAAATAGCTCTGCCAGCAAAGGTAATATTCATTGAGTCTGTCAATGATTAAGTAAGAGATTCTCAAAAGAAGAGATCTTGAGTTAGATGATTTAAAATATCTGTCAGAGTAGGGATTAAGTGAGACTTCCAAAGTAATTAAGATCAGTCTCTTAACTTGTATAAACAATATCTGAAGCCATTTAGCTGATATTTTGTTAAACTTATGTTACTATCAATAATACCAAGAATACAAAACTTGGGATCAAATGGAATAGTTCTGCCAATGACTTTAGAAGCAAATTGGTGGATTATTTGCCATAAGTTGAAGATGGAGTTACAAGACCATAATAAATGTAAAAGATCCCCATTTGGGGCATTGCATCGCCAACAGTTATTATTAGGTAATAAACCAATATTATACAGATGAGCTGGAGTATTATACCATAAATGCAAGATTTTATATTGAATTAATCTGCTCTGTACGTCTTTGAACGAGTCATGGCAGAGTTTCCAGCATTTGCTCCAATGGAAGTCAGATATATCAATATTAAGTATCTGGTTCCATTTATTTCTAGCCGAAAGAGACTGATTGGGGAGCTTATCCCTGATTAATTTATAAATGGTACTGGTTAGGCCTTTAGGGGTATTAATCCATTTGTTAATGTATGACTGAGTTCCCAGTGAGTTATTGGATTGAGGAATGAAATGGGAAATGGCAAATCTGATCTGTAGGTATTTCCAAAACTCTGTTTTGGGGATACTCCATTTGGCTTGCAAATTACTGAAGGAGTCAAGAGTATTACTGTTATCCATTAATATATCATTAAGGAAAAGAATGTTTTTTTGTGCCCAAGGTTTACTATATATGGGTTTATTCTCCAATATAAGCTTTGGGTTTCCCCAAATAGGCGCATATTGTATGGGAGCAGGATCAACGTTAAGCCATTTATGCATTTTGAACCAGTAATATATAGACGAATTAATAACAGGATTTTGCTTAAACTTAGATACAGAGGTGAAATAAATAAAACAGTTAGGGGTTAAACCAGAAGATAATGATGTTTCCATATCATACCAAAGAGGGACGTTGCAATTTGGTTTGAAAAACCATTTAATCATTTGTGAAGCTCTGAATGCCCAGAAATATGCAGTAAACCAGGGTAAACCGAAGCCACCACGAGTCCAATGAGATCTTAATTTAATGCAACTAAATCTAGGTATATGTCCTTCCCATAAAAAATTACCCATCATTTTGTCAATTTTATGCAAAAAATGGGAGGGAATTTTAAGTGGAATACAAGCAAATAAATATAGAATTTTGGAGTGATATTCATTTTAATTGAAGATATTTTACCTGGAAAGGATAGATTGAGATTTTTCCATCTGTCTAAATTATTTTTAATGTTATTTAGTAATGGTAGTATATTTAGATCCCAGATCTTATTCAAATCCGATGAAATCTTGATGCCAAGATAAGTGATACATTGTGAGGCCCATAGAAATCTAAGATGAACTTTTGTTAGAGCATCACAGTGATCATTTAATGGAAGAATTTCCATTTTGATAATTGACACTAAGACCTGAAAGTGAAAAAGCAGTTAAGTAAATTATAAAGAGGTTGTTGGGATAATTTGAAATTTTCTAACAAGATAAGCATGTCATCCATATGATAATGATGTGTAATGTGTATGGCCGATGGAGATACCTTTAATGTCTTTATTAAGTCTAAGGGAAATAGCAAGAGTTTTGAGAGCTAGAATAAAAAGAGATGGAGATAGAGGGCAGCCTTGATGCGTGCCTCTTTCTAATTCAAATGACTGAGATAATGTGAAATTGGTAAGCACACGCGCATAAGGATTTGTATAAATAAGTTGAATCCAGGAACAGAAATGTTCAGGAAACTTCATGATTTATAACTGCTTTAGGTAATGATTTTGATTAATTACCAAAGATTACTACTTTTGATTTTTCCTTATTTGCCAGTGAACCCTGCTCTTCCTCCTCAAGGTCCAGCAGCACAAACCATCCTCTGGCACCAGCATACAAGACAAATTACCAGTGATGTCTCCTCCTCCTCCTCAAGAACCAGCAGCATAAGCCATTCTCTGGCAGCAGCGTACAAGCCAAAATGCCAATTAAGTCTCCTTCTCAAGCACCAACAGCACAAGCCATCTTCTGGCACCAGCGTAAAAGTCAAAATGCCAGTAAACTCTCTTCCTGCTCTTCCTCCTCAATCAACAGCAACACAAGCCATACTCTGGCAGCTGTGTACAAACCAAAATGCCTGTGAACTCTCCTCCTTAAGCACCAACAGCACAAGCCATCCTCTGGCACCAGCATACAAGCCAAAATGCCAGTAAACTCTCCTCCTGCTCCTCAAGCACCAACAGCACACGTCATCTTCTTCACCAGCATACAAGCCAAACTGCCTGTGAACTTTCCTCCTCCTCCTCAAGAAACTGCAGCACAAGCCATCATGTGGCACCAGTGTACAAGACAAAATGCCTGTGCATTTTCCTCCTCAAGCCCTAGCAGCACAAACCATCCTCTGTCACCAGCATAAAAGTCAAACTGCCTGTGAACTCTCCTCCTTCTCATCAAGCACCAGCAAAACAAGTCATCCTCTGGCAGCAGCTTACAAGCCAAAATGCCTGTGAACTCTCCTCCTCAAGCACCAGCAGCACAAGCCATCCTCTAGCACCAGCTTGCAAGCCAAAATGCCAGTGAAATCTCCTCCTCCTCAAGCACCAGCAGCAGAAGCCATCCTCTGGCACCAGTGTGCAAGCCAAAATGCCAGTGAAATCTCCTTCTCCTCAAGCACCAGCAGCAGAAACCATCCTCTGGCACAAGCATACAAGCCAAAATGCCAGTGGACTCTCCTGCTCCTCACGCACCAGCAGCACAAGTCATCTTCTGGCACCAGCGTACAAGTCACACTGCTGTGAACTCTCCTCCTCCTCAAGAAACTGCAGCACAAGCCATCATGTGGCACTAGCGTACAAGACAAAATGTCAGTGAATTTTCCTCCTCAAGCCCCAGCAGCACAATCCATCCTCTGTCATCAGCATAAAAGCCAAACTGCATATGAACTCTCTTCCTCCTCCTCAAGCACCAGCAGAACAAGCTATCCTCTGGCAGCAGCTTACAAGACAAAATGCCAGTGAACTCTCCTTCTCCTCCTCCTCAAGCACCTGCAGCAAAAGCCATCATCTGGCAGAAGCATACAATCCAAACTGCCTGTGAATTCTCCTCCTCATCCTCCTCCTCCTCCTCAAGGACCAGCAGCACAAATTATCCTCTGGCACCAGTGTAGAACACAACATGCCCATAAGCTCACCTCCAGAACAACCAGCAGCACATCCCATCCTCTAGCAGCAGCACCAGCATATAGACTTCTTCTGCTAAAGGACTAATGGCAGCTCAACCCAAGAAGGTATATTTTTTACCAATTCAACAAACAAGAGGGCAAGCCACAGGCCATTCATCAGTGCAATGCATCCCAATGAGGAAAAACAGTACAGACTATGTCCAGTCTCATCTGCAGAGATACTGGTAACAGTGATTGAGGATGAGTACCATGTAATGCTGCCATCACTACCAGGCCAGATTGCAGAGTACAGAAAAAGAAGATTGCTGCTATATCATTAACAATGCTGGTGCCAGCCAGCCCCCAATGCTATCAGGGTTTTCAATTAACAGATGGAGAGATATTAGTAATTATTCTCCATCATTTAGTGAACACCTTGACAGCAGTACAGCCACATATGAGATGTAAATAAAGACATTCAATTCAATTAAAGGTAAGTGACGCTGTCAATACAAGGTAAACATATTCTTTTTTTAAAACATATATGACTGTTACATGGTGATAACAACCTTGAATGTATCACTCTTTTAATGTCAGCATATCACAGACTGTTGTTATCTGTGTTTCAGATGTTAGTGCTTAAAAAGAGGTTGTATCACACACAGTATTCCCATCAAAGCCCAGATACAAATGTCCCATCTTGGATCCCTGGATTTAACATTGGATTCATGGATCTGACCAAGGATCTGATCTTGGATACCTGGATCAGACCTCAGATCCCTGGATTCAACCTTGGATCCTTCTCTATCTGACTTTGGATCCGACATCCAACTAGGTCAGATACTGGCACTATCCGATGGAGGGAAATCCATTCCACAAAAGCACTATCCCAGCAACACTAGCTAAAGGTACTATGAATCACCTCAGAGACAGGGTTTGGGGAATTCATCTGCAGGGGGGTGGTGTACTGACCACCAACACAATGGAAGGAGTTAGACAATGTTTTGGGGAGGCCACTGGTGGAATGGCAAGCAAATGAGAAGTATTGTTTACTGGGAACTTTAATCTGCCAAATGTAGAATGGAGCATTCTGGCCTTAGCTACAAGAAACAGGGTCATCCTCAACTCTCTTTTATGGGGACTTTCTCAGGCAGCTGATTACAGAATCCACTAGATATGATGCAGTACTGAATCTGGGATTTACAAACAGGGACAACATTACAGATGTTGTAGTGGGTATTTCCTTGTGTAGAAGCAATCACCATACTGTGAGGTTTGGTTTAAGGATTGGACAAGAGAAAAAACACACTAAAAAGAGGGTCATGGACAGCAGTAGGGCAGATTTTAAAGAAATGGGAGACTACCTTGGTAAAAACCTCACATGGAGGGATTGCTGAGGGGAGTGGAGACCCAATGGGAAAAGATCAAGGAAAAAATAGCTAAGGCAACAGTATGCTGTTTGAAGGAATTAAACAATGGAAAGAGGAGTAGAGGCCACTATGTTTCTTAAAAAAGGTGGCTAAGGCAGTGAAGGAGGAAGAAAAACAGCTTTTAGGAAGTACAAGTAGATCCAGACAGCTGTAGACAGGGAGATATATTTCAAAAAGCAATGGGAGGCAGGAAGGCGGTAAAGGCAGCTACTGTAAGACACAAACAGAGAGGATTGCCAATGAGGTCAAAAGAGGGGAAAAGGCGTTCTTCAGGCATGTTAGTGAGAAGAGAAAAGCAAAGAATGGGTTAGTGGTTAGCGAGAATCAGGATGGCAGGTTGAGGGGGACTGTGCAGAAGAAGATAAGGAAAAACCTAAAAACTTAAATAAGTACTTCTGCTCAGTCATCACGGTAGAAGAGGTGGACCAACATGTATCAGCAGGTACCAGGAGAAGGTGAGATTGGACAAAAGTCAATTTTCAGAGGAGAGAGTTTGAAAGGGATTGGAAGTCCTAATGGTAAACAAAGCAACTGAACAAGATGGGATTCACCCAAGGGTTTAAAAGAAAGGAACACAACATGAGTTTCCCCTCTGATAACATTATTCATTATTCAGAACCTTATTGGGAGATGGGGGTAGTTCTAGAGAAATGGAAAGGGGCCGATGTGGTCCCTCTGCAAAACAGTGGCAGCAGGGAGGAGGCTAGCAACTACAGGTCAGTCAGTCCTACAACAGTGATGGGGAAATTAACTGAGATGCTGCTGAAGAAAAGACAGATGGAATATGTGGAAGCATATGGGCTGCAGGGCCACTGGCAGCATTGTTTCACCAGGTAGAGGTCATGTCAACCAAATCTCATAGATTTCTTTGACCGGGTCACTGGGGAGGTGGATCAATGGAGGGGAATGGAGTGGCCTATCTGGACTTCAGTAAGGCTTTCAACACTGTGCTACACAGGAGGATAGATAAGAAACTAAGCAGCCTGGAGGCTAGCGAGAAAGTGGTAATCTGGAGATCAAACTGGTTGAACGATAATAGGCAGAGATTGGTGGTAAATTGAAGAATCTGAGAGGATGGTTCAGTGACTAGCACAGTGCCACAGGGATCATTACTGGGATCAGTCTTCTTCAGTGTCTTCATAAGTGACATTGCTGAAAGACTGATGGGGAAGGTGTGTATCTTTGCAGATGACACAAAAATTTGCAACAGGTTGGACATTCAGGAGGGGGTGGAAAGAATGCAAAGTGATCTGAGGAACCTACTGTACATAAGTTGTTTAGGGTGTGGGTAACACTTACATGCCAGTTAATTACTCTATAGTTAGTGTAACTGCACTGTAACTGCATTGCAACTGCAGTGTAGTTACATGCAACAAACATTTAACTACAATGTAATTACCCTTGTTTTTATTTATTTTTGCATTCTTTGTTAACTGGGTAAGGTTCACTAGCACAAGTGCCTGTTTTTAGGAGTGACCTAAAAGCCCTAGTGAGGTTAAGTGACTTGCTTAGAGTCCAATAGTAAACATGTAGAGGTTGTAGGAATCAAATCCAACTTTTCTGGATGATCCAAGCTCATTCATAGCTCATTACTCTGTCTTCTAGGATATACTGCCAACCCAAGCCTGTTGTATGTAATTAATGATTACCTACCCCTCAGGTACACTGAAACAGACACATAAAATAAAGTTTGATCGGGTGTGGCAGCTGGGTTTCATTGCCAAAATGTTCAAAGCCATGCACCTGTCTTGGGGAAAACAAGAGCAGTATATAAAAGATGGGGGAGAGGTACTGGCAATTGAAGCAAGAAAGGGACCAGGAGGTAATCATATCTGGTAATCTAAAGTTGACAGGACAGTGTGACAAAGGAGTAAGTAAGGCTAGTGGGATGCTGGGGTGAATAGGGAGGTAAATTTCTAGCAGGATAAGGGAGGAGGTGTTGACTTTTTATCGATCATTAGTGGGACCCCACCTAGAGTACTGTGTCCAGTTCTGGAGGCTGCACCTGCATAAGGACATTGGCAGGGTTGAAGTGGTCCAGAGGAGGTCTTCCAAAATTGTGCAAGGGTTGCATGAAAAGCCCCATGGGGACTGGCTGCAGGATATCAAAATGTACTTTCTGAAATAGAGGAGAGTAAGAGGGCACATTATTAAAACCTATAAGTACCTCGTGGAGCAAACAAGGTGCAGGTGGAGAGGCTCTTTCAGAGGAGGAAAAGCACCAGAAATATGGGAGCAAGCAATGAAGCTAGAGCATGAACCCTTTTAAGAGGGATGTGAGAAAATATCTCTTCACACAAAGGCTGGCGGAAACCTAAAACATTCTTATGGAAGAGATGCTAGAGGTCAAAACAGTGGGGAGTTTCAAGCATGCATGAACTAGTCACATAGGTAAAATAAGTAGAGAAAAGGGAGGCAGGAGAGATGTCTGTGACCAAACAGAGTCTGAGTTGTAGGAATAGGCAGGGAGAAATAGGGCAGACTGGATGGGCTTATTGGTCCTTTTCTGCTGACAAATTCTGTGTTTCAATCACACTTTATTCCTTTACAATTCCCCTCACTGAGCACCATCCCTCTTTCAAATGTCCTAACACTTACTTTTCCTTTCTTTTAACATAAAATTAAATGTTATGTTTTTAGTTTCTTAACACATAAAATTCTCCTTAACCCTATATACCATATCTTCCCCTTGCTCCTGATATTTCTGTTGAACTAACGAAACCTCCTGTCAACATGTACATCATCAAGATGCTAAGTACATTTTGCCACTGCAATTAGGGCACCACAACAAGGGTGACAGTGAAAGGGGCGATCTTGATTTTAGATAGCCAATAGCTCCTGTTGCCCTTTGTGCCCACACAATATTTGCCCTCTCTTGGGCATGCCCACCCTGGAGGAGGTTATATCTAATTTTGGGTGGTGTGGTGGGCAAAGCCCCCTGCAAAAGCTGATGGTTTCCTGGCAGGGCGCTATGGTACTTTAACTCCCCAAAGACATAATGCCTGGTGCTGTAATGTCAGGTGGCATGTTGCCGGTGCTGTAATTGGTGTGGGCAACATGTTTGTTGCTGTGGTATGAGTGAAACCTGTCAACATACATGACTACTCAAGCAAGGGTACCATGTTTGCCAGTTACACCAGGGACCACAGGGACTGGAATGAAACTGTAGAAGTAGTAAAAGAGGTAGGGAGGCAGATGGACTAGTGGATGAAGCATATAGTAAGGATGATTTCAGAATGTCATGGGGGAAAGTCAAATTCTAGAAAAATCACAAATATTTTGAATGTTTTGGTCAATATGTTCTTCTTCAATCAAGAACAATATAAAATGAAATAAAACACTGCATTTTAAGAGTTGATAGAGTAAAAATGACAGACATAAAGTAAAAAGGATATATAGGGGTTAGATATTCAAAGTAGTTGCGCCTGGCACAACTGAGGTGTGCTAATGCAACCCCAGAACTGTGCCCCAATGCAATATTCAAAAGAGGGAATAGCACAGTGCAATTCCCAATGCACTGGGGCACAATGATAATGAATGTGGCACATCTCAATGGGGTGTGTCCATGCTTATGTAGCACATCCTGATATTCAGCCTGAGATGTGTGGTGCATATGCTGGCACAACCCTGAGATGCACCGAATACCGTGGCTCGTTATTGAGCCCGCAAAAGATGACTCAAGTGCAGTCCACCCACTGGTGGCTTGCTGTATTGCAATGCGTAGAACAGTAGCTGCTGGCCGTGGGTGGCAACTCCCCCACACTGTGCACAAACACACACAAAGGCAGTCCAGTAGTCCCCCCTCCTCTCCCATAGCACCAATGACTGCAAATACCAATGTATAACAGTTCTGGCTGTCTAGTGGTACCACCTCCCCATCCCAATCCTCTGATCACTGGCATATGTAAAAACAACATATGTCTTGTGGTCCAGTGGTATCCCCCCCCACCTGTGCATCCGATTGCTGAACTGTACCAATATGAATAGCCCTGGTAGTCTAGTGGGACCCCCCATTCTGCTAGTACCCATGATCACCTGTAGTGATGACCAAATCAACTCCCTGGTGGTCCAGTGGCACCACCCACCCCCTCACCCACACAGGACCCCATGCTACCTAGCTCCCCCAGTCATCAGTGGGTGGCATACCCATCCACATACCACTGCAGCTGCCTGCTGAATGACAGTTTACAGTAGGAGCTGCAAACCCATTGGTCCACACTGCCTATCTCTGTGTCACTGATGTAATTCCCATTCCTGGTATTCAGACCTCTTTGAGGGGATGCTCCAGCACATTGTATTTGTGCACTACACATTACCTGATACATTCAGAAGAGATGCACCATGGCTCATCTCTTTTCCATATATCCCTTGGTTGCTCCAGCTCACCTCAGTTGTGCTGTGCAAACACTTGCGCCATTGCCAGGCACACATTTGACTATCGGGCCCATACTGTACAAAGACAGTTTCCAACAAACTGCAGCCTCCTCGATCCAGTTTGTTAGTCTGTGATTGGTTGTCCCACCCCGTACCCTACTGAGTGACCTTACATTAAGGAAACCAGACTACTGATCCTACTGTAGATGGATCCCTTTTGGAGCAGACCACCTCCTTTAAATACCTTGTGGTTTGACTTGACAGCACTTCGACTTCTCTACACATATTGATTCTATCGTTACTAAACTTCTCACTTAACTAGGTACTCTCCATCAAAATAAGACATGTCCTAACCCTATTGGTAGACATGCATTTATCATCAAAATGATCCATCCAGTCTTTGATTCTGGTGATATGGTTTATGGTGCTGCCACCAAACCCAAGTAGGCAGACTGGAACCCTCATTATACTTTCTGCAGATCCACTGTTAGCTACCGTCTTCATGCACAGTGATGTGATGTATACTGCTCTCTAGGGTGGCCAACCTGGAAAGGAGAAGGCTCATGCATGGTGCTTTACTTATTTTAAACTATTGATCTTGTACTCTTCTTGACTGTCTACAGTATCTGCCCTACAATCCTCAGCTTCACCCTCAAAGTACTCATTAACAACCTTTATCCCTTCCTTATTCCTAGATGAAGATGGCAAGTTTACCAAGCTTCATTTTCTTGGAGGACTGACATCCTCTTCTACTAATGTTGCTTAATTTTAACAGTACGTTATGATGTAGGGCTTGATACACACAGACAGCTAGGTTACAATTGAATTGAGCATATGCTGGCCTCACAGTGATGCACCCTGATGCTGTGAAGGGACAGATGGGATCCACAGCCCCACATTCCCATGCCATGCATGTGTGGACCCCTGTACAGGGAATGAGGTGGCATCATGGTTGGTGCTATCTGGGATTTGGGGGTCAAGTGGAATGCCCAGATCAAAATTTGTAGGTGATCCTCTGCTCTGCATGGAGTGGGGGACCACAGAATATGGTAGTCCATGACAGTCCTCCATAGACTTTCATATCCCCAAATGGAAACATAGTTTTTGCCAGGATACCAGGTGGTGGTAGTGATTCCCCCCAGCCTCCTACAGATGCTCCTAGGGCTGGAGGCAGGAGGAGAGAGGTCCTAATGGGGAACTCATACTGTGCTACTGGGTGGACGGGTGCAAGTAGCTGCTACTACTACTACTACCCTTAGATAGGTGTAATGATGGCCACCTCTGCCAGCCCTCTGCACTGTGGGTGTCTGCCACATAATTGTTTGCATAGCCATCCACATTGCCAGACACTACTGACTACCTGTCTGAAAAGTGAGGTCAATGGGTCAGGGATTGGATGCAGACGTAGCATGCATGAATCATTTGGAGGCCATAGAGTGCCCGAGTGTGTGCATTCTGCATGTAGGGGGAGCTCTGCAGCTTTTCCCAGCCCTCTGCATATGTAAAGGGCTGGTAAACTTTTGTTGATCAAGCCTTGAAGTCTAATATTTTAGTATTAGTTATGAAAAAGGTTTTATATATTTGAGAAAGAAAGACAGACAGACAGACAAGGAAGAAAGAAAGAAAGAAAGAAAGAAAGAAAGAAAGAAAGAAAGAAAGAAAGAAAGAAAGAAAGAAAGAAAGAAAGAAAGAAAGAAATGTATGTCACTTGCCAGGTGAACAAGTTCATGCCAACCAAAGGTAGTGCTGCATGGTTAATTCCCTTATAAAACCTGATCCCAAATAACGTGGAGTCAGGCTCTTCCAAAACATGGCATTCCAAATGACCCTGACATTATTAAGGATGACATTAAATAAGAGTTTTCTATGTTATCTTTTTATGAATCCAAATTGCCCTAAAAGGACCCCCATAGCAACTGTGATTCCTTCAGAACTGACTCTGCCTCAGCTCTGGCTGCCTCCCTTCTTTCTTTAGGGTCACATCTCCTGGAGTGATCAAAAAGCTGCTCCTTACTCTCCCCGACAATTCTGGGGCTGTTAGTGATAGCCAGCATTTCAGGTTCTTGAACTTATTGCACACTTAGTAGCTGCCACACAATCAAACATATGTAACTTACCCCTTGTTACTTTTTCCAATCCTGCTATTTGGAAACAACATAGGGTAGTTCATATTTATAAAGGTGGTAATGCTAACCATATGAAAAATTATTGACAATTTTTTTCTTTCATCATTGAGTAAACTCATGAAATAATACATTGGTGGCCATTACAGAAATGTGGGCCTCATAGAAGAATGACTGTGACCTCTCAGTCCCATGCTATTCTGTCTTCAGGCAAGTTAGGAAGGAAGGTGGGAGAGGGGTCACACTACATGTATGTGATGGAATAAGTGCCACCTCAGTCAATGTCGACAAAAAGAAGGGCCTGCGGGTGTAACTCAGCTTGGCAAAGGGGGAGAAGATCCACATAAGACTGGTATACAGACCTCCAGGGGAGACTGAGTATAGGGATGAGGAACTTATAATGGAACTCAGGGGTGCAACACAGAAGGGGGAAGGTAGTGGTGGTGGTTGGTGATCTGAACTTGCCCGATGTGAACTGGAGCATCCCAGTGGCAGGTTCTTCTAGAAGTCAAAAGGGAGTCAAGGCCTTACAAGACCGTCTACTCACATAACTAATCAATGCTCCAGCTAGACTAGAAACCATCCTAGATGTTGTCCTCAAAAATTCGGAAGTAGTAAATGTTAAAGGGTTTGGCTAGCAGTGACCAGAACTCAGTGTGGTTTGAATTAGACCAAGTGGTAGAAAAATCTTATTCCAGACAAGAAGTCTTAAACTTTAGGGGAGCTGATTTCAACTCCATGAAGAAACTAGTTAGTGGCAAACTAACAAAGATACATGAGCATTTAGATGCAGAAGTCATAAGGGGGTGGGTCAAAAATGCCATATTGGAAACTACCAAAATGTTCGTAAGGACAGTGACCAAAAAGAACAAGCATAAAAAATCTAGGTGGGTCACACACCAGTGTAGGGTAGCTATCAGGATGAAAAGGGAGGCATTTAAAATCTTTAACGGAACCCAGGGAGATAGCGAATGGGAAGATTACATTCAGAAGAATAAAGAGGCCAAAAATATGATGAGATCAACTAAGGCCATGGCTGAACTTCAACTGGCATAGGAGGTTAAATCTGGAAATAAACACTTTTTCCATTATGTACATGAAAAAAGGAAGAAAAGGGGAGGGATAATTAAACTCAAACATGGAAGCAGAATTGTGGAGGAGGATAAACAAAAGGCCACTGTTCTAAATAACTTTTTCTGCTCAGCATTCATGAAGGAATACAATGGCCCTATGCTGGACAGTGACATCAAGACAGCTGAAAGTGGTGTCCTACAAATGGGAGCACCATCAGTTACACCCAAATGGTTTTGGGACTATGGATAAACTCAGGGAGGACAAGCCACCAGGGCTGGATGGAATTCAACCAAGGGTGCTGAAGGAACTGGCAGCAGAATTGGTGGATCCCTTGGCACATTTGCCCAACAGCTCACTTCAGTCAGGAGTAGTGCCTAGAGAATGGAGAACTGCAGACATGGTACCTCTGCACAAGGGAGGGAGCTGGGAAGAGGCAGGCAACTACCGATTGGTTAGTCTTACTTCTATAGTAGGTAAGTTAATGGAAACCTTAATAAAGCAGGACCTAGTAGAATACCTAGAGAAGTATGGTCTTCAGGATAACAGGCAGCATGGATTTGTGGCAGGTAGGTCATGCCAGATGAACCTGACTACATTTTTTGACTGTGTGAATAAGGAATTCAACAGGGTTCACCCAGTGGACCTCCTCTACTTCAACTTCAGTAAGGTCTTTGACTTGATGCCATCCAACCACCTGCTGAAAAAAAAACTGGAGGACCTGGGCATAGCCAAAAGCATAGTCAGGTGGGTAGGAAATTGGCTTAAGGAAAGAAAATAGAGAGTGTTAGTCAATGGGGAGATGTCTGAAGATGGGGTAGTCACCAGTGGAGTTCCCCAGGGCTTAGTGTTGGGGCCAGTCCTGTTTAATGTATTTATTAGTGACATCAGTATAGGTATCCAGGGCAAAATTGCCCTATTTGCAGATGATTCAAAGCTAGGCAGAAGGGTGGACTGTGAAGAGGCAGTTAGGGACCTTCAGAAGTACCTGTTGAGGCTGGAAATTTGATCCAAAATCTGGCAGCTAAGGTTCAAAGCAAAAAAAGTGCAGAGTGATGCATCTCGGTAAGGGGCATCCGATTACAGCATACTGGCTTAATAGGGATCAGCTCTGTATCTCACAGAAAGAAAGGGACCTAGGAGTCATCATTTCCAATGCCATCAAGAAGGCCAGCCAATGCAACACAACTTACAGCAAGGCAAACAGAATGCTAGGGTGCATAGGAAGACATATCGACAGCAGAAGTAAGGAGGTGATTCTACCACTACACAGGTCTCTGGTAAGGTCTCATCTGGAGTACTGTGTCCAGTTTTGGAGTTCACATCTTACGAAGGATAGGAATAGGCTGGAGGACATTCAGAGAAGGGCAACCAAGATGAGCCAGGGCCTCCAGGGCTCTCCTACAGTAGTAGCACCCAATTTGTCAAGCAATTTTATGAGATCCCCTATTTATCCTTCACAAAATTTAGGGAAAAAAATACTCTAAAATTCTTTTTGTTATACCTACACAATGCGGCTAATTCCTATTACAGTACTTATGTGCCATCTAGTAGATTTTCAACTACACTATCAGATGAGACAACCCTCTCTGAGTAGTTGTGAACACACTAACAAATAAATCAAAATCCCCAACTAAAGGTTTCACAATTCTCAATAAGGATTTTTAAAAATCCTTAAAAATCATTTGACTGATTTGGTGCTACTACTGTATGAAGGGCATTTAGAAGCTTTGAATATGTTCTCTAAGAGGGAGAGAGGGGACATGATAGACATACAAGTTTCTGAGAGGAATAAACAAGGTGCTCTCCTTGGATCTGTTTATCAGGGTAGACATCTCTAATACCAGAGGACACAAGTGGAATTTGGGGGGAAGGAGATCAGGAAACACTATTTTACAGAAAGGGTAGTGGAACCATAGAATAGACTTCCTGCCAAAGTGGTGGAATCAAAGATAGTGACATCATTCAAGCAAGGGTGGCATAGGACAAGAGCTCGAATAAAAACAGCGGGAACAGTAGAGGGCAATAAATAGTGAAAGAGTTAAGTCTTGGGATCTAAAAAGAAAAAGATCTAGGGAACTCTTGGATAGACTAGATGGACCCTTGATCTATTTCTGCTGTCACTTTCTATGTTTCTTTGTTTTTCAATCAACTGAAATTAGTTAGTAAGGTATCATCTCATCTTACCCCCACAGCATTGTTTCAAAAAAGTTATAGTACCAGAACCACCCTGGTTAGGTTCACAAACCATGTCAACAGAAAAATGAATGAAGATGACCTGACAGGGACAGTCTTTACTGACCTGAGCAAAACATTTAATCTGTGTGTCATGATATTCTTCCCTTCTAAATTAAAGTGCATTAGAGTCTTGAATAAGCTTGCCTCATGGTTTAAGAGTCCTCTCTTTGGTAGATCTCAGAAAGTCTATTTGGCTGAGACCCATTAAGATCTATTATGAATTACAAGTTGGTTCTGCAAGGATACAGTCTGGGTAATGTATTAGTTTATTTATTCATAAATGCCTCCCTATATCATGTCAGTGTAGTAGTACAGCATTATATGTGGATCACATGATGATACGCTATAGTGGCAAGTCCTTGTCAGACATCTCTGTTATCTTGAGTAAGGACTGTTTCAATATTCAAAGGAAGCTACAAAACCACATGCAATTGCATAATATGTACAAAATCTATGTTATTTGACAATAAGTGCAGACATAGTAAAATTAAAGCTATGGATATACATTTTCAGGAACTAGGTTCAGATGATGACCTTTTATAGCAAGTCTTTACCTTCAAGTACAGTATAAGAGTATTTATTTTGTTACCTTCTCTGAGCATGTCACTTTTACATGCAAAGAGATGAACCAGAAACTACAAGTCATCTTCAGACTCAAAATTCTATAGCTTTAGAAGTTCATCTACCCATTGAAAGGGGTATATTGCTACCTAGTATGGACTACTGTTCCCAAATTTTTCTCTCAAGGTTCCATTAAAATATAGCAAGGCTGAGCATAGTTTTTATCAGTAGTCATAGGTTTTCACTGGTGGATCCTTCAATAAATCATCACTGCTGTTTATATACCAGCACCCACATTGTTTCTCCCCAATTGTACACTGTGATTATATATTTTGCTGTCTGATAGTCAAGTCCTTGTGGTAAGTGGCTTTTTCTTTACTATATGAGCTCTTAAAGGAGATAGGAAATGAACTTCTGATGTTGTTTATAGTTAAATAAATCATTTACATGAAACTATACCCTCTGTGTGACTTTTTTTTCCAGAATCAGTGGTTGAAATAGGAATTTATAACACCTTCCCAGTTTTCAAATTGGGATTGGCTTGAGAGTGTCTTTTTGTTGGTATCGAGAGTCAACTCATGCCAAGCTTTGAAATGATCACATCATTGACTCCCTGCAGTTAAGTTATAACTGAAGCATGTGACTGATAACACTGACTGAAATAACCGCTCCATTATTTGTGGACCGGCTAAGGCCCCCCCCCCGACACCATTGCCAGTCTCATAATTATTTTAAAAAAATAGGGTGCATTTTCAAATTATATGAATGGAGATTTTATTTAGTTGTTTACAGATACAGTTATATCCACCAGGCATTAAGCAATGCTGCAGCTGTATGAGAAGGGGACTCTTTAGCCAGTCTTGTGATCTGGGGTGAATTGCCACTGTGTCCCCCAAACAGAAACTACCCCTTATTTGACTGTTTAGAAGGACCCCTCCCCAAATCTGTTTTTCCATCCAATAATCCAAGGCTTACCTTGCTCTGATGTGGAATCGAACAGGCAGTGTCCCAACCAGAGTCCTGCACATCCAAAGGGGCAGCTGTCATGTCTCCACTTTTGGAAACAGGCAGTTTTTTTATTTTTTTCTTGTTGCTCTTTTTATCAGTTTCACAGAAATGTGTCCAGGGACAGCTTTTCTGAATTCCATGGCTGCTATTACCTACTGTGGTACACCCTTTGATCTAGCCCCCTCATTCTCCTTGGGATCCACTGGAGGAACACAGCTCAACCACTAACGCCTGCGTCTGCACTGAATGCATATTCACAGCAGCAGTAGAGGGTTTTCACTGTCCAGCAGTTTTTTTTTACCTCCAACAACAGCATCGGAAAGCCTCACATCACATCAAGGAGTTGGGACCCACTGAAAACCATTAAATATATCCTCAATTTATATTATTTTGAAACACTCGCTGTTTTTTTTAAATAATTATGAGACTGGCAATTGGTGGGGGGGCTGAGCTGGTCCACAAATGATGGGGTGATTATTTCAGTCAGCTTTTTTAGCCACATGCATCAGTTATAAATTAACTGCAGGGAGTCAGTAACGTGATCATTTCAAAGACTGGCACGTGTTGACTCCCAATACCAACAAAAAGACACCTTCAAGCCAATCCCAATTTGAAAACTGGAAAGGTGCCTATAAATTAGTATTTCAAACACTGATCCCAGAAAAAAAGACACACAGAGGGTATGATTTCATTTTTAGGATTTAGTTAACCATAAAGAACATCAGAAATTCATGTTCTATATCCTTTAAGGACAAACCACTGACCCCAAAAGCTAAGTTTTCTGCTAAGCAGTTTCCTAATAAAAAAAACCTAGGCTCCATTGTGAAAGCCCCACTATTGTCACCAGGTGTCTGCATCAAATGGAATTGACGCAAGTGGCACCTTGGGTCAAAAGGTGCAGCAGTCCCAATTTTTGAATGCAGGCTGCCTCAAAAATGGGAGGCCATGTGGCAAACCAACCTCGCACCTGAAGTGGTAGTGTGCCAAGGAGGAAGGGGGATTGCACTATGGTGGGATTGCAACATCCCCTAATTTAGGATTTCTAAAGCCCTACTATGGCCACGAGTTGGGTCTATGGTTAGACCAGCCATGAGCTGGTCTAACAGCCCCTGCACCACAAGTTGGGACTGTGCCAGTTGGGAGAAAGGAAGCCTGCTAGCCACCTGGTAGAGTGAAAATGGACCTGTGGGGGTGCCACAGTGGGCAGTGTGTGATACGGCAGGATGTGTTAGGGTAAACCAGTGGCACTTGGCAGTTGAGCTCTGTACAGCCCCACAGACCCATGAACAGGGAACTCCATAGAATGCAGGCACAGACCCTGTCTCAGATCCCTGGTGCTATCAGCCCTGCCAGCTGTCCCAGATATTACAAAGTCTCCAACATGTGGAGACAGTTCGTAGCTGCATGGTATGAGGTGCAGTTGATGGACAGGGACATACACCAGCCAGCGCAATGTGCCCCTGATGCAAAGCTCTCTTTATGCTGGTATGCTGCAGCTACAGGTACCATAGTAGCTATGGCAGGTTATTAGGGTGCCCCAATAGGCAGGTGTCATAAATGGGTCTGGCAGATGGCATGACAAAGGACTTGCTACCACATATACCAGAGTGGGGAATCTCTGTCCCTGCCACCATACTCTTCTGTGTTGGAACAGTACTGTCAGATTCATGCAGATGCACTACTGCACTGTCAGGGACTGTCACCATTAGATACATGGGTGTTGTACAGTACACCACCACCCTAGAAACATGTCACTAACACTGTTACAACATGGTAGGGTATGGTGGCAGGGACAGAACTTAACCACTCCAATATATGTGGTAGCAGGTCCTCTGTCATGCCATTTGCCAGATCCATTTATGGCACCTGCCTATTGGGGTGCCCTAACCATTGGCCATAGCTGCTACAGCACCTGTAGCTGCAGTATGCCAGCACATAGAGGGCTGTGCATGCAGTGCATGTTGCACTGCCAATGGTACATCCCTGTCCAACAACTGCACCTTATACCATGCAGTCATGGACTGCCTTCACATATTGGGGACTTTGCAAGACCCTGGACAAGTGGCAGGACTGATAACACTAGTGGGTCCTGGACAGGGTCAGTGCCTGCATACTATGGAGTACCCTGCCCACAGGTCTGTGCCACCAATGTACACAGCCACACCTTGTTGTGTCACACAACCACCCACTATGGCATCACCACAGATCTGTTGGGTTCCATGTGAAAATCATGACTTTAAAACTGTGACTGATATAATCACAAAGTTTTTTCAGCGATCGTGAGCAAACATATTAGCGTCCTTACAAAATTGCAACCACGTAATAATAGCGCTCATTGTGAGAGATAGCATGACTGACACTCCACCAGTTCAACTCCTGCTACTCCTGCTACTCCGGAGCCGATCAGAATATCGGCTGCTACAGTCACCAATCAGCTGTTTCAAAAGCCGCTAGAGGTTCCATGATTCTGGATCTTTTTATGCACAGCTAGCCCCTGTTCTCCAAGCCGATACAGTACACAGGAAACCATGCATAACACTACTACTCACAATTGGGAAGGTAATGAGTTAATTGTCTTGAAAGAAAACAGTGATGTGATCAGCATGGGAGCTGGATCAAGGCAGGAGCACTGAAAGTGTGGTTGCATTCTGCAATGGTAAGGGGGTAAAGCAGTGATTAGTATTGACTTCTGAAGAGCTTTCAGACTTTTTTAAATGCTGTTAATCTCTCCTGTTAAGGTGGGGACTACCCACCCCACATCCTCCCAAACTGCCCAAAATGTTTTACATGCAAGGGGAAACTTGATTGCTATAAGAGAAAGAAGCATTTTACTTGCTGTGAACAAGCATGAAGATAGTAGTCGCTATTATTGTCATCAGTGGCAGCACAAAATCGCTATTTTCAGTAACTTGCCAATATCCACAGGTAGCTATTGTACCAGTCGCTGATGTGCAGTTGCGGTATTGCATTCGTGATTGTTGAACCATGATTTTCATGGGTTACCATCTGGGGTCACTGTAAAAGGCTACTGACAGGCTCCCCCCCCCCAACATCATGGTTCAGGGACAGCTTTGTACCAGGCAGGGGAGATGCTGGCATCCTCCGTCATTCCTTTCAGGTGTTCCACCTTTTTTGGTGCACTACCCCAACTGTGGCAAATCTGAGGAATTTAGTGCAGGGACCCTGCTGTACTGGAATCTGGACCAGGGTCTCTGGCACACCTGGAGTTTACCACAGGCAGAATTGGTGCAATGTGCACCAATCTTCAGGGCCATTTGAAAAATGAGACCCCTGTTTCCACCTCGAATACTGAGAAAGCTTGAAGACCAACTCTATGTGTAAATGCTTTTCTTGATCATGTGCATCACTTGGTTATTATGTAACAAAAATTGTTCTTCACTGCTCAAATAATATTACATGTATGCACTGTATTATAGTATTGGTTGTCTACTTATTTAACTACTGTATATTTGGTAAAACTCAGCAATTAACAAACTGTATCAAATGTATGTGCCAAATTTATTTAGATTTGTTATACTCGACAAGGTTCAAATATTTCACTGTATCAGCGCTTCACCATTTTTTGCCCTGGCCATGCCTGGAAAAGTTCTCTGAAACCAGTGCACTGAACCAGTGAAAAAATAAATAAAAATAAAAAAAACCGTGTGACTACTACAGCTGCAACAACTGTCAAGGTCAGATTTTTAATGTCATTTCACAAGATTACTGAAGGAATTCTCTCTTGTAGCCCAACAGTGGTACGACAAGCAGGCAATGAATTTCTCTGCAGATATCAAGTAAATTTCAGAACATACCTGAGAATGTCAAATTATGCAAATGTACATTCCATCCATCATACCCCCTTCCCTGGTCAACATGGAGCAGTTATGCAGCAGAACAAGGCACTGCCTCTCACCAAGGCTGGAGGCATTCAAAAAGAGTCCAAAACCTTTCATCATTGGTCAGTATTATACTGTATGTCCCAGGATCAAAGCCCACACCCAGGTCACCTGGTTAGCAACTGTTAGTGCTGCCACTGTGCTAGCCAGCCAGCCCTGGGTTTGGTGTAATTTTAGTTTACTGTTTTAAGCTACTTGTAAGCACTCATACCCAGTGTTCCTGCTAGAACAAGCCGGAAGGTAGCCAATAGGCCAGCAGCCACATCTATTCCCTGCTGGTGGTGGTACGCAATGCTAGACAGATGAGGAACAAGACAGATGTCATGGCTGATTTAAGTCTGGTTACTTTGTCAATCTGGTTTGTATTACAGAGACCTTACTGGGGATGATACTGGCCCTAATCTGGAAGTGGACATCCCAACTGGGTTTTCTGTTGTGCACTGTCTGTGGAAGGATCGTGGGCGGGGGGTTATCTGTTTTAGAATTCAGTTGAGTTTCATTGTGCCCCCAATTGGGGACAACTCTGTCATTTGAATGTGTAGCTGTGCATGGGGTCCAGATGCAGGGTGCAGGATCCTTCTCCTTCTCCTTTACTGGCCTCCAGGGAATGGGAGGGATTTCCTGCAGGAAACTGCAAATCTTGTCATCGGGGTGGTGTTGGAGTCACCCAGATGGCTAATTCTGGGTGATTTTAATGCCTGGATCAATGACAAAGTTTCACATATTGGCCAGGATTTCCTCCAGTTATATGGATTCTCTGGGCCTTGCACAGGTGGTTACATCTGTAACTCATCATCACAGCCTTGGACTTAGTGTTCTGACTGGGGCTTGGGTTTAGAAACCTCAGGATTATCCAGTTAGTTGGTCAGATCATTGTATGGTGAGCTTCTCTTTTGCCCACCACCAGTGTCCATCCCTTATGAAATGGTTCACTATCACTCTTTAAAAGGTTTGTCTCCAGAAGAACTCCATGCATTAGTGGATCTCTGGAGCATGTGGGCTGCTCATGTAATTGGATCAGAGAAGGTGGTGATGGCCTATAAGCAGGCCAGTGTTTCGACCTTTGTTGCAGTTGCACCGGTCTGTAAAAGACCCAGTGACCCCTTACTGGCTGCTTGAGATCCCCATGGCTTGAAGGGGATCTCTGGGATCTTAAGTTAAAGGGTCAGAGGCTGGAGGATTTCTGGAGAAAATTCAGATCTGATGAGAGCAGGCTAGCTCTGAGGACTCACTACAATGAGTATCAAAGGGTGATTTCTACTAAGAAGGCAGTATGCCTGTCCAGGGAGTTTGTTGCAGGTGGAATCGACCAGCTCAGCTTTTCTGGGTCTTGGACAGACTTTTAATTCCAGTCTGTCTGCAACTGACAAGAGCTAATTCAGCCACTCATTTCGAAGAGTGTGCTTGTTTTTTCTCTGACAATGTGTTCTTGATCTGGTCAGGGATTTCTTCATCGGTGTCATTTCAATCCAACAGTATTAGGTGGGCAAGTGAGGGATGCCATCTTCTGGTTTGGAGTTAGTTTAGACAAGTTTTGATGGAAGAGGTTTGTGGGGTGGTTTCAGAACTGCAGTCCACCTACTGTGAACTGAACCCAGGCCTGACTCACAAAATAATTGTGTGTTGGGGGCATTCTGGGCATGGTGTTCACTGAACTGATCCAGTCTTCCCTTTCAGAAGTGTCTTTCCTGGGGCATTAAAAATGGCTCTGGTAAAATCTCTTCTGAAAAAGCCATGTTTGGACCTAGACTGTTTGGCGAGTTATAGACACATCTCTAACTTCCCCTTTTTGGATAAGGTTATAAAGAGGGTAGTGGCTCTACAGCTTGAGGAGCACCTCACAGCCTTTTACATATATGAACCTCTCCAGTCTGGGTTTAGGTCAATGCATAGTACCAAGAATCATCAATGTGCAGAATGGTCTAGTCAGGGCTAGGGAGCTAAGGAAATGGTTAATTCTCATTCTATTTGATCTCTCTTCAGCTTTTGACACCATTGACCAAGGGTTATTTTTGGATTGACTTAGGAAGTACTGTGGACTCACTTGCATTGTCACACGCTGGCTTGAGCCCTTCCTCAGAGACAGGATGTTGAAGATGGTGATGGGGAGTTTCTCCTCACTCACAGTGCTCCTGCTCTGTGGGGTGCCTCAGGGATCTATCCTCTCTCCCATATTGTTTTCAGTGTATATAGTGCCCTTGCGTGGGATCATTAGATGATACAGACTGCGATTTCACTACTATGTGGATAATACCCAGCTGCATCTGTCATTTGTGACAAGGCCATTGGGTACCATTGAGGTAATAAAGCTGTGCCTGGCTGAGATCCAGGGCTGGATGTCATCTAGCTTGATGTGACTCAGTCAGGGCAAAACAGAGGTACTGGTGATTGAGCATGGTCCAAAAGGGTGTGGAGGGACCACAGAAAGGAAGACTGATTTATGGCTGGGTGCTTCTGAGTTGGTGGCCTCTGCTAAGGTTAAGAATCTGGTTGTCCTTCTGGATGAAAGGCTGACAGTTGAGTCACAGGTGTCTGCTGCAGTCCAGAGCGGCTATTTTCATCCAAGGAACATCACCTAGATTAAAATCTTGATCCTTCCTGAAGACCTATCCTCACTGGTACATGCATTTTCTACTGGTAGACTTGATTACTGTAATGCATTATACCTTGGGATGAGTGGTGTCCTACAATATCTGTGGCTAGTGCAGAATGGAGCAGCCTGGTTGTTGACAGGCGTTCTGAGGTCATGTCACTTAACCCCGGTCCTGCGGAAATTGCAGTGGCTGCCAGTATCACCTCCATGATCAGTTTACTGACCTATAAAACCCTGTATGGTCTGGGTCCTGGCTATCTATGAGAATTACTGTTTCCTTACCAGACTTCTTGCCCCCTCCTCTGAGGTGACCTCAATCGTTCCAAGGGTAAGGCTGAAATCTTCCCATGACACGTCCTCTTCATCTGCTGGTTCTGCCCTTTGGAACAGGCTTCTCAGGTCTTTGAGAGAAACCTCCTGACTGAATGCCTTTGCTTTGAGAGATGCCTGAAGTCCTTCCTCTTTCAAGCAGCTTATGGCACTCTGTAATAATCTGCTGAAAATTCACCTGCTGTGTAGCTTTGCACTGTTATTTTAAATATTGATTATTTAAAATTATTTATTTGTTTAATTGTGGGTGTTTTATATTGAATGTTTTACTGTTATTCTAATGTTTGTTTATCCTTTGTTAAATGTTCAAAGCCCATGGAATTGGGCACTATCTGATGGTTGGAGATAACAGTCCAAGAGATCTAGAACTTTGCACAAAGTTACAGTATGGGTTGACTCCATTTGGACAGATCCCTGCTGACAGCTACTGAACCATGAAGATTCAGTGTGTGTGGCTAAGAATCACTACATCTAGAAGAACCAACATTACAGGCAAGAAATCTATTTTTTAAAGACAGGACCCCGGGGAAGAATTGATGGAAAGCCGCACTGATACATTAAAGTTTTTACCCATTGGCATAATTAAACTGAACCAGTGATTACTCTCATTTGCTCCAAGGCCTGTTTCCAATTTAAGCATCTTTATCTCTACTAGGCTGGAGTGTCTGTC
This sequence comes from Neoceratodus forsteri, assembly GCA_016271365.2. NCBI lineage: Eukaryota > Metazoa > Chordata > Ceratodontiformes > Ceratodontidae > Neoceratodus > Neoceratodus forsteri. The sequence goes on along the minus strand of CM057459.1, from coordinate 832,265,391 downwards.
TTCTTTTGCTGTAGTCCTTTTCTGTTGCTCTTCATTATTCTTCTTCCCCACAAATGATCAACAGGTGAGATGCAGAGTCATAAGACTGGAATGGCTCCCTTCAACCCAAAAACAATAAGCAGTTTGTCTAGTCAGTTGCTGTCTCTTCTTTTTTTATTTACTGTACTTTTTCTCCCCTACCCAACTGGCCCTCATCAGTCTGGCCTTTCTGTGCAGCCCCAGCACCCATAATTACTGGGACATATCTCTTCTTTTCTGGTCCTCTTAGATAACACCCATGGGAAGAGCCACTGGGGGTGAGGGCAGCCTGCATTCTCCCAGGGCAGAGTTGAGCATTGGCCATGAGGGGAAAGATCCCATTTGGTGGTGTGGGGCCATGACAGGTAAGGATGGCATCCCACATCAGTTGGGTTGTTTTCATGTTTTCTGGTCACTGCCCCCTGTCATTGGGAAGGCCTTGCTGATGCACTTGCATCATGCTGCTGACATCAGCCTCCCTTGATGGCTCCTGCTACACCACCTCCTGTGGTCACCAAGGTGGTAGTATTGCAGCAGAGACCATACTCCCTCCAACCCCCTGAGGAGGTGAACATTCATGGGATCCTCAGTCATCCTCTCCTGGCTGGCTTCCAATGATCTATACTTGTTCTTAAACCTGAAACATTGGCATCACGAGTGGTAGCACTACTGCTATGCTGGTGGGCCGACATCAGTCTCTTCTTTATATCTCCTCTTCTTAGCAGCATGTAGTAATTGGTCAGTTTACCCCGAAATTTCTTCCCTTCTTCCTCCCTCCTCCCTCTCTCCCTCCTAAACAATCATCTAAACAAACAGAATTACTGTACTTGCCCCAGTGGGTTAAACAAATATATGTTTGAAATTACATAAAAAGTGAGTAGTTATTTCAGAATAAACATACATAGTTGCCATGAGAAAAGGGGAATGGGAAGCCCTTAACTCGAGCAGTTCTCCATTACCTTGTCCTCCTAGGGCAGGACAGGTTGCAGTGTGCAGCCATAAACAATTTCCACATTAACATGTGTACTAAAAGTTATGATTCCCTATTGATACATAAATATCACCTTTTATAGCATGTTTTGGCATTGGCTTGAAGTCAAGACCCTTTTCTGTGACTGCTGTATATCTACCTCACTGTACTGTGAGAGATAATGCCTTTATTTAGTGTTGACATTGTTTTTTTATAGTGAATAATGCATGGCCATTCATGTTAAACAAGACTATGTAGCATGGTCAGTCATGCTAAACAAGGCTATGTAGCATGGTGAATCATGCTAAACAAGGTTGTGTTTCCATCACAGGGACCTCAAAAATGAAACTATAGAGGTCCCTGATGTAATTGGAACCCTTATATTGAAATACATTCAAGTTGTGTATGGTTGACCATGTGTTATTTTGTATAGAAAATAGTCTGAAATGTAAAAAAAAAAGAAATATCTGCTTTTATACATTCTTCCTAAGAAATCTTTGGTTTTATTTTTTATTATTAAAACAGTACCCTCAACCAGCTGCTGAAAACCCACCGAAGTGAGAGTTGTTTCTGTTTTATTATTATTATTATAGAACAACAGAATATTTTATATAAAGGGAGTGTCTCAGTTGTATGTGTGGCTGGAAAATGAAAGCATGACTTTCCACTCTACTGTATTAAAAAAGCTGGTATATCACAAAAGAGTACAACAGCATACTATGTGCTTTGAACTGTAGTGTAACAGTTTTTTTTGTTAGGATGGCAATCCATGTACAACCAGAGGTAGTCAAATCATATAAATTATTTGATAGAGTTTGAGTGACCCCGGCTGCATATAATAAGTGTCTGTCAATGATGAACATTGGCTGCTTGTTAAACAATTTGTTTTTTTGCAATTCTGACCCCAAATGTTGATGATACTTGTTTTAGAATTCACCTTATATACATGACATGTGACATTTATAGTATATTGTCCAAAATGTCATTTTGCACCAGAAGTGCAAAAACACATCTCATCCAGGACTTAAAAAACGATACATCACATTTATGAGGTGGTGTACAAAAATGACTATGTTGAAAAGCTAGAGACAAAATATTGAAAATAAGTGAAGTTATGAGTGAACATTGAAATGATGCAACATTCAGTCATAACCTAAACATTTTACCATAGTTGTACACCAAATGTTCAGCATAGCCTTCCTAATAGCCCACCTAATGAATGCAGAAGGTGAAAATTTTAAAATCCCCATCAAAACATCATTTTGTCCCACAGGTATGGACTTTCTTTCCCCATCCCCTCCCCTCCAGCCCCTTAATTGCCCTCTCTATCAAGTATAGTCTATCTCATTCCTTCCTCTTCTAATCCTACTCAAGACTATGTTAAGTTGTGTCATGAAATTGTTGTACAGTCCTCATTGCACTTATATACCCTGTTTTATTGTCCTTACTGTTATTGTTTATTTGATTTTCTATGTATCCTAGTCCCCTTCCCCCAGAATGTACCATGAGGCAAGCATCCTATTGCTCAGTGTAACTTTCCTGGTGAAACTTTTCAATAAACAAAACTCATTTTGGCCAGGATTTGAATAATGACAGCTTTCACATTCATGTGTGTCAGTGAAGAAATGCCTGTGTTGAAAATAAGGGGATTTAAGGAAGTCCTCAGGCACTCTGACCATGTAAGCCTGTAGCTTAATGGTTAGAGCACTAGAACAGCATACCAGAGGTTCAATTCCCAGTGGGAAACACTTTTCTTTTCTCATTTTCATCCTTGATTTAAAAACATGCCTTACATGGGATTAAACTGCACTGAGAGAAGTTTGTATTTCTGGATCGAAATATTGAAAATTACCAAAGTTTCAAGGCTGCATTTGCAAACGTCAATGTAGGCTAGATATATATATATATATATATATATACATACACACATACACACATTTATATATATACATATATATATATATATATATACACATATTTATGCCAAATTTTAAACATAGCCTTCCTATGATCCCACCTCATTAACAATACTGGGGAAAATTTTCAACACCTGCTCAAAATGTGATTTCATGCAGCAACTGTGAAATCACCTTTCAGGATGTAAAAACACATTGTGGCCTGGAACTGAAAAATGACAGCTTTCATATTCATTAGGTGCTGTGAAGAAATGGCTATGTTGAAAATTTGGGGCCAAAATTTTGAACATTACCAAAGTGATGAGCCTGCATTTGCAAACTTCAATATAGGCTCATAACTTTGTTGTTTTTTTAATATTTTTACACCAAATTTTCAACATAGCCTTCTTATGACCCCACCTCATGAACAACAGTGGAGGGAGAAAATTGTCAACTCCTGCCTGAAAGGTGATTTTGCACTGTGACCATGAAATCACCTTTGGGGACAGATTTACCTGTGGTCAATTGTACTGTTCATGAGGTGTCATCCCAAAAAGGTAGAATGACTCAACAGTAAACACAAATAAGACACAAATAATAATACTTGGTAAGCACTTAACTAAATATAAATGTCATATAAATAATATACCTTTAAAGATTGTTACAGAGTTTAGATATCTTGGCCTTCAAATTTCTAATGATATCAAATTTTATAAACAAAGAACTTATGTTTTGAACAAATTAAAACAGTCTAAAAATGCATTGTTAAGATTTAATATCAAATATGGAGGAAATACAGTTATCACAGTAACAAAAGCTGCAGAGATGAAAATGAACCTGATAACTTTATTTGCAATTGAAATCTGGCTTGACCAACATGTCATAAAATTAGAAAAAACATTTGATTCATTGTATAAAACAATTCTAGGTTTGCCAAGGTTCACCTTGGCAGTGGTGCAAGGGCGGAACTGGGCAGAGTTTAAATTAAATATCATGCTCTTTTAACAAAGTTAAGATATTGGCTTAAATGTTCACATTTGGATTTAAAAAGATTAACATATAAATGTCTAAGTAAATAAGCAAAATGGTTAGAACAGGACTCCTCCTCTCCATGGTTAATGCAAATAGTTACCACATTAAACAAAACAGTTCTCTACCATTTCTGGACTGATCAGCAAAGAGCTATAGTAATATCATCTAAATGTATTACTCTAATTAAAAATAGACTTCACAAAATCTCATTTGAAGAGGACATGGTAAGAATAAGGTCTTTAAAAGCCTACCATTGGAATGCCCAAAATAAAATCAGTCATACTCTGGAATCCTATTTATGTTTTCTGATGGATAAAAACCTGAGATTTCTTTTTACGTAATTCAGATTGGAACTATATCCTTCAAGACTTAGACAATATCTGTATGCTGAAGACAAGAACAAAATACAAGATACAAATTGACACTGTGGCTTAAAACAATTGGAAACATTAGAGCATATTATATTACATTGTCCAAAATATGCTGAGTTGCGAGACAAGACTTGTCCCCTTATTTCTTGACAAACACACTTACAGTGAATGAAGTACTGAGAATACTGATGAATCCACCAATGGAGTTTATTGCTAGAGATATGGCTACTTATGTAACCTGGATAATTAAAAAAATGAGCAAGAACATTACACTGTGCTAGATTAATTGCACATAATAGCATATAGATAATATATGAACAAGTGCAATTTATGAATTTAAAATCTATAATGAGTTTCTCTCTTTTTCAAGATGTGTCAGTTTTGTAACTTATGGTATTACATGAGTGAATCATTTTTGGTACTCTAATTAGTCTGTATATTTTAAAACTTTTTAAATGACTAAACCGTAGGGCAATAAAAATATACTGATATTGATACTGATACAAAAAAGGTATGCTGAAAATTTGGGGCAAAAATATTGAAAAATGCCCAAGTTATGCTACTAAATTCAAAACCCCATTGAAATTCATTGAACCGCTTGCCTGATTTCATCAGTTGGCATTGAAAAATGATGATGTCTCTACAGTTTGAAGAAGATCAAGGTGTTAGACCCCTTGCTGGGTAAGTAAGGGCTTGGGGGAATGTGGGGTGGTAGGTGCTGAGTGGGAGGGTCGGGTGGAGTGGACTAATGGTGCAACAGACAATGATGGACTGTTTTCTGTTTTATAGGGTTCAAAAAGATTGCACATAGCAGGCATTTACTCATGCTTAACTCATAGTTCCCTTTGTACATGAAGCTACCTTTGGCAGACTTTAGTGAGCTTCTGTTATGGAACCAGGCAGCGCAGCATGTCATCCATCCCTGGAATGACACGGTGACATTTGTTATGTTTTCATGTTGTGCGCTGCTTGGAGTGAGACTACATTTTCCTTATCAAGGGAAGTGATTTTGTAGAGTTAGTTCCCCTTGTAATGACAGGTACAAAAGCACATGTGAGATGCTAGAGTTAAGCATTCTCAGGCCTGGGTGAGTCCATTCTCTTTCCAGCAAGCTAAACAAAGATACTGACTCAACTAAGAATTAAAAGACTGAATAGAACAAACAAAATATTAATGTTAAGAGATGGCTTTATGCAAATCAAAGGACCAAAATCTTCTCCAATTGTAGCAGCTTCGGTCCTTTGAAATACATAAATTTTCAGCCCACCAAGCAGAGAGTGATATGAGGACCACGGCCCATGTTCATTTGTGTAGACGGCCAAGTTCTTGCTTTTGTGAACTGCAATGGAATCAGCAGTGACACCCCCATTAAATCCCTATTATTGCCACTAAATGTTGGGAGCACAAGTGCAGCCAAAGTAAAAGGAATTGTCTTTGCTTAGTGAGCCAGTCAGTTTCCAGATATCTTAACTAATAGGTGCCATTGTTCTGCTCTAATTTAAATCGAATGTTTTAAAGTATAGTATCCTAAGTCTTTTTCTTAGTTTGCCATTACCTGCTGCTTTGCTAACATTTGAATATTTTACCACATACTTTTTGCAAGCATTCTAATTTTATAAAATCAAGAGTATGTTGTCTACAATATTTTTATGTCATTTCCTGAACCACAATCATTCTCCTACATCTACAATATGTATTTATGTATTTTTTTAATCAAGTTAATCCAGGCGAGGTAAAACAGTGGTGGCATGCATGCTTTCATTTCCAGTTGCCACCTGGTGGGAACTGGGGAGTACAGTATTTGGAGAAAGAAGAGCAAGATTAAGGAGCCAATCAAAATGATAGCTATACAGTCCAAAAACACAACAATACCTATGCAAAATGTAAATCACTACTATCAATGTGTATTGATAGAAGGCACATTCACAGTTCTGTGTTCTACCTTTTGACCTATAACTAGCATGTAGCTAAACTGAAACTATTTTTTATACTCTGTCACCCAAGTTGTACATATTTTATCGCTATATGACTTTATATCAATTCTGTTTTGTAGCTACTTTATTCTGCTGCTGCTTCATTTCCCCAGGACCTCATTGTACACAAGGTGTTATATGTAAACTGAACTATTATAATATGCAGCACTTCTAATAAACAAAGTAATATACTGTACAAAATAGAATAAACAGGACATGGCTCACAAAATTGTGGAGAAAGCAACAAATAATAGAGGTGATGGCATCTTTGGCATGATAAAGAATATACATATATAGGGCTACAGGTGGCAGCTATGCCTAGCGCATGCTGATCAAAGGAGTAGTCTGTAATAAAATGTTACCTGAACCAAGTGTCTTTGTCTAAGGTAGTCTACATATTGGGGCTAGCACATCTTAGTGTTCCCTGGAAGTCTCTTAAAGTTTCTTTGGATGCTGTATTCAGGTTGCATGCACAAATTATCATCAATAAAGTTTATGAATGACACAATCCCTGAATTTGTCACATTTATTTTGCTAGTCATCTGTTGGCATAATAAGTTTTAACTAGGAGTAAAGAATAATGGTCTACTTGCTGGACAATTCACAATCAACTTTATCCAAATTTCCAAGAAGCTGTACATTGAAGGTTGGTCATTTTTGCAGCTGGACTCTAGGTGGGGTCTTAGTAGTGATCTATATGTAGGCAACACCATCTCCCACTTTCTGCTTGTTAGACCCCTTCCTATGCACCCCAGCATCCTACTTGCCCTCCTGGCTGCCTTATCACACTGTCTGGCCACGTTTAAGTCATTTGATATGATTACCTCCCAAGTCTCTTTCCTGCTTGGTGACCGTCAATATCACTCCCCCCATTTTGTAGTCTGCTCCAGGGATTCTGTACCCTAAGTACATTACTTTGCACTTTTTTACTTTTTTTTTTATTTTAGCTTTTGTTGACCGGGTAAGTGCAGTAGACAAATCCTGCCTATTTTCAGGCATGACCCAGGGGAAGGGGATACAGATTAATGCCAACTGATCTTAAACCAGATTAAGCTGTTGGTGGTATTTTTAGTGAATGAGGGAAATTTGGCAAGGACACCGGGGAAATTCCTCTGCTCTTCGGTAGGGGGAATCCTTGTCAGTCAGATCCAAAATGGGGTGTGGTGGAGGAGGAGGTCGAAGAGCTGGAGAGATTGTGGAACCTGTTTCTGCCTTGCCTATGTCTGTTGTGCCTGATACTGATCCTACAACTGAAGAAATGGAAGATATTGTGAATTTTTTGTTGGACACCACTGCTGAGGCTGGCTCGAGTACTGCTTCCCAGGATGCTAGTTTGAGTCCTCCTGATGCTACTGTTACAGCTATGAGGTTGGAGAAGACTGCTGTCTTTACTATGAACCTGCTGTCACCAGCTCAAGAGAAACTCTGTTGCAGAATGCTATACTTAATAACAAGACATTTTTGTTGCAGCTGCTTGTGAAAACTGCTGAACGTTCACATCAAACAGCCCCTACTATTGGACCTCGAACATCTGCTGTGATCACAGATATGCCTTCTACCCTGTTTCAAACATCCCAAGATATTCCCTCTCCTGTTTTGGATGCCATCGTGACTGCACAACATAATCTGTTACCTTCTGATTGTTCCATGTCTATACCTGCATCTCTAGTTTCTGCTGATCAACCAACCGAGCAGTGCTGGGACCCGGCATCTGCGCTGCGAGCTGCTGGCTGGACTCCGAAGGCTGGAACTCCTGGGTGGACCTTTCCAGGACCGGTTTCCAGAGTGGAAATATTGTGACTCTCCCCGACTGCGAGAAGCCACGCTGTCGTACTACAGAATCTGAACCTACAGCCAGTTACCTCTGCTACTGTTCACCCTGTTGATACCTGTTCTGACTCTCTGGCTCTAAACAAAACTGAACAAACTTTGCTTCAACCTGATATATGCCGTGGCTCTGATTTGCAACCATCTGTTGCTCCTTTTTTGGCCAGAAATCTGCCTCTTTCTGACAATCCATCAGAGCTGGCCACTTCTGTAGGTGTGAGCGCTGCGGACCCTGAACCGGGTACCTTTGCTTCCTTCTCGGACAATCCTTGACGAGATTCTACTACTGCTCCTTCTGTGTCTACTTTTTGCATGGCAGATTTGTTTAAGCAAGTAGGTAAGACAGCACAATGATGAAATGCCATGCGGTTGAGATATACTGGGTCACAAGACACTTTTCCTGATAGGAAATTTGTTCTTCATGATTTATTGAGACACTCTATGGGGATCGAGGTGCAGGACTTATTTGATTTCATTCATATTAAGAGTGAAAACTTTTATGACGTGAGTTTCCGGAGTACTGGTACCTTAGAAAAGTTCAGGCAGAAGCTTGAACCTGTTAAACATCAGCCAGAGTGGCAGGATTTTTTTTGCGATTCCCCTGATTAAGCCTACTATTAAGACTACAACTTTATTGTTTCGCAATGAAAGGGTGAACATTGAGGATGTATAACATTGGCTTAGACAGAAGTGTGAGATATTGCAAAGTCCAGTCCATATCCTTGATGATGAGTTGGTGTGGATGGGGGGTTGGCAGGTAAAAGTTAAGTTAAGGCATAATGATTTGGGTATTCAACATTTTCCTAGTAGTTTTCTTTTTTTTTAACTTTCTCTTTATTCTCCCCCTCCTCGCAGCTCTCCCCCTCTTCAGGAGACACCTACAGCCTTATCAGCCCTCGCTCACCTATCTGGTCCCCCATGGAGCCATATCTGTACCCCCCAGGTGGGTATGGGGTGGGAGCCCTTACACCCCCATGCTTCTTTGTGTTTCGTCGGCACTCTGTCTCTGGTCAGGTAGGGGCATTGAAGGTCAGGGCCTGGTGCTCCATCTACTGGGAGGCTGCGAGGTTTTTTCCTGATGTTCTCTTGACATGCCAGGTCCCCGGATGTCAAGGCGCTGAAGCACCGAACATCTGGCATGTCGCCCCCTCTGTTGGAGCGTCAGGCTTGCTGTACCTCGGGTCTCCACCTGGGGCCAGACAAGAGTCAAGCTCTGGTACCCCCTTCCCCAGAGAGAACGAGCAGTCCTTGGGATGCTCAAGTCCTCCCCTCCCCAGCCGGCCCTCCAGCTCCCAGGCTCATTCCCGAACCCAGGTCGCTGGCATCGCAAGCGGAAATCCAACCGCTGTGTCGGAGGGCCAGCCTTTGCCTAGTAGTTTTCATATTGGGAGGGATAGTGGGATTTGCTTTTACCCTGGCCAGCCAAGAACTTGTCACAAATGTGGGGCTAGGACACATCTTAGTTCCACCTGTTCCCTTCCCCATTGTAAGTTCTGTTTGGATTATGGACATGTGAGTTTGGGTTGTCCTAATCCTCTGAGGTGTAATTTATGTGTGGAATTGGGTCATACCTACTATAAATGTCTGTGGGCAGCCCGTCATGGGAAAGATAAGGTTATGCAGGATCCTGATTCCTTAATAATGGCTCACCAAATCAGGACGTCGCAAGCTCAACAAAATGCAGCTGTTACGACTCCTGTTGTATCCCTCCCCCCCAGACTATGACTTCAAGGGACACTGTAGTGCTCAGTTCCACTCATGAGGAAGCAGCTCACACCCCGGCACCTCCCTTGCCCTTAGGTGACGTGGCAGTTGATGTTCCTCTTGCATGTCCAGATTTAAAGGTTCCTGACAAGTCAGAATGCATGACTCCACCTGCGGAAGCCCCCATGGAGGTAGTACATTCTACCAAACCTAGGAAGTCCAGGAAAAGCTTAGATGCCCAGACTAGCGAGCCTTCTATCCTGACTAGGAATAGATTCACTTCTTTGTACAAATGTGAGCAATGGGGAGATTGTGACCTTGATGAGGGGGATTCAGATACCTCTTCAGTGGCCTCAGGGATACAGAAGTATACCATGGAGTCTCCAGTGGAGGTCTCAGTCAAAAAGGCTAGGGGAAAGGGAAAATCTAGGAAAAATCCAGATGGGTGATCTCTGTCTCATACCTCTCTGTTTTTTCCATGGCCCAACTGCTTAGCCCACTGACTTTGAATGTTAATAGTATTAAGTCATTTAAAAAATGGTGTACGACTTTTCAGATTCTGAATGGCTTGAATAATAACATTTTCTTTTTACAGGATACTTGTGTTAAAATGGAGTATGAACTTACTCAAGTTAAGAAGCTATGGTCGGGGGGGGTCATCTTATTGGTCTCAAGGGCTGGAGCAGTGTGATGGGGTTGCAATATTGCTTAAAGGTCTGGTGTTCCACATCAAAAGACTTGTGGATATTGAACCTGGGAGAGCTCTTCTCTTGGATGTCTCTTTTTTTGCTATATGGAGTTACGGTTGATACGCATTTATGCGCCACAAATTATAGCATCTCAGGTTGCACTATTTAATTTAGTTCAGCCTTTTTTACACACCCAGAAAACTGTGATTCTAGGTGGCAATTTCGATTGTGGGCTTTCCCCTACTGACAGGGGCTGTAAAACACAGAAATTGTTTAGTGATATGGCCTGTTTGAAGAATTTGATCTCTACTGCAAATCTGTGTGATGTTTTTGCGGCAACAAATACTAAGGGAGACATGACTTTTGTGAAGGGCCATTTATAAGCCAGAATTTATTATTTTTTGTATCCAAGTCCTTACACATCCATAAAGTATCCGCTATTCCTATTGAGACCTCAGACCATCTGGCTGTTTCGTGTTTGGGTAGCATGAGTGAGTTACCGACAGCGAAACCTTCCTTCAGATGGAGGTTAAATAAATCCTTATTGGCAGACTCAGAATTAAGAACCAAATGGGGGAAATTACTCTGAGCTAGGGTACAGTATCTATCCTGGAGGCATATGATAGCATGTTGGAATGATGGCTGGCCTCCAAGGCTGATTTTCGGTTTCTTTTTATTGAGCATGCTACTAGGAAGGGACGCCATTAATACACACAATATTTGAAATTACGAGATCAACTGCACAAACTCATACAGTATCTATGGCACATAAGCAAGATGTTGACTTGACAGCACAAATGCAACATACAAAGGCAGACATGATTAAATTTCATACAATAGGGGCCTCAGCCTGAAAATGGAAGCGCAGTTCGACACTGAAGGGCACCACCCTACTTTGGCTGCTTTTTGAAGCTGTTCAGACTGGGTTAAAGCCACTATTATAGACACAGTACAGACTGGGGAGGGGTCCACCCCCACTACCAATAGGAGGAAGATTAGGGAGGAGTCACAAAAATATCTCTTTCGACAATTTGGGTCTTTGGTACCCACTGCAGATTCTTTTGCTTTTTTGCATGGATTGAGACTCCCACCGCTTCTTAGTGATGTCTTAGATTCCATTGTAGACGAGATATCTTTGGCTGAAGTAGAACATGCCATCTCTACACTTCCCTTGAATACTGCACCTGGAATGGATGGTTTTACTCCTGAATTTTATAAAACTTGTAGTAATCTGTTGTCTCCTGTCCTAACTTTGGTATTTAATCACTGATTATGTCTATCTGACAAAGCCACAAAGTTTGCTCAAGCTCTTGTAATTCTTCTGCACAAAAAAGATGATAAAACAGATCTTGCTAACTGGAGGCCTATTAGTTTATTGAACAAGGATTATAAGATTCTTATAAAAATTTTAGCTCGGGGGCTTACTAAACTGGCTAGTGTTGTACTCTCTCCTGTTAGGACATGTGGTATTCCCAATAGGTCTATTTTTCACAATTTACAGTTACTACGTGATTTATCATATTTGGGTACTGTGGGCCAGTGTTCTGGTTGGTTTTTATCCTTACATCAGCAAAAGGCCTTTGATAGGGTTAATCATGAGTATTTATTTCATACTTTACGTTATCATGGGGTTCCGGTACAGTTCATTACATGGATCCTGCATATTTATGCATCTGCCTCTGCACAGCCATTTATCAATAAATCCTTTGGTACCACATTTCAAATAAGGAGGGGTGTGACACAAGGATGCCCCTTAAGCCCTCTTTTATATTTAGTTTTTATTGATCCACTGATTCGGAATATTCAAGGTGATCCCTGTATTCATGGTATCCAGATTCCGGGGTTTCCAGCAACTATGAATATCAGTGCTTATGCAGATGATTTGTGCCTCAGTATACAGTCTGAAGCAGCTATTCCTGTCATTGAATCTATACTCAAACATTATGAGTCAGTATCGGGGCCTACACTTAACTGTAATCAAAGTACATATTTCCAAATCAGTCCTATAGTCCGTTTATGTCCTCCCCTTACATCTAGCTCTATTCCTGTCTCCACAGAACCTATTCAGATCTTGGGGATTGTTTTTGGTAAACCAGATGATGCTCAGTATAACTGGGAACAGGCTATTGCCAAGTGTTCTATTCTTTTACACCAATGGAAATCCAAAACTATTTCTAAATGAAAAAGAGTGTATTTAATCAAATCATTAATTATTCCTCATTTTTTGTATACGGCAAACATTTTTCCTATCCCATTTCCTTTGGAACTACGAGTTTTAAATGTTTTTTTTCAAGGTCTCTGTGGCAGTGGGTTAAACTCCATTAGACAAATGTTTACATGTTATGATTATTCTCTGTGTGGCATTAGAATGGTAAATCCTATTTTTTTCATAGTATTTTTTTGTATAGAAATTTTCATTATATCATACTAGGTTTTGCACTCTCTTGGTTTAATTGTGTTTCTAGCTGGTTTTGGTCTTTCAGAAGAAATGGAACACAGGTTTGATTACTGTACATATGATCAATAATACAAATAATATCCCTGGTTATATGAGACCTAGTTTAACTAAATTACGTCAATGGGGTATTACCCAGTATTTTATTGTCTCCCACTCCAGGAAGGCCTTCTATTCTGTGTCTGTGATTATTAAATGAGATCTTATATGTCGCACCTTTACTCCCTGCATGCCCGGCAGGCCTTGTACAGGACACCTGTCTTCAATTAGTAGATAAGCATATGCCTCCTCAGCTGTGGGATGTGGTGTGGCTCTCTTGCCATGGACATTTAGGGATCCAAAATACTCTTAAACGTAAGGCCATTGAGGACCGTATGTGTCCCAGGGAAACTTGTAGTGATGTCCATGAAACCATTGAATATTTTTTTCTTGTATGTTCATTTGTGCAAACATTCTGGTGTTTATTGCATGGTATTTGGCCACATCTAAACCTGTTTCCTATGACTTATGTGGTCTTGGTCTTAGGTTTATACCCTCCTTGTTTAAGTAGATATCACAAAAGTACCTCACTGGTTTTATTTGCAGTCTGTAAATATTACCTGTGGCAAGCCAGGTGTATTTTTTATGCAACAAAAGGTAGTGCTGCCTGACGGTGTGCTTTCTCAGGTTTTGAGCTCCCTGCAGATACTCTATAACAATGAAAAACATAACTGTTCTATAAAACAGTTTAATTTATTATGGAATTCATGTCATTGGGTGATGCCGCAGTTGTGAGGTCTTTTCTTGTATGTTGATCCATAGCTTTGGGAGTTTTTTGTAATATGCTGACATGGTTTTCCACTGGCCTACACTTTGCTGTTTCTAATACAATTTCCCCCTGCTCTTGCGGGGGCTGTTTGTATTAGTGATTTAAGTGATGTAACTATTACCTGTGTATTCCTGTAATACTTATTTGCTTTTATTATGATTTGTGTTTTTCTTTTATGTGTGGTACACTGTTTGTATTGTTGATTGTGTTATTCTACTACAATATTCCCCTACTCTTTTAGTGGGGGGTCAGCATCTATTATTACGGTTTAGGGTTGTACACATGAACTGTTGAATTGCTTGTATGAGGAAATACTTATTTCTGTTTATTTTTTTCTTACATGGTGATTTGTTTGATGTCACACTGTTCTGTAGGAGATTTACTTTTGTATTTTAATAAACAATTCCCCAAATCTTTTGGTGGGGGTGGGGGATCTTTTCAGTATTAGGATATATTTGGAATTTACAGCTTTTATAGGAAAGTACTTCAAAAAACATATGACTGAAATATTTATTTGATTTTTCTTATTATTTGTATATTCTTGTGTGTGAATTAATATTATTGTGTATTTATTTGATTTTTGAGGTTTCTAATAAAAATTCCCCTACTTTTTTCAATAAGTGCCATGGGATCTTTAACATCCACCTGAACTACCACCAATCCAGGCAGATGGGACCTTGGTTTAACGTCTCATCCGAATGACAGCACCTCAGAAGTGCAGCACCTCTCTCATGCTGCACTACAGTGTCTGTACTGGGATATTAACCCAAGTGCCAGATGGGGGAACTGAACCCACAGGCCTCTGATCTCCCGGCCTCAGAGGCGAGTGTGCTACCTACTGAGCCACTGACACATTGACACACAGCTGCCAAACCCTTGAACACTCCTCTAGTTTTCTCAGGTCTCTGCTCATCCTTTGCATCACCACCTCCAAGAGTCTCAACCCTACTGCAGATTTTGGTGTCATCCATAAAGAGGCTAACCATCCTGTCCAACTCCCCTGCACTGTCACTTATAAATACATTAACAAAGATCTTCCTATCCTTTTCCCTCTGCATCTCCTTATACCTCAGCCTAAAACTCAGCTTAGCTCCCAGTTTAAAACACACTCCTGCAGTTGGTCTGTATATTTGTAGTACTAGAATGTATATGCACCTTAAACCCCCAATTTGCTTAAACCCCTGCCCAGACTCAAATTTCTCTTTTCCTCAGCTGATTCTGGGAACAAAAAAACCCACCCAGTTTTTAGAAACTTCCCGGCCATTGTCTCTGCCCAAGACTGGCCAAGAAGGTGCTTCCACAAAAGTGCACCAAGTAATTACTTTAACTCTGGTATTCTTTAACAGTCAGACTATTCCCATCTGCTGCTGTGGGCTATGCTAGGCTGGCACTTGTAGCCTGAGAGCAGCAAAAGACATGCTTGTGCATACTTACCTGTGCAATGCATCAGTGTCTGATGTATCCCTCCTCAGCTGGCGTCATGCCTTTGATATTGCCTAGCCTCCACTAGGTGGGGGTCACAATGTGGGCACAGCACACACTTTCTCCAAAGGAGAAGAGCCATCCATGGGATGCTCAATTCTTCTTCCTGCAGCCATCACTAAGTGACTGAAGCTCAGTCCTGAATTTGAGTTGCTAGCATCACAGCACTGTGTTCAATTCTAGAGTCCACATCTCTGGAAGGATATAGACATAGACAGAGTGAAGGCAGTCCAGAGGAGGGCAACTAAAATGGCACAGAGTCTGCATCAAAGCCCTATGATGAGTTATTAAATGACTTCAATATGTGCACCCAGGAAAAGAGGAAGGAGATGGGTATATGATGGGGACCTTTAAATACCTCACATAGGTAAATAAGGTACAGGAGGCTAGTATTTTTCAGAAGAAATGGTGCTCAAGAACAAGGGTCATACTATGACATAGTATGAAGCTGGAGGTGGTAGATTTAGGAGAGATGTAAGGAAGTGCTTCTTCACAGAAAAAATGGTGGATTCCTGGAATAGCCTTCCAGTGGAGGTGTTGGGGGTGAAAACAGTAGTGGGGTTCAATAATGAATGTGATAAGCACAAGGGAGTCATAGTGGAAAGGAAGGGGCAAGGGAAAAGATCTGTAGATGATGTACAGTCTGCGGTAAAAGTCCAGGGCGGGAGGAATGGGCAGATTAGATCGGCCAAGCAGTCCTTATCTACCATCAAATTATATGTTTCTATGTTTGTTTGTTTTTTTGTCTAGAGCAGAAGTGCCAGATAAATACACATCTGAGGGGCATTTAAACAATGGGGGGTGATTTTGGACAATGAAACCAGAACACTACAGGGCTACAAGCAATCTGTAACATTACACTAATGTACTTCTAAGTGTCTTTTTCTTGCAGGACAGCAGTTTCCTTTCATGCTTTCTCTCTCTCCAGGTCAGGGGACAAATAAAGAACAGTGAAGGGTGATGTTGCAAGCAGAGGATCGATCAGGGTTTCTGCAAATCGGTAGGAACTCCTTCCTAGAGGAGGTCACACAGGAAGGATAAAAAAGCAGCCCTCCTAACATGTCCCACACACATTATTGTCCCAACACATTAGTGGAACAGCAAAGGTATGGGAAATATGTAGAGACTGGAATCTTAGGCATTGGTGGGTGTCCACAAGTGACAGCAGGCATGCAGAGAACTCTGTTGGTCTAGTGAGGTACTTTAGACTACCTGTATAGTTGTTGCCACCTGTGTTAAATGGAATATGAAATGTAAACACCTGTAAAGAGGATATGGTTAGAACACACTATATAGGGATAGGGGAAATGAGGGAGATAAGGGGGAAACTGAGGAAATCCTATCTAGGGTAAGGGCAAACATGCTAACTTGGAAAACCCAGTCTAGGGTTAGTTTACACACCAAGTGACTAAGAAGAAACTTAGAAAACCCAATCTAGGGTTAGGGTACACAGGAAATGACTAAGGGGAAACTTAGAAAACCCAATCTAGGGTGAGGGTAAGAAGGGAGGGACAAAGGGATATGTTAAAACCCTATCTAAAGTCAGTTGACAAAGGGTTAGGCTAAATTCAAGGGGAAAACTATTAAAGTCTTATTGAAAGCAATAAGAAAATGCCAATTGGAATACTATCAAGGTATAGCAACAGGGGGAAAACAAAACTGAAAAAGGAAAATCTAAAGACACCCACCTGGGATAAGGGAATGCACTCTTTTGTCATAGGGAGAGTACTCTGGGGACAGATGGGAGTGGTGCAGTGCAGTGGCTGTGGAGCAGCAGTTTTCAGGGAGATCCTTTGGAAACTGAGGTGCTGCACCATCTGCAGGCACCTTTCTGAACTGAGGGAGGAGGTCACTAATTCCAAGCTGAGTTGACTAGGATTTGGAGGACCTCCCCCCCATGGGGTCACCAAGTCTACCACCGATGCCTCAGTGAGCTCTATGAAGGAAGACTGGCTGAACTGTGGTGGGCTCTGGGATGGTGGTGGTGGTGGGTTGGAAACATATGCTTTACCAGGTGCCAATACACAACTCTTTCACTGCAGTGGTGGGAAGACACTGCTGTGAGGAGGCATCCATGTTAGTAGCAATGGATGATGTGAGGGTCATCCATAGGCAAGACCCCAAGCTGGGAGGCAGAGAACCCTAGTGGAAGAGGAAGCATCTTCTGGTGTAGGACACAGTTGTTTGGGGTGTAGTTTGAGAAACAGGCTAGGACGAAAAGTTGGAGTTGAGGTGCCTAACTGGCACTTTGGCACAGAGAAATGGGAAGTGGATCCCTAGCTTTGGTAGCTCAGCAGGGCAGAAGGAGGAGATGATTGTCATTGTGAATCTAGAGAACATTGATCTTGCAAGGGATGCAGCAGGGGTGGTGCAGGATAGGTTTAGGGAGCTGGGAAGGGTCCAGAATCAGTTAGCATGCACAGTGGCCTTCATTGAGGTGCTACCTGTGTAATGTCAGGGGCAGGCTAGGGGAAATTGCACCAAGATCTTCAATGACTTGTTTAAAGCATGGTGCAGGGAAGAGGGATTTGTCTACATCATGGACTGGGGTCCTACCTACAGTAGGTGGATAAAGGGCTGTACAAGCAAGATGGCCTCCATCTATCCTGGATGGGAATGACAGTCCTAGGTGGAAGGTTTAAATGCTACTTTGATGGGTATTTCAACCAGCCATGGGGGGGGGGAAGAAAAACAGAGGGAGGCAGTGAATGCCCCACAGAAAACAAAGCATCAGAGAGGAGAAGCCACCAGAAAAGTAAATGAATTCCACTGTGGTAGAAGGGCCTAGGAACAAAGGGGGTATAGGATCAACAGATGGTTCTAAGGCTGAGAAAAGAATTAAGAAGGGTGGACAGAGGGAGATTAACAAAGGGGAGGAAAGTACCAGAAATCAGGAGGTGGTTCTAAGACTTAGAAAAGAATTAAAAGTGGTGGACAGAGGGAGATGAAAACAGGGAAGGACAGCACCATGGACCAGGGAGGGGTCAAGGATGGACTTGGTTAGAAAGGGCAATATATGTGCAAGGAGGGACTAAAGGAGTAGAAAGCCATATGTGACAACACAAGGAGCCTAGGAAATAAAATTCCTGACATTGATACAAGCATTGCAAAGGCAGATGTGGATCTGGTAGCCATAACGGAAGCATGGTGCACCATCAACTACAGCTGGGATATGGCTATTCCAGGTTAAACTATGTTTCAAAAGGATAAGGTAGGGAGGAAGGTGAGGTTGTTTTACATGTAAAGAAAGGTATGAAGGCCACAACAGGGATAAAGAAGGGGTGGAACTTTCTGGGGACAGCTTGGAGACTAGGTCTGGGACCTTTATATGAATGAGGGTGATGCACAGACCACCAAATAAGAGGAAGGAGTTTAATGGGATTTTAGGAGAAACCACTGGCAGAATGGCAAGCAAAGGGGAGATATTGATTATGGGGAACCTTATTCTGCTGGATATAAATTGCAGCATTCTGGCAGCAGCTACAACTAGAAGCATGGCCATCCTATACTACATGTAAGGGGAATTTGTACTATTTAATGTTCATTTGTACTGTTTTTGATATGTTTCTTGTGTTTTTGTTAGTTTTATATCTTGTTACCCATAAAAACTGACTTTATGCTCATGGATTTCCCAGATTTTAAATAAACAAATCAAATCACATTTCTTAGGCAACTGGTTATGGAACCTACTAGCGACAGGGCAGTGCTGGATCTGGTGCTAACAAAGAGGGAGAGCATTGCAGACATCATAGTGGGTAGTTCGCTGGGTACACGCGACCATCGTGCAGTATGGTTTGGAATATGGATTGGGAAGGAGAAGAACCACACTAAGACAAGGGATGTGGAGTTCAGGAGCGCAAATTAAAAAAAAAATGGGAGACTGCTTAAGAAATACCTTGAAGATGGGATGGCGCGGGGGGGGGGGGAGAAGAGGCATAATGGAAGAGGATAAAGGAGAGAATAACCAAGGCAAAGGCAAGCTGTTTGAAGGAGACAAGTGAGGGAAAGAAGAGGAAGAGGCCACAATAGTGCTGTAAGGAAGTGGCTAATGCAGCAAGGAAATAAAAAAACAGCTTTTAGTAAGTACATGGAGACCCAAACCGAGGGAGACAAGGAGGTATATCTAGAGAAACAAAGTGAGGCAATGAGGATGGTGAGGTCAGCAAAGGCTCATACAGAAGAGAGGATTACACATGAGATCAGCAAAGGGGATAAGACTTTCTTCAGGCACGTGAGGTTAAAGAAGAAGGCAAGAGGAGGAATAGTGAAGATCGAGAGAGCAGGGGGAGGACTGAGAAGAAGAAGAAGATTAAGAAAAAAATTTAAACAAGCACTTCCACTTGGTCTTAGAAGCATAGACTTTGACAGCAGATAAGGACCGCTTGGCCCACCTGGTCTGCCCATTTCCCTACCTAAAGGATAAGTTGCAGATCCTATTTGACCAACAGCCTATTTCTTCCTACCCCCCCCACAAAAATTGCCTTATGTCTGTCCCATGCATCCTTGAATTCTTCCACAGTTTTAGACCCCACAACCTCCTCAGGAAGGCTGTTCCATCTGTCCACCACCCTCTCTGTGAAAAAATACTTCCTCACTTTGCCCCTGAGCCGTCCCCCCCTCTATCTTCAAATTGTGTCCCTTGTTCTTAGACATCTCTTTTCTGAAAGATGCTACCTTCTTGGACTTTGTTGATTCAACTGAGGTACTTAAACATTTCTATCATGTTCCCCCTCTCCCTCTTTTCCTCAGGGGTATACATATTAAGCTCCTTTAGCCTGTCCTCATATGGCTTCTCTTGCAGACCCTGCTACATTTTAGTTGCCCTCCTCTGAACTGCCTCCATCCTGTCTATGTCCTTGTGGAGATGGGGTCTCCAGAACTGGACGCAGTACTCCAGATGGGGTCTCACCAACTGTCTGTACAGGGGGATAACAACTTCTTGTTTTCTGCTGGTGATGCCTCTCCCTATACATCCCAGTATCTCCCCAGCCCTCTCTACCACCTTCTCACATTGCTTTCCAATCTTAATGTCATCTGATATGATTACCTCAGGTCCCTTTCCATTTTTGTTGTTGTTACTACCTCCCCTCCATTGTGCAATCTTCCCCTGGGTTTTTGTTTCCCAGGTGCATTACTTTGCACTTCTTTGCATTGAATCCAAGCTGCCATACTTCTGACCATTCCTCCAACCTTGCCAAGTCCCTTCTCATCCTTTCCATGCCTCCTTGTGTATCAACCCTTTTGCAGATCTTTGTGTCATCTGCAAAGAGGCATACTTTTCCTTCCAGTCCCTCTGCAATGTCACTTATAAAGACATTAAAAAGGACTGAACCCAGTACTGAACCCTGTGGTACCCCACTAGTAACCTCTCTTTCTTCAGAGTGGACTCCATTTACAATTACCTTCTGTGTCCTGTTCAGCCAATGTTTTACCCAGGCTACCACCTTGGGACCCACTCCCAGGCTGGTTAATTTGACTACTAATCTTTTGTGTGGGACTGTATCAAATGCCTTGCTAAAGTCTAGGTATACCATGTTCACAGCCCCTCCCTGGTCTACTACTTTGGTCACCCAGTCAAAGAAATCAATTAGATTCATCTGACATGACCTTCCCGCTCTGAACCCATGCTGCCTTGGGTCCTGTGTCCCACTTGCCTTTAGGTACTCAACAATTCTTTCCTTCAGAAGTGATTCCATCACTTTCCCTACCACAGAAGTCAAACTGACAGGTCTGTAGTTTCTTGCCTCTGTCTTCCTCCCATTTTTGTGAAGGAGAATCACATCAGTCTTCTTCCAGTCCTCAGGTACCACATCATCCTCCCATGATTTGTTAAAATGAGTAGTCAGTGGTGTCACTAGTTCTCTGCTTAATTCTTTTAGAATTCTGGGGTGAATTCCATCTGGCCCCATTGTTTTGTCCACCTTCAGTTTTAGGAGTTCTTTCAGAACCCTTTCTTCTGTGAAAGGACTGGGATCGACCCTCCTCTCCAGAGTGCTTCTGTTAATTGGATTAGGCACCTCCCCCACTTCCTCTTTTGTGAATACTGAACAGAAGTATTCATTCAATATCCCTGCTTTTTCAGTCACTCTCTGCCCACCCACCATCCATGCTATTCAGCCTCACTATCCCTCCCTCTGTCTTTCTATGCTCCCTGATATACCTATAAAAGGTTTTGTCCCCCTTCTTAACTGAGTTGTCTATCTTTTCCTCAGTTTGTGCCTTTGCTATTCTGACTACCCTCCCTGCTTTCTACTGCCTTAACTGGTACAGTTATCTGTCCTGCTCCTTCTGTGTTTCCTTATACTTCCTAAATGCTATCTTTTTCTCCCTAACCTTCACTGCCACTTCTTTTGAGAACCATAGTGGCTTTTTCTTTTGTTTTGATTTGTTTATTTGCTTCACAGAAAGGCTTGTTGCCTCTGTGATGGCAGTTTTAATATTTCCCCATTGTTGCTCCACCCCTCCTTCTAGTCTGTTTGTTAGTGCTTTTCTAAGACACTCTCCCATCTTGCCAAAGTCAGCCCTCCTGAAGTCCAGAACCCTCACTTTTGTGTGGCTTGACTCTGTAACTGAGTTTATCATGAACCACACTGTTTGGTGGTCACTTGTTCCCAAATGGCTACCCACTTCTACATATGAGATCCTCTCACTGTCACCATTTGAGAGTACAAGGTCTAAAATTGCTCACTCATGAGTAGGTTCCAAAACTAGCTGTCTGAGGCATGTGGCATCAAGAATGGCTCTGCTATTGGATGTGGCTGCAGTAAAGGTGCTCCAGTTAACATCTGGCATATTAAGGTCCCCCATCAACAGTATGTCCCCTTTCTCTGCCATCTTAAGTATGCCTCCTATCATATCCTTGTCCATTCCCTCCTCCTGACATGGGGGTCTGTATACAACCCCTGTGTGGATTGTGGTGCCATTTCCAGTCTCTAAGGTTCACTGTGGAAGGGGAGGAGATGGGCCAGCATGCATCAGCAGGCACGAGGGAGAGGTGGAAGTGGACACAAGTCAACTTTTTGAAGATAGAGTCCATCAGGGATTGAAAGTCCTGAAGAACACAAGGCAATGAGGCTAGACGGGTTCCACTCAAGGGTGCTAAAAGAACTGAGCAGAGTGCTAGCTGCCCCTCTGACAACACTATTCAGCATCTCACTGGAGACAGGGTGGTTTCAGAGGACTGAAGGAGGGCTGATGTGGTCCCTTTCTACAAGAGCAACAGCAGGGAGGAGTCCAGCAATTACAAA
Source organism: Neoceratodus forsteri (assembly GCA_016271365.2). NCBI lineage: Eukaryota > Metazoa > Chordata > Ceratodontiformes > Ceratodontidae > Neoceratodus > Neoceratodus forsteri. The sequence goes on along the minus strand of CM057459.1, from coordinate 832,242,920 downwards.
CCAGTTAGGCTCTCATCTGTTGTGGGAAAATTGCTTTTCTGGGCTTGAAATATAGTCTATAGGTTAGAGTAATGAGATGTAAATGACCTTGTTCCATCCAGAAGATCTAGGTTTGATTTTCACAACCCCCACTTGCATGCTGTGTGACTCTGAGCAAGTCACTTAACCACCTCAAAGCTCCTGCATCACCCCTGAAGACAGACACTTGTGCCTAGTGGACCTTACTCAGTAAACAAAATAAAAAAAATAAACAAACATTGATGGAAACCCTGCTGAAGGAGGGACTGAGGGAGTACTTGTTCTCAAATGGGCCACAGGACCCCTGGAAGCACGGTTTCAAAGGGTGAGATCATGTCAAGCAAATGTTATACATTTCTTTGACTGGGTTATGAAGAAGGTGGATTAGGACAGGGCAGGGGATGTGGCCTATCTGGACTTCAGCAAGGCCTTTGACACTGTACCACACAGGAGGCTGAATAAGAAATTTGGTAAGCTGGGGGTGGGGTAGAAGGTGGTAAGCTGTGTATCAAATTAGTTCAAAGATGAAAGGCTGAGAGTGGTGGTAAATGGTAGTTACTTGAAGGATGGGAGAGTGTCCAGTGGATTACCACAGGGAAAGCTACTGAGTCCTGTCCTTTCCAATGTCTTTATAAGTGACATTGCTGTGGAACTGGAGGGGAAGGTGTGTCTCTTTCTGTATGATGCAAAAATCTGCTCTAGGATATATACCCACGAGGGGGTGTAGAGAATACCAAGGGATCTGGTGAAACTAGAGGAGTGGCCTAGGGTGTGGCAGCTGGGTTTCAATGCCAAAAAGTGCAGTCATGCACCTGTGGCAAGGAAATCTGGGGTTTATGTGATAACAGTGAACGCCTAAAGGCGATCACCGATAATGCACAGTCAGAGTGCCAAAAATGTTTTCTGCACTCTGACAACCCCAACGCACAGGACAACAGTGCCAGGATATTTTTTTACTGCTTTCCCTGCACCCACCGACTTAAGGATTCTCAACTCTTGGGGGGGTGCATGTTGTGGGTGGTGAAAACAGTAAAGAAATACAGGTTCAGGTCAGGTGCAATAAAATTGCACCAGTGCCTGGACCCGAACCCAGTACCTCACCCACCCCAACCACTAGCGAACCCCTGACACCACAACTCAGCTGAGCCATCCACCGCAGTGCCACCCTATACAGCCCCTCCATTCCCTCCCAATCCATGCTCACCATGCTCGCTCCTCTCACTGACCCCATATCCAGGCACCCCCCTTCCATCGTCATGAGGGATTGTGCCGGGAAGGAGTCGACATTACAAACAGCACCCTTCCCCATGTGCCCACCTCACAGGTTACCAGAAATCTGGCATCTGTGTATAACATGAGGAAGAGGTACCTACAGTCACCAGAGTTGGACCTGGGGTAATCATAACTGATTATCTCAAGGTGGCAGGGCAGTGTAACAAGGCTGTAGGCAAGACTAGCTGGATGCTGGGTTGCATAGGGAGTGACATTTCTAGTTGGAAAAGGGAAGTGGTTTTGCCACTGTATCACTCAGTAGTGAGACCCCACCTAGAGTACTGTGTCCAGTTTTAGAGGCCACACCTTCAAAAGGACACTGATAGGGTGAAAGCAATCCACAGGAGGGCTACCAAAATGGTGAGGCAGTTGCACTAAAAACCATACAAGTAGAGGCTACAGGAGCTCATAATTTACTCTCTGGAAGACAGGAGAGTGAGAGGGGGCATGACTGAGACATGTAAGTACCTCATGGGGTAAACAAAGTGCAGGAGGGGAGTCTCTTTCAGAGGAGAAGCACCATAATGGGGATATGCTATGAAGCTGAGAGATGGGGAATTTAAGAGGACATGTGAGGAAGTACTTCTCCACAAAAAGGATGGTGGAAACCTGGATCAGCCTACCAGCAGTGGTGGTTGGGGTGAAGGCAGTGGGGAGTTTCATGCATGTGTAGGATAGGAACATGGGCATACTAGGTAGAGCAAAGGTAGGAGGGAGGGTCTCCTTTGACTGAAAAGTGTCCAGGGTGCAGTAATAGGCAAGGAAAATAAGGTGGACTAAATGGGCCTACAGGTCCATTTCTGTAGACACATTCTATGTTTCTTTGTATCTTTGTCAGTGCATGGTCAGTTCCATAGAATAAAAAACTGGATGAAAAACATGGTCTTCCAGGGCAATGCTGACACCCGCTGTAGGCTCATGAACTACTGACCTGGCACTCCACTCACTACTGTAGTGGTTCTAGGTAAATAGTAAGCATGAATGCCAAGCAGAAAGTAGGAGAAGGTGCTGAGAGGATGTCATCATGCAGTGGGATGACTAGAGAACTAGAGAAGAAAAACTGTGACTGAAAAAGAAAAAAAATTAAACAAAAGAGCTGTACATTAGTAATCTACTGGATACTGCCCACAGACACTAATCTACAATAAAATTCTGACTATCCCTAAGCTCATCTGCTCCCTCTTTAATTGAGAATACCTGGATTTGAAAATGTTTACACGGAAAACAAAGCAGCATGTTTCAACTGCTTCATTATAGCAGTTGGTGCTAAACTTCTGTAGCAGCACAATTTGGAGACAACTTGGACTACTATAATATTCTACATTTCATATTCATTATTTGTACAACAGTTATTTATTGCACCTTATTTTATTACTTTCCCTCATCTCACCAAGGATTCTTCTGGAAATCAGACGTTATTAGCTCAGTATGTTTTTCCTGGTAAAACGCAAAAGAAAGAGAGAGATAGCAAGAGAGAAAGAAAGAAAAGAAAGAAAGAAAGAAAGAAAGAAAGAAAGAAAGAAAGAAAGAAAAAGAAAGAAAGAAAGAAAGCAAGCTAGATTAAATGGAGATAAGTGTGTTGTTCTGCATTTTGAAGACAAAATATGGAAGGGAATACAATCCATTGGTCCAAGCCCTAAGAAGCTTGAACAGCGAAAGGGTCCTGGGGGTGATAGTGTCAAACAATTTTAAGAGGAATCAACAGTGTACTGAGGTCAGGAAAATGCAACTGAATTATTGCATACATTAAAAAAAAACATGAAAAGTAGGAGTAGGGAGGTTACATTGCCCCTATATAGAGCCTTTGTAAATCTACACCAGGAGTATGGTGTTCAGTTCTAATGTCCCTGGATTCAATATTTTATTGTTTGTTTGTTTTATTGTTTTGATTACACAGATGTTGACTCAGGGGAGATTTGACATTGATATATAGGGCATGCAGGAATACATCAATATCTGACAATTTGCATCTGGTCAGAGGAACTACTTTAGAAGGCATACAGTAAGAGGACACCCCTGGCAGGTCACTGGCAAACTGTTTAGACCTAAGCAATAGATACATTGGTTTATTCATAAAGTGTTTTCAATGTGGAATAAATTCCTTATGGAATGGGCTGACAGTGAAAATCTCAACATCTTTAAACATAGGTTAGACATATATGAAAAATACTTTATTTTTGTTTTGTGTGTGCAAGCGCATACGTGTGTGTATGTGTGCAAATAAGTTGAGCACAACCAGGCAGTCTACATGGGCTCTCAGACTCCTTTTGCATGTAAAAATCCTATGATCATAGGCTAGACCTATAAAGAGCTAGTACATCTCTGAAAAAAAACTAAAAGTGGCAATACTCAGACGTGTTCTGTATCTACCTGACTTTTGCTTCTTTTATTACTAGGGAAAGCTGCCTGAAACCTGTCTACAGATATGACAAAAATATAGTCACCTGGATTGTTTAAACTTAGTTTGAAACACAATTGATTCATCATTGCTAGTTGTAAATGTTTTCCTGGGCATACTGTAGTATGCATCTGCTGGCTGTTGAATACATACTCTGTATCATTTTGGCGAGATTATTTGTAACTGTTTAGTGACTGCTAAAATATTAGAGACTCACTAACAACACTTTGCGGCCAAAAGCAGGGAAGGACCGCAAAATGTCATTTAGAATGGCATGGTTAGTGAATCACTAACTGTTTTTCATTTGACCCTAAATGTGCTGGTCTGTCCATTCAAAGTAGCTGATAGTGCCTAGCATATACAGTAGGTCAATAGTTCTCAGACTTTGTCACAGTGAGCCTCCCCAAATCCATGGAAAAGATTTTGAGCCTCCCCCCAAAAACTGAAATAATCTTGGGCCTCCCCAAAGAAAAACATACTGTACTTTGCGCAGTACACCATGAAAAAATTGAAACCCCTTTGAGTACTTGGCTCACATTCAGTTCTTTGTCTTATACTGACATGGAACCTTTGAAAAAGAGCTCATGCGCTCAAAGGTGTTATCTAAATAACAAATAAATAAAATAAACAAATATTATTATTCAGCTTATTGTAACTCCCCACCCCCCCTCAACAGGCAAGTCTACTTGCTCCGCTATTTTCATTCTTGAATCATTGTTACAGTGCCTTCATGGATCAGACTACTTTCTCTGTTTCCTCTCTAAATGAAATAACCTTCCTACGTACTTTGCCTCTCCCACTCCTTCCCTACTCCTAAGCAACTTCTTGGGGATTACTTTGCTCCTTCCTGCTGTTGTTCTTAGCACTTCTATGCTCAACCTTTATATCTGGGCAGTTCTACCATAAATCTACAAACTGATCAATTACCAACACTCATTATTAGTTTATTGTTCATATTTGTTTACATTATTGTTCATTGTATATTTCTTGCTTGTTTTGCAGTTACCTTTTGAAATGTATTCACTCCCCACTCTTCCCCAGATACACCTGAAATGAGCCTTGGCTCATTCACCTTCCCTTGTCACCTATTAGTAAATAAATACATAAAATTCACCTACTCCTATCCTCTTTCAGTTTGCTTCATCTCTTCACACAAAATATATAAAACTCAAAATTTAAATACAGTACTTTTTCACACTTGCTTGAGCCTCCCCTGGAACAGGTTGGGGCCTCCCCAGGGAGGCTGACCTCACCATTTGAGAACCCCTGCAGTAGGTGCATCAGCAAATAGGAAGGTTTAAAAAAAGTCATGAGTAGCCATTTGTCCACTAACCAAATGCTGGTAGCGTTTGTATTTGGCTAGTAAGATTTTCCTCTAAGTAGTCCTGTGGGCTTATGCTGGAGAAGATAACATTTCATTAAGTACACCAGCTGAGCCTGTGGAAAAATCTGTGGGGCTAATGGATTTTCCAAGTCAATCAGCCCTGCTGGCGAGTAACTGCTACATTTAATTTCAGTCCCTGTAATTATCAGTTTGTTTTTAACTAGCGGGTCATGACTACTTGGGCTTTAGACTCACATATGCAGACAGAATTACTAATATAAGTACTTAGTGCACACACAAGTGCAGTCTTCAGTTTCTCTTTGGTAAGACGTGTAAGTTACATCTGAAAATCTATAGACCTACTTCTAGATAACATTCTTTCTTTGACATTTAACCTACACAGAACTAGAGTTTTAAAGGATGTTTTCTCATTTTTGGTCATGTTTCTTATCTAATTTCTTCATTTATCTGTCACATTCATGTGTAAATGTGTAAGCTCTGGTATTTTAAAGTGAACTTTTTTTATGAATCTTGCCATTGTCTTTCTGACAAAGGACCTTGTAGGTTAGAAAGCATAAAAGATTTTCTGTAAATCTCTCTTGGTCCAATACAAGTACCAATAAGGCTACAAACAATTTTTTTCCAGAACAGCCTGTCATTCCCCTCTTCTGTGCCCATCTTCACTGGGGTTTCATATGCCTCACCTTGAATATCTCCCTCCTCTCTGGTTGATTCCTTCTCTACCATCACTTCTCTATCCTCCGCTACTGAACTCATCTTGCTAGGGGACTTCTATGTCAATTGGCTCTCTTCAACCTCCAGGCCAACCATCTCCAAGGCTGAGTCAGTAAATCTCACAAATACTGTATTTTATTTTTAATATTTTATTAAACATATCTTATATAAATACATGAACATATGAAAAAAAATAATAGAAAACATGTTCCAGGAGTTAATACTTCACTTCAAAACACACAGAATTATTATAAATCTACACAAAATTATACACAGAGTTATTTCTAAACCCCCACCCTCATCCCATACAATAGGTTAATTCTCAAAAGATAAGAGTGGAGCTAGTAAATCAATAACCTCTTTCCAAGATATGTCCCTATGTAAATCATCATTTTCATATTCATCCCATAATTGTTCAAGTTGGGCAGTCTCCTGTATCATAAATGTCCATTTAAATGAATCAAAATCCCCTAACTCTTCTGCATTCCATCTGGCCAAAATTAAATTTTTAGTGGCCATTGTTGCTAAACAACATATTTTCCTCTAATTTTCCAATAGTTCTAAACCTTGAAACTCATTTAATACCATATGTTTAAAGCTCAAGGGAAAGTCTATGTTTAACCCCAAGTTGGGGCACCTGGATGACAGGCAGTATGGTTTTGCTCTGGGGAGGTCATGCCAGACTAACCTGGTGGAGTTTTATGACTGGGTGATGGGTGCCTTGGACCGACATAGGCTGGTGGATGTCCTCTATCTGGATTTCAGTAATGCGTTCGATTCTGTACCCCCCACAACGACCTACTAACAGAGCTGGGGGGATGGGGTGGGGGAAGCTGCTCAAGTGGGTGGAAAACTGGCTTACGGGGTGAATACAGTGAGTGGTGGTTAGAGGGATAGTCTCCTCCCCTAGGAGGGTCATCAGTGGGGTCCCATAGGATTCAGTCCTGGAGCCACTCCTGTTCAATTCCTATGTCTTGGAGACAGGGTGGGGTGTTAGGACTAGGTTGTGTCTCTTTGCAGATGACACAAAACTGGGAGCACTGGCAGACAGGTAGGAGGGGAGAGAGGCCCTGCAGGGGGGTTTGGATACCCTGGGGGGGTGGGCAAGGAAGTAAGGGTTGAAGTTCAATGCAGGGAAATGTAGGGTGAGGCATCTGGGGGTCAGAAACTCAGGACATGCATACACCCTGGGGGGTGGACCACTCTGCAAGTCACATCAGGTGAGAAGGACTTAGGGGAGAGTGGTGGACAGCAAAATGAATAACACAGAACATTTTTGAAGAGCTGCAGCAAAAGCAAACAGGATGCTGGGCTGCATAACCAGGGGGATTATCTCCAGGAGGAGGGAGGTGATCCTCCCTCTGTATAATGCCCTGGTTAGGCTGCATCTTCAGTACTGTGTGCAGTTCTGGAGATACCATCTTAAAAGGGACATAGCGCTGCTGGAGAGGGTCCAGAGGAGGATGACCAGGATGATTCAGGGCATGGATGGTAGGACCTATGAGGAGAGACTGGATGAACTCAATCAGTACGCATGGGAGGAGAGGAGGGACAGAGGGGACATGATAGAGACTTTCAAGTATGTAAAGGGAATAAATAAAGGCAGAACCAGGGAAGTGTTTAGGTTTAAGAAGGGGGGAACTACCAGGGGACATGAGTGGAAGCTGGAAGAGGGGAAGTACAAGGGGAGCGCAGGAGACACTTCTTCACAGAGAGTGTGGTGGAACCATGGAATGCACTGCTCAGGAGTCTGGAGGAAGAGACCACAGTGGAAGGATCCAAGAAGGGTTGAGACAGGTACAGAGAGAAGCTGAGGCCAGGGAGGGCCACATCTGGGACTGGGGGGGGTTGAGGAGCAAACTCTCAGTAGGGGGCTAGCTTCTGAGCAGACACGATAGACCATGAGGCCTATTCTGCTGGCTTTTACTATGATACTATGATACAACAACATCTTTATTTTCTTCCACCATTCTTGAATGTGCTTACATGACCATATACAGTGATACAGACTTCCTAAGGAACCACATCCATGCCAACAGGTTTTTATTCCAACCTTCCTTATATTTCCTAATATGCAAGGAGTAAAATATGCCTTATCCAATATATTTTTTCCAGATAGCTTTGTTTTTGGCATAAAGGTAGTCTTTATTTGTCCTTTTTCTTAAGTTCTTCCACTGTTGTGCTGTATAACCTAATTTAATTTCCTTTTCCCATTTATCATTTAATATGGTCCATGAGTCTTTCAAATGTGTTACTAATACAGCATAGATTTGCTGTGCTAATTTTGTTTCCCCTTTTTATAGTATTTTCTTGTGTTCATCAATCAAGAATGATAAATCGTTTCTGTTCCCTCAAAAAACCTGTTCTCGAAAAATCTTGTATGAGGTCTAATAGAAGATAAAATTAATTCTCTTCATATTAGGCAATAATATGTTAAAGCCTTCCAGTGAAATAAACTTACCCTCCTCCAATAATTGAGCCCATGTATCCAGCTCCAAGTTCCCTGAAAATCTTAACTTCTACAGCTATTTCATTTTACTTATAGCAGAGTTCCCCCAGACATTCAAAAACAACCAGGGGAGCAGTACTTGCTCTCTAGTCCTTTCTATTGCTTGTAGTAAATCTTTTTTTTATTGTAAGATATATTTTCCGAATTTTACTCCTAACCCCAACTTTCTGGACAATATTATTAGAATTCTGGAAAGACAAACCTTCCTAAAAAAGAGTCTCACAAAAAATATATTTTTCTGTCAAAAAAGTCCATTCCCTTAGTAACTTAGTCTGGAAGGCCACCGCATAGGATAAGGGTCAGGTCAGCTGTATCCCCCTATTTAATAAGATAAATCATATTTTTCCATGGGATTCTGGACTTCCCCCCTCTCCAAAGAAATTTAATAAACCTCCTCTGGATATTGCTATACCATTTTTCATTTGGTGAACCTATTATATTTTGTATGACAAAGATTATACAGTACGTGGGAGTGCCATCATTTTAAGTGTTTTGACCCCCCATAAGGAAAATGACATTTTTTCCCGTCCTTCCAATAATCTCATCATTTTTGCTTTAGCTTTGTCATAGTTGATGTTAATAGTTTCAGTTTGACTCCTAGAAATAAAGATACCCAAATATTTAACTTGTTTGCTTATTGCAAAGTCAAGTAAAATATTGTGGTCTAATATATAGCATGGGGCATAAATTTCCAAGATAATAGACTTTACTTTATTTTATTTTATTTATTGAGATATTCAGAAAGACCTTTGAGTCAAAGACTCATTTACAAAAGTTCCACGTAACACAATAGGGCAGAGACAGGGACAATATTTTTACAGGGTGCTGTACATAACATTATATTACAATTTGCTAACATGGTCACCTATTTGTTCAGTGTGTGCACTATTCATCCAAGATATATGATTTGCTACAAGAGATTAGCACAGCCATAAAGTAGCAGAGAGGTATTGACGGGGCTGCTTGTCCAGTAAAAAAAAAGTTTGCTTATAGAGGCCATTGGCATGGAGGACTCAGAGATGCTTTGGGTCAATTACAGTCACAAAGGTTGGAGGCCAGTAGGTGATTTCTTAGCCTGGTTTTGAAAGGACCCAGCCTAGCTTAATCAATTATTAGGCAGGGGAGCGTGTTAGTCCAGGAAGGGGCTCTGTAGCTGAATGTTCACTGGAATTGGGATGTCTGGCCATGGGGTACACATAGCAGCAGTTTGTTCGAGGTATGGGTAGTTTTGCCAGGTGGTGTTGGGTGAATAATTTGGTCTAGGACAGGGGGAGTGAGGCCTAGGATTACCTTTTTGGACATTATGCAGGTGTGATACCTGATTCTGTTTTCTAAGTTTAGCCAGTTTGTGGCGATTTAGAGGGAGCAGGTGTGCATAAAGTAGTTACATCCAAGGATGAGATGGCAGGCTTTATTAAGCACAAGCCAGAGTCTGTTTAGTGCTGTGGAGGGCGCAGCACTGTAGACTAGAATGCTGTAGTCTAGCAGGGAGAGGATAGAGGAGTTTATGGTAAGTTGTAAGGCTTCAGGGGTGAGGCAGTGTTTGTACAGGTTCAAAGTGCACCTGATAATAGACCATAAATATTAATTTCCTGCAAAATCAAGGGCAAACCTTTATTGGTATCCTGAATTATTAATATGTCATTTGCAAAGACATTAAATTGAGTTTCCCGATCTTGTATTGTAATTGCTTTAATTAATTCATGATTCCTTATAGTTCTTAATAAGGGTTCTAATGCCAAAATAAATTATACAGGGGACAAGGGGCACCCTTGTCTCACTCCGTCATTCATCTTTTAGTGGGTCTCCCACATAAGAATTAATTACAAATCTGACTGTGATGTTTTTGTATAATAAAGTTATTATTTTAATTATGCCATCCGGTAACCCCAAATCCTAAGGGCCACTAACAAAAAATCTCTATTTCTTAGGTCAAAAGCCTTAGAGGAATCTATGGCTATGGCATGGGTTAATATTTAATTTTCCTGATCATAATGTATTAAAGACAAGACTCTTCTTGTGGCATTGAAAACAGTGCATCCCATAATAAAACCCAATTGGTCTTTATGTATGATCTTTGGTAGTTCCCCTTTAAACCTATTAACTAATAACTTCATCAACATTTTGTAACTGGAATTAAGCAAGGCAATTGGTCTATAACTTTCAATTTTCATTAGAGTTTTCCCCTCTTTTAATATTAAAATCACTTTAGCTTCCTCCATGGAAGGGGGAATGTAATTGCCTTGCTTAACGATTTCCTGAAATGTTAAAAATAGCCAGGGTAGTAAGTCATCCCAAAAAAGTTATGTAAAACTCAATAGTGAGCCCGTCCAGTCCTGGACTTTTATTTTTAGACTTTTAAGACTACTTCCTGAATCTCATTTTTAGTAAAAATCTCATGATTACATTTTAATAATGGGAGCCAGGCTCCATTTAAATAATCTTTAATTGCTTCAAGTGAAGGTTGTAATTTAGATTGATAAATATTTTTATAAGCCTCATTTATAGCTTCACCCATCTCTTTGTCATTCACCAAGTTGTTACCTTTGTCATCTATCAAACTTGAAATTATACATTTTTTTTCCTTTTGCTTTTTAACAAATATGCCAACATTTTCCCAGACTTATCACCTTGAACATATTTAGCTTTTTTAACTTTGGCTAAGTTAGCCGCAACTTCTTTATCATTACTCTAAATTTTTTCAGCTTTTAATTTAAACCACTCTTGTGCACATTTGTTGTAATCTTGGGTCATTAATAAGTCCAGCTCTTTTAACATTCTATCCACGTCTTGTAGTTTATCTTTCCTTTTTTGTCAAGAAATGCATTGTGGGATATAATAACACCCCTGATTACAGCTTTAAAAACATCCCAAAGTTTTGTTATTGATTGTGTCCTATCATAATTAAAAAGTCAGAATTCCTTTATAGCGCCTTTAATTTTCTGACAAAAGCTATCATCCTCCTATAATGCATTATCAAATCTCCACTGATGAGAATACAGTCTATTTGGTTCTTGTGTATCCAACTCAGCCTAAATTAGAGTGTAGTCTATTATATAAATTGAATTAATTACAGCATTTCTTAGCATAAGTAACAAGCTTTTGGGATTGAAAATATAGTCAATCCTTGAGAACCCAAAATTATTTTTGTCATGGTGTGTATATTCTCTTGAAACTGGGTTCAACATTCTCCAACTACCTACTAAGTCATGTTGAGACACCAACTAGTTATTAATTTAGATAGATAAATGTTTGTTGGACTTATTTTTAGGGTTTTATCCATCTCAATATCCATTAATACACTACAGTCTCCCATTAATATAATATTTTGTGCTGTTAATATGGTTAATTCCGCCATCAGCTCGGCTAAAAATGCTGCATAATTAGTGAAAGGAGCATACAGTACATCGACTCCTCAGTCAGAATAACACCTCTTACTTTAATCTTCATCAGTAAAATTCTCCCATTATTATCAGAAAAAGTTTGCAATACATCTAAAGGGGTGTTTTTTTCTAAAAGTAGCGCCATTCCAGCACTTTTTTTTGTACCCTCGGCTGGAAATATATGTGTTACCCAGTTTTGCTTTTGCTGTTTAATTTCATTTTGGTCAACAAGTGTTTTCTGTAAGGCTATACAAAAGGCATTTTTTTAAGAGAGCAATCTTGTCCTTTTAATGGAAGAATGAATCCCATTTACATTTAGGGACTGAAAAAATCAGTTTACCCATAATCATGACAAATCACCATTGTTCTAATTCCTTTACTAGCCCCCTCCATTAACATACATTGAACAAGTAATGAAAAAGACATCAAACCATGTAACCCACTGAAACAAAAACATTTAATCCACTAGTTTTAAACTTCATGAATCTCCTTAAAAGAAAACAAACAAATGTGAGATCCACCTGGATCTCTCCTGAAAACTTTTTTGTAGCGCTATTCTTTCTCCTCACCCCCCCCCCCCGGTTCATTGAAGAGACATCATTTTGTTTCTCCAATCCATACACCTAGAAACAAAAAAACAGGTTAATTAATACAATTAAGCCTTAAACCAGAGTTTCATATACATAAGATGTCTTCATGCCATCCCTTGTGAACTATTCATTTTGCTCAAACAAGCTTGGAATCTTCATTCTTAAATCGTTTTCCGCTTCCTCTATTGTTGAAAAAATCACACATGCCCCTTCAAGAATAACCTTTAACTTAGCCAGATGGTATACTGTACCATAGTAGCCTTTACACCTTTAGCCCAAAGTTTATTATGTAGAAAGTCATACGTTTTCCTTTCCTGAACTATTTCAGCTGGGGAATCCTGGTAAATGGTCACCTTGGCCCCCATCATAGTGTTCTGCTTTTTTTTGTAAACTTGTGACATGAGGGATTCCTTGTCCTTGGATTTTAAAAGTTTCTCAATTACTGGTCTTGGTGTAGAGTTTTGTTCTGGGACCCTTCCGGGTCACCAAACTCTGTGGGCACTATCAATTCCCAACTGGATATTAGAAGACTCAGTTTCCATGTATGCTGCAAAGATTTGTTTTAAGGATTCTTTTAAGGGCCTAAGATCATCCCATGCCTCTGGCACTCCCAGCACACTTATATTTTTCCTGCATGCCCTTGCCTCAAAATCCAACATTTTTTTTTCTTTTAAGTCCTTGTTTAATGCCTGCAAGTTTTAATTTGTCTCTGAATAGGTATATTTGTATTGTCAATGTCTGAGACCCTTTGCTGCAAACTCTGTATATTCTGTTTTATTTGAAGATTCTCAGCCACTAATGAATTAACTGTGGTCTGAATGTTACTGATTTTAGCCTCCAAAATTCATATTTTTTTCACTCCCTCATTTTAAGTTGCCAGCAGTGACAAGGTTTGTTTGGCCCAAGAAGGGCACCTAGTCTCTTCCTTGTCCAAGGTTTTAGAATCTGACGGAGCTTCCTGATAATCAGATTAAGAATCAGTGTCATTCTGGTTTAAATGTATTATGAACTCTTTAGATTTAATAGAAGAACCCTGCCCTTTCAAAGATCATCCTTTTTTCTTCCCCATAATGGGATTTTTTCCTGTATTTTCAGTATTCACAGCCCCTATGCCAGGCTCCTTGCAACTCTCAGTCAGTGGCACATTATTTTCTTTTGTGCCATTAACATTGGAGGGGTCATACACCATTATACTAGTCTCTGGTAAGGCATGTACCTCAAATTGTTGAAAATTATTCTGAATATGTGTGGAAATGTCTGTAACTGAGTTGGTAACAAGGTTTACATTTACCTAAGCTTGTTGGCTCAGTTTCCCCTCAGATGACTTGAGCATTATTTCAATGTATGTGCAAGTTTTTTTTAAGTATTTCTTGCTCACCATCATTGGCATTCACATTCCATAGCTCAGTAGCCTCTTCGGAGACAGTACCAGGGTTTCCTTGAACTGCAGGCATTTTACTGGAAGAACTTTCTACTCTCGCTGATTCTAATGGTGGATTCCCTTCTGGTGCTTCCTCCCCAGTCATTTTGGCCCCAGGTAATACGAGGCCCTCGTTTCTGGGAGGTGGAGAATACAGAGCACCACCAACTTGTACTGACATCTGGTGACCAGAGAGGTAAGAATGAATGTAATCTACAGCAGGAGCTGAGAGACCAGCAGCACTCTGCTTATTACAGAAGAGAGGGTGGACACCAAATCAAAGGCCTTGGCCAGATCAATGAAAATGGCAGCTGCGATGTTCCACTTTTCCTTCTTTGAGAAGACAGAATCTGTCACATGCACTAGGGAGGGGACTGTGGAATGATACTTCCATAAGCCAGACTGGAATGGGGAGGTAAAATTGGAGGAGAACAGAAAATCAGAGAGTCTAGTGTAGACAAGCTTCTCTTAGAGTTGAGCAAGGAAAGGGAGGATAGACATTGGCCAGAACTTACCCAGGGAGGAGAGGTCCACCCCTTTGTTGAGTGGAACAACTGTGGTCAACTTCCAGGATTGAGAGACAGCACTGATGGAGAAGGAAAGGTTGGGTAGGTGATTCGGTGGCTGTGCTACAGTAAGTGCAAAGATTTAGAGTAGTTTAGTATCTAGTCCATCAGGACTGGATTTACACAGTTTAAGGGAGTAAAGGGCAGTAAATGTTTTCTGGTTAGTAATGAGAAAAAGATGGAACCAGTGGAAGAGAACCAACAGGTAATGTGAGAAAGAGTAGTGGAGGCTGGAGGGTGAGTGGAAGGAGAGCACAAATGTTAAAGAACTCTTTGAAATGAGCAGAAACTGAGGAGGGGATGGACATTGGTGAACCATTTACTAGAAGGACCAGAGGGTCAAACTGTGTGGGAGGATCACAACAGGAGTGAATCACCTTCCATAACTTTGAGGGGTTGTTAAGGTTGTTCTAAAGGCTGACCTCAAAGTACTGCATTTTCACAGCTTGGACAGTCTCATTACAGGTTTATGATAGCCCTGTATAAGAGAAGGTCAGGGCAGAAGTGACATAGTTTGAAATGTGCCTAGGTGAGGTAATGGGCCTTGCACTGGTCAATGATTTTTGAAGAAATCCAGGGTTGATGGTGATGTTTGACCCTGGATTTTCTCAGTGGAGCGTGCTTGTCCCATTCAAAGGAGAATTTGGAATGAAACAGAGAGAGGGCAATGTTGTTATCTGTGGTGGAGAGTATGGCTGACTAATCTGCTGCAGCAAGGTCATGCAAGAGACAGAGAGAAGGTGTTGAGTGAGTGGAGAGACCTGGTCCAGATGTATTTGGGGAGAAGGCTGAATGCCAGAGCTTCCTGTTCCAGAACATCATGCAGTGGTTGCTGAAAACATCCAGCAGGATTCCTGTTGCTACAATATGGAGAGGGTGGGAGGGGAGAACCCAGTCCAGGAGGGAGTGGTTATGAGAGTGAGGGATGAACTGCATGGGTTTAGTGAGAATACAGTATGTGTGAGACAACAAGATGTGTTAAGAGCCATGGCTTGTCTGTGGTGTGCACATGGGCCAACCTCACACTGATGAGGTGAGCTGTTAATGAGAAGGAAGCTCTATTCCTCCCCACAGGTGTGCACATTCCACACCATGGCGTTCATCTGAAGGCATGTCCAAGGAAGCACCATGTTCAGTGGCAACAAATCTTGAGGCCTGGTCCCCACAGAGCTCCATCATGGGTCCCATCCTGTTGTTCTTCCTTTTTTTATACTCTCTTTGTTGACACAGATAAGGTGAAGATAACCTATTGACAAGTACATACAGTGATGGATACTGTGAGAAACAATTACAAATACAACATATAACATCAATGGAATGGAAAACACAATAGCTTGTTACAAAGGTGATAAAAGAGGGACATCGCAAATTGGGGAGGAAGTGGAAGGGAGAATAAGGAAGGAAAAGATAGGGAGAGTAAGGGGGAAGGGGGGGTTAGTCAGCACTTCTCAAGCCCACCAGGAAGTATCCCTATTTTTACATGTTAACAGATCTCTAAAAGAGAATTAACAAAGTAACCCAAACTTCCCAGTCCAAACATATTAAGCTGTTTCACTTCATTTGGGGGGGGGTAGCCTTTCTAAGCCTCAAGTTAAGCAAGCCCATCCTGAGCAAATGTCCAGCATGTCCATCAAATCAGACATGCTTTGAATTCTATCCTGGACCTGGAAGGTAAGACATTCCATGTCCAACATTTGAGTGACCAGATCCACCAAGTCCTGACTTGTGGGGTATTTTCTGTAACCATTTTTGAGTGATGGTTTTGGCATCTGGGACTACACATATTCCTCACAGATAGTGTGCCTCCCTTCCTCATATACTCCATAGAGGAAGACCCGGAATTAAATGCTGAAACAAAAGAGGTCAGGAAGTATGAACATTTGTTTTAATCAGCATGTTACCTCAGTCCAGAAGGTGCACAATACAGGGCATTCACAAAAAATATAGTGAGTGGTACTCAGCTCCTTTCAAGGTCTCCAACAATATGCCCCAGTATGATAGCCTCATTTGGACTGTAATACTGGTATTGTAAAATATTTGGTGTGGACCTTCCATTTTTCAGGAGGAAGATATTCTACTAGTTCCCACCCAAATCTTATCCCAGTCCTTGAGCATCAATTGAATCTGGGATTCATTTTGCCCTTTGTCCATGATATATTGAACTTGTGTCCTCTTGGCCTGCAACAGAGTTTGGTAAAGAACAAGGCTAGCTCCCTTCTCTTGAAACAAATGAAGCAAGGAAGAAAGGGACAGCCCTTCCCTAGGGTCAACCTTCTCTGTCTCCTCTTCCAAATTGTCTTGTGTTATAATGTAATTCCTTATCTGGAAGTATCTGAAATTGTCCAATATCATCCACCTATAGGATCTATGACATTCTTCAAAAGTAGAAATGATAGTGCCCGACGAAATTTGGTCTGGATGCTGTGGGCCGCAGAGAGTTTGTTGCCTATATAATGGGTCTAATGCTGCTGTGGGGAATGAGGAGTCCCATGCCAACAATCTGAGCCTCCACATATGCTTGGAAATTTGAAATTTGAGGAATTTTACAAAAATGTCCCCATGCTGCCCATGTGACATGCATTGTGCTGTAATGTATCTGAGAGATATTTTTACTTAAACACACAGCAAACAACATGGCAGGTAAGTGGAACTATTCTTTCATGTCCTTTTCGAGGGTCTTCCAATGGGCCTGATAATTAGTGTCTAGCCACAGCAGTGCATTTTTCACCTAAACGGCTATCCAGTAGGCCTTTATATATGATAAAGTCCAACCCCCAGGATTTTCTTGCTAGAAGTACTCCTCCTCTCACTCAGGGCTTGATATCAGCCAAAATACATTTTAAAAGTTGTTTTTGTATTTGGCTAAATCATGCCCTAGTTAAATGCACTAGGTCACGCTGAAAAATATATAAAAATATGCAGAGCACATTCATCTTGATAACCTGTATGCAAGTATAAAGTGGGAAAGGAAGCAGAGACCACCTCCAGAGGTCAGATTGAATAGAATGGAGCAATAGAACAAAATTATTCACATAAAGATGAGAAGAAGTGGCCCACAGGTTAATTCCCAAATATTAAAGTTTATATTAAAGTTTATATTCTGCCGCTTTGCACTGGACTGTCCTCTATGTACTCAGCACTGTGTCCTCTACCACTCTTGGTTTGCTGGCCAAGGCACCTAGCTTCACCTGAGCTCTTTTCTTCTAAGACTGCTTGAATGGACAGAGCAGAGAACCTTACCAGACCAAGGAAAATGGATTAAGACTTCTTTTGGCTAAGCAGATTTACTGTGTGTTGTTTTTATTTTGTACTCACAGGGATTGCTACTGTTTGTTGCTAGCATTTCATTGCTTTATTTTTCTCTGATTCAAATTGTTGTTGCTGGTATACCTAGCTTCTGCATTATTACAAGATATGCCTACAGGTGTGTGCTAACAGATTACTGCTGTAATCTTCTGATTCAAATTGTCTTTTGCAAGGTATATCTTCTGTTACTGCTTTATTTTTCTCTATAGCAAAGTGTTTCTTACAGGGTATATCTTCTCTGAAATTATAATAGGTGGTGCTTTACAGGTTTTACAGTTTTATCTAACATTAGGATAAGCTTTCAGGGTCACTGCATTTGTTGTTGACTGATTGTTTCTGCTCTTACCTCCTTGTTCTTTCATCCGTGGTTCTTTTTCTGCAGGGGAAGGGCTCAACCACCCTCCACCATCCCCAATCACCCCACACTACACTCATTTTATAGGGTACCACAGTTGTGACATTTCCTGTGGCAAAGCAGGAAGGGGCAGATCAGTGGGGCATCCACAAGGTGAGCTCATTTACAGGGGCGCTAGTAATCTAACTTGTTATAACAGGTTATATGAATACAAAACACAAAATCAAACCATTACTTGCATTTTCTTCCTTCTAATTACTCTGACCAGGTTATAAACCCAGTAACTTACCTGGAATGGATATCATTAACTGCAGGTACTGCGGAACACTTTTCAGAAGGACAGTCTTACAGGATTTAGGACACTGTCCTACATGCTGGCCATTTGAGATCTTAGGGCTCAGCTCTGGGTAGCATGGGCAGAGATTGCATGCCTCAAATTTCATATTCAAGAGGAAATACATTATAAGAACCACCTGCCATTTCCCCAACATCCAACAGAAGAACCTCGACCGCAGAGGGTAGTTGGTCCAGGAGGTTGGCAGGTGGTTAGGAAGGGCAAATCAGGTGTCCCATCACTCTGTGCTCTCCAACATATTACCTCCAAAAACCATATAAACACTACAAACAGGTGTCTGCCTCTTTCTCTGAAATCAAACAAAGGGCAGAGGACACTGCAGAGCAGGACACTGCAGCACAGGAGCTAGCATAACAAAATTTGCCCAAATCAGGAATCAAAACAAAAAAAGCAAAAAGGAAATCCAAAAAAACTTCTGTTCATAGGAGACTCCATGATTCTGGGAGTTGAAATCCATCTCCAGCCAGGGGTAATGGTCAGATGTCTCCCAGGTACATCAGCGTGGAGAGACACTGACAGCATTTCTAAAATTGTCCACAAAGCAGGAGAAAACATTGATGTCCTGGTACACACAGGGACTAATGATCTCACCAGCTGGTCAGTTGCGGAGACTAAGGAACACCTGACCAGGCTGGATGACAAACTATCATCCATTTCGTCCGACATCTTCTTCTCTGGGATCCTGCCAGTCAGGGAGAGGAGGGCAGATGGACGGAAGGTCAGAGAAGGGGAGACAGGGGAGCTAAACATGTGACTCAAGGGCTGGTGCCAGGAAAAAGGACACAGATTTGTAGGGAACTGGCAACAGTTCTGGGAGCAAAAGTTCTTTAAATTTGATGGACTGCATCTGATTAAGGGGGGAGTCGGTGCATTGGGGCAGAAGTTTGACATCTTTGCAGAATATTTAAACAAGCAAATGGGGAGGGGGTGCAGCACCCCATACGTCGAATGGGAAGAACACCCCTCCCCCCTCAGCTAGTGGTCAAACAGGGATTCAGCATGTTTATAGTTCATTTGCATCACCAGGTAAGAAAAAAGGTCCGTCTCCCCATATGACACACAGGGGAAATCCCAAACCTCACCCAACAACTAACACACTGAAATCTGTCCAGCGGAAAATCATGTACACAAATGCTCACAGCCTGGGAAATAAGATCCCAGACCTGCAGGCAATAATGTCAGAGGCTAAACTGGACATAGTAGCAATTAGTGAGATGTGGTTTACCAGTTGCCACACTTGGGAGACTTCAGTACCTGGCTAGGTACTGTTCAGAAAGAGACCGAAAGTGTGGCAAGTGGAGTGGCCGTGTATGTCAATGAAAATATCAAAGCTACAAAATTCAGAATACACATAAGGAGCCAGAAGAACTGTGGGTCACCCTGGAAATAGGAAATGGGACAGCCATAAGAACTGGGGTTGTCTACAGGCCCCCAGACCAGGGGGAGGACATAGACACATTACTTTTAGAAGATATACAAAACATGACAGCTAAAAGGGAGGTTCTGATAATGGGAGACTTCAACATGCCGGTTACAGATTGGTCAATACCAGCAGGAACATCTGCCAGCACTAGACACATGGTGGATTCCCTGCAGGGAGAGGGCCTCAAAAAACTGGTACAACAACCCACAAGAGACAGGACTATCCTAGATCTAGCACTGACTAACAGGGAAGGGATCACAGATCTCCAGGTAGAAGGTCACCTGGGGACCAGTGACCATCACATGGTATGGTTCAATTTGGCCACTACATCTAAATCATCCCATTCCAAGGCAAAAATATGGGACTTCAGAGGAGCTGACTTTGATAAGATGGCCAACAGACTTAAGCTAGCCCTGGCAAAAAGAAACACAGGTAAGGGGGTACAGGCAAAGTGGGCAAGCATTAAGGATGCAATACTTGAAGCAACATCCCATTGTGTTAGACAGAAAAGGAAGTGCAAAAGATAAAGGAAACCACTTTGGTTCTCAAATACAGTAGCAGAAAAGGTCAGAGCCAAAAGGCTGGCCCTCAGGAAATATAAGGGAACACAGCAGGATGAAAGATAAGGAGGCATACCAAACTGTCCTAAGGGAAGCAGGGAAGGCAGTAAGACAGGCAAAGTCCCAAACTGAGGAAACACTAGCACAAACAGTAAAAGAAGATGACAAGACTTTCTATATATACATTAGTGAAAGGAGAAAGTCCAGAGGGGGTATTGCTAAACTCAAAGGAGAAAAGGGGTCATGTGAGGAGGAGGAGGACCCTGTAAATGCATCTATCCTAAATAGATACTTTTGCTCAGTATTTACTGAAGAGAAGGTAGGACAGGGCCCACAGCTCAGCACCATGGACACGGGGGGGAGGGATGTGAGCACTACTCCCTTCACAAAAGAAAGGGTCCTACCAGAGCTCACTAACCTCAAGGTGGACAAGGCAATGGGACCTGATGGCATACATCCCAGGGTACATAAGGAGCTAAGGGTGGAACTAGCAGAGCCATTAGCAGAACTGTTTAGTGAGTCTGTGAGCACAGGAGAGGTCCCAGAAGACTGGAGAAGGGCTCATGTGTTCCTGCTCCACAAGAGTGGTAGCAGGGAGGAGGCAGGGAACTACAGACCAGTCAGTCTTACCTCAGTAGTGGGCACGATTATGGGGGCACTCCTTAAGGAAAGGATAGTGCAACACCTGGAATCCATAGGGGCACAGGATCCAAGACAGCATGGGTTTACAAAAGGAAGGTCCTGTCAAACTAATCTCATAGATTTCTTGGACTGGGTAACCAGAGTGGTGGACCAAGGGGGAGCAGTTGATGTCGTCTACCTTGACTTCGGCAAAGCTTTCAACACTGTGTCACATAGAAGATTGATAAATAAGCTGGGTAGGCTTGGGGTGGGTCAGAAGTTGGTCAACTGGGTGGCAAACTGGTTGACGGGCAGAAAACAGAGAGTGGTGGTAAATGGTATACAGTCAGAAGAGATGCAAGTCCCAAGTAGGGTACCTCAGGGATCAGTCCTGGGGCCAGTCCTCTTTAATATCTTCATTAGTGACATTGCAGATAGACTAGAGGGTAAGGCTTGTCTGTTTGCAGATGACACCAAGATCTGCAACAGAGTAGATGATCCAGATGGGGTGGGCAGAATGAGAAGAGATCTGGATAAACTAGCGAAATAGTCAGAAGAGTGGCAACTGGGATTTAATGCAAAGAAGTGCAAGATCATGCACATAGGGAAGAGAAACCCTGAAGCCACCTATAGGCTGGGAGGGGAGTTGCTGGCAGTCACAAAGGAAGAAAGAGACTTGGGCATCATCATCACCGATGACCTTAAATCATCCAAGCAGTCCTCTAAAGCAGTATGTAAGGCTAGGGGGATGTTAGGTTGTATTAGTAGGGGTATCACAAGTCATAAGAGGGAGGTAATAATCTCTCTTTACAAGACACTGGTTAGGCCCTATCTGGAGTACTATGTGGAGTACTGGAGGCCACACCTTAACAAGGACATCAACCAAATTGAGGCAGTCCAGAGAAGGGCAACCAAAATGGTGCAGGGACTTCATCAGAAGACATATGAGGACAGATTAACGGTGCTCAATATGTGTACCCTTGAGCAAAGGAGGGAGAGAGGTGATATGATCGAAACATTCAAACACCTTAAGGACCTTAATAAGGTGAAAGAGTCTAACATGTTTAAATATAAGAAAAATAGCAGGACAAGAGGACACAGCATGAGATTAGTGGGAGGCCGATTAAGGGGGAATATGAGGAAATTATTTTTCACAGAAAGAGTGGTGCATGCATAGAATGGCCTACCTCAGGAAGTGGTGGCTATGAATACAATTCAGGGCTTCAAACAGGCATGGGATCGGCATAAGGAAGCAATACAGATGAATATGAATAGATAGGCCACTGACAGAGCACATTTATAAGGTAGAAAAAGAAATGGTCAGACTGGATGGGCCTTGTGGTCCTTATCTGCTATCAACCTCTATGTTTCTATGTTTCTCTGTCATTCCCTTCTCTTGCTAACAGGCACCTCTCCCACTGTGCCAAACTCATCTCTAAATACTGGTTGTCTCCCTTCCTTCATGTTTATTCTCCTCTCTCTCTACCCGTCCCCCACCAGCTCATTCCTTAAGATCTATGGATACATGCATCTTTGTGATCCCCTGCTACTCTCTACTCTTGCAGGCCAGTCTGCTTTCATACATCACTTCCCCAAACTCCAGAACATCCTTCCACAACAAATTCATCACTCCTCCTCATTGCACTCCCTCTCCTCTGCCCTGCATAATTGTCTCTCATCTAACTGTATCTGTTTTCCTCAACCCTAGCTCATGTCTCTCTCTCTCTCTCTCTCTCTCTCGCTCTCTCTCTCTCTCTCTCTCTCTCTCTCTCTCTTTTTCTCTCTCTCTCTGTCTGTCTCTCTCTTTCTCTCTCTCCACTTCCAGCACTCCCCCTCCAGTTTGGGACTGTAATATGCTTATTCACTTGCACTTAAGTATAATGAATTTGCACTTTAAATTGTTAAATTGTTATCTGGCTAACACGTTTGTATATTGTATCCTGTATTCCTGCCTTGATAATTTTGTGTAATTGTTTTTACTATTTACCCCAGTGTACTGACTGTATTGTATTATGTTACTTGCATCCTCCAGTGTTCCTCCCCCAACCCCCAGGATGCACTGGGAGATGAGCAACTTGTTCTTCAGTGTGCCTTCCTGGTGAAACATTTCAATAAATAAAGACCCCACTTCATGGAGAACTGCTTTTGAAATACTAGTGTAGGAGTAAATGATAAAGTCAAAATTTCTGTTTTCTCAATAATTAAGGTGTAACCAGACAAGGTAAAACATTTTCCAAACAATTCCATCAGTCGGGGAAGGGACATAGTTGGTTCTGTGAGGTACAGCACAACATCACCACCTTATATATCCAATATATGTTCCTCATGTGCTAGGTGCACACCTCTGATCTCCGGATCTTAGCAGATCATCTGTACAAAAGGTTCAATATATAGGGCAAATAAGTCTGGTGAAAGATGACATCCCTGTTGGGTGCCATCTGCAAGAAAAAAGACCTCTGACAGATGTTTGTTAGCCCTAACATAAGCTCTCAGTGCAGGGTACAAGGTCTGTATATATCTCTGAAAAGCAGGGTAAAAAGCAAACCTGGCAAGGACCTTATGAAGATAAAACCAATTCACCTTGTTGAAAATATTTTCTGCATCCATACTCATGAAAAGGGTTGCATATGTGTTTCTTTGAGATGATCTGTGATATGTAGAGTTCTGCATACACTATCATGGGCCTGATGACCAGAGATAAAACCAGTCTGATCTAGATGGACTAAGCCAGGGACAATGTTTTCCAGCCTTCTAGTGAGAATAGCTATAAAAATGTGTAATCGACATTCAGGATTGAAGTAGGTCTATAGTAGGGACACAAAGTGTGGTCCTTACTGGGACTGGGTATCACCAAAATTATTACATAATTCCATGAGGGGGGATAGTTGATCGTTCTCTGACATGGCAGCTGCATAAGCTCCCTGTAAAAGGGGGAGGGTCACTTTGGAGAACTTCCTATAAAATTCAGCTCAGAATCCATCATATCCCAGACATTTACCCATTTTGCTTCCCTGAATTTCATGTATTATCTCCTCACAGCAGATCAGAGCACAAAAGGCTACATTCAGATTTCTGATACAGCGTAACTTGAGGAAGGGCAAGGGATCTTAAAACAAGTCTAAAACCTCCATGGGTTGAGGGAGTTTCACTGATTATAGGCTTTTGTAATAAATGTTGATAGGCTGTGGCTATATCAAGGTTTTCTATAACTCTGATACTGTGCAGAATGAAAAACCTTACTAATACGCACTTTTATTTTGTGTGCTCAGATACAACGTGCCAATATTTTAAAATGTCTTGGACCCCCCTCATAGTATCTCTGTTTCAAATATTTTTACTTCTGTTCTACCTTATGTCTAGAATCTTATTAAGCTTTTTCTGAAGCCAAATCAGCTCATGTTTTCTTTTCTTGTCTAATATTACCTGCTGCAAAAGTTCAATGGTTTGAACTGTCTGCTCCAGATTCTTTTGATTCTGTAGATGGGCTTCTTTTTATTAGCCACTATGGAGAGTAATTTGCCCCTAACCATGGACTTTATTGTAGCCCAAAGAATACCTGGGGAAACATCTGACATTTGGTTGTCTTGGACTGCTTGCTCTATAAAGTTTCTAATTTGATTCCAAACCTGCCCATCCTGTAAGAGAGAGACATTAGGTCTCTAATTTTTTTTTTTTTTTTATGAATTTGCAAAGTAAGTTGTTAAAGAACTGGGGCATGGTTGAAAATATCCTGTTTGGCTATCTGGCAGGAATTTAAGCTGTATAATTGCTTCCTAGATATTAGAAAAAGATCTAATCTGGAGTATATCCTATATGCAACTGAAAATAAGGTATAACCCTTTGATGGTCCATGAATGCTCCTCCAGGCATCTATTAAACCCAGTTCAACTAACAAAGAGTTTACTTTCTTGGCACTAGGTGTTCCTTTCTTGGAATCTGAGAGGTACTGTCAATCAATCTGTGATGTGGAGGTCAGATTAACGTCTCCCCCACAGACCATTATACCTTCCTGTCGGTCAGCCAGAAGAGACAAAAGGTATCTATAGAATCTATACTAAGCCCCAGGGGGCATAGATGGAGGCTAATGTGAGAGGTTGCCCCTTATATGTACTCACTAAAATGACATACCTACCCACCGTATCAGTATGTACAGATTTAACATAAAATGGAAGCCTGTTCAGTACCAGAACTGCCAATCCTGTCTTCCACCCAGCTTTATAGGAGGAGCAGTGGACCTGGCTATAACCAAATTTTAATCCTGACAATGCAGGACATACTCCTGTTTCTACTCAGTGAGGTGCAACAAGGGTGGCTATCTGAATCAACACAAACACAGTCCAAACATTGCACTCAACTAAGAATCAGGTTTCACATAGTGCCACTGCTTGAATAATTGTCTAATGTATTAAGACACTGACACTGCAGCTTCTATTCACTGCAAGATGCAAACCCTAGTGCTTCACCTCTTCATGAGGCTTCCAGGGGGTAACAAATGAAAAAAACATTCAATTTTTAAGTACTCCTTACTACTGACAGCACATTCACATTTCATTGATCTGATTGGTTGATCACAAAAATCCAAAGGTTTCTTAATTATTTATGCAAAACATAATTTACAAAGACAAAACTGGTAAGAAAAAAATCTGTTCTTAATAGTAACTTTGTTTACTAATGAGAATCACCTCTATAAGCACATAACGTATGAATCAGTTTTCACTGCACATCATATAAGTCACCCTCTAACATTTAAATCATATTGACACTTGAGGACAATCACTTTATAATAACTGATAATAAATTTATATGTCTATATTCCTCAGACTAGTTACAAATATGTATATGGTGCTATATAGGCTCTGTGTTACTAAACTATATCTAGAACCATGATGTTAAGAATCAGCCATTTCATGACACCACTAGGGGCATTGCTGAGGCAGGTACAAGAAGCACAGATGCTGTATGTGAGCCTGCTGCTGTTTCCAAAAATTATACCCATGGCAGGCAGTGCTGAAGCAGATATGAGAGGTGCAGCTGCTCTTAGCGAGCCTGCTGCTGTTTCCAAAAATTATACACATGTGGGGGGGGGATTGCTGAGGCACGTACGAGAGGTGCAGCTGCAATGAGTGAGCCTGCTGTTGTTCCAAAAAAATTATACCTAAGATGTACATTTTATGATTCACATATGAGAGGCACAGGCTTTCTCAACAAGCCTGCTGCTGTGCCGAAAAAAAGTATACCCATGGTGGGCATTGTTGAGTTAGGTACTGTACATCAGGTGCAGCCACTGTGATTGAACCTGTCACAGACAGGGCTCAGGGCATCTAACAGTCACTGTGTAATACAGCTTAAATGGCTTTCACTATACTGCAGAGAGACACAAAGTAGCTATGTAACAGACAGGGCTCTGAACACCTAAGATACAGTGTGTAATACAGCCTAAATGGCTTTCTCTAAACTGCAAAAACAGATCCAGAAGCAAATGATTTGATACCTTTTAATGGACCAATATAAATGTAACAACAAGAGCAAAGTGTTCTAGTTTTTGGACCAACAAGTCCTTCTTCAGAAGCCTAATGGCCGTTGTTTAGAAAAAAACAATACTTTTAACAGCTAGATCATGCAGAAAAAACAGAAAAAATACCCATTGGTTTAAAATACTTATTTAAAAAATACAGATGATGATGTCAGAGAAGTTTAACAGTACCATATTACCTTCAGCCAGGAGGGTCCTAGGGTCAAAGGTACTTGGTGCAAAACACATACAAAGAATCCTTCTGCATATACATTTAATTGACTTAAGATAACACTGCTGGAGCAGATGACTCTTAAATCAAGCTATGAGTGTCACAGTGTGTATAAGGATGTGATTACTGAAAAGCAAACCCCACCCAGATTAAAGACATACTAAGATTGTCTTAGGACTCCAAGAAGTTTCAATGCATGCATCACATACAAGAAATTACCATTAAAGTTGTCTTAAAAACATCAATGCACACTTTATGATGTGTAAAACTTATCTGGACCTATCGCCCAGCTGTACTCTCCAGCTATACAGGGCTTGGGGCACCTAATTTACACTGTGTAATACAGCCTAGATGGCTTTCACTATACTGCAGAGAGACATAGAGTAGCTATGTCACAGACAAGGCTCTGTGCACCTAACAGACACTGAGTAATAACGTCTAAAGGCTTTCACTATACTACAGAGTGATGCAGAGTATCTAAGTCATAGACAGGGCACAGGGCATCTAACCGACAGTGTGTAATAGACTAAATGACTTTTGCTATGCTGCAGAGAGACACAGAGTAGCTATGTCACAGACAAGGATCAGGGCATCTAACAGACAATGTGTAATACAACCTAAATGGCTTCCATTATACTGCTCAGAGACACAGAGTAGTTACATCACAGACATGGCTCAGAGCAAATAACAGACAGTGTGTAATACAGATTAAATACACATAACAATTATGTTATGTGTATTGTTTGCCATTGCACATAACAAACACAAAAGTCATCTGCTTTGCATTCTCAATAGCCAGCAATAACCCTTGGAATAAGTGAGCAGTTTTAAATGCCTTGGCATCACTCTTAATTTACACTATCCTTTCATGAACATATCAATCTTGTAGGCAAGGGGGTACACACCAGGACTGGCCAACTCTACAAGCACAGGAAGTGCATGACACCTGATGCCCTCTGCCTGGCTGTTACTAGTACAGTCCTGTCCATAGTTGACTATGGCTTAGTTATCTATGGCTCTGCGGGGGAGCCTGTCACCTAGTGGTTGGTAGTGATAGATTCAATCACACATGCAATGTTTATGAACAAGCACAGTGGTTAAATCTTCAGGGAAGGCTTACCTACCAGACCTGCTTGTTAGCCAAAAAGATATTTTCTGGTCTCTCCCTTCCAGGAACTCAACATTTCATAACTCCTGCACCTGCCCCATGGGCTACCAGAAGCTCCTCAAAAGCTGCTTTTCTAGTCCCTTTCTGCAGGGCTTCCATGGGACAGCGAGCCTTCATGCATAGGGCTCCATGTTGGTTGAATGGCCTACCCACTGAAGTCTCATCTGAAAATAAACTAGGTTCTTTAAAACTTTTACTCTGACAGCATCTCCTTGCTAAATGCCGACGTGACTGTTCCTAGCTCCCTTCCCCCCCCACTACCATGTCTCTTCTCCCCAAACTCATTAATTAACTATGACAAGGCCATTACCAGCTGCCCCCTTCTAATTTCCTCTCTCTCCACCTTAACTACCTGTCCCCCTTCTCCCAGTACCACCTGCTTCCTTCACTTTTGTCACCCCTCTGTTGCCTTTCTGTCCCCCCACTGTAATCCTGCTTACTAATGTAGCCCCTCAATGTACTTATGTCACCAAGTTTTTTGGTAACTAATTATTTTGCACTTATATTTGTTCTAGATATGGTTATCATCCATTATATAGCACCTGTTATTACTCAATGTTAATTGTCCTCTTGGCTCTGTACACCAATTTTTAACCAAGTTCCCAGTTTCCCTGGGTCTTCGAACTTTGTCCTCCTGTATATTTTCAGAAATGTGCTTCTGTGCTGTCTTTTGCTGCTTGTGATTAGGTAACTGCACCTCACAACTGTACCTGTTCTTATGGGTCTATGTGATAACGACAAATGCCTAAAGGCGATCACCGTTATTGCACAGTCAGAGTGCTGAAAACATTTTGGCACTCTGACAACCCCGGCACACAGGACAATGGTGCCAGGACAGTTTGTTAATGCTTTCTGTGATGAGGCTGCAACCCCCCCACACACCCCTCATGGGGGGCTTCACCTCTGCACCCTCCTACTTAAGTATTCTCAACTCCAGGGGAGTGCATGTC
Organism: Neoceratodus forsteri; assembly: GCA_016271365.2. Classification (NCBI taxonomy): domain Eukaryota; kingdom Metazoa; phylum Chordata; order Ceratodontiformes; family Ceratodontidae; genus Neoceratodus; species Neoceratodus forsteri. The sequence continues at coordinate 832,214,223 of CM057459.1, read as the reverse complement.
GGGGGGGTGAAAGCATTAAAAAAAAGGTTTGGGCTGGGCACAATAAAATCGCACCAGTGCCCGGACCCGAACCCGGTACCTCAGCCATCCCAAGCAGTAGCCAACCTCTGACATCACAACGCAGCTTGGCCATCCACCGCAGCGCCACCTCCTGCAGCCCCTCTGCCCCCTCCCAGCCCACACTTGTCATGCTCACTCCCCCCTGTGCACATACACATAGCAATATCCTGTCTCCCAGTTCACCCACCCCCTCATCCGGTCACCCTACTCTCCCATCACCAAGAGGGATTGCACTGGGAAGGAGTCGCTGTTATGGATGGCACCCTTCCTCATGCACCCACCTCATGGGATACCTGTTCTTATGATGTGGAGCCTTGTAAAAGAGTCTCTGACTCAAAGATTTGTAATTCTGACACTTTCAATAAATAAATAAAAATTAACATCTAAATGGGTTTCACTAAACTGCAAAGACAGTGCAGCCTTAGTAAAAGAGTCTCTGACTCAAAGGTTTGTAATTCTGACACTTTCAATAAATAAATAAAAACTAACTTCTAAATGGGTTTCACTAACCTGTAAATACATACAGAGTAGCTATGTCACAGACAGGGCTCGTGGCACCTAACAGACAGTGTGTAATACTGCCTAAATGATGTTCGCTAAACTGCAAAAACACACAGAGTAGCTATATTACAGACAGGGATTGGGGCACCTAACATACAGTGTGTAATACAACCTAAATGACATTCTCTAAACTGCAAAGACACAGAGAGTAGTTATGTCACAGGCAGGGCTTGGGACACCTACAGTAATTGACACTGTGAAATACAGTCTAAATGGCTTTCACTATACTACAGAGTGACATAGAGTAGCTATGTCACAAACAGGGCTCTGTGCACCTAACAGACACTGTGTAGCATGGTCTAAAGGCTTTGACTATACTGCAGAGAGACACAGAGTAGGTATGTCACAGACATGGCTTGGGGCACCTAACAGAAAGTGTGTAATACAGTCTAAATGGCTTTCACTAAACTGCAAAGACACACACAGAGTAGCTATATCATGGACAGGGCTTGGGGCACATAACAGACACTGTGGAATGCAGTCTCAATGACTTTCACTGTACTGCAGAGAGACACACAGTAGCTATGTCACAGACGCTGTTCGAGGCAACTAACAGACACTGTGTAAAACAGTCTAAATGGTTTTCACTATACTGCAGAGAGATACAGAAAAGCTATGTCACAGACACAGCTCAGTGCTATGGCAAGCCATTAGTGACATAATTCATAATCTCTGGCTGTATTGCAAAACACATACACTATATGGTGAAATACATACATCATATAGTGAAATATATACATTATATAGTGAAATACATACACAATGTAGTGAACCACATACAGTATCTACTGAAATATATACGTCATATAGTGAAATACATATACTGTATACTGAAATACATATATTATATAGTGAAACACATATGCTATACAGTGAAATGCTTACATTGTCTAGTGAAATACATATACTATCTACTGAAATCCACATACTGAGTACTGAAAATTCACATACACTGTATACTGAAACAAATGCACTATGTACTGAAACATATACACTACTTATTGAGATACATACACTACAGACTGAAACATCCACCTAAACTATCTACTGAAACAAATACTCTGTAGATTTTAACACATACACTATATATTGAAAAAAAATCTGCATACACTATATACTGAAACAAATACACTATATATTGAAATACATACACCATCTATTGAAATGCATACACTACACACTGAAAAAAGCCCATAGACTATATACTGAAACAAGTATACTATATATTGAAACATCTACACTTTATATTGAAATACATATACTATCTATTGAAATAAATACACTATGCACTGAAAAATCTGCATACACTATATACTGAAACAAATATACTATATATTGACATACATACACTATCTATTGAAATGCATATACTACACACCGAAAAAAGCACATACACTATATACTGAAACAAATACACTATATATTGAAACATATACACTTTATATTGAAATACATACACTATCTATTGAAATAAATATGCTATGTACTGAAAAATCTGCATACACTATATACTGAAACAAATACACTACACGGTGAAACACATACACTATGTGTTGAAACACATACACAGTAGACTGAAAAATTCACATACACTATCTACTGAAACAAATAAACTATATACTGAAATGGACTATGTTCTGAAACTACCCATCCCCCCTGCCCCTCCCCCTTGAATGGCCTGCAGCTGAACTCCTTTTCTGTTGCATTCAGTTAGCTGCTAGCTTGACGAGAGGATGTTAAAACTGCAGAGCAGGTAAACAAAACAGGGCTATCTCTTATTTTACTTCTTTATGGGGTTTTACATCTTGTTTTGCTTGAACACCTTGAATCAAATTTCAGAACATTGTGATGTGACAAGAAACTTTTAGAACTAATTTAAAATGCTCTAGTTTATCCTTTTAAATAAGTGCTGCCTTCATTTACTGTTAGACACTTTTATATAGGAAGCTAATACTTAGGATATTCCTAACATACCACTATCATACCATATAAACACAGGGAACTGCATGCATTTTTCTAAGTTAAAGTTGTGATTAGATTTATGTGTAATTAATTACTGTGTTGGTCAAGCAACTTATCTGAGCTGAATGTTTGAGAAGTGTACTGCAGGAGCTGTGAAAGTGTAAGTCAAATGCTTTCGTAGTTTGTACTCTACTGAGTTAGGTTTGATTTAGTTTTTGTTTTTATTTGAATGTTTTGTTTAATAAAGGTTCTTGGTTAAGAAAAAAATATATATATATATTGCAGCAATCACTCAGGGCCCAATTCTCGTCAGGAGCTCAGCTGGCATATGCATAATTTGCACTTTCTGTTCTGAATAACATCATTGTGATCCCTCACTGGTGGCTCTCACAGCTCCTAACCTCCCCATTACATGTCTGCAGAGCATTGCAAGGTGAACAGAGCTTTGCCAGGCACTTGGTCTCCACTAATAAACCTGCCCTGGTCTACTCTCATAGTGCATAATTATGATGTTTATATGGTATGACTGTGTTACTGAGTCTGAGATTCCCAAACTGTATTTTATTTCTTTTTCAAATGAGATGTTTATCTTCTAGGTCACCCACTGACCCCCTTGTGCACTGCCCTGTCCATCCACATCACCCAAAATCACCAGGACTTACCTGCTGTGAGATCTCCCATGGCCTTCCCACCCCCTGGTGGGGCCAGGAGGGAGAGAGCCATTCACAAGGAGCCACACATTCAGACAGGAGCAGAGTCTGGTTAGTAATGCAAAGCCTGTGGCAGGTTAGTGGATTATTTTGCCATTGGAGGTTTTCTACGTTTGGCTTATCCCCTGGGCCGTCAAGCATACAATGATGCCAATCCAATTAAAGGCAAGTACTGCTTTGTGTCTGCCTGAGCCCTGCCAGCGTTCCTCACCCAGGTGGCTGTTAAAGAGTGGGGTGGTCAGACTCCCCCTCCCTGAGAGGAGAGCAGTCCCAGAGATGATCAGTCATCTCTCATTTCAGCTAACCCCTGTTTGATCCAGGTCCTCCCCCGAAACTGGGCCACTGGCATGGGAGGTAGTTCAGTTACCACCAAGCTGCTAAGCCTAAATTAAACCACTAAACCAGACTGTATTTTTATAAGTAAATAAAAACAGCACTCGGATGAAAGAAGAAATTGTATTTTAGCTATAGTTGTTATAAATATTTAAGACACATCACAATGTGTTGAAATTGAATAAAGGTTTTCCAAGGAAAATAACATAACATAATACATAAAGATGTAGAATAAGATAATCCATTTTTGTTTACTTTCTGCATCTTAAGAGGCATTGGCAGGTGATATTTAGTCAATTAGGGTCCCATTTTCAGAAGGTTGGTGGAATGCTAAACATCTAAGCACTGTGCCATGTGGGAAAACAGCATGGTTGAACAGGTACTATATATTTGATGCTAACCCGATCATGTACATGTGCATATGTACTACTAAAGCCTTACAAATGAGGGATCTCCTCCTGCATACAGAGCACCGTGCTATATAAAAGGTTTTGAAAGTGCTTAACAACTGAAATTGCAATACTGTTTACTGCTTCCAAAAATCTTGCCCTCATTTGAGCAGACAGTGGTGCATATTGTTACCCTACCTCTGGTCACCATTATGATGCTCCCAAGTAGTATACCAAAATTATCCTTGGCATGTAAAGGTTCTACACCCCTGATCACAGTTTAAATGGCTCCAGTTATTATAGCAAAATGATCCTTGGTGTTTAGTGCCCCCCACTCAGGCATACTAAGCTGGGAGCTCATTTCTAGATGCATCCTGGGGAAGGGGAACTTGTACAAGTGGGGCATAGGTAGCACAAAAGTTCAAAATACATAACATACATGGAGCAGAGTGGTACACAACCACAAATTACATTGGGAATAACACATGCAAGACATGAGAACGTGAGTGACAAGCAAATAATCGACAATGCATATACAGCACAGTTAGGAGCCACAAGCATATGCTGGTGATCAAATACAGAGCAGTTTAAATCAACACTAGCTATAAACATCTCTGCATAATGCCTAGAGTGGAAGCATAAGTGCCAAATTATAGCTGTACCTAAACTGGAAACAAGTCATAGGACAGCAAGAGGGAAAACTAGAGCAAGTGCAGGAGGGAGAGGTGAGACCCCTGAAATGGTTTGAAATAAATCCATGGGAGGGAGATTGGTGAATGGCTGGGGAAAGGGAGTTCCAGATTTTAGGGAAGCGGTGGCTGAACGTGGCTTTGTCGATGGTTGTGGAAACTGAAGGGACTGCTAGAGTTCGAATATTTCAGCTTCTGATGATATGGCTGTGGGGGGGATGTTGGAGAGATAGGACGGTAGAGAAACAAACCAGATTTGCCCACAAAGCTGGAACAGTGGGCATGGTGTCTGTCCACAAGTAAAGAAAAGGAGAGAGATTTATATGTAGAACAGTGATGAGTCCAAGAAGGGTAGTAGAGAGTGTAATGGCAGAAATAGTTGAAGAGTGTGCCCAGTCTGGCAAGGGTAGTGACTGGGGCTATGCTGTAGACCACATCACCATAGTCAGAGATTTGGAAGATCACTCTCTGGACAATATCACAGTATGCTGGAGGTGGAATACAGTCACAGTTCCTGTAAAGTGCACCAAATTGGGGTGCAGCTTTTTGACTATAGAATCCACTTGTTCAGAAACATTTAGGTGCTGGTCTAGCCAGATACCAAGATAACTAAAGGCAGTAACATCCTCCACAGGGGAGCCATCCAGGGTATGAAAAGTAGGAAGGGGAGGGAGCCTAGAGAGTTTGTGCCTTGTGCCAAAGGACATTGAGACAGCCTTCTTGGCATTGAGGAAAAGCTGATTTGTGTGTGGTCAGGGCTGAACTTGATCAAAGTCCAGCTGGAGTCTGTGGGCCTGCAGTGAAGAGGACCATGTCATCCGTGTACATGTGAATGGATGCAGACAAGCATATGGAGGTGAGATCATTAAGGAAAATGAAGAAAAGTAGTGGGCCTAACACAGATCCTTGTGGGACCCAAGTGGATACAGGCAGGGAGGAGAGAGGGGGTCACCAATTTTGACTGCTTGGGACCTACCCCTGAGGTGGGTGTGAAACAGCTGATGGCTAAGTCAGAGAGTTCTGCAGCCTGGAGTTTGGCTAATAATTGGGGTGGTAGACAGGGTTGAATGCTTTGGCTAGATTGACGAAGATAGCAGAGGTGAATAGGCTGTGATCCATACCATTATGGATGGATTTGGTGAGCCTGAGCAAGGAGATGGTGGTGGAGTGATTTTTGCGGAAGCCATACTTGTATTGGGTGAAGAAGGAAGAGGAGTCCAGAAAGGGAGAGAATTGTGACAAGATAATGTGTTCCTGTATTTTGAAGGGAGGAGAGAAATGAGTCAGTAGCTGTTTGTACCAGATGGGTCACCACCTTTTGGAGGAGGAGAAGTAACAGTGGCAGTCTTCCAGTCAGCAGGGATGGAGGAACACCAGAAAGAGAGGTTAGGGAGGTCATCCAGTGGGGAGGAGATTGCAGAAGCAGTCAGATGGAGGAGCTTGCTATCCAAGCCATCTGGGCTCCTGCCCTTGGAAGGATTAAGGACAGAAAGTGTGTCGGTGATAAAGGATGGAGTTACTGGAGAGAAAAAAAAACAATAGGGGGAAGGAAGGAGATGACAATCATGCAGGCTGGCAAGGATGAGAGGGAAGTGAGGAAGTGAAGAGGGAGGAGAGAGGAGGTGCAGGTGATGAAAAGGAGTTACATCTCTATGGTGATGAAGGAGAGGTTAGAGATAGGGGTGTCACTGACTCTGATCTCAGGTAAAGGAGTGGGAGGGGAGAAGAGATTGTGACAGCCTTCCAAAATTTAGACAGGTAACCATTGTTGGTACTGAAGTTAGATGTAAAATACTCACCTTTGGCAAGCTTATTGCCATGGTACAGGTGCTGTGGAGGTGATGATACCTCTGGAAGCCATGGGGGTTGGGTTACATTTATTTTCTGATCAGGCCAAATCATGCACTTGCAAGTAAGCAATGAGGTCAGCCATGATCTAGGGGAGGTGGGGTACTTTTCTCATGTCCTGCTTGGGGGGGGCATGGCAGTCCCATATGTCAAGGAATTTTGTTTTAAAATGTGTTAGCATGGAGTCAGTGGAGCAGACCAATGAAATAGGGGACCAATCAGAGTGGCTTAGGTCATAGCATAAGGGGGGTGAAGTCCAGGGATTTGTAGGAAAATATAAGCAGAGTTTTGGTGGGAGTGAGGGGGCTTTAGTTGAATGAGAGGCAGCAGAGGGTTGTGATTATGGTGTCAAATCAGAAGAGAGGGAGGACATGAGTGGAATGCCACAGGGATCCATCCTGACTCTTCCTCTCTTCAATATGCTCATTAACAATGTTTGAGAATGAATCTGGGTTTGTTTCTCTTTGAAGATGACACCAAGCTCATGGGAGGGTAGATAGTGATGGGGGGAAGTAGAAAACTGCAGACTGACATGTAAAGATTAGAGAGGTGGCCTAAGGTTTGGCAGTTTAAATTAAATGCCAAAAAGTGCAAGGTGATTCACTTATGGGACAAGAACCCCAGGACAGAGTACTGGATAGGAGGGGTACAGCTGAGCACTACAGCTGAGGAAAGGGACCTAATATTTATCATTAGTGACTCCCTTAAACAGTCAAGATAGTACAGTGAGGCATCTAGTAAGACAAATAGGATACTAGGATGTTCTAGAAGGGGTTCTGATTGTAGAAGAAAAGAGGTTTACTGCCTCTTTATTGATCATTGGTGAGGCTGCACTTGGTATACTGTTTAGAGTTCTGAACTTCTGAAGACCTCACCTCAGGAAAGATAAGGGCAAAGGGTGATCAGGATGATTCTGAGCAGACAGGGTAGATCGTATGAGGACCTGCTCAAGGCATTGAACATGTCTTCACTGGAGACCAGACAAGAGAGGAATGATATGGTAGAGACTCTCAAGTTCCTGTAAGGAATAAACAAGGTAAATGGAGAACTACTTAGCATGAGCAACAGTTCAAGGGCATGGAGGCACAAGTAGAAACTGATGGAGGAAATGGTGGTGGAAATGTGGAATAGTCTACCAACAGAGATGGCAGGCACCAAAACCATAAATGGTTTCAAGCGTGGCTGTAACAAAGTGAAGGGTATAATGGTTACTCAGGCTGATAGCAGTAGGGAGGGGAACATGGGAGTGGATAGTGAAGGCTAGTACACTGTATGGACAGTAGGTTCTGAGGTTTAATATGGGAAATAGGGGCAGACAGAATGTACCATTTTTTTTCTGCCATCATTGTCTATGTTTCTGTATTTCTATTTTTCCATGATCCTTGACATCTGGTAGCCACACCCACCCACCAGTCACAAATCTGAGCCCTCTCCCAAAGCCATCAAGCCAGGTCTTTCCACCCCTTCCCCAATGGCCCCCAATTTACCCAGGATTGCAGCCACTTCCCTTTGACTGTGATCAGTACAGAATCTTAGCTCATTATCTTGGCTGATCACTGTCAGAGTGAAAGGGAGTGAGTGCACACCTACTGTAGAACATCTGTTTCTATAGTAGGTGTGTGCTCACTTCATGACACTCAGATAGTGACCAGCTGAGGTGGTGAGTAGAAGGGCTGGACCTGTCACTGTCGCAGTGGGAGGGACTGGCAACTGGGGTAATGTATGAGCCATCATGGGAAGAGGGGTGGAAGGACCTTGATGGGTGGAATTGGGAGGGGGCTCACACTTGCAATCAGGGTGATCTAGATGCTAGGGATCCTCTTAATATACTAATCAGGGGCATCTGAATTGCAATGAGGAGATGGGGGCTGGCACTGCTCTGTGTAATTCCTCCATGTAGTCATGCACAGAAGCATTGTGCGGAGATGTTAGTTAGCCCACATGGGCTGGCAAATCTCCCAGTAGCACCTTTCCTGCCCTATGGACATAGCATGCTGAGAACTGAAAATGACTCATGGGGTAAAAGTGCTATCCTATTTGGGACATGCTTTCTCCCTTTGTTCCTTTGAATCCTTGTCCTACTGGAGGCTGTGATAGTGCCTAGTCATGCCATAGTGGGCTATCCAATGGGAACCAGTGATGATTGTACAGTGTGGTTCAATATTATGATGGGTGCAGAGGCAAGCCACAAAAAGACAATGGTCCTGAACTTTAGTAGGTTGGATTTTAAAGAAATCGGAGCCTAGCAGGGGAGGATTGTCAGAGAGGGGTTGAGGAACAGTGGAGAAAATTAAGTAAAGGCATAGTGAAGGCAACAAGCATCTGCATGAAGGAAGTGAACAAAAGCAGGGGGGAAACAAGCATTTGTCAATGCTGAATGTTGTACTGCTGGCATTGGCATTTGTAGTGTAGGAGTTAGAGAGATGCATAATAGGAATGGTAGTGAGGTATGGAAGTGACACCAACCCCACACCACCCTGCAGAGACTGACAGGTATTGAGGTGTTCCTTTGGATCATCTACAATAACACTCATGCCATTTTACCTAATCCTACCCTGCAGACTCTGACAAGTGTTGTGCTGTGCCTTGGGGTCATCGGGCCTTATGCTCACCCCATTCCATAAGAGGAAATACATTGAAATGGGTGCAGTATAGGAGAATGGGGTGAACTCTGGGGCCAAAAAGTCCAAGGCACACCTTGATTCCTGTCACTGGCTTCAGGGTGGGGTGGGGTGGAATAGTGTGACCACTACAGCCAACAATCCAAAGTCACCCTCTTGATACCGGTCAGTCTGTACAGGGTGGGATATTATGGTTAGAAACCTTAATGCCTCAAGCGTTTGTTGGTATTTGCACTCCAAATTTTCAACATGGGCTTTTGTGACTCCACCTCATAAAGGCATTTGGGACCTCTGCTCATGAACAGTTGCACTGGGATTTTGTTAATATGTCCTGAACGTTGATTTCCCATAGCAACTGTGGCATTCTGCAGCAGATGTGCGGAAACACATTTTGGGTAGGATGTGAAAAATGACAGCTCTACTGTTGATAAGGCTGTGTGAAGAAACGGCAATATTGGAAAAATCTGAGTGAAAATATTAAAAGTTTTCAAAGTTACAAGTGTGCATGGAAACTGCACGATGCACGCTTGTAACACAGTCATTTTGTGGAATTTGTTCTCCAAATTTTCAACATAGGAATTTTGGGAGCCCATCTTATGAACAGTGACACTGTCATTTCATTAATCGGTTCCAAAAGGTGATTCTGCACAGTGACTGTGAAATCACCTTTTGGGATCAAATAATGAAATGACAGTGACTGAGTTCATGAGGTGGGTTCCCAAGAACCCCATGTTGAAAATTTGGAGCCAAAAGTCACAAGAATGGGTGAGATATCCACCTATGTTGACCTCTCCCCCGCCATTGATGCCATTATACAGCTTACCAGCATTTCTTCAGTTCATGGTCGGCTTTGAAGAGTGCAGACATGTTCCCGCTCCACCAAAGATCACAGTGCTGGACTCTGGAGAAAAGTATGGGGTGGGGGTGGGGAGGTGGGCTGTGCAGAAGGTGGGTGCAGGTTGGGAGGGACCTGAAGGCAAAGGACCGTTATCTTTGTTTCGGGTTATAATAAAAATAAAAGAAAGAACATCGAGGACCATTTTCTTTTTTTTTACCGGTGTAAGGAAAATGTCGGGCAACTGGGGTGGGTTCCCAGTCTGTCCCATGAGTGTGTGATGTGATGTTAGCCACACTGCAGTTGGTGGGCAGGGGAAGGAAAACACTGGCGCAAGCAGCTTTTGAACACATAGGTACACTGGGGTGGGCTCCCAGTGTGCTACACAATCTTGGAGGGTTAACTATGCCAACAGGAGGATTGGGCACCCCCGAAGTCAGTTTGCTGGGGATTATGAGAGGCGGACGGCAACAGCTGCAACCATGTTCATTGAAATGTTACACCAGGCAAGGCATGCCCTGCAATGATGGGGAGCACCCTCATTGCAGCGGCTAAACTGTTTCAAGTTAGTGGCATGCTTTTGCAGTGCTGTTGTAGACAGTATGCTGTTTCATTTGTGCCACAGAGCCCAGCCCAAAAAAGCAGTGGCACCATTGGCCACAACACAACCGCACCTCCAAAACCTGCCACCACTATACATTGTCTACGCTGTGTGCACAAGACAACATAAAAAGGACCATTATGGCACTGTAGGGAAGTTGCCATGAAGGTGTCTGGTTAAAGAATTCCTACGCTGTTTTGGAGGAGTGGGATAGCCCCACAATGGCACCCACAGCTGAGACCAAGGTGGATGGGCAGATCCTCAGGGATGCAGCACCAGGAAAGGGGGAAAAAAAACCCCAGAGGAGGAAGAAGCTTCTCTTGGTTCTCAATTTCCCAAGGAGTGAAATTCGGGAACCCAGCAGGAAGGACAGGGAGGTAAAGTGTATTTCAGACGACACTGGATGGTGGGATGAAAAGTGGATCAATAGGATCACAAGGGTAATGGCAAGGAGGGAGGAACCGGATGTTATCATCCACCTGGAGATGAATGACTTGGCAGGGGATAAAGTGGAAGTAGCTAGGAAACAAAAGGATTTCAGGAAGTTAAGGGGAATCTGAAGCAAGTAGAACATTTCAAGGAGGCAGTGTAGTGCAGTGATTTAAGGCTCTGAGCTGTAAACCTGGAGACCTGGGTTTGAATCCCACAGCCCCCACTTGCATACTGTGTGACCCTGAGCAAGTCTCTTAACTTCCTTGTGCTCCCAGGTCACACCTGTAAACAAGCTTCAGCTTAGTGTGTATCTCCTGGTAAAAAAAACAACAACAAAAAACAAACACTCCATCTCCTTCCCGGAGGTGCCACCTGTCCATGGCAGGGGAAAGGCTAGGGGACTCAACATCCAGTAATTCAACTCCTGGTTGAAGGAATGGCATGGAAGGGAGGGCTATGGCTTCATGTGGGACTGGGGCCCCACCTGGATGAATGCAAGCCTGTATAAAGATAATGACCTGCATCTGTCAGGGAAGGTGACTCGGGTAAGAAATGTGAATGCTTCAGTGACAAGCATTTAAAAATGGCCTGGTGAGGGGTGGAGTCAGGAAGGTCAGGCAACTTAGTACCACCCCACCCCAGGCACATGCAGAAATATTAGTTGAAATCTGGGACACTGAGAGCAGAAGGAGAGTGGGAAGCACTGAATTCTAGGCCACACAAGAAAGACAACTGGGGAGGGAGGATGAAGAAGAGATGGGGAAGGGGAAGGAAGCAGGAGAGCAGCAGCAAGAAGAGGGGGATAGGATGCAAAACATGGAAGGCATGGCAACAAATGCCTGCAGTCTGAGAAATAAAATCCCAGACCTGGAGGCATTGATAGTAGAGGCAGACCTGGACATAGTAGCAATAACTGAGACATGGTACACTGTTAATCATGGGATATTGATGTACCAGGTTATGCTCTTTTCAGGAGGGATTGAGGGTAAAAAAGGAGGGAGCGTGGCCCTACATCAGAGAGGCTATAAAGGCAACAGAGGTGCAGGGTAGACAGGGGGAGGCTGAGACACGGTGCGTCATCCTTGAACCTGGCAAAAGCTCAGCAGTCTGAACAGAGGTTAACTTCAGGCCTTCGGCACAGGGGGAAGAAGTGGACAGGGAGCTTGCGGATGGAATACACAATATGGCAACAAAAGGTGAAGTCCTGCTGTTGGGGGATTTCAGTATGCCAGACATGGATTGTTCCACCCAGGTAGCTGCTTCAGCCAGAAGCAGAAGCATCTTAGATTCCCTACATGAGGCAGGTCTAAGGCAGCTTATGCTTGATCCAGATAAAAGGCCATTCTTGACCTTATACTGACCAATAGGATAAAATGCAGATATCTGTGTGGAGGGGCAACTGGGATCCGGCAACCACCACTTAGTGTAGTTTAGCATGGAACCCAGGACCCAGTCCAGTCACACGAGAGCAAACATTTTGGATTTCAAGAAGGCAGACTTCATTGACATGGGGAGATACATCTGAATAGTCTTCTTTAGAAGCTTGTAAAAGGGTGGCATTCAGGAGGTGTGAAGAAACAGAGAAGAATGAGGATAGAGAGGTGTATCGGGTAAAACAGAGGGAAGCAAGTAATGTAATGAAGGGATCAATGGCTCAGACATAAGAAAGCATAGCCAAAGAGTATCAAAAGAAGACCAGACTTTCTTCAGATACATAAGCAAGGAGAAGGCAGCAAGGGGAAGGATTCTAAGGATAAGGGGGATGACAAAGGGAGACTGCACAGAGGGGATTAGAAAAAAGTATACATCATGAACATTTACTTCTACTATTTTCACAGTGGAGAGAAACAGGGACAGCTCCCCAAGCGGCAGCATGAACACTGTAGGGGGAAGTGGACACAAGTCCATTTTCAAAGGAAAAAGTATTATTGAACGGACTTCAAATTTTAGGGTGGACAAGGCCATAGGACCGAATGGATACACCCAAAGGTATTAAGGGAATTAGGCAGGGAGGTGATTGCTGTACTACTCATGGCCTTATTCATCAATTCACTGGAAACAGGAGTGGTTCCAGAGGACTAGAGGAGAGCAGACATAGTTCCATTTTGTAAGATCATCAGCAGGGAGCAGGCTAGCAAATATAGCCTGGTCTATCTTACTTGAGTCATGGGGAAATTAATGGAATCCATACTAAAAGAGAGACTGTTAGAGTATCTTGAATCCAGTGGGCTGCAAGGCCACAGGCAGCACAGATTCACAGGGGAAGGTCATGACAAATGTATCTGGTAGACTTATTTGACTGGATGACCAGGGAAATAGATAAGGGAAGAGTGGTGGACATGATTGATCCATAGTTTAGCTAGGCCTTCAACACTGTGCCACACAGGAGGCTGATAAAGAAACTGAATGGTCTAGGGGTGGGATCCAAAATTATTAATTGGGTTCAGTGTGCTTGTGCAACTGGTTTTGTGCTTGTGTAACACAGATAATCTTTGGCTGTTTGACTCTATATCCATGGTATATACCACCCTGTATGTGTATGAAGGGAAGGAACCCTAGAGGAGGCTTCCGCCCCTTGAGGTGCAGCAGGTGTGATTCCCTTAGCTAATGATACCTTATGAAGAAACCCATGGGAAAGAGAGGCATACCGCTGGAGGAGGAGGAGGGGTGGATGGAGGTGCAAAGAAATAATACTTGTGTGTGGAGTGAGGAGAGCAGCCCTTAAATGGGCTGAATGGGAATATGTCCTGTTGCTCTGCCCCCTTGAACTACAGACTGTAGTCTTCCAATTAGTACAGTAGCTAGTTAATGAATAAGAAACAGAGGGTGGTGGTTAACGGCACTCACTCTAATGATGGGAGAGTGACCAGTGGGGTACCACAGGGCTCAGTACTGAGACCAATCCATTTGAACGTAGGGGACACTGCAGAAGAACTGAAGGGAAGGCATGCCTTTTTGCAGATGATATCAACATTTGCAATGGGGTGGACACCCAAGAGTGGTGAAGAGAATGATCAGGGATCTTGTGAATTTTGAGGTGTGGTAAAAGCATGGCAGTTGGATTCAATGCCAAAAAGTGCAAAATCATGCACCTAGGGCATGGAACCCAAGAGATCAGTATAGGATTGGGGGCTGGGGTTATTGACAGTCAATAAACAGGAAAGGGAACTTGGGGTTTTTATGTCTGAGGACCTCAAGGTGGCACTGTTGCAAATCAGTGAGTAGGGCAAGTGGGATGCTGGGGTATGTAGGGAGGGTATCTCCATTAGGAGGATGGAGGTGGTGTTGCCAGACCCCACCTGGAGTGCGATGTAATTTTCGAGAACAAACCTCAGAAAGAACATAGACAGGGTGGAGGAAGTCCACAGGAGGGCAACTAATATGGTGCAGGGTTTACATAAGAAGTCCTAAGAGGAGAGACAATGGGATCTCAGCATGTACACCCTAGAAGAGAGGAAAGGGAAAAGTGACATGATACAGGCCTACTAGTATCTTACAGGAGTGAACAGGGTCTGGGAAGTCTCTCTCTCTTTTTTTTTAAATATAGTTTTTATTAAAATTTTTTCAACTTTACATAGTCACAGCTCCATTCATCATTAAAAATGCTTTTGATTATTTTGACAGGAGTATATGTTACATAGTAGTGCATATTGACAGAAGTTAGTACATATTCTTACACCATCAGAATAACATTTCATTCATTTGTATTATACTTGTATCTCAGTCTGGTCATTCTCCATGGTCCTCTGCCTCCCTCTTCCCACACAATTTACAGATCCCATGGATCCCCCCCTCTCCCCCATCTGTATAGTAGAGCACAAGCTGTGGGTGGGCTTCCCTTATGTCATCTTTGTAAGAGGGGCTAAGGATGCTCAAAGGAGCGCAGAAGCTACATCTTTGTGCTCTAAGGGACAAATCCCGGGTCCTTAGCCATGGCATATATGAACCACCTTCTCCATTTCATTGAACATAGTGCTGTCTTATCATTCAGGGAGCAAGTAATCCACTCTGATTTGTAGACACCATTTACTAAGGATCTCCAGGATTCTATTGATGGGACCGTATTGGTAAGCCAGCGTTTAGTTATTGCCTTTTTTGCAGCAAGCAACAAGATTCTCAACAGGGGGGCGTTGTACGGGCCTCTTAATTCTAGGGGGAATACATGTAGCAGAAACAGCTCTCCTGTCCAAGGGATCACCGGGCCCCAAATTTCCTCCAATTCTCTCTGAAGGGTCTCCAAAAATGGTTGCAATTTAGGGCATAGCCCAAAAATGTATGAGTGATAGGCAGTTGTCTCCCACAGTGGTGCCAACAGAAGGCCGATGTGGCTCCCCTGAAGTGAGACGTAATGACCAGGGTGCGAAAATACCTAATGAAAAGCTGCCAAGAAAAAAGTCACCACGTTTGAGCAGGTAGGTTTGGAGGAGATATGGCAATTGGAGTCCCATATTGTCCTAGTGAGGTGGATTCCCAATTCTGAATTCCACCTTTCCTTAGTTAAGTATGTGCTCTCCCCTGAGGTCTCCATCAGTGGTTTATATATGACCGAGATGGCATGTGCTAGGTCATTAGTTCAGAGTACCTGCAGCAGCAACTTCATCAGGTGTGGGTATCCCTCTGGATTATGTACATTGGTGGGGAGGGACTTGATATAGTGTCGTATTTGTAGGTACCGGAAAAAGTCCATGCGCCATAGTCTAAATTCCTGTTGGATCTCAGAAAATGTTTTAAGTTGCAGCCCCTTGAAGAGCTGTGTCAGGTTATTGAGATGTAGATGTCTCCATTCACTAAAGGTGTGATCAATTCGTTTGGGGTGAAAGTCTTCTAAGAGGCCTATTGGGATTAACAAAACTAGGTATGGGGTGAGTTGCAAGGCTTTGCAAATAGCGTGCCAGGCTTGGATTTGATGTTGGATCCAGGGGCTCATGGCACTCCGCTTGAAGGAGGGGGTGGACTTCAATAGAATAATGGTCATTCCCAATCTGAATTGGGCATGATGCCCTCTTCCATCTTCTTCCACTGGGTTAGTGTGGTAGTGGAGCTTCTCTGGATCAGGAAGGCTATATAAGAGGCCCAGTTATACAATTTAAAGTTGGGGAGTGCCAAGCCTCCCTTCAATCTGGGTAGGGTAAGGGTTTTGAATCTGATTCTGGGTCGCTTGCTAGCCCATAGAATTTGGAAACCTCAGCATTCCATCTCTGAAGCTGTTTTATTGGAAGCCTAGCAGGGACATTTTGAAAAAGATATAGGGCCCTCGGGAGTATGACCATCCTTATCACTTCCACCTTTTGTATCAGGTTCAAAGGAAGAAGGGCCCATCTCTCCAAGTGCTTTTCCATCTGTTTAAAAAAAATGTCATAGTTATGATGAACCTTGTCTTCCACTTCGGGCGTCAGGAAGATGCCTAGGTATTTTAGTTTGTCTTGCTTCCATCTGAAGGTATATCTTTTCTTAAACCTCTCTGGGGGGTCAATATGGAAGACAAGGGCATCAGTTTTGCTAGTGTTAAGTTTATATCCTGAACAGGATCAAAATTCCTCCAGTATGTTAAATGCTGTCAGAACAGATTCTGTGGGATTGGAAAGAAAGAGAAGGACATCATCCACATATAAGTTATACGGTGTTCTGTGCCCGATGCCTTCACACCAGTAATCCCCAGAGCTATTCATATAGCTTGTGCCAGTGGTTTAATACAGATAGCAAAGAGGCCAGGGGACAAGGGGCACCCCCTGCCTTGTGCCTCTTCCCACAGGGAAGTAGTCCGAGTGGTGCCCAGAAACCTTTATACATGCCTGTGGGGAAGAATACAGAGCCCGGATAATGCCAGTTAAGTGTGGGGGGAAGCCTATCCTCTGCATAGCAGAGAAGAGACAGGGCCAGGACACCCGATCGAGCGCCTTCTCTGCGTCTAAGCTGAGAAGTATGGTCAGCTCTCCATTGGTTTGCATTTCCTGAACCAGGTGTTGCGCTCTATGTGTGTTGTCTGTAGTAGATCTAGTGCTCACATAGCCCATCTGGTCCAGATTGATCAGGGTTGGTAAGACTGCATCGAGCCTTCGGGCCAAGAATGATGTAAAGTATTTATAATACATGTTAAGGACAGAGATGGGCCTGTATGAGCTACATTGGAGAGGGTCCTTTTCAGATTTAGGGATCAGGGAAATGGTCGCATATGCTCAGCTGGAGGGGGCCTCACCCTGCGCCACCTCATTCAAGGCATTTTGCAGAAGGGGGCCTATAGACTGCAACGTGCACTTATAAAATTCTGCCCCATACCTGTTAGGACCAGGGGCCTTCTGGGTTTTTGATCGTGTAATTGCTGCAGGCAATTCTGGGGGCATGATAGGAGCTACGAGGGAGGTCTGTTGGTCTTCAGAGAGTTTAGGGAGAACTAATTTGTTCAAAAAGGTATTGATTTGATTAGGATCTAGCTGTTTTTCAGGCGTGTAGAGTTCTTCAAAGTATTGTATAAATGCATGGGTGATATCCTTAAGTTTAATTAGATGATTGCCCGTGGTTGGGTCCTTAATGGCTGCGATCGTGGATGCCTTGCATTGTCCATGTAGCCTGTATGCCAATAAGAGAGAGGCCCTGGGTCTATCTCGCCATATTTCTGTTTTAAAAATGTTAGGGCCATTTCAGTTTGTTGAATGCGTAAATCATGCAACTTTTTTTAGTTTGTTTCAGCTGGCCCAACACAGAAGTGTCACCTTGCTGATGAGCCAGCTGGAGGAGCTGCACTGTCTGTTACAATAGTGCTTGCTTTTCTAATCTAGCTTTGGTAAGGTGGGCCGTGTACTTTATTAGGTGTCCCCTAAGGACCCCTTTTAGGGTGTGCCACCTCATCACCGCTGAGTCATCCAGGTGCATGTTATCTGCAGTGAACTCCTCTATTTTATCTTTAAGGAATTCCCTGAAGGGCTCACTTTTGAGGTGTGTTGGGTTAAACCTCCACCTAGTATGGCGTCTCTCTGCCCCTCAGCGCCAGACGGTCACCACTGCAGCATGGTCTACATGCGCAATGGCTCCCACTTTGGCATCAACCAAGTTATCTAGGTTTTCTTTTTGTCTGTAACAATGGTCTATGCAAGCATAGGTGCCATGAACTGCTGAGTAGTATGTATAGCTCCTGGCACTGGGGTGCAGGGACCGCCACACATCCAGCCACCCCATCTCCCAGACAAATCACTTAAAAAACTTATGAGAGGCAGGCCGCTTGCCTCTCTGGGCCATTGTGGTGTCCAGGGAGGTTTAGGGGCTATGTTGAAGTCACCTGCTAGTAGTAGAATCCCCTTGGTCACAGCAACTACTTTGTCCAGCAGGAATTTAATATTTGAGGTGTTTGCCCCTGGGAGGAGGTACATGTTCACCAGTGTGACCTCTTGTTCCTGCAACCACTCTTGAGTGATTATTAGCCTCCCCTCCGGGTCTGCCCATTCTTTAACTAATCTGAATGGTATATGAGATGAAATCAGGATGGCCACCTCTCTTCGCCTACCCCCATTCCCCATTGCTGAAGAGTATACCTTAGTGAAGCCTCTCCCCTTTAATTTCCCATGTTCAGTTTGAGTCATGTGCATTTCCTGGATATACACAACCACTGCTTTGTTTTTTTTCAAATGAGTAATAACCCTAGCCCTGTTAATGGGGCTCCCCAATCCATTAACATTCAAATAGTAAACTGCTATCTGCTGATTATTCATTTTTAAAATGTTTTTAAGATTTGGCATTCTGATATCCACCTAATAATACATTAATCCTTATGATTCCTGTCATGCAGATTAGATACCTGTGACCATCTTTCCTTTGCTTATAAGACAGCTTCTTTGATGTGACCAGTGCCAAATGGCAACTTACTTGTTGGTATAAACCTTGGAGAAAAATCTGGTCACCAATTCTGTGACCAGTAATGAAAACTAGTTGTGAGCAAGTCTCCCAGTCTCAGTGCGACCATAGAAACGTGTGGGCCAACTAGATCAACATAACCAAACTGGTCAGCCATCGAGAGATGAAAATTCCATCATGGTGGTCATACATCATGACCTTGGTGTGTGTCTGAGACACTCACCTGTGCTCCCGTTGGTGTGGAGAGCGTTAGACACCTCTGGTACCACTAAAGGGGGGGGGGTAACAGGTGTTAGGGATGTCACTCGTACTCCAGTTCCTCCCTAGTGGTTTGTCTCAGGTGTTAGAGAGGGGTATGGGTCTGAGGGAAAATGGGGAGGGGGGGTGAGCTATTCAGCCAATCATGTCATGTGGACTGCATGCCTGGACCATGTCCTGTGTCACCCAGGGATGGGGAATACCCATAAAAAAGAAAAAAAAAGGGGGAATTACACTTTGGGTCCCTTTTATTGTGCACCAGTAGTTTGGTATTTCACTTCTCTACCCTCTTAGTTAAGACTACCTTAGCCTGCAATTTATATTAGCTAGGTGAACCCCAGATCCCTCCTCCCCACCGCCCAGTCATGTTAGTAGTTGGTAAGCAGGCAAAATAAATCTCTGTCCCAGTCAGGTAAGAAAAGTGCTGGCCATAGAAACATAGACTTTGATGGCAGATAAGGACCGCTTGGCCCACCTAGTCTGCCCATTTCCCTACCTAGAGGATAAGCTGCAGATCTTATTTAACCAACAGCCTATTTCTTCCTACCCCCCACAAAAATTGTCTTATGTCTGTCCCATGCATTCTTGAATTCTCCCACAATTTCAGACCCCACAACCTCCTCAGGAAGGCTGTTCCATGCATCCACCACCCTCTCTGTGAAAAAATATTTCCTCACATTGTCTCTGAGCCGTACACCCTCTATCTTCAAATTGTGTCCCCTTGCTCTTGCAAATCTCTTTTTTGGAAAGATGCTACCCTCTTGGACTTTGTTGATTTCACTGAGGTACTTAAACGTTTCTATCATGTCCCCCCTCTCCCTCCTTTCCTCAAGTGTATACATATTAAGCTCCTTTAGTTTCTCCTCACATGGCTTCTCTTGCAGACCCAGCACCATTTTAGTTGCCCTCCTCTGCACTGCCTCCATCCTGTCTATGTCCTTGCAGAGATGGGCTCTCCAGAACTGGACGCAGTACTCCAGATGGGGTCTCACCAACTGTCTGTACAGAGGGATAACAACGTCCTGTTTTCTGCTGGTGATACCTCTCCCTATATATCCCAGTATCCCCCCAGCCCTCCCTACCGCTTTCTCACATTGCTTGCCAACCTTAAGCTCATCTGATATGATTACCCCCAGGTTTCTTTCCATTTTTGTTGATGTTACTACCTCCCCCCCACCATTGTGTCATCTTCCCCTGGGTTTTTGTTTCCCAGGTGCATTACTTTACACTTCTTTGCACTGAATCCAAGCTGCCATACTTCTGACCATTCCTCCAGCCTTGCCAAGTCCCTTCTCATCCTTTCCACGTCTCCTTGTGTATCAACCCTGTTGCAGATCTTTGTGTCATCTGCAAAGAGGCATACTTTCCTTCCAGTCCCTCTGCAATGTCACTTATAAAGACATTAAAAAGGACTGGACCCAGTACTGAACCCTGCGGTAGCCCACTAGTAACCCCTCTTTCTTCAGAGTGGACTCCATTTACAATTACCTTCTGTGTCCAGTTGTTCAGCCAATGTTTTACCCAGGCTACCACCCTGGGACCCACTCCCAGGCTGGTTAACTTGACTACTAATCTTTTATGTGGGACTGTGTCAAATGCCTTGCTAATGTCTAGGTAGGCCATCTCCACAGCCCCTCCCTGGTCTACTACTTTGGTCACCCAGTCAAAGAAATCAATTAGATTAGTCTGACATGACCTTCCTGCTGTGAACCCATGCTACCTTGGGTCCTGTGCCCCACTGGCCTCTAAGTACTCAACAATTCTTTCCTTCAGAAGTGATTCCATCACTTTCCCTACCACAGAGGTCAAACTGACAGGTCTGTAGTTTCCTGCCTCTGTCTTGGTCCCACTTTTGTGAAGGGGAATCACATCTGCCTTCTTCTAGTCCTCAGGTACCACACCATCCTCCAATGATTTGTTAAAAAGGGTAGTAAGTGGTGTCACTAGTTCTCTGCTTTATTCTTTTAGAATTCTGGGGTGAATTCCATCTGGCCCCATTGCTTTGTCCACCTTCAGTTTTAGGAGTTCTTTCAGAACCCTTTCTTCTGTTAAAGGACTGGGATCAACCCCCCTCTCCCGAGAGCTTCTGTTAATTGGATTAGGCACCTCCTCCACTTCCTCTTTTGTGAATACTGAACAGAAGTATTCATTCAGCATCCCTGCTTTTTCACTGTCACTCTCTGCCCACCTATCATCCACTCTAGTCAGCCTCACTATCCCTCCCTTTGTCTTTCTACGCTCCCTGATATATCTATAAAAGGTTTTATCCCCCTTCTTAACTGAGTTAGCTATCTTTTCCTCAGTTTGTGCCTTTGCTATTCTGAATACCCTCCCTGCTTCCTTCCGCCTTAACTTGTACAGTTCTCTGTCCTGCTCCTTCTGTGTTTCCTTATACTTTCTAAATTATAATTTTTTTTCCCTGACCTTCACTGCCACCTCTTTTGAGAACCATATTGGCTTTTTTCTTTCATTTTGATTTGTTTATTTGATTCACACAAAGGCTTGTTGCCTCTGTGATGGCAGTTTTGATATTTTCCCATTGTTGCTCCACCCCTCCTTCTAGCCTGTTTGCTAGTGCTTTTCTAAGGCACTCTCCCATCTTGACAAAGTCAGCCCTCTTGAAGTCCAGAACCCTCACTTTTGCATGGCTTGACTCTGGAGCTGAGTTTATTGCAAACCACACTGTTTGGTGGTCACTTGTTCCCAAATTGCTACCCACTTCTAGATCTGAGATCCTCTCACTGTCCCCATTTGAGAGTATGAGATCTAAGATTGATCACTCATGAGTAGGTTCCAAAACTAGCTGTTTGAGGCATGCCACCTGAAGGGCATCAAGAATGGCCCTGCTTTTGGATGTGGCTGCCGCAAATGTGCTCCAGTTAACATCTGGCATGTTAAGGTCCCCCATCAACAGTATCTCCCCTTTCTCTGCCATCCTAAGTATGCCTTCTATCATATCCTTGTCTATTACCTCCCCCTGACATGGGGGTCTATATACAACCCCTGTGCAGATTGTGGTGCCATTTCCAGTCTCTAAGGTGACCCACAGTGCCTCCTCTCCTCCCTGCTTACTCTTTTGTTCAGTTGATTTTATCCCTTCCCTTACATAGAGAGCTACTCCCCCCCTTCTACCCTCCCTATCTCTCCTGTAGGTTGTGTACCCTGGTATGTTAACATTACAGTCATGGTTCTCTGTGTACCATGTTTCTGTGACTGCTACAATATCCAGGCATCCCTCTTCCATCAAGGCCACCAGTTCAGGGAGCTTGTTGCCCAGACTATGGGCATTGGTACTCATTACCCTCCATTTCTTGATTGCCTTACCCCTTTTTGTATCATCCCTGTCCTTATTGCATATGTCACTTTCTCCATTTACCCCTGCGCTTCTCCATATTGACATCTCTATGTTGGTGACTACCTCACTTAGTACCCTGATATTTTGGGGGGCTAGGATTTCCCTGCTCCTTTCCAGTGCCCCCCCTTGGTTAGTTTAAATGCTTGTCAATGAAATATTTAAACCTATCACCTAGGATCCTGGTCCCCCTCCTGGACAGATGCAGACCATCATGCCAGTATAGGCCTGCATCCCTCCAGGTGGACCCCCAGGCCCCAATGAAGCCAAAACCCCTGAGCTCTGCACCAGTTTTTCAACCACTGATTGAATCCCATGATGTGGAGCACCCTAGCCTCACCCATGCCATAGATAGGCTGCACCTCCGAGAAGGTTACCATGTGTGCTATTTGTCTAAGGCCCCTCCCCATCTCCACAAATGCTTCTTGCACTGCTCTGATCCCTTTCTTAGCCAGGTAATTTGTCCCTAGGTGGACAATGACATCCAGCTCCCTTCCCTGTGCAGCTGTTCCTGTGATCCTGAGGATTTGCTCCCTGTCCCTTCAAGCCATGGTGCCAGGCAGGCACCTTACCTCCCTCTTCCCTTCCTCCCCTTGTTCTACCTTCCTAACAATGGAGTCCACCACTAGAAGTTGTTTCCTTCCCCTGTGGGGTCCCATGCCACCCTCCTGTGGGTCTCCTTTGTGGAGGTTCCCAACATCCTCCTTTGTCTCCACTGTGGGTGCCTCCATAGAGGAACCACACTTTTCCAGAATGGCATAGAAATTGTGGAGAGGTACAACTGGAGGGATGCGCCTCTGTTCCACCACTCTCACCCTCCCTGAGCCCACTGTGGTCCAACCACTCCTCTTTCTTGGCAACCTATGAGGAAACGGCAGTGACCCTGGTGGTCCCTGGGTAGGAGAGGAGGTCCCACAAATCCTGGCCAACTCAGCCTGAAGATGAGCAACTTCCTCCCTCAGCCCAGAGAGGTGTCTGCAGATGGGCCAACACTGCATCCTCCAGAACATCTCCCGGAAGACTGCTGCTCCACAGCCACTGCACTGCACCACTCCCATCATGTCTTTTTTCTGGCCCCCTAACTGTTATTTGGAATACTTACTCTTTCCTCTGTTTGTTTATTTCTTTTTTTCTTTTCTCCCTACTTACTTACTGCCTCTGCACCCTTTTAGCTCCAAATCTTCCTGTTCTGAGACAAGAAGTTCCTATATTTTTAGTAGTCTCCTTATTTGCTCAGAGTCAGACCTCCAGCATCTGGGGGGGGGGATGGAGAGCTACTCTTGCCCTTCTAGGATGGTGAGTCTTTGGTGGCTCTGTGATCACTCACTTCCTGTTCTCAAACAGGAAGTTCCTGTTGTCAGTTAAATCCTGTGCCTATAAAAGTAGAACTGGTTTAGGGTGGAGGGGAGGGAAGGAGGGCAGTATAGTCCCAGTAGAGAAGTTTTAGTTATACCAGTAGCTCCTTCCTTCTGGTTTTCTGTCTGTTCTCTGGCAGAAGCTATCTAGGGCGGTGCTTAAATCTAGCTAAGCCACTCCCCCTACTTTGCAAATCTTTCTACACTTAGTTAATTTCACAGATAACAATTCCCTTCTGACACCTGTGACAAGCACCTAGATAAGTACACAGATAACACAGATAACAGATAACAATTTACGTCAACTACCTCTGACAAACACACCAACCCCTTTTTTTTTTTTACCCTAAATTGAAGGTCCCAGTACAAGAGATCTATTTCTTAGTCCCAGTAGAGAAGTTTTAGTTATACCAGTAGCTCCTTCCTCCTGGTGTTCTGTCTGTTCTCTTTGCCTTCATTACCTCACCACTAGGAGGATAATGGTACGCTGTCTAAGGCCTTAGGGAGAGTCAGCAGAATGGGCTATTACTGGAGAGGATCAGTAGTGTAATTTAGTCAGGGGGGAAGATCAATATAGATAGAGCAGCACTTTACCCCAAACCCTTAGTCTTAAAAATTATTAGTATGAAAAGAAAAAAGGAAACTTAGTAAGACTGGGATTTATCTGTCTAATTGCTGATAAAGAATGTTCCTGGAAGACCAAGTTCATTGTTCTGGTTGGTTGCTGATGTCATCTGCAGGTCTGGGACACTTCATATGTCAAGGGCCCATCAGTCCTCTGCCCCTAGATTCGAGGAGTCCCGTAATTAAGTTTTTCCCCTTCCATCAGTTCAGTCTTGCAGACTTCAATGTGGTAGTCCTCTGTTAGTTGTCTTCATAGGAGACATGAGGAGGAATTCTGTGGTAGTTGGCGTAGGGTGCTGATGATCTATTGAATTGCTTCCTGACCCTGTCATCTACGAGCTTCCCTATTACTCTTATTCCAGACACGCTGCAATAATTTAGGCACCAGGGATGATTTCTGAATTGAGGGACCCTGCTGCACTGCGATGCTCCCTATTCTTGAGCTCGGTCATGGCATCTGCCACTGTTTCAAAGGCCTGGGCACCTTCTGTGAAGCAGACTATCAGTTTAGCAGTATGGGGGTGTGGAACCGAAGCCCCGCCATCTTGAGGGCCCACATGACGGGAATGTATTGCTTCCGCCGATGCATTATTTTGGGGGCATAATCATTCTCCAGGTAGATTCATTGCAATTGAAAGAGCACTATCCCCTGCTTCCATGCCAAGTGTAGTATGGTCTCTTTTTCTTGAAAGCAGAGGAACCACGTGAGGATGGTGCGAGGGCGGGCTCCCTGTGGTGGCTTGGGGCCTAGGGTGCGGTGCGCTCCTCTCCAGCTCTAAAGTCAGGGTCTCTGGGAGTTGTATGGCTTCTCGGAGGAGTTGCTTGAGAAATTTGATCATTTCTGGCCCTCCACACCATCTGGAACCCCAGATATATGAATATTGTTCTGTCTGGAGCGGCTCTCTACATCTTCCGCTCTTGCCTGCAGTCCCTGGATTTCTTGGTGCAGCTGAACAATCGCGTATTCCATGCCATCCACCCTGCGGTCTATTTCCATGGTCTGCACTTCTAGAGTCTCTTGGCTGTTTTCTATTTTGGTTATATGTCTATGGAGGGCAGTCACCATCAAACACATCTCCTTCTGAAAATCCTGCAGTTCAGAGAGCATCAGGGCCATCTGTTTTTGAATTATGGTGAGAGGTAATTGCCTGACCTTTGGTCTGCTGTGGCATGAGAAAGCCGAGGTCTGCAAACCCTCACTGCCTGAATCCTCGTCATTCAATCTGCCCTCATCCCGCTCCCCCTCTGGCTCAAAGATACTGTTTTCACCTCTGTTCAGCATTTTTGGTTTGTCTCCTTGCAGGTCCTGTCATTTTTTCCTGGAAATCACTGTGATTTGGAGATACTTTATCGGGAAGGTTCGGAAGCTAACAGAATTATGCTGCCATTAGAGGAGTGACATCACCAGAAGTCTGGGGAGTCACTTTCAAATGGATAGCTACACCTTGCCAACCCTCCCAGCATGCCGATGTGCCTATGTGCAAGGTGCTGTCAGCTGCTTTACACAGGTGCAAAAGGATGGATTAGGGCAACTTATAAATGGGCTAGTGACTTGCTAACCAAGCAATCATATGACCCTGTGCAGTACTATCCAGCTTTAGAGGTGCAAATTGGGATTAACAAGTTGATAACCTGTCTAACACTCACAAAAAAGCTTGAATATTTTGCCTTAGGGCTTTTTAAAACCATTGTAACTCTGTTAAATGAACAAGGAAACACCCCTGAGTTGCGGTTGGTAGTGGTGCACCTTGGCCTCATGCCCACTGCTGGACCCCACCCACCTGGGTCCTAATCCTCCACATGCCTCCTCTGCCTGGATGATACTGGATGTCTTAGATGCCAGAAGAAGTGGCAGTCCCACCCTATGGATAAGCCAGGGAGGTCTCTCGCCAGGTGGAGGTAGGCATCAAAGGAGCCTTGAGAGGGTACTCAGAGTGTTGGCATGGGGGCAGGTTGGGTGGGAGAGAACTGGGGATGATGCCTGAGAGAGGACACATCTCCAGTGATAAGAGGAAAAAGAGTTGGTAAAAAAAGGAAAAAAAATTCCCAAACAGCATTCCCCCTTTTGATTTGAACCCAAATCACCTTTTGATAATGGAGCCACCAAACTACCTGACTGTCTAACTGTTGCAGGTATTACCAAACCCAAACCCTCTGGTATCAGTTCAAAAAAGACACCCTGAATTTTGTTTCTGAAAGCCTAAATGCCAAGCAGCAGGCCTGAGGTGCAGCTGGTTGGCTGGCACTGGCACACCCATCTGAACCAAACAACCACCAATGTTTCCATTGAGGTCTTTAAATCTTGAATTGGATTTCAGTGCCAGTGGACTTGAACACAGATAACTATATATATATATATATATATATATATATATATATATATATTTATAGTTATACAATATTCCCCAGGTGCAGGGCAATTCCTGTCCTCACTCACAGCTCTGCTGTATTAGTCCTAGGATGGCACACATGACTGAAGTCCTGGGGAGGATGGATCAGTAGATGCAGAATCAGGCCTGATGCTTAACACTTGAAGGTGTGGAAGCTGCAGCTTGGATCTTCAATGGGACCCAAGGTCTTGTAGCCCTTCCCCACCGACCCACATAGGCCCACTGCCAGGCATTGCACAAGACCCACCAGCCACAAGGGACCCAGACATGGGAGCGTGCTCATGGTCTGGCTCCCCCACAGGTCAGAGCACCCCAGCACCCGGTCACAAACCCACAATCCCTTGCCACCAACAGCCCCACTTGATAGGGGTCAGCGAGCTCCCCACCTGGCACATTTAGGATAGATTCTTCAGATCATTTCCATTCTTTCCTCAGTTACCTGCTACTCTGTGTAGTCAATCTGTCTCAGCTACCTTCTCAAATATCAGACTCTGGGGGCCCTGTGCAGAGTCTGAAATTCCAGGGATTTAACACAACAGTCTCCCATCTTGCTGCATCTCAGGAGCAGTCAGCAGGCACACACCTAGACAGCACCTGATCAAGTTCAAGTTCAAGTTCAAGTTTATTGCAGGAAAACTCCATTGAGCAAGCTCATTCACAAGGAGGTCCTGTGACATAAACACTTAAAGTACAAACACAGATAGGTAATAACAGTATATACATGAAATACACGTTACATGATGCAGGCTGGATATACATACAAGGGTACCACACAGGGTGACCGCAGGTGGTAAACATTGATATGAGACAGGGAAGCGACTTATAGGTCGCATACTGATAAATGAAACATGATGACTGGTGTGATTTGATTTAATCAAATCAAATCAAATCAAATATATAGTATTTTGGCAGCTAGAACAAACAACAGTCTACAACTGATATGGGAGGGAGGAGAAATTTGATAGAGTAGCAGTGGAGTGTAAGCAAAGATAAAGCCAGGACTAGAAGGGGAAGGGAAAGCAGTTAATATGACAAATCAATTATACCTTACCAGTGGATAAATATAGCACACATAGGGAAGGAAGAGCCTTAATGACAGTTACAGGTGTCTTTTATTTTGGCTGAACTTAGTGATTTGTAGAAGTTCATTGAAACTGTGCTAGTTAGTTTCATGCGGTTTGTAATTGGTTCCAAATGGAGGAAGGGCATATACAATAACACGTTTACCAAAGGAAGTCCGTGTCCTTGGTATGTCAAGCATAATAAAGTCAGATTTTCTTACCAGTATGCACTATGAGATACTAATAAGGAGAGAGATAGCTTGGCAATTTCTGCAGGAGCAGTTTAAGAGTCCATAGCCCAGCATGGAGCAGGCGTCTAGTAGTTAGGGATGTCCAACCAACAGCTGCATATAAGTCACAGTGAGTGCGAGCAGTGAGGAGTTGGTAATGAACCATAACGCTACGGTGATAAAGGATGTCCAGTTTACTTAGATTTGCAAGAGTGGTGGAGGAATAGATTACATATAGCCATGGTCGAGTAGGGGAGAAAAAGTGGCCTGTACAAGCATTTGAGTTTCAGGGAAAAGGGACCTATTTCTGTAGAAGAAACCTAACCTTGCTTTTAACCTTCTAGAGACATCTTCGATGTGGTCACTGAAAGATAATTTATTGTCGATCCAGATACCTAGATATTTAAATTTGGTTACAACTTCCAGAGGCTCGTTTAGCGTGGTGACAATGAAGTCTTGGGCAAGAGTATTGGGGGGGCCTGAGACAGCACTGCGAGAGAATATCATCGCTTTAGTCTTCTTGGCATTGAGCAGAAGCTTTGCCTTTATTAAATTATGCTCAAGTTGTGCGAAGTCCACTTGGATCATCCCCCTGCCCTCACAGTCTTTCAACTCCAACACAGTGGCCACTCTTGTGCTCTGGCTCACACACAAGTTCAGCAACTCTTTTTCCAAAAAACATCAAGAAAGTCCCATTTCTCAACATGCAGGTGCTAGTCAACTCCTGACAGAAGAGGCTCTTTTGTCAGCTTCTTAAAACCTTGGTTCAAATCCAGTTTTCATGTCCATTTTCTACAATCCATTTTTTTCTGCCAAAAAACAATCCTTTAACTTTGTCTTTCCCCTTTCCTGTTGACATCGTGTCATTGCCAGGGTCAGACAGAACCTTTTACACTTTTTCTTACTTCTCTCATCAAAAATCTTTGATAATCCGTGTCTCACCGATGTGGCGCAGATAAAACTGAAGAGGCTTTCTCCCCATCCTCTTGATACAAATCCATTTTCTTAATCCTTTTTCCACAATCCATTTAACCTGTACTCTCAACAATTGTATCGCTGTGGTGCAACTTCTCTGGCAGCAACAAAATACTGCAGATCTCCCTCTCTGCAGAGCTGCCCACAAAATACTCTCTTTTCTCTCTAGATGGGGAAAGGCTCAACCAGCTCTAGGGGACAGATGACTGGCAGCCCCGCCTCACAGCCCCACAAACCCCCCTTCTCCCTAGGGGCTGGAGACCCCCTCCCTGTGGAGGGGCTCCCACCAAACTGAACTTTGAATCCAAAGTTTTTCCCCCTTGGGAGCTTTCTGGCAGCTCCCCATTGACAGGAGCAACTGTCAACCAAAATTAACATGTAGGTGGTTCCCGCGACACCTCACTGGTTGCTGAAAAAAGTGCACAGACTGTCCCCAGTATTTTCCCCCAAGAGTCTTCACTGAAGTTCTACTCTTTAGCAGCCTCTTCCCTCTGATAACCCAACAAAAACTTTAGCATTTTTAGTTATTTTCCAGCCAGTCGCTAACACTGAAGCTTGTTTTCCCCAGCACCAGACAGGTTGAGAAATATATGTATTATAACAGCAGCAGGAATGATGAATAAATGTTCTAGCTCTACTTGGATTAGGTGAGTGGGGGACCACCAGACTACCAAACAATTATTTTTTTATTGTGTCCAGAACTGACAGTGTGTGTATGTGTGTGGGGGGGTTGCTTGCAGGCTGCGTGTGTGCAGTTAAAACACAATTCCCAGAATCATTAACTAGCACTAACCACGCAGTGTGTTAGTACTTCAAGAAAACATTTAATATACCTGTATGCCTTATATGCATTAGAGTAACCCCCAGTTGTATGAGCACCTGTTTGCAATTAGTAATCCTGTGCAAAACAAAAATATACATAGTGCCACATTAACTGGTTAGCACTGCACAGAAGAATGCTTTTTAAAATAGTACCAGCTATGCTTATCACAATGCAGTGCTAATTCTGTTACAGTGGTGTGTGGGCCCCCATTTTCAGATTAGTGTTGTGCACTCCTAAGTGATACACCTGAGATAGCACACAGCCACAGAAGGTGGTGGTAAATGGCACTCACTCCAGTGAGGAGAGAGTGACCAGTAGGGTGCCGGAGGGCTCAGTAATGGGACACGTCCTCTTCAGTGTATTTATAAGTGGCATAACAGAAAAACTGGAAGGGAAGATGTGCCTTTTTGCAGATGACACCACAATCTATAATAGCGTTGCTAGGTGCAGATAGAAAGAATGAGTGGGAACCTTATAAAACTTAAGAGTGCTATGGGATATGGCAGCTCGGGTTCAAAGCCAAAAAGTGCAAAATCAAGCATCTAGGGACTAGAAGCCTAGAGGCTGAGTATAAAATGTAGGGGGAGGTACTTATGGTCACTAAGAAAACCTTTTATACAGCACTGTGCTCTGTACACAGGAGAGGATTACTCATTTGCATGGCTGTAGTAGTACATATGCACATGCACATGATCAGGATAGCATCAGGTGATGCTGAATATGACACCGATCCAACCATGCTGTTCCCACAGTGTAATGTTTAGCTCTGCATGCTAACCTTCTGAAAATGGGGCCCTAATGGACTAAAAATCTTGACTGATGCCTCTTAAGATGCAGAAGGTAAACATAAAAGGGTTATCTTATCTATCTCTTTATGTATTGTTTTATCATATTTTGCTTGAAAAACCTTTATCCAATTTCAAAATATTGTGATGTGACTTAAGATGTTTATAACAGACTAGTTAACATACAGTTGTTTTTCTTTTACCTAAATGCTGTCTTTATTTACTTATAAAAACAAAGTCTGGTGGGATGGCCTAGCAGCTTGGTGGTGATTGCACTGCCTCCCATGCCAGTTGCCCAGTTTTGGGGGTGGACCTGGGTTGCACAAGGGTTAGCTAGGGGAGATATGATTGAGCATCTTGGGGAATGCTCTCTTCTCGATGAGGGGAAGTCTGACCACCCCGATCTTCAACATCCACCTAGCTGAGGAGGGCTGGTAGGGCAGTGGAGTTGCATAAGGAGGAGGGCTCAGGCAGGCACAAAGCAAGTATGTGTCGTTATATACAATTGCATCATTGCATGCTTGGCTGCCCTGTGGATGAAACCAAAGGTAGAAAAACCCCAATGGCAGAATGATCCAACAACCTTATGCAGATTCTGCATGCTAACTACGCTGTGCTCCTGTCTTAATATGTGTCTCCTTGTCAGTGGCCCTGGCCCTCCACCTCCTGGCCCCAACACAGGGATGTGTGTGTGTGGGGGGGGGATCTCAAACAAGTATGTCATGTGGATGGTAAGTGATTGGGATGGAGAGTCCATAGAGTACAAACTAGCAACGTTTTTGACTTACACTTCCACAGCTCCTGAAGTGCTTTCCAAGCATTCAGCTCAGATAAGTTGCTGGAGTACACAGTAATTAATTACACATAAAACCAATCAACATTTTAACTTGGAAAAATGCATGCAGCCCCCTATGTAAACAGGTATGTTAGGAATATCCTGTATTAGCTTCCTAAACAAATGTGTTGTCTAACAGTAAATGAAGGCAGCACTTATTTAAAAGAATAAATTAGAGCATTTTAAATTAGTTCTAAAAGTTTCTTGCCACATCACAATGTTCTGAAATTTGATTAAAGGGGTGCAAGCAAAACAAGATGTAAAACTCCATTAAGAAGTAGAATAAGAGATAGCCCTGTTTTGTTTACTTGTTCTGCAGTTTTAAACATCCTCTCATCAAGCCAGCAGCTAACTGAATGCAACAGGCAAGGAGTTCAGCTGCTGGCCGTTCAAAGGGGAAGGGCAAGGAGGATGGGTAGTTTCAGAACATAGTCCATTTCAGTACATAGTTTATTTGTTTCAGTATATAGTGTATGTGAATGTTTCAATCTACAGTGTATGTGTTTCAATACATAGTGTATGTGTTTCACCATGTGGTGTATTTGTTTCAGTATACAGTGTATGCAGATTTTTCAGTGCATAGTGTATTTATTTCAATAGATGTGTATGTATTTCAATATAAAGTGTAAACGTTTCAATATGTAGTGTATTTGTTTCAGTATATAGTGCATGTGCTTTTTTCAGTGTGTGTAGTGTATGCATTTTAATATAGTATATTTGTTTCAGTATATAGTGTATGTGTTACAATCTTTAGAGTATTTGTTTCAGTAGATAGTTTATGTGGATGTTTCAGTCTGTAGTGTATGTATCTCAGTAGGTAGTGTATATGTTTCAGTACATAGTACATTTGTTTCAGTATATAGTGTATGTGGCTTTTCAGCACTCAGTATATGGATTTCAGTAGATGGTGTATGTATTTCATTATACAATGTAAACATTTCACTATATAGCATGTGTGTTTCACTATATAATATATTTATTTCAGTATATCGTATATGTATTTCACTATATGATGTATATATTTCAGTAGATACTGTATGTGGTTCACTACATTGTGTATGTATTTCACTATATAATATATATATTTCACTATATGATGTATGTATTTCACCATATAGTTTATGTGTTTTACTATACAGCCAGAGATTATGAATGATGTCCCAAACGGCTTGCCATACAGAGCGCCTAACATACATGGTGTAATATAACCTAAATGGTTTTCACTAAACTGCAAAGACTCACAGAGTACCTACAGTATGTCACACACACACAGCTCTGGGCACCTAGCAGACAGTGCATAATACAGTCTAAATGGCTTTCACTAAACTACAAAGACTCACAGACTAGTTGTGTCACAGACAGGGCTCAGAGCACCTAACAGACACTGTGTAATACAGCCAAAATGGCATTCACTATACTACAGAGAGATCAGAGGAGCTCTACTATTCTGGTCCTCCTTGATCTCTCTGTGGCATTCAACACCATGGACCATGGCATACTTCTAGAGCACCTGCGGCTGATCTGTGGTCTGTCAAGGACAGTCCTCAGATGGTTCCATTCTTTCCTCACTGGCAGGTCTCAGAGGGTAAGGTCCGGGATTTATTCCTTGGATGCATTCTCCCTGCCATGTAGGGTCCAGCAGGGCTCTGTGCTGTCACCCATGTTGTTCCCGGTGTACCTGCTGCCACTGGGGAACATTGTAAGGGTTACGGTTTGAGTTTTCACTGCTATGTAGATGATACTCAACTGTACATGTCCTTTGCACCTGATCAGGATGTAGCGGTCTCGATCTTTAACATCTACCTGTCCAAGATCCAGGACTGGATGAGTGCCAACTGGTTGAAGCTGAATCCAGACAAGACTGATGTTTTGGTTGTGGACCTGGGTCATCAGGTTCAGGGGCCTTCAGCTGGGAGGGCCTCCAGTCTCATATTGGTGACTCCGAGCTGATGGCCTCAGAAAAGGTGCAGAGTCTGGGCATCATTTTTGATGAGGGGTTGACCCTGATGTCTCAGGTGTCCTCCGTCATCAAGATCTGTTTTTACCATCTGAGGAATATAGCCTGGATTAAGCACCTGATTCCACCTGATGATCTTCCGACTTTGGTCCACACCTTTGCCACCTCCCATCTTGATTACTGCAATGCCCTGTACCTAGGGTTACCAGCGGTTGATATCTGCCATTTGTAGCTGGTGCAGAATGCAGCAACCAGGTTACTAAATGGGCTTCTTCGTACTAGCCATATAACACCTGTGTTGCATGAGCTGCACTGGTTGTCTGTTCAATGGAGAATCACCTTCAAGGTTGTTCTGCAGACCTATAAAGCCCTACACGGACTGGGACTGGGTTACCTACAAGAGTTTCTTTGCCCTACAGCCCCTCCCGACTGCTCTGCTCCACCAACAAGGGATTTCTGGAGATTCCCAGGGTTTGGTTACAGACATCTGGGGCCCATGCATTTTCATTTGCAGCCCCCACCATGTGGAATTATCTACCTCGTTGGGTGTGCCAGACTGTGGAGAGCTTTAAAACTGTTTTGAAAACATGTTTATTTAATCTTGCTTTCTCCATCAACTGATTGGTATGGATTCTGTTTTACTGGATTTTTAACTTATCTGATTTTAATGTTTATTAATTTATTATTGTTAAAGAACTTTGATTTCATGAATTGTGCTTTACAAATAAATTTATTATTATTATTATGGTATGTAATACAGCCTAAATGGCTTCACTATACTGCAGAGAGACACAGAGTCTATGTCACAGAGACGGCTCAGGGCACCTACAGACAGTGTGTGTATACAGCCTAAATGGCTTTCACTATACTGCAGAAACACAAAGAGTAGCTATATCACAAACAGGGCTCAGGGCACCAACAACAGATAGTGTGTAATACAGCCTAAATGGCTTCACTATACTGCAGAGAGACACAGAATATATTTCACAGATAAGGCTAAGGCACCTACAGACAGTGTGTATATATGTGTGTGTGTGTGTGTGTGTGTGTGTGTGTGTGTGTGTGTGTGTGCTGTATACAGTCTATATGGCTTGTACTACTCTGCAGAGACACACAGAGTAGCTATATCACAAACAGTACTCAGGGTACTGACAAAAGGCAGGGTGTAACACTGCTTAAGTACCTTCACTATACTGTAGGGAGACACAGAGTATTTGTCACAGGCAGGGCTCAGGGCACTTAATAACAGACGGTGAGTATGCAGCCTAAATGGCTTTCATAGCTGCTTTCAGCAGCAACAAGCACCTTCCCCCCTTTCTACTTCTTTCATGAGTGCTGCCACACTTGATGAAATCTTTTCAGTACAGATCATCTACATTTAAACAGTGAGGGTGCATATTTCCTGGGTACATTCAGGGGCGTCATTTAGGGGTCGCCAGAGACGTCTGACCCCTATAGTATCGACCCTATGACGGGCTTGCGACCCCTGCATGCTGTGCTGTCTGCTGCCCTGGCTTGGAATTTTGGAGGGACCTTAAGTTGGCGAGTGTGAGTGGGCGAGGGCAACATGCCTCGTGGTGGACGTACTTGCACTTGTTGAGGCTGGGACACGGGACTGGTCAGGGACGGATGGCGCCGCGCAGACTGTCTGCAGCTTAGTTTGTCCGCCCCCCAAAATCATTCATGTTGGTTGCACTTCTCAAGTGCCAGTTGTGCTGTGGCGCTCTGTGATTGGCTGCTGGGAGGGGATTGGGAGGGCTTAGGTATCGAGCGATTCACGCATGCATGGGGATTGGCCAGCGGCTGGCGGGATTTCACCATTTACATCGTGGCAGGCAGCAGTTTAGTTCGGAAGGTGGTCGACCGTCAGTGGTGTTCTCAACTTCATGTTAGCAGGGGCGACGGGTGTCATTTAGGAGCTGCTGTTAGAGTAAGCCAAGAAAGAGGCAGTTTTCAGCTAAACAGAACAGAAGCAGAGACTGCCTGGGGTGAATCGGGCGATCCGCGGACTGCACGCAATCACAATCCATTAATTTCAGCATCAGTTGGCAGACAGAGCGGGCACAGGCCAGCCGGGCAGTCAGAGTAGGTAGGTGGGGTGCGTGCACGGTGCAGTGCAAGAAGAGTAAGACCCCAGGCCAGAGAAAGTGCCAGTCGGGACTCGGGAGAGCACCAGGCCACCACCCAGGCACTCCAGTGTTGCTGCAGCTGCAGGGATCAGGACTCAGCAGGTGACACTCAGACGACGCTGGAGCCTGGGGAGGAGAGTTGGAGTGAGTGGTGTGGGTCGGGCCAGGCAAGAGTCAGGAGGAGGAGGCACTAGGCAGGCAACGATCATAACCATTGTTCATTGGAGCACTCTGCAGTGCAGGTGGTGTTGCTGCCAGGTGGGGTCAGGGGTTGTTGCCCTTAAGGTCGGGAAGGAGCCAAGGGAGGAGGAGCCTGGCACTTTAGGCAGCTAATAAGGCAGACTGAGTGAGCCTGAGGCGGCCAGTCAGACAGTCACTGACTTACTATTGGGGGAGAGGGCTTTGGCTTTTAGAAGTGAGCTGCAGTGCTCAGTAGCAATTCAGAACGGTGGAACTCCTCTTTTATTGTTGAGGAAGGCCTGACCCGAAGTAGTCCCCATCCTTTGCCCTTGCCCTGAGGTCTGATCGCCACACTTGCATGCAGCTGGGGGAAGGTGGTAAAGGATTTAGGCATCTGATAGCCACTGGCTCCATCATCTCGCACCCACGGGTTGCTGTTAAGGTCGGGAAGGAGGAGGAGGTTGGTTTAGGCAGCTAAGGCAGGCTAAAACTTAAGTGGACAGACTCTCTGGGTGGCGTGGTGGGCGTGTAAGTTTGTGTCTCGTAGTCTTCAGTCGGGTGAGTGGCACATTAGCACGGCACCAGGCAAGTGAGGTGACAGAGGAGCAGAAGCAAGCGGTTTTCTTCTGTGGAGCTGGAGTGGAGCCGCGGAGGAGCGAGAGAGGGGAGAAGCTGCAGTAGCAGAGGAGGCTTTGGAGGAGAGCATCCATCAGGACAGCCAGCCAGCATCGCCCAGCAAAGGTGGTAAGGTAAGTAGCTGCCTGCTGGCAGGCTAGGACATTTTCTTGTCACTTGTGTTTGTTTGGACTGAGCTGTGGAATGATGTGGGGCCCAAGCAACTGGCGCTGCATAAGCGCAACCTGAACCTTCTTAGTTCTTTGTGGTACAGTATGCTGTCCCAGGCAGGTGTAGGTGTAGCCAGACAATATATATATGTACACCAGGACTGTGTGTGTGTCCCTGTATGGCACAATCAGTACGACATTTGTACTCCCTGGATACTGGTTGCCCCCCATGGGTATATGCAGATGTCATGCATTGTTCCTTGGGACACCAACATACCAGCCCAGACCCTGTAAAGCTGTATACCCCCTGGGCTGCAAAGACAGTAGCAGTGGCCAATCCTTCTGGTGCTGAGACATATAAACATACAGAAAGGTTCTGCTGGTTTTGTGTTGTGTCCATGGACTGGGGAAGCTGTTCAGGGCCTATATACTACCCCCCTTCAATACAAGGGTACACCATGGTGTACATGGAGTATGCCTGCCTACACCGGGATAGTAGTTCAGCTATGAAACATCTTAACAACATTTGGGTCCCCCACTCCTTTGTGACCAGTTTTACATCTGAGAGAGATTTAAAGCATAAGGAGGCCAATTGACCTGCTCAAGGGTTCACTCCAAGCTAGATGTTGAGTTGTAGTGGGAATTGAACCTGAAGTTTTTTTGTGCTCTTCTCTAACCACGGGGACATTTTTTTTAAACAGTGTTAAACCTTGTTCAATATATGGGCAAATTGTACAAGTATGTTAATTAAGCAATTTATCCCTCCAGGGTGTGGGTATACTGGAGGATTTACCAGGGCTGGTGTGATTCGGTCACGAGGCGCGGTGAGTGACCGAACCACAGTCGGTAAGTCCTCCAGTATACCCACACCCTGGAGGGATACATTTATATTATACAATGGGAAATGTATTTTTAATTTTTGTAGATATTTTATAAGTAACTGAAGTCCGTACAGTGGGAAGGAGGATGTAATTTTTTGTAATATTTACTGCGGTGTTTTAGCGAAGCAGCGACAGGACAAATGGCTACAGTTTCAATCAAAATGAAAGCGACCGGATTGGCACGATATAACACTGGCTGGTACTTTTTCCAATGGCTACACTGGAGGATTTACCACGCTGGGAAGGTACCAACCAACCAGTCAGGTTGCAGGATTTGGCTCATTCGATTTACCACATTGTATAATAAAGCAATATACCCCTCAAGGTGTGGGTATACTGGTGGATTCACCACGGCTGGTGTGGTTCAGTCGGCCTTGTAGTGGCGTAACCCCACAGAGAAATAAATCACGACCCTCTACTCCCTGAAGGTATATTCTATTATCTAATAACTACATTTTTGGGCGACTAAAAATATAGAAATACTTTTGTTTCTCTTTTTAATCATCATTTGTGTTACTGTATTAGTGAAATAGTTCCTTGTTGCTAGGCAGAGTAGTGGTGATGCCCCCTCTTAGTTTTTCTTTATCTCGTTTGTCAACGCTCTGAACTGAATTGTGTGTGTGTTTTTTTTGTTGTTTTCTTTTTTTTTACTGTGAGCATTAAGATTCAGTTTGAGTTGTTGTTTTTTCATGCGTCTTCCTATAGTGGGAATTCTAAAGGGCTGTCATCTGTGACCTCGTGCTTCCGGTTACTGTGCATAAAATTATTGCAAGACTGGAGAATATTTTGTTTTTAAGTTGTTTACGTGGGTTTGGAGTCTTTTGGAAGCGATGGGGCAGTCTGTCTGACACAGGAAAGTTGCTGTTAGAAGGGCTACTGAGGAGGAGGTGATTCAAAAATACAAGTTCAAATTTTAGGCGGCTAAGTACTGGTACTGTGAGCACTTATGGAAGTAAGCATAGGATCATGAGTGTGTTTGCCACTGTTTGAATTCTGGCAGTCGGATGATTTTTGCAAGGTTTCTGCTGTGGCTGACTGGTGGCTGGCACCTTTTCCAGTAGGTACACTGGAGGATTTACAACGCTGAAAAGGTGCCAGCCAGCCAATCAAAATGCAGGATTGTGTGAATTTTTTTGTGGCCATTGTATAATAAAAGATTAATAAAAGGCTGTTAGAATGTTTACAGCCAATCAGAAAGCTTCATTTCTCAGACCATTGTTATAGTTTTATTTAATAAAACTGAGGAATTAGCTTAATGGTACTTCATGTACTCTTATCACATTACATGAACTATATTCTGAAAATTAAATTTCTTCAGAGTGATGCTGTAGGCAGGCAGGCAGCATTGGTGCCCCCCCCCAAAAAAAAACACTAAAAGAAGAAAAACAAATCTCACTGGTGAAGAGGTTGAGAAACTGATGCACTTTATGACTTACTGGGAGACAGTCAGTGGCCCAGTGGTTAGAACACAGAAATATGATCCTGAGCCCTGGTTTGAATCCTGGAACTGACACTTGCTGTGTGACCCTGAGCGAGCAAGTTAACTTCCCTCTGTGTAGTGGTCTCTCGCTGTTTTTCTGTGTGCTCTGTCTATCAATCTCCTGTGTGCTTAAAGTGGCAGCAACTTTTATAACATGAAAGGCACTATTTAAAACCCAGTGGGTCCAAACAAACTACAGTTCTGAGCTGCGTTCAAACAAATTGGATGCTGGTAGTTTGTAACCACTCTGTGCTGACCATTTATTAATAGGACACTGATGTGTACAAATGTCTTGGTAGAGTGGACTGAGGACTAAATTTATTTAAAAAATGTTTTTTTTTTTTTCCTAGATAAGAATTTCAGGTGCCAACAATGCTCCAAATAATGTTGGCAATTTACTCACCAGTTTTAAAACATAGTGAGTAAAACAAAAGTGGGATGCATACAAGTGTAAATCTGGCAAAAAACTGTTACTTTTGAATCACCAGTTATGTTATGAAGCACTATTCTTTGCGTGTGGAGGGTATTTACAAATGTTGGGTGAGTACAGGTACTCATTTAAAAAGATTTCTTAAGAGTAGTTCCTAAAATGAGGTGAGTGTAAAAGACTGGTACACACCTTATCTGGAACCATGGTCACGACTGTGGGTAAATGCCATCTACTATGACATCGTGACTGTAGACAAATATATTTATTCAATGTCTCTGCAGATCTACAGTGGTGAGAATATATGCATTTATCCAATGGTTTGACCACTCACCCCTATTGTATAAATATAAATAGATATTTTATTTAAAAACACATGAGGTTGAAGGCATTGTACAGTTGACAAGGACTCGAAAGTTAAAAACAAACCACACAGACCGGTCCGATACCATCTTACATCAACATCTTTAAACATAACCCCTTCTCCACTGGTTACAATAAGTACTCCCAAACTGGCCACAGTTAATCTGCCAAGGGCAATTGGAAACATTAAGGTTTTTAAGAATCTTAAAGTAGCTTAAAGACATGGCCAGGGCTCCAGATATGGTCTGTAGCCGCCTATTTTACTCACCTGTCCTCATTTGAGGAAATACGCTTCAGAAATTTTTTAATGCATACGAGTACTCGCCCAACATTTGTACATACTCCACACGCCAAAGAATAGTGCTTCAAATCATAACATAACTGCTGATTCAAAAGTAACATTTTTTTGACAGATTTACAGCACTTGTATGCATCCCACTTTTGTTTTATAACAGAAATGTTTTTGCGTCTTTGCATTTATAAGATTACTTTTAAAATTCAGAATTATAATAGACCTTTTTTTTAGGTTCATAAGTACAGTTAAATGTAAAATTTACACCCAGGCATATGTTAATGTTTTTAACTCCCTGATGTCATCACTGTTTGCAGATTTCGTAACGTACACTGGTGATTTCTTTAGACTGTGTGCACATTTGAATTCATAGCTGTTATTCACAGGTTTCAAAACTGATATCTGATTTGCTAATCACTGGGCATAGCTGCTGGCAGGCTGTACATTGCTAAATTTCTTCTTTAGTAGCCTTCACTGATTGAAATTTCTTTGAAGTTGGCTGCTAAATAAGTATTACTGAAATGTCTCTGTCTAAGAAGAAGGCATCCAGTGATCCTAAGCAACCATCGGTGCTTCAGTTATTTGCTAAGAAAGAATTCCAGCAGATATTGCACATGCTGAACATACAGTGAAGAAATCAAGACCTGAAGATAGTGTTCTGTCAGCTGGCATGCATGAATCTGATAGTAGTAGTATATAGTTTCAGAGCCGAGTTCTGCTGCTACAGGCCCATTACTTGTTGCTTCACCTCACCCTCTGATGCATGTGCAAGCACATCCTCCGATGCATGTGAAAGCCGTCATTGCCATCTAGTGAAGGCCACTCATTTTCAGTGGGTGAGTGTGTTGATCACGATACTGTGCCAAGTGACATATCTGCTACTCCTTACCAGCTCCAGTTCAGCAAGTGTGTTTTCCTGTGACAAAATCACGTTAATTTAATGGTGATTACAAAACTCATAAGTGGGTAGAATATTCAGTACAGAGATGCTGTATACTGTTTTGCATGCAGGCATTTTACTAGCACTCGTACTGCACCTGGAGGTGGAGGTCGTGAACGTGGAAACATTCCTTTTGTCGATATTGGTTTCTGTAAATGGGAAAAAATTGGTCGTGCCTTCAGAAAGCACAGTGAGTCTGAGAAACACAAAGCATCTGTTGTAGCATGGTGTGAATTTAACTGTATACTGTCTTCATCAGGACATCAGTCTGTTGCGAGACGGCTTGAAAAAAATAGGGACATTGAAATTGAAGAAAACAGACGCCATGTTGAATTACTACTGCATGCAGTGTGTTACCTAAGACGGCAAGGTTTTGCCTTCAGAGGTGGTGATGAGTCGACAAATTCCGATAACAAAGGCAATTTTATTGAGTTTCTGGAAACATTATCTGCACATGACTCAAAATTAAAAGAAAAAATGTCTAGGAGATATGGTCATTATACCTCTCCAGAGTATCAAAATGATTTGATTAACATAGTTGCAACATTAACACGAGAGAAAATTGTAAGTAAAGTTACAAAATATTTCTCTGTTTTAGTCGATGAAACTAAGGATGTATCACGCAAAGAGCAGCTCAGCTTTGTAATCCGTTTTGTTGACGGAGATGGTAATATCTGTGAAAAACCACTTGGCTGCTACCACATGGATAAACTAGATGCTGGTAGTTTGGCTGGTGCAATCAATCAGGCAGTATGTCAGGCTGGACTGCAGTGGAAGCATTGTGTGGCACAGTGCTATGATGGAGCCTCTGTCATGAGTGGGTGCTTCAGTGGAGTACAAGCAAGAATAAGAGAGATTGCTCCTCAAGCTGTTTATATTCATTGTCATGCACACAGACTGAATCTTGTCTTGGTGCAAACAATTAATAATATATCAGAAGTGAAAGAATTTTCAGTATCTTACAGGCTGTATATGTATTTATTTCTCAAAGTTCACCAAGACATGAGTTGTTTGTTAAAGCTCAGAAAGAAGAAGGTCTACAAGTTCTGGAACTGGAGCGACTGTGTACTTACGGTGGTTTTACTGGTACAACTGTGTCAAGAAATTTCAGTTGCGTCTAGAGTCCATTATTATAACACTTCATGCTATTCAGTCACAAAATACTGACAAAGAGGCAAGTAGTGAAGCAAAGGTCATCTGTTTAAAATTCAGAACTTCACCTTTGTAGTAACACTGTACAGCCTAGAAACAATTTTAAGGAAGATACAATCGGTGTCTGAGGAACTTCAGAGAAAAGATCTGGATTTGCCAAGTGCTTGTAATCTTGTTCAGTCTTCGAAAGTGAGCTCTTGTCTCTCGTAATGATTCACAGTGGCAGAAGATTTACAAGGAGGCACAACAAGCCGCTGATCACTGTGGCATTGATTATGATGTAAAGCCACTCAGCACACAGAAAGGCCACTGTGCAAACATCAATTGAGCCGAAACTGACAGATTTTTGTTTCATCCACTTTGGGAAACGGACTGCAAATATAGAAATTCAGGACATTTCTGCAAGATCTAACAGTGATAGGCTTAAACAAGAAATATACCTGGCCTGCATTGACAGGTTTGTTACTGAACTTGATTCACGCTTCACAAGTAATCTGGACCTCTTAAAAGCTGTTGCTGCTCTCAACCCAAAGGATGACAGTTTTCTGAATTACTCTGTTTTAAAGGTCCTAGCAGAATCTTAGCCAGGAGCAAATATAGAAACAATTGTGTTAGAGTCACAGCTGGAATCAGCAAAGGCATACCTACAGAACAAAAATATGCAAAATATTCATTGTGTCAGACAACAGTTGCAATGCCTTTGTAATGCATTTTCAGAAGCCCTGGAGATTTTGAACCTGGTGCTGGCACTCCCTGTGACCACAGCTTCAAATGAACGTTTCTTCTCATGCATGAAAAGAGTGAAAACTTACTTAAGAAACAGTTGTGGTGACAGATGACTCAGTGACTTAATGATGATGGCATGTGAGCCACTGGAGGTGAAACAGCTAGACCTGTCAGTAGCAATAGACAGATTTGCTCAGATGCATTCAAGAAGATACCCATTACTGAAGTAACATTACTATCTACAGTCAGCCAACCAGCAGTCCAGTTTGCAACTTGTGTTTGTGCCTCCAGTCAGCAACCAGTCCAGTGTGCCAGTAGTGTTACCACCAGTCTGCCAGCAGTGTCTCCAGTCAGCCAGCAGTCAGTGTGCCAGTTCTGTCCCAGTCAGCTCAGCAATGAGTCCAGTTTGCAACTTGTGCCTCGGCACTGCCTCCAGTCAGCAACCAGTCAGTCAACCAGCAGTCCAGTCTGCCAGTAGTGTCTCCAGCCAGTCAGCTCAGCAACGAGTCCAGTTTGCAACTTGTGCCTCCAGTCAGCAACCAGTCCAGTGTGCCAGTAGTGTTACCACCAGTCAGCCAACCAGCAGTCCAGTCTGCCAGTAGTGTCACCAGTCAGCCAGCAGTCAGTGTGCCAGTTCTGTCCCAGTCAGCTCAGCAATGAGTCCAGTTTGCAACTTGTGCCTCCAGTCAGCCAACCAGCAGTCCAGTCTGCCAGTAGTGTCTCCAGCCAGTCAGCTCAGCAACAAGTCCAGTTTGCGACTTGTGCCTCCAGTCAGCAACCACTCCAGTGTGCCAGTAGTGTTACCACCAGTCAGCCAACCAGCAGTCCAGTCTGCCAGTAGTGTCTCCAGTCAGCCAGCAGTCAGTGTGCCAGTTCTGTCCCAGTCAGCTCAGCAACGAGTCCAGTTTGCAACTTGTGCCTCCAGTCAGCAACCAGTCCAGTGTGCCAGTAGTGTTACCAGTCAGCCAACCAGCAGTCCAGTCTGCCAGTAGTGTCTCCAGTCAGATACCAGTCCAGTTTGCAACTTGTGCCTCCAGTCAGCAGCAGGTCCAGTCTGCCAGCCTTTTCTCCAGTCAGATACCAGTCCAGTGTGCTAGCAGTGTCTCCAGTCAGCCAGCAGTGAGTGTGCCAGCAGTCTCAACTCAGATACCAGTTCAGTCAGCCAGCAATTCAGTGTGATAGCAGAGTCTCCAGTCAGATATCAGTGTGCCAGCAGTGTCACCAGTCAGCCAGCAGTCCAGTGTGCCAGCAGCCAGTGTCTCCAGTCAGCTTAGCTACCAGTCCAGAGACAGTTTGCCAGTTTTGTCTCCAGTCAGCTACCAGTCCAGTTTGTCAGCAGTGTCCCTGACTAGTCAGCAGTCCAGTGTTCCAGCAGTCACCAG
The DNA here is from genome assembly GCA_016271365.2 of Neoceratodus forsteri. Lineage (NCBI taxonomy): Eukaryota > Metazoa > Chordata > Ceratodontiformes > Ceratodontidae > Neoceratodus > Neoceratodus forsteri. The sequence goes on along the minus strand of CM057459.1, from coordinate 832,169,955 downwards.
TCAGCTTCCAGCACTTCCAGTCACCTACCATCCCAATCTCCAGTGTGCCAGCAGTGTCTCCAGCCTCCAGGCAGGTAATAACACTCCTATGTACTTTGCTTTACCACTTTCATGGGTGTTTGGGAGGGAGTTTATGTTCTTTTACATTATTGTAAGAGGGAGTAGTAGCCTTGGTGTGGAGAGTTAAAGAGTACTTTCATTTGCTTTGCTGCAGTGATTAGAAGTCTGGAAGACTTTCTTTTATGTAACCCCTGGTACTCAGTTCTTTTTCCTTTTATTACAATTTTTCTTTACAGTTTTTTTGGTGTACAATTTTACTAGGATCTTTTCTTTTATTACTTTTTTCTTCACAGGTTTTTGGTCAGTGAGTTTTAATCGGTTCTTTTTCCTTTTATTATTTTTTTCTTTACAGGTTTTTGTTGTTTTTTTTTTTCATCAGTTTGTTTTCCTTTTATTTCTTCTATTACAGGTTTCATTGTATCATTTCTTTTACTAAGCTCTTGTTTTAACAGAGAAGAAGTAAAGTTCTCTCCATGGTTCAAGGTTCAGAGTATGCTTTCATAACAGTATAATTTCTCTCATGCTTTGATGTGTATTTTTTATGTACTGTTAGGTATTGGTATAGAGACGGTTCATTATTTTTAGTAATGTGTGTCTTAGCTTGTATAGTACCAGTCATTTGACATGAACAGTGTGGTAATATTTTTTTGGACACAGACAATGTGGTAATATATAGAGGATAATGCCTGATGTACAGGTGATAACCATGGTATAATCACTTTGAGTGCTGTCTAGGGCATTGGTAAACCTAGAGTGCACAGCTTGAGAGGTTTACAATTGCCCTAGCAACCACGAGAGAGGATTACACTCTGGTTATCACCTGTACATCATGCATTGTCATTTACAGTGTATGGGACTCGACATGAAGTCCCCTTCCCCAACATAAGTAATTTAGCCTTACCTTATTAATGAATCTGCACTACACCCACATGATTGTTTAGGAAAACAATTTATTAGGATACACGGACTGATTGACAGTGGGCCAAAATAGCACCAGAATTAAAATCTCTATCAGACATAGTGATTGCTAGACAATAAACTGTGACAATTGGAATGTTATTTGAATACTGCACTGAGACTAACAATCACATTCTGGGTATGTAGAATAGTGAATAACACTGGCATTCCATTTTGTAAACCCACTGCTATGACATAGAGAGAGGTTTATAAGGTTCTGACATCACAACAGTGGGATTACAAGGTTGTAATCTGTTTGATTTCAATAGGTAATAAGGGCTACCCATGCATTAATATAATATTGTTTAATATTTGTACAGTTGAGGAATGGGACTTTCACTATACTGATGATTCCATAATTTGATGAAAACTAGCTATTTAATTTGAATCAACATCTGTAATGACCCAGTTCAGATTTATAGTCAGACTTTACTATCCAATTCATACCCATTTTTAAATTACTTGGTAACTAGCTCTATGTCATATTGACAAATGCCACCCTCTCTGGCTCCGCCCACACTGTGGCCCCACCCACACCATGGCCCCACCCACTTCATGCCCACCCCACCCTTGCTACCCCTATGATTTTGCTGAAATGACGCCCCTGGGTACATTGATAAAAAAATAAAATGGAATCTACTGCTTTAAACTAAATTCTCAGGGGAACTGGGTATCCAGATTTTGTAATTCATTACCAACAAATAAAAAATCTACATGTAAGAAAAACACAACTAGGTTCCTTCTCAGCAATATGAGAAGTTATATAGTAAATTTAATGAATTTCATACTGTACTACACACTGACAAAACTGATGTTGCATTATTAACTGAAACTTGACTAGATGATAAAGATAACTGGGGGAGATAACATCCAAGGATATAATGTTATAAGACAAGATAGAAGATGTAGTAATGTTATAAGACAAGACAGAATATGTAGGAAAGGTGGGAGAATCGCTATTTTTTGTCATCTGACTGAAAGTTTATAAAAATTACAGAAAAAATTAAAAACAATACAGACAATACAGAAACCATATGGCTACAAATCCTAAATGAAAATAAAAAGGAGTATACCCTTGGCCTGTGTTACAGACTGCCAGATACCAAAACAGCCATCAATATAAAATTATACAATGGTTCTAAGAATTCTTGAATCTGATTGGCTGACTGGCACCTTCCCATGGTAAATCCTCCGATATAGCAATGGGAAAATATGCCAGTTAGCTGCATCTGTAAAAACCATCCAACCCCCGAAGTCAGCAGTGGAAAACCACCATCTTGAATCCCTGATGAAGACCACCGCTCATCACGTACCACCCTGGATTGCCATGCTCCCCAAAAAGTCCCAGTGAGAACTCTATTTTAAAAAAACATATTGGTAAACTTATAAAAAGAGTAAAATCTATACAGTCATCTGCTCTTCACTTTTTCCCCACTACAGCCAACCTTCACAAGATAGAATACATCAGTCACATGCTCATCTGCCGATCATCCCACCGCTCACTCACAACTAGAAACCAGGGAGAGTGGACAAATCCATTTCTGTGCTACAATACCTGGTGTTCTCCACCATGGTCTCTCTACTGTCTCCTGAATATCATCACTCTTTCTAATTTTATTGAGGCTGCCCTCCGGACCTCACTCACACTCATTGAGTAAAAACACACTTGCAGCTCCGTTGTACAATAGCTGCAAAACCCTGAGAAATGCTGCATTCCCTTCAGTTGTCTGAGTGTTGCTTCTCCCGGATTTTGGGTACTGCTCCAGTGTCTCCCCCAAAACATACAAACGAAATAAGTAAAATGTACAGAAATACCGTTGAAAAAAATCACCTTCATATCAACTGTTGACTTGCCGACTCCTCCAGGATGCCACACACTCGCTGCTTTGTAAGCAGGGACACAAAAAAGCAAGCGAGAAACAGACTGCATTATTTTTACCTCGCAGACCCCAACAAAAAGAAATATACTCTTGTACCACAAAATATTTTATAAAATGTATCTTCTGCAAGAAGTTGAATGGAGCACCTGCCTCACCTCTCTCCACAAATGTACAGGTACTGGGTTCCCTTTCTCGTTCCTCACATTAGTAGCTGGCAGCTGCTAAAGTAATGCCTAGAATCTGATCCCATTCAGTACACAATTAAAAGAAAAATAGTCGACTACAAAAAAAAAACATCATTCTCAAGTGCAAGAGCCAAAGTAAAAAGGAAATGCTAAACCCAATGCAAACCCCAAAGTATATGAAAGAGTAAGCTTGTCACTGGCACCAACTAAAAACTGTCAGGCTCTCTGTTTAAAAACAAAATGAAAGAACAACTGAAACAAGGCAATTTCTTCCCATATACATAATAGTAATTCAGCTGCAGGATGGTGGAGGTGAAGGTGGAGGGGTTGGGGTCAAACAAATGAAAATTCACAGACTCTTTCTTCCAGTAATCATGTGAGAGTGGGGAATTATTCTACCTAGCAACTGGGAAAATGTTTTTTTCTGGCAGAACAATAATTTCAATAAAAAATATTTAAAATAGTAAAAACAGTATTTTTGTTTGATTTTTTTCATTATAAAAAGTGAAGGGGGACTTTGTATAATTGCAATAAACCATTCAATCGTGTGAGTTATGCTGGGATTTACCCACAGTTGACCTGGTTTGACCACTCAGCCTGCTACCTTTTGGCCAAACCATGCCAGCTGTGGTTAAATCCCAGCATAATCCACACCCTGTTGTGGTTTATTGCTTAAATAATTGATGAAATTCATTGATCACTAGAAATGGGTAAGGTCATTCTGGTTGGTGATTTCAACTTCCCAGATACAAACTGGGTCAATGGAGATGCAATCACTAAACAATAGAAGGAATTTTTGGGAGCTGGCCCACCAGCGCAGAGGTTGGATTTCCACTTGCGACGCTGGTGACCCAGGTTAGGGAATGGATCCAGGTCATCAGAGGGCAAGCCAGAGGGAGAAGGATCAAGCATTCCTAGGACTGTTCTCCTTCTCTGGGGGGGGAGGGTGGTCTGTGTTTGGGCAGGAGTAACACCTGGCAGAGGCTGGGTTCATCACCCTGCACTGACACATATGCAATTATGGGGCAGGACAGATGCAGGCCATCATTGCACATGCCCACCCCAGCTTACAGGGGGAAAAACTCTGCAGCCAGCCATCTCAGTGAAGCCCTGCCCCCAGTCTTTGATTAGCCTTGCAGCTGGGTCTCCCAACTAGTCCCAGTATTGTGGCACTGGTGGCCCGTACGGTGCTGCAACTCTGCCCTCTGGGGGTAAGCCAGGGGTGACTGGGAGAGCACAGACAATATGGGAAGGTGGAAACTTGAGAGGCACCATGACTAGGGCAGATACCCGATGACTGGCACAGCAAAAAAGCTCTCTAAATATAAAAAAAATATAAGGAGTTTTTTAAGTTTTGCACCGAGAGCAATTTAATGCCAGATCAAACCAATTGAATGCTATGACTGGGTAACAAGGGAACTGGATAAAGGCATGCAGTGGATGTGCTGTATTTGAACTTCAATAAGGCCTTTGATTCAGTGCCTCATGGGAGGCTGGGGGGTAAGTTGCAATATGTGGGGGCAGGGAAAAAGATGCTAAACTGGATTGTGAACTGGCAGAAAGGAAGGCAGCAAAAATTTGTGTTGAGGGGCACTCTTTTCCCCAAGGGTAGTGACAAGCAGGGTGGTGAAGGGCTCAGTCCTGGCTCCAGTGTTGTTTGGGTTATTCTTATTGGATATCTCACATGGTGTTAGGAGCAACATCAGTCTGTTCAGAGATGATATGAAGATAGGGGCAGTGGTGGACAACATAGAGAGAGATGGCAGGGGCTACAGGAGGACATGATCAAACTGAAGGAGTGGTCAGAAAAGTGGTAATTGAGCTTCAATGTGAAGTAGTGCAAGGTTATGCACTTTGGAGCAAGAAATCCAGGGAGGAGCCAGCAGTTGGGAGGGGTTCAGACAGAGGTCACAGAAGGGGAGAAGGCCCTAGGGGTGATCAGCTCAGTACAGGAAGGTAGCAGCTAAGGCCAACAAGATGCTGGGGTGTATTGCATGAGGAATCTCATCCAGAAATAGCAATGTGGTCCTGTCACTGTACAGATCACTAGTCAGGCCAAATTTGGAATACTGCATGCAGTTCTGGTGTCCCTTTCTGAAAAAGGATATCAGATTGCTGGAGGGGGTGCAGCATAGGGCAACTAAGATGATTCAGGGGCTGGAGGGCAAAACCTATGAGGACAGACTAGCTGAGTTGAATATGTACACCCTGGAGGAGAGGCGAGATTGGGGAGATATGATTGAGACCTTCAAATATTTGAATAGGATTAACAAAATGGGCACAGAAGGGCTATTTAAGCTGAGAAGAGGAAGGGACACCAGAGGGCATAGTCTCAGGTTGGAGAGTGGAAGATATTGGGGAGAGTTGAGGAGGCATTCTTTTCACAGAGAGGATGATGGAGAAATTGAACACTCTACCCAAAGAGGTGGTAACCTGTAGCACAGTTAGCAGTAATAAAAGGGTATTGGACAGGATGTGGGGGTAAAGGTGAGGGGAGAGGAGGGTGGGGCAGCTGCAATATAAAGGTGCTAACTGAGCATTCAAGCAGACTAGCTTGATAGATCATAAGGCCTGTCTCTGCTGGCAGATTTGTATGTTTATATATTCATAATACAGCATGTAACTACTCCAAGTAGAGTAGAAAATGTATTAGACTCAATCATTACTACTGAAGATGTTACAATAACTGAATATGTAACTAAGTCCCCTATAGGCAACAATGATCACTTCTATGTGATTTTCTCTATAGAACATCATAATCAATCCATTAAAGGTTGTACAGAGTTTTATTTATATAAAACCACAAACCAGGAAAGTATTAATAATGACCTAACAAACATTAATTGGGTTAATTTACTAGATGGAAAATCAATAGATGAATCCTGGGACTATATAAAAAACACAATACACTCCATAACAAACAGAGAAACATGTAAAACAGGTTAAGAAATATAATAACAGGGATCAGAAACCAAAATGGTTGAACAAAGGTATTGCTAAACTAATTAAGAAAAACATGATGCATGGTTAATACTTGAAGAATCCATCTGAACTGAATTGGAATCTATTTAAAGGAATACAAAGAATACGCAAAAACAAAATTAACAAAGACAAGAAAAGCTATGAAATCCATCTTGCAAAAACAGCAAAAAAAAAAAAAAAAAAACAGTAAACAGTTTTATAGTTATATTACCTCATTAAAAATGGGCAATGGGGAACTTACAACCATTACTGAAAACAATGAATGCATTACAGATCTAGTTAAAATTGCAAACAAATTCAATACTTACTTTTGTTCGGTACATTACAGTCAAACTGCAATACACAAAAACAAAAATAACAACACTGAAATAGGAACATTCCAATTTACCAAAGTGGAGATATTACAACACATTGACAAATTAAAAGAAAATAGTGCCCGAGGTTTAGATAATATTACTTCACCAGTGCTAAAATTAATGAAGGCTCATATTTGAATACCACTTAAAATACTACATGAAAAATCATTGAATAATGATCTAATTCCAACAGATCAGAAAAAATCAAAAGTGACTCCTCTTTTTAAACAGGTTCTAGTCAGAGCCAATTCAACAGCCAATTGATTTGAGTAAATGTTCATAACATCAGGAATTAACATATTGTTTTGTTATTAAATGTTCTATTTAAAATTTGTCATATTACATGTAAAATGGAGGCTTCAGGGGAAAATATGCTCTAGTGGTCTAGGGGGTATGAGGCTGACACAGTCCCCTATAGAGGAATTATTTTTTGAGTGGAAAGAGGATGGGAACTTCAAACCTATATGAAGCTGTTATAGAATACTTATGGTGGTCTGTCAGGATTCCATGGAACCAATAAAGGCAAAGTGGGAGCAAGATTTCCTACCAGATGGACTGACGGGGGGGACTGGTTGCAGATTATAAAGAATTTATTAAAGTGCTCAGTTAATAATAAACTCCAGATGATCTAATATAACATCTTTGCTAGAGCATATTTTACCCCAGAATTGGCAAATAGAATAGACCCTCAGACATCGGATCTTTGTCCCAGATGTTGTGTCCACTCAGGATCTTTCTTTCATATGATATGGAGTTGTCCAAGGATTCAGACTTTCTCTGGGGGATAGTGGAAATCTTGGCAAATGTGCTTGGGTATCCCGTGGAGTTGGATCCTGTGGAGATTCTCCTAGGACTTTACGTGGGACATGGATGTCAGACCAGGCCATATGAGGAATTCCGCAGACTAGGAATGGTAGTAGAAATTAGATATATCTTAATGTACTGGATGTCTAATGAGGTCCCCACATTAGCTTTTTGGTTGAACTCCCTCTTAGAATGCATGACCATGGAAAGAATCCAATATAATCTAAGAAATCAGATTGATAAGTACAAAAAATGTGGGGTCGGTTAGAACAAGCCATGACTCAGAATTGGTTTCCAATGTTTTAATCACTAGAGAGGGAATAAACAAGACTAAGACAAAGGTTGTGAAATGGAACTCTGTTGCTTGTGTAGACAAGACCACATTGAGGCCTTATCTGCATTCCTAACTTTTTTGGTGAATTTTATTTATATGTACATTCAAGTCTCCTGAAATATGTATAGTGTATGGAGTGTATGTATACAATAGTGTATAAGTTACATGAACCTTTACTTCTTTCTTTTAGAAGGTCAGGGACATCTAAATGTACAGGAATGATAAACTAACTTCAGTAAAGTTAATTTGATAAATGGAATAGAGCATCAACCTTCTGTTGAATAATGGATATGTACTCTGCAAAATGGTAAATAAAGTTCTATGAAAAAAATACATGCAAAATGGCATACAGTATCATATATGAAAGAGACATTAGAAGTCTGATACTAATGTAACATATCCTCAGGATACGAGGAGGCTCATAAACTTGCAACTGGCAATAAAGGTAATGAAAAGTATAACATAAGACCTGGTATTAACTACCCACAAGGCATATTTTCAATAGTTGGTTAGTAGATGAAAGTATTAAAAAAAGCTTTACATATAAACCACAGTATCAGTAAATATAAATTTCTATCAGCTCCATTTTGCACAAGTTGGGGTGAAGCACTGAGGATATAAAATGTTTAGGCATTCATCTATATATTTATATATATGTATTCCTTCTTTGAGAGACCTTTTCTCTAGCACTGTGGATCTGATGAACTCTGTGATACAAAATTCAAATGCCAGGCATGTATTCTAAAAAAACAATAAAAAGCAGGACATTATTATATCAGATGCTCATTTAGTCTTAATTATACAGTAATACAATAAAAAAATCACTTCTATTGCAAAGTATGCCCATCAGCTTTATATACAGGAAATAAAGATTGTCTACAGAAATGTTACAGAAAGTGCACAAGTTCAAAACAATCATTCAGACTTGGGATATAGTGAGCCCCCAGGTATAGATCCATTATGGCTGAGCATCTGATATAATAATGCCCCTTTTAGTTAATGTTTTAGAATAGATTCCTGATATTTTGAATCATTGTACTGCAGAGTTTATTGTTTCCAAGATTCTAAAGAAAATGTCTCTCAAGAGAAGTGATATGTAAATGAATACCTGCTAATTTTATATCCTCACTCCTTCACTCCAACATCCACAAAATGGATTTCTATACAGTTTATATTTCTTGATATTGTACTATATATATATAAAGCTTTTTTTTATAATTACATGAACTAACTAACAGTGAAAATATGCCTTTTGAGTAGTTTATACCAGGTTTGATATTATACTTTTCATTATCTTAATTGCGGTTTGTAATTTTATAAGTGTCTCCTCATATCCTGAGGATGCATCATATTTGTTGTTTAAAATGTTTTATTTGTACACATCACTTGTGGTGGATAATATAATAACTGATTACAATAGTGCTACAAATATAGCATAAGGAAAAAATAGTGATGTCCAAATTGCATACCACAGACAGTGACAGGGATTAAACAGTGCTGTGCAGTAAGTGCTACCCAGGTCACTATCCATAGTATTAGGAAGAAGACAAGGGCTGGGAAATCTAAAATGGTGGATGAGCTGCTCCTGTGGCAGAGAGAACTGAGACATGGAGCTGCTTGGCCACAATGGTGGTAGAGATCACGGTTCTAATCCTAACATTCAAAATTTTGTTTTTCTCCCATAATCCAGCTCCAACTCAGAGTTAATTATTTTAGTAAAGGGGGGGTGTGAGGGCAGAGACCCAACTAAAATAAGTATTTGGACTGGTAGCAGTAATCAGTGTGCTTTGTGGCCATTACCAGTGCCACTGCCTTTAGTTGTGGCATTTGTTCCTGCCACTGTTCTGCATAGTGCTGTATGGAAGGTGATGTTATTGGCAGCGCTGTTCATACATGTGCTGTTCAACCTAGTGCCAGGTAATATAAGGACAATTCTGCATTAAATTACTAACTATGATAAGACTCTGCTTCTGGAGTGAAACGCTAGTTGTTTTTGCTCCAATCTGGCATAGCATTGCTCTCTGACATTCATTGCAATACTGCACTTTTGTTGTTTTTAGTATTCATCCTATAAATTCCCATATGCTTTTCTATTAACTGGTTAAGTTTTACTGCAGACTATGGAATAACATCTCTTTTTATTTGATGTACAAGTGACAAGTACAAAAATGTGCAATACTACAATGAATAGCAGGGAGCAATGCTACAATAGATTAATGCAGAAAACAACAAACTTTTCTTTCTAAAACATCACTGGAGATGGGCTCCCATTGTCTGCTTACGTTTTTTCATTGACTGTTGGACTGGTGTGCTGGGCATCTAGTGTTAGAATGTAGAGTTGGCAGCACCAAGGTTTGGCTGAAATTGTTTGCTTACTTTTTTTCATTTGCTGTCTACCTCTATGTTTAGGCACTTGGTGTCAGAATTGGGAAAGTTTGGTGGCAACAGGGTTGAGCAGAAAGTGGCTACTTGCTTTCATTTTAGTTTACCATCCAACCCCATAATTGCATCCTCAGTGTTGGGGGCAGGGAGTGGCACTAAGGTTTGGCTCCTGGTTACTGCCTAGCTGCCTGAATCAGGAGTCACCCAGCCAACCGTGGCCACCAAACCAGAACTGAATTGCCATTTCTTGCAAGCTGCAGCACAGAAAAACACCCCAATGCAGCAGCATAGCTAACCTTAAAAGAGCTGTACTATGTTGTGCTTTATACATAAAATACTAGAGCACAGTCTGGTCAGTAATGGGAGAGAGCAGCACCAACTAGCCACCCTTCCCAGCCAGTAGCTTCAGTGTAGAGTCAGACCCTCAAGTAAAAGTCCTGTCAGCAGCAAAAACAGCCAAGAAAGAAACTGCCTGCAGAACCAGAAAGACAGAGTTCTGATTGCTTCTGCCTTTTCATTAAGGTAAGTGGCTGAGTTTATTTGAGAATGTTTCAGTACTGTGGGGAGGGGAGAGACTCAAAAGAAAAGAATGCATGGATATCTATCTCCTGGCCTGCCACTGCGGGTGGTCAATCAATTGAGGACTACTTTGATAGGTGGATACTTGCAGGAAAGGGTTGAGATGGCCATTTCTTCTTCTTCGGGTGATGGAGATGGCTTTACTTCTCCTGCCCCTGTGGGGAATAGCTTTGCTTTTCCCTGGTAGGTAGGAGGGGGAGGAGGCCCTGCTTCTTTTGGCTTAGGGGGTTGAGGATGTCCCAGCTTCTTTTGGCTTGGGGGAAGGGTACCTCCTTGTTTCTCCTGGCTTTGGGAGGTGGCCCTGCTTTTCTTGGCTTGGGGGGGTGACCCTATCTTCTGCATCATGTGGTCCTGTTTCTTCTGCTAGAGAAAGCAGGGGGCAAGGACCATCCTACCCCCCTTCCTGAGCCAGGAGAAGCAGAGCCATCCATCCCAAGTCAAGAGAAGCCATGCCATCCATACCCCCATCCCAAAGACAGGAGAAGCAGGGCCATCCCCTGTAAAGTGGAATTAGCATTTTTATTTTTAGAAACATAACATTCATCATTAGTTCAAATACTCCAAGAAGTAGGCATGCATGAATATGCACATATGCTTTCCATTCTGGTTTCAATAGGTGTCATGGCTTCTGACTGTAGTTCCCAGCCAGTGCCCTGGTAACCAACAGAAGCTGGATCCACCACTGTTGCTGACCATAGATGCTGTGAAGAGTGATCAAACAGAAATAAAAATTGTAAATGTGGAGGTGGACAATGGAGAGCAAAATTAAATGAAAGAGGCGAGGAATTTGCAAAAAAAGTTGCAAAAACACAATGCCTTTATGTGACTTGAACAAGAAAATAAAATGTCAACTTCTATGTATTTAAAAGCACACAGGAAGGCTGATGATTAACAACCAGCAAAATCAAAGGTTAAGACACCAATGTGTTGCAAGGTAATCTGAGAACAGAGGGAGTTGAAACCAATAAAACACCAGAAAAGGCATACAACTTCATTAACTATATCGTTCTTATAAATATCTTTGTTTTAAAGACACATTTTGCAGGAAATCAACACATATGCCACAGAATCAGGTAAATATGCAGCAACAAAAAAATTATAAGCACTTAATAGGAGGAAACTCGTTAAAGGCAAAACATTGCAATGGTAAATCAAGTTGAAGCAAAGACTGGCATTTTACTGCACAATGGAATGCAGTACTAGAGCGCAGGAAATGAACTGCCATTGAAAATAAATAATTGTTTCATTGTTTATGGAAGTTAGCTGTTCCATAGCTATTTATCTTACATGCCCTTAAAATGATGAATGTATTTCAATAGAAATTACAGACATTACTGCCGTAAGCTTTTTTAACAGACACAATTATTTAAGGGGCTCTAGAAACAGTGCTATATACTGCAGGCAGGCTTGCAGACACACACACACACACACCACTGTGGTAAATGGAGAGAACAGCAGAGTAATACGAGTCATGCAGCCATCCAAATTACTAAATGGAAGACCACAATCTCACTGTCCTGTTAAATAGTTCTCAGTCCCCTACTCACCACAATACATCAGCATGGTGACATCATCATGCTCCCATAAAAAGGTTGTAAACTGAATTTCTCCAATTATAGACCAATACTCCTTTCATGTGTACCTTGCAAAATTCTTGAGTCACTTATAAAGAACAAAGTACTAGAACACATCAAAACCATTGCCATATTTGCTTCAAATCAGCACAGTTTTAGTCAGGGACACTCTTGCTCCACTAATTATATATGTTTAGATAAAGTAAGCAAAATGCTGGATGGAGGCACTCCGGTGGATGTAGTGTTGTTTGACTTTAGCAGGGCATTTGATTTAGTCTGACATTGAGCTGTTAGTGAAAAACTATAAAAAATATAGAATTAATACAATTATTATTAAATGAGTGGAGAACTAGTTACAGGACAGAACCCAAGTAATATTCATACATGGTCATTTTTCATCTAAAGGCCAAGTAACTAGTGATGTTCCACAGGGGCCAGTTATTGGACCAATTATCTTTCAAATATCCATAGCAGACTTAGATGAAAATGTCAGTAATGAAATAATTAAATATGCAGATGACACTAAATTATGTGGATCTTGCAGCTCCACTATTCAAATAGGAGTCACTACAATATAATATAAATTCTATAGCTCCATGGACAGAAACATGGGGCATGAAATTAAATACAGATAAATGTTGTGCTATATACATGGAAAGAGAAAACCAGCAATATACTTACAGTTTAAATGGTGAAGCATTACCTAACAAAACTGCAGAAAGGGACTTAGGCATAATTTTAGATGATAGACTCATGTTTAAAGAGCAATGTACTGTACTTCTGTAATTGCCAAAGCTAAAAGAACTATAATGGCAATAAAAAGAAATATTAAAAGCAGAAATGTTGAAGTATTATTGCCTCTATGTTTATCATATAGTAGGCCATTGATGGACTACTGTAGCCAATTATGGTGCCCCTACACTAAGATGGAAATCAATAAATTAGGGTCCAACAATGTCATACAAAAACAATATCTGCCATGAAACATCAGACTTACTGTATAATGATAGATTAACCAATTTAGGTCTTCATAGTCTCAAATTGAGGAGGCAACGGGGGATATGCTGCTTTATTATGACATCCTTAATGACCCATTATTAATGACAGAATTAAATATTGAGTTCAAAGATGACCACAGTGTTGTAAGAGGCCACCCATTACAACTTAAAACTAGTAGATTTAAAACAATAAAAGAAAATGTTATTATATAATATAGGCAGCAAACCTATGGAACAGACTACCCATGGATGAAATATCAAGTTCTAGTAAAGATAACTTTAAAAACAACTTAGATAAATACATTGTCTCAGGAGAAAACTTGAACTATTACATCCTGTCCTAAAAGGAGACAATTTGGGGCTTCAACCTTTTTTCTGCTCCTTCAAACTAAGTGAAACTAAGTGATGACCTCTGCTCTGATTATTCTCCCTTTCTTTAGTCCCCAAACCTTGTTCTCCCTTCCTTCCTGGATAAAAGTTGTACTTTAACTTTATTTATTTAGTTTTTTTTAGTTTTTGCAGCTTTTCACTGCATCACCGCAGTTGCAGCGAGTGACAAATCTTGCTCCCTCTCCCACCAAGCTTTAGAGCTAGTCTGTGCACTTACACCACAAACAGGGAGCTCAAATACCAACACTGACTAATCAGATTGTCAGACTGGTGCCATTTTCTCCAGTGAGGACCCCACAGGCTGCCTGTCATGCCCGATTAGAGATCGGGAAAAGTCCCAGGACCCCACAAGCAGTCTGAAAAAAGCCTTTTTTTTAAATTACCCATTACTTTCCCTGTTTCCCATGTACACAGTACTTAACCCACGAAGTACACTGTTAGGTTGGGTAGAGTAGTAAATTACCTGATCTACACTATCTGACCAAAAACACTGATACCTACCCTAAGTGCTCCAGCTACCTGATGAGTAGCTCATCCCTACTCGTATAAGAAATCCATAGTAGAATAGACGAAAGGTTTACACTTCAATTCCCCCTTCTGTTAAAGTACAGAAACAATGTTTAGTTCTGTTCCATATCATATTCTGAACATCATGGAAAATGCAATTGTCAACAGGGCTAAAAACTGATAAAACTTTGAACAACTTCCAAAAGTGGAGAATGCAAATGAACATTCTCTATGATCTTTGGGGAGATCCAAAATGGGGTTCAAATCCCCCTGCATTGAATCGGTAGTGGTGTGTATCTGTCTTCCTTTTACAGGGACCATGACAAGAGCTAGTCCAAGCAGGAAAGAGCTCCATAAAAGGAAAATCTGGTGTGTGGGTGACATACAAGCAGCTAATATCCACTCTCCTGTCTCCCCCTGATTATAACTAATATTCATAGTATTCCAAGCCCATCCCTGAAAAAACAGAAAAAAAGGGGATCAACTGAGTCATCAGAAGTAAAGTAAGGGCAGGGGGGATTACCAATTTACCTTTTCATAATAATGGAAAACATAAAGTGAGCTCTTCAATGTAAAATGCTCCTAATAAATCTGGTATGATAACAAACATTTTCATTATGAGTTCTGTTCCCAAGAGTGGGAACTAGTAAGGGAACCAACCAGAAAGACAGCCAATTATTTAGCAGATCATAGGGGAGCAGATTAATAATGATCCCCATGTCGCAACATACTATGTAGATTAACATCCATTTATATAGTCCATTATGTTTCATGCCTAATAGAAATAAAAAATCTGAGAATAGTCAAGATGGGAATGGATATGAAATTGTAGACTCAGCAGCAACTGAATTTAATGGCATCAGTGTGTTCTCTGGACACATTGACACAATCCAGAAAAAACTGCACCCCAAGCTTGGCGCCTTGTTCAGGAATCACAGTTGCATTCCTCTTGTGGTTAGGCATGAGCTTGTCCAGAAGATGATCCTCCCCATTTTTGACTACGGCAATGTAGCCTATGGTGTTGCTCCTAAGTTCTCCCTGATTAGATTGGATACTTTCTTCAACTCCTTCAGCTGCTTTGCCCTTAATGCTACCTCTCGAACCCACTACTGTGACCTCTATTGAGTCCTTTCCTTCCCCTCCCCCTCCCTTACAAATAGACACCTCTCACACTGAGCTAAATTCACTGCTAAACACTGGCTAGGTGAACTCCCTTCTTATCTCTCCCCCTCATTTATAACACCCCCTCCTCCTTCCCACTCCCTCAGATATTCCAACACTTGCACACTAACTGTCCCTCACTGCTACACTGTCTCTGGCCAGTCTATGTACTCTCACCGTTTCCGTAAAATATGGAACTCTCTACCTCCCCAAATCCAACACATCTCCTCCCTCTATTCCATCAACATTGCCCTCTCCAATTATCTTGTACCTAACTGTTCCTGTCATGACCCATCTTAATGTCCTTCATCTTGCTCCTTACAGTTTGTCCCCCTTCGGAATTTACCCAATGACTCTATCGACTCTACTGCCTCTACTGACCCTAGCCCCTAATAGGTGCTAGTTATCATACCTTTCTCCCTCCCCCTACTCTCTCACCCTTTTTCCCCCTAGTCTTCACACTCCACTTGCAGGGTTCTCAGCATCCTGAAGAGATCCTATAGTGCCTAGGCTTGCCACTTATTCTTCCACATCTACCTATCCTTGGCCTTCCAGGTCCCTTGCAGGGTTCCCAGCATCCTGGAGGGTTCACTGGATCAGGCCTCATCCCTTCCCAGGAGTTATTTCTCTGACCCTCCCTCTCACTGTCCCTCTATAATTACAATGCCTAACTGCAGGAGAGTTTACAATTGCCTGAACATTCCTGCCCCCTTGCAGGGGTCATCACATCCTGAAGGGTTCTCTTTTTGTGTCAGGCTTTATTTCTCCTCCTAGCAGTTAATCACACTTACTCACTCCCTCTCTCTCTCCATCTCTAATCCCTACTCCAGTCCCCTGTCCCCTTGAAGGGTTCCCCACATCCCGAAGGGGTCTCTGGGGGACACGATTCTGCACTGTCATCTCAACCTCTCTCTCCTTCACCCCTTAATTCAAGATAGCACTTGTTCACTGATTACCATTGCACTTATTAAATGTTCTCACAAATTACATAAGTATGCAACACTGTTTGTAATAACTTCCTTAATTAATTGTATGCTATATTATCTTTGCAACTTGAGTGTAAAATGTCTCATCCCTATTGTACCCCTCCCCCCAAGGTCATACCAGAAGATGAGGAACCTTTTGCTCAGTGTGCCTTCCTGGTGAAAAATTTCAAATAAATAAATACAAATAATCACATTGCAGAAACAGAAGCCCAAATAATAGAAGCATAGTTCTGTCTTAACTACGGGAAGCTCTTCTAAAAAGCTTGAGCCAGCACTACACAGAGAGGGATAACTTAAAAATTATCCCCATTCATCAGAATATTAAGAAGGAAAAACATCTATTCCTGTGAACCCATAATAATGCACACCCATTGTATGTACAGAAACCTAAACAATAGACAGAGTTGGAACAAAATAGAATTTGGGCAGTCAACAACAGCTGAGTATAAACATAGCACATAAACAGAATCACATAATGATATCAGCACATTTCTATTTGAACTTCTGGAATCTCCTTGAAAGGGGATCCAGCCAGCCATGAGCAGTGGAGAGTGACTTAAGATTTCTCCCCAGACCACTGCATGTTAAGCATAAAGACGGCCATTCACTTAACTCACTATACATCATGTCAACAATAAAATTTAAAACATCAACAATAAGCCGGATGGGAACAAATTTAATTATTGGAAGTCAGCAATGGCTGAACATACCAACAGTACCTGAACAAGATTTCAAACAGTGATACTGTAGTACAGCTCTGTCTGAGGCTGAGCTGCTGGGAGCTTTTCAAAAGAGACCCCTTCAGGCAACAATACACTACCCAGAGACCATCGGGTATGAAGTAGACAAGAAAAAATTACCCACAAGTAAATGTACATACTGATCTCCCTCAAGTATTGGAGCTTGGATTCTTGGAGGCATTTTTTCATCTGAGTAGTGGCTGAAATAAGGAATTGACCTCAATCATGATTTGGGCAGTAGTACATCTTCCATTTTCCCAGAGCTGGGCTCTGTGTACCATGGTCCATTCACTCATCTGTGGTTTAGGCAGGACGTCGGGTGCAGGTTTCCTAGGTTGCACAGTTAATCCTCTCTTCTTCACAACTTCTAAGGCAGCCACCAGTGTGGAATAAGTCTGTACCCCATCCTCCCCAAAAATGAGCAACTTAGCAGGGTATGGAGTTTCAACTTTGATTTATTTCATGCTGTTTTTGAATATTAGTGGGGTAATCTTGATCTACTCTAAGTACAGACATGTTCCAATATATGAAAACTAGTTCTTCTGCCAAGCTCGCCACAACACCTCCTCTTTTACTCTGTAACTGACAAATTTTACAATGACCTGGTGAGGTTGAGCTTTAGGATCATAGGGTCAGGGTAGCAAGGCCTAATGAGCAAGCTTTATCTGGATGTCCAGTGTGGCTGGTAAAGCTAGAACATCCTTTAGCAAGTCAGAGATGAAATCAGACAAATTCCTTGCTTCTGCCCCTTTGGGGAGTCCTGAAAACCACATATTATCCTTTCAGAATTGCCCCTCAAGGTACAATTAGCATGTAATGCATCTGGGTGCTATATTAAGGTCTCAACAGCAGCTCTGAGCTGTAGTACTTCATCCTCCATCACTCTGACACTCTGCTCCCCCTCCTCCATGCGTCTTCACACCATGAAGGCCCTCATTTCATTTTGTTGATTCCTGTTTGTTTTCTTTCATGGAAGCTTTGATTTCATGAAGTACCATTTCAAATCAGCTCCTTGTAAGGCATTCTGACTCCTGGACCATGTCATTTTCCTGGCCCTTAAAACTGACTGAAGACATGGTGTGACTATGGTCGACATCACCAAAAGTTGATACCACTTTCTGTAGTGACATTTGGAGTTGTTTGCTGTGGATAACTGTCTCTATTACTATCTCCTGTTATTGAAATACCACAATAACAAATTATGTTGCTGTTTGGGAGAGATTGAAAGTCAGGGTGGACAGGATATTTTCTCCTAAGCTGCTATGTGCTCTGTGAAGTCAACAGAAATCCACTCCATCTTCCTTAATGGCCTCCTTACAGCTTTTGCCAACTCTCATATCCACATGTGTGCAGATGACACAGTCATTTACAACTCCAGTACCTCCACTACAACAGTGGAAGGTCTGCACCAACCAAAACTTCCACAATGTCTTGTGCTGGTTTAAATCTAACCAGCTCTGGGTCAACACTCACATGCAAAAAAAAGCTGTGTCCATGACCTTTTGGCACCAACCAAAAACTGGCCGGACTCCCAACTCTGCCTGTCTTCTCCAGCTTGGATTGTACCTCTCTTGAAGTGGTTCATTCATTCATTCAAATACCATGGTGTGTAGTTAGACATCAAGCTTGACTTCTCTGCCCACACTGATGCCAGCCATGCCAAGCTCTGCCCTAAACATGATGCCTTGTACTGCAACAAAGACTGTCTTTCTCTACAGATATACCATGAGCTTGTAATCAAAACTGTGTGCCCGATCTTTGACTGTGTGCATGTGGTCTATGGAGCTGATCTCGCCACCTCTCTGGCCAGGCTGGACACCCTTTCTTCTGCCTTCTGTTGTTTTGCTACCAACCCCCATCTGGTACCCACCATTGCTCATTCTTCTTCTCTTTATACCAGAATCACTGTGCCTCATTCATATCCAAATACTGGTTTGGATCCTCTCCCTCTTACTTCTCCTCCATTCCCCTCTTACTCCTGCTCCCTCTGGTCCAATGATTCTCACAATTTCACCATTCCTCATCCCCTCTCCTCAGTGGGACAATCAGCCTTTTCTTATTGTCTTCCTTCACTCTGTAACCTACTCCCATCCTCACTCCATTTTGCTACCTCCTGTGCTTCCCTCAGGGGTCAGCTGAAACTCCTTTTCTCTATCACTTGCTCCTTTTTCCCCATACCTGACTGCCCCCTTACTTTTGCCTGCTACCCCAGTGTTGTTAAATTGCCTGAATTTTGATGCTTGCTTTTATTATATTCATTCCTGTATTAATCTTGTACTCTTTTCCACTTTACTCTAACTGCGAACTGTGTCAATGCTATGTAACTGCATTGAACTGTGTTCTGTGTTCTGTGTCCATGCTATGTATTCACCTCCACTGTTCCTTTCCCCCACTCACATCTGGAAAGGAGTCTGGAAATTAACCCTGGTTCAGTATGTCTTTCCCAGTCACCAATTTTAAAATAAATAAATAGATAATAATTTAGTGGACCCTAGTCTGGACCTATACATATCCTGGTCCTTGTACTTATGTTTAAGCATTATTACAAACTTTGTTATGTTATAATTATATTATTGTAACATGATGTAAGCCTTCCTTATCCTTTACATGAATATTTTTATTTTGCAACATTTTAAAGTAATTGTATAACTACTGTACATGTTATGTTATATATTTTGTACATGTTCATTGCATTTTTATCTTGCTGGGTCATACCTGTAAAAAGGCAATATGGCCAATGTGCCCACTTGGTAACTAATTGTTTAATAATAAAGTAGTTAAATGAAAGCAGGAACTTTCTCCCACAGGCTTCTTCAGCTCCTCTTCTGCATTTACCCTTGACATCATGTCTTTATTTATGATATCACAATGTGTTGCCATGGAAAAGATTATGATGTTTGAAGCAAAGGATTATGTAGTTAAATGGAGACATGCAGCAGCAGTAGTAAAGTAACAATTGTACCATTGCTTTATTTTGTGTATGGTTGTTATGAGTTGACTTGTCCAGAAACATACTTAAAAATTGGCATTTTTATGCTAAAGGGTTTTCCTTGAGAAAAATAAATAAATGAAGTCCAAGAGACAAAGTTCCTACTTCCAGCTGAAGATCCTTTTTTATAAAAGATGAAATAGGAATAAATATAAAAATACATACAATATTACTTCAGAAATTACCTATGGTGAGTGGCTACAAGAGCTACTTGCCAATCTTAAAATGGAAAGAGTCATTGCTAGTCTCCAGAACAAGCTACCAAAGTTTAATTTGATTTAGGGCCCCCTATATACCTTGTATTCTTTACCGTCCAAGGAGTGATTCTTCCCTATCTCAATAGTATAGGTTGTGGAAATGTGTTGCTGTGCTGGGATTTTTGGTGGGAGGAGGGGTCAGGGCAGGATTTGGTAGGGGGTGAATACATCCTGGCAATGTAACTCTCATGTAATGATGTAAATATTGATATGTACTCGTATGGTTTGGATGTATTCTTTGTTGTGGAAAACTCTAATAAAATTTGAATGGAAAAAAAAATATACAATATGAGATTAAATGAGCCTAAATTCAAATTTTGCCCACAAGTTATCAGTAGCTTATTAAACCTGCCACTTGCAGCCTTATGCTCTTTTAGATGGTCTACTAACATATACATTTTATTTACTCTCATAGAACTGCTGGCCCTTGATCCCAGCAAATCCACTGGGCTTGATCAACTAAATGTAAAACTTTCAAAATATGCATCATTGTTGAAGATTGCTACTGCCTCCATTAACACACTGTATATCATCTCTATGTTTGAAAACTGGTGTTTTCCAGATAATTGTAGAATATTCAAAGTTGTCCCACTTATTAATTTAAAAATACTGGTAATCCAAGCAACTCTTGCCTAATATCCATAATTCTCATGGTATCCTGCTGTGTAGAATTGGCATTGTACAGCTGTAGAAATGATTACATATAACAGAATAAACTGCTAAGTAATATATAGTCTGGCATCAGGTCATTGCAATGTACTGCAGTGGTGGACCATACTATGATTCAGACTATCTCAGCAAATCCACTGGGCTTGATCCAGTAAATGTAAAACTTTCAAAACATGGGTCACCACTGAACATTGCAACTGTCTCCATTAACATACTGTATATCATCTCTCTCTCTGTCTGTCTCTGAAAACTGGTGTTTTCTAAATATTAGTGGTTTATTCAAAGTTGTCACTCCTATTAATCTGAAGATTCAGATAATCCTAGCAACTTTATGATAATATCCATAATTCCAATGGTAGCTGGCATTGTTGAACTAACATTGCACAACTGTATAAATTACTTACTTACAACAGAATAAACTAGTGAGGAATACATAAGCTGGCATCAGGTTATTGCATTGTACTACAGTGGCAGACAATGATATGATTCAGACTACAGTATTTAGATGTATAATAATAAATTTCAGGAAATATCCATTCATTTCTGTTTGACTTCCTGTGATGTATATCAGATATGCAATGGGCTGACTCAACATATGCCACTTATCTTCAGATGTAAGTGAGTAGGACGATAACTCATGAGTGCCCTGTCCACTCACAAGTGATGATCAATTATGTATTTTGAGTCATGCTGTTCTATAATTGATATACTGTATGCAACAGTTTCCAAGTTACTGTATAGCTTTTAAATCTACAGTTTGTTTAAAGATTTTGCTGTCTTTCTTTGATTTTAACAGTTGACTTTAGTGCTGCACTAGGCATTGAGATATCATTGCCTAATCGAAGTTGCTCTCAGATTGGGTCAGTATTCCACTGTGATAATGGTAACCTTAAAATATCTATTGTGACAACAATAAAAACCATATATTTTAGACATGTTGCTATTAGTGATGTAATTAGCTAAGATATCCATGGTACTGTATGTATTTTAGAATTATAAAATGTTAATGGTAAACCATTTTTACCTCCAGTGCTGTTATGTATATCCCAATACAGTGCAACTTGCCATTGGCTACCACTATACTACTGCTCTATCAGAATTCACAGACAAAATTCTTACTGCCTTAAGT
Organism: Neoceratodus forsteri; assembly: GCA_016271365.2. Classification (NCBI taxonomy): domain Eukaryota; kingdom Metazoa; phylum Chordata; order Ceratodontiformes; family Ceratodontidae; genus Neoceratodus; species Neoceratodus forsteri. The sequence goes on along the minus strand of CM057459.1, from coordinate 832,148,036 downwards.
CAAAGAAAAATGTACACCACCAATATATTTGACCACAAGAACATTTGACACAGTTTGTTAACTAAGTAACAAGCTGTAAAATCTAAGCATCTCTGGTTTGGCTCTCATGGAGAAGGTCAGCGCACTCTGGAAGAAAATAATCAGATGTAGCAATGTTTTATGCTCCAAATACCTTTACTGGTAGAATGCAAAAGGCACCAAATAAGAAGCAAGTATACTGACCTAACACCCCAGCATTTTGAACACCTCAAACTCTTTTTATCATGTCAAGCAGTGGTCAGATAAACTTTAGGATTTAAAGAAAAAGCCTGTTTTAACAAACACTCAATATGTTGTTTCATGAAATATGCCTACTACATACATTTCATTTCATATAATAAAATGTAATGTTATTGCACATTGTTTAAACATGTTAATGTATAAAAAATGAATACAAACCTGTCTGAATTTGATAAAACTGTTATTTGCACATATGTAAACAAGAATTTGGATCAAACGTTAACAGGAAACACCACATAAGTGAAAAAAAAAAAAACAGAACTCTAACTGTAAATCACCAGTGTATGCAAGAAATTTGAAATGGGGAAAAAAGAATAGAACACCCAAGTAGACAAACTGAGATTCACAGTTACATCACTCAGGCTACAACAAAAGAAAAGAACCCTTTGGAAAATAAGTCAATACAGATTGGTTTAAAATATATTTAAGACAAGAGGAAAGAAAAAGCATTGGCAACATCAAATCTATAAATAAAGATTGTATGTATCTAAAGAAATCTGGAAACATTGAAGCACAGAAAAATGTTCATATACTCACTTCAGCTGCCTGAAGCAGCACACAAACATGGCTAGGGGAACAACAGAGAGGCATCAAGAGGCCTCCCGGTAAACCCCCTTCCCAGTGCTCACTTCAGCTGCCTGAAGCAGCACACAAATGTGGCCTGGGGAACAACGGAGAGGTGCCAAGAGGTAACGGATCCCCTCCTCACTGCACCATCTCTGCTTGGGGTGTTCACCCATCGACACTGCGTGTCGAATGCCCTGCCCCACCCACTCCAGTCACCCTCCCACCCAAGCCCGATGCTTAATTTAAAGCCTGCCCACATCATGTGACTTCCCGTACTGTTTTTCACAATCTCCCCATTTACCAATTTGCAGATTATATGCTCCCACCACCAGAGGGTGTCTTTTCCTCTTCAGCATATACCACTGCCTCTCTTCACTGTCTTCCTTCTCTCTACCCCCAACCACTCTAGCTCACCTTCTCTGCCAGTACTATCCCCCCACTAAAAGCATGCCCTATATCCACCACTAGAAGTTGCTAGCGCACCCCCTCTTTTCCCCACTTTCCCACAGTATTTTCTATTGTGTGCATCTCCCTTTCTCGTATCCCACCAGGACCTCCATGAGCAGTTCCCCCCAGTCTCAAGCCTGGTACCCCATGCACCAAAGTCCAGCACCCTGCCACACTAGTGAAAGGTAGTCTGTCCACCTTTATATCTCACTTTACAAAGGTCCCCACTTAGGTTCTCTGCCCAACATGGTCTGCCTACTTAGTCTGGCTGTGCCACTACTTGTGGATCTGCTCCCACACCTGCAATACCCTCTACCCCCCTCACCAAGTAGTATCTCCCAGTTGGCACTGGTAAGGGCACTCAGTCCTAGCTCTACCATTACATCCACCCCTGCAGTATCCCCTCCCACTCATGCCATTGCACATACTGGTCACAATCACCAACAATCCCCTGCCCCTAGTCTGGCCAGCAATCAGCATCATATGCTCCCTATCTGCCCCATGTGTGTACTGCATGAGACCAGGAAATAGTCCTATGTCCACCGGCCCCAAAAGGCTCCAACCCCTTCTTAGACTATTCACGTTGCTCCTTCTACTCTCTGGGAATGTCCATCCAAACTCAGGTCCTTGGATCCCCTTGTCAACCCACCCCATACCTACCCCTGGGCTTCGGATTACCTCTATGAACATTTGCAGCATACTAAAAAAAAACTGCTGCATTACAATGCTGGATCACCCAGCACCAGCCAAACATCCTCACTCTGGTGGAGACATGGCTTTCCAAGTCCAGCCCAGACTCCTTTGTATCCATTCCAGGTTACTCCCTACACCACCTTGACAGAATCGGTAAATGGGGTGGTGGATGTGCTATGTACCTGCACCACTCCCTGCTTGCCCAAGCTATAGCACCACCAGCCTTGGACCATGGAGCACAAGTCATGTCTATCAAGATCACCTCTGACCCATTCAAGTGCCCCCATACATTCACAGTGGCATACATCCCACTGTGCAAGCAGTCCCATGCACTCCACTCCTTTACAGACTACATCACTGGCCTCCCGCATAAATCTGAACATATCATTCTGGGGGACCTCAACCTTAATTGGCTCTCCAACATGACCACTGCCTCCAGTGATGCTCTCATAGCTCTAGACCTACATCAACTGGTGACTCAGCCCACCAGGCACAACCTCACCACAGGCAAGGACACCTTGCTGGATGTCATAATCTCCAATCGGCCCCATAGAAAAAAGGATATGACAGTCCTCCCAGACTCCCTGAGTGACCACTCACTAGTTGTCTGCACCTGATCAGAAAAACAACCTGCCCCTGCACCAACCACTACACTCTGGCACATCCTCCACCAAAGGAACCTCACCAAATTCAAGGAAAACCTTGCTCACTGGGACTGGTCTCTGATTTATCAGGTCACTAGCATGGACACTGCACTAGACTACTTCCACAACTCATTTACCTCTACCTGTGACACCTTTGCCCCTCAAAAAAAAACACCACAAGCAGAAAAACCCACCCTAGATAACTCCTGCACTCATTCAGCGGCTAAAGCACAGAGACAGCCTGTGGTACAAGGCTAGGGACTCTGCAAAGACTGCTGACAGACAGGCCTATCATGCAGAATGGAACAAATGTACCTGAGCAATCCACCAGGTGAAAGCTAAACACTTTAGAGCCCAACTTACCTCCTCCTGGGGGTCCTCCTGAAAATTTTGGGACAACATAAAAAACACTCAATGGCAAATCATGGTCCCCATCCCCTCACACATCTCAAAAAATGGCTCAGTCACCACTGACCAGAAGAAAATAGCTGATGCCCTCAACACCAATTTCACTGACCTGAGCTCAGTCCTCCCCCGAAATTTCTTCAGACCCATACCCACCTCAGACCCCCCCCCCAGATCTCTCACCCACCTTTCTACTTAAGGGCAATCACCCCTCAGGAAGCAGAGCCATACCTAGCCAAGGTCCTGAAAGGTTCCAGCCCCTTGAATGACCCTCTTGACACTAAACTACTCTGCCTGGCACTGGACGTACTGCTCCTTCCCTCTTACAGGCCTCTTGAATCGCTCCCTTTGCCTTATTCAATTTCCTAAAAAGTCGTAAAATGCAGTAGTGATGCCCATACACAAACGTGGGGACCACCTATCCACGGATAACTACTGACCAATTTCAATCCTTCCCCCCAAAGCCCTAGAAAAAGGTGGTGGCTGATCAGCTAACAACCTACCTAGACATTTGTAACCTGCTCTGCAGCCAACAGCACGGTTTCCATGCTGGGCACAGCACAGCCATGGCCCTCCTGGAATTCTCAATCTATATTTGTGCCACATTTGATAAGGGACAACTAGCAGGAGCCATGTTTGTAGACCTCCCCAAGGCCTTCGACTTGGTCAACCACCCCCTCCTGCTGGACACTCTTCTAAAATAGATTTCTCAAAAGGGCCCCTCGACTGGCTGTCCAGCTACCTGACAGCATGGATGCAGTGTGTTAGGATCAATACCACGCTATCCCTCTCCCACCCAATATGCTCAGGAGTGCCCCAGGGCTCTATCCTGGGGCCGTTACTCTTTAGTCTGTTCCTCAACACCCACCCCTCAATCTGCCCTGGAAAAATCTTTCTTTATGCAGATGATGCCATCCTCTGTGCCTCCCACTCAAACCCAACCAGACTGCAGGCCTCACTCCAGTACTCCTTTAGCCTGGCTGAATATTGGTTCAGTCAGTAAAGGCGGGTTATAAACCTGAAAAAAACAAAGACCTTACTATTTGCACACCATCAGAGCAAACTAAAGAATTCACCCCTCCATATCATCTCCAGTTCACTCCACCCCCTAGAACATAGAAACATAGAAACATAGAAGTTGATGGCAGATAAGGACCGCAAGGCCCATCCAGTCTGCCCATTTCTTTTTCTACCTTATAAATGTGCCATCAGCCTTTGCTCTGTCAGTGGCCTATCTATTCATAGTCATTTGTATTGCTCCCTTATGCCTATCCCATGCCTGTTTGAAGCCCTGCACTGTATTCATAGCCACCACTTCTTGTGGTAAGCCATTTCATGCATCCACCACCCTTTCTGTGAAAAAGAATTTCCTCACATTCCCCCTTAATCAGCCCCCCTCTAATCTCATGCTGTTTCCTCTTGTCCTGCTAATTTTCTTATATTTAAACATGTTAGACTCTTTCACCTTGTTAATGCCCTTAAGGTGTTTGAATGCTTCGATCATATCACCTCTCTCCCTCCTTTGCTCAAGGGTATACATATTGAGCTCCGTTAATCTGTCCTCATATGTCTTTTGATGCAGTCCCTGCACCATTTTGGTTGCCCTTCTCTGGACTGCCTCAATTTGGTTAATGTCCTTGTGAAGGTGTTGGCTCCAATACTGCACACAGTACTCCAGATGGGGCCTAACCAATGTCTTGTAAAGAGGGATTATTACCTCCCTCTTACGACTTGTGATACCCCTACTAATACACCCTAACACCCCCCCTAGCCTTACCTACTGCTTTAGAGGTCTGCTTGGATGATTTCAGGTCATCAGTGATGATGATGCCCAAGTCTCTTTCTTCCTTTGTGACTGCTAGCAACTCCTCTCCCAGCCTATAGGTGGCTTCAGGATTTCTCTTCCCTATGTGCGTGATCTTGCACTTCTTTGCATTAAATCCAAGTTGCCACTCTTCTGACCATTTTGCTAGTTTATCCAGATCTCTTCTCATTCTGCCCACCCCATCTGGATCATCTACTCTGTTGCAGATCTTGGTGTCATCTGCAAACAGACAAGCCTTACCCTCTAGTCCATCTGCAAGGTCACTAATGAAGATGTTGAAGAGAACTGGCCCCAGGACTGATCCCTGAGGTACCCCACTTGTGACTTGCATCTCTTCTGACTGTGTACCATTTACCGCCACTCTCTGTTTTCTGCCCGTCAACCAGTTTACCACCCAGTTGACCAACTTCAGCCCACCCGAGCCTACCCAGCTTATTTATCAATCTTCTATGTGGAACGAGTGTCAAAAGCTTTGCTAAAGTCAAGGTAGGCGACATCAACTGCTCCCTTGGTCCCACCACTCTGGTTACCCAGTCAAAGAAATCTATGAGATTAGTTTGACAGGACCTTCCTTTGTAAACCCATGCTGTCTTGGATCCTGTGCCCCTATGGATTCCAGGTGTTGCACTATCCTTTCCTTAAGGATGCCTCCATAATCTTGCCCACTACTGAGGTAAGACTGACTGGTCTGTAGTTCCCCGCCTCCTCCCTGCTACCAATCTTGTGGAGCGGGATCACATGAGCCCTTCTCCAATCTTCTGGGACTCTCCTGTGCTCAGAGACTCACTAAACAGTTCTGCTAATGGCTCTGCTAGTTCCACCTTTAGCTCCTTAAGTACCCTGGGATGTATGCCATCAGGTCCCATTGCCTTATCCACCCTGAGCTTAGTAATCTCTTATAGGACCTTTTCTTTTGTGAAGGGAGTAGTGCTCACCTCCCTCCCCCCGTGTCCATGATGCTGAGCTTTGGGCCCTGCCCTACCTTCTCTTCAGTAAATACTGAGCAAAAGTATCTATTTAGGATAGATGCCTTTACAGGATCCTCCTCCTCACATGCTCTCTTTTCTCCATTAAGCTTAGCAATACCCCCTCTGGACTTTCTCCTTTCACTAATATATTTATAGAAAGTCTTGTCACCTTCTTTTACTGTTCGTGCTAGTGTTTCCTCAGTTTGGGACTTTGCCTGCCTTACTGCCTTCCCTGCTTCCCTTAGGGCAGTTTGGTATGCCTCCCTATCTTCATCCCGCTGTGTTCCTTATATTTCCTGAAGGCCAGCCTTTTGACTCTGACCTTTCTGCTACTGTATTTGAGAACCAAAGTGGTTTCCTTCTTCTTTGCACTTCTTTTCTGTCTAACACAATGGGATGTTGCTTCAAGTATTGCATCCTTAATGCTTGCCCACTTTGCCTGTACCCCTCACCTGTGTTTCTTTTGCCAGGTCTAGCTTAACTCTGTTGGCCATCTTATCAAAGTCAGCTCCTCTGAAGTCCCATATTTTGCCTTGAAATGGGATGATTTAGATGTAGTAGCCAAATTGAACCATACCATGTGATGGTCACTGGCCCCAGGTGACCTTCTACCTGGATATCTGTGATCCCTTCCTTGTTAGTCAGTACTATATCTAGGATAGCCCTGTCTCTTGTGGGTTGCTGTACCAGTTGTTTGAGGTCCTCCCCCTGCAGGGAATCCACTATGTGTCTAGTTCTGGCAGATGTTCCTGCTGGTATTGATCAATCTGTATCCAGCATGTTGAAGTCTCCATTATGAGAACCTCCCTTTAGCTGTCATGTTTTGTATATCTTCTAAAAGTAATGTGTCTATGTCCTCCCCTGGTCTGGGGGCCTGTAGACAACCCCAGTTCTTATGGCTGTCCCATTTCCTATTTCCAGGGTGACCCACAGTTCTTCTGGCTGCTTATGTGTATTCTGAATTTCTGTAGCTTTGATATTTTCATTGACATACAGGGCCACTCCTCCCCCTTTTTGCACCTCAGTCTCTTCTGAACAATACATAGCCAGGTACTGAAGTCTCCCAAGTGTGGTTACTGGTAAACCACATCTCATTAATTGCTACTATGTCCAGTTTAGCCTCTGACATTATTGCCTGCAGGTCTGGGATTTTATTTCCCAGGCTGTGAGCATTTGTGTACATGATTTTCCATTGGCCAGATTTTGATGTGTTAGTTGTTGGTGAGGTTTGGCATTACCCTGTGTGTGTCGTATGGGAGACAAACCTTTTTCTACCTGGTGATGCAAATGAACTGCAAACATGCTGAATCCCTGTTTGACCACTAGCTGAGGGGGGAGGGGTGTTCTTCTCATTCGACGTATGGGGTGCTGCACCCCTCTGCCCATTTGCTAGTTTAAATATTCTGCAAAGACGTCAAACTTCTGCCCCAATGCACTGACTCCCTCCTTAGTCAGATGCAGTCCATCAAATTTAAAGAACTTTCGCTGTCAGAACTGTTGCCAGTTCCCTACAAATCTGTGTCCTTTTTCCTGGCACCAGCCCTTGAGCCATGTGTTTAGCTCCCCTATCTCCCCTTCTCTGACCTTCTGTCCATCTGCTCCCCTCTCCCAGACTGGCAGGATCTCAGAGAAGGAGATGCTGGATGAAATAGATGATAGTTTGTCACCCAGCCTGGTCAGGTGTTCCTTGGTCTCCACAACTGACCGGCTGGCGAGATCATTTGTCCCTATGTGTACTAGGACATCAATGTTTTCTCCTGCTTTGTGAACAATTTTAGCAATGCGGTCAGTGTCTCTCCATGCTGATGTACCTGGAAGACATCTGACCATTACACCTGGCTGGAGATGGGTATCGACTCCCCAAATCATGGAGTCTCCTATGATCAGAAGTTTTTTGAATTTCCTTTTTGCTTTTTTTGTTTTGGTTCCTGATTTGGGTGAGTTTTGTTGTGCTAGCTCCTGTGCTGCAGTGTCCTGCTCTGCAGTGTCTTCTGCCTCTTTGTTTGATTTCAGAAATAGAGGCAGATACCTGTTTGTAGTGTTTATATGGTTTTTGGAGGTAATATTTTGTTGAGCAGAGAGTAATGGGGCACCCGATTTGCCCCTTCTAACCACCTGCCAACCTCCTGGACCAACTACCCTCTGCAGTCGAGGTTTTTCTGTTAGATGCTGGGGAAATGGCGGGTGGTTCCTATAATGTATTTCCTCCTGAATATGAAATTTGAGGCGTGCAATCTCTGCCCATGCTGCCTGGAGCTGAGCCCTAAGATCTCCAAAGGCCCAGCATGTAGGAAAATGTCCTAAATCCTGTAAGACTGCACTTCTGAAAATTGTTCCACAGTACCTGCAGTTAATGATATCCATTCCAGATAAGTTGCTGGGTTTATAACCTAGTCAGAGTAATTAGAAGGGAAAAAAAAGGATAAAAAAATGCAAGTAATGGTTTGATTGTGTTTTGTTTAACTTGTTATAACAAGTTAAATTACTAGTACCCCTGTAAATGAGCTCACCTTGTGGAGGCCCCACTGATCCACCCCTTCCTGCTCTGCCACAGGAAATATCACAACTGTGGTACCCTATAAAAGGAGTGTAGTGTGGGGTGGTTGGGGATGGGGGTGGGTGGCTGGGCCCTTCCCCTGCTGAAAAAGAAGAACCATGGATGAAAGAACAAGGAGGTAAGAGCAGAAACAATCAGTCAACAACAAATGCAGTAACCCTGAAAGCTTATCCTAATGTTAGATAAAACTGTAAAACCCATAAAGCACCACCTGTAATAATTTCAGAGAAGATATACGCTGTAAGAAACACTTTGCTACAGAGAAAAATAAAGCAATGAAATGTTAACAACAAACAGTAGCAATCCCTGTGAGTAAAAAGTAAAAACACCACACAGTAAATCTGTAGCAAAATAAGTCTTAATCCTTTTCCCTTGCTCTGGTAAGTTTCTCTACTCTGCCTTTCAAGCAGTCTTAGAAGGAAAGAGCTCAGGTGAAGCTAGGTGCCTTGGCCAGCAAACCAAGTCTTCTACCTCCAAGTTATCAACTAAACTGACTTTTTAACCCTTCTTTCTATTGGAAATTACTGACAGTTTGCCAGCTCCACCCCCCACATACACACCTAATCCTTTGGAAGAGCTGTGGGAGGAAAGCAATTAGCTCCTTCAATGTGAGAAGGAGACTGAAACACCTCTGAGACAACAAACCTTTTCAACAAACAAAAAAAAGACAAGAATAAAATAAAACACAGTGTCAAACAGTAATTTTGCATAGCCCAATGATAAAAAAGTCACAAAAATGTAAGCTCCACCTGTAATATTGTAATTTCAGAGAAGATATACCCTGTAAGAAACACTTTGCTACAGAGAAAAATAAAGCAGTAACAGAAGATATACCTTGCAAAAGACAATTTGAATCAGAAGATTACAGCAGTAATCTATTAGCACACACCTTTAAACAGGTTTACTCCTACAAATACCTAGGGGTTACCTTCAACCCTGGCCTCACCTTCCATGCCCACATACACACACTCACATCTGAAATGAACACCCGCATCAGTCTCCTCTATCATCACATGGACTGCCTAACCCCTGAAGCATTGAAGCTTGCCTTACCTCATCTGTCATGTCCTTGATAGACTACAGGCTACTAATCTATGGTGCTGCAGACACCACAGCTATCAACAAAATGAAAGTAGTCATTAACAAAGCTGGCAGGCTCCTGTCAGATGCAGGACAGACAACGCACACATGCACCCTCTACTCCCTAACACAGATCCTCAACTTTGACGAGATGCTCCAGTATCAGGCCTGTCTCATAGTCAACAAATCTCTCCTGGGGCTAACACCTCCAGGAGTATCAGCATCCCTAAATAACAAAGGGCACACAGTAAACACTCACAGCACGAACACTGCCTCCATGTTAATACCCAGGGTCAAGACAACCCTGGCACAGAGATCCTTTACGGTCAGGGCCCCCACGTTCAAAAATGCCCTCCCTCTGTCATTCAGCAGCCTCACCAAGCTGGGTCCCTTCAAAGCAACCCTCACAAGCCACCTCTTCGCTTCCTGCTCCTGCAGCTGCCCATAGCCATACTATCGGCTACCTGATAGCCTGTGCCCAATCCTCAGCATGCTATCAGTTTTTATTGCTTTAACAAAGTCTAATTTTTCCAGACTGCACTGTTTCCTCTGTCAATGACTAGTCCCTATGTTACAGGGACCTGCTTAGCTAACAATATGTATAGGCCACATCTTTCTAAGTTGCTACTATGTTGTGCCTTTGTAACTGTGTTCCCCCACCCTGCTTAGTTAACATTATGTGTAGGCCACATCATTCTAAGTCTCCTCTGTGTATTATCCATTTAACTGTGCTCCCCCACCCTCTGTACCCTGCTGTAATGTTATACCCAGTGTCTCTTTAACCTTACATGGAGCCTTTGGAAATGAGTCTATGACTCAAAGGTTTGTAATTCGGATATACATAAATAAATAAAAAATAAATATATAAATAAATAAAATACTGTAGAATAGGAAAAGAATGCGTCAATTATATTTAGCGCTAGTCACAAAGTGGCCATATTTGTGTAAATCTATTTTCACTCTAAACTAAAAGACTTCCATTTACCTTAATGGAAAACGTGCTAATTAGCATAATTTTAATTTCACACTTCTGATCACTTCAGTGAATATAGTGAAAGTTTATGTACAATGAATATTTCCTATTCTACAGTAAATAATTTGTCAGCAAAAAATGAAATTTACATACAGGAAGCTTAAAAAGTCTTCTGTCTAAATATAAAGGAAAGACACAAAATCCGTGATTAAGTTGCTTAACTGTTGTTGCAGAGGTGATATGAGAACAAACATTTAGCCTATAAGTAGAGCTATATAGCTATAAAGCAGTATAATATAGTATTTAAGAGCACTGAGCTGAAAAACTGTAAAACTAAGTTTGACTCCCACTGCCACTGCTTGCATACTGTGTGACCATGAGCAAGTCACTTAACTTCCTTGTGCTCCCAAGATGCACCTGGAAACCAGCCCCTAGTGTCTCTATTCTGTCCAAAAATTGAAAATAATTAAAAAAACTGAAGTAACTAGGCAAATTTGCAGAAAAGGAACATAAACTATCTCCTGATAAAGACCCGTGAAAGGTATAGGCTCTTTTGGGTGAATATCCACTGAATTTCAAGGTGACATAGGCTTGTGACCCTAGCTTCCCCACCCCCCACCCTGGGGCAAGGGGAAATGTTTTAATTCATACATGTAATGGGGCTCAAATCAGAGTTGTGTAACCGGGCAATGTGGGCACAAAAGAAGTCTGATAAATCGCTATTTGTAATAGCCTAAATGTGCTCTCGGATCTTGGTCTTAAGAGCCCTAAAAGTGCTGTCAATGTATGCAAGATTAAAAGCACACCATGCTTCCTACTGTAAGCAGCATATTAGAAGATGCCAGTTCTTTTATTTTTATTATATTTATTTCATTTTGTTGACCGGGTAAGCCCACTGGGCCCAAATGGTCCCTTTTTCAGGAGTGACCCAGATTTAGTTACACAGAAACCTGCAGGATACAGACTACATCAATGATACATACTTATGACATAAATAATTTTAGAACAATAACTGTAAGACAATAACTGTAAGACAACCATAGAAATTCCCTGTGACTTTCTCTCTAGTAGAGTATACATAGGTAGCTGTAGTCACATACATTTAAACAGTGGGAGGCTACAAACCTTTACAATAAAGGTATTACTATTTGCTGTGGATACAGGCAGAGGACAACAGGCTACAACAGCCCTTTTCATATTATTTAGTTCAAGTAGAAGTACATTTTGTGCTCTTTTTTTTTTCTTATTTTCCTAAAGACTTTGAAATTATGAGGGTCACCTCTGTGAGTTGTTTTCCATTAGGTGTACTTTGAGCCTTTTACTAAAGGAGACCAGGGTACTGGCATTATGCAGCTAGTCAGGAAGGCTGCTCCATAGGGTCAGGGCAGTGTGATAGAAGGACTTGTTTACTGCTGTAGTCCTCACCCTGGGAGCCTCTAGGAGCTTTCAGGAAGAGGTTCAGAGCAGCCTGCCTGGGCACTTCGTGGCTATCAGCCTGACTAAGCCTGCTAGGCAGGGGCCATTTATTAGTTTGTAGGTGGTGAACAGGAGGGGGTATGGAAGTCATTGGGAAACAGATGGCCAGTTTAGGGAGTCAAGCACTTCGCAGTGATGTTGCATCTGGTGGGATTTGGTTGCAAATCGAGCTATCTTGTTGTATAGTATTTGCACCCTTCCCAGTTCACTTCCGGAGAGGGACTGTATAACTGGAGCAGTATAGGTCAGTGTGGAGAGGAGGGTGCAATTTGTGATTGCTTCCCTGGTTTGAAGTAGGAGTTGGGAATTCATCCAATACAGTATACCTAGCTTTTGATGTATCACTGTGGTGACATGGTCCACATGGCACTTGAAACTGAAACCTTGGCCCAACACAAGGTCCAAATATCTGAAGAAGCTCACAACTTCTATGGGTGTGCCTGTTGTGGGTACTAGTTGGAGCAAATGGGTTCTGTCCTAGCCTAAGGTTCTAGGTCCATACAACATAGCTTTCATTTACTTACTGTTTAACAGAAACCTTTTTTTTTAATTGTTTAAACAGGAGTAACACACTACACTGAAAGCTTGTTTAAAGGTGTGACCTGTTATCCAACAGTAATCTTTTAGGGTTGTAAAGTCCTCCTTTAGCTGAGGTCCAAGGGTCGATATGCTGTCTGAGGATCTGTACAACACAGCACCATCAGTGTACTGAATTACTGAACTGCCACCACAGTTATTGCTGAGGTCATTGACAAACAGGGTGAACAGGAGGGGCAACAAAATGGAACCTTGGGGTACTTCCTTCATGATGCTAAGTCGATCTGATATGGTTATCTTCCACTTAACCTGCTGGGTCCAGTGGGACAGGAAGATTTTGAACCAGATCAGAGAGTGGTGGTCAAGGTCGGTAAGTTTTAGCTAGTCAATCAGGAGGTTGTGGTTGACCAACTCAAAGGCCTTGGTAAGGTCTATGAATATGGCACCAGTGGTGGTACCATTGTTGAGGGTCTTGAGGGTGTCAGTAGTGAATTTGATAAGCACTGTGTTGGTTCCATGGTTCCATCGGAACCTATGCTGATTGAGTGCTACCAGCTGGTGTGTCTCCAGGTAGTCATGGAGTTGGTTGTATACAGGTCACTCCTGTATCTTGGACAGGATACGTAGGAGCAAGATCAGTATATAGTTTTCAAATGGTTTCTTAAGATTTCCTTTATGTAAAGGAACCACATGCTTCTTTCCATTTGGACGGGACAATGCCTTGTAGTAAGGATCTATTGATTAGGCAGGTGAGTGGGGTGGCGACGAGGGGCAACATCTTTTAGTAATCTGGGGAGCAGTCCATCAGGTCCCACAGAGCATCTCACCTTTATTTTCTTAAGTGGGGGAGCATGTCTGCTCTCCTTACCCTTTTTAAATGGAATTCTGGATACCATGGTTCTGTTTTAGTGATACTAGGGTGGTTAGAGGCTTTGGGAGGGAAGTTTGCCTTGTATGCCTTTAGATCAGTGTAAAAACTGTTGAAGGCATTAGATGCTTCATGGTTATCACCAATGGTTTGGTCCTTGGAGACAATTGGTCCCTGGGGTGATTTGCTGCTACCATTTATCAGCCCATTGATCTGCTGCCAAAAATGTCTGTAGTCATTTAGGTTGGCCTGTGGTAGGTTTTTGACAAATTCATGTTTGGCAGAACTGGCGCATTTTTTGCTTTTGTTTCTCAACTCATTGTAGGCAACCCAATCTGGGGGTGTACCAGACTTCTTGTAAGTCTCCCAGGCCTTATCCCGCTTCTTCATGAGTGTCCTAAGCTTGGGAGAAATCGATTTGTAGCACTGCCCCTTGACCCTAAGCTTTCTTAGTGGAGCATGCTTGTTGGTGACTGAAGTGAAGCAGTTCTGGAAGTATTGCAGTTTTGTCAATTGTTGGGTGATGCAGGATAGGGCTCCAGTCAAGGCTGGAGAGATGGGCCTGGAAGGCAGTAGCTGAGAATTTTGAGAAGTCCATGACAGTGAAGACCAGAGGTGGTGTTTTGGTAGCTCTAGTCATCCATATGCAAAATATGAGACAGTGATCATTCAGTGCATCCGATAGAGTGCCCGCTGCCTATATATTAAGGGGGTTGGTGACTAGCACCCAGTCAATAATTGAGTGGTTGCCTGTTATGGCATTGTGTCTAGTGGATTCTGTGATGATCTGGGTCAGATGAGCATCTAGCAACCAAGTATTATAGCCCTGTTCAGAGTCAGTCACCCAGTGACAGTTAAAGTCTCCTAGAAGGAGTAGCTCAGCTGGGGCATGGTCCGCCAACATCTTGGTTAAGGCTTCAAGTGCATGATTGGCTACTTTGGGAGGGTTGTACAGACCTGCTATCAGGAGAGTCTTGGCATTGCTGAGTGTTAGTTTGACAGATATTGATCACTTTCTGTGCAGTCTATGGGGAAGGGGTAAGGAAGAATGGGATATGCTTATGGTGTCCCTAGTGTAGATTAGTACCCCTCCCCATTTCTTAACTACCCTATCTTTCCTATGTGCAAAGTAGCCTAGGAGGTTCACTTCATGTGTAAATATGTTGGGGTTGAGCCACGTTTCAGACACCATGAGAATACCTGGTTTATACAGGTTAACCCAGCTCTGCACCTCATGGATTTTGGGTCGAAGGCTGCTTCATTAATATGGACTATTCACAGTCCCTTGGGAGTTACCCAGTTTGGGTCGTGAGGGGAGCCAATAGTAAAATTTGCTATGGGGGGGCCAGGGTTGGTTTGAACATCTCCAGAGAGGAGGATTAGTAGAAAGGAGATCAGACAGCACATTATGTGTTGATTGGGTTAGGTTCCAATCAGTGCTAGGATTGGGGTTGTGAAACGTTAAGTAGCAGGAATCTTTTCAGGTTAGGCCATGCAATATTATTGATGTTCCCTTAACCGTGATTTGAGGAGGGTAGTACAGGTCTAGGTGTAGCTTACCCAGTAGGTAGTCAGCCCCATTGATAGCTAGTATATACTTGAGAACTAGGAATGTGCTCCTGCTGGTCATTTTCACCCTGCTGATGTATCTTTAGATGCAAATTTCAGCCTAATGCACTATTTTTAACTGGGGTCTTTAGCACAGGTTTCTGTGTTCCTGTGGCTCAATACTATCAGCAAGGCAATTAGTGAGTTATTACTAACACCCAAAAAACATGGTTATGGGATCTCCTAAATTCTTAATACACTCAGACCAGGACACCCTCAGAGGCAGGGTGGACCGGTTCTACATTAGATGCTAGTGCACCTAGCAGTGTAACACTAAAGAAGCAGGGAACTTGGGAAAGCAGTGAAGGTATGAAGATATACAGTACTACATCAGGTTAAATGGGGAACCCTTATGGTTAACGACAGTTTGTCAGAGGACCAGATAACAGTTTAGGGTACTGGTAATTCTGCTATCAACAGTCTGCCTCCAAAAGATCTACATCATCAGTTCCTTATGGTTGGAGCTCAAGAGAAATGACTGTCTACCACAGAAATTAAGTCTTCATAACTTTTAGGAGGACCCCTTACATCTGACCCCAAAGAATAACTAAATGTAATGTTGAGAACAAGCTATAGTAACCTAAACAGGTTACCAGGGAGTTGCACTTTCAAAGCACAGCCTTAGTAAATATCACTTCCCTTACTTGTGTCTTCTGCACCATTTCTACACCTTGTTTCTACCAATCCTAGCCTCAAGGGGCAACGCTAAGGTATATTTGTTGTGGAGATGTGGGTGGAGGGAGGCTTTTCCTTGAGGAAAAAAGTCCAGCAGAAGAATCACAAGTCAGGATTAGCTCCACGGAGCTGTCAAACCAGACTGGCACAGGCTTTAAATTTAATTGAGCTCTGATAAGCTCCAAATGCAGTCTGGCAGTAATAAAAATTGAAATTCAGCCCCACTGAGCTGATGCGGTCTCCTGGCATCTTCTTGGAGCTCCAGTGAACTCTGTGCACCCATAGCAAGATCCTTGAATGCCTGACCCAACAATGCATCTTTACAAAAGTTTGAATCTAGAGTATTTATGAAAAACCAAAGGCCTGGGCCAATGCATGGGGTTTCTTTTCAGAATTATAAAATGACCTGTGAGTTAAACCTCCATCCAGCGTCTTTGCTCTGTAGAGGGTTAATTGAGGTGTCTGACTTACTGCATTACTGTTCCTCTCCTTCAGTGCCCCCAAAGGATTTGCAGTGGGGGTTGAAATGTAGTGGGCAAGGAAGGTGGTGGAGGGTGGCAACAACAGGAGAGGGAAGGGGCTCTGAAACAGCAAAAAAAAATGTTTCACACCATTGATGGATGAAGTGCACGATACTCCTTCTATTTATTTATTTATTTATTGGAACATCAGTTTACAACCTTTAAGCCAGAGGCTCATTTACAAAGGTACCTCGTCACAGAGAGGACAAAACAGCCTTTCTGTTCTTTCTGCCACTGGAGTACTCTCTGCTGTTCTCAAATTGCCAGCAGCAACTAAACTGGCAGAAGTGGAGATGCAGTAAGAAGGGAAGGATTAGGAGATGCGTGATATGAGAGGAAGATTCCATAATTAAGAGTACTAAGATGGTGGTCTGTGCAGTACAAGTTGATAACTGTGGTGTGCCGTCTCCCAATGATGACAGTAGATTGGGTTCTCCCTTGGATGGATAGGTTTGTTAGGGATGTGAAGGGGCAGTTAGATGTTATTACCCATCTTGGAATGAATGATCTGGCAGGCAAGCTATTAGGAGCAGTACAGGATGACGTTAGGAGACAGGGTTCTAGACTTAAGGTGCTGGCAAGTACCATGAGGCAAGGAAGTGTAAAATATTCCAGTGCATCATTTGGTTGAAAGAGTGGTACACTGAACAGGAGTTTCACTTTCTGGGGGACAGGGGTGCCTTTTGGTGGGATGAGCCTTATTTAGCTGGAAGGCCTTCATCCAACAAAA
The DNA here is from genome assembly GCA_016271365.2 of Neoceratodus forsteri. Lineage (NCBI taxonomy): Eukaryota > Metazoa > Chordata > Ceratodontiformes > Ceratodontidae > Neoceratodus > Neoceratodus forsteri. The sequence goes on along the minus strand of CM057459.1, from coordinate 832,131,183 downwards.
TAGGGATACAAGGGCACTAGAAAATAAGCTGAAAGCTTGCATCATAGGAGAGTTAAACACTAGGGATGAGGCAGGATGCATACTTAGGTTAAAATCAGTTGTGGGAGACCCTGTCATACAGCTGTGCAGCTATTTCAACATCTGCTTCTACTGGATTTCCAAAGAAGTTCAGAAATGCTGCATAATTCTACATAATTCTATCAGAAGTGGAATTCCAAAATTCCTGAAGCAGTATGTTTTTGCTTTTGAACTGTGGATTAGTAATCTGTAGTTTACATAATGTGCAAAATAGTATTAAACTGTTTACATAATCTGAAAAATCTTTTATCACAAACTGTAGAATAATAGTCTATGGATTACATAATTCCAGGATTTGTATTCCACAGTTTGAAAAACATGTTTTTTGTAATTCCACAGAACTAAAAGAATAAATTCAGAAAAGCATTTTGGAAGTGGAATTGCTGCTTCACATTAGTTCTGCTTGTGTAATTCCATACTCTGCACAGCTAGCAACTTGCAGGCTGGTGGGGAAAAAAGAAGGGGAATGAGATGGAGAGTGAGAACCATAGTGAACAGAGAACGGGAATGGAAAGAAATACAAACAAAGGACTGGTAAAATTGGTTCAGCCAATGGATGGGGTACTCACAGAAGGCAGGGATCATAGAGGGTGATTTGCTAAAATTAATGAATCATTGGTGATAAACTGAGTGATCACCAGTCAATGGCAGCTAAAGGAAGCCCAGACATAATGGTAGCACAAACAATGAATCTGACCTCACAGTGCTGGGCTGCATAATATTCAGCAGAAGGGAGATAGGATTGCACTGTGCATGAGGGAAGACATCAGAGTGTTGGAGAATATGCATGTAAGGGAAAAGGCAATCTTGAAAAATGATGGCCTCTGCTGACAGCCTACAGAGGAAGGGTTACCCATATGGGAATAATCTGCGGGACCCCCTAATCAGACTAAAGAGGTGGAAAGGGTGCTCATCCAGTAGATCAGGAGGGTGGCAGCTGGAGCAAAAGTTGTACTGCTTATGACTCTAACATGCAAGATGTGGACTGGAGCATTCCTGGTACATGGAGCACCAGAGGCCAGATGTTGGTTGCTACCATCCAGCACTGTTTCCTGACTCAGCTAGAAGAGGGCTGGACTAGGACAGTACCATATGTGACCTAGTTCTGATGAACTGGGACAGAACTGAAGGGGGGGGTTACAGTGGGGTATCCACTCAAGACTAGTGACCATGAGGTAGTGACATGCAGGGGAGTGTTTCTTAGCACTAGGATAGAAATATAAACCTGGGATCAATTTCAGGAGCATTCTTTTGTTACTGAGATGCCTTGGGTCCCTTTGGTGGTTCCCTTCCTATTCTCTTGCCCCCCTCCATGGACTAATATTCCTTTATTTAAGTTGGCTTTGAAATGTGTACTAGATCATTTATTTCAGTCCTGCATTGTATAGTATATTGAAAAATGTTGATAAATTTTAAGTGCAAAAAAAAAAAGACTAGTGACCACAACACAGTATGGTTCAAAATAGCCCTGGAAACACAAAAGGCAGAAGTCCTAGACATTGGGCCTCAATTTTTAGAGATCAAACTTCAGGTGGATGGTGAAGGAGTTAAGGCAATGGGCAGTACGGTCTTGCCTATTGTAAGTAGGGATGTAAGTTTGTCATGGATGAGGTTTTAATGACCCATTGGTTCTTCAACAAATCATTAGTAAACATTAGTAAACGTTGTGGCACTGTCATCATTGCTACTTTTTCATGACAATAGTGAAAGTCATGGAAGTCCTGAATAAAGACCAAACGTCATGGAGTCCATGATGTGTATGACTGCAATGACAAACTTACATACCTAATTATAAGTGATTAAAACAAAGTGGTAAATTGTCAAACAGGGGATCCTTGCTGTTTCAGCTGCCTCAGGCAGGTAGAGAAAGGGTGGAGGAATAGAGGGCTGTGTGGCTTCTAAGAAGGTTGGTTCTGCAGTGAGGGTTAAAAAGTCTGCCTTCTGTAGGTACAAGGCCAGCCAGATGTAGGCAATCAGGGAGCTCTGCTGCAACAAGACAAAAGAGGTTAGTTAGCCAGTGAGGAGGGCAAAAAGGAAAAGTGAGGTGAAAATGGCAGAACTGGTGAGGAAGAAGGGGCTATGCAACAGCCAAATAAGTGAGAGAGAAAGTGTGAAAGTGTAAGTCTGCAAATCATTAAGTTTTCACTGGAGGGAGAACAGCATGCAGGTGGGTGGCCAGCTTCAGGAAGTGGGCCCTACTTGGAACTCCAGCCAATCCCAGTGGTGCAAGAAAGCTGTGAGAAGATTTAAATAGCTGAAGCTTGTGGTATTTTGAGTGCACTTACAAGGAGAAGGGACTATGCGCTAGCTGCACGGAATGAGAGAGGAAGATCCAAAGTGTAAAAAAAAAGGCTGCAGGCCACAAAGTTTTCTCTTTCTGAAGAATAGGAATTGAGCAGATAGCTAGCTTCATGAGTCGGGACTTGCAGGGCACACCAGCCAATCAGGGCAGTGTAGGAGAGCTGTGGGAAGATTTAATAGCCAGGGTTTGTGGTATTTTGGGCACACTTCCAAGTACAATGGGTAAAGCACTAGCAGCACAGAGTGAGAGAGAAAGCGCCAAAGTTCAAAAAGCTGTAAATCACTAAGTTTTTTTCTGGTGGAAGACAAGGAAGTGGGCAGTCGGTTAGATTCAGGAGGAAGAAAGCGCACAGTACATCAGCCAATCATGGTGGTGTAGGAGAGCCATTCCACCTGCATAAAAGGCTGTACATCTAACATGTCCCATTCACGCTGTGCCCCAGAGCATGAGTGGAACAAAGCAGGAGTGGCCTCTCAGGAGTCCGAAGGCTTCTGCAGGCATGCAAACATTTCTGCTGGTCCACTGAGGCAAGGTAAAGTACCTGTTTATTTGTTACTGTCTGACTAACGGATTATAGGAACTAATAGCACCTGTGGTGTGGAAATAGAGGAAACACTTTATGCAGGGTAAGGGTAAAATGATGATTAAAAAAATCAAAAAGGGGAACACTTAAAACTCCCTATCTTGGGTAAAGTAACAAAGGGGTCATGTAAAACAAAAAAGGGGTGAAATAGAAACACCCTATCTGAGGTAAGGTACGAGTTCTTTCCAGTATCATAGTGAGTTAGGAACAGGAATACTGGGAGTGTTGGTGTGCAGCAGGTGTGGAGTGGCAGATTTCAGAGAGACCTTCTAGCAAGTGAGGTGGTACCCCATCTGTCTGCACCTCTCTAGGCTGAAGGTGGAGGTTGCTAGGCACTGGGCTGATTTGGACAGAATTCAGGGGACCTCTATCCCAACCCGGGGCCACCAAATCTGCCAACATTGACCCAGAAGGTGCAAAGGAGGAGGGCTGGCTGGACTTGATTCTCATTTACTGCTATGTTGGGACAGGACAGCTCGAAGGAGTCACCCATCACAGTGGCAAGGGAGTATGGGGATCCTCCCTAGAGGAGTTCCCAGTTAGGGAAAGAGTGGACCCAAGCAGAGGAGGAAGTAACTTCTGGTGAGGGACTCAATCATTGCAGGAGGAAGATCTGGGAACAGGGAACAGGCAGGGAGGGAAAGAGGGAGGTTAGGCACCTACCTGACACCTAAGAAATATAAAATCACATGTACCCCCATAATGTATTTATTTTATGTATTTATTTATTTAGATCACCGGTTTACAGACCTTTGAGTCAAAGACTCATTTACAAACGCACCTCGTCAAGAGAGCAATACATCACAGCAAACAAAACAGTACAGTACATAACGCTTAGATTAAAAAAGCAACCAGTGTTACAAGCATTCACTGGTTGTACACACTTGGTAATAGGTAGATCACAGTAGTCATAATATAGGTACATGAGTACCATGTCTGGTAGCAACCAGAGATATTTTATTACATTAGTCAGCAGATGTTGCCTGAGACCCCAGGCATATACAGCAAAGAGGGCCTCCACTTACCTGACGCCTATGCTAGGAGGCATGGAAAGTGGATCCTAAGGATTGCTAATGTGGCAGGGCAGGAGGTGGAGCAGGATGTCATTATCCATCTAGAAAGAAATGCCCTGTCTAGGGAATGAGCTCGGATTGTGCAGTGGGATTTTAGGGAGCTGTCAGGTAGCATGCTCAGTTTCCTTCACTGAGGTTTCGCCTGTCTATGGCAGGGACAGGATAGGGATCTCCAGACCAGGAGCTTCCATTCATGGTTGAAACATAGAAACATAGACTTTGATGGCAGATAAGGACCGCTTGGCCCACCTAGTCTGCTCAGTTCCTTAGCTATTGGATAAGATGCAGATCCTAGTTAACAAACAACCTACTTCTTCCTACCAACCACCAGAATTGCTTATGTCTGTCCCATTCATTCCTGAATTCCTCTACTGCTTTTGACCCCATGACCTGCTGAGGAAGGCCGTTCTATGCGTCCACCACCATCTCTGTAAAAAAAAAAAAATTCCTTATGTTGCCCCTGAGCCTTCCCCTTTCTACCATCAAATTGTGCCCCCCTTGTTCTTGCACTTTTTTTTTTCTGAAAGATGCTACCTTCTTGGACTTTGTTGATTCCCTTGAGGTACTTGAAAGTTTCTATCATGTCCCACCCTCTCCCTCCTATCCTCGAGGGTATACATCTTAAGCTCCTTTAGTCTCTCTTTGTATAGCGTCTGTTGCAGACCCTGCACCATTTTTGTTGTCCTCCTATGAACTGCCTCTATCCTGCCTATGCCATTGGGGGAGATGGGGTCTCCAGAACTGGATGCAGTACTCCAGATGGGGTCTCACAAACTACCTGTACAGAGGGATAACAATCTCCTGTTTTCCACTGGTGATGCCTCTCCATAAACATCCCAGTATCCCACCAGCCCTCCTTATCACCTTCTTACATTTCTTGCTTACCTTTAGATCATCAGATATGACCACCCCAGGTCACCTTCCATTTTTGCTGTTGTTGTTAATGCCTCCCACCATTGTGTACTGTCCCCCTGGGTTTTTGCTTCCCAGGTGCATTACTTTGCACTTCTTTGCATTGAATCTAAGCTGCCATACTTTTAACCATTCCTCCAACCTTGCCAAGTCCCTTCTCATCCTTTCCAGCCCCCCTTGTGTAGCAACTCTGTTGCAGATCTTTGTGTCATCTGCAAAGAGGCATACTTTTCCTTCCACTCCCTATGCAATGTCACTTATAAAGACGTTAAATAGGACCGGATCCAATACTGAACCCTGCTTTACCCCACTAGTAAGCCCCCATTTCTTGGAGTGGACTCCATTTACTATTACCCTCTGCGTCCTGGTGTTCAGCCAATTTTTTAACCAGGCTACCACCCTGGGGCTCACTCCCAGGCTGGCTAATTTGTTTATTAATTTTTTGTGTGGGACTGTGTCAAATGCCTTGTAAAAGACCACAATCCCTCCCTGGTCTACTTCTTTGGACACCCAGTCAAAGAAATATATTAGATTCATCTGACATGACCTTCCCACTGTGAATCTATGCTGCCTTGGATTCTGTGCCCCTCTGGCCTCTAGGTACTCAATAATTCTTTTTTTCAGAAATGATTCCATTGTTTTCCCTATCACTGAGGTCAAGCTAACAGGTCTGTAATTTCCTGCCTATGCTTTGCTCCTGCTTTTGTGAAGGGGAATCACATCTGCCCTCCTCCAGTCCTTAGATACCACACCAACCTCCCATGCTTTGTTTAAAAAAGGTAGTCAGTGGTGTAATTAGTTCTCCCTTTAGTTCTTTTAGAATTCTGGGGTGAATCCCTTCAGGCCTCATTGCTTTGTCCATCTTCAGTTTTAGGAGTTCTTTCAGAACCCTTTCTTCTGAGAAAGGACTGATATCAACCCCCCTAACCATAGTGCTTCTATTGACTGGATTAGGTACCTCCATCTTCTCTTCTTTTGTGAATACTGAGCAGAAGTATTCATTCAATATCCCTTCTTCTTCACTGTCACTCTCTGCTCATCCACCCTCCCATTCATTAAATCTCACTATCCCTCTCTTCATCTTTCTTCACTCCCTAATGTACCTATAAAATGTTTTATCCCCCTTCTTAACTGAGTTGGCTATCTTTTCCTTGGGTTGAGCCTTTGCTATTCTGACTGCCTTCCCTTCTTTCTTCTGCTTTAACTGGTATAGTTCTCTGTCCTGTTCCTTCTGTCTTTCCTTATACTTCCTGAATGCTGTCTTTTTCTTCCTAACCTTCCCTTCCACCTCTTTTGAGAACCATAGTGGTCTTTTCTTTCATTTTGATTTATTTATTTGTTTCACGAAAAGGTTTGTTGCCTCTGTAATGGCAGTATTGATGTTCTCCCATTGTTCTTCCACCACCCCCTTTTGCCTGTTTGCTAGTGCTTCTCTGACTCATTCTCCCATTTTGCCAAAGTCAGATCTCCTAATGTCCAGTGCACTCACTATTGTATGGCTTGACTCTGCAGCTGTGTTTATCATGACCCACACTGTTTGGTGGTCACTTGATCCCAGATGGCTACCCACTTCTAGATCTGAGATCCTCTCTCCAACCCCATTTGAGAGTACAGGTCTAAGATTGCTCTTTCCCGAGTGGGTTCTATCACCAGCTGTCTGAGGCATGCCTCCTATAGAGCATAGAGAATGACTCTGCTCTCGGCTGCAGCAAAGGTGCTCCAGTTAACATCAGGCATACAGGTCCCCCCATCTACAATATATCTCCTTTTTCTGCCATCCTAAGTATGCCTTCTATCATTTCCTTGTCCATTTCCTCACCCTGAAATAGGGGTCTATATGCAGCCCCCATGTGGACTGTGGTGCCATTTCCATTCTCTAGGGTGACCCACATTTCCTCCTCTCCTCCCTGTTTACCCTGTAGTTCTGTTGCTTTGATCCCTTCCCTTACATAGAGAACTACTTCTCCTCCTCCTCCTTTTCTACCCTCTCTATCCCTGCTATAGATTGTGTACCCTGGTTTGTTGACATCCCAGTCATGGTTCTCTATGTATCATGTTTCTGTGACTACAGCGATATCCAGGCATCCCTTTTCTATCAAGGCCACCAATTCAGGGAGCTTGTTACCCAGACTATGTGCATTGGTACTCATTACCCTCCATTTTTTGATGGCCTTTTCCCTTTTAGCCCCATCCCTGTCCTTACTGTCTTTGCCTTTTCCTCCATTTACCCTTGCTCTACTCCCTATTGACTTCTCTATCCTGGTGTTTACCTCACTAACTACCCTGATTTTTTGGAGGTGGCTAGGATTTCCCTGCTTCTTTTCAGTGCCCCCCCCCCCACACTTGGCTAATTTAAATGCTTGCCAATGAAGCATTTAAACCTGTCACCTAGGATCCTGGTTCACCTCCTGGACAGATGCAGACCATTGCACCAGTATAGGCCTGTATCGCTCAAGGTGAACCACCAGTTCCCAATGAAGCCAAAACTCTGAGCTCTGCACCAGTTTTTTAACCACTGATTGAATCCCATGGTGTGGAGCACCCTAGCCTCACCCATGCCATAGACAGGCAGCACCTCCAAAAGGGTTACCTTGCATGCTACTTGTCTAATGGCCCCTTCCCAACTCCACAAACTCCTCCTGCACTGCTCTGATCCCTTTCCCAGTCAGGTCATTTGTTCCTTGGTGGACAATGATGTCCAGCTCCCTCCTCCATGCAGCTACTCCTGCAATCCTGATGATTTGCTCCCTGATCCTCCAAGCTATGGTGCCAGGCAGACACCTTACCTCCCTCTCCCCACCCTCCCCCAGTTTTACCCTCCTAATAACTGAGTCCCCCACCAGAAGCTGTTTCTTTCCCCTGTGGGGTCCCATGCCTCCCTCCTGTGGATCTCCTTTGTGGAGGTTCCCAGCATCCTCCTTGGTCTCTGCTGCAGGTGCCTCCATAAAGGAACCACACTCTGCCAGAATGGCATATGAATTGTGGAAAGGTACAGCTGGAGGAATGCACCTCTGTTCCACCACCATCACCCTCCCAGAGCCCACTGTGGTTGAACTGCTCCTCTTTCTTGGCAGCCTATGATGCAGCCGTGTTGGCCTTGGTGGTCACTGGGTGGGAAAGGAGGTCCCCCAAATCCTGGCCAAATCAGCCTGAAGACAAGTAACCTCCTCCCTCAGCCAAGGAGAGTGGCCTGCAGATAGGACAACACTGCATCCTCTAGAATGTCTCCTGGAAGACTGCCACTCCACAGCCAATGCACTGCACCACTCCCATCATGTCTTATTTGTGGCCCCTCAGCTGTTGTTCTGTATGCTTACTCTTTCCTCTCTCTGTTTGCTTTTGTTTTTACCTACTTTCCTACTGCCTTCATGTCCTTACAGCTCCTGCTCTTCCTGTTCTGTGACAGGAATTTCCTGTATTCCTCAGTAGTCTCTTTCTTACTTGCTCAGAGTCAGCCTTACAGCAGCTGGGGGGTGGGGTACACGTTTCCTTCTAGGATGGTAAGTGTTTTGTGCCTCTGTGATCACTCCCTTCCTGCTCCCAAACAGTACCTGTTGTCAGTCAAATCCTGTGCCTATAAAAGTGGAACTAGTTAAGGGTGCGGGTGGGTGGAGGGGAGGGCCATATAGTCCCAGTAGAAGAGTAGCAAAGTTCTAACAGTACCTCCTTTCTCTTACTGCTCTCTGCCAAAAGATATTTAGGGCAGTTTTAAATCCAAACACTTGGATTCCTGCTGCCTAAGCCACTCCCCCTAATTCACAGCTATCTTCTTCACCTAGCTAACTGCACAGATAACAGTTCCCTTCACCCAACTCACAAAAGCACACTAACTCATACTTTTTTATTTGTTTATTTTTACCCTAATCCGAAGGTACCAGTAGTAGAGTTCTAGTTCTTAAGGCCCAGTAGAAGAGTAGCAAAGCTCTAACAGCACCTCCTGCCCCTTGCTGCTCTCTGCCAAAAGATATCTAGGGCAGTTTTAAATCCAAACACCTGGCTTCCTGCTGCCTAAGCCACCCCCCCCCGAAATTCACAGCTCTCAGTGTCACCTAGCTAACTGCACAGATAACAGTTTCCTTCACCCAACTCAGACAAGCACACTTACTCATATTTTTTTTGCTTGTTTGTTTTTACCCTAATTTGAAGGTCCCAGTAGTAGAGTTCTAGACCTTATGTCCCAGCAGAAGAGTAGTAAAGTTCTAACATCACCTCCGTACTCTTACCACTGTCTGCCAAAAGCTATCTATAGCAGTTTTAAATCCAAACACCTAGCTTCCTGCTACCTAAGCAACTCCCCCTAATTCACAGCTCTCATCTTCACCTAGCTAACTGCACAGATAAAAGTTCCCTTCACCCAACTCAGACAAGGACACTAACCATTATTTTTTTTTGTTTGATTGTTTTTATCCTAAATTGAAGGTCCCAGTAGTTGCATTCTAGTTTCTAAGTCCCAATAGAAGAGTAGTAAAGTTCTAACAGCACATCCTTCCTCTTGCTGCTCTCTGCCAAAACATATCTGGAGGACTTTTAAATAAAAACACCTGTCTTCCTGTTGCCTAAGCCACTCTTCCTAATTCTTAGCTTTCTTCTTCACCTATCTAACTGCACAGTTAACAGTTCCCTTCACCCAACTAAGACAAGCACACTAACACTTATTTTTTTTGTTTGCTTTTACTCTAAATTGAAGGTCCCAGTAATAGAGTTCAAGTTCTTAAGTCCCAATAGAAGAGTAGTAAAGTTCTAACAGCACCTCCTTCCTCTTGCTTCTCTATGCCAAAAGCTATCTAGGGCAGTTTTAAATCCAAACACCTGGCGTCCTGCTGCCTAAACCACTCCTCCTAATTCACAGCTCTCATTTTCACCTAGCTAACTGCACAGATAACAGATCCCTTCACCCAACTCAGAAAAGCACACTAAAGCTTTTTTTGTTTGTTTGTTTTTACCCTAAATTAAAGGTCCCGGTAGTAGAGTTCTAGTTTTTAAGTCCCAGTAGAAGAGTAATAAAGTTCTAACAGCACCTCCTTCCTCTTGCTGCTCTCTGCCAAAAGCTATCTAGGGCAGTTTTAAATCCAAACACCTGGTGTCCTGCTGACTAAACCAATCCTCCTAATTCACAGATCTCATCTTCACCTAGCTAACTGCACAGATAACAGTTCCCTTCACCCAGTTCAGACAAGCACACTAACTCTTATTGTTTTGTTTGTCTGTTTTTACTCTAAATTGAAGGTCCCAGTTGTAGAGTTCTAGTTTTTTAAGTTTCAGTAGAAGAGTAATAAAGTTCTAACAGCACCTCCTTCCTCTTGCTGCTGTGTGCCAAAAGCTATCTAGGGCAGCTTTAAATCCAAACACCTGGTTTCCTGCTGCCTAAGCCACTCCCCCTGATTCACATGTCTCTTCTTTACCTTGCTAACTGCACAGATAACAGTTCACTTCACCTAACTCAGACAAGCACACTAACTCTTATTTTTTTTGCTTGTTTTTACCCTAAATTGAAGGTCCCAGTTGTACAGTTCTAGTTTTAAGTCCCAGTAGAAGAGTAACAAAGTTCCAACAGCAAAACAAAATGCTTATGTTAAATGCACACTGAAAATAGAAAATAGAGTTAACAGTTCTAGCAGCACCTCCTTCCTCTTGAAAAAATGGTCTAGAAATGATGGGTTTGGTTACATTGGAGATTGAAGATCGACATGGTGGGATAAGTATCTGTACAGGGGTGATGGCCTGTATATGTCCTGGAGGGGAATCCCAGTCTTTAGTGGCTGATTTAAATGTTACTTTTGATGAACATTTAAACTAGCCAAAGGGGTACCAGAAGAAATCTGGGTGACATGAATTGCCCTCCCCTACAGATGAAAGTGGAGACACTGGAGGATTTGAGGGGAAGTAACTCCCCCAGGGTGCAAATTACAGAAAAAAGCAGAGTGGTTGAACATATAGTGGAGGGGAACATGAGCCACACAAAATAGAGGGGAAAAGCAGGCAGGGTAAAAAGGAAATAAGGTGGGAGGCAGTAGGCAGAGTAGTAATAAAATATGGAAAGGCTAGTGTGAAAACAAAAGAAGTCTAAAAAATAAAATTCTTAAACTAGAGACCATCATGGCAGATGCAGGTCTGGATTTTGTGGCCAATACTCAGTCATGGTGTACAGGAAATCATGACTGGGACATGGCCATATCAGGCTAAACTCAGTTCAGGAAAGACAGGGTATGAAGGGAAGTAGTGGGGTGGTGCTATATATCAGAATGTTTATCGCAGTGATAGAGGCATGGGGAATCCAGTGGTGGAATGGATGGCTTGGAAGTACTGTGTGACACCCTGGAGATGAGAAACTGAGTCACTATTCACACTGGTGTGATCTACAGACTACCAAAGCAGGGAGAAATTAGATAAAGCACTGGTTGAATCTATTGGCACATAGGCAGAAAAAGGGGAGATGCTGCTCATGGGAGGCTTCAATCTGCCAGATGTATATTGGAGCATCTCAGCTGCATCTTCAGCTAGAAGCAGGAACATCCTGGACTCACTGCATGGGGTATTTCTTAGAAAAGTAGTCAGGGATCCCAATGATGAATGGGAAATATGGGACCTTGTGCTCACAAACAGGGACAGAATTGTAGACTTCAAGGTGGGAGGCCACCTGGGGCACAGTGATCACCGTACAGTGTGGTGTAACATGAGGATGGTGGTAGAAGTGCACTGCATAAGAATGAGGGTCATGAACTTCAGGAGTGCAGATTTTAGAAAAAAGAGTGAATGCTTTAGATACAAACCAGCTGGGGGGGATGGCCAGGGTGGTGTGGAGTGACAGTAGGCTAAATTAGGGGAAGGCATAGTAAAGGTAACAAACTTCTGCACAAAGCAGGTGAGCAAAAACAAGAGGAAAAATATATTGCTAGGGTTCTTGAAAGAAGTGGCTGAAAAGTTAAAGGCTTAAAGTATAGCTTTCAGGAAGTATAAAGCAACAGAGAGGGAAGAGGTCAGGGAGGTTTATTAAAAGAAGCAGAAAGAGGCAGGGAAATAAGTGATGAGTGTAAAGACACAGATTGAGGAAATAATAGCCAAAGAGGCAATGAAGAGGGGCAAGACATTTTTTAGTTACATATGTGAAAAGAAAACAAGTATGGGGGGAATGCAAGGTTCAGGAGGGCAGGGGGGGATACACAGAACAGGATCAGGAAAAAGCATCTCTCTTGAACAAATACTTTTGTTCAGTCTTTACAGAGGAAGGGAAAGGGGATGTGCCACATAAACACAATAAGGGAATTGGAGGGGAGGAGGGACACAATTCCTTTTACCAGATGAAAGACTCCAGAAGGGACCACAAATCTGGAAGTGGACAAACCTAAGGGGCCAGATGGGGTACACTCTAGGGAACTGAAAGAGATTGTGGAGGTGCTGGCTCCACATCTGACACACCTTTTTAATAATTCACTCGAAAATGGAGTGGTTCTGGAGGACTGAAAGAAGTTATATGTAGTCCTACTTCACAAAAGTGGTACCCAAGAGGAGGCTAGAAACTATAGGCCAGTCAGCCTGACATCAGTGATGGTGAAGCTAATGGAGTCTCTGCTAAAGAAAAAGACTGTAGAATATCTTGATGCCAGTGGATTACAAGACCTGAGGCAATACATGGGGAGGGCATGTTGAACAAATCTAATAGATTGATTTAAGTGGGTAACCATGAAAATAGATTAGGGTGGGGCAGTGGACATGGCCTACCTAGATTTCAGTAAGTCTTTTGACTCTTTCACATAGGAGGCTCATAAGGAAACTGGAAGTTTAGCAGTGGGTCCAAATGTAGTAAACTGGATAATAAATTGGTTAAGCAAATTGACAACAGAGGCTGGTGGTAAAAAGAGTTCACTCTGGAGATGGAAGAGTGATCAGCAAGGTGCCACAGGGCTCAGTATGAGGACCAGTCCTCTGTATTGTCTTTATGAGTGACACTGCAACTGAGCTGGAAGGAAAGGTCTTCCTCTTTGCAGATAACACAAAAATCTACAATACAGTGGACACTGGGAGGAGGGGGGATGTGCAAAGACTTGATAAAATTTGAAGAGTGGTCAAGGGCATCATAGCTGGGTTTTAATGCAGATGAAATGCAAAATCATGCACTTCAGCGCAGAAACCCAGAGGTGGAGTGAAAATAGAAGAGGTATTGATGCCCTCCAAACAGCAAAGTGAGGTATTTATGCCTCCAAACAGCAAAGCAAACTAACAGCAAAGGGAACTTATAGCAAATGGAACAGGGAGTAAGCATATCTGATGACCTCAAGGTGGCAAGGCACTGCAACAAGGCAGTGGGTAGGTCCAGTGGGATGCTGGAGTGCATAGGGAGGAGTATCAGCAGCAGATGGAGGGAAATGGTGTTGCCACTATATAAATAACTGGTGAGACCCTACCTGGAGTACTGTGTCTAGTTCAGGAGACCACATTTCAGGAAGACATAGATGGAGTACAGGCAGTCCAGAGGAGGGCAACTAAAATGGTGGCGGGTCTGCATCAGAAGCCCTATGAAGAGAGACTGAAGGACCTCAGTATGTGCATCTTGAAATAGAGAAGGAAAAGGTGGGATATGATAGATACATACAAATACCTTACAGGGGCAAATCAGACATAGGAGGTGGTATTTTTAGGAGGAAAAGATATGTGAGAACAATGTGACATGCAATCAAGCTGGAAGAGGGTATATTCAAGGGATATGTGAGGAAGTATTTCTACACTGAAAGAGTGGTGGATGCCTGGAATAGTCTTCTACTGGAGATGGTGGTGTGAAAACAGTGGTGGATTACAACCATGCATGGGATAGAGACACAAGGGAATCTTAGAGGGAAGCAAGTGGGGAGGAGCCTGAGATTGAGTAGGGTCTGCAGTGACAGGTCCTCATCTTTCTCCCACCCCCACCTACCATTCTACCCCCTCTCACCTTCCACCTACCATTCCACCCCTTTCCCATTCCTCTCCTCCTGTCTCCCCCTCCCTATCACCCTATCTCTTGTTGCTCTATCGCAGACTACATAGCACTTATCTTTCTGTTCTTGCACTTACGACTATGTCAAATCCTTGACTGCCTACCCTCCTTTTCCCCACCCCTCTCCCTCTTATCCCTGACCCCTTGCTCCACTTATGTCACCCCTAGGATGGTTTTTATTTGTATTTGTGTCTTGCTATATATACAAACCCATATTGTTAATTGTGCATTGATATTTGCCACTGGCTGTTTGGTACTGTGCTAGTCTATACACATGTACTGTCTTTTGCTACTAAGTTAACCTCCTGACCCTGTATTGTATCTTGCCACTGTTTTGCTTGCACCCATTGCTGACATGGAACCTTTGTAAAATAACCCTTCATTCAAAGGTATTTGTAACCCTAGTAATAAATAAATAAAATAAATAAAGACACCATAGGCAAGAATAAAATGGGCAGACTGGGTGGACCAAGTGTTCCTTATCTGCTGTCAAATTCAATTTTTCTGTATTTCTAAAACGATTAGGCCTTCTTGGTATATTGAGGAAAAGATAAAGAACAAGGGGAGAACTGAGAAGCTGAGAAGGGGGACTTCTGTGGAGGAACACAGGTAAAAAAACAATATTCTGAATAAATAAGTCTACTGAAGCTTCACAGTCAAGGAGGGGGCACTGTTGGAGAGTAGCACAAAGCTGAAGGGGAAATAAAAATAATAAAAAGGGATTATCCCCAAATAAATGGTGCTCAAGGGACAGGGAGTGTTAAATCTTGGTACAGTAAATCCCCATGACAGGGTAGGTTGCACTGATGACAGCACCACTGGCAGATCTATTTAATAGCTTTAAAAAGGCAAAGTCACCAGGGACTGAAGGGTGGCAAACAAAGTGTCCCTCCACAATAGTCAAGGTAGGTGAGACCCAGAGGACTGTACATCAGTTAGCCTGATTTCCTTTGTGGGAAAGCTCCTTGTACTTTCAAGAAATAAAAAGCTGGTTGAGTTCTTGGAGTCAGAAGCTCTCTAGAACAGGATCCTAGTTCAAAGTGGAACATCACTTCTCTACAACTTCTCACAAAACTACAAAAAATTATGACTGACCATGACATGCTGTAAATGCTGATAATTATGTTCATGCAAGGTGCATAAAGTGTATAATAAATACAATATGTCTGGAAATATATATTTTTGTGCAAAGTGCATAAAGTGCACAATAAATACAACCTGTCTGGAAATTGGGGTCTGGATCAAGAACTCTGCTACAACCAGACCAACCTGGTGCTTTGCTTTTTTAAAGGAGGCCTAGTGAAGCTCTAATGAGCAAAGCACCTGGTATTCTGGTTGTGTCAGAGTTCTTGCTCCAGACTCCAATTTCCAGACAGGTTGTATTTATTGTGCACTGCATGCACGTTGCAAGAAAATATGTATTAAAAATCAAAACAAAAAAGAAAAGACTTCCCAACCTGTTGAGGCCAGTCACAGTTCTCTGAGGCTCATTGAGCAGATGCAGAGGTGCTGCAGCAGTTTGGACAGGTTTGAGTATATGAGTGACAGGCGCTTCAGAGGCAGCACCTGAACTCAGAGCTGCAGGACATGCACATTTTGTAACTGACTCCAGAGAAGCAGCACGTTTTTGTAAAGAGGCTGTTCTGTTAGAGGAACCACATAGAATTTTCAATGCCATGTCCCTGGCAATGGACAAAGGCCAAGTGCTGTATCTGGACATCAGCAAGGCTTTTGGCTCTATGACCCATGAAAGGCTAATGAAATAACTGGGAGATGTGGGTGTGCAGAGAAAGTCACAGGGTGAGTACTGAAGTGGATACAGGGGAGAGTCCCAAAGGTTGGTTCTAAATTGTTAGCACTTTATGGTCTGGGGGGTAATTTGCAGCATGACACATGGGTCAGTCCAGGCTATGGTACTTTTCAATTTGTTTATTTGTGACATCAGACATGGGGTCCAGGGCAAGATGTGTCTGTTTGTGTATGACACTAAGACAGGTGGCAGGGTGAATAGTAATGATGATCTAAGGTACGTGAAAAGGGATCTGGATAAGTTGGAAATATGGCCCAATATTTGGCAGCTAAAAATTAACACCAAAATGTGCAAGTTAATGAACAAGAGAGGAGGAATATGAGAATTGAATATTGAATGGGGGGGGCTAAAACAGACCACAGAGGAGTAGGACCTAGTAGCTAGAGTAAGTGATAACCTCAAAAAGTGGTCCAATGTAGTAAGCTATATAGGAAGGGTAAGAGATGGTGGGATGCATTGGGAGGACTTCTTCAAGTAGAAGTTAAGAAAGTGATTCTAACCTTGCACGTTCCCTTGATGAGGCCACACTCGATGTAATGGGTGCAGTTCTGGAACCCTCACCTAAAAAGAGCAATTACCACCTGGAGGCAATTCAAAATAAGAAGGACCAAATGTTTCATGGCCAGCAGAGAAAGACCTTAGAGGAAAGACTGGCTGACATCAGAATGTACTCCCTGGAGACCAGAAGAGAGCATAGGGACATGATTAAAATCTTCAAATACATAAGGAGTATAAACAGGGATAGACACAATGGTTTATAATTTGTCAGTGGTTCCTTATAAGGGACCACAGCTTTAAACTGATACAATGAAAATTTAGGTTTAATATGAGAGGAAATGCTTCAGGAAGAGGGTGGTGAAAAAGTAGAACAGTCTATCAGAGGAGCTGGACAATGTTAAGATGGTTGTTAGTTTCAAGAAGGGTGGGATAAGCACACGAGATTGCTGAAAATGTCAAGGAGAAGAGATTCCACTAGTGGGGACAATGGGTTTGGCCAACTGAAACTGCAGGATGAGGGCTCTGCATAAGACATCCGAGTGCTAAAATAATGGGGAAGATAGAAACAGAACAGATTTGATGGACCATGAGTCTTTTTTCTGTTCATAAATACCTTTGTTTATATGTTAAAGACTGCATATTTTCTAAGGACATACCAGTTCCTATAGATCCAATCTTTCTTGAAATTCAACTAAAATCAGTTATGAAATTAATCTGATCATTTATTTATTTTATTTGAAATTGGGTAATCAGCTGAGCCCACTGAGACCATGCAGTCCCATTTTCAGGATGACCTGGGACGGGGAGTATTTCACATATACAATTAACACCAGATGTACACAATAGAATGAAGGGTATAATACATAGCACAGGTACCATACATAACACAATAGACAGTGAATATACAGAGGATAACAGAATTAATTAACTACAATATACACAATAGTAGGTAGCCAAGTTATATATAGTAATTATCCAATGGTGCAGAATTTACAATATATGTACAAATGGATTTTCACAAGGTTGAGGTGTTAATTAATTATCAATTACTTAAAGCAGGCACAGGTCTTAGGCTGAAATAGATGGTCAGAAAGACAGCACTTAAATGTAACCAGAGATTTGAGGGAGAGAGCAGAAAAAGGAAGTGAATTCCAAGTAGTAGGGGCAGAGTAGTCAAATGAGCGCCTGCCAATGTCCAAACAGGAAGAAGGAGTGGACAACAGAGAAGAGGCACAGGATCTGAGCATCTGTGGGAAGGGCTTTCATACCAATAAGTTGCTCAGACAGGAGGGATAGTAGAGGAAGGTTAGTTTGTAGGTAAAACATGGGGTGAAAAACTGCAACCTTGGCGTAGTTAGGCCAGCCTAGAGATGCCAGGACTTCACAGTGATGGAGATGAACGTTATCTCCAAGAACAAATTGACAGACCCTCTGGTAGATCATATTGAGATGGGAGAGAATGGATGCTTTGGCTGATAGTAGGAGTGGGGCACCGTAAAATATTATGAGGAGAAGGGAAGAGGTGGCGATCCTATGACAGGAGGTAGGAAAGAGTAAGGGACAGATTCGATAAAGAAGAATGAATTTCTTGTTGAGCTTCTTTTCGTTCATTGATATATGATCAATGAAGGAGAGACAAGGGTTCAGCAGGATACATAGGTATTTGAATGAAAAGATCGATTCAATGGTACCACCTGCAACTGAATGAATAAGAAGTGTACAACTAGAGGCAACTTTCATGGAAGGGTTCTGGAATAACATAGGTTTGTATTTTTTAATGTTGAGTACAAGGTGATTCTTAGTAAACCAGTTCTTGAGTATGTGGAAGTCAGATGTCAAGTTCTCATTGAGCCATTGGATCTCACTGTGGGATCTGTATATGATGGCATCATCAGCATAGAGTTGAACTGAAGACCCGCTGCAGTGTAAAGGAAGGTTGTTTATAAATAGTGAGAACAAGAGGGGTCCCAAAATGGAACCCTGAAGTACACCATGTGTTATGGTTTTAAATGAAGAGAAAGCTCCTGACCATTTCATGCATTGGGTGTAACATGACAGATAATTTTGGAACCAAGAGAGAGAATGGTAGTCCATACCAAGAAAGTATAGTTTACACAGTTGTAGGGTATGATTAACCAGGTCAAAGGCCTTAGTTAATTCTATGAATATGGCACCAGTATAAAGGCCTTTATTAAGAGAGTTGAAGATGTCAATTGTCATCTTGGTAAGGGCTGTGAGGGTGCTAAAGTTCTTTCTAAATCCATGTTGACAGTCAGTTAAAAGCATGTGATGCTCACAGTAGGATTGAAGCCAATTGAAGTTGAGACACTCTTGGATCTTTGCTAGGGGGCAGAGGATAGAAATTGGCCTGAAGTTTTCAACTGCATGTGAGCCCCCTTTGTGCAACAGAACAACAACTGCCACTTTCCATTTTCCTGGTACCTTCCCACTGATAAGGGATTTATTTATTAGGTCTTGGGTGGGAGCAGATAGAGCTGGTGCCCCTAATTCAAATAAAAACTTACTGGAGGGAGCTCACATTAAAGGCTGTTGTTGGAGAAAAAAATGACAGATCAGAAAAAAATACTCTGCACTCAAGGCATGTTGAGAATAAAAACCACTTGATTTTACTGATTCAAAAATATTTTAAACACCATAATTAGTACAGTATTACAAACTGAAATTGACATACCTAAAATACATGACTACCCAGTGCTTTGAGGCCTCCAAGGATAAGGATGTCTTTGTCAGGGGTGTGGCTATTAGTGTATAACAACCTTATATAGCAACCATTTCATGTGCAAATCAGTAAGCCATGCTATTTCATATACTAAAGTGCTGATACAATTTTACACGCATAAGTAATTGACAAAATAGGGGAGACTCCTGCCCAATTGGCTCACAACACCACTAATGCACTCAAACTAATTTAAAGGATTTATTTCCTAAATAGGTGCCCTTAATGATTGCCAAATGAGCTAGAGTCAGCCCCACTAAGTCATATTACACACATTTCTCAAATGTTGGTCATTAAAACATCATAAAACAATAGCTGAACTGGCACTATAACAGCAACTATAAATAAACTTTGGTACTTAATCCAATGCCATTGCAATCTCTGCTTCACCATGTATTTTCAATGTCCATTAATTCATAAACATTTAGAATTGTTTTTTTACAGCCATCATACAAAGAAATACTCCAAATTGGAAAAAAGCAGAAAATGAAAGTATCCTTGTAGTAAACTGCATTCTATAATAAAGACATCCCATCTTCTTTGCTCTTCTTCTTATTTATGTTACCACTATATTTCTGAATTACAGACTTTTAAAATCAAAAATACTGTTATAAGATTATATACATTAGGTTATTCACCTTTTAATACCAAATCACAATATTTAATTTTAATCGGATATCATTTGGTTTTCTTTTAATGGTTATTTTTGTTATTATAACATGTATAACATAACTACTTATACTCTCACAACCAAAAAATGATACAACGTATGTGTAATTTACCTATTCAATTTCTTTCTCTCATAGGAAGGTTTTCCACTCCATGGTATCATTAAAGCCCAAGGGCTTTAATGTTCTAAATAAAAAAATATTTCTGGCTTCTTTTTGGTCCAACATTTTGTTTCAATCCCTTCCTCTAGGATTTACTGAAACATGATACCATATATTTACTTGATGTTCACCATCTACCAAGAAACTCAAATGGTGTGCAATTGGATGTGACAACTGTTTATTTTTAATAGCACTAAAGTGCTCCTGCATTCTTTCTTTTAGCTTTCTAGTAGTCTGCCCAATGTATACTTTCCCACAACTATACCATATTGCATAAATTACATAAGTAGTCGAACAGGAAATAAAATGATCTATGTTTGTAGACCTTAATCCTTTCTGACTGGGATTTACAAATACTGCACCCTGTGTTGCGTGCTGACACATCACTCAGTTTTTACAAGGAAAAAATCCTTTTGGTTTCACAGGAAGCCACATATTACTTTGAATCCCTTTTTTAAACTCACCATGAACCAATAGGTCTTTGATACATTTGCCTTTTTTAATGGATATTAGTGGACCATTTGCCTTAATTTCCTTTAGGTCTTGATCTGTACCTAATAGATGCCAGTTCTTTAAAACTATGCTATGTAAATCCATGGATAATGGGCCATAAGTGTACACAAAATAAATCTGTTCCTTTGTAGATATTTTTTTCTTTATATTTCAATAAGGTGATCCTTTCCACTACTGAAACTTGATTTATAGCTTCACTTAACACTGACTCTGAATAGCCCCTGCTTCTTAATCTAGTAAACAATTAATCTTTTGCAGTCTCAAAATCTGTTTGTGTTGTACAAATTTTTTTTAGCCTAACAAGCTGTCTATAAGGTAAGCTTGTGATTAGATGTTTTGGATGCAAGCTTCACGCATGTAGAAAAGTGTTACCTGCTGTCAGTTTATAATAGCTTTTTATCTGTACCTTCTCATTATGTTTACCCTTTAAAATAATATCCAAAAACTCAATGCTATCAGAATAAGCTTTGAACATGAACTGAAGACCAGCTGCATTATTATTGATATACCTCATAAACTGTTGCAGCTCTATTTCTGTGTCTTCCCAAACTATGAGTATGTCGTCTATAAAACAAAAATGTTTAATAATATTGCAAAAAAGAAAAGCATTGCATGCAGAATCTAATATTGTGCCCCTCTCCCACCACCCCATGAATAGGTTAATGAAGGAAGGTGCAACTTGCGATCCCATTGCTGTACCGAATCTTTGGAGAAAAAACTGTCCTTCAAACAAAAAATAATTATTTTTTTAGGAGCAGATCTAAAGCAAGTAATATAAAGGTTACTGATACTCAACAGATGAAACCTTCAAAATATAGTTAACAGCATCTATACCTTTTTGATGCTTAATTGAGGTATACAAAGATAACACATCTACCACTACCCATTTATAAGTGTCTTTCCATACAAAATCTTTTAGTGAATTGAGTACAGCCATTGTGTCCTTCACATACGACTTCAATTTCACCACTTCTTGTTGTAAATATCCATCCAGATATTCAGACAATGGCTCAAATAATGAGCCAATGCCTGAAATAATCAGGCAGCCTGGTGGGTGCTCTGAATCTTTATGTAATTTAGAGATGTGGTAAAATACTGGTATAGTTGGTTTTTCCACCAACAAAGATGCGCTTTCCCTATACCAAATCCAATTTCCTTTTACTGCTGTATACAGGAAACTTTTTAGCTTCTCTATATACAAAGTGGTCAGATTCAAAGTTAACCTCTGATATGTGACAGGGTTTAATAATTGCCTGTATACCTCATTTCTATAGTCATCTCTATCTAAAACTACAACATTGCCTCCCTTATTTGATAGCTTAATTACTAAATGAGCCATTTGCTGAAGTTCATCCAAAGCATTTCTTTCTGCTGTTGTCGAGTTATCCCAGTGATTTGTATTCTGTTGATCGTTAACCATTTGATCAACATCTCTAAGCATAACTTCTAGAAATACTTTTATGCTTTCACCATACCCCTTTGGTGAACATTTAGAGTATGTTTTTATTGATGGTTTCATTGCCCTAATTTTAGCAACATCCTCAGAGAAAACCATGGCTGCCATCTCCTCCATACCCCCACCCCCAGACCCTGGTGGGTGAACTGATGGAGTGGACAGCAGCTCCTGTAACTCCAAAGATGTTAAAGAATCCAAAACACCTACATTGCATTCTTCCAAATTAACTTCACTACCATCAGTCTTACCAACTGATTCATTGTCAATAATTCTGTTAGAGGCAAAGTGTTTTTTTAAATTTCATTTTCCCTAAATAACTTATATAGGTCACAATATAACTCAAACTCATTCTATGTACAGGATCAAAAGACAAACCATGACTTAATACAGACATTTGTGCATGTGTAAGCACTACTTTAGAGAGGTTAACTACATTGAGTCCCAAATTGAAATCAATTAAGGGTTCTGAGTCACTAGTTCTACTTGATGAGCATTTTCTTCCTCATCTTCCTCTTCTTGTAATTTTTTTCTTTTTCTTAAATTTTTATCAGGGCCCCCTGCTTTTTATTTCATGAATCTTCACTCCACACACACACACACACACACACACACACACACACACTTCTAGATGATGATATAGAAAATGAAACTGAACTTGATCCATGTTTTTTATTGCTATGACCCTATAGCTTTGAAAAACCTCTTTATTGGGACATTGATTGATTCTCCCTCTTATACACTTTGTTGTTTAAATAGTCCTTTTCATCTCTAATTGTCTTTGTTCTTTTCCTTTCCATTAATTCATTTTCCCATTTCTTTGCTTTAGCTGCTAATTTAACACTGAGGTCCTTAATGTACGTCGTGTCAGAAAAAGTGGATAATTGTTGGTGCAGTTCATTAATTTCATTCAACAACAATTCTCGATGATATTCATCCTCTGCTATTTGAATCTTTGTTAACTCTTCTGAACTCTCTTTTGAAACTTTCTCCCAGTTATCTCTGTAATGCATGTTATCTAACCCACATTCTGACATTTTTATAAGTCTCTTACCTCTAGGGATCCAGTTGTTCTCCAAATATTTTTTCAGAGACAAACTATAATAGTGTAATGCAATTTCCTTCATTACTGCTTTCTCCAGTTTGTTAAAGGTTACATGTATACTTGCCTTTTCCATATTATTTGCTACTCTTGATGTCGATGTTGATGCAGACGATGCTATGGATTCAAAATCCAGTTTAGCCATTGTTCTGGTAGTAGTCAGCTTCATGCTGTCTAGAGTAAATGCCATAATTCTTCCTGAATTAATCTTTAGAGTGCAATTACTCCTGGCATTAAACACACACAGGTAGTGGATTCAGATTTCAGCATGTTTCCTCATATAATGCCTATGACATCAGGAATCCTGTTCAGTTCTCATCTCCAAAATATAGGTGAATCCAAATAAAAACTTACTGGAGAGATCTCACATTAAAGTCTGGTGCTGGAGAAAAAATGACACACATCAGAAAAAAAATACTCCACACTCAAGACATGTTGAGAATAAAAAACACTTGATTTTACTGATTCAAAAAAATGTTAAACACCATAATTAGTGCAGTATTAAAAACTGAAATCCACATACCTAAAATATATGACTACCCAACGCTTCAAAGCTTCCAAGGACCTCTTTGTCAGGGGTGTGGCTATTAGTGTTTCACAACCTTATATAGCAACCATTTTATGTGCAAATCATTAAACCATGCTAATTCATATAGTAAAGTGTTGATGCAATTTTATACACATAAGTAATTGAAAAAATTGGGGAGAATCCTGCTCAATTGGCTCACAACACCATTAATGCACTCAAACTAATTTAAAGGATTTATTTCCTAAATAGGTGCACTTAATGGTTGCCAAATGAGGTAGAGTCAGCCCCACTAAGTCATATTACACACATTTCTCAAATGTTGCTCATTAAAACATCATAAAACAATAGCTGAACTGGCACTATAACAGCAACTTTAAATAAATGTTGGTACTTAATCCAGTACCACTGAAATCTCTGCTTCACCATGTATTTTCAATGTCCATTAATTCATAAACATTTATAATTATTTTTTACAGCCATCATACAAACAAATACCCTAATTGGAAAAAAGCAGAAAATGAAAATATCCTTGTAATAAATTGCATTCTATAGTAAACACATCCCATCTTTTTTTCTCTGCTTTTTTATTTATGTTTCTAACCCCCAATCCACTGCTGCTGAACTTAACCATTTCTTCACTGACCTCTCCAGCTACACTTCATAATTTCCCCCCCGTCTAACTTTGACCTCTCCTTCCTCCCTCCCCATAGGCAACTTCCCACCCATCCTGAGTTTCTCCTTAAGCTGGTTACCCACAAATAAGTACTGCAATTGCTTCTAAAGCTTAAGGAGGATGATGAATCCCCTAGTCTCAAAACCCTGGAACCACATTTTCTAGAGTTATGTTCCATGTGTTTTAATAACAAAAATAAAAATAAACATTAAAGGACAACCAAACAATATCCAATTAAAACTAAATAATGTGATTTGTTATTAAAAGGAGAATAACATAATGTGTATAATCTTATAACAGTATTTTTGATTTAAAAATTCTATAATTCTGAAATATAGCAGTGTCCCCAGCCCACTAGATGCTTGGTGACATGGGGGAACAATATTGATGAGTGTATTGATTTGTTTCCAGAATGCTTTTGGATTGCTTAGATGTTTGGTTTGTAGTGTGCAGTAATACATATATTTGGCATTGTGGATCTTGCTTTTGCAAGTGTTTTGGAGTTTTATGAAATCTTGCCAATTGGAGGGGTTGCTACTTTTCTTAAATGTTTTCAATGCAGAATCCCAAAGCAACATAAGATGCCTCAGGTTCTTGCTGAGCCAATGAGATTTTAGACCTTTGGATCTGCATTTTGTGAGGGGTGCATGCCAGTTAATAATTGCATTTAGTGTGTTGACAAAGTAATCCAGGGCCTGATCCACATCTGGTAGGGTTTTGATGGGTCACCATTCTGCAGAGGTGATGGACAACATGAAAGCTGTAGGATCAAAGAGAGACATGTTTCTAGTTTCAGAGATTTGGGGAGGGGGTTTCAGGCATTTGTTACTCCATATGCAGACAATTGGGGAGTGATCACTGAAACAGTTGGAGAGTATTTGCATAGACAGCACCCTGTAAGGGCAGTTTGAGACTAGCCAGTCCAAATGTGTGTGGTTACTTGACTTGATGTTCAATTTGGTGGAGTCAAAGATATGTTGGGTGAGGTTTGAGTTGGCTAATAAGGTATGAGCCTTTTGTGGTTCAGCCAGTCTATATTGAAATCTCCACAGAGAAGTAGGGCATAACCAGGTAGGTCAGAAAGTGAGGCTATTAGGTGGGGAAGAACATTGTTAGAATCCTTAGGGAAGAGGTAGAAACAGCCCATGGTGACTTGTTTCACATTAATCAGGGTCAGGGTTAGGAAGATGTATTTGACAAGAGAAGGAAATGAGGAGAGGGCACCACCTTAGTGACTGAGAAACTGGATCTGACGTAGATAAGGACACCACCACCATTTTTACCTGACCTGTTGTGTCTGAGACAGGAGTATCCTTTTAATGCAACTTCATGCTGAAGTATGCTAGGGTTAAGCCAGGTCTCGGTGATTCCTAACACATCAGGATTATGAAGTGAAATGCAGGCCTCTAACTCAGCCATTTTTGAACAGAGGCACTGGGCATTTATATGTGCAATCTTCAGACCCTTAGAGGATTGATGGGTGTAACCCTGTGAGATGGGATTTGGCTCAACATCCCCAGCAAGAATAAGGAGGATGAATATGGGAATTAGTTTGGGGAGACAGCCTAGGGGAAGTAGCCGAGGCAGGCTGCAGGAGCACCAAGTGGCCAGATGTGTGGTTTCCTTTTTAGAGAGAGGGGCAATTGGTAGTAGGCTGGGTAAAGGTGGGGGTAAGTCAATGGTGGAGGCAGGGAAGTCTGTCCAGATGGTGATGTGGAGACTGCAATGGGCAACAAATGATCAGCCAGAATGAAGGAGATAATGTGAAACAGGGACAGAAGACATCCGAGCCACAGCATGATGGAGGGCATTGGGGGAATAGATTTAACGAGCAAGTGGGGAATATAGCTGAGCTAGCTAGTTAAGCTGTGAATTGAGATACTGCAAGGCTAGAGACTTACTAGAAAGGGAGAGAGGGGAAGGTGACAGAAATTGAGACAGAGTGGAGTGACTAAAGAGGCAGCATGAGTAACCATCAGGAATTGGGGTTGCTAAGTGATTCAGAACATCAGATAAAGTTACAGAGACAACTGGGTTAAATCAACATTAAGGTGACAAGAGCTGAGAGTTTAAATGAGATTTGTGACAGACAGGGGCTGATTGGGCCAGAGATAAGTGATTGGACGTCAGTGAGTTAAGATTGGGACAAAAAGGGTAGTTACTAGAAAGGTTAAGGCAGCACACCTAAATAGTCCATTAGCAATGATATTCTAGAGAGTGAAAGAGTGGAAGAGTGGAGTGGAGAGTGATCATCATTAAGTTCTACACCTAGGGGCAGAAGAATATTCCTGTCTGTAGCCTTAACAGCTTATAAGGACTGCTGGAATGCTGTTTCCTTATGTCCCTATTTTCTGAACCTTTCAGTGTGCTCCATGATCTGTTTTTCCATATCCTTAACATCTATGCAGTTTTGTCTGGTTCTTAACAGTTGACTACAGGGAATGGATTTTATGAGTCTGTTGGGTACACGCTGTCTTCCATAAGGACTGTAATGCAACAGTGTCCTTGCAATACCCACTTGTAATAAAAATGGTATTTGTAGTACCAATCGAGGTAACATCCAAAAATGTCATTATTTCAATTACTTACACAAGTGAAACAAAACTTGATGCCATTACTAAAAAATCTAATGAATTCGGAAGTCTCTGCTTCCATGTCATTTCAGACACATATTATAGGTATAGCAAAAAATGTATTTTTTTGTTGGAATTCTTATTGTATACATTCCTGAATTCCCACGATCCCATAAATAAGTTTGCATATGAGAATGGCCATAGCAGCCCACATTGCAGTGCTTCACTTCTGAAGAAAATATTGTTTGTCAATAGCAAAATAGCTTTTGCTAACATCAGGGCCGAGATCTGACCTGTTCACTCTATGGGGGTTGGAGGTGGTCAGTGCTTGGTCACCTCCCCTTGGCTTTCTTGGATATCTTTCAGTCAGCCAGAGATCACAGATATAGTGCAGATTGTCCAGAGTATGCAACCAACATGCTGTAGTTTAGACCCCGACTCAATGCACCTGATAATGGGGTGTGTGGCTTCCATCAGCCCCGTCCTTGCAAAGATTGTTTGATGATCCTTGGAGTTGGGTGAGTTTCCTAGCTCTCTGAAGGTGGTGGTGGTGACATCCGCTCCTTAAGAAAGCTTCTCTATACCCAAACTTCTTTGCTAACTATAAACCTATCTCTAACCTTCCCGTCATAGGGAAGGTGATTGAGAAAATAGTCACACTGCAGCTGGAGAACCATCTTACCATCCATGATATCCACAGTCCTCTCCAGTCCACTTTTCAGAAGAGGCATAATACCAAGACTGCTCTGGTTTGGGTGCTCAATGATCTCCTGATGGCAAGAGATCAGAAGTGGTGCTCCGTCTTGGTGCTTCTTGATCTTTCTCCAGCTTTTGACACCGCAGACCATGGGATGCTGCTCAAGCACCTGAGGATCATCTGTGGCCTGGCAGATTTGGTCCTTAGATGGTTTCAATCATTTCTCACTTGCAGATTTCAGAGGGTGGTGTCAAGGATATTTTCCTTGGACTCATTCTCTCTGCCATGTTGGGTTCCTCAGGGCTCAGTGCTGCCCCCAGTGTTGTTCACAGGGTGTATGCTGCCTCTGGGAGACATTGTGAGATGGTATGGGTTGAGGTTTCGCTGCAATGCAGATGATACCCAGCTCTACTTGTCCTTTGTACCTGACCAGGATAGTGCAATCTCAGACTTTAACAGCTGCCTCACAGAAATCCAGGACTGGATGAGATACAGCTGGTTTAAATTGAATTCCAATAAGACTGAGGTGCTGTTGGTGGATTCAGGTTGCAGGATAGAGGGGTCAGTGGCAGGGTCACCTTCTGGGCTTTGACTCAGGGGTGTCCAGCTGGCTTCCTCTGAATGCATGCAAAACCTGGGGATGATTCTTGATGATGGGCTTACACTGCATTTTCAGGTGTCAGCAGTAGTCAAGTTATCATTTTATCATCTGAGGAACATCACCCAGGTCAAGCACCTTGTTCTGTCCAATGACATCCTGATGTTGATCCATGCCTTTGTGACCTTGCACCTAGACTACTGTAACTCCCTTTACCTATGGCTTCTGGGGGTTGATATTCACCACTTGCAGCTGGTGCAGAATGCAGCAGCATGGCTGTTGATGGGGATTCCTCGTTCAAGCCACATCACTTCTGTACTGCACAAACTGAACTGACTGCCTGTACAGTGGTGGATCACCTTCAAGATCAGTCTTCAGACCTATAAGGCCCTGCACAGACAGGGTCCGAGCTACCTGCAAGAGATCCTGAATCCTTACTGTCCCGACCAACCACTCCACTCAGCTGACAAGGGATTGTCTACAGGAGGGAGAGGGAGGGTAAAAGAGGAGGAGGAGTAGCTCTTTACATAAGGGAAGGAATCAAAGCAACAGAACAAAAGGGTAAACAGGGAGGAGAAGAAGCACTGTGGGTAAATTTGGAGACCGGCAATGGCACCACAATCCGCACAGGGGTTGTATACAGACCCCCTTCTCAGGGGGAGAAAATGGACAAGGAAATGATAGAAAGTATACTTAGTATGGCAGAAAAAGGGGAGATATTGCTGAAAGGTGATCTGAATATGCCAGATGTTAACTAGAGTGCAGTTGCAGCAGCCACTTCTAAGAGTGGGGTTATTCTAGATGCCCTACAGGGAGCATGCCTTAGACAACTAGTATTGGAGCCCACTCAAGAGGGAACAATCTAGACCTGGTTCTCTCAAATGGAGATGAGGAGAGATCACAGATGTAGAAGTGGGTAGCCATCTGAGAACTAGCGACCATCGAACAGTATGGTTCACAATAAACACAGCAATAGAGTCAAGCCATACAAAGACAAAGGTACTGGATTTTAGGAGGGCTGACTTTGTCAAAATGGTGAGTGCCTAAGGAATGCACTAGCAAATGGGCAGGAAGGAGGGTGGAAGAACAATGGGGAATAATAAAACTGCCATCACAGAGGTAACAAGCCTTTGTGTAAAGAAATAAACAAAATGAAATGAGGTAAGAAACCACTATGGTTCTCAAAGGAAGTGGCAGTGAAGGTTCAAGAGAAAAGAAAGCATTCAGGAAGTACAAGGAATCACAGAAGGAGCAGGACAGAGAACTGTATCAGTTAAAGCAAAAGAGCTGGGAGGCAGTCAGAACAGCAAAGGCCCAAACTGAGGAAAGATAGCCAACTCAGTTAAGAAGGGAAAAACCTTTTATAGGTACATCAGGGAGCGAGTAAGACCAAGGGAGGGATAGTGAGGCTTAGTAAAGGGAAGGAGGGTGGGCAGAGGGTGACTGTGAAAAGGCAGAGATACTAAACAAATATTTTTGCTCAGTAGTTACAAAGGAAGAGGAAGTACCTAAAACAAACAGTAGAAACACTCTGGATACAGACGTTGATACCAGCCCATTTACAGAAGAAAGGGTTCTGAAAGAACTCTTAAAACTGAAGGTGGACAAAGCAATGGGGCCTGATGGGATTCATCCCAGAATTCTAAAAGAACTAAGGGTAGAACTAGTGACACCACTGCCTACCCTCTTTAACAAATCATGGGAGGCTGGGGTGGTACCCGAGGACTGGAGGAGGGCAGATGTAATTCCCCTTCACAGAAGTGGGAGCAAGGCAGAAGCAGGAAACTACAGACCTGTTAGTTTAACCTCAGTGGTAGGGAAATGATGGAATCACTTCTGAAGGAAAGAATTGTTGAGTATCTAGAGGCCAGAGGGGCACAGGACCCAAGGCAGCATGGATTCACAGTGGAAGGTCATGCCAGACAAATCTGATAGATTTCTTTTGACTGGGTGACCAAAGTAGTTGATCAGGGAGGGCTGTGGACATGGCCTACCTAGACTTAGCAAGGCATTTGACACAGTCCCACACAAAGATTAATATACAAGTTAGCCAGCCTGGGAATGGGTCCCAAGATGACAGCCTGGGTAAAGAATTGGCTGGAGAATAGGACACAGAGAGTAATAGTAAATGGAGTCCACTCTGAAAAAAGGGGGGTTAGTAGTGGGGTACCGCAGGGTTCAGTATTAGGACCGGTCCTCTTCAATGTCTTTATAAGCGACATTGCAGAGGGACTGGAAGGAAAAGTATGTCTCTTTGCAGATGACACAAAGATCTGCAACAGAGTTGATGCACAAGGTGGAGTGGAAAGGATGAGAAGGGACTTGGCAAGGTTAGAGGAATGGTCAAATGTATGGCAGCTTAGATTCAATGCTAAGAAGTGCAAGGTAATGCACCTGGGAAACAAAAACCCAGGAGAAGAGTAGACAATGGAGGGTGAGATACTAACAACAACAAAAATGGAAAGGGACCTGGGGGTAGTCATATCAGATGACCTAAAGGTGGGAAAGCAATGTGAGAGGGCAGCAAGGAGGGCTGGGGGGATACTTGGATGCATAGGAAGAGGCATCACCAGTAGAAAACAGGAAGTTATTATTCCTCTGTACAGACAGCTAGTGAGACCCCATCTGGAGTACTGCGTGCAGTTCTGGAGACCCAATCTCCGCAAAGACATAGACAGGATGGAAGCTGTCCAGAGGAGGGCAACTAAAATGGTGCAGGGTCTGCACCGAAGACATATGAAGAGAGACTTAAGGAGCTTAATATGTATAGCCTCGAGGAAAGGAGGAGAGGGGAGACATGATAGAAACTTTCAAGTACCTCAAGGGAATCAACAACGCCAAAGAGGTAGCATCTTTCAAAAAAAGGTGTGCAAGAACAAGGGGCACAATTTGAAGAAGATAGAAGGCGGCTCAGAGGTAATTTAAGGAAATATTTTTCTCAGAGATGGTTGTGGATGTATGGAACGGCCTTCCAGAGAGGTTGTGGAGTCAAAAACAGTGGTGGAATTCAAGCATGCATGGTACAGTCATAAGGCAATTCTAGGGGGTGCGGGTAGGAAGAAGTAGGCTGCTGGTTAACTAGGACCTGCAGCTTATCCATCAGGTAGGGAAATGGGCAGACTGGGTGGGCCAAGCGATCCTTATCTGCCATCAAATTCTATGTTTCTATGTTTCTATGTTATAGATTCCCAGGGTATGGCTGAAAATCACTGGGTCTTGTGCTTTTATTTATGTAGTAGGGGTGGAATCCTCTACCTCATCAAATTTGAGAGTGCCAGACCATGGAGAGCTTTAAGACAGCCTTAAAGACCCATCTAGTCTATCTGGCTTATGGGGACCTTACATAACAACTCTGTTTTTGTACTTCTTATGTAATCTGAATTTGGATTATTTTATTATCTTACTTGTTTTAGCATATTTTACCTTGTACAGTGCTTTGGTTTTGGAATTGCGCTTTAGAAATAAACTTTATTAGTATTATTATTATTATTATTATTTTGCTCAAAATGAACTCCAGAGCTAATAGAAATATCTCAGCTGGGATAAATTAACTGCCTGTACACTTGGAAAAGCACCTACAGTAACTGCTTCTGTGCCTCCAATGCAGTATGCCTGATTGATGACTATAATGCAGTAACATTAATCCAGAGCCACAAGTATTCATCATGCCAAATGTCCAGGATGTCCATAGTATCAAAAAGACGGGGTGGAAGGGTCTTCCAGTCATAATACCCTGTTAATATAATGTGCAAAGCTTTCAGTAAGGGCTACTACTCACAACACCCTAGGACATCCTGGAGGGTTGGGTTTTGGAAGGATGTTCATGGTTGGTACTATAGGAATATCCTGTTTGAAGTATCCTGCCTCAGTTTCAAAGATAACTTTAGAAGCCCGCCTTGCACTGCTTTCAACAGCAGAACTTAAAAATACACTATTTTACTGGTGAACTGCATTTTACTGTGTTTAGCTCTGTTCTTTGTATTTTATAAACATGAGCCCTGATTCCTGGTTACACAGGAAACAGGAAGAGGAGTGGGTAATTTATTTCTCTTAGCGAAAACCACCACTTGGTGCAAACTGCAGTTCTTTTTACATTAAAGCCTATTGCAGACTACTAATCTGCATTTGGAAGCTTTTGGGGCTCATAATTTGAGATTTAAACACTCTGGAATAGCAAGTTAGTTTGTGACTCCTGGGAGCTACTTCCGAGTCATGAGACTGCTATATCTAAGTGTTTGTTTCAGGGACTTTCACTTTGGAAGCCTGCCTTGCATCACTTTCAACAACAGCACTTAAAAATATACTAGTTTACTTATGAACTTCATTTTACTGTGTTTAGAGCTCTGCAAGCTCTGTTCTTTGTATTTTATAAACATGAGACCTGATTCCTGGTTACACAGGAAACAGGACGAGGAGTGGATAGTTTATTTCTCTTAGAGAAAACTACCACTCCATGAAAACTGCAGTTATTTTTACATTAAAGCATATTGCAGGCTACTAATCTGCATGTGTAAGCTTTTAGGGACCATAATTTGAGATTTAAACACTCTGGGATAGCACTTTAGTTCTTGACCCTGGGAGCTACTTCTGGGTCATGGGAATGCTATATTCTGCAGCCCTTGCTGAGCAGGGCGACCATGCAGCAATGCACGCAAAGACATATGCATCTCCATGAGTGTTTCGCATGTTTAGAGGGTGACATGGTATTAGAACTACCCAAGGTACCATTGGGCCTTCGCACAAGGTACAGGTAAGAGTTCACACTCATCTAGGACCCCTTTTATATCGCCTTTATATTTGATCCCAGTAAATTGTATATTATAATCTGTGTGGTTTTGTACCTGTAAAAGTTGCACCAAGCATTCCAACTATATTCAGTCCTACCATAAACATATGACAAAATTAATAAAGTACTAACAACAATTGATGGCAGAGTAAGGATTAAATGGTAACTCCTGTACAATGTTCTTCTTTCAAACAGTAATACCCAGTGACATAACTTTCATATGCACCAAATGCTACCAAAACAAAGATATGATGCAGGAAATGAGTCAATTTAGTGCAAGACTTACACTCTTTGAAGAAAGCCAAAAACAGATGGCAACTCGAATGAATAACTCATATCAAAGGGAAAGAGATGACATTACTGAAGTCACTAAAAGCACCAACCATTCACCATTTTTGGTACAAAGCCTAGAACATCATGAGCCCCTTATTCCAATCTTTAACTGTCCAAATCAACCAGGTCTAAGAGAACTATTAATTAGTAATAACATTACAAACAGTGCACATACTAATAGGAAAAGGGCAAGAGATGAATTTGACACTGATCAGAATAATAATGAGTGGTACCAAATAAGGAGTTCCAAGATACCGAAAAAAGGGAGAATGGCTGAAGGTTTTACCATCCATACCCACAACCATTTTGACTTACTGAGTGATCAAATAGAAAACTTAATACCTCCCCCCATCCTCTGGCACTGGGTCTAGCACCCTACCTGCTAATATTAATGATGTACAACTACTAGAATCAACTAGTGAAGGGAATATAAATCTTATGGACATAGAGTCTGAAATAACCCCGGAACCCCGACAAGTTTACATATTAGGAAACTGAATAGTAAAACACCTAGATAGAAAAATATGTGACCAGGATAAAGCCAACAGGACAATGTCATGCTTTCAAGGGGCAAAAATTAGAGACATTACAAGAATGTCCAAACACATACTTCAGAATGAGGGACAGAAATCATTAGTCATCATTCATGCTGGCATCAATAACATCATGCAACAAACTGCCCAGCAAGTAGAAGAAGAATTTGTAGGACTCGCTAATACATTAATGGAAAGGAATTGTGAGTTTGCATTTTCTGAAATACTCCCTGTTGCTGGTACATACAACCACTTAAATCACAAAATAAAAAAGGCAAACAACTGGCTGAGGAGATGGAGCCTCAAACAATGCTTCAAATATATTAAGCACCAGGAAGAATTTTTGGATCATTAAGAGCTAACTTGCTGGGATGGATTACATCCAACAAAAAGAGGAACATCACTCATATATAGACTGGTGTTTAAACTAGTTCCAAGGGGGGTAAATACAGGATTAGCACCTAACCTAAATAATTATACTACCTCCAAGATTGATACAACTAATGTCCCACTACTCACCACAGATCAAACCAGTGATAATGCCAATAACACTAAAATCAATATTTTATTACTGAATGCAAAAGTCTTATTAACAAATTAGGTGAACTACAATACATAATAAATAAGAATGATATTAATATCTGCAGAGTTACCGAGACATGGTTCTCAGATGGCGACTGGGAAACTGATATACCAGGTTACTGTTTAGTCATAAAAACCATCAGAACAAAAAAGGAGGTGGTATTGAATTGAATATAAACAAAACTTAAAACATCAGGTATTAGATAATGGACAATCAAACAGTGAACTAATCTGGGTCAAAATTAATTCCCTCATAAAACCTTTAACAATTGGTTTAAGATATCATGCCCCAAACCTGGATAATGTAGCAAATGAAGATTTATTCCTGACATTAGATAATATGACAATAGAGGATGATTATGTCCTGTTAGGGGATTTCAATTTACCCAACATTTGCTAGCCATCTTTAACTGGAAAAAGTAACTGGGACAATAGATTGATCCAATATGTCATTCAACATGACTTAGAGCAGTTGGTTAGCAAACCTACTAGAAACAACAACATACTCGATTTAATATTAACAAACATCTCTTAATATGACACTTGTCCTATGATTATGCAACCACTAGGAGTCAGCAACCACTTTATGGTCTCATGGAGCTTTATTAATTCAAAAATAAATAAATCTGGTAGCACATTAATTAAAAACTTTAATAAAGAAAACTATAAAAAGATTAAACGATTTCTCAACACATGAGACTGGGAACAAGAATTAAGTGGGCTCAATGTCAATACAATGTGGAAAGCCATACAAAATAAAATCAGCTACTGTATAGAGACCTGGTGATTCCAGGGCAAACACTAATTTGACTGTGTTTTAAAGCAGGAGTGCAATGAAACAAGTTATTCCAAAAAGCTAATTTTTTGCTATGGTTATAAAAAAATAAAGGCAGAACCATTAATTTGGGTTTTCTGGATGCTTCCTGTGCTGTATACTGTAAATTTGCATTTTTGTCTGGACTTGGGTCCTCAGAATTATTTCTATATAAAAATAAGGCAGCCATCTTTTTTCTTGAGAAATAATTACTTTAAAACTTCTATAAATTTTTAAAATTATAATAAAAACTGAAAATGTTACCACTAAAATAAACTGGAAGACATCTGGCATCAGTTAAGAAGAAAAAATGATGGGGTCAAATTTTAACCCATTTTTGTTGCACTGCTGCTTTAAGATAACATCAGTAAAAGTCTTGATAAAAGCTGTCCTTCAGATCTAATACTGCTTGATTTCTCCATAGCTTTTGATAGAGTGGTCCATGAAAATTTGATTAACAAGCTTATTAATTTACAGGTTAATAGTTTAGTCATTAGATGGATTTTTAATTGGTTATTAGACAGAAATCAAAAAAGTGCATATCAATAGTACTACATCTGAAGAAGAGATAGTGGGTAATCGTGTACCACAAGGTTCTGTGCTTGGTCCCATCCTGTTCAGTATCAATGTTCAAGATATGAATAATGATATCCAAACCTGTATTAGCAAGTTTGTTGATTATACCAAACTGGGTGGTGAGGTTGACACCATTCACAAACACTTTCAGCTGAATTCAGATTTGGCCAAAATTGAGACCTGGACAAAGGAAAATGGTATGAAGTTCAACACTGAAAAATGTATGGAGCTTCATATTGGGAATAATAATCCTGGTTATACATATATTCTTTATCAAACTATTTTGAAATCAGTCACTTGTGTTACAGACTTAGGTATAACTGTTAATGACTCTATTTCCTCTGATAGCCACTATATGAAAATTGGAAAAACAGCACAGTCCTTTATAACTATGATTAGATGTGCATTTGTCAGTAAAACAGAACAACTCATTCTACCCCTATATAAGACCTATGAGCGGCCCATTTTGGATTATAGCTCCCAGTTCTGGGCACCCTGTTTGAAAAAAGATATTAAGATTTTGGAAGGGGTTCAGAGAACAGTAACTAGACATATCCCCCAACTAAAATCACTAGTTGTACAAGAGTAAAAGAGTCTGGACTACATTCATTGGAGGCATGAAGGCAAAGGGGAGATTTGTTGTTACTTTACAAGTAATCTCATAGCCTCCACAGTATTAAAGAATTTAATCTGCAATATAGTAACACAAGGAATAACCTACAGTCACACAACAAAAGAAAATTGTAGTTGAACACGTGGAGACAGTCAAGAGGGACCACTTTTTAACAATTAGTACCTCTTGTACAGAATAGACTGTCCCAGTCTGTGGTCGAATGTACTAGTTTAGTTTCTTTCAGAAATTGTTTTGACAGAACATACTATAACAATCTTAATTTGGTATGATTAACCCACATATGCGGGAGACATATAACATGGGTCTATTGGCTCCCATATGTTTTGGAAATCCTAGTAATCCTAGTAAAAAAATATGACAATGAGAAACAGAGATTTCCCCTGTGGTGGAGCATTAAGATTAAGAGAAACATCAGAAAGAAAAATAAAGTGTTTCATCACTGCAAAAATAAATCCTCTAAAGAAACATGACAAAAATGTAAACTGATCTCAAATGAAACAAAAAAATTAATAAGACAAGCACAAAAAAGATTTAGAACTAAAATGAGTGAATGACACAACAAATAAAAAGTAGTTCTATAATTATATTGGGTCTTTAAAAGGAAGCAATGTTGGGGTGGGTTCACTTGTAATACAGGATACCCTGATTACTGAAGAAAGTATCATGGCGAGTGAATTCAATAAATATTTTACCAGTATATTTAAAATAAAAGAAGACTCAAGTACAAGTAACTTAAACATTTCATATCTACCTATCTCCTTCACTGTAAATGACATATTAACAGCGATTAACAAATCAAAACCAAGTTCTACCTCTGGTACTGATGGGATTCCTCCTACATTCATCAAAAATCTTTCAAAATACTTATCAGGTATCCTTACTTTATTTAATACTTCCATAAATGAAGGAGCTATTATAGAATAATGGAGGTTAACTAATGTCATACCAATTTATAAAAAGGGATAACAACACAACATCTCCAATTACAGACCTATAAGTTTAACATCATGCATAGGAAAAATAATGGAAGAATACTACTAGATAAAATAACCCACCATTTGGAAATTACAGGCAACCACAATGTGTCTCAACACTGGTTCACCCAAGAGAAATCTTGTATGAGTAATTTGATTAGTTATTTTGAACCAGTCAGTAAAGCATTAGACCTTGGACTCTCCATAGATGTAATTTATCTTGACTACAAGAAAGCATTTGACACCCTATTACATAGAATTCTAATAGAACATCTTATAAAACATAACCTACATCCCCAAATTATAAAATGGATTGACTCTTGGTTGGATGGTAAGATGCAGAGAGTTATACTAAAAGGATAAGAATCTGAGTGGGGAAAAGTGACTAGTGGAGTGCCGCAGGGATTGGTGATAGGTCATACTTTATTCAACATAATGATCTCCACCATGCAGACAGATAACGGGGTATGGATGCAAAAGTACATGGAGGATAATAAATTAGGATGTATAATAGATAGTAATGCAGCTGTAAAATCTCTTCAGAACAATTTGAACAATCTTTATACTTGGGCCTGTGATACTAAAATGGTATTTAATATCACAAAGTGCAAAGTAATGCACTTTGGAACAAACAACAGACAAGCCAATTACACCATCAATAATATCAGTCTTGAAGTCACTACATCTGAAAGAGATCTAGGTGTCAACATCACAAACAACCTAAAATGTAGCACTCATATAAACAAAACAACTAAAAAATGTCATGGTATATTACGGTGCATTCTTAAACACATAAAAGGTCGTAAGCTGGAGGTCATAATCCCATTGTATGACAGTTTTATTAGGTCTAACCTGGAATACTGTGCCCCCTTCTGCTCCCCACACTAATTAGAAACAAAGTAACGTGAGTCCATTCAACGTAAATTAACAAAACATGTCAAGAATCAATAATTATTAAAATACGAGGAAAGACTTAGAAATTTAGGTTTATATTCCCTAGAATATAGAATAACTAGAGGTGAACTATGCTGGGCGTACAAGGCATCAAAGAATGAGCTATTCCTTGAATCAAACTGTTTGACAAAACAAAACCCACTTGATTGTGCAAGATCACGTAAATTAAGGTTGCATTCAGAGATATGTAAAACTGAGTGCAGAAAAAACTTTGTAACTCAGAGAGTACCTTATTTATGGAACACACTGCCAGCAGAGGTAGTAACCAGTAGAAACCTCGAACAGTTCAAGAAAAAACCTAGATCAACACATGGGAGACAAAAAATTAATCTACTGTCATTAGGTTTAAACGACGATGAGTTCAATATGGGCATATTCCTCAAACTCGTCCAATCTATGAACCTATAATGAATTGCACTATCTAACAAGTGAAATAATTTTAACTTAAAACTCACTGTGGGATCATATGGCATTTTACAATAACTAGCCTCATCAGACAGTATTTTTTTTTTTTTGCTGTGTAAACAGAAAATCAGAATTCTTCATAATTTCAATGTTGCCCCCTTATCCAAAGATTTGATTTCTAAATTCTTATTTTTTAATTCCTCTAAATCTGTCTTCTCTGGAGAGGGAAAATTGCATTTACATTATATCCTATCATCCTGTAATAAGTCCCCTATTACCTTGACAGTTTTTTAAATGTGACAATGGCTGGATAATTTGGTATCAAAGTACAAAAAGTTAATTTTGGATTGAAGTCTGTACATTAGTAAGAGCAATATCACTTTGATGACCTTAAGCAACCTCTCTGAGTGACATTAATCTACTCCTAATTGAGGTTGCATTTGGATTTCTGGATTACTTTTTGCACTTGTTCTTCGTATTGCCTTTTCAGTTTTTATATTGACTACAGTGGTGTATCTGCAAATTCACATCTGCCTTACTCCATTGCATTTCTATTACCCTTGCACCTTACTCTGTTATGTATTCTGAATTTTGTATTTTTTTGCAACTGCTGGACTGTTGTGTTTTTATTGCTCTCACAACTTACTGTACAGTGTATTATGTAATTTGTATTTTATTTATTCTGCACCTTGTTATTGTCTACATCCCCCCCCCCAGACGCATATTGAGATGAGTTATACCAGCTCAGTATGTCTTTCCTGGTAAAACTTTTGAAATAAAATTAAATAAAATAAAAATAAAGAGCTGGGAGCTGGCAGTATAGTCTAGAGGTTACAGTAATGAACTTTGAATGAGCTTGGTACATACTGCAAACCATGGTTTGATTCCCACAACCTTCACTTGCAAACTGTTTGATTCTGAGCAAGTCACTTAACCTCCCCAGCACTCCCCGGTCATACCTGACAACTGGCATTTGTGCCTAGTGGGCATTACAAAAAAAAATAAAGAAATGATAGATAGATTGATAAAGTTATGATGGTAAACTCAGTTGTTCACTTCTTACATCTGAAAGAAGGGCTGTAAGGTCAACTTCATCAATAATATTTTTTTCAACTTCAAGCTAGTGCTTATGTTGTTTGTTTCTATATCCATTGCTCTTCTCAAATTCATTTCTGATTCTCTTGTTAATGGTACTTCACTGTTATTGATAAACAGATCTTCCTCAGAGCCACTATGCAGTGAACTCTGGGACATGGTATCAGTGTATCTCATAGTGTTTAGAACACAACATTCTGGTGCCCCATGTCAGGGAGGGTGGTGGATACTGATAGGATCTTTCTGGCAAAAAATGTTGATTGAGTCACTTGCCAGTGTTGGTATGAATGAAATTTCCCTGTCCAAAAGTGCAAGTTATGATGGAATGAGAATTTGATCAGGAAAATGCATTGTTGTTTTTTCTTCTGCCTTAACTTTTATGAAATACTCATGCCAATTGCAAACTCCCCTTCTCCCTCATCAGATTTTCCTCCTCCCTGTTCCTGGGTCTTTTTCTTTTTCTTTCTTTTTTGTTCTCCAAATACTACCCAGTGTGAATTATTTTAACTGTGTGAGCTTAAAATTTTCTTTGGCTTGCAGTTATTTCTGATATTCCTGAATTATGAGTGATGCCTCAAGTGGCCTCGGCTAGTGGATCTGTGATTTCTATTCCACCAATGTATGTAACTTCTTGTATTCACTGTTTAATGTCTACCTTTTGTGCTCAGCCAGCTCTTCGTATTTAGCAATTTTAGATTTTTAAGGATTTATCAAACTGATCAAAATACTATAAATGTTTATAGTTGACCAGTTGTTGTAAATTAGATTCATGATCAACCATGATTATTAGCTTGTGGTCCTCAATATCTTCATCAGTAAGGATTTTCATTGACTTTGCAGTGCATTCCTCTAAAGTGATTTCCTACTTCACTTTAAATATTTCAACCCCTCAGCCAGCAAATGAGGACTTACCAATCCCTATTAAGCAAAGATTGATCTGAGGACTTACTGGATATGATGCCAGTAGGATATGCCTTTGTTTTTCCTGTTTTAAAGGACCAATTCAGCATTTTCCAAACAGAAATGCATTGCATCAGTTGCAAGTTGTATTGACTCGGGTTCACTTACTGAAATCATTCATTATTAAAACAATTAACAATACACTATAACTGATAGCTAATGCCAAAACTTTATGCCAATTGTATTTTAGCACATAAAACCAGCTAAGCATCTGGGCCTATTCTAAAGGTCAATATGCAGGAGAACAGGCACAGATGTGATTGCAGAGTGTCCAGTGAATGAAGAGGTTGCCAACCCCAAAACACAGCAAATGAGATTGTCAGTGTGCTCTGAGCATTGCTTTTTAGGTCACAACCCCCTTCCTTTAGCTGAACGAATGTGACTGACAATGTGCTTGGAGGAAATATCCACAACCATGAGTTTATTAAAAACAACCAATTGGAATTTAGAATAGGTAGCTAATGATGTACTTCTACATATCAATTTGGTGTGAAATGCACATAAGGTAGTCGCAGCTATCAAAATTATGAATTATAGTATACTGAATTCATATTCTGTAGGTTCTTCCTCCCCTTTGTAGGGGACCAAAATAATGAATACAACCTTGCTTGGCACTCTGGCCTCGGAGACATAAGGGATGGCTCTTCATGGGCCAGAATCAAGAGTGCTCTCCCCTGTCAGCGAGCACCACTGACAGATAACCAAACTATGAGAGTAAACCTTTGCCTATGGCTGGCACCCCTCTGGTACCAGCCAGAAAGGTCTTTCGCAAGCCTCAGGGCACAGGCTGAAGAGATGTGACAATCCTGTTAACTCCACTGTACAATACTGAGTGATCACCATGTTGATAATCTAATGGGCTACCCTGCTGCCATCATGCCTTCTTGACTGTAACAAGCCCAGCATATCAGCCTCACTTGGTTGAAAGTTCCACCTCTCTCCCACCTCAGATGATGCCACCTCCTTCTGACCCCCAACCCCCTCTTATCTAATCAGTTTGTCCATTAATATGTACTAATTTGATGTGTATAAGATCACATTTAACTATTACTGCCTGTGTATATGCTTCAATGTTTTTCTTTTTTTTGTCTGTAAACCTTGTATTTTTGTAATGTTTGTTCAACACTGACATGAAACCTTTGAAAATGAGTCCTTGACTCAAAGTTATTAATCCCAAACTGAAATAAATAAATAAATAAGTATACAGTGAAGCCCACCAGGATGAAGCTCAGTGTCAGAGGTTTACTGCATGACAAAAGGGATTAACTCCAATTTGAATTGCATTGTTTGCTGTAGTAACTCTACTGCAGAATTCTGCAGTGCTGTGCTTCATCCTGGTAGGCTTCACTGTATATATCTATTACTGAAAAAAACCACCAAAGAAGAAGAAAATCCAGAAAAAAACAGAGGCAAAAACAGTAACATTTCTTCCTGACCCTTAAGACAATACCCCATAGTGGGACAACGGGCTCCTTGCTGCACAGTTTCCCACCCCTGTTTTTTTAAGTGGAGGGATCAGGAGGGTATCTGTCAAAAGTCTGGGGCAAAAGAAGAAAGAGCTTTCATTGCACCCACGCAAATAAGCCAGGCTCTGCTTTCAGCAGGTAATAACTCCTGCCCCCTGAGAAGCCTTGTTGCCAGTCTGACCCTGTCCTTATTGGGTGGAAACTACCCCTCCCCCATCTCCTCAGGTGTCGTCTATGGTGTGCTCACAGACAAAAAAGCCTCCTGCTATTCATTGCAGGCTCTAGCATTGTCTTTTAAGTCACAGCTCCCTTCCTTCACCTAAACACATTCAGCAGGCAGTGTGCGTGAAGTAAATAACCACAGCCATGTCTTTATTAAAAACAAACAACTGAAACTAGAATTGGTAGCTGATGATTTATGTCAACATATATAGCAATCAATCTGGCATGACGTGGGCAACAACGTAGTCACTGCCAATCAGATTTATGAATTATAGTTTGCTGAAAATGTATACTGTAAGCCCTTCCTCCCCTTTGGAGGGAGCTGATATAATGAGTACAACTTTGTGTGACCCTCTAACCTCTGAGGCATAAGGGATGGCTCTTAATCGGCCAGTCTCAAGAGCAAGTGCCCTCCCCCATTAGAGGATGTTGCTGATTGGTGAAGTAAATCCATGAGTTATCCTTCACCTATTGCTGGCACCCCTTTGGTACCAGTCACCAAAGCCTCCCCTTTCCCTAGCCTCAAGGAACCACCTAAAAAGGTGAGACAACCCTGTTAACCCCCCTCTATAATACTGCATGATTACCATGACACCACATGATGACCATCCTGGCGCAGCTCATCCTAGCTGACTTGAGGCAATCATCCCTCACCAAGCACGAAATGCCATAGCTTCTTCCAACCCATGTTATAGTTCTGCTAAAACATCTACTGTTCCCTAAATCTGAGAACTGCACTCCATCATTTGCATGCAGCTGTGGAACTTTTCCATGACCTCACCATACTACAACACAAGTCCCCCAACAGAGACCATAATTCACAGCCTACCCATATTTGCCAGCCCCCCAACCTTTCTATTGTACTGGCATTCCAAGCATGGCACCACTGCAACCTCTGTATCATGTGAGACCACATTATCTGGGTCTTTGGCCACTTGCAATGCAACAGTCCCACATCTTCACTCATCTTGCTTTGCAGTTTAATATAATTCACCAGTCCTGAATCATTTCCTCCCAGGTTGATGACCTACATGTCCTCAAGCCATAGCATTGAGCTTCAGCTGTGA
This sequence comes from Neoceratodus forsteri, assembly GCA_016271365.2. Lineage (NCBI taxonomy): Eukaryota > Metazoa > Chordata > Ceratodontiformes > Ceratodontidae > Neoceratodus > Neoceratodus forsteri. The sequence goes on along the minus strand of CM057459.1, from coordinate 832,087,850 downwards.
TCCAGGGTAGCATCTCCCATCACTTCATTCCCCTGTGTCCCATCCAGTGTAACCACACCTGCTTGGGATCCATGAAGATATTTCTCCCTAAGAAATGCTTTGATCTCACCACCACCCAATGGACAAATGAATGGCAGTAAATCCACAATCGCCTCACCCAAGAGTTACGACCTGTCAAAAAAATAGAAACAAAGAAGTTAAAGTAACTGTGGATGCAAAAAGGTCTCAAACAGGAAATGAATCTTCATGTCCATATAGCACTCTACCCTAGTGTGTGAGGCAGCACCTATTTGGAAAGGAGTGGTTGTTTTACTCTTGATCGACCATTCCCAGAGCCTGCAGGGTCTTAACCAGCAGATTATAGAACTGAAACAATGTGAGGGGTGAACCGTCTTCATGACAGAAAAAAAGCATGCCCCCCTGTATTCAATTTCTTGAGGTAAGTGGAAACCACCTCTAGATGTCCCACTGGAACCGTGGGGGGGGGCGATGGCTGTACCCCCTGGTGCCCCTTTCCATCTTAATCTGTCATGAGCAAACACCTTTCAGTGATCAACAGCACATCCTCCTCACCCATCATTGGCAATGCAGATAATTTACTTGGTTGGGTTATTTTAGACACCCTGAATGCCCCATTGAAGTCTACTATGAAGACTGTCTGAAACTGATATGATTTCAAACCCAATAAGCAAACCTTTGAGAAGATAGTCATTATTTTCACCAGTAATACTGAGTCAATCAGGCACATGTGTATACCTTTCTCAGGCCCTAGCGGGCCTATTGATCCAACATTGTACACACTCAAAAGGACCATGTGTTGTCTCTCGTCCTCTGTTGATGTAACACACCATGCAATCCCTGCCAAATGCCATCCCATCTTCACCAGTGTAAAACTTTGCCACCTTATGTGGAGAATGTATGCATGGTTGTTCTTCTGGAACCAGCAAAACACTTGCCCAGGCGAGCTGCTGCTTCATCCTCAAGAAGTTCTCCACCCCCTCTGATAAGCCACCCTCAACCTAGGTGCTAATAAGCACTTGAGTAATCCCACTCTTCTGGTTCACCAACACCCACAGGTAGAGCAGATTTTCCCTTGGGCAAATCTCTATTTCTGTTGCCAGCTCTCAGAATCCCTCCCACTATAAATGAGAAAGAGCATCAGCCATGTCATTATCAATGTTATGCACATGCATTGCTCTGACCTGTCTGTTCAGGATCACTTCAATACACTCTCATCAGATTTTCCATGGAGCCTTCCCCCCAGTTGACTGTTTATACTATACACTATCCTTGCCTTGTCTGTCCTAAATGTTACCCACTGGTTGCATAACTTCTCCCCAAAATCATCAGTGCCAGCACAATGGGGAAAAATTCCAGGAGCATGATTTGACATAGCAAGCCAGCATCCAGCCAGGCCTGAGGCCAGCATCCTGCAAATCAACGCCCCCCCCAATACATCCCAAAGTCAACATCCCCTGAAGCATCTGAGTAAACCTCCAACTCTTGACTTGTGACTTCTTTTGGCCAAATGGCCACCCCATTAAAACATGACAAGAATATCAACCATACCTTCAGGTCATCCTGTATGGACCCAGTGACCCAAAGCCTGTGGTAGGGCTTGCTTCAACAACAACGCCATCTTGTATCTCCCAGGATTACCTTTTCAGTTTGTATTATTTCTTTGTTTTATTTAGTCCTTAGGAGCAGAAAAACAGGGAATGAGAAAAAATGGAGATGCAGAAAACAATGTCAAAAACAATTTCTCACTCAACCCAAATAAAGAAAACTGATAGATTGCATTAAACTCTATTTATTTCCTTTTGTTCAAAGATTCTTTTTTTTTTCTTGTTTTGTAATGTTTCAGAACTGTAAAGTTCCTTCCTCAGACTGTGAACTTAGCATTCAGTAATTAATTGATGTTTTAACACAGATGCCTGGCTTCATCATTTTGGTAATAAAAAATTAAATTTTATGTAATGTACTTGTTTATATGTAACCCCTAGGTGGCAGTATCCCCAAGGTTATTGCCTCTGCCTGAATGTCTGAGCACAGGTTAAGGGACCTGGATTCATTATTAAGGTGCCTCCACCCAGAGTAATGGTATTAGGGGTGACTGCCTATCCTGCTATAGCCCTCTGGGAAGCTATAACCACCCATCAATCCTCCTAGTGGCTCAGTACCTGGCACAACAGTAAATACACAGTCAGTATATAGCAGTAATAATATGCACATTCCCTTCACACTCACCACCAGGGTTGGACCTTCAGTATTTTCCTGGAGACCACCTGTAAAATAAGGTTAGCAATACAACTGCACACTTTTAATACAGTAACTCAACTAATAATATACACACTAACCAGGTTAAATGTAAACAAGACAATCAGGTTTATTTAGTGGCTGTGAACATGGGAGCGGCATGAATTTAGGCAAATGATTTGTACTCTGATTTAAATCAGGGTTTAGCATGCACTTCTCAGTCCCAGAACAGACAGTCCTTCAACGCTGGGTACCCAGGATGGAGACTGGCTAGCCAGAGGTGTTGCCTGGGGGTGGCTGGCTTTACAGCTGATGTTGGGGCCCTTGATGGAAAGAAAGGCAGATAGCATGTACTACAGCAAGATGATTACTTATAATCTGAGCTGGTTGGCTCAGTCTTTCAAAAACCCAGAAAATTAATGAAATCAGATGGGATCACAGATGATTACGATACCGGGTGCAGGGAGCTACCCTGAGTGTACTCATGCTACCAGATTTCTGCAGGATGGCAGGAGATATGGAGACCTCGTGGTGTTCACAAATGAGCATGGGGAAGCAGAGTTGACACAATGTACCTCCACTTCATGGCCTTTCCCTCCAGGTTGCCGCAACCTGCTTGTTGTTATTGCACAGGGGCTGGATCCCCAAAGCCGGTCTCTTGCTGATGACAGTCTCTGGTGAAGGGCAATCAGTCTGGGCCAGACTGGCAAAGGCCCAGACAGGATGAACAAACTGGCAAAGTTTGTGTTTTTCTTGCTGGGTGAAGCCTCCAGCTGGCATAACAGGTTGGGTCACGGGCAAGCAGGTCTCAACCCACAAAAAACATTCAGCACATTCATGCAGCAATAATGCAGCACTAACTTTGTACAGTTCAGATACAGTCCGGTTGCTAATACAGTAGTTTCACTGAGCAAATCTCTTGATCCAAAATTCATCTCACACTGTAGCTGGGCCGATCGCTTGACAGGATCAAATCTTCAGTCTAAAACGCAAGTGGTACTGGTGAACTCCTTCCTTTTTTCTGCCACAGTTCCAGGCTTAAATCTTAACACATCCGACTTCTGCTATTAGGCAGTCCCAGGCAGGAGCAACATGGCAGGGAGGCAAGTTAGGCTGCTTCCTGCCGAATCCACTATGCTCCATTAAGGGAGCAACTGCTCGAAAGCTCGAGCTGTTCACACTTCAAGCTCCAACTCTAAATGATCCCTGTCCCATATAGTTCTGGGGATTTCCCTTGTAATCCAGGATCCAGGTTGACTGGGGAAGCTGTCAGTCACAGTTAGTACTCCCTCTTCTGGTTAGTTTTGTCACCAACCTAAAAACTACAAAAAACTACAGTGTATCCTTCCCACGAGACACTGGGGCTAAGACCCTTCGAGATCCCCAGAGTCTGATTGGTCCAATTACTAGAAGTCCCAGACCTAACATGGTGTCTTTCATTTCAAAGACATAGCTGCAATAAAAGCAGGTTAGACAAGCTTCTCTATTTCAAATATAACAGCATGTAAGCAGTAAATAAGTAAAGTTTCCGTACAGGTTCCCTCTGCACTACTATCAACTGCAGAGTGGAGCAAAACAGAGAGGTGTCTGGCCGGTCACAAGCCCAAAATCACTCGGACCCATCTCAGACCATTCACTCTACACATATTATCTAAGCTCTTAAAGGGACAGGTGCAAAGGCTCATCATAGTATTCACACGTAAATGAACAGGATCAAACAGAGACAGGACATCAGTCTGGCAGTGAGCATTGAAGGTGTCCAGGAAGACATCAAGATAAAGCCCAAATTTGTGTGGGGGCTATATTCTTCCCTGCCTGGAAATCTTGACATCCGCGTCAAGTTTACTCAAAATACACAATTCTATTTAGAAAACACTACACGTAAAAATATGCATATAGATATATACAGGTTGCAACCATAAAAGTTTCATTGGTATACCATAAATGTTCATATCTGATGCATCAGTAAGAAGTAAGTTAGCTGTAGACAACAGTATTGCTATACATTTTGCATTTCACAATGAATACTATACAAGAACATATCATTTTCATTGAGACCTGTTCAAGTAGCTGAACACATTGTTTGTACAACCCTTTTTGTATTACCTCCTGTACACTAACCCACATGGATTGGGGCCTGACCCTATCAGTTAAGCTTGGGCTACAGGGGGAAAGGTAATTAGCATACTGACTGGAGAACTTTACTATCAACTTAGAGGTTGCAGTGTAACCTAGTTTTGGAAGAGAATTTTCTGAGATGCATACCTCATTTATGAACTACATTCATGGGAAGATCTACAGGCCTTCCTGGGAAATCATAACTAAGGTGCATTACAGGCTTTGTGGCTTATCCAGATATTCTGGGAGGGGCAGGCACAGGCTCAGTTCTTTCAATATTTGTATCTGGTCGATCAGTCCTGGCTCATTTTCCAGCAATAAGTTAGCTTCTGATGAAAGGGGTGCCTCTGAACTTGCCGCTTATTCAAAACTGGAAGGAACACTTTCATTAACTTGTTCTGTGGGTACTGATTCAGAAGAAACACTTCCACTAACTTGCTTTAAAATTCCAGGTTCATCATCCGGAGGAAAGTCCATGGAATTTAAATCACATAACACATTACTGTTATTGTCAGCATCATCATTTTTGTTGTCATCATTATCTATTAGAATTTCAGAGTCACTATCTTCAGACATTTCAGGTTGATCTGGTATGTCACCAGCTGTGCTCTCGTGGTCAAGATTTGCCTCTTGAGGTTCAGTTAGGTCCACGAGACACAAACAGTCAGCTATATCAGAAGTCATACTTTGCACTTCACCAACAGAGGCACAGGAGTAGTTGAGAGGGCTGGATGATTAGACAGTCCAACAGACCCAGCCTCATCTCCCATATTGCACAGGGGATTTCCTTGAAACAACTGGCTCAGTTTGTAAGAAGGATAATAGGTGACCCCACACTCACTATCATCAGATTCAGACTTGCAGTCAGTTTCAAAAAGAGCATGACTGGTGGCAGGCTTTGGACTCTGAACAGCAGAAGGACAGTTTAACTGTCTCTTTTTTGCTGCAGCTTGAGTCAACAGCCCATTTGAGGTGTTATCTTGGGGTGAAGAATCAAAGAAGATTTGTCCAATTGGTAACAAATGATTTTTGTGCATTGTTTTTACAGCTCGTGGGTCATTTTCTGTATGCACTTTGTAGACTCACAGTTCCTTCAGCTTGCTGACAACAATGTATGAGGTGTGATGCTACCTGTCGGCTATCTTGTGTTTTCTGTTCAATCCTAAATTTCTTAGCAAAACTCAATCTTCAGGTTGCAGGTCTTGGGCCTTGACATGTCTGTCATGCCTTTCTTTGTTGCTAAGTTTCTCTTGGCAGTAACTGTGTGTGCTAACTGATAACCATGGTGAAGCTGAGCTTTGAGTTTTGTATGTACTGGAGATAGTAGTCTGCCTTGACTCCATCAGGGATACTCCAAAACAGATATCTACCGGTAGCCTTGCTTCTCGACCAAACATCAAATGGTAGGGAGAAAACCCAGTTGCATCGTTTAGAGTACAGTTATAGGGATGTACTAATGTACTTATTTGCTGACTCCATCTTGGTTTATCTCTAGGATGAAGTGTGCCCAGCATGTCTAGTAATGTTCGATTAAATATTTCAGTCTGGGGGTTCCCCTGTGGGTGATAAGGGGTGGTTCTGGATTTCCACACCCCCCAGAGAGAGGATTTCTTAAATCAGATGGCTTTCAAAGTCTCTCCCCTGATCAGAATGAATTCTCTGGGGGGGCATCTTAATTTATTTTATTTATTTATTTAGTTTTTGTTGACCGGGTAAGTGCACTAGACAAATGGACAAATAATTCTGCTATCAGTACTTTGGCTACATTAGATGCCTTTTGGTCCTTGGTCGGATAGGCCTGAGCGTAGTGAGTAAAATGGTCAGTCACTACCAGCACATTACCAATATTCTTTTGCTCTGGTTCTAAACACAAAATGTCAATCCATACAAGTTGCATGGATGCACAGGTGGAGATATTAACCAGGGGTGCAGCCCTCTGAGGCTGAACTTTTCTCTGAAGACTATGGCTACAAATTTTGATGTGAGCCTCAATGTCAGCACATATTTTAGGCCAGTAGAAATGGGCACGGGCTAAGTCTGAAATTCTGTCACAATCCAGATGTCTCATTTCCATTTGGTCATGGAGGGCATGTAAAGCCACATGATTGAAGGCAGCAGGTAGCACTAGATGTTGTTTGACAAACTGATCTTGTCTATTTGTGGTCTCTAGGTAGAACAGTTTTTTGTGCAACTTTATTCTGGGCCCCTCTTGAAACAGCAAGGCAGCTATTAGATCTTGGGAGTGAAGTTTGGGCAAATTTTTTGCAGCATTTATAGTGTCCAAAATTTTTATATCATAGGATCATGGGATTATGCCCACTGGATATTGGTGGGACTAAGTTCAGGCACAGTACTGAGATCCAAGATTGCAAAATTGCAGTAGGCTGCAGGAACACAGGTGTCAGGAGGGCCCAAGCAATCAAAAGAGAATCTGTTTCAGTGGATGGATGTTCATTTTTATCAAAGTTTTGGCAAAGAGCTTTAACAGATTGCTCGGACATGCTCACCCACTGAGAGCTGAATTCAGGTCTTCTAGAAAGGGCGTCAGCGTCAATGTGATTCAGGCCTGGGCAGTACTCTACTGAATAGTAATAGGTTGAAAATGCTGATAACCAATGGTACCCACTGGCATCTAACTTGGCTGAGGTTTGAGCATATGTGATGGGGTTCTTGTCAGTTTTCACCAGAATCTTTGCACCATAGAGGTATTCTTGAAATTGATCTACTATGGCCCATTTTAATGCAAGAAATTCAAGTTTGTGTAATGCATAGTTCTTTTCAAAGGGGGTCAGGCTATGGATGGCAAGTGCCACTGGACATAGTCCTTTCTTTTACTCCTGATAGAGCACAGCTTCAAGTCCCTTCAAGCTGGCATCAGTGTGCAACATGTAAGGCTTAGTTGGATCTGCATAAGCAAGTACAGGGGCATGGGTGAGTTGGTGAATGACATCGTAAAAGGCTACATTACACTCTCTAGTCCACCTTGTCCCAAAAGGTTCATTTGTTCTGAAATAGATCTTTTCCTTCTCTTTTACAGCACTCTTTTTGTATTTTTGGTTTGTTGGCAAGTACCCTTGAGTTAGACTAAGCAAAGGGAGAATGACTTTGGTATAATCTTTCACAAATCGACGATAGTAACCGCAGAACCACAAGAATCTTTGCAGTTCCTTAAGATTGTTAGGCTGTGGCCAGGTGGTCAAAGCTTCCACTTTGCTTCGATACATTTGAATTCCCTCAGATGACACAATATGACCTACACATTTCACAGACTGCTGGAAGAATTGGCATATGTCAACAGACAGCGTTAATCCAAAGTCTTCAAACTGGTCCAAAACCTTGAACAAGAGGGTCTCATGCTCTTTGAGGGTCTTGCCAAACACAATGACATTGTCCAGGTAAACAAGGCATTCTAGTAAATTCATATCTCCCACAGCTCACTCCATCAACCTCTGAAAAGGGGCAGGTGCTCCCAGAATGCCCTGAGGCATGCGTAAGAATTAGTAAAAACCCAAACGACAGTTGAACACTGTTTTCTCTGTATCTTTGGGTGCTATCAGGATCTGTTAATACCCACTCCTGAGGTCTAACACAGATAATCACTGGCTTCCATTAAGGCAATCAAGGACATTCTGAATTTGTGGCATGGTATATTGGTCTGGTGTGATTCTTTGATTCAGTGTATTGTAGTCCACACACACTCTCACTGAGCCATTCTTCTTTTGGACCACCACAATAGGAAAGGTGAACCAGCTACAAGATTCTTGCATAATTCCAGCTGCTAGTATCTCCTGGAGGTGGCACTGAACTTCATCAATGTCTGATGGTGCCAGACAATGAGATCTTTCATGGAATGGCCTCTTGTTGTGAAGCCTGTTGTAATATTCTGCACCAGTGACACATTCAACATCCCATTCACTCAAGGAAAATATCTTGCTCCGATGAGCCAGTTTCCTGCTAACATTCGCTTTCCACTTTTCAGGAATGAGGGATTCCCCAAAGTAAAACAAGTCAGGATTTGTCTCTTCATTCTCTTCAGTACGTCACTTGCTAGGCAGCACAGCAGTATCTGCAAAATACACAATAACTAGGGTGCAGCCTCGGTTGACTCTAATTTTCCAGTCAGACATATTTTGGATTTGCACCATCACATGCCAAGTATAGATGTGAGCTCAGGCAGGCAGAATGCTAGGCTTAACTAGTAGCCCATCTGGCAATTTCCCTTCTTACGGAGCATAAGCATGTAGATCTTGTTCTTGACATCTTTCTTGATACATACTTCACCACTAATGGTACATTGAGCATTGGGTGGCAATATAAGGGTGCTGGAACTTTCTTCCACACAACTCCCACTGGCTCATCCTTCTAAACCTCTTTGGCTTGCATTTGTAGATCATATGCTCTACGCACCATGGCAGGGATGTGTAAGGGCCATCCAATCTTCCTAGCTTGCTTTTCCTGGCAAAGCTGAGCTAGTCTGCCAAACATGTGGGCATTAGTGCTGATTAACAAAGGGTAGTGATGGGCGAAGTGGCCCCAATTTGCTCTGAGAAGTGATTTGTGGAGTGAAGGCAAATTCACGGAGTGCTCCACAATGCGAAGCGGAGTTCTTCATGTTATAATGGGTAACGCAAAGTCCATTGAAAACAATGATTTTGCATTACTCCACCTTCCACTTTGCATTGTTTTTAAGCTACAAAGGCAAATTTTGCAGTGATTCATGGGATTTCAGGTCACATGGGCTCTAGATTGTTTTGCACAGCCTCAGTTTGGGGTAGTGTGTATGTAGGAAGCTGCAAGAGACAATCTGTTCTGAGAGCTCTCTACGATTCAAAGCTTCAAAAAGCTGCTAAAAAAGCCTTTTTGAGTCATTTTTTTGGTGAAACTTTAGTTCATCGATTACAGAAAGCCCTGCTGTGTTCATATCATCTAGCATTTATTGTTTGTGTATTGATTTTGAATGTTAATGTACAACATTCAGTCTGTGTACTGAGAGACAGTGAAAGAGTGCTTTGGGGGAGGGGCGTATCTGTGGTGTAGGTAGATTAACTTGAAGAAAAGGACAGTGCTTTCTGTTTTGGTGATATTTTTCTTGTATGACTGTGTTAATGTACACACAGTAATATTTTCAATATTTCTTGTCATTTTTTTGCTGATTGTTGTGGTGCTGCAGTGCATAATTATAGTTTGTTTAAAATATGTGGTTATATTACCAAAGTTTTCAATTTGCTATGCATTGCTTAGTGTGTGTGTGAGTATGTGTGTGACACGTGTCATCAAATCAGACACCTTTTATTGTGCCACATAATAATTTCAGCAATTTGAAGCTGCTATCCACTGCAGCTGTGTGATTTTTGTACTTCTTTGTGGTATCTTTACTGGTACTAGTACTAGAGACTGTTACTGCTGCAGTGCATAATTTTAGTTTGTTTAAAATATGTGGTTATATTACTGAAGTTTTCAATTTGCTATGCATTACTTAGTGTGTGTGAGTATGTGTGTGATGCGTGTCTCAAATCAAACACCTTTTATTGTGCCACATAATAATTTCAGCAATGTGAAGCTGCAATCCACTGCAGCTGTGTGATTTTTGTACTTATTTGTGGTATCTTTATTGGTGCTAGTACTTGTGACTGTTACTACAGCAGTGTAGTACACTCCCGCCGCCCACCCCAACCGACAAAGGTATTCTTTTCCAGATTTCAATTTCTTATGGTGAGCACTGGTTAGGTGTTATGCCTTTGTGTCTGCATCTCTTCAGTGCACAGCACAATCTTAATCAGTCTGTGCATTTGCATCTCTTTAGGACCCAATCTCCATCTGTAACTTAAGTCACAGTTGTTTCTTTGGCTTCCCTTCAGAGTACTGGACAGATGTGGTGCTTAATTCTGCATGAACATTGTACTCATTAATATGTGTTTTTAAGTCAGGACCATCATCACAAGTCACTTGTGATACAAATCATGTTCATCATCACAGTCACAAATCACGATTCACAATCATTCACGTTACGAATCACAACATTAATTTTTTTCTAGTTACTTGGATGTATTGTAAGCCTGTTTTGTAGTATCTCTCCAGGCTTCACCAGTCTACCATTGTACTCATTGACACATGTTTTTAAGTCTGGGAGTTTTAAGCTACAGCTCATCAGGGAAGTACAGACGTAGGCATTCACGTTTCTTCATCATCATGGTCACAAATGCAGTCACAAAACATGATTTACAATCACGTTACGAATCACAACATTCATATTTTTTAATAGTTACTTGGATGTATTGTAAGCCTGTTTTGTAGTATCTCTCCATGCTTCACCACCCCACCATTGTACTCATTAATGTTTGTTTTTAAGTCCGGGAGTTTTGTGCTACACCTCATCGGGGCCTGGGGAAGTACAGCCATAGGCATTCATGTTTCTTCATCATCACAGTCACAAATGCAGTCACAAATCATGATTTACGATCACGTTACGAATCACAACATTAATTTTTTTAATAGTTACTTGGATGTATTGTAAGCCTATTTTGTAGTATCTCTCTGTGCTTCACCACCCCACCATTGTACTCATTAATGTTTGTTTTTAAGTCAGGGAGTTGGACAGTTTCTGCAGTACATACACAGACTGGAAAGAAGACTGACTGCACACATGTAGTTTAGCACAGTATACTTGCACTGCTCAGAATACAAAGTGTCACGCATATGGAAGACAACAAAAAAAGGGCATAATTACATGCAAGGGTCGGGAATGATGGAGGAATACATTTTATAACACAGCAAGGAAGGTGTGGGGGGGCACATGGTGTGAGGAAAAAAAACTAATGTGGGATCCCATGGTGATCCAGCAGCAGTTCCAGCATGGACATAATTTGCAACTGATGTCCCTCTATGTGATCCAGCCACTGCTCCACAGCACTCACCCTCTCATTGTTCTCCTCAACAGCACTCCAGAGAACTGCCAAGTCAGCCTGTGTTACACGCAGTTCTCTGGGGTCCACATGTTCTACAGGCTGACCTGCTGGTGGTGGTGGGGGGGTCAGAGTGCTGGTGGAGCAGCAGGTGCTGCTGTGGCCCTCCTCTTCTTAGGGATGCCGCAATGCACAGCTGCACCCTCTGCCACAGAATGGCCAGCAGGTGCAGGCATGGTCTGTTCTGTTGCAGCCTGTCACTCCAACTGCTGGTGATTGAGCATATGGGTGTGCTGGCCCCCAGTCCCCAAGTGAGTGCCCCGGGGGCCACGGTGCACCTCCACCTCACATAGGTGGCACTTGACCACACTGCTGTCCCCCCAACACAGTCAAAAAACTGCCAAACAACAGAGGTGTGGGGAGGACCAGGCACAGGCAGGGGATGGCCAGATGAACTGGCAGCCAGCAGGTCACGGTGCTGAACTGGGATGGGATCCACACCTGGGCCCAGGGGAACAGGCACATCCTCCTTCAGAGGACCTGGTGCTGGACTTGGTGGTGTTGGTGGTGGTTCAACTGCCTCAGAGTCAGGACAGGAGGTGGTGCTGGTCCTGCTTCCGGGGAGTGGGATGCTCACTTGTTTGGAGCAGTCCAACAGGAATGGGCACCCATGCCTTCCACACATGCACACAGTACAATGCTTACCACTACTACAGTCTCCCAGAGCTGCCCTCGCCCCAGACATTCCTTCACCCTGGTCCATCTCTCCTACTGAGCTCCCTCAGTCCAAGCAATCACTACTCACACTGTCACACAACACACACACACACAGTCACACAGACACTGACAAACAACTAACTACTTATAAAGGTAAGAAAAATAAAATTTACAGAAAGAACACATTAAGTAAAAAAGAGTACAGAAAAGACAAAAAAAATGTAGCTTTTAAAAAAGCTGTTGGGTCTAAATAAAAGTTTAAATCTCCTCCTCGCTCTGATCTCAAAGTATCAGCAGTCACAAAACACACTACTCTCTCTCTGTCTGCACAGGAGAAAGTAAAAGTGTCTGCTTGTATGATTCACTTTCTTCCTGCCTAGCTAAAGAGCATGTGACTTACAGTACTGTAAGCCATGTGATGTGTGGGGGGCTGCCAAATCTGAAACACCAAGTGGACCACTTAGAATCATAATGAGGAACACGAAGTCCATTAAAAACAATTACTTTGCCTTACTTCACATTGCAATTCCGCCTTAACGTGAAGTGGTAATGACAAGGCAGAGTGAGCACTTTGCATTGCCCAGTCCACGTAGCGGAGTGGCAATGTGAAGTGACCACTTGGCATTCACTTCACCAGCGGAATTAAAATTTGTTGCATCTCTAACAAAAGGATGCCATCATACATTCCAGTCGGTGGGCATACAAGGGCAAAAGTCTCTATTTGTTCATCCACAACAGCAACAGTGGTAGAAAATTATAGCTACAGTCATACATAACTCAGGTATGGGTAAGATTTGTTGCTCAACCCCCACACATGAAGTCCTTCAAGGGGTAGGAGTGAGAGGTCAGACAAGTGTTGGTTGTACCAATCTTTAAACACAATAGTAACCTGTGAGCCACAGTCTAGCACAGCTCAGGTTGAAATGCCATTAACAGTTACTGTGGTCTCCACAGAGGGACCCACCATCTCAGCCCACTCTGGAGGTGTAGGCTTAGTAGAGGAAAAGGACTTTCATGATGGGCCTTGTTGTGGCTTTACATTGCTTTGTTGGACCAGGTTAATCAACTTGGTAGTAACTTGCCAGAGATCTTCTGGAGCATTGCAAGCTTGTTTGGTGTGCCTGTCTTCTCCGCACTAGTAGCAAAATACCTTAGCTTTGAGGTCAGCAGGATGGGTCATGTCTTCACGAGGCTTGTGGTGTTGGGGGGTGGAGCCCTACTCTCTCCCTTCTGCTTAGGTTCAGGCTCAGTTCCCCCCAGCCCCTCCAGTGGTCAAATTGTCAGGTGGCATAAATGAGGTCTCTCACCATAGCTCGCAACTCCCTCATTTCTTCTACCATGTTGGGGTCAGCTCAGGACTCAGCACAAGGGTGTTGGCTCCAGTACAGACAAGTGGGAATTTGCAAATAGGCTTAGTATTGTTGGGGCAAAGACCATGAGTTTTAGCTTGTTCAGTCACAGCTTGCCAGCTGACTTTCAGTTCTTTAAATTCCTTCAACAGCTCACTAATTTGTTGTGACTCAGAGTTGTCCTCTTTTTCATTTGGTCTATCTGGGGTTGGGGCAGTTTATGCAACCCCAGCATAGGGATCTCAACCATCATCTTCATTCTCCACCGCTTCTATTTTTTTCATTAACCAACATTATTCAGGAGGGTTGGCTTTGTGATCTTGAAATTTTAACTTCAGCATGAGCACACTTGAATAGCGGGCAGACTTAAGGATGTGTTTTAACCTTGCATGATTTAGTTCACTAGCTGAGATGCCCCCCCTTTCGGTGAGCTATTTGCAAGGCCCACTCTATAAGGGTCACAAAAGCAGACTGTCACTCATTTTTCCAATGTCTGGTAGACTTAAACTTCCACATCAAATCATCTCCTGATTCGGTACTACCAAATACCCCTTCTAAAGCAGATAAGTACTCAGCAGCAGAGGACTTTGGATTGGTGGACTGAAAGAACAGGATGGCCTTCAGTGCAGGGCCCCTTAAACTCTCCAATAGTCTTTTGCATTTTTCCACTTCAGAACATTGCCACTCTTGGACCAGGGGCTGGCATAGTCCATCCAGGTTTTCAAGTTGTCTTCTCCCACAGGAACAGGGAAGGTACCTGAAAACAGCCTGAGCCTGCAATAAGAGTCCAGGTGCCCTGAGGGTACCACAATGGGAGACACTGCAATGGGTGATGCCCTGGGCAAAGACAGGGAGACCGGAGGAGAATGTATGGGTGTAACCTCCTCAGAATCCACCAAAGCCTTCCATGAGTCTTTAAGAGTCTGCCCTTCCACAGTTAAAAACCTTGATAACTTCTCTCTAAATCCTTATAACTTTGGGAACCCCCAAGGGGAAGATGGGCCACTGTGTATGTGAATGACCCTCTACCCCATCTAGGATCCCTAGGCATAATAACAAGGCATACTGTCTCAGGATCTATATAGAGGCTACATGAAATGAGGGCTACTAAAGTCTGCTCAAACAGGTCTGAGTCCCACCCTCACACTGAAACCTTCCCCAGACACTAACTTCCCCCCAGTTTCCTCTATAGTAGCATCAGTAGTCCCCATGGCAATGTCTAGTAACAAAAAAGCATTGTAAGGGTCAACCCCTTCTGACTACCTCCACTCCATCATGTGGTGCATGATCAGCTTATGGGGAGAAATCTTCCATTTGGTCATAGTGAGCCCCTCCATCTCAAATGTTTCTCCAAATTCCAAACTGACTGAAATTTCATCATTTGCTTCTAGGGGGCTCTAATCCCACTGGTGCCTCCAAGATGTAACCCCCTAGGTGGCACTATCCCCAAGGTTACTACCCTATCCTGTATATCTGAACACAGTTTAAGGGGCCTAGATTCAGTATTAAGATGCTTCTACCCAGAGTAATGGTATTGGGAGTGTCTGTCTATCCTGCTATAGCCCTCTGGAAAGCTATAACCACCCAACAACCCTCCTAGTGGCTCAGTACCTGGCATATCAGTAACTACACAGTCAGTATATAGCAGTAATAATATGGGCACTCCTTTTACACTTAACATCAGGGTTGAACTTTTAGCAGTTTCCCTGGAGACCCACTATAGAATAAGGTTAGCAATACAACTGCAAACTTTCAGTACAGTAACCCAGCTAATAATATACACACCCATCAGGTTAAATGTGAAAAAGACAATCAGGTTTATTTAGGGGCAGTGAAAAAGGGAGGGGCATGAATTTAGGCAAATGATTTGTACTCTGATTTAAATCAGGGTTTGGCATGCACTTCTCAGCCCCAAAATAGACAGTCCTACAACACTGGGTACCCAGGATGGAGACTGGCAAGCCAGAGGCATTGCCCGGGGGGTGGCTAGCATTGCAGCTGATGTTAGGGTCCTCGATGGAAAGAAAGGCAGTTAGCATGCACTACAACAAAATGATTACTTGTAATCTAAGCCGATTGGCTCAGTATTTGAAAACCCAGAAAATTAATTAAATCAGTTAGGATTACAGATGATTAATACACTGGTTGCAGGGAGCTATCCTGAGTACACTCATGCTACCAGATTTCTGCAGGATGGAAGGAGATATGGAGACCTCGTGGTGTTCACCAATGAGCATGGGGGAGCAAGGTCAACACAATGCACCTCCTCTTCATGGCCTTTTCCTCCAGGTGGCCGCAACCTGTGAGTTGTTGTTACATAGGGACTGGATCCCCAAATCTGGTCTCTCTCACCAGTGACAGTCTCTGTTGCAGGGCAGTTGGTCTGGGCTGGATGGGCAAAGGAGCAGACAGGATGAACAAGCTGGCAAAATTTGTGTGTTTTCTTGCTGGTGAAGCCTCCAGCTGGTGTAATACTGTAGGTTGCATCACGGGCGAGCAGGTCTCAACCCACGAAAAACATTCAACACATTCAAATGTAACCTCCCTACAAATGGGGGTTCCTAAAAATATTCCAGGAGCTTGCCTGAATGCTCCAAGCCTGGGTGGTTTTTGGCGTCTAAGCTGCTTAACTGTGGTTGCAAGTGAGTGCTATTTGAGCCTCCACGTACTGTCTCTTTAAGAGCTGTCTGCTTGCAGACTCAATTAGTTTGTATGGGGAGACTGTGTATTTAATGCTCGAATCCTGCCAGAGCTCCTGTCAAATTCCTCCATTTTTGCAGTCGCTAGGAGTGCAAACGGTGCCCATCTGAAAGCTGTAACTGTTTGCCTGTAATCATTTAAAGCATTAGCACAATTGTAGTTTGTCTAACCTGCCTTTATTGCAGCTGGGACTCTGTGTGTGTTACCTCTCCATTTTGGATCTAAACTGCTGTGCTGGGCCAACTGGTTTAAGGGAGCCCTAAAATGGAGCCTGCGGACGAATCAGAACTTGGATGCTTAATTTGAGCCGGCCACAAGGGGATTGTATGGGCAGTGACTCTGGGAAATGTAGTTTTGACCTTGGCACCTTTTTCTACCAACAGAGGGCGTCTTATTGTGAGTGATAGCTGAATCAGCCAACAGAATAGTGTGAAGCTAAAGGAAATGCCCTGCTCTGTGACTGGAAAGATCAGATCAGTTGTAGCAGTGAAGAGAGAAGGAGCTGTCTGCTTCTGCCATGTATAGTTTTGTGCGGGAAGCACGTGTGAGGCCCTGAGTTTCGGTCTGCTGCCTTTGTGAGTGCCAGGTTGGACTGAATCCGAGTTGTGAGGAGAAAGAAGCACCAGAAGTGTGGAAACCAGGCTCACCCTTTAGAAAACTGGAGAAATTGCTGAATTGCGCTCGGTCTGTCAGGAACTGAAGCTGCTGTGTGTGCTCCTGGGTATCTTGCAGTAATTGTGATCGGGATCAAGAAGCAGCCTGCCTGGTATAGTAATTTCCTTTTACATATAAATGTGTCTGGGGCTTGTGGAGAATCGCAGACTTATTTTCCCCTGTACTGTGAATTGTGTGCTGAAGCTGGAAGCAGAACCCAGCTTGATTCAGACTGAATTTGCCTGTTTTTCGAATACAAGTGACTCCTGCCATGAGGGCTGGGCCAGCTATTCTGTTTCTCCTGGCAATCCAGAACAGCCTGCATCCATCCAGTTTTCAGTATTGAGTCCGTGAGTACAAATCAGGGTAGCTCCCTGCAATCCTGTTTGTCAAACTGCAAGTTTGCTGTTTCATTTCTTCACGAACTGAGCCCCAGGGTTCCGGATTACAATTTGTGTGTGCATGTGTTTTTTCCATCAAAGGGCCCCAACCAGCTGTACTGACCCTGGCTAGCCCCACATCATCCTGGGTACCCAGAGAGTGACATTTTGGACCCTAAATGCATGCACAGTACTGTGATTTGAATATTTCCAAACCAAATCAACCTGATTGTCCCTCCTTGTTACTGCTCCCTCTAATAAATCAGATTTGTTGTTGTTGAACTATATGCTGTCTGTGGTATCAGTACATGTAGAAAAAGCATTGCATTGTATTTGTGTATGTTGATTAACCTTGTTTTACAGGGGGTCTTCCGAGACTTGCTACAATATCAGTCTCGAGGGTAAGTGGTACCTTATGAGCGAACAGTGTGTATATGTGGGGTATTGGGATTGTAACTCCTGTGTACTGTGTGAGCCACTCAAGGGAACCAAAGGGGGTCATGCTGTCCCAGAGGGCTGTGACCAAGCTAGTCTAACCACTACAAACCCTGACATCTGGGTGGAGGCACCTGTCATGCAACCTAGGCCCCTCAACCTGTCTGTAATCAAACCGGCAGGGGTAGTAGCCATTGGGATAATGCCACCTGGGGGTTACATCTTGGAGGCACCACTGGGATTAGCATCCTCTAGTGGCCATGTGAAGAAATTACCACAGTATGTTTAGTTTAGGAGGGAAAATGGAGGAGCTTACTATGCCAAAGCTAAAAATTGCCTCCCCTAAGATAATGGTGCACAGAATGATGGGGTAGAGTGAAGCTAAGGGGGTAGACCCCCACAGGGCCATTCTGTTACTGGATGTGCCCTTAAGGACCAGTAATGCTGACATTGTATCCACTGTAGAGGATGTCAAGGGCTTGGGTGAGGTAAAAGTAAGGTGAAGAGATGCTGATTTATTTGAACAAACTATGCTAGTACTGATCTCATGCAGTTCCCCTGTGGACCCAGAAAAGGTACCACCTGTTATTCTGCCCGAGGGTGCCCAGATGGGATGGAGGGTCATCCATTTACTTAGTGGTCCGGCCACCCCAGGTGGGTCTCCAAATATAGATGGATTTGAAGAGAAACTGCTCAAATTCTTAGCATCTGAGAGACGAACTGCTCAGGAACTGGTAAAAGTGTTAGACCTCTCAGGTGACCACATGCCCCTGCATTCCCCAGGTACATCTCCAGTTCCCCCCCAAGAGCTCTCCAGTGGTCCCCTTCCCATCATAATTCCCCCACTCCAGCTGGACTGCTACTGACAGCTTAGAATTTCCTCCAGCACAGTCCCAGTGCCCTCGGGGGAGGATGCTCTAGAGACCTGGATGGACTATGCCACCCCATTAGTGCAAGAATGGCAGTGTTCAGAGGGGGAAAAGAGGAAGCACTTGATGGAAAGCTTGAGAGGCCCTGCTCTGGAAGCCATCCATTTTTTATGGGCTACTAGTCCTGAGGCCACTGCTGCAGAATATCTATCTGCCCTAGAGGGAGTGTTTGGCAGCACAGAATCCAGGAATGATTTATTATGGAAATTCAAGTCAGCTAAACAGTGGAAGAATGAGAAATTGTCTGCCTTTGTCACCAGGATAGAAAGGGCTTTGCAGAGGGCCCACCGAAAAGGGGGAGTGCCTGCCAAAGAGTTAAACCAGGTCAGATTAGACCACATATTGAAGTCAGCAAGATTTTCAAGCATATACTGAAGCTCAAGCTACAAGACAGAAGGTCAGCCCTCCAGAGTACTGCTATTTAATGAGAGAGATCCGTGAGATTGAAATTGATGAAGAGGGCTGGGAAGCCTGTGCTGGGGCTGTGAACACTTTTCAGATTCCCCCAAAAAAGTGAGTTAGATGAGGCTCAACAGTTGAGAGGTTTAATTAAGAAATTGACTGAGGCATACAGAGAACCAGATCTGTATCAGGCTCCCCCTGAGCCCAAAAGTGGAGTGGGAGTGCATGTTGTTTCCCCTGAGACCCGGATTGAGGGTAACCTGCTAGCAGAACTAAGAGAATTGAGAGATGGTGGGAGCTGCAAGGGCTGCCCTCACCCCAATAGAAGTGGAGTCCAGAAACCCAAGGTATAAGCCCCAGTCCAAGAAGAGCCCTGAAACCTCCAGAAGGTGCCCCAACAAAAGATCCCCCACCCTCCAAGGACATTACAGACATTAAGTTCTGTTACCGTTGTGGGGAGGATGGGCATTTTCAGTCAGCTTGTCATTTGCCAGAGAACTTGAGAAAAGTTACCAATAGGTTAGTGGCCTGGCATCGCAGAACCTATGCCCTGCCACCAGGGGGGAGCCACTCAGAAACATTATGCCACCAGGGCCAATGCCCGATTGACATCCAGATCAGTGCCACCAGAATGGTATGAAGTGGTGGGTCCCTCCATGGAGACCACTGTAAAAGTGAATGGAGTGCCTACAAGAGATGTGTTAGACAGTGGCTCCCAAGTGACAATTATGTTCCAGGATTGGTATCAGAAGCATTTGTCGTATGTACCCCTGCAACCACTGGAAGGACTACATGTCTGGGGTTTACGTGAAAAGGCCTACCCCTACTCCGGCTATATCCGAATTGGGTTGTCCCTTCCCACCTCTGTGGTTGGAGTGGCAGAGCAAGTGGAGACCTTGGACCTAGTGTGTCCCCCTACTGGACTGTATGATGGGGTTCCTTTGCTGACTGGGACTAATGCACATATGTTTGGATGGCTGGCACAGTTATGTTATGAAAAACAGGGGTCCCAGACTAGTAGAGCTTTAAGAATTCCGGCCTTGATCAGGAGGCCCTACAATGCCCAGAGAGATGCTGACAAAGTGGAACTAGAGGAACCGGTTGGAGTTGTCTGGAAAAAGGATCCTGAGTCTCTTATCCTGGCACCAAATTCCCAGTGTACCTTACAGGGAGAGGTCCGTATCAGAAAGGATGTCAAGAATAAAATATTAATGCTGGATGCACCAGGTGATGGAAAATTGCCGGAGAGACTGCTGGTCAAGCCTAGTATTTTGCCTGCTAGAGTATATGCTTATGCCAGAAGGGTAATGGTTTAAGTTCATAATGTGTCTGACAGAGAGATTTGAGTAAATAGAGGTTGCACTCTGGCTAATGTGCAGTGTGCAGACACTGCAGTGCTACCCAGTAACAAGAGTTTGGGGAAGAATGACAGAGTAACGCCTGACTTGTTTGATTTCAGTGACTCCCCGTTGCCAGCTGAATGGAAAGTGAGGATCAGTGAGAAGCTTGACCAGAGAGACCAGGTGTTTTCTTTAAAGGAATGGGATGCGGGATACATACAAGGAGCTGAGCACCATATCCGGCTGCATGATGACAGGCCATTTCATGAGAGGTCTCAATGCCTGGCACCTGCTGACATAAATGATGTGAGACGGCATCTGCAAGAGATGTTAGCTGCTGGTGTAATACAAGAATCCAGAAGCCCATATGCTTCCCCCATCTTGGTAGTGAAAAAAAAAAAGAATGGGACAGTAAGGATGTGCATGGAGTATTGCACTTTAAACTGGCGGACTATCCCTGATCAGTATACAATGCCCTGCATTCAGGATGCTTTGGACTGCCTGAAGGGTAGCAAGTGGTTTTCTGTGCTGGATCTTCACAGTGGGTACTACCAGATCCCAATGGCCCCAGAAGACCATGAGAAGACAGCCTTTATCTGCCCACTGAGTTTCTATGAGTTCATGAGGATGCCTCAAGGGATTTCAGGTGCCCCAGCCACGTTTCAATGACTGATGGGGCGTGCAGTGGGGTACATGAACCTATTAGAGTGCCTGGTGTACTTGGATGATGTTATTGTGTTTGGCAGCTGGAGGAACATGAGAGTAGATTGTTCAAGGTGTTGGAACCACTGGAAGACTTTGGCCTGAAACTGTCCATCGATAAATGTCAATTCTTCCAAACATCTGTAAAGTATGTGGGATACATAGTGTCTACCAAGGGAAAAGAGACAGACCAGAGCAAAGTTGAGGCCCTGACCACCTGGCCACAGCCCCACAGTCTAAAAGAACTGCAAAGATTCCTGGGCTTCTGTGGCTACTATCGCCGTTTCATTAAGGAATATTCAAGAGTGATACGTACTTTACTTAATCTTACTCAAGGGTACCCTCCAACCCACAAAAAATACAAAAGGTCAACTTCCCCTGAGAATGAGAGAGTGTATTTCCATCCTAATGAAGTATTTGGGGCCAGACGGACACCTGATTGTGAAGCTGCTTTTCGTGAGATTATATATCAACTTTCCCACGCTTCTGTCCTGGCCTATGCAGATCCAACAAAACCTTATGTCCTACACACTGTTGCTATCTTGCAAGGGTTGGGGGCTGTATTGTACCAAGAGCATGAGAATGGCCTGAGACCAGTGGCCTTTGCCAGTAGAAGCCTGACCCCAACTGAAAAGAACTACCCTGTACATAAGTTAGAGTTCCTAACTTTGAAGTGGGCCATTGTTGACAAGTTCCACGAGTACTTGTATGGGGCTAAGATACTAGTAAAAACTGACAATAATCCTTTGACCTATGTGCAGACTTCAGCTAAGTTGGATGCCACTGGCCATAGGTGACTTTCTACATTATCTACATACGACTATACTGTTGAATACAGAGCAGGCCTGAACCACATAGATGCTGATGCTCTCTCATGGAGGCCTGTTCCTTAGAATGACTGGGTCAGACTGTCAGAACCTGATATTTGAGTACTCTGCCAGAAGTTTGACGGGGAGGAGCAAATGTCCATGGATGCAGTGGACTGTATGGTGGATTGTCTGGGACCCTTTGAGAATTGCATACCTGCTGCTTATTGCCACTTTTCTGCAATAGACATTGGTGCACTGCCTCAGCTGGACAATGACAGTATTCAGCGGGCTCAATCCCAAGATCCTATGATCAAATCAGCTCTAGAAGCCCTCTACGCAGGGAAAGATGTATCCAAGTTACTCTCCACTGATTTGAGAACTGCATTGTTATACAAGGAAGGTCCTAAGTTGAAACTGATTAGTAGACTGTTATACAGAGAAACAGTAGACAGATGGGGACAAATAGATAAACAACACCTAGTTTTGCCCACTGCCTTTCGAGACTTGGTGCTGAGGTCCCTACACAACCACATGAGGCACCTTGGCATAGACAGAACACTTAACTTGGTGAGATCCAGATTCTATTGGCCTAAATGGGGGCTGATGTTGAACAACACATTAGAACTTGTAGTCACTGCTTACAGAGGAAAGCTTTGCCCCAGAGGGCAGCCCCCCCAGTTAACATCACCACCAGCTCCCCCATGGTGCTGGTCTGTATTGACTTTCTGAGTTTGGAGCCAGAACAAAAAAATATCAGTAATGTGCCGGTGGTCACTGACCATTTTAAAAGATATGCCCAAGCTTTCCCCACCAAGGACCAGAAGGCATCCACTGTGGCCAAAGTACTTATAGAAAACTTTTTTGTTCATTATGGGGTGCCACAAAGAATCCATTCTGATCAAGGGATGGACTTTGAGAGTCGTCTGATCAAAGAGATGCTTTCTTTGTGGGGATTGCAAAAGTCCAGAACCACCTCTTACCACCCCCAGGGGGACCCACAGCCTGAACGTTTCAACCGCACTTTGCTAGGTATGCTAGGCACCCTCCACCCAAAGGACAAGCACAGATGGAGCCAAAAAATTAGCACCCTGGTACATGCCTACAGCTGCACCAAAAGTGATGCCACTGGGTTCTTCCCCTATTGCCTGATGTTTAGAAGAGAAGCCCGACAACCGGTAGATGTCTGCTTTGGAGTTTCCCCGATGGGGTTCGAGCTGATAACCATTTACAGAATGTGCAAAAGTTAAAGGCCCATCTAAATCATGCATACCAACTGGCTCAAACCATGGCTGCCAAAAGAAATCTGGCCAGCAAGGAAAGGTATGATAAACAAGTGAAAGCACTGGAACTCCAAAAGGGAGATCGGGTGTTGCTAAGAAATCTGGGACTGCATGGCAAACACAAGATTGCTGATAGGTGGCACCACCTCCCCCACATTGTGGTAGGCAAACTAAATGATCTGCCTGTGTACAAAGTAAGGCCGGAGAATAACTCAAAAGATGTGAAAACAATGCATAGAAATCATTTACTGCCCATTGGACAAATCTTGATTGAGTCTGAACCCCCAGAAAATGCCCCCTCTGGACCAGTGACTAGAGCTGCTGCTAAGCGAAAATCAAGAAAGCCAGCACCTGCAGAAGCTGAGTTAAAGTGTTCCCCTCCACAAGTCCCAGTTGAACATGGCTGTCAGTCCATGTCAAAGGAAAGTGAGTGTGGCTTTGAATACTACCCTTATTACGAACTGAGTCAATTGTTTCAAGGCAATCCCCTGTCAATCCTGGAGATGAAGCTAGGCCTTCTGGACTGCCTAAGCCCCCAGCTTTGTCTTTGGAGCCAATGTTCCCAGACAGTGAAGTGCAAGGTATCAAGTTGGATGACATGGAATCACTGTGCATGGTGGAACTATGTGAGCTCTCAGAGGAGGACAATGATGAACTGGAACAGACTGGTGATATACCAGAAAAAGAAGCGTGTGTTGAGTGCCCTGGTAGTTCACTACTAGTATCAGAAAGCTCTCCATGTGAGCTAAGTGTTGTGGGCTCAGAGATTGTAACTCCTGGAACTGAAAGTGCCCCAAGTTCTAGCCTTCCTACCCCAATGGAGACTCCCCTAACAAGTGAGTACAATGCATATAATGAGGCTCAGGGTGCAGAGACTGTAACAGTTCCCCCTAGAAGGACTGGTCAAGCTGTAAAGCCTGTGGTGCACCTCAGTTATGATTCCCTTGGGAGGCCTGTGGACTTGCCTTTCAATGTTGTCCATAAATGAGTGTATATTTCCCCCAAGTTCATTGCCCAAACTGAACATCAGTGCTAACTCCAAGTTACTTGTGTTGCCCTCTAGGTATGGTGCCCCTGCCCCATCCAGCCCCAAGGTAGTTGATAGGGAAGGGGCCCCCTCTCTTCAGGTTTCATGTACAGGAGGTAATAACCTGAGTTATAGTACAATGTTTGTATAATACTGTGTAAAAAGTGATGTACTGAAAAGTTTCAGAAATGTGTTTCTGGTAAAGTGGTATGTTGACTGATGATTGCATGTATAAGCCTAATGTGATATTGATGTAAATGTATATGGTTGTATTGAAATTTACGGGGGTATTTACTTGACACAGATGCCAAGTTCTTTTCAGGCCAGGAAGGGTGTAACCCTGCTACAAATGGGGGTTCCTAAAAAGTCTTCCAGGAGCTTGTCTGAATGCTCCAAGCCTGGGTGGTGTTCAGCGTCTGAGCTGCTTAACTGTGGTTGCAAGTGAGTGCTATTTGAGCCTCCACGTACTGTCTCTTTAAGAGCTGTCTGCTTGCAGACTTCATTAGTTTGTATGGGGAGACTGTGTATTTAATGCTCGAATCCTGCCAGAGCTGCTGTCAAATCGCTCCATTTTTGCAGTCGCTAAGAGTGCAAAGGGAGCCCATCTGAAAGCTGTAACTGTTTGCCTGTAATCATTTAAAGCATTAGCAAAATTGTAGTTTGTCTAACCTGCCTTTATTGCAGCTGGGACTCTGTGTGTGTTACCTCTCCATTTTGGACCTAGACTTCTGCGCTGGGCCAATTGGGTTAAGGGAGCACTAAAATGGAGCCTGTGGATGAATCAGAACTTGGACTCTTAATTTGAGCCGGCCACAAGGGGATTGTATGGGCAGTGACTCTGGGAAATGTAGTTTTGACCTTGGCTCCTTTTTCTACCAACAGAGGGAGTCTTATTGTGAGTGACAGCTGAATCAGCCAACAGAATAGTGTGGAGCTAAAGGAAATGCCCTGCTCTGTGACTGGAAAGATCAGATCAGTTGTAGCAGTGAAGAGAGAAGGAGCTGTCTGCTTCTGCGGTATATAGTTTCACGCGGGAAGCGTGTGTGAGGCTCTGAGTTTCGGTCTGTAGGCTTTGTGAGTGCCAGTTTGGACTGAATCCGAGTTGTGAGGAGAAAGAAGCACCAGAAGTGTGGAAACCAGGCTCACCCTGTAGAAGACTGGAGGAATTGCTGAATCGTACTTGGTCTGTCTGGAACTGAAGCTGCTGTGTGTGCTCCTGGGTATTTTGCAGTAATTGCGATTGGGATCGAGAAGCAGCCTGCATGGTATAGTAATTCTCTTTTATATATAAATGTGTCTAGGACTTGTGGGGAATAGCGAACTTATTTTCCCCTGTACTGTGAACTGTGTGCTGAAGCTGGAAGCAGAACCCAGCTTGATTCGGACTTAATCCGCCAGTTTTTCAAATGCAAATGAGTCCTGCCATGAGGGCTGGGCCAGCTATTCTGTTTCTCCTGGCAATCCAGGACAAACTGCATCCATCCAGTTTTCAGTATTGAGTCCGTGAGTACAAATCAGGGTAGCTCCCTGCAATCTGTTTATCAAACTGCAAGTGTGTCATCTAATTATTGCTGTTTCATTTCTTCACGAACTGAGCTCCAGGGCTCCGGATTACAATTTGTGTGTGCATGTGTTTTTTCCATTAAAGGGCCCCAACCAGCTGCACCGACCCTGGCTAGCGCCCCACCATCCTGGGTACCCAGAGAGTGATATTTTGGACCCTAAATGCATGCACAGTACTGTGATTTGAATATTTCCAAACCAAATCAACCTGATTGCCCCCTCCTTGTTACTGCCCCCTCTAATAAATCAGATTTGTTGTTGTTGAACTATATGCTGTCTGTGGTATCAGTACATGTAGAAAAAGCATTGAATTGTGTTTGTGCATGTTGATTAACCTTGTTTTACAGGAGGTCCTCCGAGGCTTGCTGCAATATCAGTCTCGCTGGTAAGTGGTACCTTATGAGCGAACAGTGTGTATATGTGGGGTATTGGGATTGTAACTCCTGTGTACTGTGTGAGCCACTCGAGGGAACCAAAGGGGGTCACGGTGTCCCAAAGAGCTGTGACCAAGCTAGTCTAACCACTACAAACCCTGACCTCTGGGTGGAGGCACCCATCATAGAACCTAGGCCCCTCAACCTGCCCGTAGTCAAACAGTCAGGGGTAGTAGCCCTTGGGATAGCGCCACATGGGGGTTACACAAATAAAGCAGCAGTAACTTTATACAGTTCGGATGCAGTCCAATTGCTAATACAGTAGAGTCACTGAGCAAACCTCTTGATCCAAAATTCTTCTCGCACACCAACTGGGCCGATAGACTCACAGGAGCAAATCTTCAGTCCAAAACGCAAGTAGTACTGGTAAACATCTTCCTTTGTTAGCTGCAGTTCCAGGCTTAAATGAGAACATGTCCAAGTCCTGCTATCAGGCATTCCCAGGCAGGAGAAACATGGCAGGGATGCAAGATAGGCCTCTTCCTGCCAATTCCCCTACACTCTGTTCAGGGAGCAGCTGCTGAAACGTTCAAGCTGTTCACACTTCAAGCTCTAAATGATCCATGTTATATACAGTTCTGGGGATTTCCCTTGTAATCCAGGATTCAGGTTGGCTGTGGAAGCTGTCAGTCACAGTTCGTGCTCCCCCTTCTGGTTAGTTTTGTCACCAACCTAAAAATTACAAAAACTACAGTTTATTCTTCCCATGAGACACTGGGGCTATGACACTTTGAGATGCCCAGAGTCTGATTGGTCCAGTTACAGGAAGTCCCAGACCTAACATGGTGGCTTCCATTTCAAAGACATAGCGGCAGTAAAAGCAGGTTTGACAAGTTTCTCTATTTCAAATATAACAGCAAGTAAGCAATAAATAAATACAGTTTCCATACAGGCTCCTTCTGCACTACTGTCAACTGCAGAATGGAGCAAAACAGAGCAATGTCTGGCTGGTTGCAATCCTCAAATCACTCGGACCCATCTCAGACCATTCACTATTCACAAATTATCTAAGCTCTTAAAGGGATAGGTGTGGAAGCTCTGCATATCACTCACATGTAAATGAACAGGATCAAACAAAGACAGGACACCAGCCTGGCAGTGGGCATTAAAGGTTCCAAGAAAGACATCAAGGTGAACCCCAAATTTGTTGGGGGGGTTACATATTTATATTATTTTTCTATATTATTACGCTCCATATATCTATACATAAGTGTTAAATTACATGGGGGGAACACTTCTGCTGTATTACAATCTACAGGAGGGACAGGGAGGGTAGAAGAGGAGGAGGAGTAGCTCTCTATGCAAGGAAAGGGATCAAAGCAACAGAACTAAAGGGTAAACAGGGAGGACAGGAGGCAGTGTGGGTCTCCTTGGAGACTGGAAATGGCACCACAATACAAACAGGGGTTGTATACAGACCCCCATCTCAGGGGGAGGAAATGGACAAGAAAATGAGAGAAGGCATCCTTAGAATGGTAGAGAAAGGGGAGATATTGCTGATGGGGGACCTGAATTTGCCAGATGTTAACTGGAGCACCTTTGCTGCTGCCACATCCAAGAGCAGAGCCATTCTCTATGCCCTACAGAGGGCATGCCTCAGACAGCTAGTGTTGGAACCCACTTGGGAGGCAGCAATCTTAGACCTGGTACTCTCAAATGGGGACGGAGAGAGGATCTCAGATCTAGACGTGGGTAGCCATCTGGGAACAAGTGACCACCAAACAGTCTGGTTCATGATAAACTCAGCTGTAGAGTCAAGCCATACAAAAGTGAAGATACTGGACTTCAGGAGGGCTGATTTTGTCAAAATGGGAGAGTGCCTCAGAAAAGCACTAGCATACAGGCAAGAAGGAGAGATGGAGCAACAATGGGGAAACATCAAAACTGCCATCACAGAGGCAACAAGCCTTGTGTGAAGCAAATACAAATCAAAACAAAAGAAAAAATCACTATGGTTCTCAAAAGAGGTGGCGGGGAAGGTTAGGGAGAAAAAGATAGCATTCAAGAAGTATAAGGAAACACAAAAGGAGCAGGACAGAGAACTGTACCAATTAAAGCAGAAGGAAGCGGGCAAGGCAGACAGAATAGCAAAGGCCCAAACTAAAGAAAAGATAGCCAAATCATTTAAGAAGGGGGATAAAACATTTTATAGGTACATTAGGAAGTAAAGAAAGACAAAGGGAGGGATACTGAAGCTGAATAAAGAGGAAGGTGGGTGGGCAGAGAGGGATAGTGAAAAAGCAGGGATACTGAACAAATACTTCTACTCAGTATTCACAAAAGAAGAGGAGAGGGAGGTACCTAATACAGTCAATAGATGCACTCTGGATAAGGGGGTCAGTATCAGTCCTTTCACAGAAGAAAGGGTTCTGAAGAATTCCTAAAACTGAAGGTGGACAAAGCAATGGGGCAAGATGTGATTCACCCAAGAATTCTAAATAAATAAGGGGAGAACTAGTAACATCACTGACTACCTTTTTTAACAAATCATGGGAGTATGGGGTGGTACCTGAGGACTGGAGGAGAGTGGATGTGATTCCTCTTCACAAACATGGGAGCAAGACAGAGGCAGGAAACTACAGACCTGTCAGTTTGACCTCAGTGGTAGGGGAAAATGATGGAATCACTTCTGAAGGAAAGAATTGTTGAGTACCTAGAGGCCAGTGGGGTACAGGACCCAAGGCAGCATGGATTCAAAGTGGGATGGTCATGTCAGATGAATCTAATTGATTTCTTTGACTGGATGACCAAAGTAGTAGAGCAGGGAGGGTCTGTGGACATGGCCTACCTAGACTTTAGCAAGGCATTTGATACAGTCCCACACAAAAGATTAATAAACAAATTAGCCAGCCTGGGAGTGGGTCCTAGAGTGGTAGTCTGGGTAAAACATTGGCTGGACAACAGGATGCAGAGGATAATAGTAAACAGAGTCCACTCGGAAGAAAGGAGGCTTACTAGTGGGGTACCACAGGGTTCAGTACTGGGTCTGGTCCATTTTAATGTCTTTAGAAGTGACATTGCAAAGGGACTGGAAGGAAAAGTATGTCTCTTTGTAGGCGAAACAAAGATCTGCAACAGGGTTGATACACTGGGTGGGGTGGAAAGGATGAGAAGGGACTTGGCAAGGTTGGAGGAATGGTCAAATGTATGACAGCTTAGATTCAATGCAAAGAAGTGCAAAGTAATACACCTGGGAAACAATAACCCAGGGGAAGAGTACAAAACAGGAGTGAGATATTGACAACAACAAAAATGGAAAGGGACCTGGGGGTAGTTATATCAGATGACCTAAAGGTGGGTAAGCGATGTGAGAAGGCAGTAAGGAGGGCTGGGGGGATGCTGGGATGCACAGAGAGAGGCATCACCAGTAGAAAACAGGAAGTTGTTATCCCTCTGTACAGACAGTTGGTGAGACCCCATTTGGAGTGCTGTGTGCAGTTCTGGAGACCCCATCTCTGCAAAGACATAGACAGGGTGGAGGCTGTCCAGAGGAGGGCAACCAAAATGGTGTAGGGTCTGCACCAGAAGACATATGGAGATTAAAGAAGCTTAATATGCATATCCTCAAATAAAAGAGGGAAAGGGGGAACATGATAGAAACTTTCAAGTACCTCAAGGGAAACAACAAAGTCGAAGAGGGTGGCAACTTTCAGAAAAAAGAGATGTGCAAGAACAAGGTGACACAATTTGAAGGTAGAGAGCGGACAGCTCAGAAGTAATGTGAGGAAGTACTTTTTCATGGAGAGGGTTGTGGATGCATGGAACAGCCTTCCTGAGGAGGTTGTGCAGTCAAAAACAGTGGGGGAATTCACGAATGCATGGGACAGACACAAAGCAATTCTAGTGGGGGAAGGAGGAAGTAGGCTGTTGGTTAACTAGGATCTGCAGCTTATCCATTAGGCAGGGAAATGAGCAGACTAGGTGGGCCAAGCGGCCCTTATCTGCCATCAAATTGGACCATACCTGTATATTTAGTTCTACAAAATTGTGCTTCATTTTTTAGAAAAGAGAAAGCTTTTGCATCATGTTTCAAATTAACCCTGTAATGAGACAAGAGGACAGGAGACTTGCTTTAAGTGCTGAAACTCATAATCAGAAAGCTCCTGGTCTAAAACGTCTTCTTTCACGGCTTTAAGCATATTTAAAAATTATTTTACCTTGTGCATTAGCTTCAACTTTGTGGCTAACAAAAATTGTAGATTCAAGCAGCATGCCTGTTTACTACACTCTCTGCCATTGCCCTGAATGCCAGCTCACTGATACAAGAGCCACCTTCTTCCTGAAGGTAAAAGAAGGGGCCAGGCCACAGGGTGAACCCACCTGAAGCCATGATTACGTCATGAATGATGTCACCCTGGGCAGCCCGGTCAAAATAGAAAACTCTCCAAAAGATGCCTATAGCAAAGAAGAAGTACTTACAAGGGGGGGGGTCGGCACAAAGTAGCTTCCCAAACGAATTCAAAATGATGCAAGAAGACGAAAATTGTCAGCAGATGTAAAGCAAATAAATCCATTTACTAAGTCTTGAGAAAGTGCTCTTTAACGCAGAAATGTTTGACTGCGGACTATCGGTCTCAGTGTGAGACTCCACTGGGGAGGGGTCAGAGATCTGTTGCGTTGGTGTCCTATATGGTTTGATCGATTTTTTGGGACTCAATAAATGCATTTATTTGCTTTACATCGGCTGACAACATTCATCTGCTTGCATCATTTTGGATTAGTTTGGGAAGCTACTGTGTGCTGACTCCCCTTGTAAGTACTTTAGCATTATTTCTGTTGGCACAAGCCTGTTATTGTGAGCCGCTCCTTCTGCACATATAGTGCAGGAGTGACCCCCCTTCTTTTTCAGCTTAACATAACTGAGGTTTAACATAATAATCCTGTACAATGGATACTGTTCAAACTGGGGAACAACTTACAAATCTGTGACCACTCTAGGGGGGAAAAATGATGGCTAAAGGGAACAAGGAGGTTTATAACAGGAAACAGATATAAAGGGAATGTGGAAATAACTGGACAAACCATGGGACAAAGAATGCTTCAGCCCACCCCACACTTAGCTGATCAATGAAGAAAGGTTCTTCCCATTGGTATTATTTTGCAGGCAAAACTCAACTGACCTTTAAAGCTGCTGCAACTCCCGCAGGGTAATTTTCCATGCCTGAACCACCTTGTGTAACAATGCGCACATCCTTCTGAACTTATCATGGTGCAATTAGAACTCAATGGCGATGGTATCAATTTTAATACCCAGAAAGGACTGACACATGCACTGCCCATCTGTCTTGAGCTAATGGCATCCCCCAGTCCTCGCACACAGTATGGAAGGAATCTATCAGCTGAGCACAGTGATCAGTCCCTGCCTTGCCAATAAACACAATTGTCCAGGAAGTGAATCAGTTCTGACCTGCGTGCCACCTTAGTAATGGCCGAGTACAAAAAGATGCTGAATTGTTCAAACACTGTGCATGCCACAGCACAACCTATGGACATGCAGTTATCTACAATAATTCCAGCCTTTGAACTTCATGCCCAATAGGTCCCTGTTATGTGAATGTAATGGCAAAAGGTAAGATTCCAATTAGATATCAGCCTTGCCCAGTAATGTGCCTTTTGCCACTCCCCTAACCATCTCGATAGCTGTGTCAAAAAGTGCATAAGACACTGCAGTATCTGCTGGATTGATGTGGTGGTTGACTGAGTCACCCTCTGGCTAAGATAGATGATTGATCAATATGAACTTCCTTGACACCTTCTTTGGCATCAGGCCTATCAGTGATACCTGGAGATGTGGGTACGGAGGGTCCTTAGAAGGCCCACTAATGCTGCCTAACACTACTTCCTTCTCAAGTTTGGCCCTAACTATGTCCATCTGGTCCCTTGAAGATTTCAAGTTCTCTGCCTCACAAGCCCTGTGATGACCCTTGTAAGGGATCCTGAAATACTGTGCAAAACCCTCTGCCAGTGACTTAGTGGACCATCTTTCTGGATAGCCCATAGACCAATGTTCAATGAACTCAATCCTTATTGGGGACGGAAGGTTTTCCCTGCCCCTTCCAAATGGGCTGTGGGCTGATCCCTTTAATGGACAGGACAAACAGGTGGTTCCATTCACAAACCATGTACTCATGCTTGGCTTTAAAGGTGCACAGGGGGCCATTTGCATCTCATTACGGCCCCAGTTGCATGCCATTAGAATGCAGGTGCGCCAATCCCCGACGACTTCTGCCTGGCGCCCTGCCAGGCAGCAGCCGTCAGGGACCGACGCCCCCTGCAGCCTGATCACGGGCATTCTTGTAAAAGGAAAAAACCCTGTCCAATATCCCTGGTGGTCCAGTGGACCTCTATGTGCCGATCGCGGGCATTGGTATATAATACCCCCGTCCAAATATCCTGGTGGTCCAGTGGACTGATTGCCGCCTGATCGCGGGCATCTGTAACTTTATAACATGCCCCTACTACCCTGGTGGTCTAGTGTACCTCCCACCCGCCCACTGGGCCCACCGCCCCTCCCCCTGTCAAGGCCAGGCGGCATCACCCCGCCCTGCTGCCCGCAGCCCACTGACTGACAGCTCAATGGGGCTGCACCCATTGGCTCACATCGCAGGCCAATGGCCGTGCAACCCATACCATTACTCGGTCCAGATATGTGAATAGATCATTCACATATCTGGACTGAGTATCTGTATGAGCTACATGCCCATTGGCTCATGCTGTGAACCAATGGGCGTGCAGCCCTACCGAGCTGTCAGTCGGCAGGCGGCGGGCGGCAGGTGGGTGGGGTGCTGCCACCCACCGTTGACAGGGGGAGCGGGCGGTGGGGCTCAGTGGGCGGGTGGGGAGGGGTACACTGAGACCACCAGGGTAGTAGGGTATGTTATGTGTTACAGATGCCCGTGATCGGGTGGCAATCGGTCCACTGAACCACCAGGGATATTGGACGTGGGGGGTACTGTATCGATGCCCGCGATTGGGCACATAGAGATCCACTTGACCACCAGGGATATTGGATGGGGGCTTAAGCTTCACGACAAATGTCTGCGATCGAGCACATAGAGGTCCACTGGACCACCAGGGATATTGGACTGGGGGATTTCGCTCCAGGGATGCCCGCGATGGGGCATGGGGGGGTGCCGCCAGGTGCAGCAGGAACTCGGTTGGCCACCCACAGGTGGCAGCTGCTGTGTTGCGCCCTGCAATGTGGCAACCCACTTGTGGGTGGCCATCACTTGTTCCTTTTTTTTTTTGGCTTAACTTTGTGCAGGCTCAGGTAGGGGTTGCGCATGCATGACTCTGCACATCCCAGGCTGAATATCGGGCTGTGCAGGTTATGCATGGGCCGCCCCCTGTGCCTGCATACATTACTGATCTTGCGCTCTGGGCGCGGGACTGTGCGACTTTTCCCTTTTGAATATCGTGCTGGGGCGCATCAGTGGGTTGTGCATGGTGCAACACTGTTGCGCCATGAGCAACCCTTTTGAATATCTGGGCCTATGACTTCAAGTTTGAGCACCTACTTTCCTTGTAAATAAGCTCCCCTCTTACACCCTGTTTATCCCCTTCATTTACTTAAACATTTCTATGATGTCCCCCTGCTACCTTCTAGTCTCCAGTGGGTACAGATCCAGTTCCCTCACTCTCACCTCATAGGGTTTTCTATGCATACTGCGCACCATCTTGGTTGCCATCCTCTGAATCCTTTTAATCCCATCTATATCCTTATGTAGGTGAGGTCTCCAGAACTGCATCCCATACTCCAGGTGAGGCTTCAACATGTTTTTATATAGTGGCATCAGCACCTCGCGCCTTAAATATTTAGGGGCAGAATTAGTAGTAGTAGTACTAACATACTAATTGCCAGCAGATTAGGCCTTACGGTCTATTGAGTCTGCTCAAACCTCAGACCCCTAGTTGGGTGCCGAGGCCCTCCCCCCCTCGTGTTCCAGAAACTCCTATCATCCATCCCCAGCCCTCTGAGCCAGGCCATCATCTGATACATCCACTTTCTGTGTCTGTCCCACCCTCTCTTGAAGCCCTGCACTGTGGACCTCTGAACCAGCTCTCCAGGCAGTGCATTCCAAGGGTCCACCACCCTCTCAGTGAAAAACCTCCTCCTCTTTTCTCCTTATTCTGCTTCTTATACCCCTCACCATGCATGCTGGCATTCTATTTGCTTTGACCACTGCCTTACTGCATTGTTTCTCCACCTTAAGGTTGTCTGATATTATAAGTCCCAGATCCCTCTCCTGTGAAGTTGCCTTACCCCAGTGTGTAAATGGCTTGGTAGCACACAATAACTGCTACTCAATAATGACTAAGTCAGAAGGGAGATTCAGTAATGGTAAAAATAAGTATGGTAACATTGAAATAACAGTGACCATGCAATTACGGCTACCCCAATGGAATGGCAATAGTAACTATCAATGAGCACCTCGGAGTATGTTACTTATAAATAGGGAGGATTCAGGGGACATAGCCCCTCAAGGTGGGTGTGGGAGCAAAGCCCCCCACATTTATAAATGTGAACTGTGTGCTGGAATGTCTCAGGGAGGAGCAGCAGATGATCAAAGTCTGGCTTGAGCAGTTGGTGTCCGGTGTAGGATCTGCACCTGGGAGATGGAGGTACCTAAATGACCTGAATGACTTTCCACTTGCAGGTCTAGTGTGCCTCTGAATATGGCTGTGGTGCAGTGAATGCCTCACAAATTCACCCTAATCTACAGTTGCCATTATTTGCTGTCACCATTATTGCAGTTGCTGTCATGGAGTCGCCGTATTGACAGTCGCCGTTATTGATTAGCTGTTATGACATGGAATCTTGAGAACAGGAGGATCAGTCTTGGTCTTTCTCACAGTTCCCAACTTTCTCACTGCCACAGGTTCCTGGACAGATGTTGCTGACTCTATCCATGGCTTTCTTGCTGGTTGCACTGATCCAGTTCCACTCAGATTGCTGAAAACTGTGTCCCTCCACCCTTGTCTCTCATCTGTACCAGGGCCATAAACTGCTGCTTAGACTCTACACTCATTCTGCACCTTGCTTCTGCCAGGATGACTCTCAAGCTGTAACAATATAAGAACAGTGATGCTCATGATCACTTTGTCTGCTGTTTTGGCCTCCATGTTCACTGAATAACTGGGCAAACTGTGAGAGGGCACAGATTAACTTGGCACTTATACCATGTGAAAGCCCCGTACTGTGCCAAGCTATCTCCAAGCCCTTCCTAGCCATCACCTACCCCGTCCTCCTCCCCCCTCACTACTTATTTCTCCCTATATGTTCCTCCCCCCTAGGGCTCAACTGGGGACTTTATTTTTGTTTTTACAGTGCTGCCACAGCCTCACAATTTTTGCTGGCAACCTGTGGCAGACAAAACAGGTACTTCTGCCAAATTATCAATTCTGTCTAGAAATGAACCCAAATTTTAGCTGTTGTCTAATGGACTAATGTGTTCTTGGGCAGTATGTGCAGCAAACTATGCCACATATATAACAAAAGTTGCTGCAGCTTACTCCATTCATTATCAGTTCTACACTGAAATGAACAAAAATTTAAGCCATCATCTAGCAGACTAATGGGTTTTTGGTCATTATGGACACCAAACTAACTGAAATCAATAATCTGATTTGCTGCAGCTTACTCTGTTTGATACTCAACCCTCTACTGTTGGTTTTCGACTGCCTACAGGTTCTGCCATTCTTTTTCCATTCATATAGCTCACCCATGTAGAAGTACCTGCATTTAAAACCTTAACATGTAAACTGAGTGGCTGTGAAATTTAAACTGTGTTTCTGTTAAAACTGTAAGGTGGTGAGATAAACATTCCCAAGCTGATTTTTATTCAAGTCATTAAATGGTAATGTCTCTCTGGGATGATAGAGAGATTCAACATATCCCTAATAGGCCATCAGTCTCTTTTACCATTTGTTTATCTTATGTGAAACCCATAAATATTGGAATTGCATAGCCTGCCTACCCCAACCATGTCAATAGAATAATTTGTTCAGTTACTTTTCTTAATGAGTTTGGGGACAACACAACCACTTCCCCAGTTTATGTAACCCCCTTGCCACTTTTCTCAGCTGGCACCCCCAAAAGAACCAGTGCCCAAATCATGGCATGCAATTTACTCTTAGCAGAATTACTCAATTGGTACCACCACTAGCTTTAGAGTGTATACCAGGCTCATTATCTAAAGGATGGGGGGGGTTGGGGTACTATACAAAAAAAATGAATCTTTGTATTCACAACCAGGTCCAGGGGAGAGGATGCTAGGCGTATGCTAGATCTAACTGCTGTAGGGACCAAATAATGTTCACACAGGAGCAATAAGCTGAATGTCCAAAGCAGTAACTGGGGTTGTGCAGCATGGCTTTATTCACAGATGTTACTAAAGCACAGATGGACCACTGATGGTTGGTCATTGCAACATTGGCACATTCTTTTTCCAGAAACACATTTGCAAGGCAGCACAGTTTTCCACAGAAATATCTCTATCCATTTTCCAAAGTGCTCATGACCTGAACCACATACTTGAACTACTTTCAGAACACATTTCCATTTCCATGCTTGTAGCCTGAACCATATACTTGAGCCAATTTTAAAATACATTTCCATTTCCATGCTTGTGGCCTTTAACACATACTTAAATTTCATCCTGGGCATTTGCTTTTGCCCAGGGGACATTGGCGCTCATCAACGAATCAGTTAGCCCTGCATTGAAACTCCAGATGGTGTTCCTCCAACCCTTAGCCTCAAATACAATCTCTACCATTCCTTCAGGGTTATACCAAAAGATGCCTTC
Source organism: Neoceratodus forsteri (assembly GCA_016271365.2). Classification (NCBI taxonomy): domain Eukaryota; kingdom Metazoa; phylum Chordata; order Ceratodontiformes; family Ceratodontidae; genus Neoceratodus; species Neoceratodus forsteri. Next base: position 832,051,048 of record CM057459.1, on the reverse strand, counting down.
AGTCCCCACTGAATTGGTAAAGACTCTGAACTTTACTTCAAATTAGTAGGGGAAGCACTGATAAGCAGCAGGAAAATCCCAGCCTCTCCCTACAAAACAGGGTACTAAATAAGAAAAAGACCGAGGTAGAAAGGTCTGTGGGGGATGGTCAGTGGGGGATGCTGCAACAGAAGGTAAAGCCATCAAAAAATGGAGAGCAATGAGTACCAATGCCCGTAGTCTGGGTAACAAGCTTCCTGAATTAGTGGCCTTGATGGAGGAGGAACATCTGGATATCGTGGCAGTCACAGAAACATGGTACACACAAAACCATGACTGGGACGTAAACATACCAGGATACACTATCTACAGGAGGGACAGGGAGGGTAAAAGAGGAGGAGGATGAGTAGCTCTCTACATAAGGGAAGAAATAAAAGCAATAGAACAAAAGGGTAAACAGGGAGGATAAGAAGCACTGTGGATAAATTTGGAGACAGGCAATGGCACCACAATCCGCACAGGGGTTGTATACAGACCCCCTTCTCAGGGGAGGAAATGGACAAGGAAATGATAGAAAGTATACTTAGAATGGCAGAAAAAGGGGAGATATTGCTGATGAGTGATCTGAATATGCCAGATGTTAACTGGAGTGCAGTTGCAGCAGTAACTTCGAAGAGTGGAGTTATTCTAGATGCCCTACAGGGGGCATGCATTAGACAACTAGTATTGGAGCCCATGCAAGTGGGAGCAATCTTAGACCTGATTCTCTCAAATGGAGATGGAGAAAGGATCACAGATGTAGAAGTGGGTAGCCATCTGGGAACTAGCGACCATTGAACAGTATGGTTCATAATAAACACAGCAATAGAGTCAAGCCATACAAAGGCAAAAGTACTGGACTTTAGGAGGGCTGACTTTGCCAAAATGGGTGAGTGCCTAAGGAATGCACTAGCAAATGGGCAGGAAGGAGGGGTGGAAGAACAATGGGGAATAACAAAACTGCCATCACAGAGGTAACAAGCCTTTGTGTGAAGCAAATAAAACAAAACGATGTAAGAAACCACTATGGTTCTCAAAGGAAGTGGCAGTGAAGGTGCAAGAGAAAAAGAAAGCATTCAGGAAGTACAAGGAATCGCAGAAGGAGCAGGACAGAGAACTGTATCAGTTAAAGCAAAAGGAGGCTGGAAAGGCAGTCAGAACAGCAAAGGCCTAAACCGAGGAAAAGATAGCCAACTCAGTTAAGAAGAATAAAACCTTTATAGGTACATCAGGGGCATGAAGAAGACCAAGGGAGGGATAGCGAGGCTTAATAAAGGGAGGGATGGTGGGCAGAGGAGACTGTGGAAAGGCAGAGATACTAAACAAATATTTTTGCTCAGTATTTACAAATGAAGTGGGGAGGTACATAAAACAAACAGTAGAAACACTCTGGATACAGAAGTTAATACCAGCCCATTTACAGAAGAAAGGGTTCTGAAAGAACTCTTAAAACTGAAGGTGGACAAAGCAATGGGGCCTGATGGGATTCATCCCAGAATTCTAAAGAACTAAGGGTAGAACTAGTGACACCACTGACTACTCTTTTAGCAAATCATGGGAGGATGGGGTGGTACCCGAGGACTGGAGGAGGGCAGATGTGATTCCTCTTCACAAAAGTGGGAGCAAGGCAGAAGCAGGAAACTACAGACCTGTTAGTTTAACCTCAGTGATAGGAAAATGATGGAATCACTTCTGAAGGAAAGAATTGTCGAGTATCTAGAGGCCAGAGGACACAGGACCCTAGGCAGCATGGATTCACAGTGGGAAGGTCATGCCAGATGAATCTGATAGATTTCTTTGGCTGGGTGACCAAAGTAGTAGATCAGGGAGGGGCTGTGGACATGGCCTACCTGGACTTTTAAGGCATTTGACACAGTCCCACACAAAAGATTAATATACAAGTTAGCCAGCCTGGGAGTGGGTCCCAAGATGACAGCCTGGGTAAAGAATTGGCTGGAGAATAGGACACAGAGAGTAATAGTAAATGGATTCCACTCAGAAGAAAGGAGGGTTACTAGTGGGGTACCGCAGGGTTCAGTATTAGGACCGGTCCTCTTCAATGTCTTTATAAGCGACATTGCAGAGGGACTGGAAGGAAAAGTATGTCTCTTTGCAGATGACACAAAGATCTGCAACAGAGTTGATGCACAGGGTGGGGTGGAAAGGATGGGAAGGGACTTGGCAAGGTTAGAGGAATGGTCAAATGTATGGCAGCTTATATTCAGTGCTAAGAAGTGCAAGGTAATGCACCTGGGAAACAGAAACCCAGGGGAAGAGTACACAATGGAGGGTGAGATACGAACAACAACAAAAATGGAAAGGGACCTGGGGGTAGTCATATCAGATGACCTAAAGGTGGGCAAGCAATGTGAGAGGGCAGCAAGGAGGGCCTGGGGGGATACTGGGATGCATAGGAAGAGGCATCACCAGTAGAAAACAGGAAGTTATTATCCCTCTGTACAGACAGCTGGTGAGACCCCATCTGGAGTACTGTGTGCAGTTCTGGAGACCCAATCTCCGCAAAGACATAGACTGGATGGAAGTTGTCCAGAGGAGGGCAACTAAAATGGTGCAGGGTCTGCACCGGAAGACATATGAAGAGAGACGAAAGGAGCTTAATATGTATAGGCTCGAGGAAAGGAGGGAGAGGGGGGACATGATAGAAACGTTCAAGTACCTCAAGGGAATCAACAAAGTCCAAGAGGGTAGCATCTTTCAAAAACAGAGGTGTGCAAGAACAAGAAGGCACAATTTGAAGATGGGGGGGTGGCTCAGAGGTAATTTAAGGAAGTATTTTTTCACAGAGAGGGTTGTGGATGCATGGAACGGCCTTCCAGAGGAGGTTGTGGAGTCAAAATCAGTGGTGGAATTCAAGCATGCATGGGACAATCATAAGGCCATTCTAGGGGGTGGGGGTAGGAAGAAGTAGGCTGCTGGTTAACTAGGATCTGCAGCTTATCCAGTAGGTAGGGAAATGGGCAGACTGGGAGGGCCAAGTGGTCCTTATCTGCCTTCAAATTCTATGTTTCTATGTTTCTATGTTACCCTGAGGGGAAAAATGTTCCTGGACAGTGTGATCTAGCCATATCTTGGGCACACACACCCCCGACAACCTCCCAATGAAAACATGTCTCCAATTCTATACTCACAGATTAGTTACTCCTTCCTCCCAGTCCTGGAAAGAACAACAGAAAAGCACCTTTCCCTCTCTGGTAGCTTGTCATATTCCTTTCAGTCCTTCTCTAAGGCAGTTGAAAACTTCAGGACCTTCAGGGGATTGCCCCTTGGATCCACCAGACATTGCAGTCCCTCTCACTCCCCCTGGAGCGAAACTAAGAGTCCTGCTGACAAACGGTTTCCACCACTTCACAGGTAAACTGTGGATTTTTCCAAAGCCAGAGTGAGAAAAGATCAGGCCTCTTTTTCCAGAGCCCAGTGGCAGACCTCCTACAACTCTAACACTCTAACTCAGACTAACTGAACATTCTAAACTTCCCTTGGGCAGCTGACTCAAAAATGGTTATGCTGCTGCGAGAGTTCTGAATGACATAAACATCCTTCTCTCAGGCTAGCTGAGTAAATAAACAATATGTAATTATGTAGAAAGCCCCTAATGAGCTCCCTACAAACTGCCTTTTCTACCTGCCTAAGTCTAGTACTAATGGGATTCTAGTAACCCCAGTGAACTGGGTGGTTACACCTATACTATCTATTCTCACAAAGACAATGTTCTTGTTGCTGTGCATCCATACATTATTCAGTGAAATTGTCGACTGCATTTTTAGGAGGCTAACTTCATTATTTTATTTTTATTATTTTTATTCCTTTTTGGTATCCCAAGTGTCTGGTTTTAAGGGTGACCCAAGAGCACTGGGGAGGTTGATTGACTTGCTCAGAGTCACACAGTATGCAAGTGGTGGCTGTGGGACTTAAACCCTAATCTGCTGGATGTACCAGGCTCATGTACAGCTTGTTACTCTAAACTCTAGTCTATACTGGCAGCCCGTATATACACAGTTAAGTCTGAGGAGTTTCCCAACGTGGGGGGCCATGTACAACCCTCAGCCACGTGGCATGATGTCCACCAGGGCTTCTACAGATGCATCTATAAAGCTGTTCTAACCCCCTTTTTATTTACCACAGTGTTTCACAAAGAGTACTCATCCCCCTCCAGGGCATAATGGCAGAAATATTACACAGTGCATCAACCCTGAAGCAAATGAGGAGTGTCCCTCTCCGGCCGGCAGGTGTGACCCTCAGCCACATGGCATAGCATCCACTGGGACTCCTCCAGCTCCTTTAGTGACTTGTCCATGCTATTTCTTGTAACAGTCCAAGCAGGAGTTGTCAGGGAAAAGTGCTTACTCCCTGTCAAGCAATCACTTCATTCATGTCTAATCAAACTGCAGTGTCTAACTTTCCCACAGCACTCTTCATGAAGCAAGCAGCAGGGAGACTGAGAGCAATGATCCTGTGTATCTCTTTGCCATGACTGCGCTCAACCCTTGCAACACCCAATACTGGAAGTGATGAGAAGGCCAATACCAATGAACCAAGCAAGTTTGTTATCAGTGGCCTGCAGATTTAAACCAAACCAGACAAAAACAGCATTCACTTTGCCCAGGGAAAGTTTGTTTTTTCCTCAGTGTTACTCCTTGCCTTGCTGCTACAAGTAATTAGGGAGACACTGTGGATGCCAGTGGTCACCAGCTTGGCTGATGAGCCTGCCACTTGGCCATTAGCATGTTAACTACTACCACACTCCTCTGCCGGTACCAGGGAGCCATTTTCCATTTCCTTTTTTTTTCAGACTGTGTCTCTCCCTACTGAATTCCTACCCCTAGCTGTTCCCCTGAAGTTCCCACCACTCCAGACTTTTCCTTATAATAGTAATTAGAGGGAGTTGCCCCAGGTTAAATGTGGGTGGATAATGTCTCCCACAAATCAAATGAGTGCTAGTCTCTCCCAGCAGCCACGCATAGCATATTTCAAACACCTGAGTTGCTGCATGATCTATGTGGCTATGCTCTGCATTCCTCTATTTACTAATTACATATTTTATGTGTTGCTACTTTTGTTTTTATTTTTATTCTAAACAATATGTTTATTAATTTTCAAGTCTGATCTTACGAACAAAAATGAAAAATGCAGTAGACAGCGTGATAAAAAATTCACATATGTTGGCCATGTCTCAAAGATAAAATTAAGCAAGTAATATCTCAGTGTTTGTTAAATACTTGGTCTTCAGTATAAGTTCAGGAGGTACCACATATGAATATGATGTTAAATGCCCACACATTGCCCAAAGAAGATTTTAGGATTTTATCCAGTGATACCAAAATTATGAGTATCAAATCAGATATCTGGAAGTTTCAGGAATGATCCTAGAATATTAAAAACCAGGGGCATACATAAATCAATATGGAGACAATACAATAGATAAATTTATGGTCTGGACTTCAGAAAATATAAAATGATAAAAACTATATAGAGAGACTGAACATGAAGAGAAATGAATGTAGTCATAGGACAAAAGAAGGAATAGACAGGCTTGAGAGTGTGAGGGCTCACCCCCATATGGCACAACGTCAAAGTAGTGGGTCAGTTGATATAACACCCACTTCCATCAGTGAATCTTGAAATGAGGGTGTTTGTCCAGAGAGCTATATGTTATACATGCCATATTATAAATGTCTAACATGCTGTATCTCCAGGCTGTCGGTGTTGTAGGTTTGGGGGTGTGACAAAGACTTGCAATTGCTTTGTTTTTGTGGCAATGACTGAGATAACTATCAACCAGAGACTCAGACAATCAAACCTAGAGCTATCCAGCAGGATGGATAGTAAAAGTAAGGAGGAAGTGATTGCCTGAGGGCAATTAAATGTAGCCTCAAGTTCTTTTATGCCATCTCACCAAAATGATTGGCTAAATAGACAATCCCAAAAAACATGGGTTGTAGTCAATGAGAGCTAGAGCTGTCCTCTCCAACATGCTGCCAGGGTGCCACCTGTGAATTTGGCAATGATAGCTGGGGAGCGGAAAAGTCGAGAATGACATTTCCATGAGAGTCCCCTCCAATACTTTGAAGAAATAAGGCGGTATGCATGGGTAGCAAATTTGGTGCTGACTTCAATAGTATGTAAGGTATGTAATTCTGAGTTCCACCATTGTAAAATAGACAGGGCTGAGTCTGAGGGATTCTCCTGGAGCACTTTATAAGCGTCTCCTATGATGTGGTCCAAAGTGTTACCATTGAGATAAGAAATTATAAGTTGTGAACATGTGGGGAGCTAAGCCGGGAGACTGTGGTAGTCAGCAAGTTTATCTCCTATATAGGATCTCAGCTGTAAATAGTGGTAGTGATCCATTGTGCAGAGATAGTAGGCTAACTGTAAGGAGGCAAAGGGAATGATTCCCTCAGAATCTCTTACTTGAAAGAAAAAAGTGCATCCCCCAATCTTGCCCAGCTCCGTAGAGCCCCGTCGAGGAAGTTCAGCCTATAACTAGCATTGTGAAATAGAGCTTGGAGGTAAAATTGATGGGTTAGAGAAAGAAATAACTTACAGATATCTAGTCATTGCCACAAGGTGGTGGCTGTGTATTGATAAAACTTAGATAAGGGAAGGCAAGATGGGGGATTGCCAAATAAATAAGGGTCATAGTCATGTAGGTTATTAAGTAAACATGTTATCTGCTTCCAGTGAGGGTTCAGTGAAGGGTCAATCCACACACAAATGGTGCTTAGATGAGCCATCAGAGCATATCTGTTTAAATTTGGGAGGTTAACATTGCCCTTCTCCAGTGGCAGTTATAAAACTGAAAATCAAACCGGGGGTGGGGGTCCCGCTACTTAAAAGTAAAAGGGATCAAACCCTGGGGTGAGGTCAGTGTAAGAAGTTAAGTATTCTGCAAAAAGAGAACATTTGTTTTTCCTACCTTCCAAGGCTAATTCTGAGATCAAAGGGGTGTGACAAATATGGATAGCTAGTGGCTCTAGGTATAAGGTGAATAATAGAGGGGACAAAGGGCATCTTGCTAAGTTCCTTGTTCTAAGGGGTCTAAAAGAGAGCCACTAAGATGTATATAGGCCTGGGAGAAGGAATAAGTGTTTTTCAAGGAAAGGATAAAATCATCAGGAAGCCAGATGTTAACAGGGCGGCCCATAGAAAAACCCAGACCACCCTGTCAAATGCCTTCTCGGCATCAAGACATAATAAAGACAACTGGATGTTATGGGTTGTGGCATAATCTAGTAATAAAAGGGTCCTTCTGACACTATCTTGTCCTTGACAGTTGCAGATAAAGCCCACTTGGTCTGGGTCATTTAGAAGGGGAAGTAAAGTCTCTAATCTATGGGTCAATATAGACATCTAAATTTTATAATCATAAGTTAAAAGGGAAATTGCTCTAAAAGAAGGGGCATGTCATGGGCCCATGCTAGGCTTGGGAATGACTGAAATAACGGCATAGTGCCAGGAGGGTGGAGGGGTGTACCCTGTTGGGCATCATAGAAAACTGGGTGAGGAAGCCCCCTAGCTATCTAAGTCACACATACCAGAGTATTGTGATCCCCCCAAGGGTTCCTGGAAAAGTAGCAGAAAAAAATGGAACAGCGCTGAAAGCATCTAGGGAAACAAAGATGCAGCCAAGAACAGCCTGCTACGACCTCTCAAAAAGAGATTAACTACAAGTAAATCCATTGAACATGGAGTAAATCCAATTCAGAGAGGGTATGATCTGCTGAAGGACTACAAGAGCTGGTAGATCCTCACCATTGTGGCTAGGCCTTGCAGATGCCTGTTGCAGCCAGTCATGGCTGTAGACCAGAAAATGCTGTGTAGAATGGTGGTATCCTGGTGGTGTGGAGTATGTTTCAGAAGGGAGACCTCAATTCCTCAGGCAGTCATCTCCTTTGCTGCATCTTCCAGTGTAGAAAACCCCTTTGACAATTCAGGAAACATGACTATTTGCTACGTGGGATAAGGGGAAGAGAGTCTTCAGGATTGATAAGCTGGCCCTACATTTCGCCATAATTGCTGGCGAATAATAATTGTCAAAATAAAGCCTGGTATTATTGTTTTTAACTTGTCAAATTCTCCATGCCTTCAGCAGTATATCCTGCTTAGAAGTATAGCTGAGGAATTTTATGATGATTGATCATGGGCAATCTTCAGCACTTTTAGGCCTTGCTTGAAGTGTGCAGTGGCCCTTTCTATGTCGAAGGGGAATTTGGGGTTCAGCTGTAAGCGTTCCCAGAGAATATTCTTTATTAAAGCCCCATGTCCCGGCCCTCCATATCTTCTGGTAAATTGTAGATGCATAGATTGCTATGACAGGACCTATTCTCTAGGTCTTCACATTTTTTCATGGAGAGCCTGGCATTCTTGTAAAGTGTGCACGACAATTCTTTTCAGTCAGTCTATTCGGGTATTAGCAACTCCAACTTGCTCCTCCAATTCTTGGACTTTATTTTCTATTTTGGTAGGGTCTGGTTTGAGTTCTTTGATAGTTCGCACTTTGTATCAGAAATCTTTCATTTCAGTGAGAATTGCTGCATTGGAAGGTTGCAATGTGGCCTATTGAGAGTGAGACTCCATGGCTGGAATGAGCGGTGAGGAGGGTGGTGGGAGTGCTTTGTTGATTTCAGGCCCAGCAATCACTACTGCCATCTTTCTTCATCTACCCATCTGCTAGTGTAAGGTCCTTGCTAAACATATGTATAATTTTTAAATGCATTTCAAGCAATTTACGAGCTTTTGGCAGTGATTGAGATCCAGAGCTTGAACTACATGTTACATCTAACTTGCCACTGGAACCAGACATTCAGTCTTTTGCTCCTTTTGCCTCCCTGTTCTTTTTCTTTCCTGCTGATTTTCCACCGCTGCTTCAGTCCTTCATCTGTGGTTCCTGCTCCCCACTTCAACTGCCTTTTTCCTGCCTTCACTTTTCTCCCTGTGCTGTTCCCCCTTTTTGCCTACCCTTTCTCTTCTCTTGCTGTCTCTGCTGCTTTGCCACCCCTGTGGCATTTTCAGTCAGTGTTCCTCCCGCCATCCCATGCATACCTGTCTTTACTCTTCTGGACTCACCTGTATTTCTCTCCCTCTGACTCTGTGCTCCATGTTTGTGCTGGCTGCACATTACTTTTGAGAGATCTCTCCTGTGTTGCTCCATTCTAAGAGCAAAGTCCATTCTGTTCTGGGTTTGTGCCACAGGCTGATTTCACCACCTGGCTTTAAGCTACAGCTTCATTTTCATCTCATTTCTGCTGTTGCTCTCCATAGAATTCATTCTCTCCTGATGTTGTTGTTCTCAGTCATTGCACTGCTCAGTACTTCCTGCTTCTGCTTCCTAGCCTAGCATCTCACACCTCCATGCTCCTTTCCTCTCCTCTGCCCCCTTTCCAGCTACCTAAAGCAGGCAGTCTGCTGCCTCTCCTGTCCTTAAACAGAACTCACCTGCAGCCCTGCTGGAGTCCATCTCCCTAACTCATACATTTAGAAGGTCTATGAGTGTAGGTAGAGTTTGACTTTGTCTGCCTGGGGTAAGAGTCGGCAACTTTCAATCCATCAGCAATGTATTGGATTCACATCTTACATACTCTTCTCAACTGGTAATGCTTCCTCACGAGTCTTGTGAGAGAGTACATTGCCCCCTAGTCTTCCAAGGTTCATAAAAGGCTTGAGTTCCTCTGCAGAAGTTTGTTCCTCTGATATGCAATACAAAGTGGCATCTTGGCACTATGGTCTCTACCACTCCTACATGCACACCATCCCCAGATCCCAAAGAAGGTCCTTGAGAGTCTCCTCAGATTTCTTTAACCACCTCACAAAAGACTGTCAAAATCAAATACTCCATAAAGGACTAGAATGTTCCCTGCCTTATGTCAGAATTGAAAAAAAACTTGTTTTTTCACATTCAGTTTCAGCCCAGAAACAGGAGCTGTTCAATTTATCACAGCTGGTAAATCTCAGCCTGTGAGGGATCCAGCACCCAGCCAGCTTGTTCCCAGCCAGTTCCTGCTGCTTTATCTGAAATTTGAGAATTTATTTCTCAGCTTGTGACATCTGAATCAGAGCTACAATCTTGTATCGCTTCCCTCGAAGCTTGCCTTCCCTTCCAACCTACTGCAGCCTCAAGCTTAGCAACACCTGCTGTCCTTCCATCCTCCAGCCTTACCCAAGAGAATGTTGCTTCTTCTAGTGCTGTGCCAACCATGAGCACTCAATCCACTTCAGATCTGCCAACTCGACAGAATTCAGGTGCGACTTCTTCCTCAGCCACCCCCCCCCATTCATCTGTCCTGTTCCCCTTATTCCAGGTCATGTCTGTGATATCGTAGATGGGAAGGACATAAACCGGATATCCCTTCTCATCCCATCCCATGATACCATCAAACACAGAGTAGCATCATGTAGAGATGCTTCTGTCATACTGAAGTTGAAAGATCCCAGACTTGTGAAGAAACTGATGATACCAGAATTCATTCTCACTTTCAGCTTGTATCATGATGTGCTTTGCTCTACATTTCCTTCTAGACATTGAGGAACTGGACTTGTATTTATATCTCTTGGTCAATCTGGGCATTCAATATGGAGAAACGCATTTCTGTGATTATCAGTGTGCCTTTTCTGCAAAAGCTGCAGCTGCTTTGGCTCATTTTAATACAAAACGGAACTTGGCCATCTTGGATAACAAGCAGTTTTGTCATCACTTTACTGGGCAGCAAGCATTCTCCTTTCCGCTGTGTGGCTCCTTTGCCCATTTCACTTCCCTTGTCCTTTAACGGAGTCTGATGTCTCATCACCTATGTTTCCAGCTAGGAGTGAAAGATCAGCTGGATCAACTCATGCTGCCTTTTCCTCTTCGAGGCTGACCCTCACAATTGCTAATCCTAGTGCCTCCTTCTGCCACAATTTGCATAGATGAGGCAGACACATTACATTATTGGTCTATTCCAGTCCCCTGAACAGTCCACTAGAAAACTCTCTTCATAGCCTATCTCACTTAACCATTGCACACTACCTTTACTACCATTACCTGCGGACTGTCCCTGCTATTCTAACAATACTGACAGCGTCTCTTTTCATTGCTGAAGCTATTCCTCACCAACACTGCACTCCCCTCCCCCCTGACAGACTTCTCCATATCAAACAGTACGGTGCACTCCTGTTCACCTACCATTCTTACTACTATTGACATCACCAGACTTGGATTCACAATCATGTGTTACATTAAGCCTACATGCCAAGTATACCAAACACCTTTACCTAGTCACACTACTGCTCTGGCTATGGTTACTGCTCATCACTGCAGGAGATATCAAAACTAATCCAGGCCCTCATGTCAACAGCCCTACCACTCTCTCTCACCCCCACCCTGGGGTGACACCAAATGCCAAAAACTAGTTCATCTAAAAACCAGAAGTCTGATGCATAAAATGACCAAACTGACTGCCTGGACTTCCCATACCAATTGGACATACAGTATGCCTCATTGAGACCTGGCTAAAACCCTCAGTACCTGACACATTGTGTAAATTACCTGAGTATAGTTTCATCAGGTGAAACAGCCCACCCCCCCCAAAAGGGGTGTGGGCACCATGATATATTTCAAATTCCACCTAAATTTCTTAGCTACCCCTTCCCCCACCCTCAGCTAGTCAGCCACATATGAACTCTGCCTCAGAACCCTTATGCTGGGTAACTCAAAAAAGAATCACATTCTTTGTGACCACCTGCCCCTGTCCAATAGCTAAAAGGGTCTCTCTTCCCTCATAGAAATCCTTGGACCACTAGTCAACAATAATGACTTTTCATTCTGGCTGACTTCAATATAAACTGGCTTGATCGCAACGGTGTCACAGCTGAACTCATACTCAATAAGATGCCACTTTCCCAAATAACCACACAGCCCACTAGACTGTCCAAAAATGCCCAAACAGCCACCCTTTTTTTCAGTTTAATATACTTTATTGAGCATTTTCACATACACAACAAAAATACATACAGTCAAATAACAGCTCATCCCCCAACATCAAAGTGCAGGGAAAAAATCAAACAAGTGTATGGAAAGCTGCAACAATAATTCTGCAAGGCATAGAATGTGCTAAAACCATAACTAACATTGATAAGGCCTAGCCAATTGAAATTATCTAAATCATATCTATCCCCTCCATTTCCCCTTCCAACCCAAGCCCCACCCCGAGCACCTATTGGATTGCAAACAAGCCAAAGACCCATCCAGAAGAAGTCCTCCAGATGAATAGCAAGACAGATGGAGGCTAGAAGAACAGCCCCATTCTTGTACCACCTAAACAACAACATAGGTGGGAAGCCCCATTCCCCCACATAAATTAAGATTCACTTAAGTACAGCACATAAGAAGTAAAAGGGCCAGTAATGGGGCCCATTTCCTATTGAACGCCTCCTGGCGATTCAGCCGTCTAGCAATGTGTCACTCCATTTTGAGAACTTGGAGGACTTTGGAATGTCATTATCTAAGAGAGGGACTGGTTTGATCTAACCAATGTCATATAATAATGAGTTTAACCACCACCGAGATTATAGACATAAAGGCTTTGCAGCAGTCTATCATTTCCCTAAGAAAGTGGCCCACCAAACAGATCTGCGGGGTGAAGTAAGATTCCAAGCCCAGCGTTGATCCAAAATGCCCCAAATTGCTTGCCAAAAGGGAGGCACCAGGTCACACTGTTTTAATGATCCTTCTGATTTACCACATCTGATGCAAAGTGGAGATGCTGACCTGCCCATCCTATACAGTTGTGTGGGAGAGAAATAGAGGTTATGTAAAATGTAGAATTGCAAGAAGTGTAGGCAGTACTGCTTTACAAATGTGTATACAGTAGATGTTGCCAAACTTGTTGCCACTTCTTCTCACTTATTAAGACCTAATTCATGCTTCAAATAGAAGCATGTTCCCTTGAGTCTATTAGGGTTGTGATGTAAAAAGGTCATAGAATATGGAAATCAGGTGTGGTAGAATGGCTGTGTCAATGAGCAATTTCAATAAGGGATTGGATAAGTCCAGCCATAGGAGGGGCCCAAAAAAGGAAGAAATCACACTGTTCAGTTGCAGATGTTTAAAAAGAATGGTAAGTGGGTATAGAAAACCTCTCCTGAACTACATTTGCAGAACTCAACCTCCCATTAGAGACCAGGGATGAAATTGAAGCCCTACCAAGAGCTGGACAGAAACTTGAAGGAATAGTGTGGTTCACTATTTGGAAATTTAGTTTTCTCAGTGTCTCAGAACATGCACATTAAGAGGCATTATCTTAGATTTATCCAGGTTTAGTTTATATCCTGCCACTCAACAGAATTTATCTAAAATGTCTACAGCTGTTGGTATAGCCATTTGGGGATTCTCCAGATGCAATAATAAGTTGTCTACATAAGAAGACAGCATATGCCTGTCATTACTAACCTGGATTCCCCAAATGTCTTGGCTGTTCTCAAGGGAACAAATGAGGGGTTCCAGATAAAGGTTGAAATGGAAAGAGAAAGTGAATATCCCTACCTAGTACCTCACAACAAGGGGAAGGGGGTGGAAAACACACTGTTGCAGCGGATCCTGGCTGAGGGCTGGTGGTAGATGACTTTAAGCCAGTTGCAGAACTGAGAAGTGAAACCGAATCTCCACAGCGTGGCAAACAAGAATGACCATGAGACATGGTCAAAGGCCTTTTTTGCATCCAAAGAAACCAAGACCACTGGGATTTGCCTCTCTTTCACCACTGAGATGAGGTGAAGAACCTCACACAAGTGGTCAGAGGACAAACATCCTGCCACAAATCCAACCTGCATCGTGCTGATGAGGTGATGAGGCCCTGCCATGTCTTTAAGAGACAGTTAGCCAGAACCTTGGCTAGGATTTTCAGATCAGAATTTAGAAGGGAGATAGGGTGATAATTTCCCGGTAACAGGTGCAATTTACCAGACTTGGAGATAACGGTGACCCATGCTTGGGTGAACAAGCAGTCCAAGAGACCAGACAAGCGTAGATAGTTGAATAATCTGGTAAGAAATGGAGCCAAGATGTCTATAAAGGTGGCATAAAAGGAGTTATTAATCCTGTCTGGGCAGGGGGCCTTTTCTTTGGGAAGTTGCTCTATCACTCACTGCACTTCACAAAGGGAAATAGGAGCCTATAAAATCTCTTTTTGAGCCTCTGAGAGGGTGGGCAATGGAATAGAGTCTAAATAGCTTTCTATAACATATAAGTCAGGAGTTTGCTCTGCTTCTGGACAGTAGAGAGTTTTGTAAAACTGCTGAAAGGCATCAGTTATATCTTGGGGGCGAGTAAGGATTGTCCCACCCAGGGTGGGCTGATGACTCTGAATCATTTGTTGAGTTTCCAACTGTTTAAGACTTAGGGCCAGAAGTCTATGCACTCTCTCTCCTGATTCCAGGTAATGGAATTTGACTCTCTAGAGAACTAGATCAGCCTGCTCTGTTAGTAACCCCTGATATTAGGCCCTAAGGGAATGTAGTTGTGCCCACTTATCTTGGTCAGCCACAGAAGAAAAGCGGTGTTCTAGATCTCGAATCTGGGCCAACAATTGCTGTGTCTTTTCTGCCTGCTGCTTCTTAGTCTTCAATGCAAGATGAATACATTCCCCTCTCACCCCACATTTCACCGCCCCCATAACATATCCATACATGAAGCAGTACCCTCGTTTTCCCTAAAGAAAGTTTGAATGTACTCCTTAAGGGCCATGACAAAGTGGGTGTCTCTCAGAAGGGTAGAGCTTAGATGGCAGGCCCTGTCCTGATCCTCCAACCCATTAAGACTATGCTCCATATAAATCAGAGCGTGATCAGAAATCATGGTGGAAAAAATGTCACAGGCAAGAAGACCCAAGAGACTAGAGATATTGATCAAAAAGTAATCAATACCTGAGTATGACTTACGTGGCGGTGAAAAAAAGGTCTATTGTCTGTCACTAGGGTGTAAGATATGCCATGGGTTGCCTAATCTCAATGAATCCATGAGATATCTCAGCCCCCGTTGAGCCGGTGAAAGACCCTTGCAGCGAAGACCTGATCTGTCAAGGTCCAGGTGTGTGACAAGGTTCCAGTCTCCACCAATAATGATTGGGAGATGTGAGAAAGATAATAAGTGAGATAAAAGATTAGAGAAGAATGCAGGGGAATCCATGTTAGGGCCATAGATCCCTCCTAACAGCAGCTCAGTTAATCCCAAACAACCCTGGAGTAATAAGAAGTGACTTTCTGGATCACCACATTCTTTAAGTAGTTGGAAGGGGACCCAGCTACGTATTAAAATCCACACACCTCCCATTTTATTACTCACTCCCACCCCATAAGCTTGTCTAACCCACTTCCTATGAAAATACTATATGTCAACCTGCTTGAGGTGGGTTTCCTGCACAAAAACTACATCCAGTTGGTACTTTTTGAGATGGCGTAGTATCATTAGTGGTGGGCGAAGTGGGCTCAATTTGCTCCACAAAGTGATTCATGGAGCAAAGGCGAACTCGAGGACTACTCTGCAATGTGAAGCAGAGTAATTCACATTATGATGGGTAATGTGAAGTCCATTGAAAACAATGACTTCACATTACTCCACCTTCCCAGACCACTACTGTACCAATTTTAAAGGTGAAGTGCTTTGAAAACAATGTACTTTGCCTCAATTCGCCTTGTTTTTAAGCTCTGAAGGCAAATTTTGCAGTGATTCATGGGATTTCAGGTCACATGGGCACTGAATTGTTCTGCACAAACTCAGTTTGGGTAGTATATGTGGGAAGCCATAGGAGACAGTGTGCTCTGGGAGTTGTCTGTGATTCAAACCTTCTAAAAGCTGTTAAAAAAGCCATTTTGAGTAATTTTTTTTGCTCAAACTTTAGTTCATCAATTGTAGGAAATCCTCCTGTGTTCACATCATCAAGTGTTTATTGTTTGTGTGTGGATTTTGAATGTTAATGTACAACATTAAGTCTGTGTAGTTAGAGGCAGTGAAAGTGGGCTTTGGGGGAGGGGTGTATCTGTGGTGTAAGTAGATTTAAGTTGGAGAAATAGGGAGTTCTTTGTTTTTTGGTTATATTTTTGTTATATAACTGACTGTATTAATATACACATAGTAATATTGTCAGTAATTGTTGAAATCTTTTTGCTAATTGTGTGTTGTGTGGATCTGGTGCAGCAGTTCATAATTTCAGTTTTTTTACAATACATGGTATATTACAGAAGTTTTCAATTTGTTATGCATTACTTGTAGACAAATTGTGTGTGTGTGTGTGTTTGTGTGTGCACGTGCAGTGTGTGACATCAAATAATACACCTTTTATTGTGCCACAGTATAACTGCAGGCGCAGCAGTGTGAACCTGCTATCCACAGCAGCTGCGTGATTTTGTACTGCCATTGTGGTATCTTTTCTTTGTTTTCCTGCTTGCACTGCTGTAAAATCTGCAGTCAGTACCCCAGCCCCCACCCCACTGCAAAAGAATTATTTTCCAGAATGGATTGTTTGTGACTTCAACACCACTGGTTAGTTAAGGTGTTGTTGAATTTGTTCATTTGCATCTGCATCTGTTGCTGAAGCCACAGTTGTTTTTTTTGGATTCACATCCGGCATCCCCCCCACCCAGAGTGAACATTCCAAAATCTAAATTTGTTTAGAATATTGTTGTTGATTCCCCAAAATGCCCACAAAGAGACATGCAAGCAAAACTGTTTCTTGCCATGGCACTGCTGCCAGTGGTAAGATTGTCTGTGAGCTTGGTGGTATGCAGATGCAGAAGTGCATTGCTGATGTGAGGAAAGGTATTTCTCCTGCAATGTTTTTTACAGCCCAATCAGTAGCTTCACTCATAGTTGGAGAAGATGATGTCCCAGCTTGTGGTGTTAGTGCAGTTGCTGGTGGTGGAATGAGTATTGCTGCCTCAAGTTCCACTTCTAACCAGTAAACCGTGTCCAAAAATATAGTGGAGTGTGAAGCAGTGCAAGTGAGTGGCAGTGTAGATGATATCATACTTCCCAGTAACATCCCAGTAAATGAACATGAGGATTCTGATAATCATGTCAACAATAGCATTCAATGTGACATTTCTTCAACCATGGTGCAGGTCACACATTTTCGTTGCACTGATTCACAGTGTGGTGAAAAAATACCAGGTGATGGTGGTATTGATGATAATGATGACTCTGATGATGATGATGTCGCTGTGGTTGTAACATGCAGTCCACATGCCAGCATCCAAGCAGAAGACGTGGATGTGGGTGATGTTGATGAATATGATGATAATGTGATTGACCCCAGCTGGTAACTGGAGAAAAATAAATTCAAGGTGGCTGTGTCTGGGTCTGTTTGCATTAATACCCCCCCCCCCGTAAAAACTTGTGATTTACCAGTTTCAGTTGATGATGATGATGACCAAGTAATAATGATAGTCATGGTGGTCAGTTGCAGTCCAAGTGTGTTCTGCCCGAAAAATCATGTAGCACTTCCCCCACTTCATGGCTTAAAAGAACAGAGTCCAATTAGCAGCATCAGGGACATGTTAAAAGTAGAGCATCACAATCCCTTGTTTGGAATTTTATTGTGCAAGATGCAAATGAAGAGTTAGTTGCAATCTGTCAGGTTTGCCATGTATGTGTGTGAATCAAGGTAAAAAGGGGAGTCATCTAGGCACAGGAGGACAGCTTACGCATCTTAAGAACAGGCACATGGTACTGTGGACCCAGCACAAGATGGCAGCTAATACCACAGTAGGGCGTTCACCCTCGTCATCAACCATAATGAGCATGTTATCCCCTTCCATGACCGTTAAATTAAGTAGGAAAATAAATGTGTGCAGTAGTGATGCAATAAGAGCAGAGGATTACTACAGGCATGATGAGGTGGAGGAGCATAACGATTTTGAAATGTTGTCCGATGTTGCTGAGAGCAGCAGTTTTGGTAGTAGTGGTGGTGGTGAATGCAGTATGACTAGTTCAAGTGGTACATCAACCCCGGTTGGTAAATGTGGCAAAATAACTGCATTTGTGGGTTTGTCATCATCACCTGTACAACCATCTTCGTGAAGTGTCCACACTCCACCCCCTGCCATTTGCAGAGCAGAACCATTTGTCATCACATCCCGTGTAAAATGTTTGTCACCCCACGTTACAGAGTGTTTTTGCGTATAAGCTGAAGTGCTCACCCAGTCATACAGTGCCAAGTGAACTTAATGCTGGCAATTGGTCTTTTGTCCTTCTCCTTTGTGGAGAATTTTTGGTTTGCTGCACATGCCTGTCCAAAATGGAAAGCCCCATCCAGGAGATACTTTTCAACTCATGCTGTCCCCGAGTTGTACCGTATTGTGTCCGACTCAGTAAGAGATGCCCTTCAAAATTTCTCCTCTCCATTCATCCATTTAAGTATGGATATGTGGAAAAGTGGCAAAACTGCTGGGAGTTCATATTTGTGTATAACTGTACTCTGGGCGCAGATGCCGGGGGTTGTTTGTGCTGTTGGTAGTGTGAATAATCAGTGCAGTAAGGTTGAGTGTCATGGTATCAAACTTCCAGGAATTCAACAGCATGCAACGATTGCTATGTGCAATGTGACCTGTTCACACACTGGTGAAAAAACATGTTGGACGTGGTACTGACTGAAACTGACAAGTGGCTGAACCCCCTGTCCCTGAGATCTGGGTTCATAGCAAGTGACATTCAGTCAAATGTGGTGAAATGCATCACGAGTGGTGGCTTTTTTCGTGTTCCATGCATGGCCCACTGTTTAAATCTTGTAGTGCAGGAGTTTCTGCAGCACCCTGATGTAAAGGAAATTCTGACAGTTGCATGCTATATCTGTTCTCACTTTTCATGATCTGCAAAGGCCCGTGACAAACTTCGGCAGTTGCAGATATGAAACAGCCTCCCTCAGCACCGCTTGAAGCTGGAAGCTGTCACCCAGTGGACCTCCACTTTATACATGGCAGAGAGGTTGTATGAACAATGCAAAGCCATCTCAGAATATCTTGTCATGCATACTAGCCGTGACAATTCCGGGGCCTCCATGTCTATGACAACTGAACAGTGGCGAATCATGGACTCTAATAACAATTTTGTGGCCTTTTGAACATGCCATACAGGCAGTCAGTGGTGAGTCTGTCTCCTTTAGACAATCAATTCCATTGCTGCCGGTGCTGAGACAGACATTGGTGAATGTACCGCATAGCTTTGGTGTTGCCAGAGACAGTGCTAGCAGTATGTTGCTGAAACACATGCTGACACTATTCGACCAGAATTGTCACATCTTGAGCATTCAGCATAGTGACAACTTTGCAACAGCAACAATGCTGGACCCACAATATAAACATGGAATTGCCTCAGTACTGGAGGGAGGGCCTGAACAGGTAACAAATGTCAGTGGGCAACTGGTGTGCCCGGTTCATGGGGCACAGAAAACACATGCAAAGGTCAGCAAACCTCAGCAACATAATCAGGCTGAAGGTGCACCTGGAGGAGTATCAAGCATATGCTGTAAGGGAAGGGGGACTGCAGTTCCAGGTGGTCTATCATCCAAAGCGGTTTGCATCAACCCACTTTGGGAGGCTTTTTCCCAATTGGGGATTTGTGAAATAAATGATTTCGGAGAACAGGATGATGCATCAACATCTGGGCTTAGTGCGGCACAGAGAACGGTTGAGTCATATTTGTCTGAAAACAGGCATTGGTCAATAACTGATGATCCTCTTTTATACTGGAGCGAAAAGGTCAGTGAATGGCCAGAGCTGACTGCAGTAGCACTGAAGTACCTGACATGCTCACTCTCCAGTGTAAGTGTCGAGAGGGTATTCAGCTCAGCAGGTGCAATAGTTAGGGATCATCAGACAAACCTCACTTCTGCAAATGGTAATTTACTAACATTCATAAAAATGAATGAGAGTCACATACCAGCACAGACTGCAACCTCAGTATTTGTACTCTGGCCTAGTCATGGTTTTGGTGATGGAGAAATGGACAATCCTGGTGGCACTGGCAGTGGCAGCATGAAACAGCCTGTCACTGATGTACAAGTAGATGATGACATAATGGAGACAGAATTTCCCAGTGGTCAGACTTCAAACATAGATGACTGTGAGGGCAACTTTCTTTATGAGGATGATGATGAGGTTAATGCTGGCAGGTTTTAACTGAAGTTGTTAAAAGGCTGTGACATTTGCTGTATGATACATGTTTTCTTTTTCATGTGCTTCAATGAGCGTCCCACTTAGAGTGTGACTCAAATTCCATATGTCACGTCACATTTGTAACAGAGAGCACAATATATTCTGGCCCCTGTAGCACCACAGTAAGACTGCTGTTAGCCACTGCTATCACAGGGAATGACTTTGTGTGCCCTCTCTGGACCACCACCATGACTGCTGTTTGCCACTGCCACCACAGGGAATGACTTTGTGTGCTCCCCAGACCACCACCACAACTGCTGTTAGCCATTGCCACCACAGAGAATGACTTTATGTGCCCCCTCTGGACCACCACCATGACCACTGTTAGTCACTGCCAACACAGGGAAATACTTTGTGTGCCCCCCGGACCACCACCTTGACCACTGTTAGCCACTGCCACCACAGGGAATGACTTTGTGTGTCCCCTCTGGACCACCACCATGACCGCTGTCAGCCACTGCCACCACAGGGAATAGCTTTGTGTGCCCCCCTGGACCACCACCACCACCACCACCATGACTGTTGTTAGCCACTGCCACCACAGGAAATGACTTTGTGTGCCCCCTCTGGACCACCACGACCGCTGTTAGTCACTGCCACCACAGGGAATGACTTTGTGTGCTCCCCCAGACCACCACCATGAATGCTTTTAGCCACTGCCAACACAGGGAATGGTTTTGTGTGCCTCCAGACCACCACCTTGACCACTGTTAGCCACTGCCACCACAGGGAATGACTTTGTGTGCCCCCCCGGATCACCACCATGACTGCTGTTAGCCACTGCCACCACAGGGAATGATTTTGAGTGCCCCCCTGGACCACCACAACCATGACTGCTATTAGCCACTGCCACCACAGAGAATGACTTTGTGTGCCCCCCAGGGCCACCAACACCATGATCATTGTTAGCCACTGCCACCACAGGGAATGACTTTGTTTGCCCCCACAGTCCACCACCATGACTGCTGTTAGCCACTGCCACCACAAGGAATGACTTTGTGTGCCCCCGGACCACCACCACAACCATGACTGCTGTTAGCCACTGCCACCACAGGGAATGACTTTGTGTGCCCCCCGGACCACCACTATAAGACCATTGTTAACCACTGCCACCACCACCAGATGCAGGAAGATGTCAAAGGAAATGTTATCATGTGCCGCAACTATGACCACCAACACCCACCAGCAGTGTCATTCTGACAAAGTTTTCCCATTACATTGACCATGCCAAGGCAGAGGGAGTTGAACAGGAGACCACATCCATCAGCCACAGGCACAAGGCTTCTTAATTTTAAAACTATAAAATGAGTGTATGTACTAATGTTTTTGATGCTATTCAACTTCCTTTAGCTGTGTGTTTTGTTTTCTGTTGCTTTTCTGAGCTGCAATGGTAAAACACATATGGTAAACTTATTTTGTTTTTTTACAGGTTAACAAAAAATGACTCTCCATTGCTGAAAGTCGGTATCAATGGTACTGCAGCAGTACCATACACAGGAACCTATGGAATATCCATTTCAAATCCATACTGGTAAGTATATGTATTTTATTTCATCTGTTCATTTTTTTTTAAAGAGTGCAACAAATCCAACTGAGGATTCATAATCTGGGAGGCAGTATAGTACAGTGGTTTAAGGCTCTGAGTTGTAAATCTGGAGAGCTGGGTTGAAATCCCACAGCCCCCACTTGCAAACAGTGTGATCCTGAGCAAATCACTTAACTCCCCTGTACTCCCAGGTCGCACCTGTAAAGAACCCTCAGCTTAGTGTGTCACTCCTGGTTAAAGAATTGGAAAAAACAGACAAACAAAAAAAACTAGGTGACGTGTACGTTACAAAAACTATTTCTGCAAAATATCAAGCACTGTATTCCAAACTTGCAGCTGTGCAGCCATGACAGTGTTGAAAAAGTTGGACACAGGTTGTGTTTCTTGACAAGATATGGTTTTGAAATGTAACTTGAGTTGAGAACCAGGGACACTGGCACAGTGTATTTGTTGCACAACCTGGTACTAAATTAAGTTGTGATTGATCTGCTGATTGCAGTGTCACAGCTTACTATCTGTGTTAATAATCCAGATACTCATAGAACAGTCACGGCTTAAACATAATGTGTTACTGCTGCAATCAAGTTGTAATAAGTCCTTCATTTTTTTTAGGAAACTTCCAGATGCTTTGTTGTGACATAGTTGCCTTATCCAAAGAAGTTCTTCAACAACAGCTCCCCCCCCCCCAGGCTGGGGCAGATATGCAACATGCTGAAGTCATTTCAATCGATGACGATAACCACCATTACCAACCAGACCTGAGAAAGATGCAGATGAAATATGTGAAGAAGTAACTAAATAAGAAACCACTAATTAGACCTACCTGCAACTATGCACCCCCCCCAAAAAAAATACTTACCTTCATTGGCTTGAAAGTTTTCCATTTCCAATTTCAATGCAAACAGTTCTCATCAAGCACTGGAATGTGCACACCAACAGTATCTGTGACCTGTGATACAAAACAATACAATGAGTGCATGTCTATATATGTCACCCCCCTAGAAAATTCAAAAACATACAGTATATAAATATCACCTCACCAAGGCTACTATTAGTGTACAGACAAAGGGCACCCTTACATCTGGTTGAGGTGATCATATCACATTTGAATCGCAGCACACATTGCACCAGCAACAGTTCTCTGACGGTCATCATTTCTGATGGGACTTTGCATGTGGTGTAATGCTCCTATTTCACTTTATTAGCACTTGTAAATTTTCTGGGCACAAAACAGATACATTTTGGGGATGCAGAAAAATTCTGGGGATTCTGTGTGACCACTGCATGCATGAGTGACTGTGCAATAAATTCTGGGAGACTTTGCATCTGGTGTAACGCTCCCATTTCACTTCCTTATCACTTGTCAATTTTCTGGACACAAGATAGGTGCATTTTGTGTGTTGTGAGCACATAACGTCATACTTAAATTATAAATGAAAGCACAATTTCAACAATGTGGTGCCAATGTTGACCTATACTTTTTATGCTATTTTACATTGCCAGCCACTGGTTACCTCCTGACTTGTATGATACCCTTCTTTTCACAATTTGTGTCTGCTTTACTACTTTTTCTCATGTCTAAAAAAATGGAGCACACCTTTTAATATTGTTCTGACCAGGTTTTTATCACTATTTGCAGCTGTTTTTGAGTAAATATTGTTCTGTGAGGTAATAAAGCATTGCCTGCTGCATAATTGTTAATTTTACAACAGAAGTAATGTATAACAACTGATTGAGAAAAGCAGTGAACAATACTGATGAAGCCATGGTCCACACCATATTAAAAGGAGTGCTCCTTTTATTATTTCAGACATGAAAAAAAGTAGTAAAGCAGACTCAAATATTGGAAACAATAGTATCATACAAGTCAGGATGTAAGTACAGTGGCAATGTAAAATAGCATAGCAAAGTATAGGTCAAAATTTTCAACAGATTGTTGCACTGCTGCTTTAAAGAGATTCACCAAGTTACATAGTTATGGTATTGCACACAATATATGGGTGTCTTACCTCCAGGGCAATCTTTCTTGCTCCACATGTCCTTACATAGTGCGCTCTCCCTGGCATCACGTCATAACATTGCTGAGCGTGAGGTGCTGAACTTGGGCAGCTCTTCAGAAGGGGAAGTCCTCTGTGACCCAGTTTAATGAAATTATGTGCATTTTTTCCAGAAAAGTATTGCAGTATGTGAGGACATGTGGAGCAAGAAAGATTCCCCTGGAGGTAAGGTACCCATATATAGCTGTGCAATGTTGTAACTTGGTGAATCTTTTTAATGTGTCTTTCAAAAACAAAATATTTATGGAGCCTCAGTAATGTTTACTTTGTGTTGGGACTCATGCTTTAAAGTGTTTCGCAAAAAACATGACTGAGCAGTGCAAGTATGTTGTGCTAAACTGCATGTGTGCTATCAGTGTTCTTTCCTGTGTATGCATACATTGTCCAGCTTTGTGCTAACATATATGTGGTGTGACTTGTTACAGTATCTCAAGAATAAAGATAAGAAAGAATATATGACATATATTTTATTTGTACCATCAGCACCAGCGGAGCAAGTGATATCATATTTTTTCAGAGGTATCGGTTCACTGTGCACCTCAGTCACTCACAGCGCACACATGACTTAGCAGAGATCATAGCACAAAAAACACATGCTCTCCTAAAAGTCATGTGTGCAGTATGTTACTAAAGTGCACTCTGGCCAGACACCTCTGAAAAAGTATCGAATCACTTAATCCGCTGCTGATGATGGTGACAATAAAATATACGTTATTCTGCTCGCTATTCTTTATGCCATAAACATTACAACAAGTCAGCAATATATGTCTACAAGAAGCTGCACAATGTCTGATGTCACTCTCTCACACACACACACACACACACAGCAGAAACAACACTGACTGCACACATGCAATTTAGCACATCATACTTGCACTGCTCACACCAGCTTTTCCACAACCACGCCACAACAGAAAATAAACATTACTGAGGCACTGGATTATAACAACAGAGCAATAAGGACCATGTATGACTGTTGGTTATTAAACATAAAAATAAATGCAAAACACTACAGCAGTGGGGGGGGGTGTGTCTAGAAAATAAGTTATTCAGGGATCCCATGACGTTGCAGCAGCAGATGGAGCCTTGACACTATCTGAAGCTGGTGTTGCTTTATCTGCTCTACCTGCTGCTGCACAGCACACACCCTCTCATTGCTTTTCTCCAGCACAGCCCACAACAGTGCAATGTCTGCCTGCATTGCAGGCACTGTAGTGGGGTCCATTGGTGCCGGGAGAAAGCCAGGTAGTGGTGGTGGTGAAGGTGGTGCTGGTGGCAGTGGTGGGGGTGGGGGTGGAGCAGCTGCTGCTGTGGCCCTCCTTCTGCTGCAGCAGAGAGGCACAACTCCCTCAGCACCCTCTGCCACTGCCACAGAAAGGCCAGCAGGTGGAGACCTGGCCCATTTGATGGCAGCCTGCTACTCCACCTTGTGGTGGTTTATCATATGTGTGCGATGGCCACCAGTCCCCAGATGTTTCCCCTAGGGGCCATGGCACACCTGCACACCACATAGCTGACACACCACAACAGTGCTGTCCCCCCAAACAGTCAAAAAACTACCAGATTTGGGAGCTGCGGGGGGCGGGCCAGGCGCAGGAGTGGCAGATGTAATGCCAGCAGCACTCTCATGCACTTGGGTCTCCACCTGCTGCTCTGGAGGTGGTGCTGCTGGAGCCCCTGCAGCTGCTACAGGTGATGGTGGTGGTGGTGGCGGAGTTGGTGGATGTGCCAGTGGCACTGGTGGTGCTGCTGCTTCTGGAGGGGAAAGGCAAGACCAAACTGTCAGGAGTGGTTCAATGACACCTGACGACCCCAGGCGTATGCACTCTCCTCTGCTCATGGCCACAGGCCACAGACTCTCACTGGTCCATCGCAGAACCCACTCGTTCCATCTCCGATGCATCACGTGATGAATGACTTCTTCACACACACTCACAGTCTTCCACACATGCACACACACACACACACACACACACAAAACAAAACTTTTAAAACAAAGAAATTGGTCCCAAAAAGTAACTGAAAAAACACTTCAAAAAAACTAAAGAGTTAGCTTTTAAAAAAGCTGTTTGTTTTTATGCTATTTGCACAAGATACAAATGAATAACACTCCAAACTCTCCTCTCCACACAGAATGCTTCCTCCTTCTACCTTTGCAACGAAGAAAGTGAAACTATCTGCTTGTATGACTCACTTTCTTCCTGTCTGGCTAAAGCATGTGACTTAAAGTACTGTAAGCCATGTGATGTGTGGGGGGCTGCCTATATTGGTGTCACTTCACCTTACTTCGCGTTAAGGTGGAATGACAACGTGAAGTTATAATGACAAGGCGAAGTGAGCACTTTCCAATGGCAACTTCGTGTAGTGTTATGATAACATGAAGTGGCCATTTCGCATCCACTTGGCTGGCAGATTTTAAATTTGCTGCATCTCTAAGTATCATATATCTTTTACATTTATTATTCGCCACCTTTACATTCCAAGCGATACATTTATATGTTTTCCCCATAATTAACATTTACATCATCTGTTAATTGAACCTCTGTCTGCCTGCCTACAGTTTGAGAAAGTGCTCCAGAACCCCTTTACCCCATACCCCCCTCCCATACTCACAGCAACCTACTAACAAACATACTACTATCAATACCTTCTTAAAACAAACAGTCTCTACCCTCCAGCCCTAGTGGACGAAACACCAACAACCCTCTGCCAGTGGTAAAGTAACACATCCAATACGGGCCCCAAACCCCCCTTCCCCACTCAATCTACATATGTTAAATGTCAGAGCTGCTAAAAGGCTAAAAAAAAATTGGAAAATAAAACGTGAAAAGTGAACAAGTAAACCCAACTGCCCCCATGGACAGTCCACAATATATAACCAGCAAAGAACAGTTTGCTTCATAACAACTAACAGTTGATACTACCCCTGGATCAATGAATTTTGGACAGATACAGCAAATGGGGAGCCAGAAGGGGCAAATAAGTCCCATTTAACCACTGCTGCGATCACCCACCTCATCAATCGAATCTCACCAGACTAGGATAAGGGCAGTATCTGCAGCCCCCGTCCATGTGTTGCTGGGGTGAACTATCAGTCCCAATGGGGCACTCCATCCTCTTTTTCCCTTAGGGTCTCTATGTGGGCAGTCTCCTCTAACTGTCAACCTGCACCGGCCTACCAGGAATGATCCAGACCAATAGGCGTATAGTGAGGGATAACGCTGCTAGTTCTTGTCACAAGGGAAGGATATTTTAGGGCTCAAGGCTGCCACAACAGTGAAGATCCTTTCACCTTCGGCCATCATCTGATAACACCATTTCACTGGTTAGACTTATTGACATGCCCAGCACTCTAGTGAGTGGGGGAAGGAAAACCCAAATTTCCAACCCTCCACTCCATGCCCAGTCAAGCCACAGCCAAAGAATCTCTACCAAGACTGGCACAGCATATCACTTCTCCATCCTGTCTCTAAAATCTGTCCTTTTGGGGATCAGCTCTTATTGTCAGACTCTTAAATGCCCACATGTCCACTAAGTAGCTACTCCTGAAGAGGGCCTGGGATGGAGGCACTGGATATGTGGTGATCATCCCCCTTGCACTATTAAGAGAGGCACCCCAAGTTCCACATCAGGAAATTGGAAGAGGACAATGCTGCTGCTCGGCCATGTATTGACCCCTGCCCCAGCAATCGACTAGACCACAGACCTACCTTTGACTCTCCAGTGATGAGGCAGCGAATCGTAAGGGATAGACATTTTCCCATATCCCCATAACTCTGGTCTCTCCACCTGTTGGATTCTGTCCCCATGCCCATTAGCAGCTACACATCACCCAATTCAGTGGGTATGGGATCCTCTGCAGATTTACTGATCCCTTCCAGTTGCAGCATTCAGTTCAAAAGGTCCCACACTGGCCAGTAAAATAAAATCTATCAATTTCCCTTGAAAAGTCCTGGTATAGGAGGTCTCATAGGTCCATCATATTCCAGGCCCCCAAAGGATTTAATAAAGGTAGTTCCCCTTACTCAATGGAGCAAATGACTACAGTCTTTGTATGCACAGTTCTCCATCAAACCATGACATCGACTTTGACTAAAAATGTCCCAAGAATGAATAAGGCACTCCAGCTGGTTCTCAAAAGATTCACTTGGGTGCTTGGAAGAGGGCTGGAAATATTATTGGGGAGCTCTTGTTTTGCCTGACTCTAGGAATCAAAAGTTTTCAAAGAACCTTGGCAGCTCACCTACAGCCTAGCCAGGTACAGTATTTTGAAGCAGATCCCCCCCTGCCAGCAATTTAGAAACAAATGGGTTGAACTCTGCTTGCTTTAACCACAGGAGCAGGGAAGATCCTGAGTTATTCTCAATTTGTTGCCTCCCCAAAGTAACTCTTTGGTGTCCCTTATCTTAGCCAATATATGGACTTTATCCAGAAAGGAGGAGAGGTGGAGAAATTGGTGGGGGAGCAAGCCTCAATGCCCTGTGAGCCTGTTCAGTTATATAGCTAGGGCCATTAGGAGAAGGGCCAGCCACTTTCTTGCAAACATTCTGCATAAACAGTATGGGTTTCTGACCTTCTGAGCCCTCTGGGAGACCAATCAGCAAAAGATTATTGCATCTACTACGCCCTTCCAAATCCTCGATCTTTTCTTCCAGTTTGGAGACTTTGCACTGAAGGGCCACCGAGTCTGATTCCTGGCATGCTCTCCAATCCTCAAGGGAGCTAGTTCTAACCTCCACATCACTTACCCTGCAAGAGAGGGTCTCCGTGTTTTTTGGAAGAACTGCAAGCTGGCTCGTTATAATTAACAGAGTCTCCTTAATGGGGGAGAGTTCCTACAGGAATGTTTCTTCCGTTAGGGGAGTTGGCACCAGGCTGGATTTTGTGGGCAACGCCGCTTGCATCTTAGTCTTTTCAGGAGCCTTGGCTTTCTCTGGTGTGGGTGGTGGGATGTGTGACAGGCCCACAGACCACATTGCAGCATCCATCAGAAGTACCTTGTCCCAGTGAAACTGACAGTTGGAGAACTTAAAGTTAAAAGAGGAAACCCTTAGCGATACAATGCACCAAAAATACCATGGATTTTAGCCCATAATTAAAGCATTGTAACTGTTAGATCGAGCCGAGGAGTGGAGCCAAGAAAAACACATCTCCCCCTCTCAGACACATCATGTGACTCTCCCCAAACAGCCACCCTTATTGATTGGATACTTGTGCCCAACACAGACAAAATATCCTCAGCTGGCATCCTCCCTGACTCCATTACAGATAATTCCCCAGTCTACTGCAACTGGCAAACTCATATGGTACATGCACCTCCATGAATAATACACTTCCAAAACTATGCACTCCTTGACCCCACCAGTCTTAAAGCTGATCTAGCACGCCACAACTGGACCCCTTTTTGGAATACTACTAATGTTAACCTTGCACTCCAACACGTCAATAATTCCTTGCTCAAATACCAAGACAAACATGCTACACTTACCTCCAGGATAGTCAGAGGACCAAAATCAAAATGACACACTCAACCTTTAATTGCCCTTCTAAAGGAAAGCGATAAAAGCTGGATTGTCTACAAAATGACCCACTCCAATTCTGACTGGTCTGAATGTAGACACCTTAGAAACAGGTGCAAGGTGGCCATTAGACAAAGTAAGAGCAAATACCACAGAGAAAAGCTAGGGGCCTCGCAGAACAACTCTAGCAGATATTGGAAAAACCTAAAGGAATCCCTAGGGTACCCAAACCAAAGCACCCCCTCGGACTTTTAAATTAACAGGGCAAACTGCAATAACTCAGAAACCATATCCAGTGCTTTTAATTACTGTACCAATTCTCTGAACTTTGTGTAGTCACTGAAGCCCTACACTGTCACCCCAGCCATGATGCATACCTTTATGAGACACCATCTGCCTCCCAACCCCTCTTTCATTTCAAATAAGTCACCACTACCAAGGTCCACAATCTTCTCCTGTCTATTCCTGAGTCCCTGAGTCCAGATCTGCAGGCCATGATGGTCTTGACCCCAAAATACTGAAGATTGCAGACTTGGAGCTTGCACCCCCTTTGACCCATATCCTCAACTTGTTACTATCCACAGGAGTTGTGCTGTCAAGTTGGAAAAATGCCAATGTTGTGCCCATTCATAAAAAAGGAAATCCCAAACTGCTATTTAATTATTGGCCCATTGCAATATTAGGGTGGCACCCTTTTTCCTGACACTCCAACGGCGAAACATGGAAAATGACCACTACAACAACAGTCGCTGTAATGATCCGTCTCCGTGTTTCACTTTCCCCCAGTGTCCTGCCCCCTTCCTGGACCAACTCTGACCTGGAGTTGAGAATCCTAAAGTCTGTGGGGCTTTGGCAGCACAATATCTGGGTCAGTATTGTGCTATCACTGTGCTGGTAGTTGACAGATTTACTGTCAACCAGACTTGGTTCTTCTACAATATTACTGGTTCTCAGTAAATTGCTTGAAACAAATTGTGGCTATTCAGCTTACCACTTACCTTGAAAAACACAATCTCCCATGCCCTGCCCAACAACATTTTTCGCAAGAACCACAGCACCACCACCACAGCGCTACTTATCTTTTCTAATGCAGTTTACTCAGCTTTCAACCAAGGCAATCTTACTTGGGCAATATTCATAGACCTAACAAAGGCCTTCGATACAGTCAACCACCCCATTTTGCTAAACAAACTCAGCACTATTGGAATCTCACAATATACCTTATCCTGGTTCTCCAGCTACCTCTCTGGCAGGCAGCAGTGAGTGAGATTCGGCACCTCCCATTCAGAATGCCTCCCAACCTCCCAAGGAGTCCCACTGTGCTCCATACTTGGACCCTTATTGTTCTTTCTTCACATAAACACCATTACACACTGCTTAAAAAACTCACTCCTCTATTATATGCTGGTGACTTGGTCTTCTTCAGTCATGCCCCCAACACAGCT
This sequence comes from Neoceratodus forsteri, assembly GCA_016271365.2. NCBI lineage: Eukaryota > Metazoa > Chordata > Ceratodontiformes > Ceratodontidae > Neoceratodus > Neoceratodus forsteri. Next base: position 832,020,264 of record CM057459.1, on the reverse strand, counting down.
GACATCAACAGAGACCTGACTTAGCCTCAGTTCAGTCCTGGTTCAGGAAAAATAAACTTCTCATGAACTAGTCCAGGTCCCATGCCATGCTTTTTGGAACCCCTCATAGACTAAAGAACACACTCCCCCCTCCCCCGTGACCACTGTGGAAGGCACCCCTTTGCTACTGTAACTAATTTCAAGTACCTCGGCATCACATTGGATCCCTCCCTGGATTTCTCCTGTCACAGACTATCTGTATGTAAAGCTTTCAGTTCCAGTCTACGCATTGCTTATCATGCCAGAAGTAACCTCTCACCCTCTGCACACATTACAGTTGCCTGATGCCTCCTCCTCTCCAAGCTGTCATTTGGACTCCCTGTGTTTGCCCACTCATCTGGTCTTCTCAGGTGTAATTGAACTGTATGCTACAACAATATCTGTAGAATCACCTTACCCTGCATTCACCTCACCCATCACTGCCAACTCTATAGTAATCAGGCTGTCTCTCCCCGACTGCCCTGCTTGACTCCTCTCTCATAAAAGTTATGCACACATCCTATACACATAGAAGCCACTCTCACTAGCCTCCCTTCTGTCAGCCAACATAAACCACTACACCCTTAGATCATCTGGAGCTAGGCAACTATTCATCCCCAGATCTAAAACCAAATATGTCTCAATGACCTTCTCCTCTGCAGCCCCTACCCAGTGGAACAGCCTCCTCTCTGATGTATGCTCCGACATTGAATCTAACACCTTCAAAATGCAGCTCCACCCCTACTCCTACATTGTTTAATATGTGCATGTCCCTAGCAATCTTCAACACCTTGCACTAATTCTCCTCATGTTTTCCCCTCTTCCTCTCCCTCTTCCCTGTTCTCCCCTCACCCTCTGTATCCTTTCTGCTCCAACTATGCACTCTCTCAACTCCATCCCTGTAAGAGCAGTTATGCCTCTCTTCCCTTGCTCATAACCTCTGCACTGATAGTGGTCTCTTCATGTAACTATGTATTGTCCTGTGAAATTACTCTTACTGTTAATGTCTATCCTCTACTTGCTCTTTGGATGCCTTGGGTCACATTTAAAACTGTATTATTCTTGTTATGTCACTTGTTGCCTTGTAAATTGCCCAAAATGTTGTATTGTAATCTCCAAATTTGTCAAAAATGTTGCATTGTACTCTCCCGGGTCATTCCTTAAAATATGCCTGGTGTACCCTACCCAGTCAACAAAAACTTAATAAATAAATAGATAAATAAATAAATAATATGCTGGAGGCAAACCGATTTGCAATAACTTTAATGACAAAGACTGCCCATGATCTAGTTGTCCATTTCTTCATATCAGCAGTTTTTGTGGTGACACTTAAGCTCACTTCATTTGTCTGAAAATATCTCATTCTAAACAATGACAATTACTTCATCCCTTTACTCTGTTCAATTTACGAGCCTTATATCGAGTGCTAGCTTCTCATCCTTCTCGCTCATTTGTGGAATATCTCTTTTCTGCTGAAGGTTTCCATATGGGTGTTTCAGTGCTTCATACTGGCATCTTCATGTGCCATAATTTACATTCTGCTACAAAGGAAGCTGAGGTCATTCAGTATCCCATGATATGGGTGGTTCAAATTGAGCAACTCAAGTTGAGAGACTCAATCTGAGTGACTCAATTTGAGTGCCTGTGCAAATAGCGAGTGTGAGTAAAGAGTGAGGGGGAATGAGAATGAATGTAAAAAACGAGGGAGTGAATAGCGAGGCAGAGCAGGTTGTAGGGCTTAGTTTGGGATGACTGATTCCAGCTGGCCATCTGCTGTGGTGGTCAAGGTTACAGTTTGGAAAGCTGGTGGACCGGGGTTTGGACTGGCATGTTTTTTTTTCTGTCTTTGATTTTTTTTTGTTTTGTTGTAGAAGTCCCATTGCCTCAACTTTGTTTCCCTTTGCTCACAGGATGCCCCCCTCAATGTTCTCTCCCTGCAGACTACCATACCTGTTGAGTAGCCCCTCCTCCCATATTTTCCTGTCTCCTCTGATCTCCGACCTCCCGGAGTTCACTATTTATATATGGGGGGGTGTAGGGGACTCGCCCCAGTAAAGGGGGCCACAGGTGGTGTCAACCCCTCATAAATAGTAAGTTTACATGATCCCTCATATCGGTAGTATTGTGCCATTGCTGTTTGTTCCCATCAGTGTAGTACTGATCGCAAATTTTGTTTTTGGTGATTTGCACTTGCTCTTTTGTCAGTTGTGGTTTACTCTTCGCCTTTATCACATGGAACCAGTTTGTTCTGCTGCTTTTACAGAAAGAACTGCAAAAAGGAGTTCTCCATGTTCCTTTTCTGCAGCAATCATTTCCCACCTATCAAAATAATCCTATTGTTGTTGCCACCAGAACATTTTCTGGCGAGAAACACCTAATTATTGATTTATCTGTACCTTGGTCATTGTCCAGTCCTAGCATCAATTTATTGATTTCATCTAATGATTACTCTCTCTCTTAAACATGAATCGATGATGCCATTACAATCAAGAAAACACTCTGGCCTCAGCTTCTTGCTCCCAAAAGCGGACATTAGAAGTGCATTTAAAATGCTGCCCATTCACGCATCTCTGTGGCACCTATACAATAATAAATGAGAAGATCACTGCTGCTTTGCCATTTGGCTCACCTTTGGTTGTAAAAGCAGCCCCAAATTGTTTGACATGCTTTCAAAGATGCTTTGTTGGATATTACTCAATATCTATCATCAATCAGCTGTCATCAATCCATATTTTGGATGATTTCCTTCTCATCGATCCTCTTGAGTCATCTCTTGTGGCTAGCATTGCTGCACTTGTCCATCTGTTCCAAGACTTCTGTCAGAAGAGAAAATGTTAGGACCATCTACATCCCTTGAATTTCTTGGTATCAAACTAAACATGAAACGCATAGGAACCAGATTTTCACCTGATGAATTACACAGGATTCAAGCGCTTCTGGAATCATTTTCCTTTCACTCCTCCTACACCAAACATAAACGTCTCTGACTCCAGGGATTACTCATTTTCACAACATGGATAACTCTGCAAGGTTGTTTATTTCCTACCTTCTGACATGGGCATCTTCAGTCTTTGAACTGCACCATCACATCAACATCACTACTGCCACCAAATCTGATCTAATTATGTGGTCCCATTTTCTAGCCTACTGGCATGGATATTCCATGTTTTACAAAGACCCACCTCCTGACTTACATCCCAGGATATACACTGACATGTCACCAACTCATGGCTATGCTGCTATCTTTGAGCATTCCTGGACCACCACTACCTGGCCTCCTGCCATTTCCACCTATCAAGATTTTTCAATGATGTCTCTTCTCTTCAAAATCTGCCCTTTAATAGCCACTGCATTTGTAAGTGGACATCTCTGATCTCTGCAGACCATCTCAATCTTTTCAAACAATCAGCCAACAGTCGACATTATCAATATGAACAGATCATCATCCTATTCCATCACATTGCTAATGTGGAGGATGACTTGGCTATCCCTGCATCATAATTTTACTCTCAAATGCTTTTATATTCCTGGTTATGCTAATCAAGCAGCTGATTCTTTATCTCAAGTTCAGTTCCAGGAATTGTATCGCATATGTCCCTCAGCAGACGCAATAATGACTTATCCTTCAATAGCCAATCTCGCCTTAACTTAGGATATTACCTTCATTAAGTTGAAGCCTTCAGGTAGTCTACTTTAATGCCTGCTACCCAAGTAACTTATACCACCACTTGCAGGGTTTTATTTAACTGTAAAAATTGATTAGTGTTTTGCTCATAAAAGTTCTAAAACATTGTTAAAATGCATAGCACTTGTCTCACTGTATTTAACAAACATAACACTTCCAGAAAACCTATATAAATGATTTCTGTACAGTTATTATTGCCCCAAGAAAAAAACTGCTAATCAATTATTTAAAACCTTGCACTTGGAAGTATTCCTCATTATGTGTCTTCCAATCAATTCATAGGCATTCCTTCTCTATCGATCATATACTTGCATTCATAACCTACTGCTTTTAAGCCTTGAAATGATCATATGGGAATAGAAAGCAATACTTATCTGGAATCAAATTATTATCTCAGTTGAATCTATCCATGTCTTCATCTTTATCCAATGCATCAGTTAAACTCCTCCTGCTTGGAATTCATAGAATGTCAGTAGCAAAAACTCCTAAATGACTGCCTATCAATGGATACATATTCTAAAACTTGTTGGACTTATTATGTACCATTCCATTTGACACTATCATGAACATTATGGTCTCAAAGGCCATTTGTTTAACTCTTTATGGTTTCTTGTGTCCCAGGGAGTTTACTATATCATTAGTCTCCTCTGATAAATCTCTTACAGTCTTCAGTTTAAGAAAACAAGCAGATCATTTCATCCTGTTGCTTTCAACTTCAAAGACCGACAGACTGCACAATGAAGTTCAGAATTAATATTATCTGACTTTCGTCACTGATAGGGTGTTTGAGTCACCAGGATGGCTTATTCTGGGTGACTTTGATGCATGGGCCAATGACGAGAGCTTGCTTTTTGCTCAGGATTTCCTCTAGAGTATGGAATCTCGTAAGCCTGACATAAGTGATTACTTCTGGAACACACCAGCATGGCTACACCTTGGACCTGGTATTCTTACTGGGGCTTGAGATTAATGATCTTGAGGTTGATCTGGTCATTTAGTCAGATCACTGCACTATTAGGTTCTGGTTTAGGGCCCCTCCTTGTAGTTCATTCCCTGTGGAGGTTGTCTGGTTCCACCCTTTAAGAGGGCTCCCACCTGAGGGACACTTGGCAGTGCTGGACACCTCTGAAGTGCTGAAGGCTTGTGCTGTAGGGTCAGAGGCAGCTGTGGTGGCCTATAATACTGTCATTGCTAAGTCTTTTGACCACTTAGCACCGGCCCGTGTACACCCATTGGTTTCCCACTTTAGCTTGCCATGGTTTGAAGGTGAGCTGAGGGTGATGAAAACCAAGGGGTGGAGGTTGCAGTATCAGTGGAGAAAGTCTATGGCCCAGGAGGACAAAATGGCTCTGATATCTCATTATGATGAGTATCAGAAAGCAGTCACCTGTAAGAAGGCAGCTTTTCTGTTTGGGTCGATTGCTGCTGGGAAGAACCAACCATCTCAGCTCTTTAGGACAGCAGACAGGCTTTTACGTTCGGCCTGTCTGGAGCCTGTCAGAGCCTTTCAGCTGCAAAATGTAAGGAGTTCACTCAGTTCTTTACAAACAGGGAGTCCCCCATTATTTATTACATTTTGGTAACCGGGTGGGCCCCGTGGGTCCCAGAGGTCCCTTTTTCAGGGGTGACCTGGAGTTAGTTACATAGAGTTGAGCAGATACAAACAGATAATGCAGGGGTAGGACATAGAATACAGGAAGTTCATTGACAGTACACATATTTCATAACAGAAGATGATGACATGGGGTATACCAGCAGTGAGTCCTGCTAGGCTTATTCCAATAGATTGAGAAGTATAGACATATAGTACACATAGTACAATTGGCGAAACAGGCAATATATGCAAGCAGAGCAGCTAACTTTGCAGCTGCTACTGTTTAGGACATAATCAGTACAGAGTAGAACATAAGGTAAGGTTAGCATATGAGAGGTTGTAGAAGTGCAGGGAGGTAGTACAGCATTGTATACAAGCAATTCGGTATAGGACGTTGGGAGGGGGTTACGTTGGTAGAGACCAGTTTCATAGACAAACTCAGCAGTGGCAGCTTTCTGTCGGCTAGGGCAAGGTAGATTGTTTTGTAGCCTGACTATAGGGGGTGGGTTTAGCTATCTTTCAGGACAGGAGCAGGAGCAGGAGCTGATGTTTAGGAGGTGAGCACGTAATCCCGTCTGAAAAGTTGCTAGGGATGGGGCTTCCTGGAGTTGACAGGGGAGCTTGTTCCACAGTGTAGGAGCTGTGTGGGCAAAGCATTTACTGCCTGCTGCATGTGTGGTCCTGGGCACCTCTAGTAGTGTTTTGGCCGAAGAGCAGAGAGGCCTACTTGTCCGCTTTGGGGCAGGTAGCCCGATCAGCCCTGCAGGAGGGTCATCAGAGAGAAGCTTATAGGTCCAGCTTAACATTAGGGCCAAGATTTCTCCACATGGGTTGTCATAGCCCAGCAGGGTGGAGCTTGGTAGGCAAGGCCGGAGTCAGTATTCCTGTTCAGAGTTTTGACCAGTGATGATAAATGAGGTTTGTAAGGTGATCTCTGAGCTGCTGCCAATGTTCTGAAAGCTGGGTCCAGGCCCAATGTAACTACTGGTGAGCTGCGTTAGACATCTGGGCTCAGAGTTCACTGACATTGTCTACTGTACTTTATCAGAAAGAGTCTTCCCGAAGTCACTGAAAAGTGATCTGTTGAAGCATCTGTTGAAAAAGCCATCTTTGGAGCAGGATGTGTTAGCGAATTACTGACCTGTCTCTAACCTTCCCTTATTGGGGAAGGAAATGCAAGGCAAATTTTATTTTTCTAGGTGCCCAATTCCAGAGGCTCTGTGCGACGTACAGTAAAAACACTCTATCAATATAAGATTTTATATCAGATAAAATTATAATAATAACAAAAACAACATACAATAAATATGGTCTGTGATAACACAGAACTCTCTAAAACATATAGTCAAAAATGGGAACAAAAGGCGGGACTCCCAGAATGGCTAGTATACCTGGTCCAGGAAGGCTTGACTAAACAGGAGGGCCTTGAGGCAGGTCTTGAAAACCTCAACTGAAGGGACCTCCCAAACAGATGGAGGAAGTGAATTCCACAGGATGGGGCCAGCAACACTAAATGCTCTGTTGCTGGCAGTTTTAAGCCTCGTCCTGGGAATTGACAGGAGGCCCCATAGGAGGAATGGAGGGAAGGGACCAAGACAGCAGGTGTAAGTAGGTCTGACAGATAGCTGGGTCCCAACCCATGTAGGGCCTTATTGGTGAGCAAGCCCACCTTGAAGAGTATCATCTACCTTACAGGCAGCCAGTGCAGTGCACGCAGCACCGGGGTTATGTGGCAGAATTTCGACTGCCCAGTCAACAGTCTGGCAGCTGCATTCTGCAACGGCTGCAGCAGGCAGCAATTACCTCTGAGACCCCGAGAAAGAGTGCATTACAGTAATCAAGTCTGGATGCCACAAAGGCATGCACTAAGGTGGGGAGGTCCATGGACGGAACCAGGGGCTTGACCCTGATGATATTCCTAAGATGGTCTGGACAATGGATGACACCTGAGATTCAAGCGTCAAACTGCTGTCAAAGATCACGTCAAGATTTTGCACCCTAGAGGAGGCCTTTAATTGTACAGATCCCAGGAACAAGCCGGTTTCAGCACCAGAGGCCAACCCGTACTCTCCTTTGTTCGACTCCATCACCAGTACCTCTGTCCTATCAGGGTTCAGTCGCAACCAGCTGGAGACCATCCAATCACTGATCTCTGCGAGGCAGTTGTTAAGTACTTCCACTGCACTGAATATTTTAGTGCAAAGGAAAAATACAGCGGGTATCATCAGCATAGCAATGAAAACCCAGACCGTATTTCCTAATGAGCTCACCCAGGGGCAGCATATACATGACAAACAACACTGGTGACAAGATTGAACCCAGAGATACTCCACACAACAGTAGGCTAGGGGAGGAGGGGAAATTCCCCATCACTTCCCGTTGTCTCCTATTCATGAGGTAGGACTCAAACCAGCAGATAACAGAGCTGGTGAGTCCACAAAATTCCCTCAGGCAATTGAGTAACACACAATGGTCTACCATGTCAAAGGCTAAAGAGAGATCCAGGAGGACAAGAATTGTCCCCTCCCCCCAATCTCTGGCCCTGAGAAGGTCATTTTGCACCCAAACTAGTGCGGTTTCCATACTATGCCTAGCACGAAATCCAGACTGGAATGGCTTATAGAGATCTAAAGCCACGAGCTGTTCCTCAAGTTGCTGCGCCACAACCTTCTCAACAACTTTCCTTAAAAATGAGAGATTGGAGGTGGGACGGTAATCTGCTTTGACGTCAGGGTCTAAAGAAGACTTCTTGAGGAGGGGACGAAACAGTGCCTCCTTCAAGGCATCTGGGACAATCCCCTCTGACAGAGAACACAGGACAATTAAGGCGAACACCGGGCCAACAGTGTCAACACATCTCATCAAGAAACGAGTCAGCACTGGATCTAGTGCACAATATGTGTGCTTTAACTTGAAGACAACCCCGATGACCTCCGACACCTCCACTGGTTTAAACTCCCCCCCGAACTAGGTAGAGTGCTTAGAGGAATACCCAGATGATCACTGAAGGCCACAGTTGGGCTCACTGGTGGAACACCATGCCAGATGGCAGACACTCTGTCCAAAAAGAATCAAGTAAACTCCTTGCAAAGAGCATCAGAAAAAGTCTTTCTCAGCTGGAGACAGGCTGGGTTTAAGAGCCTGTCCATAGTCCAAAAATGCACAGTTGGTCTATTCTTCCTGGCAGCATTCTCTCTGGACAGGAATTCTGCCTTCTTACAAGTGATTGCCCCTGATACTCAGTACAATCTGAGCTTAGGGCCAGTCTATCTACCTCCAGACCAGACCTCTGCTAGCAGTGCTCCAACCTCTGACCCATAATCTTCATCGCCTTGAGGTCCCTATCAAACCAAGGAGACCTCAAGTGAAAGGATCTGAGTCATACATGGGTTGGTGTGAGGGAGTCAATTGTAGCTGTTGACACCCTATTATAGGTGGCAACAGCCTCATCTGGACGCCCAGCACATGCACTATCCATACTAGATAGATTGGCCAGAAATCCCTCTGGGATCAACCCCCTCAGAGGAAGGTAGCTGACCATCCTGTAGGGGGGAGGGCTATTGGGGGGGCCCTGAACAAGAACCTCGCTGTGCAGTGATTTGACCAAATGACCCAATCAATCTTGAGGTAATTAACCTCAAGCCCCTGTGAGAAAACCAGGTCCAACATATGGCCGCCTTAGTGGGTCATGGAGGAAACTTCCTGCGACAGGCCCAGAGATGACATGGTCTGGAGGAAGTTGTAATCTAGCTTATATAATTTGTCATCAGCCTAGACATTCAACTCTCACAGGATCAAATACTGGGGGGTATTCAATGTCTCACCAAAGATGAAATTCGCTACTTCTTGTAGGAATTCACCCACCACCCCAGGGGTGCGGCAGATCAAGAGAATCCTAGAACCTGTGCCCAGACCTCCACATATGACCACATATTCAAATGAACCTGGTTTTCCCACCAGGTGCACAGAGAAGCGAAGCTCAGATCTAAAGCAGATGGCCACTTCCCCACCTCTGCGTTTCACTCTAAGGCAGTGCACTACTGTATACCCAGGAGGGATGGTGGCCTCTAGAACTGGGCTGGCATCGTCACCCACCCAGGTCTTAGTAATGCAAGCCAGATTGACTGAAGAAATCAGGTTTGCAATAATGTCAGTCTTGTTCCTATTCGATCTGGCATTGCATAGCACTGTCCTCAGGGGTCTGGCAGAGAGTATAACCCCTCTGGCTACCTGCCCACTCGGTCTGGTGGAATCCCTGGAGACGGGGACCAAATATGTCTTGCCTCTCTCAAGGTCCCATTGACACCCAGGGTGCCTTCTGTACTTGATGACCTCAATCCTGCCCCCCCTTTGGTGCATGGGGTGCCCACCACAAATGGTCTGTGCGGCACCTGTTTATCCCAACCTGGTGACAGCGATGTGCTGTAGTAATAGACATAGGAAGGTCGGTGAAGGTCTGCAGATTGAGTAGCTGGGACACCCAATACATCATCCGATCCTGCCCCAGGCCCCCCCCAGTCTCCCCAGACACATGGTATCCCACCAAAAGGTCCCAAAACAACTAACTAACACAGTTACTCATGTCCAGCCACACTACTAATACAACAAACAGTCCTAACCATTCAAACCTCCATCCACACAACCTAAGATAAAAACCTCAATAACCTACCTCACACCCACCCAATCACCAAAAGGAAGTCAAAAAATGGAAAGCAGCAGCAAGCCTTAAAATTTAAAGTAGCACAGTATCACTGGATCCCATAAAGGAATGCCCAACTCAACAGGGCAAAATATGGGAAATATTGTTTTTTTTCAGTTAATAGTTTTTATTCAACATTTTATGCTTGCATACAATAGTACATCCCATATCATATGTCACCACACTATTGGTCAGAGAGAGAAGTCATCAAAAGGGAGAAGGTCTATAACATCTCAAAGAATGTTTGGAGAGGAAGATGAGAGAGGGCATTTAGCTCTCTGGCCGTATATGTGTAAACTAGTAGAGTAAATTAGTACAAGTTATATATTAGTACAAATTACATAACAGGCAGTAGCATTGCAAGCCAGAAAACAGAAAGAAAAAGGAAGAAAATATGACAAATGTGACTAAAACAGTTGGTGCAAATAACAGTCTTCTCAACCCACAGACTACTAAGTGGTGGGGGGGGATTCCCTCACAATCCTCCACCACAGGTCCAACAATTAAGGAGAAGGAACTAGAAATATTCAACAAATTTGAGTTTGCGTACTGGTAGGGGGGGGGAGGGACCCCCGAGATGGAAATGTTACCATAAGGTTCGTAAGCAGGCAGTTCAGTGATAGACCAACCTCCCCAAAATGATAATCCAGAGGGGGGGGGGTTAGGAAAGTCCACAGCAAGTCACAAGATTAAACAGCAGTGAATTGCTGGTCCAGGGAGCCAGAAGTCCAGAAGACCCGCTCGGCAAAACTCCGACTGAGACAAACACTATTCTACCCAGGAAAGGAGCACAGCGAAACCCTCAATGCTTGCCCTCTCTAGTGGAAAGTCCGTACAGCAACAGCAGCCCAGAACAGTCTAGATGGCCCTCGCGTATTATGGTGAGTGAGGCACCCTCGCAGACCACATAAGACATAATGTGGATGGCTCAAGGATGCCACTCGGAAGGGGAAAACAGCCAGGCGGTCAAAAGACTGATCCTCCGTATCCATCCCTTCACTATGAAAATGCTCTAACACCAACCCCAGTGCTCAGGTGCAGAAATCCAAGTACGGTCTGAGGAACCAGTGCCGGCTAGTGGTGGTTGAATCGATGTTCAACCAAAAGCCCAAAAGCCAGATGGTGACTGGAAACCTTATGGTAGTCATAGGCTATCCACAGAATGAGTTCCACGCCGACAGTACTCCAAAGGTAGGGATCCAGGGAAGAGGGGACCTCTAAAAACAAGAAAGCTAGCTCCTGTAATACACTCACTTTCCCAGCCCTACCTCACGCTATTTCCCTAAATATCCACTAAAAACAATTAGTGTTTTGGGATCTACGGTCAAAAAATAGATCAGAAGATCAAGCTCAGCCAAATGTTGATACTTTCAAAGAAAATAGTTAAAAACAGAAAGGAAAAGGCTGTGATGCTCTCAATCCTTGAAAGCTGCAAATGGCAGGCACAGCTCAGCCACCATCTTACATTGCCAAGCAGCAAGGTCATCGAGAAGGTAGTTGTGCTACAACTCAAGCCACACCTTACTTCCTTTAACATCTATAACCACTTTCATTCTGGGATTAGGGCAATGTATGGCACAGAGACTGCACTGGTACAGCTGAAAAATGGCCTGCTCAGGGTGAGAGACAGGGGAGAGTGGTCAATTCTTGTTCTCCTAGATCTCTCACCAACATTTGACACTGTTGATCAGGGGCTAGTTTTGCATTGGCTCAGGAGATATGTAGGACTCACCAGCAAAGTTATTAGCTTGTTCAAGAACTACCTTAAGGACAGCACCCAGAGGGTTGTGCTGGGAGGATACTCTTCACATCCTGTGGCCCTGCCCTGTGGGGTGCCCCAGGGTTTGATCATGTCATCAGTGTTATTTGCTGTGTATATGCTGCCCCTGTGCAAAATCATTAGGCAGTATGGACTTGGATTTCATTGTTATGCCATTGATACTCAGCTCTACCTGTCCTTTGCAGCTGGGATGCAGGATGCAGTAGATGTGCTTAATAAATGCTTGCCCGAGATTCAGACCTGGATGTCATCTAGCTGGTTGGGACTGAACCCCTAAAAGACTGAAGTGCTTGCTGTACAGCCAGATCAAAGGGGGGAGTGGAGGCATCCGGAGAATAGACTGGGCTTTGGCTTGGCCACCCTAGGTTATTAGCCCACAACAAGGTGAAGAATCTGGAAGTCATTCTGGATAACCAGTTGACACTGGAGGCTCAGGTAGCAGCAGTAGTCTGGAGTGGCTTTAATCTTCTTAGAAATATTAGCCAGATTAAGTCCCTTGTCCAACCTAACAACCTAGCCACACTAGTACACATGCTCTTGACCTTGAGACTCGACTGCTGTAATGCTTTATACCTTAGATACATAGATACATAGACAGTGTCGGCAGATAAGGGCCTATGGCCCACCCAGTCTGTGTATTTGAGCTTGTAAGTTCATTTTATGTTTTCCTAGTAGTCTGTTGTCCCTTACCCCTGACCTCCAGAATTCCTTTTATGTCTATCCCATGTATTCTTAAATCCTGTGATTGTTTTAGTCCCCACCACTTCCTCTGGCAGGGTGTTCCACTTGTCCACCACCCATTCTGTGAAGAAATTCTTCCTCATGTTTCCTCTGAATCGTCCTCCCTCCAACTTCATCCAATGCCCTCTAGTTCTGAAACATCTGTTTTGCTTAAAAATAGTATATTCCTGCACTCTATTCCTTCCTTTAAGATACTTGCATGTCTCTATCATATCCCCCTTCTCTCCCTCCTCTCCTCCAGAGAGTACATCTTCAAGTCCTTCAACCTGTCCTCATACGATTTGTGATGCAATCCATGTACCATTTTGTTGCCCTCCTCTGAACCTTCTCTACCCTGTCTATGTCCTTACATAGGTAAGGTCTCCAGAACTGTACACTGTACTCCAGGTGGGTCTACACTAGTGTCTTGTATTGTGGAACTATAACCTCCCTTTTCCTGCTGGCGATGCCCCTGCCTATGCATCCCAGCATCCTATTTGCTTTACCTGCTGCCTTGTATCACTGTTTCCCTACCTTGAGGTCATCAGAGGTGATAACCCCAAGATCCTTTTCCTACTTGGTGCATGCTATATCCTCACCCCCCAACTGATATATTGTGCCAGGGTTTTTGTGCCCGATATGCATTATCTTGCACTTCTTTGCATTGAATTTCCAAACCCCTGACATTCTTCAAGTTTCTGCAGGTCCCTTCTCATTCTGTCTACACCCTCTGGTGTGTCTACTCTGTTACAGAGCTTTGTGTAATCAATGAACAGGGAAATTCTGCCTTCTAGGTCCTGCGCAATGTCACTGGTGAAGATGTTGAATAGGACCGGTCCCAGCACGGATCCCTGTGGTACCCCACTGGTCACTCTTCCCTCTGTGGAGTGACAGCCATTTACCACCAACCTCTGTGTCCTGCCGCCTAGCCAGTTACCTACCCACCACACTAATGTCCTACCCACACCCATATTTCCCAGTTTGTGTAATAGTCTTCTATGTGGCACAGTGTCAAAGGCCTTGCTGAAGTCCAGGTAGGCCATGTCCACTACCCTCCACTGATCCACCTCCCTAGTCATCCAGTCAAAAAAATTAAATGAGGTTGGTCTGACATGACCTCCCCCTGGTGAAACCATGCTGCCTTGGATCCTATAGTCCATTGACAACCAGATGTTCCACCAATCTCTCCTTCAGTAGTGCTTCCATAATCTTCCCCACCATCCTGTAATGTCTCACTGGTGCTGTTCAAATTCCACTGGCTAATGGTGAAGTGGCGTATCTCTTTTTCAATAAGTCTGTCGACCTACAAGGCCCTACATGGGCTGGTCCCAGGTTACCTGTTAGAGCTTCTGCACCCATAGGCCCCAAGACATCTGCTCTGCTCTGACGATGAAGACCTCCTGGCAGTTCCAAGGTCAAAATTAAAATCTTCATGTGACTGAACATTTGAGATAGCTGCCTCGGTACACTGGAATTTATTGCCCAGGACTCTGCTAAAGGTCCCCCTCATCAGAAACTTATAAACGTGGTCTGAAAACTTTTCCATTTAGGCAAGCATTTGGGGATTAGAGTTGATTAGTTATTCATAACTTGTTTTATGATTTCTGTATTTGTTTTTATGGATTGAGTACAATCTGTATAGTTGGGTATTTTATCATTTATATTATGTTATTCTTTGTAATTGCACTCTTAGACTCAAGGAGGAGTGCAACAGATAAAGACTACTACTACTATAATAACTGGTGCCCAGCAGCTCTTTTTTACTAACATACAAACATACAAAACTGCCAGCAGATTCAGGCCAGAAGGTCTACTGAGTTGCTTAAACTGCAGCTGCCCCTCCCACCACTACCCTTTTATCCGACTTTATTTCCATGTTTGCTAATCCCCCTCCCCCCCCGTGTCCCATTTGTAACCTTCCCCCTGAACTTGTCCCATCCCTTCTTAAAGCTGTCAACTGACTTTATGGCTGCCACCACTTTGGGCATTGCATTCCACCTTGACACTACCCTTTCTGTGAAATATTTCCTTTTCATTTCCCTCCTGAATCTTCCACCCTCCATTCTCAGACTGTGGCCACTAGGGTCCCTCCCACCCTTTAACTTAGAAATCTCTGTCCCAGTCTTATTTAAGCCTTTCACATACTTATAGGTTTCTATTGCATCTCTTCTATCCCTTATCTTCTGTAGTGAGTACGTTTAGCTCCCTCAGCCTCTCCTCATATGATTTGTCTTCCAGTCCTAGGATCATCCTGGTTGCTCTGTGTTGGACCCCATCTGGCAATTTAACATCCTTCTTTAAGTAAGTGCACCAGAACTGCATGCAGTACTTCAGGTGCAGCCTCACCAATGACCTGTACAGTTGCAGGATTACCTCCCCACTACTGGAGGTGATTCCCCTTGCTATACACCCCAGCATTTTATTGGCTTTAGCTGCCACTTTCCTGCACTGGCCTGAGTGGTTCATTTGCCCTGTTATCATCACCGCAAGATGTTTCTCCTCCTCTGTTGTCGTTAACTGCACCCCCCCCCCCCAGTTGATAACAAATCCTTGGGTTTCTTGCTCCCATGTACAGGACCTTGCACTTCTTTGCATTGAACCCCAGTTGCCATGTGACAGACCAGTGTTCCAACTTAGCCAGATCATTTCTTAGCCTCTGCCACCCTTCTGTGTCATCCACTACTGCACTAATTTGGTGTTATCTCCAAAAGGTTCTGGTCTTGTTCTTAATTCAATTCAAGATGTTAACAATAAAAATGCTAAACAACTCTAGGCCCAGTACTGAACCTTGTGGTACTCCATTGGTTACAGCTCTTGGAGTTGAGAGAGTCCCCCCCTCCACAACTACCCTGAGCTGAGAGAGACTATTCGAGCAGACTCGATAGACCGTAAGGCCTAATCTGCTGGCAAATAGTATGTTAGTCCCCCCCTCCAAAACTACCCTCTGCTACCTGTCCTGCAGCCAGTTTCTGACCCAGTCCACAATCTTTTTCCAAGCTTCTTGGTATCCCAGTTTGCTAACCAGCCTCCCATGTGGCACATAATCGAAGGCCTTGCCAAAGTCCAGGTAGAGTACATCCACCGCCTGACCTCTGTAGAGTGTTGTAGTAGAGTGTTGTAGTCACCCAGTCATAAAAGTCAACCAGCTTGGCAGTCCTGGAGACCATTTTCTACCAGAAAGGCTACCAGGCTTTCCTTAAGGATAGTCTCCATTAGCTTTCCCACAATGAATGTAAGGCTGACAGGCCTATATTTGCCTGGTTCATCCCAAGATCCACTTTTGTTGATGGGCACTGCATGTGCCATCCTCCAGTCCGGGGGCATGCACCATGTTCCCAGCAAGGTGTTGAATATGTCTGCCATCAGCTCTGCCAGGACCTCAACCATTTCTTTCAGAACCCTGGGATATATGGCATCTGGGCCAGGCACTTTATCCATCTGCAGGGCCTTTAGGCCTTCTAGTACACTGTTCACTGAGATTTCCCCATCAGTTAATCCCACCTCCCCATGCCCACCCCCATCCCTCTGGTATCGACCCTTGCTTCTTCCTGGTAAACACCGAACAGAAGTAGTCACTGAGCACTTCTGCCTGTTCCAGTCCCTTCTCTGCCCACCCTCCTTCTTTCCTGATCCTCAAAATCTTATCCTTCCAGTTCCTTTTCTCCCTTGTGTAAGAGAAGAAATCCTTCTCCCCCTTCTCTGATATATTGTGCCAGCCTAAGCTCCTCAAAGCCTTGGAAGTCCACACTGTTCTACTCACTTCCCGTTATTTCTTCAGGTACTCCTCCCTAGTGTCACCCCATTTGGAGCTCTTAAATTTTCAGAAGGCTGTTCTTTTCATCCTCACCTTCTCTAACACCTCCCATTTTAGCCAACTCAGCTTCTTGAACCTGGCCTTTTTGCTTTGGATCCTTGAGCAAGAGGTAGTGGCCTCTGCTAGCTTGAGCTTAATAATATCCCATTTCTGGTTAGCATCCATGTGTGGATGGCTGCTGACTAGGTGTTGTGCCACTGTGTCCCTCATCCAGCCAACGTCTGCCTGCCTGAAGTCCAACACCTTTTTTCCCATCCCTGTAGTCTCTTTGCCTAGGCTAAGTGAGGACCACACTGTGTGACGGTCACTCCCTGCCAGTGGATCCTCCACATCCAGCCACCTGACGAGCTCCACGTTAGTCAGCACAAGGTCCAGAATGTTATCTAACCTTGTCAGCTCACTTATCAACTGTTCCAGGAAGTTGTCATAGAAAGCCTTCAGTAGGACCTGCTCCCTGGTGCTTGAGGTTACTGGGGTGCTCCAGTCTACCCCTGGTGGACTGAATTCTCTGACAATCCCGGTGTTACCCTTTCCACTGACTTTCCTTATCTGCTCTGCAAGCTCCCTGCAAGTGTCCTCAGCCTGGGCTGGTGGCCTATACACCACTCCTAACCTGACCCTTCTTCCCTTCAAGTCCTGGATTTGTACCCATAGTGCTTTTACCTTTCCCTCCTCCCCTCCTCCCTGGTACACACTATCCCCTCCTTTACATACACCACTACCCCCTTCCCTTTTTCCCTATCTCTCTGGTACAGCCTGTATCCTGGAATAACCAAGTCTCAGTCCTGGTAGTGGGTGACCCCATGTTTCCATGATGGCAGCAATGTCCGCCTCTCCCTCTGCCATCATAAACTGCAAAGTGACTACCTTTTTCCCTAGGCTCCCTCACATTCAAGAAGACCACCCCCTAGTATATGCCCCTCTTACCCTTTCCTGTCTGATCACCCTTACTGCCTCCCTACTGGAATACTCCCCTGATCCTTTCTTTCTGGTATGGGGGGTAGGCCCTTCGGGCTCCCCAGTCGGAAGACTCTGCCTGCTGGCCACCCTCTTGCCTCACCCCACAACTAGTTTAAATTCACTTTGGTTACTATGTACTCCTCCAGCTTCCTTTTTAAGACCCCTGAGCCCTCCCTACTCACGTGTAACCTGTCTGGGGCATATAGGGTTTTGTTGTTCCATGTACTATCCCATCCCCCCCACCAACCAATACCCTTTGGCATGACAACATGTCCCTAGCCATGCATTAAACTCCCCTATCATCTGCTTCCTTGCTGTACTTGCTCTGGGTACTGGGAGAACTTCTGAGAAAGCAGCTGAACTCCCCGCTTCTTCGAATAGCTTCCCCAGCTCCATGAATGTCTCCTGTACCTCCCTGACTGTGTTCCCCTCTAAATCATTCATGCCCAGGTGCACTATGATATGAGGTTTCACACATTCCCTCCCTGCACAGTTGAGAATAAACTGCCCTAACCTTCCTGCCATCATTCCAGGCATTCATTCTACCCAAATTTGACTATGCTTTTCATCCTTACTTCTCCGTCTCACCCCTTTTAATTGAGTCACCTAGAACTAAGATCCTACCTCCTGTCCCCTGTTCTAATCCCTGACTCTTCCCAAGTTTCTGGTCTCCATTCTGCCCAATGATTCCATTTGGCTTCTCCTTGATGCCTCCTGGCCCACGAGCATCCTGCCTTGCCCCTTAGCCCATTTTGTCTCTCACCTCCCCTGATCCACTATCCGGAACAACATCATCTCTTCCTGCTTCCCTATCTGGATCAGCACCCTTGCTCCCTACTTTTTTAATCAGCTCATGCAATACCAGGTTTGCTCCGATTCCTCACAACCTCTTCTGGCTTCTGACAATCATGCAGCAATGACTACCAAATTGTTCATGGAGCATGTGAGAACTTACCTACAATGGCTCAGACTTTGTCCTTATGCTTTTTCAGGACATTCCTTTCAGACTGGAGCAGCATCATCAGCATCCAAAAGCAACATTCCTGCTCACATCTTAAAGAGACTTGGAAGATGGACCTCTTCATGCTTCAAAGCATACATCCACAGTTGGGAAGAAGAAATCAGACAAGCATTTAGGATTATCTTCTCTCAATATTCCCAGATGAAGAGCAGTTCAGTAGCCATGGTTTCTCAGAGGTGTCCTCCATGGGGGGAAGGGTTCCTCTCCTGTGAGCTACTGTTCACACTGTGAGTTGAAGGAGGTAATCTCACTTTTTGGGGTCTTCTATTTCCACAACACTGCCCAGCACCGCTACTGAGGGTGGGAATAGAGAAAGGCCAAAGCTTAAGTATACACAAACACTTCACACTGTTCACCAGACATTGAATGGGAGTGCTTTGCCCAAGGTTCCATGTGGGGGAAAAACTCCTCCCACAAATCAAATAAATACTAGCCTCTCCCAGCAGCCCACACTTAGTGTGTTTCCATCACCCACCATCCTCCACACTTCTTCCTCCTCCTCCTCTGGCACTCTTCTCACCCTTAGTGCTGGGCCTTCTATTTCCATAATGCTGATCAACACCTCTACTGAGGATGGGAATAGAGAAAAGCCAAAGTTTAAGTATGCACAAATACTTCACACTGTTCGCCAAATATTGAACTTAAATTAACCTAGCACAACCCCGCCTGCATTTCTTGACACAGACAGCCCCCAACCTTACCACTCAGATTGCCTGTTCCATGCCCAATCACCAGGCCCCATTGCTGGATTTAAAGTGCCCAAGGCCCCTCTTACCCTTGCTGAATAGGGCTCTGCTGTCCTGCCTGTAGACTGCTGAGGAGTGACTGGAACTGCTATTTGTCGAAAGGCTGGGGCAAGAGAAGGCAGAGTCTTTGCTGCACCAGCTTAATTAAATCAAATCCCTCCTTTAAAAAGGTAACAGCGAGCTGGCCCGGTGGCACTGAGGGTTGAGTTGCTGGACACCACACCTCGTGCCACGCTGGTGGCCCTGGTTCGGGAACAGACTAGGAGCATCGGGGTTCAGCCGGGAGAAGGAGGAGTGAGCATCCCATGGACTGCTTTCCTCCTTTGGGGAGGGAGGGTGGGGAGGACTGCCAAGCCACTGGCCCCTGGTGGTGGCTGAGAACTAGTGTAGGCTTGGGAATCAATGTGTGGGATGGCATGGGCAGGCATCGGATGCACTGTGGGTGAGTGCATGCACAGGATGTTCTTGATGCCACTGCATGCTTGTGCCATGGGGGGTACAAAGGAACAAAAACAATCCTCCAGCACGGTGACAGCAGACTCCAATGGTGCCGTGGGCCCATTCAAGTTAGATCCCCTTCAGCCCCTGCCTACAGGTCTCTATGGTGCGTGGGATAAATCCCTGCTGTGAAGCGACCTGGGATGGCAGGGTGAAAAGGGTCAGAGCTCTGACTGGGTCTGTGGCAGCAGCCAAGGAAAAGTCACCTGATATGGGGAACCACAGGACCACCCCCCCCAGCCGAGGAGGTGAAAAGAAAATATGTAAAAAAAAAAAAAGAAAGTTAACAGCTCCTGCCCCCTGGGAACCCTCCCTACTAGCCTAACCCTGCCCATTTTGGGTGGAAACTACCCCCTCCCCCTGTCTGCTCAGGTGTCATCCAGGATCTGCCTGCAGACAAATCTCACCTACTGATATTCATTGCAGGCTCTATCAAAACAGTAAGATATGGCAATTTTGCAAGTAAGAAATAACTTTATTAATATGATACAAAAGGCAACCCCCTCCAGTGTTTCATGAAGCAGTTTAGAGTGCATCTGGAAAGTGCCTTAATGTCTTATGAGGAAATTCATATACATACGTCTCAGAAAAATGTGAGGTTTGCTTGGTCTACTTAAATACATTAAACACTGTTCTGATACTAAAGCTGCTTCTTCAGAAAATGCTTCTCGGTCAAAATCAACTTTTGTAAAAATGCCTTGAGCTGATATTGCCAGTTTCAAATATGTGTCCCTGATTATGGTGATTTTTACCCCATTTTTTAAGCCTTGTCTCTGAATTCTAAGGTAGGAGGTTGAAAGGAATAACCCTGTTTATGTACTTTTCCAGCTGGGACACTGAACAATAGAGAATGTAAATGACTTGCACAGAGCTACACAACAAATACATGGCTCTGTTGGAATTTAAACCTGGGTTTCAGGTTATCAGGTTGGGTTTAAATGGTCAATCAATTAATCATGTCACTTTAATTAAGGGTAGGCAGCAGCATCTGTTTGACAACGCATGTCACTTCACCATATGAAAGACACCCTATAACCTAATACAGTGCCCCCAGTTTAGGGTACAGCCTTGAGGACAGAAGATCCATGTATGCTAAGATGGTGAGGTGTTAGTCTATAATTAGTTCCAAGTGTTCATATTGTAGCCCACTTCCAGTGCTGTTGCCTTTGCAGGTTAGGATGCAGAGTGTCGTTGCATTTTCATCACATCACAGTATGCCTAGCCAAGAGAAAGTAAATTACTTCTTGAAGCCAAGAGAAATTAAACTACCTCTTGAAACCCAATTTGTCTTATTCATAGCTACAGGGACCATTTTGGAAAAGTGAGAACTCTAAGCCTTGTACCCCTTTAAAAATTGTTATGCTTAGCTCAATATTCATACTACATGTTGAACTGATTTCTTCACAGCTTTTAATGCAAGGAGAACCTCACTCAAGTTGCACAATAGGGGCCTGATTTCAGAAATCTGATTTACTAGAGCAAAGGATTTTAGTCCCTCCTCCCTAGCATCCTGCCTTGTTTCTGCTACTACTAAAACTTGGCTACAGTAGAAGAATCAGCATTTATATAGCACTTTCATACAGAGTGTATCCCAAAGCACTTTACAAGCAATGCTAGACTGGTAGTGAAGTGACTGAACAGGTAGTGGCAACCATATTGTACATCAACATCCACACACAGCCTAGATAATTGCATGAACCGGTTTATGGGAAGGGGAATGGACACCAGGAATGTCCCCTACGCTTTGCGAAGATTGCCCTGGGTTCTTTTACTTCCACATGGACAACATCAGGATGGGTAGAAGGGACCTCAATTTAACATCTTATCCAAAGGACAGCACACCCCAGCAGTACAGCACCCCCCTAACTGCACTCAGATGCCAGAGTTTCAGGTGCAAGTTCATTCCCTGTGTGGAACAAGAACCCATGACCTTCTGGTCCAGAGGTGGATATGCTACCAACTGGGCCATTCTGACACCTACAGTAGTCAATTTTCTTTTTATCCTTTTCTCTTTCTTGTTTGACTTCTAGCTAGTATCTTTTATTGCTGTTTTAATCTGCTACTGCTGCTTCTGGGGAAATTTGAACTCTGTTCTACATCAGCAAGATAACCTTCCTCCTGAAGTGGTATTCATAGGGAACAGACATGAATATGATATGAATTACTCTGTCAATTATAGCAGTACAGTATGTGTGGTCTTTTGTTAGGGTTTAACAATAACACCATTATTGTTATAACTGTTACAAGTGGCCAGGACAGTTTCAGCTGCTATGTCCCTTAGGTCACCCAGCTTAGGTGAAATTTCTCATTTCAGTGGTTAACCTTCACACATCTCAAGTGTTCCAGATTTTCAGGGGCATCCCAGATTTTGCCTCAAACATTTACTCAGTCCCCCATAAATTCCATATTGTTGTTACTTAATGTTTGAATTTAAACAAACTTGAAATTAATGTGTTTATTCATGGACCGAACAACCACTAGCATGTTCCAACAAGCTGCAAAAATAATCCTATGTAATATTTGTATAATGCTTGAAACGATCTTTTGAAAGTTTAAACATTTGAACTGATAATCATAAAACATATATATATATATATATTTTTTCAACGAAAACTTGAAGACTGATTAACATGTATGCACCCTAATGCTACAGTTTTCGGTGGCATTACATGTGTATACGTGTCAGGACAATATATTGTTAAAATGACAGGACTGTAAAACTTTAGTGAACTGTTTTGAAGGTGATATTCAAATGTTAGCATTGGTGCTAATCAGGCTTGCCCTGGCACTAACTGGCTTTGTGGATTGTACTGAGGGGGGGGGGCATATTCAGAGGCCCATTTAGCATGCCATAAGCCCATTTGCACCCAGATACTAAAATGACACTGCTGTCATGCAAATGAGGGTTCCCCTACTGCATACATGTGTGTTCCCCTCCTGCATACATGTGCAGAGGAATATTCATAGGTGTGTAATGGTGGTAAATAGCTCTGAAAGTGGTGCTGTTTACCGCAGATGAAAACCATGGCTTAATAAGATTTCAAGCCTGTGCCCCCCACTTCACCGATGGCAGGACAGCTGTACGGCAGCTGCCTGCTAATATCACCCATTACATCTGTTAAGATGCAGGCCCTGGTATCTTGTGGTACCCACAGACCCAAGCACCCATCTCATGTCAGTTGTCATATCCCTGGTATCTAGCAGCACCCACCACCTTCAAACACCCACCATATGTTAAGCTTACAGATCCCTGTTGTCTAGTTGTACCCCCCAACCCCAAACACTCATCCCCTGTAGGTGTACGTATTCCCCTGGTGTCTTGTGGCACCTCACCCAGCAAACACCCATCCTGTGTAAGCAGTCAAATCCCTGGTGTCCAGTGGCACCCTGCACACCCAAACACCTGTTCCATGTTAGGCATACATATTCCTGGTGTCTAGTGGCACCCCCTACACCCTAACATCCATCCCAAGTAAGTAGTCATATCCTTGATGTCCAGTGGTACCCCCAACCCGAACACCTGTCTTGTGTTAGATAAGCATATCCCAGGTGTCTACTGGCACCCCAACCCCAAACACCCAACCAGTTCAAGCAGTCATATTCCTATTGTCCATTGGCACTCCCACCCCCAAATACCCGTCCGGTGTTAGGTACACATATCCCAAGGTCTCTAGTGGCACCCCCACCCCTGAAAACCCAACCAGCATAAGCAGTCATATCCCTGGTGTCCAGTGGCATCCCACACTCCCTGAGCACCCATCCAATGTAAGCAGTAATATCTCTGGTGTTGAGTGGCACACCCCAACCCCAAATACCCATCTCATGTTAGGTATACATATCCCTAGTGTCTAGTGCAGTGGTGGACAACCTGCAGCCTCCCAGGGATTAACTTGCAGCCCCCACATCTGTCCCATAACATAACTTTTAATGCTGTTTATAACTTTTCATTCTGTTTCTAGTCCTTTAAATAAAGTTTATTGCATCATAACTTATAATTTAATGCTGTTTATAACTTTTAATGCTGTTTCTAGTCCTTTAAATAAAGTTTATTGTATTCTAATGTATATTTTCTGCTTGATTCTGAGGTAAAGGGGGTCTTGTGGGGGTCTTTTGGCCCACAGGGGTGTTTGAGGTCTGCATTCTCAACCCTCTGGCTATCTTAGGTTACCAAACACTGGTCTAGTGGCACCAATCAACCATGAAGCACCTGTGTATAATGATACAGAGTGCCCTGGTGTCCAGTGATACACCCTGTTCCACCTTTGAATGCTCTTTAACATATGTAATGGTAAGCATTGGTGGTACAGCATTCCCCACCCACATCTCCCACTTACGGAACACCACCCCTCCAGCCTCGCTTTACTGGGGCATCTGAGGATGTGTACAGAATCCCAATATGGTGAACGGCATAGCTCTTCTCTGACCTCTTCGGCCAGCCACTGTATGAGCGGACAGTGAGCGTACATACAGTATATATATATTGCACATGCTCACTGTAAGCTCATATGGCAGCAGGTAGAGGAGGTGAGGGGAAGGCTGTGCCAGTCACAGTATTAGGATTCTTTGCACATCACCAGACACCCTGGTAAGGGGGGGTTGGATGGGTATTGTTCTGTGAGCAGGCGGGGTGGGAGGGGAGGAACACTGGACCACCAATACTTACAGTTAAATGTATATCAAGTGGCATTTGGGGGTGAAAACAAGGGTTCCACTGGACACCTTGGCATTCCGTATCATTGAACATGGGTGCTTGGGGTCGGGGGTATCACTAGACATCAGTGATATGTATACCTAACACAGAATGGGTGTTCAGGGAGTGTGGATTCCACTGGACACCATGGATATGACAGCTTAAATGGGATGTGTGTTTGGGGTGTGAGGGGGTGCCATTAGATACTAGGGTATGTACACCTAACATGAGACAGATGTTCTTGGGGTGGAGGTGCTGCTAGACACCAGGGATATGTACATCTATCATAGGATGGGGGTTCAGCGATGGGGAGTGCAGCTAAGCACCTGTGATATGTATATTTAACACAGGGCAGGTTTTCAGTGGTGGAAGTGCCACTTGACACCAGGGATTTGACACTGTGCAGGGCACAGGGGTGTTTGGGGGTGGGGTTTGCCACTAAACACCATTGATATGTACACCTCATATGGAATGGGGGTTGAGGTGTGCCACTGGACAGCATGGATATGACTGCTTACACGGGACAAGTGTTGGTGGGTAGGGCTGCCACTGGACACCAGAGATATGTACACATAACACGGAACAGATTCACAAGGGAGAGGGTGCTTCTAGACACCAGGAATATGTACACTTAACAATGGAGGGGTGCTTGGGGAAGGAGGTGCCACTTGTCACCAGGAATATGTATACCTAATACAGGACAGGTACTAGGGGTTTGGGGGTGCCGCTAGACATCAGGGATATGACATTGTACAGCACATGGCGGTGTTTGGGGTGAAACATAGAAACAGACATAGAATGCATGTATAGACCTCTTGGCCCATCCAATCTACCCATTCCTACCTACACTATAACAGCAAACCATAGCCAATCTACAGCTTTTTATCTCTCCCCACTTCCTTTCTACTATGATTCCCTTGTGCTCATCCCATGCATTCTTGAACCCCAGGACAGTTTTCACTCCCCACCTCTGCTGGAAGGCTGTTTCAGGAATCCACCACTCTTTCTGTGAAGAAGTACTTCCTCACATTTCTCCTGAATCTTTCCCACTCCAGCTTCATAACATGTCCCATTGTTCGTGAGCTCCTTTTCTCTGAAAAAAATCTCTCTCCTGGTATTTAAAGGTCTCTACCATATTCCTCCTCTCCCTCTTCTCCCAGGCTGTACATATTGAGGTCTTTAATCTCTCCTCATTGGGCTTTTGATGCAGACCCTGCACTATTCTAGTTGTTCTCCTCTGGACCACCTCCACTCTGTCAATGTCCTTCCAGAGATGTGAACTCTAGAACAGAACACAGTACTCTAGGTGGGGTGTTACTAGTGATCTATTCAGATGCAGCACCTTCTCCATCATTTTTATTTTAGTCTTTGGTAACCAGGTAGGGCCCACTAGGCACAAGTACCTGTTTTCAGGGGCAACCTGGGAGCACTGGGCAGTTAAGTGACTTGCTCAGAGTCACACAATATGCAAGTAGAGGTTGTGAGAATCAAACCCAGGTCTGGTATGCTGGATGTACCAAGCTCATTCACATCTTGTTACTCTAACCTCTAGGCCATACCGCCAGCCCAGCTTTCTGCTGGTGACACCACTCCTATGTACCCCAGTATCCCATTAGCCCTGCCGACTGCATTGTTGCCTTGCCTGACAACTTTCAGGTAATTCGATATGATTACCACAGATCTCCTTTCTGCTTGCTGGTCAGGAATACCACTCCACCCATTTTATACTTTGACCCTGGGTTTCTGGGCCCTAAGTGCATTATTTTGCACTTTCTCACATTGAAACCCAGCTGCCATATCCTTAACCACTCCTCTTGTTTTCTCAGGTCTTTATTCATCTTTTCCACACACACCCCCGGGAGTATCCACCCTACTGCAGATTTTGGTGTCATCTGCAAAGAGACTGACCTTTCTTCCAGCTCCTCCTCCTCCTCAATGTCACTTATAAAGACATTAAAGAGGTCTGATCATAGTACTGATCCCTGAGGCACACCACTAGTCACACTTCCTTTTTCAAAGTGAACTCCCATTTACCACCACCCTCTGTTGCCTATCCTCCAACCAATTTCTTATCCAGTTTACCACCTTTGGGCCTAGTTCAAAGCTACCCAGCTTGATTACTAGTCTGCTACATGCAACGGTGTCAAAAGTCTTACTGAAATCTAGCTAGTCCACATCCAGCCCTCCACTCTTACCTAAATCCTTTGTCACCCAGCCAAAGAAATGTATCAGATTTCTTTGACATGACCTCCACAGTGAAACCATGATGCTTCAGTTCTTGTAATCCACCGAATTCGAGATATCCCAAAATTCTTTCCTTCAGTAGTGATTCCATTAAGCTCCCTACCTCTGATGTCAGGCTGACAGGCCTGTAAATTCCAGCCTCCTGTTACCACTTTTATAGTGGGAATGCATCTGCCCTCCCTGGGAACCACTCCTGTTTCCAGTGAGCTGTTAAATAGAACTGTCAGAGGGGGCAACCAGTATTTTCCTGAGCTCCCTTAATGCCCGTGGATGCACCCAATCTTGCCCCATTACTTTGTCCACCTTCAGAACTCTTGCCTCCAAAAAAGTGCTAGTGTCCACCTACCTCGCTCCAAAGCTTGCGTTACTTTGTGTGGCCCTTCCTCTTCTCTTTACTCTGCGAACACAGAACAGAAGTATTTGCTCAGTATGTCTGCCCTTTCCTGGTCCCCTTCTGCACAGTCCTCCCTTATTTTTTAATCTTACAATCCCACCCGTTATTTTCCTCTTTTCACTTACATACCTAAAAAATGCCTTGCCCCCTTTCATTACCTCCTGGGCTGTTTTCCCCTCCAGTTTGCAGCTTTGCACTCCTTACTGCTTTCCCTGCTTCCCTCCATTCCCCCCGATACACTTCCCTATCCTCCTATCTCTGCATCTCCTCATACCTTCTGAATGGCACCCTTTTAGCCTTTGCTTTTTCAGCCACCTCTTTTGAGAACCTTAGTGGTATGTTCCTTTTGCTTTTGCTCACTTATGCAGAGTTTTCTTGTCTTTACCATGTTGCCTTTTAACTTCACCACTATTCTCCCACCCCCCAGGCCCTCCCACCAGGTCATCCCTGAGGCAATCACACATCTTTATAAAATCTGCTCTCCTGAATTCTAGGATGCTCTACTTTGTGTGGTTCAGTTCTGCAGCTGTCTTTATATTGAACCACATCATATGGTGATCACTGGTCACCAGGTGGCCTCACATCTTGACAGCTGCAAATACAGTCCCTTTTAGTGATTGCCAGGTCCAGTATTGCCCCATCTCGAGTGGGTTCTCTGACTAGTTGCCTGAGTACTGCATTCTGCAGACAATCCAGGCTGTCCCTGCATTTAGCTGAAGCCACTGCTGGAAGCCTCAAATCTAAGTCTTGCAGGTTGAAGTCCCCCACCAGCAGCACCTCCCCCTTTTCTGCTATCTTGCCAATGGCTTCCACCAGTACCTTATCTAATTCTTCCCCCTGTGCTGAGGTCTGTAGATCACTCCAGTGTCAATAGTGGCTCATTTCTATGTCTCCAGGGTGATCCACAGCAGCTCTGCCTCCCCCTGTATTCCCTGTATCTCTGTCACTTTTATGCTTTCCCTCACACAACACACCATACCCCTCCTTTCTTTCCCACCCAGTCCTTCCTGGACAGAGCATAGCCTGGTATGGCTATGACCCAGTCATGGTTTTCAGTACACCATGACTCAATAATGGCCACAGAATCCAGGCTGGCCTCTGCATGATGGCCTCTAGGTCCAGAATCTTAGTTCCCTGACTTCAAGCATTCGCACACTTGGCCTTCCAGATGTTGTTTCCACTATGCTTGTTGCCTCCCTTTTTTCCTTTTTGCTGTCCTTACTTCACCCTCTCTTTGTAATGCTCCTGTTCCCTTCCCCCTTTATCTGTACCACACTGCTTCCTTTATTAATTAGCAACCTGGAGGATTCCTCTCTCCTTGGGTTCTCCTTACTCTCTACTTCAGCCAGGAGGAGGGGCAGTTTCTGCCTCCCCAGTTCCTTTGGCCAACTCCCTCAGCTACTTTAAATGTTCATTGAAGTAACATTTAAACTATCCACTGAGGACTATGGTTCCCCCTCCTCGATGGATGCGGGACATCGCCCATGTATAGGCCCTTATCCTCCCAGGTCAGTCCCCAGTCCCCAATGTAGCCAAACCCTTATTCTTTTCACCATTCCATCAGCCATGAGTTGTAGCTCCTGGAGTGGGAGGATCCCACTCCTTTCCCCATTCATAGACAGGCAACACCTTAGTGAATGTCACTGAGTGGGCTACCTGTCTTAGACCCCTCCCTAACTCCCTAAACCCCATCAGCCCCATTCCATGCCATGTCATCAGTCCCCAGGTGGACAATGACATCCCGTTTTCTCACCTATCCTGCTGCCCTAATGATCTTCAGGATCTGCTTCACATCCCTCTGAGCTAAGGTACTGGGTAGGCACATAATCTGCCTTTCCCCCTTCCTATTTCCAAATCTATCCCCCACATAATCGAGTCTCTCATCAGATGTTGAATCCTCCTCCTCCTCTGGGGTCCTCTACCACCCTACTTGTAGTGTCCACTACAGAGGGCTCCCACATCCTCCCTGGTAACTACCATGGGTACCTAATCCTGGCAGTCCTGCCCTGCAAGAGTGGTGTAGGAATTATGTAGTGGTACCGGGTGAGGAATGTGCCTTTGTCAAACCACCACCACCATCCTTCCGGAGCCCATCATAGTGCAACCATTCCTCCTCACTGGCATATTCTGAGGTAACGGTGGCAGACTTGGTGGCAGCTGGGTGATGCAGGAGGTCTTCTGAATCCTAGCCAACATAGCCTGGAGTCTAACGACTTCTTCCCTCAACCTAGAGTGGTGTGTACAGATGAGGCAGCACCATAGTCTCCAGAAAGCCTCTCTGAAAACTGTTGTCCCACAGCCACTGTTCTGCACAACTCCCAGCATTTTCAACTTATTTTCTCCCTGTGTTGCCTGGAAATACTTTTGTGCCCTTACCTTTGGTAGGGTGTTTTTAGTTTTCCCCAATTTTTGTTTGTTTCTGTTTGTGTTCCTCCATCCCTAGTTTACAGCTTTTTATACTCCTACCCTAGATTTGTGTTGTTCCTATTCCCAGTTTTGGCCTACCTTTGATATTCTACGCTTCCAAGTAGTGACTAATACACAGTAGTGACCCAGTACCTTGCCTCTGTTGACCAGCAGAGTCCCTTGCTTCTCCATTTCCTTCTGCTGATGCCTTCCAGTGCCAAAGATGCTAGTTTGCTATTCCACTCCATGACTGTTCCACTCACTTGCTGGAACACAAACTTAGTGGACATGTTGGAGTGGAAGTGCGTTTACAGTAGGGTTGTCAGAACTAGTTCAGTAAAGATTCAAACCCTCCTCGAACCCTGGTGTTTGAGTTCTAACTTAGAACTCGAACACTAAACGGTTTGCAAAAGGGTTCGAATCACCGCAGAAGACGCCGAGACGCTGTCTGTTTGTACTATGCACGGCGCACGGGTCAGGTGGGGGTCGAGTAAGCTGAGTGAGCTGCGGATCTGTGGGGTATTAGGAGATGTGCCAGGAGGAGCGCCATTTGCAGAGGATCGGAGCGGAGGCAGCAGCAGCTCTAGAAGCAACTGTAGCGTTAGCAGTTAGCGCATCGCTTACTCTTGCCCAGTGGCCACTTCCATCATCCATTTTCCTGTGAGACCGAGAACAAGAGAAAGGCTGAAAAGCTCAAAATCGGGTGGGAGTGGGACTTGGGGAGGTTCAGGACAGGTGGAGGGATTAATCAAGAATGGGAAGGGACTGGGGAATAGGGAGGATTGAGACCGAGATCAATCAATATCAGGACTGGAGGAGGACTCAGGAGGACTCGAGAGAGAATAAAAAAAATAAGAAGAAGTGAAGAACCTTTGTGAAATGTGATTATTTGAAACTGCAGCACTGCTCAGTCAGTGGTGCACACTGCACACTCAGCAGCTGCCAGCAACAAGCATACAAGGGGGGCAACAAAAGGCAAATAAATCTGAACCCTTCCCAGTGTAGTGTGTGTGTCATAGAGAGAAGCCCAGTGTGTGCCCCTTGACTGCACTGTACCCTACCCAGTGTGTGTTACAGAGAGAGAAGCCCAGTGGCCAGTTGTGTGGTGGCATTAACCTTACATGACAGAAATGTAGAAATATAATTCTCATTCCCTGGGTTGTGTATGTGACTCCGTCTCCTGTGGTCAACCCATCACCCTGCTGCTGTGTGCCCCTTGACTGCACTGCACCCTACCCAGTGTGTGTGATACAGAGAGAAGCCCAGTGGCTAGTTGTGTGGTGGCATTAACCTTACATGACAGAAACGTAGAAATATAATTCTCATTCCCTGAGTTGTTGGTTATGTATGTGACTCCGTCTCCTGTGGTCAGCCCATCACCCTGCTGCTGTGTGCCCTTTGACTGCACTGTACCCTACCCAGTGTGTGTTACAGAGAGAAGCCCAGTGGCCAGTTGTGTGGTGGCATTAACCTTACATGACACAAACGTAGAAATATAATTCTCATTCCCTGGGTTGCGTATGTGACTCCGTCTCCTGTGGTCAGCCCATCACCCTGCTGCTGTGTGCCCCTTGACTGCACTGTACCCTACCCAGTGTGTGTTACAGAGAGAAGCCCAGTGGCCAGTTGTGTGGTGGCATTAACCTTACATGACAGAAAGGTAGAAATATAATTCTCATTCCCTGGGTTGTGTGTGTCCCGTCTCCTGTGGTCAGCCCATCACCCTGCTGCTGTGTGCCCCTTGACTGCACTGTACCCTACCCAGTGTGTGTTACAGAGAGAAGCCCAGTGGCCAGTTGTGTGGTGGCATTAACCTTACATGACAGAAATGTAGAAATATAATTTCTAATTCCCTGGGTTCAGTATGTGACTCCGTCTCCTGTGGTCAGCCCATCACCCTGCTGCTGTGCCCCTTGACTGCACTGTACCCTACCCAGTGTGTGTGTTACAGAGAGAAGCCCAGTGGCCAGTTGTGTGTGGTGGCATTAACTTATATGACAGAAAGGTAGAAATATAATTCTCATTCCTGGTTGCTGTGAGGCACTTGGCCTCCTGTGGTCAGCCCATCACCCTGCTGCTGTACACCCCTTGATTGCTATGTATGCCTCATGCCCAGCAGCCCAATCATTCTGTAAGTCTTGAACCTGGGATCCTTTAGTTACAAACTGTCATATTCTTCAATTACTTTCAGTCCACGGTATCAATAGTATCACACAACCAAAATAAAATTTTGAGTTGTAGCCAGCCATCACAGATCACATTGCTTTGTTACACAGGAATTGTTTGGGTGTGGGTGTGTTCACCGCAGTATACTGGTAGTACTGGTACTTACTGTCTGTTATGGCTGACAGCAACATAGATGAAGCATCTAGTGCTGGTGTTGAGCAGGTGTTGGTGGTAGTGGTAATCCTGGTGCTACAGAAATAACCAAATGTTTCACGTGATAAAATTCAACAAACAGCAAAGAGCAACAGTGAAGTGTGGTAAAGGGGGACCTTTTAAGAAAACCTGTACAGCTGCTGGGGTCACACGGATAGGCACCTTAAGGTATGCCATTCATGCTGTTAAGATCCCTGTGACTAGCAGCAATAATGCAAGTGACAGTGAGTCCCTCTCTGACTCAGGCAGTAGCTCTTTGTCTCAGTCCGACACTGTTGTGTCTGCGACAAATCATTACTTCCTCAACAAAGTGAAATGAGCAAGTCTGCTGACAATGAATCAGGTAGTGCACTTGCAAATACATCCAGCACTGTTGGCAATGAAAAGGACATATCCATTGAATCCACCACTTCTGTGTTGGCCAGCAATGAAAATCCATCAGAGTCTTCTGCCCACTCTTCTAGCACCAAGGAGCATGTCCCAGGTTCTGTTAGGACAGGTGAAAAGACACAAACAGTCTTTAGCTATCTTCCTAGCACTCAAACAAAATCTGTCACATCTGGGTGTGGAATTATTTCTCTGTCAGTAAACTGATCATGCAGAGCAATTTGTTTCCTTGTAAACAGAGTGTAAGCCGTGGTAAAGTTGTGTCATGCCTTGGCACTACAGCTCTTAAACGCCATCTGAAAAAAGCATTCGGTTTTGCTTGATCATCCAAAACCCATGTCCTCCATTT
The DNA here is from genome assembly GCA_016271365.2 of Neoceratodus forsteri. Lineage (NCBI taxonomy): Eukaryota > Metazoa > Chordata > Ceratodontiformes > Ceratodontidae > Neoceratodus > Neoceratodus forsteri. The sequence continues at coordinate 831,987,880 of CM057459.1, read as the reverse complement.
TCCAGACCACACGTGAGAAGGGTCAGGAATCTGAAATGGATACTGAATTGTCTGAACTTGATGCGGGCAGAACCACTGCCAGCCCTAGGATCACTGTTACCACCAATGCCAGCACCATTAGTACCAGTTGCACATCCAGTGATGGCACTGAATGTATAAGTCCTAGTCCACCATCTCTGCGTCCATCTGCCCATCAAAGCACAGTGTATAATAAACCAGCAGGGACATGTTGCAAACAGCTAACACTGTCTCAGGCATTTGAAAGGAAGAATACCTTTACTAGAAATCATCCAAAGACCCTTCATCTTAATCACCGAATTGGTGAACTGTTAGCGGAGCCCTTCTCCCATACTCTTGGTAGATCATGAGGATTTTAGGAGCTCATGACATTAGCAGCCTCGTTACAATGTTCCTCATCGAAGGTACTCTTTCCTATGTTGAAATACCAAACATTTATCAGGCTTTAAAAGTGACAGTGATGCTTGCACTTAAAACTGCAGAGGGTGGGGTTATTCATGTCACAACAGATATGTGGACCAGCACTCAAAACATAGATTACATGTCCCTTACCACTCATTGGGTCATGTTTTCTTGTGCTTCTTCAAAAACAAAGACACCCCAAAAGATGGTGCTACTGCTGCATATAAAGAAGTCTGGGCAAAGTCATACTGCTGCAAACATCTTGCAGGAACTAAATGACCTCCTTGACAAATGGGTTTATTCTCATGGTCTAAAATGTGGCTTCATAGTAAGTGACAATGGAGCCAACATCTTAAAAGCAGTACAGGATGGAGGATTTCTGCATGCTTCTTGCTTTGCACATTGCTTACACTTAATTGTCACGGGATTTCTCAGCAACGAAACACAAGTAGATGGTATGACTGCTGTTTGCAAAAAAATTGTGACTCACATTTCACATTCAACCAAGGCTATACAGACATTGTCCGAACTGCAAAAAAAAACACAAGCTGCCCCAGCAAAAGCTGATTCAAAATGTTTCCACTCGTTGGAACTCAACGCTTTATATGCTGCAGCATCTTGGAGCAAAAAGCAAGCTGTACATGGTACTGCTCCAGTTACATTATTGGAGATGGCATTATGCTGTCTGTGCTGCAGTGGAAATTAATGGAGACAGTGTGCTGTATCCTAGCTCCTTTGAGACAGCTACAGGACATGTCTTCTGAAGGTGCATCTGTGAGTCAGGTTATCCCACTCATAATGCTCATTACATCATCTTAGTGTTCTAAATCTACAAATAGAAAAAGACAGATCTGAAGCGCAGACAACATGTCAGCTTGTATCATGGGAATCTCAGAAAGAGAATGAGTTACGCCTTCAAAACCAATGACAAATTAGTTGCAATGACGAAATCAAGACACTACATCCTTGCAACTCTCTTAGATCCCAGGTTCAAGGCTATACATCTTCCAAAACAGATGATATAGAGCAGTACAAATGTATGTTGCTAGATGAGCTGCAGCACTCACAGGAGTCAAACACAGACACGCTAAGTACCCTCAGGTTGTCCTCACCACAACATGCAGATTCATCTTCACAAGGGATACAGAACTGGAAAAGTCACCAAACATTAACAGTAGTTGTTCCACAACTGCCACTTCTTCAACCCTAAGTAGCAAGCTAAATCTGTGGCAAAACCTTTCCCAAATTGCTGCCATACCAGCTGCTTCTGCTGATTCCTCTTCTGAGTGGTCTCTGTCCATCATGGTAGACAGTTACCTGCAAGAACTGCCTATTCCTATTGATGCATGCCCTTTTGAATACTGGAGATCAAAAAAGTCAATTTGGACAGAGCTGTATGATGAAGCCTGTAAATATCTTGGTTTCTTGCAACAAGTGTCTCTTCAGAACGCATGTTTAGTACAGCTGGCAATATTGTGACAGACACCAGAAATAGGTTGCTGCCAGAAAATGTACACACATTAACTTTTATTAAAGTTAATAAGTCAAGATTTTCGTATCCGTACAAGAGTATACAAACTGATCCTGAAGTGATTGATGTTGTGGATGTTGATGGTGATGACAACTCAGATGGTGGTGGCTGGTAAATACTGTGTGGGACAGGTCTCTCCACCAAAAGGAAACTTTTACAGACTGTGATGACTTTGTTTGTCATCTCTCTCTTTCTCGATCTACTACCTTGACTTATATACCCCCAAAACTTTCACCATTTCATGGCAAACTGCTTTGTAGCTAGGGTCTAAACTAAAGTCAACAAGTTTTATATACAGGACAATTTTAACATCGTGGGAACAGGCCCAAATTTGGCATAAAAGGGACACTGTCACATCAATCCTTTCTGTATCATATTATTTATAGTTAAAGTGAAAACATGTATTTTGGATTTACCTTCTGTGACTTTGTGGTGCATCAGTATGGGCTGGGACAGGAGATGGTCTATTTTCAATTTTAAAGAGGACAAAACAATGAGTTCTAATTGGTAGCTGTTTATTATTTTTCAATTACAGAAATGTTAGCCATAAACGAAAAATGGATGCTAGTACATGGGTGAGGGTTGTGGGTTGGTTTAACATGGGTGTAAGGGTGGCATGGGTGCTACTGCACAGATGAGGGTGGTGGAAGAAAAGTGGAATGGGTGATGGGGTGAAAGGTGGGTGTTGTTTTAGTTCTTTCATGTACAGATTGTGATCAGCTGGGAATGGTGAGGAAAAAATGATGACAGACCGAACCTACTGTACACATAATATATATTCTTATTAAATACATTGCAAACTGCTGCCACTTCAGCACAATTGTCCTGTCCGCTTTAAAAAAGAATAAAGGAATCAGAAATAAAAGAAAATCTACATCAGCAGTTTTCACAGAATGTGACGTATCATAAAGTGTTTTGCTTTACAAGTAGTAATAATTTGATACATAATGGGGTTGACAGACGCTGTCCCTTAAAACATCACATGACCAACTGCTGCAGCTACATTAAATGTTCCTTAGTATGTGGTGAGGAAACCACTTTTTTTATTTATGTGACTGAAATACAGATTTTATTGAAGTATCAGCTGCAAAAATGCATCATCTTAGAAAGTTGTAAGTATTACTTCAATTTGCCAACAAAAATGTTGGTATATGTATGCATTACCTTAGAAAATTGCATGCATTTTACCAGCAACAATGACTGGCAAATTTTTTTTATTCAAATGTCTTGACTGACTACGTTATGACATAATATGTTTTGCAACAGTTCCACATGCTGCTGCTGTAGTACTTGGCTTAACTTTGTTATAAAAGCTATCTTTTAAACATAGCAACTTTTGATTTACTCATTTAAAACAGAAAGCAGCAAATAGCTGAAATTAGGTAATATCAGTTATTTTTCTCATAATTCATGATGATGAATATATATAGCTGAGTACATAAATGGCTAATGTGCCTCTTTCTTTCACTAAGGAAATATGATGCAGCTGCAGCAGGAAAACTTTTAACATATGGATGGGTGGGTGGGCCTGTTACGTATTAAGTTGCTGGCTTTAGCAAACAGAAGAAACCATAGATAAACCTAGTTGTATTCCTATCAATGTCACACAAGATAATTTCTCTCCCCCTTATATTGAAAAGTTTTTCCTTTACATGTATTTTATTACTATCTTCGTTACTGGCAGCACAATAAAAAAATAGGGTTCGAGTTCTAAAAAGTTCTAAAAAAGATTAGAACCCTAGAACTTTTTCCAAAGTTCTAGACTACTAGAACACAGAACTTCAGAGGGTTCTGACAACCCTAGTTTATAGTGCTCTGGTAAGGAGGCACAAAGCCTCTGTCAGCTCCGCCTCCAATTGCACACCTGATACATAGGGCTTCCCTAATCTACTCAGCCCCTGATCAATCTCCTGAGATAGTTTCCCCCATACCAACTGATTTTAAAGACAAGTTACTTTCCCCAAGCACTGCCTACAAATCTCTTTTTTCTCCCCACTGGCCATGTTACATTCAGTATGAATAAAATATAATAAATATAAATATATCTTTAAGGTAAACCTAGGTGCTTTCACTGCTCTCTGTCAGCAAAGTGAATTCCTCTAGCTCTGGACGGCAACTACCTTTGTATTTATTTATTTAGTTTTTGTTGACCAGACAAGGAAGACTAGACAATTCTGCCTGTTTTCAGTCTCATCCTGGGTGGAGGGAAGATATGGATTGAAACCACCTGAAACTGAATCATATTAAGCTGTTGGTGGTATTTTTAGTGAAAAGGGGAAATCTGGCAAAGACACTGGGAAAATTCTTCTACTCTTTTTGATCAGTACAATGGGATCTTCAACATTCATCTGAACAGTCAGACAAGAGGTCAGATTAATATCTTATCTGAAAGATGACACCTCAGGAGTGCAGCATTCTGCTCATGATGCACTACACTGTCAGTACTGGGAATTAACTCAGGTTCCTGGTTTGAGTATGGAACCCACAACCTTCTACACTCAGAAGAAAGTGTGCAACCTGCTGAGCCACTGAGATTGACGCTTAAACTTTTAAATCTGCTGCCATCTATTAGAATACTCTAAGCCTCTGACAGCTCCACCCCCTCACCACCACCCCCACCCATTACACACAAGTTTCACAGGGCTTCCTGAATCTACTCAGCCCCAGATTAATCTTCTGAGCTAGTTTCCCCACACCACTTGTAACAGTTTTGAAATCAAGTTAAGTTCCCCAAACATCGCCTACATATCTCTTCTTTCCACTTACCCCGTTACTTTCAGTATGAAGAGAATATGAATAAGTATAAATATACCTTTATGGTAAACCTACGTACTGTCACTGCTCTCTGCTAGCAAAGTCTGTTCTTATATCTTAGGACCACAACTGACTTCACCTTTTAAATCTGCTGCCTTTTGTTAAAATGTACAGTACCGCAGTGTGTGTGTGTGTGTGTGTGTGTGTGTGTGTGTGTGTGTGTGTGTGTTTTGTATGTGTGTGTCTGCGTGCAGTGTGAGGAAAGGCCAGTCTTGCAGCACTCAGTGGACTCAGGCAGCCCCAGCAGAGACAATGAACAAGCAGTCAAAAACACATACCTTAGTGCCTTATTCACAGGTGCCCCTAAACAGCCGGCTCCCCTTGGCTGCAGCCTACTTAGCCTATGCATAAAAACAGCCCTGAATGTACTAAACCTCCATCAGTTCCACCCCCCAGCAGCACTGACAGCAAAGTCTGTTCTTCCAGCCAGTGGGGGGTGGGCAGTGCCAAAGTTATCAGGCACATACAGGATGGGCATTAATGAACTGCAGCACACCATGAGAATGAGCCCATAGTGGGCCTGCAAATTGCCTCTTATCACCATGAATGTCCAATGCTCTCATCTGCATGTTGTGGCTGAATATTGCCCACACAGGTCACAGTGCTATTTGTTACAGTGAGTGCTAATCCCAGCAGTCTGGATATGCCCAGGTCTATGTCGGGCAGTGCAGCTTCACTTAGCACTGTGCCAGCATGGACTGATATTCAGTGGGATGGCTCCAGTCCACTATCTGACTCAATATAGCAGCCATTGTGTCAGATGAATGCAAAAACACAGGACAAGCCTTTGTGCTGCACTTGCAACTCCCATTGAATATCCAGCCCTTTATGTTTTTATGTCAATGCAAAATAGTTTATGTTTTATTATATTAATATTTGATTGCAGCAGTGATAGCTGAACAATATATCTGTTTAGGTGACTCCAAGCTTCTATTCAAAAAATAAGTCTCTAACAGTTCAAAAGTTATAACATTTTAAAGAAAATACTTTTTGAATGTCCCAACACTAGAACTGTATGGCCTAAATTTTTTTTTTTTTTTATGAAAGCTTGGAGTCCTGTCATTAAGAAATGCTGTTGTTATTATATCATTATCAGGTAACATTAGTAATGATATTATCAATATACTGAAGGAACATAATTCTTTTCACACTATGTGTGTATATATATATATATATATATTATAGTGGAGCAGTCGCGCCACTATAGTTAGGGTTGAACGGCCACTTACATACTAAAGTCAAAAGTTTGGACATTAATAACTTTTGACCCATTCAATGGATTTCCCTGAAATTTGGTACATGCATTGGGGTGCACTTGATCTCTTGATGTGCCAAATTGCATTTGTGTCGGAGTGCTGATCTTTGTGTACGAAAGCACTGAATAGAGCAAAATTATCCATTTTTGAAGGCACCTTTTGGCATTCTTAATGTGGTCCTGCACTGCCATTGTGTGGTGTGCCGCTCTGCAAGATGGCTTGTTTGAAAGAGCTTTGGTGGCTGAATATGCCACCTTTTGTTTGGTGAACAAATATTAAGGCATTCAAAAGTTATGCAATTTTTAAGTTCCCATTATAAGTCAGTGGGAAAATTTATATGTATATCTTGTGATCAAAGAATGGTGGTTCTGGCCATCTGGTCTTGCCTGGCGATCAAAGAGTTTGCAGCCTCGCAGTTCAAGAATCTTTGTTCCCAAGGAATTTTCAAAATTCTTTGACCTCGAGGTCTGCCATCTTGTGGTCAGGTTTCCAATCACACAAACACAAATATCTCAGCTCAGGGGTCACTTCTGAAGTAAAACGTTGATGGGTTTTACTCAGGGGACCCTGATCTATCAAGCCATGGCTTTGGTTCCATCCAAATCAATCAAAAAATAGAGTTATAAGCTTTTAAAATCTTAATTCATGGCTCGCTAATGATCTTTGATCACGAGCATGCAGATTCTTTGATCGTGAGATTCTTTGATCGCGATCTTGCATCGTGACCTAAAACACTAATGTCTCGGCTCAGGGGTGGGCTAGGGACACAAATGAGGGCTTGTTTTGCTCAGGGGGCTTTGTTCTGTTGAACCATGGTGGTGGTTTACTGCAATTGCTTCTATTTTTTGAATTATAAAATTTTATATTCTTTGTTCATGAACCTGCAAATTCTTTGATCATGAGATTCTTTGATCATGGTCTTTGATTGCAAAATAGGGACAAGATGGTCAGATTTCTTATAATGGAATAGATAGGGACATTTTGCCAATATTTGACATTGAATATCTCAGAAATGGTTTGGTCTTTTTACTTGAAATTTGGAGGGAAGAAAGGCAACATCCCACATATGTGCCTTTTAGTGGATTGGTCAAAACATATTATAGGGTGGCAAAGTTACGGTACTATGAAGTTGGCACTTTTTCCCATAGGATGACATTACGGCGTCTGCCATATTACAGGAATTCTTTGCTGCTCTGCTGGAAAATAACAGTTTGGTCTTTTGGGCTGAAATTTGGAAGGAAGAAAGCCAACATCCTACAAATGTGCCTTTTAGTGGTTTGGAGAAAAAGTATTACAGGGCGGCAAAGTGACAGCACTCCAAAGTTGACGATTTGTCCCATAGGATAACATTATGGCATCCATCACGTCTTTCAGGGCCCGTATCTCAGAAATGGTGCGAGATACGGACTTTTTGTCAAAACGATGCTTAGCCCCCAAATTGGAGGGCTAAGCAAAAAACTAGCCAGGAAAGTAATAATTTATACAAAATTTTAATTTTTTTCCTACGACATACGGTTCCTGAGATATAAGCAATTTAGTATTCCAAGTCGTACTTTTCTGCTCTGAATTCAATTATAATGCATACATTCTTTGTTTTCAATTAGTTTTTTCAATGCAGTTTTTGGGGAAAAGAAGGGTGTGCCTTTTTGTTACTGTGACAGCTAGCATTTCCAGTTACACTTCTGTTACCATTAGAATCACCTTTCCTGTCTATGCCACCGTGTGCGTAATGGTTAGCGTTTTCATATGTGCTTGCATTTCTGTTTCTGTTGTCTTTACTGTTACTGTTACCATTTACATTTACTATTGCGGTACCATGACCTTATGTGTAACAGTTTGCGTTTTCATACGCGCTTGCGTTTCTGTTTTTATTGGCTTTATTGTTTCTGTTACCATAACCATTTACATTTACCACTGTGGTTCCATGAGTGTGTGCATTACGGTTTGCGTTTTTGTACGTGCTTGCATTTCTGTTTACTTGAGTGTTATTGTTGGTGTTACTGTTACCATTAGCATTTACAATTGTGGTACCGTGAATATGTATGTTACCAGTTGCGTTCTGTATGCACTTCTGTTTGATGTCTCCATTTACGTAACTGTTTAGTTCGGTGTCACTTTACGCTTGTGTTTCTATTGATGTTTGCTTTGCCATTTACGTTTGCTTTACCATGTGCATTACTGTTGCCGCTTGTGTTTGCTTTGTAGTTCCTGTTACTGTGTAACAAGATATCACGGGGTGGGAGCATGGGGCCCTTTGGGTCCCGCGCTGCTGCCACTGCATTCCTTTCATTATTTATCATCCTCATTCTCAAAAAGAAGGGAAATTAGAGGCAAAAAATAACTGCCATTGGGGTGTGCATTGGGGTCGTTGGTCCTAACTCTCACCCCATTCTCCTATACCTCAGCTTCTTTACACATGTGGTGGGGTGAGAGTTAGGGCCGATAAACCCATCGCACACCCTGATGACAGTTGGGGGTGGGCTGGGGGTCCAAGGAGGGGCTTTCATCCCTAACTCCAAATTTCCTAGCTTTTTTTTTGCTGTGGAACAACCCTAACTGATGCATTAAACAGAGTTTTTTGCCTCTTATATATACATGTATTTTTTTTTGACTGAAGAAACAGATTTTTTTCAAACTATATATATATATATATATATATATATATCAAGACAGAATTTTTTTTTGTAAAATACATGTTAATATACTTTTTCCATAATGAAAAAGTATACTGATATACTTTTTTCTAATATCAACATGGAAAATTTCAGGACAGTTAAAAAAATTACAAAAAATTGCCCTTTTTCTGAATTTTGGCATCCATCCCCATAATTTAATTAGCATCTACATAATTATAATGCCCATAAACATTTATCTTATGCTTTAAATGGTGCCTCCTCCAAAGAAGTACCAATTCTTCCTGAATATCAATATAAGGCCACACATTAGATTATAGTCTAGTTCTTCAGAAAATGATGTTACATTAATCAAATATTGAAACAGCTTCTTGAGCATATGTTACCAATTTTAAGGATGTGTCCCTAATTTGTTTATTTGTCTGTTGACTTTTTAAGAATTGTCCCTGAATTCTAAAGGCAGGAGGTTGGGAGTTATGCCCAATTTGTTCCACTTTTACAGCTGGTTGAATTGAACTTCTCTGAAATCTTAAATGACTTTATTTCTACTTGATTGCATGAAGCAAGAGAGGCACAGGGGAGAGGGGGGAATGAATCAGTGGGAGGGGCCACAGAAGTTGGTGGAGGGGGAAGAGTACAAGGGTGCACCAGGGGGAAGATCAGTGGCAGCATAAGGGGAGGAAAGGCCAGTGGAGGGAGGGGGTAGGAGACATGGAAGAGGGAGGACTGTGGGGTGCAACAACTGTGGAGCAGCCATATTCATGAGCACTCTGTGGAGGCTGAGTGGAGTGTCCAGTTTGTCAAAGGCTAGGGAAGCTGGAGGCTGAGCTACTGTGGCTAAAAAGAGAAATATCTTTGTTAATAAGGGAACTGGAAAGGAGAAACACAGAAAGTAAATGGGTGGAGGACAGGAGGCAGGAGGATGCAAAGGATAGAAGGTGGAGTGAGCAGGCCACAATGGAGGAAGGTGTCAGGACAGGAGTTAGGGGCACAATGGGCACAATGGGCACAAGGGCCGTGTACATGAACATTGATACATAACAGGGAGCAGCTGGGGATACGGAGTAATGGGGCTGGATAGGGAGGGGCAGGGAGAAAATGGTCCAAGACCAGGAGGTGAGGAGAGATATGCCTGGCAAGAAGTAATGACTAGGGCAAGGGATCCTCAAGGAAGGCCACATATCTCAGCAGTATGGGTAGCAAGCCACAAGTTGGAAAAAGTATTACAGTGTCCAACAGATATACTCCTCTAGCAGGCAGTCTTGGGGAGGGAGTGCAAAAAGGACCAGGGGGAGCAACAGGCATAGCCCAGGAAAAAGGGATAAACAGAAGGGAAGAGAGAGATGGGAACACGGGGAGGGGGTTGGAGGCAACACAAGCGGGGTAGAACTAAGCATGGAAGGGATTCTGAGTTTGCAGTAGGAGGAGGGAGGTATCATAAAGGAGGATAATGGAGATGGGGAAGCTGAAAGGAAGCCAGGAGGTGAAGGAAAGGCTCATGATAGCAAGTGCCTAGAAGGCAAAACAGAAGAGGTGAATGAGAGGATTAACAACCCAAAGAGACAATATGGTGGAGCACTGGTAACAGAAGGACAAGGGGTGGGTAGTGACAGATGTTAAAGAGGCAGAGAGGAGTAGAGAAACAGGTAACACCAGTGGGGAGTGTAAGGGGGAGTAACTTGGGGGGCAGAGATCAGGGTGAAGAAGGAATCAAAGGAGTTGAAGAGAAATGGGAGGTTAAAGGGATGCCTAGAACCAGGAGTAAGGATAAGGCAATAAATACAGTAATAAGCAAAATCAAAATGGTGTCAGGGTCCTCCTCATTTGGGGACTCAATTTTAAGAGGAATTTAATGGGGGCAGCAGGGGTAGTGCAGTTTGGGTGGAGTGCTTGCTGGGTATGACAGCAACAGAGATAATTCATCATATTCCATCATGGGGCAAGCCATAGGATGAGAAAACACACCTGATTTTTCCATCTGGGGACAAATGATTTGGATTGGAACAGCCTGTTGGAAGTACAGGCAAGATTCACAGTGCTTGCTAGGGTTTGTAGCAGCCTGTGTTTCCAACATATTGCTTTTTTGGAGGTGTTGCCTGTGCCTAAAGCAAGCACTGAAAAGAAACAAAAGATCAGGGTGTTCAACCAATGGCTAGTGGGAAGGTGCATGCAGAGATCATATGGGTTAGTGGGGGACTGGGGGACAACATGGAATGATGAAAGCCTATATGCCCAGGATAGACTGCACCTAAACAGGGAGGGAAAGGCAGTACTCAGAATCAAATTGAAGGAATTTATTGAACAAACATATGGTTTAAAGTAAATCGGAGGGGAGGGAAAATTACTCACCAAATGGCATTAGAAAGGTCAGGAGTGTCAGGGGACAGTCAGCTACCCCCACCCAGGAGAGTGAAGAAATGCTAAGCAAAACATGCTTAGAGTGGGGTCAGGTGGTGGTGGAAAGACTTCCACAAATGCTAGAAGCCTGGGAATAAGATAGCAGATTTAGAAGCATTAATGGAGGAGGGGGTGGATTAGATATTGTAGCCATAGCTGAGGCCTGGTGGTCTGAGCTCCATGACTGGGAAGTGGGGGTTCCGGGGTACAGGTTATTCAAGAGTGATAGGATTGGTAGGAAGGAGGGAGGACTTGTGCTGTACTTCAGAGAGGGAATCAATGTCACAGAAGGGATGGTAGAGCAGGGAGAAGTGAAAAGCATATGGGTCACACTGGAGAGGAAAGCTAGAACAGCATTAAGACTAGGGTGGTATACAGACCCCCTATGCAGAGTGAGGAAATTGACATGCAGATGCTGTGGGATGTTCCAAGAATGGCTCAGAAGGGGGATATTCTGCTGGTGGGATACCTAATCTCCTAGATATAGACTGGGATTTCCTCTCAACAAGGTCAGCTAGGAGTGGGGAGATTCTAGGGTCAGTACAGGGTGCCTTCCTGCAGCAGCTGGTCAGAGAGACCACAAGGGAAGGAAATATACTTGATGTGGTCCTAACCAATGGAGACAGCATGAAGGGAGTGGGGCTGGGGTACAGCCTGGGAGATAGTAATCACAACACAGTGGGCTTCAAGGTCAGAGCAGGGTATGAGGCTAGTCAAATCACCATGAAGGTCCTAGACTTCAGGTGGGCAGCTTTTCCCAGGATGAGGGAGAGGGAGGGGATGGAGGGAGGGGTAGAGGAACTATGGAAAAATATCAAGTGGGCTCCTTACAGTGGCAGAGGGACATGATAGGAGGGTGAGGAAGAACAAAAGAAGGAGGAGGCCACTGTGGTTCAACAGGGAAGTGAGCGAGGCAATAGGGGAGAAGAAAAGAGCATTCAGGGTATATAAGAGGATGCTGGGAGGGAGGCTAGGAAAACTTGCAAAGAGAAACTGAGGGTAGCAGGGCAGAGGATTAGGAAGGCTAAAGCAGAAACAGAGGAGAGACTTGCTAGGCAGGCCAAATTGGGGTGCAAGATGTTTTTTCAATACATTTGGGAAAGGAGGAAGGTAAGGCAGGAGATATTAAGGATTAAGGGGGAGAGGGGATTGTAGGTGGAAAGGGTTTCAAGAAAGAATAGGTGCTGAATGGATACTTCAACTTAGTTTTCACAGCAGAGGGGGAAGGCAGGGATCAGCACTAAGTAGTAAGGGAAAGGGAGGGGTGGATCCTAGCTCCAATCAGGTGTGGAAGAGGTAATGGAAGAATTTGGTAAGCTGAGGGTGAACAAGGCCATGGGCCCTGATAGCCTACACCCTAGGGTGCTCGGGGAATTAAGGGGGGTATGGATGGAACCATTAGTAGGGTTATTTAAATTGTCCCTGGATATAGGGTGGATACAAGAGGACTGGAAGAAGGCAGACGTGGTGCCACTTCATAAAAGTGGTAGCAGGGAGGAGACGGGCAGTTATCACTTGGTCAGTCTAACATTAGTGGTGCGTAAAGTAATGGAGACAATATTGAAACAAAAGATGGTTAGCTGTTTGGAAGGGCGGGGGCTGCAAGACACTTGGCAGTATAGCTTCACTTGGGGTTGGTCATGTCAGACGAACCTGACTGAATTCTTCGATGAGGTGATGAGGGTGGTTTATCAGGGTGGGGCAATGGACATTGCCTACTTGGCTTTCGACTCAGTGCCTCACAAAATACTGGTTAATAAGTTGTGGAGTCTAGGGGTGGGTCAGAAAATAACAAGATGGGTTGAGAGCTAGCTGACAGGTAGGAGCCAAAGGGTGGTGGTCAATGGGGTGTACTCTGGGTAGACAGGGGTGACAAGTGGGGTCCCCAGCGGTCAGTGTTGGGGACCATTCTGTTTAACATCTACCTCAGCGATATAGCAGAGAGGCTTCAGGGGAAGATCTATCTTTTCACAGATGACACAAAACTCAGCAACTGGATGGACACCATGGGGGTGGAGGCAATGAAGAATGATCTGAGATTACTGGAAGAGTGGTCAGAAACATGGCAGATAAAATTCAGTGCCAGGAAATGTCCAGTGATGCGCTTAATCCAAATACCACATACACACTAGTGTGGGAGTTAATGGCTGCAGTCAGGCAGGAGAAGAATCTAGGAGTTATAATCACTGATGATCTTAGGGTGGGGACCAAGTGCATCAAGGCAGTGGACAAAGCTAATAGGATAATGGTGTGCATAAGGAGAGGGATAACCAGGAGAAGAAGGGAGGTGCTGATGCCACTCTACAGTTCCATGGTTAGGCCAAACCTGGAGTATGGGGTATAGTTCTGGAGGCCCCATCTATGAAAATAAATAGATGGCATGGAAAGGGTGCAGAGAAGGGCCACTAAAATGATGCATAGGCTAAGTAGGAAGACATAGGAGGAGAGGATGAAGGAGCAGGATTTGTATCCTCTGGAGACAAGAAGGGAGAGAGGGGACATGATCAAAACATTCAGATATGTGAAGGGCATCAATAAAGTGGAGGAGAACTTATTTTCTGGGAAGATAGATACAAGAACAAGGGGGCATGGATTGAAGGTGGAGGGTGAACAGTTTAGGGGAAACATTAGGAAATATTACTTCACAGAGAGAGTGGTTGAGCCCTGGAAGGGTCTGCCAGAGGATGTGGTGAGGGCTAGTACAGTGGAGGGTTTCAAGAAGGCCTGGGACAAACACAAGGCGTTGTCAAGGGGAGGTGTGTGGATCTTGGAGGGGGGAACATGTAGAGGGGGGAAATGGGCATACTCGATGAGTCAGGAAGGTCCTTTTCTGCTGAAACATGTCTATGAACAAATGCATCTATGACTTGTTCAGGGTCACACAGGAAATACATTGCTCTGTTGAAATTTGAACTTGTGTCTCCTGGTTTTCATACCTGGGATTTGGTCAAAAAACAATGCTGCTTACCTTGTTCGATGTGGGTCAACATGATATTCTGGACTGCTTGATATGTCATAAGTCATAAATATATTATAATTCAAGAAGGAATTTATATTCTTTATAAAATAGTAGGAAATAAACTGATAGAAGGCTGAGGGGGTAAACCATCCCAGACTGGAGAATAGTGTGCATCGGTGAGTAAGTTTGGGTAAAGACAGAGCAAAACGATAAATGCTGTTGTAGCAGACATTCCACTTTTGGAGAAGCCCTCCAGTAGTTGATGGAAAGGTTATTAACTCATAAGCCAATTTGGGTCTCAGGATCCCTAGTGCAAAGACCATTCTCGCTGTGGATGTTAGGCTATGTCTCACTTTATATGCCAGCCCAAGTTGAATATTGACAGTTTTAATGACTGAGGCTAGGTTCAGGTCAAATTCCAAGGAGGGCTCAAGGGTTACTCCTAGGTATTTAAAAGAGGTAACTGTGTTAAGGGGAGAGCCATCAAGCACTCTTATACTTACTGGTTGGGTGCAGGACTGAATTTTTGAACCTGAACCAAAGAGCATAGTCACTGTTTTATTTTTATTTAACACAAGCTTGTTTTGCAGTAGCCAGCTCTGAAAGGTATTGAAGTTACTATTGAGATTCAGGTTGTTATCTGAGAGGTTTGAGGAGGATGAGTAAAGAACAAGATCGTTGGCATATAGCAGACCTGAGCAAGCACCAGTGAGTGTTGGGATGTCATTTCTGAAGACTGTAAACAGGAGGGGACCAAGAATCTAATCCTGGGGCACTCCAATCCAAGTAGGAGCATGAGGCAACTTAGCATCTCCAATCTGGATAAACTGTTGATGCTTCAAAAGATAATTTTGGAACCAGGAGGCGATGGAGGTAGAGAAGCCTAGGGATGACAACTTTGATAGGAGCAGCGGGTGGTCAACTAAATCAAACGCTTTTGTAAGATCAACAAAAGTAGCCCCAGTGAGAGAGCCTTTTTCCATAGCAAGTCTGACATAATTTTTAAACTGTATGAGAGCAGTGGATGTTCTGTGCCCATGTCAAAAACTATGTTGGTCAGGGGTGAGGAGTGTGAAGGCGTAGAGGTAATCTGAGACCTGGGTAGCAACAATTTTCTCCAGTATTTCAGTATTATATTGGGTGAAACTCTGCTCAGAGTCATGTTTTCTTTCCTAATAAGAAAAACTCTGCAAGTACATTCCCTCAGACAGCAACCCACAGCCCTTCAAAAACAGAATCTTGGGCCAGTCCAGTGGTGCTGAGGGTTGAGGTGCTGGATGCCACACCTTGTGCCATGCCAGTGACCCAGGTTCGGGAATGAACCTGGGCCACTGGGAGTTGGCAGGGAGAGGAGAAGATTGATCATCTGTAGGACTGCTTTCTTCTCCTGGGGTGGGACCTGGGGGATTCCTTGCTCAGGGAAGGCACCTGACAGAGGCTGGGGGCATTGTCCAGCAGTGAGGAAGAAGCTCTGGGGGACTGGTGATGGCAGGCTGTTAGTAGGAGTTCCTGCACTGACACCACTGCATGCTGTGCCAGGGGGCATAACATAAGAAAATACCCTGCCTCCCAGTAGGTAAATGAGGGTACAGGGGCTGGCCAACCATGCCCAGTGCCAGGTCTCTGTGCTCACTCCTCTGGGTCTCCTCCTTGCCTGGCTGCTCTGCTAGATTATAGATACAGTGCCAGGAAAGAGCAAGTTCGTCCAACCTCTGGGGACTCAGAGTAAGGGGCTTGAGTGGCTGGGTAGGGGACAGGCTGGTGCAGAGAGGAGTAGAAGCAGAGGACTTCAGGTGGGCGGGATTATGTCACAGAGCCGAACAACCCTCTGGAGAGAATCCGGGCAGATCAGTGAAAAAACAGAAATCAAACAAAAAAACTGAATTTTTGCCTTTTATATACTTAGTTACTCTACTGCTATATTTCATGTAACTTATGATTGATGCTCACTTGTCTTACAAGAATTGTACCTACCATCCCCTCCCTGTTCTTCTTCTTCCTGCTGATGCTAAGGAGTTCCTCCCTTACCTTCCTTTCCAACATGTGCTTCTTGGCAGTAGGACCACTCTTCTCAGCTGTTATTACAATAAAATGAGTTACATTTCAGTTAGTTTTATCAACATGCAGTGAATATTATCCCCCACTCACACTGTTATACAATCAATAATTAACTAGTATTAGGTATATGATAGGATGGATAGGCAAGTGGAAAGCTAAATAAATCACACAACATAAACTACAGCCAATAAAAAAAAAATAATAATTTCACATTAATATTAGGGCAACTGCACACCCCTACACTCACTGAATGGATACTTTCAGAGTACAATTAAGCAAATAACTAGATCAGCCATCTCATAAACTGCAGACATTTTAAATTCTGAATACAAATTCACAAGGTTATCAGGTACTTAATGAATAATTGTGTTTACTCAAATGGTAATAAAGTATAATGAAGATTACTTGACATACATTCCAAATGGTTCCCATTTCTACTCAAATTAACTTTTCAGCTTCAGTTGTTATGGCTTGATGCTTTTGTTAGGGGAGTGGTCATGATGGTGTAGTCCTATTCCTATTTTCTGCTCCTCACACATCTTCCACTGTTGTGCACAACTTAATACCTTCTCCAACATACCAAACAGAATGTAGTTTTACCAAAGAACATAATTCCACGGGTGCTTGATTTGTCTCTTTATCTAGCTGTTATGTTGGAAATGCTTACTTTGTTGTTAGATGTTTTGAAGAGTGCAAAGATAAACTGCTGATTTTTCTGGTGTATAACTGTCTATCCTATTCAGTGTTCAATGCCCTGTGGAATAGTTGCTATATTTAAATGCAGTTTCCTTGCATAGACTGATGTTATGAAAGAGAACTCCCCTATGTAGGTGTATGTGTATGTAGTGTGTGTGTGTGTGTGTGTGTTTGTGTGGCTGCTGTCATCTGTAGGAGATGGAATGGAAGCAAAGGATCAAGATTTATTTTAAAGTTTAGAAGTAGGTAGGAGAACTATGTTTCTGTGGGGTATTTTACCTTGCCATACCTGCCATGTACTCAAAACACTGATACTGTAAGTGCTAATCCAGAACTGGCATAACAGTTTCATCAGCATTGTGGCAATGTCCAATTCTGTTTATGTGCTAACTCTCACAATGCCAAAAAAACAGTCTTAATGACTATACCAGGCAGCAACTAGACACACTTAAAGTTCACCCTAGCCTTCATAAACATAAATGGCTCCAACAAGTATGATCTTCCCTCCCTTAAATACCAAAATGTTTAACTACATCATCACACTTTGTTTTTTTTTCTTTCTGTGTCCAATTCTCCCTCTAAAGGTTGCCACCAAATTAAATGGATTATCACTATTTGATGTTCTTCTTTATGTGTTTAATTATCTCCTAATGACTGATACCAATGCCTGCTTTGACAGTGTGCAACCATTCCCCAAACCTATCCCTGCCAATGTAGTTTCTGTGGCTTACTCATCGTGGCGGTAGTATCTAGCTATAGCTGAATATTTTGTGTGGTTTGATGTTCCTGATAAGGTAATTCAATGTAAGGCTTGTGTGTTGTAAAGTCACAGTGTGGGCCAAGAGCTGCCAGAAAGATGAGAACTTTCCCATTTTCCTATTGCCTTCTTCCCTTTGCTGCTTTTAGCACTGCACTGCATGTGTTTGGTTACAGGTGCATACACATTCTGTCTCTTCCCCCTTTCATGATTCAACAGATCTCCAGCTCCTTTCATTCTGTGGCTAGAGGCAGTGCCAGTAATACATAACTGTCAGACACCTCTCAGTTCAGCTGTGGAGGTTTCTGATGAAAAATCAGGATAATTACATCACCCGCCCAAAGTGAACAAGAACACTGATGTGATCAGCACCTCCATCCATGCCACTGAGGAGCAGAGATGCAGGTCCACAGAGCAAACATGAGTCATCTGCATGATAGTGTGGGTCAATACCTTGGGGTCCTCTATTAGCTCCTGGGTCATCATTTTGACTTTTCATGTATAGTTTACCACAAGGTGTGCATTTTACTCCCTGCCCACAGTTTCACTATTAAGCAATATACCATGAGAGGGTGATGCCGGGATTTACCCATGCCCTGGGGTATTTTTCGGTCACTCGGCGCAGCCGAGTGACCAACAACACACCAGGCGTGGGTAAATCCTGGCATCACCAACACCCTCAAGTGGCATATTGCAATTATACAATGTTCTCCTATTTTTGGCACATAGAAAAAATAGTAAATAAAAGTTTTTTTACTCATTTTAAGCTATATTTTACTGTGTTTATTGTTCCGCTGGGAAAAAAAATACTCTCTGGTTGCTGGAGCCATGCTGCTACTGTGCATGCACAGGACTAAGTTAGCATTGCTGGTTGTAGTGTGTTTTTGAGGAGCTGGGAAATGTTGAAAATTGTGCGTGTGGCACAGAAGAGAGTAAGAAAGAAATAGCAATGAACATGGCAGAAAGCCGCGGTTTCAATTTCATCTGAGGTATGCGGTTTTGTGTTGTAGTAACTATTCGGTAACTCGATTTGCCAGTCGCTATCAAGCAGGGATTTTTGCTGTCTTTCCGAGTGCTGTGTTGGTGACTGTTGGCGTGATTTCAGGGGACATCCTGATGTGGCTGATCAGCGGCTGGCACCTCTTCCCATGGGGTGATTGTAGATTTTAAAACGGGAGAGGGGTGTGAGTCAGCCAATCAGGATAGAGAATTTATGATCTGTTTTGTGGCCCATTGTATAATTGTATACATGCTCCTCTCAGTGTTTGGTTATGGAGTTGGGGTTCAGTAATATCACCTCCAAGATGTGTCAGGCCAGGCTGAAATCATTATTTCACTCTTTCTCTTGGTTTGCTCTTAGCTGTCCCCTTAGAAATATCACTACTGTCAGTCCTCACTCTCCCCTTCCTGGAGGAGGGCATTTACCCAATTGTATCTCTTTTACATACACCTTCAGATATGGGTCCCCAACAACCTCATTTTGATCTTTATCTACGCTCCTTTATGAATAATCACTCAGGTACAAATTGCCCTTATTTTCCTTCCACATTCTAAAACCTATGAATGGTGTTCTACTTTTCCATACAGACTTCCTCTTCTCCAACATACCCTCCACCTCCACCCATTCCTTCTCCTCCCAGAACCACTTGCTCCATGTGCACCTACTCATGCATCTAATCCACCTTCTTCTACACACACTCCATAATTGAACCCTTGTATCACCCATTATACCCTTAATCTTCATCCCTCCTATACTCCCCACAATGCTTGCTTCTGTTCCCACAGTATAGCTTGCATATTTCCAATGTAGTTGTCCCCATTGGTTAATGGATTTTAATTTCTATTAGTATATCAGTGTTCCTGCTCTGTGTTTCTCCCATATTATTTTTAAGCTTTTTCATTGTCCCTAACTTTTAATTTATAAATCACTGTATAGTTTCCTTCTTAGTTTCTTTCACTATTTTCATTGTATTCTAAAACTCCTACCACTCAGAATTATTCTGGAAATTGTCAGCAACTTAGTATGCCCACCTATCTAAATATTTTAAATAAACAAATAAATATAATATTTAGACACAGGCATTCTTTGTGAGAAAATTAAGCTGTTTGTCACCATTAGATTGCCAGACAGCATATTTATTGAGTAGTGGGAGCCTGCTTCTTACTCCAAGCTGCATGTCTTGGCATGGCACCTGCCTCTATGGACTCCAATCTGCATTATAGCTTGCAGAAAAGGGAACCTGACTTCTGTACTTGGCAGAAAGTTCATATGTAACTTTGCCACACAACCTTATAACATTTTCAGGCCGGAGATGGAATACATTTCTGCAATTTCCAACACATGACAAGGAAACTCCGCAAACATTGCATATAAACAATGGCAGAATTTTTATAAACTATAGCTTGTGCTGTACAAAGTATGCATTTTGTCTTCTTGTACATAAAAAAACAGCTTTTAAATCTGCAAATTTGCAAATTTGCTTTCTCTTATTACAGTGCATTATACAACATACCAATTATTTGTTAAAGAACAGTGACCAAATTCAATGAGACTTTGAGTTTAAAATTGAAGCATTATTTTAGAAAATGATGAAAGAATTTCCTTCCTCCTGATTGGCCATATTAATATTGAAGTTACATGATTCTGTTGCAACAAGTAATGTTTTTGAACTTGTGTGGACAACCAGGACAAATCACCTACTCACTATCAATTCCACCCATAAAAAAGGTTTGTTTTCAGTCTAGCATCCATCTAGGTATAGAATAAAAACCTATAGTACCCACTTCCCGCTCCCATCACTACTTATGGATATTATATTATGCAATAATATAACCTACTTTACCTGTGTACAAAACTCTAATATTTGTTAAATAAAAACACTATTTTCTTTACCTTTGTTACAAACTCCTGAGATTTCTACCCCTCCAACACACACATATGAACATAAACAGACCACAACTAAAATGTAGTGTTTTTTTTTTTCTTTCTAGTCATGTGGCTCAGACTCATCCAGTTACATCTTGGTTTATAGAATAACTCTTCCCACATCATCCTACAGAGCAGAACAACCTACTACTGTTAATATAGTGATTTTTTTTTCTAAAAACAATAGCCCATCTCCTCTGGGGGGAATCTCAGCTACCTGCTGAGGATGACATTTTTTTCTCACACTTTAACCCCACTCCTGAGGAGAGAGATCAGAAACTTACACTGTGGCAGAAACTTCATAACTAATCCCTGATCCTGTAGGTAGAACTCAACCAGCACCAGAAAGGCAGTTCTCTTCAAACATGCCCATGGGACTCTGAGACACTCCCTTAGAACTGGTAATGCATGATTAAAGCTTCACACTCCTGCAGTAACAGGCATAAGCCCTGTAAAGGTAGTTGCAGAAGGTCACAACAAAAAAGTCCTATGCCAGCTCATAGAGAAGCAGGCCATTTTACAGACAACCCCACCCCCACCCCATGGCCATCACTGCAGAAGAGCTACATTTAACTTGTTATAAACAATTAATTCACAGTTTTGGAAGGTTACCCCCCATTATTATTCATGTTTGTATAGTTTCCATTTTATAAGTACAGTAATACTGCTGGGTGGTGTACTGTAATAGCCACATTACCAGGTGGATCAATGTACTCAGCCAGGAATGTCCTGTTGTTTACTTATAGATTGCCATACTAAATATATGGGATATGAGGAACTGTCAAATATAGCATGAAAAGTGGATTGCAGTGACATGTTGAGTCTGCATTATTAGGTAATAGGAGATGGATTGCTGTTATATGTGGAGCCTGCATTTTAAGTTTAAACCCAGGACACATTTGTATCTAATTACTTTATCTTCATTTTAACTCTGCAGTAGTTCATCTAGAGTTATTTATGCCCACATACTAGATAACATCTATTCATGCCAAGTGCATATGATGAGTTATGCAACGATTAAACAGCAGCATACTGCATAAAGCATATTACAGTCAAATATGCCCCATGTATTCTCTTAAGCGGCTGCAGAATCCCTAATAATAAAGCAGATGGAGGAATAGTTAACCTGAGCTTCAATTGCCCGCATAGATTAAGGTGCAATGGGTTCCCATAACTAAGACATTCCTGCTTTACTGTACTTCTTTGAATTGTTTTGTTCTCAAAGCCATCCATCAACATTTCCACAGTACAGTATTTATTATAATACATATCAGCATTCTAGCCCCCCCCCACACACACACACACACACAGCACACACAACCACAAGTATAATGATATAGTTATTTGTATTTTAACTTGCAATATTAGACTTTTTATACAAAAGTATCCAGTACAGATTCGCCGAATGAAACTGTGCCTTTCTCTAGAACCTGGAAACTGGCATTTATCGCCCTGCACTGCCATCTATTGGACTTGAGGCGTTATTTGACTTTCTTTTCCGCTGACCTCTGCAGCTTTTTTGGAAACAGTTACAGTACGTAATACGCAGTTGGTAAGAAAAACCCATACTGCATTCTTTAATTTTTTTTTTTTTTTAATATGATTATTTTCCTGATCTCCCGAATTATGTGTGTGAAACCCAAGACTTTGGCAATTGAATGCTTGCCCTATCAATTAAGAATATTTTAATTTTGATTCAAAATAAATGATAACTGAATTTGCTATACAAGCCAATTACATAAATTCAAGTCACGAAAGCCCATCACAATGCAAGCACCCTCAGTTACATCCAGCTTCTTAAAAAAAATGCTGTTACTAACAGCGGTTGTTAACTAAAATACAGTAGTTGCTGTAGAAGAGGTCTAAGCCGTACCATTTAAAGTAAAGGAGGGGGCACGTTATCTTGTGTTGCAGTCTCCTTCGTAGCGTGGTAATTATTTTCAAAGGAAGCTTGCATTTTGTTTTTGAAGTCTACTATATGTGGTGTTAAGATATGAGCTCGGTCGAATCGCGGTTTTTCTTTTAAGACTTATGATTCCGCTGTAAGAAAGGTACATCTTCACTGAAACTGTGCTAAGAGCTCTGTGGAGCTGACCGTCACGTTGCCAACGCGAGGCAGTCTGTTCAGTCCTCGCCGCACGCTTAACAGAAGCTGAATCCTGGAAAGCTCTACTTTCTGGATTTAAAATCGGACCAATTCAAACTGCAGCATCTCGCTGCAATTATCTTGTTTTTAAAGAAAACGGAATATAGTTTACCTCTGCCATGTTTCTGCACCCTTGGATCATGAATTCGTAGGTACATTTTTCATTTAAAAAATTCAAACTTCTGTTTTGTACTGTATGTTGGGACTACGAGCTTTCAGTGGCTGCTGCTGTCTGTGGTGCTGAAAGAAGCTGAGCAGTGATTGCAGTGCCCTGATCGTCAAACTGCGTTGAGGATGAGGTTGGGTAATGGGTAATAAATAACGTTCCCAGTAAGTTTAGAAATTAAGAATGAAATGTACTTGAAATATACTAAGCGGGCATTAGTCTCCGTTATGTTAGTTCATCTCGAAAGGATAACTTTATGTGGTGCCCCTCATTTGACATTTTGTCGGATAGTCCCGCATTACGTTGTTTATCATTTTGGGGCTTATTTTAACATTTTTGTAGGCTGTAATTACGAGCGATTTGTTAGTACATTTAGCCACAGGTAAATGTAAGTAGAATCAGTTTCAACGCCTATGGCTGTGCCGAGCATTTCAGGAGAGTTTGACATCCTTCTATATTCATTTGCAAACCTAATAAACCATCATGCTTTGTGTGTACTGTATGTGTGTCTGACTGCTTGTATGTTTTTTTTCATATAAAACTTAATAGGTAACCTTCGGTGTTACAGGCTAACTGGTCAATCCGATCGAGAGACGCCTTGCAATTATCACTGCCACCATTCTGGATCCGAAATCAGAGAGAGGGATTTCCTGCAAGTAATGAGATTTGTTTGGGGTGGGTTTCCTAAACACTGAAGTGCCGGCGTAAGGATCAGTGCATCCAGAATGTTGCAGAGGGAAATTGCAATCACCCTCCAAAGGAGGCGATTTTCTGTGTAAATGACGAACAGTATCTTCCCACATTTTTATTTAATTCCTATCATGAAGTAGCTTGCTTGGAGGAGACTACGAATGAGGAAGAAAGACGCCAAGAAATGGGATTTGTTTCCGACTAGATGATATTTGGGTATTAAATCACTGACGTAGGTCGTTGGTATTTTTTCGCTTTTAATCAGCTCGGGTGTCTTTCACCCCGAAGGATGAAGAGTACTGACAGCCATCGCTACTTATAATCAGCAACTCCAACGTTTGGAGACCAGGAGATAAGCTGTTTTGATCACAAATATTCTGTTCAGCTACTTTCACTAGGCTACTTCTGCAAAATTTGTGAAACGAGTGTTACGTTGGATATGGCTGATCCTGCGATTTTGAAATGCTGAGGAATATGTGGTGAGTAAACATAACAACAATTTAATTTAAGTTAGTGGAGAAGCATGACTATTTTTAACATACATTCACGTTTTCCAGTTAGAAACTGTATGATAGGTAGATGCATATGAGAAATATAATATTCAAGCCGAGAAAGACTGAAGCAGAGAATAGCATTCTGCACTGAGGAACATTCCTTAACAAATAACTGCTAGGCAGAGTGTTGCTGTCTGGGAATACAATACTGCATGAACAGTGGACCAAAGGAATACAGTTCCTTGACAAATGATCACTCATGAAAACGCTGCATATGCTTCGAGGTTTTCTAGAACAGTAATACGATTTGAATTTGCATTACCTTTATGGTAGCCAGCTATCCCTTTGTTAAGTCAAAGAACACAACCACAAATACCCTACTGAACTGTAGTGTAGACGCTTGTAGTTTAGGGCTCTAGATGTAGTGTGCTGGCCATGTATTCAGTGCTGTAAAGAAAAGAGCTTGGCACATAAATGTTAAGATTATGGGATGGACCTCGTTCGTGTTGAGTTCAGAACTTTTAACTGAAATGTTGCTTACTTGAATGTATATTTTACATGAAAGAACTCCAATAGAGCATATTTAGTATGCATTATGAGGTTATGGAGAATGCCAGTGTTTCTTTATATTTTAATGGTTTCTTGATAGAGAAAAAAGGGAAGAAATAAACAAGTTTCATTACATTAAAGGTACAGTAGCGATTAAATAGGCTTGTATGTGTTTTCACAAACAGTACTTATAGGAAAAAGCAAGTCTCATTTAAAACTGTATATTATTAATGTATGCAATACATTTCTGATTTGTTCCCCAAGCTTTTAAAATATTGATAATTCGTTGTAATTTCTTCCACAGGAGATAACATGCAGGCGGCTGTCTCTGCAATAACAGTGGATCAGGACCTAAACAGAAAAATGTATATCTGGGTGTTGCAGACCATTGCGTTTGCTTTGACATCCTTTGTCCTTTCATGGGCAGAAACAATCAAACCGTACGGGGAAATATGTGACAATGCTTGCCCTTGTGAGGAGAAGGATGGTATATTAACTGTGAGTTGTGAAAACAGAGGGATTGTCAGTCTTTCCGAAATTAGTGTTCCGCGTTTTGACAAATATTATCTTCTGCTATCAGGAAATCTTTTAAACAAACTATACACAAACCAATTTGTAAATTACACTGGTCTGGCTATCCTGCATCTTGGAAGCAATGAAATACAGGATATCGAATCTGGAGCTTTTAATGGACTGCAAGGTTTGAAAAGGTTGCATCTTAATAATAATAAACTGGAGATTTTACGAGATGATACCTTTTTTGGACTATCGAGTTTGGAATATTTACAGGTTGATTATAATTATATTAGCACCATTGAACCGAACTCTTTCGGTAAACTACAGCTGTTGCAAGTTCTGATTTTGAATGACAACCTTTTGTCAAGTTTACCTATTAATATTTTTCGATTTGTGCCCCTTACACATCTGGATCTGAGAGGAAACAGGCTCAAGATGCTGCCCTATTTAGGCCTTTTGGAGCACATGGACAAAGTTGTTGAGCTGCAGCTTGAGGAAAATCCTTGGAATTGCACTTGTGATATTATAGCTCTGAAGGCTTGGTTGGAGAGCATATCCTATTCTGCTTTGATTGGGGAGGTCATTTGTGAAACACCGTTCCGATTACATGGCAGAGATCTGGATGAAGTATCAAAACTGGAGCTTTGTCCCAGGAAGGTAATCTCTGATTATGAAATGAGACCACAAACCCCGTTGAGTACAACTGGATATTTTCACACCACCCCCGCTTCTGTCAATTCAGTTGCAACCTCCTCTTCTGCTGTTTACAAATCAGCATCGAAGCCCCCCAAGGGGACTCGCCAGCCCAACAAATCGAGAGTTCGAACAACCCCCCGCCTCCCTTCCAAAGATGGGTACAATTATGGACCAAGCATTTCCTATCAAACCAAATCCCCAGTGCCTTTAGAATGTCCCACTGCTTGTACTTGTAACCTTCAAATTTCTGACCTGGGGTTAAATGTCAACTGCCAAGAGAGGAAAATCGAGAGTATCGCTGCTTTGTATCCAAAACCATACAATCCTAAAAAGATGTATCTCACAGAAAATTACATCACAGTGGTCCTTAGATCTGATTTCAATGACTCTACTGGATTAGATTTACTCCATCTAGGGAACAATCGGATAACAATCATCCAAGATCGAGCCTTCGGTGATCTATCTCACTTACGAAGACTTTACTTAAATGGCAATTTAATTGAAAGACTGACACCTGAGCTATTTTATGGGCTCCATAGCCTTCAGTATTTGTTCCTACAATACAATGTCATTAGAGAAATAGAGCCAGGAACATTTGATCACGTACCAAACCTCCAACTCTTGTTCCTCAATAACAATTTGCTGCGCCTTTTTCCAGGTGGTATATTTTCAGGTTTGAATTTATTCAGACTAAGTCTTAGGAGTAACTATTTTACCTATTTACCTGTCAGTGGAATTTTAGACCATCTTAAATCATTGGTGCAGATAGATCTACACGAAAACCCATGGGATTGTACATGTGACATAATGGGAATGAAGTTATGGCTTGAACAACTTAACACTGGAGTGGTAGTCGATGATGTAATTTGTGAGTCCCCTAAAAAATTTGCGGAAATGGATATGAGATCAATTAGGGCAGAGCTTTTGTGCCCTGATTATTCTGACATTATTGTTTCTACCCCAACCCCTTCAGCAGCAGGTACTCCTGACAGAACAACTACCCTGACAACATCCATTAAATCCAATATAGAGTCCAGCTCTGTTCCCCTTTCTGTACTAATTCTAAGTCTCCTTTTGGTTTTTATAATGTCTGTGTTTGTGGCTGCTGGGCTGTTTGTGCTGGTGATGAAAAGGCGCAAAAAGCCTCAAAGTGATCGCGCAAGTACTAATAATTCAGACGTGGGTTCTTTCAACCTTCAGTACAGTGTGTACACTAATAGAACGGCACCCAAAGTTAGAACCCCAGCAGGCCATGTGTATGAATATATCCCCCACCCATTAGGCCACATGTGTAAAAATCCAATTTATAGATCAAGGGAGGGTAATTCCGTGGAGGATTATAAAGATCTTCACGAATTAAAGGTAACCTACACGAATCACCTAAAGGAAGAAAGGGACACCCATCTAAGGAGTTCAACATACAGTGTAAGCACCATAGAGCCGCGAGATGAGCTTTCTCATGCGCAAGACAATGAACATTTCTATAGAGGTATTTTAGAACCAGACAAACATCCATCACCTGGCAGTAATGTAGACTATAAGTACGGTAGTCAAGCTACCTACAGCTGTGCACCAAACTATGATATTAGGCGCCAGTACTTACACCCTGAAAGAATAAGAGAAACAGTGCTCTATAGTACACCAAGTACTGCCTATGTTGAGCCTAATAGGAGTGAATATCTGGAACTAAAAGCAAAACTTAATGTTGAGCCGGACTACCTCGAAGTTCTTGAAAAACAGACAACATTCAGCCAGTTCTGAGCTACAAAAATAAACTGTTTATATACAGGGACATATTTAAATATTTTCTTTGGCTGTTTGTTTCTTTCTTGGGTATCATGTTAGGGTGAAGTGCCTTGGCACAAGATTTTCAACTTGGATGAATGCTACCGGACAAAGGGTTTAGATTATTACTATGATTATTACTATTATTTTTTATCTAAAATGTTAACAGGGCATAACGCTTGTTGTTGGATTAAAGGTGTTCTGAAGTTTCAGTACAGGTTACTTGTATAGAGACATTGGATCAGAAATGTTAATATATATATATATATATATATATATATATGCTGTATGTATACATGTGTGTGTGTGTGTGTATATATATATATATATATATATATATATATATATATATATATATATATATATATTCATATTCACATAGAAAGGAACA